>JAKFHU010001244.1:22322500-24822500 GCA_023783475.1 Daubentonia madagascariensis | reverse complement strand
TGCCCTTTAAGGAGTTTTCAGGGTAGCTCTGAGGAAATAAGGAACACTTTTAAAAAGAACTATGATCAAAGGAGCATTAATGTTTTGACCCTCACAGTGCCTTACACAGCATGTGTAGAATTTGATATGAATCAACACTTCTCATTTCAGTCATTGATTTGTGACTCCCAGCTTGCAACTTTACTACAGTATCTTTGGCAGCCAAACATGGTAGGCTATACCAGAGTTTCTCAAACTTAAAACATGTATACAACTAACTTAGGGATCTTACTAAAATGCAAATTCTGATTCAGTAGATCTGGAGATGGGCTCAAGAATCTGCATTTCTAAAAAACTCCTATGTGATGCTGATGGTAAACAGGACCACACTTTGAGTAGTTATCTATTGCTGCATAACAAACTGCTCCAAAATTCGGTGGCTTAAAACAACAACCTTTTTATTATACAACTCAATATTGTGGGTCAGGAATCCAGACAAGACCTGGCTAGCTGATTCTTCTGCTCCATGTGGTGTTGACTGGGATAACTCAGTGCTGTACAGGTAGGAGCTGTTGGAAGATGGCCTCACTGTATGCTGGGCCTCTTGGTAGGGATGGCTGGAAGGATGGCCACAGCCAGCACTCCTTCCCTCTCCATGTAATCTTAAGGCTCCTCCCCAAGGTCTCTCTAGCAGGATAGTAGTCAGACTTCTTAAATGGTCAGGGTTTGTAAAGACTAGGTCTGGAACTGGCACAGCATCACTTCTGCCATATTCCATTGGTCACAGCAGTCATAGGCCAGCTCAGATTCAAGGGGAGGGGAAATAGACTTCACCACAGATAGGAGGAGTGTTAAAAATTTGTGGTCATCTTTCATCCACAACAAGTATCCAAGGGCTACTCAGAGATTAGAGGAATAAATAGCATAAAAGTTAGTCAAGGAGCAGGAAAAGGTTTGGATAAGATGCTGAGAATGGGACCTTTTAGATACCAAGAGAGACCTTGACACCATCCATTTCTTTTTAAAAGAGCCCAAATATATTACAAAAAGCAAGTTAATAAATGGAAAAATCTAACATGAAATTGTGTTGTATTTAAATTGTTTACAGTTTTAAAGATTAATGTGTTTATATAGCACACTTAAAAATGCAATGACAAAATATACCATGACCTACCCACCCTCCACCTGAGATTCTGATGTTATTGATATGAGATGGGTGGGGCCTTGCATCACTATTTTAAAAAACTTCCCAGTAAGTTCTTTTTTGCAACCAGAATTGTGATCCACTGGCTTAGATAATCCTCAAGCTAGAATTGGACAAGTTGGTCCTTGAAACATTTAGCACCATTTATAATAAAAATTGCATCAGTTTCTGACTTCAAATATGCAGAATAGACAAATGAGTTCTCCTGACATTCTCTGTCTTTCAAACTAAAAAAATAAAAAGTCCAAAAGCAATAGATGCTGGCGTGGATGCTGAGAGAAAGGAACGCTAATACACTGTTAGTGGGACTGCAAATTAGTACAACCCCTATGGAAAACAGTATGGAGATTGCCAAAGAACTAAAAGTAGACCTACCATTTGATCCAGCAATCCCACTGTCGGGTATCTAACCCAAAGGAAAAGAAGACTTTTCATCAAAAAGACACCTGCACTCAAATGTGTATTGCAGCACAATTCACAATTGCAAAGATGTGGAATCAACCCAAGTGCCCATCAATTCATGAGTGGATTAATAAAATGTGGTATATGTATACCATAGAGTACTACTCAGTCATAAAAAAAGAAAGATGGATTAATACCTTTTGCAACAATTTGGATGGAACTGGAGACCATTTTCCTAAGTGAAATATCTCAAGAATGGAAAAACAAACACCACATGTACTCACTATTAAATTGGAAGTATCCGGTGAGCACACATGTGCACAGAAGAAAGTAAAACTCAGTGGAAATCAACCAGGGGGGACAGGGGAGAAGGAGAGGGGCAAAAACATACCTAATGGGTACAATGAACACTATTTGGGTGAGGGGAACACCTATAGCTGGGACTCAAGCATTACAAAAGCGATCGATTCATGTAAACTAAAACATTTGTACCCCCTTAATATTTTGAAATTTAAAAAAAAATCAGGGCTTAATTTTTAGTCAACTCCTACACATATGTGATGACAAATTTCTTTATAATAAAATTGGCCTCCAATTTCCAGGCCCCTCTGCCTAGGGCTAAAGATGCTGTGCTCACATTGGAAAGAGTAAGTTGTTGGATAGCATTAGTAAATATTCCCTGAGGGCAGAGCCTGAGTTGAAGTGTTGACCTTTCCACTAGAGGCTCAGCCAGTGGTCAGAAATCAAGCTGTGCACTGAAATAGGGCTCCGAATCCCTAGACACCAAATCAGATCCAACCAAGACTGTTTTCTAAGTACCCTGTATCTAGCTATCTTCTGTAGTAGAAGATCAGAAGAAATGTAGCAGAAAAGTTTTTTTTTCACTTTTTTCAACTTTAAGAGCCCTTTCAAGGAAGCTTATAACAAATTACAACATGGCAGAGACTCAGTTATCCAGTGAGGACTCTGACTTAGGAAGATACAGAAATAATATGGACAGCTTTTATATCGTAGTCCTTTATATTCCCCTTCTCCTCCCTTGGCACCCCCTTTGTCTGCTTGCAAGACGATTAAGCCCTATTCACTAGATGTCCTACTTTAATTTATTACTTACTTTATCACATCTCGTAATTATAAGTAATAGGGGCCTGCACACGCAGAAGGCTGAGTTGGTGTAGGTTGTTTTCCTCTCCCACTTCTGAGTAATTCATAGTTTTCCACATTATTCAGTTATCACCTTCATGATTCTTGCTATCTATGTCTTACTAATAACATTATTTAGTTGATTTTTGAATATCTACTGTGAGTCTACTCATTTTTTAAAAATTTGGTTTTATTCCTAAGCAGCGGTATTCATAAAATAATAGATTTTGCTAGATTCATGTATTTCTTATATGTATTAAAAGAAATCCATTGCTAGTAGTATTTTTTTTATGTTAATCCACTACATGAACTACACTTTGGGAAACACCAGGATAATCCGTTATCTTGCAACCAACACCTAAATAAGTTAGTATTCTTATGTGCAAGTGATAGAACACCCAACTCAACGGGCATAAGCAAAAAATGGAATATATAGGCCCCAATAAGTAGAGAATAAATTGGCTTCAGGTGTAGCTTGATTCAGCTCTCAAATCCTGCTCCTTTGCCTACGTATATCTCTCAGTTTGTCTCCTCAGAGGTGGTTTTATTTTCAGGCTCTGTGTTCTCAGGTATACCCTTGACATTCTTATGCTCGTGTCAGTATGCCACTCAGGTAGGTGGAAGAGAAAGCTCAATATCCTTGTAAGTTGAATAAAAATCCCAGCATTGAGTTTCAATGGTCTTCATTAGCTTGAAGTAGATCATGTGCCCTGACCTGAAGAAATTATTGTGTCCAGGCCAGTGGACTGCACTGATTGATGTGGCTTTGTCCCGTGGAGGGGTAGAGTCCATTTTCCTATAAGCACCTGGGCTAACAGTAGGGGTGAGTGGTTCTTCCAAAGTATAACTAGGTTATTATGTTTTTTCCACAAAAACTAGGAATAGATGCCTGTAGGCAAAAACCGAAAAATATTCACCATAAAATTATTATTGTATTCTTTCTCCCGATAATTATGTATTACCATCATGTATACTATTCTTTACTCATAATCTTTTGAAGCCACCCTTCCCTATGTTTCCAGTTATAGAGAAATGCATGTTTATATTTTATGAAAAGGTCTACATGATAGAAAAACACAGAGCTTCATGTAAATTTGTAAAGCTTACAAAGGGAATAGAGAATAAACAAAGGGAACGGTATCCTTGAGGTTAAAATCCAAAGAAGGAAATAAAAGAAAGGATAGGTTGTATTAGATAATTGGTTCATCCATCTGTCTGTAACAAATATTTGAACTTTCTTCTGTGTTATGGATCTCAACATATTTGGTCTTTGCTTATTATTTAATAGTAATACTCTAATAGCTTTAGTTATTAATACATACTATACTATTATGTATAGCATAAGCTTTTACATAGATGATCTTATTTGAACCTCACATTGTTACAAAGTAGTTATTGTACTACAGTTTTACAGATGAGAAGAACTGAAGGCTTAGAAAGGTTAATTAATGTGCAGCTAGTAATTTACACAGCAAATAAGTGGCAGAGATCAGATATAAACTTAGGGTTGCCAACTGCAAAAGCCAAGCACATATGAATAGAAATGCAGCTATGAAGATAACAGGACTATGTTGCTAACCCATATTGTGATTTTCTGAAGCTATTCCTCATGGACTAGAAACAACCCACTTTAGTTGAGTCTTAATTTTCTACTCATTAGTAGTTAGCCTTTTGACCCTCATGTTTTATAAAATAACCAGTAGATTCAATCAACTTATTTGTTGAAAGAATAGATCAAAGTAGCTAACATTGTTTACAGTGAATTAGACTTTTATTGACTGAAGTTTATACTTTTCAAATCTTTGGGTTAACAATAAAAACCCTATCTGACAAAAAGTAAAGTACTTCCTAACTTTTACCTAAAATAGTAAAAGTAGGATCACACTATTATCTTACAGTTAGAAAATTCTTACAGCAATTAAACACTACATGGAGTGTGTGTGCATGTTTATGCTGAGATGAGAGGGTTCACCATTACTGAGGCAGAACTGAAAATGGGTTGTAATAGAGGTGAGATATCATATGGCATAGATAATATTGAGCTCAGTCTTAAAAATAGGAGAGGAGAAAATTATGCAAAGTGAAAAGTTGAAAGATGGTTTCGAAATATATAAACCCATAAGAGAAAAATAATAATACATCAGAAACAGCACCCATTCTTAGTCACAATGCTCTAATAATTGCTTGAAACAGTACAGGTAAAATTATATAGAGATTTAGTGCTGTGTTAGAATGTGATCTCTTAATTCTTTGTGTATCTTAAGGAGTGGGCTATTTTTTTAGTAACTTCGTTATAATGTAGAATAAACATGAAGTGACTTTTTGAAGTCTTTTTATTTTAGTTTGATGATATGCTGACCTATTGAGATAGATTGTGAAGATGGGTTTTTAGCTGAAATCATTCCCCCTCAGGCATTGTAATAAGACAGTGGAATACATTTTAAGAAATATGGTCTCAATTTGGCTGCTTAAAGAAGAAGGAAATAAGAAGGCTCTAGGAGAAAACATTTTTAACTTTTCCTCTTCTTAAGAATTTTACTTCCAAATGTTCAATCTTAATCATGAGAATTTAGATTGTAAAGAATCTTGTCAAGAGAAGTTAAGTTGCTGAGTGATTTAAATGTTGTTATTGACTATGTTTTTTCTGGTCTTAATACCTATGTTCTATTTTATTTTGTTTTATAGAAATCACTAACTAATTTGATTTTTTATATTCCTTTTTAGTGGCATTATTGCATTTTTGGAACATTACCCTTATTAAGGCTTATTAAGTTGTAACAGTAATATTTTACTATACATCATAGTTGCATTAAACAGGCAATATGTTCTAATTCTGGAGGGATATTCAAAATAGTCAGTATGGGCACCAACCAATCAGAATGAACACCATTCAATCAGAATGGACACCAATTTGATTACAAATAAGATGAACCAATTTAGAACTTCCATCTTTATGATTTTCTCAAGTATAGGTGTCTGTAGGTAGATGTCATTATTCTAAGCCACATGAAATGTACTCTTCTAGTCCTTTTTTTCTTTTTTTACATGGGCTGAAATAATAATCCATTAGACAATGTAGAACTAGGTAGATAACTTATGCATCAGGCAATTTAAAAATTGTTTGAATGATATGTAATCATGTAATTTCCATTAAATATGGATTCCAGTGTTCAACCTTTTCATTTCAGCGTCTTAGATGATCTTTGAACAAGGAGTTCAGACAGGAAAAAGAGAGCCTGAGAAATTGCACATGATTGGTGTCACTGTTTATAAAATGTACCATTTTTCTTTCCTCTCATAAAGACTGTGGAATCTGTGAAATCTCTGTAATTCATAAAAATTTTCTTCTTGAGTGGACATACTTTGCCTTGCAGATTTCTAAGGAAAATTAGATTAAAGCGATGTAATACTCATTTTTAACGCATTTAGAAAGTTTTTTTTTTTTTAAGGATGCTAAGCTGCCTGTTTCATTTCTTTAATACACAATGGAAACATTTCATCTGGCCTGGTTTGTATTACCCACAGGTATTGATAAAGTTGAACCTCTACTTCTTAGATTACCTTCTTATTGTATTGTCTTCTGTATTGTAAATCATCATTTTAGACTCTAAGATTCTTTCTTTGTTTCAGATATATGGAGAACTATAACTAGAATATTAGGGAACTAGATAGCTTTTATAAAGTCAAAAATGAAAGAGGACATGGAATTAACTTGAAATATAAATTAATTGAGTTAAACATAAGAAATTTTGGTACGCATAGTATGTGGTTCTTCTATGAACGTTGGTGAAGGTAGTAATTTTTAAAAAATCATTTAGGGAAACATAACTTCAAAATTAAATAAAATATTAAGTAGACAAAGTTTATTTGCTTTGTCATAGTTTCATTTACCTTAATAAATTTCTTTTTTTTTTTAGGTTATGACTTTTGTTCTGAAAGGCATAACTGCATGGAGAATTCTGTCTGCAGAAATCTGAATGACAGGGCTGTTTGTAGCTGTCGGGATGGTTTTAGGGCTCTTCGAGAGGATAATGCCTACTGTGAAGGTAATCCTTGTAATGATGTGTAGCTCAGCTGTATAAATTTCCTAGGATTACTGCACGCAAAATTTATTAATTTCCCAGGTTGTCAAGTTGATGGGCCCATTAAAAGCAGTGAATTTAATTTGAAGCATATTAATCAGCTAAAAATAATTATCTTTCAAATTAAAGTTTTTCAGCTATCTGCTATATGTCAGACTAATAAGTTAATATGACTGGTTTCTTGAATTAGAACAATTCTTCCACTGTGAAATTGCCTTCTTTTTTTCATAATTAGATATTCAGATAGCTCACATATTGACATGATTACTGTGGCTTGCAGTTAGAATTATAGTCAGATTTTTCCAGACAGTGTTGTGTAACAAAAGCAATCAATTAACAGGAAAATAAAGTACCCACTGCTATTTTTGTTTGCTACTGTAAGTAATCTTGGTGGTTATATTCATGCTCTGTAGTATTTAGTAAATAGCTCCAGTGGAGCAAATCATTTCCTAGTTACTTTTAAAAATCTTAACTAATATCCAATATAGTTTATTCTCTCATAAAAACAGTCCATATACAGTGAGTAGACCCTTGGCATTTGCAAATGCTCTGGCCTTAACTATTCCTGAGAGAAGTCCATGAGATGTTGTAATTTAAGATTTTCCTGAGGCATGGATTTGAATCATTCCTATTAATTGTGTGACTAGCTAGTGTCAAAGAAGAACAAGTAAGAACACTGCAAATATGAACACTGATTTGATGTTGTTTGGGCATTTGGAGAGTTTGGAGGGTACTAGACTTACCCCTTCCAAATGTCAAGCATATGCCATAGGTTCTCGGAGATGGAAAACCTCAAGTATAAACGCATAGCTTCTGTTTAGCTACAGGATGATTTGTTGGCCCTTGGGAAACCAACTTCTGTTGTTTTCCTTAGCTTTACATAAATTTTCTCTGCCTTAAAATTTCATATTCATTTTTAAAATTGACCTTTGGATCAAAGTTTTTCTTTGACTGCTTCTGATTCAGTCCTAAAGGGACCATTTTATTTTCACTGAAGGTAGGGCACATGGCTTCCCTCCCCATTTGTGCTGCAGATTTATTTAAAATTCCTCATTTTAAAAGGTTTTATATTTTTAAAAAATGGATTTTTACCTAATGATTACATAATGTAATGGTAAACTATCTTAGTGAACTAATGTATTTTCATTATGATATTTGAGCTCTCTAACATGCAATAAGCCCCACTGATACTATTACTGTGTATAATATGAAACCACTTGATACAAATTCATGTGATACTTCTTTTTGAATCTTAATTATATGATCATTACTTTGATTTTGAGCTGCTGCTTTTGTTGTTATCAAGTATATTTACTCATGTAATAAAATTTAATGAGCACCTACTGTGTACCAAGCACTTTTCTAGGCTTGGTGTAAAGTGCAGTAAGTGGTAAACAAGATGAATAAGCTGCTGTGCTATACTCAGGGGAAGACAGAGAATAAGTGGGTAACTAAAGAAATAGAGAAGATAATTTCAAGTAGTAAAAAACAACAGAAAGAAAATGAAATAGGATGATGTCCTAGAGATTGGTTAGGGGAATAATTTAGATAGAGTAGTTAGCCTTTGTGGCAAAGCGCAGGGGGAGGGTGGTAGTTAACCTGAGATTTAATAAGGTAATAGCCATGGAATGATCTGGAATGGAACATTTCCATCAGAAGAAATAAAAAGTGGAGGGGCCCTAAATGGGAATGAGCTTGGAATATTCTAGGAACAGAAAGAAAAACAAGGTAATGGAGCAGAAAAGTCAGAGGAAATTCTGTTGACAGAATTAGGCAGGGGCCAGGTAATGTAGGGAGGCTTGCAAGGATTTTAGATTTGTTTCAAGTAGGGGAGTGACATGCTCAAACTTTTATTGAAAAGAATAGCTCTGGCTACAGTGTGGTAGATGAACTATTATGGGGTAGAGTGTGGTGGGGAGAACAGAAGTGTAAGCAGTGAGAACAGTTGGAAGGCTATCGCAGTAGTCCAGGCAAAGATGTTGGTGGCCTGCATTAGGAATGTGATAGAACAGGTAAAGAGGAGGGGGCATAATCATGGTATGTTTTGAAAGTAGAGCCAGCAATGCTTGCGGATAGTTCATTGTGGTGGAGAATTGAAGAGGGATCAAGGTTTGGCATTTGAGCAACGCATGGACGGTGTTGCCATTTAGTCAGACAGGAAAGAAGTTAAGGAAAAAGACCAGAGGTTTATATACATTATTTGTTTAAATTATTTATCAATGCAACTTATTGAAAATTGGTTTAATCACAAAGACTAGGTCACTAAGTTTTTATCTGTAAGTTTTATAGATAAAAACTATACCACAGATTGGCAGCATCTTGAATGCATCATACTGAAAAATAATTTTTTTTATACATGAGAACTTGTAATATTATACCTTTTGTTATTTATTCTATGTTAACAGGTTTTGCAGTATTCTTACCGAGTTTTATTTTCCTTTTTATTCTGGTATTGTTCCCAACTTTGAGGATGTTTTGACTTCTTAGAAGCAACACCTTTTCAAAATTTTTTAATGCAATATTAAATGTTACATATCAGCCTCTGGTCTTGTAGAGTGCTTTAAGGAATTACACTTGTCACTATACATAAAAATAAGCAAGCAATAGTTTGTAAATCACATAAATTTTATTTACTAAATCTATGGGGTTGTTTTAATGATATGACTATAATTGAAACTATTGATTTTTGCTACAATTTGCTTGATCGGGCTTATTGTAGCATTGGTAACTATTGGAGTTCATTTATTCATTTGACAAATATTTGTTGGAGTACCTACTTTGTGCAAGCCTAGAGCTAGGAGTGAAGCAGTAAATAGATAAGCATGACTGATATTCTCTCAGAAAATAGAGACAATTAACAAATTATTTCATTACAACAAAGAACATTTAATTGCAAATGTGGCAAGTACCCTAAAAGAGAAATAGGTTAAAAGGGCTTATGATCTGGGTGGGTGGTGGTGTTAGGGAAAATTTTACTTGAAGAAGTGTTTTATTCTCAAATCTTAAGGGTAAGTAAAAATCAGGTAGTCGTAGAAGGAAGGTAGGAAAGAAGGGAATCTTCTAGGTGGAGGAATCAGCAGGTCTAAAGGCCTCTAGGTGGAAAGAAGCACTTTTTAAGAACTGAAGGAAGGCTAGTGGCTGGAGGCAGAGGGCAACAGAGAGGTGCCCAATGAGACTGATGAGAAGAGGCAGGACCTTGAAGGTCACACTAAAGATTAAAGGTTTCATGCTAAGAACAAGGAAGTGCTAAGGAAAAGTTTTAAGCAGGGAAGTGTCATGATCACATTTGTGTTTTAAATAAATCACTTCGGCTGCAGGATGAATGTGGGTAAGGCTGGATGCAAGGAAACCAGTGGGTGAGATGGTGGTAGCTTGCCTTAAAAATGGAAATGGAAACGTGGATGCATTTGAGAGCGTTTGTGAGGTAAACTCAGCCAATCTTGATGATTAATTGGTCATAACTAGATGATGAGGGGAGAGGTAGAGGTTTAAAGGTTGATTCTTAGGTTTCTGGCCTAAGAAATAGGCTGATGTTGGCGCTGCTCAATTAGGGAACAGATTGAGTGAGAAAATCATGCTGGGTTTGGAGTGCTTATGGGACATCTAAGTTGAATAACTAGTTGAATGTACTTGGATGTGGCATTCAGAGAAGTTTAAGTTAGACATAAAAATCTGCAATCTTGGATGTGGCATTCAGAGAAGTTTAAGTTAGACATAAAAAGGGTATTCTTTGGCACGTAAATGGTAGTTGAGGAGATGGAAAGCACTGCTTAGAGAGTTTTGAGCAGCATTTGAGCATTTTATAGAAAAGATGATTTGGTGACACAGACAGAGGCTGAAATGTAGGAGAAACAAGAAGAGAAGGTGGTGTCACAGAACCCAAGGAAAGAAAGGATTTCAAGAAGAAAGTAGAATACTTCCGAGAGATCAAAAAAGATAAAGACTGAAAGATGTCCTTTGCATTGAACCTCACAGATGACACTCACAGAGGACATCAGCAATAACGATTTTGGTGCGAAGTTGGGGATAAAGTCAGTTTAAAATACGCTGAAGATTGTCTAAGGGAAAAAATGGATCTGAAGAAGGGAGAGAACTCCTTCCAGATGTTTGCCTATGAAGGCAAGGAGAGAGAACAGTAGCTGAAGGGGAAATGCAGCTAAACAAGGGATTTTCTGCCCTACCTCCTTTTTTCCTTTTAACTTCTGTCCCCTTCTCTAAGCTCCAGCATCTCAGCTATGCAGATAACTTCTTGTTCTTGAATGAGTTTTGCAATTCCTCAGATATTTATAAACATGGTACAATTTTAGGATTTTATGACTACATGGCTTGTCCAGCTTTTATATAAAGGATAGAAAGTATCTGAAATTATATTGGCCTACTTTAGTTTCTTATGAACTATATGTTTATCACATTTCTTTTATTTATTTTTATTTGTATAAATTTAAGGGGTACAAGTGCAATTTTGTTACATGGATATATCGTGTAGTAGTGAAGTCTGGGCTTTTAGTGTATCCATCACCTGAATAATGTACATTGTACCCGTTAAATAATTACTCATCACCCACCACCCTTCCATTCTTCTGAGTCTCCAATGTCTATCATTCCATGCTCTACGTCCTTGTGTACACATTATTTAGCTCTCACTCATAGTGAGAATAGGCAGTATTTGACTTTCTGTTTCTGAGTTTTTTCACTGAGGATAATGGCCTCCAGATCCATCCAAGTTGCTGCAAAAGATACGATTTTATACGTTATTATGGCTGAGTAGTATTCCATTGTGTATATATGCCACATTTTCTTTATCCAGTCATCCATTGATGGACACTTAGGCTGATCCCATATCTTTGCTATTGTGAATAGTACCGTAATAAACATATGACTACAGGTATCTTTTTGATATAATGATTTCTTTTTCTTTGGGTGGATACCCAGTAGTGGGATTGCTCGATTAAATGGTAGTTTTATTTTTAGTTCTTTGAGAAATCTCCATACTGTCTTCCATAGAGGTTGTACTAATTAGCATTCCCACCAACAGTGTGTAAGATTTTCTTCTTTTCTACAACCTTGCCAACATCTGTTGTTTTTTGACTTTTTAATAATAGCCATTCTGACTTGTGTAAGATGATATCTCCTTGCAGTTTTAATTTGCATTTCTCTGATAACTAGTGATGTTGAGCATTGTTCATATGCTTGTTGTCCATTTGTATGTCTTCTTTTGAGAAATGTCTATTCATGTACTTTGCCCACTTTTTAAAAAACTTTTTATTTATTTATTTATTTACTTATATTTCAGAGTATTACAGGGGGCGGGGAATGTTGCCCACTTTTTAATGGGGTTATTTGGATTTTTTCTTGTTGAGTTGTTTCAGTTACTTGTAAAGTCAGGATCTTAGTCCCCTGTTGGTTGCACAGTGTGCAAATATTTTATCCCATTCTGCAGGCTGGCTGTTCATTTGGTTGATTATTTCTTTTGTTGTGCAGAAACTTTTTAATTTAAGTCTCATTTGTTTATATTTATTTTTGTTGCTTATACTTTTGACGTCTTAATCATGAATTCTTTGCCTAGACCAATGTCCAGAAGAGTTTTCCCCAGGTTTTCTCCTAGTCTTTTTATAGTTTCGGGCCTTACATTTAAGTTTTTAATACACCTTGAGTTGATTTTTATATGCAGTGGGAGATGGGGTCTAGTTTTATTCTTTTGTTTATGGCAATACAATTTTCCCAGCACCACCTATTGAAAATGGTGTCCTTTCCCTAGTGTATGTTCTTGTCACCTTTGTCAAAGATCAGTTGGTTGTACATATATGGATTTATTTCTATCTTCTCTCTATTCTGTTCCATTGATCTATGTGTCTATTTTTATACTAGTACCATGCTGTTTTGCTACTATTATAGCCTTCTAGTATAATTTGAAGTCAGGTAATGTGATGCCTCCAGGTTTGGTCTTTTGGTTAGGATTGCTTTGGCTATTTGGGCTTTTATTTTATTTTATTTTATTTTTTGGTTTCATGTGAATTTTAGGATTGTTTTTTCTAATTCTGTAAAAAATGACTTTGGTATTTTGATAGAGATTGCACTGAAATATGTAGATTACTTTGGGCAGTATGGTCATTTCAATGATATTAATTGTCCAATTCATGAGCATGGGATGTTTTTCCATTTGTTTGTGTGGTCTAAAATGTCTTTTATCAGTGTTTTCCTTGTAGAGATCTTTTACCTCCTTGGTTAAATATATTCAGAGTTATTGTAAATGGGATTGTCTTCTTGACTTGGTTCTCAGCTTGATCATTATTAGTGTATAGAAATGCTGTTGATTTTTGTATGTTGATTTTATATCCTGAAACTTTACTGAATTTGTTTATCAAATCTAAGAGTTTTTTGGTGGAGTCTTTAGGGTTTTTTAGATATAAGATCATATCATCAGCAAACAGATAATTTGACTTCTTTTCCAATTCAGATGCCTTTTATTTCTTTCTCTTGCCTGATTGTTTTGGCTAGGACTTCCAGTACTTTGTTGGATAGGAGAGGTGAAAGTGCGTATTTTTGTCTTGTTCCATTTCCTAAAGGGAATACTTTCATCTTTTACCCATTGAGTGTGATGTTGGCTGTGGGTTCATTGTATATGGCCTTGATTATTTTGAGGTATATTCCTTGCATCCCTAGTTTGTTGAGAATTTTTATCATGAAGGATGCTTGACTTTTATCAAATGCTTTTTCTATTTCTATTGAGATTATCATATGGTTTTTGTCCTTAGTGCTTTTTATGTGGTGAAGCACATTTATGGATTTGTGTGTGTTGAACCATCCTTTCATCCCTGGAATGAAACCCACTTGATCATGGTATATTATCTTTTTGATGTGCTGTTGGATTTGGATTGCTAGTATTTTGTTGAGAATTTTTGCATCTACGTCATGAAGGATATTGGTCTGTAGTTTTTTTCTTGTTGTGTCCTTGTCTGGTTTTGGTGTGAGGGTGATAATGGCTTTGAAGAACAATTTAGGGAGAATCCCTCCTCCTTGATATTTTTGGAACAGTTTCAGGAAGATTGATATCAGTTCTTTGTATGTTTGGTAGAATTCAGCTGGGAATCCATCTGGTCCTGAACTTTATTTGTTGGGAAATTTTTAATTACTGATTCAATCTCTCTACTCATTGTTAATTTGTTTAGGATTTCTATTTTTTCCTGGTTCAATCTTGGAAGGTTGTGTCTTTCCAGGAATTTATCCAGTTCCTTTATGTTTTCTAGTTTGTGAGTGGGTAGGTGTTCATTATAGTCACTGATGGTGTTTTATATTTCTGTGGCATTGTTTGTAATGTCTCCTTTTTCTTTTTATTTATTTATTTATTTATTTAGGAATATTATGGGTACAAACATTTTCGTTACATGAATTACTTTTGTACAGTTTGAGTCAAAGTTATAAGTGTGTCCGTCACCCAGATAGTGTGCATTGTACCCATTAGGTGTGAATTCACCCATCTCTTCCTCCCCCCTCCCACCTGCTTGATTTCCATTGAGAATGGCTTTTATGAAAAAGTCCCAAAACAACAGATGCTGGCATGGATGTGGAGAGAAAGGAACACTTATACACTGTTGGTGAGACTGCAAACTAGTTCAAACTCTATGGAAAGTAGTGTGGAGATACCTCAAAGAACTAAAAGTAGAACTACCATTTAATCCAGCAATCCCACTACTGGGTATTTACCCAAAGGAAAAAAAGACATTTTATAAAAAAGACACTTGCACTCAAATGTTTATAGCAGCACAACTCATAATCACTAAGATGTGGAAACAACTCAAGTGCCCATCAATACATGAGTGGATTGATAAAATGTGGTATATATATACCATGGAGTATTACTCAGACATAAAACAAATGGTGAACTAATACACTTTGTAATAACCTGGATGGAACTGGAGACCATCCTCCTAAATGAAGTATCGCAAGAATGGAAAAACAAATACCACATATACTCACTATTAAGTTGAAACTAAATGATCAACACTCATGTATACATATAATAGTAAAATCCTTTTCATTTTTTTTATTTCAAAATATTAAGGGAGTACAAATGATTTTGGTTACATGGATCACTTTTGTAATGCTTGGGTTATGGCTATAAGTGTGCCCATCACCCAAATAGTGTTCATTGTGCCTGTTAGGTAGGTTTTTGCCCATCCCCTTCTCCCCCCTCCCCCCAGTTGATTTCCGCTGAGTTTTACTTCCCTCTCTGTACATGTGTGCTCATTGGTTAGCTCCAATTTAATAGCAAGTACATATGGTGTTTATTTTCAATACTTGAGATAGTTCAGTTAGGATAATGGTCTCCAGTTCCATCCAAATTGTTGCAAAAAGCATTAATTCATCCTTTTTATGGCTAATACTCCATGATATATGTACACCACATTTTGTTAATCCACTCATGAATTGATGGGCACTTGGGTTGGTTCCACATCTTTGCAGTTGTGAATTGTGCCGCAATAAACATTCAAGTGTAGGTGTCTTTTTGATAAAATGGCTTATTTTCCTTTAGGTAGATACCTAATAGTGGGATTGCTGGATCAAATGGTAGGCCTACTTTTAGTTCTTTGAGGATCTCCATACTGTTTTCCATAGAGGTACTAATTTGCAATCCTACCAACAGTGTATAACTGTTCCTTTCTCTCTGCATCCATACCAGCATCTCTTGTTTTTGGACTTATTAGTAAAAGCCATTCTAACTGGGGTAAGGTGATACCTCATTACAGTATTAATTTACATTTCCCTGATGGTGAGTGACGTTGAGCATGTTTTCATATGTTTATTGGCCATTTGTTTATCTTCTTTTGAAAAGCTTCTGTTTATGTCTTTCACCCACTTTTTAATGGGGTTGTTTTTTTCTTGCTGATTTGCTGGAGTTCTCTGTAGATTCCGGTTATTAGCCCTTTATCAGATGTGTAGTTTGCAAGTATTTTCTTCCATTTTGTAGGTTGTCTATTTGCTCTGTCAACTATTCACAATAGCTACAAAGAAAATAAAATACCTAGGAATATACTTAGCCGAGGAGGTGAAAGATCTCTACAAAGAGAACTATGAAACACTGAAGAGAAATTGCAGCTGATGCAAACAAATGGAAACACATGTCATGCTTATGGGTTTGTAGAATCAACATTGTTAAAATGTTCATACTACCCAAAGTGATTTACAGATTCAATGCAATCTCCATCAAAATACCAATGTCATATTTCACAGATCTAGAAAAAATAATTCTATGCTTTGTTTGGAACCAGAAAAGAGCCCAAATAGCCAAAGCAATCTTAAACAAAAAGAACAACTCTGGAGGCATCACATTACCAGATTTCAAACTATACTACAAGGCTATAGTAACCAAAACAACATGGTATTGGCACAAAAATAGAGACATAGACCAATGGACCAGAACAGAGAACCCCGCAGATATAAAACCACCCACATACAGCCAACTGATTGTTGACAAAGCAGACAACAATATACACTCAGGAAAAGAAGCCATATTCAATAAATGGTGCTGGGACAATTGGATAGCCACATGCAGGAGAATGAAACAGGATCCATATTTCTTACCACTCCCAAAAGTTAATTCAAGGTGGATAAAAGACTAAAATGTAAAGCATGAAACCATAAGAATTCTAGAAGAAAACGTAGGAAAAACTCTTCTAATTATTGGCTTATGCAAAGAATTTATGACTAAGACCCCAATGGCAATTACAACAACAACAAAAATAAATAAATGGAACTTGATTAAAATAAAAAGCTTCTGCACAGCTAGGGAAATAATCAACTGAGCAAATGTCTCCTTCTTCTTTTTTGATTTTATTTGGATTTTTTTCTTATTTTCTTAGTTAATTTAGCTAATGGCTTAACAATTCTGTTTATCTTTTCAAAGAACCAACTTTTTATTTTCTTGATCATTTGTATTGTTTTTTTGCTCTTGATTTCATTTTGTTCTGCTCTAATTTCTGTTACTTCTTTTCTTCTGCTAGCTTTGAGTTTGGTTTGTTCTTGTTTGTCTAGTTCCTTGAGTGTTACTTTGGTTGTTAATTTGTGATCCTTTAATTTTTTTGATGTGGGCATTTAACACTATCACCTTCTTTCTTAGCACTGCTTTTGCTGTATCCTAGAGGTTTTCTTATGTTTTGTTTTCATTTTCATTCATTTCAAAAATTTTTAAATTTCTGTCTTAATGTCATCATTTTTATATTCATCTCCCTCCATTCAGTGTCCCTCATCTCCTATAGATTCTTACTTAAATTTTTTTTGTTTTCTTTATTTTGCAACAGCTTTATTGAGATATAATCCAATACCATACAATTCACCATTTAAAACTTATGATTCAATGGTTTTTAGAATATTCAAATATTTATCATTTGGTATTTTTTCAGTACATAATCTGTAAAAGTTGTAAAATTTATGTTGGACATCTTGTTTTAAGAATTTTTTTTTCTGCATGTCTTCACTTGAAACTGAAAATTGTGGGAACTTTTAATGGTTTGACTACATCTTCTTTCTTCATATTCCACTATTCAGTATTATTTTAGGTTTGTCTTAGCATTCTATTTTAGATGGTGTCTTCAGAAGTCACCCATTTGGTAAGTTCCTCTCTTCAATGCATAACGGTTGCTGAGGATTACAGTATATCAGCCCAATAGTACATTATGATGAAGATCTTTTCGTAATTCCCAAACTCCTTAAAACCAATGATATTTTTGCTATCCAAGCCTTTGACATTACACAAAGAACAGGAAAATAGTTCTGCATAAGTTAGTCATTTGTTTAATTGCATATCACACATATTTATAGAAATTGGTAATTGATGCCTTATTAATGAATTTTATAGTAAAGACATTTCTTCAAATTGACAAAAATTGGGAAATAGTTTGATATAATCTGAACCCCCCCAAAAATACCTAATTCCATACTAATAGACTAATGCTCTTGGATTCATTCAATCTCTTGCATTCTGACTCCTGCTGCCACATATCACTTTTTACTCCCTGTCATCATCTGTTTAGTCATTCTTTATACGTTGTCTCTCCTCACTCCTAACCAACCAGGACCCATTCTTCAGATTAATTTCACAAAATGCCATTTGTTCTACTTGAGTGTACACAGTACCTTCTTGTTGCTCTCCACATCAAGGTTGAACTCCTTTCCCAAAGTTCTAAGGCTCTATGTCATCTGGCCCCACATAGCTATTCATCCATTAGTCCTGAGAAGGTCACCCTCAGCTATCATGATCATTTCTCTTTCTCATCATGGTTCATCTGTGTTATGGGTTTAATTGTGTCCTCCCCACCCCAAATTCATATGTTTACGTTTTAACCCCAAGCACCTCAGAATGTGACCTTATTTGGAAATAGGGATGTTGCAGATGTAGTTTGTTGAGATAAAGTCATACTGGAGGAGGGTGAGACCCTACTCTAGCATGATTGCTTTCATTATAAAGAGGGGAAATTTGGACATGGATACCTAGGGAGAATGCCATGTGAACATGAAGGCAGAGATTGGGGTGATGGGTCTACAAGCCAAGGAACACCAAAGATTGCCAGCAAAGCACCAGAAGCTAGGTGAGGAACATGGAACAGATTTTTAACTAGCCTTCAGAAGGAACCAATCCTGCCAACACCTTGATTTTGGACTTCTAGCCTCCAGAACTGTGAGACAATAAACTTCTGTTGCTTAAGGCACACAGTTTGTGGTACTTTATTATGGCAGTCCTAGAAAACTAATACAATCTGACAGAAATACCTTTTGCTTTTTGCTTCAACAACCCATGATTTAGTTTAATCATCCTTCTAGATTCTGCTTGATTTTTATCTTCTCTTTGAATATTTCCCAATCAATTTAGTGTGCATAGATTTAATTTCTTTTTATTTTATTTTACTGAAGTATTAGAACCTTATTCTATACTGGTTTATATCCAACTGTCCAATTGTATTATACAGCAGGTCCTCAAATAATGTCATTTAATTCAACGTCTTTTTGTTATAACATTGATGAGAAAAAAGAAAATCAATTCCCACCTGGGACCACTGTCTGTGAGGAGTTTGCACGTCCTCCCCATGTCTGCATGGATTTTCTCCAAGTACTTCGGTTTCCTCCAACATCCCAAAGATGTACACGTTAGATGAATTGGCATGTCTACATGGTCCCAGTGTGAGTGAGTATGGGGTATGTGTGAGTGCACCCTGTGATGGGATGGCATCCTGGCCAGGGCTGGTTTCACCTTGCGTACTGAGCTGGTAGGATAGGCTCCAGCCACTTGTGACCCTCAACTGAGATAATTGGATAAATAATTATCATAGTTGTTTTTATTATTCTTACTTAAATTTATGTGTAGCTCACATTTATTTCAATGTTTAATATTAGTAGTGTTTTGGTCTTTATGTAGAACTTTTGTGACGTTGTTATGACCAGAAATATACCACAGAAACTTAACTCTTATTTATATCAATTAGCCTATAGTAAAATTGATTTCATTCTATATACATCATTTTGCTTAAAGCTGTAGTTTCCAAAAATTTATTGACATTAAGTGAGAACTTACTGTACTTTATAATATACTATGTTATTTATTAAAGGATTCAGATATGTGTGTCTGTATATATTTCTTCCAACAATAAGTGTCTAGTGGTCATAGACTGTTTATTTTCCTTGAATTCTCCCAAACTTCTAAAATAGAGGAAATGTAGAGCTTAAGAAATATTTGGTTATTGATGGTTTGAAATACTTAGATATACTGAACAGATGGGCACCTTTAGTCTACCTCATCACTACCAAATTATTCAAGATAAGTACTGAACTTATTGAGTTGTGTTTATATTGTACATAAGAAAGTCTAATTGTGATATTGATTTTTGTAGCTAAAAAGGGATCCAGCTTTAAATTGGTATGTATTGGCCTTTAAAAATTATTTTGAATAGTGCAATAAAAGGAATTTATTCATTCATAACATTTGTTAATTTATTAAATTATATATGCACTGATAAATGACATACATATTTAAAGGACTCCAAGTTGTAGGAGTTTTCCCATCTCCACCATTGATTTTACTGAACACTAAATTTTTACCTATGAGTTTAATTCTATTTACAGTTTGCAAACCAACTCACTTCAACATGAAATGTCTGACATGTAGAAAGTGCTTAATAAATGCCAATTAAACCTGGAGATGGGAATGTTGTTAAACATTTGTTTAGCACCTTAGATGGGTTGGACATGGAAAACCCTCAAACATAAACTATGAATTATTATATTTATCATCCAGTTCAAATATCTATTTTCTTTTTTATTCAACTCTTCACATTAAAAAAAAAGCATGTCTCCTCCCACCTCCTTCCTGTCTTTTTAATGCTATTCTTTGGCTAATGATGCCTTTCTACCTTGTTTCTTGTTTTGCATTTCAGAGAATTCTAGCCTATGTACAAAGTAATATGAGCAAAACTCTTAATGAAAAACAAGTAATTGCTGTATTCTTATCTATTGTGCATTTTTCTTTCTTGCTATAGTTTGTCAATAGGACTATAATAAAAACAACATCAACTTCTAATAATACGGTTTTCTGGAGGCATTTAAAATGCTTTTTACATATATCATCTTATTTCATTCAGCAATCCTATGATGCAGGCGTATTATAATCCCTTGTTTTGTAGTTGAGAATACTGAAGAGCTTGGAAATTAAATGACTTCTCCAAAATCATTTATGCAGATGGAAACAATAAACTCAGGGTTCAAATTCATGTCATCTGTCTTGGAATTCTGGTTTTTTTTCTTTTTACCACTTTTAATTTATTTATTAGATAAATACCTAATCTGATTTTTTACAACCAAGACCAGCATATAGATTTTTCTTTAGAAAGACATTTTTTAACACAGTTAACTGCTTTGAAAATTGAATGTTTCTACAAAGGAAACAAATTCTCTAGTTCATCCAGAAAGCAGCTCACTGGCATTAGAGAAACTGTAATATGCTGGGTCCATGTAACCAACCTCCCTCCCTCCCTCCCTCCCTTCCTTCCTCCCTCCTTCCTTCTATCCCTTCTTTCCTTCCTTCCTTCCCCCTTCCCTGTCCCCTTCTTCCTGCCTCTCTTCCTCCCTCCTTCTCTCTCTTTCTTCCTTCCTTCTTTCTCAGCTGCTTACCAACTCACAACTAATTCATTTAATGATGAATTCTTGACATAACCAGTATCTACATGTCATTAATTGTGAGATATAGGGGCAATTTGAAAGGATTCCTTTAAGAATGAGATGAATTATAGCCTCATAGAGTTGCTCCAAGACATATGAAGGGAAAGGTATAGAATGAGCTCAACTTTCTGATTGTCAACCCAGCACACAAGTCCCCGCTGGGGCTAATGGGAGGCCTACTAACAGAGCTGGGATAAATAACCTGGAGAACTGAGCCCTGTGGGATTAATTAAGGAATTCTAGCAGACATGGTAGCTTTCAAAACTATAGTTAATGATGCACTCTCTGTGGTGTGTTATGGTAGAGTTTCTTAAATAAAAAAATTCCAAAGATACTGTATGAGTCAGGGTTCTCCAGAGACATAGAACCAATAGAATATATATTCATATATATATATGTGTATATGTATGAGATTTATTATTTTAAGGAATTGGCTCACATGATTATGGAGGCTGAGATGTCCCAAGATCTGGAGTTGGCAAGCTGGAGACCCAGGGGAGCCAATGACATAGTTTTAGTCTCAAACCAAAGGCCTGAGAACCTAGAGAGCCAATGGTATAAGTTCCAGTCTGAGGGTGGGAGAAGACTGATGTCCCAATTCAAGCAGTCAGACAGGTGAAGCTTCTCTCTTAGCTAGCCTTTTGTTCTATTCAGATATTCAATTGATGAGATGAGGCCTACCCATATTATGGGGGAAATTCTGCTTTACTCAGTCTACAGATTGAAATGTTAATCTCATCCAGAAACACCTCGCAAACACACCCAGAATAATGTTTAACCAAATGTTTGGTTGTCCCCTGACCAGTCAAATTGTCACATAAAATTAACCATCACAGTTATAAATTAATAAAGAGAATGGGTGGGTTGGGGGAGGGAGAAAGAGAGTGAGCTAGTGCAAAAGCATTTCAGACGTTTCCAAATATGAATTGGCCTTTCGGTGGCATCATCTATCTGTTCAACCAAGTAAAAAATTGCCACATGAAGTAGCTTTCAGGATTAATATGATATATGGAAATGTTAATGTATTTTTAAGCTTTAAAGAACATCTATATAACATGTTTACAATGCTGAGGAAATAATGGATTTATTTTTTTTCCTGAGAATCATTCCTTCCTCAACTGAAGAGTTTCAGTGTGGAAGTTTTGAAAATCCCTACCAAGTGACACAGCTAAATTTGAATTTGCATTAGCCATTCTTCTGGGCTCATTCATCATTAACTGTCTGCTATACTTAACTTCAGCTTTCTCTGACTCAAAAGCAATTTTCATTCATTTGTAAACTTGAACACCATCAAGATGTTCCAATCAGTGAAGAAGGGCATTTTTTAATTTGAAGCAAGGGTCTCCTCTGATAAGAAAGGAGGACTTTTAAGTTTTAAAATCAAACCTGATAAAGATGAAAACTTTCTGAATTTCTCCTCAGGTATGATTTCTCATGCAAAGCAAGTTGAAGAAACAATAAGTGCTATCCACATACAGGCATACCTCAGAGTTATTGGTTTGGTTCCAGACCACCACAATAAACCAAATAGTGCAATAAAGCAAGTCACACAAATTATTTGGTATCTCAGTGCATATAAAAGTTATGTTTACACTCTACTCTATTAAATGTGCAATAGCATTATGTCTAAAAATGTACATATTAATTAAAAATTTACTTTATTGGTAAAAACTAATAATCACCTGAGCCTTCAACAAGTTGTGATCTTTTTGCTGGTGGAGAGTCTTTCCTCGATGTTGGTGGCTGCTAACTGAGAAGGGGGGTGGTTGCTGAAGGTTGGGGTGGCTGTGGCAGTCTCTTAAAAGAAGACAACAATGAAGTTGTCACATTGATTGACTCTTCCTTTCATGAAAGATTTCCCTATAGCATGCAATAGTGTTTGATAGCATCTTATCCATGGTAGAACTATTCTTGAAATTGGAGTCAATCCTCTCAAACCCTGCTGCTTCTTTATCAACTAAGCTTATGTAATGTTCTAAATCTTTTGTTGTCATCTTAACAGTGTTCACAGCATCTTCACCAGGAGTAGATTCCATCTCAAGAAACCACTTTCTTTGCTCATCCATGACAAGCAGCTCCTCATCTGTTAAAAGTTTAACAGATGGCAGCAATTCAGTCACATCTCAGACTCCAATTCTAACTCTAGTTCTCTTGCTATTTCCACCACATCTGCAGTTACTTCCTCCACTGAAGTACTGAACCCCTCAAAATCATCCATGAGGGCTGGAATCACCTTCTTCCAAACTCCTGTTAATGTTGATATTTTGACCTCCTCCCACAAATCATGAATGTTCTTAATGGCATCTAGAATGGTGAATCCTTTCCAGAAGGTTTTTTTTTTCAATTGATCTTGCCCAGATCCATCAGAGGAATCACTATCTATGGCAGCTATAGCCTTACAAAACATACTTCTCAAATAATAAGACTTGAAAGTAAAAATTACTCCTTGATCCATGGGCTGCAGAATGCATGTTGTGTTAGCAGGCATGAAAACACCATTCATCTCCTTGTACATCTCTATCAAAGCTCTTGAGTGACTAGGTACATTGTCAATGAGCAGTAATATTTTGAAAGGAATCTTTTACTCTGAGCAGTGCGTCTCAACAGTAGGCTTAAAATATCCAATACATCATGCTATAAACAGATGTGCTGTCATCAGGCTTGGTTGTTCCATTTCTAGAGCATAGGCAGAGTAGATATAGCATAATTCTGAAGGGTCCTAGGATTTTCAGAATGGTATATGACCATTGGCTTCAACTTAAAGTCACCAGCTGCATTAGTTCCTAACAAGAAAGCCAGCCTATCCTTTGAAGCTTTGAAGGCAGGCATTGACTTCTCCTTTTCAGCTATGAAAGTCCTAGATGTCATCTTCTTCCAAGAGAAGGCTGTTTCATCTCTATTGAAAATCTGTTGTTTTGTGTAGCCACCTTCATCAATTATCTTAGCTAGATCTTCTGGATAACTTGCTGCAGCTTCTTCATCAGCACTTGCTGCTTCACCTTGCACATTTATGTTGTGAAGATGGCGTTTGTCCTTAAACCTCATGAACCAACCTCTCATAGCTTCAAACTTTTCTTGTGCAGCTTCCTCACCTCTCTCAGTATTCATAGAATTGAAAAAAGTTAGGTCCTTGTTTTGAATTAAGTTTTGGCTTAAGGGAGTGTTGTTGCTGGTTTGATCTTCTATCCAGATCATTAAAACTTTCTCCATGTCTGCAATAAGGCTGTTTCACTTTCTTATTATTTATGTGTTCTGTGAATAATGTGCAGCACTTTTAAATTCCTTCAAGAATTTTTCTTCTGCATTCACAACTTGGCTAATTGTTTGGTGCAAGAGGTCTAGCTTTCAGCCTATCTTGGCTTTCGACCTTGCCTTACTCATTAAGTGTAATCATTTCTAGGTTTTGATTTAAAGTGAGAGACGTGCAACTCTTCCTTTCACTTGAACACTTAGAGGCCATTATAGGGTTATTAATTGACCTAATTTCAATATTGCTCTGTCTCAGGGAATACGGAGGCCCGAGGAGACGGAGGGAGATGGGGGAATGGCTGGTGGGTGGAGCAGTCAACACACAGAACATTTATCAATTAAGTTCACTATCTTATATGAGTATAGTTAGCACACCATAAGAATTAAAATAGTAACATCAAAGATCACTGATTACAGATCATCATAACAGACATAATAGAAGTGAAAAAAATTGAAATATTGCAAGAATTACTAAAATGACAGAGACATGAAGTAAGCACATGCTGTTGGAAAAATGGCGCCAATAGACGCTTGACACAGGGTTGCCACGAACCTTCAATTTGTAAAAAACACATGTCTGTGAAGCATAATAAAGTGAAGTGCAATAAAACAAGGTATGCCTGTACTCTTCTTTTGAAACAACACACCATAGTTGTGTGGCTTTCATGGTCAGCTTTTTCCCCCAAGTGTGCACTTATCTACAAAGTACCCACATTTAAGTCTATTGGAGTTCATGATTGCTTTGGATGCTATATAGATAAGAAATAATAAATTCAGTCAGCAATTAATGGAATATCTGTATGTTAAATAGAATTAAGAACAAGCACTTTCTTTTTTCTGAGGTGCATCTACAGGTCTCCTTGGGAATTTTACTTACAATTGGCTTCTATCATCAGACTTAATATAGAGACTCTTTGTTCAGCATTCATTTATTCACATTATTTATTGAGTAAATACTATGTGCCAGGCATGTAATGGATGCTGGTCATATAGCCATGAGCAAAACCCTACTAGACCTCTGTTCTCATGGAGCTGACTTTCTAGCTGAGTTAACATTTAAAATCTATGCTCATTTTCTAGATGCAGATGGAAATGAAAATTTTGTTTGCTGGTTTTGTGCTTTGTTAGAATAAGTAGTCCTGTTTTTATACTCTTTTGGCAGTTTTTTTTTTAAGACCTTAGTGCTCAAGTTGTGGTCCAAAGACCAGCAATATGGGCCATCATCTGGGAGCTTGTTAGAAGTGCAGAATCTTATACTTTATCTCAGACCTACTGAGTCACAATCTGCATGTTAACAAGATCTCCAGGTGATGCCTATGCATACAAAATTTGAAGAGTGCTGGTTTAGGACATAGAGTTTATTAATTTATCATCTTAATAATTTGGGAGCTATCCAATACTTTTCAGCCATATGCTCAACTGGAGAGGAATTTTAGTGTTCATGTTCTCAGTTTATTCTCATCAGTATACAATTTGGTTTCCTAACATTGCTTCTTAGATTGTAGCTCAAGCTGCATCAAAGTCACCTGAGGAGCTTGTTAAAAATGCACATTCCTGGGCACAACCTTAATTCTGCTTAAGTAGGTCAAAGTTGGGTCTCAAAATTTTTACAAGCTTCCTAGGTGGTTCTTATTCACATTAAAGTTTGAAAAGGGCTATCCTAGCCTAGTTTTATATTGATGTCTTTCTAAGGGTGGGTTTTCAAAAATTATTATTTTGAGGCTTTAGTTAATATGCTCCTGCCTAGAAAGATGATTACTTAATCTGTGGTCATATATTTCTGTGCATCAAAGTAATTTTTGTTTAAACCAGAATTTCTCAATCTCATACCTTTGACATTTTTGACTGGATAATTCTTTGTTTTGGGGGGCCATTCTGTACATTGTAGGATATTTAGCAGCATCTCTGGGCTCTACCCACTAGATGCCAGTTGCACACGTGTGCCCACTTACACTCCCAGTTGTGATAACCAAAAATGTCTGCAGACATTGCCAAATCTCCCCTGGAGGGAAAAATTGCTCCCAGTTGAGATTCATTGGCTTAAACTAAGTAAAGAAAAGGAACATGTGAGTATGACCCCCCACCCCAAGTATCTGTTTGTATTATTTGATTCTATCAAGGGCGTTTGGTTTTATGTTAAGAATAAAAACAGGTTTAAGTATGAGCATGTATGGGCTGCCTGACCCCTTGGGTTGGTTTCAACACTCTATGGTGGGGGAGATATAATGTGATGATGGGAAAGAGGAATAACTCTTATACTTGATACAGAAACAAGGCTACTGTAGGGCCTAGGGCCCAAAGAACAAAACAAAATTAAGTAGAAGAGCTTTTTTTTTTTTTTTTTTCATTTTTAAAACATTCTGAATATGTTTGCAAAGACTGAAAATGTTGTGTGGTATCTCAAGAGTTTTATAGCTTTGGAGATGGGAACTCCTTTCAAAGGGACAAAATAGGAACAAGGAATATATACTAGCTTTGGCAGAGATTCAGAGGACATGGAAAAGGCCCAGAAGATGCCCATGGGCACGGTAGTGGGTAGTGGTAGTATGTATGTGTTGATTTATCCGTGAACCCATAGGAACACCGAGGGCACACTCAGAAGTAATTGAGGAGACTTTGAAAGGAGACTTCATATTCATCAGCAGCCAGGGAAACTTGTATCCATAGTCTGTAACATTATTGAATTTCTGGTATGATTTTGAGTTTTGTTTGGCCCACTATTCTTACCAGATTGCTTACCTTTGCATTTCTTTGTAGTAGTATGATAGAAACATTTACTGACTGCCAGTGTTAAGTATTTATAATTGTCACCCTTTACTAGTCAATTTTGTCAATACTGAAAAATAAATCAGAACAAATAACGTATTTTGTACATGCTCCTTTTGCATAGTCATTCTAGTACCTGGATGCATACTTTGCAGGTTTATATGTGCAGCCACCTGTAATTATTTTTTTAAAGTATATGTCAGAAGAAATTTTGGTATTTAATAGACAGATGAATATAAAGGGTTTATATGGATCATATAAAAATCTGTAAATTTTTGACAAATGGGGGCAGTTCTGGTGTTATGGAAAGAACATTGCACAAGAAGAGTTGAATTTAATTCTTACCTCTGCTATTTATTAACTGTGGAAACTTATGCACTTTGCTTAATGTCTCTGAATCTCAGTCCCCTCATATATTAAATGGGGAAAATTTGTCTTGTGAGGTTGTTGGGGAAGAAGAGGATATATCAGATTAAGTATATGAAATATCTTCCAGAAAAATAAGTCTGCGGTAAAAGTTTATCATTAAATTTGTATTTTTCACATATATATTTTTACGGCCAGTATATCAGTTAATTCATGCAATGTGATTTCATTTTTGGAACTAAAATATTATATCATTAGTTTACTAGCAACTAGACACAACAGTATTCTCAGAGTTTGTATGATGATATTGTCTTATATTTGAAGCCAATTGTAATGAGATCTTTAGC
Organism: Daubentonia madagascariensis; assembly: GCA_023783475.1. Taxonomy (NCBI): domain Eukaryota; kingdom Metazoa; phylum Chordata; class Mammalia; order Primates; family Daubentoniidae; genus Daubentonia; species Daubentonia madagascariensis. The sequence goes on along the minus strand of JAKFHU010001244.1, from coordinate 24,794,757 downwards.
TACTTTAGTAACTAATTTACTATGGATCATTTCCAGAACCAAACTACTTTATGCCAAATTCCTTTCTGATCTAAATAATATTATAACCAGTTCTTGGATATGGAATATGCATAATTTGTTCTCATTTTGCAAATTATATGACAAGTCTTTAAATGTAAACATGGGGATTCATGTTTTTTTCTGTAAATGAATAGCAGGTTAAATACTTGATAATTACATATGCATGTAGTTTATTAATATTAGAGAGAAAATGTCTGCCTAGAATTAGGCAGTTTGTTTTAAACAAAAATCATTTGCAGGTGTCTTATGCAATCCAGCCATTAATTATCATTTTTTCATTTGAGAAATGCAAATTGTTAAAAATAATAAACTACCTCTCTGGAAAGGAATCCATTTGAAGTGACATGTAAGGTATCACATGATTAAAAATTTTTAAAAATGTAATTGATAGAAAAAGCCTTTTTCAACTCTAGTAAGTTTAGCTTCAGGTGTACATAGACATTAAATTATAAATACCAGGTTTATCTTTCCTTCCAAGAAATCCAAGTCACATTTTCTGGTTATATTTGTTAAAAGTGCTGAAGTTGATTAACAATTACTTGCTTGAAATGAAATAAAACTATTAGCATTCCTTTTACAATTCTCTTCCTCTCTTTATCTATTCATTATCTTTCAAAAAGAAGAACCAACGCCAATGTAAAATAAGATTGTAATGTACATCAAGGATATCTGAAAAAGACTTGGAGGTAGGAGATGGAAGCTCCTTGGCAGGAAAACAGTATATCTAGAAATATGTAAGGATTGCACAAATAAAACAAATCTAACTTTCTCCAGTTGTCCTGAGATTATATTTGGGACCTGTTGTGAAAGCATGTGATGCTATAAAGAAAAATGAAGTGACGTAGTCAAAGCAACAGACATTAGAGTCAATGTTAGTTTCACTATTAATATAATGAATAGAAATAGGAATAAGTTTTAGGAGACAACAGTAACTGTGGATTGTGGGAAGAAGTTACATACATGTTAAATGAATGTGACAGAGAAGAGTGAGAGATTTGAGTTATGTGGTGGAGAAGGACCTGGCATGTTTGGGCCAATAACCATTCCACAACAAAAAGAACCCCATGTGTTTTGACACAAGGGACTGTTAGGAAATTGGTGTTGCCTCTAATGAACGTGAAGTGTTGGTGAAGAGGCAAGGACATTAAGGTTCTAAATTGCATCTTAAAAATAGATCCCTGGGATTTTAATGATATGCAAGATTTTCATTTTTACTTTAAATTCAAAAACAGCTTTAATTCCATTTTAAATGTCCTTCAAGTGATTTTTCTTTAATATTAAGAATGTACTACCAAGTAGAGTTTTTAAATTGTTCATATCCTTAAGTGGAAATGTGATGGTGAAGAAATGGTACTGAAATTGTGGAACAAATATGTTTGCATATGCCGAGTTGTTGTAAGGTCCTAATTCCTAGTCAGCATAAAACATTGATTAAGATTGTCAATTCCAGCAATGCAATTTACTCAGCGATTTATGTATAAACAAGCAATTGGGAATTGGAGTGGCTCCATATCTTTCATGAAAGCACTGACGTAATGTTTAATCCAATAATTCTGAATGGGTAGCAATTTGAATATAGTTATGACTGAAATACTTGTTTTCTGGCAAAATAAATTTTTATTTGTCAAATTAGTTTTTAATATTTAAAAATAATAATCTGCCTTCTTGGAAAGAATGCTATTCGACTTGATGAATTTTCAAATGCAACATGACAAGGCAATCATTCAAATGAGCCTGTATGTTCCTTAACTTTGAGCAAGTTGGGTTCAGCCAAGGCAGCTACTGACTAGCCATGAATAAGCACAGACAAAAAGTGCAGAAGTAGAGACAGATGGAATCCCCATGGCCACAGAGCTTAGGGAAGATATTGTGTAGGAATTGGAACTTCATCTGGGCCTTGAAATGTGAATCCAATTTAGATTGGCAGGGAAGAGTAAGCAAGGGGAAAGAGCAAGACATGTTTTGGAGTGTTTTTTTTCTTTTTTTTTGCAACAGGAGGCTTATATCCAGGAGTGTTAGTAGATTAAACTGCAAAGATAGGGACCAGACTGTGGAGGAACAGTGGATAGTAATGAGTGATCCTACTCTAGATTTGCCAACCACTAACTTATAATGGACTTCTCAACTTCACAGAGGTTGCTTGGCTGTCAAAAGAGGGTAACTGTTCTCCCTAGGTCACAGACTTACTGTGAGAATTAACATATAATGCATATGAACATGCAGTATAAAAACCGAAAGTGTTATAAAAATGTCAGGTGGTAGATCTGTACAACTATATGTTCATGCTTACCAACCCTAGCTGGGCCCTATACTCTGCTTGGTAATTTTGCTGTGCATCCCAGCTTAGTTTCCTCTCATTCCTACGATGATTATTTCAAACCTTCACCGTTCCCTGAAACCTTTGACTCTATCCATTCTCTTTTTCTCAGCAAATAACTTCTCTACCAACAAAACAGAAATGGACAGTTACTTCCTTATCCTCCTACTCCTATTTCATAAGGCAACATGCTTGACCTCCACCTTCTCCCTAGTCTTCCTTCTCCCAAGTTTCCTCCTCCTAGCAGTAATGGGTCCCTCTGAGTACTGAATCTCATCTCTTCCTGTCTTCAGGGGAAACTGGCTCCATCCATTATCACTCAAACTCAGTTTTTGACTTCTTTCTATTTGCTCCTTCCCATCAGCATTTAAATATGCTTAATCTCTCCCTTAATTTCACATCCCTTTTAGCTTTTGTACTATTGCTCCTCTTGCCCTTTATAGGTAAATTTTTTAATGTCACGATTTATTCTCACTGTCTCCATTTCTTCGTGTCAAACACTCTCCTTAACCCACGTTAGTCTAGGCTTTTCGTCCCATATATCCCCTCTAAACTCCTCTCACCAAACCAAGGTCACTGATAACTTCTGTGTTGTTAAATCAGACACCTTTCTGTCTGTATCTTGCTTGACTTCTAGGCAGCAATTAATTCTATTGATCACTCCCTACTTCCAATGCTTATTTACCTTGTCTTCATGGTACTACATTGTATTGATTATGGTTATGAATTGCAAACAACAGAATCCACTCTGACAGTTTAAACAGAAAAGAAATATGTTGAAGGATGTTAGGTAGCTCACAATGTATGTGAACTGAAGGACAGATTTAGATGATATTCAGCCAAGATAACACCTATTGCATCTGGGTACGAATCCCACTGCCTCTGCCCCTTGGTGTCAACACCGTAACTCACATAAATATTGCATACTTTTCACTGATGACATCCAGGATTGCACTCCAGAAGTGATGCCACTGGTACCACCCTAAGTGCTGAATGCTTTCTCTACCATGCTTGCTATATTTTACAATGTTGCTTGGTCATGAAGTTCTCTTCTGAATTGAATTTTTGCATGTATGCCCCTAATTGGCAGTACTAGATCACAGGTGTATATGCTAGTTTCTAAGGGCGCTGAAAATTTGAGTCATGACTTCTGTCTTAGGGAGATGAGGATTTCCCCAAATATAGAAGGTATGTTCAAAAAGTCATGGCTGACACTATTTTGACATCTGTCTTCATCCAACACTCTTCTGGTTTTGCTGCTGTCTCTCTAAGAAAACTTTCCCAGTTTCCTTTTTTCACTTGCCCCTTAAATAGTCAAATTCCCCAGGGCTCCCTTTTAACTTTTTCCGCTCATTATGCATGCTCTCTGTGGGTGATGCTGTCTAGCATCACGTCTAACATTCTCTGTACTATGACTCCCGAGTCTTGATCTCCAGCCCGGTTCTCTCTCCTGAGTGATCTCTAGACCCATATATCTCACTGCCTCTGGGACATTTCTATCTGGATATGTCATAAGCACTTCAAATTTAACATATCTAAAACCTTGCTTCTCTGTAACCCAAATGCATTCCTCCAGTTCCCTACAGCATAAACCCACCCAATTGTTTAGTTAAAAAAGAAGGATGTTATCCTTGAGAGCTTCCCTCCCTAATCTTCAGGCATCTAGTCAGTCCCAGAATGCAAACAATTTTAGATCCTATATATATTTTTTAATCTGCCACACTCCCTCCATATTATGCTATCAAAGACACAAGTACTGAAACTACTAAGTGAGCTTCCTCTTAGCCTCCAACTTTATTCTTCTCTAATTCATCCTCTGCTGTGCAGTTAAAAAGATATTGCTTAGCAATTCATATCATCTCATTCCCCTGCTGAACACCCTTCAGAGGAAAAGCACAGACACACACGCATGCACGCACGCACCCCCCCTCCATGTGTATGCTTATATAGGCGTAGAATGTATCTGGAAAGTTACACAAGAAATTGGTAACAGTGGTTGTCTCAGGGATTAGCAGTGGGAGAACTGAGTGGCTAAGAGTCAGATTTACATTCGTTGTATACTCTATTGCATCTTGTAAGTTTTATACCATATGTACATAAAATATATTTAAAAATGATTTTAGAACTTCAATGATTACCATTGATCATAGGATAATGTCAAACTCTCACATAGTGTATAAGATCTTCATGCAAAATATTAATAGCTCCTGCTTATTTTATTAGCCACATTGCATGCTTTCTTATTCTTTGAACATATCAAATTTTTTTCAGTTTCCAGCACTTACACAAAGGTCCCTTGTTTGAAATGCTGTCTTTTTTTCTCCATCTCACCTGGCTAACTCTACTTCTCCTTTAGTCCTATGCTTAGATGTCCCATTCTCCTTGTCTGAAAGACTAGGTTTGGAACCACTGCTTTGTTTTCTATATGGCACTATCCTTGTCAAAGTTTTATTACATTTTTTAAATTTGTTTCTTTTGTCAGAAAGACTATGGCTTTGGAAGAACAAATACCACATCTGTTTTACTCAAGGATTTGCTGTTGGTATCTAAGTTAGTACTTTGGACATAGTAGGAATTCAGAAAATATTATATGGATAAACTACATATGCTTTAATCCCCCAATTCCTTAATACTGCAAATTCTCTCATCTTTCTCCATGGATGTTATTTTATGATCCACTTTCAACCTTGTCTCAAATTTTTCTCCTGCATGTCTCTTTGTTTTTTTTTTTTTTAATTCAGGGGTCCCAAAGGTGAGAATAATGTATCTATTAGGAGTAGCAAGAAAGCCAATATACTACCAGAGCTTTCAATCTCCTTGAAGAATGTACCATACACTTTACAATGAATGAATTTACAAAATGAATGAAACAAATTTGTGACATTTATTTTGAGAAGTCAAAAATCATATGTTTCAATCATACATTGAGATGGATATATATTTTTTAATTTCCAAACATGAAGAGGGTATAAATGTTCTCGTTACATGGATACCTTGTGTAATGTTAAAGTTGGGGCTTTTAGTGTGCCCATCACCAGAATATTGTTCATTGTACCTGATAGGTAAGTTTTTACCCCTCAACCCCCCCTCCTCCCTCCCTACTTCTTAGATTCCAATGACCTTTACTTCTCTTTGTGCCCTTCTCTGCCCATAATTTAGCTCCCAATTATTAGAGAGTACATGTAGTGTTTATTTTTTCCATTCCTGTATTACTTTGCTTAGGATAATGGTCTCCAGTTCCATCCATGTTGTGCAAAAGACATTATATCATTCCTTTTTATGTCTGAGTAGTACTTCATATATATATATACCACATTTTTTTATCCACTCGTGAATTGATGGCCACTTAGGTTAATTCTACATCTTTACGATTGTGAATTATACTGTGATAAATATTCGAATGCAGGTGTCTTTTTGATAAAATGACTTATTTTCCTTTGCGTAGATACCCAGCAGTGTGATTGCTGGATCAAATGGTAAGTCTACATTTATTTCTCTGAGGAATCTCCATACTGTTTTCCATAGAAGTTATACTAATTTGCAGTCCTACCAACAGTGTATAAGCATTCCTTTCTCTCTGCATCTATGCCAGAATCTATTGTTTTTTGACTTTTAGTAATGACCATTCTGACAGGGGTAAGGTGTTATCTCATTGTGGATTTAATTTGCATTTCCCTGGTGATTAGTGGTGTTGAACATTTTTTCGTGTGTTTATGGGTCATTTGTCTATCTTCTTTTGAAAAGCTTCTGTTCATGTATTTTGCCCAATTTTTAATGGCATTGTTTGTTTTCTTCTTGCTGATTTGTTTGAATTCTTTATAGATTCTGGATGTTAACCCTTTGTCAGCTGGATAGTTTGTGAATATTTTCTCCCATTTTGTAGGTTGTCTATTTACTCTTGATTATTTCCTTTGCTGTGCAGAAGCTTTTAAATTTAATTAAGTCCCATTTATTTATTTTTGTTGTTGCTATATTGGCCTTTGAGGTCTTAGTCATAAATTCTTTGCCTATGCCAATGTCTACAACAGTTTTTCCTATGTTTTCTTCTAGAATTTTTATGGTTTCAGGCCTTACATTTAAGTCTTTTATCCATCTTGAATTAATTTTTGTATATGGTGAGAGATAGGGGTCCTGTTTCATTCTTCTGCAAGTAGATATCCAGTTTTCCCAGCACCATTTGTTGAATAGGGCTTCCTTCCCCTGGTGTATGTTGTTATCTGCTTTGTCAAAGATCAGTTGGTTGTAGGTAGGTGATTTCATTTCGGTGTTCTCTATTTTGTTCCATTTGTATACGTCTCTACTTTTATATCAGTACAATGCTGTTTTGGTTACTATAGCCTTGTAGTATAATTTGAAGTCAGATAATATGATATCTCCAGACTTGTCCTTTTTGATTAAGATTGTTTTGGCTTTTGGGACTCTTTCTTGGTTTGAAATGAAGCGTAGAATTATTTTTTCTCAATCTGTGAAATATGATGTTGGTATTTTGGTGGGGATTGCATTGAATCTGTAAATCACTTTGAGCAGTATTGACATTGTAATGATGTTATTTCTACCAAACCATGATCATGGAATGTTTTTCCATTTGTTTGTGTCATGTCTGATTTCTTTCATCAGTGTTTTGTAGTTCTCTTTGTAGAGATCTTTCACCTCCTTGGCTATATATATTCCTACGCATTTTATTTTCTTTGTAGCTAATGTGAATGGTATTGAAACCTTGATTTGGCTCTCACTTGACTGTTATTAATATATAGAAATGCTACTGATTTATGTACATTGATTTTTAACCTGAGACTTTGATGAACTTTTTTGTGAATTCCAGGATTTTGGAGGTGGAGTCTTTAGGATTTTCTAGATACAAGATCATATCGTCAACAAACAGGGATAGTTTGATCCCCTCTTTCCCAATTTGGATACCCTTTATTTCTTTGTCTTGCCTTATTGCTCTGGCCAGGACTTCCAGTACTGTGTTGAATAGAAGTGGTGACAGTGGGCACACTTGTGTTGTTCTGGTTCTTAGGGGGAATGCTGTAAACTTTTTCCCATTCAGTATGATATTGGCCATGTTTTTTTTAATGTATTGCTTTTATTATTTTGAGGTATGTTCCTTCTGTGCCTAGTTTGTTGAGGGTTTTTATCAAGAAAGGGTGCTGGATTTTATTGACTGCTTTTTCTCCATCCATTGAGATGATGGTATGGTCTTTGTTTTTGCTTCTGTTTATGTGGTGAATTGTGTTTATTGATTTGCATATGTTACACCATCCTTGCATCCCTGGGATGAAACCCACTTGATCATGGTAAATTATCTTTTTGATGTGATGTTGAATTCTATTTGATAGTATTTTGTTGAGGATTTTTGCATCTGTGTTCATAAGGGACATTGGTTTGTAGTTTTCTTTTTTTTGTTGTGTCCTTTCCTGGCTTTGGGGTCAAGGTGATATTAACTTCTTAGAATGAGTTAGGGAGGATTACCTCCTTGATGTTATGGAATAATTTCTGTAGGACAGGTACCAGTTCTTTTTTGTCTATCTAGTAGAATTTGGCTGTGAATCTGTCTGGCTTGGGGCATTTTTTTGTTGGGAGATTTTTTTTATTAGTGCTTCAATCTTACTTCTCTTAATTGGTCTATTCAGGATTGATATTTATTCCTGATTCAGGCTTAGGAGATTGTGTGTTTTCAGGAGTTTTTCTATTTCATCTACTTTTTCTAGTTTGTTTCTGTAGAGGTTTTCATAGTATTCATGGATATTTTGTATTTCTATGTTATCAGTTGTAATGTCTCCTTTTTCATTTATGATTGAGCTTTTTTGAGTCCTTTCTCTTCTATTTCTAGTTAATATGGCTAGTGGTCTATCAATTTTGTTTATCTTTTCAAAGAAAGCAACTTTTCATTTTGTTGATCCTTTGTACTATTTTATGGGTTTCTACTCTGTACTTTATTATTTCTTTTTTCCTGCTGGCTTTAGGTTTGGTTTGCTCTTCTTTTTCTAGTTCCTTGTGATGTGACATTAGGTTGTTAAGTTGTCATCTTTCTTTTTGATGTGGGCATTTAAGACTAAGGCCTTTCCCCTTAGGACTGCTTTTGCTGTATCCATAGATTTTGATAGCTTGTGTCATCTTTGTCATTCAGTTCAAGGAATCCTTTGATTTCTGTCTTAATTTCATCATTGCCCATTCAGTAGCATTGATCATTCAGTAGCAGTAGAACTGTTGTGTCTTCTTGTTGAATTTCTTCCGTTACTGTTATATAATGACCATCTTTGTCTTTTTTTTTTTTAAATCAATGTTGATTTAAAGTCTGTTTTATCTAATAAGAGAATGGCCACACATGCTTGCTTTTGGTTTCCATTTGCATGGAGTATTTTTTTCCATCCCTTTACCTTGAGTCTGTGCAAGTCCTTGCAAGTTAGATGTGTTTCTTGGAGACAGCACATACTTTGGGTGTGTTTTTTCATCCCTTCAGCCAATCTGTGTCTTTAAATTGGGGCACGAGGACCATTCAAGTTCAGTGTTAGTATTGATATGTGGGATACTGCTCTGTTCATCACGTTGGACGATACTTTGTTTTGTTTTCACTCTTGTGCTATTGTTTTATAAGAGCTGTGAGCTTTAACTTTTGGGTGTTTTTATACTGGTGGGTATCTGTTGTGCTGTTCCATGTATAATGCACTTTTGAGCATTTCCTGTAGGGCAGGTCTAGTACTGATAGATTCTCTTAGTGATTACTTATCTGGAAAAGTTTTTATTTCTCCATCATTTATGACACTTAGATTTGCAGAATACAAAATTCTTGGCTGGCAGTTCTCCTGTTTAAGAAGACTATGAATCAGGCCCCAATCCCTTCTGGCTTGCAAGTTCTCCATTGAGAAGTCTGCTGTTAGCCTGATGGGTTTTCCTTTGTAGGTTAGTTGTTGCTTTCATATTGCAACTTGTCGAATTTTCTCCTTCTTTTTGTCTTTGGCCAGTAAATGACTATGTGTCTTGGAGATGTCCTATTTGCTATGAATCTTTACATTGTTTGATGACCATCTTGTATGCATATTTTTGAATCTCTGGTAATACCAGAGAAGTTCTTCTTATTAATTCCCTTGAATAGGTTTTCCATGTTTTTTGCTTTCTCTTCTTCTCCCTCCAGGATACCTATAATATGTATATTGGCTCATTTCACGTAGTCCCATATTTGTCAGAGTGATTGTTTATTCTTCTTTATTCTTTTTTCTGCATCTTTGACTGACTTGGTTAGTTCAAGAGCCTTGTTTTCAAGCTCTGAGATTCATTCTTCTGTGTGGTCTAAGCTGTTGCTGAGGCTTTTTGCTATATTTTGAAGTTCTATAAATGACTCATTTCGTGAAGTTCTGTTATATCCTTTCTTATGTTGTCTAGGTCTTCAGCGATGTTTTCATTTTTCTTCATCAATGTCCTGAAATATTTTTTTGGCTTCTTTGTGTTGGTTTTTAACTTTCTATTCAATCTTGTTCATCTTATTTGCCATCCATATTCTGAATTCCATTTCTAACATTTTCACAATTTCCTTTTGGTTGGGGTCCATTGCTGTAGATCCCTTGGGGGCATTGAACTAGCTTGTTTATTCATGTTGCCAAAGTTCTAGTGCTGGTTTCTTCTCATCTGAAAACTCTCTGTCAGCTCAGGGCAGATAGGTTTGCAGCATACCTGTTCTCCTTTGCTGAGAACACTTTTACTTAGTGAAAAGATGGAGAGGTCACTACATGGTGCTTTTCTAACCTACTCTGGATGATTGACCTTGCAGGGGAGGGGCAATGCACTGAGAGCCTGTAATGCAGCTTATTTGTGTTGTCCTGTTTCCCTCTGATTGTCACAGTCCAAGCCTGTGCTGGATGATCTTTGTGTGGAGTGGTAGGTTTTCCCCAAGCCATTATGTGAAGCTTGGGTTGCAGGCTCGGCTAGTCCCTCTCCATGGAGGCTGACGTTGCAGGAAATTGCTCTGTCAGGTTCTCCCCATGGCAGTGACAACAGCGGCTAGATGAAACTATCTAGGTAGTAGTTATGGGTTTCAGTACTGTGGTTGTTTGCTCCAACTGGTTCCAGGTATGATGGCAGCTCAAGGCTAATGGGTCCCTGGCAGTGCATTTGACTGTAGGGGCAGTTCCCAATCAGGCAGGTGGTGGGAGCCGTGGGGGTGTGGCCATGGATTATAGTGGCAAGGCGGGAGCCTAGGGGGTGGGGAAGTGGGGCCTGATGACAGCAGGGAGCCTCAGAGCTGGGGCTGTGGAGCTGGGCACCAGCACAGGAACTGCAGGGGCTGTGCTGTGGAGTTTTAGCCATGGGGCAGGGTGGCAGCTTGGTGGTCATGGGGGTGGGGCTACAGGGCCAGGCCACTGGGCAGCTGAGGCTCCCCTGCTGCTCAGGTCCTAGGGAAGTTGTTGTCACAGGGTTTCTCAGGTGGTGTCTGTGGTGCCTATTTGGCTCAGATCCCCCATGGAGGGAAGGGATGCTTGGCTCCCAGGCACGGGGCACGCAAGAGTGTCCACTCTTCCTGCTCCCTCCCCTGCTCAGCTGGGGCAATGCAGAGGTGACTGCAGCAAAGCTGAACCCTGTGTAGACCTGGTGCTCTGGATCTCAGAGCTCGGAATGGCATCAGTAGCAATAACCTCTGAATGGGAGCCACCAAGTCCCTGCTGTGCCCGCTGTCCAGTGCAATGTTGCTGCACAGACTCCAGTCAGCTCTCTGATCAGTCTGGAGGTATATGGTGGTGGTAGGGGCCCACTCACAGCTTGGCTCCAGCCACTGAGCCCATGGGGGTGCGTGTGGAGCCCCAGGGTTGTCTCCTCTCCTCCTCTCTTTTTCACATGGGTGCCTCCCTCAGGTACCTTCTGATCTTGCCGAGTGGATTGCCCTGTCACCTTCTTCACTTTGACTGTCCCCTGTCACTTCTATGATTCACAATGCTCTTTCCAAGAATGCCCAGCCACAGGTGGGCATCTACCTGCAACTTCAGATCCTCTTATTGAGCAGGCTGCTTCTGGTCCACCATATTTAATTCCAGATTTGTTCAGATATAGTTATTAATACATAAAAATTAATATTTGGTAAACAAACTCATTAGTGACACTGACTTTAAAACATATGATTGCTGGAAATTTCTTTTCAATGGTAGCTTATTTGTAAATGACATTTTAATTTATTCTTTTCTGATTTTCACTGAGCAGCCTACTTACACTTGCAAATTTTATGTTTTTAAAAATATTCTTATCTTTCCAAATGTTACTTTCAAATCTCTTTTCAGAATTATAGTTCTCAGAACTTAGCCCTTTTCCTGGTTTGTGAATTAAGTTATTGATCTCTTTGCCAACTTTGCCCAGCCAGTATTACACAGCTGGTGACCAAAGACTTAGCAATAACCATACCAATTGGTATTATCTTTCAATAGTGGGGTCCTTGCAGCTGAGCTGCATCCCTTCAGGATTTTATGGGCTGAACAAGAAATCATTCCTGTTCATTAACATGCTAATACAATTCTTTTACAGGGTAAAATCAAGATAAATGTTGTAGCCTTAGAAATACACTATGCTTTAAAAAAAATAGCATCAGTGACATCCAAGGTATAATGTGGGGTAGCTTGTGGGTGTGGCAGAAGAACATGGGAGGGGAGGCAATATGCCCGAGTTTAGTCTGGAGACCAGTCCATAGACCAAAAGGAGAATTAATTTTGGACCTGGGGTCTAGAAATGTTCTTGTTATGACTGCCACTCATTAACTGTATAAGCTTGTGCTGGAGGGATCTTCCAAAAACACAGAACTGATTCAATTAATCTCCTGTTCAAATATTTCCCATTTCACATAGGATGAAGTCCGGATTCTTTAATGTGGCTCACAAAAGCTTTGAGATCTGATCCCTTCCATCTCTTTAATTTGCTTCTGGATTCTATGTGCCTCCATTTCTTAAATTGTAAATTACTAGGGTTAGGTTAGATGATTTCTAAAGTTCCTCTCAGATCTAAAAATCTATGATTCTGAATAATTACAAAGTCAGCTTCAGCTTTCAGATAGGATAAAAGAGAATTTATAAATTTATAAATTCCAGTTTCAAAAATAGACTAGCTTGAATTATCCTGGGGCAAAAGAAGTTGTTCAAGTATAAGAGACACAGTTTACTTTTGCTTTTTACATTTGGTGGAATATGACTGTATACTTACAAAATCCTGGAGGATCAGAAACTACTGTAACCATATAGATCATGTTCCCTTTGTTGGAGGTGCAAAGTTTTAGTGCTGTTAGTGACTTGGAAATTATCCTTTGATGATGAAATTAAGGTCCAGAGAGATGAAAAGTGTAATAGAGCCAAGACCAGAATCCAGGCTTCTTTCTTTATTCCTACCCCAGTTTTCTTCTGCTATACAAGATTGTTTCATCAGAATGGCTTATGTTTGCTCTTCATACAAAAAGACCATGCCTAACTATATGCCTGGGCAGTGTACTAGGAAAACAATGGGTTCATTCTGCCAAGTTGAGCTTCAGGTAAGATCATTGTGAATAGAGGTACTTTCTTCTTTGTCCTTTCAGAGGACAACCCATGAAAAGATTCATTAATTCATTCAACAGGTATTTAGCCAGGGCTAGCCATAGTTCTGGATAAGCTCTCTACCCTCCTGAATCTTATATTCCAACAGAAATAGATAGTAAATATATTAACAAAAACTTAATAGAATACTTTCAGATACTGATAAGAAATGTGGAGAAACTGGGACTGGCAAGGTTACTTTATTTTAGATTTAGTAACCATCTAAGACTCAGACTTTCATTAATTTATAATAGCTCTTCTTTCTTTGACTACACCTCTCTTACAACTGCTCAATTATACCATTTTACCAACTCCTGTGAGATTTGTCTATAATACCTCCCTATGTCCTTCTTCCAAATGCTTTAATGTCTTCATATCCCTGCAAAGAAGATGCTTACCTCATATTTGTTGGACATTTAAGTGCATTCACATTATATCTTCTATCCCATAACTGTATTTTATTATTTTGCTGCACAAAATCCAATCACCTGGTGTATTCATTGTTCACATTTTTGCTGCTTCTGTTACCTATCCTAGAGTTGAATCTCTACAGTATTCCCACTTATCTTTGAACATTTGAGAGAGGAAACTCTTCTATGGCATCCCTCCAACATTGTGCAGGTCTTTCACTTTAAGCCTACTTCTTCTTCAAAATTTGCCTCGAGCCCTGCCACACCATTATATTTTCCTTAGTTGCCTCCACCCTTGGTCATCAAAATTCCTCTGAATATCAGTCCTTGTAGGATTTGTTTGTTTGTTTTTGGCACTTAGCATGTAGGACCTTATGTTGTTACTCATGTAAATATGTCCTGACTTCTTAATTTCCTTATCAGCTCCTTAAGTTGGAGGGAAGGGGCAGGGTTATAAAATTATGTATATCTCCAGATATAAATTCCCAAATGTGGTCTGCATTAATAGGTGCTCAGAACAAACAAGCACTGTGTTTATGGGGGGAAAAAAAGTTGGTTTCCCCCTATCGAATGGACAATGTATGTGTTTCTGTTATATAGTATGCATCACTTTATAACATTATCATTTATATATTATTTTCTCCAACTAGAATTTGATTTTGTTGCCTAATGCAGTACTTGGAACATAGTGCATGTCCATTATATTCTTGTTGAATAAATGAATGAAGATTTTTTAAAAAAACTAGATATCTCAGAGCTTGTAATTTGCTAATGTACCTTATGAATTTTTAGGAGAGTACTAGGGAGAATGATAGTAATATAGTGGTCTTGAAATTTACTTTACCATGCAATATTTTGTTTTCAAGGAACCATGAACTTCTATTAGAGATATTGCTCTCTAAGCAATGCAACTTGTGAAATGGTAGCTTAAAACATAGAAGGCCCCTAACTGGATGACGATGATAATGATCATCATCATCCATTTCCTGGATTGGAAGCTCTTTTAAGTCAGAGTCTATGTCTTAACTCTCCTTGTAATAATAAATTTTGGAAGGGATGTTAAGAACTACATGGTCCAACAGAGTACTTTTTGAATCTCTACTGCATAATCACCTCTTGTTAGAATGTTTCCACTTGGCAGCTCATTCCAAATTTGTGTAGTTCTTTCTTTGCTTAATAGATAGGTATATTGAGGCAAAGACTATCCTTGGTACTATCTACCCATGGTTGTAGTTCTGTTCCTTAGGGCCATTGATACATGAGCAAGAATTCAGTAAATTGCCCTTGTACATAGAGGGTCCTCAATAAATGTGTAGAGAGTTGAACTGAATTGTGAGGATTTGACTCATTAAACTCTTGAATTGGGATTTGGAACTAAAATACACTCTGGACTAAATTTGAACATGATTTTCCACCAGATTACTTTTTAGTCATGCTATTTTTGTGCCTGTGAGTATCTGTACATGTAAATGGAAATGACATTTATATAACTTTGCAATTTCAGTACATAAATGCAGCTCTTTGGGGAATTCTTTTTCATCTGAAGATAGGGCATGAGAAATCAAAGAGGCTAGTGATAAATAGGTCTACAGTATTATGGTGGTAGTTTTTGGTATTTTACTTCCTCACAACACTGCTTCAAGTAATTGGCTGACATTTTAGATCTGTTGGTCATGAATCCAATATGTCTATGAGATCCAAATCATTGAAGTTCCTAAAAGGTTTCATATTAAATAGGCTCCTTGCTTTTGCTTTATGACCCTACATTGATTTTTTTCTGACCATATGATAGCTTAAAAGGGAAGCATATACCAAAAAAAAAAAAAATTAGATCAGTGTCTCCCGACCCTCTGGGATGTAGACCCAACATTGATCAACAGTGAGAGACAATATTTAGGAGGCCAATTTACCCTTGCACAAATTATCTCTATTTATGTTTATAAACCAAATTATCCACTAACTTGTGGCTGTAAATAGGGTCACATTAACAGAAATAATCCTAATTAACTGGTTCTCTTCCCTACCTCCTCCCATAGGACTTTAGTGCCATCAAAGTTTCCATCCCTTAAGTATTCTTGGGAGGAATATGGGGTGTTTCACATGTACTTGTGAGTTAAATTTGCCAGGTTTAGTAGCTACCTCAGCTGGAGTAGGTTTCTTCTATAGGATATTGGTTTGCCTTTGGAGGGACAGTGCCTCCTGGAATTAATGCTTGCTCCAGCTTGGACTCACAGTCCTATTCTGAACACTGAAGCTGCTTTCCCATCTCTACCAGGAACTATGATCTCTCACCAGGAACTATTCTTTGTTTAAGGAACTTCCACAGTATGCTGAAAATGATTCCTCTCCCTGATAACCAAGGTGTTTCCAATGAGTTATATTCCTTATTCTTGGCTTTTTCATCTCCAAAGGTAAATTCTTCATGCCTTTGTACACATGCACTTCTTGATGGCCACCGCTCTAGCTCATAAGCTTAAGCTCAGGGGACTCTTGCTATGGATTTTTAGTAATTTTCACTTCTCTGCAGCACCCTCTCAGAGGGGCTGGGTTAAAGTTCATCCATTGATTGAGCTAAGCACATGAATAATCCTGTGTGATTCCCATTATGATATTAAGACACTAGAAAATGAGTTTTTATCACATTTCCCTAGGGTGCTTGTAGTTTGATTTTTAAGCTATAACTCAGTGAGATACTTTCCTTGCAGACAAATGCAAATATTTAGAAGTAGCATGGTATCATGGAGAGTATTATACTAGAAGTCAGAAAATCTGGGAGCCATTATTAAATCTTCATAAACTAGCCTTGAAGCATTTGTTGGCCCCATAATGTCCTAGAAACCTTACAAGGTATTGTGGATACAAAAATGAGTGATATATACTCAGTGATTCTTTTTTATTGATACATATTAATAATAATTATACATATTTATCAGGTACATGTGATATTTTGATATATGCATACAAGGTGTAATGATCAAATCAGGGCATTTAAGATATCCATCACCTGAAATATTTGTCACTTTTTTTTGTTGTGAACATTTCAAGTCTTCTCTTCTAGCTATTTTGAAATATATGATAAATTATTATTAACTATAGTTACCATATTGTGCTATTGAACCCTAGAACTTACTCCTTCTATCTAACTGTATGTTTGTATCCATTAATCAACCTCTTTTCATCCTCACCTTCTCTTCCCAGTCTCTGGTAATCCTAACTCTACTCTCTACATCTGTAAGACCCACTATTTTTGTAACTATATATGAGTGAGAACATGCCATTTTTGTCTTTCTGTGCCTGGCATTTCGCTCTATATAATGTCCCCTAGTTCCATCCATGTTGCTTGCAAATGATAGGATATCATTCTTTTTTTTGGATGAATAATATTCCATTGTGTATATATACCACCATATTTTCTTTATCCATTCATCTGTTGATAGACACTTAGGTAGATTCCATGTCTACCATATAGCCATATGGCTGTCGTGACTAGTGCTGCAATAAACATGGGGTGCAGGAATCCCTTTGATATACTGATTTCCTTTCCTTTGGATAAATACCCAGTAGTGGGATTGCTGGATCTTCTGGTAGTTCTATTTTTAGTTTTTTGAGAAATCTCCATACTGTCTACCATAATAGCTGTACTAATGTACATTCCATACATACATTCTATTACATACAGTGTAAAAGACTTCCTTTTTCTCTGCATCTTTGCCAGCATTTATTATTTTTTGTCTTTCTGACAAAATTTTGACAATAGCCGTTCTAACTGGGGTAAGATGATATCTTATTGTTGTTTTGATTTGCATTTCCCTGATGATTGGTGATGTTCAGCATTTTTTCCATATATTTGTTGTCTATTTGTATGTCTGCTTTTGAGAAATGTCACTTCAGATCCTTTGCCCACTTTTTAATGGGATTATTTATTTATTTATTTTTTTGTTTTGTTTTGCTTTTCCTGTTGAGTTGTTTGAGTTCCTTGTATATTCTGGATATTAGTCTCTTGCTGGAAGAATAATTTACAAATATCTTCTCCCATTCTACAGGTAAATTTCACCGTGTCAATTGTTTCCTTGGCTGTGTAGTCTTTTTCATTTAATGTAGTCCTATTTGCGTATTTTTGTTTTTCTTGCCTGTGCTTTTGAAGTCTTACTCATAAAATCTTTGCTTAGACCAATGTCCTAAAGCATTTCACTTATTTTTTTCTAGTAGTTTTATAGTTTCAGGTCATAAATTTAAGTCTTCAATCCATTTTGAGTTGATTTTTTTATATGGTGAGAGATAGGGGTCTAGTTTCATTCTTCTAGATATAGATATCCAGTGTTCCAAGCACCATTTATTGAAGAGCATGCTTCTTGGTGCCTTCGTCCAAAATCAGTTGGCTGTAAATATATGGATTTATTTCTGGGTTCTCTATGCTACTCTGTTGGTCTATGCATCTGTTTTTATGCCAATACCATGCTGTTTCGGTTACTATAGCTTTGTAGTATATTTTGGAGTCAGTTCATGTGATGCCTCCAGCATTGTTCTTTTTGCGCAGTGCTGCTTTGGCTTTTTGAGGTCTTTTGTGGTTTCATATGAATTTTAGGATTTTTTTTCTATTTCTGTGAAGAATGTCATAGATATTTTGATGGAGATTAAATTGAAACTGTAGATTTCTTTGGGTAGTGTGGTCATTTTAACTATATTAATTCTTCCAATCCATGAGCATGGGGTGTTTTACCATTTGTTTGTGTCCTTTTGAATTTCTTTCATCAGTGTTTAGTAGTTTTCATTGTGGAGGTCTTTCACCTCCTCAGTTAAATTCATTCCTAGGTATTTTATTTTTTGTGTAGCTTTTGAAATTTAGATTGCTTTTCAATTTCTTTTTTCACTTATTCATTACTGGAGAATAGAAATGCTACTGACTTGTACATTGATTTTGTATCCTACAACTTTACTGAATTTGTTTATCAGTTCTAAGACTTTCTTGGTGGAGTCTTTTGATTTATAAGGTCATGTCATCTGCAAAGAGGGAAAATTTGACTTCCTCTTTTCCTAATTATGTGCCCTTTATTTCTTTGTCTTGCCTGATTGCACTGTCTAAGACTTCCAGTACTATGTTGAATAAAAGCGGTAAAAGTAGGCATTCTTGTCTTGTTCCAGTTCTTAGGGAAAAGCCTTTCAACTTTTCCCCCACCAAGTATGATATTAGCTGTGGGTTTGTCATATATGGCCTTTATTATGTTGAGGTCTATTCTTCCCATGCTGAATTTGTTGAGAGTTTCTATCATGAAGGGATGTTGAATTTTATCAAATGCTTTTTCTGCACCTATTGAGATGATCATGTGGTTTTTGTCCTTGGTCCTGTTGATGTGATGTATTACATTTATTGGTTTGCATGTGTTGAACCATCCTGCATCCCTGGAATAAATCATGGGTATTTTTTTATGTTGTTGGTTTGCTAGTGTTTTGTTGAGGAATTTTTGTGTCTATCTTCTTCAGGGTCATTGGTCTATAGTTTTTTGGTTGTGTCCTTGTCTGGTTTTGGTGTCAGGGTAATGTTGGTTTCATAGAATGGGTTAGGAAGAATTCCCACCTCTTTAATATTTTTGGAATGATTTGAGAAGAATTGGTGTTAATTCTTCTTTATAAGTTTGGTAGAATTCAGCTGTGAATCCATCTAGTCCTGGACTTTTCTTTGTTGGGAGGCTTTTTATTACTGATTCAATCTCATTGTTATTGGTCTGTTTAGGTTTTCTATTTCTTTCTGGTTCATTCTTAGTAGGTTTTATGTGTCCAAGAATTTATCCATTTCCTGTAGGTTTTTCAATTTGTTAACGTATAGTTGTTCATAATAGTCTCTAATGACCCTAGGTATTTCTGTGGTATCAATTGTAATGTCCCCTTTTTCTTTATATTTTTATTTATTTGGTCTTCTCTTTCTTTCTTGGTTAGTCTAGTTAGTGGTTTATCAATTTTATCTTTTCAAAAAACCAACTTTTCATTTCATTAATCCTTTGTATTGTGCTTTTAGTCTCTGTTTCATTTAGTTCTGCTCTGATTTTTATTATTTTTTTCCTTCTTCTAATTTTGGGTTTGGTTTATTCTTGTTTTTTTAGTTCCTTGAAGTGTATTATTAGGTTATTTGAAATCTTTCTCCTTTTCTTTTCTTTTCTTTTCTTTTTTTTATTTCAGAATGTTACAGGGTACAAATGCTTTGGTCAAATAAATTGCCTTTCTTTTTACTTTTTTGATATCGGCATTTATTTCTATAAACTCCCTCTTAGCATTGCTTATGCTGTATCTCACAGGTTTGGTGTGTTGCAATTCAATTTTCATTTGTCTACAATTTTCTTAAATTTCCTTCTTAATTTCTACATTGACCTAAGGGTGATTGAGGAGCATATTGTTTAATCTTCATGTATTTGAACAGGTTCCAGAGTTCCTCTTGTTATTGTTTTCTAGTTTTATTCCATTGTGGTCTGAGGAGATACTTGATGTGATTTTGATTTTTTTAAATTTCCATGCACTGATGAGAAGAATATGTATTGTACAGCTGTTGGATAAAATTGTTCTGAAAATGATTGTTAGATCTGTGTGGTCTGTAGTGCAAATTAAGTCCAATCTTTCTTTATCGATTTTCTATCTAGATGATCTGTCCAGTGCTGAAAGGAGGGTGTTGAAGTCCCCAACTATTATTGTATTGGTGTCTATCTCTCTCTCTTTATCTGTAATAATGTTTTCTTTCTATATCTGAGTGCTCCAGTATTGAGTGCACATACATTTATAATTTTTATGTCCTCTTGCTGATTTGATCCTTTTATAATTCTTTGATGACCTTTGTTTCTTTTATGTGTTTTTTTCACTTAAAATCTATTTTGTCTGGTATGAGTATAGCTACTTCTCTATGCTTTTGATTTTCGTTTGCATGGATTTTTTTTTCCCCCATACCTTCACTGTTTCTTATAGGCAGTACATAGTTGGGTCTTGTATGTGTGTTTTTAAAAAAAATCCATTCAGCTACTCTATATCTTTTTTGTTTTGTTTTTTGTTTTTGTTTTGTTCTGTTTTTCTGAGACAGGGTCTTGCTCTGTCACCCAGGCTGGAATGCAGTGGCCTCATCATAATGCACTGCAACCTCAGACTCCTGGGCTCATGTGATCCTCCTGCCTCAGCCTCCTGAGTAGCTGGGACTACACGTGCATGCCACCACACCCACCTAATTTTTCTTTTTCTTTTCTTTTTTTTTTGTAGAGATGGGGTCTCACTCTTGCTCAGCTTGGTCTAGAACACCTGGCTCAGGCAGTCCTCCTGCCTCGGCCTCCCAAAGTGCTATACTTACAGGCATGAGCTACTGTGGCCAGGCCACTCTATATCTTTTAACTGGGGAATTTAAACTATTTACATTCAATGTTACTATTGATAGGTGAGGACTTACTCCTGTCATTTTGTTAATTGTTTTAATGATTTTTCATATCCTTTCTTTCTCTTTTATTATTTAACTTTACTATTTGGTAGGTGTTTTGTAGTGATAATGTTTGAGTCCTTTCTCTTTCTCATTGGTGTATGTGCTCTACCAGTGAGTTTTATGGTTTTGTGTGTTTTCATGATGCTAGATATCTTCTTTTCACTTCCATATATAGGCTCCCTTGAGCCTTTCTTGCAGGGCAAGTCTAGTGGTGATGAATTTCCTCAGTTTTTGCTTCTCTGGGAGACTTTATTTCTCCTTCATTTTTGAAGGTCAGCTTCGTCAGATATAGTATTCTTGAATAGCAGTTTTTTTCTTTCAGCACTTTGACTATATCATACCATTCTCTCTTGGTAATGTTTCTGCTGAGAAATCTGCTCTTTGTCTGTTGGCTGTGCTCTTATATGTGCCTTGATTCTTTCTCTTGCTGTTTTTAGAATTCTCTCTTTGTCTTTGACTTTTGACGGTTTGACTATAATGTGCCTTGAAGAAGACTTTTTAGGTTGAATCTATCTGGGCATCTTTCTGCTTCCTATATCTCCATGTTTATATCTTTTGTGAGAGTTCATAAATTTTCAGCTATTATTGTGTTAAATAAGTTTTATATGCCTTTGCCTATCTCTTCTTCTTCTGGAACTCCCCAAATTTGAATTTTGGTCATTCTATGGTTTTCTATATATTATGAAGGCTTTCTTCAGTCTTTTTTTTTTTTTTTGACTTTTTATTTCCAAAGTCCTGTCTTCATGTTCTGAAGTTCTTTCTTCTGTTTGATCTGGTCAGTTGAAGCTTGATTGTATTTTTTATTTCATTCATTGAATTCTTTACTTCCATGATTTCTGTTTGGTTCTTTTTTATATCTATGTGTTTGTTGAATTTCTTATTTAGATCATGAATTGTTTTCTTGGTTTCTTTGTATTGTTTATATGTGTTTTCTTGTATATCACTGAGCTTCTTCAATATCATTATTTTGAATTATTTTTCAGGCATTTCATAGATGTCCTTTTCTTTGGGATCTGTTGCTGGAGAATTATTATGTTCCTTTAAAGATAACATGTTTTCTTGTTTTTTCATGTTTCTTGTGTCCTCATGTTGATATTTGCACATCTGGTGCAACAGTCTCTTCTTCCAATTTTATGGATTGGCTTTTAGAGGGAATAACATTTTTCTATAGATGCATGTACAGTTTTGGTTGGGTGGGGTGCTTTGGCTTTGATTCTGAATGGGTGCAGTAGTGTGGCCTCTGTATGATTTCTTGGGTTTTAGTCAGCATCAATTGTGTATTTGTGTTCCTCAGGTGTTTAGGCTATGGTTAGTGGAGGCTGTGGTGAGGCTTTGCTGGGGACAGGGATCCCAGGTGGACTCATCCTTGGGCACCAGTGCTGGCAGCAGTGGGCCAGGTATGGTGATACTCAGGCCCCAGGCAATCTACGTGGACACTAGCAGTGGCAGACCTGGGTGGGCTTGTTCTTGGACCTTCAGACTGCATGCTCTGGAGCTGGTTGTGGCAGGGGCAGGCCAAGTGGGTGTTTCCTTGGTCCTCTGGGCAACATTCATGATGTTGATGGTGGCAGTAGTGGTGGTGGTTCAACCCTCAGGTCCCTGAGCAGCATATATGGGCACTAATAGTGGCAGCAGCAGGCTGTGCTTGCTGGTTACTTGGCCCTCTGGGAGGCATGCATGTGTGCTGACAACAGGTAGGGTGTGCTCATCCTTAATGCCCCTGGAAGGTATGTACATGTGCCAGAGGTGGCAAACAAGTAGGACGTATTCCCAGGTCCATGGCCAGCACATGTGTGAGGTACAGGTTGATCCCCAGGTTCCCAGATGAAGCACGTGGGCACCAGCAGTGGCAGCAGTGGGTGAGACAGGCCTCTCAGGCAGAGAAAAAGGGGACATTACAACTGATACCACAGACATACCTAGGGTCATTAGAGACTATTATGAACAGATGGTGTGCCTGGGCACCAGCTGTGGTGGGTGGGGTGGGTCAATTCTCAGGTCCCAAAATGTTCCATTCAGACACTGGTGGCAGAGGCAGTGGGTGGGGAAGGCCTGTCCTTATTCCCTGGGATGGCACTCAGGCTAGCTGGTCCCCAAACCCTCTGAAGTCACATGCAAGTGTGTGATAGCCATGCAGCTGAAGGAGATGGGGTTGTTGTCAGTGGCAGCAGCTCCAAGCAGGTGGCTCTCAGTCTCTGGGAAGCACAAACTTCAATAACCTTTGTCCCAGGGGCTGCCTCCCTGATGCACTGCACTGCCTGTTCCCTGGGGTGTAGAACATTATGTCACCTAGAATTCTAGAGACCTGGCCACACTTCTGGGTTCAGCCAGCATTGCAGCACTGCAGCCCTCTGGGTGGGCATGGAGGGATATCAGCAGGGCTCCAGGGATGTGGAAATACAAGGGCTGTTGGGCTCTAGGGCAGGATTTAGTCTGGTGGCGCTGGGCTCTCAACACAGCACCATGCTGTAGCTTCTTGGGTCTTAGAGGTTGCGTAGGACCCAGCATGAACTTCCTCTCTGGAACAATGCCAAAGTGTGAACTCCAGGCATCTCCCTATACTAGACCCAGGATCTGCGATGGTCAAGGGTCTCTCTTGTGGCAAGGATTGCAGGAGTCTGGGGTGGGAATGTGGACCTCTGGTGATCTCTCACTTACCTTTTCCCTGCAATAGGTAGTTTCTCCTGGTTCCAAGCTGATCTTGGCTGGGCCAGCTGCTTCGCTTTCCTCTCCTTCCTTGCCTCAAAGATTTCCTGTTACTTCCCTGCTGAATTCCAGTGTTCTCTGTTAGAAGTGCTATTCGGGCCTGTGGCTATCTATTCACTGTTGTTGTTTTTCTCTGTGGCGGAGGTGAGTGCCTGGAACTTTTAATTAGTCATCTTGAAGCCCCACCCTATTCAGTGGTAATTCTTAACGTTAGTTATATATTAGATCAGGAGCTGTCAAACCGTGGCCTGTGAGCCAAATCTTGCACACCACCCATTTTCGTAAATAATCTTTTATTCGAACACTGCTAGGTTCATTCATTTATGTATTGCCTATGGCATCCAAAGCCTAAAAAATGTACTGTCTTTCTCTCTACAGAGAAATTTTACTGACCCCTACATTAGACTCATCATAGAGAAGATTTAAAAACGAATCAGTGCTCATGTTTCACCATAGACAATTTAATCAGAATTTGGAGTGGAGGTTTGGAAATGGCCCAAGAACCAGTTATTTTTAAGTGCATCCCAGTTGAATATAATGGGCAACCAAAGTTAAGAAACACTAATAGATAATTTCTATCCTTGAGGAGTATATGGTTTGTTTGGTAGAAAGAAGGTTATAAAAATTAATAAAAACACAATTGATGCATCTATAATGGAAACGTTTTCAAATTCTCAAGGGAGCACTACATAAGGAGCATTTTAGTTCATTAAAGAAGTTTTCACAGGAGAGATGTTTAAGTAGATTCTTGAAGGATGAATCTTCTGGTGGACCAGATCCATTGGATTGGTGTCTGGGAGAGAAGGAGTACCAGTTAAAAGTAGAGAGAATAGCATATGCAAAGGCAGGGAGGCATGAAAGGATATGGCCCATTCAAGGAATGACTGGAAGTTCAGTGTAGCCAGAACACTGAGAGGGCAGAAGGCAGTGAGGTCATAGGATGTAAAGCTGGAAAAGTAGGGACCGGGAAAAACTTTGTATGCTAAGAAAAGTGGTTTGGAATTTGTGTTGACTATGGGATTGAATGGATATTGAGTCTCTGTAGGACTCAGTTTTTCCCTCTATAAAATAAACAGTTAGCTCAGATTATTGCTAAGAGTCCTTTAGTTCTAAAATAGAGGTTCCTGAGATTATGCCAATTATTTCTTTTGATACTCTCAGTCCTGGAACCATAGTTGGGGTTACATGAATAACATGTAGTGGTGGGTCACCAAGCCATCTCCTATAGTTGATCCATTTCTGTTAATAGTACAAATGAGGTCAATGCTACTTTGTGAATTCATCACAAGGATTGGAGAAAGCAGATTTGTAGATGGGAAATGCCTTATCTGGTCAATGCATTAAGGCCCTTAATAAAGAGTATTACATAATGATAAAATACCTGTAAAATGCTTTATGTTCCATTCAGAGAGGTGCTATAAAATGGGAACAGTTTTATTATCAAAATTCACATTCTTCACAATGAGTATCAGAGCTTATTATGGCTTGGTGCCTATAAGTCTTTATACTCAAAACTTGGTGTGTGAATTATACTCAAAACTTGGTGTAAGATATTCAGTAGGATATCTTACTTTACTATTTCATAACTTCTCATCTATTTCATGTAGTTATATTATAATTTTATCTCTGTTCAGACACTGGGGTAGCTATATCACTACTTGTATCTATAAAAAACTACATATTATTGGCTTCATATCATTAAATGAAGTTATTCAAGTTCTGATGTATGTTGAATATTTTATTTACCTCTTTCAGGGTCTCCTCAAGTGTACAGAATAGCTGGTGAATCAAATAATAATATATGGTAGGCTTAGTGACTGAAGATCCAAGATGCTAAAGCAGCCCAATCTTTGCATTCTGATTCATTTTATCAAACATAGGTAGATGAATGCACTGAAAATTTCAAAAGATATTTAGAATGATACAGATTGAAATAGACCTCTTTGAAACTCTAGCAAGAGCTGTTGGAAAAAACAGAAAATGGTTTGTGTCATTTGAACATCAAACACTCCTGTTAAAGGAGATATTTTGAATGCCTTTTACAAATGCTATTCAATTAGTAACTATTCCTCTCTCCCCCCCAAAGAAAATCATAGAGAACTCTAGAATATTGACCACAGCTAACCTCTTTGTCCTACTTTTTCTTCACAGACATTGATGAGTGTGCTGAAGGGCGCCATTACTGTCGTGAGAATACAATGTGTGTCAACACCCCAGGTTCTTTTATGTGCATCTGCAAAACTGGATACATAAGAATTGATGATTATTCATGTACAGGTAAATGGTAGTCATTTATGAAATAAAATCTTTCTGTGCCTTAAGTTTACTTTAAAATATTTCTTTTGACTCTAATTTTTTTTATAAGTATACCATAAATATTCACAACAAAACATAAGCAAAATAACATCTTCTTGATTTGGTAGTTAATTCTGAATCTGTTGTAAAGAAAAGAATACCTACTTGCTCTGGATAAGTTTTATACTTCTTGTTAGGAAGATAAATAAAAATTTTAAAACCACTTCAATATTATACTAAATTTATACAGTATTTATACTCAAAACTTGTGTGCATTACTATGGCAAATCTAAGAAACAACTGCTAAATGGTATTTCCTTTATGTGACAGTGAGTTTTTGAATAGAGGAATAACGACATAAATAGTATGATGTTTTTCAGAAATAGATACTTGGAGTTCTAGGATGTGGGAATGTTAAAGAGAATCGAGCTTCTTCACACCTCTGGGAAGTGCAGTTGAGTACTTCACCAAAGAACTTTTTCTTATTTTTGTTGTATGAAATATCACTCCTTTTAATATCATCCAAAGTCCTGTTCAGGTATATCTTGAGTGTTAGTAATATCCGAAATTGGTCCTGGAATAATACAACTTACTCCCTTCATATTCTATAGGTTCCTATCTGAATAATATGAAAAATAATAATGCTAGAAGAGTAGCTTGAAGACTATGGGACTTGAGGAAATGTAGGTGTGAAACAGGACTTCTTTTGGGTTTCTATTTTTTTTAACAGAAGAAACAAAAATAACATTTTTTTTTAAATGTAGGATCATAAAACTGGAGAGCACCTAAAATGTTATTGTTGTCACTTTTTACTCTACCTCCAACTTTATGATGTTCATCAGATGCATGTATAAACAAAATTGAGATGTTTCCAGGGAAAGAGACTCTATAACACTTCCTAGCATAAATATGAATCTATAATAAAGGTGTCACTTTGTCTTTGTATTAGTTCACTTCTGAGTCTTCATTATAGTGTCCATACTATGTGCTAATTGATATCCTGTTTATCAGAGCAGAGGGAAGGACCTTCCTTTAAATTCAAATGTAGTATTTAAAAAGCAAAATGATGGAATCAAAAATAATGAGAAGTGACTTCTTAATCTATGGGGAATAACTGAAAATATCCTGAAGTTAGAAAAGATATTTAATATAAAGATGCCAATGGATTTATAAATTCCTACTTATTTTGTCAGTTCATCCTAAACATTTCCACATTATGGGAACAGTTCTGCACTTTTTCTTTAGACAAAATCTAAATCACATTGAGTGGCAGAATGTCTTGAAGGAGAACTATAGAGATGCTTTCCAACATAAAAAAAAAAAAACAAGTCATAATAAACAAATGGATAATTGAATATACAGTTTACTGTAATATTAGTAATACCAGTAAGGCTGAGTATCATTTTAATGGTTAACAAAAAAGCTATCTAAGATAAAACTGCTGCATCTTAGAAAGCAGATATTTCAAGATGTGCTCATTAAAAATAAAAGTGCTAGCAATTTCTGAGTCTGCTGATTCTTTGGCATTAGAGTCTTGAAAAGCTTTGTGCATTTTTATACTTCCTAGTGATTCTTTTTGTTTTTCTTATATTCTTAAAATAGTGCTAGAAATTTTAAGAGAGAGGACATGACACATAACTGGTGTTGGATGAGGTGTGTTTCTCAAGGGCAGGATATTTTCAAGAGGTTCGTTTCTGAGTCTGTCTGTTGGATGTAAATCCAAGGAATAGTTTCGCTTTCATACATTACAGAGAATCTTTTACTTTGGCTTTTACCTCTCCCAGTACATTTTCCTTCCAAATAAAACCCCACAAATTACTGTTTATTTTTGACTACTTGGGGGAATTTTCCCTTACAATTTCAAAGGATCTAATGATATAAATGAAGAATCCTTTTGTAGGAATGTGGAGGAAGGCTGAAAGCATTTTAAGAAAGGCTGTTCAGGCTATGGTTTTTGTGCCTAAGGAACCAGAGCCAAGAATTTCAATATCTGGCAGATGATGGGGAATGTATTTCCTTAATGAGGCACTAGCATTTCCAACTAGCACCATTATTTCTATGCTTCCACTTAAAGAGGACAGACTTTCTTGCCCTTACGTTTCTTATCTACTATGACTAGGTCTACAAATTTGAGAATTTACATCTGTACACAAGAGTTGGATTTTTTTAGTGACTATGAGTAGATTTTATTTTGTAGTGCAAAGTCAGGTGAACATTGCCAAACATTTCTTTATGTTAGGCCGTGAAGGGTCAATGCATGTTCAGGGTTTCTGTAAAGGAAATAAATGTTTAAATTCTATGCTCTTGGATTCTGCCACCCCATACTTAGATATTAGGGTTTGTACAAAAGCCTCAAAGAAATGACTCTTCTAATGGAGGTTTGCCTTGTGGCTGAAGGTATCTAGGCTATTCCTTCTTAAGAGCTCCCTTAAGACCAAAGTAGGACTTTATTTCTCTGATAAAGATTGAGATTTATTTTCTCTGAATTTTAGTAGCAGCCATTTACATACTTGCAGTAGAAGATCTTCCAGTATAAATGTCATGACACCACTGCAGAGCCATTCCCTGATGTTTGTGGCTGAGCTCTTGGAGTTCCACATTTGTTTTGTTTCTGTATCCCTGCCCCTCTTTCCTGTTAAAGAGCCCCCTGCCATAACAGAACAACTGACACTCTCAACACTGTGCCCAACAGACTCTCAAAGTTGCTTATCCCATCTGAAAATTAACCATAGACATTCTAATTTAAAGGAGATTCCACGTTACTTTATAGTCAAGAGCTTTTATCAGTAAAAGCCTTTTTTGCTTTTTTAACAGTAGCTCTGGCATACAAATTAGATATGCTGCAGAATAATTACATTCTGTTGTGGGTCAAATTACACATTTATTTTTTTCAGTTTCAGAGATTTGAGTTAGATTTTCCTCATGATCACAAAACTTTTGGAGATGGAAGAATTCTTAAAGATAATCTAGTTCAATCCCGTAACTTTCACAAATGAGTAAACTGAGGCTTAGAGAGGTTCATTGCCGTACCTATAGTCATACAGTTAGTAAGAGGCAAAGGGGGCTGGAAGATAAGCCTCGTTATTATACTTAGCTCCCATACTATTTGTCATTTGTATAATTTGCAACCACACAAAAATAAATACAGGTAAAGACTCATATTTTATATAGAAATATATTATTCAGTTTATAATGCTCAGTAATTAAACTACCTTCTTTATAGATTATTTAAGTTCATTAGCTTCATTCAACTGCAAGAGAATTTTTTTCCCCTACAGATTTTATAATAATAGTCCTAAATCAGAAGTTAGTAGAATAA
The DNA here is from genome assembly GCA_023783475.1 of Daubentonia madagascariensis. Taxonomy (NCBI): domain Eukaryota; kingdom Metazoa; phylum Chordata; class Mammalia; order Primates; family Daubentoniidae; genus Daubentonia; species Daubentonia madagascariensis. Next base: position 24,765,662 of record JAKFHU010001244.1, on the reverse strand, counting down.
ATATAAATCACCATTTTCCGGGCCTCTGACTCTGCAACGTTACAGCAATGACTCAGTCACACCATTTGCACAATAGTGTATCAGTTTATACTCTTCTAAACTCATTAATAAAATTTTCCTTACAGTGAAGGTGTTATTACTTTTCCCAATTAATTCTTCATAATTTCTCTCCTTCTCACATCCTTTCCTGTTCTCGTAGAAGAAGAAAGACTAGTTATACCTACAAGGAGAGAGAGAGAGAGAGAGAAGGAAGAGAAAGGGGAAAGGAAAGGGGGGTCTGGATCACATAAGCCGAGATGTCCGAAGCCCATTTTTCAGGACTTTTGCAAAAATAACCTAATTTTTATGCATAACAAAGTTACTTATCTGGCTTTCTTGGTTAATTAAATTAAATTAAATTGGGCAGATCTTGTTGATTCTCACTAGGCATCTTTTCTTGGAGCTGGTCTTGTGTAACAGACAAAAGTATAAAACATCTCTAGAAACAAAAATGGAATCAAGAATTTTGGATAAAGATCTGAGTGAAGAGGCATTCATTTCAGATCTTCCTGATATATCTCTCTGCTCTGATTATTACAATAAAGAAAGAATTCTGATTCTTCTCTTGCACTGATGAGCTTGTAATCTTCTTATGTCGTGCACTTTTTTAGAGGTGGAACAGGAGAAAGGGAAGAGTGGCAGGTAGAAGGGGTAGAAAATGTTCTTGCCTTGGCTTAGGGAGTAAATTCATCATCTTTTAGGGCAGTGGTTGTTAAAAAGAAGTGATTTTGCCTTCCCACCTGCCAGAGGCTATTTGATAATGTCTGGAGATATTTTTGGTTATCACTACTGTGGAGAGAGGATTTTCTACTGGCATCTGGTAGGTAGAGGCCAGGGATGTTGCTAAATATCCTATAATATTGTTATTACACTACTATCCTCTTGAGGAAATGTTTTATTTCCCTGGGACTCTTTCAACTGGGAACTTTTCTCTGGTTACTTTTCAAGTGAGTCCTTATTCTTTATCCTGCACAAAATGTCTGGCTTAGGACAGCACCCCTCCCGAAGAAGTACGTGACCCAAAATGTCAGTAGTGCCAAGTTGAGAAACCCTGCTTTAGAGTTACCCAATCAAAATTGTAAGATGCAAATTTTATTTTTAACTTTCCCTGTTCCTTTTGGAGTTTCTATTGGCCCTGTATAGTGATGCCTTCTCTCACTTCTTATGGTCTCTAGTGTCCTTTTATTATCCTTTGGCCACAAAAAAGACCCCTTTTCAGTAAGCCCCACTCCCCACTAAGTTCTTCCTTGTCCTTTCTTTTATTAAAACTTCTTATTTTAACTTAGGGGAATGATTCTTCAATGGTGAAACTGCAGACATCTGCAGAAGTGGCAGAGAAGATTTCTTAGGGCTCCTCAAATTATGCTATCCTGATGCCTGCTCAATATACTTTCTAATGACTCTTACTCATTCTGTTATTCCAGGGCTTTCTGATGGTGGCTTTGGTCCATGTCACATATCACTGGAGGTTCATAAAGCATCTGAGCACAAGGAATTCTACTAGATACTTGATTTTTGTTGTTAAACAAAGAGCCTCCTCTGGTGTTCCTCAAGGAGTTCCAGTTCCACTTCAGAAAGTACTTAACTTTTTATAGCATTGAATACGCCTACTGCTTACATTTTATGATCTTGCTGTGGTTACTTCTTTTTCTCTACAATAGTCAATGCTGTTTTTTTTTTTTTTAAGTTATCACTAGCATCCTGTTTGTTAGGCTTATTTAACTTGCTGATTATGGAGAAAGAGTGGTGAGTTTTATGATGACATTAAGTTTTCTTCACTTTTCTTTATTACTGTTGATTTCTGAGCATTAAAAGAATCTTGGATACTATTGTCAGGTACAAAAGGTTACAGAAAAGGATTTAGTGCTGGGCAACTGAAGCAGAGATTTTAAGCCAGTTGTAACCCATGCCTGCCCCTTCCTCAAATAGTACTGTGTGTGTTTCTTTGAACTTCTCTATCAAATAATGCTTAGAAAAGGAAATTTGCTAAAAGTGTTTAAAGAAATGATGTTTTGGAAAAGCAGCCATAACATTTTTTTATTCTGCATTCTTCCAAAAAGAATTTATAGTGAACCTAGAAATTTATTGCATGGATGAACAATGACTTTGTTATCAGCTGTTTAAAAATAGCTCTTGATGGATTTATCAAAATCACAAGTGTAGAACAAGGCAGTCAATTCATTGTGTGTGCAGGTACCTCAATAATTACGGGTATGTAAATGGTGAAGGAAGTGAGAATACCGGGGACAATAACAAAAAGCACAGATCAGAGAGAGCAGTAGTAAAGAACAGGAAGTGAAAATATGCACCTCAGCTTTCACGAAAAATCTTAAATAAACAAAGTTATTTTAGTTGGGCATTTTCTCTTTTGTAAAATGCCTCACAGAGAAAAAGTATTTATTAAATGTTAGCTGCTATTATTATTGTTGTTACTATTGTGATGAGACAAGCTATCCTCTTGAGGAGATGTCTTTTTTTTCTGAGAGCCTTCCAACTGGGCACTTTCCTCTGGTTACTTTTAAACTGAGTCATTAATTTTCATAAAAATAGATAGCTTTGTTGTAGCAATGGACTCAACCTCATTGTTGTTTATTCAGTGGTACTTACTATGTTCCTGTGAATAGGGGCTTAAAAAAAAGAAAGGGAAACCTTGGTGTAACTGAATAGCACTTTCTCTGCAAGTTAAAAAAATTCCTTCCTTGGGAGGATTTGTGTATTCCTTAGGTGCCCATTGTTCTTGAGAATGAGCGTTAGCTTGTGATATCCCAGGGCTAGATGGTTGCATCCAGGGCCCTACTTTGGATGCTAATCTGCCCAGGGTTGAGAATAGGCCCTCCAAGCAATCAGTGAGTATGGTCCCTTCTCAAGCAGGGCAGGTTGTTATGAGCCTGGCCGCTTCTATGTGGATTTCTTTTCTAAAGAATCACTATCAACAATCAGACAATCCTACCATCTGGCCACTAGTTGCCATGACTATTGAAAAAGATTTTGCATTTTTTTGAACAACTACTCCAAATTTTCTTTTCCTTGAATTAGCATTGCAAATGGTAATGAAGTTGTGGCATGCAGAGGCCTTTTTATGAAACATGAAAGTCAGATAACTTTGGGTTTTAAAATTTAAAGTATGCCCCCTAAAGCTAAAAGAGGCCTCATTCATCTCTTGTAGTTCATTATATATTATTATACTTTGTAGGTATTATTAAGTAATTTAAAAATATGAACACAATCACAAAAGCAAATTAAAATACCAAGCCCCAGGACTCGAAGAATCAATGATGAAAACTATTTCTAAACAAACATAATCCAGAAGCATCTTTAGAAGAGTGTGTACTGTGGTTACTGGGAAGGGTTAATGTTTGGAAAACTTCAGGCCACATTTAGAAAACGTGCAGAGAGCAGAAGTGAGATGTGTCTGCATAGTTAGTGAGGAGGCCAAGGCAATGTGCTTATCTCTTTTCTGAAACACATACGTGCATACATACAATTAGCAGTCAGCTCAAAACTGAACAGGCTCAAAGGCTCAGGGAGCTGAATTGCCTTTTTGAAGATGAAAAGCTTGGAAAGGAGTCTATGCTCTCTGAATCTGTCATTGAATGGGGGAAGCATACCAGCTCCAATGTAGCAGTTTCCAGGCTTGTCAGAGCCTTTATGCAGCATGGCATGCAGCTGTCGTGTCTATGTACAACCTCTAGCCCAGCCAGCCATAGTTTGGTCTTCCGAGTGCCCAATGGCACGTGTCTGTGTGAAGCTGACTCTATGCAAGCTCCCCTGAGCACTGAGATGATGGGGGCTGTCTCGTTAGCAAGCCTCACCTACTTTGATTGGTTAGTCAGTAAACCCTGATTCACCTTTGTCCCACATGGATATAATATTTGAGTTTTATTTCAAGATTTTTATATGAAAAGCATAGAGCTGAAAACTCACATAGGGGAATAAAAGGATTATACATGCCAGGAGTGTAACAATAGCGGTGTCTTAGCAACAGACACCTGTAGAGGACAGGATTGCTGAAGTTGAAGCTCAACAGATGCCTTTCATTTCCTTTCTTGATTTTTGGCTTTGACATGTTAACTGGGATGAAGTTTGACCTTTCTTGTGCCTTATAACTGTTTGAGTGCTCCATGGGACAGAGTTCATCTTCCCATTCTGCTGCTGATCTAATCTTGCAGTGGGTGTATAACCTCCTGGTGACATTGCCTTGTCTTGCTGCTCTCCTTTCCTCCCCTGTCCAGGGTGTCTCTGCACCGTCACATCCATGAAAAATCATGGTTTTTGGCCCTGAGGTTGAGTTTCTTCTCCTGAATCAGGAGTCTTGTCTGTCTTGTGAGCTTCCGGCAGGGGAATGGGGGTGGGGAGGGTGAGGCACAGCTACATTGACTGCTTGGATCATGCTTTCTTAGGGTGTCTGTGGGCCAGGAATCTGGGCATGGTTTAGCCAGGTGCTCTGCTTCAGGGTCTCTCACAAGGCTGCCATCAAGATGTCGGCTAGGACTGGGGAAAGATTTATTTCCAAGCTCGCCTATGTGGTCATTGGCTTATTCAATTCCTCACTGGCTGTTGACTGTAGGTTGCCTTTAACTCCTTGCTATGTGGGCTTTTCCAACATGGCAGCTTTCTTCATCAAAGCCAGTAAAGACAGACAGCCTGCTAGCAGGATGGAAATTACTATCTTTTGTAACCTAACCATAGAACTGACATCCTATTACCTTTGCTATAGTCTATTGGTTAGGAGCAAATCACTAGGGGTAGGGGATTACACAAAGGCGTGGCTATCAGGAGATGGATATCACTAGGGACCATTTTACAGACTGACTACTTATAGACATGGAATATCACCTATAATTAATTAACCCATTTCAGCTAAATGCAAATAAACAGAGGTTGAAAAATAGGAGTAGGGAGAGTTAGAATAGTAAAAATGTATTGCGTAAGAACTGTGTGTGAGTGATTGTGAAAAACTCATAAGCTGTCACACATTTCTTTTACTTTTCTTTACACCAGAGCTTTAATATGGATGCATGCTCGGGTTGTTGTCCAATTTAATAGATGGAGATAGTATAAATCAATCATTACAGCACAATGTGGTACAATTTGTAACAAAGAAATGTGCAGAGAGCTGTGGGGAGCCCTAAGAAAGCAGTGAGTAATCTGGCTGAAGCCTGGGTATGGCCACACATCACTGGCAAAGTGGCATTGAAATTGAGATTTTTAGGAATGAACAGACATTTCAGGAGAGAAGGGAGAGAAGACATTTCAAGAAGCAGGAAGAGTAGGTACAGAAGTATAGGTTATTGTATAATAGCAAGGTAGTGTGAATGGAATTGTAAGGGAAAGCCAGAAGGTCCTGTAGAAAATTCTGAGACATATTTTCTGGTTTCTGAAACATTTCAGTCAGTTTGTGCACATTCTAATTAAGATGTGCACATTAAAGTGTTAATGCTTTATTTTGTTTCTGTTGCATATCATTTTTTTTCCTGCTGAAAAGTTATTTATTAAATTGAAGATATTTCTAAAAATCAGTGCAAGCCTAAATCAAAGGTGATATGGTATTTCTTTCCAAAGGAGACAGAGGGCTTTGTTGGTGTTCTTAGAACTCCATGAAAGCAGATTTTCAGTGGGGTCTAATGAGAACGGATGTGAGAATTTTTCTAGATCAAAGTCAGAGCCATTAAGTTATTACCTGAGGCATTTAAAAATAGATTTGCCATATACATGTCCATTAAATATGGTGAAATACAACGAACAACAACAATAACAAGACAAGAAATGGCTAAGAGATCTATAGAGTGTCTCTCTTTAGTTTGTTCAAATCAAATCATAATTTTCTTCCTGGACCCCTCTTCTCTATGAACATTTTGTAGCACTTTAGCTTGTGGATAATAGCTCACACAGGCTTCTTATATTTGAGTCCTTGTTCTACTACCCGCAAGCTTTGATCATGAGCAATTTACCTACCCCTTTAGCCTCAGTTTCTTCAACATTAAAATGGGATAATATTACAGACCTTATAGGTTATTTTTATAATTAAATGAGATAAATCATGCAAAGTAATTAGTACAATAGCTGGAACATAAGTGGTCAATAAGTAATAGTTGTTATTATTGTTGCTATTTATGGTTGGTGGAATAATGGCCCCCCAAAGATGGTCACACCCTAATTCCCAGAACCTGTGAATATGCTACCTTACGTGGAAAAGGGACTTTTCAGATGTGATAAAGGTTAAAGGACCTTGAAATGAGGAGATTATCCCAGATTATCCAGATGGGCCCAATCTAATCACATGAGTCCTTATAGGAGAAGAACCTTTCCTAACTGTTGTAAGAGGAAGATATGACTATGGAATATTAGTCAGAGAGATGTAACATTACTGGCTTAGAAGATGGAGAAGGGGCCATGAGCAGGAATGTGAACAGTCTTTAGAAGTTGGAAAAGGCAAGGAAACAGATTTACCAGTGGAGCCTCTAGAAAGGACTGCAGCCCTGTGGACGTCTTGATTTTAACCTGAGAGATGTATGTTGGACTTCTGACCTAAAAAACTGTAAGATAAATGTATGTTGTTTCAAGCTACTGAGTTAATTTTTTGACAATAGAAAACAAATACACTATTATTATTAGCCAACACTGTTGAATTGTTCAAAACTATACTTAAAAGCAATCCTTATTGAATCATTGAGGAGAACTGATAATTCTGGAACAAGTCTGGCATCTGTAGGGAGAGTTAGAGGGGTAGTCTGTAGAGTAGAGGGGGATTCAGTTCTTATTTATGCCTAAATTCCTCACTTTAATGATTCAGTTACTTTTTTCATATTTGGTTTTGCTGTAAAAGTTAGGGGTGCTCATTATTTTTAAAACATTTTCATAGTCTGCTTCTAGGGAACACAAACACGCACAATATCACACACAAATAGACTATACATTTACCCCAAATGTAACAAGTAAAATAATGTTACAGTACATTTCTCATCTGCCTTCTTTTTTTTTTTAAGAGACTCTGAACTTAATAACATGAAGGAACTTGACAGACAATAATTTTGAAAGCACTATTAATTTGTACAAAAATTCATTTGTAGACTTAGGTGGTTGTTGGAGTATCATTGTTGTCATAGATCTTCAGAGGATAGGGTTGTTGAGAATGACCTTTTAATTCAAGAAGGCTCCATGCCAGCAAGGCTATATCTGAGCCACAAATTAGTGACCTATAGGCTACAGTTAGCTCTTGGTGGGGATTTATTTGGCTTTTGGGGCATTTTAATGATTCAGCATTTAAACATTCAAAGGATTCAGTTTTAAAAATCTGCATTTCCAGCCAGATTTTCAGATTGTTTGCTGTTAATTCTGGATCCGCATTGTTGCACCTCAACTATTGACCACAGCTGCAATAGTAGCAGCCCTCCTAGAAAAAGAAGATGTCTCCTCTCCTGGTCACTAAAACTCAACAGTTCTAGTAAGAACATTAATGTTCAAATAAATACCAGAATGCTTATAGCCAGTCTGCCTCATACCCACTTATTTTATCTGTCTGACCCAAGAATTGGAGCATTTTTAGTTTGTAACCCATGATTTATGGTATTAAAGTGATCATAAAAATGATCATTTTAAGCCATGGAGATTTTAATATAGAAATAATGTCAAAGTTTGACTTCTTTATGAGTTATGTTCCTAATAAATTCACAAGTCACACTGAAATAAACTCCAGAAGAATCAGTAGATACTTCAATAAATTTTGAATTCATCTGTTTTAGTTTTCCTTTCAAAATTAAATTATAATAACCTTAAATAGTAAAGTCACAAAGAGAATATATATGCCATTATGGTGTAGTGTCAGTTAGTTGGCCAATTTTAAAATCATCTAGAAATTTAATTCATTGCAAAGTTTATAGCAGAACAAATTGTTTAGATCATGAGACACATAAAATTTATCGACAAAGTAGAAAAGATACTGTATGTTGTTTTGTTTTGTAATGGGCTTTGTATTAATCTTCTTAGGCTGCCATAACAAAATACCATAGACTGGGTGGCTTAAACATCGGAAATTTATTATCTCACTTTTCTGAAGGCTAGAAGTGCAAGATCAAGGTTCTGTGAGGACACTCTTCCTGAATTGCAGACAGCTGCTGTCTTGCTGTGTCCTCACATGGCCTTTGGGTGTGCACAAAAAGAGAGAGTGAGCGAGCTCTGGTGTCTCTTTTTATAGGGACACTAATCCTATTAGATCAATGCCCCACCCTTATGATTTTATTCAACCTTAATTACTTCCTGAAAGGCCCCATCTCCAAATACAGCCACATTGGGGGTTAGGACTTCCACATATAAATTTGGGGGGAGGGGGACAAAAACATTCAGTCTGTAATGGCCAGTCTGTTCTTTGGTAGATGTAATATCTTTCAAAAAGGAGTAGCAGTCAATGATATGTAAGGAGGTGACAAGATATTACAAGAAATAAAATATAATCATCCGAAGGAATATATCACCTAGATTCAGTTTGCAGGATTTCACTGTGAGTTAATCATTGAAAGAGGATATGTTACTGTTTGCAACTCTTTTGCAAGAGGAGTGGGGCCTGGTGCCGTAGGCTTTAGCTGGCTGATATTAAGGATGCTTTTGATTTCATTTAGTTTCTCTTCGCACACATTACAATTAATGGTATTACTCCCTTTAGCAGTAATTCTTTCCACATTTTTAAAATTTCAGAATATTATGGGTGTACAAATGTTTGGGTTACATGGATTGCTTTTTTACAGCTAGATTTGAAGTGTAAGTGTACCCATCACCCAGGTAGTGTACATTGTACCCGTTAGGTGTGATTTCACTATCCCCTTCTCCCCCTCCCACCTGCTTAATTTCCCTTGAGTTTTACTTCCATATGTGCTCATGAATGCTGATCGGTTAGTTCCAATTTAATAGTGAGTACATGTAGTGTTTATTTTTCCATTCTTATGATACTTCACTTAGGAGGATGGTCTCCAGTTCTATCCAGGTTGTTACAAAAGGTATGAATTAATCATTTTTTCTTATAGCTGAGTAGTACTCACTCCATGGTATACATATACCACATTTTATTAATCCACTCATGAACTGATGGTCACTTCGGTTGAGTCCACATCTTTGCAATTATGAATAGTGCTGCAATAAACATTCCAGTGCAAGTGTCCTTTTGATAAAATGACTTTTTTTTCCTTTGGATAAATACCCAGTAGTGGGATTGCTGGATCAAATGCTAGGTCTACTTTTAGTTCTTTGAGGAATCTCCATCCTGTTTCCATAGAGGTTATACTAATTTGCAGTCCCAGAAACAGTGTATAGTAAGTATTCCTTTCTCTCCACATCCATGCCAGCATTTGGTTTTTTGTTTGTTTGTTTGTTTTGTTTTATTAGCATCTGTTGTTTTAGGACTTTTTAATTTTTATTTCTGAATATTATGGAGGTACAAATGTTTTGTTTACATAAATTGCTTTTGTACCATTTGAGTCAAAGTTATGTGTGCCCCTCCTCCAGCTAGTGTGCATTGTACATGGTAGGTGTGAATTTACCCATCCCCTCTTCCCCCCGACCTGCTTGATTTCCAGTGAATGTTACTTCCATATGTGCACGTAAGTGTTGATTGATTAGTTCCAATTTTAATGTGAGTACATGTGTGTTTGTTTTTCCATTCTTTTGATACTTCATTGATGGTCTCTGTTCCACCCAGGTTAAGTTCAAGAGTATTAGTTATCTATTTTATTTTTATGGCTTAGTAGTACTCCATGGTAACACATACCACATTTTATTAATCCACTATTTGATGGACCTTGGGTTGTTCCCACATCTTTGCAATTGTGAATTGTGCTGCTATAAACATTTGAGTGCAGATGTCTTTTTTATAGAATGTCTTTTTTTCCTTTGAGTCAATACCCAGTAGTGGGATTGCTGGATCAAATGGTAGTTCTACTTTTAGTTCTTTGAGGTATCTCCATACTACTTTCCATAGAGGTTGTACTAGTTTGCAGTCCCACCAGCAGTATGAGTGTTCTTATCTCTCTGCATCCACGCCTACATTTGTTGTTTTGAAACTTTTTGATAAAAGCTATTCTCCCTGGAGTTAAGTGATATCTCGTTGTGGTTTTGATTCACATTTCCCTAATGACTAGAGATGTTGAGCATTTTTTGGTATGTTTCTTGGCCATTAGTCTATCTTCTTTTGAAAAGTTTCTGTTGTCTTTTGCCAACTTTTTAATGGGGTTGTTTGATTTTTTCATGCTGATTTGCTTGAATTCTTTATAGATTCTGGTTAATAACCCTTTGTCGGATGTATAGCATGCAAATATTTTCTCGCATTCAGTAGGTTGTCTATTTGCTCTGTTGATTGTTTCCTTGGCTGTGCAGAAGCTTTTTAACTTAATCAAGTCCCATTTATTTATTTTTGTTGTTGCTCTGATTGCCATTGGGGTCTTCTTCATAAATTCTTTCCCTAGGCAAATATCTAGAAGAGTTTTTCCAACATTTTTTCTAGAATTCTTATAGTTTCATGTCTTAGGTTTAAGTCTGTTATCCATCTTGAATTAATTTTTGTGAGAGGTGAGAGATAAGGATCCTGTTTCAATCTTCTACATGTGGCAGTCCAATTTTCCCAGCACCATTTATTGAATAGGGCTTATTTTCCCCAGTGTATATTGTTGTCTGCTTTGTCAAAGATCAGTTGGCTGTATGTGAATGGTTTTATAATTCTGGGTTCTCTATTCCATTCCATTGGTCTATGTCTCTATTATTGTGCCAGTATCATGCTGTTTTCGTTACTGTGACCTTGTAGTATAGCTTGAAGTCTGGTAAGGTGATGCTTCCCAATTTGTCCCTTTTGCTTAAGGTTGCTTTGGCTATTTGGGCTCTTTTCTGGCTTCATACAAAGCCTAGAATTATTTTTTTCTAGATCTGCAAGAAATGACTGTCCCCCTTTTTTGAAGAATTTGATAAGTCCAGTGATAAACAACTGATAGCACTTAGTGGGAAGAGCCTTTTGCAGCTGCCTTCGTGATGACAGTCAACTCTCAGCCTTTTTGGATCTCAGTTTCTTGTTAACAAACATGAGGAAAATATGATTTGCTTGTATGCAGTCACGGCTTTTAGTTGCAAATAACAGGGAAAACTCTGGCTGTCTTAAGCTTAAAGAGATTTACTAGAAGGGTGTAGGTGGCTCAGAGAATACATATAAAGCTTGAGGAGCACTCTGGAAAATGTGCAGAGGTCACAGCATCTTTGAAGCCTTGTCAGGATGGGGCAATCATAGGATGTATCACCACTGCACTGGGGCTACTGGAGGATGCTGTATGGGGACACACACACTGAAATTCTAACTCTTTCTGCCTTCCAGACACTCACTCTACATTCAGAATTCCTGGACAGAAGCATGTAGTTGCCTTAATTTACACACATGGCTGCAAGACCATGTATTTGCCCAGTGGCAAGAGATTGGTGGAAGAGAAAGTATCTTGCCTCTTTTGGCTTCCATAGTGGGAAGGGCTCCCTGCCTACTAACTAGACTCACATAGTGGATGATGTTTTCAAAATGAAGAGGTGGTTCAGATGCTGGATAATGGAGGAAAAAAGGAAGGAAGAAAAGAAGGAAGGAAGAGAGGGAAGGAGGGAGGGAGAGAGAGAGGGAGAAAGAAAGGGAAAAAGGGAAAGGAAAGGAAAGGAGGGAAGGAAAGGAGAGGGGAGGGGAAGAGAGAGGAAAAGAGAAGAGGAAAAAAATCTACATTGTCCTTCTTCCTTGAAGTGCTTGGCTGATGTAGAGTTCTATGGTAAAATTATACCTAAAATAGTGCTGAATACCTTTCAAAGCATTATAAAAATATAAGGTGGTATTATTGTTCTCACTGCCACTATCTCAGTTCAAACCGTCATTGTTGATTACCTGGACATTTTAGTTATTCTACTATCTTGCTGTCTGTAATTTTTGCCTTTTCATTATGATCTCAATTTTGCCACCAGCTTTATCTTCCTATGCATTGTAGTCATTTCTCTTTCTAGAAATTTCAGTGACTTCTCATTGCCACAGAATAACACTGGCAAAGCTTAGCAGAGCAGTCTTCCTTTCCAGCTTTATGTCTTCCTACAAATTTTGTATCCTTCTTAAACCACAGCCTTCTGCTTTGCAACACTATTGAAGTAGAACTCAATACAGTTATATTGTATAGAACTCAATAAGGTACCACACTGTAATTCAAGTGCCAATGCAACTGGCTCCAGCCCCCATTCTCAAACTGGGGAGAGCTAAAGGTCTTAGCCTTTATGGAGTTGAGGGAGGAAGAAGGGAAGTAGGAAGTGACTGACTCATGATCATTTGAGACTTTAGTAATTTGTTTAAAGCATATTTAACTTTGCAAGGATTCAACAGAAGGCACACCCTGAGGCCTTCTTTCTAGTGGGAGAAAGCTTAATGCTCTCAACACATGTCAGTCCCAAAGTCCAGCCCTATACCTCTCCCTATGTGCTTCTGCCTGTCTCTTGTATACAGTGGAATCATATCCAAACATAGTGACCTGTGCAGCAGTCACCCCTGCTCTCTTCTAGTCTCAGTCAATAAAACTGAATAGCTACATTGCCTGAAACCAGGAGCAATAGCCACACCTGTCCTTCCAACCACATGATGCATCACCTAATAAATGGACAACCAGCTGAAAAGTTTTATTTCTCATTAACCTCATAAGATTGCCACCGTTATTTTACTTGATTGGATGTTTAGACCCCATTTATCCCATTATGGGAGGTTTCATTATACCGTTCTCTGAGAATGTCTTTGCTAGGGTGGTTTTTGCTGGCCAGAACAGCCTTCTTTACCTTTTTCTTTGCTTATTGAAATGCTGCTCACCTTCGATGGCTGAGTAAACATAGTCCCCCAAAGTATGTTTCTTTAAGTCTTCTCATTAGGAAGTGCTAGTTAATTTAGCAGCCAATGGCATGAAATTCAAGTGGATTTAGTATTCACCTTCCTAGTCACAGGATGACATTTTCAATAGATTTTTTCATCTGCATTTCTATAGCTCTTAATTAAATTTGTTTGGTTTTATATTAGTTGTTTATACATTTGTCTTCCCCAAGTAAATTATATGTTATTTGAAGACAGGCTTTCTGTCTTTTTCATCTCTATGCATCAGATATTCCTGTTACATAGATGAGAAATCTGAGTCTCAAAGAAATTGAATAACTTAAGTTCTTAGATTTTATAAGTTGAGGAATTCTTATTCAAAAAAGGAGAAGAAAAGATGGCTACTCTTTTCTTCCATCATTTTAGGGAAAGCAAACCATCCCTAAATATATGTGAACCAAACATGTAGTTGTGAACTTTGATTCTGAGTGTCACCAAGTTCGTGTCCATTAGGTTATATATCAGTGCAAGTCCCAGACGGAATTGTGTAGTGGGCTCTGCTACCCACTCCTTGGCATTTCCTTCTATGCTCTTGGTTTCTGTTAGCCTCAAATTCCTTCTAGGTATTTGGGATAGACATGTGCTATTGCACTATGGTATGTCCTCTCCAGCAGAACTCATAACGATTTGTGTTTAATATGTGCTGGACACAATGCTAAACCCTTTATATGCATTTTTTCATTTAGTCATATTCATCATCTTTCATATCAGTACTATTTATTATCCTCATTTTACATATGAAGGAACTTAAGCTAAACATGTTCAAGTAATATCCCAAATTTTTACGCTTTCAAGTGGTAGGGCCACTCAGGGAGGCAAAAATGAAGTATCTCAGTAGTATTTTGACTTAGCAATTAAAATACATACATGGACCAAAAGTGATTTTTAAGCTCCATTCATTCAAGTTTTTCTTTGACTTCTTTTGTTATGTTGAACTTTTCACTTCATGTTCACTGGACAATATGGTAGACCCTGCTTAGCTGCGATTTGCTTTCCGTGGTCAGTTACCTGCAGTCAACCACAATCCAAAAATAGTTGAAAACAGGACAATAAGATATTTTGAGGGACACAGAGAGAGAGAGAGAGAGCACACTTGCATAACTTTTGTTACTGTATATTGTTATAGTTGTTCTATTTTATTAACATTGTTGTTAATGTCTTATTTTGCCTAATTTATGAATTAAACTTTATCATAGGTATGTATATACAGGGAAAAACATAGGGTATATATAGGGTTGGTACTATTCATTGTTTCAGACATCCACTGGGGGTCTTGGAACATATTGTCAGTGAATAAGGGGGGACTACTATATTGTACTGTTCACAAGATCCCTCTGGAGCTTGGCCACCTGGGTTTGAATTCTTGTTGTGCACATTATTAACTGTGTGACCTTTGGAAATTTGCTTGAGTTTCAGTGCCTCCATTTCCTCTTCTATAAACTGGGAATGAAAATAATAATATCTCACACTTGATGCAAGAATTATATGAGTTAATATATATTTAAGATGTTTACAGCAGTGCCTAGAATAAGTGGTTTTTAAAAATACATGTATTTATTAAACTGCTATTTGGAAGACATGTGCTTGATTCTGTGGATGATGCAAACATAAATAAGATCTATACCCTTGGGGACTTTATAATCCATGAGAAGAGACAGAAATGTATTTATTTAGTCATTCAACTAAAATTAATAAAAGACAAAATGAATTGATTGCTAAACAGAGTTATAATAAAAGACAAAATGAATTGATTGCTAAACAGAGTTATAAGCAATGTGCTATGGCCATTTGCTTGCATAAAATTATAAGGATGGATGTGAAGTCAGGGTAAAAAGAGTGTGATGTACTGGATAAATGCTGGCTGGGAGTTAGGAAGTGAGAGTGTATAGGTAGACCTCTCACTAGCTGGGAAACTCAACTTTCCTTTGGTAAAATGGAGAAATTATACCTACCTTTTAATGGTATTTTAAAGATTAAAAGTATAAAAAGGTGTTTGAATTACCTACAGGAATGGTTTTGAAATAACATGTGGTTAACCAAATAATATGAAATTCTATCTATTATGCAACTATGAAAGGAATTATTGTACCCAAGGAGCAAGTTGGAATTCAGAATAAGAAAACCTTTCTCTCCCAATCTTACCCATTTTGGCCTCATCCACCACCCATTTGCTAAAGCCACGGACATTGAGGCCACCCTTGATTCCTCACTCACTCCCCACACCCAATTTGTCTACATGTCCTTTGTTTTAGTTTTCAAAATAAAGAGCTCAAATCCAGACCTTCGTCTCTGTCTCCCTCCCATGATACAAGTCTGAGTCACCATATTGTTGTCACTGCTGTATTGGTTTTTCACTCTTGCTATCTCCAATCCGTTCTGCACACAGCAGCCGGAGCAATAATTTAAAAGCAAAAACTGGCCCATGTTATGCCCTTGCTTATTACCATTTAGTGCCCCCTCCCTACCTCTCCTACCTTGTCTCATTACACTCAATGTCTTGCTTTTCATATTTACTCTCATTGGCTTCTTATTTCCTGGAAGAAATATCAATCCTTCTTCAAGGAATTCTGATATTCTGTCCCTTTATTTGGAACTAGACCTCCCTTTCCTTTTGCACAGATGGCTCTTGCCCATCCTTTATGTTTTAACCTAAATATTACCTTCCTTGCCTACTCTATCTAAATAAATAGCCTCTTCCCCAACCATAGGGGTTCTCAAACATTTCACCTATCTTTCCTTCAAAAGCTAACACAAACAAACCCTCCTGCCATGTGCTTTTCTGACTCCTTATCTGTCTTTCCCCAGCTTCTGTAAGTGCCACAAAGGCAAGGGGTAATGTCTGTTATTTCTGCTTTGTTCATCACTGGATACCCAGAGTGGTTCCTGGGAGATATTTTATAAAATCAGCAGATGTTTGGGTCCATTAATTCAGTCAACAAATACTGGCCACCAAGAGCATCAAAGCATGTCACATTAGAGTTTTAAAGAATAAAAAAATGTATTAGGGAGTGTGCAGTGTTACCTTGTCTGGTATAGGATGTCTGCAGCGTTCATTAGTCCCTTCAGAAGATTGACAGTAAAATAGTTCTTCACCAAAAAGCCGAGCCTGCATTAAATGAAGAGTCTCCCTCCTTTGCCACATCTAGTTGCAGTACTTGCCTTATTCTACTTGAGGAGAAGTTTAGAGTATACCCTTTAAATACGAGTAGGTGGTTGCCATGGCTCTTTTCCATTTCTTAGTTACATTACCTAGAATTTATCTCAGATCTATTATTACAAAATTCAACTCAATTATATGCCACACTGTGAGCTCACCTGTCTGTCAGTCCTGCTAACCCCTTACTCATGTTTATTGCTCTTTATAAAACCAAGCCTATTTTGTCTGTATTTTTTTCTTCTTACTGCAACATAATGACCTGAATGTGTTATTCCAAGATTGTCTCAGCAGAGGAAGAGAATGAAATTGTTAATCTCCATGTGTTGGCCTCAGTGTTCATAGTCTATCAATAGCTGAATATTCTTTTGTAACAGTGGTAAATGTAAGTTTGGGGCACTTGGAGCCCAAATGTCCTTCCAGTATTATTCCTTTGTAGTTTGTCTTGTCCTGCCAAACATTTCTCTGATTAGATTAGGTTTTTCCTGGTGAGGTGATTGATATTGTTCCAAGTGGAAACTCTTACCCATGTTTCTAACCCCTTTTCAGGTTTTTTAAGTGTTTTTTTAAAAGTACAGACAAGCATTTTTATTTTCATTTTGCAAAATCTTTGTGTCGTTATGCACATAATAGAACCATTCCAGCAAAATCAATTTGGATAATATTTATCAAAAGAAACTCTACTGAAATTCAGGGGGAAACACACATATTTTGAAAAGCTTGACAATGGGTAATTTAAATACACCACATTTACATGAAACCCCAAATTTGCTGCTTTTATGTTACTACATGTTTTCTTTTATATATGTGTCATTTCTCTTTCTGATAGAGATGTAGTAGATGTACATGGTATAATAAATACAGAAAGCCCAAAGAGGGAAATTAAAATCCCCCAGTATCTCATCTCTTAGTGATAATGCTGTTAATATTTTAGATATAACTTTTATTCTTTTATCTACACATTCAATGCCTATGTACCTTTTAAAATTACATTGAATCATACTATCATACTGTTTTTAAATCTTAAAATGATCAATTTAGTGTGAATATTTTCTCATATCAATGATATTTCACAACATAATTTTTAATGGTACTGTAGTATTCTATAAAATAGATAAATTGTAATTTATTTAGCCAGTCATATATGGTTAAAATGTTAGCTTCTTTCTAAAATTTCACTCTTCTAGCTAATATGTTGTATGGGAATTTTTATAATCATCTCTGATAATATCCTTAGGATACATTTCTATAAAAACTATTATGAGGCCCAAATTCTGCACATTTTACTGGTTCAGATACATATTGTATTATCAAATTATCTTCTGAAAGTTTGTATGAATTTAACTCCCATCGCAAGTGTGTGAGAAGGCTGGTTTTCTGAGCTCTTGTTTGCACTGGAACTGTTTTCACTTTATAGGTTTAAATATGTGTGTGTGTATAAACACATGTCACTGCTTTCAATGTCTTTTACTTTTATTGTGGTAAGAACACTTAACATGAGATCCACCCTCTTCACAATTTTTAAGTGCGCAGTATTGTTCATTATTGACACAGTGTTGTATAGTAGATCTCTAGAACTTACTCTTCTTGCATAACTGAAATTTCATACCCATTGGACAGCAAATCTCCATTTCCTCCTTCTCCTAGCCCCTGGCAACTGCCATTCTACTCTCTCTTTCTATAAGCTTGACTATTTTATATACCTCATGTAAGTGGACTCTATGAACATTGTTTTATCATATGTGTATTGGCTTGCTTTTTTTTACTTTTGTGAATTGCTTGTTCATGTCCTTTGACCCTTTTACCCTCTTTTGGCTGTTGATATTTTTCTTATTGATTTCTAATGAATATAAGTGTTTTCAAAGTCTTTTTCTGTTTGGACAGTATGATTATCAGGTTAAAAGTCATCTATGAACTCTTGCCTAGGACACACCTATCCCTGGGGACTCATAAATTGAGTTGTGGGAAACTGTAATAGTGAACTTACGGATCAATCTTTTCTAACATCACAAAAACCTGCGACTTAGGCAAGGAAGGCAACATTACCCCATTTCATAGAGGAGAGAACTATGATTCCAAAAATTAAAAAACTGGTACAAGGCCTCACAATTTTTAAATGCCAGGGCCATGACTGACTAGGTTTTCCAATGCCAAATTTGGAGATCTTTTTGCTATGCCACCTTACTCATGTTTACGGTTTCCTTTTTTTTCTTCTTCTTTATAATTTTAATCTTCTCACTCTTTTTTTTGACAACACATGAGCACTAGTAGGGGTGTTTAATCACACAGTTTTACGTTGCCTCTCAAGTCGTCAGGTGAGATTGGCTTTATGTCAGACACTGGGTATTACTAGATGCCTTGCAAAAAGTGAATCATCCCATTATCCTTCATTTTGTCCAAATCCACTTTATCATGAATTAAATTTGATTGAGTTTTACAGTTAATTTTATTAGTTACTCCTAAAAGTATAATGTTTTAACAATAAGCTGAGGAAAAAGACATATGATACGATTTAGCTGACAAGCAACTGAGATCCCTTTGCATTGTCCCTAGTTCATGCTTTGGATATGTAGTATGTACTTACACGTTTTCCCTTTAGCAAGATGTCACTGATTTATTTTTAATGTAAGATGATAGTATTAAAGCCACTATTTTTCAGATGTGTGCTATTTTTTTTTTTTTTTTACTAGTGGTGATAGCTTTGTATGGAGCTAGCCATATGCTCCTTCTCGGTTACATCTGGTTCCAAGAGAGTGTTGAGAATTCTGGATAGAATGTGTTATCTGTGGAACAGTTTTTTCCCCTTTAGAAAGTAAATATAGTTCTCTCCAATCCTACTGCTCTTAACTGGTTCACTTCTAAAGTTTTAACATCTTTAGTTTTATGTTGTCACCCCCAACCTTGTTGGATTCCAAATGCATTTGATGACTGAAAGAAGTATTTGGAAACTAAGACAAAAACATTCCTGAACAAAAAAGCATTCATCTTATTGTTTGTGTGTTATTGTAGATTGTACCAAATTTGCCCACCTAATTCCTCAGCTATTTCTATATGAATAATATATTACAAAAAACAAAATACAATCTGGAAGATCATTCAGTCTAATAATGCTTGTTGCTATGCAACCACATTCCCAAAATAGCAACTGAAGCAGTGCAATGTCAGCATAAGATATCTAAACACAATGTAGAATGTAGAAAATGATCACATGTATACTGATGTTATAATTCTTGAATTGTTAGTATGGTTGTTTATCAAAGCTAGAAAAAATTAAGTACTTAAAGCTTTTGGAAACTCAGGGAAGCAAAATCATTAATTATTTGTGGAAACGAGCAGATCAGGGTTCAAATCTCAGTTCTATTATTTAATTATTGAGTGAAAGAGGGTGCAGTATTTACCCCTTCAGCTTTAGTTCTACCATCATTATTACAGTTGGGATAATAGCATCTACCTCGTGGGGTTGTTGTGAAGGTGTAAAGACTAAACAAAAGACTCAGTGAAAAGTGTTTTCCATAGTTCCTGGTGCATAGTAACTGTCCAGTAAATTTAAATTGTGATGATAATGATGCTGATGATAGTTTGAAAGGTCTAAAACCTGTTTTGTAACCCTTTCCTATTTGTGAAGCAATCAACAAATATTTACTGAACATTAGCCTTTAGTGATAAACCATACAAATGAGTCCTTATCCTTGAAGAATTTACAGTTTCCTTTGGGAGCTAGATATACGCTAGAGAAAAAAGTAATGACTGCCAGGCATGTACTAAGGCCCTGAGTTGGGATAAAATGTTGGTGTGCTTGAGGGACTGAAAAGAGGCCTTGGGTTTGTAACACGATGAACGGGAGGAAGGCAGCGTGAGGTGAGAATGAAGGCATAGGATGGGGCCAAATCATGCAGAGTCTTAAACCATGGAAGGAGTTTGGATTTTAGTACAAATGGTAAGCCATTGACGTGTTTTAAGTAAAGGGGAGACATAATCTTATTTGCTTTAAAGACATTCCTGTAAGAACCGTGTAGAAAATGGCTTGGTTAGAGATAGAGTAAAATTGGAAGGACCAGTTAGGAGGCTCTTCCAGCCAATAGATGGTGGTAACCCAGACTAGGGTGACAGTCCTGGACATTGAAAAAAAGTGGGCTTGTGATTTATGGGTTGCACAAAATGAGGGAAAAGGAGGAGACAAGCATCACTCATTTTTGTAGATTGAACTGCTGAGTAGTTAGTAATAGGGAAGAATGAGTAAAATGTCAAGATTAGTAAGGGAGGGGAATTGACAATGAAGCAACTTAAGTTCTTATCAGGAAATAGCAAGTGGCTCAGTTTAGCTGAAGATGATTTGTGTGTGTGTTAGGGATGGGGTGAGGTGAGGTTGTTTGGATAAAGCTGGAAAGGGGTTATTTTGCATGTATTTGTGAATGTTAAGCAAATATATGTGAGTGTCTGTGACTTATCCATTTATATCAGTATTTACAATCATATCTGCTATCTGTAGATTATCTTATACTTTCCCTTCTAGGCAGGACTAATCCTTGTTGGGAGTGATGTGGACTGGGAGAAGAACACCAAAAACAAGCTGTCTAGACCTGTGCTGTCCAGTAGAGTAATCACTGGCTACATGTGGCTATTCAGCACTTGAAATGTGGTGCAACTGAATTAATATGTGGTTTAACTGTAAAGTGTACACCAGATTTTGAAGACTCAGCATGAAGAAAAAGAATTAAAAATATCTTAATAATTTTATATTGATTATGTGTTGAAATAATATTTGAGATATATTGGTTGAATAAAATATATTAAAATTAATTTTATTAAAAATTTTAATAGTGCTATTAAAAATTAAATTACATATGTGAGTCACGTTTTATATCTGTTGAGCAGTGCTGATCTAGATTTCTCCTAACTCATGCCAACTTAGCTGGAGAGTGAACATCCCTTATGCCAGTTCATAGTTTCTTCAAGGCAGAGATTCTGTTGAGCAAAGCAAGTGAGAATAGTATAGATGAGTCGTTACAGGATGTGTTATCAGCAAACACTTAACCTGGGTCCTTGGGTGAAGTAAGATGTCAACTTTACCTACAGGAGAGTTGTTAGTCCTCTACTACTCAAAATATGGGATATCTGCAAAACATTCCATAGCTCTGCTGAGTTCTCTTCTCATTTTGTTTCTTTCTGTCCCTATGAGATTCAGCTCTTTTTCCTTAAGGCTTGTGTGATAGAGTTTGCCTGTGCATTTTTCCTGATCAATTCTTCCCACCTGGAATTATATGTTGTGCATTTTACTGCCATTAGCCTGGTAGTGTCCTGATGCTAATCATCATAGAAAATGCTAATATATTGAGGACTTTTATATAACCTGTGTACATCTTAGTATCCTCAAAAGGTCATTTAGCCTTCAGTGGTACCTATGTTGATGACATTTGTTAGTGAATTCTGTAAAGACATTACAGGAGAGTCAAGTGAGTGATTATTATGTATACAAGAGGTCAAAGGAGTTATGCATCTGGTCAGAAATTCTTAGAATAAATTAAAAATGACCTCTGTTTCATTGGCTAAGAAAGACTACATGAAGGAGGAGGTGTTTCAGGGATTATTAAGAGGATAGAGTTTGCAAATTAAGAGTATGCATGAGAAAGGATGCTTCGTAAATTTGTCGAGCAAGAAAATTCTTGGGGGTGAGAATGAAAGAGCCACTGGAAAGAAACAAAGGAATGAAGTGTGTGCAGAGGATGAGGGAACCTTGCAAAGGGCTTTTGAGGTAAGTAAGAGACTTTGAAATTCCTGGTTCGTACTATAGCCTGGATGTCCCAATGAGAGAAGTTGGAGCCATGAGTACAGAAAAAGGCTGTTGTAGTTATTCTGAAAATCAGCTGGACAAGGCTGATATCATAGACAGAGGAGATTAGTCTCATGAGGATGTATTTCATTTTGCTATATCCTTTTTTTTCTCACGAAGATGTATTTTAATTTTATACCTACTTCTTTCTGAAATTTTAAGGCTTGTTTGACATCAAATCTTGCCCAAACTACGGTTTCTGCATTTGGTCCCTCTGCCTTGCTTCACTGGAGATGCACCACCTTTCTTCAATTCTCAGACATCTGAGGCTCTTTCCTGCATTTAGGTCTTTGCGCAACTATTCCTTCTGCCTACAACAGTTCTTTCTCCTGTTTTTGCTGGACTAATTGCAACTCATGCTTTAGATTATAAGGTTATCTGGGACCATCCATTTTAATATTGGTCTCCCTGTTATTCTCTCACAAAATATCCAAAACTTTTTCTTTCATAACATATACTGTGACTTGTGTATCAGCTTATTCAATTCCTGTTTTCGTCATTATTTTTAAGCCCCACAAGTGCAGAAAACATGCCTATGTTTTCACTACTCTATAGCCAATGTGTAGCACAGTATCTGGTATAAAGTAGATGGTCAACAAAAGGTTGTTTGATAAACAGAAGGGTTAAAAAATGAATGGTAGGTGGTATAAATATTTCTTCCATCAAATAATAAGTCTTTGCTTTTGTAAAGTGCTTTACAGTTTCCAGAGTATTTCACATACATTTTCTTGAAGTAGCTCTGCAAGTTACGTAACAGAAGAAGGAATTGGATCAGTGTCAGTTATATATAAAAAATGTGGTCAATTAAAATTCTATTTTAAGACAGCTTTTTAGCTGGCAACCTTTTATTATGTCTGGATATATTCTCTTGTAAAGAATTTTACAGGAATGGTTATGAATATAAGAAGAGAGGTAGCAACTTTCCCTACATGGTGAAAGTTCTTTTAGCCAACGATGACTTAACCAACTCAACAGATAAACTGATATTTTCCAAAAAGTGGTGTTTTACCAAAAATAAGTTGAATATATAGGAAAAACCTGAGTCAACTGCTTAAAAATGTGTTATCAAATTAGGCGTGTGTAAAAAAAACTGTAAAATATTGGAAAAAATCATAGAAATCTACTATTCTTTATTCAGATTGCTCTGTCTTTAATTTCTCACTGCACTTAAAACAAATTAAAGCTAGAACTCCTACAAAATGCATATTTGGTGTGATTTATAAAAGCATAACTTTGAACTCAAAGCAAAAAACTTGGCCCTGCATTAATGACTGACAAATAAATGTTCATTTATATTTTTTAAGTTAAAGTATTTAAGATATTTAAGATATGTGTGTATTATTTTTTATGTTTTCTCTCTTCCTCTGTCACATTTCTGCAAATCACACTGGGTAAAAGAGTTTCTGTGAATTTGACATTTTGTAGAATGGAGAATACTCCACTTAGCTACCACCCTAACTCATCACAAAATAAATAGGTGAGGAACATGGTTTGATCCTCCAAGCTTTTCCAGCATTTTTTTACTATACTCTTTATTCACCTCTTGTAAATTCTCTCTTCTTTCTCTCCACTTCTGAATTTACTCATATGGAAATCACCAGTGACCTTCTAAATATCTACTCTAAATCCCTTTTCTTGTGCCTTTCAGGCGTTTTATACTGTTGCCCTTGCCTCTCAAACCTCTCTTCCTCTTGGTTTCTCTTAACCTGACTATTTTCTTTGCCTACCTACATGTTTTCTGGGGGGTGTATGTGTGGGAGGTATGTGTGTGTGTTTTCTCTGACTCCTTGATGGGCTCATATTTCTTCCTATATACTTTTTTTATTTCCTATTCTTCTTATTTTTATTTTTTTCTATACACAATTTTGACAGGTAGTCCTATCCACAATTGTAGTCAAGAAGACTCTAATGCTATCTGTGGCCTAGTTACAGCATTCTCCTTAGTAACAAAAACTATAGGGATAATTGAATTATAATTAGAGAAAAGGAATTAATGAAATGATTGTAGGGAGACTGGGATACTGGTGTATTTGGTCAAGGTACCCCTTTCCCAGATAATGAAGGAAGAATATACCAAATTCTGCTTTCTTAGGTTTTCCTTTTCCAGGCTTCATGTAGACCATCTCTTTCTTCTTTCTTTAAATATGCTAATGCCATTAATTAAATGTTAGTCAATATTTCATCACTTTGTGCTTTTGGGTTTTGAAAAGGGGGTGGTGATATATTAAAAAAGTGTAACTTGAATATGTCAGATATCATTCTAGATGCTTTACTTATATTATTTAATTTAATCTTCAAAATGCCACCATAAGTTTGGTATTATTATTCCTATGGCATAAGTGAGGAGCATGAAGCATGGGAATTTTCAATAGGTTGCTTAAAATCACACTGCTAACAAATACTGGTGCCCAAGTCTGCTAGTTTTGAAGGCCATGTTTGTTCAAGAATGCATTTAAATCTATAAATTTCTATCTAATCTTCACTTAAGCTATAGCCCATGAATTTAATATCTAGTATTTTCTATATCATTTAGTTCTAAATGTTTTATAATTTCCATTGTGATTCCTCCTTAACCCATGGGTTATTTGGGTGTGTTTCCCCATAACATGTGGAAAATTTGCTTTTACTAATTTACTAATTACTTTTATTAATTTACTTATCTAAAATAACTTTTATAGATATCTATTTTCATTTATTAAGTTTTGAATTTTATTGGTGTAATTGCAAGAAAATGAGGAGAGTCTTACAACATTGTTTCCATACATCACCTTCCTATGATATAGAAGTGAAAGATGTAGATTCTATTTTCAAAGAACTTAGTCTATTGCAGAGTTTTTATAATAAATAAGAGCAATCAAAAGAAGCCAATAAAATAATGCCTAGGAGTTCTAATGGTGGGAATTCATGAGGAGTTGCCTCAATCAGAGACATTTTCTTGAAAGTAATGGAATGTGAATTACATGTTCCAGGAAGGATAGGATTTGGGTAAATTGGATGAAGGAAGAAGATTTTAGGCAAGGAGGCCCATGCAAATGTAGTTGACATAGAATAAATACTGTATTCTTGGGCCATCCTTATTTTGTACCCTAGAGCACAGGAAAATAAGTCTAATCTTTGTTCTATATAACAGCATTCAAAATAATGCTAAAAAAACCAACTCTGGGAGTATCTTTTTTTAATTAGCTCACACACACCCCAGTTAATGAGTCTTTTCATTATTATGACTGTTCTATTGATGTGTGTTAGTTAATCCTCATCCTTCCCAAAGTGGGATCCTTATAATAGGACATGACCCTTGACTTCCTAGTGGATGACCCCAAAGTGGAACCCATACAAAGCACCAACTGTGAGATCTTGAATATGGAATAGTGCCTTGTGCTAACCAAACCCACAGTGTAGGCATGTGGCTGGGTTGATCTGTAGAGCAGTTAAGGGGCAATGTATTTACTCTGCATAAGATAAGATTTCAAATGAAGAAATGGATTAGTTCAATTACAGCTTCTTAATTCATTTTAACATTTAAGAATTCAGACTTTGAATTCAACAGATTTGACTTTGAATCCTACCTCCCCCATTTAAAATTCTATGAAGAGGCTTGTTTACCCTCTTCATGCCGTATTTACCTCATCTATACAATGGGATAACAATATTTCATAGGGTTGTTATGAAAATTAAATCAAAGAACAAAGTAAATCATATGTTACAGTACTTGGCACATTGTAAGTACTCAACAAATAGCTAAACATAAGCTTGAATATAAATGCCAGCCAAATGATGAGTCATTTTTTTCTGTTCATACCAACTCTATTTGATTATGAAAGTACAAATTTTATATTCCCAAAGTGGTAGAATATTAAATATGCAAAATACATGTATAGGTATTGCTTCTATATTCATAATGAAACACCTCAACATCATTAATAGGGCCATTAGTAACACAGGACAAAGTAATAATGCTTCACTATTTATTATAATACATAGCCAACAGGTCTGTTCCTTTAAAATGTACCCTTTCTTAGGTAAGTCAGTGCTATTTATGGGAATGTCTTCAGAAGGACAAAGGCGGATTAGAAAAGAAATTTCTAGAGCAAGATAATATTCTAAAACCCTTCATGAACTTTCAGTTCTAGGTCAGGAAATAATTGTGGCATAGTTGAAAATTTATGACATCGTTGGCAAATATATATCACAATGCAAGACAGCTTCCGTGGTTGGTGGTGATGTCTGGGGAAAGTTATTTGTTAATAAATATTTCCATTCTCCATTTTGCTTCAGTTATCATGCTATTCATAAAAATGAATGAGGAAAGTAACCTTTTAACCCAGAAGTACCAGAGAGAGTTATCAATGCATTATTTCATCGTATGTGCTCAATCCATCTCTGAAATACGGAATCCATCCATGAAACCCTTGTGTTAATATACATGACTGTAAAGGTGACATCCCGTACATTTCCAAACAAGCAGATGTCTGACATCTTTGTAATGCTTTGCTGCTGATTCATTACTGCAGGGGCAACACATCTCTGCATACTACTCCTAAACACAATATTTCTTTAGCTGAGTCTTCATATTTTAATCTTTTAAAAATCAATCTGGTTTTAGATAATTCTGTTGACTAGATAATCCTATCAATAGAAAAAATGTTTTCAATAAACTTTAATTTTTTTATTTTATGATTTACAAATGATTTTTTGAAGATAAATTAAACTGCTAACTTGATATTTTGCCTCTATTGTGGACTCTGTTCAAATGCTAGAACTGAAATTATAACCTTTCATACTTCAGTTCGAAAGTGACCATTTAGGCCATTTGTATTGAAATAATCCTCATAGTTAAAATTAATACAGTAGAATTAAATTATATTATTGGACTCTTTCGTACCCAAATTTAGATACACTTTATATAATATCATGTCTCTTGAAATGTAATTGCATTCAAATAAAAGCCTGATATTATATAGTTATTCTACCCTGAACAGAGAAGCTATTAGTCTTATCCCTCAGCTGCTTATTCACTAGTCTTCAGACCTATAGATTTTCAAATTTAAAGTTATGAAATGTGGACAAAGGTATACATAGGGAAAAAGCCCTTTAGTTTGAAAGATACATTCATCTAATTCACATGTATCAAGAGCCTGCTCTGGGCTGGGCACAATGCTGGTCATGCAATTCGTGCTGTCACTGACTTTACCATCTGGTGGGTGGGGTGGGCAGGTAGATTAGTAAACAAGCAAGTGGATGAATATTATCAAGTGCTTTAGAGGTGCTATGAAGGAAAGCTATAGAAATCGGCATTGGGGATCTGCTTAGATTATGTGTTCAAATAGGGCCTCACTGGGGACCTGAGGGATGAAGACTGGGGAAGAACATTTCAGGGCAGAGAAATGAGACTCCAAAACAACACACTGACTGAAAACAAAGGGCAGATCTCAAAGCTGGGAAAGTTCTATAGAACTCAGTGGGGTTGGAGATTGGATGACCAGATTTAATCACCTCGAACTCAGCTTGCATGAGACCACATTTTGACTTGGATTGTGTTGGTAATGCAGCAGCCATGTGGTTTACCACCCTCTGCCATGTGGGCGGGCATTCTGCAATTCTTTAGCAATCACTTGATAACTGCAAAGTCTAAGAAATTCAGAGAGGATTTTCTGATTTACCATTGTTTTGATTTCCAAAAGTATTACTACAATACTCATTGTATTATTAATTAACATTGCATGTTGCTGTATTTTAGAATGTAAAATTTTCTCCTTTTAGTACGTTAATATGTAAGTATGTGGAGAGTTGTCCCTTTATCTTTCCTTTCCTTGATATTCATATAGGATATCCATCTTGATGTTTGGATGGTACTTATTTGCTCTAATTTTGTTACAAAGAATATTAAATTAAAAAGTTCAGATGGATTCAATTCTTTTGTGTAACTATGGAATGAGGATCTCTGTGTCAAATCATCATGTACTTGAGTTACATATTAGCCCTCTTTTCTCATTTTTGCTTTTCACTGCTGTGCACATTCAGCACAGATTATGAAGTGCATGTCCTTTACTTTTGACCTACTCACCCATTTATTCATTGGTTTTTGCTGATGGTGAAAAACTATGTTAGAACATGTGAACCCAATAATGACATGATTAGTTTCATTCAATGATAATCAGCTTTTTGGTGTGGTTTCCAGGAATATAGGAAAGCAGGAACCACTTATTTGCAAAATCAAAGTCATCTGGTTACTAATACACTTCTGTTAACATATTGGTGTTATCCACAGGCGATAAAAAAGTGTGGTCCTTGAATATACTTTCAAAAGAGCTTGTACTACTTTTTCATAAGTGGGCTGCTTTTTAATACTATGTTTAAGCTGTTTAATCTAATCCCAATCTTAGAATGGGAATTTGGTGAGTCTACCTTTTCTTTGTTGTTGTTGTTAAAGAAAGGGAAACAAGTTATATCTGCAGGCAAGTTTGTCCCTGTGCATTTTTATTTTTTATTCTGACAGCCTACCTATAACTTGTGAAGGATTTTGGCTGGCAGCCAAACTCAGAGCAGTCAACTATTACAATTGTTTGTGTCTGTGTGTATTCTCAAGTGTCTTTATAGTTGAAATGAAATAAGTAATAACTTTGGCGTACAGCAGACCACTCTAGACCAGAGATTTTGGCAGATGCTTTATTTATTCAGTTCTCCTTTTTTTTGTTTGTTTTTGTGCATCTGCTTTTTCTATGAAGTATTCTGTGCATCTTTATAACCAGTGAGAACAGACTCTTGATTTAAAGCAAACTTTGTTAGAAAGATTTCCATTTCAACGAAAAAATTAGATTAAAGCAGAATGCATACATAATACTTGAATTATGCTAAGTAATAAATGTCCACTTAGATTTGGGCTCTAGTTTTTAAATGTTTATTTAGCAAAATACTGCCCAAAACATGTAGGCAGAGATTTTGATTGGATTGACAAGAGAAGCAGTTCTGAATTTCATAAAGCATTCACCAGGGAGACAATTGTCAGCAGCAGTAATTACAGCAGGTAATTGTGTCATTTACCCTGTTACAGACCACTGAATGTGACCAGCATGGGACATACCAGCTGTCACACCCTGTTAGTTTTCATGTTCTGGGATTTGCAAAATCACACTAGGGCTCGCTCCTAGTGAATGGAAGGAAAACAAAAATAAGACAAGATTAAAAACTATCACAGTTTTTATAGAGACTTTTCTAGAAAACAAAAAGTGCAAATTTCCGTAAGGTGGAAATTCAGTCTGGGTATCCTTTGCTTCATGTTTGTTTCTTTACAGTCAAAAGCTGTTGGGCTGAAAGTAAAGATAACTAAGATCCACTTCTGCCACTTCTTACCTGTGCCCTTGGATGAGTCATTTGATCCGCTTGGGCTTCAGTTTCTTCATGTAGTCAATTAAAAAACTGGTGAAAGATGTAACCTCGAGGGTCCATTTTCTCTTTTAAAATTCTGTGTTTCTCCTGTGACCAATTCTCTCTTAGGTGCTGTAGATGTACCAGTGAATAAATGAGGGGTTCTGTCATCATGGGGTTTCTATTCTAATGTGGAAGCTAGAGCATAAATATGTAAGCAAGTAATTTTATATAGTATCATGTTAGATAAGAGCAAGCGCTATGAAGAAAGAAATCCAGGTAAAGAAGGGGTATGAGACACAGCCTGTCTGAGAAGGTGCCCTCTGAGCAGAGTCCTGAATAAGTGAACGAGTGCATGTGCTGGGAAAACCTGTGAATTAATAGCAACTCAGGAGGCAACAGCAAAATGCTCTGTCTATTCAAGGAGCACAAAGAGGCCACTGTGACTGGGAGGAGGAGAAAGGTAGAAGGTGACTGCACTGTGGGCACACTATGCCCATGGCAAAGACTTTAGATTTTATTCAAAATATGAAAAGAAGCCAGAGAAGAGTTGAGAGCAGACAGGTGTCATGACCTGTTTTGTGTTTTGAAACGACTGTTCTGCCTACTATATGAGATATGAAGGGTTAGGCTTGCATATTAACAGAATACATTCAAATATATTGATATATGTATGGCCACTTTTAAAAAATAATGTGGTTTTAAACTTATGGGGAAAAAACTTTGTAGAGACATTATAGAAGGTTAACGATTACAACTGAGGTTCTTCCCATATCCTTTGATTTTTTTTTCCAATTACCTTTTGACTTTCATTTTACCTTAGATAATGTAGAATTGTGGACTATTCACAAAGGAAGTGAAAATACTGGCTTCATTTGTGCTGGCAAGCTTGAGTGTTTCAATCCAATTCAGGTAGGATTTTGAGATATGATAATGTGGTGTTAGATTTGAGTAACTGCAGAATAATGAATACTTTTCCAGATTTTTTTCTCTAGAATAGTTGAGTGGAGTCAGAGAGGAGAGTACAGGAGTATAAATCTAATTAGACCAGAAGAAAAACCTTCTGTTGCAAGTATTCAGCATAACATCCTAGGTGGATTTTTTTTTCTCCTATTGGTGTATCATGCCAGATTGGTCCATTTTTTTCATGCATGAAAACATTCAATCAACAAATACAGATGGAGCACTAAACTCCGTTCATCCACTCTGCCAAACACAGGATACAGCAGGGGTACCTGCAGAAGGTTTGGCAGTGATTATATGCTTGATGTAGGGAGCTGGGAGCTTCCTCTTGAGGCTGCATTTACACATCAAACGTACATACTGTTTTTACTTAGATGGGTAGGGGTGACCTGGGAGTTGGTTAATGCCATTATGGTGGGGCTAACTCCCCTTTAACCACTCTTTGTTATGTTAATTGGGGTATGAAAAAATATCTTCCTTGTAATCAAGGCGCTCATAACCTAGAAGCAAAGAGATTGGTAGATAACTGCAGTCCAGGGTTGTTTAATACTGTGATAGAGGAAAGTGCAGCAGGCTAAGGAAACAGCTTAGGCAAAGATGCTGAGTCATGAAAGTGATGAGGTAGTAGCAAAGAGAGAGGGGATTTAAAGAAGGAGAACCCTCCTATTCCCAAAATAACTCTATGACTAACATCAGTAGTGTACTTCCCCTAACATTCACTTGTTCAGAAATATATATAGCTGGATGATTTTCATCTTTCTTTTAGAGAATTCAGTTTCTCAAAAGTTTTATATCACGATCCCGTCATTCTGTTTTTCCCTGCTCTGGGATTTTTAATAATAGTCATGTCTCACCTTCTTCTTTTTTTTTTTTCTTGGCTTCCAATGCTATGTCATAAATGTCTCACTTTCAAAATAATCATTTTGGTTTAGTTTATCATTTTATCTTGAGGATGGAGAGTGCAGAGGACAGGTTAGAAGACAGAGAAGCAAGAACGTTACTAGTCACGGTCAACTTGGTCAATCTGTCATAGAGGCCCAGGAGGCTACTTGAACCAGCTATTCTTTGGTAACTGCAAATCTTTTTCATTTTTCCTTCCTGCCTTCCTCTTTTTGTCCCAGTTTACCTTAAAGGGACATTCTGAGTGAGTGAATGGGTTTTGTCATTTGTGGGAAGATACATGGAACGTGTTTAAATAACACTACATAGGGCACCCTTAAATACACCTATTTGCCAGTTGTACTAGATCTGGGCCACCTGAGAAAAGACAGGGAGGAAAGACAGCAGAAATGAGGGAGGTGCTGGCTGTAATTAGAGGAGGGTAGAATAAGAGTTGTGACTACAAAGAGTGAGAGTTTTCCCCAGAGTAGGACGTTGCTGATTGTAATTAAAATATACACTTGCACTCAGGGGAAGATTATAAGTTACAATTTTTTTTTAAGTTTTTAACTTTGTGGAAGAATATAAGAAAGTGGAATGAATAAATTGGAAAGAGGTGTAGTGAAGCTTGCAGTTGGGAAGCAAGGGCAGGAAGCAGAAATGTAAGAAGGCAAGTAGTGAAAGGAGAAGGGAAAGTAAAGAAAGTTAGGATCAGAATCCGTTCCCATGCAGTTGCTCCTTAAGCTAGTCTTAAGGTCAAATTTGTATTCACGGCTAAGCAACAATCTGATTGGTATTGCAGAGGCCAAAAGCTTACGGAAAAATGATGGGCCTGAGGAGAAGGGAAGAGTTAGCTTGCTGAGGTGGGGTGCAGACTATTCAGGGATAGTGAATGACAAGTTGGCAGATTGAAGTATTTCTTAAACTACTCTGGAAACTTTCAGTGATGCTTGGGGTTGAGCGCTCCCCTCTGTGAAGAATAGTGAGGAAGGAATTGCTGCAGTTGAAGGAACCTCATCAAGTAAAAGTGATTCCGAGTGAGGTTTAGAACAAAAATCCATTTCAAATTCTTGAAAAAAAAATGAAAAGAAGAGGCACTCAAACCATATTATCAAAAGAGAAAATCCTTTTTGTATTTTAACAAAGGTGACTTTTGAAATAACAGAAAATATTTCACTATATTCCTAAATTGATTCCTGCCACTCAAGAACAGAACAAAACACAAGTATAAATTAGCCACCAACTTGCTACTTAACATCTCTCTCTATATATATATGTTTAGTGCATATAAATTATATACACACATACACATACACACATATATTATACATTCACCCACATACCCACACATATGCACACACAAAGAAACACATTTGTGTGTATTATTTTATGAGGCAATAACACCTATAAATATCTTGAGGACAGGGATTCTGTCTTATTCATCTTGTAACAACCACAACTCTTACTTAAGCATGGGAAACCTTAACAAATATTTGTGACATCAATAAACACATCATTGCAAACAGAAGTATTAAAGGACGTTAAAAGATATTAACTCTAAAAATCCAGAGATAATTAAATATTCTGAAACACAGTACACACAGAAGCATGACTTAAAAAATGCACAAAAGATATTTTTATATGCATCTTTGTATTTTATCAAGAACAATATATGTAATCCTTTGGAATAGAAAATAGTCATATATGTTGAATTTTGCTGTGGTAGAGACTCAAATAACATGCTCTAAGAATGATGAATTTTGTGATGAAGCTCATTTTAAAATTAAGCCACTGAGCAAAAACACTGATGGATCTCTTTTGCCCCATAGTCCCATCCCTTTAAAATCTGAAGAATCATCCTAATTTCTATAAGTTGGAAAATTACAGTCAGAGTACAGTGTCTGATCCAAGTGTGGAAATCTTCTAAGATTTTTAAAATGCATTGGAAAAACTGTCTAGGTCGAAGTGCTGTGGTTATTTTTCTTAGATAATTTTATATTTCAGAAGTTTCCTTCTATATTTTGTTTTGAGATACATTTTTTTTCTGGTGTATTTTGTTGAATATTCTCTCTAATCTTATTTATTTGTAAACATTAAAGCAGGGTAGGCCTTAGAGTTTTCAACAATAGGATTGACCATATGGGGCTACGTGGGGTGTTATTTTTCTCCAGCAGAGCTTTTTCACTAGCTTAGTGAAAGCTTTTTATTTCTTTCAAATAAATGTTAATAAATGGAAAAACATGCCTCTTGAAAAATTTAGGGGCAGCACTGACATGAAAATGTAAGAGCAACAAGCTTGAACTTTTGCCTTGGTGAAATAAACATCATGATCTCTTAAGCAACGCATAGATCACTGTTCTAAATGTTAAATCTCAAGCATGTTACATGGATTTCGAGTGAGTGCAATAAATGCTAGATGTAAAATACTCTAAGAGATTGAAAAATGTTGATTT
Source organism: Daubentonia madagascariensis (assembly GCA_023783475.1). NCBI lineage: Eukaryota > Metazoa > Chordata > Mammalia > Primates > Daubentoniidae > Daubentonia > Daubentonia madagascariensis. The sequence goes on along the minus strand of JAKFHU010001244.1, from coordinate 24,732,078 downwards.
TTTTATGTATTAGAGCCACACTTATCAAATGCCTAAAATGTGTCAGGTGTTATGGCAAGAATTGAAGATTTAAAGATCTATTATTAAAATTTCCCATCTCAAGGCATATACTGACCATAGGGGGACAGGTAAGAGAATTAACAATCCCTGAAAGCGTGATGAGGGCTAATTTAATACTAACTCGTAAAGCACTACATGCGGCAGGATTATTCTCAGTGCTTTCCATACGTTATCACGTGGGATCCTCAGCACTCTGTGAATAGCATACAGATCCATACGCCCTTATCTATAGTTCTGAACTCCAAAAAGCCCAGACAGCTGTGAAAATCAAATGTTTATTTACTTTATTTTCATTTTATTTTGTTTTTTGTTTTGTCATTAGTTTTTCCTTCAAAGAGGTTCTATAGGGACATGGTAAAAAAAAAAAAAGTTCAAGCACAATAACGATGAGTGAATCTGGGTAAAGGATATAGGCAGTTCAGATGTTTATTTTTAAAATTCATTTGGCAGTGCAATTTGATCTGATGTGAGGCTATTTCTCATCTTTATTGTTTCTGTTTGGTGAATGGTCATATTTTTACTATAGAAATATTTGTTTGATTACTGAGTACTGCCCCAGATCCTGCTGGGGATTTTACAGGGGAAGAAACTGAGGCTTAGAGAGATTAAGTATCTTGCCCAAACTTCACAGGTAGTAAAAGGCAGAGCCAGGCTTTGAGCTGAGGCAGCCTGGCTCCAAAGTCCTTTCTCTCAACCACTACACATTCTTGGCCTTCAAATGTTATGGTGAAATTAAACACAAGACTCGATAGGTGCTGTAGAGGTCATCTCAATTAGACTGGAGAGTTTCAAGGAAGGTTTTCTGAAGAAGGAGGCATTGTTTGATCTGAGTGGGAGGTGAGTAAGAGAGTTAGGCATAAAAAGGGAGGAAGGGCTTTCTGGGCAGAGAATAGCTCTTGTGTGTTGAAGCAGGGAAGCACACACGAAAGATGTGTACAGAAATTGGCTGAGATGATCCTTGGCCTTTAGTAGAGTCTCAATAAATGATATTACTAATAAAAGAATGTAATGAGTTTGCCAGTGGTGCAATAACCCTGGTGAGAGCAAAGGGTCATAATGAAAGCTTTAGTGATGAGGTGGTACCTTGAGGGCTAATAAAAACAATGGTGTGTCACTAATAGCAAAATCGAGAGAGAAGAAGAGAGAATGGGGAGAGGATGGTGGTGGGGAGAGGATGGTGGCAGGGAGAGGAGGACAGATGTTATGAAAAGTCATTCTGATAATGTTCTGGAGATGGATCAAATTGGAGGCAGTGGTATCATCGTGAGACTATTGCACTAATCCAAACAAGAGCTAGTTAGTGCCCAAATTTTGGCAGCTACAGAGCAATGGGGATGGAGATGGGGAGATGGAAATGAGAACTTTCAAGGAAGTAGAATTCGGGTGATGTGGTCCCCAGATGGATGTGGTGGGTGAGAGGAAGGGAGTGAGGAGCCCGTAGTGACTCCCAGATTCCTTGTTTGGGTGGAAAAAGGGCTTAAGGATAGATTTAGCTGCATATTTGTGTGTAGGTGTGAAGTCTGAGGATGGCCCCTCCTGAGGACCTGGACATTTTTCTGTGAAGTTGTTCATGGGGTCATGTGCTGAGAGTGAGGGGACGGACATGGGGCAGGCATTGGAAGAGAAAGCAAGAGACGTGTGGGATTGCCACTCTAGAATACCTTGAATATTCTGCATTAGCAGGTCTCTGACTGTTATGGATGGTAGGTTAAGACACACCTTATATAGTGATTGATGCATTCTTTAACAGATATTCATTGGAGACCAATTTTGTGCCAGTCATTGCATTGGATGTTGTGAGTGATTGATGAATTAGACCCAAGGGTTTACCATTGGGGTAGTTGTCTAACAGACAGATTTGGGGTGGGGAGTGTTTACTATTGCTATCAATTGAGTAAATTCATTTTCCTAAGATGGTCCTTGCTTTTATATTTTAACTTCTTAATTCCATTTTCTTCTTTGTCATAAAAACAAAACAAAACAAAAACATACAACAAAATCCCTAAACATAATAAATCCTCTTATATCTATTCATCTCACCACCATCTTCTCAGTCACCCAGGTTAAGAACCTGAGTTATCTAATGCCTTTCTTCCTCTTGGCCCAAATATTGATTCACTTTGGAGCCCATCAGTTCTATGTCTAAATCTGCCCCTCTTTCTCCGTCACTTTGTGCATTCTACCTCAGACCCTCTATTCAACACAGTTCAATTCCACAAAAGCACAGGGGCTGGGATGTACAAAATGAATAAGATGTGATTCTTGCCTTAAAGGGATTTGAATCTTATGATTTTGGTGCTAACTTCCCAACTGTTCCTCCTATGTCCTGAAGTACTTCATTATGCTGTGCATAAATTAATACATTACTCAGCACAGTGCTTGGCACCTGTTTCTGTTTGTTGTCTTTGTCATTGCCACCGCCCTTCTCCTCCCTCTCCTCCTCTTCCTCCTCCTCTTCCCTGTGTTGCATAGGCTCCTGTCTCAACTCTCAGTAATAATGTCACTCAAAAGGAATAGAATAAAAGAAAGGGATTAAAAAGAGAGGGGAATGCTCTCTTTCTGACATGAGAAGCCCACTTTGTCAAGGGGGATTAGTCTCTCCTCATCTACACATTACTGTTAGATTAATTTTCCTAAAAATCAACTCTAAGTTTTTCATGCCACCTTTTTTCTACAGCTGAAAGTGGTTATTTATTGCCTACCAAATAAAATCATGTTGAATTCTGGATCCTACCAACACTTATTCTTTACTATTCCCTTTCAGTTATCACCATCTGCCAACTCAAGCACTTGATGGCCTGTTATACCCCAAGCTTTTATCTTTCGCACCTGTGCTTTCTCCACCTGCAACGCTCTTTTCCATCTTTACCTTTTTTTTCCTTAATCCTCCTAAGACCCACCTGTTTGGCCTATTTCCTACCTAATGCTTTCCCAGACCCTTCAGTCAGTCCTCACCTCTTTGAGCTCTTTAAGCCTCTTGAGATCTTTGTTTATAGATTATAGTTTTTTAAAACACTGAAGGTGATTTCTGGCCTTGTCACTTCCTAGCTATATGATGTTGGACAAGGTACGTAATTGCTCTAAGAAAGCTCTGTATTCTCACTTGTAAAATAAGAATAATAATAGTACCTACCTGAATAGGCTTTTGTGAAGACTAAAAGGGGATAATTCATGTAAAATACTTAGCCCAGTGCTTTATAGCATGTAGTAAGCACTTAAGAATTAGCTACTGTCATGTTACTATAATTATTTTCTCTCTCATAGCACTGAACAACTTCTACAATATAGTATAGTTAGTTATCTATTCATATCGCCAATCCTCTAATAGTTCAAAAGTCCCTTGAGGTCACAGATCTCAGACTATGCATCTTTGTGTCCTCCAGAGCACTAGAACCACGTAGCAGAAACATCAAAATCATGTGTTGAGAAAACAAATGTAAATGATCTGGCCGATAGTTACAGGACTTTTATTGTCCCACAGTGTGTTCAGGCAAAGCTTATTTCATGAAACACAAAATAAAACAAAACCCCGTTTTTCCATAAAATCAGAATTTGGATTGCCTTGTGAAATTACTGTAAGGTAGGGAGGAAATTTGAGTGTGTTTTGGTTAAGATTCTTGATCAAATAAGGATTAGGAAAGGAGGCTGATCACACCAGTGAAAAGATTAGAAGAAAATAAACCAAGCATGTCAAAGGAAGGAAATCCGAACAGATTCCTAGTTTCCAAGCAAACTGAAGAATAACAAAAAGTCAGTATTGAATTGGTGTGGTCAGTGAACAAGAAACTTGAATAATGAATAAAAAATGCTTGGGTGTTAAAAATGAGTTTTAGAGTGTTTGCTGCTGCTGTGGGCATTGAGCAAGCCTAAAGTGTGATTTCTTACAGTCACTTAAATAGCATTAAAAATAGATTTCTGTTAAAATGACATACATTTCTGTTAAAAAGAGTAAATAAACTTTTTTCTATAGTATAAAGTGAGTAAATGGGGTGATTATAAGAAATAAAATGAAGAGCTGTTAGTCAGTATTATAGCAGGTGTTTTGCCCTTCATGTAACCATTGAAAGTAGTGGCATTGTGGAAGTCAGAAAAATGTCCAAATGTATTTGATTTCAGAAAATATTATGAAGAGAGCAAACTCTGTGGGACATTTAGATTTTCTCCACAGAATTAAAATGAAATGGAAAAGAGAGGATATTATCTAGCTAATGAAGGCAAAAGAAATTTTCACACTGAAGTGGATAAGTAGCTAACTAATATTTGTTGAGTATCATTTGCCATGGTCTTTACATTCATCCTTTAAGTTTGTTCTTCACAACAGCTCTCTGATATAGGTCTTAATTTCTTCATTTTAAACTGAGAAATCTTGGCTAACTTTCTCAGGGCCACAGAACTAGGACAAAATGACATCTGAAATCAAACCTGTCTGGAAATTAGAATATGTACTATATCACATTACTCCCTGCTATTGCTCATTCAAATAGTACATAATTTTCTCATTTTTTTCTACTTTATTTTTAAAATTTAGTTATGGTTCCAGTACATTGCAGTTGATCAAGGACATTTTAAATTATCAAATGAATTACAAAACAATGTCTTCATATACCAGGCACACGACTGTTGCCATTCTTTTCCGAGGCAAACAAGAAGTCTCAGTATGGCAGATCTTTGGGCTGGTTATTCTCATGCTCTTCACAAAACAGTGCAGATCACTACATATTTACTTTGGTGGAGACACTTATGAATGATACTTATGGATGGGCTTCTGCAAAAACCATTACTATCTTAAGGTAAGCAATCTGGTTTACAGAAATATTAGAGGAAAATGACCAAGCAGCCATATACTTTTTGAGATAAACCATCCCTCTAGATATATAGTTTTTTGGGTTTTCTTGTTTGTTTATTTGAGACAGGGTCTCCTCTGTCGCCCGGCTAGAGTGCAGTGACATCATCATAGCCCACTGCAACCTCAAACTCCGGAGCTCAAGTGATCCTCCTGCCTCAGCCTCCTGAGTATCTGGGACTACAGGCGTGTACCAACATGCCTGGCTAATTTTTCTACTTTTTGTACAGACAGGGTATCACTGTGTTGCTCAGGCTGGTCTTGAGCTCCTGGCCTCAAGTGATCCTCCCACCTCAGCCTCCTGAAGTGCTAGGATTCCAGGCGTTAGCCACCATGCCCGGCCTACAGTTTAATGCTGTTATTACAAGCTCCTCAAGGCTAATTTACACCTCTTCTATTGGCTTCCTTGCTGCAAGACTTATTTAGCCTTAACCCTAAGGGAGCTTGTTCTTGGATTTCTAATACTCAGATAATAGTTAATACCAGAGCTAGGTTGTGCCTATATTTAGGACCATATGCAACCACAATGTAAGAGAACTTATTCATGTAAAATTTTTATTCCAGGAAACGCTTGGGTCAGGGAAAATGAAGCAGCTTTCTTTGTGAAACTTACACTCGTATGTTACTATGGGTGCTGTTTTTCCAACATTTCTAGATTTGGACAGAAGAGTAGAAGATGCAACATAAACAATATATTTCTTGTGGCATCAGAGGAGAAGTTTCTCTGAAGGTAGTAGGCCAGCTGTGAAGGTATATTATGTTCTATTAGCAGAAGAGTAGAATCTAGTGTGTAAAGGTGTCAGCCAAAGGATCTAGGATATTGCTGGTAGATGTGAAGCAGAATTTTCCAGGAGCAGTGGTCAGTGTTACTAGGGCCTGACCACTGGTATCAGAGCTGTGTGATCTTGGGCAAGCTACCTAACCTCTCCAAGCCAAGTTTAATCTTCTGTAAAATAATGATAATGTTTCTTAATTAATACAAGGATTAAATAAGGTAATGTGTATTACAAAGTATGGGGTATTTAGTAAACACTGAATCGTAGCTATGATTATTACAAATCATTCAATTTGATTCAAATTTGTAAGAGCCTCAAGATTCCAAAAACAACAGAGGCAAAGTACACAAATGATGTCTTAATTTGGAATCTGAACCTCCTGCCCACCCCCCAACACATGCAAAAAATATCCATGCCAAACTCTTCATTCTTTCTAAAGTCATTCTTGGATTCCCACCTGACCCAATCAGAAATGATTTCTTCCTTCCTTGATCTCTCACAACTGTCTGTAAACAGAGTTTACTTCTTGATTTTAATATTTGTCATAATGAAGCCATGTACTAAAGACATTTGTATTTTTCTCTTATGTTCCCAACTAAACTATAAGCTTTTTGAAGTCAGCTACTTTTATAATCATCTTTTTATCCCAAGAATATCCTAATACACAATAAACATTGAAGAAAAGTTTATTTAATTGAATTTAAATGTAGATATATTTAAGTGATGACTTTTCACTCCTGTTTTCTGCAGTATTTGCATTTTGTATCATACTGAAATTCTTGAATAGAACATGTGCTTTGTTGTGTTGTATGCTTGTGTTGCAATCATAGTGAGGAAAGCTATGTGAATTGTAGAGTGGCCATTTTGTCTCTAGATAGCATATTCATTCTGTGAAGAGCTCAATTTATGTCCAACTGCATGTTATTATGACTGATGACACTGTTGGGTGTGGAGACTTAAAAGGATATTAGATACCTTAACCTACCCAGGTTAACTTAGGGATTAATCAGTGAAGGCAAAGAATTATTGTTATATGTAACATCTCCATTTAGGTGAATCCAGTTGCGTATATTATTATTTTTCCTTTGGAGGAATTTTACTGTATTGAGCCTTGTCACTGGTATGAAATCAATTTTACCTTGTATGTAGAGATGCAGAGCAAAGAAATTATGGTACACAGGACAAATCTTTCCTAGCTATCACTATAAGATTATGGATTCTATATAAAATGTACTGTTATGATTGACATGCAAATTACTTCTGTTTAGTACTGTTGAGTGATGGCATTTTCTTTCTATATGTTTATTTCTTTTTTTCCATTTCATTTAAATTTCAAATTCATCGATACAAAGAATGGTTAAATTCTGATTAAAATGACCATGTGCTAATATTTTTGATGAAGACGAGTTAGAAACAGGTGCCTTTGGTTTCAATCCCAGCTGTTACTTGGATTGTCAGATCACATGAGCAATGAAATCTTTACTGAGAATGTAAAGATAGCATTGAGTCTCATGGATTGAGATATTCTAAACTTCAGATCTGAATGTCTGCCTTTCAATATATGGGAAATAAACCTTGGAATTCATTCATTATTACATCCTGACATGCTCTTCTCAAACTGTGTAACATAGTATTGATTTAAATTTTGTCTGAGAATCTCCCTCCTTATTTTATTTCACTTATTATATCTTGAAAATGTTGGAGGAAGTATTAAAATGGAGAAGTGAATTGGTGAGTTGATGGTGGAGTTCCTCAGGGATGTGTGAATCAGAGAAAGGGTAAGAAATTAACATTTGATCAAAACTGGATATGGGGCAGCAATAATTAACTATTTATTGAGATGACTTTACAGAATATTTGCTCATTGCTTTGTTTACATTCTGTCTTGTTAAGGGCTATCAAATGTAAGTTAATTCTTCTGTGAGACAAGAGACATTTTAAAAGGCTTTTTCTAAGGTCACAGTTTAGTTGACAATTATGAGTATAACTATAACCAACTTTAAGTAGTGTGTAAAAAATTTAAAGTGATAGTGTAAAGGAATTAATATTTTCTGTTTTTAAGATATGTCCTGCTACCTTAATGCATACTTGAAATATCCAAAATCAAATAAAACAACATTATAGTGAAATCAGTGTAAAACACAGCTCAGGTTTTTAATAGCTCTCTGCTTGGCATCTAGTCTACAACTGAACAAATTGAGGTTGGCCTGAATGATGGCAAAGGAAGTAGTTTTTGTCTTGCTTCAGTTATTTATCCAATTGTCCAATCATTTAGTCAAGAAACATTCTTTAAATGCTGAAATGAGATACAAAGAAAAATACAAAATTATTGTCTAAAAATTTACAATCCCAGGGTGGAGTTTAAGAATGAATGAACAAGGAGAAGTAGACAATTTCTATAAAATAGGATAACAGAGCCTTGTATATAGTGAGGGAAATAGACAGTATCCCCTAACTCTGTAGGAAGGGGAGACTAAGGTATCTTCACATAAAACATGACATTTTAGTGTAATCTTTAAAAATGGTAAGAGTTTTCCAGGAGAACCTGTGGGGAAGAATACTTCAGGCCCAGGGAATAATACGTGTAAAGGCATGGATGCATTTAAAAGCCTCAAAACTGTCTTTACCTTAAGTTGCTTAGGAGCACACTTAGTCATTTCAGTAACCATGAGAGTTAAATGACAACAGAGGAAACCACGTTCTGGGGTGTGTGACTATTTAACGTTTATTGAACATTATCGTACTGGGTGCTAAACTGAATCTTGTTAGGCCCTTCCTCTACCCAGACAGTATGGTCTAATTAAGAAGACAACCAAGGCAGGGATTAAAACAGCATCAAATCAATCAGCTGCTCTCTTTAAAGGGCCTATGGCTGTCCATACAGAGATTTATAGATTAGCTGCAGCACTTTGAATTGCACTGGGAAGAAAATTGGCAGCAGGTGCAAACTTCAAACAGTAGATTTATTTTGCTTCAGGCAGCAGAACCCAAAGGTAGGTGGGCTGCCTATTCTAGGCCCTCTGAAGTTTTAAGGTGGTCCAAGGTGAGCCCCAATTAGGAGACCCATGTGTAATCCAGCTATTTTTTAAGCTACCAATAGTATGCATGAATTTATAAAAACTATGAAATGTTCTAATACTAGATAATAAGGGTGGAGTTTTGTACAAATTTGGGTTATTCAGCCAGGAATTTGGGAAATAAGATATCCATTTGTGCAGTTCTAAAACCATAGTGATTGAAGTCTTTCTATCCTTTGAAGGATTATTGGGAATAATCCCTAAGAATTTTATTATTTTTATTATTATTTTAAAAAATAAAACACAGGAAATTATATTTTAGTATTAAGTGATTTTAATCTAACTTCAACTGTATGTGCCAAAGACAATTTTTTTCAAAGTCAGATATATTACCATTATAATGTCTGGAATACAAAGAGTTCTAAAATGAAAAGCAAACATTTCTTTTAGCTTTCATGATTTACATCATATGGAATTAATGGCTCGATCAATGTAAGTTATTAAAATATATATTTAATTTTAGGCCTAAATAATATTTATGTAAGAGACCAAGTAATAAGTAGTGCCACTCTAGGGATTTTAGATGGCTGAACTATAATAATTTGTGCATTTCCTCACGTATTTCATTTTCTACTCTTCTTGATTTTGATGTTAGATGTTTGCTTTCTCATATTCACTGTATTTCATTCCTTACATTTACATTTTTGCTGAACACGGAGCTAGAATTCTGAAGTTATCTAATATTCTTGTGAATTTAGGCAGGCTACTTAAACACTCTGAGCCATTATTGACTCATCTTTAAAATGGTGATAATGGTATTGGTTCTGCCTCTCTCACAGTGGTGCTGGGAGGATTAAATAAGTCAGTGCTTTCAAAAGTATCAAATTCCAAACAGTTAAAGGAAGTATCATATTGATTACATATTTTAAAGTTTATGTGTGCACATATTATAAAAGCAAGTTTGTCTTATTTAATAGATGTGATACTTTCGTTGCAAAGGGAGGGAACTTAAGGAGGTCAAATATTTGCCAACAGTTTGCATAAGTATCTTTATGCCTGCAAGTGTGGATGCTGGTGTTAACTGGAGGCACCTAACTCCTAGAACTTCAACTCCATTATCCTGAAGGTCATGACTCACGGAGCAATACAGTTTCACATCCTTTCCTGTCACCATTCACCTGTGATAGGGAAGAGTTAGGTGGGAGATTTATATCATGAGGATAACTCCCCAAATATTAACCACAGAGATTGTATACAGCTTACTTTGGAATCTGCTTCTGAGAATTAATCCCCATCCTTGCCTCCCCTCTCCTTCTCTTCCTTCCAAATCGTCCAAATCCTTTTCCATTCAACGTTTGTAGATGTGTAAACTATGTGTGTACTTCACGAGGAGTATGCAATACTTCAAAATCTGGGGTCTTCTTTAATTTGTAATTTGTTATGTCTGTGGTTGAAAGAATTACCATGCAATAACCAAGATGCAGGTGCAGCTTAAAATATAGTTGTCTTTGAAAATATATCTTTGAGTAACAAAGTTGTATTCCTCATTTCAGAACATGATGAGTGCATCACAAATCAGCACAACTGTGATGAAAATGCTTTGTGCTTTAACACCGTTGGAGGACACAACTGTGTTTGCAAGCCAGGCTATACGGGGAATGGAACTACATGCAAAGGTAAAAGGTTTAATACCAACATCTCTTCCATTATGTATAATGCAATCCATCTCTACCTTCCTCTACTTCGTATCCTGTTATGTACCTTCTGGGTACTCCCCAGAGTCACTGAGAGCTTTGGTATGTGGCTCAAAGCCTTCCTCTCAGGTCTTGCCATCCTGCTGCGTTACTTTAGTGTTTAGATGGCCAACACCTTTGACCTAATATTCCTTGGCCTCAGCCATGGTGGTTTCATCTCTACTCCTTTCTAGCAAACCACACCCATGACCATATCCTGGGCATTTTTGTCCAGAATTGTTCCAACTTTGAAATCTTAAACTTCAACATTTTATTGCCTAATCCCAAGCTCCTCTCCTTCCAGTTTGTTCATTCCATTCCTTCTATGACTCTTGATCTTCAATCTCTTTGAACCTTCCTTTGCATCCAGTTTATCAGTGTCCCAGCTTCAGAGGTTTCTTTTTGAGCCTAAACATGTTTATAGCATGACAGCTATTTTTCTGGCAGCACCATCAACCCACTTATTATATTGCCATAGTCCACTGTGAAATATCTCCATTCTGGGTCAATCTTGACAGTTTTTCTTCTCGGCTCTCTTGAGAGCTGTTGGGCACAACTGTAGAAGATTAATTAGCTGTACATGTTGGATCTCTATGTGTTGTAGTTTGCCATTTTAGCTGGTTTGTCAATGCCAATTGATAATTCTTTTAAATGTCCTGTTAAGCTCAGATTTTCATTTCCATCAGAGAATAATCCAACTGTAGTTCATCACTATCCACTAACTCACTTTTCCACCACTGTCCTTTTTTCCTTCATCAGATGACCTGACCGCCTATTTCACAAGGGAAATAAAGGACTGTTTTGGAAACTCTACCAACTCCCATAGGATAAAGTTTATATTCCATATTATGTCATGTGATTTGTCCAATTTAGGCATTTCAAGCTTCAAAACTGCCCATTCCTTAAATATCCTGTGTCCTTTATCTCAGAGTTCACTGAAATCAATTTACTATCATACCGTGAGTATGGGAGGTAGGAAAGAGCAAGGAAGGGTTGTTAATGCCCCAGTTCATGAGCATGGGCATTAAAGGCCTGATCTGCAACAATACACTGGAGCCAGATATGAGTGGGCCAGAGGATTATTCTGGTTTTCAAAACTCAATGGAAATCTTTAGTGTAGGTCATTGTAAAGAAGGCCTGCTCATGTTGGGGTTCAAATCCCACAAACATTTGCTTGAAAACACTAGACAAGTCCTGATCAGAGTCTGCAATGTAGTGAAGTTGTCCTTCTTTAACTGCAGTTTCACTTTTGATGGTTTTTGTTACCCATGGTCAACCATGGTCTGAAAATATTAAATGGAAAATTCCAGAAATAAACAATTCATAAGTTTTAAATTCCACATCATTCATGAATTGTTCTTTTGTCAAGCTGACCTATGCTGTCTACGCTACCCTCCCATTAGTCACTTTGTAGCCTTCGTGGTTATCAGATCAACTGTCACGGTATCACAGTGCTCGTATTCAAGGAACACTCATTTTACTTAATAATGTCCCCAAAGCACAACAATGCTGGCTTTTTGTTATAATTGTTCTATTTTATTATTAGAATTGTTAATCTCTTACTGTGCCTAATTTATAAATTAAACTTTATCATAGGTATGTATGTATAGGTAAAAACATAATATATATAGGGTTTGGTACTATTCATTGTTTCAGATATCCACTGGGGGTCTTGGAACATATGCCCTGTGAATAAGCGGGACCACTGTACAACTCAACCCTTAGGACTTCCTCCAAAGCATGTGGTATTCTGAGAGTTTTCTTGGGCTTAAAGTTTCATCTGGGAGTCCAACAGCTTCTCTCTCTCTTTTTTCTACCGTATTCTCATTCTATTTAACATGAAGAATATAGTTTGTAGGAAAAAAAACTCTTGAAATCACTAGTGGATGCAGACAGATAATTCTTATATTCGAAGGAAGGAGAACCTTCAAGGATCTATAAATTCCTTCTGAAATTTAGGACTACAGATTCCCAGAATAAAGACTCTCCAGTTCCTGTGTGTATCTCTGATGGGAATAGAAAAAAGCTGAAAGTTAACTAGTTTAGATGTAGGATCTGAATCACTGAGTTTTGTGCTGTATCAACAAACTGCAACCTTGCAAATTACTCCAAGGAAAATATGCACGTGATCTGGCAGACGTGTTCTTTATGACTTATGACCTTTAAATTCTAAATCCCTTTGCAAATACTTGCTGAGCTATGTTGTTTTTATATTTGTTTTCCTAGGATGAAGAACCAAAGAACTTAGGACATAGAACCAAAGAAGCCAAATGGCCTCTTTGGGCCCATGTTTTTAATTTAGCACCAGAATTTCAGGTTTCTATTTTACCACTCTGAGAAAGTATATCCTAGCTAATTAGAGGGAGCACATAACAGAAAACTAGAGAAAAAAACCTTTTGCCCCAATGCCTGGAGCAAGCTGGTCTAATTTATTCACGACGGACCTTGTCAGGCTGAGGAAGCAGCCCCTTTGTCTTACAGAGACAAAGAATAAGCTGAAGTCAAAATAGAAGCTTTTGGGGAGGCTCGGTCTCATCCTCTTGTTTTGCTCACCTCTTGTGTTGCTCACTGTCTTGTTTTTCTCTCCTTCCTTTTTTCTGTGCTCCTTTGAAGGCGGCACATCTCAAAAGATCACCCTTACAGTGTTTCAGACCTTAGTTCCTTTTCCTACTCATAGAAAAACTTTTCTCCTCATTCCTAAACCCACTCTGATACAAGGCAGGCTATGCAATGTCTTTGCACTTGATCCTGGATCCTGACCTATCCTTAGCAGAGGAATGCAAGACTCTCCCAGAAAACCACTCTAGCAAATTTTTCTTACGACTGGCTAATTCATTAGCAGGACTGGGTTAGAAATTTTTGGAGAATGGGGCATTTTTCCTAATATTTTGGTACTTTGACAAGTGTGTAAAATGGTCAGAGCCTCATGAGATTCAGCCATTTCCTGTTTCCTGGTCTTATTCGCTACATGGTGGTTTGTCCATCTAGGATAGCTGTCATTTTTTAGGTTTATTTTCAAGTTGGATTGTTACAATGAGATGCAATATGAATTTTTATGTACTTTCTGTTGTGTAAGATTACTGTTCTTTGTTTAAAAAATTTCAGTATTTTGTTTTATGGGTGAAATATTTGTTCAACACTGGAAAGAGTACTGTTTTACAAATTGTGTTGAAGTTTATTACATATATGGAAAATATATGAATATGAAATTATGATAGCTCTTATAATTTGATGTCCACATCTCCAAGGGAATGATGAAAAGCTGAGTTTGGTGTTTATTAAACTACTTACTTCTAAAGTGCTAAAATCATGTATCTGAATTATTTTAGCATTTTGCAAAGATGGCTGTAGGAATGGAGGAGCCTGTATTGCTGCTAATGTGTGTGCCTGCCCACAAGGCTTCACTGGACCCAGCTGTGAAACAGGTAAGAATATCATTTCATCTTCTAGAAAATGAATTTTTACACCAATGCATAAAGTAACCCATGAGGAAAATAATGTTTCAAGTTTCAACTAGGCTCTCAAAGCGTGGAGCTATTAATAAGGAAGTGCTAGGAGGGAGGAGGTGGGAAGTTTCAGTGATGCATATTCACGGGGCGATTCCCCAAAGTCACTCTAAAAAGGTTTTGCATCTATTATAACTAGATGCATATTGAACTTTTTCAGAAGGATGTGTGGAATTACCCAGGATTTCATGACTTCATAATTCATTTTATTCATTTGGAGCCCATTTTTACTGGAATCTATATGACTATATTAAGGCATATGGTTCAAGCTTATGGCCAACTCAGTGCCTAGAACACACTACCTCCTGCATCCACAGTTGAGAATTTTTAATAAATTTCTATCTGAATCATTCAGTATTCATTCATTGTTGTTTATTTAGAAAGTATTTAAAGTTTTCTGCTCCTTAATTAGTCCTCATTCAAGTCTATTCTTAATTTATTCTTTCTGATGGATACTAATACTAGAAACTTTAAAAATAATTTTAAGACAATATATAGTCTGTACATAACTTATGACCCCAAGGTAAAATGTTTCATCAGCTGAAAAACAGACCTTGGGAATAAAAAATGTGTTTTGAACATTAGGTCCTAATTAAAGTATGTCAGTAGTAGTTTTGGTTGCTTTTGGTTAAGTAGGTTCCAATAGTAGATGACCTCAGAGAGACTGATTATTTTCTCTAAGAGAAAGCTGCTGCCACTGGTGATAGACAGTTGTCATATCATATTGCTTTTCATAAATCTCAATGCAGTGCATTCTCTGCCTCTATTCCACTTGCAGAGTCATCTGGTTTAATAAAAACACCGACTTATCAGAATGTGAGACAGAAAATGTTCTGCTCCATTTGGGAAATGAACATTTTACTGACTATATACTGCCATTGTGCACAGAAGGATGCTCACAATAGGGCTTGCATCACTAGATCATCTCTTTCAACAAGTACCTCTAAATGGTGTTTTTCAAACTTCAGTGACTAGTTGATTTCAAAAGTATCTAATGAAAAATGCATAGTGACTATCTTTGATATGTGGGACTCTTAAGGGAATTATTTCTTAAATCAGCAGCTCCCCAAATTTATTGTGTATGTGAATCACCTATAGAGCTTGTTAACTTGTTAAAAATACAGATTTTTGGTAATTAACTATCATAGGATTTACTAGATAAAAACCAGGTGCCCCTAATGCAATGGTCCTTCAATATTTCTATCCTCATGAAATCCACCAGTACACCCATACACATCAAGGTGCGCTGTGGACCTCCTGTACATCAACACCTGTGGTGACCAGATTTCCTGAATATGGTATTTTGTGCTACTTCGGGT
This sequence comes from Daubentonia madagascariensis, assembly GCA_023783475.1. Classification (NCBI taxonomy): domain Eukaryota; kingdom Metazoa; phylum Chordata; class Mammalia; order Primates; family Daubentoniidae; genus Daubentonia; species Daubentonia madagascariensis. The sequence goes on along the minus strand of JAKFHU010001244.1, from coordinate 24,716,824 downwards.
ACAGAACGTGGACACGGAAATACTGGCTTTTTTCAGGACATTTCAATGGTATGAGGATAATAGTATTGAATTTTGAAATAAAGACTGTCCCAGAAAATCTGGGGTGAATAGTGACCATGCCCAATCATCCATATCATTCTTCCACTAGGAAAAAAAATCATGAGATTGTGAAAATCTGGAATGGCATAAAATTAATTTTAGCAATGTAATATTTAAGACTGGAGTTTAAAATAACCCAGTAGAATATGTAGCTCTCGCTATTTAATTATCCTTGAACTTTTAGTCTGTGAGAAGATAATTCCAGACTGACTCTAAGTAGCTGTCTGTAGCAGCCAAGAGCTCTGAGAACAGATGTGGGCTCAAAATCTGGTTCTACTGTTACCTTGTTATGTGGCCTTGGGCAAGTTACTTAACTTCTCAGTGTCTTAAACCCTCTATACATCACCTTCCTCTTCACAACTCTCTCCCAAGGTAGCTATTATCTCCATTTACATATAGAAATATGGGGTTCAGAGTGATTAATTTTGTTCCCTAAAGTCAGAGTTAGAAGCTGAATACAAAGATCTTTCTACTCTCGGACACAGGCTTTTTGTCCGGTGCATCCCAGTATGTTTCTTAGGGGACCTTAAATCCGAAGACCCCAAACTGAACCCATCCTCTCCTGTACGACTGTGCCTCCTCTCCTCCGCCCCGCTGCCACCAAAATCCGATTCTTCACTTCTATTCTTTATTTCAGTGAATAGCAGCTTTCTCCACCAAGTTTTCCAGGCCAGTCGTCAGGAAGTCACCTCCTTCTTGCCCTCTTACACATCCAGTCAAATCCTTCTGATTCCGTGTCTGTAGGAGGATCCATTTCTTTTCCTTCTGGCTGGGACTCTACAGTCGTTCAGGGCTTTCAGGTTTGTCTCTCTCTAGTCCAGTATGCACAAAATATCAGAGCAAAAATCTAATCGTGTCACCGCATACTGAAGAAAACTTTGGTGTCCCCCATTGCCCTCAGGATAAAGGCCACATTTTAAACATGGTGTATAAGGCACTTCAATATTTGGCCCCTGCTTTTCCACTCGGATTTACCCTCTTGTTCTTCTGCCTTGTCACCTCGTTCCCACCCCCAGGCATTCAGCTTCCTGAGGGCACAGGGTGTATCTTATTCACCTTTGTACTCTTGAGACATAGTTTAAGCCCTGCATCTTAATAGGTGTTCCGTAAATATTTGGTGAATAAATAAATGCATAAATGAGCGCTCAATTAGATGATGAGGAAAAAGATGGTGGGGTTGTTTCCATATTTGTTGGACTTTTTTGAATGTTAGTTTAAAGAAGTCTTCAGGGTTTTCTGATCCTGTACTCTCAGATGGCAGATGAGGTAATTAAAGCACAGAGAGGTGACAGAACTTACGTAGGTGTTTTATTGTAAATCCAAATCTGCAATCTAGAATTTAGGTCTTCTCATTTCTAGTCCAGTGTTTCTTTTTTCCTTCCTTCTTCCCTCCCTCCTTCCTTTCCTTTTCCTCCCTCCCTTCCTTCTTTCCTTCCTTCCTCCCATCCTTCCTTCCTTGCTTCCTTCCTTCTTTCCTTTTTTCCTATGCCATGCTGTTTGCCCAGGAATTCATCATACTGTCATACTTCATCAAGTCTGTGCTGTTTGTTATGCCCCAGCTTCAACTGCCAAATAGTCCTGTTGCCTTTAACAGTGAAGACTGGGGAAGTTGTTCTCTTCCAAGGTAAGGAAAACATCCAGATTGTCGAGATTTCTAAGTATAAGAGTGGCCTAAATATGGCGTGCTGGAACTGGATGCTGCCTGGTAGCTTAGAAAGGAGATTGATCCATGGCTCCAGTGGCCATCTGTTGAGCCCTCACAGTGGAATCACTGAGGGTGAAGTAATAGGATTTACTAATTTTTGAAAGACGATCTTAACGTGCATGACATTTACCAACCTTGTTTCTTTAGTTGAGAAGATCTCTCCTGAACCTCCCTCCCCTCATGTATTTAATCTGTTTCTGCATTGTGTGTATCTAAGTAGAAAAGGTTGAATTCATTTACCAACTTCACAAAAGGGCTATATGTATGTTTTTTACTAAGTGAAATTAATTTTTCATGGACTTTTTTTTAGCCATTGTGTAAGATCACCCACATGTACAGCATACCTTCATTTTTAATTAAACATCCTAATATTCCATCAGGTGCTTAACTTAGATTTAGCAAGGTGATTATTTCTTGGGTAACTCAATAAAATGTATTAGAAATCTATGTGCTGAGGTTTAAAACTCTATCACTGCCATGCTGTATTTATTACACAATCGCTAAACCTCAGCAAACATGTGTCTGATGACCTAATTAATATGCAAAGCTGTCTTATTATACTAAAAGTAAATCTTTCAGTAATGATTTAAAGCATAACTATAAAAGATTTGACAGTCCCCTATAAGCAACTACTGATTTAAATCAAATTAAAATGTTTATAACTGGGAAAAAGTTGGTAACAAATGGCAAAGCTGAAAAAAAAAATGCTGCAATATCAAAGAGATCACTTTGATGATAAATGCTTCTTTTTTTCCTGTGTGAAAAATAATGGATTTCTTAGCTATTGATCAAAACACGAGATGAGATTTTAATTATTTTCAATGAGTAGTTAAATGAATATAAATTTAAGTTACATTCCTAAGTGTTTGTAGCTTTTTAATGTATTTTGTTTCAAAATGACAAAAATAAAACATGAGGCATATATGAGTATTGCTTTACTTCAAAAGCAACTTCAAATGGATTGAGGATGGTTAATTTTTGGAAGTTTACATTATTACCATTATATATAGTAGAAATTCTTTTATTTAAGCAAAAAAGTTATTTTGCTGATAGTATGTACAATTAGCATTTATTATTAATGTCAAACTATTAAGTTTCCTGGTATGGTTGAATTAGCACATTTTCATTTAAAAAGACAGATGTTAATTTAGTTTCATGATCACTTTTTTTGCTTTTTTTTTTTTTTTTTGAGACAGAGTCTCGCTCTGCCACTCTGGCTAGAGTGCAGTGGCATCACCGTAGCTTACTGCAACCTCCAACACCTGAGCTCAAGCGATCCTCCTGCCTCAGCCTTCTGATTAGCTGGGATTACAGGTGCACACCACGACACCCAGCTAATTTTTTCTATTTTTAGTAGAGAGTGGGTCTCGCTCTTGCTCAGGTGGGTCTTGAACTCCTGTCCTCAAGCAATCCTCCTGCCTTAGTCTCCCAGAGGGCTAGGATTACAGGCATGAGCCACTGTGCCCGGCCACTTTGGTTTTTTTTTTAGGCACAATTTTCAGACGCTTGCACTAATTTATATCATTTTACATAGGAGGACTGAAAAAAATTTAGAAGCAAGAAAAAATTCTCAAAACATTTTTGACATAGCTTACCTTTTCTTACCAAAATGACTCACAGTGGAAATCTATTACCAAAATGTTTAACCTTTTGTGGGAGAAGAGGATAATTTGAGTAGAAAATTTGAGATAGCTTGATAAATATAGCTAAGAAAAGAAAGAAAAACTTTAGATACCTTCGCATTACCAATAACAATGGTCTTTTTTTAGTATTATTTTAAATGTATTATGCTCTAGCTAAACAAATACAAACTTCATATAAAAGAAACATTAAATAAACTATATTGCAATAAAGAAAATTTGGGATGAAGGAAGCTCTACTTCTGGTCCTTTACTATCTTATTAAAGTCACTTTTCAGGATCTGAATTTCTCAGGGGAAGAGATGCGAAGCTGATCATGGGGTGCCTTTGTGACATGGGCACATACCCATGGGGGGGAATCTGTTAATCTGCCTAAGAAGGGCTCTATGCTCAAACTTGCTGAGACACATCTGATATTGAAGCTCAGTTTCTAATGATAAAAACGATTAAATTACATTTGATGAACGAATGTGTATTAATGAACTTTGTGTAAATTAGGGGTTTAGATCCCAATAATAACTTTTCCTGTTATAAAATAAAAAAAAAAAATAAAAAAGAAACAACACTCTCACCAAAGGCTGTTTGACCATACCCTGCGTGAGTTAACTTAGATACTTAAGACATATATTCTATTTATGTTGGTGATCCTTAACCTCTTTTAAATAAGATTTTAATTGCTTAATGTTAGGCCAAACCCTGGTCCTTCTTAAGGAATTTAACATAGTGGTCAAGAACACAAAAATTGAAGAGGGAGACATTGGCCTGAGTACTAGCTCTACTGCTGACTGGCTGTGTGACCCTTTTCATGTTATTTTATTTTTCTATTCCTTAATTTGCACATGTATAAAATAAAATAAGAATGATAGTACTATCTACCTCATGGGTTGTTCTGGATAGTAAATGTAGTAAGGCACATGCATTATCTTGGTAAGAACTAAATAAATGATACCTGATATGATTCTATTATAAGTTGTAAGTTAAATTGTAAGTAAAATTTTATGTACAGAATTGTTTGAGACTTTTGGACATCCTTGAGTTAGCTGAAGATACCTTGAGATGTTATAAAGGAAAAGTTAAGAATAATAAGCATTTCTAGTTTTCTTGATTCATTTATAAACCAGTTTTAAGTATAATTTTACTATTCTTCAGTAGTTTAAAATGTTTAATTTAGCAATTTGCATTACTTACATTTACTTAAAAGTTGTTTTATTTTAGTTTAATGCAAGCCTTTAAAAATTAATGTTTTATGGAAATCTAAGTCTTCATATTATTCAAAAAGTAGTTAAGAGTTCTCAGTGTTAAAGCTCAAAGTCATTCTTCCAAGTCCTTCAGGTTAATTGGAAAAAATCTTACTCTTTCTAAGTGTCAGTCATGTATAATAGATAACAACTATGATGGGGAAATTTTTCAGATTCTTTTATTGTAAGGCCTACCTAATTAACACTGGAAATGAGGACACATCATGGAATTAATGTAAGGGGAAAAAAATAGCGCTCAAGCTGTTAAAGAGCAGATCTCTAAGAAAAAAAGCCAAGTGGAATTATTTGGGAATTTGGAAAAGATCTCCACTTTTGCTTTAAAAATACTGATTATTTTTTTCAATGCATCACCTTTGTACATTAACTTGCATTTTGCCTTTGAATTTCTAGAATCCCTATCCCCTTTAATTTTTTTATTTGATGCAAATCGAATAATGTCACTTTTTACATTTTTGTTTAACTTTGTTTTAAAATTAATTAACTGAATACTTCATTAATATTTTGAATAAGTAGTATATACTCATGGTATAAAATTTAAGAGAACAAATAATGAAAAGTAAATCTCCTTTATAGCCCTTCCCCAACCATTGCTTTTTTACCTTAACAATATATCCTAGAAATCATACCATAGATAAGTCCTCAGCAGACAGAGTGGGAATAGAGTTCAAATAGGAAATGTAAGGCCGGCTGCCACTCAAATAGTAGACTTTTAATTTGTAAAAGTCTGTGGTTGCCAGCAGGAATACACATCTTACAGATAAGATCTTTCTCTTCCTTTGGGTACCCCCATATGTTGGCTGGAAATGTTCTGCAATTCTCCCATTCATAAATTCTAATTTTTTTTATGTAGATAAGTTGATTCATTAGAAGTATGATAGGCGGAGGTACAGACTTGATATCTTGTAGAAACTTTAGAAAGGGATAGACAAGAATCTGTTTGGGGACTTAGTCTTCTCTAATTGAAAATGTATCCAGAGTGTAACAATTTATTTATTCTCACATTATTATTATTATTATTATTTTGCTTCTTGCATTCTATTTCTTCCTTCTTTGTTTCATTTGTTTCTTCTTGATGGACATACTTTAGTACTCTCTTAGGGTGGGTCTATCAGTGGCAGACCCTTAGGTGGAGAATCCTAGGTTTTCTCTAAGCAGTCTGAAGGCAGTGTTCCATTGTTTTGAAGCCTCTGAGGTTTCTGTTTGGAAGTCTGCTTTCAACTGTAATTAATTTGAAAATACTGTCTTTTTCTCTCTAAATGCTTTTAAGATCCCCTTTTCCTTGGGATATGTGACTTCAAAGCATTGTACCTGGGTATGAATTTATTTTTGTTTATCTTGCTTGGAGCTCCGCTAGATGATTGAATCTGAGGAGTCATCTCTTTCATCAATTTTGGGTAACACTCAGTCTTTATCTCCTTGAATCTGGCTTCCTTCCCATTCTCTTTATTCTCTCCTTCTGCACTTCCTACTGGATATATGTTGGCTTTTGTCTTTTCTATGTTCCTTCATCTTCTTTTGTATTTTCTTTCTCTTTATCTCTCAGTGCTGTGCCTTTGGTAATTTCTTCTTATCTCTTCTCTAGTGTATCAGTTAATTTCGCAGCATTGTCTAATCCTTTGTTAAGTTTATCCATTGAATTTTAAAAATTTCAATAAACTTTAAATTTCTGGGAGTCCTCTTTTTCATATCTTTTGATTCTTCTTCTTCTTTTTTTGTGGTTTTGAATGCTTTTATGTCTTTAACAATTTAAACACACTTACATTACATTATAATCTATATGACATTATTGTCTGAAGTTCAAGGGAATCTAAATCTATATTTTACTGTGTTTGCTGACTCTTGCCCATGATGGAATGTTTCCTCATGTGTTTTGTACTTTTGGTGTCTGATCTTATTATCTTCATTTAAGCTTTACCTATAAAGTCTGAGGTCCTTTCCCTCAAAAGCAGTTTTGCATTTGCTTCTGCAGGTGCACAAGGAGTATTGCAATCTATAATTTGCATTAATTTCTTTGCCAAGTGGTATGCCACACAGGTGTTATAAATGTTAACCTTAAAATTTTGTAAGAGCAAACATTTTTTTCTCCCCACCCAAGGCAGAAATAGTATCATCTCCTGTGCTGGTGAATGTTTTGTGTGTGTGTTTCCATCCTATGCTTAAACTGAGGGGCAGCCCTTCAAGGATCCTGCTTTGTGCTGGAGTCTTGGACCTGCTATATGACCAAGTCCTCTCTGCTGTCAACCATATGGGCCATAAAATCCAAATCTTGTGTTCACCTTCTTCTTATGCCATATAGAAATTTCCATTTTTTAATGAGCTCAGTTATGAATTTTATATTTCAAGCCATGTATTTGTAGAAAGAAGATTTTCAGGTTATACAGTTCTCAGTATTCCTGCAATTGGAAATAAAATCACCTGTTTTAGACATAAGTATGATTTTGTTGCTGCTCAGTGACTCCTGAGAGTGATGAACTTTGGCCATTTATAAATCCACAGACTGTGAAGTGACACTCATGGTGGCAGAATGTAAATGGGGTTGTGGGGGCAAAGGCAAAACTTCCCCTTCTCCCTTGGAAGGTTTGCTGAAAAATCAACTCAAATAAAGCAGATTAGTAAAAGAAAAGTTATCAAATTTATTTAACATGTTCAGAAAATGAGGGTTTCTGCACTAGGACTAGATGGCTTTGTCTTATTAGGGTTATCTGGGACTCTTCTTGTGATAGTTCGTCATAACAGTAGCTTCTTCAAACTACATGTCAAAGGGCACTTAGTGTAATAGTAAACAGTGCAGCAGGATGGTTAAGAGTTACAAGAGGGCTTGTAGGACGGCCCTCTGGGTGCAAATCCAGGCTCTGCAACTGTCTTACTTGTGTGGACTTGGGTAAATTACCTAATTTTTATTTGTCTTAATTTCCTTGTTTTAAAATGGAATGATAATAATAATGCCTATTTTACTGCATTGTTGAGAAGGTTACATTAGTTAATACATGGAAACAGGTAGAGCAGTAGCTCAGTAAATGTTAGCTATTATTGTGATCTTACCCCAATCCCTACAAAAACCCTCTAAAGTAGTTATTATTACCAGATGAGGAAATTGAGGTTCCAAAAAGTTAAGTATTTTGCTCTGGTCTGTATAGCCAGTAAAGTGGGATAATAAGAGATCATTTCCAGGGCTGTTGGATTAAAATAATCTGCGCTCTTTCTGCTCTGATATTTGGCTTCCCAGTGCACCATAAGATGGTAAAATACCTTTGAAATGGCTGAAAACTTCGTGGAATATAGGTGCCAAATTATCCCCATTAAACATTTATTAAGCTTCTGTGCATGCACAGCACAAGGTGATATGTATGAAGATGCCGAAAGTAAAATGCAGTTCTTTTCTCTTGGGACTTTATACCTCTGACTGTCTAAATGCACAGGAGAGCATTTTATCTAAATGACAGGGAAAGAATAGGTGGGAACAAAAAATAATACTAATACCTTTTAAGTGACTGTTAACTACAAATCTTGTCTGGCATGGTAATCTCAGAAGAAATTGCTCTCAAGTAGAATGAATTCTAGATCTGTAATCTCAGCAATTGTAATTTATAGGGGAAGGCTTCATGATAAACCCCTACTGGTGGGACCTGGGAGGCAAGCAAACAGCTGATTAAATGTGTGAAAAGTACATTCTCAAGTGCTAGAGTTTCCATTGCCAATTTTCTCAATATTCATGACTGAAGGTAATTATAAGGCTGAATAAGAATGAACTTGAACCTTTAGTTTGATCAAAAGCTTTAACAAAACAAGTTAAAGGAACTTTCTGATATTCTTAGCCTTTTAAGATGTAGAACTCTTTCTTGTCCTTCTTAAATGAGGTGTGTTTTCGTTTGCCTTGAGCAGCCTTTGAAATATAAATTACTCTCTCACTCAAGGATTTTTTTTCTTCAGATTTTAAAAGGTCTAACTCCAGTCTTAAAATTAACCTTGACTTTGTCCTTTTTATATAAAGCCAAGTATATTTACTACTTGTTATCATTCTCTTAAAAAATATTTAATTCAAGGAAAATAAAACCAGTTGACTGCAATTGTTTGTGTTTCTTTTTGCTTGAAAATCAATCAGTCTGATGGACTGTGTAAACATGATAATTTATTGTTCATTATGATCTTCATGGTTTTGACCATTTATAATAAAAATAAATTAATTAAAACACACATGTCTATAAACAATGCCAAGTAGGCAAGAATCAAGAGTAAGTTACATATTACAGGATGCTAAAAACTTTATTCAGTGAATGATGGGAAGGGAACTCTTTCCATAAGTTGTATAACTTAATTACAAACCAGAAGGTATTAAATCTCTATTACACAGATAATTTTGCACCCTACACTGAGTGAGAGGCAATATTTAGTAAATGTCTAAAATCAATTAGATTAAAATAAATCAACTAATTTTAGCTTAAGTAAGGGCAGAGTGGGGGGAGTTGTTAATAAATATTTATGCTATATTATCTGTGACCAGATCTTTATCATCAAGGAGTTTACATTCTTGAAAGGCAAATAGGTGGGAGGAATTTCTTCAAAAAGTATACTACACTTGCTGTAGTCATTTACTTTAGACACCCCCGCCCCCAGTGCCTGGAATGACTCTCTTGAAAATTAAATGTAACTTCTTAATCAGTGTTTTCAAAGTGTTCACATTTCTTGACCTTTCTGTATCATTTAATATTACAAACCAAAATCTTTCTGGCAATTCCCTTTTTCTTTGGCTTTCTTGACATGATGTTTTCTCTAGACTGTAGTATTGCAACAATCTTATGTGGTAGGTATTTTTACTCACATAGGTGTTTTCACTTATATTTTTGAAAGAAAAGATAGAGAAAGTGAATTGCCCAAGGTGACATAGCCATTAAACTGAAAGGCTTGGAATTAAACACAGGACTATGTAAATCCAAAGCCTACACATGAAACACTGCAACATGTCCCCAACATGGCGACTCTGACACATGTGAGCTCTTACTGCTATTACTCTCCTACCTGTCTGACTGCCTTTGCATGTTTTTCTTCTTCTTCTCATCTCCTAAATGTGAAAATTTTACAAGATTACATACTTGATCATGCCTTTTTGTTCTTAACACCAACACCATTTCCTTTCTGGATCTCAGTCACTTTCAAGTCTTCAAAAGGAGTTATCCTATCCAGACATCTCTAGAAAGCTTGACTCCCACATCCCAAGGGGCTACTATCTGTTTTCACTTGGACATTTTGCACTACACTGTAGCTTGCTTCCCTTGTGTTGCTGGATCCTGAATGCTTTTCTCTCTCGTTCTTAAATTAATTAATTAATTAATTTATTTTTATTTCCAAATATTGTGGGGGTACAAATGCTTTGGTCACGTAAATTGCCTATGCACCACCCAAGTCAGAGCTACAAGTATGCCCATCCCCCAGACAGTGTGCACCGCACCTGTTAGGTGTGAATTTACACATCCAGTCCACCGCTCTCCCACCTGCATGACACCTGATGAATGTTACTTCCATATGTGCACATAAGTATTGATCAATTAGTACCAATTTAATGGTGAGTACCTGTGGTGCTTGTTTTTCCATTCTTGTGATACTTCACTCAGGAGGATGGGTTCCAGCTCCATCCAGGATGACACAAGAAGTAGCTTTTCTTTTTCCATGTTGGAATAACCTAAGCCTAAAAGACCTCCATCTCCCTTCATTTTTTTCATTCCTCTCAAAGCAGTACCCATACAAATAGTACGTGGCATAATATTAAACAAAATTTTGAGACTAATGCAGGAGGACCAAAGAGGAACAAAGCAAAGGTAAAAGGCAAAAATGAAATAGCAACCCTATTTTTCTAAAAATGCTTTGGCTATTTCTTCTCACAGAGTCAGAGGCAGATTTTCCATTAAGCTAAATGAAGTTTACGTTTCTGCTCTCCTAATCTGACCAGGCTTCTTTCCAGTCCTTGGTAAGAGCCCTAGCAATGTGCTCACCGGGTCATATATTTTTGTAAAATTTGGTAAAGCAATATATTTTGGTAATTTCTTTTTCCTGAGGGTCCCTCAAAATATATAGGTTTCTGGCTCCGTAGACTCACCCCAGCACAGTTAATTCTTGCCAGGTAGGATACCTCCCACCTTAGAGACCTCCATTCTCTCTAGACTCTTCCTCTTTGTCCTGGACCTTTACTTTCTCTCTGTGGCTCCCAATTTCAAGCCTTTACATTTGCTATCTATGTACATATGTATATACGTATGTATCTACCTATCTGATCATCTTTTTCCTCTCCACCATGCTCTGGGAAGAGGGAGAGAAAGCATCACCTTTCATACCCCAAGAAGTCATCAAGATATTTTCCTAAACTAAGACCTTTTCCTCTTGGACATGTGCCACTCTCCTGTTAAGCATTCATTATTTTGAACTTCCTTTTTAAATTTCCTGACACATCAGCTGGTCATTATTGAAAACTTGCCATATGCCAAACATTGTGTTCATTGCTTTACATTTATTAAATCATTTTAATCATAACAACTTTATGAAGTGGGTGTAATTATTTCCATGATCATTTGAAAAACCAATGTTTAGTGAGGTTAAATAATGCACCCAAGGTCACACAGCAAGCATCTGTTAGACTCTTGACTTGAATAGTTAAACCTGGCCTGAGATCTGTACTTCTTATACCTTCTCCACATTGCCACCCAGATACCACTCTTCTGAGAAACTCTCCTTGGTTTGGCTAACAAGTATTCTTGCATCCCTCTCAACTCCTGTGTTTGTATCACTTTTATTCCTCTTCCCTCAAGTTACTTTGTGGTGTTATTAATCTTTTTAAATTTTTTAAAATTTTGAATTGATACATAATTATGGGGTACAGAGTGATATTTCAACACATGTATACAGTGTATAATGATCAAAAAAGGCTAATTAGTATATCTATCACCTCAAGCATTTATCATTTCTTTGTGTTAGAAACATTCAAAATCTTTTCTTCTAGCTATTTGAAAATATACAATAAATTATTGTTAACTATAGTCACTCTACAGAGCTAAGAGCTTACTCCTCCTATGTAGCTCTAATTTTGTATCCATTAACCAATCTCTCCCTATCCCCTCTCCACCCTTTCCAGCCTCTAGTAACAACTATTCTACACTCTACTTCTATGAGATCAATGTTTTTGGTTTCTGCATATGATGAGGACATGTGATATTTATCTTTCTGTGCTGGTTTAGTTCATTTAAAATAATGTCTTCCAGGCTCATCCATGTTGCTGCTAATGACAGGACTTCATTCTTTTTTATGGCTGGATAGTATTGCAGTGTGTGTGTGTGTGTGTATTTATATATAAATCACATTTTCTTTATCGGTTCATCTGCTAATGGATGATACTTAGGTTGATTCCATATCTTGGCTATTGTGAATAGTGCTGCAATAAACATGAGGGTACACATATATCTTCAATATATTGATTTTCTTTCCTTTGGATATATACCCTGTGGTGGGATTTGTTGGATCATATGGTAGTTCTAGTTATAGTTTTTGAGGAACCTTCATACTATTCTCCATAATGGCTGTACTAACTTACATTCCTACCAACAGTATATAAAAGTCCTCTTTTCTTCACATCCTTACCAGCATTTGTTATTTTTTGTGTATTTTATAATAGCCATTCTAATTGGGGTGAGATGATATTTCATTGTGGTTTGATTTGCATTTCCCTGATGATTAGTAGTGTTGAACATTTTTTCATATACTTGTCCATTTGTAAGTCCTCTTTCGGGAAATATCTATTCAGGTTATTTGCCCATTTTTAATTGAAGTATTTACTGTTTTTTGTTTGTTTATTTATTTGTTTGTTTGTTTTTGCTGTTGACTTATTTGAGTTCCTTGTATATTTTGGATATTAATCCCTTGGATGAATAGTTTGAAAAATTTTCTCCCATTCTGCAAGTTGTCCCTTTGCTCTGTTGATTGTTTCCCTTACTGTACAGAAGCTTTTTAGTTTGATGTAATCTCATTTGTCTATTTTTGCTTTTGTTGCCTGTGCTTTTGAGGTCTTATTCATAAAATCTTTTCCTAGATCAATGTCCACTATGTTTTCTTGTGTGGTGTTATTAATCTTAAAACACAAGAACATTATCTTAAACTCTTATGGAGCTTCATACAATGCTTCATGGGAGTCAATCCGGTAATTTATGGAATGGTTTTTATGGCTAAAACATAATTTGGGTTATATCTAGATAAATGAAATAACTATGAAGAAATTCATAAATAGGCTACTTTGAAAAAGTCTGTTGAAACAGGTAAGCATTTACTACCTCAAGCAGGATAATATGGCCTAGATCTCTTAAGTGATGAACCTGGACTGCATTTTGGAAAATGTGTACTTGTAGCATTCACAGAAACTTGAAAATGTCATCTTTCCTAATGGGTGATATTGGCTCTAACAACCAGGAAGCTGCTGTTGGAAGAAAGCAGGTGTTCTCAGTTGAGAGGGGAAGCAACTATAAGCATTATAATTAATGCAACTATAATAAATATATATAAATATTTATATACATAAACATATATACCAAAATAATATAATATGTAATGCAACTATAATAAAGCAGTGTAAGCACTATAATTAATGATTTATAATAATCACTCTTCTCTGATTCTGAGAAATTTGCTTACTGGCATAGATGTGAAAAAGAATAAATCAGTATTTATAGATTGGATTATGGCAATTGTACAGTATTAGAAACCATGAGTTAGGAGTTCGGTGGGTATCAGTATGACACAATGAAGGGAATGTGAAGATGAGGAGGCAGAGATATTTTCTCAGATGGAGTTGGTTATATGAACAAAGTCAGACTGAAACAGGACATCAGCCATTTAAGTAACAGATAGGAAAAGGCACGGCATTTAGTGGGTTGGAGCAGGTAGGTGATATTGAGCATAAGAACAGGTCTGTGCAAAGTTAGGAGAACTGAGGCATTCTGTTGAAGAAATTTTGGTTTTCCTTTGTTACAAACAAAGCCAAGAATACTACTCAAGAGCAACCTTAAAGGATGTACTTTTAGCAAACATTGCTCAAAAGTAGTGCCTCTTTGTGCATGAAAAGATTGCCTGGAGCAATCTTTCATCCTTCTGTTTGAATTTAAATTCCATAAGAGGAGTATTTTGGTGCCCAGACGTTCTTTTTATCAATGGACTGACTGAAAGGAATGAGCATAAACTTTGATATAAGGTTAGAACTCAGAAAGAATTCCCAACATGTAGGAAGATAAGCATCATAGTCAAAAGTCTGAGCTGTGGAGTCAGGATGCTGGAGTTAACTAACTCAGCTACACTATTTACTATTTACAGTTACTGAGCAAGTAACTCCATCTTTCTTAATCTTTATTTCCACCTCTATAAAAAAGGGTTAATATTAATACCCCTTAAGGTGGTAATCAGTATTAAATGAGCTAAAACAGCACATTGCCTGGCACATATTAAGTGCTAAATAAATGTTAAATAGTATTATTAAAAATAGCTGAAGATAAAGTATAGACAGAAAGTTGACTATGTGTTACTGGGGGTGGGGATGAGTGTTTTTGCATAATGGGTACAGAGTTTCTGTTCGGGGTATGAAATATTTTGGAAATAGATAGTGATAATGGTTACATAACATTGTGAATGGAGTTAATGCCACTGAATTGTACATTTAAATATGGTTAAAATAACAAATTTTATGTTACATATATTATACCACAATAGAAAGAAAGCATATAAATGATGGCTGTCATTCAGGTTTAGGCTGTCTCAGATTCTCTTTTTTTTGGTTTTGTCTATGCCAGGAAACATACATATACATGCTTTCAGATCTAACACTACTTTCGTTGCCATTTCTGGTGTCCTATGGGTTCAAAGGAAGATCCCTGAGGCAAGAGTACCCTCTACAATGTCTCTAAGGGGTTGGAACTCATTCTGGCAGTCTGACAGGCCTCTAGGGTTCGAGATCAGGAGAGAGACTATTCCTTCAACAGATCTCCGCAGCCTTGACAAAAGCATGGCTTGGGAGGGTGTGTCGGATGACTCAGGGTTCCCCAGAGAGGAGGCACAAGCCTTCGGCTTTATGAGGCCAACTCAGCCATGGTGCTTATCAGTCACCACCAGATGTGCCCAGATGTGCTACTTTCCACTCCATTTAGGTCAAGCAATCTAACACAGAGATTGAAAATTTAGATCAACTTTTATAATATCATAAAAATTTCTTGTCATTTTTGATCCAAAGATTTCACTAATTTAGCAATAGACTGATGAGTATCAAGGGGTCTCATTATGTGGTACACAAAAGCCATGGAAAGCTAGACCCAGGCAGGAATTTTTTCCCTGGGATTTCTTCTAACTACTTGATGGATTTTAGAAAATCTAGAGTTTTAAAATAAACATAGCTCTTCAGTACACTAGTATTATTTAATAATAAAATCTGCTATCTATTCCTACTTGAAACATAAAGTTGTACTACATGATTGTACAAGTGCTTTTTGATTCTGTAATTCTCTGTATCATACCTACCCAGCATTACTGGACATGAAAAGAAAAGAAACACCATCTCAAACCATTCCCTTTACCAAGCTATGAAAATGCATATAAAATAATACATGTGTTAACAATTTTGTAATTGTATTTAAAGTATTTAAATGATTATTAAACTTATAGTTATTTTTAAAATGCTATTGTTCATTAGTAATAATCATAATTATTTTTAGTCTCATTTCATTCTGAATAGGGATAACTGTATATATAACTTCATGTTTAAAGTATTTAAGTCAATACCTTAACAACTGGGGTTAAATGAAAGAGAGTTGTGAACTTGTATTAAATGTGAGGTCATTATGCATTTAGTCATTTCACACATATGTTTTGAGAACTGACTTTGTGCAGGACACTGGGTATATGATGGGGAAGGCAATTGCCTTTATGGACCCTATTCCAATCTCTCTAAAAAAATAACCCTTATATCTTAATAACTTAAGTGCTAATATGCTATAGAACCAAATGGGGAAAAATTAGCTACTATAATGCATCTATCATTGCACTTAGCATAGCAACCCTGTGAAAAAAATTATTTCTATTATTGTGAGAGATGAAATTGCCTTAAGTCACTATCAGGTCAAGTTAATAATGTAGTTTCTTGTCATAGTAGTTGTTAGGTAAATTCCATATAATTATTTTAAATATCTTAGTAGAAATGTGAGAATTATATAGGTAGATAGATACTACTACTCTGTGTGAGCAGAGCCCATGAAAATGATAACTTTTTAAAAATTAGCAACAATAAAAGAAATTATATTTTATCTTCAGCAATCTTATGTATATATGTGACATATCTATGCGATACATATGATATATATGAAAAAGTCCATTGCTTCTAACCCCACTCACTGGAGCAGTGGTTTTCAATTGAAGGTGATTTTTTCCCCCCACAGAACATATGGCAATGTCTGGAGACATTTTTGGTGATTATAATGGGAAAGGGGGAGTGCTACTGGTATCTAGTGGCTAGAGGCCAGGGGTGCTGCTAATCATGCTGCAATGCACAGAACCACAACAAAGAATTATTGGACTCTAACTTAAAAAAAAAACACCAAACACTTGCATTAGAGGTAACCACTGTGAACTCTTTGGTGTGTAAGCTTACAGGTCTTTTTCATCATATTTAGGCACCCGTGCAACATATTCACCCACAGGCTATGCAAATGAGATAATATTACACATATTATCCTGTGACTTGCTATTGCTACTTACTACAATTTGGAGGTCTTTCAGTCAATACATTTCATTCTATCTTGTTCTTGAGAACATAGCATTCTCTATATATGTGTAAATATATCATAATTTATTTAACTCTTCTCTTATTAGTGGACATTTAGGTTTTTAATATTTTACTGTTTCCAATGGTTGCAATGAAACATCCTCGTATACACATTTTTTGTTCAAATGTGAACGTGTTTCTATAATACTATCTCTTAGAGGTGAAATCGCAAAATCAAATTGTATGAACATTGGATATTGCCAAATCTTCCAAAAAGGACGTATCCAAGTTATATTCCCACCAACTGTCTGTGAGAATGACAGGAATATTTTCAACTTTGCAAGTGTGTTTCAATTAAAAAGGAATTTAACACAAGCAAATAAAATTGTGCTTGATTTCAAGAATGTTTAGACAAAGCCACAAAAGGATATCAAGCAATATCAAAGAACATAATAATGGTCATTAGAAAGTAAAACGTGATGATCTTGGAAATCATTTTGTTCCATAACCAATAACACTGAGAGGAGTAACCCCCATAGCAAGTATATCTATTGTCTAGATTGTGTGAGAAAGTTACCAGAGGGCTGATGGATTCTGGCTGCCTTGTTAATGTGATCCACTATGTCACTTGCCTTCACCTCACTGCCTGGTAACTGAAGTAACAGCAATTGTCCACAGGATTTATAAAGACTTGGATTTTTAGTAAGGCAGAGAAAAAATAAACCTGAAAACAAGTTGCCACTAAGATCATTAGAAAAGGAACCATGAATAAATGAATTCTAAGAATGGGATATTTTTGGCTAGAAATGAAATCAGTAAGACATGAATTAATCTCTTTCTCCTAACCTTTCCCAAACAGAACAACTTTATAAATAAGGCCCAGGTATATAATACAGGAATGCTACTTAACCCATTACTTTTCATATGAAACTGAAAGAGATGGTTATAAACCATGATAGATTTGTTGGCAGAAAGAGTGTCATGTAACAAGAGATACCAAATTTCATGATTGTTTTGACAATAAATCTTTTAAAAATCTTTATTATTCATGTGGCATTTCTTATGCACTGCTCTGTCATTTGTCATACAGAAAGGCCAGCCTGATCAGTCATCTGTGATCAGGTGCTGGGTTTATGGTGTTGGAAAGGTTTATATTTTAGAAGGGGAAACATAAATTTAAAAATCAATTATATAATTATTTAGTACCTTTGTGATAAGAGTTGAAGATGCTATGAAGATACAACAGAGTATCTGACCTAGTCTATGGTGTGGGTGGGGAAGGCATCCTAAAAAAAGTGATATTTGAGCCACAACAGGGAAACTGTGTCACTTGTACCTTTGAATATTTACAGTGTTTTGTATCACACTTAATGCACATTTCATATGTTTCCTAGTGTCCTTTTGTAGAATTAAGCTCCTCTAAAGAGTAAAAGTTTCATAAATGAAGATAATAATATAAATCTTTTTGTTAATAATTAGCACAGTTCATAACATATGGTAAATGCCTAATTAGTAGTTTATTTCATTTATTTATTTATTTATTTTACTCATTCATCAATGTGTAAGTTGTGCCCATTACTATTTTAAGCCCCGAAGAGAGAGTAGTGATTTAGATGGCAATGTCCCTGCTCTCATGAGGTTTATATTCAGGTGGGGGTGGGGGGATCCAGACAACATACATATAAACAAATAATATGTAGTGTGAAGTCTGTAAAGAAAATAAAATAGACTAATATGATAGACAGTGAGCATTAATGGTTAGGGAAGTCTTTTTCAAAGAAATGGAGTTATGGTTTTGAATCTTATGCCATTGGAATATACCCTCCAAACTTTACTGTTCACTTTCTTTCTTTCATTGTAGATTTCTTTCTCTGGCTGACTATATTCTTCCACCATACCCCCCCTGGCTCTTTCAGTTTGCATGTGGGTAACCCGACTGTCTTTTGTGTTGCTATAACAGAATACCCAGGCTGGGTAATTTATAATGAAAAGAAATTTATTTCTTACAGTTCTAGGGGCTAAAAAGTCCAAGGTTAAGGGCCCCACATAGTATCTTCACTCCACTGAGTCTTGACTATGTTAAAAATGTTAATAGTATCTTCACTCCACTGAGTCTTGACTATGTTAAAAATGTTAAAGATAAATCAAGTTTATCTACACCCAACTTGATTCCATGGTTCATCAATAATACCACCTTGATTGGTTCATCAATCTAGGCACTCCTTTATGAATATCCTTAACTCTTTTGCTCTTTCTCCATACATCATATTGCCCAGCAAAACCCCAGCCCTGTCAAAGATAGTCCTTGGCCTCCATTCTGCTCCTGTGCAGCCGACTGTGGCTGGAGAAAACCATACAACTGCACTGATTGGCCACTGTTTAAATTCATGACCACCAATTTCAAAAGGGAATGCAGAGCTACCATTTCCTTAGAATGTTCCCTTCCCACTACTCTCCAGAATAACTACTTCATGCGCACTTCTGTCTCAGCAAGCTTCTAACAGCTCTCTGTCAAAACTACTCCTTCTCAAAATTTACCCAACCCTACAATTGATGACCTTGTCTATAATGTCTTTGAAATTTAAATGAAAAGAAGAAATTAGCCTTGAAAAGATTTGGGAAAAATTGAAGGATACAATTGTCTTGTAATTCTTTTTCCACACCCCTGTTCAAAAGTACCTGCTATACCATTATGTCTATTTAGCAAAATTAACATTTTCGGTTGAATTGAATATTTAAAATTTAAGCAATCATGAGGTACTTTTTTCTTTTCAGTACTTACATATTTTGGGCCCTAAATTGATCTTGCTTTTTCCTTTGCCCACATTCAAAACTTTCAATATATTTCTAAGACCTTTACATTCAAGTTAACATCATATTTCCAATCATATTGTTCAATTGACTTTTATTACCTTATTGTAATATCTCAAGGGGAAAATTGCTTTAAGCCATTTAGCAACCCTAACTTTCACTTTAAAAAGAACTTTGAATTTGTTCAAGAATGTATATTTTATTCTTTCAACTAATCTGTACAAAGAAAAGTTGTTAAAATGAGCCACTTAATGGTTTTACATATAATGTTTTTAAGTGTTAAAAGTTACCTTATAGCTAAGATTCATTACTTTTAAGTAATTTCTCCTTCTATCCATAGGCTGATTGTCAGTGTTTAAGCAGCTATAAAGAAAGTGTTCCACATATTTAGAAGGGTGTTTTACAATAAGATCCTTAACAAACAGATAACTTCTTAGTCATGACTCAAATTATAACCCTTCATTAGTTTATTTGGCCTTCCATTTATCAAGTGGGCAATGTAGATGATAAAACAGAATTGTCTTTTCGCTTTTAAATTAAATTTCTGTAAGATGAAGAGTTCTGACTACTTTTCTTGTAATTAAAACTTATGTAAACAAGAGTAGCTGTCCATTAGTGGCATATTGTTAAGCAAAAACTGATAGCTTTAGGAATAGGCTTTAGTTTAGAACTGCTGGAAAGTTTTCTTTATTCACTGAAAGACTTGAAATTATGTGCATGTGGAAATCCCCTAAAATAGATATGGAATCACTTACATAATTTACTAAAGCATTAGGAAGTTGAAATGTAAACTGTCCCCTGCAAATATTTAAATTTTTAAAAGTTTTTCTCAAAATTAAGTGAACATATAAACATTTTACTTTATTGAACATTTTGTAGTCATATTCTTTTCTATACTGACTTTAAAATATTACAATAATTTTAAATTCAAACTGAAGCTTTTTCTCCTCCAAGCATTTGAGAAATAGGCATTTGTTATATAAAATGAGCTGAAATATACAGCTTACAAACAGTAAAACACCCTGAGGGTTCCTTATAGTGATTTTTGGAACTTAAAGCCGATTTTCATAAATTTAGCAAACCTAACCCTTCTGATTTTTTTTCCCAATATTAGTGTATGGATATGTTAAAACAAAATTGGTCTAAGTAAGTAAATTGCTGTGGTTTAAAAAAGAATTGCTTTTTCATGTTATTTCTTGGGAGTAATATACATCAGAGGAATAAATTCATGCATTGGGATCTCTATGGTATCAGTAATTTGACACTAGCTTTTTAATCATTTTTTATTTAATTATATATAGTAGCTATATCCTATTACCATAGATATGAAGAGTTGAATGTGGAATGTTTTGTGAGCATTGGCAGCCAATCCATGAGGTTGAATCTACCTTGCATTCTCGAGATGAACCAGTTTCTGTGGAACTGTAGAAGATGTATGGGAGGCCGCTTTATTCTGATGGACAGGTCTGTGTCATATGGGGCAAGGAAGATGGGGAGAGCCATCTTCCTTGAGGCGCAGGTTATTATGTCTGCCCTACCTCTGAGCCTGTAGAGCACTTTGTGCCATCTCTGTGGTGCTTTTCAGTCAGAGCCTGAGGACCTTTGAGGTGAGGCGGTGAGGGCAGCTAGTTGCCCCTTACTCCCAAGTTAATCTAACAGACAGCTTTTGCCTAAATCATTGTGGATCTTCCACATAACTATTCTCTGTTCTGATGAACCCATAGTAGAAGAGTGACATTATAGAATTGGCAGGTTATGTCAGGGTAGGAGTCTCTAATAACATTTAATCTTAATATGAATTGGGTACGAAGTCCACTCAAACTGACTTTTAGAGAGTCTTTGTTTCTAAACACATAGCATTGTAGCACATTTTAAAAACCAGTTTTACCATCCCAGGAAACTTTTCAAGAATTTATTTTTTGATTCCAAAAAGCCTTCTGGATAACTTAAATATTCCCATATAAATAACCCCCTAAAAGTAATATTGTTACAAATATTTGAATATGACTGAACAGTTTCCTAGAGCTGTGGAATACATTATGTCATTTGACCTCTGAGAAAACTGTTGAGATATGTATGACAGATAGTCTGCATTTTAGAGGTGAAGTAATTGAGGCTTAAAGGTGTTAACAGATTTTTTTTTTTTTTCTGGTTTCACACAACCAGAAAGTGGCAGAACTGCTGGGAATTAAAGTCTTGTCTTCTGGTCCCAAATGCTCCTTGAAAAACAACAGACCCTGTTGATTTAATATGGTGAGAAAGAACAGTTTAACTTTGTTAAACTAAATGGTGTTAAAACTAAACTCATATTTAGAAGGTATTCTTCATGTTTAAGGGGACAGTACTAAATAATTCTGTATTATGTGACAAGGCATATGAAAAGCTGGGGCTATACATTTTAGATTCATACATGAGTTCTGTGACATAATTCAAACTTCTATTTTACTAAATCTTATAAACTTGGCTGCCCATGTGCTTTAATCTAAAGCGATGTATTCTCTCCTAATCAACAAGTCAAATAATAACAAGTCAGGGACTAATCAGAAAATTAAATTGGAAGCGACTTTGATCTAGCACTTGCCAAAAGCTGGCTTAAAATCTCTGATGTTTTTAGAAAGTGAAAATCAAAAGGATATATCAAAATCTATTCCTCTGAGTTCTCTGACCTCCAAACCTCTATTGAATAAAGTAATAAAAAAACAAAATAATGCCTCTGAGAAATGCCTCTGAGAAAAAACTAAGTTATGATTGAACCTAGGAGAAACAGAAAGTAAGCTTTTGAAGACTCTTTGTTTCTTTGTAAAACGGTAATAAAATATTGACCATCATCTTGAGATATTTCTCTTATAAGTTACTGTTAGAATTCAAACCAGGGGAAAAGTTTGTTTCTTTAGGAAAACTTGTATGTACCATTTTACTGAATGTTAAAAATTCTCCTTGTTTTCCTTCTTGATTTTGCTTTTGGGAGGCTCTGTTGCCCAGCTCGTGGTACACCTTACTCTCTCCTGGAGTTTTTTTTTTTTTTCTTTGCTTTAAAGAAGATTTAGTTATAATCCCTTTAGGAAATATGCAGGGTATAGACCTTAATTAAATAGACACACATCTCAAATCAAGGTCTAGAAGAAAGAAAGTGGAATAGCCTTCTTATGACTTCACTGTGATACTCTCATTGCTTTCATGGCATTTTCTTATTTCTCTTACTCTGTTCTCATATCTTAATCAATTTCTTTACTTTAAATTTCTTTTCAGAATTGAAATTTTGTATTGTGTTCTTTTACTTACACTTGAAATGTTCTGTGATGGGATGAAGGGTTTCTTGTTTCTATGTGTTTAAATGTATATTTTGTTCCTATGAATTTAACATTAGATATGCTACATTTTAAAGGTCTCACTATGTTTAAAATGTTTATGAAAGGAAAGGTGTACCTTCTTGAAGAAAGTTAGTAAAGAAAAAATTACTGGTAAAGTAGAGGCTTAGAGAGGAGGAACTAAGAACACTCTAAAACAGAGTCAGAGAGAAATTATGGGTTAAAATAATAATTTAATTCAATAGATACTGAATTTCTATAATTAAGGGATAATGTTTGGTACTGAAGGGTATTCAAAGATAAGTGCAGCCCAGCTCTTATCTCTAAGAAATTTAAATTTTAGTAGAGGGAATTGAAAATACACAAATAAATATAGCACATGGGAGCTTCAAAAGGTTCAAAGAATAGAAATTACCTCCAATTGGTATAATCTAGGCAGAATTCAAAAATGAATGTGAAATTGGGTCAGGCTGTCAGTTAAGAGTCAAAAGAATTGGAATTACTATTATGTAATATAAATGCCATGATCAAAGGTGTGCTAGTACAGTTAAAGCTAGTTTTAAGAGAAGGAAGGCTCTAGGGGCAAATCATAAGAAAGATGTCCACCCAGGAACGAGATGGTAAGGATGTTGATAGTGATGGGGATGGTGATAATGATATTCACTCAACACAAGCCTGCTAGTAGGGCAGGTACTGGGAAGGCGCTGTTATTTAGTAATGAAAAAGACTCACCACCTGCCCTCAAAGAGCTCTTGGCTTAGTGAGGAAAGAGACCTAACCAGACAATCCCACTGGTAGTTTACAGGCATGACTCTGGTAAGTCCTACAGTGGAGTCAGGGCTGCTGCATCGCACAGCTACAAAAACTACCATCCACATTGTACATGGGAGGGTGGGGTGGGAGGATTTGATCTACTCAGGGATGTCAAAAATGCTTCACTGACGTGACTGAGTTGACTGAGATCTAAAGAAAGTGCAAGAGTTCAGTAAGTGAAGTGGAGGAGAAGAGTGTTCCTTTCTGTGCAGAGGAAACAGCCTGTGCAGAGAGCCTGTGATGGGGAACAATGTGGCACGTTTGGGGGATGGAAAGGAGGCCAACATGCCTGGAGCACAGAGGCTGGGGGAGCCTGGTGTGTGATGAGGTGTTAGGGGCAGGTAGGGGCCAAACTCTGAGGGTTTGTAGGTCATTAACCCCTCCAACCAAAGAGAAACTATTCCATGTTTTAAGTATGGTCAGATTTTAGTTACGCAGAGATAATTTTAGCATGGGCGTGGAGATGAGATTGGAAGGGAGTCAAGTGGGCATGAGAAGAAGAATCAGGAGGTCTACTCCATGTGAGAAAGGATGAGAACTTCAATGATAATGGGGAGAATGAAAATGTGTTGCACTCTAGCTGTACAGCAGACACTATGCTGAGTGCTCTGTATGCGTTATCGAGAACATGCCTGGAAAATTGTGGTGCTCTGTCAAGGTAAGTTTACAATTCCACTTCGCCTCCAGTCCTACTGCATTAAACAAGCAAAATGTACTTCTACTAAGATGTTAACAAAGATATTAGAGCCAACTGGATGCCCAAAAGGCAAGACCACAGACCGAGACGTAATCTTATGACATTTTCTTAAAAATTACTCTTGTACTTCGTATCTCTCTGATGCCACGTATAGACAGATGTCAGTGCTTTATAGCAAATATACAGCAAATCAACAAGTGCAGATGCTTTCAAGCCTCTAAGAACCAAAGCTGCCAGGAGTTTGTAGAATTATCTACCTGCGAGTACCTGACTGAAAATGAATCCTCAAACTTCAGTTATTATTTTTATCTCCATTTACTTAAAACTTTCAAGTGTTAAGTAGGTTAAAAAGGGACTAAAAATAGTAGCTAATAAGATGATGCTCCACTGTGCTCAGTAATTTCTATTTATTTTCTTGAATCATTTGTTCATTAACAGATATTTGCTTTACTAACTACTACGTGCATGGCACTATACTAGACACTGAAGTTACAATAATGAAAAAAATAGATGAAAATTTCTGACACATGGAGCTTATGTTGTAGGGAGGAGAGGCAAACTGTGAATAAGATATGTAAGTAAAATATACATGTGTTAGATGAGATGTATATAGCGAGCAGGATGTATCCTATAATTTATACTAAATTTGTAGTAGAATATACCATGTATCCTACAACACATAGTTTTATCTTAAAGAGAAAAGTAAAGCAGAGCAGGGGAGTGTCAAGTATTGGTGCCTTTTGAGGTTGTGATTTAGATATCTAAAAAAGGCCTCACTGGGTCAGTCACATTGTCATAAATAGCTGAAGGAGATAAGAGAGCAAGCCATGCAAATATTTGTAGCAAGAATATTCTTGGCAGAAAGAACATAAGTGCCAAATCTCTGAAGTACTTGCATCACTTGATTCAAATGGTATTTTCTTCATGCTGATTTACAAAATTGCAGCAAATTTTTAATATTTAATATAAATATCATTTTATATTGTCACAAAATAAGATTAAGTGGGGTTTTTTTTTTGCTTTATCTCTCCAAACTCATTAAATGTGACATACAAGGCATTTAGTGGTTTTTCTTATAACAAAGTGTATATATATTTTTTTAAGTTTCTTCTATGGTTAAAAAAAGATTATAAAAAAATTAAGTGGTTGTAGATATTTTAACTGCATTTTTCAATTTAAGACAATATTGATAATGTCCCTTATGTCAAAGAAGAAAATATTTCCCCTGCCAATAGATATTTCTTCATTTTTATTTTATATATTTTCAAAGTTTATGAAATTTAAATTCTTTTTTGTAACCATAATTTGTAAAGATTTTTCACATGGTGAACATATGATGGAAACAAAACAAAACAAACAAAAATTCTTGGTTACGTGAAAGAAAATTACTAGGGAGGCTCTTGGATTGCATGGTCCAGGAAAACCTCTCCTAGTGGGTAATACCTGAAGCAAGACAGGAAGGCTGTCAAGCTGCCAGCCAGTTCTGAGTACAGAGTGTCTCCATGTTGAGCATTTTGTATCAAATTTCCTAGAAAATGGTGTGGTCTTCCTATGTACAATTAAAATCTTTCTGTATTGTGGGGAAGTCATATATTAAATATTTTTAAACGTTTCCTCTTGCATTTATTAAGGTCTCTATTTCAGAGACCTCAATTACCCTTAGCTGAATTATTTTAGCCAGTCCTCCATATCTATTCACTTCATCCTACTTACTTTAGTCTTCTTTTTTCTTCCAACTATATATTCTATTTTTATCACAAGTCTTCTTTTAAAGCTGGAAACTTTATTTTAAGAATGTATCTTGTTCTTTGCAAAGTTTCTACTTTGCTCCAGTAAAGATGGTTTGGTCTTCAAGTTTATTTACTTTAGGCCTGCAATTTTCTTTTTTTGTTTATTTTTGGGTTTTTGTTTTGTTTACTGTCTCATCTCCGAGTCTTCTATTATTTAATTAGTATATTCCTGTTAAGTGCTTATGGAATAGTTCCTTCTGTTGTGGAGTTACACTTTCTTCTAGGCTAGATATTTTCTGAACTTCTGTGCCATGATTTTATTGTTCTCTGTAGTTTTGGGGCATCGATTCCATTACCTTTCCTTATATTTCACTCATACTTGGGCCTTTTGGTCCAGCTTTTCTATTTGACTTCTTTCCGCCCACCTGAGAACTGTTTGTTGTACATTCCACAGTTGTAGTTTGAAGACTGGGCATTTTGTGTGCTCTCCATAACTCTCTGGTTTGAGAGCCTGATGGGCTGAGGGAAGAGTTCAGCTGAGGGAGTGTCTTATAATACCTAAGCTGTGCTCTCACATCTAGGATTTCATCGGATGTGTGATGCCAGAACTCAATCCACACACTTGGAGAACAGTACCATTCCTGCATTGGGTCACCCTCAGGCTTTCAGTCATGCTCCTGACTGTGCATTTTCACCCTTCTTCGAGTATCAGCCCTGTTGTGCACATGTCTTATTTCACCTGTTTTTCCCATGCTGCTGTTTCTACCACTCCTTAATCAGAAGAGAAGCCCCAGTGAGTTTTCTCTGGACACATCTGGGAGTATTATTGAGAAATCTCAGAATCTGGTCTAATCTCCAGCATGGCTTCTTGGAAACGGGGTGGAAAGAAGAATTTGGCCATGTCATGTGTTTACAGTTGGCTGTAGAAATTTAGGTTGGTTCTACAGTTGGCTGTAGAAATTTAGGTTTCTTTTTGTAAGCCATTGTATCATGCTTGTTTATTTGTTGGTAGTGATTTTTGTTGTTTTTGCTACAGTCTGTGCTGTTGTTAATTCTACCATTTAAACTGTAAATCTCCCATTACCCCTATATACTTATGTACTCTAGCTTTTTCACTTACATGTATACAAACAGACTCAAAATCAAACAACACACAGAAAAATGGCGGTCTGGTAGAGGCCTCCTACCTCACCACTCCCAGGGAAGGAGGTGAAGAGTGCGGACAACTGCCTGAGCACAGATCACTCACTCCGAAAACAGCATTGTGAAATTGCAGGGAAGCATCGTGGGACACTCAGCGCAAGAAAAAAGGTGATGGGGAGATACGTTCACAAAGAACAGAGAGTACAGGGAATACAATGGAGTTCAGAGCGTGGGAAAGACGTGCTCACCGGGTCAGCACAGAGCGACCTGACCTACAGATGGTCACACACCTTCCCCACAGACTTCCCATCCACTCAGTCAGGGACAAACCCAGAGTTGGTGCAAAGTCGTTACACGAAACAGTAGGCTTTGTGGAGAGGAAGCAATTGTGGGAACCATATGGAACTCTCGGGTGCACTGTGCAGGGACTGTATAGGGCTGGGGAGGGACTGGGCTGAGATACAGCTTCCTGGGAAAGTACACTGGAATTTGGAAATGGGCACCTCACCCCTGGAAGTCAGCAGGACCAGGGCACAGGAGTTGAATGGAGAGCAACAGGATACACCCTTGATAGCTGCCAGTAATTGCCTCCATAGGATCCAGGCAGGTTGTGAAGAGCTGCATTCACGGTGTGGTCTGAACCAGCAGGACCCTGCTGTACACTAGATTGGCAGTTGGTAGCCATCTTTAAAGTCCCCCACCTGGAGCTGAGTGTTAGCTAGGTCTCTAGCTTCACCCCACCCCTGGCTTAGGGGTCCTCCCATCTGGGCACAACAGGCTACGCCCTTGGAAGCCGTGGACAGCTTCCCCGTGGGTTCCAGGTGGGACGGGGTCCCTAACCTGTACCAGTGGGTCCTTTGCATATTGGAAACAGTTTACGGCCCGTCCATCCAGTCCTGCCTCCCCAGCTCTGGCCGTCTCCTACGTGATTGGCCCTAGTGCCTGCTCTCCAGGTCCCCATCCTCCCCTACCCCAGAGAATGGTCATATTGAAGGGTGCTGTGCCATCGTGATTTAATTTGTATAAGTACTGGTTTGCATGGCAACTGAATGCCTCAGGTGGCACAGGCTGAACCAGAGCAGCTGCCCCCAACCCTACTCACTTTATTAGGGAGTTCTGCTTGAGCTAAGCATGCCTTCAGCTTCCACTATTCCCCCCGGTGGGAGCATCCCCATGGCGGAGACTTCTGGGGATAGAGAGGCACACCCGCCTCACCTTGGGGTCTAGTGATGGAAAAGGGGTGCACAATTGGAGATCCCACCATCAGCCAGTGACATGCGGAGACATACATCAGAGGATCAGACACATGAACTGAGGGGAAGCTCAAGAGCCCACAGGTGGTCCGATTGGACGGGAAAGTGGCTGCACTTGTGGACAGGGAAGAAAAAACCTGGCTAGAGACCCTAGCAGTTGCACCAGTTGGTCCTTCCCATCAGAAGAAGCCCTCAAATCTTGTAGAGAGAGAGCTCTGAACTCCATAACAGCAGCCCCGCTAGCGGCCAGATAAGCAACCTCTGTGCTGCATAGACTTTCAAACATACTAGCTGTAAACTATCTTGCTCCTCTCCCTCCTCAGGGAGAGCAGGGTCAAAGTAACCCCTGGGAGCTACAAGGCTCCTCCCAAAGCTTGGGGTTTACATATACTCCACCTGGGAGACCAGAGCCTGCCACAAGCACAACAGATTACCTAGATAACTGGCTTCTCCACATAAACTACAATCAACAACAGGGGGAACAACCCCATAGCTAAAAATATTGCCTTCCATCTCAAGCTATTAGGGAGCAGTGGATTCATACCCTCAAGTACAATCCACCAGCTTGGAGCTCAAGCTGGGAGAACAAACTCACTATACTCCACTGGGAAGAGGTGAAGACAACAGCTCAGAGGCAACCCAAGAAGTCCACCAAACTTGCTAAAAAACACCTAAAGTAATACAGGACCAGCGCTCCTCTTCCTGGCTCTGCCAGGGAATGATTCTTGGGGTCTTGGAGACAGGGTCATAAACTAGCCCTAGCACCCCCAGGTCTCAACCAAGATGAGAAAGAATCAGTGAAAGAACACAGGAACCACGAAAAATCAGAGCAAAAAGTCATGCCCCCAAAAAATCATTAGCTCCTCAGCAACGGACACCAACTTAAATGGGTAAAATGACAGAGGAGGAATTTCAATTATGGATTATAAGAAAGCTCAATGAAATTCAAGAGAAAATTGAATACCAGCACAAAGAAACCACAAGAACGATGCAAGAAATGAATGAAAAATTCTCAAAAGAAATTGAAGTATTACAGAAAAACCAAACAGAAATACTGGAAGTGAAAGAGGCATTCAACTATCTACCAAAAACAGTGGAAAGCCTTAAGAATAGGCTGGATCACACAGAGGAAAGAATCTCAGAGCTGGAAGCTAACTCCTATGTGTTAAACAAATCAATCGAAGAGAAAGAACACAGCAGCAAGAAACATGAACAAAGCATACAAGAAATACTGGATTATGTAAAGAGGCCAAACATAAGAATCATAGGCATCCCTGAGGATGAAGAAGGAAATACACAAGAGCTGGAAAATCTATTTGAAAGAATAATAGAGGAAAATTTCATGGCCTAGCCAGAAATCTCCATATCCAAGTACAAGAAGCACACAGGACTCCTGGGAGACTCAATGTGAAATGGCAATCACTATGCCACATAGTTATTAGGCTGGCCAAAGTAAACATGAAAGAGGCACTCCTTTGAACAGTAAGGTGAAAACAGCAGGTAACCTACAAAGGAAAACCTATAAGATTAACTGCAGATTTCTCAACTGAAATCTTACAAGCCGGAAGGGACTGGGGACCCATCCTCAGTCCCTTAAAACAGAATAATGGCCAACCCAGAATTCTTTATCCTGCAAAACTAAGTTTCTTGTATGAGGGAGAAATAAAGACTTTTCCAGATAAGCAATCACTGATGGAATTTGCAAAGACCAGACCTGCTCTGCAGGAAGTAGTCATACCTGCACTGTACAATAACCAGCGCAACAGACACCCACCCTGTAAAATTACCCAAAAGCTAAAAGTCCAGAACCGAGATTCCACAATGGCTTGATAGGTTAAACAAAACAATAAGAGTCTACCCCCCAGGATGAATAGAAATCCACCCCAAATATCAATTCTCTCAATAAATGTGAATGCCTTGAATTGCCCATTGAAGAGACATAGGCTGGCTGAATGGATTAAAAAATACAAGCCAAGTATCTGCTGTCTCCAGGAAATGCATCTTACACATAAAGTCTCATTCAGACTCAAGGTGAAGTGATGGCATATAATTTTCAAGGCAAATGGAAACCAAAAGAAATCTGGGGTAGCCATTCTTGTATCAGATATCATAAACATTAAAGCAACACAAGTAAAGAAAGGCAATGATGGTCACTATATAGTGGTGAAGGGAAAAATCTTACAAGAAGACTTAACAATCCTAAATATTGATGCACCCAACACAGGAGCACTGAGATACATAAAGCAAAAACTGCTATATTTAGACAACATAATAAATAGCAATGCCACAATAGCCGGGGACTTCAACACTCCACTGACAGAACTGGAGAGATCTTTCAAGCAGAAAATAAGCAAAGAAACAATGGACCTAAACAGGACTCTAGAACATTTGGGCCTAACAGATATCTACAGAACACTCCACCCAAATAACACTGAATGTAAGTTCTTCTCATCAGCCCTTGGAACTTTCTCTAAAATTGATCACATCCTAGGCCACAAAACAGATCTCCACAAATTTTAAAGAAATAGAAATTATACCATGTATTTTCTCAGACCACAGTGGAATAAAATTAGAAATCAATTCCAACAGAAACACACATCTCTATCCAAAAACATAGATATTAAAAAATCTCTTGCTGAATGACTATTCATTCAAGGAGGATATTCAGATAGAAATTAAAAGATTCTTTGAACTAAATGATGATGGGGACACAAGTTATCAAAATCTGTGGGATACAGCAAAAGCAGTCCTGAGAGGAAAACTCATCGCCTTAAATGCCCACATCCAAAAGACAGAAAGATCACAAATCAACAAACTAATGAATTGTCTCAAGGAAATGGAAAAGCAAGAGCAAACCAACCCTAAAACCAGCAAAAGAAAAGAGATAATCAAGATCAGAGCAGAACTAAATGAAATCGAGAACAAAAGAACTATACAGAAGATTAGTAAAACAAAAAGTTGGTTCTTTCAAAAGATGAACAAAATAGACAGGCCACTTGCTAGATTGACCAGAAGCAGAAAGGAAAGGGCTGTAACAAGCTCAATTAGAAATGAAAAAGGAGAGGTCACAA
The DNA here is from genome assembly GCA_023783475.1 of Daubentonia madagascariensis. Taxonomy (NCBI): domain Eukaryota; kingdom Metazoa; phylum Chordata; class Mammalia; order Primates; family Daubentoniidae; genus Daubentonia; species Daubentonia madagascariensis. The sequence goes on along the minus strand of JAKFHU010001244.1, from coordinate 24,685,519 downwards.
TGGATATCACAAAAATACAAAGCATCACCTTTGAATAATATAAAAATCTCTATGCCCAAAAACATGAAAATGTGGAGGAAATGGACAAATTCTTAGGAACACACCACCTCCCTAGGCTCAATCAGAAAGAAATAGAATTCCTAAACAGACCAATATCAAGCACTGAAATTGAAGCAGTAATAAAAAATCTTCCAACAGAAAGAAGTCCTGGACCAGATGGGTTCACACCTGATTTCTACCAATCCTACAAAGAACTGGTACCTATACCACATAAATTATTCCACAACATCAAGAAGGATGGAATCCTCCCAAACTCATTCTATGAACCCAATATCACCTTGATACCAAAGCCAGGAAGGACACAACAAGAAAATAAAACTACAGACCAATATCGCTCGTGAATATAGATGCAAAAATTCTCAAAAAAAATCCTAGCAAACCGAATTCAAATACACATCAAAAAAATAACTCATCACGATCAGGTGGGCTTCATTCCCGAGATGCAGGGATGGTTCAACATATGCAAATCTATAAATGTAATTCACCACATAAATAAAAGCAAGAACAAAGATTATATGATCCTTTCAATAGATGCAGAAAAGGCTTTTGACAAAATCTGGCACCCTTTTATGATAAGAACTCTTAACAATATAGGCATAGATGACTCATACCTCAAAATTATTCAAGCCATATACGATAAGCCCACAGCCAATATCATACTGAATGGGGAAAAATTGAAAGCATTCCCCCTTAAAACTGGAATGAAACAAGGTTGCCCAGTATCTCCACTTCTATTCAACATAGTGCTGGAAGCCCAGGCCAGAGCAATCAGACAAGAGAGAGGAATCAGGGGTGTTCAAATACGGGCAGAAGAGATCAAACTTTCACTCTTCACGGACGATATGATATTATATCTGGAAAACCCCAAAGATTCAACCAAGAGATTACTGGAATTGATAAATGAATTCAGCAAAGTCTCAGGATACAAAATCAATACACAGAAATCAGTAGTCTTCATATATGCCAATAACAGTTGAGCTGAGAAACAAATTAAAGATGCAGTACCTTTCACAATAGCACCAAGGAAAATTAAATATTTAGGAATATATCTGACTAAGGAGGTGAACGACCTATGTAGAGAGAATTATGAAACACTGAAAAAAGAAATTGCAGAGGATATAAACAGATGGAAAACCCTACCATGCTCTTGGATAGGTAGAATTAACATTGTAAAAATGTCTTTGCTACCTAACGTGATTTACAGAATCAGTTCACTCCCTATCAAAATACCTACATCATTTTTTGCTGATCTAGAAAAAATAATTCTATGCTTCTTGTGGAACCAGAGAAGACCCTGTCTAGCCAAAGCAATCTTAAGCAAAAAGAACAAATTGGGAAGCATCAATCTCCCAGACTTCAGACTCTACTACAAGGCTGTACTAACCAAAACAGCATGGTATTGGCACAAGAACAGAGACATAGACCCATGGAACAGGATTTAGAACCCAAATATAAAACCATCCTCATACTGTCATCTGATCTTTGATGAAGTACACAAAAACATACACTGGGGAAAAGATTCCCTATTCAATAAATGCTCCTGGGAAAATTGGATGGCCACATGTAGAAGACTGAAACTAGATCCACACCTCTCACATCTCACAAAAATCAACTCACGATGGATAACAGATTTAAACCTGAGAAATGAAACCATAAATATTCTAGAAGAAAACGTTGGAAAAACTCTTATGGACATTGGCCTAGGCAAATAATTTATGAAGAAGACCCCCAAAGCAATCACAGCAGCAACAAAAATAAATAAATGGGACCTGATCAAATTAAGAAGCTTCTGCACAGCCAAGGAAACTATCACTAGAGTGAACAGACAACCTACAGAATGGGTGAAAATATTTGCATGCTACACATTTGATAAAGGGCTGATAACCAGAATCTATACAGAATTTATGAAAATCAACAAGAAAAAATCAAACAGCCCCATTAAAAAATAGGCAAAGTACATGAACAGAAACTTTTCAAAAGAAGATAGAATAATGGCCAGCAAACATATAAAAAATTGCTCAGCTTCTCTAATCATCAGGGAAATGCAAATCAAAACCACAATGAGATATCACTTAACTCCAGTGAGATTGGCTCATATCAAAAAGTCCCAAAACAACAAATGTTTGCATGGATGCAGACATAGAGGAATACTCATACAGTGCTGGTGGGACTGCAAATTAGTACAACCTCTATGGAAAGTAATATGGAGATACCTCAAAGAACTAAAAGTAGAACTAGCATTTGATCCAGCAATCCCACTACTGGGTATTTACCGAAAGGAAAAAAAGACGTTCTATTATAAAGACATTTGCACGCAAATGTTTAGCAGCACAATTCACAATTGCAAAGATGTAGAAACAACCCAGGTGCCCATTCATACATGAGTTGATTAATAAAATGGGTTATATGTATACATGGAGTATTACTCAGCAATAAAAAATAACAGTGAATTAACACATCTGGTATTACCCTGGTTGGAGCTAGAGCCCATTCTTCGAAGCGAAGTATCACAAGAATGGAAAAACAAGCACCACTGGTACTCACCACCAAATTGGTGCTAACTGATCAATACTTATGTCACACATGGCAATAATATTCATCAGGGGCGGGCAGGAGGGAGGGGGATGGAGGGGATGGAAAAATTCTCACTGAATGGATGCTGGGTGCACAGTTTGGCGGATGTACACAATTGTAGCTCTGACATGGGCAGTTCATGGGCAATATATATAAATAAAGTGTTGTACCCCCATAATATTCTGAAATAAAAGGAAAAATACATATAAAGCTTCTGCTCATCCATAGAAACTATCACTAGAGTAAACAGACAACCTACAAAATGGGAGAAAATATTTGCATGCTACACATCTGATAAAGGACTGATAACCAGAATCTATACAGAACTTAGGAAAATCAACAAGAAAAAATCAAACAACCCCATTAAAATGTGGGCAAAGGACATGAACAGAAACTTTTCAAAAGAAGACAGAATAATGGCCAACAAATATATAAAAAATTGTTCAACATCTCTAATTATCAGGGAAATGCAAATCGAAACCACAATGAGATATCACTTAACTCCAGTGAGACTGGTTTATATCAAAACATTCCAGAACAACAAATATTGGTGTGGATGCGGAGAGATAGTAACACTCATACACTGCTGGTGGGACTGCAAATTAGTACAACCTCTATGGAAAGTAATATGGAGATACTTCAAAGAACTAAAAGTAGAACCACCATTTGATCTAGTAATCCCACTACTGGGTTTTTACCCATAGGAAAAAAGGACATTCTATAATAAAGACATCTGTACTCAAATATTTATTGCAGCACAATTCACAATTGCAAAGATGTGGAATCACCCCAAGTGCCCATCAATACATGAGTGGATTAATAAAATGTTGGTATATGTTTACCATGGAGTAGTACTCAGCCATGAAAAACAATGGTGAATTAACACCTCTGGTATTATCCTGAATGAAGCTAGAGCCCATTCTTCGAAGCGAAGTATCACAATAATGGAAAAACAAGCGCCACTGGTTCTCACCATCAAATTGGTACTAACTTATCAATGCTTATGTGCACATGTGGAAATCATATTCGTCAGGGGTCAGGGAGATAGGAGTGGGGTGGAGGGGATGGGTAAACTCACACCTAATGGGTGCAGGGTGCCCTATCTGGGGGATGGGCACGAGGGTAGCTCTGACTTGGGCAGTGCATAGGCAATATATATAACTGAAGTGTTTGTACTTCCATAATATTCTAAAATTTAAAAATAAAAATAAATATAAAATCAAACAACACTGAAACACTGTTGTTCAGAAAGCATCTTACAATGGGTGACTATTCAAGCTAAAATAAACTCCTAGTATGTTTCCTAATTGGCCTAGCTTTGTGTTTATCATATTTCTTATGAAAAAAATTATTACCAAAAATAACAAACATTTAAATCATTTTGTATTAAAATATTATTCATAAATAAAATATATAATGATGGGCTGTGGAATAATATAATTTCTTTGAAAAGAAGAAGAAAATAAGAAATGGCCTTCATAACCCATTCAGTTATTTCTTTTTTGAAATATATGCTGTTTTACCAGAAATATAGAGTCCATATCATTTTTGTTATGATCTCTCTGTCCTCCTCATTTTCTTTATTTTTTGTTTGTTTGTTTATTGTATATGTGGGTGGCTTTGATCTATATACCCTGAGTATGAAGTTCTTGTGGTTAATATTGAGCCACAAGTTCTTACTAAATAATGTTGAAAACCTAGAAGCTGTTTTAGACCTCAGTCAAGAGATTTGGGATTCTATCATCAACTTTTTGTGCAGTTTATCTTACAGTCATGGGGCCCCTAAAGAAGATCTGTCCGAGGCTAAGGGTAACAACTTCTCATATTGCATGTATGATGCTGAAATGCTTCAAACCTCATTTTGGTATTTTAATAAAGATTTTTACCAAACATGCACAATCTTTATCAACATTGTGAATAAAATTAATTAATTCATCTGATCAACATATATTGAATGCCCACCATATGACCTGAACTCTTTTAAAGACTGGAGATTCCCCTATGAACAAGATAAAATCACTTCCCTTACTGAACTTCACCTTAGAATGAAGATTAAACCTGTGAAAAAATAAGTAATTACCTGAATGAATTCTTAATAAACATTCTAAATTTTAACTATTTATCATTTCAATTCAGTCAATGCTGATCTGAGATCTGAGACAGTATATTAGTTCGGGCTAGTTGCTGACTTGTGCCTGAATTGTGTGCTCTATGTGACAGAACTATCCACACTCTGTTAAGCCAAGAAGGCCCCACTATGCATAAATATATATAAAGAGAGGAGAATGAATAGCTGAAACTCTTTAAATATTGCACCATTTGCTACTCTAACTTCTAAAGAGAGAAAATGGTTGTAAGGGCTGTTTAAAGACTGACTTCCATGATAGATTTTCCTCTTACTGCTAAAATGGCTTTTGTTCACACAGCTGTTTTCAGAACACTTCTTTATAAGATTCTACCCGCCTTTTTCCTCTTAATATATAAATGTGCTGTGCTTTGACTCTATTAATAAAGCACAATATGGTTGTTCTGACCTTGATTCCTTATGGAAGAACCCCAATCGGGTTGTCAGTGCAGCTTGCACAGCTGGCTTGAAATATTAGCTGTCTTCACAAGGCAAGAAAGCAGTACCATACAACATTTTGCTAAATTTGGTTTGGACATAATGCATTTCTTTCAATTCTTCAGACTTCATGTACTAGCATTCACTAATTGATACCTTACTCATGGTAACAATTTTGCCCAAGTCTGAGATGTGGAAAATGGAGCAATTTAAGTTTCAAGGACAAGTTGGCAGAGAGATGAATAGAGCATTATATTTTTAAAGAGATAATCCTTGTAAAAAACAGAAAATCAGGATATAACCCTTTGAGCCAGTACCCAAAATTAAAATTGTGTTTTATCAACTAGTATAAAATTTTTTAGCTTAAATTTTAATGGGCATTGACATATTCCATGGCAATGATACCAATAGGAAAATACACTGCATGTAAAGTTAAAAAAAAAAAAAAGATTGACACATACACCCAATTCATCATGCCTAATTAAGTGTACTGAATTATCAGCTTCAACTGTTGCAAGTGTCATCTCCTTTGATGGTATTGGCCACATAATAGGAGACTGTCACGGTCCCAGTTGTCTGTGGGTCTGTGATTGATCAATTTTTGACAACAAAGAAATGTTAACCAGGCTACATGGTGAGGCAGTCACTGGAAAAATACCTTTCATAATGTTTTTACCTAACTGTGGAGTATCACCATCTCTACACATGATATAGCAACACGATTGAATTTCCTTTTGCTCACATTTAGCGGGACCTATGGGGGTGTGCAGAAATCAATGGGGGATCAGGAGCCTGGAAAATTGCATACTTGAAGAATTAATGAACTATAATTCCGTATTACATTCTCAATCACATTGTGCTTCCTTTTCATTAGTGGAACTAAATTGGTTTTGCATAGACAGGGTACTTTTGAAAAATGCAATCATGCTTTTGCTCAGATAACAGAAAAAAGTTACCTGCTGTTTGGATGGGGCTTGTTCTATCATGAAACATGTCAGTAGGAAATTTATAGGGAAGAACTTATCTGCTGTGTTAACTCAACCTGTTGAAGTGCCTTGAAATTAGCCTTTAAATTCTTGGCTAGAAATTGTAACTAATTTCCCAATTCTTATTCTTTTTAAGGAGAAAAATATTTTTGAGTTAGATAATGCTATATGATAGAGTGATAAAGTTTTATTTGAATAGAATGGACAACTTATAAAAGTTTTCACAGATAAAAATTTAGTTAATATTCAGAATGATTTTAATATCTTAAGTATTTCAGTTGCTTCATATTATTTCTGGGTCCCAAGGCCTAAAAGCATTTGGATAGTGTTCATGCTTTATAAAACTGAAGTCTAAGCATAACTTTAAAAATCTTTAAGAGGTCTAAAACAGAGGCATTTATAAACTCAAAATAAGATTATTTTCATTCATTTGTCAGTGATTAGCTAAAGAAAGTTGTTCATCATGCTAGGCATATTGAAGATAATTGCTTTCTAAATAACAGGCTAGCTATATTATAGCATGCTATATATATAATAATGCATATATACAATGTATGTGTATATAATGTATATATATAAAATGTGTGTATATGTATATAATAACACACTGTATTTCAGAATCATAAATGAGCCTGTGGCAGTATAACTTTGTAAAAGTGAATTCGATCAGGATTCACATGTCAGAAACAATTTCATTAATTTCTGGTGATGTTATTATTATATATACATCCCTCAAATTCTAGCCTTTAAGAATCAGGTCATATTGCTTTCCTTTATAAATGATTCTTTTTAAATATTATAGTGATAATATGATAAACTGTCAAAATATAAAATATAATACTGTATTCTAGATGAATCAAATCCAAAAACTTTTATGCTTCTATGCTCTCACTACTGTGTTTCATTTTCATTATATCAAGTCTCAAATAAAAATTCAGTCTGAATAGAACTAATGCATCTCAAACATGGGAATAACCCAATTACATAAAGACCAATATACAGTTTTTGTTATTAAATAAGCCATAATTTGTAAACAAATTATTTAAGGTTGGTTCTCACTATATGATTCTGCACTCTCTTTCATGAAATTGGGATAACCTGCTAGGTTTGAACTTTTCCCTTAAACATACCGATCTACATTTCTGCCACCAAACCACATTGAATGTCCTTTCTTTTACAATCTTATATCAAATTAAGTCCCCTTTTTTTCAACCTTCAGTTCATCCGTAAAGCTTTTGATAACTCCAGGCTTGCCAATAAGGCCAACCGCACATAATAAATTTTTCCCTTTTTCATTATTTGGTATTCATGTCTTCAACTAATTAATTTTTTGATTAGTATGATTTTATAGGTTGTTTTTATGTATATCATTTGTGTTTACCAGGATACTCCTTTCACCTTAAAAAATTTCCAAATATAAATACATTTTGCCAGAATTCCCAATTTTCCTTATCAAATGACTGTAGATTGTGGAAAAGTCTTCACCTCTAAAAGGGAAATGATATGTACAAGATTATTGTAAGACCATTGTATGGATAAGGGCAAATATATGTACCTTAGCTAGGCCAATTTAGACCCAGGAAAGATATTTCTATACCCAAGGTGGTGATATAGGGTGAAGGCCAGGTTCTCCATTCTGGTTTAAGAAAAAGAAAACTTAAGGATAAATACAATATAAATAGTGTCATATAATAATAAAATGCCTGCAATCATTTTTATTTTTTTCCTTCAGATTTCTAGGCTATGTTCAAGTACATGCCTAATTCATCATTTCCTTGTTCCCTTATTTTTGGTCTTTCTTCCAATACTGTTTTTTCTCTTCTTCACTTTCTTATTACTCTAGGGTTATTTAGAAAAATTCTGAATTGACTATAGCACTGAAGTCATCCAATTCTGATTTCTATTTCAAGAACAATTTTTTTAGGTCCTGATTTTAAAAATCAGAATCTGGCCTAAAATAGGTTAACTATTTGCATCCCCTTTCTATTTGATCATATTTTTTTTACAGGAAAATTCCATTAGCATTACATCTCATTGGCTGAGTATCTAAAAACCAAGTAGAAAGGTATTAAATTTTTTTTAAAAAAAGGAAATGGTATTGATTAATGAAGGTTGATAAATTTTAAAACTAAAAATAATTTAAGTACTTTTTATCCTGACTCGTGAAAACATATCAAGATTTCATTTCTCACTGAAGGTGTGAAACTCTGTATCAGATAAAAATGCATATAGTATAATAAATAGAGCACGTCACAATTTTTAAAATGCTTTTACAAAATACTATAAAGTAGGTATAGTTGTCCCTGTTTTTAGAGATAATGAAACTGAATCAGCAAAGTTAGCTAGCTTATTTGCCTTAGATCACAGTTATTAAATATCCAATGCCAAAAATTTGAACTCAGATTTTCTGATCCCAGCTACAGGACAGCCCCCAGATGTAAATATTGTCAAATTATTGTAGTCCCTACTGCTATTCATAAAACTTGTGTGTGTGTGTGTGAAATATCTACTAGGCTAGATGCCAAAAAGCACATCTGAACTTTGTGATTAACGTTTTGTTATCTTTCCCTGATTAACTTCATCGATTCCTGATAATATTAACCTACTGTTCATACCGTTTCTTTTCCCTGATGTTATCTTCTCTTTACTTAGTGATATCTGGGAATGCTAATTATATGTTGATTTCTAAGGTTTTCCATTTTAATTTTTAATTTTCTTAAGGGCAATGGCTACTGTGATCTCTAAAATATGCATCTACTCTCTAAATGTAATTCTCTACACTAAAAGATATGGGAAATATCTTGACTTCTCCTAATTACTCATACTCACTATATCTAATTAGCCATCAAGTTATGTAATTTTACCCCCTAAGTAGCTTTTGAATCTCTCCAGGAATTCTTTCCCAGTCTCCATCCTGACTGCCATTGCTGTGATCATCCCTCACCTGAACTATTGCCAGAGCCCCCTAAGTGCTCTCTCCCTGTTTCTGTGGTCCCTCCCTTTGAATCTATTGTCCAAACTGATGCGAGAGCAGTTGGCCTAAAATGCAGATCGGACCAATCACTATCCTGCTTCCAATGACTCCCCATCACCTAGGTGGTAAAGTCTAAGCTTCTTAGAAATATGCAACTATCAAAATCCTATTCCCACTTAACATTCCAGCTTCATCTTCTCCTGCCTCCTATTCCTTCCCTACTAGACTGTTCCTTTTAGAAATAATAATAATAATAATCTGTAATTGAGGATTTGTTCTGCGTGTTGGACAATGTGTTCAACATTCTGTTTATATTCTTATATTTAGCCTTACAACCCTACGAAGCAGGTGTAAAATTCTATTTTACAAATAAGAAAAACAGAAAGTCAGAGACATATATTAATAAAATTAAGTTGTCCCAATGTCATTCAGTTGGTAAGTGTCAAGGCAGATATTGGAACTCAGTCTGATTTTAGAACTCTCTCTATACTAAGCTTGTGAGTTTCATGTCCCTGTGTTTTTGTACTTGCTCTTCCCTCATTCTGAAAGTACCCTGCCCCTCCACAGAGCTTCCTAGCAAACTCATGTTCATATCTCAAAACTTTGTGTTTGGACAACCCTTTCACACAAAACTTAAACTTCAGGGATAACAGTTTATAAACTGTCTTTCATCACTTCTAAGATGCACACATCTCACATTTTAACATTTTGAAATCAGAATGTTTCCGATAATTGATGGTATGTTATTGTTTAATTAGCAGCAATTTTTAAATGATACACAAAATTGTTATTGTGTGCAATTTACAATTAATTAATTAATGAGATCAGATGAAAAGTGGTGGTTGTTAGCATTAAGCATAAATTTTGATACTAAGCCTTTTGAAGTCTAAAACAAAAAGGAGAGTACGTTTCACAGATCTGAGGAAGAACTTTCTGAGAGGCAGAACATTCCTAGCTCCTTAGGGCATTAGCTTTCTAACTTTAGGGTACACACAGACAACCTGGGGAGTATGTGAAAATGCATGTGAAAATCTGTTACCTGGGATTCTGATTTCATTGGTCTAGGGCAAAGATCAAACATCTCTGTTTTTATCAGGCATCCTCAGAGGATTCCAATTCATGTGGTCCACACCTTGAGAACCACTGCCTTAAGGGATGCAAAGCTATTTTTCGTATTTAGCTCTCACATGAAGCTTCAGAATAGGTAGGGATTGATACACGGGATAATACCAGTAATGCCCCCATTCCATAGCAAATGCACAGGAATATTTGCAGCCTGTCTTTGTGTAGCATATAATAAAAGAAAAGTGAGGGCACAATCTGAAAATATATCTCAACGTGGTTTTAGAAAAACCAAAATAACACAGCCTAAATGTACCCCTGCATCTAAAATAATAGATGACTAGATTACTAACAAGCTATATTTCCTTCAGGCAGTCCTCACAATTTTATGTGCATACACACACACATGATTTCGTGTGTGTGTATTTTATTAGACTATGAGTCTAATAGGGAACAAACTGTGTCTTTATGCCCTCAGGATCTAGCACACTGGCTGGCATACTGTAGATATCCAACAATGTGCTTTCACACACATGATTTCATAGTAAAATGCTATACTTCCTTGAGGACACTATATAAATGCTAAGAGCTGAAACAATTAGCCCTGAAAACTGTTAAAATATGTATAACATTTAGCTTTTCCTTTGATAATGGCAATTGTAACTCATATTCAATATTTCTGTTCTGTTTTTATCCTCGGTAAAGAATCTCTTCAATGCAGCTTGTTTTGCTGCCCCATAAAAAAAAATACATTTCCTTCTTTTTCCTTGTAGAATTTACTTTATTTATTTTATTTTTATTCTTATTTATTTATTTATTTGAGACAGCGTCTTGCTCTGTTGCCTGGGGTAGAATACAGTGGCATCATCATAGCTCACTGCAACCTCAAACTCCTGGGCTCAAGTGATCCTCCTGCTTCAGCCTCCCAAGTAGCTGGGACTACAGGCACAAGCTACTGCGCCTGGCCTTTTTTTTTTTTTTTGTAGAGTTGGGGTCTGGCTACATTGCTTAGGCTGGTCTCAAACTCCTGGCCTCAAGTGATCCTCCCTCCTTGACTTCCTAAGGTGCTAGGATTACAGGCATGAGCTGCCATACCTGGCCATTTATTTTATTTTTTATAGATATATAATAGATGTACATATTTTGAGGGTACATGTGATAATTTAATATATTTTTCTATAATTTGTAAAGATCAAATCAGTGTAATTGGGATATCTATCACCTTAAATATTTGTTTTTTCTTCATACTATTCTCTTTTAGCAATTTTGAAATATGCAATAGATTGTTGTAAACTATAGCCCACCCTACTGATATCAAACACCAGGTCTTATTTCTTCTATCAAATGTATATTTATACCCATTAATTAGCCACATTTTGCTTTCTAGTACTTTCTTCTGCAGTTGCAACTCACTCAAATGTATTAATAGCATTTCCCTACTGACTAGAATTTGTTTTTAACTCACTAGGAACTTTAGGGACAATTTTTAGTTTGAATTGGTAAGTCAACTATCATATCCTTTCATTACTGAAATTATACAGCTGGATGAATATGAAAAGGGAAATGTTCTCTCATATGTTATCACAAAGTACTTCATTAAACCATAGAGATGTGTTATCATCTCCTTTCTGTACTTTTCCAGAATAGTTGCCCTAGGAATATGCATCAACATATGCTATATTCTTGACCTGCAGTAAATTTGTTAAAATAAGATTACTGATGATCGTGGTAGAATGTTTTCAGCTGGAAATAATCATAGCATTTTGTGGACCAGAAGCAAAGTGGTAATTTTCTACATTTTTGTAATATCTGTGACATTAACTTTTTCTTTCTTTCAGCTTGTCAATTTATTTAGTAAGTATAAAAATAGAAAGGCCATAAACTGACAGTTCTATATTTTCATTGAGAATTAATATTTATAATGATTGCCCCAGGGCACTGTAAGATTCTTCCAAGCCAGTAAAGAAAGATTGAGTTACGTTTAACATAGTCTTAATAGCTAGTGGGTTTTCTTATCTTGTAATTATTTAGAAATGTGTCCTTGGTATATAAGATCTGCTTAATTAATTCACTGTTCAGCTAAGCATGGCTACCCTTTCCCAAAAAAAGTATGGATGAATGATGACTTACTGGGATTAGTATAGTATATTTATATATTTTTAAATAATATACCACCTTTAAAGTGGAATCTCTGCTTTAAAGTCAGGATTTACGATTTTGCTGGTGTCAGAGGCAGGAGAAGACGAAAAAAAATTCTACCTATAATTTTCCTCTCCTTTCTAATGCCCTGTTTTTTACCTTCTGTCTTGAATATCAGAGAAGAACAAAATAATGTTTCATGAGCTGTTTTGCATGCAGCCAGAAATAACGAAATGGAATTAAAGCTCAATCAGTTATCCATTTTGTATTTTGTATCATCAATCCTTCCCTTTTAACTGGTCCCATTTCCTCAGCCTATAAATATACTCGTTTTATTACCTTGAAAAATTCCTTGAATCCTTGCTTTTGCTTTTCTCTCAAAATACCAACATACCCCTCTCCTTTCCTTCATGGTCAAACTTTTTGAAATGAAATCTGCGTTTACGGTCTCTATTTCCCTGACCTTCCATTCACTTTTCAACTTATTTCAATTTGTACTCCCCTTGCTCCTGTCTGAATTGGTACATCCAGTGTCATTTCTTCCATTTTCATTCAACGGAACCAATTTGACACTGTTGACAATTCTCTCTGTTGAAATCCTTTCCTCCTTTTATTGCTCAAGGTGCTCTTTCTTAGTCTTCCTCTTCCTTTGATTCCTCTTTCTTAGTGTTATTTCCTATCTTGAATACTCCCCTTTAGCAATTGCAGCCTCTCACTCATTTTCATGGCTTCATTTACAACCGTATATATCAAACAATACCAGATTTGCACTTGGTTTCCAACCTCTCTTGAATCCAAGACCTGTGTTTTCAATGGCCAATTTGACATCTTTATCTAGATGTCTCACAAGCACCAAAAGTTCAACATGGTCCAAGGCGATCTTCCATTATTTTCTCTCCTTTACCCTCAATATACAACTAGTCAATTAGTCACTAACTCTTGCAGATTCCACCTCTCTTGGTGTCTCTACACTGACCCTCTCCGCAATGACCATCATTATCTCTGTTGTTCTTCCTTCCTCTAATTTAGCTCTCTTTCTCCCATTTCCCCTTCTAATCCACCTCCAAACCGCATGACTTCCCTGCTCTACCCTTGACTGATAAACAGCATTTCAGAGGCTAGGACCAAAGAATATTGGTACTTTTTGTTTCTGCTTTGCCATACTGTTTTGGCAGATAGTGGGAGCAGTGGTCTGTTGGTGAAGTACCAGATCAGAGTTTGGTAAATAATCTGTAATCCAAAAGGGGGTAGGCAAAGCAGCACGATCAAGAGATCAACTTTCCAAAGCAGAAGTTGGAAGCCCTGGTTTAAAGCTAGGACCAGGGCATTTCCTAGGAGAATGAGCAAGGATCTGTGGGAACTCTTTATCAGCTTCTTGCAACCATCAACATGTGGACAGAGCTTCAAGAGACAACTCATGTTTGAACACACTATACTCAAAAGCTTGTTTGTCTCCACATTGTTTTCAGGATGATATCTAAAATTTCATGTCCAGCAAACAATTCCCTTCACCATCTGGCCCTAGCCTATATAGTCACCATTGTCTCTTGCCACTTTCCTTTACATAAATATGCACCTGCCACACTGAATCACTCTCTCTTCTTTGATCATTGTCATCTTCCCATGTCAATGCACAGGCTATTCCCTCTGTTTGGAATTCCTTTACTAGCTTGTCTGTCTAAGGTTAGAAGTCACTTGCCTTGCTTAGCCTTTCTGGTAGAATGCATACCTCTGTTATGACCTCTGCAAATTCATTTCTGGTAATTTGTTAACATGTTTGTATCCCCTGAACTAGCTTCTGGAAAGCTGGATCTCAGATGGGTTAGTGCCTTTAGTAAAGGTCCTCACTTTCATGGACAAGGCCTAGCTTGCTATAAAAGTGCCAGTGTCTATTTCTTTAGCAGAGGAATTCTTGATTCCTCTTCGTACTTGATTCCTACTTCCACTGCTTTCTCAGCTTCAGTGATCTTGTATCTGGCTCCCCACCCTATTCTCTAGCCCTTTTGGGCTGATGGCCTGCTAAGACTGCCTGTGGAGTACTTGGTGTAGTGTTTGTTTCATCCCTACATGCTGCTTATAGATCTTGATCTCTCACACTCCCCCACCCCCATGAGCAAGCTCTTCCCATCCTTCTGTCCCGATTAGGAGTTCACACCAGCCCCTCTGAGTAAATACCTGCTTTCCTGGAATAGGGACAAGATCATTTGTTGTTGAATCCACAGTTCCAACATGGTGTTTGGAACTTATTAGACTCCAATAATATTTGTCTGATTGAATTGGATTAAGAGACAAAAAAAAAAAAACAAAGTAAATTGCAGAGATCTTATTCTCCCCTGTATCATGCCAGCTATGCTGGATTACCATCAAATTAGAGACCCTTTCCCCCTCCCCCCTTTTGTGTATTATGCAGACAAAAGAAGTTCAAGAGCTTATTTTGGTAATTTAGCAATAGTATAGATTGATGCTTGCTTTCTAACTGCTGTGCTTACCAGAGTGGACCTAAAGGCAGCATGCACCTTGGGTGTGTGTGTACCTAAATCCTGTGAGCCTTAACAGCTTAACCTCCCAGATCTCCAGTGCTTGGGGCCTAGACTTCTCTCTTTAATCAATCCTCTATTGATAAAATAAGGGAAGCAGGCAATGAGAGATAAATATTGTGTTATCCATGCCCAGGCAGATTTGCTGCTGGATTTGTCTCCTGCTTAGATGGCCTGCTCAGAAACTCAGTCATGTTGAATCACACAGCAGGCAAGCCCAAGGAGCTTTCTGACTTGGGGATTGCGTTCATATTTCTCAGCCCTCTGTCACACTGGCTTCTGCAATTTTAATAAAGCGGACCTGAAATTTATCATGGATTAAAGGTTATTGTGATTCAATTCTGGGATTCCAATGTCCACTCTTCACTTAGGTGGACTAGGTGCTGATTCTATTTGTAGCAGTGAGTCTTTGAAGTAGATGATGGTGTCATTTGGGGAACAAGACTAATGAACCTGAGCAAAGCCTACTGACACTAATTTTGTTCCTTTGCTCAATTTTTATTGTCAGTAATATGAGAGATCAAAGATTCATAAGAAATGTTCCCCACTGTAGGAGTATGAGCTCAAAGAGAGAGCTGGAAGTGATGAGACACACATCAAAATAACTATAAAGCAAGCCAGTTATATTAGAAGACACATGATGAAATAGTAAGTGCTATTAAGTGTTCAGGATGAAAACAGATTTCATTTCAAACTGGATCTGACTGTCTGGCCCTCACAAGACTCCACTTTCCACAATTAGGTTCCTTGATTTCCAAACAGGTTGAGCAGCCTGCTTCCCACAAACTCTTTCACCTGAACCCCAACCAGTTCTGATTTGGCTGCCCTAGACCCCCAAGCAGTTATTTTTGCTTTCAGCACCATCGGGGAAGAACTTCCCCAAGACTGGCCTGCTGAGTTGAGTTATTATTCAGAGTTGTAGTTCTCCTTCCTCCATCACATGGTTTCCCCATCTAAAAAAGGAGGCTATCCAGACTGTATTTCTACAAAATGTCTCTTTCTTAATGTGTGGCTACACCATTGTGCTCCAGCTAAGTAATTCCTCATTCTAATACCTGAGTTTCTAAACTCACGCAGTCTTGCTTCACACCAATTTCCCCCTCCTCAATTCCTTCAAGTTTCTATAACTGAAAGGTAATTTTGGCTCTTTTCCAAATGATTACAAAGCAATTTCTGATCATTGTAATCAATATGTGCATAAAACTGAGAACACATTTTAAATTATATATATTTTCATAACTTTATTGAGTTAAAATTGGCATACAATAAATTGCACATATTTAAAGTATAAAATTTGATAAGTTTTGGTGTATATTATAAACCTGCAAAATCATCATCACAAACAAAATAGTGAACGTATCCATCATCCCTAAAATTTTCTTAGTGCCCCTTTGTAAGCCCTCACACCAGCTCCCCTTTCCCATCCTCAGGCAACCACTGATAAGCTTTCTATCACTATATGTGACTTGCATTTCCTAGAGTTTTATGTAAATAGAATTATACAGTATGTACTGTATTGTTTTTCCGTTTTATATTAGATTTATTCCCACTGTGATCTTTCATATTAGTTGACAGGTATCGAGGCTGGTTCAAGAAGCATATGCAGATAGATAGCTTAACACACTGTGGCTCTGTTTGTGGGTCTGCTGCCTGTGAACAAGATGGCATCCGTTCAAAATTTTTAAATGTGCAATTCTTCTAAAATTTCTACAATCAGAAGATTACATTATTTTATAGCTCAAGTTTACAGTCCATCCTGAGGATTACCTGTGATAATATAGTAACATGCCATAACAACCAGCGTAAGGTAGTTTCCTACACATAGTACATGATATCTGCAAATAAAGTCTATTCTGTTTTGTTAGTACCTTTACCATATCAGAGGCTAATAAAACCATGAAATATTTTACACCTGGCTACATCATATTTGGGTGGAATTAACATGTTTAAATTAGCTAAGAAGCTCAAGTATTAGATTCTAGAAAAAAACAGCTGTGTGTGTTTGTGGGGTGGTGGGGTGTGTGTGTGTGTGTGTGTGTGTGTATGGAAATCAGTTCTCTCTGTAGTTTGGAACACTTAAACCCTCTATTCTCACAATATCCTATTCATTGTCCTCCATAGTATGTTCCTAGGTATTTTATTTTCTTTGTGGCTATTGTGAATGGTATTGAGTCTTTGATTTGACTCTCCGCTTGACTATTATTGGTGTACAGGAATGCTACCGATTTGTGTACATTGATTTTGTAACCTGAGACATTGCTGAATTCATTATCAACTCCAGGACTCTCTTGGTGAAGTCTTTGGGGTTTTCTAGATAATAGGTCATTTTTTTTCTCTTTGTACATATTTTGGGGTACATGTGATATCATGATACATGTATACGATGTGTAATGATCAAATCAGGGTAATTGGTATATCCATCCCTTCAAACATTTATCAGCCTACTTATTTTAAACATTCACATTTTGCAGATCACTAAATATTTGCCCTTTTTTTAATCCATTGCATTATGCTTAGTTATAGAAATGACTATTTTGGTGCTTCTTTTTTTAAATATTTTATTTTGAGCAGAAGTAAGAATATTTTAATTTGCTAAGGTAGAAATTCTTGGGTATATTTAAGAGGGTTGCCTGGCTATAGATATGAAGCCAAACAGCAGTCTAAAACTATCAGTTATTCTCTTAGAAATCTGCCGTCTTAGGGTCAAAGGTTACATTAGGTCATGAATCAACCTGGGAGATAGAGGTGAAGAGACTCATTTATAGGAAATGTTCACCTTTAACCAACCCTCCATGGTCCAATTCAAATGGGGAGATAAATAGAGTAGATAATAGAAGCTGACCAAATAAAACCTCAGAGATGAGAATCCCAAATTATAGGTCATATTTTATGGCACAGTTGGGATCCTTGGCCTGTGGCAAAATAAAATTTGAAAGTCACAGCAATAACTTTAAGACATTGAGAAAGAGAGCACTATTATTAATGTGGGGCTTTGGGAATGGTTTCCTCAAAATGTAAACATAAGTAACTGGCTCCTTTTTGTTATTTTTTCATGTTTTCGTATACTTTTAACATCATGTACTAAAAATCATTTGATAAATGCCTTCTTTGTGGGGAATTCTATATAATATGAACTGATCTGGTAGTGATGATAACTATCAGAATAAGTCTTTGTGTCCCTAAAACCAGGAGAAAGCAACAATTACATATGAAATTTTAGCATTATTATCTTTATTGTAGGGACCTGTAATTGAAGTTTTCTGTGAAGTTCAAGAAATACAGTCAGTCTGCATGGAGAGAAAGTTTGGACTAATCAGAAAAAAAATAATTATTTTTAAGAAAATATGTGGAGGCTCTTCTCACTTTTAAGGCTCAGAAACCCTTCTAGGAGATGGTTATAGCACTTTAATTTTAAGATTGTCTTTAAAAATGATAGGCTACAAGGGATATCATTCATCTGTTTCATAATATTGATGAATGAAAAGACATGTGGGAAAGCAATACAAAGTTACCAATTAATCCTTTGGTAACATTAATCTTTTGGAAATACTCATGCTTTCTGTACCTGAAAATGTTATCATATTATATGCAATGAGCAAACTGCCTAAATATTCCAATTAAGTGATCTAAAGATAATCTTTTTAAAAATTGCATAACTTTGTACCCCAGACATCACAGATACCAAATTAACTGTAATATTTCAAGACTCTGTGCTGTGAGCTCCTGATTCTTAGCAACGAGACCAGTAATTTTCTAGGACCGGTCTCCCCAAAGTATGTATACCTAGGGGTGTTTACGTGTACAACTTGTGTTCCCTGGGCTCCTTCAATTTGTGTGTCTAGGTTAATTTTTCTCTGAGGGGATTCTGGTAGACAATGTTACAAGAGAATGCTTTGTCTTATGAGTAATAAAAGGTTTTGCTTTCATTTGCTTCTTAGTTATTACTTGGCGATTTAAAAAAAAAAGTCACTGTGGGCTACTCCAATCCAAGTTGGGCTCTAGGTCCTGTATATGCTACCTTCAAATAGCCTTCTGGATGTTTCCCCAGACATAGCATCATCTCCTCATCAAACCACTCCCTGAATTTCCCAAACACCACTAACCACTATATCCATGTAGGATTATTTCTTTGAATTTTCCAGTTTTTGCTGCTGTTTTCATAGTGGGTGACTCAGTTTTCTCTATGTGAGCTGGAGGTATGTACTAAAGCAGTGTGAGAAGGCACTTGGAAAAGGAGAGGCCATTGAGAGAAGAGAGAGCAAGGGAAGTAAACAGGAAGCACACATATTAGTATCAGGTTATACTTCTGCTACATAGATCTCTTTTACTACCTAATGAGTTTCTCAAAGTCAGGACTCATGTTCTCACTCATGTGTCCTCAAGGTCTGATAGATAGCAGGTTCTTATGAATGAATAAATTAATGAATGTAAATGTGTACACATATGACTTATGTATAAAAAATGTGTTTCTATAAAAAATAACATTCATGTTCAAGGGGGAAGAAATCAGAAAACAGAGTACACAACAAATGATACTTGGATTTCCCATGCATGTGTACATGAAAGATATATATTTCAGATAGTTTATATAGGGTATGGTATTGAATTAGGGGAATATTTTTTAACCACTTCATTGAGGTATAGTTGATACATAAAAAGCTGTACATACTTAATATATACATTTTAATGAGTTTGGGGATAAATATAAACCTGTGAAATCATCACCACCATCAAGGCCATAAACATATCCATCACCTCCCAAAGTTTCCTTCTGCCTCCTTTATTCTTATTGTTGTATTTTAGTTTTGTTTTGGTTTTGGTAAGAACACCTAACATAAAATCTTTTCTCTTAGCCATTTTAAGTATACAATAGAGTATTGGTAACTATAAGCACTATGCTGTATAGTAGATGTCTAGAACTTACTTATCTTGCATAACTGAAACTTTGTACCCTTTAACCATCACCTCCCCATTTCCCTCTACCCCCAACTGCTGGCAACCATACTTCTACTTTGCTCCATGAGTTTGACTTTTTAGATTCCACATGTAAGTGAAGTCATACAGTATCTGTCTTTCTGTGTCTGACTTATTTCACTAAACATAATGCCATCCCAGTTAATCCATGTTGTTACAAATGACAGAGTTTCCTTCTTTTTGAAGGCTGAATAGTATTCAATTGTGTATATATATCACAATTCCCTTATCCATTCATCCATTGGTGGACATTTAAGTTGTTTCCATAGCTTGGCTATTGTAAGTAATGCTGCAGTAAACATGGGAGTGCAGATATCTCTTCGAGATCTTGATTTCAATTCCTTTGGCTATATATGTCATAGTTCTCCTTTTAATTTTTCGAGAAGCCTCCATACTATTTTTCCTAATGGCTGTACCACTTTATATTCCCATTGATAGTGTATAAGTATTCCCTTTTCTCTACATCCGTGCCAACATTTGCTATCTTTTATATATTTTTTTATTAATAGCCACCCTAACAGATGTGAGATGATATCTCATTGTGGTTTTGATTTTCATTTCCCTGATGATTAGTTATGTTGACTACCTTTTTATAAATTTGTTGGCCATTTGTATGTCTTTTTTGGAAAAATGTCTATTCAGGTACTTTGACCATTTTTAATGGGATTATTTGGTTTTTTAGTCTACTTTTGTGGTTATTTTGGTTTAAAGTTTTCTTGTTGTATTATTCCCCAATTTTAGATACTTTTCATTGAAATCAGAAAAGTATGATACCTCCAGCTTTGTTCCTCTTGTTCAAAATTTCTTTGGTTGTTCTGGGTCTTTTGTGTTTCCATATGACTTTTAGGATTTTTTATTTTATTTCTGTAAAGAAAAATGCCATTGGAATTTTGATAGGGATTGCATTGAATCTGTAGATCATTTGTATAATATGGACATTTTAACAATGTTAATTCTTCCAATCCATGAACATCAGGTATCTTTGTACTTATTTAAGTCTACTTTAATTTCTTTCACCTATGTTTTATAGTTTTCAGTGTATAGATCTTTTCACCTACTTGGTTAAATTTTTTCCTAAGTATTTTATTCTTTTTGATGCTATTATAAATGGCATTGTTTTCTTAATTTCTTTTTTCAGATAATTCATTGTTAGTGTATAGAAATGCAACTGATTTTTGTATGTTGATTTTGGCCCCTGAAACTTTACTATATTCCTTTTTTAGTTCCTAGATAGGGGAGTATTAGCAGCAATAAAAAATAAAGCCAAAATGCATTATGACAAATACAATAGAAGTTTATTTCTCACGTACCTGTGCAAAGTGTGTGTTTCCGATTGCCAGAAAGTTTAGGGACTCAAACTCTTTTTAACCTGTATTCCACCCTTCCCCTTCCTTGTGACCTTGTTAACAGTACCTAGCCATCAGAATGGTAAGAAAGAGAGTAGATACAGCACACCTGCTTCCTAAAAGCCTTGGCCATTCATATCCCACCAGTTGAAACTTATGTAGTCTAGCTGTGTGCCAACAAAAAAGAGGAAATAGATT
The DNA here is from genome assembly GCA_023783475.1 of Daubentonia madagascariensis. Classification (NCBI taxonomy): domain Eukaryota; kingdom Metazoa; phylum Chordata; class Mammalia; order Primates; family Daubentoniidae; genus Daubentonia; species Daubentonia madagascariensis. The sequence continues at coordinate 24,664,106 of JAKFHU010001244.1, read as the reverse complement.
TCTGTGAACTCTTAGGAATCTCTGTCACAATTAGCATACCATAACTATTTTTATTCTTTCTAGGAATTTATCTTATTAACAGGTACTATGACTCCATTTTCTTTAATATAACAAGATATTAAATATGTGGGTAGAAAAATTTATAGTCAGTGTGGTAAAATTCATCATTAATTATCTTTGCCTGTCTAATAAATTTCACTGTTTTAGTTAAATGAATTTCTTTTGTTCTCTAGGCACAGAGGATATTAGAATGAAAGAATTATAGAGGTTATGTCCATAGTTTAGGGAGAACATGCCACTAGGGCATAAATAAAGGTGATTTAACAGAAGGTTTTTCTATTTTATAATCCTCTTCCATAGGAAGTTAGAAGTATAGAGTGCTTAATTTTATAGTTGCCCATTACAGCTATTTTTATGCATTATAATTGAAATAGTTCCAGTTATAAAGTGGGACAAATTTAAGATTTACTATTTATCTTTAAAGTCCAACATTTAAATTTCAAAGCAGTTATTGTTAATGTATTTCTGAAAAAAGTGTTGGTTAAGTGAAAATAAAATGACAGATGTCAGTGTACATCATATTTTTTGAATCACCAAAAAAGAAAAAAAGTAGCTTAATCTTTTTCAGGCCTGCCTCCCTGGTTATTTTCTCTTTGATTTTAAAGTCCAAAGATCCTTCTTGTTTTATGCCACTCACTGTGGGCCAAAGTTTAAAAGACCAACATTTATATTATGTTCTTAAATCCACTGCAGCATCATTTCCTTTGAAGAAATACAGTTGCCTAAAGTAATGCCCTTTTGATTGCATTGAAAACTTTATATATGAATCCAAATGCATCTGATTCATGACTCAGTCCTGTTGATTGAGGATGACTTAGTCAGAGTTCAACAAATATTTATTGAGGCCTCCTATGCATCAGGCTGTATCCTAGAAGCAGAGGGACTCAAAGATGAAAAATGCAAGATTCATGCTCTCTAAGGGCTCACATTTTGTTCTGATAAGACTAACAGACATTTAGCAGACTGTGATGAGTTGAACAGTAAGCGCAGCAGAAGAAGTAGAACCTAGGTAATTTGGAATGGCATCCTGGGTAATTAAGACTTGTAAAGAGCCTTGAAAATGTGGTTTTGATGAGTCAAAAGGGAGGGAATGTATATTCCAGAAAGAAGGAGCCTTGTAAGTGAAAGCATGGAGGTGGGAGTCCGGTTCATGTGCAGGGAAGGGGAGGGTGAGTATACCTCTCAGAACACAGGATCTAAGGAAGGCATGCAGTGGGAGAGAAGACAAGATGGCCTCAGCTGTCTTCCTGAGACGTTAATTTATGTAAGGGGTACATACAAACTAATCTTCTAATCATTTGTTGTTTAAGAAGCTGTATAGCATTCCATTTTATGCATGTGCCATGATTTATTTAATCACTCTCTCATCACCGTACATTTAGATCATTTCCTGTGCTCTGGCAGCTTGATACTGAGACAGTATAGATAAAACTAGACTTCCAAATGTTTCATGTTGTTGTCTCATGCACTGAAGCTACTAGAAGGACAAACTTCTTGCCAAACGTCTTTACAATGTTAGAAACTCCTCTGAGCAGTAGCAGGACGAATGCTAGGGGGACACATGCTCTGCCACAGAAAACTACAAGTAGCTTGTGACAGCTCAGTTCATATATTGTTTTTTGGGGGACAGGGGTCTTTACATATCATTTCTTCTATTACTATATAAATCTTTTAAAAAAAGAAACGTGTGTGCGTATAAACAATGACATAATGGAAATTAGATGCAAAATATAGACAAAATATCTGGTAGTTAGTAGCCAAACAACTGTCAGTTACCTTCTCTCTCCTATTCCTTTCATTATGTCAGATAATCATAAAAATGTAAACTAAAGAATTATTTTTTTCTTTTTAAGATACATTATCCAAGTACAGAATTAGGCTGAGTCTGTAAGATCAAACACTCAGGATTGAAAACCCTTTGATCTATCATTTGGGGTTGCCTTAGTGATAAAATCGGATTGTACAACTGATCTGATTGATCATGAAGAAATAGGTTGTTAAAGTGAACACAAAATTTAATTAGTCTGGAAAAAGTTTGATTAAGTGACCTTGTATTGACAGAACCAGACAGTTGCTATCAGTCTGTGTGGTTAAGAGGCTTTAGAGCACCATTAAAGAGCAAACCTGTCTTTAAGAAACCCATAACCTGTTTCACTTAATTGTAACTGGAAGGAGTTATTGGCTTGCTCAATTGCTTTATTTTTGGTATTTTTTTTTGCTTCAATTATTTATGTGGAGAGATGTGATGTTTTGTTACTATCTGAAAAACCCGTGTCAAGCTAATGAGTGTTTCAGCAGAAATGGAAGCGGTTGTTATAATAAAATGATCTGAAAGTAGATAGTCTGTCAGGCATTTGACACTTGCTCGAAGCCAATAGAAGTCATCTATCAGTATATTTCGTAGTTAGGACCCACTCAAGGCTCTATCCGACAACTTCGTATTCAGATATATGAAAATGGTACTATTGCATTACTTTGTTTATTGGCATCAGTGAGCCCATTTCACTCAAAGCAGTATTTTTTGTGATATAGGTTTGTCAATTAGTTTGCAAATAAATACAGAATAGCTATTTTGGCTGTCATTTTTCTATTTCTGGCATACCATTCAAAGCTCATTTTCCTCAATAACCAGTAAGTGATCTCATCAAAATGCATAAAGCCTTTTGCAGTGCCATATTAACAATCAGAAAGCTTGCAGTAAATTATTACACTAAGACATTCTAGCCCTCTTTTTCCTACTGGATAGTTTGAGAAAATCAGCTTCTTTCTTCTCCTTCTGGAAATAATCTTGAAGTAGATCAAGAAGACAATCTAATCCTTGCTATTAGAAAGTAGATCTGGGAAACATAGAAATTAAGACTTTCTTGTTTTTACCCTGATTAAGAGCAGTCTACTTATTATTATAGAGCTAGAATATGCTTTATGTTCATATTTTCTTGGGGGTCCAACTATCATATCATCTACTTTAGGGAAAAAAAACCCTGTTTTAAAAATAGGTACTTGATCATAAGGTAGTAAATGAATAAATGTTTTAAATAATTTTCTAGCACTTGTAGGAAGAAAGCTTGAAGTTTCTGCTCATCCATGTTTTACTCCAATGGACTAGTGTTCATTGAACTTCTACTGATCAGATTTTTAGAATGAAGTAATGTCTTTTTCCTGAATTTACAGATTTCTTCATCTATAGGCCTCAAGATGTCTATCTTGTTATCTGAGCTATTTATGTTCATGCTATATCTTATTTAATAAGATTATGAGCTCTTGAATACATTCCCATAGTGTCTAATATGTTTTTATATGAGAGACATTTTATAAATACTTGCTAAATGAATAAAACTAGTCTAAGTCTCATATCCTACACATTGGCTATGTTGTGAAAGGGATAGAAACTGCAAAGATTTTTTAGAAATTTTAAGGAATTTCCAGAATTCTCTTTTATTAAATGCTTTGTTCAACTTGTTGCTCATCTGTCAGAGTTTCAATTCTCTGTTAAATGAGAAATATTTATTCTTAAATATATAGCAGGAGGCAATTGGAAATGCCCCTTACCACTGTTGACAGCCCTCTCTTCTTTGATACTCTTTTCTCCTTTGGTTTCTGTGGTTAGACTTGTGATCTTCCCGCCTCCCTGCTAATAACCCCATTTCAATTGTCCTTGAGGATTGTCTTTGGTTCTTTCTTATCTCTCTATAATCTCAACTTTAGTAGTTTCATCTAATCAGGTCCAATTTTAGTAGCATCTTGCATTATCAATTCTGTTTAGGTTACCTTCGTGTCTCTAGTTCTAGTATCTTTCCCAGAGCTTCTGTCTTGTTTTTCTTTACATCTAGACATCACTACTAGCTAAATCCCTATTGTATTATACTCAGCATTTCTAAAATAGAGCTCCTGAGTGTTTTTTAAAAGTATTTTTATGTGTATTAAAGATAGGAGACACATGGTTAAAAGATATCAGATAACATGGAAGGAAGAACTTGGAAGGAAAAGCAATAGTCCCCTGACTCACTTCCTGCTCACTTTCTAGCAGCCTTTCTTAAAAGGAGTTCCTTATCTGAACTCAAAACCAGAAAATGACCTGAGGGACTATTTTCTTATATCTCCCGAAGATGTCATGTGACTAGCATGATATCTAGTCATATACACAGGAGAGGAATTAATTCATGACTTACATGGGATGCCTTAGGGAATTAGGGCTTGATTCTCTTGTGAAACCTTAGTTGAGAAAAGCTGCTAGGAGGAACAACTTTTGATTCTTTTAATATGTTTATACCATGCTTGGTTTAATTGGTCAATTTTAGACATTCTCAGCAATCTGCTGGCTGTGATGGATGAGGATTTTCCTCTCTTATACCACTACCCTTCCATACTCACTTCATTCTGATATGGTTATGTCACTAGTTTCAGCTTTTCTGCTGGTTACCTTTCCAGCCTTCAGCAATATATATTTCTACCTTCATTTCTCATTTTATCAACTACAGATAGTTTTTCTTGATTCTCCCCTGTGTAAGATAAAGATATTGCTTTTGCTCCTTACCTTCATCTCCCAACTTCTCTCTTCTTTCTTTTTACATTATCAAGGTTGACTTTTAAGTTCTGTTAAGAAACAATTACACATACCCAACTCTCACTGTGGATTGTGTCTAAAATTTGAAAGTCCATAGTGTTTATATCACTGTGACCAGGTAAATATTGTTTACTTGACAGACTAGTATATACAGAGCATTTGTCTTTAAATTTCTTATCTTGAAGTTCCGAATTGACAATCTTTTTTTATTCTTCATCACATATTATTATTTTAACTCAATTCTCCAAAATATCTTCTGACATATGGACTTTTCTGTATCAGTCTGCATTCAGTAGGAAAATGGAGATACCATAAGTATTATAGGAATAAGAAGTTTTATCTAGAAATTAGGGATTACACAGATGTGAGAAGGGTTGGGGAAATGAATGTCTTGGAGGCTGCAGCCAGAGGATTTGCAAAACATTCACTAATCACTTCAGACTGATGCACTAGAACTGATGGAGAAACCAGAGCTCGTGGAAAAACTGACACTCATCACCACGACTTCCCAAGAATAACGGCTTCTGCCTTACTTCCCTCTGGGAAATCTCAGGATTTACTCTCATTGTTAAACTCTAACACAGATCCTTACACAGGGAAAAGGCTTCTGGGGAACGTAGTCTTTAGTTTTCAAACTAGGAAGTTATTGATAACGGCATATATCCCCTACAACTTTTTCCCTCCTGAATTTGTCCATGAATTGGAAATAGGTTCTGAGCAGAGGTATGACACAATCTGACATATATTTTAAAAGGATCATCTGGCTGCTAAGATTCAGAATGCACTGTAGGAGGAAAAAAATGGAATCAGGGAGAGAAATTAGGTTGTTACAGTAACTCAGGTAAGAGGTGATAGTGACATGGACTGTAGTGTAAAGCACAAGGCCAGTTATTAGATTCTAGATGTATTTGGGAGGCATTGCCAATAGGATTTGTTGATGGATTCGATAAGGAGTGTGAGAGAAAGAGAGAAATTAAGAATGAACCTCAAGTTTCTTGCCTGAGTTACTGGATGGTGTTGCCATTTTCTGAGATGAGGAAGATTTTAAAAGGAGAAATGTTGTATCAAAGTGAAAATATTGAGTGATAAATTGAATATACAGGTCTGGACTAGAGGAGAGAGAGATCTGGAATGAAAATGTAAGTAAAATAGTGCATGATTTTCCTAGGGCTGCTATAACAAAGTACCACAAACTGAGCAGCTCAAAACAACAGAAATTTATTATCTCACAGTTCTGGAGGCTAAAAGTCCAAAATCAAGGTGTCAGTAGAGCCCTGCTCCCTGTGGAGACTCTAGGAAAGAACCCTTCCTTGCCTCTTCCAGCACCTGGGACCCCGGCGTTCTTTGGCTCGTGGCTACGTGACTCCAATCTCTGCCTCATTCTTCACTTTCTCTGTATGTCTCCTTGCGTCCTCTTTTCTTGTAAGGACACCCGTCACTGGATTTAGGGCCTATCCTAAATACAGGATGATTTTATCTTGAGATTATTACATAATTATATCTTCAAAGACCTTATTTCTAAATAAGGTCACATTCTGAGGTTCTAAGTGGACATGATTTTTTAGGGGATGCTGTTCTACCCACTACAGGTAGGTATTTAAAGTATTGTGTCATGTGGGTATTTAAAGCCCTGGTACTGGATGAAATCACTAAGAATTTAGTAGATAAAAAAGAAAAGGTTTGAGGCTAGATCCCTGGGGAACCCAAACTTTTGGAGATTAAGAAGATAAGATCTGCCAAAAATACCAAGATATAGAGGCCAATCAGGTAAGAGAGGTGAGAGAGTGGTGTATCCTTGCAAAGTGAAGCAAGTACTTTAAAAAGGAGAGAGTGATGAACTACTGATAGGTTTTTCTCTATTTCAATTTAGTCCTTTTATTTTACTGGACTACATTATCCATAACATATTTTTTAAAATAGTGCAGGGACATAAACCTTTTAAGGAATTACATGTCTTAAAGTATCTTTATTCTGCATTCATAGGTATTTGACACTTATGTTGAGTGTAGAATTCTAGGTTCGAAATCATTGCTTCACTGTCTTAGGACATACCTGTGATACTAGGCTGATTCCCATCCCTTTATATGTAATCTATTATTTTTCTTCTGGAAGATATTAAGATTTATATTTTATCCTTATCTTTGTGAAATTTGATAATTGTGTATCTAGATGTGGGTCTTTGTTTCCTTCATTTGTGAGGCTGCATTGTGTATGGGATAAGTGTTTGACCTCTGTCATCTAGAGTGTCTGGGTTCAAATCTCAGCTTTGCCCCTCAATAATCTCAGAAAATTACTTAAACTTTCAATGTCTAAGTTCCTTCCCCTTTAAAATGAGAAGAGTAATATTTCCTACCTTGTGGGACTGCAGTCATCATTAAGTGAGTAAATATAGGTAAATTGAATAGAACAGTGGCTGCCACGTAGTAAGTCATTAGTAAGTATTGGCTATTGTATCATTACTTGGTATATTTGGAGACCTTGATGGGGACTTTTAATCTGATCTGCGGACTCAGTCCTGTGAAAAGTTCTTTAATTATTATCATTTTACAGAAATTTTTATCCCTCCAAATTTTTTCTGCTCTTGGTATGAATTTTCTCTTTAATAAGAAGCTGAATGTTTGAGTCGATGTTCTTTACTTTTTTTTGTATCATATTTTTCATCTGTTTTCAATATGCTCTGCTTTTGGATAGATGACTTGTACTTGATCGTCCAAGCCTTATATTGAATTTTTAAAAAATTTTTTAAATATCATATATTTCATTTTCAAGAATTCTTTCTTATTTTCACACTATTCCTTTTTTTATAGCATTGTATTCTTATCTTATAGTTGATATATTCTCTCAAGTATGTTTGAAAATATTAATTAGAAATATTTTAAGTTCTCCTCTGTTCTATGAAATATCTCTATTTCCTTTAGGGTCAGTTTTTCTGATAGTGTATCTTGGTTATTCTCTAAAATGTTATAGACTCTTCTCAAGTATCTGTTGTTCCTTGATTTCACATTAATGTTTAAGAGTGAATAAATAGACAAACTGATTTTGAGAGTAAGTTTTTTTGCCTGGCAGACTTACATTAGTAAGCCAAAAGGGAGCCAGTTTTTATACTTTGAGATCTCTAAACACTGAAATGCAGGGGCGTATGTCCCAAAGAATGATAACTTCTATACTGGCTGCTCTAATTTCCCCCAGATACTTATTTTCTTTGCAGAAAAACCATCCATTCTGGCTTTGGGGGCAAATTGCTTTCTTTCAACAGTCTGCTCAAGGTGTGAGGAGGAGGGTGGGTTGATTATTCATCAGAAGACTTTTAATTAACCCAACTACTTTCAGCTGTATGTCTTATCTCAGCCCTATGTGGCATTTCAGGCCCCTTCAGAATTCCTCATGGCAGATTACTACCCCCATCAGCAATAGCACCCCATTATTACATAAAGATTCTAGGCTGCAGCTTCTTTTGCTCCATCTCTACCACTTACCCTATATTCTATTTTCTAAAAAAAGGCAAAACTTATTGCATTTTCTTCTCTGCTACTGTTGTTTTTTTCTTTTTTCTTTGTTGTCTTTTTATACTTTTCTATATTCCTTTAACATAATGTTTATAGGGTTGTGACAAAAGAATAAGAGATTTTAAACTGTTTTTAATCTTTCATTTTAATCAGAAGTCTTGATGTGTTCTTTTTGTTTAAAAAATACATAATTATAATATATTTATGTATGTAAAAATTAACACATTCTCCTCATCAATTCTACTCCATCTAATATTATAGTCAATATTTTGACATAAATATTTTCAGTAGGATGAGAAAACGTCATCTTACCATTATGTTATTTTGTCTTAGTGTGTGTTGCCAAGCTGAAACCCCCTACCTCATTCTCCTCTGACCCTAGCAGGACTCAAGTGTGGCATAGTGAGTTCCCTTTTAGTTACTTGATATTACAAACATATCATTCATTCATACATCAAATATTTATGAATCTCTAACTATGTGTCCAGTTCTTTGCTAGGTGTTAGAGATATGGAATAAAATACAGACATGATTTCTGCCCATATGGAACTTATTCAAAGAGATAAACTTTAGTTAATATTTATAAAAATTATTATTTTCAAACTATTATGATATGAAGGACCTTTTTGGGGTGAAAGAAATGCATTATATCTTGATTATGGCAGTGGTTACATGTCAAAACTTATGAAATTGTTGGTCGTTTTCTTCCTACAAAAATTTTACCTTAAAATTTAAACCAATTTTATTAAAGTTGGTTTTAAGAAAAGGCAAAAAAATAAAACATTTAGGAATAAGTTCAGGCAGCATATGCACAGGATATCCATTCAGAAATCCATAAAATATTAGAGAAATAGGAAATATATATGTATAGATTAAAAGACTCAATAATGTAAAGGTGTCAGTTCTCCCAAAATCAATGTATAGAATCAATGCAGGTTTATACCACCTCCATTTCTTTTTGTTTGTTTGTTTTCTTGGTGAGAAGTTCACAAGCAGAATCTAAAATGTAGGTAAAAAGACAAAAAGCCCAAAGTCAAAATACTTTTGAAAAGGAGAGAAAAACATAGGTAGGACTTTCTCCAGAATTGAAGTTATGTTAATGAAGTCAGTACAATATTTGTGCAAGGTTAGACCAAAAAAAGTCTTATAATAGGTGTTATTAAGATAATATGCAAGGAAAGTGTGGGGAAATTAATTTTAGTATGAGACACAGACAGATGAGAAGTAGTTAACTGACCAGCTGAGGGTATGAGAAAGAGAGAGGAAGAACATTTTAGGGAATAGGAATAGCATATGAAAAGACTCAGGAGAAAAAAGGAATAATAAAATAGTAAGCTTCTAGGAACCAAAAGGAAATTCAGATTGTCCCAATTTTCTTTCTTTCTCTGATATTTTTCCCAGATTTGTTGAATGTGAACTTGGCAGACCTGATATCCACACAGTGGACATGAGAGGGACTTGTAAACTGACTGAAGATAAGCATTTGTGAAAATATGCTTCTTTGTCCCTATTTTTAACTAGGGAAACATATGTTTTTTTCCCTAATTAAAATATTTAGAACCTTTTTTTCATGAAAAACAACTTCATAAGAATATGAGATTGCTTTTAATCTTGCCCAGTCCCATCTGCCTGACACGTAACCACCGCCCTGTTCTTCCCAAAGTGCACCTTAGATCACATCATTCTACTGTTAATAACCCTTCAGTGGCTCTCAATTTTCCCCAGAAGAAAAGACATTCTTTTATCTGAACCCAACTTATAAACTGTATTTCTCTCTGTTCCTTTTCAAATAAGCAAATGACATATGTGAACATGCATTGTAAACTCTAAAGGGTTATTTCAGAGGTGGGTGTGGAATTTGCACATATTAAATACCTCTCATGAGCCAGATACTGCATCTCTTATGAGGTCTTGTATGTTAACAGCAAACTCTTAACACATTGACTGCCACACTAAAAAAAAAAATTTTTTTCCTTGGGGCCATGGTGTTTTATTACAAAAACAGAGTAAAAACTTTGAAAACAAAATGATCCTTTCTAATTTAATGAAAACCAAAATTTATTGACTTCTATTTACTTAATCCATGGTTTTAGGATTAATTTGTCAATATTAATTGTAACAATAAGAACATCAACAAGTAACATTTTCACGAACCATCTGTAGGGTTTTGCCTAGGTTTCACTTCACGAGGCCCCGGGCTCAAAACTAGCATGAGTTAAATACAACTCACATGGCAGCTAATGTGTTAAGAGAGAGTATTATTCCTGGTTCAAGACAGAAAACTAAGAGAGGTTTAGTAACATATTCAAAATTACACAGCTAACAAGCCAAAGAGCTGGAATTCATTCACATTAAGATATACACTGAAATATCCCAAAGCACAGGCTGTTTCTGGTTGTCTATGTGTTGGCTGGTCTTGAGAGGCAGCCTACTGTGAGGGAAAGACAACTGGACTTGTAGTTGAAAGATTTCTGTCTATTGTGTGACCTTGGGCAATATATTTGCCATAACCACTTCCTTGTTTATGAATAGGAATAAGAATATTTCTTATGGTTGTTGTGAGGACTAAATGATATGATGAAGAAATTATATCTGTGCATTTTAATACTAGTCATTAACATCCTAATTATGAACTATAAAGTAATGGAAACAACTTTCACTAAATATGCAGTATTATCACCCAACTTGTACAGAGGATTTTATAGTTTTCAAAGGTTATTTACATATGTTATCATATTGTCTTTTCAAAAAATTCTTATGAAAAGTCAGTCTTCTTACATGAAATTTTAGACAATGTTTTATACCCAAATCTGGCATAGTCATTAAAAGCAATATAATCCTCAAATGAGTTTGCATTCCTTGAGCATTTACACCTAAATGTTGAAAACAGACTCCCTACAAGCCCAACAAAAGACAGGGAAATGACATTGTGATTTAAAAAAAATATTTCAGATAATTTATTAATAGAAGGCAAATAACCCACATGTGTGTAATCAAGAGTTAATTAATTGTTTTGAGGATCTTTAGTTTCCTGCTGTTTATCAATATAATTTAACTACCAGTGCATGGGATGGTGGTATAAATAGAACAAGGGCTATTTTTTAATGAGAAATTATGTCATATTTTTATTAATGATAAACAGTATGAAAGACGATACTCTTATCATTTGACTTTGCCATTAAAAATAGTTTGCTCATCTTAAAAAAGAACAGGATTTCATTTTCTTTTGTATCCAATATAAGAGGACCAACTAATCAGTTTTCTTGAGAGGGTTAAAGTATGATTAAGGTCTATATTAAGTATGAATGGTTCTAGACATTTGCACATTTTTATTGTTCTTAGTTATGTTGTAGTAATAATAACTGTTACTATGCATGAGAAAGAGGGTGTTTATCACTCAGGTGTCTCATTCTGTAACTACAGTTAATTTTACAAAGAAATTATGTGTCATTTTCTAAAATGACCCTTTAAATCCTGTTGGCAAAAGCCATTTTCAGTTGGTTACCTCTGAAGGCAGTGGTCTGTGGCATTGTATTAATAGAAGGCACCTAGTCTTGTGCCAACATATCTGAGGCAAAGAAAATAAGACACTGATATTTATGAGCTTTTTAAAAAATGTATATGTTTTCCTTTCTTGTTTTTTTGCTTGTTGGTTTGTTTTTAATGATTGCCTCAAAAAATGTGTGCTTTCTAGAAAATCTATCCTCAGCATTGCTTTCCATTTTTATTATCTAAGTTGATTTTGATCCTTGGAATATGACTGCTATTCATGACTGTTGTTGGATGGCTAAACATCTTTTAGATTTTAAATTCTCCGTGCTTTTGGACAGCATCTTAATGCCATCGCTAGCTGACTATTCTAAGTGTGGCTACTGAAAAAGTTCTAAGGAACCAATTCCTTTCTAAGACAGAATATATACTAAAATCATAAAATTCATAAAATTTTTCTGTAGTTTTCTATATCATGCACCTACAGGGTACAAAATCAAGGTCCTTTTGATTAAGACTAAATCATATGAGCTTATATAGCCTGTACTAATCTTTTTGAATACTTTTATTCAGTTTGGAACAAATTTGTTCAAACTTGGTAGTTCTTATATGAAATAAAATAATACAATTTTTCCCCCCTAGGTCTGCTGTTTTCTGTATATCTAGTTCAATTAGATAATGTGAAGTTAGGTTCTAACTAACCTAAAGAAAGTACTCAAGAAATAAATTATTTGAAATACCTTTTACAGCTTTGTGTTATTACATAATATGTGGAGCACAATATGTGCATACTTGAAAATGTAAAGAGTATGTGTACATTTATATGTTATAACTCATGTTAATGTCCTTATTTGTATATAGGTAAAATACATACTTAATTCATAATTGTGGATCAGATTTCAATTCCTTACTTACTAAATATTTACTGAGTAACTAAGGATATGCATACCATCAAATAACTTACAGATGAGGCTATTTGTTTTATTAGATCTTTGGCTTTAATGAAAGACGTGAACCAAACAAACATACCTTCTGGTGGGAAATGCATACTTTGTCAATTCAAGTGCACTGTCATTTTCTACTGACTAACCAAAGTAGAAAAATTTGCATTAAAAAATCTAAGTTACTGGGAACATAAAAGTGTAAAATGAAGATATATATATTATCTGGCTAGTTTTTCTTCCCTATCCTGCATGGTAACACATATATAATCTTGAGCCATGACATATGTATCTTTTACAAATTCAGTCATATATTAGATGAATTAAGGCATTCACTTCATAAGGAATTACTCAGCAAATCCCTTTGAAATGTCAATAATTGTCCCATACTGTATATTGGCATTTTCAAAACTTCATGTTTTTGTCATGTTCATATACCATTTATACCAATATTTACTTAATATCGTTTCTACAATTCTTCTCATTTTAAAAACTTAAATATGACCTCTTTACTATAAGTATCACTTGCTATAAATGGAAATATTCAGAAAAATAAATATGTAACCATTGAAATAAAGTATTTGCCCATTATCACCTACATGCCATACCATGTGGCAGATAAATCACATGCTGGGAAATACTGTTCTATAGGGTTGTAATTTCAGATTTTCTTAAATTTAATTTTCTTAAAATAAATTTAAATAAATGATAAACTCAGCGATGGTAGAAATTGCTTAGGTCTTGTTCACCCTTGTTTCCCCAGCATATAGGTCCTGGCACATAACAGTTATTCAATAAATATTGAATGATAAATTAATAAATGAAACATATATAGATTTTCATTAACTTACAATAGTTTAACTTATTTTTTTTTACTTTATGATGAGTTTATTGGAGTATTAAATGAAATTTCACCTTACGATGTTTTATTTATGTTGCCTTTATTTATTGGGAGGTAACCTCATCATAAGTCAAGGAGCATCCATATTTCCATATTCATCCTCTACAATACTACCTAGTAGTCATAATTAAATAATAAAATAATGCTCAAAGTTTACATGAAAATACATTATGGTAGGCATATGTTTGTATCTCCAGTCTTGAACACACTAAGTAACATGATACATAGCATTTCTATTAAACTTTAAAGAGTATATTTATAGATAAGAAAGGTGGATATGAGGCAGGTGGTATAGAAGTGGGCCTGGTGATTGGAAAATGAGTGACAAGAGAGAAAAGAAGTGAGAAGTAACAATTGAAGTATATATCTATACCGTGGGAACTGACAAAACACTACAACTATGTTAAGGCAGGAAGAAAGGACTAAATTGAAGGCTTAATGTAGATGGGAAAGTCACTTCAGTGGAGAAAGCTCTGGTCTATTAATAGTTACTTTCAAATCAGCAACACTTAATGACCAAATTCTTCTAAAATGGGTGACTCTAAATATCCCTCTCATGGCCGTCATCCAATAAAACTCACTTCTAAAGCTTAAATTCCAACCTGTTTTCTTTTGTCCATGCACTTAAGAAATGACATAATAAATTTTCTGCATCATTCGGGTTAGAAAAAAACACCATATAAAGCTGAAATGAGCATAGCATTCTGAACCCATTTATAATCAGAGGTTCATCAGTTAGGGAAGCTCCTGAAGTACAAATAGGCTATTTCACAAAACCTATGAGGCCTTAGTAAATGGAAGCAATCCACGTCAGCTATGTGTCAGGAAGTCAATGGTTAGCTGATTTGGCCACTAACAATTATTTTGACAGTAGGAATTACTGAGAGTAGTAACTGGCTCTTAAGAAGAGGAACCACAGAGGCAAAATGATTCATAGTTCAAAAATAATGCTAAAACATTAGACTGATATAAAATATTTATTTTTTGGCCTATTACTAATTATCTAAGAGAATGGTTGGCATCCTGTTTTACTGAAAGGATTCTTGACCTATCAAGAAGTAAATGAGTGATGGCTTTTTTCTCTGATTTTTTAATGTATTTATCCATTTATTCATTAATTTATCTCTTTCCAAATTGAACATGAGAAAAGAGGAAATTTAAAAAGAAAATGAAAGGTCTATATGCTTCCAGGAATTTGGAGTTAGATGAAACTGAAATAGGAAGGAAGTAGATTCTGCCAACTAAAGTGGACTGTCTGGGGAGAAAGGACTCTAAAAAGCAGCTGACCTTCCCTTCAACTTGGGGGATGTCATTGTGCCTGGCCACTGCAGCAGAGAATAGGACACAGGTGTGGGAAGCATATAAGAAAGGACCATTCTGCCTTGGCAAGTGGAGCCTTCAGCTATGGCATGGGGCTATCAAGATGGGAGTGAGGTACATGTGGATGTTTTTGACAGCCACAAAGGTGCAGTGCCATTGGATCATTTAGCAGAGTCTGAGTTCAGCCAAAGGACCCAGAAAACCTGGAAGTAATGAGAAGATGGAAACACTTTGTAAGGCAACTCCAAGGATTACTCTTCCTTCTGTGAGCGAAGGAAGGTACTTGGATGGTGTTGGATGTTCCCACTATTCAGTAGACTGACCAAGGAGAATAAAGGGCTCACCTTTGGAACTAGTAATGAGCCTCTTGAGATCTGAGACTCAGCATCCATAGCTCTCTCACTATAGATATTTTGCCAATTTTAGATGAGTCTACTTGTATGAAGGAGCACATACCTGAAAGTCAGGCAACTGCAAACTTTTAGGTGACCTTGGTTAAATCCCATAATTTCCTTGTGCCTCAGTTTTTAAAAAATATGTTCAATATACTATCTACATGGCAAGATTTTTTTGAGGGTTGAGTGAAGTGATATATGTGAAACACAATAAGAAGAGAAATGGTATGTATTCTTGAAAATATGAGGCATGTTGATGCATGAATGCTATTGCCATATGTATTGGAGATAAGTGTTGTATTAGTAAGGTCGAGATAGGTTATACTGATGGTAATAAAAGGACATAAAATCTCAGTGACTTAAAGCAACTAAGGTTGGTTTCTTGCTCATAATTATATGTCCATCCGAGGTAGGTAAGGAATATGCCCCACATCATCCTCCCTCAGGGACTCAGCTATGTCTTTTAGAGTTCTGCAAATGGCTGGTCATTGTGATAGGGAAAGGGTACATGTGAATCACACACTGCATCTTAAAGGCTCTGCCTAGAAGTGACACATATCACTGCCTAATTGGCTTAAGTGACGCTCCACATATCATGTAGCTACACCTAACTTGAAGGAACTAGAGAACTGCAATCCTAGTTGTGTCCAGAAGAGCTAGAATTATTTGGGGAATAGCACCAATGAGCATCACAGATGGTTTCTTTCCATTTTCTACAGTTGAATGTGTTTTGCATCAGAGAAGCCTTCTAGATATTTCTCCTGTTACTAATAACACTACATTCTTTCTGTATAGCTTTTAACAACTAAGTGTACTTTCTTCATTCTATATATTATCAATATCAAGGATTTACTGGCATTAAAAGTTTTAGTAGCCTTGTAGCAGAAGGTTCTAGCTTCTTTAAAAGAAACAATTTTACAAAATCCCACTTTCGGGTTTTTTTTTTTTTCCAGACATCGATGAATGCTCTGATGGCTTTGTTCAGTGTGACAGCCGTGCTAACTGCATTAACCTGCCTGGATGGTACCACTGTGAGTGCAGAGATGGCTACCATGACAATGGGATGTTTTCACCAAGTGGGGAATCGTGTGAAGGTCAGTACAAGGGAGAAGATCTAGAATTTAAGAAGTCCTTTTGAATTTGAGGAATATATAGTAAGATATAAATAGAAGACATCGCTTAATGTTTAAGTTACTGGCATTTTTTAATATGTGTTTACACAATAGTGGTAGGAAACATGTTAAAATCTAACTTTTGCTTGCTAATTATGGTAATTACTTTTAGATAAAGTTTGTGACACTAACCCAGTTCTCTGTGGATTCTTGCAACCATTGAAGGGTGTTTTTAGAATGAAAAAACTCATAGTATCACATAAATTTTAAAAAATGGGAGGATGCAAAATTATGACCCCAAAACAGGTAGAAAAAATAGATGAAGAAAGCAGGATAAAGGGAAAATGGGGACTGAGGAAATACAATGATGATGTGACCAAGGGCAATATACATAATACTTGCTACTCTGGGCTATTCCTGACATACCGCTTGTCTGGCAAAGTAAGAGATGTTTCGTAAATGTTGAACGTTGGATACATGAGATATGGTCCCTGGTTCCAGAAGTTTTCAATCTAATAAAAGTAGAAAATTCAATCAGATTATATTCAATTAGTTACCATTAATTTTGAGTTATTTTCGGTGACTCTGCTCCTCTATATCCTCTATGAAGGGACATGATTTTTAGAAATCAGGCAGAGCAAACAGAGCCCAGTGAATAATTGCCAGGGAAACCGCCCACACTGAATGAGCTCGCCATCAGAAATCTTGACATAGGAATGGAAAACAAAACTAAAGAACTCATTATTTTCCCATTTAATAGCCTGAGGGAATAATGGGATTAAGATGACATAGTCAATAAAAGCCTTTGAGAATCTAACCTAAAGGTACATGACACCTAAATGATGTCTTTTATCCTTGGGCTTCAAAGGATTTTCACACAAAGGAAAAGTGCAACAGACTTAGGTGATAGGTGCCAAGGCTCCTCCCGTGCTTTGCCAGCAGCAGGGGAGTTGGTGGCCTTGAGCAGAGGTTCATCAGGGCTTTCACATGGGAGTGGGAATGTAGTTGCCTTGCCAGGGGCTAAAACCTGGCATTTGCAAATAACCACTTAACTGTGGTCCGAGGGCTTTATCTTGTACTTGTAAATGTTCTGAATATTTCCAGCCCTGTAGGAACACCAGAAACCACAGATTGCAGTGCAGAAACAGATTAAACAGTGGGATTTTGCTCTTCCCTGATAAGCTACTTTGCTATATTCTATAGTATTTTATTAAGATTGTCTTTTTTAAAGTTATGCACATAAACAATGACTGTAAGCTGATTATAAATAATGCAAATCATACAGAAGTATGTAGATTAAAGCTGAACATGCATGTTCCTCTCTTCTCCCCCTTTTCCCCATCCTTTCCACTTATCCTCCAGGGGTAAACTGTTTAATTTTGGTTAGTATCCTTGCACACCCTTTTCTTTGCATCTGAATGTGAATAGAAAAAGACACATGCTTCTTCTGGCTATCTTACATTAAATTTTTAACTACACTCACTATCTTTTAAATTGATGACCACAGATCTCAAGGGGGTTGTATTAGCTATCCATAGGGGGTAACAAATTACCCCCAGACTTAGCAGCTGAAAAAAACATTGTATCACAGTTTCTGAGGGTCAGGAATCTATATACAGTTTAGCTGGGTGCCTCTAGCTCAAGCTCTCTCAGGAGATTACAGTCAAGCTAGTGGCCAGGGATATGTCTTGTCTTGAAGGCTTGTCTGTCGTAGAAGTGGGGGAGTCTCTTTCCAAGGTCACTCATGTGGCTGTTGGCAGACCTCAGTTCCTTAACACATGAACCACTCCGCAGGGTCACCTCAAGGTGTGGGAACTGGCTTCCCCTAGAGTAAGCAATCCAAGAGAGAGCAAATGCCCAAGATGGGAGCCATAGCCTTTTTATAACCTTATGTCAGATGTGACATTCCATCACTTCTCTCATTTTCTATTTGTTAGAAGTAAGTCAATAGGCCCAGCCCACATTCAAGGGGTAGGGATTACACATGCACGTGCTAAGTGGTGAGGATCACTGGGGGCCATTAGCACTGTCCAGTATTTCTTAGTTACTTTCCCTTCCAACTCTAGGATATAACCATTTCACACCTTCTTCAGTCTCCTCGAACATTGGCTACTTCTTCCTTTCTCTTCATTATCTATCAATGGCCTATTTAACTGAGAGCACAGAAACAGTAGAAAGAAAACTAATTATCTTTTCCACCAAGAGCCATATTAGCTTACTCTCATTTATTTATGTATCTGCTGCTTTCCCTCCCTCTTGCTTTATTGGATGAAGTGGCCCTGCCTCTATCAAAACTCCAACACTTCATTGTCCTCTGTCAATCTCATCCTCTGTCACCTACTTGGGGACTTTGCCTTTGTGATATTCACTTTCGCTTCCATGTCATTAAATATTCTTTTTCTACTGCATCCTTCCCATCAGCACACAATCTGGATTAGCAGCCATCTTTAAAAACAAAACAAAAACAAACAAAAAGTAACTTCCCTTGATATCGCTTGACTCTCCAGACATATCCCCATTTTTCAGCTTTCTTTAGAACAAAACTGTTTGAAAGAATTTTCCATACTTATCTCTGCCTTCCTGCTTCCAGCAAGGCTTTAGTGCCACTGCTCCAGCCTATGCTTTTCTTTCAAGATTACTAACAGTTTCCACCCTGCCAAATAAACTGGTCAGTTGCTGTCTTCCTGCTAATAATCACTCAGGCATTTGACCCAATCAGTCATTCTTTTCTCTCAAAACATTTCTCTTGAAACATAACTTTTTTCACTTGGCTTTGGGGATACCACTTTCTCCTGGTTTTCTCCTTTCTGCTACAGGCCTCTGCTTTCCCTCTCCAGAGGACTACGTATTCAAATGCCCCAGGGCTCCAGCCTTGTCAAGTTTCTCTATCTGTTCTCAATTCCTAAATCAACCAGCTTCATGGTTGAAAATGCCATCTATATATTTCCAATTCAGACCTCTGCCATACCTGCAGATTCATATATCTAGTGGCCTACTAGGTATCTAAACTTGGATTTCTAATAGGAAACTCAGACCTAATATAACTAAAACAGAACTTTTAATTTACTCACTAAATCTTACAGTTCTCTAAACATAGTTGCCCAGACCTACATCTTGGAGTCATTGTTTCTTTCTTTCTTTTCCTCATACCTCACATCTAATATATTAACAACTCTCACAATTTCAACTTTCAAAATATATTTCCAATCTGATCACCTCTCACCACCTCTGCTGTCACCATCTCTGTCTAAGCCATAATTACCTCTTGTCTGGACCACTATAGCAGCCTCCAAACTGGTCTTTCTACTTTTACTCCTGACTCCCCTGGTCTTTTTTCTATACCACCCAGAACAATCCTTCTAAAACTGAAGTCAGAGCATATTCTCTGTTCACTGTCCTGGAGCCTTTGCATCTCTCTCAGAGTAATATCCAAACCCTGACCACAGGCTACGAGGGCCCGCCTGATATACACCCTTGGCTTTCTTGCCATTTCTCAAATATACCAGACTCATTCCTTTGCATGTGCTGTTCCCTTTGTGTGGAATGCCCTTCCCTGAGATCTTTGCATGGTTCTTCTTTCATTTAATTCAAATTTCCTCTCAAATGGCTCTTCTTCGACTCCCAATTTAAAATGGCCTCCCACCTCTGACACTCTGTTCATTTACCTTGATTCACTTTTCTTCATAGAAATTATAAATTCTCCTGAAATTATAGTACATATTTATTTGTTTGCTTGCTTACTATCTGCTTTAGGACATACGCTTCAAGGATAATAGATTTTGTTTGCTTGTCATCTACAGTATCTCCAGTCTTTAGAACAGTGCCTGACAAATAGTAGATGATAAATTTGTTTGTCTGATGAAAAGATTGAGATGGATAAAAGAGATAGATGATAGATAGTTTATCTTTTAATCAGAAGCACATTAGGCACATAACCTATGTTATAATTTAGATATTAGTATGACATATATTACGTGTGTGTATGTATACAGAGAGAGTATATTAGAAGTAGTTATATAGTAACATTCAGGAAAAACATAATAAGTGTATTCATGAATGTTCAGTCTAGGAAGTAACAAGGACAATTAAACTAAACTTAAAATAACACAAGATAAATATGAAGATAGCAAAGTAAAGGATTACATGAGATACGTGCACAGAAAAGACTTTTTAAGGAAATTCCACAAACACATAAACAGTAGAAAACTTTATTTTAAAAAAACACAATTCTGGAAAGATGTTTCTACTATTCTCTACCAATAGAGTTTATAAAGATTATCAGAAAAATCTGCTCTGTCAGAAGACAACATGCTCTGAAGTATTCTTTTAAAAGAACCCATCTATGTTATTTTTAAAAAAAGACAGAAATACTTCTACACATCTATCCATTTACTGCAATTTCAGTGATTTTTAAAATTGTAATATTAGTATTTAGAAAGATTCAGTTTTAAGAGTATGATTATATCTGAGAAGGTGCTATTTTTCTGTTGCTTGAAAAATAATAATAAAAAAGCAAGCATTTCAAAGTGGACAAAGCCACAGCAGAAGATTTACAGTTACTCTGCAAGTATAAGATTCATACTTGAAGGCATGAATAAATAACTGCACCATGTCACTACTTTTGTGTACATGTGATGTACAACATATGTGTTTAAAAGCTGCATTCATACAAATTGCATGCTGTTTTGCTCATCCATTTGTCTCAGAGGTTTAGACATTTAATCCCCAGGTAATGTTCCAGAGTTCCTTTCTCCTTGCCCATAAGACCATTTCTACTGTGTCTGAAATTTTGTCTCACATTATTTTTCACATAAGTATATTTTATTTTCATGTGCACATTTTCCTTTATTGCTTTAATTTCTGGACTATCTTTAAGCTTGAAATTTTTTAAACTTATGACACCAAAAATATTATGTTTACATGATAGTAACTTTTAAATATTCTGTTTAAGCCAAATACTGTAAATTCTCAAAATAAATCAAGAAAAAGGATGCAAAGAAATGAATCCAGTTGAACTCAACAAATAGTTACTGAATATATGCACAGGTACATTGAGGTACTTTGCCAGGCATCTGCTGCATAGAAATGTAAATGGGGATGGTCACTGCTCTCAGCTTGTAGAAGAGAGAAGATATGTACAATAATAACTGTCATGTAAGATAGAATGTAGTAAGTTACTTAACAAATGAGAAAGCCACAAGACAAGGTGTAAAATAATTGAGAAAATCATTTGATTTTGAAAAAATTTAAATTCCATGCTGTAAGGGAACAAAGAGAGAAATTATTTCCTTTTTAGCATCAAAGAGTCTTCTTTTTGTAAGTCTGGTAAAATTTGGCTGTGAAACTATCTGGTCTGGGACTAGAGAAGGAAGGAAGCCTCCCCAACTCATTCTGCAAAGCCAATATCACCTTGATACCAAAGCCAGGAAAGGAGCCAACAAAAAAAGAAAACTACAGACAAATATCCCTTATGAATTTAGATGTAAAAATTCTCAATAAAATCTAGCAAACTGAATTCAGCTGCATATCAAAAAAATAATCCACCATGATCAAGTGGGCTTCATCCCAGAGATGCAAGGATGGTTCAAGATATGCAACTCTATAAATGTGATTCACCACATAAATAGAAGTAAAAACAAAGACCATATGATCCTCTCAATATATGCAGAAAAAGCATTTGACAAAATTCAACACCCTTTTATGATAAGAACTCTTAACAAAATAGGCATAGATGGAACATACCTCAATATTATAAAATCCATATATGATAGACCTACAGCCAACATCATACTGAATGGGGAAAAATTGAAAGCATTCTTAGAGAACTGGAACCAGAGAAGGTTGCCCACTGTCACTACTTCCGTTCAACATAGTGCTGGAAGTCCTAGCCAGAGCAATTAGGCAAGAGAATGAAATCAAGGTTATCCAAATGGGGAAAGAAGAGGTCAAACTATTGCTCTTTGCTGACAATATGATCTTATATCTAGAAAACCCCAAAGATTCTGCCAAGAGACTCCTGGAATTCATAAATAAATTCAGCAAAGTGTTAGGTTATAAAACCAATGTACACAAATCAGTAGCATTCCTATACACCAACAATGGTCAAGCAGAGAATCAAATCAAAGACTCAATACCTTTCACAATAGCAACAAATAAAATACCTAAGAATATATTTAACCAAGGAGGGAAAGACCTCTATAGGGAGAATTACAAAACACTGAGGAAGGAGATCGCAGAGAATATAAACAAATGGAAAAACATATCATGCTCATGGATCAGCAGAATCAACATTGTTAAAATGTCTATACTACCCAAAGTGATTTACAGATTCAATGCAATCCCCATTAAAATACCAATGTCATTTTTTGCAGATCCAGAAAAAATAATGTTATGCTTTCTTTGGAACCAGAAAAGACCCCGAATAGCCAAAGCAACCTTAAGCAAAAAGAACAAATTGGGAGGCATCACTTTACCAGACTTCAAGCTATAGTACAAGGCTATAGTAACTAAAATAGCATGACACTGGCACAAGAACAGAGACATAGACCAATGGATCAGAACAGAACCCAGATATAAAACTATTCTCATATTGCCATCTGATCTTTGACAAAGTAAACAAAAACATAAACTGGGATAAAGAATCCCTATTCAATAAATGGTGCTGGGAAAATTGGATAGCCACATGCA
The DNA here is from genome assembly GCA_023783475.1 of Daubentonia madagascariensis. Lineage (NCBI taxonomy): Eukaryota > Metazoa > Chordata > Mammalia > Primates > Daubentoniidae > Daubentonia > Daubentonia madagascariensis. Next base: position 24,641,131 of record JAKFHU010001244.1, on the reverse strand, counting down.
GAAGACTGAAACAGGATCCGTACTTCTCGCCACTCACAAAAATTAATCCATGATGGATAACAGGCTTAAACCCAAGGCATGAAACTACAAGAATTCTAGAAGAAGAGGTTGGAAAAACTCTTTTAGGTGTCAGCCTAGGCAAATAATTTATGAAGAAGACCCTAAAAACAATCACAACAACAACAAAAATAAATAAATGGGACCTGATCAAATTAAAAATCTTCTGCAGAGCCAAGGAAACAATCAACAGAGTCAATAGACAACCTACAGAATGGGAGAAAATATTTGTATGCTATACATCCAATAAAGGGCTAATAACCAGAATCCATAAAGAACTCAAGTGAGTCAGCAAGAAAACATCAAGCAACCCCATTAAAAAGTGGGCAAAAGTCATGAACAGAAGCTTTTTGAAAGAAGATAGGCTAATGTCCAATAAACATATGAAAAAATGTTCAACATCTCTAATCATCAGGGAAATGCAAATCAAAACTACAATGAGATATTACCTAACTCCAGTAAGATAGCTTTTATGAAAAAGTCCCAAAACAACAGATGCTGGGGTGGATGCGGAGAAAAAGGAATACTTATACATTGCTGGTGGGACTGCAAACTAGTACAACCTCTGTGGCAAGCAGTATGGAGATACCTCAAAGAACTAAAAGTAGAACCACCATTTGATCCAGCAATCCCACTACTAGTTATTTACCCAAAGGAAAGAAAGACATTTTATAAAAAATACACTTGCACCCGAATGTTTATAGCAGCACAATTCACAATTGCAAAGATGTAGAAACAACCCAAGTGCCCATCAATACATGAGTGGATTAATAAAATATGGTATATTTATGCCATGGAGTATTACTCAGCCCTAAAAAAATGGTGAACTAATACCTTTTATAACAACCTGGATGGAACTGGAGACCATCTTTTTAAGTGAAGTATCACAAGAATAGAAAGACAAACATGTACTCACTACTAAATTGGAACTAATTGATCAACACTCATGTGCACATATGGTAGTAAAATTCAACGGAAATCAAGCAGGTGTGGCGGGGGAGAGGATGGGTAAATTCACACTCAACAGGTACAATGCACATTATCTGGGTAATGGACACACTTATAACTTTGACTCAAAGTGTACAAAAGCAATTCATGTAACCAAAACATTTGTACCTCCATAATATTCTGAAATAAAAAAAGTCATCCTTGATTTCTATCAAAAAAAAAGAAGGCTTCTCAGAGTACCTAGCATTTGCTTAGGTCTTTCTTAAGTATGATGAGATATTGGTAAGTTGAGATAGGGAAAGAGAGTGCAGAGGAAGTAGCTCTAAATGCCTTACTATGAAGTTTGAACTTGAGTCTGAAGGACTATTTTTGAGAAGGGAATAATGAAAATACATCTGCATCAAATCCACATTTTGGCCCAGTCCTATTTGAGCTCCAGACCTGTACATCCAACTACATACTGAACTGCTCCACTTGGGAGCTCAGAGGAAAGTACAATTCAACACTTCCTAAACTGCACACATCTGCCTTCATCCCTGCCCTCTTCCACTCCCCAGCAAAATCTTGTTCTTCTTTCTGTAAATTCCATCAACCAAATTTTCTAACCCAGAAATCTAAACATCATTCTTTATCTCTCCCTCTTCCTAATCTTCGAAGCCGACAAATCACTCAGTTGTGTTCATTCTATGTTCATTGTCTCTTTCTATGCATCCCTGCTGCTACCACTCATTGCAGCATTGTTCTTAAGAGCACAAACTTGGAGCCTGACTGCCTGGGTTCCCATATGGGCTCTGTATCTTACTGGTTGTATGAGCTTGGGAGAGTTAAGCAACGTTTCTATGTCTCAGTTTCCTGATCTATAAAATGTGAATAATAATTGTATATTTAAGAGTTGTGGGATTTAAATGAGTCATTATATCAAAAGTACTCAGAATCTGGTACATACCAACCACTGTATGACTCTGGTTTTATTGTATGATCATCTCTTGCCTGGACTATTGAAACAGCCTATTAACTGATCTCCTGGCTCCGAATTCTAATCCACTCAAATCCCTTTTCCAAAATGAAGCCAAAGGAATCTTTCTACAGTGATAATCAGATTGTGAAATTTTTTTGCATTTCCCTAACATTTTATTGCCTTTATGATAAAGTTCAGATTTCTTAACATGACCTTTACCAGGGCCCTGAGTACCTCTTCAGCTATATGTCTGCCTTCTCTGCTCTGTCACTGGACATTCCAGTCATACCAACATTTCTATTTCTCCAGCACATCTTGATAGCTCTAAACTTTGGGCCTTCAAGCACGCTCTTGCCTCAAAACACTCTAGACCACTCTTTACCTCCTCTTTGCATGGCTAAATCTTATTCATAGTGTAATTGCCAAACCTAGAGACTGTATAGGCAGGAGAAAGATCCAGAAAGAGCTACTAATGTGATAGGAAGCAAGTAAGGAAGATTTATCAAGGAGAGAGAATAAGCTGTGTCAAATGCTGCTGCTAGATAAAGTTAGTTAAGAACTGAGACTTGACCAATGGATTTAGCAACATTATTTCTTCAATAATCACTCGTGAAAGGAGTTATCAATATTTTTAAAGTTGGAATTTTTATATACATTGGTAGGTTTTTGAGAGCAGACTATACACCCTTTATGTATATTTAATTTAGGAATCATATATTATAATAAAACTATGTGTAAAAGTGAATTCCAAAATTCTATACCACCATTCAACTGGGAAAAATTTTTGCATTGTGAAACTCAGGGTAGATAATAAGCAGAAAAGGCAAGATGAGTTCAAACTAATTCAAATCCCTTTGAATAGCAAAATGTCATAATTAGTGCATTATGATGCTTCTACCTACACATATCTCCAGGTATGGCAAGTACATGCCAGCCATTGTTGTGAGCGACTTATTACTCTACTTCTTTATTTTAAATGTGCTTTATTTAAGTACACAGATTCTTCTTGTCCCTGGACATATCTTCTTTATCTTCTGCAGCAAACCCCTGGATTCTTTCTGCATATAAGAAAAAAAGCATTACCTGGTAGCAAAGCTTTTATTTTTAAATATCAAGAAAAATGAAATGATTGCAAGAATCCAGCCATTGCCATTAGTGAAATAATGTCCTTATAATGGATTTTAAAAGGGCTCTCTAGTAAGAGGTATCTCTAGAGTCTGTGGCCAAAGAGATCACATAACTATGGTTTATGTTTTTCTTGCTTACTATAATTCCTAGTTCTAAGAATATTTAATGAGTGACAAAGATCAACTCATCAGATATACCATATTATTCTGAATAGGCCAAATATAGGGGTAGTTTATAAAATTTCATTTTTATTATAAAGAAAATTTTTTCTGCTCTGAAAAAAAATATGTATTAGCCATTGTACTTACTTTTTAAAAAATGTTCCCCATCCTGGCTAACAGTTCTGTTTTTGATCATAGTCTGTGATCATAAATAGTATTATCCTTGACAAATCGAGCTATAATAAAGCTCACTGTAGTTACAATAACATTTTCAGCCATTCACCCAATTCACTGGTTTTGTTGAGACCGAAATTAATAAAAATCAAGGTAAATAGGGAGAAAATATATCACGTGGCTTATTTTCATTAATGCATATATGGTGGAATTTAAGTATTTAAGAATTTTAAAATGGCCAAGATTTTATCTTAACTAGTCCATGTCAGTTAATGTTGAAATCAAGTCATTTAAGAACGATATTTACTAAACTCTATCTTTAAAACCTTCAAGGAATATTAGTGCCTAGTTAAAAGCTATACATTACATCTTCTCTCTCACCCACTTCTCCTGCCATGGTTTAATTCTTTCTTTCTTGACCTTTGCTCAGAGGAAACAGATGAAATGGGAAATAACTGCTTACTGCTACTCATACGATGTCTCTGAAATGTATTTTGTCTTGTGACTTTTAAATGATGAGGATAAATAAAATTAGTCCCATCTCCTCTTATGGACCTGATTTGTGGGTCAAGATATGTTTGTTTTTCATCTGTATGAAAATGCTTTAGGCTGTGATTGTCATAAAATAGGTGAGGTCAGGTGAAGAATAGGCAGTTGCCAGTTGAGTCAGGCAGGAGACAAAATGATAATCTGAAATAGAAAAGTTAGGAAGTGGCGGATTCTTTGTGAGAGAGATGGTAATTGCTGATGATTACTTGCCCTTCTATGGGTGAGGGGCAAGGTCTAAGGACAGTGTGGAAACAGCTGGACCTTACGGGAAGAGCACCTAGGCAGAACGTGGGAAAGAGCTTCCATGTGGGGTGGTATAGCTGTGAGAATAGGGTTTGAAATTGAATAAAATGCCTCAGGGTTCCCATGACATTTCATCTCCCACTAAGAAAGGATTTTCTGTAATCACCAGATTAACACTGGGGATGATAACCCCAATAAAGCATCATAGGCACTTTCAGAATTTCCACTGCTAAACTGTTTTTGTTTGATAAATTGAGTCATATTCTTACTTTCAAAAAATATGAATGTTTCATAAAGCCTAATGGTATTTACAGAGATATAAAAGTTGAAATTCTAGCCAAGGTTATCTGGTTTTTAAAATCAAACATGATAATATTTTCCTGTGAAATCCCCAGATCATTAACGCTTCATTGCTTTAGTCAGCATTTAATAGGAAATGCATGCCAGTAAGGTGAAAATTAATTCACAGTTGAATGCTGTAAGTCCGGAGACAACTTGCCTGATTGCAGTTGTTTGAAACCGAGCATAGTATAAGCACATTGCCTGCTTCTTTTTCTTGGCTATAGATATTGATGAGTGTGGGACCGGGAGGCACAGCTGTGCCAATGATACCATTTGCTTCAATTTGGATGGTGGATATGATTGTCGATGTCCTCATGGAAAGAATTGCACAGGGGACTGCATCCATGATGGAAAAATTAAGCACAATGGTCAGATTTGGGTGTTGGAAAATGACCGGTGCTCTGTGTGCTCATGTCAGGTTAGTATACTTAAAACATTTTAACCAATTTTGTTGAGTTGTAATTTGTACATATTTTAAGTATATAGCTTGATGAGTTTTGACAATGCATATATCCATTTAATCACTATACAACTAATATAACAGAACATTTCCATTAACTCAAATGTTGCCTATATCCTTTCTTAGTTTCACATCCCCAGATCCAGGCAAACACTGCTTCCAGTCCCTATAGATTAAATTCATATTTTCTAAAGCCTCATATAAATGGAATCATATAGTACATACTATTTTGTATCTTTCTTCTTTCTCTCAGCATTATGTTTTTGAGAGTCATTCATATTGTTACATCTATCAGTAACCCATTCCTTTTTATTGCTGAATAATATTCTATTGTATGGATATACCATAATATACTTATCTATTCACATGTTGTTAAGATTTTATTACTAACTATGCTAATTTTTCCATAGTCACAATATCATATTTGAATGGATGCATAAATGAAGCCAGAATGGACATACTATGACTCAAGAGTTAAAAATATCTATTTGGGCTATGTTTCAGTTTTAGAGAGGTATTCTATAATATATACCCAGTTAATAATAGAGACTTAAATTATAGTTAAATGAATAATATTATATATCAAGGACTCAACTATCATGGAAGAAATTGATAACAGTTTGTACAAAAATGTAAGGTTTAAATTATTCCATAAATCTAACAATATATAAAATATTGACTAGCTACTGAATACTTAACACATATACCCTTACACCAAAAAAATTTAGTTAGTATTCAAATTACCATACTAATGTACAAATACATGTATATTTATATGTAAATACATGCGTTTATATACACATAAAGGCTATGCAGTAGTGATCATTTTATACTGGTCATTTATGGAACATTTTTTCTGGTCAAGTCATTTGAGAAGTAGCATGTGGAAAGGAGATTGGAAGTCCTCTGGCTTAGGTAATTTCTACGCATTAGCTATAAAATAGAATTTTAAAGAAAATTTCTTATGTGGAGTAAATAATGTAAATTATTTCAACTTCCAATCGCCATCTGATATATATATGATGTTAATATATTGAGAAATGGAGGGTTTTGGTAACTATTTTTTTTCTTTTTTACAGAATGGATTTGTTATGTGTCGACGGATGGTCTGTGACTGTGAGAATCCCACGGTTGATCTTTTTTGCTGCCCTGAATGTGACCCAAGGCTTAGCAGTCAGTGTCTCCATCAAAATGGAGAAACCTTGTACAACAGTGGTGACACCTGGGTCCAGAATTGTCAACAATGCCGCTGCTTGGTAAATTTAGCTACATGAGGTAGAGGGAAAGTTTAGGCCCAGAATCTAAATAGGAAAGCAACCTTGCCTTCCATATCTGTCAATACTCCATACCTGACCACAGTGTTGTCAGTTACAAAAAGTGAGCCTGATTAGGATGATGAGATGATTCTTATACAATCAAGACACAAGAAGGAATATTCCCAGGTAGATGTGGTATATTCTTCCTCTGAGAGTAATCTCTCTTTCAGGAGTATTTCCATAGCTCAAAAGAAGAAAAGACTCTCCTAGCTTCCCCAAACCCATCCAATTTAGATATACTTAAAGATAATTATGGCTAGAACAACAGAATTCATGAAAAAAAATCAGTCTTTTTCCAAGCAGAACTTTTATCAACTCATTTCTATCAGTCATGCTCAGACTTAAAAAACAAAACAAATAAACAAAAAAACACATATTTTTTTCCTTCTAAACATTGTTACTGTCAATGCTTCTAGTGGGCACCTTGTTTTGCACATAATATGGGTATGCAATAAATATGTATAAAAATTGAATATCTGTATATATTTATGAAACTTTTACTGGAAACCATAGGTTAAAAAGAAAGCAAGGACTTAATGAAGAAAATACCAGTCTTTTTTCAATTGACCAAATTTTTTCTTTCTTTCTAATGGTCTAAATGAAAAGGAAAATTGGTCTATGTGTCTCTATAGCAGAAAGTTTCACAGAAGATGCTACTTTTAAAGTCATGACCAATTCTTTTCTATTTGTGTGAAGATATTTTTAAGGCAAAGCATTATCGTTCCTTCCTTTTCATACTTTCAACCCAAAAATCAATTGAAAGAGCAAGGTCAGTTTCTGTGCCTGAAGGCTGCTTTCATCTCCCAAACCATAAGATTCGGAATTTTGAAGAATACAGGAAACAGGTGGAAACTACATTTTAAAAAGATCGAATTCACACAGTTTTCCCATGTGGAATAAAAAAGAGTAAAATACATCGAGAAACATATAAATGAACTAAGAAAAACTGTTGAATTCCCTTCATATTTCAGTTTATTTTCTTGTATATGGACAAAACTTTCTTTATGCATAAAAAGGTAAATGAAAAGTTATAAAAAAGACCAAAAGAATGAAAAAGGCATTTCATGGGCAAAAAGTTAAATAAAACCTCTTCCACATTAAATCACTCTCCTTTGTCGTGGGAAAGATAGGGGCGTGCACATTTTATGGTTTTAAGAGAAATGGTTTTTGCTTTTGTTTTATTGTTGTTCTTGTTTAATCCTTGATGTTTGTTTAAAAATCCAGCCGCAGTATGGATATCATTCTGATAGGGCTTTTGTAGATTCCCTGCAAGATTCACGGGCTTTGAGGATCTAAGCATAAATATCGATCAAATAAATTGAGTATTCAGTAAACACTGTGCCCCCCTCCTCCTTTCTGGCCTCCCTCCATTTCCTCCCTTCCTTTCCCTTTGCCCTTGCACATCTTTTTCTTATAGCAAGGGGAAGTTGACTGTTGGCCCCTGCCTTGCCCAGATGTGGAGTGTGAATTCAGTGTTCTCCCAGAGAATGAGTGCTGCCCACGCTGTGTCACTGACCCTTGCCAGGCTGACACCATCCGCAATGACATCACCAAAACTTGCCTGGACGAGATGAATGTGGTTCGCTTCACCGGGTCTTCTTGGATCAAACATGGCACTGAGTGTACTCTCTGCCAGTGCAAGGTAAAGCCCATTAAATTCAAATAGTAAGCACTTTGCCAGCTGCAGCCAGGGCTCATAGATATTAATGTGCTTAATCTGGACAATGGGAAGCATTTTATTTTCCTATTTATTGTTCAAACAGAGGTGGAAGAAGTGCCACTCAGCTTCATTAGTACCAAGGCCGAGGATACCATGTGCATATTCTGATGTGTGTTCAGGGAGAAAGAGGGCAGATGGGATGAAACCAGAATGATCAGTTATTTATATGACCAAGGTAGAAGCAAGCTACTTAAATTGCCCTAAGTATCTAACTGTACACATCTTTAAAAAACTGAAACAACAAACTTCATGTTTCTTCTTTCACGATGGAAGATAATATTATTTTATTGATTGTTATCTGGTTCTTTTATGAGGTCTGTAAGATACATTGATGAAGTAGATTTATTACATTTTTCGAAGTGGAAATCAATGTGACAAAAATGAGCATATTTGCTTCTTTTGAAAAGCTTCTGTTAATGTCTTTTGCCCACTTTTTAATGGGGGTGTTTGATGTTTTCTTGCTGATTTGCTTGAGTTCTTTATAGATTCTAGTTATTAGCCCTTTATCAGGTATATAGCATACGAATATTTTCTCCCATTCTGAAAGGTATCTATTTGCTTTATTGATTGTTCCCTTGGTTGTCTAGAAGCTTTTTAATTTGATCAAATCCTATTTATTTTTATTGTTGCTGCAAATGCCCTTTCTAATGGCCAATAAACATATGAAAAAATGTTCAACGTCACTAATTATAAGAGAAATGCAAATCAAAACCACAATGAGATATCACCTAACCCCAGTGAGAATGGTTTTTATCAAAAAATCCCAAAACAATAGATGCTGGCATGAATGAGGAGAGAAAGGAACACTTATACACTGTTGATGGGACTGCAAACTAGTGTAACCTCTATGGAAAATTGTCTGGAGATTCCTCAAAGAACTAAAAGTAGACGTACCATTTGATCCAGCAATCCCACTACTGGGTATTTATCCAAAGGAAAAAAAGTCATTTTATCAGAAAGACACCTGCACTCGAATATTTATTGCAGCATAATTCACAATCACAAAGATGTGAAATCAACCCAGTGCCCATTGACTCATGAGTGGATTAATAAAATGTGGTATACGTACATCATGGAGTACCACTCAGCCATAAAAAAATGAATTAATACCTTTTGCAACAATCTGGATGTAAATGGAGACCGTCCTCCTAAGAGAAGTATCACAAGAATGGAAAAGCAAACACCACATGTACTCACCATTAAATTGGAACTAACTGATCAGCACTCATGTGCACAGATGGAAGTAAAACTCAATGGAAATCATGCAGGTGGGAAGGGAGAGAAGGGGTTGGGTGAAATCATACCTACCAGGTACAATGTCCACTCTGGGTGATGGGCACACTTACAACTTTGACTCAAGCAGTACAAAAGCAATCCATGTAACCAAAACATTTGTACTGCCGTATTATTCTGAAATATAAAAAAGAAAAAACAAAGAAAAATAAACCAAAGTACAAATTATCAAAAAACAGAACAAAACCATAAAACCAAAAATGGGCATATTTCTTGCTTTGTTGTGGTCAGTTACACTGAGTTAAAAAATTTAAGATCTGTTGTTTGCCATATTTTATTTCTACATTTGCAGAAAAATCATTATAAAGTTTTTTCTCGTAGAAATACAGAGCATTTTTGTGCCTTTTACTTCAGTGAGAGCAAAAAATACAGATAATGTAAGCAGAGTATGTGGAGTGCATAGATAGCAACAAAGTCGAAAGAATTCTTATTCAGTTATTATTTCTAGTAAAATTTAATAGAGGCCATTGTACTTCATAGTCATAATTTTGAAATCAACACTAAAATTAAATAAATAATCTGAAGGCTTAAGAACAACAACAAAAAAGCCAGAGATGTCAGATTTTTCTGAGTATACCCTAGCCAGATATCTATAACTGGTCTGGTTTTTAACTGAGCATTTCCATTTTGTAAAATTTTTCAGTAGAGCAATTTAAGTCAGTACCACTTCTTACCAGAATGGCTTGATGTAACACGACAAAGAAATATAAAATACTTTAAGCTTTGAGAGACCATTTTTATCTATTTCAAACCCAAATTTCTAGCTCTTTCAATCAGTGCAATTTGTCAATCAAGCAAAGCTTTTCTGAGTGAACATTTACTGCTGTTTTCTGAAATGCATTAGCAAATTTGAAAGTTACTATTACTAAAAGTTTCTAATAATGTATATGCAATGTTCCTTTAAGATACATTTAATGTGAGTATACTTAAGAGTGCATATCTCAAAATTTCAGCACTAATGACTAACAGGGAAATACTTTCTGACATTTAATTACCAAATAGAGTTGAGTCCTCTTACACCCTTAATCTAACCGTTAGATTATTGTTCTGAGCATTAACGACAAAAATATATACTAGGTAATGGATGAAAATCAAATATAGCTCAGGTACTTTCAGTAAGAAAAATGCATTCAGTAAAAGGTAAGAAAACATTGGACTGTTTTTGGGGGTAAAGAGCATGAATGAGCTTGTCATTCACTGCCTTACAAACAACAACTAGAATCTTTCGGCTCTTGGTAGGAATGTATTCCAGAATGTGTATTTTGATATTAAAGTCATTTCTTCTTGTCAGGTAAGTACCGATTCTTAAAAGTTCCTATTAGATGCCATTTCCCTTTTCTACTATTATTAAATATATGCTATAAAAATATGCTCAAATTTATCCCAAATACTCATTTTTATTACATTTATTTTGTGTGATTTTGAAAATAAAGTTTATGCAAAACAGGCTCTGGGTATTGCATTGGAGATGTAAGCATTCTTCACAATTTGGTGCTTTCAGAGCACTGTTTTTACTTATTACCTCCCTATTCTACTCCCACCTGAGTTGTTTGGTGTTAGTCGATCAATACAAACTGTGTGGGGCATTGTGCTGGTACCACGGGTATAATGTTAAGCAAAAACAGACACAATCATTTCTGGAAATTATCATCTAGCAGCTTATTGTCTAGAGCTATGCTGTTCAGTAGTCAGCCACATGTGGCTATTTAAATTTAAATTAATTAAAATTAAACAATATTAGAAATTCAATTTTTTTAGTTGCTCTAGGCACATTTCAATTGCTCAGTAGCCATGTGACTACTGGCTATCATATTAGATGGCATATGTGGAGAACATTTTTATCATCACAGAATGTTTTATTGGACAAAGCTGGTCTAGAGGTCAAGAATGCAGTCTCTGGAACCAGGCTACCTGAATTCAAAGCCTGGTCAACCACACTAATTATATATGACCTCAGAGGATGTTCCTTAATCTCTATACAGCTTAGTTTACTTACCTGAAAAATGGGAATAATAATAGCACCTACCTGGGGATAGTATTAGTACCTACTTGAGAGGGTTGTGGTAAGAATTAAATGAGATGATCCATACACACAGTTTCATACAGCGCTCAACACATTTAGAGCAAGCACTCAAATGTTGGCTATTATCATTGCTGGTAGTGGAGTATACAGAATTAATAAAGTCATGACACAGATGAAGACAACATTACAGCTGTGACGGATGCTCTGAAGGAAAAGTGCACTGTGCTAAGAGGCTGTACATGTGAACCAGTTACTTATTGTGGAGTAACTCCTCAGTAAGGTGAGATCTAAGAAATAGGAGTTAGCTGGGTGGAACAGGGTAAGATAATCCCTTCCCTTTTTAAAGGTGACTTCTAATTTAATTTGCATAGGTTTAAAAAAAGGCTTTCTCCATTTAGAAGTCAAAAATGAATTAATAAGGTCTCCTTTCCTTAATCTAGTAGGGAAGCACCCTTTGATTGGTCAGAGTATTTTCAGCTGCAAACAACAAAGAGGGTTGTATCTAGTTGAGAAATAAGGAGGGAGGAGGGATTAGAAGGTCCTTTCCTTTAATAAATAATCACTGAGCAGGAAATTTTGGGAATTAGAAACCAGGGGGCCATTTTAACTCCCAGGGAGACTCTAGATATAATGCTGAAATAATCAAGGTATGGAAAAAATTAGAGATTTATAAGGATAAAGTTCCTGACTTCCTAAATTTTGCCTTTATCTATCAAAAACTGCAAACTTGAAGTTGTAAAAGTAGATCTGTGTTCTAACATTGGAATAAATTAGAATAAATAACTATATATATCTATGGAAACAAATACATATATAGGGGCAACATTATAATAAAGCTTTAAATATATGATCAGGAGAGCTTTGCAAATCAATGGAGGAAGAAAAGATTATTCCATAAATAATGGAATGGCTAGCTAGCAATTTGGGAGAAATTATTTTATGTAGTATAATATATATCAAAACAATTCCACATGGAAAATGTTAAATATTAAAAATAAAACAAAGAAAATATAATTAAATATTTATCAAAATTCTAGAAGGGAGATGCCTTTTTTAACTTAGCAGTGATAAAATATATCTCAAAGAAAAAATTAGAGCTTCTATGGATAAGCAAAATTAGCAAAATAAAAAGTTATAAATGGAGACTAGAAAAATATTTTCAGCATATTTGATGTCTTTATTAGATTAAAAACATATAAAAATGAGAAAAGCACTTATTTTCCCATAAATAAATCAGCAAATGATGCATAAACAATTCACTAAAAATTACAGCTATTGAAATAAGAGAGGAAATCGTTCAACCTTTAAATAATTAAAACTTAAATGTAAACTAAAATTATAAATGATTATTTTCACATTCTATAGGTTAAAAAAGTTTCACAACTTCTAGTGCTGGCAGAGATGTACTGGAATTGTAATTCTTAGGCACTGTTAATGTCATTGAAAAATACATGTCAACAGCCACACACATACAACCCCCTACCCCCATCCCCACAAATACCTTTTTCCCTTTAATCCCAGGTCTGAGAACCTAACCTAAAGAAAAAAACTCTATACAGTGCAATTATTATATGATATATTATACTCATATAATATCATAAATATTATATATAATATAATATCATATTGCAATTACATATATAAATATATATTATTCAGCCATCAAAGTAATAGCAATGGTTATAATAAAAGTTAAGATAAAATTATGATGTATAATTACATGTTCACTTTGACTACAATAAGACTGAAAATAAAGGAAGATGGACTCTATTAAAACATACTAATATATTGATAGTAATAGGATAAAAATATAAATGTAAAAATTAAAAGTTGACCATCTTCTAACCTTGATTTTTACAGTTTAGCATGAAGAGTGACAGCTTTATCCATCAATATAGCCAGAAATGGGAAGATCTGAGGGAAACTTATTTTACTGTGTTACTATGTAAGAGTAATTACTTTTTATTAGTTTCGATAGCAGGTGCATATAATTCCTAGTAGTTAGACTAAGTTTCAGTGAGTACTTTTTGTTTTTATCAAGGTAAGATTTATTATAATGAAATTCACAGTTAAGTGTGTAATTTAATGAGTTTGATAAATCAAAATACAGAATATATGCACTACTTTAGAGAGTACTTTTGTGTCCCCTTTCAGGTAACACCTACTTCCAATAGGCAACCTTAATTTTATTTCTTCATAATAGAATCATTCTGCCTATTTTTAAATTTCATATAAATGTAATCACACAGTATGTACTCTTTCATGTCCTCTATGGAATTGACCATTTTATTGTTATGTAATTTCTCTTCTTATATCTGGCAAGGTTCTTGAATTGAAATCAATTTTATGTAATATTAATTTAGCCACACATTATATTGTTTTGATCCATCTACTTTCAAATGAACTATGGTTTTATATTTAAAGTGCATTTTTAATAGATGATGTATAGTTAGTTCTTACTTTTTACCCAGTATGATAATCTGTCTTTTAATTGAAGTGTTTATTTAGTCTATTTACATTTTTTGTAATTTTTGACATTGTTGAATTTAGGGCTGCCATTTTGCCATTTGTTTTCTATTTATCCCATCTATATTTTATGCCCCTATTCATCTATTCCTGCCTTCTTTTTGTTTAATAACATTTTTATTTTATTCTATTTTAATTGTCCTTTTGGATTTTAAACTATAATTCTTTATATTATTTTATTTATTCTAGAGATTACAATATGTATAATTAACTTATTATGATTAGATTTAATATTGTACTATTAATATAAAATGTTAGAACTTTGTAATAGCATAATTTAATCCCCTCAGCCTTTATGCTATAATAATCATATTTTTACAACTCTGTACACTATAAATCCTACAATTCCATGTTACTATTTTTGCTTTAATCAGTTATATATCTTTTAAGGAAATTAAGAGAAAAAATGGTATATTTCATATTTATCTACATATAATAGTCCCCTCTTATATGCAGGGGACATGTTCCAAGACCCCAAGTTGAGGCCTGAAACCACAACAGTACTGGACCTATATATGCTATGTTTTTTCCTATGCACACATACCTATCATAAAGTTTAATTTATAAATTAGGCACGGTAAGAGATTTACAACAAATAATAAAATAGAACAATTATAACAACATACTATAATAAAACTTATGTGAATAGGGTCTCTCTCTCTCTCCCTTTCCCTCTCCCTCTCCCCCTCCCCCTCTCCCCACCTCCCCCTCTCCCCACCTCCCCCTCTCCCTCTCTCCCAATATCTTATTGTACCATACTCACTTGTTTTTGGACCACAGTTGACCACAGATAACTGAAACTGCAGATAATCAAACTGCAGATAAAGTGGGACTATTGTTTATACCATTTCTGTTGCTTATCATTTCTTCTTACATATTGGAGTCTCCGTCTGGTGTTATTTCCCTTCAGCTTGAATAACTTCCTTTAGCATTTTCCCTATTGCAGGCCTGATGGTAACAAATTCTCTCAACTTTCATTTATCTGAAAATGTCTTTATTTTTGAATGATATTTTTACTGCATGTGGAATTCAGGATTGACAGATTTGTTCCCAGCACTTTAAAGGTGATATTCTATTGTTTACTAGTTTCCATTGTTTCTGATTCAGCTATCATTTGTGTTTTTCTTTTCTTGTATGCAATATGTCTTTTCCCCCCTCTCTATCTCCTTTGACAATTCTCTATCCTTGGTTTTTACCAGTTTGACTATGATGCAATTAGGTCTGATTTTTTTTTTTTTTTTTGTCTTTATCTTCTTTGGTGTGTGCTGGGCTTTTTGGATATCTAAGTTGATGTTATTTCACCAAAATTTAAGAAAAGTTGAGCCATTGTTTCTTTATGTATTTTGTCTGCCACATTTTCTCTTTTCTAGTTTTCTGGGACTCCAATTACATATGTGCGTAGATGGTTTAACTATCCTGAAGGTCACCAAAGCTCTATTTTTATTTCAATCTTTTTCTCTTTATTTCACAAATTGGATAATTTCTATTACTTTGTCTTCAATTTACTGACTCTTTCTTCTGCCATCTCTAATCTGCTGTTGGGTCCATTCAGTGAGTTTTTTTCTTTTCAGATATTGCATTTTTCCATTCCAGAATTTCCAATTAATTCTTTTTATAGTTAAATTTCTCTCCTGAGATTTGCCATCTGTTCATTCATCATGATCATCTCTTTATACATTTTCAAACGTATTTAAAATAGATACTTTCCAGTCTTTGCTTACTAATTAAAATATCTGGATTATCTTTGAGTCACCTTCTATTTACTACTTTTTATCTTGATTAGGAGCAATATTTTCCTGTTTTTCTTCACATGTCTATTAATTTTTATGGTATATTGGATATCATGGATGATATGTTCTGTAGACCCTAAGTCCAATTGGCTTACTCTGTAAGTTACTGGCCGATCACCTTACACTTATGGGAACTTGGCTTTACCCTTTTGAGTTGGATCTATTTCAAATTTACCTTTAGTTTTGAGGTGAATCTCTTAATCCTTAGATATTGTTTTACTCCTAATTATGGGCCTGTTTGGCTTTCAATGGAAAGCTTGAATTATTTGATTATTTTTCTTTTATTTTTAGTTGACACACAGTAATTCTACACATTTATGGTGAGACTTTGATACATGTATATCATGTGTAAAGATCAATTCAGGATAATTAAAATATTCATCACCTCAAACATTCATTATTTTTTGTGTTGGGAACATTAAAAAATCCTCCTGTCTTCTAGCTTTTGAACATATACAATAAGTTGTTGTTAATTGCATTTACCCTACAGTGTTATAGAACACTAGAAGTTATTCCTCCTATGTAGCTATAATTTGTATCCATTAACCAACTTCTTCCTATCCTTCTCTCCCCTCCCCTTCCCAGCCTCTAGTAGCCATAACTCTACTCTCTACTTCTATGAGACCAGTATTTTTAGCTCCCACATATGAGAACCTGCAGTATTTGTCTTTCTGTGCCTGGCTTATTTCATTTAATATAGTGCCATCCATATCCATTCACATTGCTGTGAATGACATGATTTTATTGTATTTTATGGCTGAATAGTATTCCATTGTGTATATATGCTACATTTTCTTTATCCATTAATCCATTGATGGAAATTTAGGTTGATTCCGTATCTTGACTATTGTGAATAGTGCTGCAACAAACATGAGGATACAGATAGCTCTTCAATACTAATTTTCTTTCCTTTGCATAAATACCCAATAGTGAGGTTGCTGGATCATATGGTAGTTCTATGTTTAGTTTTTTAAGAAATCTTCAATACTGTTTTCCATAATGGCTGTACTAACATACATTCCCACCAACAGTGTATAAGAGTTCCCTTTTCTCCACATCTGTGCCAGCATTTGTTGTTTTTTGTCTTTTTGGTAATAGCCATTCTAACTGGGGTGAGATGATATCTCATTGTGGTTTTGATTTTCATTTCTCTGATGATTAGTGATTTGAGCATTTTTTAAATATGTTTGTTGACCATTTGTGTATCTTCTCTTGAGAAATATCTATTCAGATCTTTTGCCCATTTTTTAATTGGATTATTTGGGGGAGGTTAATGTTGTTTGAGTTCCTTGTATATTTTGGATATTAGTCCCTTGTCAGATGAATAGTTTTCAAATATTTTTCCCATTCAACAGGTTGCCTCTTCATTCTGTTGTTTCCTTTACTGTGACGAAGCTTTTTGGTTTGATATAGACTGTGTTTTTGTGGTCTTACCCATAAAATCTTTACCTAAACCAATGTCCTAAAGAATTTCCCCTATGTTTTCTTCTAGTAGTTTTATAGTTTTGAGTCTTTTAAGTCTTTAATCCACTTTGAGTTGATTTTTATATATGGTGAGAGATAAGGGTCTAGGGAAAACTTGAATTGTTTATCAATCCTTTGTGACTTGGAAGGACACAGATTTTAAATGCTGCTATCTACAGTAAACAGCATCTAAAATCTCTGCCAAGATCTTTCATCCTTTCAACTGTGGCTCACTGATTGTCTCTTTTGAGTCTCTTCTGTAATTCAAGGACCAGCCAAGGATTTGAGGGAAGTTTATACACTGATTCACTCCCTCTTTTATAGCTATTTCCCCTTTAATTTTCAGACACTCTGATAGCCCCCAAGCTGTCCTCTGACAGCTCAGGCCTGTAAGATTTTGGTGTTCTGCTTAAGTTATAGTTATCTCAAGATGCACAGAATATGGAGTGCCCTATTCCTAGGGGGAATACCAAGTAAAAAATGCATCTCACACAGTGCATTTTCCTTCTTTCAAAGATTGAAACTACTTCAGTGTCTGCCTGATGTTCTTCATTTCTTTCAATGGTTATTTTTATATTTTGTTATCTATAGGAGGGTTAGTCTTAAATAAGAATCTATGCCATTACTAAAACTGAAACTCTAGTGGTGTGTTTTATTAATCATTCATGTAAAACTACTCTTCCAAAATTAAGGAGCTGTCATTGATACTGTTTGTAGAGCATTTATCCTTTTATAGCAGAACATACTGATACAGAATAAGAAGAACACTCCAGGAAGATTTTGGAAAAGAAACAGTCCCTTTCTAAAACATACTTATGGGAGTAATACTAATGGCTTCTTCCCCATAGGCTTCTAATGTTAATTGTACATACCCAATGGTAGAAGGCTCCAGAAATTCCCTAAGTCTATTTCTGCTCAAAAGCCATACAGGGCTAGGTGTGGTGGCTCACACCTGTAATCCCAGCACTTTAGGAGGCCAAGGTGGGAGGATCACTTGAGTCCAGGAGTTTGAGACCAGCCTGAGCAACATAGTGAGACCCCCCCTCTCTACAAAAAAACCAAAAATGATACCAAAATTAGCCAGGCATGGTGGCGTGTGTCTGTAGTCCCAGCTACGCAGGAGCCTGAGGCGGGAGGATCACTTGAGCCCAGGAGTTTGAGGTTGCAGTGAATTATGATGATGCCACTGCAGTCTAGTCCAGGCAATAGAGCAAGACCCTGTCTCAAAAAAAAACAAAAAAAGCCATACAGTTTGAGGAAGTGGTATCAATTCTCAGGAACTGATACACTAATCATTTCATTGGGCCAGTGAATTAGGAAAAATCATGTAACTGGGTTATGGTCAGAAAAACCTATGCCTCTGAGCATGATGACAAACCTTTAAGATGCCACTAAAGGTCCAAAGGATGGTTGAGTCTTTGACTGCCAGAATAAGAACTCTGCTTAAAAATAATTTAGAAAGGATGAGGATTAGGTTAAATCAATACTATTCTTCTTGGGAATATACTGTCTTTTTCCCTCATTTGGTGTGCTTTGACAAAAGCTAGAGTATCAAAATCTTTTTCTTTTTTTTCAAGTTTCATCTTATGGAAACAAAGACTTAATTTTATCACATTAAAGTATAATACATTTCAATCATCAAAAGTTATTTGAGAGAATTATTTGAGAGAAAATATAGAATAAAGGATGAATTTTAGAGTCAGACTAGCCTGAGTTTTAATCCTAGCTCTACCATTTATTAGCTGTGTGATTTTTGGATATGATGTTTAAGCCTTCTGATCTTCAATTTCTGAATATAAAATGTGGGACTATTAATAGTGATCACACTGGGAATACTGTAAGGTTGAAATTAGGTAATGTATTTAAAATACCTGGCAAAGTATGTGACACAGAGTACACACTCAAGGATATTATCATCATTACAATTATAGCAACAGCATTAACATTATTATTATTATTAGTTAGTTGGTTGACAAAAGTTAAGATTGCAAGGAATCAAAGAAAAAGGTATGAATTTTTTTCTTCTTTGCATTATAATATATTGTTTTGATGCTTTATTATGAAAACTAATTATGCATATCTGGCCCTTACCTGCCTATCTCTCCTATTTCATCTCTACACTGTTTTCTTCACCAACTTAAAATTCTTACTCAGACCTTTTTTTCAGTTTCTTAACTACACAAAACTCTTCTTATTCCAAAGCCCCTCCTCGTGTTGTTCCCTGTACTTTTGGCCCACCTTTTCCTACAGTTGTCTTCAGGTCTTGGTTTAAATATCACCTCTACAAAGAAGTCTACCCCGGCCAGTCTTTTATTAATCTCATAACACCACCTAGTTTATTTGTCTTAGTCAATTTGGGCAGCTATAACAGAATACCATAGACTAGGAGGCTTAAACAATCAAAATTAATTTCTCACAGTTCTGGAGGCTGAGAAATTCATTTCTCACAGTCCTAATTCAAGGTGCTGGCAGATCCAGTATCTGGCAAGGGCACTCTTGGTTGAAGATGGCCATTTTCTCATTGTATCCTCACATGGCAGAGAGCAGAGAAAAAGGAAGCAAGCTCTCTCTTGTCTTTTATTAAGGGTACTAATCCCATTCATGAGAGCTCCCCCTCATACCCTAATTACCTCCCAAAGGCTTCACCTCCTAATATTATCACATTGCGGGTTAGGATTTCAACATATGAATTTTGAGGGAACACAAACATTCAGCCCATAGCACCTTTCTAGCACTTTTCACAATTTTTGATTATATGTTTCCTTGGTACTTACTAGTTTTCTCCACTCATAAACTGTAAACCCTGCCCTATGAGGGTAGTGGCCATGTCTGCTTTACTTATTAATATATCTAGTGCTTAATATACTCAATACATATTTTGTGAATAAATAAATAAAAGAATAAATGTGATACGAGAGGATGCCATGGGGTAAATAAAGCCAGTCAATGACTGCCACAAATAACTGGGCATAATAATTGGTTCTGCAGTAGCAGAGTCATGAGAAGTGACTGGGCCGTTGAACTCTCAGGAATGCAGGAATAAATGATGCAGTTATGTTTGTATGTACAATCAAGAAATGTGAGAATTTACTAGTGGCTTAAAAATTCATACTCCTCTTTTCTTTCTACTTTTTCCTCTAGAACGGCCACATCTGTTGCTCAGTGGATCCACAGTGCCTTCAGGAACTGTGAAGTTAATTGTCTCATGGAGGATTTCTGTTTAAAGAATAGTCTTTCATTAAAAAGACCAAAAAAAAAGTTAAAACTTAAATTGGGTGATTTGTGGGCAGCTAAATGCAGCTTTGCTAATAGCTGAGTGAACTTTCGATTATGAAATTTGTGGAGCTTGAGGAAAATCACAAAAGGAAAATTATTGGGGCAAAATTAAACCATAAGACTGCCGCTGCTGTGTCTGACATCACCTTGGAGAAGAGTGGGTGTGGAATACACACCATGACATGACCCTTGAACGGAAAGCCTGAGCCCGTTGGAATTTGGAAAGCCTCTAGCTTCACTGGTGCAGAAAATGTTCCTCTAGATCAGAATCTTCACAAATCAGTTAGGTTCCTCGCTGCAAAAAAATGAAATGTAAGGCAGTGAATGAATTATATTTTCAGAAGTAAAGCAAAGAAGCTATAACATGTATGTACAGTACACACTCTGAAAAGAAATCTGAAACAAGTTATTGTAATGATAAAAATAATGCACAGGCATGGTTACTTAATATTTTCTAACAGGAAAAGTCATCCCTATTTCCTTGTTTTACTGCACTTAATATTATTTGTTTGAATTTGTTCAGTATAAGCTTGTTCTTGTGCAAAATTAAATAAATATTTCTCTTACCTTATAACACGTGAGTCTGATTGTCTTCCTTAATTTGTTCCTCTTTTCTACAGATGGTTCAACTCACAAATTGCTTTCTAATTCTGCTGATGAAAAACTCCCACTATGCTATTTCCAAATTGAAAGTTGACTTTCACTAAATTATATACCTAAGGAGGGGAGGGGTGATGTATACCTTTGTTCTGCCTCTCTGTATCCTCAGTTTCTTTTCTACCTTGCTCTGTGTCCTGGAGGGCTGACCTATAGAGACTGTATTAATGGGTTCTCTGTCCCCTTGATTCTTGTCTGGTTTCAATTATTCTGCAGTGGGAACACTGGCAGCACATCAGGAGGAGGCAAAGTTTGGATATTTATTCTGCTGGCTCCCTTCCTGCCAGGTCATTACCATGATTGACTATGTCACCTCACTGATGGCTACAGCTCCTGACAGGTGGCTCTCTCTGTTCCACCACCCTCTCCAGGTTCTGATAACTTTTTCCTTCTACATGCATCTTCTGACTTAGGGATAATAACAACTCTGGCTATTCTGTCTTTAGGAGGTACCTCCTCTATTTCTTCTTGGTTTCCCTATTTCCAGTCACATCTTTATAAATGGTCCCTTTGTTAAACTTTTTAATTAGCCAGCTTGAGTGTGCCATCTGTTTCCTGCCAGGACTCTGACTGATATATATAAGGAAGGGAGTATGTGAGGGTTGGGAATGTCTTCAGAAATTTGTCCTTGACATTTTGATATAAAATTTAAAGACTCCAATGTTAGGAGAGATTATGATATTACATGTTAAATTTTTTGATGCACTAGAATCTCAGGGGGAATAAAAAAAGTAAATAGGCTGAAACCCAATAAAGGAAGTTAACCCAATATTGTCCTATTCTTATGTTTTATGCTATGGTTAAAAGGAAATACAAGTATTGTCAAATTAATTTTTAGTTGCATAGAGGCATTTTTCTTGAAAGAAAAAAAATGGAAATGGACAGGAGATGACTAGCACAGCTACAGAAGTGGTAAAATGGCTTTTAACTATCCCCTCTTCATTGTTATGGAAAATACCTAACATTAGCTGAGCCGAAAGATAATTTATAAATGTCTTAATACTTTGGTTATGTGTAATATTTATTAAATGTGTAAATTCAAGTATCTCTCTCTATTCACTGAATTTGTCATAAATGATTTTTCTGCAGCCTTTTTATATTTAAAATTTTAGTAAAGCATAGGTTTATTTTTATCAGCTATATTGCAATGGTAAACAGCAATTTAGTTTCCACAAACCTACAAAGAAGAACTGGTACCTAAAATTTTTTAATGTGATTTTTTTCCTTATATACATTGGAGATTTCATATTGAATCTTCCTGAAAAAATATATTTTACTCATTTTTATGAGGAGAGTAAGACATCGTGCATGTGAATGTGTACATCCATACACAGATATATTCATCACTTAGGTGTTTTATGTCCGTCTGGAAGAAGAAGCAAGGCTGGAATTTCATATTCCAGATCCTTTGTAAATCTTTTTAGGGCTCTGAGCATATTGGTGGCTTGAGGACTCTTGGTTTATCTTATGATGTTGAAAAGAAACGCAGGAAAAAATAAGGCTATGATCTTTTGAGGACCATTAAAGCAATGAATGTGTTCAGACTGAATTTTTTTTTCCCTTCAAGGTTTATTCCATAAATAGGAGATCCCCAGGAGAATTACTGTTCTATCTGCAAGCCCTGGCAAGCAGTAATCAATTGTTTCTTAGGAACTTTGTTGCTTGCAAAAGAGGTGGGAAATGCCTGTTTCTCACTCTAGTGATAATTGGCAAAATGCCATGGTTGAGTTATACCAACATGAGGGGAAAGTGAGAACTAAGAAGTGTGAATTTAATTTGAGGGTGCATGGAGGGAGCATTTTGACCAGCTGGGCCAGAGGAAAATCCTCTGTGCAAAGACCAAGTTCCCATCAGCCTCACCACTAGCAGACAAAGAGCAGCCTGGGGCCTGGACTAAATTCATAAGGCAGCAAGGGCTGCAGTCCTTGAACAATTCCCATGGCTGTGTTAGCTCGGAGCCAGTGGACTTGAGGTGCACATGACCCAGTGAGACACCAGCACCTGCGGCCAAGCCAGTGCCTATGTCACCCCTCCCCCAACTACAGGCAGCATGGGTCAGGGAGAATCTTCTTTCACTTGAGGAAAGGAAAGAGCTCAGAGGACTTTGTTTTTCACCTTGGGTACCAGATCAGCCACAGTAAAATAAAGTATGAAGCAGACTCCTGAGGCCCCTAAGTACAGGCCTTAGTTCCTGGATGGCATTTCTGGACCCACCCTGGGCAAGAAGGAAACATGCTGCCTAGAAGGGAACGATCCAGTCCTGGCAGAATTCGCCACCACTGACTAAAGAGCTCTTGGGCTTTGAATAAACATCAGAGGTAGTCAGGCAACAGTCACTGCTGGCTTTGGGTGAGACTGGCCTGGCTTCAGGGTGTGACCTGGCACTAGTTGCCATGAGGGAGTGCCCATGTCGCTCCTCCCCCAACTCCAGCAGCCCAGCACAGAGAGTGAGGGAAGAGAATGAGAAACTTTGTCTGGTAATCCAGGGAGTTCTCTTGTATCTTACCCAAGCTCACCAAGGTGGTACCACCAGGAGTCTACAAGAGTCACAGCATTACCCGGCTTGGGTCACCCCCTGTGCTGATAGGGCTGCAGTGACCAAAGACTTAGACCACAACACTCAATTCCCTTTGAGTATCTGGAAAGCTTTCCCAAGAAGGACAGGTTCAAACGAGCCAACACTGTGAAGATTAAAATAAATACCTAACTCGTCAATGCCCAGACATCAACAAATATACACAAGCATCAGGAACATCCAGGAAGACATGACCTCACCAAACAAAGTAAGTAAGTTACCAGTGACCAATCCTGGAGTGATGGAGATAGGTGACCTTTCAGACAAAGAATCAAAATAGCTGTCCTGAAGAAGTTCAATGACAACATAGAGAAGGAATTCAGAAGCCTATCAGAGAAATTTAACAAAGAAATTGAAATAATTTTTAAAAATCAAGCAGACAATTTAGAGCTTAAGAATTCAACTGACAAACTGAGAAATGCATCAGAGTCTCTCAACAGCAGAACTGACCAAGCAGAAGAAAGAATTAGCTAGAAGACAGGCTATTTGAAAATACACAATCACAAGAGAAAAAAGGAAAAAGAATAAAAAAGAATGGAGCATGCCTACAAGATCTAGAAAATAACCTCAAAAGAGCAAATCTAAGAGTCATTGGCCTTAAAGAGGAGGTAGAAAGAGAGATTGGGGTAAAAAGTTGATTCAAAGAAGTAATAACAGAGAACTTTCCAAACCTAGAGAAAGATATCAATATTCAGGTATAAGAAGGTCATAGAAAACTAAGCAGATTTAACCCAAACAAGACTACCTCAAGGCATTTAATAATCAAGCTCCTAACATTCACAGATAAAGAAAAGGTCCTAAGGGAAGCGAGAAAAAAGAAAAACATAACATATAAAGGAGATCCAACGTCTGGCAGCAGACTTCTTAGTGGAAACCTTACAAGCCAGGAGAAAGTGTCATGACATATTCAAAGTGCTGAAGGAAAAAAACCTTAACCCTAGAATATTATATCCTGCAAAATATCCTTCAAACATGAAGGAGAAATAAAGAATTTCTGAGATAATTTGAGGGTGCTTGGCCCCTTTAAGGGCAGGCCTTTATGGAAATACTCTTCACTACTTTCCTTTATTTGCTCTGTTCTGGAAAAAAAAAAAGCACAAGAACATTTAACTACATATAATTCTTGGTAATTAATGTATAGTAACCTTTATCATTTATCTCCCTTTTTGAAAGACTGCCATATTGCTTTTTCAGTTTTGCCTTATATACTGGTAGAGGCATGGGTTTGTTCAGTTATACTGCAATATTATGGAACCGCTTTCATCCTCCCAGTAACTTGATTATCTATAGCCAAAGTTGAGACACCCTGTAATTGCCTTTACAAAATGAACGATGTATCAAAGCTCTAAAACAGCAGTCAACACTCTAGAGTGTTGGAGTAGCAGAAGTTATTCAGCTGAACAAAGCTGAGGTTACATGTACTGAATAAAAGATGAGCTTCAGTTCACTAAGCATTACCTCACCCATCAAAGCTCCACATTGCTGACTAGTTAGGACTTCCTCTGAAGGTCAGCAGATCCCACAGACACCTGCATGGTCCCAGTCCTGTTGATCTAGTTAGCTTAAGCACTGATCATATCAACTGGTTTTTAGAGCAAGACCTTTTGCTTTTTTATTTTTCCAAATGTAAAGTGTTTTTGGCACAATAGTAAATTGATTTCTGAGAGATACATGCTGAAAGGAACCCTGAAGGCAATAAGTGAATGCTATGTTCTGTACATACTTTGTTCACTGTGGTACCTGGACACGTCCTGGCTGTTGCAGTGAAGTTGGCTCCTTGTGTTCTTACTGACCTTTCATTATTGCACTGTTTTCCACACTGGAATTCAATATCTTCCATAAAGGGCTTTGTCACCTCTTTGCAGAGTAATTCCCCTTACTTAATAGACCTGCAGGTAGAAAGGTAGGAGTGCCTTGGGCAATTGTGGCTCTGAATGGTAGTGACGTAAAATGACAATGATTAGAACCATTGGAGGAGTTTGGAACAGAATAATCCGAGTTGCAGTTTCTTGTATTCCTTCTAGTTGCCGGGAGGCTGGGGCAACTCCCCCAAACGTTTTGTCTTTGTACTGAGATTAAATCATTGCTCATAGAGATGGTTTGCATGACAGATTCTGAAATTCTTCTTTATTCTGAATGACAGATGACACAATATATTACTATCACCACCAATATATTGCATTTAAAACACGCTCTCCTCTTCATTCTCGTGTTAGGTGCTTTAGAAAAACAGTCTGGAATAAGAATGTGACTCTATGTAATAGTAGTAGAAATTATATTGAGTTAATTTTTGAGTAATTTTCTTTCTCGGTCACAAAACCACAGCCATTAATAGGGGAGAAAGGGAAAAATAGAAAATAAAATTTTCTAAAAACAAAATAAGGAATCTAGGAAAAAGTCTATTGAAAGAGATATATGACCTTATGGAGAAAATATAAACCCATATTCAACAAATCTTTTTTGAGGACCTACCATACAGCAGGCAGTGTTCTAGCACTGTGTGAAGAGCCTATACAATGTGCCAACTCCACTGCAACAGAGTAACTGCAGAGGGGAGTGTCCAGGTACCACAGTGAATAAAGCATATAAGGAGCATAAGCATTTCCTTACTGCCATATCACGAAGTACATATTGTAATGTGGGCATGAGGCATTAACTCATGAATAGATGCCATGTCAAGTAGCCGTAAGCACTATGAGGAAAAATTGAGCTGGGTTGGGGTAATGCTGTAGACATAGTTGAGGATTTAGATAGAGTGGGCCAGAGTCCTTTCTAAGATGAAGTGGCACTGGAGCAAATACTTGGAGTGAGGGTGTGATCTGCATACCTGGAGGGAAAAGATTATGAGCAGAGGGAACTGTGTGTACAGGTCTGAGGTGGGCGCACACTTATATGTGTCTTGAGCGGAGTGAGAAGCTGAAACTTGGAGGTGCAGAGAGAGGACTTCCTGGTGACCAAGTCAGGTCCTCCTAGGTTAAGGGTTGAGGTTTTTATTCTTAGTGACATGGGAGTCAATAGAGTGTTTTGAGCTGTGCCCAAATCTGGCAATCTGGCGGGTGAAAGGGTCACTCTAGCTACTGTGTGGAGAATAGACAGAGGTGGGGATAGGGACATGGGGGGTGTTCATAAGTGTGGAAGCAGGACATACATTCATACTACAGAAGTTCAGAAAAGATGGTAGTGGTTTGGACTAGGATAGTAATGGTGAGGGGTGAGAACTACAGGGATTTAACATTAAAGATGATCCAATTAAATGAATAAGTGGGTAGAAAGACTAAATGTCACAAAAATGTCAATTCTCCCCAGTAGTTCTAATAAGAAAAAAAGTTCCTTTAAAATGATTCTAAATTAGAACAGAAAAAAAAAATGACCAAGAATAGCCAAGAATATTTTGTAGAAGAAGTATATTTGGGGGCAGGTGAGATTTATTCTACCATATATCAAGAAAGTGTAAAGCAATAGGAATTAAGAGTCATTGATGCAGGGATAAACAAACTAAGTGACAGATGAATACATATAATACCATCAAGACCTCAGAAACCATCCCATGCACATACGGATACTTGATATGAGATGGGAGTTACACTGAAGAAGTGGGGCTGTGGAAATTGGTTATGGGAAAACAAAAACATAAATGTTTATACTTATTTCATACAAATCAATGCCACAGAGATGAAAGACCTAAATGTGAAAAGTAAAATAAATTTGTGAAAAGAATTTAGAAGAATTTTTTGGCCTCAGGATAATTTAAAATAAACTGAAAAAGCACACATCTAAAAATCATAGTTAAATTCTACAAAATGGAATAGGTAAAAAGATAGTCCACAGACTGGAAAAGGTAATGGCATATATGTACTCACAAAAAGTTGGTAACCAGAAAAAAAAATGTATATATATATGTATCTCCTAAAAAGAAGAAAAGTGCAATGCTTCCAACAGAAAAAATGGTCAGAAGACATATATAGATATTTCACAAGAAAGGAAATCCCAAAATGACTACTAATAAGCATATGAAAATTTGCTTGGGCTCACTGGTAATCACTAGTGTATATTAAAACCACAATGACAAAATTAGAAAGTAGGATAACATGAAATGTTGGTAAGCATGTAAAACAACAGGAACTCTTGCATATCAGTAGTAGTATTGTACATTGTACACACTTCCAAACCTCTTTGGAGGGTAGTTTGTATATGATCTAGAGTTTCACTGTCCAATACAGTAGCCATTTGCCATTTGTAACTTTTACATTTAAATTAAATTAAAATTCAGTTCTTCGGTTGCATGAGTCACATTTCAAGGGCTCAGTAGCCACTCTGTGACTAACAACTCCTGTATGGGACAACACAATGAATATTCTTATCATTGTAAAATATTCTATTGAACAGAACTAATGTAGAAGAATTCTCATACACATGTACAAGAAGATGTGTAGAAGATGTCCATAACAGCACTATTTGTAATAACAAAATTCTATAAACCACTGAAATGTCAGTCACTAAGGTCATTGATAAACAAAATATAATACGTTCATATTTCAGAATACTCTACAGTAATGAAAATGAATAAGAACTACACATATCAACATGGATGAGTCTCAGAAACAACGTTTAGAAAAAATCAAGATGCAGACTATACACGCATAACAAGGCATTTATATAAAATTTTAAAATGTGAAAAATAACCAATGTGTTGCCTAGGGATATATTTATGAAAGTGTAAGTATTTTAAAATGCATAGAAATAACGAACATCAAATTAAGATAGTGGTTATCTCTAAGAGGTCAAAGAGGGGTGCCAGGTACATGAGTGCGTAACTACACTACAAAAATGCATTATAGTCATTTCCATAACCAACATTTATCATATTATGCTGTATATTCCAAAAAATTCAAAATAATGCTATTTCTGACATTCAAAAAACTGAATTTACAAATTAATTAGATGTATTTACTAATATTTATATATTTAGATTTCCATTTTATAATAATATATATTTATTATATATGCAAATTTATTCTAAGTATATATATTTATATTCTCCAAACTAAGCCAGATAGTTTTTCACATGCATGTATGAATGTCAAAGCAAGCTTTTTGAAAGTATGCACAGTAATGCTTAAATGGTTTCCTTTCCTAATTATTTATTTAAATAAATACAATACTACTGCTTTAAAGACTGATTTTAAGAGAAAAAATAACCACCATAATCTTATCACCTTTACTATTCTGGTTTTTCTTTGCACCTTGCGCATATACCTACACATTTTACATTGTCACAATCATGGTATGTATCATTTTATTTCTACCTTTGCATAGCATTTCACTGGAAACAGTTGTTACAATAAAATTGTTAGATCACCATAAAATTTTAATGACTAGTAAATATTTCACTGATTTGTTGCAAATATAGCTTATTTCCCTCTAACTTTTTCACTACTATAGATGCTGTTGTAATTCATATCATGTAAGTTATTTCCTTAGACAATATCATCAAGAGTAGATTTAATGAACTAAGTTATGAATAGTTCCATATGATGTGGTTTAACTTGTTTTATTGCTTGTCCAAAGACTATACCAACATACAATGCCACCAGCAATGTATGGAATTAGTTTTAAAACAACCTTGCTGCCATTGAATATTATGAATTTAGTTTTAATCCTCTATTGTGTTCACTGCAGGTGTAAAATGTAATACTAGTATTACAGGTTAAACATTTCCAGTTGTTTATCCCATCATGTGTGAATTGTCTTCTTATGTCCTACGTTCATGTATCTGTTGTGCTTTGATGTTTGTAGACATCAGAATGAGATATACATGTGTAATTGTTAGAAATCCTTTGGCACATTTTTGCCAATGTTTGTTTCAATATTCAGTTATTTTTATAATTTATTTTCATTTTTGTTGTAAAGAAGCTTAATACGTATCCCTGATGATTTCTTTTAGAACCTCTTATATTTATTCAAAACTCAGATTACTATCTCTCTAAAGAACTGCTTATGCACAGTCCAGAAATGGGAAATTCATAACCTCCAGAAACCATCCATTCCATTTTGGGAATCCTCTATTTGAGTTCTTCTGACATTGCAATAATGTTTCCCTAAATTCAACTTAATTATGTTAGTGTTCTACTTTTTCATGGGCCTATTGAACTCTTTTCAAATATCCTTCCAACACACTCTCTTCCAGTATTACAGTTCTCCAATTTGTTCAGTATGTCCTCAGTAAAGATCTCAGTTGTTCCCTTCCAGATGTTCTCCAGTTGTTCATGTGCCTGTGTATGTGTCATGCCCAGAACCAAACACCAGACCAAAGAAATCTTTTAGCCAGACAATGGCTTAGATCTGAGACTATAATTAAGACTTTATAGTTCTTCCTTACAGAAGAGCAAAGTAATTTTTTTCCAATCCAATGATCTCCTGATTAGTTGAATTCAAAAACTGTAAATGTAAATAGATACTTGTATCAATATATCCCCAAGTGTGTTTACAAAATTATCTTTCTAAGAGCATATTCAATGCTGTGTAAAATCGCATTCTATTCGGTGGTATGTTACTATTCCATAAAGAATCCAATAGCATGTATTTTCTACTTCAAATTGAATTTTTTTTAGTAATTTGAATTCTTCATCTGTAGTAAATACATTTCTCAGCACAGGTCTTCATACATCATTTCATCATCTCCAAAAGATATTCCAAAGGAAGGTAAATTTGCCTTGCTACAAATAAAACAGCTTGATTTTATTTTAGTAATTTGGATCATTTTAACTGCAAAGCAATGCCAGTAGAAATGGAATTGTATAACTTTGGTTAAATTCTCACCCTACATAGAGCATGGCACCAGTAAAATACTTCACCAAGTGATGACTAGCAATAAAGACAGAATTATTGCATTGATACATTTGACCCATGTTTTCTGAATGTTAGTTTTTATTATTCTGTATGTGACACTGGTTACCTATTCCAGAGTTTTGTTTTATCTGTTTTCTTTAACTGCTAACAACTGCTATACTTTGACTTTTATCAACCATGAGCTGTTTTGTTTTTGTGTTACTTTATGCATTTTTAATCACTATTTTTATGGTTACTCTCTGTAACCATCACTTTGTCATTATTCTGAAGGGGAAGACTACTTAAGCAGCTCTGCTCCAAGCCTTCAAGAGACTCTCTGAACACAGCTTGTCCTGATGCAAGGACAAAAATCTCAGTGATGGCCTTGAGTAAGGAAGCAATGAAGACTGTGGAAGCCTTTCAGCTGGTCCTAACTCAGGCCTTCGACTAAGGAGGGAAAAAAAGAAGTTCTAGCTCACCTGGAGTCCAGAGAGTTGACCAAAAGTGGGTTTGATGTCAAAGCCCCACCTAAGGGCCAGAGAGTAAATATTTTAGGCACACATTCTCTGTTGCAACCGCTCTGCTCTGCAGCTGTAGGTCTAAACCAGCCATACGTAATGTATAATATACATTACATGAGTGTGACTGTGTTCCAATAAAATTTTGTTTACAGAAACAGAGGGCAGGCATTTTGGGCTAATGGGCCATAGTTTGTCAACCTCCACTCTAATACCCTGGGGAACTTGCAAAAGAATATACATAGCCTACTTGGTATTCAGAAATTTATTGTCCCAAACAAATTCATTTTTCCATTTCTTGTATTTAAACATAGAAGAAATTCATGATTGAAATCTCAAAAACATTTTAAGAATTCCAGAGTAAAAGAGACCACATTTTCAGAGCCTTGAATCCAAATATAGTCATGCTGCCTGCCCCAATAAATCTTGCCTCTCTCTTCTCTTAGCCTCCAAACTCTCTGCCTGTTCACTCTGAACCAATTAAAGCTGAGGACTCATGACCACAGAATGGCTTCTGCCTTTCTAATGACCTACAAGTGTCTTACAGCTACACCTGTTAAGGCCTCACGGTTCCAGAAATGGATTCCCAGGATTTATAAGGTATAAAGGACAGAGCCAACCAAACCCAGCATTGTGGATATTTTTTTTATTTGACCTATAGAGGCAAGTGAGTATACTTTCCCTAATCCATGGGGCTGGGTGGGGCTGCCACTTTGGAACCCAGGGAGGCAAACTCAGATATATTCTATAGGCCTGGAAGCCTAAGTATGCTCACCTATGAAATGGAATTAACAATATTGCCTACTTCATAGGTCTTTTGTGAGGATTTAATGACATTATTAATGAGTACCTAGCACAGTGCTTAACATAAGTATTTAATAATGTTACCTATTATTATAATACTATTATTCTCAGTGCCAAAAAGGCTGGTGGAAGAACCTCAACCCTAATCCCGTTACAAAAAGCCACTAACAGCAGACTAGAAGCCACAGATTTGCTGCCAATTAGCTTGTTGAATTTTCTTCACAAGGGATATTCATTTATTCAGGTCCCCAAATTACAGTCAATCTTTCCCTTAATAGCAAATATATATCACACTTTCTCCGTTTCTCCTCCTGAGCCCATTATGTGTGTCATTATTCAAACACACAATTCTTTCCTTCTGAGCCTAGAAGCAGCCACAAAATCTATTTCACCAGTGAGCTGGGAAGTCCAGTGTTTTCCTGGCACGTCTGAATTCGCTATAGCTGTATCAGAGGGCTATCTTGTGAGAACTTCTTAACCTAAAGCTTGCAGAGAAATGTGAGGTATCAGTTCAGAAAAGTTTGGGAAAGATTGCAAAGCAACCTGATTTCTTTTCTGACCACCAAAACTAAAAGAGGAATAGATTTAGATTTTATGAGATTCCTAGAAGTAGTATCAGAATTCCTCATTTGGAGCAAATAAAGGATCTATATCATCTATATCTATCTGTAGGTAGATAGAAAGATCAATAGATGTACATGTAGGTGTGTATCTATCTATATTAGTATAGACATAGATATCCTTATAACAAATGCTAAGGAAATATTGCCTACTTAGGATCACTCCAACTCATTGCTCTGTAAAGTGGTCCATGTTCCATCTGGCTAGGTCAATATTGGATCTTAAGCATTTACTTCAACTTAAGGAAATGCCAGAATTTACAAGTACTTTTTAAAGTCTGAGTCATCAAAGATATCTGTGTCTTTTGGTTATTGGAGAGACAACAATACTAGTTATTCAAAATTTCCCTAAATATGCTGAAAAATCCAGAAGGTTTTAAAAACAAAGAGTATGTTGGACCTGATTCATATCCCTGCTCTGTCCCTTACTAGCTTAATCTTGGTGAGCCTCATTTTCTAAAAAATGTGTGCATGTCCTAACACATAGTGCATTTTTATTAACAATAACATCTGACTTATAAAAGTGTCAAGGAAATTACATTCACTCATTTACTTAATTATGTTTTATTTAATCACTGAGACTAGTGATTTTAACTTGGAAAATAAATAAATCCAAGGAAGGCTAATCATAGAACAGAATACATAGCAAACCCTGATATAAATAATTTTGAGAGTTCCAAAACAAAACAAAAGAAACTGAAGGATTATTCCTGAGCTTTAACCCAATTCCCAAAGTTACAACGAAAGTGATGATCAATACAAGGAAAGAGCAACAACTTCCACTGTGAATGTAGGAAGTAGACCTAGGTCCTGGTCATCTCATACACCAGGCTACAGCACCCTTAAGAGGAAAAAATGTAACATCTGCCTGGTGTCTTCTCTTTGTTTTTCTCTGGATGCTACAGCTAAGACCAATACATGCCTGCCTGCTAATTGGGTTTCTTGATCAATCCTACTCACGGGAGAATCTCAGGAAATATTTTAAGAGCTTTAGGTCAGTTCTCCAGGACTCGGTTTCCAGCCAGTGATTCTTATTCCTTATCTTGATCTAATATTTGGTTTAATTTTTCCTAAGTTCTAATGCTTCTCTAATACCTAAATTCCTATTTTATTCCCTATAGTATATTCTCAGAATCTTTAGGTTCAGAACCTTAAATTTTTCTTTCAAATCCCCCCTTGAAGGACTAGAATCTGAATCACTGCAAAGAAAACTGCCCAATGAACATCAAATTGGACTATGTCATGAATGAGAAATAAAATTTAGTTGCATTAAGCTACTGAGATTTTAATGTTGTTTGCTCCAGCACTTAGCCTAACTAATACCTAAATTTTTCATCAGAAATTGGAGATTCTGACTTATCAGTAGGAAAGTGGTCAGCAGGCTGAAAATCAGGAAGTGTTATTCTGTGGAAAAGACATTTGCAAACGTGTTGCCAACAACAATATGGTAGGCAGGCCATATGCTTATTGAATCATAGCTCTAGGGAAAGAAGTTGGAAAATAATATTAGTAGTGTATACTAGCTATTGTCATATGCATTTGGCAAGGTATTACAAGAAAGAGATCAGCTTAGGAAAGAGTTGGCCACTTTGTGAGCAGAAATGGAAGGAAACTGAAAAAGTTTAAAATTTTGGATCATCGAAGGGTTGGAAATGTCTATGACTATGCCTTCTAGATCCCAAATAGTAAATGATGTGATTAAGGAAGACTTAGAGTGACCAAAAAACTGTGGATCGAAGTGACTAAGTCTAGCAGCAAATATCACATTAATAACCAGTTTTAGCCACCTTAAAATGGTTTAAGGTGGTTTTAGCCACCTTATCATTAAGAAAAAGACAAATGAGAAAATTAGGCAATAAAATCAAGCTATTTTGAGACTAAAGTATGGAAAGCAACTTTGGGCATGGTTACAGGCACATGGTATTGATTCCAAGCAAACAAATCTGAAGTTTTGTTTATATGGAAATTGCATGGCAGATAAAACCATGAGGGTGGTCTAAAGGAACTTGTAACTGAAGAGCATTAAAATAGTCTTTAGGCAGGCAGTACACTGGCAAAGCTCTGCAGCCCTAGGGAATTCATTGACAACTTCAAATATGCCAAGAAGGGTAAGTGATAAGGAAGAACCTCACAGAGAGTAGACTCAGGGGCCCATGGAGAATAGTGTGTAAAAGGAGTGCCTTACAGAGAGCAGACCCAGGGAAGAATCAAGGATCTTCCTCTCCTCTATAGGGCTGGGATACCTCACAGTGTTTGTCCAGCTTGATTGCCCTTGACCAGTGACTGCTGTGTCTCCCTTTTGCACCCTTTCCAAATGGAACTATTTGTTATGGTGGGTATAAGGGAAAGATTCTAAGTTTATAGGTCATAGGACTAGGAGGAACTATATCCGATATGATGTAGAGGCCACTTTGAGCTAGACTTTGGAAGTGACTGTATGTGTGGAAAAAAAGAAGAAAATGAAAATTTGGTTACCAGAAGGAGCAGAGTATGGTGGAAATGCTAGTGTGTACCAATATCCACGTTCCCCTTTTCTTGGACACACAGAAAACTATATTTTTCAGCCTTATTTGCAGTTGGGTATAGTCAGGTGATTGAGTTCTAGCTAAGGGAATGTGGGAAGAAGTGAAATATTCTAATTCTAGGCAAAGCTGTAGGTCCTCCTGCAGTGGAGGACCCTGATCCTAGAAGAAGGGTAAGAAAACTACAATGCACATCTGGCTATCTGCCTATCTTTGTATAATCACAAACTAAAATGGTTTTACATTTTTTAAATTATTAGAAAAATAGGAATAGTAATATTTCATGACATGCAAAATTATATAAAATTTAAATTCCAATGTCACAAAAAAATTTTATTGGAACACATCCATGTTCACATTCATTTATATTGTCTATGGCTACTTTTACACTACAATGGCACAGTCGAATAAGTGCAATAGAGAACATACATGGCACTCTCTTTGCTGTATCCTGCTAACTCAATGCACTACACACTGCAGGATGTCATTATAACTTAACAGCATTTGAACCATGCATACCATTGTACCATGGCCTTTTCTTTTATGTTTTTTTTAAACTATCAGTGCATATCCATCAGGTTGAAAACAGAAAGGAAGAGATAAGTGGACTTCAAATGGTGCACTTTTAAGGCACAGTGGAATGTGGACTATTTTGTTATCAAATTAGTTGACAAAACATTGTGTTTTTATGCAATGATATTATACCTGTGGTAAGCAAAATAATGGCCTCTCAAAGAGGTCCACATCATAATCTCCCAAATCTCTGAATATGTTACTCTACATTTTAACAGAGATTTTGCAGATATGATTAAGTTAAGGATCTTGAGATAAAGAGATTATTCCAGTGGCCTCAATGTAATCACAACGATCCTTACAGGAGGGAGGTAGGGGAGTAAGGTCAGAGTCAGAGGAGGAAATGGGACCGTGGAAACAAAGACTCAAGTGATGTGATTGCTGACTGGGGCCTATGAGCCAAAGAATTCAGAAACCCTCTAGAATTGGGAAAAGCAGGTAAAGAAAGTATTCCTCAGATCTTCCATAAGGAACACACCCTGACCAACACCTTGGTTTTAACCCAGTAATACCCCCTTTGGATTTCTATCCTCTAAAACTCTAAGACAATAAATTTGTGTTGTTCTAAGTCACTAAGTTTGTGGTATTTGTTACAGCAACAATAGGAAACTAAGGCAATACACATTGGTATTACTGGTCTTAGCACTCATCACAATATTCCCAATGTACATAAAAGGAATGTCCAGAAAAATTAGGAAATTTAAAACACATTATCTTATTATGGTAAGATTTCTTCACAAAAGTAAAAAACAAAAATGCAGCTACAACCTCAGTAAGTTTCCAAGTGACTCTTTTGTTAGCCAAGCAAAGAAAGCTGTCAACTGATGGTGAGTTAATTAAACTGTGTTTGATTGCAATAGCCAAATAAATGAACCCAGAGAAAATGAATCTAAAACTATTAGCCTTTTGATGAAAACCAGTTGCTCAAAGAGTTAAGGATATTGGGAGCAACATCAATAGTCAATAAAAAAATAGAGTAAATGGTTTTGAGTGGTTTGTCTTAGTTCTTGATGAGTAGATGTTATGTATACTGCTCATTGTTATTGTTTAGTCAGTGCTGAGTTTGCATCTATTGAATCATCTGTGTGGAACAACTATAGGTGAGTATATTTTCAAAGAAGTCAAGGAAACATTAATTCAGAACAACCTGAGGTGGAATCTGCTAAGATGTGTTACAACTGATGGTGGCAAAAATATGTGGAGCAAGATAAGGTTTACTTGAACAAATTCCCAAAGGTAGTAGAAAAATAAGGTGGTTAAAGTCTATGATCATAAGCCGGTACTTTGCAGAAAATATTTTTATCTATCATGTGTTACTGAACCAAAATTATCAACAGTGAACTTCATTTGCTCTCATGCACTTACCCATCATCAGTTCCATGAATTTTTGTCAAAAATAGAAGCTAGATACCTTGACTTGCCCTACTCCACAGCAGATCAATGCCTTAGCAGTGTTAAAGATTTTTTGTTTTTGTTTTTCCAGCTCAGGGTCAAAATTGAAATTTTTACGAGCAAGGAAAACTGCACTCAGCTATGATTAGCAAACACTAGATTGCTTTGCAAGTCAGCTTTTCCCACAGAATTGATAATGTTTAGAGAATTCAACCTAAAATTTCGAGATAAAATAATACTTATATGTAAAACTTTATAGTCATTTCCATAACAACTAATGTTTAAGTCAAAAGTAATGTCAAGCTGCTTTATACACTTTCTGTACTGTAAATTTAAAACAAGAAACAAAATCTCTTTGCAGTGATTTTCCCCCAGCTCAAACTACCATTCCAGCAGTGTTTTTGGTACCTCAATGCAAGTGCAAAAGAATTTTCCATATTTAAAAATCCATATTTCTGTATTTCAAAATTGTTCATTTGAGGACCTTCTCCCAATCTCAGTTGGAAGTGATTAGTCTGTAATGTAATAACACATTACAAGGCAAAAGAATAATTTAATATAATCCTATAAATGTTTTGTAAGAGACGAATATGGTCAATTTATAACTAGAATCTATATAGAACTCAGGAAAATCAGCAAGAAAAAATCAAACAACCCCATTAAAAAGTGGGCAAAGGCTATGAACAGAAACTTTTCAAAAGAAGATAGACTAATGGCAAAGAAACATGAAAAAATGCTCAACATCTCTAAGCATCAGGGAATGCAAATCAAAACCACAATGAGGTATCACTTAACTCCAGTGAGATTGGCTTATATCAAAAAGTCCCAGAACAACAAATGTTGGCGTGGATGCAGAGAGATAAGAACACTCATATACTGCTGGTGGGACTGCAAACTAGTATAACGTCTATGGAAAGTAATATGGAGATACCTCAAAGAACTAAAAGTAGAACTACCATTTGATCCATTATTGGGCATCTACCCAAAGGAAAAAAAGACATCTGCACTCGAATGTTTATAGCAGCACAATTCATAATTGCGAAGATGTGGAAACAACCCAAGTGCTCATCAGTACATGAATGGATTAATAAAATGTGGAATATGTATACCATGGAGTTACTACTCAGCCACAAAAAACAATGGTGAGCTAACACCTCTTGTATTATCCTGGATGGAGCTGGAGCCCATCTTCCTAAGTAAAGTATCACAAGAATGGAAAAACAAGCACCTTATATATGCACCATCAAATTGGTACTAATTGATCAACACATGTGCACATATGAAAGTACATTCATTGAGTGTCGGGCAGGTGGAAGGCGGGAGGAGGGGATGGGTATATTCACACCCAATGAGTGAGGTGCGCACTTTCTGGGGGAGGGCATGCTTGTAGCTCTGACTCAGGTGGTGCAAAGGCAATATATGTAACCTAAATGTTTGTACCCCTGTAATATTTTGAAATAAAAAAATTAATTAATTAATTTTTTTAAAAAGTTAAGAAAAATTGTATATGCACAGATTGATAAAAGTACCTGGCAGGACTTATCTATTTGAAAAGACATTTTCAAAAAGGTGAAATACATAAAATTTCATTACAGATCAGCATTAACCAATGAACATTTGTAATCATTTTGATGAAAAGGAAACTAAGCAAAGAATATCCCCCAACAAAATAATTCCATTTTTCTCATTAGTAGACATGCATTACAAGGAATTGTACTCAGTTATTATAGTCTAAATTTCATCAGAATAATACCTGATGAAATTTGTTTTCTCTCTTGTTACATGTGTACCTAGATAATATCTTTATTTTGTCTCTTAAGCCTAAAATGTTTACTATCTGATCTTTTACAGAAAATGTTTTCTGACCCCTGCTCTAGAAGATGGTAAAGCCATTAGATATAAGGACACTGTATTCCTAATCACTCTGTGGGAGGCTGATCACCAGACATTCAATTGAGTCATGGCATGAGTGGGAAATTAACCTTTGTTGTGGTAAGCCACTAAGATTTGTGGGTTTTTTGTTACAGCAGGCAGTGTTATTTACCATGACTAAAACAACTTCTTAATTATATGACTGAAATTCATGTTTAAAGAAGTCTCAGAAACCATAAGTATTTCCGGGAAATATTAAGTCTCTTTAGGAAATGGCAACAGATGCATTATCCTAGCAAAGTGAAACAACATGGAGAATTCATCTTTCATTAATTAAGCCAATATTTTTTCGAGGCACTGTAAGGCAGTATGCAGTGTTTATTTGATGTTTTTCTTTGAAATTATAAATTCTTACTTATTTTAGAATTGAGCAATTTAATGTATTTAAATCAGTAAATCGTCAGAAGCCCCATGCAATCCTGTTCAATAAGTCTTTGCTTAGACAAAGAGAGAACATGTATTTTTGCTTTCCTAAAGGAGGAATTTCTCATCCCTCTAAAATGATACTAAACTGTTCCCTACTTGCCAACTAGAAAGGAATAAATTTCAAGGTCTGAATGGGACATTACTTTGAAATATCCCCAGAGAGAGCACTAAGCAAACTCCTGTAATAAAATGCAATCATCAACTTGCCAATATTTGTTGCAACTGCATGAGGAAGTAGAGAAAGCAAAACACTGAAGAAAGAGATTTTCCTTCATTTAGCATTGTAGAGTGAATAATTACCTGAGGTGAAAAGCATTTCACTTTCTAATTCAGAGTAGAATCAGGTCCATAAAATTAAATGATATAAGTGTGGCTCAGTTTTAATATTTTAAAATCATATTAAAAGTATTTTCTGGATATCTATAACATGACTATGTATCCCAGGTCTTATGCTGATCATCCTAAGCAATGTTTTCCAAATGCTCCTAAGTATGGGAATTACTTAGGGTGAGGAGGAATTTGTTAACATGCCAGTGTTCACATCCTAGAATCTGATGCATTAGCTGTGGTGAGGGGCCAAGAGTCTGCACTTTCACAAATTCACATTGAAGGCTAAAATGTATGCTGGGTATTTTGAACTGGTTCATTAAGCATCTTTTCTGCCTTCTTAGACTCTGTTGTACCTAAGGTTCTATCTGCAAATTAATTCTATTAATTAGTTGCACTTGCAGAAAATTTGAAAGGTAAAGCAAGTTGGAAACAACCTTTCTGCCCCTCTTTTGGCTATTTCTGCTATTGATCATGGTTGAGGTCACACATTTTCTCAGGTAATATTTTAGTATCCATTATCCAATTTTTTATCTGTTGAACAGTGGCAATTTTAGAAGTAGCAGTGGTAGTTTTTTTTTTTTTTGTCATAGTTCCAGAGATAACCCACTGTTCTAGAACTGTTCCTGGGGATGCAGATAGGAAATTACCTTTTAAAATAACTACCAAATCAAAAGATTCTTAGAATTAAATGATAATGGGGACACAAGTTATCAAAATTTGTGGGATACAGCAAAAGCAGTCCTGAGAGGAAAACTTATTGCCTTAAATGCCCACATCCAAAAGACAGAAAGTTCATAAATCAGTAAACTAATGAATCATCTCAAGGAAATGGAAAAGGAAGAGAAAACCAACCCTAAACCCAGCAGAAAAAAAAGAATAACCAAGACCAGAGCAGAACTAAACGAAATCGAGAACAAAAGAACTATACAGAAAATTAATAAAACAAAAAGTTGATTATTTGAAAAGATAAACAAAATAGACAGGCCACTTGCTAGATTGACCATAAGCAGAAAGGAAAGGACTCTAATAAACTCAATTGGAAATGAAAAAGGACAGGTCACAACTGATATCACAGGAATACAAAACATCATCTTTGAATACTATAAAAATCTCTATGCCCAAAAACATGAAAACTTGGAGGAAATGGACAAATTCTTAGAAACACACCACCTCCCTAGGCTTAATCAGGAAGAAATAGCATTTCTAAACAGACCAATACGTAGCACTGAAATTGAAGCACTAATAAAAAATCTTCCAACAAATAAAAGTCCTGGACCAGATGGGTTCATGCCTGAATTCTACCAAACCTACAAAGAAGAACTTGAGCCTGTACTGCAGAAATTATTCCATAACATCGAGAAGGATGGAATCCTCCCAAACTCATTCTATGAAGCCGATATCACCTTGATACCAAAGCCAGGAAAGGACACAAAAAGAAAAGAAAACTACAGACCAATGAATGAATATAGTCACAAAAATTCTCAATAAAAT
The DNA here is from genome assembly GCA_023783475.1 of Daubentonia madagascariensis. NCBI lineage: Eukaryota > Metazoa > Chordata > Mammalia > Primates > Daubentoniidae > Daubentonia > Daubentonia madagascariensis. Next base: position 24,600,035 of record JAKFHU010001244.1, on the reverse strand, counting down.
CCTAGCAAACTAAATTCAAATGTACATCAAAAAAAAATTCATCACAAACAGGTGGGCTTCATCTCTGAGATGTAGGGATGGTTCAACATATGTGAATCTATAAATGTAATTCACCATATAAACAAAAGCAAGAACAAAGACTATACGATCCTCTCAATAGATGCAGAAAAGGCTTTTGACAAAATTCAGCCCCCTTTTATGGTAAGAACTTTTAACAATATAGGCATAGATGGCTCATACCTCAAAATTATTAAAGCCATATACAATAAACCAACAGCCAATATCATACTGAATGGGGAAAAATTGAAAGCATTCCCCCTTAAAACTGGAACGAAACAAGGTTGCCCACTATCTCCACTTCTATTCAACATAGTGCTGGATGTCCTTGCCAGAGCAATCAGACAAGAGAGAGGAATCAGAGGTGTCCAGATGGGGGCAGAAGAGATCAAACTTTCACTCTTCACTGACAAGATGATATTATATCTGGAAAACCCCAAAAATTCAACCAAGAGACTACTGGAATTGATAAATGAATTCAGCAAAGTCTCAGGATACAAAATCAATGCACACAAAGCAGTAGCCTTCATGTACTCCAATAACAGTCAAGCCGAGAAACAAATCAAAGATGGAAAAACTTTCACAACAGCACCAAAGAAAATTAAATATTTAGGAACATATGTAACTAAGGAGGTGAGAGACCTATATAAAGAGAACTATGAACCGATAAGAAAAGAAATTGCAGAGGATGTAAACAGATGGAAAACCCTACCATGTTCTGGGATCAGTAGAATTAACATTGTAAAAATGTCTTTGCTACCTAAAGTGACTTACAGAATCAATGCAGTCCCTATCAAAATACCAACATCATTTTTTGCAGATCTAGAAAAAATAATTCTACACTTTGTGTGGAACCACAGAAGACCCTGTCCAGCCAAAGCAATCTTAAGCAAAAAGAACAAATTGGGAGGCACCAATCTACCAGACTTCAAACTATACTACAAGCCTATAGTAACCAAAACAGCATGGTACTGGCACAAGAACAGGGACATAGACCAATGGAACAGGACTGAGAACCCAGATATAAAACCATCCTCATACTGTCATCTGATCTTTGGCAAAGTAGAGAAAAACACACAGTGGGGAAAGAATCCCTATTTAATAAATGGTCCTGGGAAAATTGGATAGCCACATGTAGAAGACTGAAACTAGATCTGCACCTCTCACCTCTCACAAAAATCAACTCACGATGGATAACAGACTTAAACCTAAGACGTGAAACATAAGAATTCTGGAAGAAAACGTTGGAAAAACTCTAATAGACATTGGCCTAGGGAAAGAATTTATGACGAAGACCCCCAAAGTAATCACAGCAGCAACAAAAATAAATAAATGGGACCTGATCAAATTAAAAAGCTTCTGCACAGCCAAGGAAACTAGCACTAGAGTGAACAGACAACCTACAGAATGGGAGAAAATGTTTGCATGCTACACAGCTGATAAAGGTCTGATAACCAGAATCTATAGAGAACTTAGGAAAATCAACAAGAAAAAAATCAAACAACCCCATTAAAATGTGGGCAAAGGACATGAACAGAAACTTTTCAAAAGAAGACAGAATAATGGCTAGCAAACATATTAAAAATTTCTCAACTTCTCTAATCATCAGGGAAATGCAAATCAAAACCACAATGAGATATCACTTAACTCCAGTGAGATTGGCTTATATCAAAAAGTCCCAAAACAACAAATGTTAGTGGGATGTGGAGAGATAGGAACACTCATACACTGCTGGTGGGACTGCAAACTAGTACAACCTCTATGGAAAGTAATATGGAGTTACCTCAAAGAACTAAAAGTAGAACTACCATTTGACCCAGCAATCCCACTACTGGGTATTTACCCAAAGGAAAAAAGACATTCTATATTAAGGACATCTGCACTCGAATGTTTATAGCAGCACAATTCACAATTGCAAAGATATGGAAACAACGCAAGTGCCCATCAGTACATGAGTGGATTAATAAAATGTGGTACATGTATACCATGGAGTATTACTCAGCGATAAAAATCAATGGTGAATTAACACATCTGGTATTATCCTGGATGGAGCTAGGGCCCATTCTTTGAAGCAAAGTATCACAAGAATGGAAAAACAAGCACCACTGGAACTCACCATCAAATTGGTACTAACTGATCAATATTTATGTCAAACATGGAAATAATATTCATCAGGGGTCGGGCAGGAGGGAGGGAGTTAGAGGGAATGGGAAAACTCACACCTAATGGGTGCGGGGCGCACTGTCGGGGGGATGTTCACAATTATAGTTCTGACTTGGGCAGTGCATAGGCAATATATGTAACCAAAGTGTTTGTACCCCCATAATATTCTGAAATTAAAAATAAATAAATAAACAATATGCATTGAAAAACAATAAAATAAATATAATAACTTCCAACTATTTTGTAGGCACCTTATTCACTACAACATGTCCGTTTCTGTTTAAAATACCTAGAGTGTTTTCTGTTTCATGAACTAAACTGTGACTAATAAAGAATATGACATCAATGTTAACATTATTCAGCAGTGGGGTCCAGAATAGCACCATCATTTGTACCTCTTAGAAACCTATTCTTTTCTCATCATATAGGAATGCATTTGTGCTAATTCTTTAATGATATCAAGATATCCTTGAATTCCCTTGATTGATACTTGGACAGCAAATATTCTTGCCCACTTCTACCCTACCTGTCCCCTTCCCCATGCCACACACTCATGAAAGGACCAAGGATCACAGGAGTGTTTAACCACTGCTTCTCTATGGGGAGACTGTCCTTAGGCTGGTACCACAGACCCTTCCTTGGAAGGCTGGAATCATTTGTAGATGAGAGAAGAGCTCTACCACACTATAAACTTCATGAGGGTGGATACTTTTGCTTGTTTTGTTTTTCTTCAATGCTGCAATTACAACACCTAGAATAGTACCTGATAATCAATTATAATTATATAAGGCATTCAATAAACAATAAAAATGTGTTGAATGATGCATTAGTCTAGGACAATGTAAAGAAGTTACTGCTTCTTATTGAGGTAAGGCTTCCAGAACCATGTACTGCATCAAGGGTAGAATGGGATATTAGGGCTTAAATAAAAAAAAAGAAAAAGAGTTTCCAGCATGTGGGAATAAGCACAGTATCTAAGTAGTCTGAGACTTTGCCTACCAACACCTAAATTTCTGAATACCATGATTCTCACCGGTATGCTTTGCCGACAGGGTAGGCCACTCTGTGACCCCATGTTGTGCTCTCAGATATTGTTCTGAGCCAATTTGTCTAAAGCCAGTCCCTCAAGGGATGTCATAGAAATGCCTCCGCTACCTTCCATCAGAATGCCAAACCTAGCCTTGCACTGCCTTGATTTTCTACGGCCCTTACCACTAACTGAGTGCTGAGGTAGAAGCTATGTCTTAGTAATAAGAGCAAAATCTAGGTTATCAAAATCAGCACCCACATTTACAGTCAAGTTACCATAAGCTGACTAAAAGCTGAGCCCCTGAGCACTGGGCTAAAATTAAGTACATCCCTGTTGCCTACAGTCAACACTGGTCCCAAAATTTTGGAAGAACTGATGACTGGTGGTGAATATCAAGGTGTGAAAGGTATGAGAAATCAATTAAATAAGTTGAGATAATCTCCGCTAAGGGATATTGTATTTTATTCATTTGCATCACTTGCAAAAGCTGATCCTTGTCAGCAGACATGGAATTCCCGAGGTTTGAACAGATGGGGGCTCTGGGACAACAATATCCATGCAACATTTTGTCTAACTCATGACTTACGTCTTTCTGCAGTGTTCCCCCACTTTCATTATCACTGCCACTACTCACTCTGTAAAATTGTAATCCAATAACGGAAAAAACTCTTAACATTATAAACCTTCAGCACAACTGAGCTATGTGAGCATTTTAAAAAATAGTCAATGGTTCTAAAGTAGATTACACTAAACAAGAGGAAAATATAAACAGTATGAAAACTCTTTTCCCAAGAATAGCTACGATCTTACAGAAACTTCCTTCTAGTCTCCACAAATGACTGATCCAGTTTCTCCCATCTCTAGCCTAGCTTCCAGCCCTTTTTGATTCTTTCCTATTTCCATGAGACAGGTGCCATGTTATTTCCATATTAAATTTGCCAATGAACTTCCCAGTCTTTTCTCTTAGATAAAAATATCTTCCATTCTGGTGTATATTGAAATTGCTCTCCCACAACTCAATGTTTCCAAGCCACCAAATCCAAATCAGTTAGCTCACATTAGACCAAATGACAAAATTTAATTTTGATGATTCATTTTCCAATAACTGTTTGAACTTCAATGTAGCAAACATGTATTGAAACCCTCTCATGTACCAAGCACTGGGCAAGGTTGTAGGCAAACATGTATTGAAACCCTCTCATGTACCAAGCACTGGGCAAGGTTGTAGGCAAAGATGAACAGCTATGGCTTTTCCCTTCGAAAAGCTGTTTGTGGTACCATGGGCAGATCCACAAAAACAACTAGAAGGCAAAGCATGATATGACTTAAACTGAACTATCAAACTGAATGATCAAAGTGAGCACCAAATTTGGCAAGCATTGAGGAAAATAAAGGTTGGGATTCATTGGATACAGATTATAGCCACTAGAGTCATTTAAGAGACTAATTTCAGTGAGACTGGGCTGTACTGTCTGTAAGATATAACTTTTTTCTAAATCAGATTATATCAATTCTGAAAGTGCTTCCTTAGTTGCCAAAAAAAACAAAGATTAGTTATAGTTTTATATTATGTTTAGCCTTTATTTTTTAAACTTTACTGACATAAAAAACTACACAAAATTTTCTTTTGACAAGGAATACCTAAGATATAGTCATAATTTTGACAGTTTAGTATTGAATAATACTTCTATATTTAACATGAATAATCCAGGGTCAGAGTAATCTTAGATAGTTTATATTTGTTTTAAGTTTTTAAAATCCCTTTTATTTCAAAAGAAATCAACACTTGACTGTAAGTAAATAAGTATTTGAAAGTGCACACATGGTAATAATATTCATCAGGGGTCGGGCAGGTGGGAGGGGGTGGGATGGGAAAACTCACACCTAATGGGTGCGGGGCACACTGTCTGGGGGATGTTCATGATTGTAGCTCTGACTTGGGCAATGCAAAGACAATATATGTAACCAAACTGTTTGTACCCCATAACATTCTGAAATAAAAAAAAGAAAGTTAAATTTCATTACTCATAGGTTCTATTGACTTTATTCTTTCTAAACCTCAAGAAATCAGGAATTGCAGAACAAAGCCAATTCTGTTAGTTTTCATTAAATATTCTCACATACTGTTTAATTTTTCTTATTTTCTACAATAGACATATGTGGCTTCATTTAAAAATATATTTAAAAATAATTCTCATAAAATTTTCTAACTTTGGGACTACATGTTTCCTCTGGATAGCACTAACCATAAAACCTTTTCACTTGTATTTGACAAGACAGAGAAAAGTAAATGGCCTTATTATAAGTAATTGTGTGAATCCATACAATTGTTCAAGTGTTCTTGAAACTTTCACATTTGCTGTCAGTCAGCACTTGCATAGTGTCACTGAAAGAAGAATCCTGGGAATTATTGAATCCAGTTCCCTCATTTCACTGATGAGACTCAGAAAAGAAAACCAATGTACCCAGGATCACACATTTTCTTAGTTAATGGGAATAAAAACTACAATTCTAGTTTCCTCTTTTAGGACACTTTTATTATAACACAGCTTCCTCCTTAATTAGCTATAAAATAATAAAAGTTCACTTTTGAAATAAGAGTTATAAGTAAAAGATACTTTATTATACCTCAGATATTTAATTATATCTGTGATAAATACTGCTATGAAATACCAGTTTTATAATTTAGGACATGTAAGAAAATTTCACTTAAAGTTAGTGCTGGACTTGGGTGATAAGCAAGGTAGCATGTAGCTGTAAGTCAACACAATAATATATATACAGCCTTGTGTGCATAATAACGTTTTGGAAAATGATAGACCACATGTACTACAGTGGTCCCACAAGATTATAATACTGTATTTTTACTGTACCTTTTCTGTGTTTAGATACACAAATACTTACCATGGTGTTATTAATACAGTTGTCTACAGTGTTTAGTATGGTAAAATGCTGTACAGGTTTGTGACCTAGGAGCAATAGGCTATACCATGCAGCCTAGGTGTACAGTAGGCTATACCACCTAGGTGTGTGTACAAGTTCTCTGTGATGGTCACACAATGACTAAATCACCTAACAATGCATTTTTCAGAACATGTCCCTGTCATTAAATGATACATGACTGTATTAGTGTAAATCCTTCTGATCAATAAGCACTTTTTGCACATTCATATTTGCAGAACACCCGTCCTACTTTCCAGGGAAAATGGTTGGGGAGGCTACAGAGGATTAAAGAGAAGTAAAGGATATGGTTTTTACATTTCAATAAAACCTTCAATCTAAAAGTCAGGGAAAAAAATCCCAGAACAAATAAAACAACTTTCTTATTGATTTTTTAGGCCTTTAAAATTTTTTATTTGTTCAGATATATTGAGAGAGTTAATCATCTTTAACCTCTTCTCTCTTACCCCCTAATTCCCATTCCAGATATAAATATTACACCTCCCTCTTAAAAAGCATTCAAGAATCTGGTCACCTCTTAAATTGCCATTGGATGATAAAAAGAGTCTGGCTTCATTTTTTTGATGTTTGTTTACAGTTTTTAAGCCTTCCCCTTTCTCTTCCCTCCGGCCCCACATCAGAGACAGCTGTTGAGAAAGCCCCAGGTGCTGCCTTCTTTGGCACCAGTGGGAAATTCAAACCCTGTGTGTTAACTTTCAATCCATCCCTAATCCCCTACCACCACCAAACCCCCAAGTCAATTTTCCCTGCAGTCTCTCAAGGGCAGATTTGGCCCTTTTTGGACCAGCTTGGAAAGCCTATCTTGTTCTCCCCCAAACTTCATAAGGTGGGTAATAAACCTTTTTAAGCCCTCTTGGTGTGGGTGTATGTTACCTTGAGTCTTGACATCAGAACCACATTTTGCGTGGCAGAATGTCCCGTTTCTCTGGAGTGGCCACAACACGTTATCACGCTGGTTTAAGTACCATCACCACTTGCCTGGATTATTGCCATAACCTTCTACATTTTTGTCTCCCAGCTTTAGCTCTTGTTCCATTTTTGTCTGTTTTCCACAGGGCAACCAAGATGATAAGTTAAAAACGTAAGTCATATCATGTCAGCCCTCCATTCAACATCTTCCAGTGGACTCATGCCGAATAAGAGCCCAAGTTTTTACCATGGACTCCAAAACTCTTTGTGATCTGTGATCTCTCCTCTTGTACCACTTGGATGCCATCACCTCTTACTTTCTTACCCTTCTCCCCTTTATCATTCCACTCCTGCTAGCCCCAGTGGCCCTCCTTGTTCCTGAAACAGGCTAAGCGTGCTCCACCTCATTTTCACTCTCTGTGCCTCTGCTGGACTTCTGGTCCTTTGCTATTCCTCCAGATGTCCTAATGGTCAGTTCCTTCATTTTCTTCATGACTCTGCTCACATATCACCTTATCAATGGCACTTTCTCTGACCACCTACATAAAAACAGCAATTCCCTCACTCTCTGACACTCCCCATTTGTATTATTAATACTATGCTTTATTCTTTCTTTATAGCATTGATCACCTCCAACATATTATATATTATCAACTCATCTATTTATTATCTGTTTTAAACTAGAAATTAAGCTCCCTGAGGTCAGGGACTTTGTTCTGTTCATTGCTACATCCTCAGTACTTATCAGTGCCTAGCATAGAGAGTGCCTTCTATTAATATTTGTGGAAGTGCACACAAACACACACATACATACACACACACACACACAAGAATGCATAGTCTTAAAAATAACTTGCTTGGGTAGCTAAGCTGATTAACTAATCCTACCTCTCACTATAAACACACAGATATACAATGGACAACATGGAACATCTTTCCTGATTCTTACTCCAAATCTCTGTTTTCCCTGGGCAAGCAGAAAAGGAACAATATGCAGAATTAAAGAATAACACTAAAGATAACTTATTTTTGCTTCCTGATCTTATTCTGGACATGATGTCTGCTCTCGAATCGTTCTAATTGGCCTTCCGTTTCTGCAGGGAATACAAAGCTATGTCTTGAACTAAGAGCTGTGGGTTTGGTTTATGTTCAGGTGGATGGAGAAAGGGGGATGCTGGAATCCCTTGGGCCTGACCTGTGGCCACTTTAGCTCGTTTACATCACACACAGTGGTAATTAAGTCGACTAATAATTTTACAAGCCATTTTCTGAACTCCTCTTTTTTTTTTTAAATTTCTGCCCCGCAACTTTCAGGTGGAAGGGCTTGCAGGATGCTATTTGGAAAGCTGTAGCTTGTCTCACTGTGTTCTTTTTGTCCTATTGAGTTGACTCAGCATGGCAGTCCTTTGAAGACACTGAGAGCTCTGTGTTTGCATTCTCTCCAAAGAGATGCACACTAACTGTAGGCTCAGTAGAGAATGTAGAAGTCAGACTCTTCAGCCAAGCGAGACAGTTCCTATGGAAAGCTGCATGAGGCAAGGGTCTCACAGGAACCTTCAGGTTTCTTAAATTTTTATATTCTACATCTTTTTTTTGTTAAATCATAATTTAAAAAGTAGATCTAAATGATCTTAAATGCAAGGATTGAGGTTGTGTGATGCCCTACCTAATAGGACCCACAGAGATCTCCCATTGTTACATTTTAGCCTTGTGGCAATTCTGGCTCCAGAACATCCTGAGTTCCTCTCACCCTGCATTGGAATCAGTGACTCTGAATTCAATTTTTTATACTTCAGTTTTGCCTTTATTTTTAACTTTCTTTAGGACACTTAGCATCTTATGCCTTGTATACTTTTGTTTCTACCATTCTTATCACATTTATTATATGATACCTTGTATTTTAGTTATTTTTAAAGGTTGATTTTCCCCAGAGCAAAAGTTGCTTAAAGGCTAGGAAAATATTTTTGTGTCAGCCCGTAATCTTGGGCCATATCCTTCACCAGGAATCAGTGGGTCTGGTTACAATTTAAAATCTTGCTACCTAGTGTAAGTCAGCATCCAGGGTTTCTTAGCCTAGACCCCAGGTTTCTGTCTAGTGAGAAATAGTGTGAAAAAAAATAAAAACAGTGGTAATCTTTAGCCACCACCCAGATGTCAAAGGCAACTCATATCAAAGGGGCAGAGAGGATCAGCGACCACCAGTGATAAGATTGCCATACCCTGTACTTGATCTTGGTTCCAGCAGCAGTTCTTAATGGGGGTTTCCAGGCAAGTTCTCTATCAGGAGAGGCAGTTGCCTGTTCTTAATATATTATTGGATTCACATAAATTTAGAACTATTATATATTTTTAGTGGATTAAGATTTTGCCCTTGTGGAATGTCTCTTTATTTCAAATAACATTCCTTTCCTTACAGTCGTATATTGTCTCATGGTGACACAATAATTTTTTTAAAAGTGTTTGTATTACAGATCTTTTTCCTGCCTTTTGTTTTCAATTTTATGTTCAATGCATGTTTCTGGTAAGCAGCAGGTACTTGTTTTTCCCCTTTACATCCAGTGTAACAACTTGACTTATTACAGTATAATAAAAATGATTACTTTTCCCACTTCTCTAGCAATGTTAGAACCTTAAGACTTTTTTATCTCTTGAATTTGTTTTCTTATGAATTGTTAAATGATTTGTCATCCAAACTTGGTTAATGTACCTGCTGATTTGAAGGTGGGGAAGACCCAGATCCTCGCGTTCGTTTACTTAGTGGGCATGCCTAATTGAAAATAAAAGAGAACCTTAGAATTTTTAAACTCCATTCCACCTCCCCTCCCATTTTTTGTGTGATTGTCTTTTGTGAAAGTTAGCATTCCATTGGCCTCTGGCTTCTGTCATTTCTCTGCTGTTTTAAAATAGCCATACTTCTTCTTGCTGTCTTAATGCTTTTCTTTTGTCATTTTTGAGAAGTTTTACTATGATGTTTCTATGTTTCTATATATGATTTACTGTTTATTCTGATTGGGGTTCATAGAAATTCTTGATTAAGTGGTTTGATGTCTTTCATCAATTTTGGAAAATTCTTGTTTATTATCTGTTCAAATATTGCTTCTATTCCATTTTCTTGCTCCTTTTCTACTGAAACTCCCTCCATAATGAGATACTTTTCTTTAACCAGTTTAGTGCCTTTAACCTTAAATTCCATTTTGATTGATTTTAATATTGCTGCTCCTGCTCTCTTTTTGTTTGCATTTGCCTAGTGTTTCTTTATCCATAAGTCTCCTTTTTTGTAAAAAAAACTATTTATTACTTTATTTTGTGCGGGTTGCTTATAAAAAATATAAAACTTTTTGTTCAGTTTTCAACATGATCCGAGTTTTTGTCTGTAAATCTTTCTCTTACATGTAGCAGAATAACTAGTATACCTGATTTTATTTCTTCTTTTTAACTTTATTGGTTATTTTATCTCACAGTACCTGCTTGCCTCCAGAGAGTTAAGCACCTTGGAGTTGCTCAGGAGAGAAAGAAGGCTGCGTTCCAGTAGCCATATTTCCAGAATCCCCCTCAAATATCTCTCATATGCTATCTTATTTAGTCCTCCTACAAAACATTAACATTTTCAAAGAATGTATTTGTTTCCCTTAGGTCTGCATTTAGGAAGGATAACCTGTGTAACACCACATAGCAGCACACACCTGTCTTTGGAGCTGAGCTGAAGAGCCGATTTCTCTCTGGGTATAATCTGAAGTCTATTCATCTCTTCTGGAAATGTCTTCACTCCATAAATACTAAGATAGAGTAGTTGGAAATCTTTTCTGTGTAATCTCTCCATACAACCTTGGTCTACAGCCACAAATCAGTTCTAGAGAGCTGCCTTAAGGCATCCCATGCCTCCTCAAGACAGACATGACAATAATAACTATAGAAACAGCAACAACTGCAAGAATGTTGGTTACCAATTATTGATTGCTTACTTTGCACCACCAGGCAGTATAAAGAAAATATTGTTAATCTTCACAACTTTACAGGCCAGTGTAAATAGCCTTTTACTACTGACAAGGAAACTCGGGCTTTAGAGAATTTAATTAACTTATTCAAATTCATTCAGCTTTTTAGAGGATCTGAACATAGACCATCTTAGTCTTCCATTGCATTACAGATGATCAAGCTGGGCTCAGAGAAACCCTAGGTCTCCCTTGGAGCCTCCTTAGGGTAGGGAAGGATTGGGGTGGTATAGTTCCAGCCCCAGCCATGCTTCCATCTGAATCATGAAGCCCAGGGAGCCCTCACTGTGAAGATGGGAAGTAGGTGAGGGTTGCAACTGAAGATGACCACCCCACCTCCTTGGTTTGGCTTAGTTCTGTTCTTCCAACACTTTCTGTATCTCTGTGCTGTCCCAGGTAGTGTGCTAAAGCTCTTTCCTTCCTTGCCAATGCCTCATCTTTTTCCCATTTCCTAACTCCTATTCTGAGCCCTATTCTTAATTTCAACTGATTTCTATACATTATTAAATGATCACTAGCAATACTAAAGCTACAAGAAACCTTAGAGATAAGGTGAGAAAACCCTTTTATCTGACAGAAGCTGTGGCAGTAACTGAGGCCTAGGAGGTTTTGTGGCTTACTGGAGGTGAGGTCCTGACTCAGCTCTGTTCCCCTCCACATCCTGAAACATGCTACATGCTATCCCTGTGAGATTAGATGGGGCAGTTCATATGGTTTAGGGTATGATTTCTCTCAAGGGTACTTAAGGCTAATTCTTGAAGCTGTAATGCCTCGCAAACAACTGGCTGAGAAGGCTGCCTAAGGGTTCCTCACTTCCTTTGCCGTACTGCCTTTAAAAAAGGCTAAACTTGGCCTTGAAGAAATAAAATTCGTATTCTGGCCTTCCTCCATTCCGTATAGGAGAATAGACAGAGTAAAGACTGAGGCTGCAAAAATTAAATGTGGTATCTGCATGACTACAAATGGCTGTTGCTGGCTATCAATTTATGTAATTATGTTTTATCTTTATTCATTTATGCTTTATAATTTAAATATATTAAGAACTAAATAGAATATTTCCTAGAGGCCCTTCCTTGTGTGTGAGTGCGTTTATGTGGTTTTTTTTTAAAGCAGAGTCATGTTTATGCCCCATGGTCATCAGAGCTGACATGAAAATAAAATCACTGCTTTGGACCTAAGGCTTAAAACTATCAGGGTAGGTCCTAGTATACATTTACTATCCCTAGTGTATATTTTTCTTCCTTCTTTCCTTCCTGTATTCCTCAGAAATGTGTTTGGCAACCAGTCAAATGCTTTTTGCAGGCAGCCAAATATTTCTTCTCCAGGCCTGCCTTTTTCCTGAAGGAAGACAAAAGGCAACTTTCTTCTGTTTCAGATTAGAGCAGAGGCATCATGAACTATCTGTTTCATGTACACAGTCAAAGGAAAGAGCAATAGTAGTTCAGTTAGAATTTTTGGTTGCAAGTAACAGAAATTGACTTTAGCTAACTTAAGCCAAAAAGTTATTGGAAGGATTTTGGAAACTCACAGAATCCTTGGGAGGGATGGAGAACCAGGGTTGGAAAGCAGGCCATAATCAAGAAGGGTTGGCAGCAAGAACCACAGCCTGGTCCTGCCACAGGCAGGTCCCATTAGAGCATCTATTTCACCCCACCACCAATGGACACTCCACAGACAGCCAACATTAGACTCACAACCTTGCTTCTGAAAATATGGTATTTTAGTCTGTTCAGGCTTCTATAACAAAAATACCATAGATGGGGTAATTTCTGACTTCTGACAACAGAAATTTATTTCTCACAGCTCTGGAGGCTGGGAAGTCCAAGATCAAGGTGCCAGCAGATTTAGTGTCTGGTGAGAGCTCTCCACTTCATAGATGGTGCCTTGGTGCTGCGTCTTCACATGGCCCAAGGGACAAACAGACTCCCTCAAGCTTCTTTTATAAGAACACTACTAATCCCATTCATAAGGATGAATCCCTCATGATCTAATCACATCCTAAAGACCCCAACTGTTAATATTATCATATTGGGGATTAGGTTCCAATAAATGAATGTTGGGAGGACAGCGACATATGGTTACAGTTGTCTCTACCATTTTGCTAAGTTCTCTCAAGGTTCAAAGTCTAAGGTGAAAGCATCTGATTGTGCTAGCCCAAGCCACAGGCCTGCTGCTGGAGGTGAGGAGATAGTATCTGACTCCTTCCAACTCTCCAGTGAGAGATCCTGCATTCTTACACAAGAGGGAGTCCCTCTAATCAGAAGGGTATTCAGATATTAGTCAAAGAGTTCACTGTGAACAGTCAACAATTTTCCAGCTCATTTAGAGAATTAATCTGGTCTAATTTTGCATTATCTTGATGAATCCAATAAGATTGTCTACACTCCTAAATTAATGGGATAAATGATGAGACTGATTTGTCTATGAGTCCTGTTCAAAGTGAGGGGGATTTCCTTTCTATGTTCTGTGGGAAATACACATATGGGAAATAGTCTCAATAATTAGAGTCCTCCATACTCAAAATAATTCTATGCCCAAATAGCCTTCAAATCTAGAGAAAAAAAATAGTGTTTACATTTCCATCAGTGACCATTATGCTTGCTACATAGCAATGCTTGATAAATGTTTGTTGAGTGAATACTAATGAGAGTTACTTTTTATTTGATATGTAGCGATGTACCAGGCATTGTAAAAAGCAATTTATATGCATTATCTAGCTTAAATGTCACTATTACTATCCTTATTCTACAAATGAGGTAACCGATGATGTTAAGTAACTTGTTCAGTGTCATAGAGCTAATGATTGTGAAGTCACCAGAACCCTGGCCTATTTGGGTAAGCCAGGAATTGGGATACTTCCTCAAACATGTGCTCTACTCTGTGCTCCCAGGAAAGGGCTGCTGCCACTTCTATTTCAGTTCAGTAATCTTTGAGATAAGTTTTATCATCAATCTAAATATAGAATAGAAACAGAACAGAAACTAGAAGTTGTGTCTCTTCCCCCTCCATCTATATTGACATATATGGTTTATCCAGACCTTTTTTTTCTCTTGGTGAAGTTAGGGAGGATTTTGAAGGGAGAAAATACTATCACCTACAAGAGGGACAAGGGCTTTGAGACATGGTCAGAATGTATGATTTTAGGGAGTAGGAGGAAATAGAATTTTCCACTTATATTTTACTTATAAAGATAGGATTTCTACACACATAAGCCAATTCCTAGATAGAAATTTAACATATTTAACATAGAAAAGAGGATGAATCGTTGAGAGCTTAAGAAAAAAAGTTGACAATTGCTAATTGGTTAATTAGTCCTTAACTAAAATGACTCCAAATTTGAGCACTCCCAGATGCCTTGAAATGGAATGCACATGGTTGTTAGTCAGACAAGCAGCTGGCCTGTTTTCCTGCCCACCCTTCTTGATGGAGTACTTTCCTGAAGTAACACTTAAAAATGCAGAGAACAAAGGAAACACTCAATGCAGACCTCCATTCCGTGTCTGCAAAGAGAGGATCGGAGGCTAGTTCATTTGTGGTCAGAAAAAATGCACATGTGCATTCATTTATTCAACAGCATTTCCTGGGTTTCTGCTGTATGTCAGGCACCATGCTAGGCACTGAGAAACAGCAATAAACCAAACAGACGTGGTCCCTGTGCTTATCGAAGGCACCATCTTGCACAGGAATAGACTAAATAAATGACTAACAACCTTCATGATGTACACAATAAAAATAAAGGGGCAACCACACATACTCTAATGAGAGGAAGTGCAGTGGGAAGAATGGCAGCAAATTACTTACCAAACTTGAGCTGTAATAATTACTCAGGCCTCAGTCAATAACCTGGCCAAGTTTAGAGAAAAACCATACTTTGCAAGCATCCATGCCTATCATTTGATTAACATTTATAAACAAAAACAAGTTCTCACAGCTCTCTGGTGAGGCATGAAATATTTTATTTTTCTTTATTTGGAGGCAGAGAAATTTGCAAGAGTCACTTTAAAGATTTTTTTAGTGATTACACACACAGAAAAAAACAGGGATAAAATTGAACTTGAACTCACTTGAAAATTGAACCCATTCCCTGACATAATTAGGCAAGATATGAAGAATAGGATGTGGTGTTGTCAGTGTTTGCATAAACCAGGTTGCACTTTGACTCCAGCTCAGATGCAGACCAAAGCCTGTAGAAAAGCTTGTGAGGAGTTCGATCCAGAGTTCCTGGCGAGCATGCACGTTTTCAGCCACTTCAAGATTGCTTCATTCCCAGGGGAAGCTCCTGGCAACAAGCTCTCAGCCAGAATCTCAGGTAGCCTTAAAATAGACCAGCAAAGGATGTCTGAGATGGCAGATGCTTTTGTTTTAATGTCAGTAAAGGATGATGGCATTGCATAGTTACCTCACATTCCCTGTGTCCTTAAATCTCTGTGTAGTTTCATAGCTAAGCAATTGTTCTTGTCGAGGCACTGAGTTTTGGAAGGTCTTTATGTCATAACAGTACAGGCACGTGAGAACTGTCTAACGTTTGCAGACAGCTGAAAACTATTTCATAATAATAATAGCTAACTCCTATTCAGCACTTACATCCTAAACACATTTCACACATGATCTCTTGGAGGTATTATCATCCTACTTCATGGAGACCACGATGCTGTAGCAAGCCAGGACTGGGAGTTTTGAAATTTAGTTCATTCCCTAAGAGCTTAAGTATTTCATTTTGAACAGAAGACTTCAAATCAGGATCTCAAACTAGTATTAATTTCAGGGCAACGCTTTTTACTACGGTCCCTAGGGCAAGTTATTTAGCCCCTTGGGCACTGGCTCTTCGAGTGACGAGGTGTAAACTAGATGAACTCTAAGTCACTTTCCAGTTGTACCATCTTTCTAATTCAAACCAACGAATCCTGCCTGCTACAAAGAGGACAGCAATGGCCACAAACCATTTAAAATCATATGCTGTCACTGTTCTAGGCAATACATTCAAAAGAGAAAAAGACAAGTATATTTGAATGTCACCTCGACTGGAGCAGTATTTAGTTTCTTTTTTTTTTTTTTCAAAAATGTTTTCTAATTCTCCATGGGTATTCTTTTTGCCTAGTTAGATAGAAACTTCAGAAGTAAAACCCCAGTCCTTTCCCATGAATCTAAAATGAAATCCTAATGAGGCTGTGTTCTATTTATACAAAGGGTGAGAGTTGCGGGGGGATGATTTTCCCTACACATTTCCAGTAAGCTTTTGAAAAATGGCAATTTAGATAAGATTTGTCAGTCTTCCCACAATAGCTAGAATTCAAACCTCTGGGAAATTGGAAATGAATATTGTCCTCTCAACCAGAGCACAGGACCAAGTTAAATTTTCTACTTTATCCCTGATTATTTCTTGTGTGTGTGTGTGCAATCATTAAAAAAAAATCTTTAAAATGACTCTTTTTCTCTGACTCCAAATAGAGAAAAATAAAATATTTCATGCCTCACCAGAGAGCTGTAAGAACTCATTTTTGTTTATAAATGTTAATCAAATGATAGGCATGAATACCTGCAAAGTGTGGTTTCTGTCTAATTTAACCTTAGCCAGGTTATTGACTGAGGCCTGAGTAATTATTACAGCTCAAGTTTGGTAAGTAATTTGGTGCCATTCTTCCCTTTGCATTAATTTGGAGCTAGGTGGGAGCTTTAGGGCTTTTTTGTGGAGACAGTACCTATAATGATTTATTTAAATTCTGATCATGCTTTCTAATTATGTAAATATTTCAATCACCTCTCTTGCTGACTTGACTCTTAAGATGCTGAGGACATTTTCTATACATAATATTTGGTGAAGTTTCCTGGCTCCTATGCATTAAATGCTGTGAGAAAATATGTGTTGCAGGGAAAGAAGAATCAAGCTGAGTGCTTTTCAATAACTCATCATTCTTCCAAGGTAAGAAATCAGCCACTTACATTTGGAAGCACTATTCATGCACCCAACATTACTGCAATTGCTTTTGTCCCCTGGAAGAGCAGAATGGGTCATCAGATCCTCCATGTCTTTGGGTTTGCTAGCAGCTATGTGCTAGCATGCCAGGTAGCAGTGCATCTCCTTGGCCATTTCAGGACAAGAAGTGTACACCTGGGTCTTGACTGATGTCACAACAGTGAGCTTGGGGTGGCTGTACCTTTTTGTGTGCAGTCCCAAGAGAAAAGAACCCAATATTAGCAACTCTAATTATTTCTCATCATTATACCCTGTTATCTCTCACCTCCCCCCAAACTTTCTGACTTTCATCTCCTCAAACTCTCCCCTCTGCTCACTGCGTGAGGAGTGAAGGAAGCTACAATGGCTTTCTTCTTTCCCCTCAAACACCATAAGGCAAACACAACCCATGCCCACCCCTACCCCTGGGGCCAGAACTGCTAATCTTCCAAATACTGCATGCCTTGCTCCCTGCTTCCTGCTGATCTCAAATGCCACTTTCCCTGACAACCCTCTTCCAATTACGCACCCGTCTCTGCCCCCTCCCCTCTATCAGACTGTTTATTTTCTTGTCCTGCCTGGCTTATTTTTCTTCCATTGATACCATTATATGGCATATATTTCTTTATCTATCTTCTTCCACTTATTGGCCTGACTTTTCCTCTCTGCAAAAAGTATCTTAATATAGCATTTATCTGTTTGCTTTATGTGTTTATTGTCTCTCTCCCCCTACCTTATCCTCAGTGCCTAGAACAGGCAGTAGTCATACAGTACTTGTTGATTAAATGAGTGATTGAATCGTGACTAATAATATTCTCCACAGCTCAACAAGGTGTGAAATGTCCCTATTACTTTAAAAAAAAATCCTAGCTTTTCAGCATGACATTCAAGGTCTCTTACACTCAGGCTCCAAACTTCTCATATACTTTTAACTTCTGCCATATATTTGCTCCTGGCCAGCGCAGCATCTGTCTGTTTCACTCCTGAGGCATCTCAGCTATTTCCAGGGTACACTCACCATCCTTCTCAATCTGGGTCTTTCTTCAAGCCGTATTGTGCTTCCCTGCATTCGGGGTAAAATCTTGCCCTTCTGTATGAGCTTGCTAGAGCTGCCATAACAAAGTACCACAAGTTGGGTGGCTTAAACAGAAATGTTTTGTCTCACAGTTCTGCAGGCTCTATGTCTGGAATCAGGTGTCAGTGGGGTGGGTTCTTTCTATTTATTTATTTATTTATTATTTCAAAATACTATGGGAGTACAAATGTTTTTGGTTACATGTGTCAATTTTGTTATGCTTGAGTCAGGGTTATAAGTGTGCCCATCACCCAGATAGTGTTCATTGTCACTGTTAGGTAAGTTTTCGCCCATCCCCTCCTTCCCCCTCCCTCCTGCTGGATTTCCACTGTGTTTTACTTTCCTCTGTGCACATGTGTGCTCATCAGTTAGTTCCAATTTAGTAGTGAGTAAATGTGGTGTTGGTATTTCCATTCTTGAGATACTTCACTTAGGATAACAGTCTCCAGTTCCATCCAACTTGTTGCAAAAGGGCTTGATTCATCCTTCTTTATGATGGCGTAGTATTCCATAGTATTAACAAAAGGGCAGGCTCTTTCTGAGGGCCTTGAGGAAGAATCTGTTCCATGCCTCTTCTTCCTAGCTTCTGGTGTTTTGCTGGCAATCTTTGGCATTCCTTGGCCTCTGCCTCATCACCTTGATGTCTACCTTCATCTTCACATGGCTTCCTCCCTGTGTGTGTGTCTGTCCAAATTTCCCCTTTTTCTAAAGACACCAGTCATTTGGATTAGGAACCCATCCTACTCAGTACGACCTCATCTTAACTAATTACATCTGCAATGACCCTATTTCTAAATAAGGTCACATTCTGAAGTACTGGGCATTAGACCCTCAACATATGAGTTTTAAGGGGGGACACAATTCACCTCACAGTACCTTCCTTCAAAGCCTAGACCAGATGTCACCTTCTCCAACATGCTTTCCTTGATGCTTTTAGTTGAAGTCCTTCTTTCTTCTGTTTTCTCATGATGCTGGATTTACATCTGTCTTCTTCCATTTACGATCCTTATTTCACTAACTCATTCATTTACCACTCAATACTTATGGGTGTATAGGGGAGAATAATAATTGTTTTTTCCAACAAGAGTTCTTAGGTGAAATGGACCCCTGTAACAAAAGACAGATTAACAAGAGAAAAGCCAACAGAAGTTCATTAACATGTATATTTCACATATGCATGAGAGACACTCAGGAAATAAGTAGTTTGCCAGGAGGAGGCTTTGAATTTCAGCTTATATAGCATCTTCAACAAAGAACAGTAAATTTTGAGAGAAATGACAAGACAAAAGAAAAGGACTTTGAGTCTCTAGGGATGACAACTTGTGGGAAGGCAAATAAATGTTAAATAAAGGCTGGTTAGTACAGCTTGTTAAAGTAGATTCCTCGGTTATCATCTCTAGATGATAAGGGTCTAAAGTTATCTTCTGTGATTAAAGTTTGTTCTCCCTGGTAGAAGGAGGGCCAGGATACCTTTTGTCTTTATAAATCTATGCCCTACTTTTAGGCAAATAGAGGGAGGACAGAGAGCGTTCCTGTATGTGCTTCCTCTTAATTGCCTTTAGCTCAATAATCCTTTATATTTTGGGGTAGCATATTCTGGTCTCCTACAGGTGTTTACTTTGTGTCTGGGAACATAAAATAAATAATATATACCCTCTGGCCTCATGGAGCTCCTAGACTAATGAGAATTATTCTTATTTCTTGGTAGATACTCGATAAATTTTGATTGAATTTGATAATTACCCATCAATTTAATATTTTTTGTAATAGACACATATGAAGTAATGACATAAATGTTGGGGCTCAGAAACTGATACTCCAAAATATGGCACTTTGACATACTATACTGAAGAAGCCTCAGGTCTCTCTGACCTCCCCCCTCACCCACAGTCTTTCCTAAAGAAGTTGAAGTTTCCTTATCTGCCTAACACCCAGACCCACCAAGGATAACAATTGTTTTTTAATTCCCCTCCCTGTAACACAAAAAATGTAACCACATCTGAACAGACCCTTTCACTATCAAAGAAAACTACTTACAACTTAATCTTTGTTCCCAGATTCATTCATTCTCTATAGTAATCCTTTATTGCCCCTCAACAGAATTCTCCTCCCCCCACCCCACCATTAACCTGTTTTTCCAGGATGGTGTATATAAGCTTCTGAACTCCCTTGAGGGGTGGATAGTAACTCTGTGATTCTCCCTGGGCATACCTGTTTAATAAGTTTGTATGCTTTTCCTCCAATTAATTTACCTTTTGTGAGTTGATTTTCAGCAAAACTTCAGAGGGCCAAGGAGAAGTCTCCCTTGACTCCCCTACATAAAGAAGGAAGAATGTTTTCACAGAAGTGATTCTTGTTTTTGTCTGGATAAATGGATGGGCATTTGGCAGACCAAGTGGGGAATAACGAAGATTTCAAGCATAGGTGGCAGTAGTTTGGGAGAGGCATGAAAAACAAGTCATGTTTGAGATGTTGCAGGTAGTTGAGAACACCTGGAATGTAGAAGTATGGGGAAAAGTGTGAGAGGTAACCAGGATACATGTCATGAATCTCTTTTGAGTTATCATTAAGAAATCAAATGTGACTGGATATTGAACCCAATTCTTCTTGTTCTCTCCAAATTTGTCTAAAGCCCCAAAGTTGAGTGCAACGGCTAAGAGGTACGACGGATACTTCATTAGGTCTTGTGAAGAACAGTCCAAAGCAGTCTTTCTCTTCTCTCCACCCCTCTTTCCAGCTTACATAAGAATTCAGTTTTTTGAAGAGGGGATCAATAGAGGCAGTGAATCTTATGCTTAGGAGAAAAGCACTCTGCATTTCTTCCCCTCTCCCTAAGCCAGGGGAGGGAGGGATCAGAATAAGGGGAGGGGCAGAGGTTGAAAGAGAGCCAGAGAGCCCTTCAGAGAGGCTGATGATGCCTGCTAAGAGGAGAGACCAGCGTTTTAGGCCTGAGTTGATGCTTGTTCAACTGTGGAGACTCTTAGGCCCCTCCCAGGGGAGTTTTCAGACTAGAAGGCAGTGAGAGAATCCCTGGGAAATGTGCATGGACCTGGAGGCTGTATGTATGTGTTTCCTGACCAGAGAATCCCGAAGGTGAGAAGCCGAATAGAGCTGCACTGGGCAGCAAGGCTGGAAGCGAGGGTAGAAGTGGGGCGGTTTCCTCTCTCAGCATGGCTGTGACCAAGTGTGCCTCATTGGTGGTCACCAAGGAAGACCTGCCTCCAGGGTGAGGGCGCCTCAGTGACAAGACACGGTGTGTTGTGTTCCTGGAGCAGGAGCTGTGGGGCGGGAGGTGGGGACGGGCAAGGGTCCAAAACAGGCTCACCAGAGAATACTTCACCCAAGGCATGAATTGTATGTCATGCAGATCCCTCTAAAGAGCCCAAAAACGTGCTCCTCAAGGGAGCCAGCATTTGAATGCTGCCACTGCGAGGGCATTGGTGATTAAGAGAGAATTAGATGGTGCCCCATCTGATTAAATGACTCTTCCTCCTTTTTTGCTTAGTCTCTTTTCGCTAGTCCAGATCCTAGAGCTAGAAGCAACAGAATGAGAGAGGGTATCCAAGAAAAATAAAAATAACAAATTATGCTCTTGCACCCCTTCCTTGCTGCAGGGTGTTGTAGCTTTGAACTGGATGCTAAACTAAAGTTTTAATTCAGACTAGGCTGGATTTATTTCTACATCTAGTTGCAAATTGGTTGTACCTTCTGATTCAGTCCATTTAATAAGCCTGTCACACAGACATTATCTTATAGTGAATGCAGCATCACTAAAGGTTTTAGATCAAGGAGTCATGTACTCAAGTTATCATTTTAGAAGATAACAACAGTGAAATCCTACACTTCATTCACAGCCCAATTATTACTTTCTCAAGTGAGCCTCTCCTTCCCTCACCTTGATCAATTCTCCCTACTTCTAATATTTATCCTTATAGTGGTATTTGCCTCTCTTGCCAAGAAGTACAGGCTGATTTTACACTTGTTGATATTCTTTGATAAATGCCTCTTTCCCACCTTGCGTGGAAGCTTAATGGGAATAGAAATTGCCTTTAGCCTTTTCTTTTGCTATTTTATCCTAGCAGTCCCTCCATAAAAACACTTAGTAAATAAAAGAAGAAAAATATATACATATTTTCTATGACTACACTGTAAATTCCCTGAAAGTGGAGACTATGACCTATTTATATTGACATCCCTGAATTTATCTAGAATAGCGCTCAATACCCTTTGTTGAAATAAAATTAGTTATTTTTAGTGACTTTGAAATCTAATAATTTCCATACAACATCTGGAGCCTCTGGATGTTCTCTGTTATCTATTCTTTTCTGCTGGTTTTAATTCATGTAGTCTTATCTTCTCATAGGCTTTGTTCTATCATTGACTATGTGCAGGACTTTGGTTTGAAAAAAAATTCCCAGAAATAATTTGAGGCACAGAATATTACATTCCTCTTGGAGAATTTTTGTTTGTTTCTGTAGGTGTCTGGTGGCATTAGTAAACAGGGATTATTTCAATCCAATTTCAGAGTAAGATCTAGATAGTTTAAAGCCAGTTTACAGTTAGGGAGAAGGCTGGTTTACTTCTGGGTCACCTTTACTCCTGAAGCATAGGCTTTTGGGGTCCCAATCCAAGATAAAGGTGATTTAACAAACTCGATGCTCATCCCCCTACCATTTTAAGGTTGTGAAAATTCTGTTTAGTCTTCAGCTGCCTCATCAGGATCACAATGTAGCCCCCATTGCTGGGCCGACCTCATTAGGGTAAGAGCCCCTTTGTCTGTCCAGTCTTCTCTTCATGGTCCTCATTGTCCTGTTATCTCTCTGATGCCTTCAAGCAGATGATTTTTCTCTCTAGTCGTATTTTCTAGTTGTGCTCAGTCACAGGGTTGCTCCAAATTACCTAGCCCATCATTATTAGACGCCTAAGTCTTGAAAACCACAATGTTGAACTGACAATACTTTTTTTTCTAACTTTAAAAAAAATGAACATTGACTTTGGCAGATTTTAAATTAACCATAGCAGGAATCCTGCATTGTTGCCTGAACACTGGATAACATTTTGAAAGCTACCAGGAAATGTTACTGAAATATCAGATTCTACTTCTCAATTTCAGACTGATACAGAACACGTTTAAACTTTCATGCAAGTCAGTCTTAATTCCCTATGAATCTGTTTTCATCTTGGTTATGATAAAATAAAATGTAAGAATTAACATCATGGTAACTTAAATTGTTTCCATAGAGAGTCCGCTTATCAAAATGATAGGATTTGTACAAATAGAGAAATAGAACAATGAAGCTTATAATGTCAGACCCCAGGGAAAAGACTTCTTTCTGCAATGACTTTAAGATTATCTATCCATTACTACTTATCCAAATGTTTGTTAGAACCCTAAGATTTGCCAGGTATGGTAATAGATGCCAGAGGTGGGAAGCAAAAATTTAAAAACAAAATCATGGTTCCTGTCCTTCCAGCATAATGTCCACTCCTAGCAACCACTTAATATACTATTACTCTAAAAACTTTCCACACACAATAAGAGTGAGTTTTATCTGTTCTACTGCCCAAATGCATTTGCAGTGAGTTCAAACCTTGGAGCTTCATGGCAACAAGAAGTGACTGTTTGCCAGGAGCATAGGGAAGGGGGAAGAGCATGAGAAAGAATTGGCATGATGGGATGGAGGTGGACAAGGAAACTGATGGACACTGTCACCCAGAGTCCCAACTTCTCCTTCAATACTTTCCCTTTGTGTTGTGTGTCCAGTCTCTCTGGGTGAGAATCCCTTTCTCCTACCTCACCTCTCTTCTAACTACGACCAAGCAAAATATCACAGTGAGAGTTCTGTTCAGACGAAGTAGCAGCTCTGTGTAATGGGGCTACAGACAAGACTCAGCACTGCTCTTGCCATTTTTATAGATAAAGAAGTTTTATTTAAAGGCTGAGAGAGAACTGAAAAATTTCAAATTCAGTCAACTTACTTACTCCTTAGACTCTTTCCAGGGATTCCTAATACTCCTAAAGAAAGCAACTGCTAGGCTGAGCACATTTTCTAAGTAGGAAAGAGAATTAGAAAATTAAATAGATTAAAAAACTGTTGTGGATATTATTCAAGCTTCTCACATTAGTTTTTCTTGTGTCTTAAAACCAGGACTATGACTAGGAAGTCATAGGTCTCACTGTCTTCTCTGTCTCCATCGTGAATCATTCAACCAACACCACACACGTTGGTGAAGTTCAAATATTTATGAATAAGCTGTCTGAACAAACTCACCTTGGAGTTTGATGTAGAAGCCAGAGACAAACATATCAATATTGTGATTTGATAGAGTCAGGAAGTAGGAAGTCCAAGGCTTTACAAATATGGAATATTTGAAAATTGAAGGGCCAAAATATGAAAGTAGATGCAACTACATGAACACCACAATAATTCATATTTCCTGGGGGAAGCTAATCTGGTACCCACAGTCTTTATTGTAAAATTTCACTGTTTTTAAGTGATGGAATGGTTACCCTGAATGGTGCAAAGAAGATAAACCTCCTATTGAATAAAAAGCATTCAGTATGAAAAAAAAAATTCACTGTTTTTACTGATGGTGTTCCATTATGTTAGTTAGTTAATTAATTAATTAAGCTTGGTTATTCAATTAAATTTTAATTAATACAATAATTGGAACTAGTCAAACGAAGCATTGCTTACCAGCAGACCTGTGGGACCTGCTTTGATGAACAGATCAAAATGATTTATAATTAGATGTCAATCATTTATATGTAAATGACATTGCTAAATGGCCCGAGGGCATCTTGAAAAGTTTATTCTCGAGAGATTTAAACTTTCTTCTTACCTATAACCTTATTTATATATATTATTAATTTCTTAGCATAATAGAAATTCACAGAGTAAAACAATACTACAAGACAGCGTTTCCCCTGTTTTACTTTTACAAATTCTCAACTTGTGGCAAGTGAATTAGTAGAGTTTTCTTATGTTTTATTTGGTTTAGTCCTTCTAATAAGAGATCATCAGTGGAGAGAACTGCATCTATACACAAGACTAAATTCAGCTTAAATCAGGTTGGCTTTGGGTTTTTTTTCTTTGTCAGAAAAAACATGTCATAAACTAGGTTGGCTGATTTATTCTTTACCTTCCCTTCTATTTTCCTGTTCTCCCCCACCCATCCCTCCTTTCCTGACTGCTACTTTGCAAGAAGGTCCTGGACTTCATATTTGTTTTTGTGTGAGGACACACTGATCGAGTGTTTGTTAAATGTAGTTTTCATCAAACATACTTTACATTCATATAGAACTTGTGAGGACATATTCATCTTTAATCCTCACAATTCTCTGAAGATATTTAGAGGCAACTCTTGTTTTTTTTTTTCCATTTTACAGATAGGAAACTAAGTCTTAGAAAAGCAAGGTATCAGACTCAAGATCAACAATTACTAAGTAATGGAATTGCTATTGTTACAACACACTCGCTGATATTGACTAATTTCATGTGCATTAAATTACAGAGTGAAATATCTATGAAATGTTTTATGATTACACCACACGGGCGTATGGCAAAACCTGATCTGCCTGCAAATATTATGTTTGCCTGTCCATTTGTTGCTCTTTTTTCTATCTTCCAAGGCTAAGAGAACACCAGCCTTTCTCCATGTTAGATAAACTTAGACCCCCACCAATTCTGCTTTCCAAACACACAGTCCTCTAAAACACAACCTGAAAAACTTAGAATATTTTAATGGTCTTCTCGCTGTCTGGTTTTGCCTGCAAATGTTCATTTTTGGCCCTAGGTCAAGACTACTTTTTATGTCTCCTATAAGATAAGACCTGGGTCCTTATATAATACTTTTTCCATGAAATTAGACAAACGGGTCATACAATCTGCATGTAACCTTGACTTGTGATTTTGGTTAATGTACCTATGTTGAACCAGAGTCACCTTACCCATTATAATTTTATATTTGTACTGTGTTAATGTCCAGAAATAAGCATTGTCGTTTTTAAAATGTCTAAAGCAATTTTCTCTAACAAGCACATGATCTCTACATCTCTTCTTGTAACCTTTTTGAAAGTGTTAAAATTTCCTAACTAGAAAGATTTATGAATTTAAAAAAGTGATCAGTAGGACATGTCCCCCATTAACCTAGATCAAAAGTGGCTTATGCATTAAAAACAAACCAAAAAACCTGCAAAAAACCCAATAACATGGAAATATTTCTAAAGACTCAAGTACAGTCACTATTGAATAGCTGATAAGTAACCATTTGGGCATATGAATCAAAAATATTTACTAAAAATATATACTCATGTACATATAAGTAAAAATATACTTAAACATGTACATGTAGCTAAAATACATAATTTTGTATATGTGTGTATATTTATATAAATGTATTATACACACACATAACATATATACATATGCCAGAAATACTCTAAAATTATCTCCTTTCCCCTTAGGTAAGCAATAAAAAATAATGTGTTGACTGATTTACTTGATCATAGATTTGCACAAAATGGAATGTTGAGTGGGGGTCCTACCTGTTGCTTTACTGTTATATTTACATTCTGTTCTTGCTTCTCCAATTGACTAAAGCCCTAGTAGAAGAAATGGGCACAGGAGCTGGAAAATGTAAACTCTGGAATCATGTGGACAGTCAGTGGAGGTAGGCAGCAGCTTATATTACAATTACACTGATTACAATTACCTTGTAATTAAATAACCTTACTATATAGGAGCAAGAGAATGTGTTGCCCACTTAGAATTCATCATCCGTATTCCATCCTCCATAGTCCTAACTCAATAGACGGAAGCTAAGGCAGGGTAAAATCTAATCTGAGTTTCTGACTTATAGATAGAGATAAGGTTATTGTTTATTTATTTATATTTATAATTTTATAATTTATTATTTATAATAAAACTAAGTGTTATTAATAAGTAAATTTCATTGGATCTTGCACCTACTTGCACATTCAAGTCCCCCAGCTTCTACAGTGTTCACCACCAAGTATTTCTAGGAAATGCAGTGTTCACCACCAAGTATTTTTAGGGAACCCAAAGGGGTTTCTAATGTGTTCTCATGAACAATTATGCCCCTGTGGGACTCTGCTCTGGCTCCATTAACTTCTCAAGATCCCTTTGGGCACCATAATCTTATAGGAGGCTCTACAACTGCTCTCCCCGGCATCACTGTCAATGAGCTCAGGTCTCACAGATTATAAATAGGCAGGGAGCAGAATGCTCCTCTTCCCCTTGTGTTATCACTTTTCAGAGGGGTCCGCAAGCCGCACTGCCTTTATACCAGGGCCTTTGTAAGAAACTGCTCTTTCAGTTTTTAGTTAGATTTTTATCTCTTTCTAGACGTGCATCCAGGCTAGAGATGTATTTGAGTGACAGCCACTATGTTGTACTCAAATTTCTTATTCTCTTTCAAGGACAAAGACTTTGTTATAAATATGTTATGCTTGGTTCCCTCTTCCCTTTAGATGAATTCTTTTCCAGGAGGCTTTTCAGATCCTGTGAAAATAGCCTTGAGTCAGGGCCATACCAAAGTGTTCTAGACGTATCAGAATGTCAACAGAAGACATAAGTTGGACTAAAGATGAAATCCTTGCTGCAGAATAAGAACACATTTACAGACTAGTAGAGCTGAAAGATCAGTTGATACTCTGCTGTTTCATTCAAAAAAGTGAAAAAAATTATAATTTCAGAGGAAAGCAACTTAATGCTTAATAGTCATTTCTTTGGGAAAAGAAACTTGAGTGAATACTGTGGAATTGGGAGTCAGCTTGGTGTTCCAAAACTGACCAAAAAAAATTGAAGAAAATGATTCTGGAGATGGAGACCTGGTTTTACCATTTACTTGTCATTAAATCTCTTAGATCTTTAATTTTCTCACCTGTAAAATGGTAGCTTCTAATAGAATATGGAGAAAATTATGGACTTAGGTGCTATTACGATCCTCTTCCTTGGGTAAGAGGCCATTCAATAGTTTTTCACTCCTTCCTTTTAATTAGTGAAATTTTTTTTTTTGTTTGTGTGTGTATGTGTTTTTTATTTTCTTCTTAATGTTAGAATTTTAAAATCTTTTGTAGAATGCTCTTTGTAACACATGTACATCAAGGGCAGGTTATTTTAATATTTCATAATTATGTAACATTTACAAATCAGAATAAGGCAGCCTGGACAAAGGCTCCTTTGACATGAGTCCTCTTGTCCTAGTTGCAGTTTTGTCTCTGCTGGTTCTTCAGAAGGACCTGTTCAAGGTTGCTCAGGGGCCAGGCCAGAATAGATGGGAGAAGAAAGGGTCCTGTCAATGCTGCTCACTGTATCATATTGAATTCTTCTCTCCTTTCTCTTGGGGCCCTGATGTGTACTCTTAGGACAGTGGGGTAGGCGGACCAAGAGTGAAATTATTTGCATATGCTGAGCACTGTGAGAAGCTTTGCCTTTAAGCACTGAATTTCTCAGTCTGTTTAGGAAGAACCACATATTAAAGTGGAAGTGCATGACTCTTCCCTCAGACTTCACTGAGCTCTTTCCCTAGGACCCAAACTTAGCTCTCATTGTTGAGTTGCTGAGATGATTTGGTTGTGTACACTATACAACACTACATGCATATTATTAGAGTGGTCATCACAGGAGATAGTATATCAGAGCTGATTCATTAAGTGGCACTTACTGCTAACACTGAGGACAAAAGATCCAATGATGACTGAAGATATATACTGGGAATGCAATGCCTATGATCTAGTACACAAGCCTGGAACTAAAAATTAAAATTTCAACAGCAGGATTAATTCTCCATTCTTAACAGGTCGCCTTAATGAAACCCATAGCATTCTAGGAGTCTTTTGGGGAAATATCTCCTGGCTACCATGTCCTGTTCTCCACTGACATGCGGATTGCTACCATACAGGCCAGAGATAAGCAAAGCTACCAAGGTAGGACCTCCTCTCCATGTGAAGTCTCCATTCTAGATGTCAATGTTCTGGTTTGCTGCTGTGCTCCAACAGGAACTACAAATGGGAAATCCACATTTGCTGACATCCCTCCTCCCAGGCTACAGAGAAGAGCTTCCTGGTGCCCCAACTATCTCCAAAAAATAGTTCTTTGGATTTTTGAAATATTCCCCTTTCCTTTCAGAGAGGGGGTTGAGAAACTTCAGGTTCCACCCCAAATTGCTCTCCCTTTTGGCATTAGCTTTTGCTTTCTATAATCGTCCATTGCCCTTTGCCTCATGAAACTCAGTTCTCTATTCGCTTAGGTTAACTCACCCCCTTGCCCCCAGGACTATACTCTCAATTCCTAACACAAATAAGCTCGTGGCACACCCATTCTCATTAGCCTTCCAGAAGTGTTTAGTCAAGTCTGAATTCCAGAGTGAAATAAAAAAAGACATATGTTACCAAATTGAGTCTCTTTGCTATAAACACTATCTTAGCCATTTTCTTTATTTGATGTATTTTTTCTTTCTTTTTTTATTTCAAAGTATTACGGGGGTACAAATGTTTTTGGTTACATACATCGCTTTTGTAATGCTCGAGTCAGGGTTAAAAGTGTTCCTGTCACCCAGATAGAGCCGTAAAATATTGGGAATCACACGTAGATTCTACATAATAGAACATTTTTAGAAGAGTATGGAACTAGTTGTCTGAGAAGGCGTGTTTCTTTTTGCTTAGAAATATAATGGAGTGGAATCTGTGACTCAATCAGTGGACTATGAACTGAATTTCCACGAAAACTTCAGCATTCCACCCCTCAGGTAAGGTTCATTAGAGGAAAAGTATCTCATCTGGAAAAAGTATCTCATCCATGCATCATTGCTCATTTATTCAAAAATTACTAGAGAGTATCTACTATGCACTTGTCAGTCAATGTTCCAGGTGCTAGGCTATAGCAGTAAATGAGACCACAAAGTCCTGTCCCTTAAGAAATTAAACAAATAAAGAAACAAGATAAATCCAGATTGTCATACATGCTATATAGGAAATTGTGTTTGCCAGTTTGGGCTGCCATAATAAGATACCATAGATTGGGTGACTTAAACAACAGAAATTTATTTCTTACAGTTCTGGGAGGCTAGAAAATCCAAGATCAAGTTTCTGGCAGAATTCAGTTTCTGGTGAGGGCTCTCTTCCTGGCTTGCAGATGACTGCCTTCTCTCTGTGTCCTCATGTGGTTGCGAGAGGGAGAGCAAGCTCTGTGGTATCTTCTTATAACGACACTAATTCCAACATGAGGGACCTACCCTCGTGACCTCATCTAAACCTAATTGCCTCCCACAGGCTCCATCTCCAAATGCCATCATACTGGTAGTTAGGGCTTCAACATATGCATTTTGTGCCAACACAATCTAGTGTATAGCAGAAATAAATAGGGTGATGTGATAGAGAGTAATAGGGCAGAAAAGAAACTTTAGGATGGAAGGGAAGAACTCTCTGGGGAGGTGATATTTGAACTGAGAGCTGAGAAAGTAGCAACCTTGTAAGAAGCTCACGTAGAAATCATTCCAGACACAGGAACAGTGAATACAAAAGCCCTGACTAAATATCTAAAATGCATAGAAGGCAGGTGTGGCTAAAGGTAAAGGAGGAAGAGATGATGTCAGCTTGGACTAGGATAGTGGCTCTGGAGATACAGGGAAGTGGATGAATCAGAAACACAGATCTATAAGAACTTATGGATTTGATGTGGAAGATGAGGAGGCGGAATCCTCTTGGGCAATTGAATCTACTGTTTACACAGGAGGGGATTCTGAATTTATAATCTAGGACAGCAAAAGCAACTCTTTATAAACTCAGAAAATTGGTAAAATATTGACACAAATGACCTCAGAAAGATAGTCATATAGCTATGGGTTGATCATTCTGGAATATAATAAAGTTATCCTCAAAATAACTTCTTACCCAGAATAAGTTTCAGAGACTTCAAGGCTGATAAAATGGAAACCAAAAGATGGAAGTGATTAAAGTCAAGTAATGGATCATTTTACATTTGGATTTGGCTCCCTGTTATTTATTTCACTTTTATGATTATCTGTGCATGTAAGAAAAAAATTATTTTCTGTATTAAAATAAACTATGAATAATTATAACAACATGTTTACATAATGCTTACTCTGTTCTACTTTCAAGGTGCTTCACATGCATCAGTTAAGCTAATTAACTGATTAAATTAACTAATGTATTCCTTACAAGAGTACTATTATTAGGCCCACTTTACAGATGGTAAAACCAAGGTACAATTAGCAGAAATGATCTTCATGAAGTATCACAGCTACTAAGTGGACAAAGCCAGGATTCAAACCCACCAGTTTGAAACTAGGGCTCTTGCTTTCACCCACCTCACAACAATGTCTGTCATTCATGATTAAGAAAGGCAAAGAGGCTGGGGCAATGCTAAATTAATAGCTTAAATACATTTGCTTATAAGACTAATGATTTTGGAAAAAAGCATTTGTAAAGACACTTTAATGTACCAGATAGACCCAAATAAAGTACAACTTCCAAGTATTTTAATGTCTTTATAACATAATAAGAACGTTTTCAAATCAATCCAATGAGCTAGCTATGACAGAAACTTAGTATGTATTGTGATTTCTCTTCTGGAATTTGAATATTGGTCATCATTGTCTTCTAAAAGTTGTTTGATTCATTTTACTATAAATTTCACTGTTAAATTCATGTTGATTAATAACAATTATCTGTTTGTGAGCTGTCAATAGATGTATTGCTATAAATATTGTGATATGACAAATCAAAAGTGAAAAAGATATTTATTTCTTCAGTACAGAACTATTTATTGATTTCCCACCACGTACTAGCCACTGTCCTGGGCACAGGGATCTTTCACAGGTTTAATTGCTCCTTCATGAACACAAGGCTTAGTTTCCCAATTTGGGTACAGAGAAAGATAATGACCAGATTTTTAATGTGACATTTTTACACCCAAAAGTTACTTCCTATTTTTTTTCTGCATAATGATACTGTTTTATTCTAATAAGGAATACATTAGTGCTTCTGAAATGATCCAACTGTCTTCAGTGATTTTCTGACAGAATATGTTTTCAAAGATGCCATCTATTTGCAGAGAAGGAGGTACTATTAATAGTTAGCATGCTAATCCAGCATTGCTTTTAATGACAGAATAACCTGAGATGAGATTTGGGACACAAACCTTTAAATGTTTCATATCATGGTAACTTGCTTTGTGTATTGAGTGGTGCTTTCTAATTAGTTCTACATGTTGTCAAAACTTTTCCAACATCTCATTTTTATAGCATGATAACCTTGGCCTACTTCTTACTAGGAGTGTACCTCAGCTAGTTTTCCTCAACAGATTGTATGGTGTGAGGGAAATCAATAGCTCACTTTCAACATCAGTGAAATGGATAAGCTCAGAAGAGTTTCAGCCAAGCTTTGCATCCTCCTGACAGGAAAATACATGTTTTTCCTGTTCCAAGCTGCACAGTTTACAAGCAGCAATTGACAGTTTTGCAGAATTTCCCAAGGTTAAAGCTATCACCGTGGCTCTTTAAAGTCTTACTGAGTGTGCTGTGAGCGTTATCTATAACCACCCTTTTCTGCTAAGTTTAATTCCATAAGAACTTTCTATCCTTGAACGTGCTCAGTGAATGTTAAGGCTGATTAAGTAACTGGAAGAAAGCTGTTAATCACCTGCAAAGCCAGATGGTGGTGATTGAACAATGAGAAGTCTGAACACTTTTTATATGCTTAAAGGTGCAAGGTTAGTGTGATTGTGTTTTTCACTTTAAATACCTGTCAAAGGTAGCACGAACTATACCTCAGTCTGTTTGTGTTGCTAGAACAGAATACCTGAGACTAGGTAATTTATACAGACAAGGGGTTTATTTGTCTCACCATTCTGGTGGCTAGAAAGTCCAAGAGCATGGCACCGGCATCTGCTTGGCTTCTGGTGAGGGCTTTCGTGCTGTGCCATAACATGGTGAAAGGAAAAAGAGGAAGCAGGCATGCGTGAAAAGGAACCAAACAGGAGGAGGAACTGCACTTTATAAGAATTGGTTCTCAAGGGAGCTAATCCATTTCCATGAGAGTGAAAATCTATTTATGAGGGATGTTCCCCCAAGACTCAAACACCTCCCACTAGGCCCCACCTCCCAACACTGCCACACTGGGAATCAAATTTCAATATGATTTTTGGCAGGGACAAACCACTTGCAAATTGTAGCAAACTGTAACCCACTTAATTTTGCTGATGTTAGAGAAAGGAATAGTGGGAATTTGATTTAATCAGAGCTGGAGGCCATTTTTGTGCACTTGAGCATAATTAATTCATATATATATTCTGGTGGGTATATGGTTATTACTACTTTTTAGAACATACTAGTGGAAAAGTATCTTGGAACAAAAACTCTGTATTTTTTACACTACTTATCATGGTAGGACACATCTTCCTCAAAAATCATGACTCCCACAAAGAGATAGTAAGAATTATCATGATGTGGAATGTCATTCAAATGAACATTGCTGGGAATAAGCAAATTTGAGAAGAACCAGACTTTAGTTCTTTATTTCACTACCCACTCTCACCTTTCCAAGAAGAATGCCATCCATTCCTTATTGCCTTTTTCTCACCCAAAATTTCTAGAGCTGTTTCATTTTAACCATGTCCCCACCCATTCCCACTAAACTCATTTCCTTTAGGAGTAGAGGCATAATATTCTACTAATAATCATTTACACAGAATGGTTTGCACCTTATAAGGAACATCTTTTTCACTTCTTAATGCAATTCTTTGAAGTAAGCTCCTTTTAATCCCAGATGCACATGTAATAAAACTGAGGCTTGGGACTTCTGGAGGCCATTCACTGTCCATGGCCATATGCTAGTGACCAGCAAGTGGGGAAGGAAACATGGTTGCCATAATTATGCTACTCTCAGTATTTCTGCACATGTGAGTCTGAACTACTTGCATTTCAACTGCCAGGGTACTTGTTAAAAATACTCTTTTGTAGGCTCCCTCCCAGAATGACTGAATCAAAATATTTTGAAACAGTGCCCAATAATCTCAATTGAAATAAATGATACAAGTAATTCCATTGCATTTTCACTTTGAGAATCCTTGTGTCCTACTATACTGTCTTTGAGAAAATCATATAATGATTTTCATTTCAGTGTACATTAGAATTTTAGCTTATTTTATATTTGCTTGTTTACTATATTTCTTCCTCAGAACAAACCCTGATAGTTGCACAAAGCAGGAATTCTTCTTCCTGCCTCTCCCTTTCCCCCAGCACCTCTGAAGAAGGAGAAACTGAGACTAGGAGAAGGAAAGGGATTTGCCCAAAGTCAAACAACACAGTAAATCCAAGATTTGAAACCATTTTGCAGTTTAAATATAAAGTGCCACTACCAGAAATTATTCAAGTAAATCAGCTCTTTCTAGTGAATTTGCTGTAGGAAAATTTACTTATGTTTCAGTAATGTTCATTTCTGTGGTGTATCCTGTGCCAATGCAGACATTGCAAATGGAGTGTATATCTTTTTCGTTAGGAACAATGGGCAAATTTTGACAGAAAATACAATACCACCTTTAGAAAGCTAGTTTCCACTTTAGTTCCAATTGATTGTGTTATTTGTTTAGGTCTCCAAAGTTCCAATTAGAGAAAGCAGATATAATAAACTCAAAGCCTCTGTGATGGGTTGAGGGGAATATGCTTTTTGGTTGCAACTGTTAGATTGAATGATGTTCCTACTAATATGGAAGATATGTCACTGACTAATGGTCTCCTCTGATTTTGGTGTCACCTTTGAGAACTTTTCCATTTGAGGCACTGAGGTTTAAGGAAAGTTGGCATTCACCTAGAATGGTATTTCTTATTTTCTGCAGTAAAAAAAATTGGGTGGAATGACATGGCACACTGCCACTGAAAAAGGTGAGTCAAGGACAAGGATAAAAGAGTGAAAATAACATGGAAGTTATTTATTGAATAGATTAGTAACTCATTCTTCCATCACTTCCCCTTCCCTTAGCCTCCAAGGTTATGTTCCCTTCCTTTAGGGTTCAAGTCCTTGTTCTAGTCTGGGGCAACTCTGAAGGACCCTCCCAGCTCTAGAGCTCCCTGTAGGGTTGAGGAAGAGTTTTGTTGCAACTCCATCCAAGTTTAACTTTCTCCTCTGCCCAATCCCACCTCACTCACCCCTCACAGTCATAGATCTGGAGCATACTTTCCAATATACCTACTGTATGCAAATCTCAGAGCCTCATTTGGTTCCCACAGAACTAGTCCTACAATTGGGCCTTTGGGGACAATGGGTGATAATTCCCCCAGAGTCTAATGAGAAGTGCTAAGACATCCATGCAGCTTGTACCTCAAGCGAGCAGAACCGGTCTGTGACAGTGAATCCACATCAAACATTCCAGCGTATTTGAGGTAAGAATTGAAGAATGAGTTATAGACCAAGGGGGAGAATGATTGGATTTTCTCCTTTCTTCCCTGTGGACCACGCCTGTCCTCCATTCCAAGCCAAGAAAGGGAGCCTAGAATAGCTTTCAACTGAGGTTGGGGCTGCCCACACTGAGAGACATTTCATTCCCCAGCTGAAAATTACGAGAATGACAGAATTGTGGGTCCTGAGGCTTCTCTGGGGCCCGGCAGAACACCATGAGAGAGTTCTTGGGAGAGCTGGACAACCTCCATCTAAGGTTGAGGGCGTATGTTAATGTGTTGCTTGCGTTCTGTTTGGAGAAGTTTAAAGGTAGGCAGGAGGCTCAAACAACCTGTATTAGTAGGGATTAAAAAGAGGGCAACAGAAGTAGCAAGGAAGTGTGAGTTTCCACATTCCAGATGAATCTGTGGCAGGTGGCTGTGCTGGAGCTGTCTTGATGTGACCCCAGTAGAGGCCAAAAGATGCAAGTGCAGGGACAGGAGCTGAGGGACAGGAGTCAGCTGAAGAGTACACAGTGCATGTCAGTTCCTGGGCTCTGCATCCAGATCTCCTCAGGGATCTTTGTCCATCATCTCTTCTATCTGAGCTCTCTATGCCCAGTGTTTGTATACCCCTCTCTCTCTCTCTCAAGCTCTTCTCCTTTGTCTCTCCTCCCCAAATGATTTCCTTTCAAACCATCCAAATTCTCCTCAATTGCTTAAGGAGAGCAGTTTAGTTATCTGTTTTATTTCTCATCCATGCCCAATAAGTTGTTTCTATATTCAGAACATCTTAGTATCTGTCAAAATGTGCAGAAAGTCACGATTCCCTTTTAATTATTATCAATTTACTTTATATAGTCAAAATTATTTGATGATGCTTTCAAGAAAAAAATTTTATAAAGAGAAGACAATCCCTTATATTTTGGAAGTAAGGGATCCAGTGTTATCACTTAGCTAAGACAAATTGATTTCTGTAATTAGGTGTCGAATTTGGCTGAATTAAATTTCCTGTCTGTAAAAAAAAGAAAAAAGACAAGAGAATTATGAAGCATCGACTTTCTCGCAGAAAGAAACATTCAAATTTGTCAGTAGAGAAACATTTTTCATAAACTAAATTCAAGCATGAATTTATTGCTTGAGTCATTAACTAGGATGCTATGACTTTCAAAAGGTACATAAATGTTGTTATCATGGACAGCTCTTGAACTGACACTCTAGAAAGGCTGAGGGCATGATATTACATTGTAAAGACAATTCTGTAGAGTGTTGGAAAGTGCACTGGAACTAGAGTCAAAAGACATGGGTTTGAATCCTGGTTCTACAACTTTGGGAGACTATGTAAAAGTTCATTGAGTTCTCTGAGCAACATTTTTCTTATCTGTAAAGAATAATACCTGCTTATAGGTCTTTTTATTATGAAAATAAAATAAATTAATATACATAAAAGTCATAAATTTGCTTGGCTCAAACTAGAAGATTACTAAATGTTTTTTAAATTTTAGTCTGAGAAAGAAAGGTATAACTACCAATATCTTTTCTCATAGCATTTAGCTTTATTTTTGCCTTTTCCATATGTAACTTTCCTTCTCTCAGAAATCTTATTCTTATTTTGGAGAGAGAAAATGAAGTTCTTAGATCCTGGATTAAGCTTGTTCCATAGAGATCCAGAGACTTTCTAAAAAACAAAATAATACAGAACAACACAACAGTGATACCATTCTGCTTGACTGTTCTTTTGAGGCCCTACTGGCATCCTTGCTTTCTGAGGCAATTCAGGAGAGTTCCACAGTGGGTCGAGTGCTGTCTGTCTCTGAAGTGGGGAGACCAGTAGGCTTCACAGCTTGAAAGGCAGCGAAGCAGAGTGTTTTTCCCAGAACCCCAACAGAGAACTGACAACTTTCCAAATTAGCCCACAGGAACAGAAACTGCTGTATTCTCACCAACACACAAGGGAATGCTGCTGTTCCAGGAGTATGAGATGCTCATTTTAAGCCCCATTGGTAAATATATGTATGTGTGGGCAACAAAATAGAATAACTCCTCTAAGGGAACCTAAGTGTTTTTAAGGACATTCAATTATAGCCCCTCAAAGGAATGATTTTCAAATTAAAACGTTTGATAAATGAATTTGTAAAAAGGATGATCACTATTGAGACTCAAAATCGAAGCCTGAAAGATTAAAAGGATGAAATGTTGCAAAATATACAGAAAAAATATAGACAGATGAAAACAATCAGGAATGTACAAAAGACTTGGAAGGCAGATCTAACAGACGTAACTTACAAATAGTGGGAATTCCAGATGTTGGGAGAGAGGCTATAATTTAGAAAAAAAAGAAGAAGAAAATTTACCTGAGTTAAAGAATAATTTGAATCTGAATCTGCAGATTAGAAGTGTTTGCTGAGATCCAGAGAGGAATGATTTTTTTAAAAGACACATACCTCGGCATATCTGGGTAAAATTTCTGAACTCCAAGAATAAGGATACATACAAATTTTCAATAAGAATAAAAATCCCTTACGAAGGAAAAACAGTTTTATATCAGACTTCTCAGTAACAGCAATAAAATCTAGTGGTTGGAAAAAACCCTTCAGACTAATGAGAAAAGAGGACCGTAGCCCAGGAATCCCATGTCTTGGGATAATATTCTTTACCGGTTAGGATGAAAGATACTTGAGTTTGAGAACATGCAAGAATTCATCTAACGTCTGTGCTACTATTCTGTATGAGAGAAACAATCGTTTGTGAGAAATTATTTGTCAGAAATTACTTATGAGAAATTATGTCTGAGAAAAGCACTCATATTATGAGTATAGAAATACTAAATGAATCAGTACACAAACTTCAACATCTGAGGAGTGCGAGGAGAGGCGTTGGTTATATGCAAGTAATTCTGCCCTTGTGTAGTCAAATTTAAATGGATAACATAATGATAGAGTGATTGGGAATATGTAAAAGGAAGGCTAAATAATGAGAATTAAAAAGAAGAGGCACACTGCAATCAGGACAATCTGTAAAAGACTGGGTGGCTCAGGGCACCTCAGCCAGTGTGTGCCCCCCCTCACCAAAAGATGTCCACATCCTAATCTGTGAATATGCTGTGTTCATGGCAAAAGGACTTTGCAAATGTGACTAAATTATGAACCTTGAGATGGGGAGATTATCCTCCATTATCTGGGTGGGCCCAGTCTAATTATATGAGTCCTTACAGGCATAAAAACTTTCCAGTGGGTAGTTCTAAAGAAAAGTGCAACATTGCTGGCTTTGTTAAAGAAGCAGGAAGCATGAGCCATCGAATGCAGTGTGCCTCTAGAAAGTGGAAAAAGCAAGGAAACAAATTCTTCCCTAGAGCCTCTAGAAAGAAATGCAGATCTACTGACACCTGGATTGTATCCCAGTGAAATCTGCCTTGAACGTCTAGCGAACAGAACTACAAAATAATAAATATGTGTTGTTTTAAGTCTTAAGTTTGTACTAATTTGTTACAGTAGTAGTAGGAAATTAATACACAGCATCATTTACTCAAGACAGCAACACATGAAAGGAAACCACACTGTTACTGATGATAACACTGTATGTGACTAGCCTAATATATTCCAGGTAAAGACAAGAATGGCCACCCAGGTTAAAAAATACAGCTAGGTATATATTGCTTATAGGTCATAACCCTTAAAACAAAATGATAAAGTATTTAAAAAAAAGACTACAAAGAAAATTATACTGGCAATATCAATATCAGGTAAGAGAGAATTTAAGGCTAAAAGCCCTAAACAGGAAAGATATTGCAAAATAATAAAGCACAATTTATGAAGATGATAAAGCAGTATATCATATGCAACATGCAGTATTGCAGCCAAATATAAAAAATCCTTATTATAAATGCAAGGAAAATATGATTTAAAAATATAACCCTAATGGGAGAGTTTAATATATTTCTTTCAGAACTAGATGAATATCATAAACCAAAAATAAGTAAGAATGGTGTTTGGGATAATTCAATCAACAAGAGATTCTGCCTTTGAAAGAGAGAGTATATTTGCATATTGTTATGTACATGAAATATTTACAAAAGCAGTCATGTGCCAATCACGCTCCCCACATACATCTTAAAAATTTCAAAAGGCTAATACATTTTTAGGTCACATGTATTACTCAGAATAAAAAAAAGATACCTGAAAAAATATTATCTCTTTGGATACTAAGAAACATCCTCCTAAATTACCCTTGGATAAAATAAAGGCTGTTTACATGTATACTCTCTAGAAAGCAAGAATTAGGAGAATGTGTCACAAAAAAATTACAGGTATCGACTTATATTGAGAGAACACATGGGCTTGAATGCCATTGAAAAACTCTAAACATAAAAGAACTTTGCATTTATCTTAAGAAATAGAAGGGAAAGATAAACAAAAAAAGTGGGTGGGGGGAGCTAGTGGAAGAGGGATGAATTATTAAAGGAAATAGAAAGGAAAAGGAGAAAGAATAAAGAGTTCTAAACGTGGGTCTTTGAAAAAACCAATAAATGGAGATGTGAACCCCTTGCGAACTTGATTAAAGAAAAAAAAAGAGACAGAGAAAAAGATGCATAAGTTTAGGAATTAGGAAGAAGACATAGCAAAGTAATAAGAAATTGGAAAGAAAATAAAACAAAAAATAAGAGAAGTTTAAGAGAACTAGAAGGGGATACTAAATAAAATTCAAAGATAACACTTACAGAAAACTTCCCTAGTAAAATAAAAGTACCAAAGTTAACCCTCTTAAAGAAATTAAAAGAAATTTTTTAAATTGGTCAATTAATAGGGAGAACTTTGGAAAATCATTAAAGAGATACTGTTTAAAGACATTTCCTAATGTGGAACAATTCTTGCATTCCTGGAATGGATCATACTGATTTATAATGAATTGTTTTGGGGGCACACTGATGGATTCTGTTTACTAACATTTTATTTAGATGTTTTCCATCTATAGTCATAATAATATTAGTTTAAACTTCTTGACTATTTTTTAAATCAGATTTAGTAGTAAAGGAAGTTAGAGAGCATTCCATTTTTTCCCTAAAGATTGCAATAGTTTGGAAAATAATACCTTTTCTTTAAAGTTAGGAAAGAACTCAACTTTAAATAATCTATTATCTCTGATCATTTTTAATGGTTCCTCTTTAATTATTTTCCAAACTCTTCCATAGCAATTGGTCATTTGCAATTTATTTTTTTTGCTAGACAACAATGCACACTGGGGAAAGAAGTCCTATTCCATAAATGGTGCTGGGAAAATTGGATAGCCACGTGCAGCAGAATGAAACAGGACCCCTATCCCTCACCACTCACAGAAATTAATTCAAGATGGATAAAAGACTTAAATGTAAGGCATGAAACCATAAGAATTCTAGAAGAAAATTTAGGAAAAACTCTTCTAGATGTCGGCCTAGACAAAGAATTTGTGACCAAGACGATGGCAATTACAGCAACAACAAAAATAAATAAATGGGATTTGATTAAACTAACTTTGGAAATTTGTATTTTACTTGGACAGTTTTCTATAATTATTGTCTCTGAATTTTATGTAGCATTCCTTTATAGTTCTTTTAAACGCTCTTTTATTTTTGGTTCTCCATGATTGGACTTCATTTACCTTTCCAGCCCCATGTTGCATTACTCTGCTTCATGCTCATGGTCAAGCGTCAGCAAATTACCCACCCCTTCCATGTTCATCCTTTTTTGAATGTCCTCTTGGCCTTCATGCTCTGGCTGAACTTAGGTTTCTCCTTAAGTCACCTCTTTCCATTAGTCCCTCTTGAACTAAAGGAAGGCTAAGTGTCCTTCTTGCTCTTTACTGCTGTTTCCAGACCATTTTCCCTTCCTATTTTGTACCTCTGTGAAAACCCTAGGTGACACCAGCAACATTCCTTTTTTGGAGTCCTCTATATGTCATTTTCCTCATTTATTGAAGGTTTTAGCATCTAGATCACTGTATTACTTTGCTATAAATGTGATGATCGACTGTTATGATTTTCCCAAGCCTGAGCGACAGTCCCAGGAAAATCATCCCTGTGTGTCCGGAGCTGAGAAGTTTTCTGAAACACAAGACTTCAATGTTAAAATGAGGAAATTTCCAAACAAACTAGGAAGAGTTTCCTTCATCTAGTCCTAAATCTGGTCATTTCGGTGTCCATATCGATGATCACTCCAATGTCTTTGCCTCTTAGCTCCTTCACAACTTCTACAGCATCTCATCTCCGTCAGCACCGAAAGCACACCTCCTCTCACAGCAAACCTCAGGACATGCTGCTATCGATAACTGCACACGCTCCATGATGTGCATTTCAATCCGTCTCCTCTCAGATTGCAACATCCTACTAATCAGTTTGCTCTCTCTGTTACCTAAATTTCAAAACTTCTTTGAAATTCTTTTTGCCTATTCACAGAAGCATATAATCAAATGATCACCTTTATGTTCTCTCTCATTTTTTTGCTCTTTCTTTTTTCTCTTTCTCTTTCTCTCTCTCTTTC
This sequence comes from Daubentonia madagascariensis, assembly GCA_023783475.1. Lineage (NCBI taxonomy): Eukaryota > Metazoa > Chordata > Mammalia > Primates > Daubentoniidae > Daubentonia > Daubentonia madagascariensis. The sequence goes on along the minus strand of JAKFHU010001244.1, from coordinate 24,557,965 downwards.
TTTCTTTTTTTCCTGCTTAGTTTCTATAGCCCATCTCTTTAATTATTGTTTTCGTATACTCTCATTTTCTGTGCTGTTCTCTCCCTGTAGCATATTTGTCTGACAAAACCCTGTTCAACTTCCATTCTCTGCCTAGTCTCAGCCTACCTCATTTTTCTGTTTTACATTGTGCCAAAGCTCCAATAAAGAGCTGTAGAAACTCACTCTTTCCACTTTCTAGGTATCTGCAGTGCTCGATCTCTCTTTATTCATGATTCTGCTCAAATGTCACCCTCTCAGAGAGAGCTTTACTCACTACCTTATCTAACGGAGCAATCCCACCCCATCCCTGTTATTTGCTGTCCTCTTTACCTAGCTTTAAGTTGCACCAGCTGACATGTTATAAATCTATTTGTTTCTCATATGTCTGTCCACGTTAGAATATAAGAGCCATGAAAGCAGAGACTTTGTCTCCTAAGGGAGTGCCTATTTCTAGCAGGCCATCAATAAAATATTTGTGGAACCAATGAATGAATGCGGCATGCACCCCAGCCATACCTGATTCTTTGCCACCCCCTATACGCACTGTATCTGTGCTCCTTCCTCCACCCAGCCCTGAAGCCCCTGCTCAAACGCCATGTCTTCCATGAGGCCATTGCTAACTTCCCCAGGTGAAAATAATCCTTCTTTCCTCCATTTCCATTTAACTTTCTATCACTTTTTTAGTAGCATCTACCACCTTCTGCCTCATGGTTTGTGTATTCAAATAATCTACCTTCTTTTGTTTGTCAACTTTATTGAGATGGGCATAATTTACCTATAGTAAAATGCACACATTGTAAGTTTACAGTTTAAGGAGCTTGACAAATCAAGATATACACTATTTCTATCACAAAGATTTCTGCCATGTCCTTTGTAGTCAGTCTCCTCTTGCCCCACTGATCCCTGCATCAGGCAACCACAAATTCAGTTTCCATCACTAGAGATTAGTTTTGCCAGTTCTAGGACCAGAATGAATTGTATAGTACAAACTCTTTTGAGTTTAGTTTATTTCACTCAGAATGATGTTTGAAACTCATCCATGTTGTTTTGAATATCAGTAGTTCCTTTTTTATTGCTGAGTAGCATTCCATCATACAGATTATATTACAATTTGTTTATCCATTCACCTGTTAGTAAACCATTTGGTTGTTTCCAGTTTGGGCTATTTTGAATACAGCTGCAATTAACTTTTTTGTGTATGCTTTTTGTAGAGGTATGCTTTTATTTATTTGGTGTAAATAACTAAGAGCAGTGGGTTTTATAATAATATCTTTATAAAATTGATAACATGTTTATGAAAGTGGTTGTATAATTTATACTCCCACCAGTAATGTATGAGAGTTTATTTTGCATTTCTCTGATGACTAATGATGTTGAACATCTCTTCATGTGCTTATTGGCATTCTTATATCTTCTTCTTTAAAGTAACTATTCAAGTCTTTTGCCCGTTTATACAACTGCCTTGTCTTCTTATTATTGAGTTGTAAGAATCCTTTATATGTTCTTTATGTTGATATAAATTTATATTTATATATTTATTTATTCTTTATATATTCTGTATACAAGTCCTTTGTTAGAAATTGCAAGTATTTTTCCCGTTGTTAGTTGCCTTTTCATTTTCTTAAAATTACATTTTAAAGAGCAGAAATTTAAATAATTTTTCTTTAGTTAATGTTTTTTATGGCCTAAAAAATCTTTGCCTTCCCCAGTGTCACCATTTTAAAGCCAAGAATTATTTCTGGTTCAAGAAATCGCTCACAGGTATCAATAGTGATATTTATATGATTGTTGATCTTATGATTATTAGAGCTGAAAAAACATGATTTTAATGCAGCTAATTGTCATCCCAGTTGTTTAGTTGGTGATTAAGTATGTAGGTGGTTAGCTCAAGCCACATGTGACACCATCAAAATGAGGTTGCATCTGTCATAATGTTCCCATTAGTTCTGATTTTAGCAGTTACTCTCTTCTATAGGCACCAAACAAGTATAAACTCAGCATCAGCCACATAGTTGCAAGCAACATAAACCAGACTTTTTAAGCAATAGATGGATCTATAGGAAGTGTATTAGGTCACTCACATGATTTGGGGGAATCTGTGAAAGCAGTTTTGGAAAACAGGCAGGAACCAAGAGAGCTTGGGAGGGTAAAAGGCAGGAAGATTCTGGCATGATACTTCTTCTCGTAGTACTCAATGGCTCTGCCAGCAGGCATCTCTGGTGAGTGCCTGCACTGAGTATCTTGACTATTATTGTCTACCAGCTAGAGTGAATTTGAACTATCCCTTAATTTTTGCATTATTTGTTCATAACTCTAGATTTTGGAGAGAAGTATTAAATTTTCTCAGCATATATTCATTGATCACCTTTTTGTGTGTCAGGCAGTGTTCTAGATGCTGGGAATACATTAATGAACAAAATAGATAAAAATTGTTGCCTTTAAGAAGCTTGTGGTATTGGGGAACAGATATAACAATAAATATAATCAGTGAAATGTATAATATGATATATGATATGATATGATATGATAATATGAAACCTGGTCCTTGTTTCCCTGAAGTAAGTGGAGGGTATATCTCCCCATTTTGGCTTCTATAACAATCAAAATGGGCACTTTATGACATATATGCAATGGGGAGTTGTGATGTGAGTAAGGAATTGGATGTTCGGGAGACAAAAAGAAAGAAAGAAAAATAGTATAATATACATATTATTTAATTTAAAGCATAGATGTATACTTCCTATTATTTTATATTTACCCAATAATATTTGTTGACCACTTTGTTCCAGGCATTGTACAAGTCAGTTCCAAATATATTATCTCATTTTATCCTCATAACAATCTTATAAGCCCTAAATTACTACCCACCCTTTATTGATATAAAGCAATTGGAAGTTCAGAATGGTTATTTAGCTGGTTTGAAGTTGGAGAATAGGATTCATACCCAAGTACTTTCATTCTATGTCTTATGTTTCTCTCACAGGGCCATTCTCCAGCTAATAGAGAGGTTTAATTACAGGGATCCCAAATGATGGGAAGTTTATTGTGTATTCACCTACCATCGCATGGCTTCAGTTCCCCACCCTCATACATGGTAAATTACACAAATGTCCCTAATCCACAGAATAAGCCTTAATGATTTTACCTATGGCCCTTGCCAATATTTCAAAATAATGACTGGCCCCTACCAGTTCAGGGCTGATTATTTCCACTTCTGGGGATAAGAAATTGGAGGATGAGAAGCAATTATTACATCTTGCTCTGATTGATGAAATGCTTCTCATCCATATCAAGTCAGATGATAAAATACATAAAGCTGCATTAAAAATTATTAGCAAGTAGAAAAATGTTTTCACTGAACTTTTCAAAAACACTCAGAGTCACTGATCCAGGGGTCACAGGAAGGACTATTATTGTTGCTTGTTTTCTTCCATTAAGTGTTTACACTTGGCATCCTATTTGGCAATCAGCTCAAGGTTACGCTGTCAGTGCAAGATCATTAGCTTTACAATTTTTCAAAAAGCGTTTGACTTAGCAAATGTTCATCCCAACCTCAGTGAACGTGATTACATCCAGGTGTAAATCCTGTTGCTGGAAAAACTGCTTGCTAATTACATTGGCGGCTGTTCTTTATTTCTCTGTGCCTGAACTGGGCAGCAGAAATTCATCAGAAACCTTTTCTTCCTGAACGGCATTAGCTGAAGTTTTTAGCATAAGCTTGGGTAGTTGTGTCTTGGTAAGCTATTTTCTCCTCTCATTTATCCAAGGAAAGGTCTAAAGAGCTGTGACCCCTTCACCCCAACGTCATCAAGGCAATCAGAAAAAGGAGCAAATGTCTGGTTATTTTTGGTTAGAGTGGTGTCACTGTGATGTCAGAAAATGTTATGGTTAATGGATCTCTTTATCTTTTCTCTGAATGTTCCTTGAAAAGGAAGGGCATCTGGTTTGGTGGGGATGAGGGGACTTAGGTGATGCACATGAGACTTTACAGAGCAACTAAAATATGGTAGGCACCATGCTCGGGGCTTGAGCTACTAGTATAACATTGTCATTCCTTCAATAAAATGAAAAGCAAACCCTCGGTCTAGGGGAGAGAAGGGCACATAATGCATGATAGTTGATATAAGAGAACTACATTTTTCTGCAGAGGAAAGGATACAGAATCAAAAGAAATGGCTTCTTTTGAGGAGCAGGTTGATAAGGCTTTATATAGGAGATGAGATTTTTGTTGGTCTCACAGGTAAGTGAGAGTTCAACAGATTTGGTTTTAAAATCTGTTACATATTTTACATTTTCAGTGTTCAATTTGAATGATGCAGTCACACATACATTATTTATTTTTCTTGCTTGTGCCTTCAATAACTCTTAAAATATATTTCGTATTTTTATGTTTCACCAAATTCAAATTATATGTATTTATATTTTTAATTGATAGCTCCAAGCAGTAGGCAGTAAGTCACACATCTTCCATGTGGCCAAACCAGAACTGAAACCCAAGTTTTATGACTCTAAAAAGTCCTATTTTAGTGTCTTCTTGCTAGCCACTTTGGAAATTTGGTGGAATTTGATCTAATGCTTGCTTTCAGAATAACATACCACCCAGTAGAAAGACTCTTGGGTGGCCTCAGGAAGGCCTGTACTCATCAGGTGTGCATTCGCATAAAGATTTCCTCGGGGTAAGACTCCGAAGACAGCTCCCAACCAGCCCCTTCAGCCCCGCCTCAGTGCGGCCTCCACTCATCTCTTTGCCCCAAAACTGCAGGGAGAAGGACAACTACTCAACAGTCTTCCTACCTGCACTCCAAGGCTGTGGTGAAGATCAAGGCAGATAATATAGGTGTCTTAGTCACAGTTCTCCAGAGAAACAGAAACATATGAGAGAGAGAGAATTAAATAAGGAATTGGTTCATGCAATTATGGAAGTTGACAAGGTCCAAACTCTCCAGTCAGCAAGCTGGAGACACAGTAGAGACGATGGTGTAGTTCTAGTCTGAAAGGCCCCAGGCTTGAAATCCAGGAAGAGCCAATGTTTCAGTTTGAGCTTGAAGGGAGGAGAAAAGCCCAATATTCAAGCTTATAAACAGTCAGGCAGGAGGAATTCCTTTCTTCTTACTCATGAGGCGGTCAGCCCTTTTATTCTACTCAGGCCATCAACTGATTGGGTGAGGCCCACCCACATTAGAAGGGCAGTCTGCTTTAGCTGGCCTACCAATGCACATGTTAATCTCATCCAAAGACACCCTCACAGAAACATCCAGAATAATGTTTGACCAAATATCTGGGCACCCTGTGGCTTAGTAAGCTGATATATAAAATTAACCATCACAGTAGGCAAACTTGCTAAGTAAATTAAAGTGGCAAATGACTATAAGAGGGTCATATGAGGAGTTCTTGTGGCCCTTACGCACCTACTGCACACAAAACAAAAGGAGGTCCTCCTTCCTTTATCCAGTCACTCATTATCCATCTGTATTCTAGGCCTATCGCATACCAGCCACTGTGCTTGGCCTGAGCATAAAATGGGGAGCAGAACAATTCCCATCCTCAAGACATTATCACCTGCTGGAGAAACACATATTAGTCAAGTTCTCCCAAACATAAACATTGATAGGTTGGACTTGGTGCTAAGCAGGAAGAAGGACAAGGGGGACCATGGTCTTAGCTGGGGGTGGAAGGGGGTTGTCAGAGAAAGTTTCCTTGAGAAAGTGAAGCATAAAATCGAGATTGGAGGATGAGAAGGGGTTAAAATGTATAAAGATAGGTGAAGGAAAAGAACTTTCACTTAATGAACAAACATTTGCTGAGTGCCTCCCCACATGAGGCACTCTTTTAGGCAGTTGGGCTAAAGCTCTGAACAAACCAGATAAAAATGCCTGCTGCCCTCATAGAACTTACAGTCCAGCTAGGGATGACAGACTATAAATGCATTATAAATAAATCAGTTATGTAGTTGCTAGAAGATGACAGGTGATACGGAAAGATGAACAAAATAGAGCAGGGTAAGAAGTCTCAGGAGAATAGGAAGTGAACGTAGTGCTGCCATTTAAAGTAAGATACTCAAGTTTGGCCTCGCTGAAAAGGTGGCATCTGAGCAAAGACTCACAGATGGTGAGAGAGCTGGCTGTGTGGGCATCTGGAAGAAGAATATCCCAGAGGGAGTGGCCTGTGCAAATGTCCCAGGGCACTTACGTACATGTGAGATGTGTTTGAGGAAAAGCAAGGAGGCTGGAGACTAGAGTAATCCAGGGCAGAGGAAGTAGGAGGTAATAACATAACAAAGCACGGAGCAATGCTTTATAGAATTATCTGATTCAATCTTCATGACAACTCTATGAGACACGCCTAATTATCTCCATTTTACAGATAAGAATGAAGTTCAGAGTTGTAAAGTGCCTGATTCAAAATTCTGTTCACCTCAAACTCCATCCATCCCAAAGGCTGCAAAAGACTGCAGAGTATAATGGTTAGAAATATCACCTCTAAGGCCTGACACCCATAGATTGAATCCTGATTCTGATAACTACAAGCTATGTGGCATTGTGTTAGTTACTAACCTCTCTGTGCTTCAGTTTTCACATTTGTAAAAATGGAATGCTTACAATACTACCTTACATTGTTCTTATGAGAATTGAATAAATTAATTCTCATGGAGTGCTTATGTCTGGCACATAGTAACTACTGTACTCAAAAATTGTTAGCTATTGTATTGAATCCTATTCTAAGTAGTTACTCAAGAAACTACTATGATTCTCCTTTTTCTAGGAAATATGAACTGAGCTACCTTCTGGGTGTTGATGATAAAGAGGGAATTAGAGCAAATTACTATGAGGGTCAGTCTGTAAGTCTAGAAGGTAAGAGCAAGATCTGACCAGGGACAGATACTGCCCAAGGTGGGAGATAAAATGATGGATGTATACAAGGTGTTTAAACCTCACCATATTAATAATGCAAACGTTTGGAAGCTTTTAGGCAATGGAATGGGAATAGGGTTATATTTGTGAATATATTCTTGGAGACTGCAATGTGGAGGCATGGCAAGATGAGGGGGAGGGACAGCTAGAAAGCCTTCATAGAGTTCCAGAAAGAAGACAGAGGGTCTGAACTGGGGTACAGTTAACAAGGATGTAGTCGAAGAAATGCACTGGAGAGACTGTAAGTATGTGACTAATGGGATGGGTGAGGTCAGGAAAAGCAAATAATCTAGGATAACTCCTGCATTTCTGATTGAGGCATCTAAGTGAACTGTAGGGCCAACCATCATGTAGGAAATTCATGCAATTGTTCTAAAGCCAATTTAGCAGATCAGAAGATGCCAGATTATTTGGTGAATATGGTGGCCTCTGATTGAGCAGAGCTATGTGTGGCCTATGCCTCCTTTTTTCCACAACCTTGTGACGAGATGAGGTGTTACCTTAAAAGGAAGTCTGAAATCTAATTCTCCCTAATGCCCAAACATGATTAGCAAAAAGGCACAAAAACAGTGCCACACTCTGCACCAGGCACCTGACCGGCACCTTGTAGAAAAAGCTCATGAGTACTGATTCCAGGACTTTCTGAGTGAAGGGGCAGCCAACATTCTAGTCGGGTTAGGTTACCAGGTCCTTCGTGGAGTGAGGTGGATGCTGAACCATTGCAATATTAGCCTCAGGCTCTGCACCTGAGGTCTGATAGACTTGCTGGGTTCTTATTCTATGTTTGTGCAAGGATAGTGGAGCCTGTAGAACATTCCTAGCCAATCACCTTTTTTTGAGCACATTCATTTCTTTAAATAATTAAAAGAAAATTTCTAATATTCTTTAAGCCGATTACAAACTCTAGGGTCTTAGATTTTGATAGTGATAATTCAAATGTTTAGTAACCATCCTTGGAGCGTTGAATTCTGATGGGGTACTTCAAATACTTCCTAACTCCCCCGCCTCCCCCAGGCATATGTTCTAATTAAACTTGTACAACTGTTTGAAATTTAAACATACTTCACTCTGTTTATAAAGAACTATTTTTAAAGCAAATTACCAATATAATAGGCAAGTCTGTCAGAGAGTTGTAGACACATTAAATATAAAATGCTTGTGGGGTCCCAGTGTATATGTTCAGCAACTATTTGTATATTTAAACCTAAAATTTAGGAGAGAGGTCTTAGAAATATAGAATTAGGCATCATTAATACAAAGACCATAGATCAAAAACAGGGACAAAATGAGCTGGTCTGGGCAGTATTCCTACAGTTAGAAATTTGTTCGCATAATTACCTTGGGTAGATTGCTTTGTTTCTTTTCCTCATGGATGATAATCATATTAGCAACACTAATTGCATGTATTAACTTATTTAATCCTCACAATAACCCTCTGAGGTAGGTATTATTATTATTCCATTTATATAGAAGAGGAAACCAAGGCACAAATAGGTTAAGTAACTTGTGCAAGATTACAAAAAAGGTAATATGACACCTGTGACTTTAATCACAAAAATGAAAATAAAATCCTGTTCATATGTGGTTTTAGTAGGTGAGTGAAATGCAAGGATTTTCTTTTAGTTGTTTATTTTTAAAATAGAAAATCAGCTTACTCTCTCTAAATAAAAACTATTAAAATATTCTGTTTCTTCCTGTAAGGCCCACTTCTGTCTTGGAGTTTAATGAAGCTTCTTAATTAAACAATGTGGCCATTGGGAAGCAACATTTCTATGCAGCAGGTTGAAGGGGAGGGCAACCTGTGCCAGTAACCAGAGGCAGGAATCTCCAGAAATGGGATGCTCCATTCTCTCTCTTCCATGAGGCAAATTAGGGGTTTGGCTCATCAGCCAGGTCAGGTGCCTGTGAGGAACAACATTTGCATAACTCTCTCCTGTGGGCTGCAGGGCAAATGTCTTTACTGATTGTACCTCTCTGGAGGGCTGTGAATCCTTTTCTCTCTGCCATGAGAGGTCCTGAACGGAATAGGGATCTCTTGGGGCTGCCGGGTAGAGAAGAATAGCCTGTACCAGCAGCAGCCCTGGGTCACAGTTGTGAATTATTCATGCCACAGAGAGCTAATTCAAATGGCATTTTCCCTGGAGGCAGACACAGACTGCAGGTGCGTTTCTTCCGTAAGGGGGTTCCGCAGAAAGGAACCACTCCTTCAGGGACTGTATATTGCCTGTGGGGGTGGGATTGGCCATTTTACATATACACAGAGACTCAATTTTAGGCCTTTTCACATTCTTTCCAGATGATTTTATCCACTGTGATAGAGGCAGAGACTGTGGAATGTATGATGATGTCACACAGACTGCCAGGGTTCGGATCCCAGGTCCGCCCTTGTAAGCTGTGACACCTTGGGCACATCATGTCACCCCACCATGACTTAACTTCCTCACCTGTCAAATGAGGATTATAGTAATATCTCTCATAGCTATTGAGAAGATTTTAATAGCCCCTAGGTAGAACGTAGTAAGTATTCAGTAAGTGTTTGCTGCTATCATTATTATTATTATTATTATTATTAAATACAATCAGAGCAAAACTGAGAAGACTGGGATGCGGCATTCATCATATAACTTTATATTTGTGACTGACTCACCTGCCTGTAATACACTGTGAATTAATATACGAGGTCTGTCCCAAAAGTATCCAGCCATGTAATATGAAAAATAGAGACATTTATTGAAGACGATACAAGATACAAGAAACACTGTACGTAGGACAATGACGCCTCAGTCCCCTTCAAAGTAGGCACCTTGGGACCTCACATAGTTCTCCCAGCGTCTCTTAACCTAACCTGTACACGTTCCACATTCTCAAGTGTTCTGCTTGTTGCAGGCCTTCCATAATGTGGATCACTTTCAACAGATTTTTGACTACCTTTGAAGTGTTTGTGCCACACTTTTATTTGCGCAGCACTCATGGCATCGTCCCCGAAAGCCTTCTGAATCATCCAATACTTTCCTCGGGGAAATGTTCAAGCCTAACGCAAAATTTGATGCAGATTCGTTGCTCTACTGCTCAGTCATTTTGAATGTGATGGCCACACAGTACAAATGTCCACTCAATGGCATCTAGCGCCCCACTGACTGGTACAGTGAGGTCATTGTTCACGCATAAGCATTCCAGTCCACTCGCCTTGGCTGCCAGGTTACATCGATGTCGCACAAACCGTTCTCATTATATTAACAATGGCTGGATACTTTCTGGACAGACCTTGTACTTTGTAAATCCCATTATTATCTTATAAACAGGACAACTACATTATGTGTTGCATATGTTTATTTTTCTATCTGGACCACTTGTTGAAGAAATATAAGAAAAAAATTTTGGATCACACAATCTGTAGTACTGTTTTGGTCTGTCCTTATTTTTTATAGTAATATCCAAAAGCCTCAGGAAATGGAAGTGGTTGGGGCCATTTACCATTTCTGAAAGGCTTTTTGGTCATCGTGGTGGTTGTCATTAGAGTGGGCTCCATTTTATATTGCACATGAAGTGAACTGAGCATATTTATTTTTTACTTACTTTTTCTTCATAGACTTTATTTTTTAAAATAATCTTAATTTACAGAAAAATATGCAGAAAGTGCATGGAATTCCCATATACCCTCCCACACACAGTTTCCCCTATTATTAATATTTTACATTACTATGGTATATTTATTAAAATTAATGAGTGGATATTGATACATTATTATTAACTAAAGTACATAGTTTTTTCGGATTCCCTTAGTTTTGACCTAATGCCTGTTTTCTGTTCCAGGATCACATCCAGGACACCACATTACGTAGTTAGTAGTTATCTTGTCTCCTTGGGCTTCTCTTGTTGTTGATGACCTTGTAGTTTTAAGGTGTTCTGGTCAGGTAGAATGCCTCTTTGTTGTAATTTGTCTGATGTTTTCCTTACGATTAGACTGGGGTTACAGATTTTGGGGAGGACTACAACAAAGTTTCAGTGCCATTTTCATCATATCATGTCAATGGTACATACGAGCAACATGACTTAGACTGTTTGTGTTGAACCTGATCACCTGGCTGAGTAGGGACCTCCAGGTTTCTCCACTGTAACATTATTCTTTTCCCCTCCTTTCCATACTGTATTCTTTGGAAGGAAGCCACTATGCACATCCCACATTGAAGAAGTGGAGAGTTATGCTCTTCCCTCCTTCAGGGTGGAGTATATACAAAAACTATTTGGAATTATTCACCATGGGAAATTCGCCTTCCTTATTTTCTGACACTACAAGATGCTCCAGGTTCATTTTGTATATTTCCTTCCCTAGTCCTAGAACCAGCCTTTTCTCTAAGAAGCCTAGATTGGAGAATGGTATAAAAGATCAACAGCTGGGTGCTAGGTGTGCTCACTGCTACTGGGATGTCATTTCTTTTAGGCCCTCTCAGTTGACAGCAAAAAAATTTATAGATGTATACTAACCTGTGTATATAAGTGTATGTATAAATATTTCTATATGTAACTATCTGTAACTATGTTAACTGAAACTGAGTTTATACTGGTATCTCCAACTTTAATCCACATGGATCATTCTAGCCTCCTCCCCTTGCTCATCTGTAAATTCCCTCTCCAACAGTGAGAAACTTGGCTCTCACCATTCACCACCCATTTACTTAATTGTTCAATCCCAGTATATATGTACAGTAGTGTCAGAATTGTGAACCTGAATGCTGCAGGATGCAGTTCTTTTTGCTTTTTGTCTTATAGACTCCACTCAATACCAAAGTTACTTAGGTGAAAACCTTTCCCCACCACTTCTTTCAGTGAGGTTGTTTCATCCGTTTTTAATGTAATTATATTCTCTTGTCATATTCTGCATCCTTTCCTAGGATCCCCCAACTTCTTAAATGATTTTTTTAAAGATTTGCATACATTAAGATTCACTCTTGGTGCTGCAAAGTTCTATGGGTTTTGATAAGTGTATAATGCCATGTGTCTATCCATCATTATGACATCATACAGAATTGTTTCACCACCCTACAACTCCCCTGCAATATGCCTATTCATCCCGTCCCCCTCACTGGAACCCCTAGCAACCACCAACATTTTACTGTCTCTATAGTTTTACGTTTGCTAGAATGTCAAATATTCAAAATAATTTAAATCGTACAGTATGTTGCTTTTTCAGACTGGCTTCTTTCACTTATCAATAAGTATTGAAGTTTCTACCATATATTTTTTGGTGACATGATAGCTCATTTATTTTTATCATTGAATAATATTCCATAGTATGGGTGCAACACAGTTTATCCATTCATCTACTGAAAGACATTGTGGGTGCTTCCAGTAGCTGGCAATTTTAAATACAAGTGCTATAAACATTTGGTACAGGTTTTTGTTTGAATTGGATAAATACCTATGTGAATTCTGGGTCACATAGTTAAGACTATATTTAGCTTTGTAAGAAACTGCCAGATCGTCTTCCAAAGTAGCTGTACAATTATGCATTCTCACCAGTAATGGATGAGAGTTCCTGTTGCTCCTCATCCTTATCAGCATTCAGTATTATCAGATTCTTTTTTTGTTTTTACCATTCTAATGGGTGTGTGTTGTTATCTCATTGTTGTTTAAAGTTGCAATTCCCTAATGGGGAATGATGTTGAGCATCTTTTCACATGCTTACTTTCTACCTATATATCTTCTTTGGTGAGATGTCTGTTTAGATATTTGGTTTATTTTTTTAATTGGGTTATTTGTTTTCTTATTGTTGAGTTTTAAGAGTTCTTGATATATTTTGATACCAGTCCTTTATCAGACTCGTGTTTTAAAAATATTTTCTTCCAGTCTGTTGCTTATCTCTTTATTTTCTTAAGTGTCTTTAGCACAGCATAAGTTTTTAATTTTAACAGCGTCTCACTTATCAATTTTTTCTTTCATGAATCCTATTTTTGGTGCTAAAAACTCATCACCAAACCCAATGTCCAGATTTTCTCATATATTTTCTTTAATAAAAATTATAGTTTTTCATTTTACATGTAGATCTATGATCCATTTTTAGTTTATTTTTATGAAAGGTGTATGATCTGTATCTAGATTCTTTTTGTTTTTTTGTATAAGGATGTTCAGTTTTTCCAGCACCTTTTGTTGAAAAGACTCTCCTTTCTCCATTTAGTTGCCTTTGTCAAAGACTAGTTGTCTAATTTTCTGGGTATATTTCTGAGCTCTCTATTCTGTTACATTGATCTATGTCTCTGTTTTTCTCCCAATCATATGCTGTCTTGATTACTGTAACTGCATAGTGACTATATATAACTACATAGTCTTGAAGTTCAGTAATGTCGGTCAGCCCTCCAACTTTGTTCTTCCTCTTCAGTAGAGTGTTGGCTATTCTGGGTCTTTTGCCTTTCCACATAAACTTTAGAATCTAAATAAGTTTGTCAATATCCACAAAATATAGCCTTCTGGGATTTTGATTGGGATTGAGTTGAATCTGTAGATCAAGTTGGGAAGAATTGACATCTTAACAATATTCAGTCTTCTACTCCATGAATATCTCTTCATTTGTTTATTCTTCTTTGATGTATTTCATCAGTTTTGTAGTTTTCCACATATAGTTCCTGTGTGTATTTTGTTAGACTTGTACCTAAGTGTTTCATTTCTTTTGGTGGTATTATAAATGGTGGTGTTCTTAATTTCAAATTCCAATTGTTCATTACTGTCATAGAGGAAAGAAATGACTTTTGTATATTGGTCTTATATCAGTTTTATCTCTTTTTTGGCAGGCAACTACAGGTGAATCTCAGTGGAGGCCCTTAAGATTTTGGAAGAAGGCCCTTCCATCATCCAAAGATAACTACTCTCCTTTTGAGAAACAGCTCTTGGCCTGCCACTGTATACCAAAAAAAGTATACCAAATGAATACTTTTAATTTCCTTTTTTTATCTTATTGCACTAGCTAGGGCATCCAGTATGATGTTGAATAGAGGTGGTGAGAGGGGCATAATTGCCTAGCTCCCAATCATAGCAATGGGGTTTTTGTAAATGTTTTTTATCAGGTTGAGGAAATCCCCCTCTTATTCTAGTTTGCTGAGAGTTTTTATCATGAGGAGATGTTAGATTTTGTCCAATGCTTTTTGTGTACCAGTTGATATCATACGATTTTTTTTTTAGCCTATTAATGTGGTGGATTACATTAGTCAATTTTCCAATGTTGAACCAGCAATGCATATCTGGGATAAATTGCACTTGTTCATGGTCTACAATTCTTTTTATACATTGTTGAAGTTAATTTGCTAATATTTTTTGCATCTATGTTCATGACAGATATTGGTCTTTAGTTTTTCTTTCTTATAATGTGTTTATCTGGTTTTGCTGTTAGGGTAATGCTGGACTCATAGAAAGATTATGAAAGTATTCCCTCTGTTTCTATTTTCTGGATCATATTGTAGAAAATTCTTATTTTTTTCCTTGAATGTCTGGTAGAATTCACCGGTAAAAACACCTGGGCCTGGTACTTTCTGTTTTGGAAGGTTATTAATTATTAATTCAATTTCTTTAACAGATATGGGCCCATTCAGATTATCTTCTTCTCCTTGTATGAGTTGGGTAGCTTATTTCTTTAAGGAGTTAGTCGATTTCATCTAATTTATCAAATTTGTGGACAGAGAATTGTTCATAATATTATTTTATTATCCTTTTGATGTCCATGGGATCAGTAGTGATGACTCCTTTCATTTCTAATTGTATTGTCTGTCTTTTTTCTTGGGTGGCCTAGGGCTGTGATTTGAATGTTTGCCCCCTCCAAAACTTGTGTTGAAATTTATTTAATTGCCATTGTAACAGTATTGGGAAGTAGGACTGTTAAGAGGTGATTAAGTCATGAGGGCTCCACCTGATGAATGAATTAATGTTGTTATCATAGGAGTGGGTTTGTTTTAAGAGGGGAAATTTTCTCCCCCTGCCCCCTCTCTCTTGCCCACTTTTGCCTTTCCACTTTCCAACATGGGATGTTGCAGTAAGAAGCCCCTTGCAAGATGTTGGCCCCTCAAGCTTGGACTTCCCAGCCTTCAGAACTGTGAGAAATAAATTTCTGTTCATTATAAATTATCCTATCTTAGGTATTCTGTTATAGCTGTAAAAACTAAGGCAGAAATTTGGTACCAAAAGCTTGAAGTTGCAACTACTGTGGACTTATTGGTAAGACATTTGCCTGTCAGAAGACGGGAAATAAATTCAACTAAAATTCAGGGTATTTCTACCTCAGCAAAATTTCTAGGGGTCCAGTGGTGTGGGGCACCTTCTAAGGTGAAGGATAAGTTGTCCTTTGGCCCCTCCATCAACCAAGAAAGAGGAAAAACACCTAGTAGGCTTATTTGGATTTGGGAGGCAACACATTCCTCATTTGGCCCATTTACAGACCGACCCAAAAAAACTGCTAGTTTTCAGTGTGGCCCAGAACAGGCTCTGTAACAGGTCCAGACTGCTGTGTGAGTTTCTCTGCCACTTGGGCCATATGATCTAGCAGATGCAATGGTACTTAAGGTGTCAGTGGTAGATGGGAATGCTGTTTGGAGCCTTTAGCAGATCCGTATAGGTGAATCACAGCAAAGGCCCTTAGGTTTTTGGAGCAAGGCCCTGCCATCATCTGAAGATAACTTCTCTCCTTTGAGAAACTCGGTCCTTGACAGGCCTTAGTAGAAACTTAAGTTTGAACCATGGGCAACCAAGTTTACCATGTGGACCTGAGCTCCTATCAGAACTGGTGTATCTGACCACCAAGCTATAAAGTTGGGTGTGCACAGCATCACTCGATTGTCAAATGGAAGTGGTATATACATGATTGGGCCTGAACAAGTTCTGAAGGCACAAGTAAGTTAGATGAAAAAGTGGCCCAAATAGCCATAGTTCCTATTCCTGCTATACTGGCTTCACCCTTCCAGCCTGTACCTATGGCCTTATGGTGAATACTCATGATCAGTTGACAGGAATAGAAGACTAGGGCCTGGTATACAGATGATTCTGCACATTATGCATGCAGGCACCACTCAAAAGTGAAGAATTGCAGCACTCCAGCTCCTTTCTGACATGCCTGATAGTGGTGAAGGGAAATCTCCCCAGTGGGCAGAACTTTGGGCAGTGTACCTGGCTGTGTACTTTGGTTGACTGGTCTGGCAGCAAGAAGGCCCTCGCCAGATGCCAGCCCCTCGATCTGGGACTTCCTGGTCTCCTGAACTGTGAGAAATAAATTTCTATTCATTATAAATTGCCCAGTCTCAGATATTCTGTTGTAGCAGCAAAATGGATTAAGACACCGGTCTGGTAGTTTATCAGTTTTATTGACATTTTTAAAAAATCAGCATTTGGTTTTTTTATTGATTTCCTACTTTCAATTTCATCAATTCCTTTTCTAATTTTTATTATTTCATTTCTTCTGCTTGATTTAGAGTGAAATTTTTTTTTCTATAGTTTCCTAAGGTGGAAGCTTAGATTGTTGATTATAAATATTTCTTCTTTTCTAATATGTGCATCTAATGCTATAAATTTCCCTTAAGCATTGCTTTTCCTGCATTCTCCAAATTTTATAAATTTTATTTTCATTTTTACTTAGTTCAAAACATTTTTAAGTGTCTGAGATTATTTTTTGACCATTTTTTTTAAGAGCTATGTTGGTATGTTTGGATTTTTCAGTTCTCTTTCTGTTATTTATATTTAGTTCCATTGTGATTTGAGAGCATATTATGTATGATTTATATTCTTTTAAATTTCTTGTGTTTTATTTATTGTTCTTATGTTGTCTACCTTGGTGAATGTTCCACATGAACTTTAGAGGAATGTGTATTCTGCTGTTGTTGGGTGAAGTATTCTATAAACGTCAATTAGTTCAAATTGATTGATAGAGCTGTTTAGTTTGACTATATCCTTATTGATTTTCTGCCCACTGAATCATTTTAAATTACTGACAAACAAATGTGAAATTCTCCAAGTATAGGAGTGAATTCATATATTACTTCTTGCACTGCTATCAGTTTTTTGCCTTGTGCATTTTGATGCTCTATTGTTAGGTGCATACACGTTAAGGATTGTTATATGTTTTTGGAGAATTGATTCCTTTATTATTATGTAATTTCACTCTTTATCCTTGATAATTTTCCTTATTCTAAACTCAGGTTTGTCTGAATTTAGTATAAGTATTCAGGTTTCATTTGATTAGCATTAGCATGGTATTATGTTTCCATTCTTTTACTTTTACTATATATGTGTCTTTATATTTAAAGTGGCTTTTTTTGTTCACAACATATAGTTATAGTCTCCAGAACTGTGAGAAAATAAATTTCTGATTTTTAAGCCATCTAGTCTATGCTTTTTTGTTATGGTAGCACAAGCAGACTAATACAGTGATATAATTGGTTTGATATCTGCCATGTTTGTAACTTTTCTAATTTTTGAAATTATTTTAAAATCTTGCCCTCTTTTTCTGAGTTTTTTTGGCTGGTTTGGATTGACATTTCATAGGATTTCATTTTCTTTCATATCTTAGTATATCAATTATACTTCTTGCTATGGTTTCTTAAAGATTTTATTTCCTTTATTCCTTCTCTGACACTCCTTTCTTATGTAGATCAAAATTCTGACTTATATAATTTTCCTTCTCTGTGAAGGATTTTTTCTAACATTTCTTGCAGGGCAAGTTTACTGACAATAAATCCCTTCAGCTTTTGTTTCTCTGAAAAAGACTTCATTTTTTTCTTTCTTTTTTTTTTTCTTTGAAAATAATTTTGCTGGATATAAAATGCTAGGTTGATGGGTTTTTTCTTTCAGAACTTTAAATATTTCACTCTACTCTCTTCTTGCTTCCATGGTTTCTGAAAAGAAGGCCAATGTAATTTTTACCCTTATTCCTCTATAAGTAAGTTAAGTGTTTTGGTATTTTTTAATCTCTTCTTTTAAAATTTTTCTCATTTTCTTTGGTTTTCTTCAGTTTGAATGTGATATGCCTAAGTATTGATTATTTGGTATTTATCATGTTTGGTGTTCTCTAAGATCCTTTATCTGGGATTTGGTGTCTGTCACTAACTTTTGAAAATCTGAGACATTATTATTTTTAATATATCTTTTGTTCTGTTCTTTCTTTCTTCTTTTGGTATTTGAAGTATATGAATGTTCCACTTTTTGAAATTGCTCACAGTTTCTGGATGCTCTATTCTTTTATTAAATTTTATTTTCAGTCTTTTTTTTTTTTCTCTTTGCATCTCTGTTTGGAAGTTTCTGTTACTGTATCTTCGGGTCCACTGCTTCTTTCCTTGTCTGTGTCTCGTCTACTGATGAGCCCAACAAAGGCATTCTTCATTTCTGTTACAGTGTTTCTGAGTTCTAACATTTCCTGTTTGTTCTTTATTAGAGTTAACATATTTCTGCTTACAGAACCCATCTGTTCTTAGGTATTATCTACTTTTTCCACTAAAGACCCTAACAAACTAATCATGGTGTTTAAATTCCCTATCTAATAATTCCAAAATCTATGTCATATCTGAGTCTGGTTATTATGCTTGCTTTGTCTCATTAGGCTATGTTTTGTTCTTGCATTTTAGCATGACTTGTAATATTTTGTTGAAATCTGAATGCGTATTGAATAATAGGAACTGAAGTAAATAGGCCTTTAGTGTAAAGTTTTATGCTAAACTGGCTGGGCATTGGACTGTGTTTAAGGTTTATTGTGGCTGTAGCTGCCAGAGGCTTCAGTTTTCTCATTTGTGTTTCCCTTCTTGTCTTTGGTTTCCCAAAGAACTGCTCCGCAAATAGAGTCTGTGTCTTGCAGCTCTTTCAGCTATAGTCCACTGTTGTTGTGCTGAAGTTCTGTTGATGATAAGATGTGGAGGAAGAGAAGTATCCTATAATTTCATGGTGAAGTTTCAGACTTTTAGTGCATCTGTGTCTCTAGGCTGTGACTTTCACAGCGTTTTAAAACTTACTTTTTCTCCCGTTAGGTGAGACAGGAAGGCTGGAGGGAACTGGGATTGGGTAATCATCCTTCTCACTGGTGGGATAAGGATCTGATAAAATTGTTTCTCTTTGAGATCAGGTTTTTGTTACGGAGAATGTTCTGGGTTTCTCTCAAAATGATTTTCCCCCCTCCTCCTGCCAAAAATAAGAGGATATTTTTTTCTTGGTTGTTCACCAGGAGAACCTGGGTATTCCCAGAGGTAAAACCCAGGAAAGTGTGGGAGGCCCCCTAGGAGAACACCCAAGAATTCTTACTCTCAAGCTAGTTCACACTCAGTCTCCAGCAATTCATCAAAATTATCACTTAAATGTTTCTACCAGTTTATGGATTTTACAGCTTCTCTTCCAGATAAACTGATCTCAGCTGTGATTCTCTGTATTTGGCTGTGAGTCTCTGTACTTGGCTGTGATTCTCCATATTCATCTATTTTTCCAAATTTTGGGGTGGCACTTAGCCCCCTGAACTCAATTCTTTGACTGAATCCAAGAAAAGTTGTTGATTTTGGTTCATCTTTTTCTTATTGTAAAGATCTGAATGAGTTTCAAGCTCTTGACATGTGTAGCCGACATGAAAGGTATTTTACTTATATATTTAGATAATATAGTGCCTGTTTGTTTATTGTAATACAATTGAATTTAATCACTTGAGTTAGTGACAGCAGATTGGTCACAGATTGTTTGCAAATCGTTTTAGCATGCAGAGATAGGTTCTATTAGGCTTTCTTTCTACCCTTCCTCACCATATCCCATTTCCCAGCCCAAATATCAAATTCTGTTATACAACTTCAGTGATGTTGTGTTCAAAATAAGGAAACATCAACATTTATGAATTCCTGCAGGTGTTCTTTGAGCTTAGTTCAAAAAAATGAATAACGCTGCAGATCAGTTTGCACATCAGTGAAACCATAGGACATTAATTTGGGTTGACTGGCATGATTTGAGGACACGAAACCCAGAGAGATAGCCATTCTGTTCTGGCTATTAGCACTCCAGGCTTCCTTTCCCCGTGCCAGTGGGTCCTTCTACCTGGACCCATGCTAGTATTTCCTTGTTCAAGCTCTGCCACCGACTCATAGACCAGGATGTGGTCCTGGGACCATCTGCTTTAGGATTACCTGGGCTCTGTGTTTAAAAGTTCATGTCCTAGATCCTGAGTCAAGATCTTAGGATTTGGGGTGTGAGAATCTGTGAATATAAATTCCTCTTCCTCCTGTGCCACCACTATCACCACTATGGTTCTTAAATTTACTTAAATTTGAATGCCACTGCTCTTAGATTAGGTATTCAAGAAACCACTAAATTAAACTGAGTATGAATATATAGTGTACAATTCAAGGTATCAACTAAGCACATACTGTCATTGTGCTGTAAGGAACAAAAAATGAAGATGTGATTCATGGCTTCAAACCACTCACAATTTATTAGGGGAGACAAGGCAAAACACCTAATTATGATACTCATCAAATTTAGAGACATGTAGTAATAGAAGCAGGAAGGATTACTTCTGCTTAAGGGGATCAGGAAAGATTAGTGGAGGAGGTGACATTTACATTAAGCTTTGAGGTATGAAGAAAGAAAAGTATGCATTCTAAGCAGAGGGAGCCCCGGGAGCAGTAGCAAGGACAGTGTGTGGGAGAACTGGGAAGAAGGGATGAAGCCAGAAAGTAAAGTAGTGCTGGACTGTGACAGTCCTTGAATTACAATTTGAGGAATTCTGCTTTATTCTGTTATTTAGGAGGATTAAATTTTTCTGAACAGTAGGTGACATGATTACCCTTGTGACATGTTATGTGAAAGAAAAGACTAAAGTGAAAGATAGTTGGGGGGCTATGGCAGTAGTCCAACATCTTACGTGCTTTTAGAGATAAATGTAGGCTCCAAAAGCTTCAGGTGATTAAGGTTAGCTATTGTGCAATAAGAGTAGAATTTATAATGCAAGCATCTCTCAGACCAAATTCTGCCACATATTTTTACGTTTATTAAATATTTTCTAAGTGAGCATAAAATAGTGCATGCAACCTGTCTTGTAACCTAGTTGACATGTCATCTCTCTGTCCTTTTAAGTAACTGACCGAAGCTTATTTAAGTGAACTAAAAGGGTCACTTGAGGCTGATTGAACAATATTTTAGAGGCAGGATTCAGTCACCTTTTTAATAACCATCAGGAAATTTAGATCCTCTGATTCAGTGGCTAGACCCAGAAGATACTCTAGGGATCAAGTCCTGAGTGTCTTCTCTAAGAGTAGAGGCCATAGAGCTTGCTAGAATTCCTACTCTAGATTTATGCAAGGATGAGAGTATCATGAATGCATCCTCAAATCTTGAATATCACTAATTTCACCAAAGAGAGCTTATTTCTGACATTTATTATACTATGTAACATCATCATATCAGAGATCAACATAGCTGGAATATTATAAAAGGTATTTTAGAGTGTGGTCTTTCTGATATAATGTTAGCTTGCTAGCTGACCATCCAAGAAATAAGAGTTCCTATTAAGACAACTGACAACCCTAGAGTGTACTTTAAACAAACACACACACATTTACATCACTCTATCTATGGTAAAGTATTTTCAAGTAAATTTTATTTACTTGAATTCCAAGCTCTGGAATTCAAGAAGAGTAATGCTTTCAAGGAAAGAAAAAAAATTTGCTTATGTAAATCCTGACATTCTACCAAAATGTACAGCTGTACATAATAGGAGGTTGTTTGACCATTAAAAATGATTTCTTTTCAAATATACTTGTTCTTTGTTTATCTTTGGCACCATGTAAAATCCTCTGCCAATAGAAGCATATAGCAAAAGCCAAAAGCAGCTTTCTACCAACATTTTTTTTTCTGGGGTCTGCATTTAAGAAAATGCATTTTCCAAAGAAGTAAAAAGGCAAGAATATATCAGAGCAAATATCGGCCAAAGAAGCAACATATTCCAACATGTATGGATTTTAAGTGTGTTAATTCTCACAAAATGCTGCAGAAAATGGAAGCATGCAATATGTTTTTAATCAAATTTGATTCAGTGAGACTGAGACTTCACTTTAAATTATTGAGGCTATGCTCAAGAAGCTGTAGAGGGGGCGTGAAAAATAAATTCTGTTTGTAGAGCCAAAGCAAAGGACCACAATGGCAAAAAGACAGAATGAGCTGACCTGCACCAGGTACTTGTCTCTGATCTCTCCCTTCCATGCCTCCTGCTGTCTCCCTACTCTGCTGCTTACATGAAGTACAACACAGAGTGGGCTGTGACACAAGCTAGATGCTCTTCATTTAAATCTGGTTTTACCCCTTAATGGTTCTGCAGTGTTGTTCAAGTTGTTGAACTTCACTTGGCCTCAGTTTCCTAATTTGTAAAAAAGGGACAAGAATTGTGCTTGTCATAGAAATTATGTGGGAATTAAATGAGATAATGCGTGTGAAGTGCTTAACAAAGGGCAGGCACACAGTAAAATACTGAATATTTATTAACTTTTATCATTTTGGTGCAGAATTGGGTGAGCCAGAACTCAAAATTGTTTTTGCAAGAGAACTAGCTTCTAACTAACTAAAAAAACTAGTGTTTTCTTTGTTGGGTATACCCATTCATTTTACCTTGCACCAGGACTTCTGCATTCAGGTAAGAGACAGTTGAGTAGTATAGTACTTGTTATGTAAAGGTAAAGCTGATTTCTCTTTAGGAAGAAGGAGGAGGACATTTGGTGCCTAATGAGGGAAATCACTCTCAACATCCCTTGGTATGTACAGGAGAAGAAATTGGCATATGGGGCCAAGAAACCTCCTGGGAGGAAGAAAGACCTCTTTCACCTCTTTTGAGGTTCAATATTATCAGAAATTCCATGATGGACTTCCATGATTTGAGGTTAGTCATTTGGCAGGAAGAAAAAACAAGGGCTCCAAAGGCACATGCACCATATAAAAAGGGAGAGGCTAGGCTCAAAATTGAGGTTAAAAATGCTTTTGGGACAGGGATGGTTTCAGTCCATGGTAACAATAAGGCCAGAAGGCTCTCAGGACCTAGCACCCTGACAATGGCATTATGCATTATGCTTTGTATCAAGAAGGGCCCTCCATGTGAGTATAAACTAAAAGAACGTCACCTCAAGGGTGAGGTTTTTGCTTGGGGTTATTCTTTTGAGGGTTATAAGTAGGTCATTCCTCTTGACTGTTTTTAAGTTCTTAAGGGTGTCACCTCAGAAGTGTGAAACAAACCATGTGACTAAAAGGGACCAATTTCCAACAGGAACCATGTATGGCAGTGAAGGAATTAATAATGTTAATGCACTGAGAAGGCTTACGATTTCTCTTGAATGCAGGTGGGGCTGAGTGGTCCCAGGGTTAACAGTTGAAATGAAAACACCTCAGGGAGGTGTTACTGGATTCTGAATAATTTGGGCAAGCATGTTTCAAGTGATTAGTTAGGAAAATAAAAGTGATAAAACCCTGTACTATGCAAAGCTGTCATACTGCTTACACTGGATTCATGCATCCACCCATCCATCCATTCATTCCTTTATTCCTTCACTTATTCACCTATTCAACATGTATTTTTGCAGGTGCTATTTAAAAGACAGCTTTATAAGGCATGGTTTTTGCTGCCAAGAGGCTGATAATGCTATCAACTGGACACATTTCATGGGACAGTGCATGAAAAAATGTCATTACATTTAATTTGTTACTATATTGCCAATGAAACATTGTATATTCAGAAAATCTCTAACCATCCTTACCCACATGTACTGAAATGCTTCGCTCTGTGTGTGTGCATAAGCATTTGTGTTTACAGATTTTTGGCATGACAAAGTACTTATGCAAATCTTCGCTAAGTTTTAGTGTGGTGACTGCTATTTGGTGGGGATGTTTGTTTTGTAAAACAAAATAAAAGTTTCAAAACTCACTAGTACTTGGAAAAGGAAATCTCAGAAAACAAGCCCTGGTGGGTTCTCCCTCATCTGTCAATGGAAACAATTCAGTATCAGATTTGGCTCCCCTGGAAACCCTGGGTGCCTTTTGTCTGGTGACAGACATAAACTGACCACACCAGAAGAGGTACTGATGAAGACAGCTTTTCTTATCACCAAGTAATGAACACCCGCTGCTGCTTCAGCCCTTATGATTCTAGAATAAATGAATTCCCATCCATCATGGATTATCAGATGCTTCTGCATCTGTTCAACAAAGGTAATGTTATTAATAGTGTAGTAAAGCTAGGACTGATTGCATTTGTGGATCTGTTGTCTTTGTTCCTTTGCTAATCTTCTATATTTTGCTTTTTGATCCCAAGATGGTAGAATAAACATGTTCTTTGGATGCCAGAAGACATCTGATCCAATATTCCTTAATTAACGTAATCTTTTCAAAAGCATCCCAATAGCCTTTGAAGGTCTTTGAATACCTAGGCAGAATGAGGAAAAAGCTCACTGCACTTATTTAAAAACTCCTATTCATAGCAGCATTTTGCTGAAGTATTCTAACCAGCTGTCAAGCAGGCGGGTCTCCCCATAGCTTCTGGAAAGCCCCAAGGCTCACAGAAAGATGGTGGAGAGGGTCAGATTGACAGATTGTTTTTGCTGTCTTAACGAGCACAAATTAACTGATTTTGCTGAAAAATCTCTCTGGATTATGACAGAAAAAACATCTTTCACAATATGATAAATTTTTGGTGGACTGCTCTGGTTTCTTCATGTAGAGGCTGATAGTCAGCTTGCCTATTCTAGTTTGTTCCTAGTTAATGTTTTGCTGTAACAAAACATTTCCCTGAAAATGCAAACACAAGAGCTTAGACAACAAAGGCAAAATATGTCATATATATTTGTCACCTAGGGTGTCTGATGACAGAGGATGACATCCACTGCTGAGCCATTTTGTCTATTGGTTGTTTAGGTCCTCTTTCATAGTGAATGCTTTTGTGTGGGCATTAACATATGACACAAAGATCATCACATTTTGTGATCACTCACTTCTGTTTATTCATATTCTTCTATGGTCCCTAACCAGCCAGTTAGGACACTTGCAATAATCCATAAGTTCATATGTATTCTAACCTTGGGTTACTTTTCTTTCCACACAAAGAATATGATCAGGTAAAACACCAAAGCACTGACAAGAATATCTCTTTCCAGTGTCTTTCAGGGCCATCCCTGAGTGAACTATAGTAGAGCTGCTATCCATTTGCAGTTGACATCCACATACCAAGCCAAGACATCCATAAAACAAGCTTGGATTTTTTTCCTTTCCAGTAGTTGGTAATTTAAGATCCAGCATATGTCCATAGCTGTGAGATGAGAAAGGTATGCTATTGTAACACAGGTGGATGCCCTGGGGGTCTGAACTACCTGCTCATGCAGCTTACCTGTGTTCTCTGGTCCTGCTTGTGCTTTGTACTGGATGTACCACTTCCATCTTACAATGAACTGTTGCTGATACTGCCTAACATTATGACTGGGACTGACAGGACCCAGCCCATGGTGAGCAACTGAATGGTATGGTCATGTGATGTATGGGAAGGTGCCCCCTCTCTGCCAGGGACCAGTAACACGTCAGGAGTTGTTTTTCAAAAAGCATATAATTATCTGCTGCAGATAGTATGGCTTTGCTCCAGAAACCCAGGAACCTGTGTTGTGGTCTCCCAGTGGAATCTGGCACATATGCCACTTAGCCTTTTTCTTACCATTGATATCTCCAAAACCATTGGGTCTACTGATATATGGCCCAAGTAGCTGCAGAGTTGCTTGCCCTACATCTTGGACCTGCTTCAGAGTTCTCTTCTGCCCTAAGCTGACCCCACTTAAACCTGGAAGCTTTTCCCATTGTCTGGTATACTGACTGGAGTAGTATATCTATATGTAGGATGTGGCCCATTGGGCATTGTGCTTCTTTTTTTTCTTTGTGGTAGGATGTGCAAGATATACCAATTTGGAGGGGGTGTCTGCATGTTCCTGACTATGGGACTCCTAAACATTTTATGAATGTGTAAGGCCCCAGAATTTTCTCAGGGCCCATATCGCCAATACCCTATTGGACACATATCTATTACCAAGACCTGTGTGCTAGCCACCTCTTGAAGATTTGCCCCCATAACCATAATACTATTGATGAAATGGATCAGCGTGAAATTCCATAGGGTGTCCAGATTTCTTTGTACTATGCTATGACTGAAGCAGAAGAGTTATCCTCAAGTAAAACTATAAAAGCATATTTTTTCTGATCCATGTGAATGCCAGTGGTTTCTGGTATTCTTTTCTGATTAAGATAGAAAGGAATATGTATGACAAATCAATGGCTACATACTATGAGGACATAAGGATAAGGACATTTTAATCTTCTCTAGCAAAAATACTGAATTTGGCACAGTTGCTGTAGTTAAAAATATTATATGGTTGAATTTGTGGTAGTTTACTCCCTCCAGGATCCATCCAGTTTCTTCAGAGGTCAGGCTGGTGAATTAAACAGAGATATGATAAGGATGACCACCGGCATCTACAGATCTTTAAGAGTGGCATTAATTTCCACTCCTCCCCCTGTGATGCAATATTTTTAAAATTTACTATCTTGGCTGGGCATAGATTGTCAGTTTCAGAGGCTTCTACTTGGACTTCTCCATTATGATGGCTCTTGGTCTATAGGCCAAAGACACAATGTAGAGTTTACTTCACCTGTTAAGTATGTCAATCCCAACTATACATTCAGGGAGGGAGGAATGACTACAGGGCAGGTCCCTGGATCCAGTGGACTTTCTGCAAGCCAGACTTTGGCCAGGACTGCATGTATAACTTGGCCTCTGAGTGTTCGCCAATCTAAAAATAGGCTATGAACTACATTGCTATGGTTTGAATGTGTCCCCAAATTTCATGTGTTGAAAACTTAATCTCCAAATTCATACATTGATTGGAGATGTGGCCTTTTGGAAACAATTAGGAGTAGATGAGGTCATGGTGGGACTGGTGACTTCATAAGAAGAGGAACAGAAACCTAAGCTGACATGTATGCTTTTGCCCTCTCGCCATGTGATGCCCTCTGCCATGTTATAATGCAGCTAAAAGGCCCTCACCAGATGCCAGTGCCATGCTGTTAGACTTCATAGCATCCAGAACTTTAAGAAATACATTTCTTTCCTTTTTTCTTTTTTAATAAATTATCCAGTCTTGGATATTCTGATAGACTAAGACAGACACTTTGGGTCTCCAGATATCACTGTCAATTTAGACCCCATGTCCAATAGTCCTCAGAATATTTCAGTATTCTTCTTTCCCCATTACACATTTACCTGAGTAAATGGCTATAGATCCATTTTGGGGACAGACTTGCAGAATCATTACCATGATATGTGCTATAGTGTTTTAGGATCCTTATCCCTGGGGACCTAGTTCTCTCTTTAGTGAATGGGCTCCATGTCTTAAATTGGCTCACGTCTAGAAACTGCATAAGGGTTATGACTTCTTAGAATGATTATGTTCAGCCTCCTAATCCTCTGTACTTAATTTCTTTTGCTGGGACAAACTGAGTAGTATTCTAGTCAGCCACCCATTTATTTTGCCCCTAAAGACACATCTCCTTTATTTTCTGTAGATCAGCCCACTGGGAGCCACTCTGACCTTGCTGGGAATTACAATAATTGTGACTCTGGATTCTGTTGTTTAAACACCACCACTTGGCCTCAATTGTTTTGGGTCTTATCAATCCCATTGCTATTAATCAAGTCTATAACAACCTTTCGTACCATCAATTGTGCCCTACAGAGGAGAACCACAATTGCTCTAGCAAAGATACTGCATCTGGCACAGCAACTGTGATCGGAGCTAAAATTAGGTTGAGTGTGTGGTTGTCTACTTTTAAGTGATGCTGTGGCCCCTCTTACCAGTGCATTCCTTTGTCTTTGGTAAATGTTGCATCCCCTGGGCCTTCCTGTGGAGCTTAATCATCCAGCGGCTCTTCTGGCCTTATGTCACAGCTTGGTGACAGAATGTGTGTTGCTCTGAGAAAGGTATGCCCCTGAGAAATGTGGCTCTGTGCCACTGAGGCAGACCCTGAAGGAGCTGACAGCTGGAAGCTGTCCAGTGACAACACCCTCTGCAGCTGGGCAGCAAGTGCTTTGTAGGGGATCTGAGCAGCACACCTCCGTGTCTACCACAAGTCTTTAAGAGGCTTTTTATTGGTATTGTTGCTGTTTTGTGAGAAATATTTGCAGAACTGATGTTAAAAAATAAAAGAACAAACCATAGCTAGAATTGAGACACTATGATTACCTTTCTACTTTTGTATATTATCTGTATGTATAAACCCAGACATATCTGCCTCTTTATTTCTCCATCTCTAGGCTATGGTTAACTCTTTGAAGAACAATATATTTTTCACTTAATTATATGACTTGAAATCTTTGCAGGTAATCTTTTTCATCCCTATAAAGAATTGAATTATAAGAACCTCTTCTGGGATCCTTCATCTGGGTTGTCTAACCCACATCTGTCACCATTTCCCTGCTGCCTACAATGAACACACTAAACAAGAATTCCTGGAGCCAGTTTGATGTGCCATCCTCACTCAGCAGGTGGTGAGTAATTTTGTCCAATTGTGGAGAGGGGACCTAAAGATCCCAAAGTCAAGCCAAAATTGATTTAATTATTTTATTGTATTGATGGGGTCTTGATATCCTTTGTTAGAGTGGTTGTTAAAATATGCTACACCTAATGATACCATTTTCTGCTTAAAATTCTTTAATGCTTTTCCCATCATCCTCAGAAGAAAATACAAAATTCTCAACATGGGCAATGAGGCCCAAGTATGATCTGATCCTTGATCACCTCTCCCATCTCAACAGATCCTTTTATTTTTTTCAACATTTTTATTGTAAATTGAAAAATTATAGTTGTATATATTTATGAGGTACAAAGAGATGACGTGAATTATAAATACAATGTGGAATCATTAAATCAGCTAATTAACATATCCATCACCTCAAATATTTATCACATATTTTGAGAGAGGCACTGGATATATAGGAATGAGCCTAACAAAGAACTAGAGGGAAAGATATACTTTAAACACATGATTGTACAAATAACCATTTGATTATAAGAAGTCCTATCTATTACTCTGTCTTTCTTTTTATGAAGGTAGCCTGTTATGAATGTTTTTCTGCCTTAGCAAAGCATTCTTCTTTGACATTATTTCAGTTCTTTTTTGTACAGCAACATCCTTATGTCTGTGGATTTAGTTTTGTTTGGCCACTGAGTGACCCCTACCAGTATCTAGCAGTGTCTAGGGAGCCCCACCCGCAGCAGTGAGGTCTGTTCTCATGAGCCAGCTCCTCCTCTTTGGGGTGGGGTGGGCATTGAGGTGTTACTTTCCCCCATATGGTGTGTCTGGTGGGTAGGATTAAAATGACTCCTGGTCTCTTGTCTGCAGTCCAGTTCTACTGGTATCCTGCCCAGAAGCTGACATTTGATTGGAAGCCAAGTAAGTGGTCAGTCACAAGACGCAAACTGGTCAATCCCCCAGCTCAGGCTGTCCTTGTACCTCTCCTTTGGCCTCTCCCATGAATGCTTTCTGCTCCAAACTGGAAAGATTTCTCTGGACTCATGACAGCACCTTGACAGCTTTAGCAGTGGTGGCTGCACTACCTCCCCCCACATTGGATTCCTTGGATAAAGAGCTTTTTCTGCCTTCCTGGGCAGCCACTCCTTGACCCTTTCAAATGGATGAAGCTGGCAGGGAAATTAGGCCCTTGGCCCTGACTCCTGTTTTCCTTAATGTCCAGATTTATTACTTTGTTTTTTGGGCTTGGATTTTGACACATATTTAAGTCCTTAGGTTTCAGAAAGAAAAAAAAGAATTGCTGTTCTGTCCCTTAGAAAGGACAACAGGGAGTGGGCTGGGTTGGGGTGGAGTAGAAAAACAGCTTACATTCACTGCCTCAAGGTAAGAGGTGACTGATGATAAAATGCCAAGGAGGCAGAAAGAGGACATGAGACATGTCTTCCCTAATGTTTTGCTCTCCCCTACTGTTGTCAGTCTGCAGGGGACCCAGGCTGGCAAGGCCAGCTTGGATGGATACTCACACTTAGACCCACGCTATTGATTCACTTAGGGCTGTGTGCCAGGTTTCTCTTCCAGCCCATACAAAACTAATCAAATTAATGGATGCTGCTGCTGGTTCTCATTAAATGGCATTAAAATATAACTCTTTCATGAATAATTCTAAACATTGACTCAATGCAATTGATTACAAGAACCATGTATTTCAAACGGGAGGAACAATTGATGTTTTCAACATGTAAATAAGCTTCTAAGGAATTCTGAAATACCAGTTATAAGAGTACAGCTAAAATCACAGTTCATATGAGTTTTAGAGCTTCTGACTTGTGTTTATTTTCCAGTTTTGGCTTTCAGAGAATAACATGTAAAAGCCTGCAAACCTGTTTTATCATCTCCACTTCACTCTGTTCAAGCCTGCCTGTGGATGCACTAAGTGTTTTTCGTCGGCAGTCAGAGCTAAGAACTATTGACAAAGTTAGGTAGAATGGAGATAGTATATTTTCTTTCTTCTAAAATACTGGCATCTCTGGATACACAGTCATCATAACTGCCCACCCAATCAATCACAGTCAACTCACCCATGCAAACATGTAGTAGAAGTAACTGAATAGTCAGGTAAGGATATAGCATCCTCTCTCAGAAATTAGACCAGTGGAATTCCAGCCACCCCTCTGATTGGCTGCTCTTTGTTTCAACTGTCTCTCATGCTTTGTCCTGGTTTGGCTCTCAGTACCTACTGTAAACCTCCCTTACTTGATAAAGAGTTTTGTACACATTTTTCTGGCTCGTCTGTGATACTCCCTTTTAATTGGATTTTTAAGATTCACTATCCTTACCCCTCAATCCCCATATCAAATATAAGAAATGATCCTGCCTCCCTCCTAACTGAAAGAATTTGACTGGCAGAATCCATTCCCTTACAACATCTATCACAGAGAGGATCACAAAATTTAAGAATATTATGCTACATAAATGAGTCAATTCTAACTATATTACTTCACTTAATATATAGTTGTCCATTCAAATTTTATTGAGTCAGAAACTATGATAAAAGATAATTAATGTATAATTCCTCCCCTGTACCCGAGGCCATCATTACAGGCAGGATCAAAGAGTTTATAACCTAATTGGAGATACAGACATGTAAACATATAGTAGAAGAAAGTGCTAGACATACTATAGTAGCTGAAATATAGGTCATATAGAAACACTACAAAGGGGCAGACATTTTACTTTGGAAGGTGAAGAAAGACTTAATAAGATATGACTCTTGAGGTGATCCTATAGGTCATGCTGGGAAAGGCAAAACTCTACAAAAGCAGAGTTGAATGGCACAGTGACCCAACAGGGTGTACTGACACCTGTTAGTAGTTCAACATGGCTGGATGATTAAAACTCACTGGACAGGGGATATAAAACCAGAGAAGCAGGCATAGTCTTGAGTGCCACATAGGAATCTGCCTTTTATTAGTGATTCTCAAATTGACATTTGTAAGAGAAGCACCTATGGATCTTTAAAACTCAGCTCATCTTCAGCTTCATCCCAAACTCACTGAATTGGAAATTTCAGGTGTGAGACATGGCTGGAAGTATTTTGTAAAATGCACCTCTGACCAGAAATTCCCCAAACTTGTTCCCTGTACTTTGTGAGTACAGAGTTGAACAGCATTTCCTAGCATCCCTTGCAGTTAGGAAGAGCCTGTAACTGAGTTCTGGCCAGTGGAATGCAAGAAGTGATATATGCCACCTCCAGGTCTGTTCCTGAAACTTCCTACAGGATCTTCTGCTGTCTTTCCTCACCAGCCAGCTGGATACACAGAAGACTCTAAGACCCTACATAGTCAAGGAATCAGTCTTTGGAATATGTCTGAATCCCTGAGTCACTGTGTGGAAGGCCACCTAGTAAGCACCTAGTTCAATTGAATTATGAGCAAGAAATGGATTTTCATTGTGTTAAGCTACTGGAGTTTTAGAGTTGTACACAATATTATGAAAAACCACTGCTGGGCAATAATTGGCCACTGAAAGAGTGAAGTGATATGATCAAATTTACACTTTAGAAAAATTGTTCTGATAGACATGGAGAATGGATAACACTGGAGAAGGTGAGAGTCAGAAAGACCAATTAAGATCAACTGCAGTTATCCTAGGAAGAGACAATGAGATCTCTGCATGACAGTGGTGATAGTGATGGAGAGTAGGAGACAAAACCAATTACAGGAGACAAAGTAAATAAAATCTATTCATTCTGGAGACCATCTGGATATCTAAATGACAGAGCTACTCAGTTTTCTAGCATATTTGATGCTCTAA
Source organism: Daubentonia madagascariensis (assembly GCA_023783475.1). Lineage (NCBI taxonomy): Eukaryota > Metazoa > Chordata > Mammalia > Primates > Daubentoniidae > Daubentonia > Daubentonia madagascariensis. The sequence continues at coordinate 24,525,686 of JAKFHU010001244.1, read as the reverse complement.
ATGTTGCACCTCAAATTCAAGAACGTTATCATTTGTTCAAAGGTAATTTTATAGTAATTTCATGGTTATCAAATCTGAATAGTAATTGTTGGAGTTGTCTTTCCTGATTTGGCCTGATGTGGTCTTCCTCTCATCCCACATATTTTATTTCAGTAAAGAGTAACTGCTTTTAAATGCAGATCTTTTCTAGTGTGGTTAGGTTGAAATCAACTGGACTATTCAGGTTAAATGATGTATTTAAAGAAAATAAGTTTATAAGGTGAATGAAAACCATGATACTGCTTTAAAATGTTATTCTATAAAGCACTGTGGCTTGGCCGAAGTGTTGCCTTGATTCCATGGAATACTAAGGTGAGCTCTTTCTAAAAAGCAAGGCTGGAGCAACACCCTGATTCAGAAGTGGCTACTGTGACTGCATCCAAATACAGCCGGGAAGATCCTAAAATGCAAGGGCTCAGGTGTATGTGTCGACTGTCTTTAAAGCTGAAGACACAAGCACTTTCTCTGAAAGGTGGTGGATTACTGACAAGATGAGAACATCCTGATAAGAGAAGCTAGTAAAGCAATCATAAAAGGAAGGAAATAATTTAGAACTCTAGAGCCTAGGAATCCTTGAAGAATAAGTTTGGCCCAGCAGCTCCAAGGGATTATAACCGCTGATTTCAGACAATATAGCCACTTACTTTAAACTAGCGAATCTGTACGTCTGTTAAAAGCGAAAAGGGATTACACTGCAGCTTGTAGAGTTCAAAACAACAACAGAGCCAGAAAATTGGGAGCAAACGGCCTATGTTCAATGGCAGCACTAACTTGGAGCAAGTCAAGGGGGCTCTGTTGAAAGCTAGGCACTGGAGGGGAGTGAAGCCTGCACCTGTAATAGTCACATCTGCATAACTGGCTGAAGCTCACTGAATGCCTTCACATACACAGTCTTATTTGGTCCTCTTCAAAACCCTGTGACATATTCCCGTGCGGGGGTTGAGAATAACGTTCATCGTGTTCAAGGGACACATCTTCACGGCCAGGGCTTGATACCTTGATAAGGATATTTAAAAATAATAAATTTTTGATGGTCACTTCAAAATATTGTTTGTAGATCCCACATTCAAGTTATGCTTCCTAGAACTGACCATCAGCTGATCATTTCTATTCTTGTTTGAATATGCATAACTACGTACTTGTCCTCTGACATTTTCTCAGGGGTGTGTCCAAAACATGCAATGTTCAAGCCAAGGAAAGTGAAATCTTAAAAGAAACCAATACCAGGGCTAGATATTGTATTAGGACAAATCTGTGTTGTGGTTTTGTAAATATAGCTTAAATCAAAACACCTGGCAATGAACTGCCTGCATCTGCCATTTAATTCAACCTTATCTGTTTCAATCATATGCTTTAACTTGTAAAGTGCATCCAGGCAGCTGTTAGAAATTAATATTTAACTTAGGTTCTAAGTAAGAGATAAGACTTGCTAGAAGTCAAGCACCTTATGGTTTTATAACTGTTCCCCAGGTTATCCTTACCAAAGATCCTGTTCGACATAGATATTCTAGTTTTGATGGATGTTTATGAATGATTGTAATGGAATATTAGAAGATTTGGATGTCAGACAAACCTGGATTCAAATCTTAACTCTTCATTTGGTTAGTGCTATGGTTTGGATGTTTGACCCCTCTGAACTCTATGTTGGAATTTGATCCCCAGTGTTGGATATGGGGCCTAATGGGAGGTGTTTGGGTCAGGTATAGTGAATACAGAGTATAGTGAAATTAACTATGCTTACCTTCAATAGTTAACGTGAGTATTAAATGGCATAATTTATTTCTACATAGGAAATACTCAAAATGGTAGTATTATTCACAGGAGGATGGTAGTATTATTAATACGAGGATTGAGCAAAGATCTGGGTAGAGCGAAAAAATTTATGACGGCAAGGAGCATCTACGAATTGGTTTTGTTACTGTAATTCTCAATTACAAATTATAGCAGTCCTTCTCAATTATCTAGGTAAGTCCTTGAAAAGCCCAGTAGTACGATTATTTGGTGCTAAGGAACTTAAGACCTTATAAAAAATCATGTTGGTGGATAGAGGTAAGAAATAAACCTGTGAAATATATTATAAGTGTTTTATACTCACTGAAGTAAAATAATTGAAGCCTTATACCAAATTAAAATATCATCAGTGATATTTTACACATACCAAATTAGTAATAATAATTTTCAATTTTGTTTTTCACTAAAATTTTTCAGAATCTCAATCACAAAGCACTTGTAAGATATTTTTGTTTACAAGATGTCAGCTTTTATGAGCTGATAATATGCTCACCAGCCGACTCTGCCCCATGCCTGCTCTTCCATCAAGTCTCTCTGAATTAAGTGTTGATTTCTGTCTTTCTCTTCTCACGCTGCCCGCTTCTCCCACCGCTCCCCCTGCAGTGTGTTTCACAGGTTCCGTTCTCCTCTCCCATGTCTCACTCTGCTCCGTGGGGCAGACGTAGAGTTACTCTAACCCTAGAATGTTTAAGAAACCAATCAACCAACCAACCAACCTTTTATGTAATACTCTCCACTATGGTGAACATATCTTTTTGAGGCCCCTAACTAGCACGCAAGAGTACTGCACTCATGAGAACTTTATGTTGAAATTCCTTTTACAGGGGCCTTGATCCCCTCCCTGCAGTTTTATAGCCTATTTATAGCAAAATTGCCATTTTTATTTCTAAGATCTCATCGTAGTAACTCCGCTTGTTCACCACCATCTGGCTTTCTCTTTTCATTACAAATATCCACTTCTTTTTCCAGTTATCTTCAACAAGAGTGACTTGTGAATTACAAATACTACATCTAAACTTCTCTAGCTGTTCAAATGATAATACAGTTCTAGTCCAGTCTAAATGGTAGTAAGCTAAACATTTATGAGCTTGATTCTTTTGTGTATATTGGTTCCCATTAATTACAACCCTAAGCGCACAAACATGTTTAAAAATCTAAATAGGGATAAATGGAAGAAGTGCCAGTTTACCTGCTGCAGAACTAATCGAACTGTTCTTGCTCTCTTAAAGGTAGGGCTGGCTAATAGGTCAGAGTTGGGTTCTGAGAGACAAAGCTAGAGGAAATCAGGCCAGATAGAGTAGTGAGCCAAGTTACAGGCTCAGAGGGAAAAGCCCATAGAAGCACTATACCCAGGTTGTAGTTGCATAACCAAGAGTTTAGATTTAAAACAGGGATCAGTTCAGATTGAGGACAGATAGATGATAATCAATGGTAAAGCACCGAGGTCTTGGATGAATGTCAGAAAATCCAGTTGGCATCATGAGCTTTCAGTTATAGGGACAGCTAAAAGTGATTTATTAGCATTGCATTTCTCATGTTTCACATTGCATTTTGTTGGTGACCAAATAATATAACAGAATTGCTTATGGAACACAGTGGTGAGATAGGACGTGTTGACCCCCACCTTCAAATTTGAGTGTCTGCTGGACTTCTTTCCACTGTACTGTCAATCAGTATGTCGGTCAATATGTCAGCTTTTGGATACTACTTGTTTCAAAATCTGATGCTATAAAAATAAAAGGATATTTTTGTGCCTGATTGACTCTTAGGGCAAATGGAGAAGAAATAATTCTTAACATTGTTAATGTTGATCTTAGATGTGCTAAAAGATAAGGTAACATGGTAAGTAGCCACCATGGGGAGAAATTGGGTACCTATGATTACATAATACAAATGGGCATGGGGTGATGAGTTTTACGTCTAAGTGTATATTATCAGGCATAAACTCATAGTGTTTATTTAATTTTCTATTTAAACTACTAATGAAGTACTCTGTAAATGTAGGATACTAAGATTGTGTCAAATTAGTACAAATTCTGCACTGCATGGAAGAAAATACTGTAATTACTGAACAATAGAAATATAATTTAAAGTCCTTATTAAGGACTATTATTTATAGTCCTTAAGCATCACTGCAATTAAGACATACATTTGTTAAGCTTTCTTTAGAATATGTGGTTAGTGATTTTTAATCCTTTTTCTAACTCTTCAGTTTTTGCTACACATCTATTTTTTTTTTTTTTTAATGCTCTTAGTACTCCAAAAGGTTTGGCATTCAAAATGCTCTATAGAGTCATAGTCTATTGGTATATGGCTTAGGATCCAAGACTAAACATGAATGGATTTGATTTTGACTTTTATTTTATTTCAGTATCTTGGTATGAATGCGATATCCAAAAGAGGTAGCAAAAGAAGAAACAAGATCCAAGTGTAGATTTAAAAAGTCAATATAAAGTTGAATAGTACAAGCCCTAGAAAGCTGAAATCTTGTTTGACTATTAAAATGTCATCTCTGGAAATTATTCCATTTGGTACTAAATTTATGGAAACTAAATACATATTATATATAGCCAGTTTCTCTAGCTAATCCCTAAAAACACATAAGCATGGTGCTCTAGGTTTGCTATTTTTTTCCTTACTTCTGCTAGTTAGATTCTCTCATTAAAATATTTTCCCTTTAATATCCACACAAACATCCTCAAATAATATTTTATAAGGAATTCATACTAATAATAAATGCCTACTTTCTAAATCAACTTTTTTCATTCTACAAGACAATGAGTTTCAGAATAAATAAAAATATGGTGCCAGGTGGTATTATTTACTTGCCCCAGAGCTGAAAGTTGAATGTCCTAGGGTTCGAAAATTTAGTAATGACCAATATTGCCACATATCAGGGATAACATGATAAGTTTCTTTGGATAGTATGGTCAATGGTTACTATAGTGAGCTTGATCTCCTCATTTTAGTGTCAGAGATGTTTGTGATTCTAGTAGCATGAATATTAAAGGTAAAAGAAACAGCAGGGGCATGGTTCCAACTGCTTAGTAAACAATTGTGGAAAGATGTTTATTATAGCTGGCTCTCAAGTGACAGATAAATGCATAGTTCTATTATGCATGCTATGCTGCAAGCTTAAAAGCAGATAGATCAAAACAAGAGAGATTTAAAAAATCATAAAGACAAAATGTAGCTATGTCAGTGTGTGACAGGAAAATAATTTTGCCTTAAAAGTGATCTCTCCTCATCCCCTCAAGAAACATAACCATAATTTATGGAACAAAATTAACAGCAAGTTGGTAGTGTTCCATTTTTTAACTTGCCTGGCATCGAGCTTTAAAAACCCCATTTAAATGGACTCTTATTAAGCTAAGATGCAATTGAATCCCCTAAACAAAAACCACATCACATAGTTACTGATGTAGAGTCCTTATTTATTTATGTGTAGTATTTAGTTCTTAAAAAAACAAAAACAAAACACACACACACAAAACAAGACACCAAACAGATTCTTTCATGCACAGCTTTTTCTACCTGACAAGGTTCTGCTGCATGATTTTTAGAGGAGCTTCCTTGCTCAGGGTTGGCATATGTTTTTCAATTTTCACTGTCCAGAGCCATATTTGCAGAAAGATGTACAAATATTATGGATGGCGGGCTGTGCAACTCTCACATGATTAAACTTCAGTTCCTTGGTTGTCTAGAGCTTTGTGTAAATGCCAATAAATTTGAGAGTTCACCCAACCGTGCCTCTTAACCTTAGTTCCCAAAGGTGAAGGGCAGGATTTTTAATCAAGTAGCAATTTATCCTTAATTAGGAAAACATAATTAGGTATTATCACCTAATTGCAATTACTGGTGGGAGAAAGTCACATTTCATGAGTAGTGACCCATGTTGGGTTATAGTTCTTCTATCACTGAATTTTGCATCTGTATTTTTATTTGGAAGACAGCTAATAAATATTAAAAGGTAATCACCATGTTTTTCTGCAGTCCGGCTGTCAAAGTCACCAACTCTGCTGATGAATAGAAACCAAGAGATCCTGAGTCACATCTTAGCTATATCTATTTCCTGCTTAGACATCAAGTGTAGACCAAAATAATTGTATACAAAAAAAATGGAAAATAGGTTAGAGAACTGTTCCACACTTCATTTCTGGTACAGTTAAAAAGTTTAATGTCTCAAGGCACCACTATGGTTGAACATCAGATACATGAGTAATCAGCTTATCTACTATGCTGTAAAGTCAGTAAATAGCTTGTGCAATTGTGGAAAGCAATCTCTAGAGGACTGTTAAATATACAGTAGGCACGTGTATTATAATACAAATAGAAAATAATGAGTCCTAGAAAAAGCATGTTGAGCACCGTTGTGGCATTGTTTGTATTTCTTTACCTAACACTACGTAAACCTTACATTTACAAAAGGAAAGACTAACTTTAAAGTTACACTCAAAATTGCTTTTTGTGCTCTCTCCAAGTAAGTGAATCTAGTTCGTAGGTGTACTCTTAGAAATCGTTGGGTCTTGATCAGCTTCTGTTGTACTGGTAGATTCATTCAAGTGCGAGCTCAAATTTTCCGAGGTTAGGTGGGAAGACTTGTAAACGATCTCATTGAAGTCAGACCTGATGCAAACCAAAGGAGGGTCATTCAAGGGGTCTTCTACTGAGGCCTGGGTGTTTTCTCGAGTGATTCCCATGTCTTTGCTGTGCTCTGATGGGGATTTTCTTTTCATGCGAGTGTAAGTTTTGTCTTGGTTCTCCATGCCTTGCTCATTTTTCAAAAACCGTCCAAAGAACCAAATGAAGAATCCAAACCACACAAAGGCTATCAGACTTGGAACAAAAGCCAGACACTTGACATCAAGGCTAGCCCCTATGAACCTGCTGTGTAAGAACATGTCTCCCTCCACATATGTTTTATTAGTCTGAGGGTTAGTGTGATTGGACCTCCATTCCCAGGATAGCTTGGTTCTGTTCAAATCCTTTAAACTTTCCGAGTCTTTCACTGTATATATCTTCTGTCCTGGGCCAATATACTGCCCATATTCATGAGGTTTATAAAATATTTGGTTCTTCCACATATTAAGATCCAAAATCAAGACAAGAAAGATAATTCCATAGTTAAACCATTTGCCTGCATTAAAAAAGAAATACTGCATTAATCAAAGGGCCATAAAATTGCAATAGGGTTTTCTTCAATAAAATGAAGATAATGGCATAATAGTATAAATTGTTAATGTTTTAGACCTGTTAACAATTAATTTTGTGAGAGTGCTATGCATCCATTAAGTGAATTGGAAAAGGGAATTTACTAAATGGATTCTAGGCATATGAAAACACAACTGTAAGTCCCCAAGCCAGTAATTTATGGTATTTATACTAACAAGATTAAATCTCCTTGTTTTATATGCACCACAGCTATACTCAAATTTGCTTCCGTATAGGTTATTCTCTAGAACATTTCAATTAATGTTAAAAAACAAAGTCTAATGAAATTCTTAGAAAAGTCCAATATATGATTGAACATCTCTTACAGTTTTATAATTATGTCTGGGCAAGAAATAAATCATTTTGCAATGCAAGCACAGCAGTATATCAATTGAATTCACATTGCTGTTTGTAGGTGACCTGTTGATTAAACCATTAGTTGATGTGATTCAGATCAATAATCCTTGAGCATTCATTTCAAGACTTCAAAAATAATTGCATCAAATTCTCATTGAACAGAATACATCAGACATATAAATATAACCAAAGCTGATGAACTACATGAAAAGACATGATTTGGGGAGATTGTAACCACTATGATTTCCTTGTAGTATTCAAAATCTTATATAAATAACACATTATTTAGTGCTATATTATCAAGTGATATCTTTTCATCTGCAAATGGAAAGGATGTGGAAAAACTTTCAAGGAATACTAGATTCCATTATAATTTTTATTATAATCTATTGCAAGTTTTACAGTATTATGTATATTATAATAATATAGTAATACCAAACTCATAGGTTTGTTATAACAAGCTAGGAGACTTATGTAACAGATTCTACAAGCTTAGTTATAATGATTTTATATATAATGCCAAAATTATTTTCTTTTGTATTTGAAGATAATAGTGTTCAATATTATTGGGTTACAGCTTCACATGATATGTACTTTGCAACATATAGTCTAACAGAATATATAGCTACATAAAAAATATAACTGTGAGGAGTTTACTAAAGAATTTTGTCATCACCATTACATATTTTTAAGCTCCTATTAAATGTAAGGTTAAGGTGTTTTAATCCTAGCTCCAAAATTTACTAGCTGTGTGATCTTGGGCCAATTGTTTAAATTTGCTAAAGCCCAGTTTCTTACACACAGAAAACAATAGTATTTATTAAAGTTCTTAGCATTTCATGAGATTATTAGATGCTAAGCACAGTGCCTGGTACATAGTAGGGTCTCAGTAGTTATTATTATCATCAAAGCCTCGCCTAAATCATAATGATTTCTTCATTTGCATGAGAAGGTGCAACTTGCTCTCTATGAAAGGAATTTATGTAAACTATAGGAAGGGAAATGCTAGTCCTGAAATCATTCACCTATACAGAGTTCATAATATTTGTAGTGGAAGCTCTTGCCTGAATGATTTTTGTTTTTGCATACATAAACTAGAAAATAACTTGGAACGTTGGGAGTGTGGTTTCCAGATATGATTTATTTATAATATCTGTCACTGTTAAATTCAAACCACTCCTTAGGCCTTCAAAACTAAAACAGGTTCATACTAAGAATAAGCCACACTAGACTCTGTGTAGGATACATTGCAAGATGCTAAAGACATTATGTTTCTGTCTTCCAGAAAGGAATTCATCATCTTGTTAGGAAAACAGGATGGCGACATCAACAGACAAATAATAATAAGAGGCCACATTTGAGAGGTGCCAAGTGAGTGATACAAACCATAAATGTTGAGAAAATGGAATAAAAACCAAGATAGTTTCTGCAGAAAAGATTTTGCAAAAAGCAGCAATTCATGTGGTCCTTGAAGGAAAAGCAGTACAGAAAACAATCTGGAAAATTTTGTGTTTCTTTTAGTTGACACTTTTATTATGCTGCAGATAGAACATGCAGAACAGCATACAGAAAAAGGTGAGATGTTGTGGAAGAGAGGGGCTGAAGGAAGAGAGAAGGGAAAGAATGGAGAATATTGTAGGAAAATAAAAGCAGGAGAAGGATGAGAGAAAAGTGAAATGAAAAAGCTTGGAGATTCTCATCCAGAATGAAGGAGGCACTAATTTGTAATTTTCATGACAGAAAGCAAGTTCAAACAGGGACTCTGGGTCCTTCTCTGTTGTAGAAGCTTCATACTTAATCCTCTTCCTCTGAACTATGTGTGTTACAAAGCCAGACTAGATGATGTTGGGAGAGGTCCTGGAGCTCCTGTGACTGACCACCATCATCTTGACTCGCAAAGATCCCTTATAGAAATGTGTACCCCGCTTTAGGTCTTTTTGTTAATATAAGTTCATGAATAGGGCAGTCCCTCATAAAGGGTTCCCTGTTTCTAGGGTGGCAGGATATCAGAAACTGGAGACAGCAACATCACAGAATCACGGAGGAGAGAGAGGAATACTCATGGAGCTTGGAGAAGGGTGGTTTTTCTGGTCAGCAGAAGGTGCTCAATGAGTGTTAATAGACAAAGAAAAAATCCAATAAAATCACGGAATAAGAGCGAAAGTGAATGGATGCTGCCCAAACTAAGAACACTGAGAACAGGAGGAGCTTTTTCTTATACTTTGAAAGTATTTTTCTACCAGTTGAATAGTGCTGGCTCAGTTTGACCACTAAATGTTCACACCCAAGAATCATTTTATGTTATTTCTCACATGACCTGAAGTCTAAATATTTAGACGGGATGGACGGGAAGCAACTTGAAACTGTGTTGCCTGGCATCAGTTAATGGATATCATCACCCTGCTCCAACACATCTTTGCTGTCGTGGGAGGGAGTGCCAAGGCGACAAAAGCTGCAGGCTGGAAATTAGCAGATGGGGTTGCATCCTAACACTAAACCTAAATCATATAACCTTGGGTAACCTACTGAACCTCTCTAGACCACAAGTATTTTATTTTCAAATTGAGGAAACTGAACTAGATGCCTTCCCGTTCTATGATTCTGCCCTCCTCCCCCAAATCCTTCTACTCAGCTGTGTGTAGAATCCAATTTCTTACTCTGTGAAGTGGAGAATAATACTATCTCAAAGGATTATTTGTGAGGATAAAATGAAAGGTTATATTTGAAAGTTCTCTGAACTATATTAAGTTTGCCAAAAATGTTGGATGGTATTATTTCTCCAATTTCTTTTCTCTACTTCTTCAATCCAGATAATATAGGATCTTGGTGATAGAGTAGAGGGAGAGAAGAGCATGCAAGGGTTGTAACAAAGATATATTCTAAAGGTGATTAATTTTTTCAGTTTGGATAAAACAGCATAAATTATTGAATACTGACATCAATAGGTAGATAACACGGGACCAGTTATCCACGAGGACCCAGTGTTTAGCTATCTGTAAATATGCTTTGTAAATCAGCATATTTAACATGTTAAAAATCCTTAGCAATTGGTACTTTGTCTACAGCTTGCAGTAGTATTGGCCTTGAGAAAAGATATTTTATATATATGAATTTTGAGGCTAAAGAACACGGGATAAGTGTCTCCCACAGTAGAGAGGCCATGTGGTGGGGGAGGGGGAGCAGAGGGGAGGGCATGGCGTGAGGCAGGCTGCTTATTTATATCATATTTCCTTTTTTTTGTCCCTGTGGATACACCAGCGTCCTTCCCCCACTCAGCCAAAATGTTAAGCTGCCAGAAAGGTAGAAAAAATGGCCCTTCTTATTACTTTTGTTTATTGGTTTCTGGCCACCTGACATGGCCTCTGGTTCATTTATCTGTTTGTATAGAGGAAGGATGTTCATCTTTCTCTATCATCCATCCCTCCATTTTCCCACACGGTGGTTTTGTTACCTTGCTAATGCTTTCTCTTCTTTAAAGAATTTCTTTTGCCCTGTGAGATGTGGCAAACCAGAAGGCAAAGTCAGGCGGGGCAACTCAAGCTCTGTGTTCTTGTCTATAATGTGAGGGAGTTGAATTTATAATCCTTAAGATTTCTTCCCAGCCCTAAAAGTCTCTTTGATGAGTCTGTGAAATAAACATTGCCAAACCTTAACGTTTTATGGTAGGCCAGAAAATCTCACCATTAGAGCAAAGAAGATGGAATACACAATTTTCAGCAGGAAAAAGGTTTCCTTAAAAAAACTGCATATTCTGAGAAACAATGTTTGCCATAAAAAATAAATTTGAGTCCCTGAAATGACCCACATGAAAAGGATATAAGACACAAAAAAGAAAAGAATAGAAAGTGCTTCTTTAGTCATTTTCCCAAGAGTATTGTTGTGAATATCCAATCAACGTAACAAGAGGTTTGGTATTTCATTAATCATATGAAAGCCTTTGCTTTTTCTCCTGTTGTTTCAACTACACAGCATAATGTAAATCAGCAAGGAGGCAGGGTAAGATTCCATACATTGTTTCCATTAATCTCTTTGTTGAAATAGCTCACTGTCTCCTTTAATGAGAAATCACTGCATGGTGGTGGTGGGTTTACCTCTTTCTTATTTTTTGTGCTTTTAATGAATCTTACTGATTGTCAAAAATGATATTATAATGGAAATTTTATCTTTTTACTTTGTGGGAGTTTATAGAATCCTGGAATAGTTAATTTTAAAAGGATCTTCATTAAATATTACCCTCACTTAACATAGCAAGCAAATGACAACAATTTGGGGGAAAGTATTAATTTTTCAACTTAGAAAAAAGACTATAAAGTGCTGATATTTCTGTCACATACTAAAACTTTCATGATCCAAATACGAAATTATAATATTTTTAATCTTTTACTCAGCAGAGCTGCCACTTAGCATTGTGGCTAAGCTTTGCTGTGAACACCTCTGTATTAAGTGGGTGCCTTCCCTTGGCCAGACTTTGACATTAGGTGCAGGTGCATGAAACAATCATGCTCCACAAAGTCATTTACACCCATCTGAGGACAACATGAAACCATGGCCTAGAAGAAGATGAATTTTGTAAAAATGAAAGAAATATACAATTTTCTGTATCAGTCTTCTTGGCCATATTCAATGTCCTCTCATTCCAGACACGAGCAGTGAAAACCGGGTTCACTAAGACAGCATCTCTCCATCTCCCCCCCTAGTTAAATTAGGGATATCTAGAAATCACAGTAAGTGCTTAGGTCATGAGGAGATCACTTAGTAAATTGAAAATATTTACTTACTAATTTATGAATTAGTAATAATGTTTAAGTTAGCAAGGTACCTTCTTAAGACTTAAAAGAAAATTAATATAGCTTCTCAAAGTGCCTCCCTTATCATTGTTACTTCCTAAGCAGGAGGCTATTCCTTCAGGAAACAATCCAGTATGATGAGTACAGGTAGAAACTTTGTGATCATAAAAATACAAAGAAGAGGACATCCAGCTGTACTGAATTAGAAGACCATTAGACTATGACTTTCTCAAGATTGGGAACTGTGTCACGTTCATTTCTGTGTTCCCTAGGTCCTAGCTTAGTTTTCAACACATATTAACTCAGAAAATGTCTGTTAACCAACTTGTAAACTCTGAGACAATGTGCCCAGAAAAATAGAAAGTGAAGTTTTAGTGTTTCAAATCAAATGCATGTGTCACAATTATCTAATGAATTCCAGGACACTGCTAAAATTGGGTATAATCTGAAAAATGGGGAAAAGCAAAATATTAATGTCTCAAAGATTATGACTAATTATATATTTCAAGTTTTTCCTCTAGCTGGGAAGACAATTCCTGAAGGGCGTGTGAGTTCTATTATAAAACTTCTCATGTATGTATAAATGAAGACAGGACACTTCAGTGTGGATAGAGAAGACTAGCTCAGGGACAGCAAAAACTGACATGCTATGGGCAAAGCAACTATGGCCCTGAAAAAGATGAGTTTGGGAGAAAGAAAACTGCTGCTTTATATAGAAGTAAACACAGTTAACTCTTAGAACTATACAAATGCATTGAAAATGGAAATTACTTCAGGAGAGGCTTGGAAAAATTCACAACTGAGAGAATAGCAAGAGGTCTTTGTGTCCTTTGGATAAATTCATGATCTTTGGGGACTGTCACTGTGTACAGGATGCATCATATTTCCCTATAACAAGTCCCTTGCAAATTTTGTCAGACAGCATATTCTGCTGGATGGACCCATTGGCCTGCCGCTCCCCAGCACTCCTCATGATCTGATTGACACTGGAAAGCTCTTTAAAAAAAAATCTCTGGGAGCTCATTTGCCAGAAACCATGCACCTATGAAAATAAAACGAAGGGTTTTTATTCATTATTTTCCAAATTCTCGCCATTATAAAGCACCTGTGCTCTTGCACCACTCAGGAAACTGAAATAGAACACAGACACTACAGAGGCTTGTTTACTTCTACATTTTCCATTTTTGCCGAAAGGGTTTCCCCTGGGCATCATAGTGCCAACAGTGTGAATTCTCTTCTTGAGGCTGCACAGGCCTTCCTTCTGGCCTTTTGCCCAACCCCCTACTAATTTACTCAGATGATGGCCACCAATGGGACACTTCCTTTGTCTGGCTGGGATGACAGATGGCAGAGCTTCCATCGGGATTGGCATTAATAGGACTCAGAGGAGCTTCTGAGACTGAATTGAGAGGCCATTCCTCTCTCGCCTCCAGAGACTCAGGACATCACATTTTGAATCCATCTCTACACTCACCTTATACGTAAAAGGGAAGAGGGCAGAGGAGATAATTATGCAGTTGCTTTTAGCATTTACTTTTAGGAGAGGAACAATGGACTTGGGCTAAAAGTACCAATGTGACTTAATCACTAACCATGTATCCCCTTTGTTACTGAACTCAAAATTCCAAGAAAAAACTATATTTTAAAACACCCTTGGATGGAGATGATTTATTTTTATAAGCTGTAGCCCAGCTTATAAAATGAAAGCTCATACATACTGCAGCAAACCATCTGCCAAGGGAGATCCAGATGAGCTAAACAGATGCAACAATTCAAGTTATTTCTGACATGCATAAATAAAACTAGCTTGGAAGCAGGATTAAAAAATACTCAAATTCTAAATGCTTTTAAAATGTCAATGGGAACTCATCAGTGTCAGATAACCCTCTACACACAGAGTATTTCTCTGGGAGAGAGAATTTTTCATTTGTAGCTTTATCCTCCTTGAGGACTCAGAACAGTAGCTGACAGCAGAGAACTCAGAATAGTGGGTAAATGGCAAGAGAACTCTCTCTCAGGCTGCCCAATGTTTTTGAATTAAATAGGAAACAAACTCTGGACCAATGAAAGGAAAAGCTTTAAGTAAAAAACAGCAAAAGCTTATCGAATGCCTACTACATGGCAGGCAATGTTTTAATGCCTTGTACATATTAATTAATTTAATTCTCATAACAACCCTATGGGATAAGTACCATTACTGTCCCCATTTAACAGATGAGAAACAGAGTCTTTGAGAGGTTAAGGAACTCGATGAGGGCCACACCACCAGTAAGCAGCAGAGCTACAGCCCATGCACCAAACCTTTATGTTCCATTGCTTCAGCATGCATTGAATATCTTTTTTAGATCACAAGGATGTGCTGGTTTGGGGCCAGGGTGGAGCCATCTCTGACTCTAGAGCCCTTAGCTGTCCTTGTCCAGGTTCTTCTAGCGAAGGACAAACAAGGCAAATAAAGCAACAGAAGGAGCTGTCTGTGGTTCTGCAGGGTCCCTTCCTATTCCTGGCTCCAGCTTTCTCTGCGTTCAACTAGACCAGCACCTTTCCCCATCATAGCCTATTTGTTAGCACGGTAGGTAATGCTCAGTCTCATAGTCTACTTTGGTACTTCCTCCGTTGGCCCCAGTTCGGAGCTTTCCAGCTGGAATGGACTTTACCATTGCCTTTCTCACTGGGCACCCCACTGCTACTGAATTTGCATTCTGCCCCTTGGCTTTTGATTTTAACAGTTGCATATGAAAATAAGTTAAAGCTGAGATGAGAGGAATTCTCACTATAGAGAGTATTTCTCTGCAGCAGTGTTTTTCAAAGAGTGGTCCTCTGGCTGCCTGCACAGCTTTCACTTGCAGTGCTTGAGAGAGGGCAGGTTCCTGGCCCTGCCCCATACCTCAGGCATCAGATACTGAGTGTGTGGCTAAAGGATCTACCATTTTAACAAGTTCTCCAGGTGATTCTAATACACACTAATGTTTGAGATCCACTGGTGGATCTAGCGGGCTTTATGCTTCATAACACCAGTGGCGATACTGTATCTGCTTATCAAGGAAAGCATTGAAGTCTTCATGAAAAAAAGAAGCAGAATTTGGAGGAGCCGATCAACAAGTTAGTATTTGCAGTTCTCATGGAAATTTGTAGGCTACTAACTACTGAGAATGTAAAAGTGCAACATGAAGCACAGTATTTTGGAAATTTTAGCTAGGTCTCCCCAGAAACAATTGTCTTACAAATGTGTCAGATAATGTAAAAAGTCTTTCACAGGAGACTAGATGCTATTCCAGAGTGGCCTCAGCAACCTCTTCAGCCAATTAACAGAACAGAGAGAGTAAAAAAAACAGAACAAAAATGAGAGGGGGAAACGTTCAGACTTTTTCAGCCTCCAAACCTGTAGTCATTTTCCCATGAATTCTTATCATGGATCTGTGGATGCCCGTGAACAAATTAGATTTACCACAAATTGGATTTAATTTGGTTTTGGTGGAGCCCTTCGCCCCAAAACCCTCACCTACCCTATTTTATTTTTAATTGAAACTCCAGAATCCTCAAAGGCCTTTTCGGCAGGACCAGGCACACAATTGTGTGTATGGACTATTTTAGAGAGACATTCTGACCCTATTGGTGGCTTCTCAATCAGAAGAGAGCCATACCCAATTACCAATATCACCTGGGGAAGCTTTTCTAAAGTCTCATTCCTTGACCCTTGCCCAGACCTCCAGGGTCAGAACCATGAGCAATGGAGCCCAACAATCTGTACGTTTATAAAGTTCCCTGGTGATTTGACAATCAGCACAATTTGGCAAACACTGCATCAAAGCCTCAATTACAATATAATCCCACCTTCTGGGAAAACTTATTAATGTGCAGTCTCCATTACAAAAATTTAACTGATCTTTCTTCCCTTTAAGTTTTTGGAAAATAATGTTTGGTGGGACAAGGGTTTTGAGATCCACTGGTGGATCTAGAGGGTTCAAATGGAAGTCAGGTATCTGCTTCTCTCTAAATGCACAGCAGACTTTACCTCAGTGTTAATGACACTGAAGCTTCAGGGACTCTGTATGCGTGGCTCCCTTCCAAGACACTGAATATAATTTTTAGATTTAATTTTATATTTGTCTTCTTAAATATAGCATTCCAAATTGCGTAAACTTTGGGCACCACAAACCCTGAATCTGTACCATCTATAAATGACAGTGTATATGACAAAGCCATGCAAAATAGCCCTAAATTAAATTTTTTTAACAGCTTGATTTTTTTTCTTACCAACAGGTTCTCCAATTCTTTCCCTTTTTTAAAATCTGATGTTCTACATTTAAGCAGTATATTTTTGACAGGCATTCTGATAGTCAGAGACAATATTAGTGCAATGATGGCCTGGGACAAGAGCTGGTAGCAAGAACAGATGGTCTAAGCAAAAGCCCACCCAAAGGGATATGATGATGCCATGTGTGTGATAGCTGTTTTAGAAGTCAGGGAGGGTAGCATGCTGCTGAGATTAAGTGGGGACTCTGAAACCACACTATGTGACCTGAACTCAAATTGATTGATTTACCCAGTGAATTTAATAGATGGGCCTCATTCATTTTGAATAGGAAAAGAAACCTGCTGCATCTTCCCTATTCATGAGCTCATTCTCCAATTTAGGAAGGTTGCCTCATGCTCAAAGCAGACAACAGCTTCCTTGCTGGGAAGTATAGGTTTTTCGCAGTACTCAGATGTTAATGTTTTCTGTGCTCAGGCTATTTTTATTTGGCAGCACAGACGGTAGTGTAAGCACAGATTTCTTCAGCAGTTTTTATTATAGCAGGTGTGGGATCCTAGGCCATTGTCCTTAAAACAGACGCACATTCATTACCTGCATTTGAACAGCTTTGGAACTAATGCGATCCTTTATCTGTGATCATTCAGCTGTCTGCTACTTGTTATTAAAAAAAAAGTATAAAACATAACTCCAGGAAGCCTTTTGTGGATAAAAATGACTGAGGTGTCATGAAAGACTATTATAATAAATCATATTTTAGCCATTTCAAAAGCAAGAAATATCTGAAAATAAAATAATCTGGGGATCCACAAGAGAACCACTTGTGACAAACCTGAGCTTTGCCACAGAAGATGGTTTTAGGAAATCAAATGAGAAGTGGCCTAACTCCCTAAAGGCATGTGTTCTGATTGGAGCTCTAGGATACTATTGTTTTGATCTCAGCAACAAATGAACAAAAGCATAAAGACTATTGATGTTGAAAATATATACTGAGCTGTATGCTGTGAAAAAGAACCCCACCCATGAACAAGATCAAGGTAGAGTGATATGGCAGGATAACTATCCACACCAAAGAGTTGTCTTCCGCCTGTGATAATCCTATACCAGAACACTAGACCTAACACTCGAAGTGGCTGCCCAACTGGGGACTGTATTTCCCTGCTATCCTTGACTCTATCTACTATCTACTAGTTATCACCAATGGAATATGAAGGGAGGTAACAAGTTTCTTTTCCAGGCCAAGAAGGTTAAGAAACAGGTAAGCCTTCTTAATCATTTCCCCCATTCTTTTTATTCCCATCTGCCTGCTGGATGTTAACACTGAAATTGTCAAAGCTACCGTAGCCTAGGTCCCAGAACATTGGTACAGAGCTCCCAGCCAACCTGGAACCACCTTGTACTGTTAAGGTAGTGAGAAATAAAAGTATATTTATGCCTCTCGAATATTATGGTTTGCTTTTTTAAAAAATTTTACAATGGCCAGCATTACCCTAACTAATACATGGAGACAAATTGTGTTCAAAGTTATAACATACCTGTTATATGAATATGATATTCCTCCTTGAAGATCTTCTGGAAGAAAGGAACCTTGAACTGCATGTGAGGAGTGTGCAACCCAGGGAGATTTACATCGACATCTCCCATGAAATGTGGGAATTCCCAGTCCTGTCAGAGAAAATAAAATAAAAACATATTTGTGATTTGTTTTGTTCCTAAGGAGCAAAACACCAAAAATTGACTTTTTATAAGCATTTATTTTAAAACCATTTAAATGCAGCCAGCTGTTGGATGTATCAGTTTCATTCTGTGATGATTATTTTATGTACATTAGGTAGCAGTATGCATTCAAAATCAAAATTAAGTCATAACTTATATCCTCAGATTTTCTTTTTAATGTGGTAGTAAAAAACCAATACAGAATTGATTTGTATCTACACACGTTTATCTTTTTCATTCTGGAGAACTGCACTTTTAAATTTTTATAGGAAGGAAGTGATCCATATTTAATAAATATGGGATAAATTTGTTATACTTTGTTTTACTAATTTAAGAAAATATGAACCTTATAGCAGTATGTTTTGTGTAAGAAGACAAAGTAAAGAGGATAGAATTCACCTAACCAAATTCTTTAATTCATATCAAGGAACTTTTATTAATCATCTCTGCTAGCGACTGTCTTCAATGAAAAAATGCCAGACTCCTGCCCTGCTCCCTTGCAATTCAGCATTAATTTGAGCCAAATGATGGAACACCTGACATGGCACATGAGAGATCAAAAGTGAATTAATTCTCAAATTGTCATTAGTTACTATCTCCTTGTTGTCAAGGAAATATTTGGTGGGACAACCCTCTCAGAAGGAAGGGAAACATGCAAACGAGAGAATATTTTTAGGTGTCTCGCCTGCTCTTGGTTTTCAGATAGAGGCACAAAATTAAGGTTCATAACTAGCATGTAAAGAAAGAATACACTAAATTTGAAGAAACATCTGAAATAGATCCATAGGCATTAATATATATATTTTCACTTTTAATTACTAAATAATCACCAACTGATCGGTCCCATGTTTAGTTAATATATTTAAAGAACATGGATATGAACAAGTCATGAACAAAATATTAATTTTTAATCCATTATCTCAATGTAAGAAAGTTAAATTTATGCAAAACTTCTATATATGCAGCCGATAGAGGTGTGCTAGTAATACAGTGCCTGAACTTTCCAGGTGTTTCCATGTCCATTCCACTTCTCTCTCTGCAGAGAATTCTGGGTAAGGGAGAATGGGCATTGAGGAAAGAATATGTGAGTGGCAGTAACCAGGTAAGCCTTCGGTGTTTATCAGCTTTCTAATCTATGGATCATTTCAAGCTGCTAATAAGAAATAAATATACAAGAAGAAAAATGTAATGATGCAATATCATCCCTTTCTGTGTGTGTAAATCTCTTGTTGGTCTCACTTCCCCTTGTCTTTCAGACGTCAGTAGCAAATACACTTGTAATTTGGGAAGTTCATATAAACCCAGAGCACTCAAGCTGAATGAATTTGGCACGTTTTGATCCAAATTATTAGCAGAAAATGGATTGGTAATAATACCTGTAAACTATTACTGAGATTAACATGAATTTGCTTTTTATTTTCACTAATGCCATCTTTGTTCTTTCTATGTTATTTGGAAGACTCTTGCAAAGAGATTTAACATTGAATTTAGTCTTTTGCTAAACTGTAAGTGACGAAAAATTATGGTTGGCAAAGAAAAAGAATGATAATCAGGATATCTTTCACCTGCCCTGGATAAATGACACAAAGCATTATCAATAGAGCAATTCTCTTTGTATTTCTTGGTTTAAGGAAGAGAATACTTCTTGGTAGTAATTGGGCAAGTATATTTAGAATTGGCTTCTTTTTAGACATTTTTTGAATGCTCCCGTTTAGCTTTTTCTTCCATGAAACTACAGTTTTCTACTGGGTATGAAATGGGTTTTAGTTTGAAAGCAATCTCTAAAGATTTCTTGTAGACTATCAAACTCTCATTCACCAAAAAATAGCTCCTCAATTATTTCCCACCTGTACTTGGAGATAGAAAAATGAGCTAAGGAAATAAGGAGTAAAGAAAAGAGGGAGAAAGGAAAGTCTTGTTCTTTATCTGGAATATGACTTTATTTTACTTTACTTATCTTTTTTTAAAAAAAAGAATCAGGGAAGAAAACTGGGTTTGGTGGGGTGGTAAAGTGTGAGAGACAAGTAGCTAGTGCCATGTAAGAAATTTTTAAAAAGAAGATAAATAAAAGATGATGTATTTTTCATAAAATCTCTCAGATCCACCCCTTCTATTTTATTTTTATTATCATGATGTTTGGTTTTTCAAAACTCTTTTATGTCACTCTGTATAACCATGCATACCCATGGCTTAGCTCTCACTTATAAGTGAGAACATGCGTTATTTGGCTTCCTGTTCTGAGTTATTTAGGATAGTCACCTCTAGTTCTGTCCAGGTTGCTGCAAAAGACATTATTTCATTCTTTTTTAATGGCTGAGCAGTACTCCATGGTGTATAAAGAGACCCTAGAAAGATACACAAATACAAGCAGATGCCCAAGGTGGGGGTAGAGTGGGGGCACCCCACAGGTGAGGTAAGGAGAGTAGCAAGACAATGCACTCCTTTTTCTACTATTTTGATTTTTCAATTTTTGAATGTAGAAGCACACCTCAGAGATCTTGTGGGTTTGATTTCAGACCAGCACAATAAAGCAGGTCACACACACATACACACACACACACACACACACAGAGCTCCTAACTCCCTGCCTCCATTCTCTGTCTCTACTACTCTGATCTTTGCACTTCAATTCCTACTCTACATATCTCTTCAGACTCATTATTCTTGAGTCAGTGTGAATCTGGACTTGGAATGGAACAGTAATAATAATCGCTACTATCTGGGGACGTTTGGGGCTCATCTAATGGGAAATGAACATCCGAGGCTGGCAAGACCTCAGGTAGTTATTGGAAGGAGGTAGAAAGAGAAGGGAGGATGGTATTCTGAATCTCTCTAGGTTTCGGTCTCTTCATCTGTAAATTAATATTAGATATACCAACCTCACAGGCTCCTTGGGAGGGTGAGATAATACCTCAGTAGCAATTGGCACACTCCTGGAGACAGAGGGAAGACATAGGTACGTGGACAAGATCAGTTTATTTCCCAGCATGACTCCAAGGTCAAGTTTTTCCTGACAGTGAAGCAGAGGAAAGGTAAGTCTGTTTTCAAGAGGGTCACACGTCAGCTGCTTCAAGGTCCAGGTGAAAAATGAAGAAGACCATCTTCTCCTTTCTGCCTTCGTCCACTGCACAGCACTAGGGCCTGAGGCCTCTGACTGGGGCTGGGGTCAGAGCAGAGTTCTCCCAGGGTGTTCCCAGAGCAGGGCTGTAGGGAAGGCTGCCTCCTCAGAGGCACAGAGCAATGTCCTCACGAGGAAGACAGAAGAACAGAAGCTTACTGGTTTTTCATGTAACGTGGAACACACTGCAGTGACCTCCGGAAACAACTGTGGGAGACTTTAACAGTGCCAGGGGGACACTGCTACTACGCGGGTAGGAACATGAGCCAGCAACATGTGCAACCAAAGGCTGAGGAAATCTGTGGACATTGGGTTATAAATTATTGAGCTCTTGCAATGTTCTAGTATCATCCTTGGCTGTACATTCATATATATACATACACACAGAACAATCCTGAAAGCTTTTCCCCCAGCTTTATTGAGGTATAACTGACAAGTAAAAATGGTATATAAGGTCACAATGTGATGTCTCGATATATGTATACATTATGAAACAATTACCACAACCAAGCTAATTAACATAGCCATCTACAGATGAGAAAATTTGCTTCAGAGAAGTCACTTGTCCGAAGTGGCATAGGTGCCACACAGCAGAGCCCAGGTTTTGTCTGGCTCCAAAGAATACATACTTTCTGCTAGGCCATGCTGTCTCTAACCATGAAAAGTGCCACCACTTCCTGTTTTTAATTTAGAACTGGAATTATTTTTACTGCTCTATCTGTTCTGATTGAGAATCACTGATGGCAGTCATCACCAAAAGCAAGTTCCCATGAGAGGCTTTAAACTACTTTTTTTCCCCCTTATAGGGCTATATCATTTGATTCATCCAACCCTAATGTGAACAAGAAGACAAACTTTAACACTTTCTCCACAAAACAATTGCCCCAGAGGATAGTTAGCTTCTAATCAGACTCTGATGAGTAGGAAGACTGATAGCAAACACTGAGATTCTCCCGGCATCCTAACTGTGGATGTATGGCCAGTTTTATACACAGATTGTATATAAGTGCTATGAGAGTCATAGCTCTCTTTCCTTCTGCATAAATGTAAAATACATATTTTGAACACATGATAAAAATGTTGAATTAAGGGAATGATGAGGCAAGATGTGTTCAGCTACAAAGCCCAAGGTGGACTGGCTGATCCTGGAATTGCATATTATGAAATGTTCATTTGTTTTGTTCTTCAAGAACTGTTATCAGTGTTTAGTAATTCAAAGCTTTCTTACTGTTCTCTGCTATTAAATCTAACAACAACTGCAGAACCCTATCAGATTTGTGGTTCAGTGATGTGAGAATTATTTAGGCACATGGTATTACACTATTCCAGTTCACATCAGTTCGTGGTGATGTACTCCGTGTAAACAGACTTCCAATTTTACATTTTGCTTCCTATATGAGAAACAGTTAATTTTCATTCATATGGGTGTATTTCCTATGTGCAAATGAGCAGTGTCATAATACATATCTAATCTTATTTCTTACATATATGGCTTACTTCTTCCTATAGCAATAAAAATAAATTACTGATCTCTATTCATGGGCCACATTAGGACAGAATTCAGAACAATGTTAAGTATATAGGCAAGATGGTATCAGGATATCCTGGATTCAACATTTCCCAACATTTTTTTCATTTAGACCCATGCCTCAGGGTCAAGGAAAAGAAGTTGGTACTATTCAGAGGAACTCAAGCTTGAAACTAACACTGTTTTGAATTCCCTGACTGGCATTCAATTTCCCAAATCAAATGAAGAGACCTCATTTCTATTTAGAGAAGCATAGGAGGATAAAAATGTAATGACACTGATTACCCTGCAAAACTAAACCCATAGTATCAGAACAAAAGTTGTATTTTCTGAGCTAAAGATTAGCCACCTGGTTTTTGAGGAAATTAAAAGATTGATTAGATGTTACTGAAAAGTTGATAACCATTTAGAATAGAATCAACAATAGATTCTTAAATGTTATTATAAAATACCAATACTTTTTCAATGTAATAATTTGAATATCTTCTCTTTATAGGTATTAGATTATTAGGTTTCAAATGATTTAAAGAGTCAACTTTATAAATCTTTCTTTCTTTCATTGTTAATCTCTATCCCTCCATATTTCATAATTGAATTTAGATCCATGAATGTCACTACATCATTCTACGAAAAATTTCCCCAGCTTGTAAAGTGTCCTTAGCTTTGCTTAACAGTGTCCTAGCAACCAGATTTTAGATGACAGTGAGCAGTGGTGGCCTGAAGAATTGTACTCATGTTTTGGGTGATATTTTTGTTTCTTATTAAGAAACTCAAGTGCCTGATTTCTTTCAGCAACCCTGTGCTTCTTCTAATTGGCAAAGTTGCCATAGTATCACTTGGCTGAATAAATCCTTGGAAACCTTGACATATAGTAGATTTTGCTTATTTCTTTGTTTATTGCCTGTCTCCCCCACTAGAATGTAAGCTCCAGGGTGCTTAGAGGAATTTTTTTCTGTTTTGTTCACTGCTGTATTCTCCATAGCTGAAATAATGCTCAGTATACAGTAAGAACTCGAATATTTGTTGAATTGATGAATGAATCTCTCTGAAAGTTAAAGATATACAACAATCCCTTTGTGGTTTCATGTAAATGGAAACACAGGATGGATTTAGGTAAACAGAAATAACACAATAAATACTTGGTTTTTTAAATAAATATTACACATCAACCTAAGATTATTATGAAAAAATGGTTGTTTTGTTTTTTCCCTGTAAACTAGGTAAATTGGAATCATGCAGAGAGTAACACAAAGATTGAGCCATTTGCCAAAGTTCACAGAGGAAAGGAGTGGATAATTAAAGAGAGTGGAGGTCAAATGTAAATATTGTGAGATGAGGCAGTAAATGTTTGGGAAGTGTTAAAAATGCTTGTTGGGGTGATCCAAGTCAACCTTCTAGTTACCACGTAAATGCAAAGAAGCTCACGAGACGTGTCCAACCAAGTCAGAGAACAAGGAAAGAGAATATAAACCAACATGTGATTAAAAAAAAGGTGGGGGGACAATTTCCCACAGCGGATGACAGCAGGAGGAATGTTAAGGCAAGGCTGAATGAAAGACACACCCTGCAATGAATGTGCGGATGTACAAAAGAGAGATAATATCCACTTCTTAGATGTCCTGTGAAAACTACCCTTTTCTCATATGTTGTATTCTCATTTTCTCTTAATATTCACTGTTGTTTTTTCTCTTTAAGGGCAAATGGATTCTATAACCTTTTGGAGTTTTCTCTCAGGAGGCACATATGCTACTTAAAAGATTTAAAACCTTTGGGGAAAAATCTTGGCTTTCTGGTTGAACTAGGCTTTTGTCAACAAGTAGTAGAGATGGCAGACCTCATTTATCACTAAAACAAATCCAAGACAAACTGTAAACCCTTACTTGAAATGTTTTAAAAAACTTGATTCTCTCATGTGTTTTTGTGTATCCTAAAACATCAATGAACTCTCATAATTGTTGTTGCCCAAACAATCTAAATTATCTTAAGGGTCGATTTTATAAAGTTGTGTCTTTTTTCATCAATACTTTTTCTTAGTTGCAGAGGCTGATATGAATCTTCCTGGATAATTCTGAAGCCAACATATATCAACAAGATATAAGTAATAGTTTAGTGCCTATAGAAAAAGCAAGTAAGTCAAGCCCAGAATAGGCCCGAAAAGTAAGTCTAGTCTTTTAAGAGGCCTTGCCTTGAGGTTCTGGCAAGATAGCAGCAGGTTTTTAAAAACAAGCTTCATTACATCTAGACACTTTGAAAGCATCATTCCTTTAAATGCCAAGACGAAAACGTGTCTGATGAAATGCATTGGGCTTCATTTAAAGATGTCCTGCTCTGGCAGGCTGATGTGATGAAGGAAAAAATAGAAGTCAGTCTTATAAGTGTTTACAACTAATAGAAATGTATCATGTCACATCTAAGAATAATGGAAAATCAATACCCTTTACTAGGGCAATACAGGTCAACAGTGCACAAGGAAAGAGTGCTAAACATCTTAATGACTCCTATGAAGGAGGCAGGGGGTGCAAACCATTGGCTATAAAGAGTTGCTGATAACTAAAGTTAGTGCACAGTCTAAAGAAACACACTCAATGATAGGTCATTTTGGATGGTCTTCCATCAATCATCAAACAACTTGACCTACTTAGCACTTAAGAAGAATGAACATTAATAATATCAATTAACATTTTTTTTACTCAAATGAGAACTCCTCTAATAAGGAAAGAGTGAAATCTAGTGGAATAAAGTAATTAGACAACACACTTTTGTGTGAGTTTTCAGACTCTGGCTGCAATTCAATACCACATAGTCCTTGTTATTCTGTGCTTTATTGTATTTGCACATTTGGTACAAAATGTCACTGTTCCAGTATTTGTTCTGTCTCTACACATGCTGCCAGCAATGGTCACATTCAATTGTCTGAATGACTAATTTCTTCCATGGACTATATAGGAAAATTAATTGCACACTATCAAGGGTAGCTATTCTTGTCCTTGGTAAAATTTTTATTTAATATTAAGGTTATTTTTCTCCATGAAAACAATGACAGTGGAGATCAGTGGGAAAATATGATTCAATATAAAAATATTCACTTCAAAAATAATGGAGTATAAAGTTGATACAAATATCAGATGGATGGTAGAAGTAAATGACCTCTAGGGTTCCTCACAATGGTTTCATTTCTATGATTATAATTTTTTTCAGGAATGTCTCGTGGAGCATATATTTAATGCTTCATGAGACAGAAAATAGCAATATAGCACAATGTCAAATAGTGTTCTGAAGGAAATAAAGCAGGGAAAGGGGATGGAGAGTAGTGAGTTGGATATGGGTGCAATTTTAATTAGTCAAATGAAAACTTGTCTGAGGGTGACCTCTTTGTGGGGTACTGACTGATATGAAAGAGCAATTCCTGCCAAGCTCTGGAGGAGGTTCATATCAGCTAGAAGGAGCAGCAAGTGCAAAGGCCCTAAGGAGGAAATGAGTTGGTTGTGATCAAGAAACAGCAAAGTTACAGCAGTTGTGGGAGTTGGAGTGATGTGGAGAGTGGTGAGCTGGCTGTAGGAGGAATAAAGACCTGTTAGGAGACTTTTGCAGTAGTTTAGGTGTGAAATGATGGTGGTTTAAACAAGGGTGGCCACGTGGTCAGATCAAAGTGTATTCTGAAGGTATCACCAACTGAATTTCTGAATGGTTGGAGCAACTTTAAGTGGTAATAACATTTACTGAGAAAGGGTAGATTGGGGAACCAGTGCACTTGTAGAAGACAGGGGAGTGGGTAAGAAATCAGAGAGCTGTTCAGAACACGCTAATATGGAAAAGCTTATTAGACATCCAAGGGGAGGTGTTGTGTAGGCAGTTGGGAAGCTTAGGGGAGAGGCCAAGGCAGGAGATATAAATGTGGACTCACTGGTACATCAGTTGATCTAAGGCTAAAGAATTGGATAAAATCATCTAAAAAGGGAGTATAGAAAGCCAAGAGAAGGGGGCCAGGGGCTGAACACTGATGCACTCCCACATCTAGAAGTTGGAAGAGGAGAAGCCAGTAAAGAAAACTGAGAAGGAATAACACGCATTAAAAGATGAGCAAGAGAAAGTGGTGTCCCAGAATTCAGGTAAACAAGTGTTTCAAGAAGGAGTGATCAACTGTGTCAAATGCAGCTGAAGGTTCGAGTGAGAAGAGGACTGAATATTAGCCACAGGATTTGGCAATACAAGGGTTGTTGATTTTGATAAGATCTTTGAGCTCCCAAGGAAGTTGACATTGGGGGCAAAAGCTGATTAGAGTTGGTTCAGGAGAAAATAGGAGGTGAGAAATACAGGCAATAAATATAGAACTCTTATGAGGAGCTTTGCTATTAGGGCAAAGAGGCAGTAATTGGAGAGAGACTATAATTATGTTAGTTTCAGATAATTTTGTTAGCGTAAAATAAATTGAATTTTGGTAGAATAGGGGACTTTGAGACATGAGATGCTCTTTTTATTTTTCTGAAAAAACAAAACAAAACCGGGCTATGTTCACTGTGTTTTGAATGCAGCAGGATTTTAGAAACAACAGGCTGGATCCTCACTGCTCTGCACCCACTGTGGTTTCCTTCTGCTTTCATCTTTCTTAGTAAAGACTTCCGAGTCTGCAGCAACCACAGAGCCTCCATCTCTGACCCCTGTGGACACTCAGTGATAACATATAACAGAAAGGAAAACCTTTAGAGCAATGGATTTGAACTGCCAGACTTTCCATGCCTTTCTTCAGTGAATTTTAGGTCAAGAGTGTTCATCCTCTGAGCTCTAGAGAAAAATTATCTACCCTCATGCAAGAGAACAAAGACTAGGAAAACAAGATATATTGGAGCAGGTTAGAGAGATGGACAGAATAAAATACATTTTGTTGTTTGAGAATTATACCCTCAGTGAATTGAAAAATTTTCTGAAACTATTGTTAGTCCAGAGGTCAATGGCCAAGAAAAGTCTAAAATACATTGTTTTCCTGTTGGACACCAATGGGAGAGATATTCCATCACCCTCAGGGTCCTTTTGGAAAACACGTCTACACACCAGGGTAAACAACCTTACATGCATGTTAGCGGTTGCCTGTCTTTGTACTGATACAACCCATTCAGAAAACCCTGAGGTGGCTACAGCAAGCTAGATTTATAGATTTCACATAGCATGAATGGAGTGAATGTGAAATCTATATTTCTTGCAGAAGTTCCCAATGATATACTCAAGTTCCCCATAGAATGGCATCACGTTATCATTGAACTAATTCAACAGTTACTCAATGATCACTAGATGCAAATTATCTATTCACGAAGAATATAAAATAACATTAATGAGTAAAGAAATAAATTAAGCTCTTCCTTTTACAGTTATGGACAGTGACAGGTAATGAGGTTATAGGAGTCTTCCCATTTCACCCAACAGATTACTGGTAGAGAACAGGCCAGATGACGTTCAATCAGTAGCAGGAATTACATTCCACTACATTTCCCTTCACATTACTGAGGACTCTTCAAGAAAATACTATTATATTTAGGAGATTGACTGTTAATGGAGCTCAGGAAATTTCACCGCAAAATATGACTCCTTGGTATAAGAGTATTTTGAATTGCAGACCCATGGAGATTAACAAAGCATTGGAGGGGCTTTCCCTCTATCTGCATAAACCGGACTTACCAATCAAAAGTTCAAAGGGGGCAATTGACTTCCTTTCCTCTCCCTGTTATATCGGTATATTGCAGAATGCAACCAGATGTGGCCCAAATTATTTTAAACACAATACCTGTATCTCAGGTTAATTTACAAGTCAATCTGTTTCCACCATCCCTTCATCCTCCCTAGCAACCATTTATCACCCCTAAACAGAATTAACTATACTCCTCATTTTCCCCCTTCCCCTCTAAAAGGTGTGTATAAAAATATCTGAACTTCTTTGGGGTATTGGATAATCACTCTGTGATTCGCCCCATGTGCATGGTAAATAAACCTTTCTCTCATTAATCTGTTTTAGTTGTGAGTTGATCTTTCAGCGAACTTTCAGGGGAAAGGGCAAGTTTCCTCTCACCCCTACACTGTGTTTTCATATTCTATTCAAACTAAGCAAGCAAACAATCATCATGAATTCGCTTGATGCCAGGCATTTGATGCACTTAATCTACATAAACCACATGCAAATATATATGGTAGGTATTTTATATGGGTATAAACTGAGGTTCTGAGAGCAGTCAAGTAGCTTGCCCAGTGCTGCACAATTGGTACCAGAAGGATTTGTACCCAGGTCAGTCTGACTGCAAAGTCTTTTTTGTTCACCATATCAAACTTTTCCATAACTTTTTAAAATCAGGCTTTAATGTTGCAATTATCTACCCACCTTAAAGCCAATTGTCATGCCAATATGTCTTTCTGTTTAATGCTAAATTACATGTGTAATGAAAGGTTTCCTTTCAGTGGTATGTTGCAGCTCATCTTCAAATAATATTTTCTCCAATTTATTTTGCTACCTGGAGCACAGGGGGAGGGAATCCTGTCTGACTTTCATTACAAAGTGAAGGAATGGCAGTGGTTCTATGTTTATCCTGTAAGTCATTGACAAAACCTACAGAACATGCAGGCTGAGATATGCATTTAACTCTAGATGGTTTATGGCCATCTTAGAATTTTTACTGCCAATGCATAGATTTGGCGCTAAACTTAGACTATTTCTAGCAATGAATACTATCTCCCTAATTTCTTTGCACTTTGGTTTTCTCTCCTGAGGATATTTTTCATCATGCTTAGGCACTCTGTTGGCAGATTCCTATATCATTGCATGGGAAAACAGGAATGGAGTTTGAGATGATTTAGTGCCCACTAGTGATGGCTATCAAACTTTGCAACTTGCTCAGTAGACACAACTTTTATCATATGCCAAATTTGTAGGATGGTAAGATTGTGCTCTTATGGCTGCACATATCATTAAATGGCAAAACTTTTATACTGTGCACGTGACTTCAGGCAGAGCAAAAGAGCAAAAACACAAGAAAGAGATCTCTAAGGGTAACAATATTTTTTCTTTTTTTATATTGAAATCTAACAAACTATTTTAAGTGTTCCTTGTTCTGTATGTTTGTGGGGTGTTTAAGTTATTGTGTTACAAGGAGTCTCTCACTTCAAGGATTAATTCTTCTTGCTCATAATTATGATTAAGAGAAGATGACACAATGCCTATAAATATAAAATTATTAATAATTTTTTTCAATGTCCTTTTTTATGTTTGATTTTAAACAAAATTATCAGTGTAACCAACATTAAAAACTACATCTGTAATGTTATTATGAGGTTGCAAGCTTCATATAATATCTCTGTGTAATATATCATATTTCTAATGAAATGTGTCATATTTAGAAATATTACAAGTAATATACTCATGCATATGTGGAAACAAAGTAATAGTGGAATTTTGAAAGGTAGTAAAAATTATCAGAAAATAATTTTATGCTACCTCAGGATAATATCTCATAAAATTTTTACTCATAAAAATTGGTAAGGCTACGGTTCTGAAAATTGACTTTTAATGCACAGAAAAGCTATATGGAAACAATCATAAAAACTAAACATAAAACATAAAATTTTGCCTTCAAGCATTGGATTGCACTTGGTGAGCCATAGGTAAATGTGAAATTATTACATTTGCCAGTTGCCAAAGGCTTTGCTTTATGGATATCTGCAATGTTACATATATAAATCAATTAATATGTAATTTTTCTTATATAAACCCAGGCACACTTGATTCATTGTCTCTCACTAGAGGACAAGTTGAAAAACCAACATCATTATGAAACTATTCAGGTGATAGACTATGCAGAAATCAGTTCTCTGAGAAAGGTTCCAAATATTTTATAAATATATGATTTATTGACTGGTTCCCACCTCTAATTCCCAACTCAGAGATTCCTGGATTTTTAATACTGTATTTGTCATTAAATGATAAATATACTCTAACAGCTACACACACAGATCAAATACCTCAACTAATCATGTATCATCTGCCTTTCAATTAGCCTTAGCCAGAAATGGAGGCTTCTTCAAATCTCTTTTTTCTGAACAACGCATATGAAGACCATTTAGGTGTTTTAATGTAAGCACCTGCAAAGTATGCTAATGAACTCAGAATCAGTGAAAGATTTCTTCAGTTTTACTTCCTGAGCCTCAACTATGTATGATGTGAGAGAATAAATATTATTATCATAATTAATGATTTTCCTGTTTTCCTTTTTCAAGTCAATAATTTATGATTTAGCATGCCTTTACTGACAATTATATACTATGATTAATGGGTTACTCATGCTATGATCCAAAATAAAGAGATGTTCTCCAAAGTTATTTAAATTAAAGGAAATAAATTTTCCTTTACTATTAAAATATTATTAAATGTTCTGCTTCTCACACTTCCAGCTGGACGCTGTAATTGATGCACTGTTCTGACAACAGCCACCACGCAGTGAGCTCCTATAGGAAATAGGTTCTGTACCAGGCACAGCCGTTCACATACATTTCCTTGTTTTATGTTTAAAACAATTCTACAGGGTAGATTTCATTTTTCCCATTTTGCAATTGTGGTCACTAAGGCTCAGAGAAGGTGCCTGACTTACCCACTGCAATACAGCTAATAAAGAGAATAACAGGAACCAAAACTAAGTCTGTCCAGTCCCATAACAAGTGTTTTTTATATTACACTGACGGAAGCAAGTCATTAGTTTGTCCTAGCTCTACATGACCTTAGATGACTGTCTTGGTCTAACCATTTTTTCTTTTGTCTCTCTCGTTGAGCCCCAAAAGAAGCTACTGAATTGGGTAGAGATGTTTGCCCACAACTGTGTAGAGACAAAGCCTTCAGGCTGCTCTTCTGTTTTATTGCTTGTTTCTTCTCCCTACTCCCAACTATCTTTGTTTTCCAGTCATGACTTTTCACTGAAAGTAGATCTTGCTTTCTAAGCTAACTCTTGTTTTACTATCCTGGCTAACAGCTAAGCTCTTCCCTTTGCTTTTCTTTCAAAAAAATTCTATTGCTTTTTATTTGTGCCATCATCTTTTATTTGCTAAATATTTGTACACTCAACAGTTGTTTGTGTCAGTCTCTCTCCACTAAGCATTGGCAATATAGCAGTGAACCAGGTAGATACAGTTTTAGACTCTGCCTTCATGGGGTTTACAGTTTGAATATAACATAAACACACAAATAGAATAATTTCAGAAAATGATTAGTGATAGAAAATAAGCCAGGATAAGGGATTGGCTAAAGGTACTTTAGTTAGGGTTAGAAAAGATCTCTACGAAATTAGAACTTGTGGAGGGAAAGGTACCAGATACTGTGTTATATGCTATGGATGCAGCAGAGACCAAAACAGGCTGACAGAGTCCCCACCATCAAGCCTAGTGGGAGCTACAGATAAAAAAACTAGTAAAGAGCAAAATACATGAAATAAGTGATAGTATGTGCTACAAAGGAAATAGACTAGGGACTGAGAAAGGAAATAAAGAGGGCACTCTGGGAGGAATCTTGGAAGAGGCAACACCTGAGCTGAGAACTGAGGCTAAGAATGATCCAGCCATAGAAGTAGTAGAGAATGTTGAGCAAAGTGAGTACTCAATTACCTACTTTAGCCAGGTATTCTGCTAGGTCTTAGGAATACAATGGTGGACAAAAGCCCATGAACATCCTGACTTCTTGCAGTATACAGTCTAGTAGGAGAGTTGAACATTAATCAAATAATGATGGAAATAGACCTTAGTACTTCTGGGTTAACTTGTATGGCCATGCCCATTCATTACTCACCTAGCTATTTTATCTATCACAATGTCATCACTTTTTCATACATATAACTCTTCATGGCTATTTTTCTCAGTACCAGCACCAAAGAATCTTCTGTTATAGCTCCATGATAGATTACTGCATGGTGTTCATTAACTTTTCACATTTAGGTATTGATTTTATGCTCCTTGAAGGTACACTTCTTCATCTCTCTCTCAGTCCTTGGCATAATGGGAAAGGCATAGTAGGAAGTAAAAATTATTCAACTGTTTGATTATTCACCAATACTTACTAAGTGCTTACTATGTGCCAGAAATTGTTCAAAGCCCTGGGATACTAAAGATATAAATCAAAATTCCTGACTCCTTCTAGTTGAAGCAAGCTCTTCTAGTATAAGAGGCAAACAAATTAAACAATACTTATAGGATAATGTGGAAGCACTGCAATAGAGGCTTGAAACAGGTTCCCCACGGAACTCTTGGGGAAGGAATTTCTCATTCAAGCTGTGAAAGAATGAATAAATTAACTAAGCATTCCCTATCTTCCATTTCGGGGTGACCACAGGCTGTTGAGAGCACGTAGGTCATCACTGTGCTACAGGAGTAGGACGTAGCCATACAAATTGCTCATCTTCGCTGTAACTTGTAGAGTTGTTGGTTTTAAACACAGACTAAATGAACTTTTCCCAATGGGTAGCTTTGTTTTACCTAACTTTAAGTTAGCTAAAGATCACCTTTTCACAGACCCTCTTTTCTTATAACACTTTGACTGTCTTAAGTCCTATTTTTCCCAAGACAGGCCCTGCTTATTAAACTGTGTAGTAAAACAAAAATGCAATCTATAGAACTGCTACAATGCTCAATGCATATAATTCGAACGCCATTGCTAAAGCAATAAAAATGAGAAAGGTTTGCAAAATTTCTGTAAACTAGAAGAAATGTTTTGGCTTTCCATATTTACCTGAATCAATTTGTAGCATTGCTTCTAACTGTAAAATAGATTAAAATGTGCTTCTGACTTAAGATCAGCAAGAATAATATTGAGAAAAGCAATTAAAACTTCAAGATTCCCAAGTCCATGGTTAAGGTGGTATGCCTTATTCATATATAAGCTAGTATTGACTACATATTCTTGTCATCATTTAGATTGATTGCCATTTGGCATAACATTGGCCTGGCAGTTTCCTTGGTCAGTACTTACATCACACATCAATGTTTTTAATGTTTATTTTAACCAAAGCCAATATTTTTTATATTTGACTCTTGAGGTAATTACTTTGGTATGTGACTATGGCACAAATCAGAAACTATATAACAACTTATCACTGAAAACTGTTATGCACGTATCATTTTCTTCAATGCCTCTAAAATTAATAAGAAAATTTTGTAATTACATTTATCTTCTTGAAATGGGACTTCAGAATTGGTATATACACACACACACTCTTTCCTGATTATTTTCATAAAACATTTGAGCATGTAAATTAAAATTAAGATGACAGAGAAATTACCTGTTCTAAGTAAATCTACTTTTTAAGAATCAGGTACCAGGTTGTGTTTTCTTTGAGACTCAATGTTTTCTTTTTTATCTGGTTTCACACTACCAAAATAATTGAATTAAATGAAGATGTGATAGAAAATAAAATCAAACCTCTTGTTTGTGCAGACAAAAAATCGCTAACATTTTTACTTTTAAAATAGCTACTTTGCCAATTTAATACATAATTTGTTTTTCAATAATTTTCTTATTATTTCTTTTTCTCACTTATGTTAATTTGGGAGTATGTATAGGCAGTCATATACATCCATATTAATCAGGTAATTCTACTTCTAGAAATCTTTTCTGCTGAGGAAATAACTTTAAAAATGAAAAATAAAGATATATAGTTGTATAAAGACAGATTTTCAAGCTGTTATTTATTATGGTGAAAACATGAAAACAACTTTATGATAGAAAAGAGTGAAACAAATTATGGTATATCATTCCATGGAAAATTATATACTACTCAGAATTATAATTATGCAAACTTTATGATTGATAGTTAAGTGAAAAATACATAATACAAAATTGGATATATGCTCTAATTTTAAGTGGAAACTTGCAGATGCACAGTAAAAACAAAACAAAAAACTAGCAAAAGATATAAGGTAATATATCAAATTAGTTTTGTTATTATAGTAAAATTATAGATGGTTTCAAAATCATCTTGCTTTTCAAATTTCTAAAGTGTTTATATACTATTTTAATTTTGTGCACACACATATTTACATACACGTTCTAGGCACTTTCCCATTTTTCAGAGCAATTTTTTTTTCTTTTGGCTTTTAATTTCCCTTTAATTCTAACATAGTCAATATCTTCCTTTAAACTTGAACCTTTTATCCTCTTAGAAATCTTGCTTTTATTCTATCTTGCCTTTATTTACTTTTGGTTGAAGGAATTTCTTTTCAGCTCTTGCTTCAAAGGGAATATAATATCTTCTTATATTTATAATCTCTTATAAAGTGCCTTCTTTCAATGTCTCCAGAGTGCTGTGAGATTTAATGGGATAATGTCCACATGGCACTTTATGCTCTTTAGAGAAAGGTGCTATACAAGAACAATGCATTATAATTATATGTTATTACAAAACCCACAGAGATATTGGAGTTATAATTTAGCACTAGCAGACAGGGCTGGAGTAACTCCAAGTGCAGGCTGGGTAATGTCCCTTCATGCCGAATTCTCAGGAGTGGGAGGAGGTTGCTCCTTCTCCCTCCCTGCACTTAAAATCCCAAAATGTGAAGCCCCAGTTCTTCTCGATGTTAAAAACAGAATATTTTGGTTTTCATGTGCCATTTTTAAAAAATCATAGTATGTCATTTATGTTTATTTTATATTCTCATTTTCTTTCTAGCTCACCTCGCGCCCCCCGCTTAGTTCCAACTGAATGCATTCCCCGTCTATTATGGGAGATAAACTTACAGAGCCAGGGTTAAATGGCAGATATCACTGACTACTGAAAGTCATCAGGTGACCTGAGGGATTGTGTACTAATGAATAATAACATAATTTCTGAGTTGGATTAGAGGTCATTGAGCATCTCCAACTGCTACCTAATGCACAAGTCACCTATCCAGTTGCTCACAAGTGGTCACCCACTCTGAGCATTTCTAATCAAGGGTCACTTGCTACTTCTTCAAAAAGTTCTGACACTTAGAATGTTCTACTCTACATTTAGCCAGACTCTATCCACCTGTAGTTCGGCTTTCTGAAGCTGAACTAAGTGTCCTCGCTCTGACTTAGTCACTTCACTGTGCTTCCTCAGCCATTCACTCAGTCAACACTTATTCCACAGCCAATGTAGGTCCCATATGAGGCTCTGGGGACACAAAAAGGATTATAGCACTTCTCTGTCCTGAGGATCTCACAGTCTACTGGGACAAGGACACCAAGAAAGAGAAATGATCATAACTGCAGTAAGTGCCATGCTGTAAGGAAAGCGCCAAGGGATGGAAAAGAGGAAGAAACTAATCCTGACTGAGAGCATTGAAGAAGGCTTCCTGGAGAAAGCAATTTTGTCCTTTCTTGAAAAGATGACTAAGATTTTGCCAACTTAAGAAACTCTGAAAAAGCATAAAAATAGATGTGAATAGGCCAGGTTCAATGTTCAATGTGGCTGAATTTCAGTGATAGGGATGAGGCTGAAGGGGCCAGCGTGTGAAGGGTTTTATTTTCAGTGCTTGCAGGATTGGGCTTTATGCCCCATGCAATGGAGCCAACAGGGATTATAGAGCTGGTGGATGGCATGATCACATTTGCCCTTAGGAAAATGACTATAATAATGTAGGTAGAGTATTGGCTAGAGTGAGGAGAGTCTTGTGTTAAGAAGCTATTGCAAAAGTCTAGGCAAGACATGACAAGGGCCTATAGTCCAGTGGTAGAAAGGCAGGAGCGAGATTTGAGAATGTACTAACAGCACGGATGTCAACGTACTGGAATGGGAACCAAAGGAATGGGAGAGGCAAAAGCAAAAGGTGAATCTATTTTCCTTACCTGAGAGACCGAATGGGTGGTGACATCATTAACAACAAACACAACAACAAAATAAGGAGGCAGAGCAATTGTGGGGAGAATAGTAAGACAATAAAATAAGTTTTGACTTATTAAGTATGAGGTTTCTATATGATATTCAGGGAGGAATGTCCAGAAGACAACTGGAAATGTGGATCTGCAGAAATGTCAGACCTGGAAATAAGCTGAAAAAAATTCCAAATAAAATAAACAGAACCCAGTTCTCTCTTTTACCAAGCAGCATCTGCCTTTTCCATTTTCTTTTCTGACTCTAAACAGATATCCACCACAGAAGACAATGTTCATGAACCTGCTGGGAAAATGCTGGAAAGCCACTGAGGTAGCCATCAGCCTTTATGAAATTGCCTCCCTCCAGGGCAAGCATTGCTGGTTTTGCCTCTAGCTAACTACTGCCAACCATGTTTCCTGTCCTGCTACTTCTCTGAGTCAGGTATTAGACTGATCCAGCCTCCTGCTGTAGTCACTATTTCAGTTCTATGTATTCTCTTCTTCTGGTGCTATATATTGGCTACAAAGTAGAACTCCTCATTTTACAGAAATTTTACAGAATTTTACAGAAATTTTGGAAAGGATGCTTTAGGAGTTTATCATCAACACACGCTCCCTAGGAACCAAGAATATATTTCTAAGGGTGGCAGAATGAACCATGTGTTATCCATGATTTGGTTCCTTCTATGCTCAAAGCCTTGAATTTATATCAAGCTTCTCTATGTCAACTCTCTATTGCTGTAGGATGGATTATTTCCCAAAATACTCCTCAGTCCATCATGCAAATGGACTCTTGGTGGGCCAATCTTCTAGGGTTCTCCAGATGTATCTGATATTATCTGTCATCAGATATGATCAAATACTGATTCGGGTGATCATGTGTAATGCTGCATATCTCAAGTGGAATAACCATGATAAAGTCTATGTAACCTCTAAGTAGCCAATGAAAAGGAAGTGTCAAATCAAAAAGAATAAATCTATGTCCAACACTTTTATTTTGAGAAAGCTGAAACACTAACTCATCCTTAAATTCAAACCAGAAATTTGAACAGTCTTAAGCAATATCGACCAGAAGTTGGATAGATTTCTAAACAAATATATAGAGCTGAAAAGGCCAACTTGTATAAGAAAAAGTCATTTCTCAAATAATTGTGCATCATTTAATTTTTACGACCTCATGCATGAAAGTTTAGTTACCTCAGCCTTGCAAATAATAATGAAAACACAGTACTGTATATCCATTTACTTTGGGTCTGCTGACTTTATTATTTTTAATACTAATAAAAAGCTATATATTATGAGTATGCTGGTCAGATTAATTCTAACTGCTTGCTTTTCTCAGTGATTATGGTTCTGTACAGAATTTTCAAAAGAATTTAGTAGGCAAAATTTCTTCCTGTGATTAATTTTTACAGCCTAATACTACCAAAAATTGTTTCCCAAATAAAAGCACTTTACTTTTTGTTTAGTGAAATGTTCTTTTTACAACTTTTAGTTACTGCACATATGTGTCTGTCTTAAAGAAGAAACAGAAGGGAAAAAGGCAAGAAAAGTGAATAAAATAAATTTGTTCAGCAGTATCCTATCTGAACCCAACACAGAAAAGGCTGTACTGAAGGTGATTGCTAGGAAAGGCAATTTCAGCTTTTTTATGTCATGGTGCTATATCTACCAATGCCAATGCTATGCAGAGAACAGGAACTTCATCCTAAAGGCAGTTCTGTTTTCAGAAATCACTCAGGAAGAGCTGTCAAAAATATCCTGAACTATATTCTAATTGCTGTAATTCATTTGGCAAATGTGATAGTTTAGTTTGAGTTTTCAATGTATTTCTATTAAAAATCCACAAGCAAAATTTAATTTTCTCTGTGTAACTCAAATCAGATTTCTGTATAAGAATCAGAATTTATTTGTAGGCCTTGAATGAATAAAGGAGCATGTCAGGCACATCTTTCCTAATGAAGATAGGCTATTCCCAGCAATGAACTATTTCTAGAAGACAGAAAATAATTTTGAGGATATTTAAGAAAATGTCAATGAGATGGGCATACTCTTTGCATAAGAACTAGGTCAACTGAAAACACAATCCATTGACTGGCCACTTTTCTAACTATCCATCCTGTATTTCATTTCCTCAAATTGAAATTTTGAAGCTGAGTGCATCATGACATTCTTGGGATGCCATCTGTGCCTTTCCTGGCTGAATTAGGTGTACTTTGCGTATGGCAAGTTGGCTGATTTTTGTCTTTCTCCTTCACTAGACTGTGAGTAACCTGAAGGCAAAGACAGTGTCTTATTCATCTTTTATGTTCTCAGTATCTGGTACAGTGCTGGAAATATAGTAAGTATGTAAAAAATTGTTAAAAGAATGAATAGGTGAGTGAGTAATTAAATGACTCTCTATTCCATAAGGCAGACGCACTTTCCTAAATTAGGAAAAGTTGACAGATTAAGCCCTCAGGGTGAGAAGGATGCTACTTTCAACAGAACACTCAGCACTTCTCTGGGAACATAAAATGCAGGTTCCAGAATGTATTCTCACATGGAGTGATATACCAGCAATCAGCACTTTGAAGTGGATCTGGCAGGAATGTCAATGGCCATGTTGTGATTAATAACGGAAGGATAGTACAAGCACTCAGAAAGGGGCAGCTTAGCTAACACTGCTTAAACCAACACATTCCAAACAAGCCTAATTTCCTCCATTATGAATTCTGCTAAAACAAGCCAACTTGTTTCAAGTTTTCATAGCTGTGAAAATAACTACCTCATTCATATTTTACAGAATGGGTGGCTTTCTTTTAACACATGGTTATAATAAATAATTTGATGTATTGTTTATTTAAAAAATAGAAAATAATTTGTGTAACAGAGGCCCTGGAGAATGAATTAAATGGGTCTATTAGCTATTAACTTTCACAGAAGAAAATCAAACACACATTTCCAAAGGTTTGAAGACACACACTCCATCATACTTTATAATCTAAGCCTTTGAAAATGATAAAGAAATGTATAATTGATACCAACCTGTAGTATTTCAAGAGACAAAAAATGCAGTTTGTTTAAACTCATGTATCAGTGGATCTTTGTTAAAAATTTATGCTTGATTAATAATAATATAATTTCAGTACTCACTGTGGTTGGGAAAGGCTTTCAACCAAAGAATGTTGTTTTAGTTATCTCACTGGTACAGAACTTTAAGCCTGGGGATACAAGCTAAGGC
Source organism: Daubentonia madagascariensis (assembly GCA_023783475.1). Classification (NCBI taxonomy): domain Eukaryota; kingdom Metazoa; phylum Chordata; class Mammalia; order Primates; family Daubentoniidae; genus Daubentonia; species Daubentonia madagascariensis. The sequence continues at coordinate 24,485,818 of JAKFHU010001244.1, read as the reverse complement.
ATAAAAGAATCATGTCTCTGGCAAAAGCAATACCCTTTAAGAATGAGAAAAGAATGAACCCTGAGGAGAAAAAGAAACTCTGGTGGGGAAAATAACACCCATACGAATGGCTTCAACTCTTTACCCTCAAGCTTCTATCTATGTCTTGGGGTTTTATTAGTTGCATCCTTCCTGCCATCACCACACTTACCCCAAAGGTAGAATATCCCTTTTCCTAGTCCAAAGACAAAACCCACAAACGAAACAAGATGCCTTTCCCCTTATCCTTTTTAATATAACTAGGCTTAGCATTAACTTTCCAAAGAAAATTTAAGAAAAATGTTAAAAGATATAAGCACAGAAAATACAAAAAAAAAGTGTTTAAATGGATGTATCTGAGACTACAGTAATTAACACCATCACCTTCTAGGCTCTAAGAACTTATTATCTGGTGTGTTCTGTTTTAAAGTCAAAGTTGCTTAATTTCTGAGATGTTCTTAATGTTAAATAATGTTGCTATTTTAAGATGATCTCTGTGACAGCAGTTTTTACATCCTCCTGAAGTGAAACACAATCTACCCCTAAGGTCCCTCAGCATTTTTATGACAATGCCTAGGTAGGGCTCTAACTAGGAGCTGAGTAGTTTCTATTACTCCATTGGTCACTACTTGTTTTCGATTAACCCCCTCATGCATAAACAAAATCCTCTAAGACCATGGTACTCAATTCTGACACACTGGGTTCTACCCTTAGAGAGTTACCTCGATTGCTTAACAGCAAGGCCTAGGTTTAGACATTTTTCATAAGCCCTAAAATTATAATGTGCACCCAGATTTGAAACAATTGTTCTAAAAGCTGAGTAAGAAAAATTGAGAGGCAAGAAAAATTCTGATGATAGTGCTAGAGTAGAAGACTAGGAGATAAGTCTGTGACCAGATGCAGGGGCTTGCAGATTGGGTGCTGGTGTTAAAGTAAACAACCCTTAAGCAGAAGCTAACTAGGGGGGCTGATAACCACAGGCAAGAACCACTTTTGACTGGCTTGACAGCTATCTGGGTCACCTTGCATGAACTTTAGTTAATTATAATATCATTTACATTGTGGTTTTAAAATTTCTCTGCCCTTGAAATCACCATGACAGTTCCAAGATAGCCATATAAAATATAAAAATGGGAGGGGACCCAATTCTAGGAATCACTACCCAAATTCTTAGTAAAAGCCAAACTCTCAGACTTGAATATTCCCTTCCTCAATTAGTAAGGTTTCAAAAGACCAAAACCCACTTCCTCCCAGTGCAGCTTTTCTTTTTGAGCCTTCTCTCTCTCTCTCTCTGTCTCTCTCTTTCTCTCTCTTTCTCCCTCCCTCTCTCTCTCTCTCTGTGTCTCTCGTGCACTTTCACTTTCAATCTCTCAATAAAAAGCTGCTTGGTTGGCTTACATGGTGTGTCCTGAAATTCTTTTCCCAAAGATCACCAAGAACTTGGAAAAACCTCCACTTGGAGGCCGCTAACAATAGCATACAGTTAGTGGTCTTTGACTCTTTCTCTGAGTTTTAAAAAATACTGTCTTCTCACTTTGATCCGTCGATTGCTAACTCTTGTAAGAAAATCACCTCTGTTTTAAGCAGAACACAAAACTTTCCAAGAAAGAAGGAACATCTCACCTGAAGATTATCCTCATCTTAAATTTTGGAGGCAACAGTGTCAGATATAAGAAAATTAATTAATTATATTGATGATTATCTCATAGAGATCTCCTATGCTCATATATGGAGGATTTCAGATTTATGTGAGAGAGTTTCCTACACAAAAAAACACATATATACCATTGAAACTGTGAGGTTATGTTGAAAAATAGAAATCATTCAGAGAAACTAATACCTTTGTCCTCTGTGATTTCTTAATACTTAACCACCCTTCAACCCTAGAGTATTCTTGGGAACACATTTGAGATTCTTATGATTCTATCACAGGCTGTGAATTTTCTAGAACTCACTTTTATTTCTACATCTTTGTAGCCTAAGTAGAAGTTTAAAATGCATGGCATTTGAAGTCCTTCCAGAATCTGATACCTATGGGAAAAATTCCAAACTCTTAATCTAGAAAACTATTCCCCAGGGAATAAAAGATTACAGGATAGATAGTATTGATTTAATTGTAAATTAGACAGTGGAAAAAGATCCCTTTTAACTAATTTGCTCTGTGTGTGTGTGTGTGTGTGTGTGTGTGTGTGTGTGTAAAGACAGATAGAATAGAAATTATGATGGAGGACATTTACAAATGAATTATATTCAATTGTCTAAATGAATGGCAAATCAATGTCCTTATCAGCAAAAAAAAAAAAAAAAAATTGATTAAACCTAATTCATTGGCCTGGAAAAATCATCTCTTCTCACACAGCATCCCTCAGAGGGGCATTATTTTCAATAACATGCTTACTTAATATAACCATTTGCAAAGGGACAACCATTATGCCACTTCAGTGAGCTGAAGATTTTACTGATATTTTGACCTATGGCATCTTTTCCCCTGTGTTGGAAAACTCATCAGTTAAAATCCACATACAGAGTAAGCGCTCAACTCTGAAATCACTCTGCTGATTCAAATTGTGTTCTGAAGGGAATTGGTCAAGCTGCATTTGACACAATGTGGAGCAACTTGGCAACATATGCTGAAGTGACAGAGTCTGGGAAACAAGGAACAAAGCATGCCCTGCTGCCTTATACCACGGGATCGCACAGTGTGTGCAAGAGTCTAAGAGAAAAACAGATTCACTGAGTACGTTTCCTATTGGAAAATTACAGAGAGGCTGAGAACAAGAGCAAGAACAAGAGTGAGAGAGAGAAAGACTCTTTGCTGGGTGTTGTGTGTGCTGCATGCTGCCTGTGTATTTTTGAGGAAGAGATTATGGACAACCACACTGTGTATTTTGAAACAGGATGAAAGACAACCACATTTGTCTGTTTTATTAGCAACTGACATAGAATAGGCATCATTATGCAGGAATGGAGAGTTGTACCAGATAAATTAATTTAGATCTGCTTTTGTAGGATATCACAAGTGGTATATGCCATTACCAAAGCAACATGCCGTTTATAAATTAAATATACTACCAAGCATTTTGTTCAAAATTATCCTTTCAAAAGCCTAATAAAAGAAGAGCAGTGAATATAAATAACCGAAGTCTTGTTTCCCAGCTAAGACTTAGATTGAAATGATTAAGTTAACTTACTTAAAGGTGACCAAATTAAACAAATAAAATGATTTTAATTTTTATTGAACTGATAGAACTTCAGGGGGAAATAATCCCATACTTTAAAAGACATAGAATAACAGATCTCAATTTCTTCATTTGTTTAAAGAGGAACCTTTAGTAGATGGCCTGTAAGATCTCTTGAAACGCTAGAATATTCTGTTTCTATAGAAGTAAAATAAACAATCTTAGTGGAGGAAAAGAGATTACATTGCCCCTAATTACAATCTCATTTGCAGAACCATAAAAGAGAATCTAGTAGCACCAGGCCTCACTATTCAGTTATATATTTTCAATTTTAAAATGTAGAATTAATTATATCTGTACATATAAAATAATAACAATCAGAAAATTAATAGTAGTGATATGTTGACTGTGTAAATAAATAGCAATTAACTTTCTATTCACCTTAATCCCTACAGATTTTTGTACTAGTCTGTTTGGTATATCTTTAGTACTTCATTGTTTGAATAAAAATTACAATGCTGATTATATTAATAATAGATATGAGTCATTTGGGATTTATATTGTGCTCCACACGTAACATGTTTTATCTTATTTAATCTTCACAGTAATATCATGAATGTGTGTTTTATCTGTTTTATAAATGAGAAAATGTAAATTCACCTCAGTGAGGCAAAGTAACCTACTCAAGGTCTCCCATCTACTCAGTGACAATTCCAGGAATCGAGTTTGGGTCAGACTTAAATCAAGGTGCTGCTTTTTCCACTATTCCACATGAAAAAAGAACTGAGAGGAATATGCACCGAAGAAATGGGAGCCAGTGAAATGAACAGAAATTCGGAGCTGACACAATTCCCTCCAGGTTCTCTCCAGATAACTCAGCTCCAATGACTCTGTCTAAACAACGGTCCTTCTATTCCACCAAAGTAGCCCAACACTCTCCCTTCTGGGCCAACGAGGAACAGAACCTTGGCCTTTTCCCATCTGGGATCTCCACCATGTAGCAGCGGTGGCATGAGTAGAAAAAGCGAGCAATGTGGGTACATAACTATGTGACTGTATAATGATGCTGATGGAGCACAGGGCTCTGTCCCCAGCAGTTTACTGACAGGCGCATTTACAGTCACGTATTTATACAGTACTATGTATTTCTCTGTGTTCCTTCTTTGACTCCACCCAAATTCCCAATTAACATCTCCCTCTGGGTGGTCTGTACCAACCCCAAGTTTTTTCCTTAATACTCCAAATCTTCCCAAAGTAGGCTTTTGCGTCCACCTCCTTGCATTACCTTGATATTTTAACCTGGGCAGTAGTTTGAATGTTCTTGTTGGTGCCAGCAGCACTGGGTACATAATTGAGGGGCCCAGCAGAAAGTAAAACGTGGAGCCCTTTGTTTAAAAAGTATTAGAAATTTCAAGACGGCAATGGCAGAACATCAAATCAAGTATAAGGCCCTTCTGAGCATGGGACCCTGTGTAATTGCACAAGTCACACACCTATGAAGCTGGCTCTGGGTGCCTATTCGGTCTTTACTTGATGAAAACCATACTCCTAGTTGGCTCTCCTCTAGGAGATGTGAAAAACATAGATGTCTCTATTATCGAAAATATGTAAAGCAGTAGACATTTGCTTTTCATTATACCTTACAGTTCTCAGGTGATGTTAATAAGTTACCTGTATTTCCCTGATATTGTAGGTGTGATTTTTAACACAAGCCTGCTTCTCCCTACTTAATTCTCAACCATATAAGACCAACTTGGACATTTGCTCCCCATCACCTTTGTGCCCAGCTTGAACAAGCCAGGCAATCTACCAGTACAAGCTGCCCTCTCCTGCCTGACCCTACCCAGACTTCCAGCGCCCTGCCATGAGCATGGGCATAGACCCTGCTTCACGTTCCACTTTGGTGCCAACCAAACTCACTCAAAGATGATCAGCTCACTGCCAAGCTCCCCCAACCCAAAATATTTTTCCACAGGAGACTGACACTAAGGATATAAAACTGGATTTTTAAAGTCCAGTCACTAACATTCCTTTGTCTATGAATATAATTTATTGATTTTAACTTTTTTAAAATTTTAAATTGTGGCAAAATACACATAAAAATTATCACCTTAATTATTTTAAAGTGTACAATGTAATAGTTTTAAGTACATTTACATTTTGGCCAACCTCATGACCATCCATCTCCAGACCTTTTTTCACCTTCCCAAACTGAAACTCCGTATCCATTAAAACTCCCCATTCCCCACTTCCCCAAGCTCCTGACAACCACCATTCTACTTTCTGTCTCTATGAATTTGACTACACATATAATTTGACCTCATATAAGTGAAATCATACAGTATTTGTCTTTTTGCCACTGGCTTATTTGATTTTAACTTCTGATGTAAACTTGGCAGGTAAGTGTGGAGAACTAGAGAGTCCCTTTAGGGGCGTCAATAGACAGTCAGTAAATTTTAGAGAATTTGCTTATTTCTGTAGGAAACGGAGAGTTGCATCTTGTCCTTGGGTTGGAAACATTCTCTCCTTCACCATTTTCCTTATGCTAAGTCTCTTTTCCTTTGCTTCCTTCTTATTTGTTAAGAAAAACAGAACGTTAAAATCCTTTGAAGTCAAATGCCTCAATCTAAATTTGCAAGGTGGTCTTTTTTTTTTTTTTTTTTAAGGTTATCACAAAAGAAGAAAAAAATGTGTTTTTGTCTCACACTAATAAAATAATCATTCCGGTAACCCAACCTGCAAACTCTCCCACTTTAGCTATTTAATGAGTCTTTTTTTTTTTTTTTTTTTTGATTAATCAGCAACTCATTCTGTTTTATTTATCCTCAGTTCACCCTTTGTACTGGGAACACTTTGCCTAGATATGCAAATTGTTGTAGGCTGACCTTGATAAATGGTCTGTGTTTGTACAATTTAGATTAGTTCAGTAATTGTTTGGAACAGAGGCCAGAATTCTTCCCAGGGACATTAAACATTCCCTTTCAGGACTTGGTGGTCTATGAGGAAGGAAAGGTCAGACCAATGTTGTTTTCCACCTTCCCACCAAGGTCATGCCTATTCTTGCTGTCTGTAAGCAGTTGCCTAGAATCCATCAGGTGGAAGCTGGCTGAAAAGAGGTAGGCCTGATTCCCTAGATTTTCCTGGAAGCTGAGATGTGGTAAAGCTGGCTGATCTTTAGAAAAAAGCAGAGAGCAAAGCCAAATTGAAAGGTAACAAAAATGGTCCTATGGCCTTTACACCTGACAAATGACCTGCTAAGGCTCTGCTCTAAATAGCCAGTATGCTGGAATTGTTCTTGAGAAACTAGGTAGTGGACTTGTAGTTTTACAACATACTTTAAGTGTGTTTTATTATGTAGAACTATTCTCTTTTGGTCTGGGAACTCCTACTAATAGCGAGTACGAGCAAGGATGTGATAGCCTCTAAGAATCCCAGAGTTTGGTCTCTGTTCCTTTTATTCCCCTTATTCAACCTGACAATAGGCTTAGTTTGAACAGCTCACATGATGAGAGAACTCACCACTTGCCATTGCAGCCTCCTCCCTGCTTAGCGTTCTCTTCCTTCACCAATCCAAACTTGTTTCCTTTAACATATCCCTTGAGCCCGCATTTACTGCTTCTTCTAGACTGTCTCTCTGTGAACACTGCTGTAATTTCTATCCCAATTATTCCTTTTCCAGCTATATAGCCCATTTGGATGTTTGGATCCTTTTGTCCTCTGGTGTGACTGCAAATTCTCTCATGCCATGGCTATGTTTCTCCTAATATGATCTAGCTGAAAACAATCCCAGGCCAGGTTGACCACCTCAGGGCAGAGCAAGACTAATACCAACCCTGTTCTAGCAGCTATGTCTCTTTTAAAATACAAAAATGTTCATGTGGTCAGAAATTCAAACATGCCTGTAGGCATACAGATGCTTATAAGGCAAAATCAATTCTATTCCCTCCTCCATAACCTGCTATGGCTCCACCCGCTTCTTCCTTTCAGAAATCAAACTTTTTCCTTTTTTTTTTGAGACAGAGTCTCACTCTGTTGCCCTGGCTAGAGTGCAGTGGTGTCATCATAGCTCACTGCAACATCCAACTCCTGGGCTCAAGCGATCCTCCTGCCTCAGCCTCCCCAGTAGCTGGGACTACAGGCCTGCGCCACCATGCCTGGCTAATTTTTTTCTATTTTTGGTAGAGACAGGGTCTCCCTCCTGCTCAGGCTGGTCTCGAACTCCTGAGCTCAAGCGATCCTCCTGCCTCTGCCTCCCAGAGTGCTAGGATTACAGGTGTGAGCCCCTCTGCTCAGCCCAGAAATCAAACTCTTAATGTGTGTAGCTAAGTAGTTAGATGGTTTGGCATGGGAGACTGAGTTGTTTCTTTCCCGAGACTCATATTTTTAGGAGGAAAGGACCTCTGTAGCTGGAGACCGGCTGAAAAGAGAGCAGGCAGGCTCCCCAGACGTGACTGAGGACTGCGCTGTGGTAGTGCTGGTTAACCTTCCCAGAAACGTAGCAAACGCAGCCAAATTGCAGTGTTTATAAACGTGGTCCTAAAGCCTAGATTTGACAGGTAAAAAGAAGTACATCTCACTTTCGTTGGTCTTCCTTAAATTATAAAGGAGGCTGAACCTCCTTTGAGAAGTTTATTAACCATTTGTATTTATCAATTTTCCCTTCATATTCTTTACTCACTCTTTGCCTTCATACATTTGCTTCTTCTATGTCATGTTTATTCCTTTTCTGTAAGGAGTTAGGTTGTGATCAACTTTATTTTCTTTCCAAATACTTAGCCAATGTCTCAATAGTTATTGAATAGTCCAGCTTTCCCTGTATGATGTGAAATACCACCTTTATTTTACATTATTTCTATATGTATTTTTCGATGGGTTCTGAATCGCTTCCCTAATCCAATGAACTTCTATGTCTTCTTAATACAAAAACTGTTTTAGTTGTGGCTTCATAATATATTTTAATATCTGGCAGTGTATCTCAGACTTTTCATAGCTACTTTCACATGTGTACTTTTTCATTTTAAATGTAGAATTGTAAGGTTCAAAAAAGTCTTCCTGATTTGGATATATTAATATATGTATAAAAATTATATGTATGATTAACTTAGGGAAAATTAAAATATTGATAATACTGAATCTTCTAATTCAAACCAAAGTATGTTTTTATGTTTTCTTTTTCTTATATACCTCAGCAGAGAATTTTTAAAGGGCTTCTTCACATAAAACCTACATATTTTTAACTTTATGCCAGCTACTATATCTTTTTTTCATTGCTTGAAAATGGGATAACTTCTTTCACAGTATTTTCTAATTAGTTACTGATTATAGAAAAGCTATTTGATTTGTGTAGTGTATATTAATGTTATAACCACTATCTTTCTGAAGCCTAATTGTTTCTAATAGTGTTTGTGCTATTTCTCTTGGTTTTGTGAGTATAGGACCATGACAGCTGCAATTTCTTGTTTAATTATATTGGGTACTACTTCCAGAGCAATGTCAGATTTAGGGATTATGATATGACAGATTGCAGATCATTTCAATCATGGACATTTTATTTTTCTTTTAGAAAGACTTATCATCTGCTAGAGACTGGAAAACTAAAGACTACATTTCTCAGGATTTCTTTGAGCTTGGATTCTACCTGTAATCTAGTTTATACCAAGCAGATGCCTACTCATGAGATTTGGAGGGTATACATGAGGCAAATTGGGCTGTGCTCACCATCTATTGATTATGCAAACCAGGATCATGGCCAGAGAGGCTTTGGAGCTTTCTTAGCCATAGCAGAGATGGGGGATCTCTAATGCCTAGTTTTGCTGTGTTGAGAAGCACTGGGTAGGGCATTCATTTTGCTACCACAGGTCTTACCTGAGATGGTATGGTCATGGAGCCAACAGTTGGGCAGTGACTGCCAGATTCCCTGGCTTCATTATCACAGCAGAGGCAGCAGCTCTCTTGGCAGACCAGTTCTAGCCTAGTGTTCCAGGAGACAAACCTGGAAGCTAAGCCCAGAGCTTGCTCCACTAACTTTTCATAATCGAACCAATAATTTCATAATCAATTCTGCCACACGACTCTTTCTACTTAAACTAGCTAGATTGGTTCTGTGATCTGCAACCAGTTCTAACTGATAGAGCATCCTTATCTTGTTCCTAACTTTAAAGGAAATATATTGATAATTCTAATATTTCACCATTAAGTATGGTGCTGGTTTTTGAATTTGTATGAGTACAAATATATTTGCATGACACCTTTTAAATACTTTTGAAATTATTCCTTTACTTTCTTCCATATCTATGGATATTTACCCTTCTAATTTTATGAGCTTTTCCCCCACTGTTTACCTTGATTTTCCACTGTGATAGCAAATTTCTAATGGACATCTGTTATTTATAAAATGTTTTACATGTTACTTTTAAGCCTATTCTTCCACCATCCTGTGTGTGTGTGTGTGTGTGTGTGTGTGTTTAAAAGATAGAACCCACACTTTACTTCTGTTGAACTGTATCTTCTTAGATTTGGTCAATAATTTTGTAATCCAATATATTGCCTATACCTTCCAGCTTTGTTTTATCTGTACATTTGACCAGAATACAAATGTATATAATTTATTTAAAAATAAAAAGTTAAACAGGACAGGACTAAAACTAAAAGTCTGCTGTAAGCCTTTAGAAATCACTTTATAGAGTAACATGCATTTATTAATTAGCATTTTAAAGGTGTAATCTTCAATCAGTTCCAAATCAACCAAATTATACTCAAATTTATGCCATATTTCTTTACCTGAATTTAAATGAGGACATTGTGTTAAACTTCTCATATAATTCATCAGTTCCCTAGAGGGTCAAGGTCTGTTTTTTTAAAAAATAATTCTGTTTTAATGAACTTTTAAAAATACTTCTTATAAAAATATTTTGAAACAAGATTCTGCATGCTTTAGTTCTAATATAAAGCCCGTATGATCCCTTGAATTCATAAATGAATTGTGCCTTTCCTTTTACTTTAACCGTTCCATCAGCACTTCCCCACCATAGGTCCGTGGTTCTCAAGCATTCATACCTGCTCCCTCTGTCCTGTGGTTTGCAAAGGAAAGAAACACTGTGAGGCTATACCTTTCTTCACGAGCACTTGATTTCTACATTTTTCCCAAAGTATTCTACAGTCCTAATTCAATTAATGCCAAGATACTTTGGACTACTGTCAATGAGATGCATTTTGATGTGAAAATGCGTGTGTGTGAAAACAGCCTGCCTGCTGTCACGCTAACTCCCAAGGCTCTCTTGCAAGGTTGGTCATCCTCATCTCAATTGGAAGGTACACCAGTTATTTATTTTTCTTTTCGGACAGCTATGTGATTTAGTCCTTTGGAAACATGGAGTCAGGTTGTCTGTCTACAGCTCAGGTTGTCCCTGAAGGATGAAGGGCATGAGTCACTGAAAGCAGGATCACCCGTTCATCTCCTTGGATATCTTTCTCCCCCAGAGCAGCTCTGTGACATCCTGACCCGACCAATGCCACCAGGTACCACTATGGTCTGCATATGTCTTACACAATTCTTATGTTGAAAACGTAATCACCAATGTGACAATATTAAGAGACGCGGCCTTTAGGAGGTGATTAAGTCATAAGGGCAAAGCCCTCAGAAATGGATTAGGGCCGGTTCACCCCTTCTGTTCCTTCTGCCATATGAAATTTTCATCCCCTCTGGAGGATGCAGCAACAAGGCATCATCTTGGAAGCAGAGAGCAGTCCTCAGCAGACGCTGAAACTGCCAGTGCCTTGATCTTGAACTTCCCAGTCTTCAGAACTGTGAGAAATAACTTTCTGTTCTTAAAAATTACTCAGTTTCAGGTATTTTGATATATCACCATAAACGGATTAAGATAGGTACTTTCTATAAGCTTCTACAGCTGCAAAGGAATATTACACACAGCACAAAGGGATAGAAGGTACTGAAGACATTGAGTTTCAGACAGTACTTTAAAAAATCAGTCTTACTGATGTTTGACACCATAATACTACCCTTGTCAGCAGCTTCAGTTATTATTATTATTATTTTTTTTTTTTAGGAGCTGCCCTAGCCCACAGTGAGTCTGGCTGATGAAGTTTACTTACGTTATGTTCAATGAGTAATTTTGTAACAGATGTAGAGTGCAGCATGAGTGGGGAGAAGGGCAAGAAAGAAAAATCTAGATGGAATCATTTACAAAGTGCTTGCTCTACGACTGATACCATGTTTTACATATATACCTTATTTTGGAAAAAAAAACTATAAAAAAAAGCCTTTAAATGCAATCTTCAGGCATTTTTCCAATGCCTAATGGATTGCTCTAAAATATAAAACCAGGAATCCAGGAATTATTTGTTTCTGGTTTCCCATAAAGCTTCATTAATCACCATAGATCACTAAAAATCAGTAAAATGTCATAAAAGCTTGCTTTCCATTTTCCTGCAAATCTAATGCTGACACTTCCATAGTGAAGGGTTAGAAAATTGAATGGGTTAGACATGCTGTAGAATACAAATTAGTAATTCATGGCAAACAGGAAATATATGTGTGTATATATCTATGCATGAAATAGATGCATTATGGTAGTTTTGCTGGAATGAGAACTTTTTATTCCTTATCATCAGTTCATTTCTTTATTCTTTCCCTATTTTAAAAACAATCTATAGATAAAATTTACTGAATTATTATCTTCATTTTACAGATGAAGACAATAAGACTTACAGAGGCTAAGAAACTTGTATAAGATCACAGGGTTAGTAAATGTAGAGACCAGGGTTTTTACCCCAGCAAATCTGACTCTAAAATCTGTCCTCTTAAACACAGTGCTATATAGTCTACCCTCAAAGCATTTAGCAATAAATGATCTGATTTATTATTATTATGTGGCCAAAGAGTATGAACCAACTAACAGCACTCAGGAAATTAAAAGTAAAACATGTTGCTGACATGTCCTAAATTGCCTCTATTTATAGAATATATATCATGTCTCTTTTACAAAAATACCAGCCTTTGCAACAAATCCCAATTTCTTGGTTTTTTTTAATAGTTAAAACATTTCCCCCTTTAGACTGCGATATATACAGTTTTTGTGGCAAGAATTGTTTCTGATTGCTGATATATCGACTAATTAACATATATCACTGTTTGAGTATTATAAATTAAGGCTAATCCAGCAAAATTTGCCTAATTCTCTTCAATGCTGTTGTACAGATTTACAAACATGCACATATTATTAACCTAAAAGCAAAAAACCTCACCAGCAAAAATCTCTACAGTTTTTTGCCAAGATTATGTAATAATGTTTTTATTTCTTATTTTTATATTTTTAAAATGTTCTCAGACAATATTCATGAAAATCTGAAGTATACAGTAATTACCATTACATAAATTTTAATTTTAACTTTAATGATAGAGATGTAAAATTCATGATGTTTTTCTTCTAATCCTGGCTTTGCCATTAATTAACTAGATGGCCCTAGTTACTACTTACCCTCTCTGAGCATGTGCTTCTTCCTCTGTAAAATAGGTACAAATGCTACCTTACCTGGTTGAACTGCTTTGATGATCAATAATAAAGGAAAGGGAGTGAGTTGGAAGTTTTGAAGCACTGTTTAAATATAAAGTATTATTTTGAAATGATTCTATTCAGAGACCGATTCCATTTAGATTTGGTTCACTTGCTAAAAATCTAAACTAAATATCTAGAAACTTTATTCTGAGCATGTCGGTTTCATGCTCAAAGCCACCAATGGCTCCACATTTCTAACCCCACATTTTTACACTCCTGTAGATTTTCAAGTACCTCCATAACCTGACTCAGGCCACCTATCCAGCGTTAGTTTCACCTTGGACTCTGCTGCTCTTTTCTCGCCTATCAACATATGATTCCAGATCTCACTCATGATGCTCCCAATGAGTCACATCTGTTCCCTTTTCCACTTAGCAAATTCTCTTTCAGCCTTCAACATCCAAAACTTGCCACGACAATCCCTGGAGCCAGTGTGGAACTTATAGGGTATACCTTATGTTATGATGCCTTACTTATGTTGTCTGATTTTTTTGTGTGTGTTTGTGTTTTAAATTATTACATTGTAATATCCTTACAGTGAAAGGCTATTCTATATGCTTCTTCAGAAGATTTTCATAGTGCTGAGCATACAACTGATGAATTTTTTTCTGTCTTAGATCACGCATCAAATACTGTACCTTTTAGATGTCAGGCACTATGCTAAGAGCTGAGGATCGAGGTGGGCACTATTCCACGCCTCCTGGATAACAGAGCAGTAGAGAATCCAGTCCTATGCAGAAATTCAGTAAAGAGTTACAAGATTCCTCCTTAGGGAAGCCCAGAGGAATGACACATAACCCAAACCTTAGGCAGTTAAGGTAGGTTTCTCAGAGGAGGTAACTCTTAAGCTAAGAATCTCAGAAAGAATAAGAATCAACCAGGTGAAATGGGCTCCAACCTCAGTCTTCAGCTTCCCCAGATGACTAAGCTAAGAGGGTTGTAGGGTTCGCCTGAGGCCTGGAGCCGCATCATGCCTTTTCACTAGCCTCAGTGACAATCACGTACTCCTAACTCTTGGTTCTGTAGCGGTTCCATTAAGCCACATGACTTTACGTAGCTAAGCTAATGATATGCATGATGTATGGTATTTTTCTAAAGTCAATGAATCCACTCCCTTAATTACATTACCAAACACTTGATTTGAAATAAAATGCCGTAAATTGAATATCAGTATCTCCACAGCAGATACAATTTTATGATTACTTGTCTTGATAGTCTTTGACCTGCATAGGTATTGAACTAATACTTAGGAAGAACAATACAATCTTATCAGGCATTAGGCAAAAGTTTATCATCAAAGAAGCAATGGAGAGAAGGGACATTATCGTTTAAATGCACACCAAGTGCCAGACACCAACAAATGTTTTACAGTCTTCAAGAATTCTATTGAGGTAACTACACTAAGTCCTTTTATAAATGAGAAAACAGAGTTTTCAGAGAGGTTGACCAACTGACCTCAGGATACCACAGATAGATTTGAAACTCAAGCTCACATCCATTTAAAGCCCATGTGGTTTCCCTCCATCACCCTCTTCACCGGTTTGATTAGTCAGAGACATGATCTCTAACCAGGTTCCCCAGACCGTGCCAGGTCTCCCCTCTTCAGTGTTTTTATATCTCTCTGTACTTTTCCATAACAGAAATCACCACAGCTTATACTTGTATATTTATTTCTATGATTCATTGATTAATACCTGCTTCTGCCATGAGAATCCAGGCCCTGAAAGGAAAGTGCCATTTTTATCCACCACATTTTATGTCCATAACCTGGCATGTTACTGGCTTTTCACAGGCACTTATCAAATAAATGACACACTGTGCCGTATGAAGCAAGAAGCTTGCGAGTGGTTGATCGAAGGCACTTCATGTAAGAACAATGCAGTCTCAAACTGGTAAGAGATGTGCAAATTGTCTGGGAAGTTTTGACAACACAATTGTCATTTGTCAGTGTTGAAATATTAAGAAACACTCTTCAGTAATCATTTACTTCTTATCAAATTATAATAAAAATATGTAATGTATTAAGGAACTGTCAATGTACAGAGACACTTCAAATCTCTTGGTATCAGTTACAACTGTCTAGGTATAGCTTTTATATAAAATTATTTTAAAGTAAAAGATATTTTAAAGTTACAGATATTTTCAATTCCCTAGTATTAGTTAAAACTGTACACACACATGAACAAATATAAAATTTTACTTGCTGTAGAAACACTAATATTCAATTTAGGATATTTTATTTCTAGTCAAGCATTTCTGTGTGTGTGTGTGTGTGTGTGTGTGTATAGTAGTTTTTTTTGTTTAATTTTGTTTTTATAAGCCCCTCGCTGGAAGCTGGCTCTGCCTAAAAAATTTCATAAGATTATGCTCATGGTGCTTGAGAACTTAAACATTACTTATGCCAGGGTTATAACTTTTAACTTAGATTACAACAGGGATCTAGAACAATTTTATCAATGGTCATATTATTATAAAATATTCAAAGGTAGCTTTAAATAAGCCCATTTGGTTTTCTTTTCTTTTGGCCCAATTCTTTGTCTGACACAGAGCAATCTGGCATAACCCAGACCAGCTTCATTATTGTAAGTGAGGAGATATTTTTTCATCTTCTAGAAAGAAGTGAAATGCTTTGCACAAACTTACTCCATTCCTGCAAAGTGAAAAAAAGAAGTACTATTAAAATAAAACTATGTAATTATTTCTTACAGCAACACTTAGATTTAGTGCTCCCGTTTTATAGATGAGGGAAAGTGCAGCTCCGAGGGGTTAAATGACATAGCCAGTGCGCCAGAACTGGTAAATGGCACAGCCAGGATGTGTCTTCTCTGGGACTCAGTTTACATACATATAAGAGAAAAGTAGCTGTCCCATCTAAGTGCACCTGATTTATGTGATAAATTGATTAATAAGTGTGATGCCTCTAGCACAGAGTGGATGCTTGGTAGGCATTCATACATAATTATTAATAAATCGTATTATCTTAATGAACTAAATTGGCAGCACAGGTGAAACCTATGTGCCTATAGTGACAAGAATAAAAGTTTTCTTCATCAGTGAGTGGATCAGCAAGTGTCGCTGGGTACTGCTGTGGAGTTGGGTGCTCTGGGGACTGAAGAGTACTAGCAGGCATAGATCCAGTCCCCAGGGAGCCACTTCCTAGATGCAAGGGAAAAATATAGTGGAAAAGAAAGGGTGTCTGACACTTTGAACAGTAAAAAAATTGTTAAATTCTATAGGAAGCTTGGAAAGATAGTCAATATTGTCCATTAAATTTCAATGAACTTCATTGCATCATTCATTTATGAACAATTATCCTGAGAAATAAACTGTCAACACTGAAGCTTAAACTGACAGGCAATTCCTTCTTAATTGTTTAAAAGCTCTTTAACTCTTTGGCATGAAGGTTGTGCACAGAGGAAACAAATATGCAACCCTGAGAAGCACTGACACAGGCTTGAACTTAATGGTTATCAGTGATGGTCTGGCCCCACAGATGACTCTTGGCTTATGAAACAACACTGTTATTAAAGCTGACAAAGATCTCAGAGGATCTAATCTGCCATGTGACACTTTCTGATTTGGCACCCATGGTGCTTTATTTACTTTATAGTGTCTTAGCTTAAAAGTTGCTTAGAAGATCAAAGAGTTTGAATGGTACCACTTATGTAGCTCACGTACAGCTGGAAAAAAGAGAAAAGAAGTATTTTTTTAAAGTGTCTCACTAGGAGAAAGATTAGAGCTGAATTAAAAGCCTTTATTTGGGCCCTGAATTAAATATTCAAGTAGTCACCTCCACAGAGATCGACCATTTCAGAAATGTTGTCATTCTAAACTTTGTTTCTATATTGATTACTGGGGAATCAAAGCATCTATGGTTAGGTTTCCAGACTAGCTGAACAATGTTTTTCAACTTGAGATTTAGCTAAAATACTGTGAGTTTTTCAAAAATAGAAAATAGTATTAATATAAAACAATACCATTACCTTCCAGTAATATAACAAAAGAGTGACACCCTATTGCTGCTGCTGTCCAGAAGGAGGTTTCCGTCCATGAGTGAGTGTGTATACATATGGTCAATGTGTTTATGGTGGTGAGGTGGAAACACGTCCTCATCTATCCACAAGCTGCCCATGTACATAGTATTTCTGAAAATAACACATAATAGTTGGTTGTTTTTGCCTTAGAATTTCTCACGGCATCAATGAGTAATTAAAATAGAATCAAGATCTTAGACCTACTCAATATAGTAGTCACTAGCCACTTGTGGCTACTGAACACCTGAAAGGTGGATAGTCAGAAATGATATGTGCTTTAAGTGTAAAATGTACATTAACAACTTAGTATGAAAAAAGAATGTAAATTATCTCATTAATAATTTTTGTATTGATGACAGGTTAAAATATGCTGTTTTGAATATATTGGGTTAAATAAAATATATTATTAAAATTAATGTTACATGTTTCTTTTTTCCAATGTGGCTACTAAAAAACTTAAAATTACATATGTGATTCACAATGTATTTCCACTGGCAGAGCTGCCTTAGAGCACAGGAGTTTAGGTTATAAGGTTACCAGGATTATTAGGAGGCACAGCTCCAAATAACTTAGTTAGAAACAAAAGTTTTCTTTTAACTGATATAAAAAGTTCATAATCTGAAAGAAAAAAAAGGTATGGTTCATTGTTAGGGAATTCAAATCAAAACCACAATGAGATCTCACTTCACACCCATTAAGATGGCTATTATCCAAAGATACTGGAAAATAACAGTGTTGGCAAGGATGTGAAGAAATTGGAACCCTGTGCATGGACAGTGGGGATGTAAAATGGAGCAGATGCTATAAAAAAACAGTATGGCAGCTCCTCAAAAAACTAAAAATAGCATTACCATATGATCCAGCAATTCCACTCTGAGCATATACCCAAAATACTAAAAAGCAGGAATTTGAACAGACATTTGTACACCCATGTTCACAGCAGCATTATTCACAATAGCCAAAAGGTGGAAGCAACCCAAAGTGTCCATGGACAGATCAATGGATAAACAAAATACGGTATACACATACAATGTAATATTAGTGAGCTTTAAAAAAAAGGAAATTCTGACACATGCTACAACATGAATGAACCTTGAAACCATTATGCTAAGTGAAATAAGCCAGTCACAAAAGGATAAATACTATATTATTCCACTTGTAATGAGGTACCTAGAGTTGTCACATTCATTAAGACAAAAAGTGGAATGGTGGTTGCTAGGTGCTAGGGGGATGACAGAATGGGAGTTATTGTTTAATGGATACAGAGTTTCAGTGTCACAAGATGAAAAAGTTTTGGGTATGGATGGTGAGGTGACAGTTGTGTTAAAGAAGCAAAATTACTCTGACACTTGTTAAAATGGTAAGGAAGATTTTCTTCAGGACTATTGCCATAGATGTCAAGATTATCACAAAGGGGAGAGAGATTGGGTTCAACTGAAAATACAGTAAAGTCAGCTGGGGATTTATAACCAGGGAGCCCCGTGAGGGTGAAGGTAGGGTTTGGTGGATAGAAAATTACTAAGAGGAGACATCAAGGGTTGGGGAATTCATGCTAAACCAACCTAACAGGATTCTTACTGAAGGCAGGCCAGAGTGATCAGATATCAGGGGCAGGCATTTTCTACACACTGACTGAGCAGGATTTTTGCTACAACTGGGCTAGGCAGGCTTGAGAGCAAGGCCCAAGGATAAGGCCGAGTGAAGAAAGGGCTCAGAGGAGCCTTCTTTGACTAAAGCTTGGTCAAACAGAGAGTCTTCGTCAGCTGTACAACAGCGTGAGTGCACTTATTGGCCCTGCGCTATGTACTTGCAAATGATTAAAATGGTAAATTTATGTGATGTATATTTTACCACAATTTAAAAAAAGTTACGGCTCCTACCTATCATGAGTTTTTCTCCTCTTTTTCTCATGGTCTAAACTCTGAAAACTTGACTTCCATTTCTTGACAAGGTTAAGGACCTTGTCCTTAAGACAAATTTAAGCCTCTATTCTGTATGTTTGCAGTTTGATTGTTCAGAACCCTCACATTTCTTCCTATGTAATTACATATATTTATGCCACTGTTTTAGAGCCATGGTAGTCAAAATATTTGTCACAGAGAAACCCTGACAGATATTTTATAGGAATCTGCAACAAAATTAAAGGTGTCCTAATTGAGGTGGGTAGTCCTCCTCCCCCGCCTTGTCCCTTTTGTGGTCTCCGCCTGCCCCTCCTGTGGCCTCTGCGGCATCTCTGTGAAAGCTAAGCGTTCTGAAAAATATAACTTGTGTCTTGAGCTATTAAGATATGTTTTCTTATTTCTGGTATTACTATCAGGTCCCTAAATTTATTAAGCATCTCATTCTGATTTCAAGAGTCACTGATATAACAGGAAAGTTTATTTATATAATCTATCCTTTAATAACTATTCCAAACATTTCCTTTTCCTCATTACATTGGGTTTTTTAATGATCTCTGACCTCCCTGGTAATGAGATCTTTCTGCTACAGGAAGATTCTAGAATTCAGTAGTAGCAAACAAATGGCAGAAAAAATTTAAGGTGTGAGAAATTTTAAATTTGAGGAAAATAAGTCTAAATTCCAACCAAAGATATCTTTTAGTTATACACTATGACACTGGTTGTGACATTTGCTTTGTCTGGCTAGAATGTGCTGCTGTGGCTAGTCTGTGACATTAATTTTCCAAAAGTAGCTGAATGAAGGAAGTGTAAGAGCTAATAGTTTTCTTGTAGAGTTATTTACTTACTGGCAGAATAAAATGCACTGTCTCTGTAAAGCTTCATACCCTAAATAGAACTGAGAGTGTTAATAGTGGTGAAATTCTTGGTAGTTTTTATCATCCATGGCAAATGAAGTTAAATCAACTCAGTGCACATTTATAGGAACGATTAATGCAACACACTGGCCAAATGGTGGCAATACTCAGATAAATACGATGGCTATGCCTTCAAGGAGTTCATAGTCTAGTGGGTTATACACTGTTTTAGAACTTCCAAAGGAAATCAGCCATAACTGACACAATTAGTATCAACTCTCAAGATGTTCTATAGTGAAAGAATAAAGGGGTCATTAATCAACTTGAGAAAAAGCTAGGGTTTTTGATCAACTAGAGATAACATCAAACTGCATTTGGTTGACAAGTCTACTACTTAGAAATTACTTAACTGGCTCACTGCTCCACAGAGAAAAACACATTTGTAATCTGTCACAGAAGTTCAAGCCTGGGTCTGAACGTTAAATTCGCTGTGTGTAATGTGGCGGGATGCATTTTCTTTAATGGGCATTCCATGACAGCTCACTAGCCAGCTCTGGGAGTGTGGAGATATGGAATTAAAATATTGGGGGCTTCTGACCTTGGCAATTCTGGCAATTCTGACTCAGAACTTGAGCCGCACAGCACACTGATAACCAAAAGCACTGAGTCCAAATGCAATCCACTTGAGTAATTTGCTGCTAGAAAAACTACAGCTCCTTCTTCAAACTGCTATGTAACAATAAGAAACAAAGTCTTCTATATAGTGGAAGGGAAAATTATCCATTAATGGCTATGTTGAAATATAAATATAACAGATGTTAAAATATATAACATGCTCATTATCCTAAGACATTCAGTGATTAACTATGCACATTCTCTTTTGTTATGCAAAACATGCAGGCGCTTTATTGAACATTATAAGGATTCCCAAGCAAGTCAAAATGAGTGTGTCTTTTAGTTAACATACTGTAAAACACCAACCAAATTTTCAACAGAAGCATAAACATCTTCCACTTAATCATCCCAGCAAAAACTATGCATTTGGATTCCAAACGCAGTCCTGCTATATACATCTCAAACAAGTTTAATTTTTTTCCTTTTATTTATCCTCCTAAACATTGCATTACTGAGGATAGTTTTATGTCTGAATGTACTATAAATTCACTCAAATTTCAATAACAGCTGAAGTGTGACATATAGTTGTGATCCCCTCTTCAATTTTTATTCACTAATCTTTCCCATTATATTTTCACTATTTTTTTGAGATGCTGAGGATCTTAGAAGAGGGGATATGTATTTTATTTCTTTGTAACCCTAGTACCTTGAGTACAGCTAATAAATATTAAATACATACAAATATATGTAAGTACATATAAATATAAATACATCATCGGGTTTTTCAATGACTTATTTTCTGGATAAGGTAACACTGGCTACATTCTAAAGAGAGGGTCATGAGAAAACACGACTTCCAGGCCCTCTGCTCTGACTGGAGCTTGACAAATGGCTCTGGCTAGAAGAAGAAGACTTTAGTAGATCATGTAGCTCATGAAACTCTGAAAGTTGAGAAGAGAGGAAGATGCCTGAACCTGTTGAGTTTTAAGAAACATCAAATCATTCATTTGGGCAGCACACTGGGTGAGCAGTGTGGTGAGGTTGCCAAATGAGGCTTGAATTGTGAAGGACCTCGTAGGACACCGAGTAGTCTCCTAATGACAACAAAAAGCCACAGAAGTATTCCACATAGGGGAGTGACATGATCAGAGCTGTTTTATAAAGGAAAACTCACAGTGGAAGATGAATTTGATGCAACATACTGATCTTAGTATGACTTTTTGATGCAACACAGAATAGCTACATTCTCTCTTCCACTAGACAGCCCCTGAAATACATGATCATGGCTAGTTTGTTCCTCCCCCCAAGTCCACACTTCAAGCTAAACATCCCATTTCCTCTGTCATTCTCTCTGGGTCTTTCAACATCCTGGTTCTTGGCCTTTGGACGTGCTGTCTAGTTTTTCAGTGTCTCTTTTGAAACACAGTGGCCACAGCTTAACATAAAAAGCAGAAATCACAACAAAAGATTGTTAGACTTAAGCTAAATTGAAAACAATTACATGTTGAACACACTATGCTCAGAGTTTGCCATGCTCAGAATCTTTTCCTGATGACTCTGCATGCAGAATTTTCCTAGCTTGCTTCAGAATACAAGGAGGAGCAACTGTACGCCCATGTTTTGCCACTCGTGTAGCCTCTTTTACAGCTGTCTCTAAGAGGTATGCCAATGGCACTTGTGGAGGATAACAATTTCAATTAAGAGAATTTATCTGAACAGAAGCTGGCTCAGGGATGTATGAAGAGTCAGAGCAAAGAATCTACTCTGGGTCTATGATGGTTGTGCTTTGCAAAATACGAAGAAAATTGCATTAGATCATAAATAATTCTAGAGCCTACACTAAATTTAATGCAGAAGTTGTCTAATATTAATAGGACCTATATAAGCCCTTCAAGAACAAACTTTTCAGTTTCTGATCAATTCAAATATGACTCTCACATAGAAAATTTAGGAAAAGTAGCTCATACAAGTATATGATCCCAAACCCTAAAAAAATGAAAAAGTAAAATTGCTCCCTGTTGACAATATTCTAAAATCTTTCATTTAAAATGTGAGTGTTGAGTCCCAGTGACCTGCCAGGTAGGTAGGTAGGTGGCTGGTCTAAATTTAACCAATATCTGTTGAATATTCTCTGTGTTTCATGTGAAGTATTCCATGCAATTCTAACAACTTTTTAGTAAGACAGTTATATACATGCAAACAAATTCAATGCAACAGTGAAATAACTGTAATTGAAATATCTAGAAATTGCCACGGATGTATGAGAAATGAAGCACTGAAGTTTATCTAAAAGAGGCAGGTGAGCCTTCAGAGAGAGGATAGCGATGAAGCTGAGGGTTGAAGGATGGCTAGAGCAGCCAAGTGTGCGCATTGGGAAGAAGCCCTTTTATTGTATGTGCAAAAGTCTAAGCCATAAAAAAAACAGGCATGACTAGGTAGCCAACAAGTATTTTGGAATTAACAGAATATAAAATGTCAGGGGTGGGTAGGAGAGGAAAGGTGATGTTGATGGCCAGGAAGTGAAGGCCAGCAGCTAGGCATAGGCTAGATGATAAAATGCCTTGTATGGCATGCAAAGGAATTTTTATTTGAAGAATTTTGAGGATCAGATTTTTATGTTAAAAAGGTTACTCTGGAGAAATCAGGTAAGACCAAAAGAATAGAAAGAATATTGTACTAGTTTAAGTGAAAGTTGATGGTAACCTGAACTAAGGGGTAGGTTATAAAGGTCTAAAGGAGGGACAGATTCAAGAGATATTTAGCAAGAAGAACCTACAGGCATGATGATTGACTGGAAGGTAAGTAAGAAAGAGAAATCTTGGATTTCCAGGTTGTTTGGTGTTTGGCTTGAGTGACTGGATGTACACCAGTTTGAGGGATTGATGATAGGTTGGTTTTAGACATGATCCAGAGATGTGCATGAAACATCTAGGTGGATAGAGCTGGTTGGCAGGTGGATATCTAGGTCTAAAATTCAGCAGAGGCGTTAGGACTTGAGGAAGATTTGAGAAAGATCAGCCTATTTGGAGGACTTGAAGCATGGCAGTGGATGGAAGTGCCTGAAAACAAACAAACAAGCAACAACTGGGATGGGAAGATAAGGGAACCCAGGGCAGAACCACAGAGGATGTTTAGGGGGCACTTAGAGAAGGGGATTTGACAAACTGGATTGGAAAAAGAGACACAAAGTTTTGCTTTGAGCCAAGAAAAAAGAGGCAATTTTATGAGAACCAAAGAGAAAACAATTTCAAATATTGAGTTAAGTGGCAGTCATAAGATAAGGTGAATGCACCCACCAGACCTTATTTCTGTACTCACTCATTACATGTAAGGACACACTCCTTTTTTTGTGTGTCATCAGAATGTGCCTTGGCCTCTGTGACTTTGTCCTTCCCCTGATTCTTGCACAGAGGCTCATCTTGAATCTAAAGGTGAGGATGGGGCTGGGGGGAAATAATGCCAAAACAATTGGAGAATTTTTAAACTGAAATTTTCTTGGGAAGCTGGATGTAGGATGTAAGATTGTACAGGATAGAGCAAAACTTCTCTGAGAATCCTCTCTGCCCCAAGTTCTATTAGCTGTGGCAGTTGTCACCTCTATGTCTTCTCTCTTTCTTTCCCCACAACAACTCCTCTCAACCTTCTGGATCCTACTGTTTTATTGCATAGGCAGGAACAGCCATCTAGGTCCCTGAGCGCCTCCATTTTGCATTTATACCCACCACCCTATTCATTAAAACAAAGGAACTTCCTTAGCATCCACCCTCTTTAGAAGGCTCAGGAAGGGATGAAAGGGATTATAAATAATTGCTTTTCTTTCTTTTTTCCTAGACACATATTTTTGTGTATAAAGTTATTTTGTTATAAAACTGAAAAATATATACTTTTTTGGTTTCATGCTATTTCTATACTTTAGATCTTATTCAAGTTGCCAAATAAATGTACACACCTATTGAAATCAAACAAAGATTTAATAAATGGTTATCATCTCAGGCATAAATACCATTTTCAGCAAAGGGATATAAATATATGTTAATTTTTATATATATATATAAAAAATGTATTTTCATCAAAAATTGGAAAGAAACACACCAGGTACATATTTAGTTTTATTTTTTCAGCTTTTCACAATATGTACCACAGGAATGATGTAGTTTCATAGGAGAAATGCAAAATTCTGAAAAATTCCCCAAACTTCACCAAATGCAATAAATTCAGAGTACCATCTGGCAGTTTAGAATTTTCTTGGGGTTCTATTCCGTACAGCCATCTGAATTAAAGCAACAGCAAACGTTCACTTATTATCAGTGTTACCTGAGAGCAGTGAGTTGCAGAGAAATCATGATTGGGCTTATTAAAAATGCATATTTCCAGACCAAATCCCCTAGTGATTCTTGTACTACTAGATGTAAGGGGAAGACCCAAGAATCTGTATTTTTAAGCAGTACCCAGGTGATTCTTATGCAAGTAACTATGGTCACAAGAATCATCTGTAATGCTGTAAATGAACATATCCCCAGGTGCCACTGCACACTTACTGCACGAGAAACTTCTGGAGATCTTCTGATAGCCAGAGAACTCATATCTTTGTAAAGGTTCTGGCAATTCTTATGATCAAGTAACAGTGAGAATCACTCCCTTAGTGCACACTTCATCTGCAGAGTATGGCTACATACACTGTTTCTCAGACTCTAAATTCTTTTTATATAATCACTTTATTATAGTTTTCCTTAGCTAAAACCAAAGGAAATCTGAATGATCAACTGTAATGCAAAGAATAATTCTGAAACTTTTTTCAACTAAGTTAATTTTTTTCTATCCAGATTATGTAATTTTGATATGCAAAAATATCATACTTCAAGTATTTTTTTAATTTGATCATCACAAAAATCCCATAACATGGATCAGGAAAAAAATTGTCATGCTATAAATAGGCAAATGGATTCCTAGTAATGAATTAACTTAACCAAGGTCACACTACCACTGAGAAGTACAGCCCTGTCATTAGTCTATTGCAGGAGTGTCCCCATCATTCACTAAGCTTCCTGTCACCTGTCAAGAGCTTTGTTGTTAACATTACACACAGTATATTATTTCATTTGATGTGCAATACAATAAGGTATGAAAAATGTATGGGCTTTGGAGTCAGAAAGATCTGTTTTTTTAATCCTCATTCTGATGAATCCAGACCCTATCTGTGTGCCTTGGGAAATTCTCATTTTTGCTCATTTGTAAAATTATATATAATAATATTATCATTATAGGAAGGTTTTATAAGATTAAATGAAATAAAATATATCTAAGCATCTAGGACAGTGCCCAGCACATATTATAGTAAGTGCTCAATGAATGCTAGCCTTTTATTCTTTCTGCCTACTTCTCTTCCTCTATCCCTATCTTATTTTTAGTCCAGTAGTGTTTTCATTGCACCATTCTGCCCTTCTTAGTAGCTTGTTCCTTATTTGCAATATGAAGTATTCTCATTATGGTCTCCTGGTATTGGACCCCACCTTTAATCTAACTAAACTAGGCATTGAGCCACTTGTTGGACAACATTCTCCAAGGCTCCTTTTCATGTCCAACTCCAGAATTACTAAAATTTCACTTACTACCTCTTAGGGTAGTGGATTGGGGCTTGGAAGACCCAGGTTCTACTCCGAGCCCTGCCACTGACTGATTTTACGACCTCAGGCAAGTAACAGAACCTCCTTTGGCTTCAGCTGTAAAATTCAAGAAGTGAAAAAATGATCCTAAATGTTCCTCTTGCTCTAAAAATTCCATGATTTTATTATATTAATGAACTTGCCTGTCTAAAAATAGCTCTTCTTCATTTCTTATTTTAGGCATGAGTTTAAAATGAACACTGAATTACAGAGGACTGTTGTACTGGTTTCCATGATTTCTCATTGCCTACAATTTTTTTTGTAACTTGTTCCTTAGCTTGATCATTGTATTTTAAAAAGTTCATAGAAATTCCAATAAGCTCGTACAAATACTTCACATCCATGACATTACCCATTGAAAGTAGTTACAAAGGATTGGTCCATCTGATCTGGGGAAAGATATTTGAGATGAATGTCTGTCACTAGATCTTGCATTTAGCAACACCTATATGATTCTGACCTGAAGTATAACCATATTCTGTGTTTGGGGGCCTAACGACATGGCTGAATGTGTCATCCTTCAACATTGTATTTTTTTATCACATGCAAGTGGGACAATGACAAGTAGCGACTGCTACACAGGACTTCCACAGCCAACTATGATACACATACAAAGATGAGAGTGAGAAATATGGCTGGAACATTTTTTTCAAAGTTATGATCAGACACTAATCATAGGAAAAAACACACCCTTCAGAAAAATACAAATTCGAAGGAGTTATATCTGGCCACCTCAGTATGGCTTTGAAAAATTATTGCCCATGTGCAATAGTATAGAATTTATATCTTTCCAGTTTTTTAATCATGTTCTAGCTCTCTTTTAAAAAATACCTCAGGGATTGAAACATTTTACTTTAAATTGGGATAAAATGTGAATGTCTCTATTTTCCACTTACTGAACCAAATCTTATAATTCCTTCAAGCTCTACATTCTTCCCACATTATACATAAAGATTCAATTGATCTCTTCTGCTCACAATAATCCTTCACAGAACTTACTGCCTGTTTCAAAATTGTGATCTATATCATATGCTAACTAAACTATTAGTTCCATTTTCAAGTGAATGTGTTTGTCAATCCAGTACCCATGATTGAATCCTAAAAGTTTTTGCCTGATAACCCCAATGCATCCAGCTCACCTATTACCTTCTGCCAAATTTCCTTGATACCATGAGCCACCTGTTAGGACATCTTCCCTGGCATCTCATGCAGACTGCTTCTTTGGCTGGACTCCTTCATGCTGCATGGATGTGAGTCACTGTGGCTAAGTCTTTCTACTATTTAGAGACCAGTTGCTGGGACTGCTAATAAACAGAATGGGCTTCCCCTCTGTGGTTCAGTCTGCTTGAACAGTCTGGCTCCCCACTGTGCTAGCAGTGATAGGGAAGAGCAAAATGGTGACAATAAATAAAGTTGAAATTTAACCCTGCAGGCACATACCATGAAGGGAGGGGGCATTTATGATTAATCCAGGTATCACTTAAATTATAAGGCCTTTACTCCATATCACTACTTGGGACCTATAACAGAAGTCACCGTTACTGTGAAATAGGAGTGTAACCCTTGGGTAAGAAAAACGATGTAAAACAAGTGCAAAAAGGAGTTTAAAATACTTTGAAGAAGTTATATAAAATATTCCCAAAGCTCAAGAACATGTTAAGTCTAGTTGACATTTAAACAAACCTTTCTTTCTAAGTAGCCTGTAAGCAAAACCACTTGGAATAACTTACCCTGAAAATATATTTCAACTTGTCAAAACACATGACCATTTGGTTAAAATAGAAAACTATTTTAATGCTTGTTGCTCTGCCCTATGTTCTAAAATGATTGAATCCACTTTCCACAACTGTGAACTCAAAAGAAGTGCCCTACTAAAGTCAGGTCAATGGGGCTTTAAAATAAAGTCTACCAAGAGTCATAATTTCTATTTTTTAACCAGTCAATCTACTTCTGAGAAACACGTACAAAACAGAAAACAAACACACTTTAAAACTGTTACACAGTGAAATGTTTGTAGAGTGTAATTTTCATAATTATTTTTTCAGTGCATTAAGAATTGGTTTTCAGGAAATATCACTTCTCTCCAAGTGCCTTTTGACTATACCAAAGAGTGCTTTTTAACACTTAATGGTGAAGTTTATTCATATTTTTACCTAGATATTTAATTACTATAAGATCATACTTCAGTGAAAATGACCTAATGTAATATTATTGATGGCTCTTTCTCCTGCTGTTGATAAATATTTTGCTTCTTGAAAAATCATAGGTTCTTTGGCTTTTGTGAAATAATGTTATGTTATTTCCTTTATCTATTCTTTCATTCAGCAAAATATTTATGGCAAAACTGTAATGCACTAAATATGCTGTGGGAATGAAAAAACTGATAAAACATTTCCTGTCCTTGAGGCACTTACATGCTACAGGAGGCATGCATGTACGCAGGTAATAGGCAGGTATATAGATAAATTATAAGAAACAGAAGTTTTGAAAAGATGTGTCAATAGTATGAGAATGTACCAAAACTTGATCCTTATACTTTTCTTCTTCACTTTAAAAGCTTCTCTTCTAGATGGCTTTTCTCAATCAACAAATGATTTTTTTAAGAGGCAAAATGTTTATCAACAGCAGGAGAATGAACCATTGATAATATTGCATTAGGTCATTTTCACAGAAGTATGACCTTATGGTAATGAGTGTTTGCTGCACATAAATACAAGATTGCATATATCCACACATGTGTGTGTATGTATATATGCATATATGCACACATATATTTATATATGTCTTTGGAGAAATACAGGTATATTTCTACTGGGTCTATCACCTGCTTTCCAATTATTTTTCCTTATGTTTTACATTTTATTTTATTTTTAATTGACAATAATAATTACATATATTTATAGAGTATGATGTGATGTCATGATTTATCTGTATACATTATGGAATGATTAAATCAAGCTAATTACCATATGCATCACCTCACATACTTATTCCTGTGTGGTTAGACATTTAAAATCTACTCTTTCTGCAATTTTGAAATATACAATACACTATTATTATATAATAATATGTAATATATTATATAATATATTATTATTATATTAACTATAGTTGCCATGCATGTGTCACTCCAACATATGCATAAACAAGTCCTGTTATTTCCATTTTCAAATCATACATTTCTTAAGTTTATTTCTACTGCCACAAGCCTAGTCAGGCCTTAAAATGCCACACTTACCATGCAAATGTGACTCCTTCCTGGTATCCCTCCTTCTATATAATTTTTCAACCTTTGAAGTAAAATTTCTAAAATAACCATTAGTTTCTAGCACTTGTGGCTTAGAACTCTAATTAGCTCCTCATTACCCTTAGGATAAAGTCCAAAGACTTCAGAGAGCTTTTCGGACTCTTTTATAATGTGGCTTTCATCTATTTCTGCAACCTTACAGAGTATTGAAACTCACACATGCCCGTGTCAGCATTGTCACTCACTGCTGAGTACAGTTAACATTTTGCTAGCATTTACTATGTGTCAGGCATAGTTCTGTGCAATTCTAAACCATAACCAAGCCCATGAAGCAGATACTATTATTAGCCCAGGTTAATTAAGTAACTAATCTCAAAGTCACACAGCTAGTAAGTGGCAGAGCCAGGATTTGAACCTTGAAAGCCTGATTCCAGAGTCAATATTTTTAACCACCTTGCTTTAAAATCCAGATGACAGCTAGGTAACTAAGCATAGCTGGCTTGGGGCTTTGCTAATTGCAAAGCTTGTGGAAGTATCTGTCTTTTCATAGATACCTATAAATCCATAGAAAGATACCTTCTCATAGCTTCCTTTGCCTCCTGGGCACTTGTTCAGCTGATGCTGTCTTGGTGCTAGACAACATTGATCCAGCTATAAAATTCAACAGATTTTTAATCTTCCCCAACACAAATCCTCTAGAGTCCAGTTATGTAAAGCATCTGTGAGAGATGAAAAATAGTTGCAACTTCACAGTGGACATAACTCCATCAGTCTCTGTGGTCATCACCACTGTCTAATCCTGCCCATCACCCCCAGCCCCACCCCCACACGCACTGGGGAATTTCACTGGCTCCTCAGCTCCTCCTCACCTATATCCATCTTTCCCACTCTTCACACCTCTTTTCCTTTTCCCCCTCCTCTTCCTCTTCCTCCCTCTCCTTTCTCTCTCTTCCCTCTTTTACTTTCTCCCTTTCTGCTTCATAAAAAAAGCGCAGAATGTTCTTTATCTTATGAAGACAAGCTTCCTCTCGTCTAATGCCTACAGATCCTGGGAGGGTGGGGG
Organism: Daubentonia madagascariensis; assembly: GCA_023783475.1. Classification (NCBI taxonomy): domain Eukaryota; kingdom Metazoa; phylum Chordata; class Mammalia; order Primates; family Daubentoniidae; genus Daubentonia; species Daubentonia madagascariensis. Next base: position 24,455,669 of record JAKFHU010001244.1, on the reverse strand, counting down.
AGATGAATTTAGAAAGTGACAAAGGTAAGGACGTCCACTTTCCACCTGAAGAATTCTTCTAAGTAAAGGCAGTCTTCCTAAAATTTCTCGACTTTTCTACTCATATTTCCCTTATTCAACTATAAATTCCTCTATGCAACTACAAACTCCTATGGACTGTGTCTTATTGATCTTTGAAGTCCTTTTCCACTGTCCTCTGTCCCTAGCACCTGATGTATGCAAGGAATGAAATGATAAATGTTTCCTGAACTTAATGGAACAAACCTGAGTTCTTACCTTGATGATTATTATACTCCTACCAGCTGGGAAGACGTACTTCTTCATTGTTCCATGTTTTCAAAGTCTAGGTGCCCTTCTAGGCTCATCTGTTCCTTGAAGCTTTCCCCTTCTACCCTCCTCTATGTTGATCTCTTTCTTTTGTGAACCCCTATGCCTCTCCTTTTTCTTTGCTTACTCTACAACACATATTTTTAACTTTTATATGTCTTAGTTATGTCTTTTCCTTAACAGAGAAAGTAGGTGGGTGGGACACACTGCAAATCAATACTTATTCAATGAAATATAGGGATATATATATAATCAAATGGAATAATTACAAATATCAAATAGAATTTGAGATAAGATTTTCCTCAGGAAGTTTTCTTTACAATTTACTTCTCGTGTCCCATAGTATGTGTGATTTGTATGAGTCATGGTACATTTTGCTGCCATCTGTGGATGTCTTAGTCCTAGTGACTTTACTAAAACCACAGAATAATGTGATACAACAAATAGTTTAAACAATAAATGTAGAAGAATCCTATCTCATGAATATTCATAAAAATGAAGAATTACACTTTCTCGAAAAGTATTCAGAATCGGCTACTAATCTTGTTAAAAATAAAATCTTTACAGAAATAGTACCAAATTCTGGTGGTTTCTTGTATTTTTTTTAACCAAACATTACAATACCTTTCTATAGTGTAAGTGGAATTTTCCTACCATTAGAAAGGCCTAGGGTCAACTGCTTTTAAATCACTTAAATAATTCTAATGAGGACAGGCCTTTTAGTGAAACTACTCCTTCATTTCCATTAATTTTACTGTTTCTTTAATTTTCTTTCATCTGAAATATGTGAACATGGGACAGATTAGACCACAGTTTAGCTGGTTATGGACTTGTTAGAACATTTGTTATTATATAATTTCAGATGTCTTGACTACACACGATTTCTGAGGCTCCATTTCCTTAAATTAACTCTTACCACATGCACTAGTTCAGAACATCCACATGATGCTCACAAAGGGGGACACAGTTGACCCGAGATTCAGTGCTGAGCTGGCACTTCTTTATCCTCACCAAGCAGTTATTACTCTGGGCCTACTCCTGCCCATGTAAGGCAGTTCACTAGGGAAGCTCCAGGGCTATGGAGAGTTGTCAGGAAAAACTGACATGCTAATTTGCAGTTCAGGTAAAGAATGCTACAGGAGTTCCCAGGAGGAAACTGTCACATGGTTTTAATGAAGGGGTAAATGAAATAGTCTTCAACAGTAGGATCTAGATGAGTAGAGCAGAAAGGACCCAATTTGAAGAGGAAAAAGAGGATCCCTCACATCCTGGGAATAAGTGTGCTGTGGGCAAGGGCCAAGCAGCAAGCCTTCTGGTCTGGGAGAAGACAGAGCCAGGGCCAGACCATGGAGGGCGCTCAGAGAGCTCCTGGCGGCTGGGCTTTCCTCTTGGACAATGAGAGTCACTGACAATGGTTGGGGCTGAGAAGTGACGTGCACAACATGACACCTCCAATTGGAAGGTTATGAGGGCGAGCTGCAGAGGGCACATGGTACAAGGGATGTCTAGAGGCAGAAGTTTCCCTAAAGAGATTACTTTACAAAAGTAAAGTACATAGAGGAGAGCCAGGACTGGAATGGTAGCAAAGAAACGAGAAGGAAGGATTAGGACACAAGAGGCATAGAGAACGATGAATCCCTAGGCCTGGCTGGCTGACTTAGTGATAGCGGAGAGAAAAAAGAAGGAGTTAAGAATCCTACCTTTCGGGGCTCATTTTTTACTCCCTTTTATATTAGACACCTATTAATTTGGCTTTTGAGGCCCAGCGTCCCCCCGCCTTTTTTCTGTGACTGCCCCACCCTCACAGCCTCCCACACTGAGCTGGTCAGTTCAGTGACGGCTGCAGGCCAAACCAGTCCCTGCTACCCCTTCCCAGGGAACGTGGAATCAGGCCCGACAACTACAGGGTGGTCGCCCTCTGAGGCTGGCAGTGGCCATATTCTTCCATATGGACTGGAAAACTGAAAAGCCTTCTCTGTAATAAGAAAAAAAAAAGCAGGCAAGCAAGCAAGCAGAAGTGAAAATAAAAAGATGAGAAGTGGAGAATGAAGGCTCGGTCTGAGTTCCTTGTTACACTTTGGTCCCTGTTCTGATGTGTCCCTAGGTACAACTGCATCCCTCCTCTTGAACTGGGTAGGAAACCCCTATAATGCAGTAATACATCCCCCTTTGATTAACCAAAATGATCCAAACTGATATATTCTCCAGTATAAACTTTCCATCTTTAGTCAATTGCTGCTATAGCTATTCTCTGAGCATTTCACCACTTCACTGACACTTTACATTTTTATGCAATTTTTTCATCTAGAATGTCTTTCCCTTTCCAGTCCTGCTGACTCTGCCCATATAAATCCTGACTCTCCCTTCCTTTCTTCCATCTGTGTTTATTAAGTACTTTTTGAGTGAATCCATAATAGCTGTAAATTACAATGTTATATTTTCCCACTTGAAGTCCCTGATTCTTGTGACCTTATTGGAAGAATACTTAAAACTTACATAAATAGGGTAGAAGGCAGAGGATGGTAATGGGCAATCAGGGAATTTATGCTCTCACATAGATAAATTTAAGCAAATTCAAAGAGACAATAGTCTACTTGGCTACTATCACCTTTGACTTTAAGATGGGTTCAGAGAGGTACCAATAGGCCACTTGGCCAAAGTGGACATTTTACATTAGGAACTATATTAGTAGGAGATGGAAGAAGATAAAAATGGCCTTTATGCAAGTAATTCATGATAGATAATTGCATAAGTGCTAAAAATTCAATTTTGTAGATATTCAGAGGAGGCCCTACATCTAGTGAGAGACAGATCTGAAACTGGACCATAGGACTCAACCTGGGCTCAAAATCCAAGGCTTCCTCCATTATGCTAAAATATCTCCCAGGAAATAAAAAAGAAATTCATCAATTTTTAGATGAGATAAAATATTCAATCTTATGTCTTCAAATAATTTTTTTAAAACTATAATGTATTTTAAAATATCATCCATCAAAACAGTATTATATTCTAAGAACCATCTTAAACCTAATGCCCAGGATATATTATTTAACGAATTTAAAAAAACAAACCAATAAATAAACTACTATTCTGAGACAACACAGAATATCTCTCATAAAGGCCTCCCTTTGGCTCTAGAAATCAGTAAACCAATCTGCTATCCTGTGAAATCTCACATAAATTCAGAATACAATAGAGTTTCTTTTCCCTTCAGCAATGGTAGCCTTTGTTCTGGTGACTTATAATGCCTCAGGAGGAGAAAAACCAAAATTGCCTTATGAAAGCAGTAAGAAAATGTCTAGCAAATGCATGGACATTTAATGAGCAAGATAAAGTGCCAAGAAATAGCTAATGTCTCTTTCTGCCCCATTCAAAGGCATATTCCTAAAACCCCAAACATTCACACCAGAAGATTACATGAATAACACTGGTTAGCATGATGCTATTGTACAAAAAATCTGTTGCTAAGCAGGGCAGAAATATTGTTTACATGAAAATGGATTGATCTCTGGTGAATACTGAAAGTAAGTGATAATTTCCATAACCAGAAAAAGCATTTTTACATCACTCCATTTCAACTGCTATAAAACCCTGAGTTGCTTTGACAATTGCTTTTCCCTGCCTTGTTGGCTTTATATCATCCTCATGTCTGCAGCTTTCCATTTACTAAATGACAGGGTCTCTTTGTTTTTGTCTTTTGTATTTCCCCCCAACCCCAACTCTTGGCAGAAAATACCAACATGCTGTATGTTTTCTAGGGGCCCACCTTGCAATGTTCATAAAATAAATTTTTGGTGCCTGTCTCGTAAAAGTCCAATTGGCTTTTCCTCCCAGTATAATTGCTGTGAACATAAACAGAGAAGGCCCCACGAACAGCAATTGTAAACTATGCACTTCTGTAGCTTCATGGAGACTGCTGCTGTATAGTGTTTGTTATACTGAGAACAGAGCACACAGCAGCTTCAGTGAAAGGAGGGAAAGACACTTACCTGCATCACAATAAGGAGGTCAAAGACCAAGATGAAAGAAGCAAGGAATGCTCTGGAAACTTCATCACTGGGCAAAAACCCCCGATTCAGCTTGTCCCAGCTGATCCAGTCAGTTGTAATGACAAGTACAACCACAGAAGTCAGAGTAAAAAGAACCGTCCTGCAAGGAATAAGACACTCATTAAAGAACATTAGACATAATAATAAAGATACTGGAGAGTGCATGTTATCTGTGCTATATTAAATGTCTGCCCCTTGCCAAGTACCTACCCTAAGGTATATTCACCAAAAGTAAGATGAAAAAAAGAAATAAATTAAGTGCTTTCTTTCAAAAGCAATTAGAAAAAGTTATGATAGCATCTCTTCCAAGATTTTCCCTAAAGAACATTAAGATAATGATTATGGAACAAATATTTAACAACAACAATATTACAAATGACCTTGGTTAGTGCAGTAAGTGTCCCAAAGAAAACACTGGTGTGTAGCTGTCATTACATGTACATTGTTTACTGAAGGTAGTGGGCATGCATATGTAAGAGCATAAGGGGGCTGGTGAATGGGTGAACAAGTCTTTGGATCCCAGAGAGGCATAATTAGACCAGTCTCATCACCATCCTCATGGCCTGACAAACTCCATAAGGGAAGCACCTCTAAATGCCAACAGTGTAGTCTGTTCTCACAGGACACATATCACAGATGGCTCGTTACCTACTGACCTCTCTCCATGTCAGTTTATCCATTCCCTGTTATAAGATAAAGGAGGCTGAGGCGTTCCCTTATAATCTTTGTAGCTCCCACAAAATCTTGCATACTTATATGCAAATGGAGTTTCAATGAGTGTTTGTTGAAATTAAAGCTTTTTATAAAAATAAAAAAATACTTAAATTAGTCTTTAATATTGGCATTTAAAGTAGATTAGAAATGTGGGTTGTAGAAATTTAATCTGCCAGAGAATTGACCATAATGTAGTTCAGCCTCTGCTTTCAGAGCTATGTTGGTATCTGGATAATGTTTTGAATTTTAAAAAGAAATAAAAACACAATTATTTTAAAATAAATTTAATCAGAAAAAAAAGAAATATAAGAAAAAAAAAGAAAATAAAGGAAAACATAAGAAAAAATATGGATGTGAAATAATACCATAGAAGAACAGTTACACATTTTGGCAATTAAACTGTTTTTGGCCTCTAATGTCTTATAATAATTGGCACCCATAAAAGAATAATGTGAATCTTCCTAGAAGTCTCTTTTCAATTGTACAAAGTATAAATTTCTAAACCAAAATTTTGGGTTTCCTATTTACAACTTCTTATTTGGAGCAAGTTATATTTTGATAAAATGAATAGAGTGAGATCCTCCTCATATTTTTTTCTCCCATGTATAGAAAAGATACTTTTTTTTTAAATTTTAGAAAATAAACATTTCTATTAAAACTCATTTATTTTATTGAAATTACAAACTCTCAAAGGAATTTGACTCATTAACTCCAAAATATTTTATAAAGTACAGATTGTCTCCTGCCATTGTTTAGAATACCTTTGATCATAGAAATTAAAGTGAATTAAATAAGTGGGAGAAATCCTATCTAATTATTACAATTCAACATATAGAAATTGCAAATATTATATAATCAAACACAAGCATGGTGGAATTTAAACAAATATTTCTCCAGATTAAGTCAATTTGTTTTTGTTTTTTGAGTTTGAGAGACTTTAATCAAATCTGAATGAAATTACCACAATTTCTTTTTTCAACAAGGAATATAACAATTTCTATGAAAAATAGATAAATATTAACTATTCTTCAAAGTTCCTTTTGGTAATGAGGGTATTTTCTCATCATGTTTGGCTTTTCAAATGTGTTTCCTGCAAGGATGCTATGGATATATACACCTCCACAGGCCACACTCATATGGCTATATAGGTTAGTAAATAGCTGTGGTCCCAGTTCCCTCAAGTTCCCCCTCATTTACCCCCCCAGCCTCCTTCACCGAACCTCCCTCTTACCTCCCTGTTATCCAGCACTGCTTGGTTAACCGCTGGTGAAGCAAGGGTACTCTAGCACCTCACTCCAGTTCTATGGCCACTGTCCATTCTACTGGTCAGAGCCTGTGGTCTACAAGTTAATATTTTTAATATCATTACTGCATTTTCACCTGGAAACTCCTTCAGTGAGGATAGTTGATTACATAGGAATTAATACTCTAATGTTATTTCGCTGGTCTAAATATATAAACTTATACCATACAATTAAATACTCATTTAGGGGCACATTTTTAGGTGTCAAAGTCTAGGAGTTTGGAATAAGTGTCTGCTGATCAATTAGAAACCTCCTCTATAACAATATTTATAAAGGAGCTATTCTAGGAGTAGCATCAATAAGATAGCAGAATAGTAGGTCCCCCACTCATAACCCCCCATAGCAACAAGAATTTGGCAGCCATGCATGGACAAAAGTGCCTTTGTGGGAGCTTTGGGATTCAGATAGGAGGATGCAAAACCCAGGAGGATCCCAAGACTGAACAGGGCTGTTCTGAGAGGACAAGCCTGCACCCAGTTGGCAGGCTTGTGAACTGTGGTCCTGGACCCAGAAACTGCCTCATCCCATTATGAACTTGGCTACAACCCCATTTGGCCTTGGTCCTGGACCAGAAAACCATCCACCAAAGGACCTAGGAAGAATCATGCCCACCCACACCTTGTGTGACAGCACTGCAGGTCTCAGTCCCAACTATGGACCCTAAAGAGATCCTGTAATTTGGCTCTAGCCCTTCTCAGCTGTGGTCTGAAAACATTCCTGCCCACACAGGGACCTGCCAGGAGATATGCCTATTCATGCCCCAGGTAGCAGGCCCGCCAACCTTGGTCCCACTGAAGATCCTGTATCTCAGTTCCAGCTCCTCTCAGCTGTGGTCTGAGAGCAGTTTTACCCAGCAAGAGACCTTATAGAAAACATGCTCATTCACGCCCTCAGAAACAGGCCAGTTGACCTCTGGCAACATGAAAATCCCAAGGTAGACCTGTGACAAAGCTCCAGTCCTGTTCTGCCACAGTCAGGGGCAGTCCTGCCCACCCAGGAACCCAGCAGGAGGCACATCTGTGTGTGACCCTGGAGAGAGGCTTAAAAACCTTGAATTCACTGTGAACCTGAAGCAGCCCGGTGACTCAATTCCAGCCCTTCTCAGCTGTGGTCCAGGACCACTTCTGCCTGCCCAGGGCCCCACCTAGTGACCCACTGAAAGCCCTCCCAAGAACCTAGAGTGAGAGACACCCACCAGTGTACCTGGTAACAGGTCTGCCATCTGTAGACCCAACTGTGGACTCTGAAGCAGACCCTTATCCCAGTGCCAGCTCCACTGCCCCAAGTCCTGGATGCAGTCCAATCCATCCTGGGACCAGACAGGATACATATGCACTCTGCTTCTGGTAAGAGGCCCTCCAATCACAGACCTCACTGCAGACCCAGCAGCAGCCACATGACCTGGTTAAAATCCCAGTTGACTGTGATTCCAGAAACAATCCTATCAGTCTGGGAACCCAATAGAAGGTCTATATCTGCCAAAAACAATATGTAAAGACTGGAAAAGGTGTTTATTCCTTCAAACACAGAGACATAAACACAAGCTACACACATAACAAACAAATGACACCAAAAAAAGAAAGTAATAAGCTTCAGTAACAACCTCAAAGAAATGGAGATCTATGAATTGCCTGACAAATAATTCTAAACAAGAATCTTAAAGAAGGTCAATGAGATAGAATAGGAAACAGACAACTAAACAAAATTAGAAAAACAATGCATGAACAAAATTACAAGTTTAATAAAGAAATAGAAACCATAAAAAGAACCAAACAGAAATCCTGGATTGAATACAATGATAAAACTGAAAAATTCAAAAGAGAGCTTCAGTAGCATATTTGATCATGCCAAAGAAAGAATTAGCAAACTCAAACACAGGTCACTTGAAATTAGCCAATTAGAGGAACAACAAAAAAGAATAAAAAAGAGTGAAGAAAGCATAATAACCTATGGACACTATCAAGGTAACAAATGTAAAAATTATGGAAGACACAGGTAGAGAGAAAAAAAGGAACAGAAAGCTTATTAAAAGAAATAATGGCTGAAAACTTCTCAAATATTGGGACAGATATGGACATTCAGATTCACGAAGCTGAAAGAATATAAAGCAGGATCAACCCAAAGATGTTTCCAAGATACAATACAGTAGTACCCCTTTATCTGTAGTTTCACTTTCCATGGTTTCTGTTACCTGCAGGCAACCATGGTTCAAAAATATTAAATGGAAGATTCCAAAAATAAACAATTTATGTTTTAAATTATGTTCCATTGTGAGTAGAATAATAAAGTCTCATGCCGTCCCACTCTGCACAGCCCAGGATGTGAATTATCCCTTTGTCCAGCATTTCCACACTGTATATGCCACCCACTAATTAGTCATTTAATAGCCATCTCAGATATCAGATCAATTGTCACAGTACTGCAGGTTGTGTTCAAGTGACTCTTATTTTACTTAATAATGGCCCCAAACACAAGAGTAGTGATGCCAGCAATTTGGATATGCCAAACAGAAACCATAAAGTGCTGTCTTTTAAAGTGAAAAGATGAAAGTTTTTAACTTAGTATGAAAAGAAAATCAGGCCAGGAATGACGGTTCATGCCTGTAATCTTAGCACTTTGGGAGGCCAAGGCAGGATTAGTTGAGGCCAGGAGTTCAAGACCAGCCTGATCAAGAGCCCAACTCTATAAAAAATCAGAAAAATTGGCCAAGCATGGTGGCATGCACCAATAGTACCAGCTACTCAGAAGGCTGAGGCAGGAGGATTGCTTGAGTCCAGGAGCTTGAGGTTGCAGTGAGCTATGATGATGCTACTGTACTCTAGCCCAGGCAACAGAATGAGACCCTGTCTCCAAAAAAAAAAAAAAAGCAAAATCATATGCTAAGGTTGCTAAGATTCCAGTAACAATGAATCTTCTGTCAATGAAATTGTGAAGGAAAAAGAAATTCATGCTAGTTTTGCTAGTGCACCTGAAACTGCAAAAGTTATGGTCACAATGCATGATAAATGCTTAGTAAATATGGAAAAGGCATTAAACGTGTGGGTAGAAAACAGGAATAGAAACATGTTCTGATTAATGGCAATCAGGTTCAGTACTATCCACAGTTTTAGGCATCCACTGGGGCTGTTGGAATGCATCTCCCACTGATAAGAGAGAATAGTGTATAATCAAATTGTCAAAAGTCTAAAACAAAGAGGGAAACTTAAAAGCAGCAAGAGAAAAGAGACTCATCACATACAAGGGAATTCTGATAAGGATATTTGTGGGCTTCTCAACAAAAACCTCGCAAGCCAGGAGGAAGTGGAATGATGCATTCATTGTGCTGAAGAAGAAAAAACTGTCAATGAAGAATACTATGTCCAGCAAAGCTGTCTTTCAGAAATGAAGAAGAGATAAAGACTTTCCCACAAAAACAAAGACTGAGGTAGTTCATTACCACTAGACCTGACTTACAAGAAATGCTAAAAGTAGAACTAAATGCTAAAGTTGAAGAACGGGGACAAGATGGCTGACTAGAGACATCAGTCACCAGATCATCTCAGAAAAAAGGAAAAGTTTTAGATGGGAAAAAAAAACATAGCTCAAGTATAATTATGAAGGAAAAGTGCCAGGACCTACCAGAGATTCCATGGGAAGAAGTTACAGAGAACAACAAGAAGGAGCAAGCTTTTGGCAAAGATCAACCCCTAAGAAACTTGGAGTCCTATAGAAAAGGTAGGTGGGGGTTTTCTTTCCCCCCAACACACACACTTCTGGTAGTCAGCAGGCTCCTGAGCTGCTGGAGAGCTTTTTTACCCTCATGAGCCCAAAAGCTGCTGCCACCAGTGAACAGGGAGCTTCTTGAAAACAAAGCACCAGGCTGCCCTTGAGGTCACTTCCCATCACCACAGACCCAAGCTGAGATGGCAGGTGCTATACTTCTTCCTCATCCATTGTGTGCCTTTTTCCTCCCTGTGGAGCTTCAGCCCTTCAGTTTTCATGGTTCTGTTCCCCACACAAATATTTCCCAACTCCTGCCCAGACTGTGGTGGCCAAAGGGGGTCAGTGGGTCCTGGGGGAACTGTGTGATCTGATCCCAGAGCTTGGACATTCCAGGCAGTCTGCCTTACTGGGAGAGAAGCAAAGGGGACCAGAGTGCCAGCTGTCGTCCATTCAGAATCTTTTCCTCTCCCTCTCCTTCCCTGCCCACTGCTACAGAGTGGCATGGGTGCAGCAAGGGACAACTGAGCTGGGGCTGTCAGGAGAGGCTGCTTCCCTTCTATGGGCACATCCAAAACACAAGGCTTCCACAGAAAGTGAGGCTCATACCTTTCCTGTTAAAGACCTGCAGTGGACCAAGGACTGCTTGGTCTGTGAACTCCCTGCCTCCCAGCCCTCCCCAGTGCTGCCTGTCTGGCTGCTCCAGCAGAGTAGGGCATACCCCAAAGTGGAGGGGCATTAAGCCTACTTGAGCACTCTACAGGCAACTCAGGACCAGCATGCTTCTCCCTGGTACAGTTGGGGATTGAACTTGGGGGATCAGCGGACAGGCCCACAGGCCAGATCCCATAACCCCAGGACTTGATTGTGTTGCTTGGGGGCATAGAAGGGAGTTTTGGGAACTAATCTTTGGAGGCAAGGGAGCCCACATGGGCAGAACTAAAGGGAGAGTGCAGTGTGGATCCAAGCTGCAGTGCACTTGTGGAGTAGCCCTCTGCCTAGAGGAAAGCCAAGCTCTTGGTCCAGGACGAGGTCCTGGGCAGGGAAGCTTCTAGCCCACGATGCCATTGCTGGTGAGCTCAGCTAGTTTGGGCTGGTGCTTGTGGCCAGATGCCAGAAGGAGATCAACAGGGCAAGGGAAGAGGGAGAAGAGCAAAACCCACTCCCGACAGCCAGTCTGGGAATCCCAGATGGCCCCTCCCCCACAAGCAGACTTTCTGGCTTGGTGAAGCTGCTTCAGCCCTTCCTTGGTGGCTTTCCCCAGCAGCCTAGTAGCTGACTTTCAACCCCTGTGGGGTACAGATCTTGTGCCCTCCTTTGTGCAACCTGCATTCAGGCTCCCCCAACTCAGCCCCACCCACCCTCGCTCTTCCACCCACCTCTGCTGTGGTGAAGAATAAGGAGTTCCCTGGGAGCTCCAGGGACCCAGGGAACCAGCTGGGGCATACTAGTGCTTCTCCTGATCAACTACAGCCAGTCACAGGTCCCAAAAAACAAAACTGCAGCTGGCTTTTTCCTGCAAGTACCTCCTACTGGCTGAGAGGACAACCTGTACAGCCCATTACAACACTTACTGTATTCAATCATACAGGGCATGGCTGACTCTTACACACAAGCACCACCTACTGTCTCAGAGATTAAACTGGGTGTCCTAATATCATTCACATTGTTAAGAAGACCACAGGTCTGGGGAAAGGATTTCAAAGACCTCCATCTTCTCTTGTCAACAAGAGACAGGAAATCTGCCCATGTGCATAGTACACCACTGCTACAGCCTACAAATAACCAGCAGTTGAGAAAATCACCACACTAAAGATATCTATAACCAAGGTATATATCCAGAACCTAAAACCCCATCAAAGTACCCACAAGCAAAGCCAAAGGTCCTTACCCTACATATGCTACATATATATCCTTAAGAGTGAGGGGGGAATAAAGCCCCATCTAAACAAAAGAAAATTTTAAAAAAAGAAGCAACAGCTGCTGCAGATGAGAAGAAATCAGCACAAGAACTTCAGAAGCATGGAAAATCAGAGTGAAAGGACACCCCTAAAGGAGCACACCAGCTCTCTAGCAATGGATCCCAACCAAAATGAAAATACAGAAATGACAGATAAAGAATTCCAAATATGTATTGTAAGGAAGCCCAATGAGATCCAAGAGAAAATGGAAAATCAACTCAGAGAAATCAGAAACAATTCAAGAAATGAATGAAATGGCTAATAAAGAGATACATATATTTAAAAAAAATAATACTTATGGAAATGAAAAATTCATTTAGAGAAAAACAAAACACAGTGAAAAGTTTTAAGAATAGACTACAGCAAGCAGAAGAAAGAATTTCAGAGCTTCAAGACAACCCTTTTGAATTAATCCACTCAGTCAAACATAAATAAAGAACAAAGAATCAAGAGGAAAGAACAAAGTCTATAAGAAAAATAGGATTATATAAAATGGCCAAATATAAGAATGATAGGCATCCCTGAGGGTGAAGCAGAAAAAGCACAAGGCCTGGAAAATCTATTTGAGGAAACAATCAAGGAAAACTTCCCTGGCCTTGCTAGAGATTTAGATATCCAGATACAAGAAGCTCAATGAACACCTGGGAGATTCACTGCAAAAAGGGAATCACCAAGGCATATAGTCATCAGACTGGCCAAAGTCAACATGAAGGAGGAACTCCTACCAGCTGTGAGACAATAACATCAAATAACATACAAAGGAAAATCCATCAGAAATCCAGCAGATTTCTCAAAAGAAACCTTACATACCAGAAAGGAATGGGGTCCTGTCTTTAGTCTCCTTAAAAAGAATAACTACCAGACAAGAGTTTTGTGTCCTGCTAAACTAAGTTTCATAAATGAAGGAAAAATAAAGTCTTTTTCAGACAAGCAAACACTAAGGGAATTTGTCACTACTAGGCCCACACTACAGGAAATGCTCAAAAGTCCATTTACATCCAACAGCAAATAGATACCAACCAGTTAAAAACACGCAAAAGTAATAGCTCATAGCTTTTATAAAATAAAAGCACAAGAGAGAAAATAAAACAATAAGGTATGATTCAACATGTTGAACAGAACAGTATCCTATATATCAGTACTAACACTCAATGTAACAGTCTGAATGCCCCATTTACAAGACATAGATTGGCTGAATGGATGAAAAAATACAACCCAGATATGTGTTGTCTCCAAGAAACACATCTAAACCACAAGGACTCACAAACTCAAGGTAATGGGATAAAAAAAATATTCCATGCAAATGGAAACCAAAAGCGAGCAGGTGTAGCCTTTCTCATATCAGATAAAATAGACTTTAAATCAACAATGGTAAAAAAAAGACAAAGATGGTCATTATATAATGGTAAAGGGAGAAATTCAACAAGAAGACATAACAATCCTAAATATATATTCACCTAACACAGGAGCTCCCAGTTTCACAAAGCAAATTCTTCTAGATAAAATCAAAGAAATAAACAGTAACATCTTAATAGTCAGAAACATCAACATTTTACTGACAGAACGGGACAGATCATCAAAGCATAAAATGAACAAAGAAACACTGTACTTAAACAGGACTATAGAACAAGTGGACCTAACAGACATTTGCAGGACATTCTACCCCAAAACTACTGAATATACATTTTTCTCATCAGCACATGGGACATATTCCAAGATTGATCAAATCTGAGGCCACAAATTATGTTTCAGCAAATTCAAAAAAATCAAAATCATGCCGTGTATCTTCTCAGACCACAGTAGAATAAAACTAAAAATCAATTCCAAGAGAAACACTCCAATCCACACAAAGTCATGGAAATTAAACAACCTGATGCTGAACAATGCTTGGGTCAATAACGAAATTAAGATGGAAACCAAAAGTTTCCTCAAAATGAATAACAAAGGGGACACCAGCTTTCAAAATCTGTGGGATACAGGTAGAGAAGCCCTAAGGGGGAAGTTCATATCCTTAAATTCCTACATCAAAAAGACAGAAAGATCACAAATTAACAACCTAATGTCATATCTCAGGAACTAGAAAAAGAAGAATAAACCAAACCCAAAGCCAGCAGAAGAAAAAAAATAGCAAAGCTCAGAGTAGAACTAAACAAAATGGAAACCAAAAAAACAATGCAAAGGCTCAAGAAAAATAAAAGTTGGTTCTTTGAAAAGAAAAGCAAAATCGATAGACCACTAGCCAGATTAACCAGAAACAGAAGAGAAAGGACTCAAACAGTCCCAATCAGAAATGAAAAAAGGAAACATTGTAACCGATACTGCAGTAATACAAAATATCATCCATGAATATTACGGAAACCTGTACACACAAAAACTAGGAAACCTGGAGGAAATGGATAAATTCTTGTAAACACAAAACCTCCCAAGCCTGAAAGAGGAAGAAATAGAAACCCTGAACAGACCAATAATGAGCAGCAAGATTGAGGCAGTAATAAAAATTCTCCCCTCAAAAAGGCCCTGGACCAGATGTAATCATAGCTGACTTCTACCAGACCTATCAAAGAAGAAATGGTACATATCATACAGAAATTATTCCATAAAATCAAGGAGGGAATCCTCCCTAATTCATTTTATGAAGCCAGTATCACTCTGACACCAAAGCCAGGAAAGGACACAACAAAAAAAGAAAGCTACCAATCAATATCCCTTATGAACATAGATGCAAAAATCCTCAATAAAATACTAGCAAACCAAGTTCAACAGCACATCAAAAAGATAATCCATCATGATCAAGTGGTTGCATCCCAGGGATGTAAGGATGGTTTAACATACACAAATCAATAAATGTGAATCACCAAATAAACAGAAACAAAAACAAAGATCACATAATCATCTCAATAGATGCAGAAAAAGTATGCAATAAAATCTAGCACCTTTTCATGATAAAAACTTTCAACACACTAGGCATAGAAGGAATATACTGCAAAAGTATAAAATCCATATATGACAAACCCACAGCCAACATCATACTGAATGGGGAAGAGCTGGAACAAGAAAAGGGTGCCCATTGTCAGCACTTCTATTCAACATAGTATTAGAAGTCCTAGCCAGAGCAATCAGGCAAGAGAAAAAAATAAAGGACATCTATATCAGGAAAGAGGAAGTCGGACTATCTTTGTTTTCCAATGATATGATCTTGTATCTAGAAAACCCTAAAAACTGCAGCAAAAGACTCCTAGAGTTGATAAATAAATTCAGCAAAATCTCAGGTTACAAAGCAATGCACACAAATTGGTAGCATTTCTATATACTAACAGTCATCAAGCGGAAAGTCATATCAAAGACCCAATACCATTCACAATAGCTACAAAGAAAATAAAATACCTAGGAATATACTTTACAAAGGAGGTTAAATACCTCTACAAGGTGAACTACAAAACACCAATGAAAGAAATCGCAAATGACACAAACAAATGGAAATACATCTTATGCTTATGGGTTGGTAGAATCAACATCATTAAAATGTCCATAATGCCCCAAGTTATTTACAGATTTAATTCAATCCCCATCAAAATACCAATCTCATATTTCACAGATCTGGAGAAAATAATCCTAAGCTGTATTTGAAACAAAAAAGAGCCCACATAGCCAAAACAATCTTAAGCAAAAAGAACAAATCTGGAGGCATCACATTACCTGACTTCAAATATACTACAAGGCTATAGGAACCAAAACAGCATGGTACTAGTATAAAAGTAGAGACATAGACCAATCTAACAGAATAGAGAACTCAGAAGCAAAACCATCTACATACAACCAACTGATCTTCAGAAAAGCAGACAACAACATACACTGGGGAAAGGAAGAGCTATTCAGTAAATGGTTCTGGGAAAACTGAATAGCCATGTGAAGAAGAATGAAAAAGGACCCCTATTTCTCACCATATACAAAAATTAACTCAAGATGGATTACAGACTTAAATGTAAGGCATGAAACCATAGAAATTCTAGAAGAAAATGTAGGAAAAAACTCTTCTAGACATCAGCCTAGCCAAAGAATTTATGACTAAGACCTCAAAGGCAAATATAGCAACAAAAATAATAAATAAAAGGGACTTAATTAAATTAAAAAGCTTCTCCACAGCTAAGGAAATAATCAACAGAGTGAAAAAACAACCTACACAATGGGAGAAAATATTTGCAAACTATGCATTGGACAAAGAACTGATATCCAGAATCTATAAAGAACTCAAACAAATCAGTAAGAAAAAAACAAATGACCCCATCAGAAAGTGGGCAAAAGACATGAACAGAAGTTTTTTGAAAGAAGATAGACAAATGGCCAACAAATGAAAAAATGCTCAACATCACTAATCATCAGGGAAATGCAAATTAAAACTACCATGAAATACTACTTTACCCCTATCAGAATGGCCATTAATAAAAAGTAAAAAAAAACAATAGATGCTGGCGTGAATGCAGAGAGAAAGGAATGCTTATACACTGTTGGTGGGACTGCAAATTAGTACATCCTCTAAGGAAACAGTATGGGAATTCCTCAAAGAAATAAAGGCAGACCTACCATTCAATCCAGCAATCCCACTCCTGGGTATCTACCCAAAGGAAATGAAGTCATTTTACCAAAAAGATACCTGTACCCGAATGTTTATTGCAGTGCAATTCCCAGTTGCAAAGATGTGCCCTTCAATTCATGAGTGGATAAAGAAATGTGTTATGTATATACCATGGAGTACTATTCAGCCATAAAATGGATTGAAATAATGTCATTTGCAGTAATGTGGATGGAACTGGAGACCATTATCCTAAGTAAAATATCTCAGGAATGGAAATACAAACACCATATATTCTCACCAACAAGTGAGAGCTAATAGTTGGGTACACATGGGCACAATGTGATATAAAGGACGTGAGAAACCAAGAAGGGGGGAGGGTGGGAAGGTGGTTGTGTGATAAAAACTTACCTATTGGGTACCATGAACACTATTCTAGTGATGGGCACACAAAAAACCCCTACTTAAGCATTGTATTAATACAAGATATCCATGTAACAAAAACACTTGTACCCCCCAATTAATATTTTGAAACAAATAAATAAATATTATAATTGAGCTGAAAAGATGGTAATTAACAACACAAAAACATCTGAAAGTATAAAATTCACTGATAATGTTAAAAATATAGTCAACTTCAGAATACTCTCATATTGATAGTGGTGTATAAATCACTTTTAAGTTTAGAACAAAAGATAAAAGAAAAATTTATTAAAAATAACCATAGATACATTAATTTGTTACAGGATATATCATATAAAGAGATGTACAGTATGAAATCAATAGCATAACATGTAGAGTGGGGAGTAAAATTGTAGAGTATTTGCATGTGATTAAAGTCAAGGTGTTATCAACTTAAAATAGTATATTGTAATTATTAGATGTTTTATGTAAGCTTCACAGCAACCACAAAGAGAAAACCTCTAGTAGATATACAAAAGATAGACAAAAATTAAAGCACAACACTATAAAATCATCAAAATACAAAGAAAAGGCAACAGAAGAAGAAAGGAGCAAAGGAACTAAAAACACTTGAAAAACAATTAACAAAATGGCAATAATAAGTCTTTACCTACCAATAATTATTTTAAATGAATTAAATTATTTAATAAATAATAAATAAATTAATTAATAAATAATAAATGATTAAATTATTTAAATAAATTAAATTATTTAATCAAAAGACACAGAGTAGCTGAATGGATAAAGAAACAAGGCCCAACTATATGCTGCCTGTGAGACACTCACTTGAGCATTAAGGATACACATCACAGGGTGAAAGTGAAGGAATGATAAAAGATATTCCATACAAATGGCAACAAAAAGAGAACATGGGTGGACATACTTATATCAGAGAAAATAGACTTTCAGTCAAAATCTGTCCCAAGAGACAATGAAGGTCAATATATAATGACAAAAGGGTCAATACATCAAGAAGATGTAACAATTGTAACTACATGCACCCAACATCAGAGCACCTAAACATATAAAGCACCTATTAACAGAACTGAAGAAACAAATAGACAGCGATACATTAATAGCAGGAGACTTCCATATTCCATTGTCAACAACGGATAAATCGTCCAGACAGAAATCAATAAGGAAACAGTGGACTTGCATAGGCCAAATGGACTTATAAGCCACATGGACCTAAGAAACATATATAGAACATTCCATCTGAAGCAGGACAATGCACATTCTTCTCAAGCACACGTGGGACATTCTCCAGGAGGACAGATCATATTTTAGGCCACAAAACAACTCTTAAAAAATTTAAGAAGACTGAAATCATTCCAAGGATCTTTTCTGACCACAATGATATGAAACTAGAAATCAATAACAGGAGAAATTTTGGAAAACTCACCAACATATGAAAATTAAACAACATACTCCTAAACAAGCAATAGATCAAAGAAAAAATCAAAAGGGAAATCAAAAGATATCTTGAGACAAACAAAAATGGAAATACAACATACAAATCTGATGTGATGCAGCAAGTACAGCTCTAAGAGGAAATTCTATAACAATAACTACTACATACATTAAGAAAAAAGAAAGCTCTCAAATAAACACCTAACTTTACACCTCAAGGAACTAGAAAAAGAATAATAAAGCCCAAAAGTAGTAGGAAAAAAGGATGTAACAAATATCAGAGCAAAAATAAATCAAATAGAGACAAGAAAAACAAAAAAAAATTAACAAAACTAACACAGTTTTTTGAAAAGATAAACAAAATTGACAATCTTTTAGCTAGATTGACCAAGAAAAAAAAGAGAAAACTCAAATAAAATTATAAATGAAAGAGAAGACATTACAACTGATACCACAGAAATACAGAAGATCATAAAAGACTACTATGAACAAAAATATACCAACAAATTGGACAACCTAAATGAAATAGATATATTCCTAGAAACATACAACCTACCAAGACTGATTCATGAGGAAATAGAAAATCTGAACAGGTAAGTAATGAGTAAGTGATTGAATCAGTAATACAAAACCTCCGTAGAAAAGCCCAAAACCTGATGACTTCATAAGTGAATTATACCAAGCATTTAAATAATTAATTCCAATCCTTCTCAAACTCTTCCAAAAATTCAAAATGAGAAAATACTTCCAAACTCATTTTACAAGGCTAGCAATACTCTGACACATAGCCAGACATAGATACTACAAGAAAAGAAAATTATAAGCCAATATGTCTAATGAACTTAAGTGCACAAATTCTCAAGAAAATACTAGAAAATTAAATTAATAGCATATTAAAAGGATAATACACCATGATCAAGTGGCATTTATCTTTGGGATGCAAAAATAGTTCAGCTTACACAAATCAATAAATGTGATACACTACACTAAGATAATGAAGGATAAAAATCATACTATTGTCTCAATAAATGCAGAAAAAACATTTGACAAAATTTAATATCCTTTCATGATAAAAATTCTCAATAAATTAGGTATAGGAAGAAATGTACCTCACTAGAATTAAGGACATATATGACAAGCCCACAACTAATATCATATTCAACAGTGAAAAGCTGAAAGCTCTTTCACTGAGATCAGGAACAAGACAAAGATGCCCACTTTTGTCACTTCTATTCAAGGTGGTACTGGAAGTCTAGCCAGAGCAATTAGGCAATAAAATGAAATAAAAGGCATCTAAATCAGAAAGGAAGAAGTTAAATTTTCTCTGATTGTAGATGACATGTCTTACATATAGAAAACTCTAAGGACTCCACCAAAAACCTGTTAGAAGTGATAAACAAATTGAATATAGTTGCAGGATACAAAATCAACATTTAAAAATCAGTTTTGTTCCTATATACTAACAATAAACTATCTGAAAAAGAATCAAGCAAACAATCCCATTTACAAAGGAATCGAAAAAATATAATAAAATTCTTGGGAATAAATTTAACCAAGGAGGTGAAAGATCTGTACACTGAAGAGTGTAAGACATTGATGAAATATACCAAAGAAAACACAAATAAATACAAAGATTCCCATCTTTAGGGATTGACATAAATAATATTGTTAAAATGTCCATACTACCCAAAGCCATCTACAGATTCAATGTAACCCCTATAAAAATTTCAATGGCATTTTTCACAGAAATAAGAGAAACAATCGTAAAATTAATATGAAACTACAGATGATTCTAATAGCCAAAGGAATCTTGAAAAAGAAGAATAAAGCTAGAGATACACTTCTCTATTTCGACATAGGTTACAAAGCTATAGCAATCAAAATGGCATGGTACTAGCATAAAAACAAGAAACATATACCAAAAAAACCTGAATAGAGAGCCGGAGATAAACCCACACCCAGATAGTCAACTAATCTTTGACAAGAACACGGAGAATACACAATAGGCAAAGAATAGTCTCTTCAATAAATGGCACTGGGAAAAATAAACAAACACATGTAAAATAATGAAATTGGATCCTTACCTTATATTATACACAAAAAGTAACTCAAAATGGATTAAAGACTTACATGTAAGGCCTGAAATCATAAAACGCCTCAAAGAAAATGAGAAAATCTCCCTGTCGCTGGTCTTGGTAATGGTTTGTTGGATATGACACCAAAAGCACAGATAACAAAAGCAAATATGAACAAGTGGGATTATATCAAACTAACAGACTTCTGCACAGCAAAGGAAACAATCAACAAAACAAAAAGGCAACCTATGAAATGGGAGATGATATGTGCAAATTGTGTATCTGAAAAGGGGTTAATATCCAAAATATATAAGGAACTTATACAATTCAATAGAAAAAAATAAACTGGTTAAAAAATGGTCAAAGGGCATGAATAGACGTTTTCCAAAGACATACAAATGGCCAACAGGTATATGAAAAGGTGCTTCACACCACTAATCATCAGGGAAATACAAAAAGACTATTATCACAAAGACAAGAGATAAGTGTTGGTGAGGAGATTTAGAAAAAGCTTCCCTTATGCAGTTAGCGAGAATCTAAACTGGTACAGCAAGTATAGAAAACAGTATGGAGGTTCCTCAAAAAATTAAAAATAGAATTACCATATATTCTAGCAACTCTATTTCTGGGTATACATCCAAAGGAAATTAAATCAGTTCTTGATGAGATATCTGCACTCTCATGTTCATTGCAGCATTATTCACAATAACCAAGATGTGGAGCCAATCTAAGTGCCTGTCAATGGATGAATGGATAAAGAAAATTTGGGGTGGATGTGGGTGGATATACACATACACACACACACAGTGGAATAGTATTGAGCCTTAAAAAAGATGAAATGTTAATACTTCCATTTGTGACAGCATGTATGAAGCTGGAGGACATTATGCTAAGTGAAATAAGCCAGACTTAGAAACACCAATACTGTATGATATCACTTACATGTGTAATCTGAAAAGGTGGAACTCATAGAAGCAGAGAGTAGAAGAATAGTTACCAGTGGTCTTAGGGTGGAGAAAATTGGGAGATGTTCAAAGGGTACAAACTTTCAGTTATAAGATGAATAAATTCTGGGGATCCAATGTACAGCATGGTGTCTATAGTTAATAATACTGTACTGTTCACTTGAAATTCACTAAGAGGGTAGGTATTGTGTCCTCACCATACACAGACACACACACACACAATGCTAAATATGTTTGATGATGGATGTGTTAATTAATTTGATTGTGATAATTTGATTGTGTTGATATATGCATATTAAATCATATTGTACATCTTAAATATATACAATTTTTATTTGTTAATAATTTCTCAATAAAGCTGGAAAAAAAGGAGTCACTCTTATTTATGCTAATAATCTCACTGTAAATAAGGTAATTAAAATTAATCATTGAAGCTTTTTGTTATAATTTGGTAAGTACGTTGGTAATTAGAATTTATCATAACACTTTTTGTGTGAGAGTGTCCTGAGATCATAACAGCACCAATCCACCCCTTGGAATTACTTTATTTGGTACATTTAATTTACCCAATACATAATACTCTTTCTAAGAGCTCTTCCTAAGTGTTTTCCTGGCTTTATTATGTACTTCTGTTTTGAGGAACAGTATTGCTACAGATCTCAGGAAAAAGTTACTAGTAACATTTTATGACTCCAAAGGGAAATTAAAGGAGGTATTCTGCCTGATATATTAATATTTAATTCTACAAAAGGAATAAAAATGGCAATCATTAAATATGAATGCATACAGCTCAGAGAAAAAGCTCTAAAAATAAAATCTCAAGAGAATGGAAAAAAGAAAAGAAAAGGGGGACTGAAATACATTAATTGGTCACACCATCTCCAAAATTATGCTCAGTGTTATATAGATATACCTGCAAAAGCAAATGCATTACATGCAGTTTGTTTTTCTGAGTCATTTCCTGTAAAATTGACAGACCTTACCATGCTATGATAATTCAGTCAAAACCACCAGTTTGAAATAGCCATAACTCAGTTAGGTTATATAAAAACAGTCACTTTTATGTGAAAATGAAAAGGAAATAGTGATAATAGTAAAGTACCATTACAGCCATATGGCACTTATAATATGCCAGGCACTGGTATGAGCACTTTACAAAAATTAATTCATGTAATGTTTACTACAATCGCAATTACCACTTCCCCCCATTTGCAGGTGTAGAAACTGAGTCACAGAAAGTTTAAATAACCTAACCTAACCTCTAACACAGACCGTACAAGTTATATAAAATATAAGGTAGAAATGATATAAAATGGTTCAAGCCCAGGCTGACTCATGAGAGTCTTTGTCATAGCCATTGCACTACGCTGCCTCTCATAGCAAGCACTTGAATATTACTTGAATATGCTTGTAGCTAGGATTTCATTTATTTTCATTTTTCACTATAATATTGGAAAATTATCATCCAGAAGTACGTAACATTGAAAAGGAAAGTTGACAGAGACTGACAAGGACTGACAGGGAACTGTTGAAAGGAAGTTTTGTGGCAGTGAAAATGGAACTTCATGGATGCTAGCCATAAATGCACCATCCTTGGGCTTTTATTTAACCAATATGGTTGAAAAAATGTTTACTCTGGACCATGCTTCTTGAAGAGTCCCAGCTTCCCTTTTTAAATGGTATCCGATTAAATAATTATCTGGATTATTTTCCTTCCAGGCTGCAGCCAGCACCAGCATGACACACTGCCTCATCAATTTCACTCTGTCTGGTTTCTGGCCACCAGTCAAATGGAAAGAACTCATACATAATTATCAGCTTGAGTGGTTAGTCTCTTCACTATCATGTTTTCAAATTCACAGTTAGTTGTTTCCTTTTCCTCCATTTTTGCTAATACCTCTTAGATTAATAGGAATTAGAATGTGAGATCAAAGGGTTAACAGAGCTTTTCTAATCCAATGGCTCCTAACCTCTAGGATGGGCTCCTGGAAATCAAAGATTTGTTGTTAAAAAAGCGTGCATTCATATGTGCACTAAGATGTCAGTAAAGTGATGCTTCCACAGAGATGAGGGCACCTGCTTGTGTCACACAGGCTGCCAGTGATGGAATCAATGAGAATTTAGATCTACTGACACTGAGTAACGACTCTCCCTGTAGTAGACTACTTTTTCTCTTCAGCTAAAAACCTGCAGACATTCTCAAAAATATAATATCATCTTAATCTCATCTGTTGGAAACATACTCATTTAGAGCCTACTCAAAAATCTATTATATATGGTAATTAGAGACAGAGTAGCACGTGTAAATAAATTGACAATCCTGAAGACACGGTTTAATTCACAGTCTTAACCGCTCCTTCATCCTAACTTCTGGATTTTTTAAGTACTGTTACTTTAAGTATCTGAATTTGTTGATATTGTTTTCTTTCATTCATAACTAAAGACAGACTTACTGAGCAGTCAGCCTGAAAACAGGCTTTAAGTTAAAAGAGAGAAGAATTAGTATTGGGTTTGGACAATCCATACAGTGCTGACTCAGTTAGAGTTAACTACCATGCAATTTAATTTTAATTAAACTAGGTAACAGGAATGTGCAGAATTACCTAACTAATATAAGTTGATTGCCAAAATTTGGTAAAGAAAATTGCCAAAATTTGACCATTTTTATCCTATCAAAAATAGCAATTTCATGTGATTCAACATAGTAAATATACTTTTATGTGTTTATATATTAGCTATTATTCATGTTCTAAAATGTTTATAATCTTTGATTCCAGTAATGAATATCATATTCCTTTATGTTCATGTTGCACAATTATTATAAAATCTTAAAGGAAATAAAAATCTCTTTTATTGCTTTCTATAATACTCATGTTAAAATGTTGGAACTCATCCAAAACAAGTCAGATCATGTTTCATAGCTTCTCACAGAAAAGTAAAAATCTGTGAATCCTATTAAAATTTAAACATTTAAGGTTACCACTATATTAAAAGAACACATGAACTGAGATAGCAAATTTAATTTTACAATTAAATTATGATACAGTCTCATATTTCACAGTGCTAAATATATGAAATAAAATGTGACATGACAATGGAATTTAAAATGATTTAATATCATAATTTCTGATGATGTTGTTTATGAGGAAAAAGTAAAACAAATAGCCAAAGGCAGAAGAATGCTTTCCTTCACTTTTCACTGTAAATCTGAAAGCCAGTTCAAACACTCAGTTCTCTTCTGAACACTAAGTACCAGCGCACTGAAGTCACAGATGGCCATGAGAGAATGCCAACACTTTTCATTTTTGTTGTTTTAATTATCAATGTTGCCACTGCAACTCTGTAAGAAAAGCAATCACCATTTGTGTCCTCAAGCCAGTTCATCCTGAAATATGTGAATTTACTCAACCCTGCAGCCCAGCTGATAAAGTCAAGCTTGTTCCTTAGGAAGTGGGGAACGAAGCGATTTGGGTTCCTTCTGGTCTGCTACTCTTGAAATCAGGAAGCACCAAGGGAGCACAAAGGTAATGTTTGCCAAGTGATCTAGTGAAGGAGCATGGCTTCTCCATATGGCTTTCAGTAAGTCAATGCCACCGCCAGTTCTTGGCCAACCTGAACACGTTTGTTAAGATACGATGCCTGAGAAAGGAGATGCAGTTTTTAACTTATCTTCTTTGTGCCTCCATTGATATCTAAAGTCTGTAAAGGAAATTGTTAGACTTTAATGTTATCTATTAAACTCTACACTTACGTATTATTTATCTTCGTATATCTCTATTAATTCGCCAAGAAAAGTGTCCTGAGCACAGCAGCAGCTCAAAAAGCACTGAACAAATGGAAATGAAGAAACAACTTGGTAACTCTTTTTCCTGAAAGGCCATAACAGAGGTGGCTGAAAAAGATACCCTCTGGGCTGTTGCATTTAGCCACTCAGATCATAAAGTATGTGAACACTGCCCTGGCATCCTAATCTATGTAAACAACGTCCCCCGTAGTTCCACAGTGCCCAACCACCACAACTATGTGAGACCCCAGGCATCAGCAATCTTGAGATAAGAGGTGACAACTGAAATGACCACATGATAACTCTTTTAGCAGCTTGAATTCCTTTAACTATGTCTCAGTGATGTTAGTTTACTCAGAGGCACTTAAAAGTAGCTTATTGGTGATAGGCTATCACCTTACCCCAGTTAGAATGGCTTTTATTAAAAAGTCCAGAAACAATAGATGCTGGCATGGATTCAGAGAGAAAGGAATGCTCGTACACTGTTGGTGGGACTGAAAATTAGTACAACGTCTATGGAAAACAGTAGAGATTTCTCAAAGAACTAAAAGTAGACCAGCATTTGATCCAGCAATCCCACTACTGGGTATTTACCCAAAGGAAAAGAAGTCATCTTATCAAAAAGACATCTGCACTCAAATGTTTATTGAAGCACAATTCCATGATTGCAAAGATGTAGAATCAACCCAAGTGCCCATCAATTCATGAATGGATTAACAAAATGTGGTATATGTATACCATGGAATACTACTCAGCCATAAAAAAGGATGACATAATGCCTTTTGCAACAATTTGGATGGAACTGGACATACTAAGTGAAGTATCTCAAGAATGGAAAAACAAACACCACATGTACTTGCTATTAAATTGGAACTAAGTGATGAGCACACACATGCACAGAGGGAAGAAAAACTCAGTGGAATTCAAGCAACGGGGAGGGAGGAGGTGGGGATAGGTGAAAACCTACCTAATGGATACAATGAACACTATCTGGGTGATGGCACACTTATAACCTTGACTCAAGCATTACAAAAGCAATCCATAAAACCAAAATCATTTGTGCCTCCATAATATTTTGAAATTTAAAAAATGTACTAAAAAGAAAAGTAGCTTATTGGCATAGACCATAGTTAATTTTGGTCAGGAGGAACCATTTTAGTTTCTTTGTGTTTCACAGTATTAAGGTATAGAGTTAAACATATGTGTTAGAAAAAATTCATACCTAAAACACTGCACAGCCCTTAGGATATGGGCTATATCATTTATTACTGATTACCAATGACTGGCACATTATTGCTGTTTAACAAGTATTTGGATGAATAAATTCATCTATTTAACCTGGGGTAGAAAATGCCCATCTCTTATCCTCCATCAGGATTAGATGCTACTGTAATTGATGGTACTTCTAAGACAGGGAACTGGCAGGTACTGCTTTGGGCATGGCTTTGGACATTGCTGCAGGCATTGCCTTAGGTATTGCTTTGGGCATTGCTGCAGCATTACCTGAGTCAGGAAGTCTCAAAACAAAGTTTCAAATTACCCTGATCAAAACAGGATGGAGGCAGGGCAACTTCCAACTGGTTAGAACCAAGATGGTGGAGAAATACAGGCTGTCACCCTGATTCCAGGAAAACACCACCCCTTCCACGAATATTCATCCCCTCGTTTAGCCTATAAGTCAGCCCTTGCTTAAATAGAAGGGCAACAGGAACCAGGGCACTGGTTCTTTTTTGCAAGGAGAATTAGCCTCTACTCTCTGTGAAGTAGACTTTCTACAGTTCTGAATAAATCTCGCTTTCACTGTATACTGTTGGCTCGCTCCTGAATTCTTTCTTGCGAGAAGCTGAGGACCCACTTGCACTTCAAGTGGCTCCCAAGCATTGGGAGTCACTTTCCTGTGTCACTTCCTCCAGTGTTTACAAAGCAAAGACGAGGCCTGTGCAGTGCAAAATTAGGTTGGATGGACCCAATGGGCATGTTAACCCTGTGGGTCTCTTATCAAACTCACCAGCCCAATATTTCTTCCTAGCGAATGACCTTGTACATACGAATTCAACAGAGTGAAATATATGAGATATACTCCACTAATCTTCACCCTATTTATAAAATATTACCACAAATTCAGTAATGAAAGTGATAATAAAGATATGGCTATAGATAAATGCCCATTAAGTACAGATAATGCCAGCAAGAACCATATCCATTATTGTTTGTTTAATAAAAAGAAAAGGATAGCTATGATGCTCCAAACATAGTCTTGACTTTAAAAAATGCAAAGTAACTAAACATATCAAGTTGCATCTTTTTCCTGTTGTTAAAGTTGTTTCAAAAAAGAAAAAAATTGTGTTATTATCAAGTGGGATGAGCAGGACAAAAATATGTTTTATTTGATTTTTAAAATAGTATGAATTAATATACTGGATTAAAAATAAAGGTTCCAGCTGGGTGCGGTGGCCCACGCCTATAATCCCAGCACTTTGGGGGGCTGAGGTGAGAGGATTTCTTGAGGCCAGGAGATTGAGGTTGCAGTGAGCTATGATCACACCATAGCACTCCAGCCTGGGCAACAGAGTGAGAACTCATCTTTTAAAAAATAAAAATAAAAATAAAAATAAAAATAAATAAAGGTTCTGATAAAATTTTGTGATTGATAAAGCCAACACGTTTATATAAATCAAGGCCAAGGACAAAAATACGTTTGAGTTTCATCTCAAACGTATCTTAAAGGGGATATATCATCAGGAGATTTTCTACCAAGAAAAATATTTTCATAACTTCCCATATGTACCACAGGAAGAGATGATCTATTCCATGATCATGGGCACATGATACAATGTCTAGGAAAGAAGATATTATAAACACAAAATACTTTTTTGTTATGAAAGAAGACTATAAAACAGACAACAGGAACAGAAAAATTCCTTAAAGTTATACTTAAATATTTAAAGGAAGTAATGTCATATCACAATGGAAGATCAAAAAATTAGTATTAGGATACATATAAGCACACTTCATTCCTAAATTCTAAGAGAAAAGATTTTTAAAAGCATCTAAAGTTTATTACTATAGAAATATATTTAGTTTCTCTTGGGAACTTGAGAAGACTCTGATTTATTTAAGACCAATTCAGGACAAACTGGAAAAAAAACACCACTTCAAAAATAAGGGAAGAGCATGCTAGCACTTATTATTAGGAGACCTCTTCAAAAGTTTGATCTAATTAAGAATTGATTTTTTTTTTTTTTTTGTATTTTAAAGGCAAATCATCAACTTTGCCTGGTAAACCCAGTGGAGAATTTTAAAGCTATGTAAAAAGTATAATTTCATCAAATTTTAAAAGCCTCTTGATAGAAAATGTTACTTCAGGTAATGTAAAAGATTGGAAAATAGGATTGCTTTTTGAGAAAGTCATATTGTCATATAAGCAAGGGCACAGAAAATTTAAGAAACATTTATTGAGCATGTACCATGCTAAAGACACAGAGCTAAAGTATAGAGACACAGAAATGATTTCCTCCCTTAAGGAACTTGTTACCAGTTGAATGATGCCAAATCATCATACCAAAAGTTAAGTTAAAAAAACATGATGCTATGGAAATTTCCAGGAATATCTGATTAATTTTTATTTATAAATAAATATGGAGGATATGAAGGGTGGCTGAGAGTTTTAATAAAATTAGACCTAAAAGATGGATCAATTTCTACTGTGGAAAGGATATTGCAGGCAGAATGACAAATTTGAAAGGTAATATAGAAATTTTAGTTAGTGGGTAGTGAAACATGGGGGAAGAGGGACAGATGTTTTCAAAGTTTCTAGATTGTGTGACTAAAAGAATTGTGAAGCCATTAACCGAAGTGAGAAATATGAAAGAAAGTAGAAATGAAATATTATCAATTTAGTTGGGGACTCACTACTGAGTTTAAGGGGCTGGCAGAACATCTATAGAGGAATTAACAACAGTCAACTGAGATAGAAATCTGGGCCAAAAAAAGGTCAGTTCCTAAATTTTGAATCATTCAAATATGAGTAATTATTAAAGTCACAGTGATAAATAAAATTTTGGGGCAAAAAATAAAAATGAAAAAGTATATACAGGAAAAATCAAGGACAGAATCTTAAAGATTACTTCTTTTAATGGTATATCTGGAGAAGGATGGAGGCTAATAAGGTGTGGCCAGAGTTATACGAAGAAATCCGGAAGAAAACAGTATTATAGAAGGCAGAGAAGAAGAGAATTTCAAGAGTGAACTGGTGGCCAACAATGCCAAAAACTACACAGAGATTTTATGGGAGAAAGATTGAAGGTGAACCACTGTTGAGGACACTTCTTTCTTCAACACAAGACTGCTTCAAAAACTGCAAACTTGGGTGTAAATATAGTTTCAGATATTTTCTCTGTAAATTCAGATATGGGCTTAATCTGTGTACTGCTTCCAGGATCTCTCTTGGTAAAAGGGAAGAGAAAACTGAGGATATTATTTGGATAACTAATTTCAAAACAATTTGGCTGCAACTGGCCAAGCAATTGACAATTTTGTTAGAGTTTACCCAAATATCTGAGGCAAAGGTATTCAATACTTCAGTTTTCCATTATGTTCATGAATGGAGAGCAGCCATTTCAAGTCATTCCATTTTGTAGAAGTGTATTTCTCAGTAATAGCTTTTTACTTTGACTTGATCATTTCCTTATTAAGAGAAAGTAGTTGTCATGTATATTTTAAGGGACAAATATATCAGCATGAAATTATAAAATACAAATACATCTACTCTTGAACACTTTATAGTGTAATTAGGGAAATAGGCTATAATCTAATTAGGGAGAGAAGACTATCATGTACCTCTGAATGTAATCAAGAATAAAGGAAAGTCTCAAGGAGGCACTAAAATTATCCATTGCCTTAATGGAAGAGGAAAAAAAATCAAGACAAAGGATCATCTCAGATAGAGGGATATAATTGGTAGGAATTACAACACTGTATTGTGAGGAAGTGGATAAATCTGCCTACATAGAACAAAAGATAGGGGGTATGGGTTGGACAGAAAAGCAAAATAAGGTTGGACATTTATGGGTAAGACCATATTTCTGATGGCCTTCAAAGTCTCCAATGAAGGCTTATTTTGATGCTATAGAAAAGAGATCCTATTGATTGTTTTTTAAGCAGTATAATATTCTTCAAAATCATTGTTTCTCAGGATGAATTCAGTCCTGGAGGGAAGGAACAGTTCAGATTGAGAAAGAGCAGAAAGTGGACTGCTGCAATAGTATATGAGTAACATAATTATAACTAAATTGTAATGGTAGAAAGAACAAATATAAAATATATTTGAAAGGAAAGTTAATGAAGCTTATTGCTAAACTTGGATGACACTTCTAGAAATAGGGAAGTTGGGAAGAAAGCTGGTTTGAGAACAGAAGATGATGAGACAGTTACTCAGACAGCTTCAGAAACCTACATTGCTTGCCTAGATTCCCCAGTCCTTTGTAGTAGACAAAATTCTAAGATGACCTCTAATGATCCTTGCCCATGTACAATCTTTTCTCTTTGAGTCTGAGTAGGATCTATGAATATGATGAGATGTCCCTCCTGTGATTATGTTACTTTTTATGGAAGAGGGATATTTGTAGATTTAGTTAAGATTACTTGTAAAATGACCTTGGGTTAATCAAAAGGGAGATTATCCAGGTGGGCCTAACCTAATCACATGAGCCATTTACAAGCTGAGAGTTTTGTATCACTGGTAGCAGTAGAGGCAGTTGAAGAGATTCAAAGCATGTGTGAGAGAGGTTCTCTGTTTCTTAGATGGAGGGAATCATGGGGACAGAATATGATAGTGCCTCTAGGAGCTGAGAGCAGCCCTGGCAGACAGAGAGCAAGAAAATGAGGACTTCAGTCCTAAAACCACAAGGAACTGAATTCTGCCAACAACAGAAAAGGGTTTGGAAAAGGACCCCAAGCTCTAGATAAGAATGCAATCAGCTGACAACTTTACTTAAGCCAGAACAGAAAACGTAGGCATGTCTTGACAGACTTTTGACCTACAGAACTGTAAAATATTAAATGGGTGGGTTTTTTTTTAAAGACACCAAGTTTCTGGTAATTTATTATGCAGTAATACAAAACTAATACAGCTTTAGAAATTTAGGATTCTTGGAATCCTTCAATGACTGTTCATTGGAAATATTTCCTAGTCAAGGTGTAGAAAAGAAGTGGTTAGCTCTTGACATCTAAGGTAATTAAGATCAACTAAACAGAATTAGCTATATAAACTGGAAAATAACCCTAGACTTCAGTGGAACATTTATTCACAGGAAAATGCTCATTGAATTAGAAAATCAAAATTAGCCTTGAAAGAAAATCTGGTCCAGCTACTTGTCTTCAAATGAATAAATAATTGTTCAGGGAAGGCTATATCTACCTCCTTTCTTTAAATTTAACAAGAAAGGCATATTAAAATGCAACCTAATGTCTAAATGCAATTTCTCTTAGTTCAATTTAACTACCATAGCCCTAGAATATTAGTAGTCAGGATCCACTCCACAAAGAAAAAAAAAACCTCTATAAAGCTATGATCAGAACTTCTCAGCAGAAACCTTTCAGACCATCAGAGAGAGTGAGATGATGTATTCCAAGTGCTGAAAGGAAAACAAAAACAAAAAAACACTGTCAATCAATAATACTTTATCCAACAAAATTATCCTTCAGAAATGGAGAGAGAAAGACTTTCCCAGACCATCAAAAGCTGAGGGAGTTCACCATCACTAGATCTACCTTAAAGAAATGCTAAAAAGAGTTCTTCAAGCTGAAAAGTAAGGATGGTAATTCACAATATGAAAACATATGAAAGTATAAAACTCACCGGTAAATGTAAGTACACAGTCAAAATCAGATTACTCTAATACTTTAAGGTGGTGTGTAAATCACTTATACTTCCAGTGTAAAGATTAAAAGACAAAAAAACTTAAGAAGTCACAAATTAATGAAAAGGTATCCCATGATCATGGATCAGAAAAATCCTTACTGTCAAAATGTCCGCACTACCTAGAGTGATCTACAGGTCAATGCAATCCCCATCAAAACCCCAATGGCAGTTCTCACAGAACCAGTAAAAGCAATCCTAAAATCCTTATGGAGCAACAAAAGAGGGATAGCTAAAGCAATCTTAAGCAAGAAGAACAAAGCTGGAGATATCACACTTATTTTTTGTTTTTCAGTAGCAGAAAAACAAATTTCTTGATTTAAAAAAGGACAAAGAACCTGAATAGACATTTCTCCAAAGAAGACATGCAAATGATCAACAGGTATATGCAGAGAAAATAAATATCACTAGTCATCAGGGAAATGCAAATCAAAAGCAAAATGAGGTATCAATGGCTATTAATATCCAAAAGTCAAAAGATAAGGGATGAGGAAGATATGGAGAAAAGGGGATCCTTACACATTGTTGGTGGGAATATAAATTGGTACATCAAATATGGAAAACAGTACTGAGGTTCCTCAAAAAATTAAAAATAGAACTACCATACAATCTAGCAATTCCAATTCCGGGTATACATCCAAGGTAAATTAAATCAGTATCTTGAAGATATATCTGCATCCCCATGCTCATTGTAGCATTATTCACAATAGCCAAGATATCTCCAAGATCAAGGAGCCAAAAAAAATCATTGGATAAATGGATAAAGAAAATATGGTATACATACATAATAGAATACTATTATTCAGCCTTAAAAAAGAAGGAAATCCTGCCATTTGTGGCATGGATGAACCTAAAGGACATTATGCTAAATGAAATAAGCTTGACATAGAAAGACAAATCCTGCATAATATCACTTATATGTGGAATCTAAAAAGTCAAACTCACAGAAACAAAGAGTTTAAGGGTAGTTATGAGGGGTCAGGAGGTGGGGGAAATGGGGAGATGTTATTCAAAGGGTACAAACTTTTAATTACAAGATGAACAAGTTCTGAGGATCTAAGGTACAGCATGGTAATTAACTATAGTTACTAATTATGTACACTTGAAATTTTCTGAGAGTAGATGTCAAGTATTCTTACCACATACACAAAACAGGTAACTACGTAAAGTATGGATATGTTAATTAGCTTGATTGTGGTAATCATTTTATACATATGAAAGTGTATACATATATCAAAATATCATGTTGTACACCTCAAATATATACAATTTTTATTTGTCAATTATACCTCAACAAAGCTGGGAAAAAAATTTTTTAATGATCTGGGCACCGCCAGTCTCTGTTAAGCTTTATTCAGAGGAAGTTTGTAGATGAAAAAATATATATATATATACACATATATATATATATATATATAATCCCTCAGTATACATAGGGGATTGGTTCCAGGACCCCCATGTATACCTAAATCCATGCATACTCCTGTCCCACAGTAGGCCCTGTGAAACCTGTGTATATGAAAATTCAGCCCTCAGTATAAGCAGGTTTTTCATCCCTCAAATACTATATTTTCAGTCTGTGTTTAGCTCAAAAAAACCCACATATATGTGGACCTGTACAGTTCAAGCCTGTGTTGTTCAAAGGTCAACTGTATGTGTGTATATATATACACATACACACACACATATATTAATATTTATTTTAGTATATTTATATATATGAAAATTTGGATGAATTATACTTACCCAATTTAAAGTTGTAAATTTCACTTAGTCTGCTTGCTTCATTCTTTAGAGCTACAATTTAAACACTTAGTTTTCTAATATCCTCCACTTCCTTAACTAAAAATAGGTGGGGCCTGACCCCTACCAAACCTCTCCTTTGTGTCCTCTCTTAGCCCTCTGGGAGCCGGAGCTGTGAGAGAATCACCTCATCTTGTTCTCTTGGCTCTCAAGGTTGTCACTGAATAGTCAGTCCAACTTCTTCTCTACCTGGTGGCAATGACATTGGAAGAAGGGGCTCTCAGCCAGGGCTCAGGCACTTGGAAGAGCCCTGAGGCCCAGAAGCTGGCTGGGCAACTCCCAGGAGCCAGGCCATCAAGAACTGCATGCAAGGCCTTGTTCTGCCCGCCTTCCTGGAGTTCTGCCAGGCCTGGGCAAAACTCACATCTCACTCCCAGCCAGGCACCTCCAACCAAAAGTCCCCCAGCCTATCATGCAGATAAGGTAGATGCCCAGGAACACCTGGCCAGTGGACTGCAGGGAGCGGCTGCAGGATTTCCAACGGTACAGCTCCCAGCACGTGGGCGAGCACACAAAAGGCTCCAATGATGGCAACTGTGCACAAGTACATACAGACCAAGGCCAGGGCAAGGGGACCCCAGTCAGGAATTGCAGCCACCACATTTCTCCTGGCTATCCAGAGCATAGGATTGCCCATCTCTACATATCCCATTCCATCCGATGAACCCAGGTAGCAAGTTACGGTCCTTCCTGGTGCTAGGGAAGGCCAGTGTGAAGGGGGACGTGCATAGGCCCCATGCCGTTGGGCCTCATCTTAGTTACTGGGTATCATATCTCATGTGCAGAGCTCAGTGTGGACTTCCATGATATATTCAGTGGTGGGAGCTCCAGTATAACTGTGGAGACACACTTCCTCCCTTCAGAACCCGCAGGGGGAGGGGAGATAGAGTCCCTAAACTCCTGGGCCTCTACAGTCTGAGGAGGAGACAAAGGCCCTGCTTTCAGAGTCCCCAGTCTGAGCAGGGAGTCAGAAGCCCACCTTGCAGGGGCTGACTTGCAGGTACCATCTCAGGGGTGGCCTTTCCCAGACAGGCTTCTCAGCCTTTTGGAGAGTCTTAGAGTATGGTATGTCTCCAGGCCTACTCGCTGCAGCACAGCAAGGAGGACCGGCTGGTGTATCTGAGCCATCTCCCAGGAGGGGAGCTGATGATCCACCTGTTCTTTGGGCTGTACGATGTCCTGGCTCTGGCCTTCTTGTCAGGCTACCACGTGACCTGACTGCCCAGATCCTGGCTGTACTGCTGCCCCTGGTCATGCTGCTCATTGATGGCAGCCTACTGGCACAACATGCAGCGTGTTGAGTTCTGGAACCAGATGAAGCTCCTTGGAGAGAGTGTGGGCATCTTCGAGGCTGCTGTCATCCTGGCTGCTGATGGCTAAGTCGCACAGAGGGAGGCTGAGGTGGGCACAGGGAGCCTCTGAGGGCCACCCTGCCTTCCTCCTTGCTTGGCACAGTTACTGTTTGTTTATCTTTTTTGGTCTGTTTGTTTGATCTTTTCCTTTTTTTTTAGTTTTTATTTTTTGCATTGTTAAGAGTCAGGTTTCTTACATCACACAGGGCAATAACATTCATCAGAGGGAGGGCGGGCGGGCGGGAGGGGGGTGGAAGGGATGGGAAAAACTCCCACTGAATGGATGCGGGGAGCACAGTTTGGGAGACGACCACGATTGTGGCTCTGACACGGGCAGAACAGGGGCAATGTGAATGGCCAAAGTGTTGTACCCCCATGATATTCTGAAATTTAAAAAATAAATTAAAAAAAAAAAAAAAAAGAGTCAGGTTTCTTCCCCAAATTCCTGGGCTCTACTCTTGGGAGGGTGGGAGCCCTGGTGCTAATGCCTCACAGGTTTTTTTTCCTGTTTGTCAGGAAGAGATTTGAGGCCAGCTACTCCCTGGGTCTCCTGTCCCTGAGAAGGGAGTAAGGCGGGCCTGGGGTATGCGAACTAAGAGTGGGAGACAGAGGAAGGAAGACGGAGATAGGAAGTGAGCGAATATGAAAGAGTCCTTTTTGAACCTGGCAGATGCAGCTAAGCTCTGCTGTGCTTCCCAGAGACTGAAAGTATGTGTGGATCAGGCCCAGGAGGAGCAAAGGGCCCACCACCACAGAAGTCACGTGGGTTCTCAGGGTATGCCAGCTTTCTGTCATGCACCTTGGTCTGCTCTGAGCTATGCAGGGGTGGAGCAGGCAGCGGCCAGCTTCTCCCCTGCTGCTGCCTCTCTTTCCAGCTCCGTGGTTGGCCTGGTGGGGGTGAAGTGCATATCATCTGTACACAATTCATAGAGCTGTTGTGAGGCTTAAAAGAATGCTTATAGGATGCTTGAAAACTTTAGTATATGCTAAAAAGCTATAGAATATGCTAATTATTTTTATTTATTTTGGATTCTTTTAGCGATTATCCATATAAATGACATTTGGTATTATTTTTATATAGTCAGACCACATCTTTGTATTTTTCTCTTTTTCTGTTGATTTTCTGGTATCTAGAGAAAGCATCTGTTTTGTCAGATTTCTGTGGTTCTGTAAGCCGTTTGGTCCTTCTGACACACATACATTATCTGAATATTATAACAAAATTTGCCCATGCGATCATTTACTTCCCCTGCAGCAATTAATTAGGTGGGACATCTCTGCTTTCCTTACGCCCTCCCTAACGTTCCCCATCCACACCATTCTGGGCGGAGGATCTGCAAGTAGCCGTCTCCATCCATATGTCCCCCCACATACATCCTCCTCTCAGACACAGAGGCTCCCGCGCCCCGAGAGCCGCAGAGCTAAGATAACAGGTATGTGGAGAACTGCACTGCTGACGGGTCATTCTGAAAGCACAACATAACATTCACATTTGTGCTTGGCGAGGCAAAAATAAATGTCTTAGAGTGTAGCTTGATTACTAGTTATAAAATCAAAGAGGTGAGAGAGCACAATGAGGATGGACTTTGAGCTACTGGGAGATCTTCTGGGGAGACAACCGAGATGAAAAGCAATGATCATAGAAAGAGATAAAAAATAAACTCTTCAGAAAAACTAGATTATCTCCTAAACACCCATTAAACTGAGAGTTTTACCATATTAACTGAATCTCTTGTATATATAGACAGTTAGTGCTATTTGAAGGAATACTGAGAACTCTTTACATTCTTTAGAAAGCCATGAAACGGACTTAGCAACATTTTAGACCCTATAATAGGGATTCTACTTATTGAGTGGAATTGTTGTAAAACATTAAAAAATTCTAATACTCTGAAAATGTTAATATGATCCTCCAGGACATAAATGTACCTTCAGTGAAATAAATTATGAACTGAAAGAATATAGTTTCATTATTCTATTTTGTCTTAGCAGGTGAAGAAATATGTACATTTTATATTTATACTTTCCATGTACAGTACTTTTCATGAACAGTAATGTGTTTTTCCATTATATTTCCTAATGAGAGGCATAATGACAAATAATTCCAAAGAAAGTATAGCATTATTAATGGCAGGTCAATCAAATGGCTAATTATCTCCAGGGACAGCACTCTTATTTAGATGGCATTATCTTGCCTTAAGGGTGATTAAAATAATAAATGCAGAAGTTATTTCATGTTTTTCTAAATGATATAGGAATCAGATTAAATAAACTCAGAGAAACAGATTTCTAAAAAAAAACTTTGTTATAGGTAAAACCAACAGATTTAGTCTACTATCTCATTAACTTTCCAAAATGAAAGTGCTGTTTCACACACTGGCTTATTTAAATTAAATTTAAGTGTTAAGTTCCAAATGCCATTGCCTTTCTGTGATATAACAAAAGAAAAGTCATAGCTTTATAGAAAGCACATTTTCAATAATCATTACATAAAAAATAGAGCAGCAATTAA
The DNA here is from genome assembly GCA_023783475.1 of Daubentonia madagascariensis. Taxonomy (NCBI): domain Eukaryota; kingdom Metazoa; phylum Chordata; class Mammalia; order Primates; family Daubentoniidae; genus Daubentonia; species Daubentonia madagascariensis. Next base: position 24,417,763 of record JAKFHU010001244.1, on the reverse strand, counting down.
AACAAATTCTGCTCATGAGAGTTTTTTAACCTAGTTTCCATTAGGAAATGGAAAAAGTAACTTTCATTTAGTAAGACAGCAATATTAAAAATGAACCTTATACAATGAAAATAGTGGCAAATCATATTAATTTAACTGGTATAAAATTATATAATGTGAAAATTTCACTCCGGCGGCTAACTTAGTATGAAGGTATTTGTAGCTAATAATTACTTTTGTACCTTGGACAAGATACCTCCTTCATTTCTCTCAAACATGTGGGTTTGTGGAAGCAACATGAATGTACAGACTTCTCTGTTTTACTGTTGCTACCACTGAGTGAGCAAAGAATCCTTGTTCATGCCATAACTCTTTGCTTCAGTTTTCTACTTCATACCAAAGGAAAAGAAAGGAGTTTTTTTCTATATTTATATTACAGTTTCTTGAAATAAACAAATAAATAATGTGTGTGAGTATAAATATATTATACATGTGAATTTGTAGACACTGGAATACACATATGTACATACACATTGTATAATGTGTGTTTATAAACTAAAAAATTTGTGGTAATATTAAAATTTTGGTGTGTTGAAGGTAGTCAGTACAACCCTTTTAACCTCTCCTTATTGTTAAGGCAGAGTTTATCTTTTGCATAAAATTATTCAGGAAAAACTCTGGAAAAGTTGGTTCACACCTATATTAATCCTTACAGATTTTTCTTTTATAAAAAGTCCACATGGATTTCCTTTTAATAGCAAAAACATTGGCTGTTTACATTCCATTTCATTAAACAAGGTAACACTACAGCTTTGAACAAAGGTCATTAACTTGTAATGCATACCCAAATCAATAGTGAATTATAATAAAATGAATCTTACAGGGTGTAAAGGAAAAGCAACAATGAATCTTACAGGGTGTAAAGGAAAAGCTAGATCAGAACTTCATTCAGAGAGGCTTCCTGACTTGCTTTTAATTGAATTTCAAGACAATGCTTTGTTCCAAACACCATTCAAAATGCTGGCACTTGTAAAGGTTTTACAGAGAATCCTACCTCTCAACTTACCACTAAACTAGGAAAATTACAGTGGTTTTCTTTACAAGTTAAATGTCATAATGGCAACAGCAGGATTACTGAACACCACAGTACCTTCCATCTATGCTCCTATTATTTAAATTGGGCTGCTTCCTTAAGCTTTATTTTTTTAAAAATGTGACCTCTCCCCATAGCAATACTACTCATAAGCATCCACAAAAGGGGGAGGGTGGCAGGGGTGTGCAGGATGAAAAATTACCTATTGGGTACAATGTACATTATTCAGGTGACAGGTACACTAAAAGCCTAGGCTTCTCCACTGTACAATTCATCCATGTAACAAAAAAACATTTGTACCCCTAAATCTATTAAAATAAAACTTAAAAAAATAAAATAATATAAAATGCAACTTAAGTTTTGTGTCCTATATTTTCCCACATTATATTATGTGTTGAGTCCTTTCTAATGTCATTAAACATTCTTGAAAACATGAAATAAAATATAAACCATTAAGTCAATGCAGTACCAAAACAGACCAAATCCTCAATAATATCAAAAAGCTTTTTAACTATTATGCCAAAAATCTAGACTGTTTCTCTCATAAATATCAAAATTTCAGATTTTTTTTTGCATTTTCCACATTATGGTTTGTTATTTTGAATCAAATAGCATATAAGATTAATTTTGCAGGTAGCCAGACTTATATTTGAATCTTAAACCTACCATTTACTAATTATGTGAAAATAAGCAAGTTATTTATCCTCTTTGAGCCTTAGCTTCTTCATCTGAGAGATACTTCCTCCCTCAGTTGTTTACTGAATAAATCATGAAAAGTGCCTATAAAAGTTGCTCCATAAATGATTTTTGGTTTATTGACATTGTTTTTACATTGATTTTTTTAATATTATATTTTAAGAGGGACCAAACATATGGTATGTTTTTTGTAACCTGTATATACTCACCAATCAAAAATATATTTAAAAATCCAAGACAAACTCTAAAGGACATAATTATTTAATTAATAGAGATTCTCATAGAAAAAATATGCTATGTAAAGTTTATTGTGCCACTCATAATTATAAGCTAGAATATTTTAGAAGAAGCTTGTTTAACAAAATTTTGTCTCTCTCGTTACTTGCAGCGTCCAATTAAGATGCTTAAACCTCAAAATTTATGCCCATCTGCCTCTCCTCTCACTGCCAGGATCCATGATTTACACATGGTTTCCCACTGTAAAACTAGTGGGGGGTGGGAGGGAGTGGAGGATGGTTTAAAATAAAACAAAACTGATCTCCATCCATGAACAGATATTTGGTTTATCCTTCTAAACTCATGTAGCCTGAAGTACATGTTGACATAGCAAATAATGATCACCAAAGTAACCAACTTTAAAATAATTTCACCTCTGATTAGCAGTTTTCCCCACAATACCAAATAATAAATACTGCATACATTTATTTGTTTTTGTGTATACTGTAGAAGTTAATAATAGATGATATTACTAATGGATTAAAAATAAATGATATTAGAAATTGCCTAGAAAACAGAAAGTTATTTACTACTAAGAATTTCTTTTTTGGTAAGTAGGAATTACAGCAGCCTTTAGGTACAATTTCATCTGAAATCACACAGTTTCTTATCTAACATGAAAGGAACCTTTATACTTGTGCACCTGATGGCTGAGGCAAGATATGAGGAAAGGTTTAGACTCCACCTAATCAGAAGACAAATCAGAAAATCACAAGTGAAGCTGTAAGGCACAATCTCATAGGAATTACCATTGTAAATGCAGTAGTAACTACAAATTACTTAAGAGCAGACTTTCTTACCTTTCCCTCACCTGTAGATACCTGAGAATAGTTACTTCAGTGGCCAAGGCAGGTCTGCTGGACAGAAAAGCTATGTGTCATAGAAGGACACTACTGCTACTACCAGTCCCCACTTTGGCTGGGAGAAGTAAGGAAGATGTCCACTGCCAATTCTGGCCGGTGAAACAAATCAGCAGAACCTAGTCAAGGTAGGTTTTGACACGGTGTTCTAATGTTCTCAGATGTCATGTACTGCTTTAATAATTGTCACGGCAGTTTGTAAAGGTTTTTTACTGGTACCTAACTAAAAATTATTACATAACCTGATGTACTTCATTCTTCAACTCATCAAATATCAGTAATGCTAAATGTGGGCCAGGTTGCAAACAATTTAGTAACGAGTTCTTACTGTTTTTTTTTTTTAAGAATGAGTTTCAAATGCTTTTTTTCTCTAATTCAAAGAAATAATTTTAATTCAAAAAGGGTAATGCTATTTTTGATATGGCCACTGTTATTATTTAATCATCATAATGTGTGCAACAGAAAATATTTAGAGAAAGTACCCATTTCAATGAATGCCATGATTTATCATTCCTTGTAGAACATAGTTAATTGCATACTAATTATAGACCACCTAAGGTTGGAGAAGTCTTGTGTAACTTTTATTCACAATCATCCTAATCACCATTATCATCCCCAATGATGTTATCAATATACCTTAACATCATTTCTTGAAAGAAGTCCATATAGATTTCCTGGGATGTCTTAAAAGAAAGAAAGGTAGTTGCACAGTGAGAAAGGCATGGGCTATAAAGGCTCAAAAACTTTGTTATAAATCCTGATTCAGCCCCCTAGCAGCTTTGTACTATTAATGTTGCACATGTTTTTGAACCATCTGAGATTCAGTTTTCTCATCTTAAAACTGGGGTTATAATAACTACACCATAAAGTGTGGTTAAGAGTATGTGAGATAATTTATGTACTTTACCTACATTGTAGAAACTTATATTGTAGGTTGCTACATAACTAGAAAACTTAGGATAAGGCTTATCACCTCCATAGTAAGACATAGCTCAGTCTATCAGAGGAGCTGCCCCACCTCCTTCATAGTTTAGCAAAAAACAATGACTTTGTAAATGCTATAGGGATAATGGGACACTAATATGAAAAGTAAAGAATATTTTTATTCAAATGTTTTGTACACAAAGACAGAAATATAACAGAAGCCACACATGTGAGCCACATATGTAAAATTTAATTTTCTGGTAGCCACATTGAAAAAAGTAAAAATAAAAAAGTTGACATTAATTCTAATAATATTTTAACCCATATATCCAAAATATTATTAAAACATAAAATCAATATAAAATGATTAATTTGATACTTGATATTAATTTTTCTTCCTGAGTCCTTGACATCCGCTGTGTACTTTCTACTGCTCTTCTCAATTCAGACATATTTCAAGTGCTCAGTAGCCACACATAGCTAGTGGCTCCTGCATGAAGAAATGTAGATCAGTGAAACATCTGGCTGAGTGGACTGAATTCATCAATATTCATCTCAATGTTCCAGCAGTCTCTGGACACAACCACAACTACATATTTGCTAATTCTGCAAATTTTCTATGTGACTCTCAAGTAAATATATTTTCTCCATTGAGATGCCTTAAGAGAAACACTCTGACTATTGAACTGTAAAAAGCTTTCCAAGGTAAAATGTAATTACAAATGTTTTGAACCCATCTTTAATGTTTCTTCAAAAGAGTTTGAATAAATATAGATTCTTTCATTTAACAGGGTTGATTTTTCTCCTGTAAGAGTTTAAATAAAAGAAATGTCAAAATACTCTAATCTTTTTTTTCCTGGTGATGCTTTAATGTTAAAAATATTTCCCTAGAATACACACCATATGTCATGAGGGAAGAAGAAAAAATGTTTTTCATAAGTGAATGAAACTTCATAATCAGTCAGATGAGCTACAAGTCTTTTAAACTCTTGAAAGAGATAGAACAGCCATTATTCAATGAGGCCATGTCTGCTCATATTATTATAGACAGTAATTGCCTAAGGTAACAAGAACTAATGTTAAAGCAAAAATATAAGCACTTTTTTTAAAAAAACATAATGAAATGAATAGGGAAGGTTCCTTTATACTTTAGAATGGTTTGTACTGTCTAACATTAAACATTATATCACAGATGCATTTTGTTCGTAAATGCCTACCTAATGCTTTGGTAGCTACTGAGCTGAATTCAAACCTACTCCAAGATTGAGAAATTCCTTAGAAAAAGGTAATTGGATTTCTATCATTAAAATGGTAATTTTCAAACTATATCCTATCTTCCATAAAGGTTATAAATATTAATAACTTCCAAATGTTCCTAATCTGTTTATTTTAAAGATACTGGATTCAAATTATTCTAAAGAAGACTATGAAAATTAACAAAGTTATGACTTAACAGGAATGAGTTCAGAAAGATTATGGCAGGAATAATTCTGGTGCAATCCAAAAACATATGGGCATAATATACACTTTATATAAAAATAGAAACACCATATTTTCTCATAAATTTCCTCCTTATTGCATATGATATATTTTTGTTGTTCTGAGAAGAAAATGTAATATAAGAAATTTCTCCCACATAATGTGTTTTATTTCAGGTTGCAGAGCTAGAGACCTAGGTGTCAAGTGGGATCTAGGTTGGAGTAGTTGGTTTGGATGCCCAAGACAGTAGTTTACAATGAAAGCTATAAGGTTATTTGCCTCCATACTAGTGGAAATTCTGTTCAGGAGAGAAGGTTTTATGTTGAGAAGAAACTCTAAATCAGAAGTTAGTAGCAAATATCATTCTAAGCTATCAGTCTTTTGGGGACACAACCCCAGCCGGAAGTTGAGGATATGACAGGCAGGGTCCTGCTTCTATTGGAGATGGATAAAAGGAATAGACATTGTGTCAAGATCTTGATTCAAGTTGGACTCAAAGACAGAACTCCAAACTAAAAATAGACAAACAGAAAATGGAGAGGACACCTATACATGGAGCCTGGGTCAATGTGCCAAGAGGGTAAGAAGAATCAACAGATGGATAGGTGCACAGATGCCCAGGGCTCGGCACAAGCACATAATATTGGGCCCAGGGCAGCAAAACTACTTGCAAACCACCATAAAAGCAAAACTCTTCCTATGGATGTGCAACTGCTTCTTCTCCCTGTGTCTTCTTTGCCTGAATGATGTGGATGCTCCAATGACCTAATACATGTGCTATTTGAGGATTCAATAAAGTAGCATATGTATAAACATCTAGTATATAGTTGGTATTTCATAAACCCTTTCTGTTTTATGTGAGGAAGGGTTAACTAGGAGGGATGAAGGTCATTTGTCAGGGGCAGCAGGGGCCCAGTCACCGACCTGGAAAAGGGAAGGCACTAAGCATAGAACTGGGCTACATGTGTAAATAACGTCCAAGTTACAAACCCTTTTTAAAAAGGCTTAAAACCAAACTTTATCATCATGTACTGAAATTAGAAAAATCAATAACCTGTACAAAAAATTGTGCATTTTTAAAGATAATTATGCTGCTTTAACGGCAATTTTAAAAGTAGAAGCATTTCTTTGATTATCCCAAATAATGCTGTTCTCAGAAACAGAAATCAAATAATATAAAAAGTCCTGTTATTTTATACTTTTAAATTGTATCTAAAAATACTTTTTGGGGTTTGTGGACATCATACTAAATTCTAATGCATTATATTACTACTGGTTATAACTTTTGGTATAAAATCCAAGAATGCATAGTAATCTAAAGCAGCAAAATTCCATATTGTATATGGAATCTACATCAAAATTCACATGAAATATCCATGTATTATTTATAAAGTAATTTCATCTTGTGATTCTGATCAACTCATAAATAATGAGATGAAGCTCAAAATGGAATTTAGTTTTATTGAAATATGTGATTGCATATTTTTTCCTTTCTTCATATTTAAAAGGTTAAAACATGACATTTTGGGCCCACATTCAATAGTAAGTAGTTTAAATATAATAATGAGATTCCAAATATCTGACCAATAGGGCTTTAAATACGGTAGGCTAGATGAGGCTGAAATAAAATAAATGCAGAAATGCAGTAAAAAATGTAGAAAAAAGTCCTGTTCTTTTCAAAATATGCATGTAGTTTGTTTTATATGTACTTATATGTAAACATAAAATTACATATAAATTAAGGTATACCTACATTACATATACATCTTTATCTGTATGTATGTGTATATATATGTGTCCATATAGTATGGGTATATATATAGGGGAGTGTATATTTCTTTATAAGTTTTTACAAAACTGCTGACCACAAATGATATCTCTAACTAGTGTTTTCAACAATGTAATTAGAGTTATAAATGATTTACATAAATAATTTAATATAAAATCCTTTTGGGGATCTGAGGCATGGTCTGGATTGGCTTTCTAAGTCAGATTATTAACAATTTGCTTCATTGAACAACAATCCCATAGCAATCATCGATGTCCAGTAATGTCATCCTCATTCTGAAATATGAGAGGATTGTTTTTCAAAACATATTCCACTTAAAAAATTATTTTTAAAATGCTCACAGAAAATACAGAAAAGTGTGCCACAGAAAATAAAATTATCCTTACAATAATTCACTGGCTGATTTTCCCGCCAGTATTTTGTTAATCTTTGGCTGTATTTCATTCCTGTATTTTCTCTTCTCCTTGGCTATGCATCTGTGTGCATTGTGTTACAAAATTGTGATCCTACCACGTCCAGGTTCATAGCCTGCTTTTACAATTAACTTGTTAAATTGTGGATATGTATAAGAAAATTTTAATTGTGGATATTTACAAGAACACTATCTTAAATAGCTGTGTAATATTCCATGATACAAATTTATCTAACCTACTTGGACTTGTTACTAGACAATTAGTTGTTTCTAATATGTCAGTATTATAAATCCTCGTCAACATCTAGGACTTTCTTAAGACATGCTCCTAGAATCAGAATAATTACTAAATCTAAGATATGACTATTTCATAGGTACTTTACATATTACAAAATTTATTTTTTAAATGTTAATTCAAATTACAAACTACCAGCATAGTATGAGAGTATCTATTTTTATCTTACCCAGTAAAAATCTTTTAAAAATCTGGGATAATTTGATAGATGAAGATGGCATATTCTAATAGTTTTCATTTGAATTTCTGTGACCAATAACAAAGTTTTTCATTTTATGTAGTTAGTAGTCATTTCTATGCATTTTCTGTAAACTCTCTACTTCATGGTGTTTTTCTAATTGATTACTTCTTATTTAGTGAGACTATTAATCCTCTCCTTTTCATACTAATTGGAAATTATTTTCCTAGTGTGCCTATCATTTTCAATTTTTTATACCTATTTTCTGTCAAGAGTATCTATATTTTATGTAATCAATATACTTGTGTTTTTTTATGCTTAGAAATCCATTGCAATTCTGAGCTTACTTAAATATTCACACAGATACCATTCTAATTTATATTTCTTTTTTATTTTTTGTTTCACCGAGGTTATGATGCTTTTCATCAAGGTTGTCAGCCTGACTCTATTTTTTTTTCTTGGTCAAACGGAGTGAAGGGAAAGAGATGAGGATCAAAGTTGATTTTTTTTCCAAAATAGAAAATTTTCCAAGCTTCTTTATTAAAGACAAGAACCTTTTCCACAGTTTTATAATGTTTCTTTGTGTGCGTGTGCATGTGTGTGTATGTGTGCACGTCTGTACGGGGGTGTCAATACAGCATAGCAACTTCTATGCAAGTTCTGAAGGCACATTGGATTTATAACTGGCTCTACCACTCACCAGTGCGTGACCTTGAACAAATCCTTTAATCTCTCTATGCCTAAATTTTCTAAGTGTAAAGCATGGATCACAGCAATGTCAGCTTCATAGAGATGTTGTGAGAATGGCACGAACTAAGCACAAAAAGCACCTCGAGAGCATGAGCTCACCTGCTGAGTCAATCACCCCAATCAAGCAATCGCGGATTCTAATCTCTGGGATTCTGCTACTTAGATTTGGCTGTGGGAAAGGGAACTCTTTATAACCAACACCTGAATTCAGCATCTCTGCCCTTGTGGCTTTCAATTAGGGGAGGCTCATGTAGGTCTTTTCTGGCCCTCTGTTAAGCCTCAGCTTCAATATTTTGTGTGGATAACTGATCTCCCCTTAAGGTGTCCTCTTAGGGCAGAGGGGACTTTGCATAAATCACATGGAGACCACACTTTAAGTTGATCGTCCTGAACACCCTTTCCAGATATGATGAAAACTTTAGCACTATTTATCCTGCCTATGATTCTCAGGCCAATACCACAATATTTTAATTTTTGATTGTATAATGAAAAAAATAAGTCAAATATGTGCTCCATCCCACACACACACTCTCACCCTACTCATTAATGCTTAATAAGCAATTTTAAAAATTCTCACTTGTTTATTCCTTTCCTGTGTTTTGACAGGTAATTACATATGAAATAGAAAGGTAATTTTAGACACATACCATTTTAAACCCTAGTCCAAAAAATTTAGTGGTTTATAGACATTTAGATTTTACACATCAGTAATTTTTTTTTTAAATGAGAGGTTCAGTATAGAATGGGTTACTTTTTTCCTTCCTTCTTTCCTTCCTTTTCTTCTTTCTCCTCCTCCCTCCTTCCTTCTCCCCCCCTTCCTCCTCCTCTTGTTTTCTTTGCAAAATAATTACTATCAACAATGGCAACCATAAAATCTTACTTCATAAACTTTATTGCTCTCATTTTGCTAGGAATAGTGAAACTTTTTCCTGGACAGGAATGGGACCGACATATCCTTAATGCCTTTAGCGGCGCCTTTGTGTCAAACACCCTTTTAGGCACTTTTCGCAGCCCTGTGGGAAAAAAGTGAGGCTCAGAGGGTTAAATAAGTTGCTCTACATTATGTGACCCCATCCCACTCTAAAACAAACCCATGTAAACATCAGATTCTAATACTAGGAAACTATTCTATAATATAGGGATAAACCAAGGGATATAAAAATGAAGAGGAATGAGCCCTGAATATATAATAGGGATGGGGAGAGGACTTCATAAAAATGGCATTTAAGCTGAATCTTTGGATATGGATAAAGTTTAACAGGTGGGAAAAGGAGGAACGGCCTTGTAGGCAGGCATCAAACATGATCAAAGTCACCAGAGAGGAAGCACATGGTGAGTTTGTGAAGCTGTATGTAGATTGTGGATAAACTGGAGCATAGATATGTCAAGAGATGAGCCAGATGCTGTAAAGCCTTGAACAGTGTACTAAGACGTCTGCAATTTTTTTGCCTGTAAGTAATGAGGCTGGAGGCAGGGAGCAGTGACAGTGGGTGATCTCTGGATAGGAAATTAGCACTAAGAGAGTAAAGGTTTCTGAGAGTGATCTGGTCCAATCTACATTTTAAGAAACTAATGCTGAATGTTTTAGTTTGTTACCTACTTGTTTGTGACCTCGTTGTGCTTGACTTATGTAGAAGTGAATAACTTTAAATATTTTCTTTGACCACCCAGGGTACAAAGTCACTAACCAAAAGACTAATTAGGACTGTTGATAGATTCAGTGTCAGCTAAGAAGAATTTTTGGTGTTTTCAATTATTCCATGGCTTGGGTTATAAATTAATTCAATATACGGTTTTTAAAAATCCACCTTACATATAAAGTAATGAGCTGTAAAATGTGTCCTCGGTGATCTAGGACGGTGGTCAGACTACACCTGGCCTCATGTTGCTATCACAGACGATTAAATGCCGATTCTCAATGAAGCTGAATCTATCCTCCTATAACCACCTCTTAGGATTTCCTTAGTATAAGAAAAGCATCCAACCGATGGCCTTAGAGGCCTTAAATGTTAGTGTCCTGAAAGAGGCTTTGAAAACACTGAGCTTTCACAGCTCATAAATTGGCCATGACAGATCTGTCAGTAACCACCTTTTAAATGCCTCCCTGGGATTTCAGGTTTCGATTTTAGAAGGCCTGTTTTCATTTTATATCCAGTTAAATTATGGTGATGCTTCAGCTTTTTCTTTTAATAATGTTGTAAATCTATTTCAAAGGTGAAGGCCTGGGATTTGTAGTGCATCCATCAGTGGTGTCATTCACTCTGGAGTATTGGCCCTCACCCCCACAATACCACATGTAGCAGAGCAATCACGTCACTGAGAACTCTCTCAAAATCTTGACCCTCTATGGATTTCTTGTCCATTGTATGGATTCCAGTTGTTTGCTAATTCCACTTCCTGCAGACTTCAGTCTACAATAATAAATGAGCAAATTTGTCCAATAAGATATTAGTGTTGTACCACATACCTTTGGATACAAACCCCCAGAAAAGCAAAAAAAAAAAAAAACAACCCCAATATATCCCTATGTTAAGTATCTTTATTTTTTGACATTAAGAAAACCTTGAGTATAAAAGAAAATGTTGCCTTCTCATCCTGTTGCTTCTTTTCCCCAAAAACTTTTTTTATAGTTGATTCAATCAGTAATATTATAACTTAGTAGCTCCATTATTCACTAATGGTATAAAGTGCAGCTAGTCAGTACCATACAGACTTTGCTTTGTGAGAGAGAAAAGTAATGCTCTGATGATAATAGATTGCAGCAATAGTATGAGTGAACTATAATTTGAAGACCTAAATACCACTGTTGTGAGCAGAAACGGGAGTTTTGCCTATGCTAATACTTTCCATTAAATGGGCTGAGGATTGTCTGACATACTCTTAAGAGTGCCAAATTTATTAATGAGGCAGTGTTGGGTACCTGAATGTTAATCCCAAACCCCCATTCTCCCTCCTCTGCCTGTACTTCTTGAGATGATTAAAAATAACCACTGCTTCTGAGTGACTGTCAGTCAAAGCTCTGTGCAGGATGTAGTAGATGCAGAGCCCAGAAATGTTTTTAGACCATCAAGCATCAGTTCACTGGAAGGTGCTGAATAAATTAAACCACAAATATAAACCCCAGGTTGATGTGTTTGAACTTCTCAGCAAACATTCTTCATACATATTTAATTGCTCCATTGAGACTGTTACTGTTTGGAGAGGTTCCAAGCATTATTTCCATTCCATTAGTAAGCTTGCAGGGTGTCTACTCCTTAACCCAAAATGATTGATTCTATAAATGCCTTTCCACTTACTGACCTGAACACTAATTGAGTTTGTGTATAGATTAAAAGAAAAAGTGTGTTTTCAGAAAATGTTCAACATATATTGCTGTCACTTAAATTCCTTGTAGCAGGAGAAAATGGCACGTCTAAATGATGATACTAAATGTCTTATCTGAATTGGCTTTTTAAAACATGATGTGTTGCAAATTAAGTTACAAAACTGGAAAAAAAACAGCTGAAATAGATATTTCAATGCAAAAACAGTCTTCTTTAAAAAGAGAATAAGCATTTGTGGACATATTATATACATTTTTCTGGCAGCTTCTAGTTCTACTTCTTAGGGTAAATGTATTTATTGTAAGAAGACATAAATTTCTTGTGTTCTATCACAGAAAAATAAAGCCCAGAATATTTTATTATTTAGTTCTATTAAATACTAGGGCAGGAAAGCTAAATGTTTCTTAAGAGCTTTTACATACAGATCTAAAAATAGTAAAGAGTATATTACCCTACTTACAAAGTAATACTTCTATGTTCATACATAGTTCATAAAAATATACATAAGTAATGCTAATATAACATGAATGACTCAGCTTGAGAAACTGAGTCTATAATTCTCACATTTATTCACCTCTTTGTTACCTTAGAGATGGTGATAAAATTAAAATTCTTAAACCTCTAGCCTAATTTAAAATGAGTAAAAGTAGTCCTGAAAAATGATATTTAGCACAATTGGTTTGACTCTGCACATATGGGGTTATTTGGATGCTATGTACATTGTATATGCAATGCATTTCTTTTAAATGGTCATTTTTCACATAAAAATGTAAGCTAATTTTGGGTTATAGAGATTTCTGTTTTCCTGACCCTACTACATTTTTTTCCTAACAATCATTCTAATGTCCACCAAAAGCACTCTCTTTAGTCCTGTTACTATACCATTCAGAGTTCTCAGCAGTACTTTCTTAGTTGCCCTTTAAAGTCTTTTCCTTAAATAAGTAAATATAAAGAAATAAAAGGCATCCATACTGGAAAGGAAGAAGTGTAATTGTCTCTGTTTGCTGACGACATGATCTTATATACAGAAAACTCTAAAGACGCCAACAAAAAAACTGTTAAGAACTGATAAATGAATTTAGTAAAGCTGTGGGATACAGAATTAACATATAAAATCAGTATAATTTCTACATGCTAACAACAAGCTATCTGAAAAATAATTAAGAAAACAATACATTTACATAGGAGTGCATTTAAGCAAGGAAGTGAAAAATTTCTGTACTGGAAACTAAAAAATACTGATGAAAGAAATTAAAGAAAACACAAATAAATGAAAAGATATCCTATGTTCATGGATTGGAATAAATTTATATTGTAAAATGTCTATACTACCCAAAATGACCTATAGATTCAATGCAATCCCTATTAAAATTCCAATGTCATTCTTCACAGAAAGAGAAAAAGCAATCCTAAAATTCGTATGCAATCACAAAATACTCTGAATAGCCAAAGCAATCTTGATCAAAAAGAAAAAAGTTGAAGACATCACACTACCTGATTTCAAAATATACTACAAAGTTATAGTAATCAAAACAGCATGATACTGTCATAAAAAGACACATCAACCAATGGGACAGAATAAGGAGTCCAGGAATAAACCAATGCATTTAAAGGCAATTGATTTTTGACAAAGGTGCTAAGAATACACAATGGTGAAATGGCAGTGTCTTCAGTAAGCAGTGTTAGGAACACTGGATATCCACTGTGGAAGAATGAAATTGGACCCTTATCTCACCCCATATACAAAAGTCAACTCAAAATGAATTTAAGACTTAAACCTAAGATCTGAAACTGACAAACTACTCGAAGAAAACATGGGGGAAAGATCCATGACATTGGTCTGGGCAATGATTTCTTGCATATGACCCCAAAAGCACACACAACAAAGACAAAAGTAGACAAATGGGATTATATCAAACTAAAAAGCTTCTACACAGCAAAGGAAACAATCAACAGAGTGAAGTGACAACCTACAGAATGAGAGAATATATTTGCAAATCCTACATTTGATAAGGAGTTAATATCCAAAATACACAAGGAACTCAAACTACTCAATAATAAGAAAAAAAAATAACCTGACTAAAAATGGGCAAAGTACTTGAATAGACTTTTCTCCAAAAAATACATACAAATGACCAAATATATGAAAAAATGCTCAAAATCACTAATCACCAGGGAAATGCAAATTAAAACCACAATGAGACATCAGCCCATATCTGCTACAATAGCTATTATCAAAAGATAAAAGATAGCAAGTGTTGGTAAAAATGTGAAGAAAAGGGAACCCTTGTAAACTGTTGGTGGAAATATAAATTACTACAACCATTTAGAAAAACAGTATGAGTTTCCTCAAAAAAGTAAAATATAGAGTTGCTATATGCTCCAGAAGTCCCACCTCTGGGTATATATCCAAAGGGGTTGAAATCAGTATGTAGAAAAGATGCGTGCACTCCCATATTCATTGCAGCATTATTCACAATAACAAAGATATGAAATCAACCTAAGTGCCATGGATGAATGCATAAAGATAATGTGCTGTATATATATACAATGAAATACCACTCAGCCTTAAAAAAGAAAGAAATACTATCATTTGTCTCAACATGGATGAACCTGGAGAATAATATGCTAAGTAAAATAAGATCACAAGTGATGTACCATGATTAATTGAGTGCACCTGTCTTAAAAGATAAGGCCAACCCAGAATTCTGTATCCTGCCAAACTAAGCTTCTTATATGAGGGAGAAATAAAGACTTTTCCAGATAAGCAATCACTGATAGAATTTGCAAAATCCAGACCGGCCTTGCAAGAAGTGCTTAGACCTGCATTATACACCAACCAGTGCAACAGACACCCACCTATGTAAAACTATGCAAAAGCTAAAACACCGGAAACCAGATTCCACAATGATGCAAGAGGTAAAACAAAAGACACCACCCAATAGAATAATCAGAAATTTACCCCAAATATCAATTCTCTCAATAAATGTAAATGGCTTGAACTGCCCATTGAAGAGATATAGGCTGGCTGAATGGATTAAAAAATACAAGCCAAGTATCTGTTGTCTTCAGGAAACACACCTTACACACAAAGACGCATTCAGACTCAAGGTGAAGTGATGGCATATAATTTTCAAGGCTAATGGAAACCAAAAGAAATCCGGAGTAGCCATCCTTATTTCAGATGATATAAACTTTAAAGCAACAAAAGTAAAGAAGGACAAAAATGGACACTATATAGTGGTGAAGGGAAAAATCTTACAAGAGGATTTAACAATCCTAAATATTTATGCACCCAACACAGGAGCGCCCAGGTACATAAAGCAAATACTGCTAGATCTAGACAACATAAAAAACAGCAATGCCATAATAGCAGGGGACTTCAACACCCCACGGACGGAACTGGACGGATCCTCCAAACAAAAAATAAACAAAGAAACAAAGGAACTAAACAGGACTCTAGAACATTTGGGCCTAACAGATATCTACAGAACACTCCACCCAAATAACACTGAATATACATTCTTCTCATCAGCTCATGGAACTTTCTCTAAAATTGACCACATCCTAGGCCGCAAAACAGATCTAAACAAATTCAAAAAAATAGAAATCATACCATGTATCTTTTCAGACCACAGCGGAATAAAATTAGAAATCAATTCCAGCAGAAACACATCTTCATCCAAAAACTTGGAAACTAAACAATCTGTTGCTGAACGACTATTGGGTCAAGGAGGAGATTCAAATGGAAATCAAGAGATTCTTCGAACTAAACGTTAATGGGGACACAAGTTATCAAACTCTGTAGGATACAGCAAAAGCAGTCCTGAGAGGAAAACTTATCGCCTTAAATGCCCACATACAAAAGACAGAAAGGTCACAAATCAGCAAACTAATGAATCATCTTAAGGAAATGGAAAAGGAAGAGCAAAGCAATCCTAAAGCCAGCAGAAGAAAAGAAATAACCAAGATCAGAGCAGAATTAAATGAAATCGAGAACAAAAGAATAATACAGAAGATTAATAAAATGAAAAGTTGGTTCTTTGAAAAGACAAACAAAATAGACAGGCCACTTGCCAGGATGACCAGAAGCAGAAAGGAAAGGACTCTAATAAGCTCAATTAGAAATGAAAAAGGAGAGGTCACAACTGATACCATGGAAATACAAAACATCATCTTTGAATACTACAAAAATCTCAATGCCCACAAACACAAAAACGTGGAGGAAATAGACAAATTCTTAGAAACATACTACCTCCCTAGTCTCAACCAGGAAGAAACAGAATTTCTTTTTTCTTTTTTTCTAATTTATTTTTTTAATTTCAGAATATCATGGGGGTACAACACTTTGGCCATTCACATTGCCCCTGTTCTGCCCGTGTCAGAGCCATAATCGTGGTCGTCTCCCAAACTGTGCTCCCCACATCCATTCAGTGAGAGTTTTTACCATCCCTTCCACCCCCCTCCCGCCCGCCCACCCTCTGATGAATGTTATTGCCCTGTGTGATGTAAGTGTTCATCAGTTAGTACCAGTTTGATGGTGAGTACCAGTGATGCTTGTTTTTCCAATCCTGTGACACTTCGCTTCGAAGAATGGGTTCTAGCTCCAACCAGGATAATACCAGATGTGTTAATTCACTGTTGTTCCTTATTGCTGAGTAATACTCCATGGTATACATATACCACATTTTATTGATCCACTCATGTATTGATGGGCACCTGGGTTGAGCAGATGTTTTTATTATAAAATGTCTTTTTTTCTTTTGGATAAATACCCAGTAGTGGGATTGCTGGGTCAAATGGTAATTCTACTTTTAATTCTTTGAGGTATCTCCATATTCTTTTCCATAGAGGTTGTACTAATTTGCAGTCCCACCAGCAGTGTATGAGTGTTCCTACCTGTCCACATCCCCGCCAACATTTGTTATTTGGGGATTTTTTGATATGAGCCAATCTCACTGGAGTTAAGTGATATCTCATTGTGGTTTTGATTTGCATTTCCCTGATGATTAGAGAAGTTGAGCACTTTTTATATGTTTGCTGGCCATCATTCTGTCTTCTTTGGAAAAGTTTTTGTTCATGTCCTTTGCCCATTTTTTAATAGGGTTGTTTGATTTTTTCTTGTTGATTTTCCTAAGTTCTGTATAGATTCTGGTTATAAGCCCTTTATCAGAGGTGTAGCATGCAAATATTTTCTCCCATTCTGTAGGTTGTCTGTTCACTCTAGTGATAGTTTCCTTGGCTGTGCAGAAGCTTTTCAATTTGATCAGGTCCCATGTATTTATTTTTGTTGCTGCTGTGATTGCTTTGGGGGTCTTCTTCATAAATTCTTTGCCTAGGCCAATGTCCATAAGAGTTTTTCCAACGTTTTCTTCGAGAATTCTTATGGTTTCATGTCTTAGGTTTAGATCTGTTATCCATTGTGACTTGATTTTTGTGAGAGGTAAGAGGTGTGGGTCCACTTTCAGTCTTCTACATATGGCCATCCAATTTTCCCAGCACCATTTGTTGAATAGGGAATCTTTTCCCCAGTGTACGTTTTTCTGGAATTTGTCAAAGATCAGGTGACTGTATGAGGTTGGTTTTATATTTGGGTTCTCAGTCCTGTTCCATTGGTCTACGTGTCTGTTCTTGTGCCAATACCATGCAGTTTTGGTTACTATAGCCTTGTAGTATACTTTGAAGTCTGGTAGACAGATGCCTCCCAATTTGTTCTTTTTGCTTAAGATTGCTTTGGCTAGACAGGGTCTTCTCTGGTTCCACACGAAGCGTAGAATTATTTTTTCTAGATCGGCAAAAAATGATGTTGGTATTTTGATAGGGATTGCATTGATTCTGTAAATTAATTTAGGTAGCAAAGCCATTTTTACTATGTTGACTCTGCCTATCCAAGAGCATGGTAAGGCTTTCCATCTATTTACATCCTCTGCAATTTCCTTTCTCAGTGTTTCATAATTCTCTCTATATAGGTCTTTGACCTCCTTAGTTAGATATATTCCTAAATATTTAATTTTCTTTGTTGCTATTGCAAAAGGTATAGCATCTTTAATTTGTTTCTCGGCTTGATTGTTATTAGCATATATGAAGGCTATGGATTTGTGTGCATTAATTTTGTATCCTGAGACTTTGCTGAATTCATTTATCAATTCCAGTAATCTCTTGGTTGAATCCTTGGGGTTTTCCATATATAATATCATATCATCTGCGAATAGTGAAAGTTTGACCTCTTCTGCCCCTATCTGGACGCCCCTGATTCCTCTGTCTTGTCTAATTGCTGTGGCCAGGACTTCCAGCACTATGTTGAAAAGAAGTGGAGATAGTGGACACCCTTGTATGGTGCCAGTTTTAAGGGGGAATGCCTTCAATTTTTCCCCATTCAGTATGATATTGGCTGTGGGTTTATCGTATATGGCTTTAATAGTTTCTAGGAATGAGCCATTTATGCCTATATTGTTAAGAGTTCTTATCATAAAAGGGTGTTGGATTTTGTCAAAAGCCTTTTCTGCATCTATTGAAAGGATCATATAATCTTTGTTCTTGCTTTTATTTATATGGTGAATTACATTTACAGATTTGCGTATGTTGAACCATCCCTGCATCTCAGGAATGAAGCCCACCTGATCATGATGGATTATTTTTTTGATGTACATTTGAATTCGGTTTGCAAGGATTTTATTGAGAATTTTTGCATCTATATTCATAAGGGATATTGGTCTGTAGTTTTCTTTTTTTGTTGTGTCCTTTCCTGGCTTTGGTATCAAGGTGATATTGGCTTCGTAGAATGAGCTTGGGAGGATTCCATCCTTCTGGATATTTTCAAATAATTTCTGCAGTATAGGCACCAGTTCTTCTTTGTAGGCTTGGTAGAATTCAGGTGTGAACCCATCTGGTCCGGGACTTTTTTTTGTGGGTAGATTTTTAATTACTGCTTCAATTTCGGTGCTTGATATTGGTCTGTTTAGAAATTCAGTTTCTTCCTGGTTGAGCCTAGGGAGGTAGTGTGTTTCTAAGAATTTGTCCATTTCCTCCACGTTTTCGTGTTTGTGGGCATAGAGATTTTGTAGTATTCAAAGATGATGTTTTGTATTTCCATGGTATCAGTTGTGACTTCTTCTCTCTCATTTCTAATTGAGCTTATTAGAGTCCTTTCCTTTCTGCTTCTGGTCAACCTGGCAAGTGGCCTGTCTATTTTGTTTATCTTTTCAAAGAACCAGCTTTTCGTTTCATTGATCTTCTGTACTGTTCTTTTGTTCTCGATTTCATTTAATTCTGCTCTAATTTTGGTTATTTCTTTTCTTCTGCTGGTTTTAGGATTGCTTTGCTCTTCCTTTTCCATTTCCTTAAGATGATTCATTAGTTTACTGATTTGTGACTTTTCTGTCTTTTGGATGTGGGAATTTAGGGCGATAAGTTTTCCTCTCAGGACTGCTTTTGCTGTATCCCACAGATTTTGATAACTTGTGTCCCCATTATCGTTTAGTTCGAAGAATCTTTGATTTCATTTTGAATCTCCTCTTTGACCCAAAATCATTCATCAATAGATTGTTTAGTTTCCAAATTTTTGGAGGAAGATGTGAGTTTCTGTTGGAATTGATATCTAATTTTATTCCGCTGTGGTCTGAAAAGATACATGGTATGATTTCTATTTTTTGAATTTGTTTAGATCTGTTTTGTGGCCTAGGATGTGGTCAATTTTAGAGAAAGTTCCATGAGCTGATGAGAAGAATGTATATTCAGTGTTATTTGGGTGGAGTGTTCTGTAGATATCTGTTAGGCCCAAATGTTCTAGAGTCCTGTTTAGGTCTTTTATTTCTCTATTTAATTTTTGTTTGGAGGATCTGTCCAGTTCCGTCAGTGGGGTGTTGAAGTCTCCTGCAATTATGGCATTCCTGCTTATTATGTTGTCTAGATCTAGCAGCATTTGCTTTATGTACCTGGGTGCTCCTGTGTTGGGTGCATAAATGTTTAGGATTGTTAAATCCTCTTGTGAAATTTTTCCCTTCACCACTATATAGTGTCCATTTTTGTCCTTCTTTACTTTTATTGCTTTAAAGTTTATGTCATCTGAAATGAGGATGGCTACTCCAGATTTCTTTTGGTTTCCATTAGCCTGAAAAATTGTATTCCATCCTTTCACCTTGAGTCTGAATGCGTCTTTGTGTGTAAGGTGTGTTTCCTGAAGACAACAGATACTTGGTTTGTATTTTTTAATCCATTCAGCCAGCCTATGTCTCTTCAATGGGCAGTTCAAGCCATTTACATTTATTGAGAGAATTGATATTTGGGGTAAATTTCTGATTATTCTGTTGGGTGGTATCTTTTGTTTTACCTCTTGCGTCATTGTGGAATCTGGTTTCTGGGGTTTTAGCCTTTGCATAGTTTTACATAGGTGGGTGTCTGTTGCTCTGTTTAGTGTATAATGCAGGTCTAAGCATTTCTTGCAAGGCCGGTCTGGTTTCGCAAATTCTATCAGTGATTGCTTATCTGGAAACGGTCTTTATTTCTCCCTCATATAAGAAGCTTAGTTTGGCAGGATACAGAATTCTGGGTTGACCTTTGTTTTGTTTTAGGAGATTGATGATGTCTCCCCATTCCCTTCTGGCTTGTAAGGTTTCAGCTGAGAAATCTGCAGTTAATCTGATGGGTTTCCCTTTGTAGGTTACCTCCTTTTTTGTCTTACAGCTCTGAGGAGTGCCTCTTTTGTGTTTACTTTGGTCAGTCTAATAATTATGTGGCGTGGTGAATGCCTTTTCACGTTGACTCTCCCAGGAGTCCTGTGTGCTTCTTGTACTTGGATATCGAGATTTCTGGCTAAGCCATGGAAATTTTCCTCTATTATTCCTTCAAATAATTTTCCAGCCCATGCAAATTTTCTTCCTCTCCCTCAGGGATACCTATTATCCTTATGTTTGGCCTCTTTACATAATCCCACATTTCTTGTATGCTTTTTTCCTGCCTCTTGTTTTTGTGTTCTTTCTCTTCAGCTGATTTATTTAGCGCATAGGAGCTGTCTTCTAGCTCTGAAATTCTTTCCTCTGCATGGTCCAGCCTATTCTTAAGGCTTTCTACTGTGTTTTGTAGATCCTTGAATGCTTCTTTCATTTCTATGATTTCTATTTGATTTTTCCGTAATATTTCTATTTCTTTGGAGAATTTTTCATTCATTTCTTGCATTTTTCTTGTGGTTTCTTTGTGCTGGGATTCAATTTTCTCTTGAATTTCATTGAGCTTTCTTATAATCCATAAACGAAATTCCTCTTCTGTCATTCTACCCATTTCATTTGGGTTGGTATCCATTGTTGAGGAACTGATAATTTCTTTTGGGGGTGACTTTTCACTCTGATTTTTCATGTTCCCTGAGTTCTTTCGCTGGTTTTTTCTCATCTGGCCTCTTGTTCGAGAGCTGGGGGTGTTAGAGCTAGTTTATGGTCCTGTCACCAGGCCCACAATTATTTTTCCTTGGCAAAGCCAAGGAGAGAAGTAGTGGCCTGTATTGCCTTAGGTGTATTTTAGCAAGTTTGTTGGATCTTGAGTTAACTCTGACCTGTGGTCTTCTCCTCTTCCCAGTGGAGTGTGGTGAGAATGACCTCCCAGCTTGGGCTCTGAGCTAATGGATTGTACTTGAGAATATGAGTCCTCCGCTCCCTATTAGCTAGGTATTCTGTTATGTCCGTGGCAGACTCTGATTCCCCAGTTGGGGTATGCGAAAGCCCTGTGCTTTGGGAGGGGTCTTGTAGCTCCTAGGGGTTACGTTGACCCTGCTCTTCCTGAGGTTCTGGTAGAAACACAATTTCCTTTGGCTGCAGTGTGAGAGCTGAGTTGGGAAAATTCTACACAGCTCAGAGGTTGCTCATCTAGCCACGTGTGGCTGCCCTTCTGATGTGTGTCTCCGCGTGATACTGGTTGATAGGGGGATCTCCAATTGTGCACCCCTTTTCCACCACTAGACCTCAAGGCAAGGCAGGTGGCCGTCTCTATCCCCAGCAGTCTCCACCGGGGGGATGTTCCCACGGGGAGGGGGGAGTAGTGGCCGCTGGAAGCGCTCCTGGATGGCGCGAAATTCCCTATTGAAGTGGGCAGGATTATGGGGAGCTGCTCTGGTTCAGCCTGTGGCTCTTGAGGTATTTGGTTGTCATGGGAACCAGCAGTTATACCAAATGAGTCACTATAGCCAGCAACCTTCAAAATGAGCGATCTCTGGGGTACAGGAGGGCTGGGATCTGAAGGGCGGGCACTAGGACTAGCACGGAGCGGACTTGTCGGAGGCCAGAGCTGGGGTAGCAGGACCAGATGGACGAGCTGCAAACTGTTTCCAATACTCAAAGGTCCCACCGCTACAGTTCCGGGATCTCGACCCACCTGGAACCCACGGATGCAGCTGTCCCTGGCCACCACAGGCAAAGCCTGTCTCGCCCCAGCATAAGAGCCCCGGGCTGGGTCGGGGCGGAGCTAGAGACGGGGCTCACGGCTCCTCGCGGGCGGCTGTAAAGATGGCTGCCGCCGCCAGCCTGGCGCACAGCCGGGCTCCGATCTCGCCGGGAGCGCAGTTTTTCTCCGCCGGTAGTTGTTAGCAACCTCTAAGGGCGCGTCCCGCTCTCCGATAAACTCCTGGGCCCAGTCCCGCTGACTTCTAGTGGCGCAGTGCCGGCCTGCGGGTTCCCGCGCACTGTCCCGGGAAGTTGAATCTCGGTCCCCGCCCAGTTCCTCCCCAGCCCTCGGCAGTCTCTGTATATTGTAGCTGCGAGTTGTGTTTGGCTCTGGCTACTTCCTCCTCTCCACAGGGCTCGCCGTCCCGAGCAACCGCTCTGTCCCAACTCTGGGATTGTCCCTGACTGCGTGTATGGGGAGGCGCGTAACCGCTTGGGGGGCAGGTTGCGCTGCGCCGACCTGGCGAGCGCATCCTTCCCGCGCTCTGGGCTCTATTGTGCTCCGTGCGCCCTCCGATCTTTGTGAAAATTTTGTACCTGTTTTCTTGGGCTGGGCGTTCGGCGTTGTTTCTCTGTAATTCGCAATGCTGTTTTCGGAGTGAGCGGTCCGTGCTCGCAGGCAGCTGCTGGCGTTCTTCACCTCCTTTCCTGGGAGCGGTACGGTGGGAGGACCCTATCACACCGCCATTTTTTTCGACCAAGAAACAGAATTTCTAAACAGACCAATATCAAGCACTGAAATTGAAGCAGTAATAAAAAATCTTCCCACAGAAAAAGTCCCGGACCAGATGGGTTCACACCTGAATTCTACCAAGCCTACAAAGAAGAACTGGTGCCTATACTGCAGAAATTATTTGAAAATATCCAGAAGGATGGAATCCTCCCAAACTCATTCTACGAAGCCAATATCACCTTGATACCAAAGCCAGGAAAGGACACAACAAAAAAAGAAAACTACAGACCAATATCCCTTATGAATATAGATGCAAAAATTCTCAATAAATTCATTGCAAACTGAATTCAAATGTACATCAAAAAAATAATTCATCATGATCAGGTGGGCTTCATTCCCGAGATGCAGGGATGGTTCAACATATGCAAATCTATAAATGTAATTCACTATATAAATAAAAGCAAGAACAAAGATTATATGATCCTTTCAATAGATGCAGAAAAGGCTTTTGACAAAATCCAGCATCCTTTTATGATAAGAACTCTTAACAATATAAGCATAGATGGCTCATACATCGAAACTATTAAAGCCATATACAATAAAACCACAGCCAATATCATACTGAATGGGGAAAAATTGAAGGCATTCCCCCTTAAAACAGGAACTAGACAAGGGTGCCCACTATCTCCACTTCTTTTCAACATAGTGCTGGAATTCCTGACCAGAGCAATCAGACAAGACAGAGGAATCAGGGGCATCCAGATGGGGACAGAAGAGGTCAAACTTTCACTATTCGCAGACGATATGATATTATACGTAGAAAACCCCAAAGATTCAACCAAGAAATTACTGGAATTGATAAATGAATTCAGCAAAGTCTCAGGATACAAAATTAATGCACACAAATCCATAGCCTTCATATATGCTAATAAAAATCAAGCCGAGAAACAAATTAAAGATGCAATACCTTTCACAATAGCACCAAAGAAAATTAAATATTTAGGAATATATCTAACTAAGGAGGTCAAAGACCTATATAGAGAGAATTACGAAACACTGAGAAAAGAAATTGCAGAAGATTTAAATAGATGGAAAACCCTACCATGCTCTTGGATAGGCAGAGTCAACATAGTAAAAATGGCCTTGCTACCTAAAGTGATTTACAGAATCAATGCAGTCCCTATCAAAATACCAACATCATTTTTTGCCGATCTAGAAAAAATAATTCTACGCTTCGTGTGGAACCAGAGAAGACCCCGTCTAGCCAAAGCAATCTTCAGCAAAAAGAACAACTTGGGAGGCATCTATCTACCAGACTTCAAACTATACTACAAGGCTATAGTAACCAAAACTGCAAGGTATTGGCACAAGAACAGAGACGTAGACCCATGGAACAGGACTGAGAACCCAAATATAAAACCAACCTCATACAGTCACCTTATCTTTGACAAATTCCAGAAAAACGTACACTGGGGAAAAGATTCCCTATTCAACAAATGGTGCTGGGAAAACTGGATGGCCATATGTAGAAGACTGAAACTGGACCCACAACTCTCACCTCTCACAAAAATCAACTCACAATGGATAACTGATCAAAACCTAAGACATGAAACCATAAAATTCTCGAAGAAAATGTTGGAAAAACTCTTATGGACATTGGCCTAGGCCAAGAATTTATGAAGAAGACCCCCAAAGCAATCACAGCAGCAACAAAAATAAATACATGGGACCTGATCAAATTAAAAAGCTTTTGCACAGCCAAGGAAGCTATCACTAGAGTGAACAGACAACCTACAGAATGGGAGAAAATATTTGCATGCTACACATCTGATAAAGAACTGATAACCAGAATCTATACAGAACTTAGGAAAATCAACAAGAAAAAATCAAACAATGGGCAAAGGACATGAACAGAAACTTTTCAAAAGAAGACAGAATAATGGCCAGCAAACATATAAAAAATTGCTCAACTTCTCTAATCATCAGGGAAATGCAAATCAAAACCACAATGAGATATCACTTAACTCCAGTGAGATTAGCTCCTATCAAAAAATCCCCAAACAACAAATGTTGGCGGGGATGTGGACAGATAGGAACACTCATACACTGCTGGTGGGACTGCAAATTAGTACAACCTCTATGGAAAGTAATATGGAGATACCTCAAAGAATTAAAAGTAGAATTACCATATGACCCAGCAATCCCACTACTGGGTATTTACCCAAAGGAAAAAAAGACATTTTATAATAAAGACATCTGCTCACGAATGTTTATAGCAGCACAATTCACAATTGCAAAGATGTGGAAACAACCCAGGTGCCCATCAATACATGAGTGGATTAACAAAATGTGGTATATGTATACCATGGCGTATTACTCAGCAATAAAAATCAATGGTGAATTAACACATCTGGTATTATCCTGGTTGGAGCTAGAACCCATTCTTCGAAGCGAAGTGTCACAGGAATGGAAAAACAAGCACCACTGGTAGTCACCATCAAATTGGTACTAACTGATCAACACTTACATCACACAGGGCAATAATATTCATCAGGGGGCGGGCAGGTGGGAGGGGGGTGGAGGGGATGGGAAAAACTCTCACTGAATGGATGCGGGGAGCACAGTTTGGGGGATGACCATGATTGTAGCTCTGACACGGGCAGTGCATGGGCAATATATATAGCCAAAGTGTTGTACCCCCATAATATTCTGAAATTAAAAAAAAAAAAAAAATTTCTAATCAACTGTTTGAAACCAGTTGAGTTTGTTAGTAGGATCCAGGATTGAACTAGTCCTTTGACTCCTCAGATGATTAAGAAAACACACCTTTGTCTTTAGATACTATGAGAATTAGTATTGAGAATAGAGTTACAACTGGGTTGAGTTTTTTGTTGTTGTTTTTTAGAGATGGGGTCTTGCTATGTTACCCAGCCTGAAAAGCAGTGGCTATTCACAAGCACGATCATAGCCTCAAACTCCAGGTCTCAAACGATCCTCCTGCCTCAGCCTCCTGAGTAGCTGGGACTATAGGTTTGTGCATCACCATGCTGGGCTTGGGTTGAATTTTCACAGCTGTACGTGTATAAAATGCCCAGATCTAGTAAAAATGAAACACACTGGTTACTTGGTTCTCCCCTCCCTCCTTCCTTCCCTTTTTTCCTTCCATAAATTTTTACTAAGTGTTTACTATTATGTACAACTATATTTGACATACAAAAATCAATTTAAAAGCCCCTCTCCTTATGTACTTACAACCTCTGCAAATATGCTTCAGATGGAACTGGTTCATTAAGTAATGCTTCATCCTCTTGCCTATGCTCAACTTCTTTCAACTTTTCTCATAAATGCTTTGTTACAAAACTTACACGCACACGCACACACACACATTTCTTCTTATCTGGAATTTATTCACATTTATTTTTAAGTGATGTGAGAATTTAAGCATGTTTCATTGGTGGAATCAAAGCCATGATGATACACAGGGAAAGAATTACTTTCATGCCTGGTATTACTCATGATTCTATTATATAAATGAGTTTAAGTGTTCTAAAATTCTTCACACAGCAGTGCTTAATAAATATCTGTAGATATCACTGTTTTATTTAGTATGTTTTCAATGCATACAGAAATAATATTTCTATGCATGTATAATGAAAATGCATTAACTTATTTTCAACTTGTACTATTAATATTTCATCTGTGTCCTGAGGTTATAGGGCATTTATTCATTTATTCAACAGATATGTATTTAATGCCTATTATATGCCATGAGTTGTACTGCATAATGATGATTAAATGATCAAAAATAGCTACAGTCCCTGTCTTAAAGGAACTTGCAGACTAACATGGGGTAAACAAGCACAAATCACAATGTAGAATATGTGCTGTAATAGGAAAGGATGATATTCAGTGAAAGCAAAAAAGCTATTTGAACAATATCTGGGGGTTTGGGAAGCCTTTAATGAAGAAATGATGTTTAAGTCATGTCCTAAAGAATAAGAAAAATTAAGCAGATGAAGAATGAGTGTTCTAGGCAGATTAATTCGAGACTTCAGCTTTAGGTAACGGGGATCTAGGAAATTCAGATCAAACCTTTTACTTAAAAACTGAAAAGGCTGAATAACATATACAAACAATATTCCTTAAAAGCATCAAAGAGCTAACAAGGTAATGAGGTATTACAGGCCTTGTAATCAAAGCTGGTTTTACTTGGAAGAGGTATGCTAATACTGACTTTGGCAATCTTGAGCAGCTCGTGATTCAAAATGAAACCCTAGTTAACCACAAGAATGGGAACTCTGATAAATCATTCCTGACTTTAAGTGGAGAGTTTGAAAGGCTACAGTCTTAAGACAGGGTGAACAGTGAATAAAATAGCCCTTGAATGAACTCTCATCTCAGTTTTATTACTTCATTCTGGGTAGTTCATAACATTTCAAGCCTTGAACTTGTATTGAGGAAGTTCTGAAATACTTAGCAGAAGAAACAAAAACCTACTCTGAAAAAGAAACCGTCATCTTATGCCTCAAATTATGCCATAAAGTGTTTTTTTTCAAATACAAACTTCCTTTTACAGAGTCAGCGATGACTGGGTGTGCAAAAAACCAATATATCAACACTGAGAACCAGTAGGAACAACAGAAATATTCACTTAAAAAACTCAAATATTAGAATAACCAGACATAGACTATCAAACAACCATGCTTACTATGTTCGAAGAAATAAAAGTCAACAAATAAAATATGAGCCTCAAAATTTCAAGAAGGAACTAAAACTTTTAAAATCATAAGGCAAGTTTGAAAAAAAAAACACAGAAATTTTATAAGTAAAAAACAATGACCAAAATTAAGAACAAGATTAAGAGATGATTAAAGGAGAACTAATTAACCAGAAATTGATTAGAGGATCCCATTAAGAACACAGCATGAAGAGACAAGATGGTGAGGGGAAACAAACAGAACAGATAGAGGATACATGGAGAAGGTTTAATATATACTGAATTGGCACCCCAGATATAAAAAAGTGGAAGAGAATGGCACAGTGGCAATATGTGAAAAAAATAGAAACTAAGACATTTCTAAAACTGAGGAACGAAACTGATACATTGTTTCAAGGATCCCAAGAAATCCCAGCCATGACAAATACATTTTTCAAAAACTCCACATCTAGACACGCCATTATAAAAGAGAAAGACCAAAACAAAGAGGAAATCTCAAAAGCAGCTAGAGAAAGCACAGACTACCTTTAAAGAAACTATTTAGATTGATAGTCACCTTCTAAACAGAAACAATGGAAACCAGAAGGCAATGAAATGATATATCTGAAATGAAGTATTCAGTACATTAAATAAAAAAAAAAAAAAAATTTCAACTTAGAATTCTATAGTCAGCAAAATGGTCTTCAAGATTAGGGAGAAATTAAGACATTTTCAAGAAGCAGAATTTTGTCACTAATAGACCTACACTTAAAGGAATAATAAACAAGTTAGTTCAGACAGAAGTAATGATAAAAAATGATCCCAGATGGAAGGTAATGGATGAAGAAAAGAATTAAGAGAGAGAAAGCAAACTGGAAGAAGAAAAATTATGTTAATATTAGACTTTGGTAAGTTAAGGATGCATTTTTTTTAATTCTCATACTAAAGATGAGTTTATAACTATAATACTGATAGGGAAAAGTAAATGCAATTGTGGAAAAATGCTGATTCTAACTAAAAGGGCAAAAAGGATAAAAATTAAATCACAAATTTAGATGATAGGTTTAAATTCTAGTACATCAGTGTTTACATTAAATATACATGGACCAAATGCTCCAATCAGAAGAAAAATATTTTCAGATTATTTCTAAAGATCTAACTATTTGCACTTGTAAGAGACATTTAAAACATAAAGATTCCAAATGGTTGAAAACAAGAGTACACAAAAAGATACCCATGATGACAAAAGAGAACAGATGTTTCTATATTAATATCAGACAAAGCAGACGTTAATGCCTTTAAAAGGTATTTCCAGAGAGTATAAAAAGAATAACTTCAAAATGACAAAAAAATGGCAATTTTAAAATTGTATGCACCATTTAAGATATCCTCACAATATTGAGATAAATTTTCAGCACAATAAGAAGAAATGGATTCTATAAGCATTGGAGGATTTTAATATACCTACACGTAGTTCTCAGTAACTAAAAGAAGTAGACCAAAAAAATAGTAAAAATATAGATTAATTGAACACAATTACAAACTTGACCTACTGGACATATAGAGAACTATATAACTCCAATGTACAGAATATACATTTTTAAACAGAGGATTTTCAAAAAGTGACCATAAATAAAGGGTCATAAAATATGTCTTGACAAGTTTCAAAATGTTGAAATTACACAAAATATATACTCAGACCACTCTTTAATTATGCTAGAAATCAACAACAAATAGGTAACGTAGTAATACTGACATGTAACTAAAATAATACTTAGATCCAGATATGCACATATAAGAAAAGAAGTATGCCTGTGAAGTAATGAACCAAATATACATTTCAAGATGTTAGAAAAAGAATCAGCAAAAAAATTAGAAAATAAGGGGAATAAAAGAGTAGATATTAATGAAATAAAAAAAAAAGCAATCAAAAGAATCAACAAAGACCAAGATTAGGTTCTTTGAAATGACTAATCAATTTGAGAAACTGGAGGGAAGAGGAAGATGGTGAACTAGAAGCACCCTGCACACTGCACACGCTGCTGTCATGGAGAGGACTGAAAGTGGCAAGTGGATATCACCTTCAGATCAGTCTTCTAAGGGAGAACATTTGGAATCAAAAGAAAGGTGACAGGAGGCACCCAAAGTGAAGGAGAGGGAAGAGAGGCGACCTGCTTTGCGGGATTGGAGGTACACGGGGAAGGCGCCCACATGTAGGGAAGAGTCAGAGGAGAGATTCCCAGGACTCCACACACTCCCCACAGTGATTGCTATCCAAGCTGCAGGAGGACCCTCCACTGCAGAAGGCCACAGGACTGACATAAGGAGTTGACTGGAGACTGCAGTGGCACTGCTCCAGAGAGAAGGCACAGCAGGAACCTACTGTCTTGCGAACCATGGGTACTACAGCTGGCACCATCTTGAAGTCCCAGACCTAGAGCACTGCCTCTACCATTACTACTGCCTCCCCATCATTCCTGCTGGACCAGAGAGGGAGCAGGGAGGCCAGGCACTCTTGTGAGTCCCCTCGGCAGGAGCTGTGGTGATCCTGCTGCCACTGGGGAACCTGGGCGAGGTGAATGCTCAGGCTGCAGTGGGCCAACAATCACTGCTGCCCATTGATGTGGGCAGGGCTGCACTCAAGCCAGCACAGGATGACAAATGCTGCCACCTGTGGATCCAAGTGGGGCAGCTTTCAAGCTGACACAGGCTAACAATAGCCAGTGCCTGTAGGTGTGGGCAGGGTTATACTCAAGCCAGCATAGGCTGACAAATGCTGCTGCCCATGGATTTGAGTGGGGCAGTTCTCAAGACAGCGCAAGCTGAAAATCACTGTAGTCTGTCAACTTGGGCAAGGCAGCTCTTAAACCCTTGCAGGCTGACAAATGCCACCACCCATGGATCTGAGTGGGGCTGCCCTACAGCCAGCATGGGCTGACAATCATTGCTGCTGACAGAACTCGGTAGGGCAATCACTCATTCTGATCACCAGTGACAACCACAGAGGAATGGTGAGACAGGAGATGCAGAAGAGCAGCAATGATGAATGCTCATCTGCCCATCTCCTGTTGGGTCAATCCTCTGGAGTAGGACAAAAGTGTACCATCCAGGGACCTTTCCTTCTTGAAAGTTCCCAGCAGAGGAAAACAGGTACATTGCAAGCTTATCTGTCTTGAGCTGACAGAAGAGGTTTCAGATGTGAAGGAACCGGAATATGAACTCTGGCAACATGACAAAAAAAGCTGATTCAACATCCCCAAAGAATTACAATAGGTCTCCAGCTACAGACCCCAACCTACAGGGAATAGTTGAAATGTCAGGGATGGAATTCAGAATATGGATGTCAAATAAGATGAATGGGATTGAAGAGAAAGTTGAAAACCAACACAAAGAAGCCAAAAAATATTTCAGGACATACATGAAAAAAATGAAAAAGTCACTAAAGAGATAGACACCATAAGAAAATATAAAACAAAACTTAAAGAAATGAAAGAGTCATTTAGGAAATTTCAAAATATAGCAGAAAGCTTTAATAACAGGTTAAACCAAGCAGAAGAAAGAATTTCAGACCTTAAAGACAAGGCTTTTGAACTAACACCGTCAATTAAAGATGCAGAAGAAAGAATAAAAAAGAATAAACAATCACTCAGAGAAACATGGGACTATGCAAAGCTGGCCAATATAAGAATTATGTTTACCCCTAAGGGAGAACAAGAAAAAGCAAAAAGCATGGAAAACCTATTCAATGGAATATTGAGGAAAATTCCCCTGGTATTGCCAGACATTCAGATATCCAGATACAAGATGGTCACCAAACATCTGGAAGACTCATGGCAAATAAGACACCTTCAAGACATACAATCATCAATGTGGCAAAAGTCAAAATGGAGGAGAAAATTCTACAAGCTACAAGACGCAAGCAACAAATATCCTACAAAGGAAAACTCATCAGGCTAACAGCAGATTTCTCAGCAACGACATTACAAGCCAAAATGGATTGGGGCCTCATTTTTAGCCTTCTTAAACAGAACAACTGCCAACCAAGAATTTTGTACCCTGCAAAATTAAGTTTCACAAATGATGGAGAAATAAAGACTCTTCCAGACAAGCAAACACTAAGGGAATTTGTCAGTACTAGACTTACCCTAGAGGAAATGTTCAGAAGTAAACTACACAGGACACAGAACAATATATACTCACCGATGTAAAAACATACAAAAGTTAAATCTCACAGCTCATATAAAACAGTAGCATAAGAGTAAAAACAAAACAACAAAGTATCATTAAACATAATGAACAGAACAGATTCCCACATGGCAATACTAACATTGAATATGGACAGTATTCATGCTCCACTTAAAAGACATGAACTTCCTGAATTGATGAAAAATCACAATCCAAATATTTGTTGTCTCCAAGAAACCCATCAAAATCACAAAGAATCACACAGACTCAAAGTAAAGGGATGGAAAAAAATATTTCACGCAAACGGAAACCCAAAGTGAACAGGCGTAGTCATTCTTATATCAGATAAAACTGACTTTAAATCAACAATGGTAAAAGAAGACAAAAATGATCATTATATAATGATAAAGGGAGCAATTCAGCAAGCAGACATAACAATCCTAAGTATAGATGCACTTAACACAGGAGCTCCCAGATTCATAAAGTAAATTCTACTAGAACTCAGCAAAGAAATAAGCAGTAGCACCATAACCACTGGTGACATCACCACTCCACTGATAAAACTGGACAGATTATTGAAGGAGAAAATCAACAAAGAAACACTGCACTTAAATAGGATGCCAGAACAAATTGACCCTTCAGACATCTACAGAGCATTCTACCCCAAAACTAAAGAATATACATTCTTCTCATCAGTACATGGAACATTTTCCAAGACTGATCATATCTTAGGCCACAAAACAAGCCTCAGAAAAATTCAGAAAAATAAAAATCACAGCATACACTTTCTCAGACCACAGTGGAATAAAACTAGGAAACAATTACAAGAGACACGCTCAAATCCATACAGAGTAATGGAAATTAAAAAACCTGCAGCTGAAAAATTCTTGAGTCAATGATGAAATTAAGAAGGAAATCAAAAGATGCTTCTAACTGAATGACAAAGGGAACACAAGCTTTCAAAATATGTGGGAAACAGAAAAAGCAGTGCTAAGGGGAAAGTCCATAGCCTTAAATGCTTACATCAAAAAGACCGAAAGATCACAAATTTGCAACCTAATGTCACATGTCAAGGAACTTGAAAACAAAGAACAAACCAAACCCAGAGTTAACAGAAGAAAAGAAATAACAAAGCTCAAAGCACAACTTAATTAAATAGAAACCAATAAACAATAGAAAAGATCAATGAACCAAAAAGGTGGTTCTTTGAAAAAATAAACAAATTTGATAGACCTCTAGCAAGATAAACCAGAAATAGAAGAGAAAGGACCCAAATAAGCTCAATCAGAAATGAAAAAGGACATATTACAACTGATACCACAGGAATACAAAATATCAGTACTACAAAAATCTCTACACACATAAACTAGAAAATGTAGAGGAAATGGAAACACACAGCTTCCCAAGCCTCAATCATGAAGAAATAGAAATCTTGAACAGACCAAAATTGAGCAACAAGATTGAAGCAGTAATAAAAAAAATCTCCCAACAACAAAAAAGACCCAGACCAGATAGATTGACAGTCAAATTCTAGAAGACCTTCAAAGAAGAACTGGTACCTATGCTAGAGAAATTATTCCATAACAATGAGAAGGATGGAATCCTTCCTAACTCATTCTGTGAAGCCAGTATCACCTTGATATCAAAGCCAGGAAAGGACACAATAAAAAAAGAAAACTATGCACCTATATCCCTTATGAATATAGATGCAAAAACCCTCAACAAAATACTTGCAAACCGAATTCAACAGCATATGAAAAAAATAATTCACCATGTTCAAGTGGGTTTCATCCCAGGGATGCAAGGATGGTTCAACATACACAAATCTATAAATGTGTTTCACCACATAAACAGAAGCAAAAACAAAGACTGTATGATCATCTCAGTAAATGCAGAAAAAGCATTTGATTAATTCCAGCATCCTTTCATGATAAAAACCCTAAACAAACTAGGCAGAGAAGTAACATATCTCAAAACGCTAAAAACTGTATATAACAAATCCACAGTCAACATCATACTGAATAGGGAAAAGTTGAAAGTATTCCCCCTAAGAACTGGAACAAGACAAGGGTGCCCACTGTCACCACTTCTATTCAACAACTAGTACTGGAAGTCCTACTCAGAGCAATCAGGCAAGCGAAAGAAATAAAGGGCATTCGTACTGGGAAAGAGGAGGTCAAACTGTCCCTGTTTGCAAATGATATGACCTTGTACCTAGAAAACCCTAAAGACTGCAGCAAAAGACTCCTAGAATTGATAAATAAATTCAGTGGGGCCACCGATTACAAAATGAATGTACACAAATCAGTAGCATTTCTATATACTAATAACAGTCAAGCTGAGAGTCAAATCAAAGACCCAATACTGTTTACAATAGCTATAAAGAAAATAAAATACTTAGGAATCTACTTAACCAAGGAGTTGAAATATCTATACAAGTAGAACTATGAAACACTGATAAAAGAAATCACAGATGACACAAACAAATGGAAACACATCTCATGCTCATGGTTTGGCAGAATCAAAATCTTTAAAATGTCCATACTACCCAAAGTGATTTACAGATTCAACACAATCCCCATCAAAATACCAGTGTCATATTTCACAGATTGAGAAAAAATAATTCTACGCTTCATTTGGAGCCAAAAAAGAGCCTGAATAGCCAAAACATTCTTAAGGAAAAAGAACAAATCTGGAGGCATCACATTACCAGACTTCAAATTATACTACAAGACTATAGTAACCAAAACAGCATGGTACTGTTATAAAAGTAGAGGCATAGACCAACGGAACAGAATAGAGAACCCAGATATAAAACAATCTGCCTACAACCAACTGACCTTCAACAAAGTAGACAACAGCATACACTGGGGAAGGGAAGCCCTATTCAATAAATGGTGCTGGGAAAACTGGATAGCCACATGCAGAAGAATGAAACAGGAACCCTATCTCTCACCATATTCAAAAATTAATTCCAGATGGATAAAAGTCTTAAATGTAAGGCATGAAACCATAAAAACTCAAGAAGAAAATGTAGGAAAACCTCTTCTAGACCTTGGCCTAGGCAAAGAATTTATGACTGAGACCCTGAAGGCAAGTATAGTAACAACCAAAAGAAATAAATGGGACTTGATTAAATTAAAAAGCTTCTGCAAAGCAAAGGAAATAATCAACTGAGTAAATAGACAACCTACAGAATGGGAGTAAATATTCACAAAGTATACATCCATTAAAGGGCTGATATCCAGAATCTACAAAGAACTTAAACAAATCAGCAAGAAAAAAAAAAAAAAAACAGCCCCATTAAAAAGTGGGCAAAGACATGAACAAAGTTTCTCAAAAGAAGATAGACAAATGGCCAAGAAGCATATGAAGAATCACTAATGATCAGGGAAATGCAAATTAAAACCACAATGAGATATCACCTTACCCCTGCCAAAATGGCCATTATTAAAAAGTCAATAAACAATAGATGCTGGCATGGATGCAGAGAGAAAGGAATGCTTATACACTGTTGGTGGGACTGCAAATTAGTACAATTTCTATGGAAAACAGTATGGAGATTCCTCAAAGAAATAAATGTAGACCTACCACTGGACTCAGCAATTCCACTATTGGGTAGCTACCCAAAGGAAAAAAAATCATTTTATCATAGAGACATCTGCACTAGAATGTTTATTGCAGCACAATTCACAATCACATAGATGTGGAATCAACCTAAGTGCCCATAAATTCAAGAGTGAATTAACAAAATGTGGTATATATACACTATGGAGTGCTACTCAGACATAAATAGGAATGAAATAATGTCTTCTCAGCAATTTGGATGGAACTGGAGACCATTATCTTAAATGAAGTATCTCAGGAATGGAAAAACAAACATCACATGTACTGTCTAATAATTGGGACCTAATCGGTGGGCAAACATAGGCACAAAGAAATGTAAAGGTCACTGGATATCAAGAAGGGGGAAAAGGGGATAGGAGGAGGAGGGGATGGGTAGAAACCTACCTATTGGGTGCAAAGAACACTATTCAGGTGATAGCACAATAAAAGCCCCAATTAAAGCATTATACAAGGTATTCATATAATAAAAACCTTTGTATCCCCTTAATATTTTGAAATTAAAAATTACAAAGGATATCTTGATAATTTCAGCACTTTTTTCTTAACAAAACACCAAAGGTAAACTTAAAAGATAAAGTGGACTACATTATAATTAAGAAATCACAATGAAAAACATAAAAATAAATAATAGGAATGTTTATTTATATAATATTTCCTAGGTGCCAGGCACTCTTTTTAGTGTTTCATATATGTTAATCAACAACCATGTGAGGCAGAACTATTATTATTCCAGTTTTTACAGAGGAGGCACAGAGAAATTAAATGACTTATCAAAGGTCAAACTGTTATTATGAGATACTGCTATTATTTGAATCAGACAGTCTGGCATCAAAGTTCATGCTTTTACCCGTAAGAAGGGTGAAAAGACAAGGCACAGTTTAGGCAACACATACAACTGTCCAGGAGTTAGCAAGCAGAATTTATCATATAAAGAACTTTCTGATTATGAATGACAGATAAACCAGTAGAAAAATGAACAAGAGATTTGAAAAGGCATTTCACAAACAGAGATGTCTAATGGTCAATACCGTAATCGGGGGAGTAAAAATTAAAGCCATAATGAGATGTCACTAAACAACCATCAGCTTTGCTAAAATTAAAAAATCTGTAAACATTAAGTGAAGCACAGGGGTGGAACAAAGACACCTTCCGTACACTGCTGCTGGGGATATAAATGTGTCATTTCAGGAAGCTGTGGATATTATCTAGTGAAGGTGAAAATGCACATATCATTTCTCTCCTTTATTCCTGAGTATGCATATTCTAGAGTTATGTGAATGCATATAGCCAAGAGACATGTATACCAGAATGATCCTAGACGCATTACTTCTAATAGCTAAAAACAAGAAACAGCCCATCAAGAGCAGAATGGATTTTTAAAAAGTTACACTCATACAATGTAACACAATACAATAATCAATATGAAGTAACTAGAGATACACACTAAAACATGTATAAACTTACAAACATAATTACAAAGTAAAAGAAGGAAAACATGGTTATAAAATTTCAAAAAAGGAAAGAACTAATCCTTAGTGTTTGGGAATGCATGTGCAATTGGTGAAACAATACAGACAAGCAAGGACACGACCACGACAAAGTCTGGATAGTGGTTAGCTTGGGGGATAGGGCAAAGGGAATAAGGAGGTTGTAATAGAAAAGAGACGTTGGAATGTTGGTGAGGTTTTAATTCTTTACTTAGGAGAGGATACACAGAGGTTCACTTTATTACCATTCATTATATAGTACATTGTGTTTAAGTCTGCATGTACATTGTGTCTTTTTCTTTATGTGTGTTTTACTTCACAATTAAAAAAAAAACATTTTAAGTGCTTTAGGCAGAGGGGATAAAATATCCAAAGATCCAAAGGCAAGTGATAACGTCCAGCCATCTAGAAATTAAAGACATTCATGATGGTCAGAGGAAAGAGAGTCAAAGGGAATTGCAGGTGGGAAGTGACAAGGGATGAAGCTGAACACCCAAAAGTTTCATAGTATCTGCTTTGAAATTCTATTAAAGTATTTGGAAGTTATAAGAGCAAGAAGGAGCCAATGAATGACTGTAAACAGGATAGTACCAGAGTAAGATTTGTGTTTGCGACATTTTATTCTGGCTTTTAGAGAATAATGGGCTAAGTAAGAGTAAGCAAGGATGCAGGCAGGAAGATAAGTTAGGTGGCTGTTGAGGTATTTTAGGACAAGGAGGTGATAACCTGAACTAAGGAAATGGCAGGGAGGATAGAAAATGATGGGTTCTGCAGTAACAAAAAGGAAAAATTTTCAGGACTTAATGAGTTATTGGACATGGAGACAATGAATAGAAAATGAAACTAAATGGATGACAGTGCCACTTCGGAGGGGGGAGGAGACAGGGAGGAGAGCAGAAATGAGGTGAAAATAATGAGAACCCTTTGGGGCTTTTTAAGTTTTTGGAGTCTCCAGGACATTCAAGATGAGATATCCAGTGAACACCACAGGTTTCTCATCTGTTCGATAGTGTCTGCTGGTCTAGGCACTGAGAATACAGGGGTGAAACGATAGAGGCACTGCTCTTATGAATACTTCACATAGCGGAAGCTCAGGTGAAAGCCAGTGTGGAGATAGGAATTGTGAGCCATCGTTTGTTTCACATTTCATATTTTTGGAATATAAAAATTACTAGCAAATAACAGTAAATATTTCAATAAAATCATAGTATATGATTCAGTAAATTGGATAAATAACAAATCAAAAGAACAGACAGAGTAGGGCAGGGTGGCATAATTGGTTTTTAAAACAAGCTAACTTGATCATCACTCAAATGCTAAGATTGTAAACTATTGGGTGTCAGCCCCTCCACTTACTGACTACATGATACCCAGCAAATCATGGACCACTCTCAGCCTGTTTCCTCCTGCAGAAAACTGGGGAAACATCACAGACTTGATGTGCTGGTTAAACAAAGTAGTACAAAGAAAAAAAAAAACAACAAACAACTCCTTGCTCAGGTTATAATAGGGGATCGATACAGGAATCTGAATCTGAAATGAAGATAATAGGGTGCTTTTAGACAATGTGTGGGGAAGCACACTATTAGCATATGCATCAGGAATGTGACTGCAGAGTGAAGTATCTCACAAAACTGAACAAAGGAGGATTTTTTAAAATGTAAAGTTAGTTTGGTTTACGTTATTTTTATAAGTAAATATTTCCACTGATTTGTATGTTGAATGTGGCTCTATAATAAAAGTATCAGAATAAAGAGAAACATTTTTCCCCAAAGCCTACACATGCAATCTACCATATATTTTCTTTCAATGTAGTTAAAACTAACACTTGTTAAATGTTACAGCTTAATTATGGCTCCCAAAGGATATCTTAAACAGTGGCACTGGTGGAAACACAAGCATACCTATTGTCTCCACCAGTTTTATAAAGAAATGTGAGGGAAAGACGCCCAGGGATTAGAGGAAGTCAAGAGATGGTTTCTAGAAAAGTGAGAAACAAGGGAAAGAGAATCTAGAAGTGAGTTGCTCCAAAATCCCTATGTGATGCCTCTGTGTGCCTTTTCCTCTAGCATGGTACATTCATGCAGACTTGAAGAGCACACATCCCTCCCTGGTAGCTACCTACTAGGAACTGTGATCACATCTCAACCAATGGGAGGTCATAGTGGTGACCTCCCACTACAGTGGTAAAATGGTCTTAACTAAGCTAGGACGCTTCATTAGTATCTCCAATATGATATTTAATAGGCATCTCAACTTTTCATTTCATTTTAAATTTCATTTGATATTTCATTGCTAGAACCAGAAACCTTGAAGCTCATCTGTTTCAGCCTATCTGACATCATAACTTGGGTGCCTCATAGGCACCTGTCCAAAGAGAAATCTTGATTCTCCTCTTCCAACCTGCTCCCCCACTAATCTTTGCATTTCTAAATGGCACCATCACCAGGTGCTCAAGGCCGCAATTTTCAAGTCATCTTCGAATAGGCTCTTTTTGTTATTCCTCATGTCTATTCTCCCTCCAGGGCATATTCTGAATCTATGTACATCTCACCATCTCCACCGATACCACTTTGTTCCAAACCAACATCATGCCCTACCCAGATCACTGGTTTTTGTACTGCCTTCCTACAGTCTATTCTCCACATACCAACTAGAGCAACCATTTTATAAACTTGCCTAAAATTTCACAATGCCTGCTACACTCTTTAGGGTGGCCCACAGGCTCCATGCATCTTTCCCTTTTTTACTTCTTGGACCAACTTTATCTCAAATGACCCTTCACTTTTTTCACTTCCTACAAGACACACTGGCCATTTTTCTATTCCTGGAACATGTCAAGATTATTCCCACCCCAGGGTCTTTGCATTAACCATTTTCCTCTAAATGGGTTGCTTTGTCCTAGACCTTGACATGGCTCGTTCCTTTCTTCATTCAGTTCTCTGATTAGGTATCCATGGGAGTTGCCCTGGCCCACAATTTGAAGTAGCCTCTTCGGATCACCAGCCTGCTTTATCTTTTCTGTGGCATAAGTCATTATGGTATTCATTTATTGATATTTTGTTTATTCTTTCATTCATATAGGTCTATATAACCCCAGCAGAATGTAAACTGTAGGTTCCAACAGCAGGTACCTTGTCTGGTTTTTCTCATATATGTTCAGTGCTTAAAATAGTGCTTAAACTAGCATATAACAGGTAAGAAATAATTGTAAAATTAATAAATAAGCCTCTCATATATAAAATGTCAGCACATCCTGTCAGTTTTCTTTCCAAAATATTTCTAGAATCTATCTACTTCTTTTCATCTTAGCTGTTTCCTCTCTAGTCCAAGTGCACGATCTCTCTCAGGGCTAACTACAATGGCCTCTTAATTGGTTTCCTTCCTTCCCTCAGCAGCCAGAGCAATCTTCAAAAATGTAAATGAAATCATATCATGCTTCTATTTAAAACATCCCGTGGCTTTCTATCTCTCTTAGAACAAGATCTCTATGTCTAAGGTGATCTAGCCTCTGACTGCTGTCAACTCTGCTGTATCACTCCCTCCCCACCCTATAGCACCCCTAACTTCTGGGTTTTGTGTCTTTCCCTAGCCCTTCTTATCAATTATACTTCCTGGATCTCAGATTCTTCCACTGTAAAAACAGTCAGTATTTCTGGGAAGGCATAAGATGCTCCACAAACATTTACTAGACACCTGCAATGTGACACAATCCATGCCAGGCCTTGGGAACAGGAATCTGAATGGGCTTAGTTGCTGCTTTTGAGGAGATCAACATGTAAACAATTACAGTGCAGTGAAAGCTGTAAGAGAGGGAAAGCTGAGTGACTTGAAATCAAATGTGCTGAATCTACTGGTGGAGCCTGGGAAGACCTCACAGGAGTGGAGACAATGCTCAAAAAGGTCCTTTCTGTATTGTAAGGCACTATGGAAATGCAAAGTATGTAAAATAGCATTATTGTTCAAATATAGAAGTATGAGATTTGTTTTCAGTAAAGTATGCTCTGCCTTAACACATGATTAGGCAGAAAGAGCTCTTTGAGTAAACTAAATTTCTAGCCAACCCCAAAACCCATTTTATTCCAACTTGCAAATATTTCTAAAATCTAATAATCCATTTTCTTGCTTTTGTATGTGTAATAGACTAAATATGATTGAATCTTTTCGTTCGTGACTGCAAATAATAAAGTGCCCCAGGGTCATGTTTTCGCCAACCAACTTGCTGCTGTGACCTTGTGCAAATACTGAATATGTGGGAGATTGGGTGTAACGTGTCCAATCCTGAACCATGTCCCAAGCCAAAGGCATCCAGGCTCTATTGTATTATTTTATTCTTTATTAAAAAGTTAATTGCTTGGGGATTGGGATTAGTTGGGTTGATTTTTATTATATTTATACTATATATGTGCATCAGTTTTCTAGGGCTGCTATAACAAAGTACCACAGACTTAGATGGCTTAAACAAAGGAAATTTATTTTCTCTCAATTATGGAGGCTAGAAGTCCCAGTTCAAGGTGTTGGCAGGGTTGGTTTCTTCTGAGGTCTCTCCCCTTGGCTTGTAGATAGCTGCTTTCTCCCTGTGTCTTTACATGATCTACACTCTGTGCATATCCTTATCCTAATTATCTCTTCTTATAAGAACAGTAGTCAGATTAAGGCCCATCCTAATAACCTCATTGTAACTTAATTACCTCTTTAAAGTCCCTATCTCCAAATACAGTCACATTCTGAGGCACTGGTGTTAGGACTTCAACATATGAATTTGGAGAGGGTGGGTAATATTTGCCAACTGAAATAAAATCCTAAGCCCCTTGCTAACTGAACAGACTCCTTCTGGGCCAAAGGGACCCCAGAGAAACCTTAAAACTGAGTTTCCAGCCATGACAGGATGTAAGGTCAGACATGCCTCATTATACCCCCTCCCTTGCTAATGGCCATCTGGCTTTTTTCCTAAGGCCTAAACTGAAACCAATATCATGATACAGACCAGCATTCTTTCCTGATAAAAGACCACCAACCATGGAGTGGTTTTAACCAGTCGACAGAGCATGCACAGAGAGGGTTTCCGTGTCCATGCGTCACCTTTTGACGTAAGAGGGCCACCATTTTCTGAACATGGACCCCATAAAAGGACAGAAAGTGCAACTGTGCGTGTGCACGTTTCTCCTTTCATAGGTATTCATGA
Source organism: Daubentonia madagascariensis (assembly GCA_023783475.1). Lineage (NCBI taxonomy): Eukaryota > Metazoa > Chordata > Mammalia > Primates > Daubentoniidae > Daubentonia > Daubentonia madagascariensis. Next base: position 24,375,429 of record JAKFHU010001244.1, on the reverse strand, counting down.
CTCCTCCTATAGCTCGTTAAATATGTATATTTGGCCATCCTGTTCAGTATAAATTCCTATTCCCATTGTCCCTGCTTCAAAGCACATGTTTTGGCTTCTGGCTGGTGTTCTGCTTCCCAGCCTGTGAGAATGGCCACCTGCAGGCTGCAACCCTTTATGGGAAATAAAGCTCTCCTTTTCAAATTTATGAACCTTGTCATTTTCTTCAGTTAACACATTCAGCTCATAACAACATGTATATTTTATATGTCTTATATATAGGCATATATTATATATTATATATGTACTTATATATATGTATATATTTATATATATACTTCAGTGGGGTGTAAGTGAGGTAAACTCTCCCTACTCAGAATAGAGGAGAATCTATGATACTGAACCAAGAGGTCTGCTAGTTGATATTATACCTTATTTAGAAATCACCCTGCTATTTTAAGGGCATCGCCAGCAACCTTTATCTCTGCCCCAGTCATTCCATTCTTATCCAGAGAGACCACTTCCCAGTTTGATGCCCACTTACATGGAGAAGATGGCCATGGGACCTGAAGAGATTGTGCAATAGTGCAATAGGGAAAACTTCTACATAAACAGTGGTGGTAATTCTGCCTAACTATAGGTAATCATGGTGGTTCCCCCAAAGAGGAAAGATGCTTCCCTTAGGAGTTACTTTATTTTTTCCTATTTCTTTCATTAAACATTGAGAGTGTCATGTAAATGTAGAGTCTTATGCAGCATGATGGGGTGAAAGGAGCATGTGGAGAGAGCATGTGTTGTTCTCATGACATTAGTTAGATAAACCTGAGTTTCTTCCTGTATACAATAACATCTACCATGTAGGGCTGTTATCAGTTAAGTGTGATAATAATATTAATATTTAAAGCTTCAACCTTAACAGATGTTAGTACTCTTTTTCCTTCCCTCAATGCAGTCAAGTAACTTTAGCCCACTGTGGGTACAAATTTGTTAAAGAATATTTCTGTAGTGCAGAAAATCATGGGTAGCTTAATTGGAGTCTTCTCCAGCTAGGACAGATTTACAAGAAGCAATGGTGTTAAGTGTCCAATTCATTAACCTCAGAGACCTGTAGTTGGCACTACCATATTTTGCATTAAAAAATTATAGTGTGGTAGAGTCACTGATGAAGATATTTAATACTAAAACTGCTTTAATAAAAAATAATGAATTATCTTCATATAACATAGCATGAAATTAGAATTCAGTTGAAGATTATATGATTATATATATAATACATGTTATATATAATCATCTTATGCTAAAAGAAAAAAAATCAGTTCATTTATTCACAGAGAAAAAGAAACATACCAAACTGCCTTTGATAGTTTCAACCTTGGCAACATTCTGTTCTTTTAATTCCAGAAACTCTATAACAGCACTATTTTTGCAGTGCAACTGGGGTGATTCAAATGTATGCCAAATACATTTTAATGTCGTTTCATGGCAGTTTTTTGGCCTGTCATTTCCTCTCGTGATACTCAATTTCATTTCATTAAGTATTATGTTACTTCATGCTATATTACAAGAGAATCCCAACCAGCTGTATTTTAGAAGTGTGAGGGGAAACCTAAAAGTGGTGTTGTGTTCTTTCTCAACTGGATAAAATATACAAAGTATTTTCCTTTAACATATAGTCTTTGTTCCCGTCTCTACCCTAAATTGCCACTCTACATGAAGACACATGAAAATACTGCACTAAGAAAATGCAGCTTTCAGTGATTCTACCTTACCAAGACTGCAAGTATGAATTAGTCAGGCACATCTAGGGACACTGAGCTTAGCCTTCCCATTCCTTATGGAAGGGGAAGAGGGCAGATGCATAGAAGTCTGGTGTTATTGGTGGTTGGTCTACCCAAGCTTTTGCGACACAGCATTGGGGAGGTTGCAAGGAGGGCTGTGGAAGACTAAACAAATTGGGCCTGGGGAGAACAAAACTATGGCGACTTTTTTCTTTAATTCCCAATATACCCTACAATGCCAGCTGCACTCATTGATGTATCAGAGCAAATCTCATTGCTTCTGGGGTAGTTTAGTTACTAAAAAAAGTATTCAGAAGCAAGACTTGCTTTACAAAGGGTCTGGAGGACCACACTAATGCAGTGGTAGAGTTTCAGAGACAAAAATGAAGCTCCCAATAACTTTTAAATCTTGCTTCCTAGGATTTCTAACACTTGACATTTTGCCCACAATAATTTCCTTTTAGATAAATACTTTGTTAAAAAATACTTTAAAAATTATTACTCATTTCCGATTCCCCTTTGTGTTGGATTTGGCATAGATGGAGGGGGTAGAGAAGGGTTATCAATGAATATGTAGATTTGAGGTAGACAAGAGTCTAATTTAAAGTATTTGTACTTCGTGGGTTCTTAGGTCAATTGACAACAAGTAAAATCTGTAAAGTCTGAAATAAAATATAAAATATTTTATCTACACAAGTGTATAAATAAAAGATGGTCTTGCATGAGCCAATAATAAAAATGTCATGAACCAAGGATTATGATCAATCCAATATGTTTGTGTGTGCATGCTTGTGTGACTGTATGTATGTGTGGGGTTGTGTGTGTGTATTATGTGTGTGTAAGAGAATCAAGACAGAGATAGGTAAACATGGAATGGGAAAGTTAAAGGTCTTTTCCTTACATAAGAAGGGATGCTATCAGGGTCACGGCATGGGGGAAGAATATTTACCAAGAAAGAGGAAATTACCGTAAAAGCATAGCATGGAGTTAGTAAAATATGGAAGAGCAGTGGATTGACAGCCAGGATGATGTATCACATCCCAGAAAGTCCTCATTTTCTGGAAGGGCCAACCCAATTGGCAGAGTAAGGCAAACAATCATATTTTTTCAGAAGCTTCTCTTGGCAGCTTTGATATTTTTGCTTAGTATTGACCTGGATTTCTGTTTTTGCATTGGTTTGCTCTAGGACCTCACACAGCCTGCACAAGGTTAGTTTGCAGAGTTAGCTAATTGAGGTGAAACTCCAATCTGGATAGTAGGAGAAAGGACCTTAAAACTTGAGAAACTCACAGTTTATGAAGAAAAAAATTCTTTGGATTAAAAAGTGAGCAGCTTATTCTTAGGAGCGATGGAAGTGACAATTTGGAGAAAAGGAGAATATTCTTAATAACTTTCAGTTGGATATGGATAGAAAATGTGTAAATTTTAACCTTGGGGGAAAGAAAGAGACTCCATCAAATGTGAATATAAACTGAGGGATCAAGTTTCAAACAATGGTCTCAGTAGAAGCCACCATGAGGGGAGAAGGTATGGAGTGGTGGTTGAGGGGACTTTGATACAATCGAAAGGCCCAAGTCATGTACAGAAACACTGGCATTATATGTTGAATGAGGAGAATTTAGCATAAAGAAGTTCATATGGCGTGCCCTGAGAACTGAGGACTAAAAAAAAAATTAAAATAAATTTTTTGATTTCTTGATTTATGACTTTTTATCAAGGTACACCCTTCATAGTTTCAACACCTTCCTGAATCTACCACCACCAAACATGTGATTTACAAAATGCAGCATTCTGGAAAGATTTATATTCCTAGAAAGGCTATATAGCCTAGTTTGTAGCATTATGGCACTATTTGCATTCAAGACTGGGGCAGAGAGGTAACAGGGATTCATTTTTGGAAATATTTAGCAAACATATTTAATCCTTGGTAATTCCTAGTTTCTAATATCTCAGAACTCCTCTATCCAGAGGCCTGGCTGACCTGCCCACAGAGGTGGAGAGAACACTGGATGGACATGATACAAGAGAAACTCCTGCACAAGGAAATAGAGGAAATCTTCCCTTCCAGACACAGAATACTAGAAGTAAAAGAGGGATAGAAGAAGGAAGAGCAGTCCAGACAGCAAGGATCTGACTCTTTTATACCACCAGGGTCCACTTTAAGGAGAGAGTGGTGACATGTAGAAATGACCAGATAAATATGAAGGCACTCAAGTGCATCAGGGCTTCTCTCACTATAGCCCAAGAGAGGTGGCAGGTCTTTCCTATAAAAGAATGATGCGGGTGACTATAAGAGACCACGCAGGCTCCAGATGCCCTCCTTTTCCCTCTCCCAATCCACAAAGTCCTGCAGATGACCCAGAAGTGCCTGCATTCACCAAGTGGATGCAAAGGTGCTAAGAGGCCAGCAGAGGCCTGGAATCAAGACAAATGGACTATTAGGACCTAAGGTGGGGGTGGAGGTTGAGTGAAATTTGTGACACAAGGCTAGGACTTCAAAGAAAGAAGTTGCACTTCAACCATCACTGTGCACACATAATGCTAAACCAACAGTTGAGATCAGCAAAGATACAGACTTTCCCCTTCTCCATCATCATAAAGTAAAGGCAAGAAAGTCAAGAGGATGAGGTGGAGGAGGGAGATCTGAAAACCCAAACATTTATTCAAAGTAGACAGACTTAACCAAATAAGACTGAGTCCTCTGAAAGACACCATTTAGACCAGAAGCCTCACAGGTATCATTAAGCAGTAATTAAAAATTTTGTGATGATCCCCAATACCCCACATCCTAGCAGCTAGTACACCCATGAGGAATACACAATCAGTTATAGAGTACAAATATATTCTAACTTTTTTGCACATCTGCTATTTGAGATAACACTGTATTGAGGTGGGAATTATATCAGTAAAAATACAGTCCATAGTTAAAAGCTTATTCTAAGGCTAACACACTGGCCACATGAAAGGTGTGGCTGCTGAAGCCTTGAAGTCTATACAGATGTAGGCAACAACTGCTACAAACAACTTAGGGTTAATTAATAATTTGGGAGAAGTTCCCCTCAGATTATTAGAGAAAGAAATAGGTGGGCTTCTCTTTTCTTCTTCTGCTCTAATTAGGATACAGTATTTTTTCAAATGTGCCCAGACATTAGGAAAAAATGGCAGTCTGATAGAGACCTCCCACCTCACCACTCCCAGGGAAGGAGGTGAAAAACACCATCTGCTGCCTACATGCGGATCGCTCACTCTGAAAACAGAATTGTGAATATACAGAGAAACATCATTGGACATTTAGCCCGAGAAAACAGGTGACTGGGACATATATTCACAAATATCAGAGAGTGCAGTGAATACAATAAAGACCAGAGCACGGGAAGGATGCTCTTGCCAGGTCAGCACAGTGCAACCTGACCTACAGGTGGCTACGCACCATCCCCACAGACTTCCCATCCACTCAGTCAGGGAACAGCCCAGAGTTGGTGAAAAGCTATTGCTTGATACAGCAGGCTCTGTGGAGAGGAAGCAATTGTGAGAGCCATACGGAACTCTTGGGTGCACTGTACAGGGACTGCTCAGGGCCGGGTAGGGACTGGGCTGAGATGCAGCTTCCCAGGACTGTACGCAGGAATCTGGGGGTGGGCACCTCACCACTGGAAGTCAGTGGGACCAGGGCACAGGAGGTGAACAGAGAACAATGGGATATGCCCTTAGGGGCTGTCAACAATTGCCTCCACGGGACCCAGGCCAGTTGAGAAGAGCTGCGTTCGTGGGCATGATCTGAACTCTGCTATATGCCAGACTGGCAGTCTGCAGCCTTCTTTAAGGTCTCCCACCTAGAGCTGACTGTTAGCTAGGTCTCTAGCATCACCCCACCCCTGACCCAGGGGCTCTATGGCCTGGGTGCAACAGGCTATGCCCTTGGCGGCCAGGGACAGCTGCCTCCGTGGGTTCCAGGTGGGACAAGAACCCTGATCTGTATTGATAGGACCTTTGTGTATTGGAAACAGTTTGCAGCCCGTCCATCCGGTCCTGCCTCCCCAGCTCTGGCCTCCTATATGCCAGTATGTGCTGGTCCTTGTGCCCACTCTTCAGGTCCCAGCCCTCCTGTCCCCGAGAGATCAGTGATTTTGAAGGTTATTTGCCACAGTGACTCCTTTTGTATAAGTACAGGTTCTCATGGCAACCAAATGCCTCAAGAGCCACAGGCAGAACCAGAGCAGCTCCCCCTAACCCTGCCCACTTCATTAGGGAATTTCACTCAATCCAAGAGTGCCTCCCGGCTGCCACTATTCCCCACGGTGGGAACATCCCCCTGGTGGAGACTTCTAGGGATAGAGATGCCCACCCGCCTTGCCTTGATGTCTAGTGGAGAAAAAGGGTGCACAATTGGAGGTGCCCCTATCATCCAATGACACATGGAGATGTATGTCAGAGGGCCAGAAACATGAACTGTGGGGAAACTCGAGATCCCACAGGTGGTCTGGAGGGGAAAGTGCCTGAGCTTATGGACAGGGAACAAAAAACCTGACTAGAGACCTCACAAATCCCAACAGCTGGCCCCTCCCATCAGAAGCAGCCCTCCAAGCCCGGAGAGAGAGCTCTGAACTCTAGCAGCAGCGCCCCCTAGAGGCCAGATAAGCAACCTCTGAGCTGTGTAGAATTTACCCAATCCAGCTCTCACACTGAAGCTGCAAGCTATTTTGTTTCTCCCCCCACCTACGGAGGAGGGTCAAAGGAACCCCTGGGAGCTACAAGGCCCTTCCCAAAGCTTGGGGCTTTCATATACCCAACCTGGGGGAACAGAGCCTGCCATGAGCACAACAGAATACCTAGGAAACTGGCTACTCCACACAAACTACAATCAATGACAGCAGGAACAACCCCACAGCTAAAAATGTTGCCTTCCATCTCAAGCTATTAGGGAGCAGTAGATTCGTACCCTCAAGTACAAAAGTTGGGAAGAGAACAAACTCACTACACTCACTGGGAAGAGATGAAGACAACAGATCAGAGGTAACCCAAGAGGTCCACCAAACTTGCTAAAATACACCTAAGGCAATACAGACCAGTACTTCTCTCCTTGGCTCTGCCAAGGAAACCTCGGGGGCTTGGAGACAGGGCCATAAGCTAGCCCTAACACCCCCAGCTCTCGACAAAGAGGCCAGATGAGAAAGAATCAGCAAAAGAACTCAGGAACCATGAAAAATCAGAGCGAAAAGTCACCCCCAAAAGAAATCATTAGTTCCTCAGAAACAGATACCAACTCAAATGAAATGGGTAGAATTACAGAAGGGGAATTTCATTTATGGATTATAAGAAAGCTCAATGAAATTCAAGAGAAAATTGAATCCCATCACAAACAAACCACAAGAAAAATGCAAGAAATGAATGAAAAACTTTCTAAAGAAATTGAAGTACTACAGAAAAATCAAATAGAAATTCTGGAAATGAAAGAGGCATTCAAGGATCTACAAAACACAGTGGAAAGCCTTAAGAATAGGCTGAATCATGCAGAGGAAAGAATATCAGAGCTGGAAGATAACTCCTATGTGCTAAACATATCAGTTGAAGAGAAAGAACACAAAAACAAGAGGCATGAACAAAGCATACAAGAAATGTGGGATTATGTAAAGAAGACAAACATAAGAACCATAGGTATCCCTGAGGGCAAGGGAGAAAATTTGCATGGGCTGGAAAATCTATTTGTAGGAATAATAGAGGAAAATTTCCATGGCCTATCCATAAATCTCAATATCCAAGTACAAGAAGCACACAGGACTCCTGGGAGATTCAACGTGAAAAGGCATCCACCATGCCACATAATTATTAGGCTGGCCAGAGTAAATATGAAAGAGGCACTCCTTTGAGCAGTAAAGCAAAAACAGAAGGTAACTTACAAAGGGAAACCTATCAGATTAACTGCAGATTTCTCAGCTGAAACCTTATAAGACATAAGGGACTGGGGATCCATCCTCAGTCTTCTAAAACAAAACAATGGCCAACCCAGAATTCTTTATCCTGCAAAACTAAGTTTCTTATATGAGGGAGAAATAAAGACTTTTCCAGACAAGCAATCACTGCTAGAATTTGCGAAGACCAGATCTGCCCTGCAAGAAGTACTTAGACCTGCACTGTACACTAACCAGTGCAACAGACACCCACCAGTGTGAAACTACCCAAAAGCTAAAGCTCCAGAACCCAGATTTCACAATGGCTCAAGAGGTAAAACAAAACAAGAGTCTACCCAACAGGATAAACAGAAATCCACCCCAAATATAAAGTCTCTCAATAAATGTAAACAGCTTGAATTGCCCCTTGAAGAGACACCGGCTAGCTGAATGAATTAAAAAATACAAGCCAAGTATCTGCTGTCTCCAGGAAATGCATCTTATACACAAGGACTCATTCAGACTCAAGGTAATAGGATGGCATACAATTTTCCAGGTAAATGGAAACCAAAAGAAATCTGGGGTAGCCATTCTCATATCAGACATTATAAATTTTAAAGCAACAAAAGTAAAGAAAGACAAAGATGGTCACTATATAGTGGTGAAGGGATAAATCTTACAAGGAGACTTAACAGTCCTAAATATTTATGCACCCAACACAGGAGCACCCAGATACATAAAGCAAATACTGCTAGATCTAGACAACATAATAAATAGCAACACCATAATAGCTGAGGACTTCAACACCCCACTGACAGAAGTGGACAGATCCTCCAAACAGAAAATAATCAAAGAAACAATGGACCTAAACAGGATTCTAGAACATTTGGGCCTAACAGACATCTAAACAACACTCCACCCAAATAACACTGAATATACATTCTTCTCATCTGCTCATGGAACTTTCTCTAAAATTGATCACGTCCTAGGGCCAAAAACCAGATCTCAACAAATTTTTAAAAATAGAAATTACAGCATGTATCTTTTTAGACTGCAGCAGAATAAAATTAGAAACCAATTCCAACAGAAACACACATCTCTATCCAAAAATATGGAAATTAAACACTCTATTGCTGAATGACTATTGGGTCAAGGAGGAGATTCAGATGGAAATCAAAAGTTTCTTTGAACTAAATGATAATGGGGACACAAGTTATCAAAATCTGCGGGATACAGCAAAAACAGTCCTGAGAGGAAAACTTATCGCCTTAAATGCCCACATCCAAAAGACAGAAAGGTCACAAATCAGTAAACTAATGAATCATCTTAAGGAAATGGAAAAGGAAGAGCAAACTAATCCTAAAGCCAGTAGAAGAAAAGAAATAACCACGATCAGAGCAGAATTAAATGAAATTGAAAACAAAATAACAATACAGAAGATTAATACAATGAAAAGTTGGTTCTTTGAAAAGATAAACAAAATGGGCCACTTGCCAGGTTGACCAGAAGCAGAAAGGAAAGGACTCTAATAAGCTCAATTAGAGATGAAAAAGGAGAGGTCACAACTGACATCACAGAAATACAAAACATCATCTTCAAATAATATAAAAATCTCTATGCCCAAAAACATGAAAACGTGGAGGAAATAGACAATTTCCTAGAAACACACTACCTCCCCAGGCTCAATCAGGAAGAAATAGAATTCCTATACTGACCAATATCAAGCACCAAAATTGAAGCACTAATAAAAAATCTTCCAACATAAAGAATTTCTGGACCAGGTGGGTTCACACCTGAAATCTACCAAACCTACAAAGAAGAACTGGTGCCTATACTGCAGAAATTATTTGAAAACATCCAGAAGGATGGAATCCTCCCAAACTCATTCTACGAAGCCAATATCACCTTAACACCAAAGCCAGGAAAGGACACAACAAGAAAAGAAAACTACAGACCAATATCCCTTATGATTATAGATGCAAAAATTCTCAATAAAATTCTAGCAAACTGAATTCAAATGTACATCACAAAATAATTCATCACAAACAAGTGGGCTTCATCCCTGAGATGCAGGGATGGTTCAACATACACAAATCTATAAATGTAATTCACCATATAAATAAAAGCAAGAACAAAGACTATATGATCCTTTCAATAGAGGCAGAAAAGGCTTTTGACAAAATTCAGCACCCTTTTATGATAAGAACTCTTAACAATATAGGCACAAATGGCTCATACCTCAAAATTATTGAAGCCATATACAATAAACCCACAGCCAATATCATACTGAATGGGGAAAAATTGCAAGCATTCCCTCTTAAAACCAGAACCAGACAAGGTTGCCCACTATCTCCACTTCTATTCAACATAGTGCTGGACATCCTTGCCAGGTCAATCAGACAAGAGAGAGGAATCAGGGGTGTCCAAATGGGGGAGAAGTGACCAAAATTTCCCTCTTCACGGTCAATATCATATTATACCTAGAAAACCCCAAACATTCAACCACAAGACTCCTGGAATTGATAAATGAATTCAGCATAGTCTCAGGATACAAAATCAATGCACAGAAATCAGTAGCCTTCATATACACCAGTAACAGTCAAGTTGAGAAACAAATCAAAGATGCATTACTTTTCACAATAGCACCAAAGAAAATTAAATATTTAGGAACATATCTAACTAAGGAGGTGAGAGACCTATATATATAGAACTACATAACACTGAGAAAATAAATTTCAGAGGATGTAAACAGATGGAAAACCCTACCATATTCTTGGATGGGTAGAATCAGCATTGTTAAAATGTCTATACTACCTAAAGTGATTTATAGAATCAATGCAGTCCCTACCAAAATACCAACATCATTTTTTGCAGATCTAGAAAAAGTAATTCTACGCTTCGTGTGGATCTAGAGAAGACCCCATGTAGCCAGTGCAATATTAAGCAAAAAGAAAAAATTGGGAGGCATCAATCTACCAGACTTCGAACTATATTACAAGGCTATAGTAACCAAAACAGCATGGTACTGGCACAAGAACAGAGACATAGACAAATGGAACAGGACTGAGAACCCAGATATAAAACCATCCTCACACTGTTATCTGATCTTTGATGAAATACACAAAAACATACACTGGGGAAAAGAATCCCTATTCAATAAATGGTGCTGGGAAAACTGGATGGCCACATGTAGATGACCAAAAGTAGATCCACAACTCTTATCTCTCACAAAAATCAACTCATGATGGATAACAGACTTAAACCTAAATCATGAAACCGTAAGAACTCTGAAGAAAACTTTGGAAAAACTGTGATAGACTTTGGCCTAGGCAAAGAATTTATGAAGAAGACCCCGAAAGCAATCACAGCAGCAACAAAAGTAAATAAATGGGACCTGATCAAATTAAAAAGCTTCTGCACAGCCAAGGAAACTATCACTAGAATGGACAGCCACCCTACAGAATGGGAGAAAATATTTGCATGCTAAACATCTGATAAAGGGCTGACAACCAGAATCTATACAGAACTTAGGAAAATCAACAAGAAAAAATCAAACAACCCTATTAAAAAGTGGGCAAAGGACATGAATAGAAACTTTTCAAAAGAAGATAGAATAATGGCCATCAAACATATAAAAAATTGTTCAACTTCTCTAATCATCAGGGAAATGCAAATCAAAAACACAAGATATCAGTTAACTCCAGTGAGAATGGCTTATATCAAAATGTCCCAAATCAACAAATGTTGGTGGGGATACAGGCAGATAGTAACACTCATACACTGCTGGTGGGACTGCAAATTAGTACAACCTCTATGGAAGGTAATATGGAGTTACCTCAAAGAACTAAAAGTAGAGCTACCATTTGACCCAGCAATCCCACTACTGGGTATTGACCCAGAGGAAAAAAAGACATTCTATATTAAGGACATCTGCACTCAAATGTTTATAGCAGCACAATTCACAATTTCAAAGATGTGGAAACAACCCAGGTGCCCATCAATACACGAGTGGATTAATAAAATGTGGTATATGTATACCATGAAGTATTACTCAGCAATAAAAAACAACAGTGAATTAACACATCTGGTATTATCCTGGATGGAGGTAGAGCCCATTCTTTGAAGCAAAGTATCACAAGAATGGAAAAACAAGCACCACTGGTAGTCACCATCAAATTGGTACTGACTGACCAATGCTTATGTCAAACATGGAAATAATATTCATCAGGGGTAGGGCAGGTGGAAGGGGCATGGAGGGGATGGGAAAACTATCACCTAATGGGTGTGGGGCACACAGTTTCAGTGATGTCCATGATTGTAGCTCTGACTTGGGCAGTGCATAGGCAATATATATAACCAAAATGTTGTACCCCCATAATATTCTGAAATAAAAAAATGTGTCCAGAGAGATGCAAAATATTTATAATAGCACATCATTTTAGAGATGTATGGGTGTTAATATACATGCTATCAACATGACTTATTACTCTCAGTGTTAAGCTTGATCACGAGGTCAGAGTAATACTTGCCAGATTTCTCCATTATAAAGCTCCTTTTTCTCCCCTTTACATATTCTATTTTTTGGAAGAAAGTCACAAAGTTCAGCCCATACTAAAGGGTTGTAGAGTTAAGTTTAATTATATTGAGGGGAGAAATACCTACATAAATCATATTAATAGAATTCTTCTATAGGAAATTCGTCTGTTCTTCCCCATTTACTTATTTATTCAATCATTTTTATAAGTATGGACTCAAATATTTATTTGATAGTTTGGGTTATAATCTAATACTATGTGTATATATATATATATATTTTTTTTTTTTTGGTCAAATTTCTCTAGCATTGCCCATTGTGAGCTCTTTCAGGTTGACTCTTGTGTTCTTTTGACATGCCCACATGAATTTGTTTTTGAACACTTCCTTACTTTCTGGCATGACATGATGCTCCAGGACCATGTTCCATATTCTCTGCCCTAGACCTAGTATCAGTCATTTCCTCCCAGGAGCCCTGGTTCCTTTTATTGGAGAATATTAGAAACCAAGGTCTGGGCACTTGGTGTGCTCATTGCTGCTGGGGTGTCATTCTGTTTAAATTCCCTCAGCAGATACAGTGAGGAAACATATGTATGTTTTCTAACCCATACATACCAACATATATAAAATTATTTCTGTAACTATCCATCTATCTCTGGATTAAGCTAAACATGAGTTTATAGTGATGTCTTTGACTCTAATCCAGTACATTGTTCACTGTAGCTTACACTCCCACCTCTTATTTACTTGTAACCTCAGATAATGGGAAACCCAGCTTCCACCATCCACCATCCATTTTCTCATTGATCAATTCCAGTGCACACATAAAGCGAGCTCAGAATTGATATCCCCATGAGACATAGCTCTACTAACTAGAATACAGTTGTGTACATCTAGTTCTATTTGCCTATTCTATTCTTACAGTTGCCTGTTCTATTCTTACAGTTCCCAGTCAAAACATTGTTTTTTTTAAAGGTGTCTACAGCAGCATGTTTCTTTCCCTCCACCTCCCATGTTATTAAATATCCTTCCAAAGTATATCTTCTAATGGCTGGATGGTGTTCCATGGAATAAGCATGCTAAAACTAATTTGACATTTCCTTAGGATGTCACTTTGAGTTGCATTAATCATTACTTTAAGCACTTCATGCCTATCCAAACACAAATATAACTTTAGACAAAGAAATAGTCTACAGAAAATTATAGAATTGTAGAATGCAAAGAACTTTGGATAGTATCTATTCTTGCAATCAATGCTGGAATACTATCTCCCTAGAAAATTGAGCTCATTATTTTCCAAGGAGTAGAGTTCTTCCTTGGTTAGCTATATTGTTTGATATCTTCTCACCTCTAGTGTCTACTAGTAAAATGCTGAAATTTGTTGTGGTTGTTATTGCCAACATTTAGGATATCACTGTCATCTTTATTTTCAACCTTGTAAACGTGTTTTAAAGAAATTAAGTCCTTAAAAACCCTAATGATACGCCAAAAAAGAAAAATAGTAATTGGCTTTTCATATGTGAACTTAAGTGAAGCTTCTGTTAATACATCACGTTTTATTGGCATATTAAACTATATATTGTATATCTTTTTCTTGTCTAATTCCCACAATTGAGAGAAAATTATATAAAATTACATCAAATTCACTACACATGAAGTTCTGATTATTATTACTGACTTACAAGAGTAGTTCCCTCAATATATAATATCTAATCATCAGCAAATTCTTTTCATTTGAATTTTCTTGATTCTGTTAAACAAACAAAAAAAGAATATAGGCAAGCAATGTGATACCATAAAAAAGACTATTAGACCAGAACTCAGTAGCCCTGAGCATTCATTGCCATAGGGACATTAATTATAATACATTTATAACCTTGGACAAGTCACTTATTTTTGTTTCAATTTCTTTGTCAATATTATGAGGGTAATAGAACATTAGATAAACTCCAAGGGTTCTTGCATTTTACGTTTTTCTTTATATAACCCAAATCCATTTGCAAGGAGAAAGAAAGGGTTAGAGCAAATATATATGCTAAAAATTTGATTAATCACTGTTAAATATGTTAAATGTCTTAAAATCTTAGAGTAAGTGAAGCCATTCAGTGCAGTATTGCGAAGGTTCTGAAATCAGCCAGACTGCACTTGAATCCCAGCTTTGTTATTCACTAGCTATGTAACCTAACCAGCAGGGTTTTTCCTTTAAAATATAGCTAATAATGATAATTACGCTGCAGAGTGGCAGTGTGAATTAAATGAAACAATGATCAAGAATGACCATGAAAATCCCGGTACCAGGTACAAAGGAAACACTTAATAAATGATAGTTACTCTAGAATTGGATTACAGGGATATTTCAATAGAGAAGTAATGACTGATAGGTAATATGTCTGGTATGACTGATAGGTTAAATGTCTTTCTATATCTGGGTACAATAATTCTGAATTTTTGGTTATTTGTTTCTCTTTCACTTGCCTAAATGCTCTGGCTAGGACTTCAAGTATTAAATACAAGGTTGGATAGAAGTAGGGAGAGTAGGCATCCTCACCTTGTTTAGAGGAAATGTTTTCCACTTTTTGTCATTGAGTATGATGTTAGCTGTGGGCTTTTCATATATGACCTTTATCAAGTTGAGGTACATTCCTCCAATACCTAGTTTGTAGAGAGTTTTTATCATGAAAAGGCATTGAATTTTGTCAAATGCTTTTTGTGCATCTATTGAGATGATCATGTGGTTTTAATCCTTCATTCTGTTACTGTAATGTGGACATTGACTGATTTGCATATGTTGAACCATCCTTGCATCCCAGAGATAAATCTCACTTGGTCATGGTGTATGATTCTTTTAATGTGCTGTCAAATTTAGCTTGCTAGTATTTCTTAACAATTTTTGTATCTTTGTTCAGCAAGGTGTATGTTCATGGTTCATTGCTGCATTACTAATAGAATGACTAACACAGTAAATGTACATATATGAATGAATGGATAAATGAGGCAAGCTTGCATTTTTCTCTGACTCAATAGTAAAGTGTTGTCCAGCTTACATACAAAGCTGTTGGGTTTCTGGAATGAGTCACTCATACGCCCAGCAATTACAATCAGGTTTTATTTAAACTTTGTGAGAACAAACTCAGAGATGAGTTCATCTGACCTGTGATGCCTGCCTATAGATTCTATCTCTAGTTTGTCAGAAAACTTCCTAGGTGCAAAAACAAACAACAAAGCATTTCAAATTTCAATGTAGTTAATGCATCCATCCCTTACTCTAAAGAAAGAAGGCATTCACAAAGAGAACTCTGGCCAGCAGGAGAAATGTGGGAAAAAGATATTCTGGAAACAAGAACTGACATTATGTAACCAGCACTGCTGAAAGGAATTCATGCTAGACCTGGGTAAGAGTAGCAATCTGATCCAGAAAGAGTCTGCTCCTTGATGGAGACTGTCACAGGCCTCAACTTGTCTTGGGTGAACCCTTCCCTATACCTCTCCGCCTCCCTGAGTTTTGATCAATGTGTCACAAAACAAATAATGATTCATTTTCACTTAAAAGTGGTAACAGGGGTGCCCTGTAGAGGACATCAGAGTATTAGTTACTAATACCCTTACCAAAACTCTTCTGCCTGATATTTCCCCTGATTCTTAGTTCTTTTCTTATTATTTTATTATATTTTTATCATATTACTCTTCTATATTATATTTAATGTATATTAAGATAATAATCATTTATTGATTAATTCTTATCTGGTCAAAGTTAAACAACTAAGTTCCTTTTGTTAGACTTTAATAACTATGATATTCAAAGCAGGAAAAACATCAGTAGCTACACCTGTTTCTTAGTTAAGAATTAAGATAATTATGATCAAAAGATGCCCAACCCAAGCTATTATAGTGCTAGAGCAAATATTTTTTAAAATATGCCATACTGCTCATCCAAAAAAGAAAAAAATGTAATGTACTCCTATCAATGTACCAGAATGGAACAGAAGTGCACAGCTGCACACAGGTACACACAGCAACACACTACTAACATTTGGCTTTCCAACTTCTCTTGGAGCTTCTCAGTAATCACAGACCACATTTTTTACCAACAGTTTTGCCACTATGATACTCAGATTATCATCTTTCCAGTCTCCAGCATCAATTTCCTTGCCATTTGCTGCTCAGACCTCGAGACACAAATTTCAGCTTTCTGCTATGGCAGCACTCCATTTCTGTATACATCATGATGGGCTAGTTTATGCTGCAGTAGCAAACAATCCCTAAATCTCAGTGGCTTAGCACCATAAAGGATTATTTCTCACACTACATGTCTGCTGTGTTGTTAAGGATGCGTGGTTTATGCTGGCCTTTCAGGGAATCTGAATGACAAGGGCTCTAGCTAGACACAAGCTTCCACAGTTGCCACCGAGAAAAGAGCTCCTTTCAGCGCTTCCCATTAAATATTAAATGCTTCCACCTAGATGTGGCACATCACTTTTATTCACATTTTCATTGGTCACAGCAAGTCATGTAATCAGAGGGAGCAGAAAAGTGGAATCCTCTTACGTACCTGGAAGGTGAAGAACTGAAGTATTTGTGAGGCCTTAATGACCACCAGATCTCCCAATCCCTTCCCCTAGCTATTCCTCTACTAATCAAATAAGACCATATCCCCTTATTAAAAAAAAGAAAAAGAAAGAAAGAAAGAAAAAAAAATCTAAGCTTTTGGAAAATATTATCCCAAGATGCTTCCCATCAAAAGCTAGAAATTATGTCTCTAGGGAGCAAACAAAACAGGAAGACAGGAGCTAACATGAATATCACATTACACAAATATCATATTACTTGTTTTTTCAGTATCTGTTCTTTTACTTCAGATACAAATCAGTGAAAATGGTTGTTGGTAGCCCCTCTGATGAGCATAAAGCATTCACACAGGGTTTGGATTCTTATATCCTTATTCTTTTTAATAATCAAAATGGTTGGGAAAAGGGATTTGGAAGAGATCTACGAATATTCCTCCCTTTCCCATTTAATATTTTCAAACACAGCCATGATTTTGTCTCCTCCCCAATATGAAAGCCCAGGTGCTATAGCAGCCTCATCTTTGCTCAATTACGGAAAGAAATAGGAACCATTTTCTTCAATGTAGAGACACCTATCACTAAGAGTCAAGGAAGAACTCAAACCACACAGTTGGCAAACAGTACAGTTTCTGACAGGTGTTTGTGAGTTAAAGCAGCTGCAAGAAGATAAGAGGTATGTTTACCAGAACAAAATTGTACGTTGTACTGTTCAAACTGCTGCACATAATCACACAGCAACTTATGAAAGATTTCCCTTGCAAAAGTTCTTCTCCACCATACATTTTTCACACTAATGTCTCTTTCCTTAACTAGAGCAAAATCAAAAGAAAACACCCCTTTTTGAGTGGGTGACACATAATATGTAAATACTGTCTTTTATTTAATCTAAAACCTTGCCAACGATTTCTGTATTTCATCTCCTAGGGCTAAAAATAATACAAAAAAATCACAAAATGTCTTTAATACTTGCTAAATCCTTTTTATGTGAAAAAAAAGACAAGTATGAGCAAAAAGGAAGATTTCTTTGCTTCCCACATAATTTCCATATTCAACTTTTTGCATCAGGTTTTCCTTTTTTAAAACCATGAATACCATTGTCAAGATAATCTAACTAAAAAGAATTGGATAAAATAGAAAAAAATATTTTTAAAGTGGCATTTAAATTTTTGTCAGTTACTTTATGCCTTCTGTGATGTGAAATACTACTTTTGATATGTAACAGTGAAAAACCATCTCTTAAATATCTTATCCAATTATTAATAATTTTACTGAAATAATGACTATAAGTGTGAACTTTAGTTTGCTCTCCATTTCAGAATATAATCTGTCAGCGACTAATTAAATTATTATTTTTACAACATTTAAACTATGCTTTAGATTACCCACTGGGACTGTGTTATCACATATGCTAAAAATAAACCCGTTTGTAGAGAAAAGAGTGGTAATATATAGAACTGAGCAATAATGTTCAAGGAAAAATGTACTAAGATGCTTCAGGAAAAATCTAGCATGGATTCCTCTCTTCTGTAGCAGCAATTGTGATTAAGAGTAACTAACAACAACAATCATTGGGCCTTCAGATTACTATATACAGGGCCCACCTTTGCAAATAATGTATGTGCAACCTTAATAACTGGCAGAGAACAGTCATCAATGGGCTGCCTTTGAAAATACACTAACTAATACAAAATATGTATAAACATAGTAAATAGATATTGTTTAAGAGAGATGGTCCATAAATACTTTTGATGCAAGAGTCTATCTCCTTTCGAATTATAATTCTTAAAACCCCTGTAGAAAATTTTGTAGGACAGGGGGCTCCCCAGAATTTTATGTCCTTATTTAACACCACTACCTAAAGAAGAATTAAAGACAATCATTTAGAAATTTTCACACTGATGTATCCTTTATTCTTCTAGAGGCAATCTAGCATAATGATTAAAAACTAGGCCTCCGAGATCAGAGACCCATGCCTATAATAATAACACCTACCTTATAGGGTTGTCATGATTAAACGAGAAAATATATAAAATGTAAAGTTCTTAGCCTGGAGAAAAACATATCCTCAATAAATATTTGCTATAATTATTAAATTATATATTATTCAAACAATCTATTAATATATGGGGAGCTTATAAACAGGAAAACATGCAGAGGCTAAACAGCACCATAAAAATAGGACACACTTGACTCACAGAGTCAAGGTGTGAATAAACATCTAAAAAATCAAATTCATTTTCACAACATTATTGAAAATTCTTCTTTTGTTTATCTTCTAAGATTTGAGTTCAAAATGTTATATATCTCTAGCAACATTTAATGACAGCACCAAAGCACAAAAGGTAATGTAGACTGTATATTTTTCCAAAATACTTAGTTACTATGATTTTTGCCCCTTTTGTATAAAAAAATCAACCCACAGAATTAAGTCTAAGAATAAACAGGTTTTTTATTTTTAATTTCAAAAGGCAGGTATACAGGGTGGAATTTAGCAGCACAAGGTACCATCAATTTCCAAATTCCCCCCTTATCTGTGGGGAATATGTTCCAAGACCCCTTGTGGATGCCTGAAATCATGGATAGTACTGACCCCTGTATAAACTATGCATGAATTTCTTTTTCCTTCTTCATCATTTCACAGAAAGAAGAGTCGTTCTTACCATAGATCTTAGCAACCTCAGAATACAATTTTTTTTCTCTCCTTATCAAGTTGAGAACTTTCACCTTTTCACTTAAAGAAAGCACTATGGCTTCTCTTTGGCATATTCGAATTGCCAGAATAACTACTGTTGCACTTTGGGGCCATTATTAAGTAAAATAAGGGTTACTTTGAACATAAGCATTAGGATACCCTAACAGTTGATCTGATAACTGAGATAGATAGCTACTAAGTGATTAAGGGGCACGGGCACGTAGTGTAGGCAATGTGGGTATGCCAGACAAAGGGAGGATTCGTGTCCAGGAGGGCACAAGATTTCATCACGCTACTCAGAACAGTGCACAATTTAAAACTTATATATTGTTTATTTCTGGAATTTTCAATGTACTATTTTCAGACCACAGTTGACCCAAGGGTAACTGAAACCATGCAAAGCAAAATCGTGGATAAGGGGGGATAACTGTACAACATTTCTGAGTGTTGGTGAGCATGACTTTTCACATATCATGAAGAATAACTGTGCTTGGGGAGTGCCCCACAGCTAGGTAAAAGCACCCTTATTTCTGTCTCTCAATTCCTATCTTTTCTGTTTAAACTTGTTCAAATACACATAAATAATGGTGACTCCACACCAAAAAAAAAAGTTCTGTGTAAGATGCGGATTGTTATTTCATTGCAATTGTTGAGTTGGAAAGCTAAAGGAAGCTATGTAAAGAAGAAATGCCAATAAGCCAGATGTAATTTCTAAAGAGGTTCCTTCTCTGTATCACTTCTACAGAGCAAAATCATATCCTGTCAAATATACTAGGTAATTTAGTATTTATAGGAGACAGTTTTATATATCAGATTTTACTGATGAAAATTACAACCTATTTTTGCTGAGTCAAAAACCTACTTACCTCTGATCAAATCTTAAGTGCATCACTATATTAGCAAAACTTTTCTCTTATAAATGTGAACATGCAACAATATGTAAACAGAAATTAATTCATAAAATAATTAGGATAATGGTTTTAATGGAGCATAGTAGCCATTAGAATGCCTCTCTAGATAGAATTCTAGTTTCCTTTTTTTTTCTGGTTGAGACAGAATCTTGCTCTGTTGCCCTGGGTAGAGTGCAGTGGCATCATCATAGCTCACTGCAACCTCAAAGTCCTGGGGTCAAGCAATCCTCCTGCCTCAGCCTCCCGAGTAGCTGGGACTATAGGCGCGTGCCACAGTGCCCAGCTAATTTTTCTATTTTTAGTAGAGACGGGGGTCACACTCTTGCTCAGGCTGGTCTTGAACTCCAGAGCTCAAGCAATCCTCCTGCCTTGGCCTCCCAGAGTTTTAGGATTTACAGGCGTGAGCCACTGTAACCAGTCTAGAATTCTATATATATAAGAAAAATTACATCCAACTCAAGTCCTTTAGTGAATGAGGCAAGCCAGAAATAAATATATGAAAAAATTCCCTACCAGAATAAAATGATCCTAACATTTCCTTTCTTCCAGAAGGCTCTTGCAGATTTTCCCCAATCAGGATAGGGCTTGTCCTGAAGCATCATATCAGTGACCTGAAGCAACGAAAGAAATTTATTTAATACTTTCAGAAATCTTAAATTCAGATTTAAATATAAACCTATAATTTACATTCTGTTGAGAATAGAATATGTACATATTTTGACGTTATAATATATGCATAGACAAAAATTAGAAGTATATATTTCATGCAATTAAAAACTTTAATAGTTTATTTGACTTTATACTGAATGAGCACATTTAAGGTTATTCAACATGTTAAACATTGAGACTGCTTTTAAAATATCAATTAAGATTACCTTATATAAGAAGGTACCTTTGAATATTAACATTTCTATGGAAACAAAACATATATAGCAAATAAAATACCATGTTCTTTTTAAATTTGTCCAAATCAGAAACTCCAAAATCCAAATATTTCCTGGTGTGTCTAGATTTTTAGCTACATTGTTAGTCAAAATATTATCTTCTCTTTTTCTCTTCCTTTTTGCCTTCAACTCTATATGCGGTGGAGTACTTATACCCAGTTTTATGTCATATTTATTCCAATTAGCTAGCATTCTCCCACCTACAATTCTATGCCTCCTTCCAAAAATATTCTTCCTTTTTTGTCCACATGAACAGATTCTGCCCATCTTCTGAGGCCTAAGTAAAGTCATATTACTATTGTGGTGACTTCACTTTTCTTTTCAACTTGCAGAGAACTTGTGGTTCTCCATCAATCCTTCTCACGTCATGCATCACTTTCCACCTTCTGTTCTCCTTACTCATGTACACCTTTTTCTCTCTCCACTAAGCTTAAAAATTCTTGAAAGTGAAGATTTACCTTTGCATCCCTTCTAATGTTCAGGAATCTTTTATGTAATAGACCAAAATATTTGTTCAAAGAAGAAATCACAAAATGAATTAGGATATAAATGCTTGTTTTTAAAGATCCATTAACAAAGTAAATTGCTCATTAGCTGCATCACATTTAATGGTTTCAGCAAATGTCCAAAGTATTACAAAGAGGTAACTCATAATAGTAAAGGCATTTACAAAATCTGATAAAGGTGAGGAATTAATTTCCTTCTTTTCCTAAAAAAAGGAAAATGTATTTGTGTAGGTATACACACACACACACTTTTTTCTTTTTTCCAGAAAATTTACCTTCCCTTCAAAGGAAGAAAACACTATTCCATTAATTATAATTTTAATTAATAATGTTCAAGTCCAAATAAACTATATAGACTCAAAATTAAGAAAAATGACATGGATTGTTGTTTACAACATTAAGTAAGAAAGAATTTTCATTGTCCATTAAAATATATTTTTCTCTTGCCCTTAAAGCAAGAGAAGTTGCATTTAAGTGTGACTTCTAACAATGGCCTTGAAATAAGTGGGATTTAATCTTTTATGATGAAAGACTGCAACTCAATGGAAAGTCCTTCTGTCTCAGTGACCCCTTTAACAGTACTGGACTTTCTGTGGAAGGCACATCAATTCTTAAGCAAGCCCATCTTGTGGTGCCACACAGGATCCAAATATGGTCTCTGGAAACATTCACTGGCGTGCAAATGCTTCACATGCTCACTTAGGTGATGCAATTGAAATGGTGGATAAGGATCCCAGTCTCCAGGAAAGATATGATCTTAATTCTTCTTTTTATTCTTTTTTCAATGTCATTTCTACAAATAGAGTTCCCAAGATTCTCTTGGTTGATGAGAACCAAAGTTACTCCATTTCCCTTCATTGAATAACACTGCAGACTTATGTCAGCTCTAAGTTAGGGCCTACAATAATTTTATGTGATATGGCTTCACTGTTGAATCTAAAAAGATTGAAAAATCATAAATCATTTTAATACAAACCTTCAGTTAATTTCTTTAAACTGTCAATCACTTAATAAATGTGAATTCAACTAACATTAAGAATTCAGAAAGGAAAAGCACTTGTTTTACTTATTTTTAAAAGGAAACTAGCTCAGTGATGATTTTCTTATCTATTTGTTTTCTTTTTGATCCTTTAAAATTACAGGATTTTATTTTCTCACTCAGACTAATGCCCATGGATTGTATTTTCCATCAACAATGATTCATGATACTTATCAAAATGAGCAAAGGGAACACAATAGAATAAAAATTAACCATGAATCAAGCAAATTACATTGTGAATAAAGGTGAAAGTAGATAAATTTAAATCCCATATATTCTTGGGCTTAAAAAGAGTTTATATCATAACTTCCCTTGAGGAAAGAATTGTACTTTTTCTAAATACAACAATTTCTGCCACTGCCCCTTTATAACCTTCTTGAATAACAATTCTTGTGTCAAATATTTTAACAAAACCTCAAGGTTATATAAATAAATATTTCATGTTTCACCAGATTTTTTTAAAGATTTAATTAATTCTCTTCAGCAATATTTATCCTGTTCAGAAACAGTCTGCATGGTAATAAATATTTTCAAGGAATAGAATGATTACTGGGTGGGTTTTATTCAGTTTTCATTGTTTTCTCCAGGGCACTTTCTGGGAAATATTTATTATATTTTCTAGAAGGAGGCAATCTGCTGCTGTATGACCAATTATTACAGCAGCGTGTTTTTTAAAAATGACATTCAAGGATAAAGCATTTTCTCAGGAAAATGGCAAGATGAGGCAAAAAACATTCTTTCTGATGCCAGGCAGCTGATCTTTGTCACCTCCAGCTCCGACTCTTTATTTTAAGTCCTATCATCAAATCAATGTCAGGTCACTTGCAGCTAAATTGGCAGAAGCAGGGAGAGTCATTAAAGGGATGCATTCAATAAAGAAAAATCCAATTACCTTCTGCATTAGAGAAAAACTCAATCCTGGTGTTGGTCAAGGACAGTCTTTGTGGAAAAAGATGCAGGAAAGAGAGACAGAAGACGATGCAAAAATATTGCTGTGTAGCATAAATACAATCCAAACCTGTTGATGTTTCTCCCACAGGAAGACATTAGAATTTGAAACTGCAGGCCTTTCTTTCTAAGGTGTGAAAAATTTGTTTAACTCTTTGAGTCTCACAATTTTTCCCTTCCCCTTTCCTGTCTACTAGGTCTCTGCACAAAACTCAGACTCCCATTATGGCACTTATCGCTTCATGCCTCGTTGGACAGTCTTTCTCAGAAGAATACAAACTATTCCAGGGCACGGATATTGTGCAATCTGAGCAAGAACATGCATTTTGAGATTTAAAAGTCAGTAAATGATTGTAAAAACCATTTATCTCCACAGGAATCTAAGTGAAATCTTTGCTCCTCTGAGTTGAGCCTATATGATGCTGTGGCAACAATGACCATGTGAAAATAGCAGTGATCACAGTCATCCTTTACTTTTGCTATAGAGCTTCATGGAATACAAAGCTCTTAGATATACCTTTCTAATTAATTGTCCAGTAACTTTATAAAGTAAGTCATTATTTTCCACCTTTCACCAATGGAGAAAGAGAAGTCAACTAGGTTAAATAACAGAGCAAGGTCACATACCTAATGTACAGTTATGTTCACCAGTTCTGGAACCAGCCTGCCTGGGTCCTAATCCTAGTTTTGTCTCTTACTAGTTTTTGATTTAGGGCAAGGTAATTAACCTCTCTGTGCCTCAGTTTCTTATGAATCATCTATGAGAACACAATACATATTAGCAGGTGTTACAGTAATTACTGTCTTATTGCTTATATCTGTGTCTTCTATCCAATCATTTTGCTTCATATCAGTAATGCATTACATAACAGGATTTACAGTCAAAGGGCTTGATAGTCTCACTTCTTCTGTAAAGACAAGACTATCATCTACTAAACTATTAGAAAATGATAAAGATATAATGTACTGTTAAAATACAATATAATCTAAAATTGCTGTTAAAAACTGAAAGAAAGGGAGGTCACTGAAGCCTGCACTAATCTAAGAAGGTTTCATAG
Organism: Daubentonia madagascariensis; assembly: GCA_023783475.1. NCBI lineage: Eukaryota > Metazoa > Chordata > Mammalia > Primates > Daubentoniidae > Daubentonia > Daubentonia madagascariensis. The sequence continues at coordinate 24,350,588 of JAKFHU010001244.1, read as the reverse complement.
AAGATATGTGTAACATAACTAAACATTAAATTGCACCTTGTATCATTCTCTAATTTTGCCAGTCTTAACTTCTTAGCCTGATTATAAGCTATTCACATGCAAATACTACATATACTATACCTATAGCCGTTTTTGTTGTAGTCTTGTGCTAAGTATGTGACATTAATGTAAAATATTGATTAATTAGGGATATAAGGCCAAAATATAATAACAATAACTATGACAGCATTTAGGGGAGGGGCCAAAATGGCAGACTAGAAGCACCCTACACACGCTGCTTTCACAGAAAGGATTAAAAGTGGAGAGTGGATATTCACCTTCAGATCGATTGTCTAGGGACAGCACTGGGAATGAACAGAGAGGCAATGGGAGGCACCCAAAGTGAAGGAGAGGGAAGTTAGGTGACCCACTTGGCAAAATCAGAGGTACCTGGGGAAGGTGCTTGTACATGGGGAAGGGACAGAGAAGAGATACCTGGGGCTCCACACTTCCTCCGCAGACATTGCAGTTGGAACTGCAGGAGGGCCTCTCCACCACAACAGGCCTCTGGTCTGATACAGGGAGCTGTACCCAGGTGGGTAGCACCACCAGCAACAGACCTGGGTGGGCAAACACCCACACTGCCATGTGCTGACCACCCACCATGCACCTGATGACTGCCATGTGACTGCCGCCTGCTGGCAGTGACAACCATAGGTGAACGGGGATACACAAGAAAGCAGCAGTGTTAAAGGCCCATAGTGCACCTGCCCCTCTCCTGCCTGGTCAATCTTCCAGAGTAGGACCCAAGCTCACCATCCAGGGACCCATCCCTATGTTCACGCAACAGAGTTCCCAGCAGAGGAGAACAGGTGTACTATATCTGCTATCTGTTTTGAGCTGAGATAAGAGGTACCAGATGAGAAGGAACCAGCGTAAGAACTTTGGTAACATGAAAAAACATGCTGTTTGACACCCTCAAAGGATCACACTAACCCTCCAGTAATGGACTCCAACCAAAAGGAAATTTTTGAATTGTCAGATATGCAATTCAGAGTATGGGTCACAAGTAAGATCAATGGGAGAAACTTGCAAAGCAACACAAAGAAACCAAAAATTAACTCAGAACATGAATGAAAAATTCACTAAACAGGTAGATAATTTAAGAAAAAACATAGCAGAATTTTTGGAAATGAAAGAGTGATTTAGAGAATTTCAAAACACAATTAGACAAAGCAGAAGAAAGAATTTCAGAGCTTAAAGACAAAGCTTTCAAATTAACCCAGTCAGTCAAATATGAAGAAAAAAGAATCTAGAAGAATGAACAATCTCTCTGAGAAATATGGGACTATGTAAAGCAAATGAATATAAGCATCATAGGTATCCCTAAGGGAGAAGAAGAAAAGGCAAAAAGCATAGAAAAAATTATTTGAGGTAATAATAGAAGAAAACTTCATGGTACTGCTAGAGATTTAAACATCCAGATACAAGAAGGTCATAGAACACCTGGAAGAGTCAAGACCAACAGGACATTGCAAAGTCACATAGTCTTCAGTTTGGCCAAAGTCAAAGTGAAGGAGACTATCCTATCCTACAGGCTGTGAGATTAAAGAGTCAAGTAATTTACAAATGAAAACCATCAGACTAATGGCAGACTTCTCAGCAGAAACCTGACAAGCCAAAAGGGTTTGGGGTCCCATTTTTAGTGTTCTTAAACAGAACAACTGGCAGCCAATAATTTTGTATCCTGCAAAACTAAGTTTCATAAATGATGGAGAAATAAAGTCTTTCCTAGAGAAGCAAACACTAAGGAAATTTGTCACCACCCAACAGCCCTATGAGAAATGCTTAAAAGTGCTCTACAAATGGAACAGAACAATCAATACCCACCAGTGTAAAAATACCTGAAGTTAAAACTCACAGCTCTTTTAAAACAGTAACAAAGGGAGAAAATAAAGCAACTAGGTAACAATCAACATGATGACCAGAAGAGTTTCTCACATATAAATACAAACATTGAATGTAAACAGTATAATGTCCCACGTAGAAGATAAATATTGGCAGAATGGATGAAAAACAACAACAAAAAACCAAAATATATGCTGTCTCCAAGAAATCCATGACTTACAAAGAGTTGCATAGATTCAAAGTAAAGAGGTAGAAAAAATATTCCAAATATTCCAAATACAAATGGAAACCAAAAGCAAGCAGGAGTAGCTATTCTTATATCAGATAAAATAAATGTTTAATCAATCATGGTAAAAAAAAAAAGACAAATGTCATTATACAATCATAAAGGGATCAATTCAACAAGAATATATAACAAACTTAAATATATATGCACCTAACATAGGAGTTCCAAGACTCATAAAACAAATTCTAATATATCTAAGGAAAGAAATAAAGAGCAACATCATAATAGCCAGGGACTACAACACTCCACTGACAGAACTACACAGATCATCAAGGCAGAAAAATCAACAAACATTGAACTTAAATAAGACACTACAATAAATGGACCTAACAGACATTTACAGAACATTCTACCCCAAAACTGCAGAATATACATTCTTCTCACAGTACATGGGATATTTTCCAAGACAGATCATATGTTAGGACACAAAACAAGTCTTACAAATTCAGAAAAATCAAAATTGTACAGGTTCTCACACCACCATGGGATAAAGCTAGAAATCAATTCCAAGAGTAACTATCAAAACTACACAAATACATGGAAATTTAACAACCTGCTCCTGAATGAAACATGGGTCAATGATGAAATCAAGGAGGAAATAAAAAAATTTTTCAAATTGAATGACAAAGGTGACACAATCTTCCAAAATCTCTGGGATACAGAAAAATCATCACTAAGAGGGAAATTCATAGCCTTAAATGCCTACATCAAAACATGGAAAGATCACAAATTAACAACTTAACAACACCCCTCAAGGAACTAGAAAAAGAAAAACAAAACAAACCCAAACTAGTAGAAGAAAAGAAATAACAAAGATCAGAGCAGAACTAAATTAAATGGAAACCAACAACACAAATACAAAGGATCAATGAAACACAAAGTTGGTTTTTGAAAATATAAACAAATTCAATAAACTACTAGATTATCCAGAAATGGAAGAGAAAGGATTCAAATAAGCTTAATCAGAAATGAAAAACAAGACATTACAACTGATACCACAGAAATACAAAATATCATCTGCTACTACTATGAAAACCTGTACGCACACAAACTAGAAAACTTAGAGTAAATGGATTAATTTTTGGAAACACATAACCTCCCAAGCTTGAATCAGGAATCAAAAGAAATTTTGAGTAGATCAATAATCAGTAGCAAGATAGAAATAGTAATAAGATATATACCAACAAAAAACAGCCAAGACCAGACAAATTCACAGCTGAATTCTAACAGACCTACAAAGAAGAAATGGCAACTCTTCTACTGAAACTGTTCCACAGCATTGAGAAAGAGGGAATCCTCCCTAACTCATTCTACAAAGCCAGTGTAATCCTGATATCAAGCCAAGAAAGGACACAACAAGAAAAAGAAAACTATAGACCAATATGCCTCATGAACATAGATGCAAAAATCTTAGGAATGGAAAAACAAACACCGCATGTTCTCATTAATAAGTGGGAAGTAATAGATGGGTGCACACGAGCACAAAGAAGTGCTAAGGGCATTGGAAACCAAGAAGGGGGGAGGGTGGGACAGGGAGAGGGATAAAAACTTACCTATCTGGTACAATGAACATTGTTCTGGTGATGGGTACACTAAAAGCCCTGACTTCAGCATTATACAATTCATCCATGTAACAAAAATCATTTGTACCCCATAAATATATTGAAATATAAAAACACCCAATAACTATGATGATATAATGTTTCTGTTGAGGTAGCCACTATTTAGTGGAGTGTCATTTAAGAGAAAAAAATGCTATTCTATTAATAAACAAGCATATACATTAAGGATATTAATGAACAAACATATAGGTAAAATTATATTTAAGTGACAGCTTGCTATTTTGCTTCTTTCTATTTAACAACATATTTTGACATCATTCTATATTAGTACATACAAAGCTGTTTAGTTGCTTCTTCCATCATGCCTTTTTATGTGCATTCTTCTGAAATACAAAATGCTTCAATTTTATTCTGATTATTACCTTTATAATTAAACTTCCGTTTAAGGTATGTATTTACTATTTCTTTAGTTTTTGTTTACTCCCCACTATGAGCATTGACAAGATTGTTTTATTTCTGTTTCCTCTCCTTCTGTCTTCTTTCCCTTCACCACCCTGTATTATTTCTTATATTATTTTTTTCTATTAACTTTCTGACTCTTTGAATATCCTATATCCCTATTTTATCTAACATCTTTAAATGATACCTTCTTGCCTCGCCTATAAAAGATCAGAAAATAAAAATACTGTACTTTCTTACACCATATACATTTTTTATGTTCTTAGGGTTTGGCAATATTTCTACATTTGACTTTATAATCAGAATCCACGCATTCCTTTTAACCTTGGCCCTATAATTAAATTGGCTCAATGATCTTTCCCAGTACTTCTGCAAGAGTTTGTCCACTACTTCCAATGCCTGAACTCTGTTCTATCATAAATTCTTTAGGAAGGAGCATGAGAACAATGTAGTCTACAACAAAATCATTTATTTTCTTTACATTAATACTTAGCCAATAATTAGGCTGAATGTAAAATTATTGGCTCACATTTTTTTCTTAAGAAATTGAAGGCATCGCTTTACTGTCTTAATACTATTGACGCCAAGAAAAATCTGAGAAAACTGAACCTGCAATTATTGTTTTTGTGTCTTTCCAGGAAAATGGGTTTTATTGCTTGGATGCCCAAAGTATTCTTGCTGTATTTTGAGTATAATACTTTTGTTATGTTTATTGATTGCTATCTGTCATTTTTCTAGGCATGGTTTGCCCTTCCAATCTAAAGATTCAAGTTTTCCTTTAATCTATTAAGTCTTTTTGGAACTTTATCTTTATTTATTACTTTCCCATTATATTAAGGGACAACAATTATGCACACGTTGGTTTTCTCTGTCTTGTATGTCTATACTCCTTTTTAACTTTTAATTTTGCTCACTTATTTCGGACCCATACTCAGGATTTTGAGGGGTGTTGACTAATGTTTGTGGAGAGTCCAGTTTGACCTCTATTTCTCTAATTTTCTCTCTTTCCCACATTTCTTTCCTGACTCTACCATCTCTTGTTTCATCTTCTTTTGTCTCACACTATTCTTTCTGAATTCTTGTACCATTGCTTTGAAACCTTATTTTATAAAAACAATAACTTCACTAATATTTTTTAATTCACTAGGATATTTTTGATCACCATTTTCCTCTGATCTGTGGTAACATTTTTCTGGTTCAACTGCTATTGGATTTTCCTGCTATTTTCTTCCTGTTCTCATGCTGGTTTCTCTGGGATTGATCTGAATTATGTGAGTTTTTCCTGAATGTGTTCTCTGCAAGAGGCTCATGTTGATGGGCTGCAGGACCTACTCTCAGGCAGCACACTCCATCCCCATTGCTCCAGGCCTTTTAGGGTGTGCCACTACTTTGGACAACTGTCCTTTGCCAACTCTGCCTTTCATCGGTAACCAGCATGTCTATTTTCTGCATTGTTCTAAAACAATGATTGTCACTGCATTTGGCAATCCTCCATTACAGATTATGTTTCAGAGTTAGAAACGTTACTTAGTCTAACTTAAGATAAAGTCAGCATCTTCGATTCTTGCTGTCTACGTTCTTTTGGTTGATTACCAAAACCTCCATATTGTAAAACAAAAATTCCGTATTGCTATTTAAGGTGATCACTAAGAGGTTTATTTACAGTGACACATGGTTTTGGCAATTTTGGGTTATCCCACCAAAAATCATTACTACACCTGTGACAGTCTTGTTTCCTTTTTTTAACAGTACCATCATATGATCTAAATAACATTCAAAGCCAGTTTTTAATTAACATTTTTGATTAATGCCTTTCCCAAATATGATTTTGTTCAAAATAAAATAATTTAAGGTAATATGAGATTTTGTAATAATTTGAACATAAGACAGTTTCAGCTTGAGAGATGATTTTGAAGAAAGTCTTTGTCTTATATTCAGCAGATGGGGTAATCTTAAACATTTAGTTAGTTTATCTGACTACCTATATTTATGACATAAATGAAACATGAAAAGTATTTAGCAGATGGAATGCTGAGTATTCTGTAATAGCATTTAGTAGGTAAAGTTTTCATCTCTTCTCTTAAAGATAATAGTAATAATGCTGTCCCAATTTGATAGTGTCTCCCATCTCATGAAAATTGCAGTAACATATGCCACCAGTAACATGATTTTCATAGATTTCTGTAATTATCTTTTAAATGCTTAGATAACGGTCCTGGTATAATTTTTATCATGGCCAATATATTTTTTAGTTTCTTGTCTACCTAAGAAACTTAATTGAGACAATTAGGGAAGTATTGCCCCATCACTGAAATATTCTTTTCCTGTCTTGGTTGATGTCACTTTTATTCAGATTTAATTGAGGCTGTGGTCATACACAGGCACATATCAACTGTAGAAAAATTCTTTAGATGGAATTATAAGCAAGTATTTGGCACTTACTAAGCATGCATAGGCAAGCAATGCCAAGCTTTCAATATCAAGGGAATTTATATTTTGGCATGTGCTTTGATATTCCCTGAATGGTGGTTCCTTCAGAAACAGTATGAGAAGTTACTGAATTTCCTTTAATTCGTAAAAGCAGACAATGTTTAAGGACTTTTGCTGCTCAAGGAATATGGTTCAGGATATATTGATTTACTAGCAGCCAAGCCAACATCAAAATGAAAGCATCTTCACATACTCAGGCCCAGAGGAAAGACTGGTTATCATTAGGAATAACATGAGCACTTACTGTGAGTTATAAGTCATTGGTCACAAATCAGAAAATGTCAGAACCTGATTGCAGAGGGAGGAAAGGTGGACAGCAGGGCTCCAGCATTTCTTTAAATTATTCACTTTACTTCCCTGCTTCTAATCATATTGATATGGAGTCCTTCTTTACACTGCAGTCATATATTTCAAAATTCCTCCCAACATCGTTGTAAGTATAGCATGAAGACTGAATCCATTTTGTTTTTTATATTGACTGCTTACAACTTTTAAGCCTCACCCCTCTTTCTTTCCTTCTGCCCCACACTTAGGAAAGCTGATAAGAAAACTCTGTTGCTCCTTCCTTTGGCACCAGCAGGAAGTTCAAATCATGTATGGGAACTCTCACCCTGGCTTCACCCCATAAACACCATAAACACTCCCAGCCAGTTTCCTTTCTTGGCTCTCTCAAGCCATTTTCAGATCTGCTTGGGAGCCACCATGCGCTCTTCTCCCCAGAAAGCCTCACTATATGAGAAATAAATATTTTTATACTCTCTTTTAGTGTAAGTCTGACATCATCAGTCTCAATATCTGAGTGAATTTTGGGTGTGGGTCCATCCAATCTGCATGAAGTGGTAGAAACAATAACAAACTCAACGTCGCCATGACAAGTAGAAAGTTTCCTGTGACTTTTTTATCATTTCCTACTTGAAATCCTAACTTTTCTTAGGGAATCAGGCCATACAAGCATCCTCATGTGGTGGCCCTGCTTTGTGGGTAACTTTGCATCCATTGTAGCATAGCATTATTTTCTTATGTACCCTCTTAGATCACTCTAAGATGAAAACAAAGTCTAAATTGCACTTCTTTGACCCTAGGGAAATATTGTACGTACAGGTCAATGCATGTAGTTTTTCACCCTTTTGCTGCCCTTCCTACCCCCACCACACACATCACACCACATACACAGATACGCATACATGATCAGTCTTACACAACAGTACTTCCAGCCGAGATAAAGACCCACCCAAGGTCTAACCAGAAAGGATTACTTATACTCACTGAGGAACATTGGCTGAGTATACAATTAAGTAAATGGAAACCATGGATGAAAGTCTCCTAAGTCACCCAGCAATGCCTTGAATAAGTTGCTACAAAAAGTATCTGAAAATCACTGGCAAACATCTACTGGTGAGCATTAAACCTAGAATGTATTCTACAGCTTTTTAGAAACACAACCAGGATTTCATAATGCATGAATATTAATGCACCTGCTTATTATCTCCAATGATAGACTGTACTACTTTTGTGATGTATTGTCCCTTATTGCTGGATCCCTACTGATTTACAATGAGTCATGAACTGTTTCATTACTAACTAAGGAAATTGGGCATGTCTCAGAATGTAGAAGCATTTGGAGAAAGACCGGAATCACCTGAATACAGAAATACACACAATCAAAAAGTACCTTCCCAGGCAAGTTCTGAAGAGTTTCAAAAAGTATGTTAACAAATACAAAATAAACATGATGTGCTCCAGTACGATGTACTTTCCTCCATGTTGAAGTATAATTTAGAATGAATGGAAACAATGAGAATGACTAATGGTTTTGCTGAGCAAGAAGCCAGAAGAAAAAAATATTTATACCATCTTCTGACATGCTATTCCTTATGGGTGGCTAAATTATCAAACAACATTAGCTCAATATTACATGGTTGAGTATTTATTTTTGTTCATTGCTTGAAAGAATGAGTAGCTTTTACTATGCATACCTTCTCTGTTTTGTTCACATAGACAACTGTTCATTACAAGAAAAATTAATTATACAAAATATGCCATAATATGATGGCTTTGTAACTGTATATATGAGTGGAGGGCTAATAGGAAGAAAAATAAAGGATGTTTTCAGAAATGTGATCATAAGAACCATTATTCACTAATGAGCCCTGGGAACACAGAAAGAGGACACATCTTCTCAAAGGGAAAATCAGTCTCTTTTTAAGGATCCCCAGCATTACAGTTTTCTAAATGAAATGTCTACTGTATGCTAGCCTTAATGACAGAGCCAGACAAGTTGGCTCAGTCTCCAAGGCCCAGCACCACCAGGTAGCCTGCCATACTGCTTGTATAATATCATGTACCAAAATGGTTCGGCCAACTCGATAGGGCTATAGGCCAGTATGGGGGAAGGAGCTCAATTGACTCGATGCTCTTAATGTTAGTAAATGGCCAGTCCAAGAAAAGACAAATAAGTCAAGCATCTGACATAACCATAACTATTTTAAGAATTTGAGAGACTATAAAGAAAGGCAACTATCAAGTAACAAGGCTTGTAAGTTTAAGCAAGCATTGTTTCTATGTTGTATTGTTGCCTGAAAATCAACATAATTATAATGCTATAGACTGAGTGTTTGAGTGACATTCATAATAGCAAGCTTAGAAATTCAAAAACAATAACCTAAATGTGTATCTTTGTGAAAAAAAATCCTACTTGGCATTCAGTGTCTAAAAATAAAGCCAAATATTTTCATTTCAAATAAAAATGAAATACTGGCTTCAGGGCATATTTTTTAAAATTACTCTTCGTAAAAGCTCTTTAATTAAACCCTTTTATTTTCTATGATTTTATTAATATATCAGTTGTAGCTACATATCCAGGATGTTTTCATTTTTTTGAGATGTATCTATATTGAAGGATATAGTTATATCTTCGATCTCTGCTGCATCCCTAGTGATATTTTATTTTTCATTTTTCACATGATTTATTTGTACTTTTTTCTTTCAATCTTGATTAATCTTATAAATATTTGTCAAATTTTTAGCTTTTCATAAAACAATTTTTGGATATTTTAATCCTTTCTATAGTACCTTTATTTTTATTATATTAATTTCTGCTCATATCTTTATTTCCTTCCTACTATGTTTTTTGACTGATTCTTCTGTTTGTTTGGTTTTTTCCTAAGTTCTTAAAGCTAAATGCTTACCTCATTGATTTCCAGTGGTTTCTCTTTTCTACCATAAGCACTATGGTGGTAGATTTCTCAATTATCAAATTCTGTCAATTCATTCTTTATAAATTTTGAAAGTATGTTATAGGGTATGTACAAGTTTAAAATTTTTACACCTTCATTATGTGGTAACCCTCTTTATTCTTAAAAAATGCTTTGTTTCTCCCCAAAAGTCTACTTTGCTAGATATCAGTATAACTACATCAACTTTGTTTTACACAGTGTTTTCCTAATATATGTTTTCCAGTCTTTTACTTTCAAATTTTGTGTTGCTTTATGTTTTAGGCATGACTCTGAGAATAGCACGTGCTAGGAAGAATTCTGAGTATGACTTCCAACGATTATTGGGTGGGCCTCATTTAATCACATGGGCCCTCTAAAAGCAGTAGAAGTCAGAGATATTTGATGCTTCACAGGGATTCAATGCAAGGGACGTTCTTTGCTGACATAGAAGAAACCATTTGAAAGGACCCGGGTTGCAAGGGCTAACAGTAAGGAAGGTAACAGGGACCCCAGCTCTACAAGCAAAAGGAACTGAATTCAGCCAACAAGCTCAATGAGCTGGGAAGCAAGTTCTTGACCATCCCTTCCAGATTAGAGCCCAATCTGGCCAATCCTCGATTTCAAATTTATGAGATCCTAAGCAGAGAATCCAGTGGCACCTACACAGACTTCCGACGTGCCAAAGAGTGAGCCAACAAATGCATCTTGTTTTACATCACTAAGTTGGTGGTAACTTGTTGGCAATGAATGAAGATTAATACACAATACGCAGATGAAAATGTTTTAAGCTAATCTGACAATCTTTGTTCTTTAACAGAAAAGTTACATTAATTGTGCTTACTAACAATTTATTTTTACCATTTCATTTTATACCTCTATTGCTAAAAATTTTCTTTTTTCCTTAAATTTTTTCTGTCTTCAGGTTGATTGAGTTTTTACTTGCATTTCATTTCCTTTTTTCTTCTCTGTTGGTTTGGATGTTATATATTTTTATTTCTATTCACTCAGAAGTTGCCCTAGGAATGTCACTCTACATACTTAATTTAGCAAAATCTAGTTAATCAATATCACCACTCTACTCCCCCAAATTCAAAAAACTCATAATGATTGAACTCAACCCCTTCCAAAATTATATGCAAATTTTTCCAGAATTTCAGTTTCATCTTGCTTTTATTAACATTTGCTTATTTTTAAAAATAAGTCATTATGGTAGTTGTTTAATATAGTCAGTTTGCTTATATTTAAAAACAGATTAAATATATTTTATTCACAAATCCCTTCTTGCATCTCAGATTGCCTTTTTAAGATTATTTTTCTTTTATCTTAATCACAATGTTGCCTTGAAAAGTTTCTTTAGTGACGGTCTAAAGAAACTTTAAAGACAAAGTTTGCTTCTATTTTTCTGAAAATGTCCACTTGGCTCTTGTCCTCACAAAAGAGTGTTTATGGGTATATTATTCTAAGATACATTTCTTTTAGCACATGGAAGATGTTATTCTCCTGGTCTCCACTGCTGCTAGTTAGAAGTCAACTATCTGTCATCTCTTTACTGGTAATTTGTTTTGTTCTCTTTATACTTTTATTGTTACTTTTCCTTTGATGATATGGAGTTTCATTCTCATATGTCTGGGCATGGAATTATTTTTCCCATTTTGAATTTACTGTGATTCCCAAATCTGAAGATTCATGCATTTCAACAATTAGGAAAAATTTTAAGCCTTTTTTTTTTATTCAAGTATTTCTTCTTCCCCATTTTCTCTATTTTCACCTTCTGGAACTCTGATTAGATTCACATGAGAATTTCTTACTTCCTGTCTCTTACCTTCTTTTAGATATTTTCCATTTCTCTTTATATCATTCTGGAAAAATATATTTCAGATGTATTTTATGCTTCACTGATTCTCTTTGTCTAATATGCTGTTTAACTCAACAACTAAACTTTTCATTTCAATCATTTAAGATTTTTATTCCTAAAAGTTCTGTGAGTCATTTTCAAATGACTCGGTCTTTCATTGCTTATTAATATTTTCAATTCCCTCTTCTTTTATTGGTATATATTCTTTTAATATATTATTTTGTGTCCTGTATAGATAACTCTAATAACTGAAATCTTTGTGGGTCTGAGTTTGCTAGTTGTGTTCACTGCTGTTTCTCATGACACTTGTTTCCTTGTGTATTTTGTAACTTTTGATTATGCAGTCATGTTTACCAGCACTTTATTTGTGGAGATATTAGTATATTTAAGGACTGATTTGTTAATGCGTTCCCCCAGAGAAAATGTATGGTTGTTGCTGTGAAGGGCCTAAGAAAACAACATGGGATCACTTTAAAATAAATTCTTAACATGGAGTTCTTTAAACGTGTAAGTAGTGAGATTTTGGGCTATCTATCATTTGAGGAACAGCTTATGCTTATAAATTTTCAGGGGAGACATCATTTTTTCCTCTCTCTAAGGACCTACGACAAGACAACTAAGTTTCCAAGGTGCCTTCCTATTTAGGGCAATTTTTTCCAGTCAACATTTTCACTGAGAGCGTAGCTTTTCAGGGTTCCTGGCTTTATGTTGGCTATTTCTGATTTGACAACATACTATGTCTGGGCCCTCAGGTTTTGTTCCCTTTCCCTCACGTGAAAGTAAGAACAAGAGCTCTAAGTCACTAACAACTAGAAGATGCCTGCAGGTCAGTCACTGTTCTACTCCTTACCTATCTGGGTTTGAGTCACAGTTTATTTTTGGTCTCCACAGCTATCCTTCACATTCCTAAAAAAGACCATGGTTTTGAGAAGATTGCTGGTTTTATTATGTATTTGTTTGATTAAAAAAAGTCACATAGCCAGAGTGTTTTGTGTTGGGAGGTTGTCGCTGTTGCTTTTCCCTAGTTATCTAGGCCACCATATTCCCAGGAACAGTTCAACTTTTCCACTCTTCCTCTCATCCTCATCTTAGCATCGTATAGAATGAGGTGTTTTAACAAAGAATTTCAGTTTTTATCATTAATCCTAGAAAGACATAATTAATGTCTAGAAGGAATTAATTCGAGAAAGAATAAAGGTATTTAATAATTTTTAAAGAGGCACAGTCAAATAAATCCCATGATTCTCTGTTTTGTTTTTTAGTCTGGTTAAACTTGAGCAATGCCTCCCCTCCCCACACATACCTCACTTCTACCTTTTTTTCTCTGAATCAGGGAAAGGCTAATCAAGTTTTCATTTTGTACCTCTGGGCACCTAACACATGTTTATTGAAAACAAATTAACATGTATTTTCTCCATGATCTAAGCATTATTATGCTTCCAGTTTTATAGAACAGGAACATACAACCATGCAGTTTGGAGAGGCTTGATAGCTGGTCCAAGGTCACAGTGGGGCAGAGCCAGGATGCAGATTAAATGTGGTCATGCCTAACTCCAATGTCCAAGCTCTTAGGCAATGTACTATGTGTGTCTACTTCATTAATATTAACAATATTTAATGAAGTAACAATTTATTTTCAAACTAATTATTTCTTTTCTATTTTCAGAAATTTCTTGTGAAAACATTGTATTCACTCAATGCATTCAACCAATACCGGACCTACATTAAATACACAATAATTTTCAAAGCACTCTCGGAACATCAGTTCATTTGTACACCTAACCATTCAGTGTCACACAAGTTTGACAATCTTCTTTTCACAAATGGTGAAGCAGACCCAGAGAAGTTTCATGATTTGCACAGAGCAGCTAAACTAAACCATTATATTTTTAATCCTTTTCTCTCACTTACACTTGTATTTGGAAAATGATAATTCCCTTATGCAAAGACTGAAAACAGTGGGCATCTAGTAGGTCCTGAATAACAGTGTAGTCAGATCAGGAAGTAGGCTGCTAAGCCTCTGGTGTAGAGGACCTCAGGTGCTATAAGTAGCTCACTGGTTCTGCTGCTGAAGACCCCATTGATGGAGAGAGAATGAGGGTTACAAGTGACCACGCTTCACCCTTTATCCCAAACCCATTTCCCACATTACTGGTGTACTCCTCTAAGATTGAGTATATGTGACTAGAGGAAAGTTCATAAAAATGAGTACAATCTCTGTAATCAATATGAAAAATTATGAAGAAACATTTTGGCATCATAATTTTATATAAATCCTACCCTTACATATTAATCTCAGTGCTTAAAGCTGGCTCTGGTCATAAATACATCAATAAAATTCGCAATTCATTTGCTTGTGGGATTTAGAAGATGTTTATATAAATCTTCTAAAAGTATTTATTAAATATTTTCTTTTATAAAGTTTTTTTGACCACCACACATTGATGTATTCCTTTACTTAGAAGGAGAAAAAATTAATTCGTTAGTTCAACTCAATTTAAAGCAATGTTCAATTTACTAAATACTCACAGATTACTAACTCTGTGGCCCTCCACGAAGCACTGCAATAGCTCATTGACTCGCCTCAGGTTGGGGATGGTAAGCTCTGAGATCCCAACGAGATTGTTGTGGGGCCTGGATGAGATACTGTTTAAGTGATCCAATATGTAAGGTTATTATTGTTCAAGGTGGGCATACAGAGTCTCTGCCCTCGAGGAGTGCAGGCAATAGAATGTGCTCAAACCATTTGCGTAGGACAGAACAAAATGTCAACTGAAGCTATTACAACTCTACCATCTTTTATCCAAAATTTACTGGGGCTAGATACATTTTAAGATTTAGAATTCTTCAGATTCTACAAGAGGAATACAGTACATATGTAGTTATATGTATATAGTTACATATATACATATATATAGTACATATACAGTTTTGTGTACACTGTATATATACAGTTTATGAGGTAAAACCTCCACAGTAAAACACATTCATGTTTCTGTAACAAATCCCATGACTCTTCACACTTAGGATAAAAAAAGAACATGAAGAGCCTCATGTCAGTTCAGATCTGGTGTTGCAAACACCGGATAAGGGCAGTTGCAAACACCGGATATACAGTTTTGTGTACACTGTATATATACAGTTTGTGAGGTAAAACCTCCACAGTAAAACACATTCATGTTTCTGTAACAAATCCCATGACTCTTCACACTTAGGATAAAAAAAGAACATGAAGAGCCTCATGTCAGTTCAGATCTGGTGTTGCAAACACCGGATAAAGGAAGTCTTTTTCTTATTTTTTAATTTTTGCTTTCAAAGCTCTCACGATTTCGGAATTGTGAACGTAGAGTTGTAAATCTCAGGAGTGTTTAACTGATACAATTACTTATTGTCTCTTTCCTACTCCACATATTTCATTTATCTAGATATGAAGTTAAGTGGGTTCTCTTTCTGAAGTAATTAGAAGTCAGCAACAGGCATCAGAATCAGCTGAGCAACTTCCCTATCACACAGTTGCTGAGCTTCACCCCAGAGCACTCAGATCCCACTCATCTGAAGTAGAAACCAGAACTCTGTATTTTTTCCAAAGTCCTCCAAATGATTTGCTATACATCCTTCATTGAGAATCATAGTTTGAGGAGACAATATGTAATTGTCTCCATAAGCAAGAAAAAAAAAATTTTATAGTGTTTTTAGTTCCCTTTTGTTTCAAATGAGTTTTCAGTGTTCAAACTGTGGCTAGAGCTGGCTGCTCTAAGTGGCCTTGACTGGTGATACCACGGACAGTGAGTTTTATCTCAGCCAAGTAACTTAGCAACTGCAGTTTCTTAGCAGACTCAGTAAGATTTGCTGAGCAAAACTTTGTAACTTTCTGTTGTATTGATGCATTCCTTTTGAGTTTTTCCCCCCCAGTAACTGTGGAATCTCTGTACAGCCACAAGATAACTATTATACAGGCCTTACACTACCTGTTTGTCCAGAGAAGACAAGATAAGTAAAACCCCACCACAGATCATGCCCAAGGACCTGCTGAGCAGCCTATTCCCTGCATCCCACCTGCCAGAATGACCAATATTAACCCCTAGCTCATTATACTACTAAAATCCCCACCCTGGGGATCTGTCATTTTTTGATCACAGGCTGTATGTACTAGCATGATTTTTCACTGTGCTTGCATGCCCTGCACTCCACTCAAACATGTAATGATGCTCACTCCCCTCACGCATTATTCATTTCACCCCCAGAAAAAAACCCTGACCCTGTTGGTCAGGGAGGCAGATTTGAGGCAGTCCCTACCTCCCACCTCCCAGTTGACGCACCTCCTGCAACAAATTCTTTCTTCTTTGACGATCCTCGTTGTCTCAGTAATTGTCTTTCTATGCGGTGAGCAATAGTGAACCCCCCTTGTGGGTTCGTTAACAAATATACTAAAATATATCTTCGCTTTGTATTTATGTAGCTTAATAGCATAAGAAATTCAACAAACAAGAATATTTCATGTAAAAGTAACCACTCTCCAAATCCAAGGTTTTTTTCTCCAAAACCTTAGCATTATGGAGGCTACTGAGAAGTAATAGGCTATCATGAAAGTGGATTGTTCATTCTGTTAAATTCTTCATTTTGAGTGGCCATTTTTATTATTACTTTCCCTAGACAGACACTTCTACACTCTGAACCCACGCTATGTGCACAGCTCTTGTGGACCAATAGTCTACTGCTGGTCTTGTGTGTCATCTCTGCTCACTTAATTGAGCAATTTAATCAGATTTTGGCATACGCCTGTGAACCTTCTGTCAAAAAATCATATTCGGTTGCTAGTCATGTCAAAACAGGTAACTCCAGAATTTCATACAATTTTCAGCCATCTCATCTAGCACAAAATTTCCAAGATTTTAGAAGATATGATTTAAACTATGGATTTTTATTCATAAATCTAATTTTTCCAAAATCACTACTATATCCCCTTATAGTGATGCAGACAAGATTTTGACAGGGCTTCTAAGTTCTCTCTTTAAGTATTGAAGAATAGCAATACATTAGTGCTTTACTTTGTCTAGGTAAGCTTTCTGAACCTTTTTTTTCTTTCCCTTTTACACAGAAGATCTTTAAGCATTGCAGCTTACTGAGATTTTTGTTTTGTTCTTTCAGGTGTAGCGTGCTGTCATCTCCTTTCATACACTAAGAGCAAGTTAATAAAATTCATGCTCATGATAACATGAGCTTTAGGTAAATACCTTTATTTCCCAGAGTATACTATGGTATAGAAGCAAATCTAACATTCACTTAGTGTCTCTAGCTTATCAAAGCTGTTCTCAGATATCTTTATATATTTTTTTCACTGTAATAGCTAATCCTTTCACACTGAGCAGAGGAATACCATCTTCTGCAATAACACTTGATTGAAAGAAAGATTCCTAGCAAATGTATTTTTCAAATAACTATTAAGAATGCAAAATGATGCATAATTAGGCATCATTGCCTAATTATGGCAATCATGTGGACATGCGAGTCATTTATTCATTTATTCAATGAACATTTATTAAGAATTAAATATACAGTTAGAATAAATAAGACCTAGTGTTCGATAGACCAGTAGGGTAACTATAGTTAACAGTAATCTATCATACATTTCAAAATAGCTAGAATAATTTGAATGTTCCTAGCATAAAGAAAAAAATAAATATTCAAAGTGATGGATATCCCAATCACCCTGATTTGCTCTTTACTCATTATATGAATGTATCCAATTATCACATGTACCCCCAAAATATGTGCATCTATTATGTATCAATTAAAAAGGAAGGATTTGCTATGTGCTAAAGCACTTTTCTAGATTCTTGAGCTACATCAATGAAAACAAACAAAAATTACAGAGTTTACATTCTGGTAGGAGAAATAAAACAAACAATAAACATAATAAATGAGTTACATAATACATTACAAGGCAATAACTGACATGGAAAAAAGAAAAAATTGAGCCTGGTAAGACGATAGGAGAGCTGGGGGAGGTGGTCACAGAGAAGGGGGATGGTTGCAATTGTACTTGGGGTGGTAAGGGTAGGATTCATTCAGAAGATGATATTTGAGCAAAATGGACACCAGGTGGTAGATGCTACGTACAAAACACAGAGAAGCAGGAGCAAAGAAGCTTGTTACTAAAGTCTATTGATCCCGTCTGTTTATCCACTGACTTCTGGAGACAAGAGTCAAGAAGCAACTGGTGCCTGATGAGAAGCTCCGGGGCTGTCCAGGCCCCAGGAATGGCACAGTTCGGGTTGACTTGCTCTAGAAACTATGATAATCTGCCAATACTCTCAGATTATTTCTCTTTAGCAAGTTATGGGGCCCTTGAATTAGTTGAGCAATAAGATGTGGCAAGACTGAAACCAGCAGCAGAAAAATAATAAACAAAAATAAGTAAATTCAGATATGGCAATGTAAGTGGCTCACATTGGCCAGTTAATTAAATGTGAATTTAAGGCCTGTGTTTATGCCTTCCTGCCTCATTAAGGTGCCCCCAAGTATTTTACACTATCTTATAGCTCCCTTTTAAATATGTCCTAGAAGAGGCTCTATGCACATCTTTTCCTTAAAAAGACCAGGTTGGATTCTCTTAATCCATTCTTCAGATCCAACTGAAAAAGGATTTAATTTCACCAACTTCCTCTGGAAATAGAAAGTTAGCTCTATTGATTCTTCCTTAGAGGTAGTGGATAGATAGATCAATGGGAAGTAAATCATCGGCGAAAGCTCCATATGAATCAGGATATTACTGAGGGTCTCTCTGCTCAATATTCGTGCACTGTACCTCTTACGTGAAGCAGCCATCTAAAAAAACAAATACTGATGTTCAAATGGAGTTATTTCAGCAGATGATTGATCCTCAAACATTAGGATATTGTGCTTTGCCCAATAAGTACTTGATTTTTTGTTTGATTTAATTCTATTTATGAGTCAAGACTCAGCACAAATGCAACATATCTGTTGTCTCCATTAGACTGATTTCTCCAGGTTAGAGATCTTATCTTATTCAATCTGAATTCCCCCATACTTTCCTTACCACATAGTATTAATTCAAAAAGATTACTGAGTGCCAACCATCAAAAATATATGGCTATTTTCCTCTAAGGACTTTTAAATATTTGATAAATGATTAAATTGACAAATGAATATCAGGCTGACAGCATTAGCTCTAAAGGGCATACTATGAAGAATTACACATACTCAGAACTACTGTTAACGTGGCATAATATAAAATATACTTTTTAAATATAGAAAATGAGAATTTTGTTTTGACAAATATACAGATCAAAGGAATAGGTGAAAATATTAAACATCATATGACTTTGATTTTTTTCCCATTTACATTTGTCCATCTGGATTAGACTGATATGGGGAAATAAATATGCAAATATAAGTTTGGATACAATTAAAAAGAACATATACATTAAATAGTTTTAAGAAGCCTCCCTAGTGAGAGCCCATCTGTGCAAGAAACTAATATGTACTGGAAAACTTGTCTGCCTTGAGAATTAAACAAGGATGCCTAAGTATAAAATTACTGCTGGTTTAGTAGAAGATTATTTTATACATACTCCTAGGTTCTCCCACTGTTCAAATCACTCCCGAAGAGTAAGTTAGGTCTGCTTAAAGATAGAGTAACTGCTTTAGTTCACCAGGGAACCACTACCAAGTAGTACTCTCATGAATTGAAATGTTAATGTGCTTCCAAAGCACCAAGCACACATGCACAGGTTAATCACGCTTTGGGAGAATGAAGATGAAACTCATTTTGCTTTTCTAGTGCCATTACTGTCTCACTTTTTTTTTTTTTTACAATTTCATAACTTGTCTTCCTTTTTGTGTTCTTCCACAGAATCATTATAAAGTGAAGAATGCGTAAATAGCCCTTCTACTAGGCACAATAAAATCAGTCTTCCAGGATATACAATGTGGCAACTCAAAATTATATGGAACTGAGCAGAGTTGAATATTACTAGATTTTTCACACATATGCTCTTTACAAAAATAGGCTATTGTGAGAGTAAATCATCCTCATTTTCACCTATCCCTTTCCATAGGAAAACTGGTTGAGTGTGACACAACATATGGAGATGTTTGGCAGTAATTCTCACATGTGTGCCTCCTTCTCTGTGTCTTTCCACGTGCATTTAACAGCTCAGACAGAATTTGCAAAGTTGGGTATCAATTCAACAAACAAGTTGTATTAACAGAATGAAGGATACCGCTCTCGCTAGACTAACCTTACTTGGTTTGCCAACCCTCGGTCCCTGGAAGAAAAAATGTTCTGATTACTTTCATTGAGGCATACGGTTCTCTGGCAAGGCAAATCGGCAGGGGTTCCTTGATTCAGCTGTCAGTGTTGTTACTGGAAGGGCATCCCATGATACCTTTAAGAGCAAATGTCAAAATCCTAACCATACCTCATTATCAGGACTCCCAAAGGCCCTTTTCACAAAAAGTGGAGGTTTTGGCAGAGCTTCTAGCCAAATCATATGCTGATCATTCTGCATTCTACCTGCTGAAATGCCCTTAGGATTGCTATTGGTTATACATTACTTTCTGTCTCAGACTGCTGAAGAATATTCTGATGACCTGGTTTAAAAATGCTGCTTTGTGTAAGAACCGTGGAAGGTGGCAGTGAAAAAAGGCGCTAATAGTAACACTGTACGTATTCTTTTATGTAGGTCCGAGAATGAGCAGTGGAACCATACAAACTACTTTATCTCAAACATTAGATTATTTTTGTTGTGCATAATTTTAAAATGAAGTGGACAAACCACTAAACAAATGATCCCAAATCCATGATTTCATAAAGCATCTACCTGATTCAGAGACTAGAGCACCAGTAAGTCAGTGCTATTCATAGCACATGATGAAATACTGGGATATTTGTATCACGTAAACCGTGACTAAATTATGTGTCTACAATATAAATTCACAACCATAAATATGAGTTCATCAAAAAAACCCTTTTTTTAGCATCAATGACTTTTCCTAAGGTTTTTTGCTTTTTTTGTTGTTATTGTTAATATAATAATTTGCTTGTCTCTTCTGCTTATATGGCTTAGCTCTTCCTAGAAGATAAGCAATAGCTATAGGTGGTAAAAGCCTGAAGTATAATTTATAGGATAAAGCTTAAAACTGAGAATTTTTCATCACTGTATTTTTTTCTATAAATGGAGGAAAAAAATCATTATTCAATTTCTGTGATTGAACATTCGGGTCCAGCTCACTGACCTTAGCCTGAAAACCACTGTTCCTTTGATCATTGTTTCAGCAATCATGTTTTGTATGAATATCAGCATCAGGTACCATAATAGTCAATAGTCACTGAAGATTCAAAGTTGAACAAAATATCAACTCCTATCAAAAGACATTTAATGCTGAAGAGAAATATAGATAAGTAAATCAATGATTACCAGTATATAATTTCACAGATAGAGGAGGTATACATAGGTTACTTTTGCAGCACAGAGCAAAAGCATCTAAATTACACTGAATTATATTGAGAGAAGCTTCCTGAAAGAGATGATACAGTCATTTCAAAGGATGAGTAGGGGCTACCTCAAGGAATAAAGCAAAGAGCAATTTAGGCAGAGGGAGGCATACAAGCAAAGGTATGAGTACTTGGCATAGGAAGTTATGCTTAAATATGATTGGGATTGTATTGGTTTTCTACTGTTCCTAGAAAAAATTACCCCAAATTGTGTGGCTTAAAACAACATCCATTTACTAGCTCACAGTTGTATTGTCAGAAAATGAGGTTCAGTGTGGCTTTCCTCATTTTCTGTTCCAGGTTTCACAAAGCGAAAACAAGGTATATAAAAGCAGAGCTGTGTTCCTTTCTGGAGGCTCTAGGAAAGGATCTGCTTCCAAGTCCATTCTGGTTGTTGGCAGAATTCAGTTCCATGCATTTGTGGGATCGAGTTCCCCATTTCCTTGTAGATTGTTGGCTGAGGTTATTCCCAGCTTCTAGAGGCCACCTGCTTGGTCCCCTTCCTCCATCTTCAAGGCAAGTAATGGGGGGCCAAGTCCTTTGCATGCTCTGAGTATCTTTGAGCTCTCCTTCTGCCTCTTCTCTCCTGCTGCATCTACCTGACTAACTCTTCTGCCTTTTCCTGTCACTTCGAAGAGCTTGTGTGATCACATTGGGCCCACCCAGATAATCCAGGCTAACTTTCCTGTTTAAGGTCAGCTGATTAGTAACCTTAATTCCATCTGCAAAGTCCCTTCCCAGCAGTACCTAGGTTGGTGTTTGATTGAATAGCCAGGGGACAGGAATCTTGAGGGGCATCTTTAGAATTCTGTCTGGTGCAGGTGTGTATGTTGTAGGCCTTGGGCTTGGGAAGGTCTTGCTGAGTGTGAAGGAAGTAGCCAGTCAATGAAGAGGTGGAAAAGAGGGTCTTCTGTCCAATGGGGCTATTAGCTATCAGCTCCCTCACTTCCTATATGCCAACACCCAAGCCAAACATGTGACCCTGCCCTCTTTCCCACCTCTTCTCTCAGCATACTACACTACTCAGTTGCATGTTAGTCCTTTGTGACCTTACTCCTTATCCAGTTTGCCTCTGATCCTATTTTTTAAACCCATTTTCACTTGCATAAAACCACTCTGTGTGTTCTCTAGACCTGGAGAACTTACTCTACCTCTCTAAAATGAGTTCTCCCAGCCCCCTTAGGAAAGGCCACAGAATAGCACCCTCTAAGATTGCCTGGTTAATGTTTACACCAAAACAATAGTGATAATTTATCACTATAATTTTGCAGGAACGAGGCAAAAGCATATTGAGCATATGCCTCTAATATAGCTAAAGTACTTTATAATTAAAGTATTATAATTAAAGTATCACATCACCAAAAATATAAGTACACTCAAATTGTCAACTATACAAAGTAAATAAGTATCCAAAATTAAGAGAGCAATGAATGAGCTTACTAAGATCACACCACAGTGTACTCTGGCACATGTAGCAACAATTATATTGACATGCATCCATTAATAGGGAAAGTCTAAATAAATAATGACTTATTTACATACTTACCAAATGTAGCCATTAATAATAATTATCCCATTTGAATGGAAAAAATATCAAAAATACACCAAAATTTTAACTGTAATCATCTCTAGCTGGGGATTATTGGCAATCTTTTTGCCTTTTTCTTTATACATTTCTGAATTTTCTAAATACTACATGATTTCACATATATACCTATGTATACATATATGTGAGTATGTAAAAAAACAATGATACAATTGATGGTTATAAATGATTATAATGATGTTCATGGGAGTATTTTATTAACTTAAAATATGAAAAAATCAAGCAAATGTGTGTACTAAGATAAAGAAGGCAACTAATAGATCTAGAAAATTATTTTAAATTAACAATTTGGATTAAAAGTATTTTTTGTTTACTTATACATCACATGAAGTTCTTTCTGTGTGTAATGTGGAGGTGCCCCTGACCAACTCATCATACTTTTGTCAATCAGTACAACCAGGTTATGAGGTACCAATAGCCACTTGCTGAAATTCAGGACAACTCCAGGCATGTCAGGGGGCATATGCCTCAGAATTATCTATCAGGCCTTTTTTCTGGGCTTTTGTAATAATTCTATGATGCCTCAAAACCTTTAAGTATGTAGAGAGGACATGATGAAATGGCAGGTAGTTTTTTTTTGCATAATTGTGTGCAAAATTTTACTGGATGGGATAGAGGAACATGAACTACAAGCGGTTTAGTGAAGGAATATTAATGATGATGATGGTGGTGATTGTGGCAGAGATGGTAAACTGCACACCATAAAAGTGTGCTCTCACTTACCATGTATTGAATTAACACTGGAAAGTGGCTGCCCAAGTCAGGGGCCACATTTTTTGTATCCTCCTTGAAACTAGGTGAGGCCATGTGACTAGTTCTCCCCAATAGAATGTGAGTTGAAGTGATTTATTTCACTTCCAGGTGATTGTAGTTATAAAGTCGGTATACCTTCTCCACCTCCTTTTTAAGTTTTTTCCTACCTAGATAAAGAGGACACTGAGACTTTAAGGGATGGTTGAGTTACCCAACAAAACAAGCCTAAGTCTATCAATCACAAAATGGAGGAAAGCCATCTGCCAACCAGGACAGTCCACAATGGATTGTTATATAGCACTGAAGTCTTTGGGTTATCTGTTATTATAGCTAGTATTTCCCAAAATAATGCAATGATGAAGGTAGCCACTATTAACTTGACTACTTACCATGTGCCAGGCATTATACTAAGCAATTTATATACTCTATCCCATTTAAAGTGTATCCCAGACTCTGAGAAGTAGATATGTTATCTCCTTTTAAAGGTAAGAAAACCATAATATAGAGGATTTTATCAAGGGTAGTTAAAATATTATATCTTTTGTACAGTAGATTTGGGAATCATGTCTAGGATCTCTTTTCAACCCATGGTCTTAACTACAATGTGATATTTACAGGTTTGAAATTGGTTGAATGACCTTATCCAGAGAGTTTGATTAATGAAATGATGCCCACCTAGAGGGAATGCTAGAGTTTAATATATCAATCAATGTATTGAATGAAGATATACTGTTCTATGTGTCAAATCTGCAGGTGACAGGGAGCTGGCACAGATAAGTAGACTAAATGAGAGGAAAAGATCAAAGTATCTATTAGAAGAATGCAGAAACAACTGAGACTTTACAAGTTAAAACTAGATAAGTTTAAACGCAAGTTTCTATCGTCATAGCCAATAAACAAATTAGAATGGGAGAGGCATCGCTTAGCAGTAACAAAAGTTGTGTGACAAAGTTTAGTTGTCAGTATATTCAACATGGATCAATAAATCGATGTGATTATCAGAAACAAATGTAATCTTGGGCTAAATTAACAGCATACCTAAAACATGAGAGGTAACAGTATAACTCTTTTCTGTGTTGGTCAGGCCATAGCTGGAGTAATAAATTGTATTGTGGAATCCACATTTTAAGAGAAATATTGATAAGTGATCAGGATATTGAAGCATCTTGAAGTCAAGTCAATTGAGAAATAAGACACTGTAGATACTTGCCCACAGAGAAAATATTTAGGTGAATTATGTTATGTTATTTTTAAGTATATAATAGCTTATGATATGGAAGAGGAAGTATTTGTATAGCCTCAACAGTTGGAACAAAAATCACAGAATATAAGCTTCAGATAAGTGATTTGAGGTCACTATAAGGAGAAATTTTCAAACAGTCATACTTGTCAAGAGCTGGAATGGACTTTCCTGTGTAGTAAGGATATCTCCGTTACCGGAGGCATCCAAGCCCGGCCTAGACAATTCACTAGCAAGAAAAATCCAATGATCGTTGAAATTAACAAGATAATCATTACATTCTCCTCCAAAACTTAGAAACTGTAATTAAATGGGTGGTTTTTAACTGTAAATTTTAGTCAATTCATACCCCAATCATTCCCTACTTTATAAAATTGTAAAGATTGAATTAGTAACAACTTTCCTGAAGCATGGTAAATAGAGCGAGACAAAGATCTCATAAAAAGAAGGAATGTGAGGAGGTTCAGCCTGAGTAGACCCAGCTCACCACCATTAAGTAAATGTGCAACAATCCACTTAACTCTACCTGCAGAGGCATAGCCACAGGTAAACACAGAAAACAAAGAAGGTATAAATAAATATTTCAATTATAGTCCAGGCTTGTGATTATATGTGTGGAAAGAATAGATTGTTTAAAAGATTTAGGTGGTAGGACTGCAGATATATTGTTCATTTTGCATTGAGCCTTAAATGAGCTATAACAGTAAATATTTTGTGTAAAGAAGAAACCAAAAATGGATGTTCAATAATATTTTGCCGAGCACACACATTTTTTATCTAGAAGAGTTTACAGATTTAGAGACTTGACCATTTAGTCCAAAATAGTTGTGTATATTGCTTTTCTAAAGCAATGTTTTCCTCCTGAAATAATAGGTACTGCATTGTAAATTTAGTGCCCCTACTAGAAACCAGTAAGAAATGGTCCTGGGCTTTTTTTCTGGAAATACTGCTTATATCTCTTTAACGGTTTATAACTTAATTTTTGTTAATCTGAGGAATGCAACTGGGACAATAGTTAATCAACATGAGTAACATGACCGGCTTGGATATTTCATAAGTCATATAGAACTTTACCCCTTTCCCTCCTGAGCTATTCCTTTTTTATACTGCACCAATCCTCAGTTGCTACTTTTTATATTCTTAGCTTTGTTACTCTCTTCCTGTGTTGATTTATAAAATTCTTTGACAACAGTATTTTAATTATCTTGAGACCATTATGTAGCATTCTCTCCATCACCAGTAGGAATTCCATGGCACTAGAAATACCTCACAATGCGGAGAATGAAATGGCCATAGTCAAGTGAAGACAACCAGATTTTAATCTCCATATAGGATTATTTTAAAGAGAAAAATACTTCTTTTCAGTTTAAGCAAACCAGAGCTTAATTAAGAGCTGAAAGCAAACTCTCTGCCCAAATTCCCTTGGATTCTAGGTTGTTACCTGAACTCTCTTCCTTCCCCCCATATGTAAGGCAAAAATTAGTTTTCTGGCACAAATGTGTTTGAGAAGCTATTACGTGCTAAACTCCATACAAGTTGATGGAAATCCATGGGTTAACAAATCACAGCTCTTGCCAATGAGTTCACAGTTTAATAGGGATCTCTATACATAAGATAACCAGTTAAAAAAGACTTGCACACTAAAGCAATAATGAGATAGAATTTATACTACTCAAATTAACAAAGATGTATTACTCCTTCACTCACTTATGCCACAGGTATTTCTTAAGCAGCTACTATGTTCCAAGCACTGTTCTAGGTGCTGAGTATACAGCAAAGAACAAAAGAGAAAAAAAAGTCCCTGCCCTAGCAGAGCTTAAATTCTACTAAAAATGGTGATAATCTAGTCTAGTCAGCCCTAAGTGAGACAATCACTTTCATATGGACAGTGGAAGTATACATTAGTAATAACGTCTGAGAAGAAATTTTTAAGTATGTATAAGATTAAGCTTCTTCTTTCTTAAAAAGCAAATAAAAAACCTTCCTTAGTCCCATCTCCCCCTTGAGCTTCTATCTTATCTCTTTTCTTCCTTTACAAATTTCTTGAAGAAATCATCTACACTTGCTGTTCTTTATCCTCACATCCCACTTAACACAACTGTCCCCAGATCATTTCTACTATGTCATCTACAGAACTGACTTCATCCATATCAACACAGATCATCCATTTAAATCAAACCAATAATCATCTTTACAGGATTTTGCTTGCATGACTCCCCAGCAGCATTTGCCATAGTTGGCCACTCCTGCCTTTTTAAAACTCTCACTCCTTGGAGTTGTGATATCATTCTTCTTATCTACTGCACCTCCCCCATCTGTGTTGTCAGTCTTTATCAACCTGTATTTTCTAGCTCTACCTCCTTGATCTGACCAAAAAAAAAAAAAAAAAAAAAAATAGCGGCATTCCTTGGGCCTTTATCCCAGGCCACCACCCTATACTCTGCTCAGGTAGGCCCACTAACTCCCATGATGTCTATAATCACTGTTGGCCAAAAATGTTTGAATATGTATATTCCATTGTTCTCTTCCCTGAATTATGTTCCCTTACGCTTAAGCTGGTCTATCTCACCTCTAATTTGACATTTCCATTTGTACATCTTTCAGCCATCTCAAATTCAACATCAGAATCCCTATCCCCACCTCCAAAAAACTCCTCTTCTTACAATAATCCCACATTTAGTGAATAACACTAAAGTCTACCCAGTTTCACAAGCCAGTATGAAAGCCAGGGCCATCCTTGGTTCCTCCCCATTTTCAACTCCCACCACTAGTATCACAAAATCTTGCCAGTTTGACCTCCAAAATATTTGTCAAATATGTCCTAGTCTCTCTGTCTCCAACATCAACACCTTAACATAAACTCCGTCTTTTCGTGCCTGAACTCCTAACCAAACTCTCTGCATCAACTCCTTGTTCTCTCAAATAATTTCTCCATTTTTCAGCAAAAGTAGTGAGAAAATCTGCCTCAGTAGTTTCTTATACCCTTAGAGTTCAAAATAGTCATCATCATTTAAAAAAAAAATCTTTAATACCTCTTCAGCTCTATCTTTCCCTCACTCATGCAACTTCAGCCAGAAGTATATAATTTCAAGGCCCTTATATTTCTTTCACTTTGGATTTCAAACATTCTGTTCCTTCTCCCTAAGACTTCATGCCCCTCTTCAACCTGCTGACTGATTTTCATTCTTCAGGTGCCATGACTTTTTCAAAGACACCTCCCCTGACCTTCTTCTCCGCCAGGATTTTCTGCGATGTGATAATCTCATTAGATAAACTCTGTACAAAATGCTCATCAAAGTGCTCAACACATTTTAATATACGTGTTTTCCCTGCTAATTTGTAAACTCCCTGAAAGTAAGAAATATGTGTATCTTGTTAATAGGAGCATTCCTAGAAACTAACACAGTGCTACTTATAAAATAGGTATTTAATACATTTCTTGTTGAATGAAAGAAAGAATAAAGAAATGAATGACTTCATTAATAGTATTTAAAATTCCAGCCTAAGAAAACATAAGACAAATAAGAAATATAATAGATAAAAATTTATTACCATGTTATATACTTAAGCAAAAGAAGTAAACTATCCAAAAAACAAGTTAAATATAGTAGAGCAGGGGTTGGCAACCTTTTTCTCTAAAGGATTTGACAGTAAGTATTTTCAGCTTTTTGGGCCATAGAGTCTCTGTCACAACTTCTCAACTTTGCCATTTTACCACAAAAGGAGCCAAACACAATATGTTAACAAATGAGCGTGGCTATGTCCTAATAAAATTTTATTTATAAAAACCAATGGTGGGGTGGATTTGGTCCATGGGCCATAGTCCTCTGACCTCTTTATCAAATTATATCCATATGATGGTATATTTGGCAGTCTTTAAAAATGATATTTACAGGGAATCAGCCAAGACGGCCATCTAGAGACTTCACTTGTCGGATCGTCCCAGCTGGAAGGTAGAATATTGGACTGAGGAGAGTGGAGTGCAGTTGCAGCTCAGGTGTGGCTCACAGGGAGAGATAACAGAGGCATCTGGGGACTCAACTGAGAAAAATTGAGAAGCTGAGAAAGAAGAAGATAGAGACGAGAAGACAGCAGCACAGAGCAAACCCAGAGAGGCTCAGAGCCCAGTGAGAGGGTAAGGGGGGCTTCCCCTCCCCCACCTAGGTACCTTCGGTGAACAGCAGGACATAAAACATATTGGAGGCACTTCCAACCTCCACAAGCACAGGCACAGTGGGGAAATAGGAATAGCAGGGTGAACCTGTGAACCCCAGGAATTCGGGTTTTCAAAAGGGTCACTCCACGGAGAGTGCCACAGGAGACCAGAATGCCAGCTTTCTTACACCTAAACACTTACTCCTCTGCACCTTCTCCAATCACAGCATCAGAGAGAGTAATTTTACCCCTAGCAGGCTGGTAGCTGTGGCCCCTCCTCCCCACTGCAACCGCAAGAATACTCTGAACTGAGAAGCACAGGAGTT
Source organism: Daubentonia madagascariensis (assembly GCA_023783475.1). Lineage (NCBI taxonomy): Eukaryota > Metazoa > Chordata > Mammalia > Primates > Daubentoniidae > Daubentonia > Daubentonia madagascariensis. Next base: position 24,321,234 of record JAKFHU010001244.1, on the reverse strand, counting down.
GCTGCTTCTCTATGGCAGGTGCACGTTCCTATCTAAGCCCGCCACTGAGAGAGAGGCTGCCAAAATCTACGAGCTTCCTGTCCACCCGGCGTTTCATGGAACCTCACGCTGGCGGCTTACACAGGCAGGCTGGACCCGGTGTGCCCGAATATGAGAGCAATGCAGGGAGACGGAGGGGAGAGGTATCAGTCCCAGACTAGAATGGCGAGGAACTGCCATGGACATATCCAAGGGCGAGTGGAGGGGCACTGAGGGACAGAGATCTGTGAGCATGCCCATCCCCTACCCCCACGGGAGAACTGCCATATTGGATAGGGATGTGGCACTCAGAGTGAATTAACATAGCCCCTGGTTCCCATAACAACCGAATGCCTCAGGTGCCTCAGCTGAATGGGAACAGCGACCCCTTCCCCCACTCATTACAATAAGGAGTGCAGCTTGAGCCAAGAAACTCACAAGTGGCTGCTTCTCCCCAGCAGGAGTGTGCCCCTGGCAGAGGCCCTGCAAAAAGAAAGGCCTACCTCTCTCCCCTTGGGGTCTTGGGGTGGAACAGGTGTGCACAATTGGGGATCCCCCTACCTAGAGGCATCCCGTGGAGATGCACACTAGTGGGTCAGACACACAGACTGAGGGGTAGTTTGAGAGCTGGTCTTGGGCAGTGAAGGAAGTCAAGTGGACTGATCAGACGGGAGAGTGCTGTGGAGTTCCAGGGAGCGAATAGGGAGGATGCTCACCGCACCCCACAGAGAAACTGTGCTAGTGCACAAGGGTGGAAAGAGCCTGGCCCAGGGCCTTAGCTCTCAAGCAATTAGCCCCTCCCCCTTGGGAACAGCCTTCCCAGCTTGGAGAGATTGCCCTGAACTTCGTATCAGCGGCTCCCCCTAGCAGCAGGATAAGCAAACTCTGAGACCCACCGAGGCTTTGCAAAGCCTCTCAGGCTCTCACAATCCAGCCATGATTTGTGTTGCTGCTCCCCCCACCTCAGGGGGAATAGAGATCAAGTAATCTCTTGGGAGATACAGGGTCCCTTCTAAAGCATGGGGCATTCATGTGCCCCACCTGGGGAACCAGAGCTAACCACAGGCAAAAAAGACCATTTTGTTAGCTGGCTCTTCAATGCACACTTCAGTCAATGACAGGGGAAAAAACCCATAGCTAAGCATAGCACCTTCCAACTCAAGCAAACAGGAAGCAGCTGATGCATACTCACAAGTGCCACCCACCATCTCAGAGATTAAGCTGGGGGACCCAATTCACTACACACTGTTGGTAAGAGGTAAAGAGAGCAGGTCAGAGGTAACCCAAGAGGTTCATTAAACCTGCTAGAATGCCCCATAGGCAACTCAGGACCAGCACTCCTCTCCCTGGCACACTCAGGGATCAATCTTCGGGGACCCAGAGACAGGCCCATAAACCAGGACTAGCACCCTAAGGTCTCAACCAAGAGGCCAGATGAAAAGGAATCAGTGAAATAACTCCAAAAATATGAAAAATCATAGCAAAAGGATACCCCCAAAAGAAAACAACAACTACTTACCAATGGATACCAACTAAAACAAAAAGACTGAAATGACAGATGAAGAATTTTGAATATGGATTGTAAAAAAGCTCAATGAAATACAAGAGAAAAACAAAAAAAAAAAAAAAGCATGAAATGAATGAAAAAATTCACTAAAGAAATCGAATTATTAAAAAACAAACAGAACTTCTGGAATTGAAAAATTCATTCAAGGAAATAAGGAATACAGTGAAAAGCCTTAAGAATAGGCTAAATCAGGCAGAAAAAAAAATTCAGAGCTTGAAGACAACACCTTTCAGTTAAACAAGTCAGTCAAAGAGCAAGAACTGAGAAATAAGAGGAATGAGCAAAGCCTACAAGAAATATGGGATTATGTGAAGAGGCTAAACATAAGAATCATAGGCATCCCTGAGGGTGAAGAAAAAAATACACAAGGGTTGGAAAACCTATTTGAGGGATTAACTCAGGAAAATTTCCCTGGACTTTCTAGAAATCTAGATATCTAGGTACAAGAATGTCAAAGGACTCCTGGGAGATTCATTGTGAAGAGGCAATCACCACAACACACTCATCAGATTGGCCAAAGTCAACATGAAAGAGGCACTCCTATGAGCCATAAGGCAAAAGCATCAGGTAACTTACAAAAGAAAACCCATCAGACTAACTGCAGACTTCTCAACTGAGATCTAACAAGCCAGAAATAATTTGGGCCCCATTCTCAGTCTTCTCAAACAGAATAATGGCCAACCTACAATTTTGTATCCTGCAAAACTAAGTTTCTTATATGAGGGAGAAATAAAGACTTTCTCAGACAAGCAAACACTGAGGGAATTTGTCAAGATAAGACCTGCCTTGCAGGAAGTACTCAGAACCACATTATACACAGATCATCACAATAGACACCCACCAGTGTAAATCACCCAAAAGCTAAAGGACAGAGCCCAGAAACCACAATGGCTCAAGAGGTAAAACACAGCAATAAAGTTCCACTCAACAGGATGAACACGTCACTTATCAATTCTTTCAATATCAATGGCTTGAACTCCTCACTCGAAAGACATAGGCTGGCTGAATGGATAAAAAAATACAAGCCAAGTATCTGTTGTCTCCAGGAAACACATCTAACCCACAAGATCTCACTCAAACTCAAGATGAAGGACTGGGAAACAATATTCCATGCAAATGGAAACCAAAACAAAGCTGTTGTAGCCATTCTCATTTCAGATAACATAGACTTCGAGTCAATAAAAGTAAAGAAAGACAAAGATGGTCATTATACAATGGTGAAGGGAACAACTGAACAAGAAGACATAACAATCTTAAATATCTATGCACCTAAAACAGGTACAAGGAGATTCATAAAGCAAACCCTACTTGATCAAAACAAAATGAGAAACAGGAGCATCGTAAAAGCCAGGGACTTCAACAACCCACTGACAGAACAGGACACATCCTCCAAGCAGAAAATAAACAAAGAAATGATGGACTAAAATGGGACTCTACAACAAATGGACCTAACAGACATTTATAGAACATTTTACCCCAAAACTACTGAATATACATTCTTCTTATCAGCTCATGGAACATTCTCTAAGACTGATCAAATCCTAGGCCACAAAATATGTCTCAAGAAATTTAACAAATAGAAATTATACCCTGTATCTTATCAGACCATGGTGGACTAAAATTAGAAATCAATTCCAACAGAAACACTCAACTCTTCACGAAATCATGGAAATTAAACAACCTACCACTGAACGATTACTGGGTCAAGGAGAAAATTAATATGGAAAGCAAAAGATTCTTTGAACTAAATGACAAAGGGGACACAAGTTATCAAAATCTGTGCGATTCAGAAAAAGCAGTCCTAAGAGGAAGATTCATAGCCTTAAATGCCTACATCCAAAAGATAGAAAGATCACAAATAAACAATCTAATGAATTGTCTCAAGGAATTGGAAAAGGAAGAGCACACCAAACCCAAACCCAGTAGAAAAAAAGAGATAACTAAGGTCAGAGCAGAACTAAATGAGATTGATAACAAAAGAATTATGCAGATTACTAATGAAACAAAGAGTTGATTCTTTGAAAAGATAAGCAAAATCGACAGGCCTCTCACTAGATTAACCGGAAACAGAGAAGAAAGGACCCTAATAAGCTCTATCAGAAGTGAAAAATGAGATATTACAACTGATACCTTGGAAATATGAAATATCATCCCTGAATACCATAAAAATCTCTATGCACATAAAGTTTAAAATGTTGAGGAAATGAACAAATTCTTGGAAATGCACAACCTCCCTAGGCTCAATCAGGAAGAAATAGAGCTCCTGAACAGAACAATATCAAGCACAAAAATTGAATCGGCAATAAAAAATTCTCCCAACAAAAAAAGTCCTGGACCAGATGGTTTCACAGCTGAATTTTACCAGACCTACAAAGAGAAACTGGTACCTATACTGCAGAAATTACTCATAGCATAGAGAAGGAAGGAATCCTCCCCAACTCATTCTATGAAGCCAATATCACCTTGATATCAATGCCAGGAAAGGACACAACAAAAAAGAAAACTACAGACTAATATCCCTTATGAATATAGATGCAAAAATTATCAACAAAATGTTAGCAAACCAAATTCAGCTGCACTTCAAAAAAATAATCCACCATGACCAAGTGGGCTTTATCCCAGAGATGCAAGGATGGTTCAAGATACGCAAATCAATAAATGTGATTCACCACACAAATAGAAACAAAAACAAAGACCATTTGATCCTCTCAATAGATGCAGAAAAAGAATTTGACAAAATTGAGCACCTTTTTATGACAAGAACTTTTAACAAAATAGGCATAAATGGAACATACCTCAAAATTATAAAAGCCATATATGACAAACCCGCAGCCAACATCATAAAGAACAGGGAAAAATTGAAAGCATTCCCACTTAGAATTGAAACCAGACAAGGTTGCCCATTGTCACCATTTCTGTTCAACGTAGTGCTGGAAGTCCTAGCCAGAGCAATCAGGCAAAAGAAGGAAATTAAGTGTATCCAAATGGGGAAAGAGGAAGTCAAATTATTGTTCTTTGCTGACAATATGATATTATATCTAGAAAACTCCAAAGATTCTGCCAAGAGATTCCTGGAATTGGTAAATAAATTAAGCAAAGTCTCAGGTTACTAAATCAATGTACACAAATCAGTAGCATTCCTATACACCAGCAACAGTCATGCTGAGAATCAAATCAAAGACTCAATACCTTTTACAATATCAACAAAGAAAATAAACTACCTAGGTATATATTTAACAAATAAGGTGAAAGACCTCTACAGGGAAAACTACGAAATACTGAGGATGGAAATCGCAGAGAATGTAAACAAATGGAAAAACATATCATGCTCATGGATTGGCAGAATCAACATTGTTAAAATGTCTATACTACCTAAAGTGATTTACAGAATCAATGCAGTCCCTATCAAAATACCAACATCATTTTTTGCAGATCTAGAAAAAGTAATTCTATGCTTCCTGTGGAACCAGAGAAGACCCTGTCTAGCCAAAGCAATCTTAAGAAAAAAGAACAAATTGGGAGGCATCAATCTACCAGACTTCAAACTATACTACAAGGCTATATTATCCAAAACAGGATGGTACAAGAACAGAGACATAGACCAATGGAACAGGACTGAGAACCCAGATATAAAACCATCCTCATACTGTCATCTGATCATTGACAAAGTAAACAAAAACATATACTGGAGAAAAGAATCCCTATTCAATATATGGTGCTGGGAAAATTGGATAGCCATATGTAGAATACTGAAACAGTATCCACACCTTTCACTACTCACAAAAATTAATTCACAATGGATAACAGACTTAAACCTAAGGCATGAAACTATAAGAATTCTAGAAGAAAATGTTTGAAAAACTCTTATAGATATTGGCATAGACAAAGAATTTATGAAGAAGACCCCAAAGGCAATCACAGCAACAACAGAATAAATAAATGGGACCTGATTAAGTTAAAAAGCTTCTGCACAGCCAAGGAAACATTCAACGTAGCAAACAGACAACCTGTAGAGTGGGAGAAGATATTTGCATGCTATACATCTGATAAAGTGCTAATAACCGGAATCTACCAAGAACTCAAGCAAATCAGCAAGAAAAACATCAAACAACCCCATTAAAAAGTGGGCAAAAGACATAAACAGAAGCTTTTCAAAAGAAGATAGACTAATGACCAACAAACAAATGAGAAAATGTTCAACATTTCTCATCATCAGGGAAATGCAAATCAAAACCACAATGAGATATTACCTAACACCAGTGAGAATGGCTTTTATCAAAAAGTCCCAAAACAACAGATGCTGGTGTGGATGCAGAGAGAAAGGAACACTTATACACTGTTGGTGGGACTGAAAACTAGTACAACCTCTATGGAAAGTAGTATGGAGATATCTCAAAGAACTAAAAGTAGACCTACCATTTGACCAAGCAATCCCATTATTGGGTATTTACCAAAGGAAAAAAGTCATTTTATCAAAAATACATTTGCCCTAGAATGTTTATTGCAGCACAATTGACAATTGCAAAGATGTGGAATCAACCCAAGTGCCCATCAATACATGAGTGGATTAATAAAATGTGGTATACGTATACCACAGAGTACTACTCAGCCATAAAAAAAAAAAATGGTGAACTAATATCTTTTGTAACAACCTGGATGGAACTGGAGACCATTCTTCTAGGTGGAGTATTGCAAGAATGGAAAAACAAACACTACATGAAGTCACTATTAAATTGGAACTAATCATTCAACACTCATGTGCACATATGGTGTAAAACTCAATGGAAATCAAGTAGGTGGGAGGGGGCAGGAGGGGATGTGTAAATTCACACCTAACGGATACAATGCACACTATCTGGGTGATGGACATACTTTGTCCATAACTTTGACTCAAACTTTACAAAAGCAATTCAGGTAACCAAAATGTTTGTATCCCTATAATATTCTGAAATAAAAAACAAATAAATTTTTAAAATGATATTTACAAGGTATATCCTATAATTGCTTAATGTCAAGAGAAATGAAGTTCTGCAAATTATACACAGAGAATTAAGTTAAAAAGATTAAAATATTTGTTTGGGAAAAAGCCTGAAAATTAAAAAGAAGAAGTTACCACTGGGTCATAGATATATGTGGACTTGATGTCTTTTTGAGCTTTTCTGAAATTTCTTAAATAACCATTTCTTTTAAATTTGGAAATAAATAATTCACCATTTTAATAATTTGGGGAAATAAGCATTTAACTTATGAAAGAAATTTCAAAGGAAAAAACAGAAATACATAACAACATCCAAATCAAACATTTTATGAAAATAAACATTTAAAGTGTTCAAAACAAACTGGATTTGTTTTGTGCAGGAAATCTGACAGGTGAAACATTGATATATTTTTGATGTTAAAACCCTGTAGATAAGAAAATTTCTAGGGTTTTAAGCAATCAAAGAATAAACATCAAACAGACAATTCATGAAATTTTACATATCTTGCAAATGTATGAAAAAATGCACATTCTAACTCAAAGGAAGGTAACCAAGCTAAATACCAGGGCAAATGGCCCCCAACTATACAAATCCATTGTAAAAACAACTCTAATGTATATCTTCAGTAAAATGAATGAAGTTATTACATTGATAAAATAAGAACTAAAAGTAGACCTGCCATTTGTAAAAAGAGTACAACTTAAGAACAAGAAAGATTTTGAAGATTGTGAAGAAAACTACCATATAGACAGGGTGTGCTGAAACACACTCACACTCATATAACAGAGTTAGTGTTATGGGTTTAATTGTGTCCCTCTACAGTATATGTTGAAATCCTAATCCCCAGCACCCCAGAATGTGACTTTATTTGGACATAAGGCCATTGCAGATACAATTAGTTAAGACGTCATGCAGGAATAAAGTGAGCCCTTAATCTAGTATGTCTGGTGGCCTCACAAAAAAAGGAGAGACACAGGAAGGAGAGCTACCATGTAAAGACACACAAACATACCAGAAGAAGATGGCCACATGAAGATGGAGGCAGAGATGCAAATTATGCTGCCACCAGCCTAAGAGTGCCTACAGCCACCAGAAGCTAGGAAGAGTCAAGGAAGGATCCTCCCCTAGAGGCTTTGGAGGGAGCACAGCCTTACCAAAACCTTGGTTTCAGACTTCTAGGCTCCAGAACTGAGGGAGAATAAATTCCTGTTCTTTTAAGCCTATCTTGTGCCTACCTTGTATGGCAGCCATAAGAAACTAAAGGGAGGGGTGGTAAATGACAGAATGTAAAATGCTAAAATAACCTCCAAAAAATTGCACTGTATTGACTTTCCACTGTCTCTAGTGTAAAATCCATTCATCTTAATAAAGCCTTCAAGACTCTGCCTGATGTGCTAACTGCCTACCACCAAACTTCATCCCCCCAAGCTTCTCTTCTCATTCATTATGCTTTACTCGGGCCGTCCTTGGGTTCCCTCAAAGACATTTGTTCCCTTGAGCTAAGACCAATCTCTTATCTATCTCAGGGCTTTGCATATGCTGTTCCCTGTGCCTGGAACACTCTTCCCTTCACTTTGTCCCTGCCTGGCTCCTTCTCTGGTCTCAGCAAAAATGCTAACTTCTCAAGAGGCTTTCTTCAACCATCCCCTCTAAGTCACCATGCCCTCTCCCAACCTTGATATTCTCTATCATGATGCTTGGTTTCTACAATAGAAAATAGCAGAGTTGAGAGGAGTCTAACTTAAATAGGGTTGTCAGAAACAGCCTCTTGGGAAGGTGACATGTTGGCCCACTGAATGAGCAAAAACACTTTTATTATGATATTAGATACTATTGCTAAGAAGTATAACCCGGAAGAAATCTTTTAGGAATAAATTTGGCTAAGCATATTAAGAGGCTTTAAAAAATATGCTCCAAGTAAATAAATGGGAGAGAAGGGACGTTTCTCCTTTCAAAAGAATTCCAGTCAACGAATGTAGAAGGAATGAGGGAAAGAAGGAAGCACAACATCACCATCAGGCAAACCCCACAGTAATAATTGTTACAGGCAAGATCTACCAATGGATGCTAAAATTAGTGGGCAAAAGTTTGAGGACAAATAGGATATTTATATAGTCTCAAAATTATCTCCTCCAAGATATTTATTAATTACAAAGAGAAAATGCGGGGTCCTGACCATGGGACAGAAATAGACATTGGTTAAAAAAAACTGGCAAAATTCAAGTAAGGTCTATAGTTTTGTTAATAACAATAACAATGATACAACCAATGTTAGTATCAATGTCAATTTCCTGGTTATAGAATTGAATTATGATTATGTAAGGCATTATCATTAGGGGAAACTAGTTGAAGGGTACAGGAACTCTCTTTATTATTTTTGCAACTGTTTTGCCAGTCTAAAATTATTTCAAAATAAAAAGTTAAAAATAAAAAATTGATTTAAAAAAGTCACAGGGCAAAGAGAGCATCAGGATGAAAAATTCACTGGTTCTCTCTAGAACATTGAAAGAAACTTGCTTTGTTCTTTAGGCCTTGCATGGCCTAAAATGAATGTGCATATATCTGCATTGAAAATGCAGGTTTTAAAAAAGTTCATTTTGAAAAGAAAAATAAAGTTGGAGGTCTCACATTTCCTGATTTTAAAACTTACGGCAAAACAGGGAAAAGCTTCATGACATTGGATTTGACAATGATTTCTTGATATGATACCAAAAGCACAAGCAACAAAACAAAAAATAAATTGGACTTCAAAATTAAAAACTTTTGTGAATCAACACAATCAACATAGTGAAAAGGCAACCCAGCAACCTATGGAATGAAAGAAAATATTTGCAAATCTTATATCTGATAAGAGATTAATATCCAGAATATATAAAGAACTTCTAAAGCTCAACAACAGACAACAAACAAACCCATTAAAAAATGGGCAAAGAACTTCAATAGTTATTTATCCAAAAAAGGTATACAGACGGCCAATGAGAACAGGAAGACATGCTCAACATCATTAATCATTAGACAAATGCCAATCAAAACCACAATGAGATACTACTTCCTACCTGATGAGTTGACTAGTATTTTTAAAAAAAGAAAGCAGGAAAGAAAATAACCATTGGTGAGAATGTAGAGAAACTGGAATCCTTGTGCATTACTTGTGGGATGTAAAATTATGCAACAGCTATGGAAAACAATATGGTGGTTACCCAAAAATTAAACATAGAATCATCATATAATCCAGCAACTCCGCTGCTGTGTACATACTCAAAGGAACTGAGAAAAGGGACTCAAAGAGATAATTGTACACCAATGTTCACAGCAGACTTATTTACAATAGCCAAAAGGTGGAAGTAACCCAAATATCCCCCAATAATAAATGGATAGACAAAATGTAGTGTATATTTACAATGCAATATTATTCAGCCTTAAAAAGGAAGGAAATTCTGACACATGCCACAACATTATTGAATCTTGAAGACATTATGCTAAGTGAAATGAGTCAGACACAAAAGGACAAATATTGTATGATTCCAATTATATGAGGTACCTAGGGTAGTCAAATTCATAAAGACAGAATGGAATGGTGGTTGTCGGGGGCTGAGGGGAGGAGAAATGAGAAGTTATTGTTAATGGATACAGAGTTTCAGTTTGAAAAGAGAAAAAAGTTCTGGAGACCAATGGTAGTGATGGTTCCAAAACAACATGAATGGTAAGTGCCACCAAACTGAACATTTAAAAATGGTCAAAACAGTACCTTTTATGTAATGTATATTTTAACACAATAAAAAATATAAGTATGTATATTTTGGTTCAAAAGTTCTAATTTTGAGAATCTTCTCAAGAAAATAACATGAAAAAATTTAAAAAGCTTTATGTACGACATGCATCATTGTTTGGAATAGCACAACACTAGAAAGGACCTAAATGTCCAATGATAAAAGAATGGTTAATTGAACTAGGTTATGACCATGCAGAGTTATGATGTAATCATTACAAATATTTTAATAACAATGAGTAAATGCTCATGTTATTATGTCAAGTGATAAAACAATGTACAAATGCATACAAATTTAAAAAGAAAATAAATCAAATGTTAACCATGGTTTTCACAGGGAGGTAGGAATATAAGTGAAATTGTTCTTCTTTTTTATTTTCCATTGTTTTCATTGCTTCAATAAAACAAAATGTTTTGAGGGGAAAAATAGTCACAGCTCTAGGTTCTCCAAAGTAGCCATTAATCTTGTGGATCTGGGATTTTTCTACCTGGCTACCTGAATGTAGACACTTCAGAAATAAAAGGACAGTTTGGAATTTTCAAGAGGAGGGTAAATAACCTCTTATAGCTCTGACTGTGCTGAACACTGAATTACACACTAGGTCTGTACCATGTAATGCAAACCTCAAAACTGTGTACCTATACGAATTATTTCTTCTACTCTTCTGGGGAAGAAACTAAGTCTTCACAAGGCTAAGTGACTGACTAACTTACAAACTGAAGTGGCAGAGCTGAAACCAGAGCTCCATCATCTGCTTCCACAGCTTATGTTCTTTCTACACCATAAGCCTCCAGTGCTGTTCTACTTGGGGCAAGAGGAATGTGCCTGGGCATCAGAAGAATTGTGTCGGTCTCTGAGGGGTATTTAATACAAGGCAAACACTATACGTCCAACAGGGCAACAATACATTCAATATCATCTATGCTCAAGGACTTGACAGCAGAACCATCTGTGGAGACATTCAGTATGGTATATAACAAATTAATCGCAAGTAAAATGAAGTACATCTTATTGCATATAATTTCAGGGAAAAATACATAGTCTAGGAGCCATCCTAGTGCATGGATCCCACGCTTTTGTGAAATTCAAGTAGAAAAAAAGATGCAATAACCCTGCAAGAGATTGTGGCAATCCTTAAAAGAGCACATTTTGACAAATTGGTTTGTTCATTCAACAAACATTTATTAAGCAATGACAGTGGGCTAGATACAATACTAGTATAGAACCAAAAATTATAGGTTTTAAATTTTCACAGACTCTGGTATATTTTAAGATATTTTCATATTTGATAGGAAGTCTTGTAAATTTGGGTAGGGAAGCTAATTTAAGAGACAGAAATACTTAGAGAATTTTAAATTCTGTGCTGAAATTGCTCCTATCTATTCAATAAGGAAGATTTTGCAGAATGCTTAAATTTGTGTGAATGTAAGAGTTTGACTGGAAGACTAATAAATATAATCTTTTTACTGCAAGGCTTGTAACAGCATGACCACTTAGGTAGTAAAACATGCTTATTTTAGAAAATCTTATTTGTCCACTTAGAAACAGATCAGTCTTGTGTAATTCACTGTATAAAGACTGAACTTGTTTCCAAACTGCAAGTATTTTTAATTTTTCGACTGGCTCTCCCCCTGGGATGTTTGTATTAAGGAAATTCAGTTGCCTTTGGCATAGTCAGTCTAAACACAATGTAAAATTTCATTTCTTCTGCAAAAATGATTAATTTTGTTGGGGGATTAATGTCCCCCAACAAAATTCCTTTTTATAGATTTACTTTTTTTTAAAACTCAACTGAAGGTGTTAGTGCTACTAACCATGAGTGTAAATTATACCATCCAGTTCCTTGAGGTGCATCACTAAGCTGTTTATTTAAAATCTCTCTACTTTTTTGACATAGGTATTTATTGCTATAAACTTCCCTCTTAGCACTGCTTTTTCTGTATCCTAAAAGTTTTGGTATGTGTGTTTCCATTTTCATTTGTTTTAAGATATTTTTTGATTTCCTTCTTAAATTCTTCATTGACCTAATGGTTGTTCAGGAGCATGTTGTTTAATTTCCATGTATTTGTACAGTTCTAAATTCCTCTTGTTATTGACTTCTAGTTTCAGTCCATTGTGATCTGGAGAAGATACTTATATGATTTTGATTTTTTAAAATTTGTTGAAGTTTGTTTTGTTGCCTAACATGTAATCTATCCTGGATAATGTTCCATGTCCTAATGAGAAGAATGTGTATCTTGTAACTTTGGATGAAATATTCTGTAAATGTCTGTTAGGTCCATTTGGTCTAATGTGCAGTTTAATTCAATTTTTCTTTGTTGATTTTCTAGATGATCTGTCCAATGCTGGCTGATAGTGAGGTGTTAAAGTCCTCAGCTATTATTGTCTTGGAGTCTATCCATCCCTTTAGATCTCATAATATTTGCTTTATGTATCTGGATGCTATGGTATTGGGTGCATTTATATTTAGAATTGTTATGTCCTCTTGTTGAATTGACCCCTTTATTATATAATGACCTTCTTTGTCTCTTTTTACTGTTTTTGACATAAAGTCTGTTTTATCTGATATAAACCTAGCTATTCCTGTCCACTTTTGGTTTCCATTTGTGTGGAATATCTTTTTCCACCCCTTCAATTTCAGTGTGCATGTTTCTTTACAGGTGAAGTGAGTTTCTTGTAGACAGAATATAGTTAAGCCGTGTTTTTTAATCCACTCAGCCAGCCTATGTCTATTAAGAGGGGAATTTAATCCATTTACGTTTGAAGTTATTATTGATAGGTGAGGACTTATTCCTGTCATTTAGTTAATTGTTTTCTGGTTGTTTTGTATATCCTTTGTTCCTTTCTTTCTCTCTTATAGTTTATCATTGTGGTTTGGTGGTTTTCTGTAGTAGTAACATTTGAGTCCTCTTTGTCATTTGTGAGTCTGTTCTACCAGTGAATTTTATACTTTTGTGTGTTCGTGAACGTTCTCACTCATATATGGGAGCTAAAAATGTTGATCTCATAAAGGTAGAGAGTAGAATAATAGTTACCAGAGGCTAGGAAGGGTGTGGAAGGGGTGAATGAAGATAGGTTGGTTAATGGGTACAAACATACAGTTAGATAAAAGAAATAAGTTGTAGTGTTCAATAGCACAGTAAGGTGACTATAGTTAGCAATAATATATTGTATATTTCAAAATAGCTAGAATAAAATATATGAAATGTCTCCAACACAAAGAAATGACAAACATTCAAGGTGATGGACATCCTAAATACCTGATTTGATCATTACCCATTGTTTGCATATATCAAAATATCACATGTATTCCATAAATATGTACAAATATAATACATCAATTTAAAAAATTATACCGTCCAGATAATGATTTAAGTGATTCCCAGAGTCACTGAGAATCACTGTGTTCATGCCTTCTGCCTCAATTGCCCACCCTACCAAGACTAAAATTGCTAGTCCCCTACTTCAGAAATCCTCTTATTATGTCCCAGAGTTTAAGAAACCTTCCTAGGCTGTTCTTTTCCTTTCAAAACTCTTGTTCCTGTATTTCCATATGGTTGTATTTTACCAGGGTTTTTTTTCCAGCTCCTCACAGCAATATGGTTCTCTGACTTTGGTTTATGTTTCAACTGTTGGGTGCTGCCTCTCAGGTTTCTCTTATTCCATTGTATATTCTGTTCATTTCAGGACCACTGGGGATGGAAAAGCCCTTGTCCAATCCCACCCCAGCTCCTGCCCCAGGCCCCCAGTATGTACTGGGAGCCAGCTAATTATCTTAGGATCCCTATCATCTGGTAAGAGAGAAACAAGAGGTTGTGCCAATATAGGGCTCGGTACTGAATGAAAACAGAAAACATTTTAGGAAAATTCAGTTGACTCGGCATATCATAATGAGTGGCTTCAATAATCTTTAAATGTCATTAGAAGATTAGAAATGTTTATCTTAAAATATAAAAAGTAACCAGTATTTTACCTAGAATGTTACATTTTAGAGATTATAGTTCTGAACACTGGCTAATCAATGGCAATCCAATAATGCTATTGAAATTAGTACATTTTGGTGATGCTCACTCATTTATTCTGGGAGTAGTCAGTGAAATAATTTTTCCAATCATCATTTTAGCTTAAAAAAAAAAACAAGGCCAGGTTCTCTTTTTTCATATTCTAATTCCATAAATGCCCATATATAAAACTGAAGATGATCAAAAATCTTTATTATAGTGCCTTCTAAAGTGTCACATATTTAACTATTGCTTCTAAGGCAAAGCGTGCATAGATAAGAATTTATTTACTGACTGATTCTATTATCTTTTTGTACCTTCAGTGAAAGATCATTTTAGAAATGCAAACTTAGCTAAAGATAGAAATTCTGTGCTATTGCTGGATAAATATAGAGCTCATTCTGAAAAAAAAGTTTTTAGAGCATTTTTAAGCTCTCCATGTTGCTAAATGTTATGTCTACATGAAATCATCTTGTAAACAGAAGGTATTAACAAGTATGAAAAGCCTTGGCGAGCAATTTAAAAACAATGGACTTCCTACTGAGGAACTTTAATCTTATTTCTTAAATGTGCCTGTTGCCTAGACTTTTGTTAAAATACAAACATGGATTCACTAAACCATTCTTTCTTCCACAGAAGAATGTGTAAGCCTTGCAGCAAGCCATCTCTGAAGTTTTCTAGTGTCATTTCATCAAATGGCAAATCCCTTCTTTAAGATTCTTCAACAGACATGTAAGTGAGGCAGAACAGAGGTCTGAGACTGACCAAGAGGTATTTCTGGTCTACTGCTTGGTATTGCAGGAATTATGCATATACATTTGCCCAAAGCTGCTGACCAGCCAAAATACACCGATCGCATCAGTGAGGATTTTTCTAAGGAGCAAAAATCACTTGGAAAAGTCTGTTTTAAAAATCTTTGATTCAATAATTAATTTTGAGAAAGACCATCATGCAATACCTTCTCTGAAGGTCATGCAACTAACTGGGTATTAGTTTACCTCTATAGAATGGAGGCAAGGTGGCACCAGAGACATAGGGGCACTATGTCAACTGCTGTAGAAGAAGTGAATGGGCATTTAGAGGCCAGGGTGCACCACAGATTCTCTGATCACAGACAGTGCCAAAAGTTGCTGTGGTTCTTATCTTATGTCTCCAACTATTCATTCTCAGCTTTATCTTTTAGGAGTTCTCTAAAACGTTCATGTTCTCTGGAGCTCCATACAGCATCTTATCCTTTAAACTCACCTTAGCAGTTTCAAGGAACACACATATTCTGATGATTCCCAAATGACTGCATAAAGCCTAAAGCCCAATTTACTTCCTATATCTAATTGCTGACTGTACTCTACCCTGATGTTCCATGGATGCTTCAAATTAACAAATATATCTGATCTCACCACCTCTTTTACTACATAATTCTCACCTTCCTGATTATGGATTTTGGTGATCAGGGTCAACACATCACCCAGCATACCTAGTCATGCAATAAAAATAAAGAATGAATTAATCTACCATTATCATAAATCAACAAAATAAGGAATAAGTACAATAGGACAACAAACTGAAGGATAGAAACAAAATGATAATATGGTAATAGTAACAGCTAACATGTCATTAATGCTTCCCATGTGCCAGGCAATTTTCTAAGTGCTCTGCCTGCATTAACTCACTTAATCTATCTGCTTATTGAATGTTAGTTACTAAGAACTGTGCTAGGGTGTGTCATACACATATGCATTTAAAGAAGGTATATATAATTCCACTGATTTAATTAGCAAAATCCCTATAAGGTGGGCATTACTCTCACTTTCCTTTTAAGGATATAGGAGCAATAAAATTAATATCAATAGCTAGCATTTATGAGAGCCTGCCATGATACAAGTTCCGTGCTAAGTGACTTACATGGTTATAGGTACCAGCTCACTTTACCAATAAGGAAACTAAGGCCCAAGTCATATAATTAGTAAGTAACAGGATTGAGATTTGAACCCAACTCTAGGCAAATTCAACACTCTTCTACTATTGATAGAATGGTTATCTTTATTATTTTCTATTTATTAAGATAGGGACATATGCAACAATCTTCAGAAACATTTCATTAAAACACAATTATAGACACAAACTTCCAGGGATTAAGTTGCATCTATATTAAGTATTGAGTAAAAAGAATATATATTTTTAGTGTCAAATAAATGAGGTATTATTCAATATCCAATAATAACCCCATTGCCCAATGCTCATGAAACCTAATGACTATAGTCACTAAAGACTGTGTAGCCTTTGGCACACAGTGCCTCCATTTCCTCAACTGTCATATGGGAGTAATAACAGATACACCTATAGATTGGGTCTAAATAAATCAATAAATTTAAAATATTTGGAAGAGACTCTAGCACATGGACTCAATGAATTTTGTTATTGTTATTACCATGGCAGCTACTATAATTCATTTTAAATTACCAAGGTGAATCAAGGCACTAATAGGGTAATTTCTTAAATGATATGAAGAAATCCAACATTATTCAGAAATAGTTGTATTTCTGAAAAATTATGTACAAATCAAAATTTTAATAAATTAAATGGTATTCTTTCTTAAAATAAGTTTCATTGATGGATTATTCTGCACTGTAACTAGTAATTTCCTTTTATCATGTATTTTTTAAATGATTTTTTTAAAAGGCAAGGGAAAAGTAGAGAAACCTAGATATTTACGTAATAACTTTTCTGTATGTGAATTATATAAATATGTATATATGTATCTGTGTGTGTGTGTGTGTATGTATAATTACTTAATACTTGAACACAGTAATTTAGATGCTCAATACATTAAAAATACCACTGAATTAATTGACTTGGTGCTCTGAAATAGTTAATGCTGCATATAAAAGCATGAGCCTTACTCTAGGGTGTGGCTTGGACATCTACACATTCTCAGTATTTATTTTTATCCTTGGAATACCTTCAGGAAATATCATGTTGCTTTCCAGGTTAGTAGCAGGGTCCTGCTAGTTTACAATCTGCCACTTCTCCCTCAGCTTTCCTTTGGCCAGGGTTTTTGTGTTTTCATCTGCTCTCTGATTTGAAACTAGGAACCTGGGTGGAGATGAGCATTATCCCAAATTGCCTACATTTGTTCCTGTGCCTTCTCCGTCATTTCCACACCAGCACTTTGTTTCTCACCAGGCATCTGGTAGCTTGGGTTCTTTCTTAAAGTTACTTTTTAGTATCCTCAAGAACGATCACAATTAAGTTCATTCTGTTGATGTTTTCAAAAAAGTTGCAAAGTAATTAATAGTTTTATCAGCATTTTTACTTTTAATGGCATGTTTAGGGAGAACAGTAAATATACTTATGTTTAGGGTATCAGTGCTAATTCATAAGCATGCAGACATTATGTGCCCCACAGTTTGACACCAAATCTTGTGATTATCTCTGGCTGCACATTATTATCATGAATTTCAAGCATGAATGGGCAAAACCTTCATTAGAAATTATGGACCCACTGTTTAGGAAAAAAAGAATGCTAACATCAAAAATGAGGCTGGCATTTGGTAAGCCTTCAAAAGCACAGCTCTGCAATTGTTTCAGGCTGATTAACCATTCACACCTTTGCATTTGTTTTAGAAAACTAAACCATCTGCAGTTTTTTTAAGTCTTTAAAGAGTAAATAATGTTATTGGGTACTGCAGTCTGTTTTTCCTGCAGGTAAACAGAATGAGTGCCAGAGTCCAACAAGCTGGCAAATAATGTTTTTTAAAGGCAAGGAAAAATCTAAGTAGGCAGGCATTTTAAGGCAGTAACATTACATCGGAAGAGAAGGGCTTAACAATTTGAAGCTCTGCAGGTACCAGCCTTCAGCCTCCCATAGCCACAACATTTTGTGATTAAGGATTGCCACTCACTATTCCCACTGCTGAAATGATATTCCAGGGTCTATACCATTCCCTCTAATTTTCTCCCCATTACATATTTTCCATTTGCCACCCCCAATCCCCAGTCATCCCAATTACCAAAGAATTTCCCTGCAGATTTCTTCCGCCCACTAACACTAGCCATCAAACATGCATCACCCCATTCCCCTGTTGGCATCTTGTATTGTGCAACCCTTGCTCCTCCTTACCACCTTTCCTCTTGGCTTGCACATTAGCTACACTCTGCCAGCCAGCTGTACCACAACAAGGATGCCAAAGAGCAGGGCAGACCCTGACAGCTACTGACAACATAGCCAATAATCACTTTACTATTGTGTAGAATTCCTATGGTGTGGAATCTTTGCAATTGACTTTTTCAGGGCTTGCTAATTTTTTTAAAAAGTTCCCAAATGCAATTTACTTTTTGCAATAATATTTCTAAAGTTTATTATTTTCCACCTGCACGAAAACATCCTAGACACAACATTTAAAACCCAACAATATATGAGTAATATTTTTGAGATGCCATGGCAACCAAAGATTAAATTTGAATTTGAATAAAAGAACTCGGCCTCCCTTAAAAATCTTCTCTTAGATGAAAAGAATACTAATATAATTTTATGTGGAGTCTTGTGAAATGCATTCAAAAAATGTCAAACTATATTTTTTAGCCATGGAGTTTGCTTAATCGCATAAGACTATATCTTGCCTTTATGTTGACAAATGAACAGGACTGAAATATCAGGGATCTGAGCTTCTGTCAGGATCCACTTTGCATCAAAAGTAGTTGTTCTCGAGCAGCTGTTTTCTCAAAACTTCTGAATTAAAATCTACACGTACCTTTATAATTCCCCTGGGTTTGCTATTGAATTCCTTTGTTGTCACACCTTAATTGACTCCAAGCATTACTTTTATAGACAAGTCAATGAAGTGCTGTGGACACACAATGCAGATGAGAGGCTCCTGATAATTGTCATTAACTAGGAAAATCCCACCTTTAAACATCTGCTTCCCAAATTTGCTTCCTAAATGATATATCTTGTCCAAACTTCTTTCCCTTCATGTTTTTCTGCATATAATCCATTTTAGGGAATATAAAATTAGTATTTTCATAAAGTCTACAACTTTGACTCTACTAAAATAAGCAGAAATAAAAGTGCAGGCAAGAATACCATTTAAATGAGTGTCTCATTTTTGCCTCAAATACTTATAGACTTTAAAACTCAGAGCTCATAAGGAGGGAAAATTATGAGCCAAAGTTTTCTGGCAGTTAAAAGTTCAAATTATCTAGTTTGCGTCAAGATTATATTTTAAAATTTTGCATTCAACACTACTTTTTAGTCATTTATTTTAATAAATAGGGAGTATGGTTTACCACTCAAGACTGTCTTGTCATCTTTTGAAAAGTATACCTAAGATATAAGTATTCCTTCCAGAATAAACTTTATAAACTTGTCATTATTTGTTTTCATCACTATACATAATTCATATAATTTATATCTTAATTCCTATAAGCAGAGAAAATTCTGGCAAGTGACATAACACTAACATCAGGCATATATATAATTTAGAATGACCTAGTTAAAGCTGACCTCATTTTTTTAAAAAAAGGTTGCTATGTAAAATAGTGATTATATAATCTAGGTATCACTCCCTGTTCAGGTGAGCTATGGAAATGACAAGTATAGCAACAATAAAAAGATGTTAAAATTAGTAAAAAGTCTTCATTCAGAAAATGTAAATTGTGAACTATATTTTAAGATGTTCTCATTTATGAAGCACTATAATTTGTTAAATTAAGTAACAGTAACAATATTAACAGTCATAATTTCACATGCTTTATCTCACAGCAGTTCACAGCCATATTCTCTAAGTAATAATTACTAAATGTAAGCCACCCCCTGGGCAAATGGCAACAATACTTTCTTATGTTTAATAAGAGGTAAAGAATCAAATTAAAGCACATGGAGAATTGCAGGAGCAGGTCATCTGCTGGTAGGAGGGTAAATCGGAAGGAAGTTTATGTAGATTATTCTGTATTACAATAGACAAAATTATAAAAAGACTGTTCTTCATATTATGACCTGGAAAGGGGGGGACGGTACCTGTCCTGATAACTACAGAGAGGAAAACTTATTGAATAATTTGAGCCAAAGTCTGGGCATAATAATATTTGTCACCTTTTCCATCAAGGCTGGTATACTTTTAGGGGAATTCAGAAGGAACTCACAATCAATGTTCTTCTGTAAGAATCCCAAAATAAGTTCTAGGCTTAGCACTGGAGGCTAGGTAACATTTGCTGAGCGCTTATATTGCCTTGTGGCAATGTGTGGGCCCTTGGGGTGCTGCAACCCAAAGAGGAAGCCAGCCTTCTTCACATCCATCTTTCCCTTCCTGTCTGCTTCTCTGCTGTACAAGTCTCCCAACACCAAAAGATTCCTCCCCTTGGTTTCCCTTCAGCCTTAATATTTGATGAGTATGATTCCACAATATCTGATGATTTGACATAGCATATGTCAAAATGAGAAATGGTCCCCAAACTTGTCTGCATTTTAGAATCTCTAGGAACCTTTTAAAAGTGCCAGCACCCAGGCTACATGTGGACAAATTAAAACACTCTCTCTGGGAGGCATCAGTAGTCTTTGAAGCTCCCCAGATGATTCCAGTGTTCAGACAAGTTTGGGAACCACTGCCTTATGGAATTCAGGTAAAAATTGATTGGGGCAACAAACTGAACAATAAGCTTGGCTCACTAAACCTATATATAAACTGCTTAAGGATTTTATAAATACTGACATTGTAATGGTATTTGTATTCATTCAAGATCTCCACAATGCATATTCATTAAGTACCCATCTGCACACCATCTCCTGATGATAAACCAAAGCTAGTCAGTCAACAAATACAACATGAGCTTCAAGTCTCTCTGCACCCACGCTGGTAAGAGCTAACCTGACTGCAATAACAAGCGTTTCATTAACACTTCAGTAAGTGTTATTATGAAAATGATTTTTTCCCACTTGAGCCTTAAATGTTTGGGTGGGATAAGTGCTAAGTGGTACAATGTTTCTGGTTGTTCTTATCAGCTATGATTAGTGTGCAGGGAGTTCTTGTCTCCCCTGAATTTTAGTGTCATAACAGAACAGGGAGGACCAACACTTTAGAGAGTGGGTAAGTTTACAAGGTGAAAGAGATGTTACAAAATGGCACCTGCACAAAATTCATTCCCTGTGCTGTTCTTGCAACATTCATGTCATGTATCAGTTTCCAAGTTAATATGTCCTGTTTAAAAAGCATAAAACAGGAGTTTCTATCAGATGACCAGTGAGCAGAATTTGTGCTGAAGTTACATTCTACTTCACATCAGTGCTATTTTTGTATTAAACTGAATTTTAATGCCTCTTTGCAGGGAATATACTCTCTGATGCAACACAGCACCCCCCACCCAATACACACCTTTTTATCTCATACCAGATGTTTCACACTTTTACTAGATCAGCCTGGTCTTGAGAGCATTCGAATTTGCAACTCTGATATGTATTATTTATGCAAGTTCAACACAGAAGCCACTGTTACTCATTAAAACCTGACCATAAACTGATGACTGAAGATACTGATAAGGGGTTGGTAAGATTTGAGTAGACCAAAAGGAGTTGCAGGACAACTTCTACACAGCATGAGCATCAGCCAACCCAGCAATCTAGTGAGAGGTTAGCTGGGACGAGGCCCTTGAGGAAATTCCTTTAATAAGAGAAAGTTAACTTTAAATGCAAAGATATTATGACTCCATTTTTACCATATTTAATAACATCTAATGTTTACCCCCTCACTCATTTGTTATTATTTTACCTGTGCTTAGTACATATTTGCTAAGTGAATAGATTAATGAAGAAGTGAGAAAAACCCTCAGCAGGGCTCCGAAATACTAAAGGCCTGTAATTCAGCATCAAAATTTGATAAATATTTTTAAATTATGTATAGAGACAACTTATTTGATAAGTTTTGTCATGTAAAAATATTTGTGGGGGAAAAATGATAGTTTGAATGGAGGCAAAAAGATGATCATCTTAGGAAATATTTGGGCAAAAATATTACTAAAAATAAATTTGAACTATTCTCCATTTTGTTGAATAAGTTCTGAGCTGCACAAGTCCCTTGACACCAGAAAAAGCATTTTCTCAAAGACATTGTGGACTATAGAGTAGTCAGCTGAAGGCATCAACAACTTCAGAAAGATACTAATGGCACTACATTAGAGGTATTATATCAAAAAGCTACTTAAGATGTTATAAGGCTAAGAAGGTAAAGTATGCAAATAAGTACCAACAATAATTATTCTGCTTGTTTTTTTAAGTGTTCATATTATCAAAATAAAGGGTTACTTTTAGATATCTAGCATCTGATTGGGAAGAAAATTGGTTCATTTTGCTAATTTTTTATTTAAGTAACATAAAATACATTGTTTTTTAAAAAAAATACTTATATTTGCCAAAGATCTTCCATTGATTCTATCATCTCTAGTTGAAATTGAAAATGCCAAATAGAAATTAGGATAATTACAACATAAGGAAAAAAAGTACTCAAATCTTGAAAATTATTAGGTTTCATTTTTCTTCAATAGCTACAGGTTCACAGTATTTCTTTATGATGTATTTTAAAACCTTTATGAGAGGTACTATTCTTTCCAATGAAAACAGATGGCTTCTCTCCAGGTTTTCTGTTTCATTTCCAGCATTTGACTCACTTAGGTATTACTTCTCATATATCCTCTGGTTAGCAGTCAAGTCAAGAACAATTTGGAATTTTTAAATTGGCACATGTAGTGTCCTACTTTCTTTTTGCGAGCCCTGGTATATAGCATTAAAAAAACTATTGATGTGGACTTTATCTTCTGTTTTAACTGATACTTTTGGAAATAGCAAAGGCATTTATTTGATCTTGTACTTGACCAGTAAATTCAGTTACTATTGCATGCTTAATTGACTCCTTGTGCAATATCATGTTCAAAAAGCTACTTTAAGATGTTTCATTGAGCAATTTAGTAAGACTGGTGAAGGATAGTGGAGTCAGGCCCAGGTTTAGGACAAACTTTAACATATTTTGTCAGCCAGGGCAAAGGGAAGTTTTTTATTTCCTAATCAGCCTTCAGATATATAAGAACAGAGAAGGATACATGCCAAACATGGTTTTAAGAAAACTCTTACTTAACCATTTCTTATCAAAGTACTGTATTCCTTCTATTCACTCAAATTACTTGTCTCTTGAAATATGATGTAATAGTTTCTATAAAGCAACAACAACAACAAAACATAAGTACAAGGTACTTCATTGCTATAAATTTCTTTTTGATGTTTATAGAACATTTAACTACAAATGCGACATGCTCTATGAGTGTAAGAATCTTTAGTGCTCTAAAAATCCTTACGGCAAACTACTGCTAAAGGATAGCAATTTAATATAAACAAAACAATTAGCATTTAAATAACTAGGAATTGCAATATCTATCTTAAACAACGATAATATAATATAAAACTTATTCTTTTACTTTCTTTCAGTTCCAGAAATAAGATGTTTTCCACCATCTTTATCAAAAGGGAATAGGAATAAATAGCTGAATTTGAAAAGCAGTAGTCGAAAAGCAATAGTTTGGCTGGGATGTAATGGTAGTACCACTTGGTGCCTGGAAAGATACATACTTTCCTCCCCCAGCTTATGACAAAATTCAACAAATTTAATTGACATGGCAGAAAAAAATATTAAACCAAAATCTATGTCTATATACCATGTTGTATTAAGATCTACAATTAAATATTCTCAAGAAAATAATTTAGTTTGGCAGGACAGTATAGTATTTGAAAGCATTGAAAACTTTGGAACCAGATTACCTGGGTTTAAATCCAAGTTTTGCCATTGACTAGGTGTGTGACCTTGGGCAAGGGGAAGACATTTAACCCCTCTAAGCTTCAGTGTCTCCACCTGTTTTTAGGTTGTTATGGGTGAGAAATGAGTATATATCTGATATAAGGTTAATGATATAATGAAATGAGTACCAGTTGTTAATAGCTGAGATTAGAACTTGAAAAAAGAAGCTATGTGCCTCTTTTTTTTTTTTTTTTTTTTTAGACAGGGTCTTGCTCGGTTGCCCGGGCTACAGTGCAGTAGCGGCATCATCATAGCTCACTGCAATCCCCAATTCCTGGGCTCAAGCAATACTCCTGCCTCAGTCTTCCCAGTAGCTGGGAATAGAGGCATGCACCATCACACCCAGCTAATTTTTTAATTTTTTGCAGAGCCTGGGTTTTATTATGTTGCCAGGCTGGTCTCGAACTCCTGGCCTCAAGCAATTCTCCCACCTCGTGCCCAGCCTGAGCTTCTTTTCTAGTACTTTTAGAAGTATTTGGATTACTCCCCTGATCATTTCTTTTATCTTTTGCTTAGCACTTCCTGTGACCTCATCACTTTTCGAAATATGTATGTATGTGTGTGTGCATTTGTGTGTGTGTATGGACACTATTCTAAATATATATAATACACAATTATATTCATACAAATATAGTATATATTTATATGTAAACACTACTCTAAATATATATATTTAAAATAGTTCTTGGCCCACAGGAGGTGCTAAATAAAAGGTAAAAAAAATGATAAGGGGAGTAATCCAACTACTTCTAAAAATGCTACAAAAGAAGCACATAGCTTCTTTTTTTGAATTCTAATCTGAGCCTCTATTAACAACCAGCACTCATTTCATTATATCATTGATTTTCAAAGAAAAAAAATCAAATGTCAGTGCCTCCTGGCTTTCACTTAAATTTCTTCAGGTAAATGATGAATAACTGGTACTTTAAAAGGTGCGGAACATTATGTTAAAAAATCATAAAGAATGTGTGGACAAAGGAGATACCTGCCATGAGGAAGTATAAACCAAGTAACAGCTATAAAGTGTAATGGAATTGAAAGAAACTGAAACTGAGTTGGGGATGAAAAAGACTAAAAGTGAGCATCCCTTGCCTCTAGTGGTTATGACTTTCTATAAGGGATGTCCTTAGTGTCTTTCATATCTTAATGTAGTTCAATTCAATACCTTTTCCTAGGTGCCTTTCATATTCTTAGTGAATATGAATTATGGAATTTATATTCCATAAATTTTTAATGAATGAATATAAATTGCTTACAATATACCTACCACATACAATAAAATTACTTGACATTTTTAATGGAAATTGACACGAGGAGACTTATAGCAAAAGCCAGAACTTGCGCTTCTGCTGTTCTTAAATATCTATACGTTACATAATGCCATAATCTTTTTTACCCAGAAATCCTTTTTCATTCCATGTCATATTCTATTTGTACTTTTTAAAATCCAAGAGTCCTGAAAATTAAAAGACTCTTGATCACCAGTTATGATGTTATTTGAACCTAGGAAGTTAGACTCTCCTGCCTTATTAATTTTTTAGCAAGAACTTATTATTTTGAAGGAACATGAAACACGAAGCTAAAATATTTATAGAGACATTAAAATATTTATACATGCAAAAGCAAAATGACCACATTTGGTTCCCTTTAAATTTCCTAATAAATAAAAAGGAAATCTAAAAAATAATTCCTCTCTTATACTCTTTGCTTCAATCAAATGATCAAAGAAACTGGTAGTGGTTTTTTGGCAATTATGGGCACCGTGAAATCTACTGTCCTTGGGTTTTGTCTGTGTGGTCGTCAATGCTGTTGCTCCACCCAGGTTCTCTTCACCTACTGAGCACTTCATTCCCTAAGAGCAGATCACATGCCCAGTGCATTAGGCCAAGGCCAGACTTTATGTGACATCATATAATCACATCTTTGCTGGCCTCCTTCCCTTTCTCTCTCCTGTTTCTCTCATCTCGTCACAGAATTCCCAAGAGCACTTCCTCAATGAATCATGTGCCACAAATCCCTGATGCATGCTTTTTTCTTAGGGAATCTCACATAAGATGGAATTTTTATAGAAAGATAATATTACTTAATTAAATTCTTCATGTAGTTTTCATTTTCACTGAAAGTATAAAGTAATGAAATGCAACATACAAATTTACCAAAAATCAGGTTAACTAATCAGAAAGTAGGTTGCAGTCATGAAGTAGCTCCAATGAACAGGCAAAAGAAAAAAAACTCAGAGTAATGTTTGGCTCTTGGGTGCAGCCCCCTTGGTTAAATATCTGGTTTGCACCCTTCAATTTGTCATATACACTTGTTCAATGAGTTTGCTAACCCTGTCCTTCTATTCCAGGTTTCACAGTTCAAATTGTTTTTATTATGGAGTTCAGTAAAGCTACTATGACTACTTTATTTCAGGTACTAAATCAAATTCAATTATGCTTTTCATTCTGTCATTTTGAAACATCACTGGAAGAGAAATAATTAGAAAACTGGCATTGATCATAATATGAATTGTCAAGCTCAATTCCAGACAGAATAACAAGCTAGGTGTGATGCTGTTACATTCCAGGATATTGTTCATTGACAAACTTAGCATTTGCAGAGCAGTCCACAAAACAGTGTCATGTACATACTAGAAAATTCTGAACTAAACCATTTTTAATTTGTTCAAATGAAAATAACACAGATCGTCAAACTTCTTTCCTAATAAGTGTGTAATAATCATGGAATGACAACAAAAATCTATATTTGAGGTTTGTATATATGAGGTCTGTCCGGAAAGTATCCAGCCATGTAAACTGTTCTTGTTATATTAACAATGGCTGGATGCTTTCCGGACAGATCTCATCGTATACATAATTATAAATTTTATTTCATATTTTTTATATTTTAGCTGAAGGAATACTTTACTTTCAAACACTGCAAAAGTATTTCCTCCCTGTATTCTCTTCTATCTCTTCTAAATTTGTAAATAAATATTAAAGTATCCACCATTCTTTAATTCTCTCTGCCTTTCCACTAATGTTTAACCAATTTTCTGTCTTAAGTAGTAATCTCTCCTTGCCCAAGTGACTGAAGGGACATATCTCAACCCAGTTTCCTTCTACCCAAGAGCTGGGAGTGACACTATGCCACTGACAGCAGCAATGACCATTCAAGGAGTGAATGGCAGGATCCATGAAGCTCAATCTTTGCTTTATACTCTTTGCCACTTATATTCAAGGGTTATGTCACCATTCTGGAAAAGTCACATTGATAATTCATTACTTTCATGCAAGGGTGCGTTCACAAGCACGTGTCCTCATGGTTATGGAAACAGATTTGGCATGGTTGAGGCAGGGTGGGAAGAAGAGGGAAGCAGAGGTGATTCCTATGTACCCTGAACAATATAGCTCTCCTCTTGTCACCTTTCCAGTATTCTAGACTACCCATTTTACAGGAAGAAGCCACAAAATTGAACTAGGAAAAAGGAAATAAAACTTAGTGCCTATGTGCCCTATGATCTATTTATTCTTTCAACAGATACTTCTTGAGCACCTATTTTATGCCTGCCTGTGTGCTGGGTGCTAGGAATACATTTGTAAACATGATTGACATTGTAACTCCCTTCAAGAAGCTTCTAGTCAAGTAAGGAAGAAAGAATTTTCAGCTTTGCCTCTTACATAAACAGCTTTTTGAAACAAAGATAATAGCAAAATAAATATTAATTATAAGATCTCTCTGAAGAAACAGAATATGTGTGAAAAATAGGAAGGCAAAATTGGTCATTCAAATATTTAGATAGATAATGTAATACTTATACATAAAACAGGCACAGTTAAAATTGAAGGGTGAAATATATTTCTAAAAAACACTTTTTTTTCTAAAATCATATTCTTGATAGAGCCTCAATAGAAAGAATTAAGCAAATTTAAGAATTTTATTTCTTGTTATACTCCAACTAAAAAGGCTATGTTTTATTAATGCAAAGGCATTTCCACATGAAAGTATTGGCTAAGTTTGTCTGGCTCTAATGAAACTCCAAGTTTCAAGGAAAAAAAAGGCTATTAAAATCACACACAATTTTATAAACTAATGTTTACTATAAACATTTGAAATAAAGGTAAAGTCCATTGGTAAACAACTAAATTGCTTTCTGTGTCTACGACATTGCTTCATAATAACTTCGCTAATAGTGGCAAATATATATAAATACCCACAGAAAATCCTTGGAATAATGTGTTAAAGCCAAGCAATGTCTTGTGACTATTGGGAGTTGATATACAGAGCACTTAGTTTTCAGGATCAGGATTAAGGATTTATGATGACTTCACTGTTTACCATCAGAATTGTCTTCTTGGGTCAGGGCTCAACTTCACCTTATTTGTATGCTTTTCACCCCAATAAGAACCTCAAACCTGGAGTCTGATGTCCCCACCATATGGTTAGTCGTACCATTTAATGCTGTAAGAGAAAAGCAACTAAAACGGGATGTAGCAGGGGCTAGGAAAAGGGTATGGTTATGTATAGATAAACAGGAAGTGCTTTCCCTTTGTGGTAATTAAATGAGGGGCAGAAACAAGTGTCATCATGATGTCCTCAGAATCTTCTGCCACCTTAGACCTCAGCAGAAGCTGAAGTGGCTACTGCAAAACTGGGGCAATGTAATGGGGACTGATCAACTCTCCTCCAACTCCTGGCTTAATGGCACAGTGTGTGGGCACGTAGGTGGCTACATGGAAATGATGTTGCATGAGACTCCCAGTGTTGTTTTATGCACATCTTTATGATAGAGCAAAGGGCCAACTCATCACTTTATGTATTTCTTTTATAAATTTTTTAAAAACCTATTTGACCACAAAAATCAGTAACCTTAACTCTGCTTTATATATCTTTTATCCTCTGCATGGGGAGTACCACAGAGCCAGAAAAAGTCAGGACTGCCTAGGAAGTTGGACCTTGTGGACCTTGATGCTCCATAGTGGGAAGGCCAAAGATATTTCTTCAAATTTGTTGATATCAGCCTTGTCTTTGGATCCCAAAACCATGGGAAAGTTTTGAATTATTTCCATAAAAGAAAATTCTCCATTTCAGTAATACAATAAAAGGTACACTTTGATTATTAATGTAAATAGTCACTTGCTTTTCCATGACAGTTTCCTTCATCATTGATATTCATTTCATGATGAGAATTCTATAGACAGATGAAGGTCAAAGCTACCACAGACTTCTCTCATGAGGAAAAATATTATTTTTAAAATGTTATCAATGTGCACATATGTAGACATATAAATATTTATACAGAAACTCACTGCCCAGTCAGCGGAAATGGGAATAGAAATGATGTGCTCTGGGAATCCTCTCTGTGTGACCGTACTTTCAAATCAGGAAAGCTCAGTAATTCTTTTGCTATTTCTATCCCCGTGTCTAATGGGGAAAGGTCAATGTTTCATAAAACATAAGCATAAAGAGACTTTGGATTCTCCCCCAGTTTATAGAAAGGAAAGAATGAGAGGGCCCAGAAGGTTAGATGACTTAAGGTCACACTGCAGGGTTAAACCTAGAACACGGTTTTCTCAGCTCTCAGTGCAGTCCTAGTTCTGTGGTACAGCAGTAATCTGTTGTATAGAAAAAAGTAAAGTTATCAGGTTAGCTAGTAGAAATAGAAGACATTAAAATAATTTAGAAGAAACTATGAAGGTCGGCCAGACCTTGAAGAGAGACAAAGACCACAGGCTGAACTGTGGAATTATTCGTCTTCCCGTTAACCACATGAGGGGGCAGATAAGTACATGGTAGAAATCCAGCCAGGAGGCGTTCAAGGTTTTTGGTCAAAGCTGCACTATGCACCTTCCTCTTAAGGCTGTCCTAGTAATTGGACCCCACCTTATAGTTAAAAAGGAAAAAAAAATCCTAATTAAAAAATAATAATGAACCGGTAAATGGGGGCAGAGCAATATACAGTATAGGAAAGCACCACCTTGAGGAAACGTCTGAGGAGGAACTGGATGGAATTGGGTCACAAACAAATAATGATGGCATAATGGGAAGGAAAATGATTTATGTATCGAATGGCTGGAATGAGCCTGCAAACTCCAGAGTGAGCTCCTAGGTCATATTGGTTTATTGCTTCTCCCCTGAGTTTTGTCAGGTTCAGTGTTAGATAAAAGTCAGGAAGAAATGTACCATATCGATTTAGTGTACTCTAGCATTGGCAATTGGAAGGAAACTCCAGACATTCTGGACCCCAGGCCTGGGTTAAGGTGGGATTCTCACACTCCTGGCACTCAGGAAGTCTAGGCAGCCTGAGGCTTGGATCAATGATCTGCTCTTGCCATCACTTCAAGGGACTAGGCCCAACTAAGAGGATGAGGGTCTAAAAATGTGAACAACAACAATAAAGCACTAATATCTATCTTACACTTTAGCATTTTAAGTCCTATCACAGAGCCACACATTTAATCTTTACAGAAGATATGTAACACAGGTAGGAACTATTAATCCCATTTAAGAAATGTGAAAACTGAGCCTCAGAGGATTGTATATTATTTGTGGAAGATCAAACCACAGGTGGCAAGGTCAGAGAATCCAAATTTCTGAACTCTTGATCTAGTTCTCTTTTCCATTATATTAAGCAGATTCACCATCAAGTGGAGTCGAAATCACAATCCACAATTAATGTAGAAATTTTTTAAAGGACATTTCTTCCCTCAAGTTTCAAGAAAATGACATTTTTCAAAGTCCATGTATGTCCTTCTAAACAGCCTTTCCCAATGGAAATGGAAATTTTTGACATGAAGTAGCCTGGTTCCAATGTCTGGCCTATTTTAATTGCTATTTCTAGATATCACAAATAAAATAAATAACTTTTCATGTTTACATTTTAAAGTCAATGGAATTGGACACATCTGATAATCTGTTCTGTTAACATTCTAAAAATCAACAGAGGTGGGAGGAGGCTCAAAAACAGTCTGTGCAAACCCTTTTGTGGTTGTCTGACACTCTTCCAGGATGATCACAGTAGGAGCAGTGAACCTAGAACTGCTTCCTGTTTCCTGAAAATACCTGCTCTAGGTAAGAAGCAAAGCAGGAACTCTGTTGTGACCATTTACCTACTATATCTGAGACACCTCTGTAGGGGAATGTCCACGGCAAGTCTTGTTTGAGTCAGGCATTATCTTCCCTTTGGTAGATCTCCTCATCTTCAAGTGAATGGACTGACAGAGATAATTAGGATTAACTTCATTTATGAAAGGTATCAATGAAGTGTTCCATTTTTATGGGAATTACGCTCTTCACACTCTGTGATTCTCTTATAAATTTATAGGACCTAGAGGCTTTTAGCAACATGGTAAATTTAAGTTTTTTAACTAATGTTAAAAACAGTTATTCTCTTGACAGATAAGCTCAGCATGAGATATGGTCTGTCTATTTGTTGCAGGCTTATAGTAATAAGGATTAATAATATACAAATGAGAATAAAACAGACAATTCTCAGAACTCTTAGTTACTATTAAGTTTGCAGATTCAATGAGAAAAACAAATGTAGAAAACTATTTTTAAAGTCCTTAAAAAATGTTTTATATGGTCTTCTGAAATAGGCCAGACCACATTCCTTTACTGAAAATTGTACTTGTCAAAAAAAATCAAACGTATTTAGACAAACGAAATTAGTTAGAACTTCATAGGGAAAATTTTTCCATTAATTTTATGAGTGTTTATATGTTTGTATGCTCAAACATACTTGTGTGTGGATGGATGGATGTATATATAGGTAGGTAGACAGATAGATTCTGGTGGAGAGTCATCATTAATATTCTAATTGCATTGATTTTTTTTTCTGAGGTCCAGAGATACTACATATAATCTCTGGCTTTATCTATACTCATAAATTTGTTCCATCTGAAAGAGAAATAATTATTTTACTCTAAACCATCACAAGAAGAGTCTGTCCAACATTATGAACATGTCTTTCATCTGATGTTTGTTTTAAATGGGTGAATTTAAAATTTTCTTACCATCCAAGCTGTGACAAAGTCCCCCATCCAGGTCCCTACCGCAGCTAATTTCATGAAACTTTCATTTCGGATGCCCATATAGTCTGTAATGATATATGCTCTGTGGAAACAAACACACAAGACATTGTCCAGACTCAGAGAGCCATTCAGTCAAAGCTTTCTGGTTTAGTAACAGGCAAAGGGACTTTCCCCACTTTCAACAAGCTTTCTCTTGTCCCATCTCATATGCTTACAAATCTGGAAGGCTATTGAGAGCTCTGAGGGTATCTGGTCACTTTCAATTAGACTTGAAGACTGAATGTGGCTCTACTAATTACCATGTGCATTTCATATTTGAGCTGTAAGACTGATGACAGCTTTTGAAAAATCAAACAGAAATACTCAGCAAAGGTCTGATTTCGTGATCACTCAAGTATGAGCAGAGCAGAAACAATTCCTGAATTAGAGTAACTTGAAAGATGAAAGAACTAACTTTCCTTCAGTTCTGTCAAATAGGAACCATTGAAAAGGTGCTGGGACTAGGCTTCAGATATAATATCATACCTCAATAATGTTCAGAATAATGTCGAGATTTGAGAAAAATTTCCACACAATGAAGCAATGTAAAATTTGATTCAAATATGTGTGGTTTAAGTATTACTGAAATAACAATAACCATAAGATTTAATTTTATCACTTGCTTTTCATATAGCTAATTCTTGTTTCCACTGGTCATTAGTTACTAATAATAAGATCATGCTTATTGTTTACAAAGCATTTCCATTTTCTCATTGGATATTCAAGAAAACTCTAAATATTATCTGTTCCATTTTGCAATTTCTCCGAGAAAACTGGGACTCAGATCACTTAACTTCCCCAATCAATATCACATAACTAATGTACGGTAGCTAAGAATCAAATTTCTCTCTCTCTTACAACTTTTTTTACTCTAAGTTCCTTTCACTCAGATTTTTTTTTACTTTAAATTTTGCTCCTTTTCTTATTTATGATACCTGTACAATTTTGAGTATTAGTAAAATTTGATACTTCCTAGATTAACTTTAAAACAACATACAATAGATAATGATATGTTTATTATTTATCCACTGAAATTATGAAGAAGCACATTTCTGAAGTCACTGAGAGGTAAACTACCTCCAGCCTTTTCTTTTCTGGAGTTACTTCAGATGGTTTGATTATTCATAAAATAAACAGATATTTAAATAGTTTTATTTAACAACAAAAGCAAACTTATAAATTCTTAAAACAACTCTTTTTATACAAGCTTCATTCACCTACCTTGGAGGGTCTATGTAAATGTCTTAAGGTCTCACCCCAAAATTCTGTATCTCTAATTCCATGGATTTCTATAATGGCCAAAATTTTATAAGTACCATAAACTGCATGCTTACAATGTTCCTGGGATAGTTATCATCACTTTAAATACAGTGTCTCTATTAACTTTCATACCAGTACAATGAAATGTATTATTATTCCTAATTTATAGATATGGAATTGAGTTTTTTTAAAAGTTCAAGAATTTGTTTTGAAATAATTTCAAACTTCTAGAAAAGTTAAAAGTAGAGTACAAAGACCTCCTACCAACCCCTCATTGAGATTCCCAACTTTTGACATTTACCACACTTGCTCTCTATCACCCCTTTTCTAAATATATCTTATACATTAATATATCTTATATGTACTTATATATAATATCACATATATATAAGTATAGCTAGTCTGTCTTTGAACTATTTGGAAGAAAGTTATGGACATGACATCTATTACCCCTAAATACTATGGTGTTTTATTTCCCTAAACCAGGCCACTCTTCTATTTAACCCCTAGGAAACCTTCAAAATTAGGAAATTATTACTATAATACTATCTTCTAACCCACAAATCCCATTTGTATTTCTCCAGCTGTTCTTTCTGGCCCAGAATCCCATCCAGGAGTGCATGTTGCATTGAGTTGTGTCTCTCCAGTTGCCTCCAACTTGGAATATGGGTATTATGGAATTGAGATTTAGAGAGTTTTTGCAACTTGCTCAAGGTCAAGAACCTAGTAAATTGACAGCATTTGAATCTAAACTTGATTGACTCCCAAATCCAGGCACTTACCACTGTGCTATACCTTCTTCCTACAAGTATTAGTGGAGATATAAAAAACACAGAGAATATCCATTCTTCCCTCCAGTACTTTAGTAGACAATGAAAATCAGGACTTATTTCCTTTGAAGATAAGTCATAATAAGTCAACAGCAGCATGCAGAAGCTTTAGCTCCTCAGAGCTACCATCATGTCTTGGACTGTCACTCATACTGAATCCACCAATCTAAGGAGCTTCTACTCGAAAGGCTCCAAGGTTGATGTTTCTCCATTCAGGACCACCATTGCTGAACAGCTCTTGGGTAGTTAAGTCAGTGTTACTGTAGGGGATTAGCTCAGGTAATTGTCCAGCTCCTTCAATGACACCTATGTTAAAGAACTTGCTCAATCCGTCCTCTTTGACAATTAATTCTAGAATATATTCAGGTAGAGTGGAAATTTCAGGGTACATTCCTTGTGATTGTATAGATGTGTATAAGAAAAGGCATCATTCTTTTATTTCAGTGTCTAAAAATAGGATGGGCTGATACACTTGCAACACATCAATGATCCAGCTAAGAACAACTTGAAATATCTAAGTAAAATACAACAATTACCCAAGAAATCTTCTTAAAGGCATCCCAGAGTTGATGAAGCAATGAGGACTAGAAAAAACAAAATACCAGATTGGAGTGAATTGTGAAAAGGTTAAAATTGTGGAAGGGTTAGCTGTATTTTCTCTGGGCATTTGCTGACTCTGCA
The DNA here is from genome assembly GCA_023783475.1 of Daubentonia madagascariensis. NCBI lineage: Eukaryota > Metazoa > Chordata > Mammalia > Primates > Daubentoniidae > Daubentonia > Daubentonia madagascariensis. Next base: position 24,286,241 of record JAKFHU010001244.1, on the reverse strand, counting down.
TGCAAGGCAAGAGGATAAGAATCTTGGGCTTCACCTGGGCAGAGGGCAGTCTTGGTGAGCTGGAGAGGCAACATTGGAAACCTAAGCAGCCAAGATCTTAATGAGGAAGGAAGTTCCCAGAAGAGAGCATGAAACACAGCTGGTTGCCTTTCAAGGCACTGGCCAAATTCTGAACTTGTTTGAGGGGGAGGCTAAAAGACTAAGTAAAGTCTCTAAAAAGCATTATGGAGGTTTGGCAACTTCACCATACTGAGGAGACTATTACAGTTCAGACCCAGCCAGCAATCATAGTCCCAGAGAACACAGGGCTATAAAGGGCTACAGAAAACCAGAGATGGATCAATCCTTGATAAAAGTGTAAATCAGTCCTTACTCAGTCCATTCTATGACTGGATTATGGTGGTCAGATTCCAGTCTTTCCACCACATGGAGGAAAGAGTGAACTTTTTCTGGAAAAATAAAATATCATTTAGATCTTCTATATATTTTTATATATAATATCTGCAAGTCATTAAAAAATTACTAGGATGTCAAGAAACAGGACCATATTGCCGAAAACCAAGAGAAAAAAACAGTAACTAAAACTAGATGATAAGCTTCAGGAAGACAGGGAACTATTTTTGCTATTTTGTTCACTATTGATTCCCCAGGACCTAGAGTACTATCTATATAGTAAGTGACCATTAAATATTTGCTTAACTATGAATTAATGAAGTGACCCAAATTATTCCTATTTATTTTCATATGGCATGGGTAGATCTCCATATATAAGCCCTAGAAACAGTAATAAAATAAAATTAAATCATTAAGAACTTGTCCACAGAGGAAGACATTAAAAGTATTTTTAAGTTGTTTTGTGTTTCACTTTATTTCTTCAACTACATTTGTAGACCCTAGCCTGCAGGATAGCTGTCCTGCATTCACCTGGAATGATATATCAGCACAAAAGAAAGAAATTATCCTTACTTGTGGCTATGGGCACATGATAAGTACTAGATGCTATAACATAGCAGATGAGAAAGCATAATTTATGAAACAACTATTATATTTTAAAATGAAGAGTGATATATAAAAACTAGTATTCATTATTTATTTTTATTTTTGCTTATTTGGACAAATATGAGGAAGAGTTATAAATATGCACCTCTATCATAAAAATTTTCAACTACTATTTCACTGATTTGCATATGCATTAACATTTAATAATATTTCCTGGTTGGGTTGTACAGGACAGGGTATGCATATATTTATATCAGCAATTTTAGCCAGTTTGAATATCACATTGGATCTAAAAAAGTGAAATTGTAGAGCTTCATACACCAATGGTTTTGAGGAGTTATTCAGAATTAAATTTTATTTGCTAGGAGGCACTATTAAAGTTTTTGTTTGGTTTGGTGCTTTAGCTGACTATTTCAACTATTCATACATCATTTGTTTGTTTTCTTTTATGCTTTAACTGGTTATTTCCACTATGCATAGATCTAGAAAATCTTGCAGTTCTACCAGCCTTCCAGGTAAGTATCAATCATTAATGCAGTCTTTAAAGATCCTAAATGAATTTCTTCTCAGGCTGTAACCTCAGTTTTTTTTTTCTTAAGATCTCAAGTTTAACTATCAAATCCATAACAAACATGGACACTTCAATATACAAGATCTGGAAAAAGTTAATAATTATCATAACAGCTTGACAACATGAACTACCGAGGCTATTGCACCTATGTGCCAAATGACTAAACTAAACAGACTCTAACATGAGCTAAATAGTCAATAAAAATGTACTATAATAAATTGGTTTTATAGGTGAGAGTCTTGATCACTAGCAACAAAAGTTCCACTTCACTTCAATCTATTACTTACACATAAGTGGATGTAGTCAATACCAGGTGATTTAGGGGTTGAGTCTCTGAAAGTTTAACAGGATGCAGTAAACATAGATCACCAAACCAATGTGGATTCATGCTTCACTGAAGATCCATCTGTGGCCAGCTGGATTCATAATGTCACAGCTGTTTCTCCCAGCCATGTTTGGGCAACATAAACAAGACTGGGGGCTTCATACACAAGTAAATCATGACTTACATGAGTACATACTTAGTTAAATTAAATAAAACTAAAGCAAAAGCTTTAAGTGTTCTTAAGACATTGAGGTGAAAATATGTCACTACAAAATGCCAGGAATTATACCTACATTTACTATATTAACTTTTTCTCAATTATTGTGTGTCTGTAATGAAATGGTTAACTAGATTAATGACTTTAATCTACTCTCTTAGTCAACTGTTACCCAAATAACCACATTTTAGTATTTCAAAATTTCTAGTTCTTAACTATTGAAAGACTTTGATGCAGTTCAATATATGTGTAAGGACCATTGAGGCCAGACCTAGGGTTTGAAGTTATGGGGCAAGATCCCCTGGAATGTTAAAAATGCTACAGACAATTGTTAGATGTAGCGTGGAATAATTAAAATTGCATCTAGACCTAATAATGCTCACTGATAAAATACCAACTCAAATTTCCCAAATTTAGCCATTCATTCCCTCTAATTTCTATAAGGAAGGCATATGTAGGAAGACTATAGATGGAGTTTTCATTGACCACACCCACTCTGACTATGAATACATCCACCATACATCAATGCTTCCTTCCACTCTTTGCCTTGCTGCAGGCCCTTCATTGAAATTCATTTGTGCTAGATAGAGAAACCTTAGTATTACATTAATTCCTCCCTCTCTTTTACTCTCAACATTTGATCAATCACTAAGGTTACTTCTGAAAAGCTCTCAAATCTATGCTGTTTTTCTGTCATCACAACTACCAATGCCTAAATTCTGTCCATAATCATTTCTCATCTGAAACTAAAATAATAGTCTCCTCTGACTGTTTCCCCCTTACTGTAGATTCTTTATTGCCACTATGGTGACTTCTGAGGATGTAATAGGATATACTGGAGGAGTAGGAGTCTTGGGATCAGAAAGTACTAAGTTTGCAGCCCACCCCACATCCCTATGACCTGGGACAAATGATCAACATTAATAATCATCCACTTCTTTATCTATTGAGTGGGAATAAAAATACCTTTCCTTCAGGAGTTTATTGAGGATTTCATGAAATAAAGTGTGTAAAACTTCTAGCACAACTATTCCATAATAGGTATTCAAAAAAAAGTGGTAAACCTTTGGCCCACTGGCTTCCATTTTGTAAAATAACATAGTGGTCCCCATTGTCATAAGGTAAAGCATGGATAAGAAGACACTCCACTCTCTGCAAGACATTTTTTTTTTTTATTTTAAAGACTCATCTTCTTTCATTTCACGATCTCCTTCTTTCAGACCCTTTGCCCCACCAGGAACTCAGTCTCACCAACATAACACCATTTTATGACACACCTTATCATCACTGCCCACAATGCTCTCTTTGTCTGGAATGTCATCCCCTATCTTCTGGCCTGAGATTACTAACTCAACCTGTCCACTGAGAAATCTCCTGCCATTACTTTTGAAGTTCATCCCTTCCCTGGTGTTGCCATAATATGTTTACTATACCTCTATGCTAAATAATTTTCCCAGAATATTTTAATGATTTTATTACATTGCCCCTCTCTGCCACAAGATTTAGTTCATCAAGGGTAAACAGCATATTTCATTCTCTTAGACGAATGAAATTCCTTGCCCAGTGTATAGTATGTTTTAGGAAAGCAATTAAATATTTAAATGAATTAAGTAGTCAATTGATTAATGTAAGAAGATTACTTAAATCATCTGACATCAGGGCCAAACTAGGAAGAGCATGAAAGAATAAAGGTAAAAACAAAGATTTGCAATATAAGATAAAATGAAAAGAAACATTGAAGACAAATTGTGGCCTATGTAATTAGGATGTCCTAACAAAGTTAGAAAAGAGTATCATTGTATCATTTTTATTACCTCTTCTAGAATAAAAAGCTAGAGGCCAGAATATAATCAAATCAAAATAAAGAACATGCTCTTGACTTTCTGCAATCACATGTTGTAAATTTACTTACTGTGAATATGTTAGTTGACTAATAATTTAAAAGGCAAAATATTAAAAGTCTACTGAGTCATATTATTTTTTAAAAATCCTTTAAATGAGACTAGATATCAATACATAATTTAGCGTACCAATTTGCTGGCAAACAATACTAGAGCTATATAGTAAAATACATTTATTTTATCCATATAAAAAAAAGAAAACTTATTTCACTGCCCTTCAAATAGATTCTCTCAAACTGCATTTGTTGTTTGTCCTTTAAAGTCAAAATTTAAAGGTCTATAAGGTTAAAAAACAACATAGCCTCAAACTAATTTTGAAGTTACAGAATTTTTGTGGTTATACCTCAAGTTTCTTTCTTAATTCAATTTTTTTGTCAACTTCACAAATACTCCAGGAATATATAATCTAATTTGATGCTCAAAATAGTTCTGCCTTCTACTTCTAATAAATCAAACAAACACAGTGAAGACACTTCTTTACCAAAGTCATTAGAAAAATTATAAAAAGAACAAAGTTCTAAAATCCTGAGCTCATTGCTAAAAGAACCCAAATAAACCCTCAAAGGAATCCAGAGAGTCATAAATTACCTAAAAGTAATTTCATATCTAACTTAATCACATTTCAATGTTAAATGAGATTCAATATGTTTAGAACTATTCAAATGAAATGTATATAAAGCATTGCCATCAATTTTTATTATTGTAAAAGTGAATTTCAAGCTAAGTCAAATGGTATTAATTAATTTACCCTACGTAATGCTGCTTCCTTTCCAACTAATTGGAAGAGCATGATATTTTGCAAAGATTTTCATGCTCCTTAAAGTAAATACAAAAGCAATTTCAACTGTAATGGGTGTGCCTCAGTGAGGGTAAGTTTGTAAATGGTCAAAAAAGACAAAAAATAATGAAATGAAAACAATAGGACATAAATATAATAATTAACATTTTCCAATAACTATAACTTGTCCACTATGTATAATAAAATGAAGAAACCTGAAAAATGAGACTGATTTTCTACTTCCTACAAAATTTTCAAACCCAAAGCACTTGTGATAATTATTCTTTTCTTTCTTTCCTCCTTCCCTTCCCCTCCCCTCCTCCTTCTTTTTTTCCCTTCTCCTCCTTGTCCATCTTCTTCTGGATACGAATTCAACTGCCTCTTATTTTCTTCCCCGTGGCTACTCAACACTGGTTCCCAGTTATTTGCTTCCTATTCTTGTTGAAGAAATGTTAGGCTCCAGTGATCTGGGGAAGAGAGGAGAAGACTGTCTTTTCACCCAGAACCCTTCTTGCAGCACGTGGATGTATATTAGATAAGCATCTATCTTATGTCATATTCATTTATTTATCAAATAATTACTGATGTCTCACTATATGCTAAACCATGAGCCTGATACCTGTAAACTTATAAATTTCCAAGGGAAAAGAACTAGCACCCCAGAGCTAGTGGTCACTTCCCAGATTATCACGCAGCACTTCTTATCTGGTAATTTCCTCCTGCCAAAGAGGTAAGCTTATAGAGATGTGTGTAATGATGCCCAACCCTGCTTCTATCTTATTATTTCCTTTCCTGGTAATTTATAACCAATACAAAAGAGACAGAAAGAAGGGAATCTCTTTCCAGGAGGTTATCTGAAAAATAACCCAGTGATTTTTGGTGACCACATTTTGTGCCCTGTGAACTGGGGACAAAGTCTGCAGCAAGAGAGCAGGAAACAGACACAGAGGCAGGAGGTGGGAGGCACAGGGAGAGGATGGAGGAAGGCTGACTGATGCACAAAAAAAAAAAAAAGAAAGAAAGAAAGAAAGACAGACGTGGGTGGTGTGGCAGTCTAATTCCTATGCCTTCCTGGGGCCTGTATTCCTATTCCTGCACTTTGGATTCCATGTGACAACCCATTGCTTCCTAATAATCACCCCCACCCCATCTTTGTTCTTAAGCTAACTTAACTGAATTTCTATTAATTGCAATGAAAAATGTTGTAACCCGTCACCAAGGAAAGATATTAGAGTCTAAAAATGGGGTTGTGAATCTTTTGTTCGATTTTAATAATACAACAGTTCTTTCACCTTTTAGAAAAGAATGACTCTAAATTGGCTACAAGAAAAGAGTCATCAGTGTAGCTGATAGACTGAGATTGGTTTTCAAATCATTCCTAGCAAGAACAAGGATAAATATACGTGCGGCCACCCTTTATGACATTGCCCAAGGCAATGGGGGAAACTTGTGTTCAAATCTTAATGTTCTGTTTACATATACAAATTTCATAAGTGTGCTAAAGTTTAGAACATCACTCCCCTCTCCAGTATAAAAAAAAGTGGTACATGTTCTATTAAATAGTCAAAAACAATCTGTTAGAATGCATCTCCATTTTGAGAAAGATAGGGCAAACTATGGGAGTATGTCAAATAAGTGACAACAAGTAAGGGAATACCTGTGCGCTGAAGAGATAAAAAGCTAGATATTACATCTCTCAGCCAGCTAATCTAAAGGGAGCCTGATTTTGAAATAAAAAGTGTTGAAAGAGATAAAATAAAGGTAGATAATGAGTAGCTTGGACAGAGTGGAGGCTGCATTTCTGACAGATCAAAGATTTTTGTAGGTCTCTTACAAAGTGTCAGGAGAAGGTAACAAGAAAATCAGATTAAGCAGACATCACTTAGTAGTGTAGAATAGAGCTGGAGAGAGCAACACAGGCGCTTGGGCCCTAGAATTAAGTTTGCCAATGATATAAGAGTGACTTGGGGTAGGAGATAGAGGACCCTGACGTACCTTCCCCATTTGCACTTGGTCATCCCTGAATTGGGACCCTCCATATGAGAACTCTAAAGCCCCTGAAAATGCCTTCTTACCATCAAATGCCCTTCAAATTAGAAGAGAAATGGTTCTCATAGCTCCATAAATTTGCTCTGTAATTTTACTAATTATAGGGCTTCCTTTGGTTTAACCATAAAGAATTTCATGCTCTGCTTTTGCAATATGTGCTTCACAAACTGCACCACACCAGCCATCAGCCCATAGTTTAAAAAAAGAGATAAAGGAAATAAAGCCACATTTCTACCCACCTTGTGAAACCCATCAAGTTCCTCTCAATGAGTTTTCTGAGAATTCTCTTTGTGCTGTTATAACTAGTACTTTTAGTTACCACAATACTATTTTCCTCTTCTTCCACTCACTTTAATGAAGGCCACTTGATCCTGATGCCAAAAGTGGTTCCACAGATACCTTTTCTTTGACTGATGTCAACCAAAGATCCTGCTACTGCTACTTGTATTGTCAATGTGTGTGCCAAGGCCAAAGTACTCATGTCTGTGCCAAGGATAATGAAGACATCTTTATAAATTCTATTATTGTAACAGATGCCTCCCTCACAAATTCTGGGATCAGTCACCAATACACCTACAGTACTACACCATGCCTGAGCCCCCACAAGCCAATATCAACAGTGCTGCTCATGCCTTGCAGTCTTAAATTCCCACAGAGATTATGGAGAAATGCCTCTTTTAACTCTTACTTGCTCTTGTACAATAGCCTCTTCTCTTCTGATTTAGGTGTGAATTGAGGGGACTAGGAATAAAATATGTTGTGCTTTATCCATAATAATCCCTTCCTTTTCAACCTGCCCATTGGCCTTAAACCAGATATCTTTGCTTCAACTGTCCCTTAGATGTTATTTCCCAGGAGGCTCTTTGCTGCCACATGTAAACAGCACTCTAGAGGCAGGATTACATGTAAACTTGGTGGAGTGAGAAATTGCGTTTCCCTCTTCCAAGTCTACTAAATGACAGTGCACGAATAAAAAATAAATACAAGAATAAACCTGCAGTGTAAAAGAAGAGATGACAGAAAACAAGAAAATTTTTATGCAATTTTAGAAAGCATATTGAGGAATGGTGATGGGCATGGTTTCAGCTTTCCCTGTGTTATTAACTTCTTCTGGGGTATGTATTAAGAAAGAAGCTAAAATCTACCTCTGGATCCCAACAATGCTCAGGGATGGGAGGCTTACTATTTCTGAAGGTGAGAAAGAGGAAGGATGGAACTTAAAACAGGAGCATCAGCAGAAATCTAGCATAATGAGTTGTTATGCCACAAGATACCCTCTTTGACCCAATGAAACTAGGCAATGACTTCCACCCTACCCAGCTTTGATGGGATGTTTCCTGCCTGAAGAAATTCAAGCAGGGAATGAGACACCTTAATGAGAAGAAGCTTTAAAAATGCAAGGTTTATACACACACACACACACACACACATACTGTGTTAATATATATATTAAACTCTGAGAGTCCCATTATCCACAATGCTGTTTGTCTGGATTGAAGACAGAGGTTTCATCTCAAAGAAAACTGACCAGCACCCCCTCTCAAAAGGCTTATTAACAACTGAAGTTCCCCCAGCGAAATGGCCAAATTCCCATCAACACAACCTCCCTTCCTCCAAGTCTCATCCATCAACAAGCCTGTCCATGCCAGAGACTTTCCAACCGTCTTTTTATTGCCCACTCTTAAATATGAGCACACTTCAGACATTACCATATGATTGAGGGAAATCTCCAACAAGGGGAAAAAAATCTCAAAACTAAACAAAAATGAGAAACTCAGAGGAAATAGATAATGCAGAAAAGAGAGAAAAAGTGTGAGGATGGAATAAAGATATTTTTCTGCAAAGTCAAAATTCAATTGTATGCTGTCTATAAAAAATACACCTAAAACTAAGGCTATAAAAGGTTGAAAGTAAAATGGAAAAGATAGCATGCAAATAATAACAAAAAGAAATGTGTTATAGCTATATTAATATCAATTTTTAAAGGCAAATAGGTTATTACAGATTAAGAAGTATCCTTACTAATGATAAAAGGTTCAAATCATGAAGATACAATATGCCCAAATATATAAATTGAAACAAATTGACAAAATGGTAAAGAAAAATAGATAAATTCACATAGAAAATGTGAGATATGAATATATTTCACTCAATAACCAATGGAACCGGCAGACAAAATCCAGTAAGGACATGACTTAAATAAGAGGATTAGCAAACTCTACCTTATATGTGTGTGTGTGTGTGTGTATGTGTGTATATATAGAGAGAGAATAACCCACCCTACAACCACAGAATACACATTCTTTTAATGCAACAGATAACCTTTAGAAATTTTGATCATAAACAGGGCCATAAATAAGTCTCAAAACATTTAAAATGACTAAATCATACAGAGGATATTCTTTGTCCATAATGAAACTAAACTATAAATCAATAATATATAACTTGACAATCTCCAGATCATTGGAAACTAAGAGATACACTTCCAAATAACATGTAAGTCAAAATAGAAATCTCAATGTGACACAAAACATATTTTGAACTGGATAATAATGAAAATATTGTGAGATACAGCTAAAACCATGCTTTTGCTTTTAATTTTAAATAAATATATTAGAAAATAAGAAATGCTAAAAATTAATGAATTAAGAATCTTTCTCAAGAAATTAGAGAATACCAAAATTAATCTGAAAAAGATAGAAAAAATAGAATTTAATTAAATAACTAGTAAGGAAAAAGGGAAACACATACAATAGACCAACACAGTCTATGAAAAGATGCAAAATTGATCACACCCTAATCAAAATACAAAGAGAAAATACAAATAACCAATTCCAGAAATGAAAATGGGGCATTGCTAATAGATCCTGCAGAGATTAAACAGACAATAAGAGTCCATTAAAATATTTTTATGCTAATAAAAATGAAAATTTAGTTGAAATTGATAAATTTCTAGAAAAAGTATTTAAAAATTACGAAACTGTACACAGGAATTAAAAGGAATAAAAAATAGATTTGTAACCATTCACAAAATTCAATCTACAATTAGAAATTTTCCCACAAGAAAAATCCAGGCCCAGATGTGCACATGGGCACCCAGAGAAATGTACAAGAATGTTTACAGCATCATTATTTATAATAACCTGAAACTGGAAACAACCCAAATATCTAGCAACAAAAGAATGGATGAATATATTATCGCATAGTCAGACAATGGACACTATTAAACAATGAAAATGAACAAACTACTACTAAACAAAGCCTAGATGGATCTCAGAAACTGTTATACAAAAGAAGTCAGATAAAAAAGAGAACATATTGTATAATTACAAATATATATCTCAGAAACAGGCAAAACTTCACTATAGTGTTAGGGAAATGGTAAAACTATATAACAAAGCAAGAAAGTAAAGAGCCTAAAAAATAAGATAGTAGTTACTCTGGGGGGAGGGAGAGGTTAACTTTTAGAAAAGACAGTCAGAGGGCTTCGGGGATGCTGGAAATATTCTTTTGTTTAATAGGAATGGTGATAACACGGGTAACATGAGTGTTCACTTAATACACTTAATATTTTATAACAATTTACTTTGCAATCTTTTTTTGTTTGTTTATTTGTTTTGTTTTGTTTTGTTTTGGAGATGAGGTCTCTCTCTGTTGCCCAGCCAGGCTGGGGTGCAATGGTGCGATCATGGCTCACTGCAGCCTCGAATCCCTGGGCTCAAGGAATCCTGCCACCTCCAAGTAGCTGGGACCAGAGGTGCACACCACCACTCCTGGCTTCCTTTGCAATAATTAAGCTGTACATACGTGTTCTATGTACTTTTATGTAGGTATGTTATTTGTACATGTTAAAAAATTACAAATATAAGGAATCTGTTAGTATAGTAAAGGCTCAAGAAATGGTAGCAATTATTATCATTTTGTAGGAGAAACACTGGGATAGTAAAAGAACATAGCTTTGAGAGAAAATCATTTTTATGTTGGATTGGAGAGTGCCACAAAGGGAGGTAGAGGAACAACAGAAGATTCCTGACATGTGATCAAGGCTGTGCATGTTGGAGCTGTGCAATTAGTGAAATATCCCAGCTAGAACAAGGGCAAGGTAAAGGAATAATAAAAGATGAAACTGGAAATTAATGATGTAGTGAAGGGCATTGAGTACCTACAATGTAATTTAGCTCCTATTTTAAAGCCTGTGGACAATTCACACTTGGAAATTAGATTGTTTAAGTTTCTTCCACACGGTGCTGCATTTTAAACATCTTCCTGCATTTTAACTGACCATGTTTCTTGGCATCTCTTAATGGAAAAGTGACGCTATAGCTGCATGCAAGGGCTACCACTTTTACATACATAATGCCGGATAAGATAGAGATTAAATAGAGTGCCATTTGAAAGACCCATAAAAATTTATATCGACTTAATTTATTTCAAAGGGTGAAGCAGAAAGTCACCTCGAAGCAAATGCTCCCTTGGTTCCATGAAGAACCACTTGGGTAATTTCCCAGTAGCTCCCTGGGTTAAGATAAGAAAGTTACCAAGGAATGGGAACAGGAAAGGGTGTAATAAACTGCTGTGGTTCTAGCAAAGCTCTCTAAGACTCCTGACAAGCAGAGCTGATCACCAGGGAGGAAAAGGGGAGATCTGCCTCCCAAGATGGAAAGTGTGCAGGCTTGTTGGGGAGGATCTGACTAATGCCCAATGGTACAAAAGACTGGTGAGACCTCTCCAAACAAAAACCATAGGGAAAGTAGGTGGCCAAGCTACTGATTTGGGCTACTCACTAAGGGACATGGGTGGGAGAGCTATTTTCAGCACCCGGTATGACCGATGGAAGCTCTTCTGAACTCAACCATCTGGGGTTAAGGACACCTCTGTGGCCTGTGCAGGGTCTGGGCCAGAGAGGGCAGTCATGCTAAGTGGACAGAAGTCCATGCAACTATGCAGGAGCAAGCTTCCACAGCATCACCATGTAGCAGTAGCAGCAAGACACACGTGAAGTAAAAGAATAATCAGATGGCACAGCTGCACAGCTTTTCCTATGGCGAGTATTGGAAAAACGTAAACCCCAGTGACCCTATATGGGAGTAGGTAAGGCATCAAGTTTGAGGTTGATTGGGTGAGTGTAACTTCAAAAGAGATATTAGACTTCTTGCTAATGAATGCAGAGAGAGCTTCAAGTCATTAATTAGAAAAGCTAAAATACATTAGCTCAAATTTGTATTCTGATTTTGTGAAGCATCTATGCCACCAACATATGATGCCAGAGATTTCTACACAATCAGCTTAAATCTGTTTGGCATACATATAATTCCCCACAAACACTGAAAGCATAGGCCTTTGGTGGTAATTAAAGGTTTGTTTGCCTGGGAATTTCTCTTCAGGCAATTCAGGTACAGAAAGCTTAGGAGCATACCCAGCCCTGAAAGAATAACCTCTCAGGATGCCTCCCAGCCATCTGCAACTGAACTTAAAGGCAGCTGCTTATCCCTGAAGGAGAACGTCAGCTATTTATTCACTCTGTCAACAGTATTGATTGAACACTTCCTAGATGCCAGGAACTGTGCTAGGTGCTGGAAATACCAAGATGAATAAGACATGGTCATTACCATTTTGCAAATGAAGAAAGACTAACAAACTCAACAGAGCCTTCTGTGGAAAACAGCTCTATGTGAGAGGGGAGGCAGGGAGCAGCGGAGCCTAATTCTTCTAGTGTGAAGAGGAGGGGACAGGGAGAAGAGAAGGCTTCACAGAGGAGGACAGAGGAGGGCAAAGTGTTTGAAGCAGAAGGAAACAAAGGCAAAGAGGGCCAAAAGCAGCAAGGCATGGTACAGGGAGCAGCTTGGGCAGCTCAGAGCAGCTGCTGGAATGCCCAATGCGGCAGGCAGCCGGGCTTGGGAGGTAGAGGATGCATCCCAGCAGGCTCAGCACAGCTTTAACTAGGCTTGTTTTCTAAAACACAGAAATGGGAAGCTTAGAAGGACAAACCCCTATCCTAACATCTACCTGAATATTATCTATTTCATATCTTTAAAATGCTTTCCATTTAGGAAACTGTGTCAGCCAGGGTTCCCTAGAGAAACAGAACCAGCAGGTGATGATAGACAGATAGACAGATAGAAAGAAAGACATAGACATAAACATAGATAAAGAGATTTATTTCAAAGAAATGGCTTATGCAATTGTGGGGCTGGCAAGTCCACAATCCACAGGGCAGGCCAGCAGGCTGGAGTTTCTCAGGCAGGAGCTGATGTTGCAGTACTCAGGAAGAATTTCTTCTTTCTCTGGGAAACCTGTTTTTGCTTCTGCAGCCTTTCAACTGATTGGATGAGTCCCACCCACACTATCGAGAATAAGCTCCTTTACTTAAAGTCCTCTGATTGTAGATGTCAGCACATCTACAAAATACCTTCACAGCAACACCTGGATTCATGTTTGATCAAACACCTGGGTATTAAAGCCTAGCCAAGTTGACACAAAACTATCGTAGAAGTCATATTGCCAATTTACATTTAAAGATACATTTGTTTTTACATCCAAAAATACAACACCCATCAACATCTGATACAATATTTAAAAATTCCTATGATCCTAATTTTAGAATTTAACACAGAAACCCTGTAACATTACCTCCACTTTCCCCAACACACACACACACAAAAAAAACCCACACAAAATGGTGCCTCATCAGACAGAAATGGTGCTTCTCATCAATACTATCATTGAGAAGTCAACAGATTGAGTCATACCTGAATATTCTATAATTCAGACTGGGAGATTTCACAATATTTCTGAAATTTTAATTCAATTTCCACAAGTTAATACCTGTGCCTTAATCCATAATGAGTTTTGTTTCAACACAAGACTACATAGCTCTCTTTTTCTTCAGGCTGCTTTCTGAAGTTCTTACTTAGACTAGAATCATTTGTGCTGTCAAGCATCAACTTCCTGGACACATGTTAACAGCTGCAGTTAATAGGTAAATTACTCATATTCACATTTAACCTAAAAAGTGCTCCTCTGAAACCCAAAGGTATTCACTTTTAATTTCTCTTGAGCATAGAGGTCATGTTTAGGTTGGATATTCTTATCAAATGATCTATATTTTTTTCTCACTAAAAATAGACGATTCCTTGAACAGAGCCATATACTGCAACTAGCACACTGTGTACTAAGTGATCAGCCTGTGACAAACAGTGTGAAATGTTTAATAACATATGAAATCACCAACAGCCAGAACTTTGAAGACCAGAAACCATTTCTGGAATCCTGATAGTTTCAAAGCATTATATGAACACACAAGTAGAAGTATCTTATACAGTGCCTGATGCTGTAGACATTTAGGGAATATTTTTTAAATCTAAGGAGAAAGGGAGAGAAATTCCACCTTCTGGAGTTAAATGGATGAGGAAGAACTGGAAGTTGATATCAAACCAAACCAAGTATTGTATATATTTATGCTCAGTTTATTGACAGAAAAACATACACAGTTGACCCTTGAACAATACAGGGATTGGAGGCAATGAATCCTTGCACAGTTGAAAATCTATGTATAACTTTTTACTCCCGCAAAACTTAACTACTAATAGCCTATGGTTGCCCAGAGGCCTTATCAATAACATAAACAGTCATTTAACACATATTTCATATGTTTTATCTATATATGTATTATATATTATATTCTTACAATAAAGTAAGCTAGAGAAAACCAAATTAAGAAAATCATAAGGGAAATATATTTACTGTTCATTAAGTGGAAGTAGACCATCATAAAGGTCTTCATCCTCATCAGTTTCATGTTGAGTAGGCTGAGGAGGAGGAGGAAGAGGAGGGGTTGGTCTTGCCGTCTCACGGGTGGCAGAGGCGGAAGAAAATTTGAGTATAAGTGGACCCTTGCAGTTCAAACTCATGTGGTTCAAGGGTCAACTGTATTTGTTACAGATTTTAGGTTTACTCATACTCAAAAATATACTTTTAGACATCTTTGTAAAGTCCTTAATTGAAATGACTCACTACTTGTGAACATATAGCCTCCATGGATGAAGGCGATGGGGGACACAAGGCTGGACCTCTTGACCATGGTTGCCATCTGTGTCCCTACACCTAGAAGCCAGGAGGGGGTCCTAAGCCATCAGAGTTCGCACTGCAGTCCTGCATCTAAGGATTAGCATGTAACTGAGGCCAAGCTAGAGCTGCTCAGCCAACAGAAAAAGTCAAATCACCAAATCCAGGGAGGTGATTTAACAGACTTGTGGACACCAGGGTATAAAATCAGACAGCGTCCACAGGCAGGCACAAGGGAAGCTGGTAGCAACTCCTGAGCTGAAAAACAGGCCCTCTGGTTACATACACGGCTAGATTTTTATCCAGCCCCTGGAGCTGTGAGCAAGGGCATGCTAGAAGTGCTTAAAATACGCAGAAGAACAGGCCTAAGGGAGGCCTCCAGTTAAATATCTGTGCCTGCACCTGGTGAACCTTATCGGATTATTATAGTCAAGGTATGAGTGCACAATGCAGGGAAAAACAGGTAGACAACAACTTTTACTTAACATAGCTTTGGTAAGATTTTTAGTAGCCTTATAGTTTACTTCCCAATCCACATGAACTCAAAACTGACAACAGAAGACAGCAAACAGGAAAACTATAGTTGCTACTAATTTGAAGTATTTTTTGCCTATTTAACTAGACCATCCTTTTTCTTCTGTTCTGTTCTCTTCACAATTTGACTTTACCTGCTCTGCGAACACACCTTCATGGGCACGAGATAATGGCCCAGGAGCTCTTCCAGGCCCCATCTTCCTCTCTTTTCAAGCCATCCAGCCCCATTCTGTTGATTTTAAGCTATTTCCTTAAAAACCGTACCTGGATATTTATTTGCCACTTCCCCAAGACACCACTTCCCAGACTCCTCAGCTCCCTTAACCATTGCCCAAGGTGAACATGCCCTATGGTCCCTTCAGTCCTGATCCATGTTCTACTCATTCCCAACCCTGGTTACACATGAGATTCACCTAGGGGACTTTTAAGACACCATTGCGGAGGCCACTCCCCAAGAGGTTCTGACTTAACTAAGTTGATGTAGGGTGCAGGTATCAGTATTTTTTTAAACCTCCTGGTGGTACCAACACACAGCCAGACTTAGGAATCACTGGTGTGGCTAAAGCTTCTGCAGACTGCCCCCAGGGGGTCCGGAAGAAAATTTGGGGCAAGAGTCACCACATTAAGCCACAAAAGATCTCAGAAGTCGCTACAAAGGACTACTGAAAAGCAGAATATGCTGTAAGAATCATAAGCACTGTAAGAATTATAAGCACCAAAAGGACACAATTAAGTACATTTGGATAGATCAGAACTGATCAAAGTGGGGCCCATGAAAAGAAAACATTTACGATTTACTAATTTCCAACAAAGGGCCCTCTTTTATTCATTAGATACAGTGTTCACCAGATTAATAATCAATCTCATTCAGAAAAACAATGAACATCTTGTCATCAGGAGGCATCTAGAGTCTGCTAAGGGTGTTCAGCTTTTAACTACCCAAATTCCATCTGCAAGCTCATGAAAAAATGATGGAAATATCAAAGAACAGTCTGTTTCAGAATCATTGATTTAAAAAGCACACAGCAAATGATGACATAATTATATCTTTGGTGATTAACACAACCAGAATTTATTTAAATTAGAGACCTTCTGGTTTGAAACAAGCTGCCATCATAAGGTGATGTGCCTGGCACACACTGCATTCAAAGTAGCACGTGATAAATAAAAATAACCCCACACCAACTACTTTTGTTCATTTTGGAGTCAGTTTTCCAGAAGAAAAAAAGAACCCTACAAACCTACATAACATGAATTATGAGTAAAAATGAGCTAAAATACAGTTTAATATTACTTTAGCTTATTTAAAAATTGGGGGAAAGTCTCTTTGCTAATGGCTGCACTCTATTCCCAGATGATGCCCCAAACTGGAAAGAAAATGCAAGAATTGTATTTTAAAACTATAGATGGAGAGAATTCCACTCATGACAAAACAAAAACGTAACAAGATTTGTCCAAGGGGTGTTATACAAATAAACTGTGATAAGTTTAAAGAAGTGAAAAAATACCTCTGCCTGGAAAGTAGAAGCTGAAGAAGAAATGCAGGGTGTGTTAGTGTTAATAAAATCAGATACTATGTAATACTTGAAGAGCTCACCAAAAAACTTTACTTCCACTAATTCCTAGTAAAGTTTATGAATTAACAAAATAACATGCATGGCATATATTTCTACTTCTTTTCATCGCATGTACATAGTAATCTCCAGCCGTTCTGAGCCCCTTTGCTTTCTTTTGTCTCTGAGGTGTTTGTGCAATGCTGTTCCCTATGTTTGAGATACCTTCTTCCTTTTCGGCAGGCATCCTTGCCTATCTTTTGAAATAAAGCTCCAATATCACTTCCTCTCCTTTCCACTCTTCCCTGTCTTTCTAAAGCTCAGTTGGGTTTTTCCCTCTTCTAAATCATAGTACTTTTTCTCCCTAGTTAATGTAGGAACTTAATAAACTTTTGTTGGTTAAATAAATGGCATTCTCTTAAAAACAAATTTGGGTAATTACTCAATGAGAAAGGGACTAGCCTCGATATAAATTGTATTCTTTTCCATGAACATATTTTCATTTTGTTTCTTTGCCTTTCTATTTTTAAAAAGGTTTTAAATCTTTAAGGTAAAAAAATTTCACTATTAAAATATAAAAAGCATTACAAATTGGAAGGAAAATGTAACCTGACATTCCATCACTCAGAACAACTACTACAATTTCCCTCCAATATATTTTCTATACACAGTCTTTAAAATAAAGAAGTCAAGATGTGTATAAGGATAATGTGGCAGAAGACTAGAGAGATGATAAATAATTAGGTAGATAGATCATGATTTACAAAAATGAAATGATCTACAAACAAAACAAATGAGGACAGTCCATACATCTCATTAAATCTATAGCACAAAGATAGAGTGAAGAGTTTTACTGATATGATCTCTTGACTCAAAGAAGCAGGAGGTACTTAAAGGAGAGTCAAATAGTATCATTCTGACATATGGAAAAATGACCAGTAATGGGTGGCCACAAAGATGAAAACACAGACTTTTTTTTGTCCAACATAGATGATATAAAAATGAAGCTCTAAAATAAGTGAGAGGCTATGCCAGAATTCTCTTTTCTCCTTCACTCAATAGTCAAAAACAAGATATATGCAAGCTTCATTCTCAAAACCCCTAATGACTTCAGGATCAAGCTATTGCATTGGATCGAGCCAATGCATTAACAAACCCTAGCAGAGGAGCTGTGCCAAGGGCAAGTCCAGAGCCCCGGGACAGAATGGGTCTGCAACAAGACCAATCGTTGATGCAACTGATTCCACCAACCTGTACTGCGAATAGTGGAAGGCGTTGAGGTAGACAGCTGAGGGTAAAGGGGGACAATTGCAATACCATGTAGAAAAAATCGCCATTAAAAACAGTATGCTCTGGATCAGGGAAGGCCTCCATGTGCAAATGGCATCAGAAATGGAATTGAAAGGATGAGGCAATTTACCTAAGGCAAGAGGGGTGGGGGAACTTCGGGTAGAAGGAACAATATTATACAAAAATAATGGGGCAAGAGAGACGAGGATGCAATCAAGGCACTCAAAGCACCCTGACGCCGAAGCCAAAACTAAGGAGTGAGCTGATGAAGAGGAAACAGAGTGAGGAAGGGCAGAGCTAGAAACGCAGGCTGGAGCCAGACGCTCATAGGCCAAGAACAATAGAGGAGAGAGTTACATTCATTCCTGAATGTAAAAGGGCACTTTCAAGGACTAAGCATGGGCGTCAGCTGACACAGTTTGTTTTTTCCTAACACTAAGCTGACAACAGCATGGAGACACACAGGGTTACAACGAGATGAAATTAGACCAGTCAGGAGGCTATTGCAGTGAGGCAGGGAAAGACAAGGGCCTAAGCAACTAGCAGCAGAAATGCGGAGGTGAGGACACAGTTAAAATTTATTAATGGACAAGAACCAATAGAATCTCATCATTTATAGGATAAGGGTGGTAAGAAAAAGGATGCAGTTAAGAGAAAGTCTGTATTTCTGCTTCAGTAACTGGTGAAGCACCAGTGGTTACGCCGTTCACCAAATTGGGACATAGAGGAAGAGGGGCAGATTTGAAGAGGTGAGATACATTTGGTTTGGGAAAAGTTGAGCTTTATATGCCTGTGGAACACTAGGATGTGCCCTGTAAGTAGGAGAATATACTAGTTTGCACTGGGATGAAGAGAAAGATACAAGCACGCTCAGGCTAGAGCTGGAGTTTGCAGTTTGTAGTTTTAAAAGTAGGTAAAATCCCACAGGGAGAAGAAGGGGAATTGAGGTCAGAATCCCAAGCAAACAAACCTCAAAGAAATTGGGAGAGGAAAAAGAACCCACACTGTTTAAAGAGAGGGCAGCTCCAGAGATAGGAGAAAAAATTAGGAGGGTATTATAAAGAGATATAACAAAAAATGAAAAAAAATAATGCAATATAATAAGAAATTCAAGAAAGGAAATGATTGACAATGTGAAATGCTTAAATGAAGTGAAAAAATTAAGAGTTGAAATGTATCTGTTAAATTTAACATTTAGATCATTGTTGACTTCATCAAGAACAGTTTCAGTGGTCGAGAAGAGTTAAATATTAGACTGCAGTGAGTTGGGTCATACACAGGAAGAAAGGAAATGAAGACCATGAGTGTAGGCATTTATTTTAATGCAAAGCTTGGCCGGAAAGGGACAGAAAGACACACCAATAATTAGGCAACATAGGCTTAAGCAATGAGAGAGAATTGTGTTTATATGGAGGGAATTAAACCAGAAGGTACTTTATCATGTTTCAAGGCTATTTTTGTACATGATTTGCCTTTGCTATTTAACTCTAAGTTGCTTGAGTGCAAAGACCCTAACCCAGTGCACATAGTAGCTGCTCCATACATGTTAATCAATGAGTAAATGAATGAGTCAGTTAATCAGAAAGAATATGAAGTATATAAAGAATATGATAAACACAAACAGACCTGAAAATTATAGAAACAGCCTGGTGACACACAATAAAACTACAGTGGGAACATGTACATCTAGGTCTTAGTTCAAATGACATCAAAGCTAACAAGTTATATTACATTAGTAAAAAATCTTATAATATTTGAGCTTTAGATTCCTTATCTGTAAATAAGATAGTCAGAGTTGATCAGGAATGACAAAGAGGGTTTTAACTTATCCCCAGCTCTGATAGATTGGTCATACCTGCCTGAAACACTGTGCTGCAGAGAATTCTGAGACTCTGTCTTTATTCAAGTGAGTAGAGGATTTTAATGGATCAGCAATGTCTGCCATGTATGCAGAAGGAGGAACAGGTGACACATATTCTACATGTTTGTTAATCCTTAAATAGATCATGTACATAGCCCTCAAAGATTTTATATATACATATATATATATGATTTATGGTCTTTTTCTGAAAATTCATTCAGAATAAAGTTTAAAAATTCTCCAGTAAATTGGATTTAAGACTAGAGAGATGTTTTATTCATGGCTTATCTCGGATTTTTTAATATAAACTAAACTAGCGTGTCTAGAATATAGAGTCCACATATAGAAAATTTAGAAGCAGTAGCATTTTTACAGGAAATGGTAGTGTTTGTTTTACTAGCTAAATACACAGAAAAATAATGTGCTGTCCCACCCCTACCCCTTACGCTTCTACTAATACTTAGGTAATGATTTTTCAGCATCTGTGATGTGCAATGAGCATTCTTTTATTAATCTCAGGAGACTGCCTTGATGGAGGTGGGGTAAGTATGATCAGCCTCACTGGCCAGATGGGGGAAACAAAGCACAGAGAGAATAAATTACTTTTCTGAGGCTACTGAGCAAACCAGAAATGGATGTGGAGATGATTTCTTTAGCCAAGCAGACGCAAGGGTTGATTTAGGCGTTTGCTCAGTGGTTCCAGAGCTGAACAGAGAAAGGTCCTCTTGCTATCCGGGTTTAGTACCCCTGAGTTTTGCCATTCATCCAATACTAAGCTAAAATATAGCCCTAAATGCAGAGGTGAACCCCTTAATTTTAGTGTATATCAGCTATAAAGTAGTTTTATTTGTGTAGCCACGCACTTATAGGCACCAGCAACTATCCCATTCCTGGCCGCCATTATGAATAGACCTAAGAAGGATATAGAGGAGTGAAAAGTTGCCATTTTTCTTTAAAACAAAAACTTAAACTTATTTAAGTTTGGCACAAGTGATAAGTGGAACAAGTAAAGAAACAGATAAACTATCCCTTTTAAATTCAATTTAGTGGCTGTGTTGATCACACTTTCAACAGATCTGTGAAAGTACACTCTACTCCAAACTGTTGAGATTTTGCTTATTTTACTATCAAGCATCAGAATTAGAAATAACCAAACAATCACACAAAGTTATAGACCCAAATAAACAAATACAGAAAAGGCCTATTTGGCCTATAGAAGCCAGGTCAGACTGGGTGGCTCTTTTGCCATGCTATTCAATTGGTTCAGCGAAGGACATGTGCAACTTTTGGAAGCCCTATTCTACAATGATCACATGCTACTTTTCCAAAATACGGGGAAAAAAAAGTTTTATGGATATAATTCTGGCCATCTGTCAAAAAATAAAACAAGATTGCTTTTTGAAAAGTTGATTTGGGGATTTTAAGTGTTAAAATGATCAAGAAAGGGGGAAGAGTATAAAAATATCTTATGGAGGAAATAATATTTAAATTAGTAATTGGAGGGTGATTAAACACCATTAAAATATTTTAAATATTCTTCATTAGCAATATTAGGAAAATTAAAAACTCAAATAGTCTGTGTTCCTGTTTACCTTTCACTACTACATGTTAATTTTTAATAATAAAATTATCTCCATGTCAGCTCAGATTAAAATATAGTGATGCAGTCAGGACATGAGTCTTTAATTAAACGTGACAATGCTCTCAAACCACTGCTCAACAGAGTAAAAGGAGCTTAGGTTCTAAGTGAATTTTTATTTCCCTATAAAAGTAGATAATGTAAATCTGTGGCTAATTCTTCCCCTCCTTTTGATGCTGGCCACAAATCAGTGTTTCTTAAAAAAGAATGTGTTAATGGGGCAAATGTACATACAGTTTGTTAACACTATGAGCTCTGGAGCCAAGGAGGCCCAGGTTCAAATCCTCACCTCACACCTTACCAGCCATGCGGAACAGGGGCAAGGTTACTTTTCTTAACTTCACTTTTCTTGTTTTTGCTATAGAAATTGCTGACAGTTTATATATAGGTTATTTTGAGAACTGAACAAGATAATTTCTTGTAAAGCACTTAAAATTGTGCCTGAGCCCTAGTAAATACTCAATAGATGTTATTATTATTTTTTTAAATTATTGTACCATCATCAACTTCACTGACATGTTGCCAAATAGTTATTCATCCTGATTGCCATCTGAAGGAAGATCCCTTAGATTATGAGTGCAATGTTAGTAGTAAAATAGCACAAAAAGAGAAAAGAGATTTAAGAATAATAAAATATTCTATAAACTCTGTTTTACATAGGAAAGTCTACATTTCCATGAAAGGGACTAAGCTCAGAAATGAGATAGCAAATATTCAATGTACTATTCACTATAATTGGAATTCACCTTTTATTCCACACGTGAAATACTCAGTATCTATAACTCTGTAGTATCAACTACTAATTTGGATTATGTAATCTATAGAAATTTTCCATTATTCAAATGTATTTTCCAAGATATACAATTTTTGTTTGTTTCTTTGATTTTAACTATAGTCACCATGCTTTGCAATAGATCTCAAAAAATTATTTCTCCTGTCTAATTGAAACTTTGTACCCTTTGAGCAACAGGCACCCATATATACATAATTGTTATTCAAAGTAGTAACAATATATAATTATCATTCAAAGAAAAAGACCAATTGGAACAGGTAAGGTATAATAGAAAGAAAATTGGAGTTCAATTTTTTTTGAATCTTAGGCTCTGTCATTTATAGTTGTGTTTGACCTCAGGCAAGTTATTCAGCCTCTTTGAAAATTCTGCCTACTTTCATATATTTAAAATGGAGGTAACAGACTTAAGGTTTTCAGTCTGGCATTTCAGGAGCTTGGATGTCATCACTCCATCCTAACAGCAAGAAAAAGCTGAACAAACCAAAAAATCACCAGGTCTTTCTAGATTTGTCAGAGAAGTAAGGTCACAAGGCAAACCACTGCCCCCAAATTGGAAAGACAGACAGGTGGATACGGAAAATCACAACTTAATGGAGCAGAAACTAAAGAGTAGAAACCTCTGAGGGAAGCAGCACCAGGACAGGAAAACCTGAACTGTAATTAATAAATTGCTAGAGGCTCATTGTGGACAAGTCTGAGAATTAAAATCTCTAGGGGGACCAAGTCACAGGGAGGCCCCCAAGCTTTTGAAGGTTTACTCCCTGGAACTCTATCAGGTTCTCAAAGTGAAAATTATTTAAAAATTCCCTTGTGCTTTCAGCAGGGGAGAGGGAAAAGTACCCATTTCAGTATATGCCAGAGCACTGTTCTTCACCAGGCCTGACCTTAAGAGAAAGTACTTTATAGAGCCCAACCTTATTGGGGTTTTGTCAGAGCCTAACTGACCTGAGGAAAGGGAAATATCCAGCTCTAGACCCTTCTAGCCATCCTGTCCCACCTGGGGATGGGGGATGGGGAGAGGGAACTAAGAAGCACTTGTGAAGTTCACAGTCCAGGGCCACAGGCTCGCTACAAAACTGAGACCTAATCATAGAACTATAAAACACTTCCCCTCTCCCCATACATTACCACCACATTAGTAAAGGCCTATTTACTACAGCTTCTTTTATCCAGTGCACGATTATAAGGCATACTAAAAGGCAAACAAATGCGATCTGAAGAGACTGAGCAAGCATCAGAATCAGAGTCAGATATGGCAGCAATGTTGGAATTATCAGACAGGAACTTTTTTTTCAAACTATGATTACTATGCTAAGAATTGTAATGGAGAATGTGGACAACACGCAAGAATAGATGGGTAATGTAAGCAAAGAGAGGGAAATTCTAAGAAAAAAAAAAGCTAGAGATAAAAACCACTATAACAGAAGTGAAGAATGCCTTTGATGAGCCCTTTAGTAGACTGGACACACCTAAGGAAAGAATCTCTGTTTTTGAGGATATGTCAATAGAAACTTCCAATATCAAAAAGCAAAGGGAAAAAAACACTGAGAAAAAATGGAACAGAATATCCAAGAACTGTGGAACAACCACAAAGGGTGTAATATAAACCTCATGGGAATACCAGAAGGAGAAAGAAAGGAATGGAAGACATATTCAAAGCAGTAACGACTGAGGATTTCCCCCAAATTAACATCAGACCCCAGATCCAGAAAGCTCAAAAGGCACTAAGCAGAATAAATGCCAAAAAAACTACACTTAGGCATATCATATTCAAACTGCAGAAAATAAAAAATAAAATCTTGAAAGAAGCCAGAGGTTAAAACACCTTACCTATAGAGGAGTGAAGATAAGAATTATACCTAACTTCTCCTCAGAAACCATACAAGCACAAAGAGAGTGGAATGAAATATTTAAAATGTTGAGGGGGAAAAAAAACTGACCTAGAACTCTGTATCCTGTGAAATTATCCTTCAAAAGCAAAGGAGAAATATTAATAAAGACATTCTCAGACAAACAAAAATTGAAGGAATTTGTTACTAGTAGACCTGCCTTGCAAGAAATGTAAAACAAGTTCTTCAGAAGGAAGGAAAATTATAAAGGTCAGAAACTCAGCTCTACATAAAGGAAAAACATCAGAGAAGGAATAAATAAAGGTAAAATGGAGATAATAATACCAGTCATGGGGCCTTTTGGGGGCTTAAATGACTTAATAAGTAAGGTAATTTAGTAACTCACCAAGCAAGCAAATGGTGGGTACTCAATATACGTTTATGACAGAAAAGAAAAACTAAACACTAGTTAATTGAAAACATTTAAACCTGATATAATTTTGATAGATCAGAATGTGTGTTCTCAAAATATTTGTTAAAAAACAAAGGGAAAGAGGGAGGGAGAGATAAAAAGAGGGAAGGGCAGAGAGACAAAGGGAGGGAGGGAACCCAAAGCTATAATTTCAGTGACCTTATACTGCTGTTCCAGGTAATACACTAACTGATCACGCTACTCTACAGCAGCAATATTTATGCTTAGTTCCAAATAAGCTTTCCAGGATAGCTTCCACTTGACAGCACCTGCTGCAGTGGTGGTAAGGAGTGGTCATGCACAGCCTGCTACCGCATCTCTTGCGCACAGTCACCACTGCTCCTCTGTCTTGCTCTTATTTCCTGGAGGTGCCAATTTCCCTCTTCTTACTAGAGTTTATACTGTAAAGTTTCAGTTCATTGGGTCACATTAAAATTGTGATAATGAACATTTGATAGTTCTCTTCAACTATGACATGAAAGTTAGTGGAAAAAATTAAAAACAGGAACAAAATTCAATTACCTGTATCTTCTAAAGAGCTTGAGAGGAAAAAAAAAATTTAGGGAAGACTAACTAGATAAAAAAAGTCAAAGATGAGATATTGTAGCTGCTCAGGAAAAAGAAAAATGATTGTATCGATTCAGCCATATGACTTTTCCACAAATAATACAAGTTTAACATTTGTCACCTCATTGCTGTGTGGCTTCCAGTAGCAAGTGCTGGGCTCCATCAGCATCCCAAGTTACAGGACGCTCGAGTAGGCTGCATCCAGGAGGAGCCCATCTCAGAAAAAGAAAAGATTAAATCTGCCCCAAAAAGGCTGAAAATTAAAAAGGAATGAGAAGAAGAGAAAAAAAGTCATAGAGGAGAAATATGAGGCAAAGTTAACGAAAGGCGAAGAAGGCTGCCACCAACATCACCAAAAGAAAGACAATCTAAGAAACGACTACAACATCCTAAATGCAACAGTGAAAAGCGGAACCTGCGAAGATGCAGCTCAAAGTCGAGCAGGGCGTTCCGTGGTGCTCCTTGCTCCTCAGAGCAGTGGTACTGATTAATGTCCTCTTCCCTGGGACTTCTAATCTCATGTAATGAAGGGACTTTACAGATAACTGGTAAAATGTGCTGTCCACAAGTTATAGGAAAAATTCTTCTCTAAAGGAGAACATATGGAGTTGTGCTGAGGAAAGTGTACGGCAGGAGGAAGAAGATCTCATAAAATAATAGAAAGTAAGTGATCATAAAAATGTCTTTCTCCTTAACTAATTATGGAAATAGAAAATTTCCTCTGATCCAAAAGATTGCAATGCCAATCATAAAATACGAGGAACTTGATACCAAAAAAAATAATAAAAAATTTTAAAAACTAGCATAGCATTCTTTGGACCATTTCTGAAAACCTTTTACTTATACTGCACACTGGGGCTGGGAAGATAGGAGCTCAAATGAGGAAGTGTTGGGGAACGGCAGGAGAAAGGGAAGAGAACAAAGAGAAAGAAAAGTTGGGGGACAAATAGAATTGCAGAGACCAAGAGAAAGCCATGGAGAGACATTCCGAGAGATGGAGAGACGCAAAGAGAGACAGAGGTTGAGAGAGAGAATGACTTACTGCGGGGGGAGAAGGGTTGCAAGAAATCACCTACTTCATTTCTCTCCATGCAGGCCTCTTCATACCAACATTGGTTACAAGAAAATATATCTTTTTAGATGTATAGATGAACAAATTTGGGAGATTTCATGAACAAACCATTCTAGATAGCCAATTCCCCTATGTGGGAAATGTTTCTTGTAGCAAATATCAATCCTACACGCTTGCTGTGTTTTCTTCTCAATATTAATGGAGGACGGTCTGAGTCTATCCTCTAGGAAATAATTGTTCTTTCTCATATCTCCCCTCAGGCTTTTTCTTCTCTTGGCTGAGTAATTGCTCCTTTTCCTATTCTTCATGATTCTAATTTTCTAAACTTTTAATTATCTTTATTGGTTTCCTCAGCCTCCTCTACAAATCCCCCCAAGCTCTCCTCAAAGTGATCTAATAACAAGAACCACATGAATATGTAGAGGTCATCTGATGGTGCTTGTAGGAAATAAAGCAGTTACGCAGGCCTTACTTCCTTTGACCATCACAATCTGCCTTTAATGCAGACATTACAGTTACCCTTATCGTACCAGTAAGAAAAAGGCACGAAGGGATTAAACACCTTAGATGTTGCTAGGCAGAGAGAGGCGGGCAGATGCACGGGCAGGAACGTGAGTTCAGAGGCAGCCAGTGCAGCTGGCGTAGGGAGGAGAGCGGAAGGACGTGAGGCAGGAACAGAAAATGGGAGCCAGACTCTGAGGGGGCTTATGTGCCATGGCAAGGATCTTTTCATTTTATCCACCGGGCAATGGATGTTTTAAGCAATCCCGTGCAGGACCAGGCTTGTTTTAATGGACAGCTACTCTGCCCATAGTATGCAGTGTGATGTGGAGCAGGTGGGAGAGGCTTATGCCCAATAACCTTTGAAGATATGGGGAGTCTCTTGCAAGAAACCAGGTAAGAGGTGATGAGCCCCAAACTAAAGCAAAAGCTATAGAAATGGAAGAGTTGGACCCACATTCACGGGATATTAATGGACAGAAGAAGGAGAGCCCATAAAGAGACTGAAAGGAAGTAGCCAAAGAAGCATGAAGAGTGGAGGGGGAGAGTGGCACCCAAGGCAAATAGCACTGCTATGGTATGAATATTTGTTTCCCCTGAGCATTCATATGTTGAAACCTAATCCCCAAAGTGATGGTATTGGGAGGTGGGGCCTTTGGAAGCTGACTCAGACTTCTCCCGAATGGGATTAATGCCCATATAAAGGAAGCCCCGGAGAGCTTCCTGCCCTTTCATCGAGTGAGGACGCTGCAAGAAGATGCCTTGAACCAGAGGATGGTCCTCACCAGACATCAAATCTGCAGGTGCCTTGATTTTGAACTTCCCAGCCTCCAGAACTGTGAGAAATAAATTTCTGTTGTTTATAATCTACCCAGTCTGTGGTATTTTGTTATAGCAAAATATTGCAATGGACTAAGACAAGCCAAGATTGGACAAGTGGCAGGCAGCACAGAGGCTGCAAAGAAGCCCCAGAGTTGGTGCCTGGCAGGTCACCAAGAATGGCCCTAATGTGGCCACTTTCAGTCAGCAGAGAGGGCAGAAGAAAAACTGTGAGTTGAGAAGTAAATACTGAGAGATAAAAATTATTCTTCCTAGACTTTTTATGGTGATGATGAGAAATGAGATAAGGCGGTAACTTGAGAGAAATTTAAGAGGCAGAGCAAGAGTTTTGCTTTGCAGGATGTTATAGACAGAAGAGAATAAGCAGAATACGAGCAAAGTATCACCAAGCATTATATTTTTATGGGTGAAAACACATCATCACTTGGCAATGAACAAGCCTAAGCTAAAAATAGAATGAACCTGGCATTAAATATTCCCATGATATGACGTATTAAGCATTAATGTATGTAGTAAATCTAAGAGACAGTTAGGATATTTAAATGGAATTTACTAGTCCCTGCATGCATAGATATTTATGTATGTTCCAAACTCTCTACTAATACTGCCCACAAAAAATGACCAGTACCCCAAATGAAAAGAAAAAATTCCTGTGTGTGTGTGTGTGTGTGTGTGTATATATGTACATAAAAAATATCAGTCACTATGTAGCATTGTCCCACATAATAGTAGGTAATAGAATGATAGTGATTTCCATCTGAGATATTTATGAGGCATAAAATAACCTATGTTTTTAGTTCTTAGCTTCAGCATTATTTTCATTATACCACATAATATACAAGTACCTAGCATTGTATCTGGCCCATTAAAGAGGATAAATAAATTGAATTAAACTTTGTCACTATCTTTGGAGCCCTGATATTTCTGATTCCTTTGCTCAAAAAGAATCATTCAAATTTTAATGAAATTTGAAACACCCCATGAAAGCTTTTTTAGTCCAATTTTGCTGTTCCTCTGCAATCCGTAAATAGCGTTCCCATTAATGCAGTATCAGATCATCATTCTTAATGTCCCTGCTACCACATGGCTTACTCAGCTACCAATTTGCTATGGCTTCTAGGCCTACTGTAGTCTTTTTACTAACATACTATCTGTCTGGGTGGACTTTCTGAAGTGCTCTCACATCTACATATGGCAAAACAATATTCTGTTTCTTTCTCAGTCTCCTCTTCATCAATAACATTTGACATTTGAATTCTAACCTCTAGATTTTGAAATTGTGTTTCACGGAGTTCTAACCCAGGACTCCACCCAACTCACCTGCCCATCCAGGCTTCATCTAGAGTATCTCTGATTTTATCAGTTTACCATATCATATTCTCCATATTTTATCTGAAAACAGGGTTGTACTGTGAAACCAAAAGTTTGAAAAGCAAAAAAAAAAAAAAGAGTTTTAAAGTTTTAGACATCCTGTGTCACTATTTTTTAAAAACCTAAATAATTAAACAACATATATACCCAAGTACTTTTGCCATCTTATGGAAAAGTGTTCACTTTTCCATTTTGATTTTAGATGAAAAAAGTATAGTGTTAATACTAATCTCTTTAACCAACTCCATTGTGGTATAACATTTGGGGCATGAAAAGCAAAATATCACTGAGATCTGCAAAGGACAATGGTAAAAATAGATTAGTAAACAGCCAGAAATCTGTTTAAGTATTTCATGCTGAAGGATTTTAAAAAAAATAAGAAAGAAAAATGCTGATACCAAGAAAAAAATGATTTTGTTAAAGAATAATTAGCTGCTGCTCAACTTAAGATCTCTTTAGAAAAGTGCAAATAACTTCAGGTTGACTTTTTTTTTCTTTAAGATAGCCTGAGGTTGGCTTTGCCAGTAATCAAATAATAACAGCAGACTTCTAAGCAGATGGATAAGAACCAGATGTCAAAAGTAAATTAACACATCATAAGACTGCTCCATCCCCTGAATAGTTGAAAGACATCCCATAAGATGATGGGCTGGCTCTTTGCCAGCCATACCTGAGGCAGGAGATGTCTGTGAAGAGATCAAGGAATGACACAAGGGAATCACAATAAGGAAACAAGAAAATTAGAATTATTCTATCAGTGCTTTGAAAGCAATTATCTCACAGATCCATGTTCAATATTATCTGGAGGAATCAAATAAGACCAATTCCTTCTATAAATTTTAAGACAAAACAAGAACAGCTAACAGAGATATTGGGTGTCACCAACAAGCGCAGCTGGTCTCAGAGAGTGATGACAGTTTTAGGACCTGGCCCTCAGCCTTCAAGGCTCAAAAATCTGACTTTAGCAGTCTGAGAAGGGATTCATCCCTTAGGGATGGACTCATAGTACACTGATATAAAACACAGAATGCTAGTGGCCATATTTAAAAAGAAATACAAACATCACAAGGACAGAAGCCCTCATATTTGCTTGACTCAGATATTCTTTCCCAATGGACAGACACATCTGAGAATCCAAATTATGATCAGAAACTTGCAGTATTAGCATGGACTCAGGAAAAAAGGGGCATTAGTTACATGATTCAATTCTTTAATAATAGACAAAAATGCCTGCTGCCCCTATCTTCAAAGGAGAGATGTTCTGGACAATGGAGAATGGTGTCACTGACAGCCTCTCTCCTGGACAATGCTCATGCCATCATTGACCTCTGTGATTGCAAGACCTCTGAGGAGTCAGAGACATTGTCTTGTTCATCAGTATATCCCATGTCTGGCACCTGGAAGGCATTCAATATATATTACTTGGCTGAATGAACTCAACTCACCTTTTTTTAATGTTTGCAATGCTGACCAATGCATATTCTATTTTCAAATATGTTAATATTCAACCCAGTTACTACAGAACCTGCTGACCCCAGGGCCATTCTATACAAAAGCTGACTTTATCCATATCTGCTCTAACTTATTAAATTGGACTCTTAGGAGAGTCATCCTGTATTCATTATTTTAAAATTTATTATAGATGTGAATCTGAACTGTTCCCAACCACCAGCAACACTCATTTTGACCTTTTCCAGATTATTTTATTTCTAATTGGTATAATTCTGACTTGGCCACTGGTGAAGATCTTTGAGTCATGAAAATTAATACCTAACCTGGAAATAAGTACCAACTTTGAACTGAGCCTTTCCTTCTCTCCCTCCTCTTCCTCTCCAGTGCTTTTTCTCTGCAGCTTTCCTTTGACTTTAAAGGCCTACTTTTAGTTTTCCTTTCCACTTCTGTACTGATGTACACTCACTGTCCAGCCTGCATTCCATTCAACTTCTAATTAATAATTTCCATTTCTTTCCCCCACTTTGCTACTTACTTCCTAGTGGTCCCATCAAGTTTCTACCTGCAGACCACCTACACCATCATTCAAATCCATTCTCAACATGAACTTCATGCAAGATGACTTCCTAATCCTAGACAGTGAATGAGTTTACTTATTTTTCTCAATGTTTTTGGCCAAAGAATTGTCTGTTTTGAGGATTCTGCACACAAAAAGCCAAAAAGAACTAAGACTATTAAAGTGAATAAAGCAAATAAAAATGTTAACAAATGTTAATGCTTCAGGATCAGACTCTTACTAAAATGTTGGTGTATGTTTGTGCAATATCCACTGCACATAGGTCATGTATATGTATATCACAGACAAATGCTCCTTCCTTCACACAGCTTGTCACACTGCAAAAGCAGCAGAACAAGGTGTCGTGATACAGTGAATCCCTACCATGCCCAAACAATATATTTTTTTACCCTGATCACACCCGTCACAAAAAATTTGGCCAGCATGGTAATATCTTAACTAATTAAATAACTAGTCTTGTAAGACCACACTACCAATATAAAAATATGGTGACATATAGGTATGAAACAATGTTAAATACTTTCAGACAAACACTATTCACTAGTTATTTATAAATGAGGTAAGGTGTCTAACAGAGTCCCTGGCACAGAGTAGAAACTTACAAAATTTTAATTCCTTTTGCCCCTTTTCTCTTGAGTACTCCCTCTGCACAATCACTCACATATGTACATATGTTACCTCCCTAATTTGCTCTATTCATTAGTTAATAATGAGTGAATTTTGAGAAATAGTGACATGGAGGCCCATAGGATAGATTTTCTTGGTAATAATAGAATTTCTGATGTATCTTCATACCATTAATAAGAATGAGAAGAATTAAATATTGGGCATGAAAGAAAAGATTAAAGGGGATATTCCTATTGATTGATTTATGCTCTTTTATCAACCATCTGAACTTGTTCCGTGTGCTAAAAATGTCAAAGATAATTTTTTTTATACTTTTCACTAATGTGTTTCCTTCATCACTTCTTGTAAAGCTTTCTATAACATCAGAAAGCCAGCCAAAATAAAAATTTAGGACCCATTACTATTACTAAATACAGGTTCCTGGGTAAAGTGTCAAAATATTCTCAAAGGGCCAGATTTTTAACCTCCAATTCATTCCACTCACTTCTGTCCAATTACTAAATGCATGCCATTCTAACCAAGGTGAACATTTTTTAAGTTTGATTTTGACATGTACCACACAGAGATCAGAACTGGGCAGAAGCCCATGACTTACTATGATTTATATTCTGTCACTGGAGCTAATGCATAGTGAATGGTTCAAAATTCTCTTCCCTTTCTCCAGCCCTTTAAATGGAATCAAGCGCAGGCACAATATTAATTTTAAAGTTAACTTACTCTAATTGAATGGCAATGCTTTATTACAGTCATATATCAAACAAGGGCCATAATACATCATAAGTGACACAGCTAAAGTAGATTCTTCCAGGCTCTGCTTTTCATTTTGCTTGATTTTTCATTCACAAACTCTTTAAATACCACTGTTAGTAGATTAATATATTCTTTTAGTAAATTAACAATACTAAATTATCCCTATATAAGCCACAGCATTGCTAAATCATGTGCAATGATATGCAAACCAGTTCATATTTCTTCAAACAGAAGTATTCTTATACCATAGAAACCCATAGCTAAAGGAACCTTAAGTGGTGATCCAGTCTATATGCCTTCCCCCAGGAAAAAACCAATTTTCTCACATGTTCCACCTCTTTGTCCCTTAGATGGTTCTGTCTCTTAGTAGCATCCAAGAAAAAGTAACAACTTAATGACATTTCTTAAAAGATCTATGTAATACTATTCAGTGAAAAAGAGATAGTTTTCATTGATATGGTTGATTTATAACTGACTAGAAATATTTTAAAAAAGAAAAAGAAACCTTCTGTGGTTGGATTTAGAAATCAAACGTGATTTTTATTAATGTCTTTCTGATTTTCATTGTAAACATTAGAATTGGTCTAATATAAAACTGTAAAATTCGTGCCAATGCCCTCCATCTCCCTTGGGAAGGATCCTGGACACCATGATTCTTGTTCACCTTAAACGTGAGAACTAAATGATACAATATACGTAAAATAGGTAAAAACATTTCAGAAACTTAAAAACATCATATAATTATAGTAATAATTATAAAACTGAGATTGACAAAAGCAGCAATAATTAGAAATACCAAAGTTAGAGAGAAAAGAGTCTTTGGCTTTATACTGTGGAGAGCTGGGAATATATAATTTAATTTGAATAATGTGAGAAATTCAGGTGTGTTATTCTTTCACTAGAAAAAAAAATAAGATTAGCTTAATCCAACTCCAAGCCAAACCACTGTTCTTGTAGATCCAGAACTTTACCATGGTCATCTGGAACTTTCACAATGTTTCCCTATGTCTGAAACACTTGCCCCCTCCTCCCATACCCAAGTCAGACCGATTTCTAGTCATCCTTCTGTTTGCAACTTCAGTGTCACTGATTCAAAGGAATTTTCCTGCTCCAAATCCCACTCCAAACTAGGTCAGGTCAGTTCCTCTTATGGCATAATTTCAAAACACTTTGTACTCCTCCTTGGTAGCACTTAAGAAAATCATAATCACAAAATCATTTGGCCATAATCTATGCTCCAGGTGAACAGGGGTAATGTCTGTCTTGTATGGTATATCCCCTAGCATAGAGCTGGGGCCCAATAGCTATTAGTGGAAACATGAAGGTCTGGTTGTCAGACTCTCAGTCTCTACATGGAGACTGCTGAAGCTCTTCCACATAGCTTGAGTTCTCTGGGTAGGTGTCTGGTTTTCTATAGTGTGTGGATGCTTTTGACTGATTTCAGTATTTTTGTTCCTGTGAGTTGGCTTCAACAATAGCAATTCCATTGGCAGTGTCACTCCCACGTGAGGGGTGAGAGGCGATGCTATTTCCATGTCTCTGGATGTTCCCTAGATGGTAATAAAGGTAATGTCCTCTACATAAGCCTGCATTAAACCACTTCATCTCCCACCTCATCAGCAAGATGATCTCATTGCACATCCCTCAGGAAAGCCCCTAGTTCTAAGTTTCAAGCTCTGCTTGGTACCTGGCCCACTGTGCTGAGCTCATCCA
Source organism: Daubentonia madagascariensis (assembly GCA_023783475.1). Lineage (NCBI taxonomy): Eukaryota > Metazoa > Chordata > Mammalia > Primates > Daubentoniidae > Daubentonia > Daubentonia madagascariensis. Next base: position 24,251,896 of record JAKFHU010001244.1, on the reverse strand, counting down.
CTCACTGCTTTGCTTTTTGAAAGCAACACCCTGTCAGAGGGTGTGAGTGAGAAATATACTTTCAGAAATTCTGTGACTTTATCAACATGTGAAGAATGCAGAATGTAATAAATGCCTACACAAAGTTGAACATTTAACCCACACACTGGTAAGAGAATGACTTATTTCTATACTTAGCTCTGCATTATTTTATTATAAAGAGAAGCAGCTGACACATATCAGACTCTTCATTATGATCAGCATAACCATTCTTTGCTACCAGTGAACCATGCTAATTCATATTCCAAGATGAGGCATCTGAGCTGAGCATCTTCTTGTGTCACCTGCGATGGCTTCCCCTACCCCATCAGTTCTACAAATCTCATAGCTTATAATTAATCTTCTCCGACTCCATCTCTGTCACCAGAATATGTGGGCATAGTATTTGCAATGGACAGCTAACATATCTAAATAGATGGTTACAACACATCATGAATAAAAACTGGTGACTAAACTACATTTATCAGGAATTTTTCCAAGCTAACATTAAAAAAGCCAACCTGGAAACATGCAGTTTTCAATTGTTTCTGTTTTTATACTCCAGCTTCTCTTGGGCAAATATCTAGACTACTGTCCTTTCCAAAGCCTTGAATTTTGAAAAGAATGCATAGTTGATTGTATTCTTCCCTCTATTGTGTCAACTGACTGTACAATGCTGAGAATAGAAATATTTCCCCTTCTGACCTTAATCTCAATCAGTGGACATTGTCAAACTCATTTTATTATCCCTTCCTTAGTGGCATGCTGTAAATAGAAACATCATTGTTATAAATTGTTCTTTGAAGTTTGACATTGTACAAATTACACTGTGTACTCTATTTCATTAAATGGTAAAACTCAACAGGCTTTCTATCAGAAGGCCAACTTATGGTACTTTGTTCTCCTAAGAAACAAGTGTTATGTTGGCAGGCTAAGCAAGAGGCCTCATCATAACCATTCTGTCAGCAAGTAAGTCATAAAATCTTTTTCTCAAGATACAATTTAAAGCATTTACCCTGATCTGTTTTAAAATATATCTTTGTATATCTTAACATAAGAAGGTAGTAATATACTATACCAGCATAAGCTGATGCCTGCACTTGGAAAAAAAAAAACCCAACAAATAAACACAAGGTCAAGAATTAGTATATAAACAAAAAGGCAACAGAATGGAAGTAAAGAGGGATCAAATATTTTTCTTGTCAATTGAAAATATCTAAATGTCAGAATACATACCATATTTAATGTACCTGAATTTATGTATGGAATACAAAAAATGATAAGGCTGTCTACATAAAATGACAAGAAAAGAAGACATTATAGGATAAGTATTGCTAACAACAATAGGGGCTCGAGAGCAAAGGTTGGCAAATGACTGCTCCTTTGTAAATAATTATTACAAATTATTTGTAGATAAAGAACTGTCTATGGCTGCTTTTGTTCTACAACAGCACAATTGAGTAGTTCCAAGAGAGACATGTGGCTCCCCAGGCTTAAAATATTTACTATCTTGACAGAAAAAGTTTGCCAACCCCTACTCTAGAAGGCTAGAGGAAGAAGAGATTGCTATGCACAGGACTGGTAAAGAATGGCTTGAAGAATGAGCAGAAATCAGTGAGGAAAGGGAACGAGGGAAGAGTATTCTAAGCTGAGAGAGTCACCTGAGCAAAAGTGCAGAGGTGGGAAACTCGGGGGGCGGGGGTAGGAGACATAAGCCAACCTGGTTTGAGGTGGTAGGGGCGATCGTTTGGGAAGGGGAGATCAAGTAGAAAAGGTGGTTTTGAGTTTGGCACAAGACTGACAAAGTCCCTAAATGCCAAGTAAAGGAATAGGGACTTCCTCTTCCCCGTCAACACAGGAGAGTTTTGTGATGCGGGGTGTGTGGGGAGGTTATTTGTTTTGCTTTATTTTAGCAGATAGGTAAAACAATGAAAGATATAGTTTAGGAAATCTTACCATTTTTTATTTCAATAAAGCATTCATTTTATTTCATCTAGCTAGATCAGTTTACTGCAGAGCAAAGATCGTCAAAGAGCTTTTTATACCACCTTTATAAATTTATCCTTCCTTTTCATTCATTTCAAAGAACATTCAACTTTCTTATTTATAGTTTCTTACCCTGCACATATTTGTGTCCCTTATAGTGTGATCCATATTTTCTTCATGTTTAATACTTGAAGAATCAAAGCCCTGAGCAGCAAAAGAGGAAAAGAATGGCCTTTGACCCTGCCCCTTTTGATTTACAGGGTGTACAGGTGCTGTCATTTTGATTTGCCCAGAGGTTAAAGCTTAAAGACAGTATAGAAAGTGCAGTCCTCCAAAGAAATAAATACACTAGAGCCAGCTCCCAGGCAAATGGTATTTGATACTTTTGCTCCCAGCTGTTGGCCATTTTAGTCTAGTGCTGGGGGCAACAGCTCAGCCTGGGAAAGACTTAGCAAGTCCGTTCAGGTATCCAGTGACCTTGAATGGTATAGCTCAGTTGCAAACCATTTGTGCCTAAGAGTACATGTAAATTCTGCAGCAGAATTATAGGTTCATTATAGATGTATTCCCAGAACTACCTAGGATCCACCTAAGAAAGACTCTCCAAATCTTCAGATTACCCTTGAACCCAATTTAACTTTCAGGTGTCACCCAGGACTAGATTAGACATCACAAGATCACTCAAAATAGAGACTTCAGTTCTGATTCAAATCAGTCTTATGCTCCAGAGGCTGTGATGGAACTAGCTTTAATTCAACTACCCTAGTTTTATGGAGAATTTTTAGGTTGGCAAGTATGAGGAGAAATATAATATAATGGGAAAATCTCAAGCTCTGGAATTAGAAGATCTGAGTTCAATTTTACTAGTTGAGTTCCCTTTGGCCAATCACTTAATTTCCCTGAACATAATTTTTCTTACCTGTAAACAGATATAGTCATAATCTCATAGTGTTATTGGAAAAAATCAAAGAGAAAACATTTATGAAACCACACTGTAAACTTTAAGCTGCTCTACAAATATTATTACCACTTCATATTTATACAGCAATTCCTAAAGTGTTGTCTGGGAGGCCCTGGAGACACTAAGACCCCTTTAGCTCTGCTAAAACAAAACTATTTTTATAACAAAACTAAGCCATTATTTGACTTTATCATTCTGATTATCTCAAGTTACAGGGGAGTTTTCCAGAGGCTAAATGACATATGATGACATCATCACATTATCAGCAGATGGAATGGTGTGCTTGTGTACATTTATGTTTTCCAGAATTTTCTAAATAAATCTTTGGGGTCCTCAATAAATCCTAAGAGTGTAAAGGATTTCTGATATTAAAAAGTTTGAGAACTACTGTTTTACAATATCAGTTTAGAATTCCTTAAATGTACTTTACAAGCAAATAATGTATATATTGTTTGTTCTTTTGGTAAATATATGTGAAGATTAGAAAGGCAGACAGAAATATCTCTGAATGCTATACATTTGTGAACTTATCAATTTAAAAATAGTAAGAATGGTAAGGGAAAACATTGCAGTTCAGTTATATCAACTAAGATGCTGAGTGAGTATTTTTTATATGTTTATCTTGTTGCTCTAAGGCACACAAAAGAAAAGTCCAATATACTTGCAGCTCAAAATACCTCAAAATAATTAGTGAATAAAAGTATTTTATAGGGCAATATGAATGTTGATTAAAATTCTGACTGAACTATTTTATTTTGTAAAATTAATAATATAATTGGACATAATATGGAACTAAATTGTTCTAATTGTATGGTACAGACAAAAAGTAAAAAGAATTAGGACGGGAATATATCTATGATAGTTACCGTATATAAGAAAACGGCATCATGGTTTTCTGCTTGGTTCTGCAACAAACATTATTTATAAAATCATAATAGAAATAATGAATATTAATTCAATTTAAATGAGATAAAATTTGTTGCCCACAGAAAACAAGACACAGGAAGGTAGCCCTAGCTGCTGTAATATAAGCCATAAGTATTGTTTGGCCTCATATACTGTGTTTGTGCGTTACATTGCTAAAAGTGAAAACTATTTCTAAAAATGGGGCTTCTATATTTTGTTTGATAGTGAAAGAATATACCAATACCTCAAATATACAACACAGCTGCTTACAAATAGTCCCCAACCATTTGCATCTCTCATCTATCCAGACAGATTTTTGTTTGGGATTTGAGCCAGAAGCAGAGAAAGTCAAGCAGGCCTGGATCTGAGTAGAAACATGGAGTTTAAAGCCAGCATGCAGAACAAACTCAGCTCTGCAATGGAAAATAGGACCAAAGTAGGATATAGGCAGGAATCAAGAGTTGGAAACAGCATCTGAGACCCCCCAGCCAAAGCATTTTAAACATTCAATATCCTACTGAAATAAAAGCTATGGCAGAGACTAGCATCATTTTCCATTGTTGTTAGCTTTCTGGATCACTTCTCTTTGTTAAAACTGATCATCGGGAGTAAATTGTCCTTAGATAACTTACAGCAGGACACCTTGGTAAAGGAGAATAATTAAATCAATTTAACACCTCATACTATTCTCTCTCTCTTCTTTTCTCCTCCTCCTCCTCCTCTTCTTCCTCCTCTTCTCCTTTTCTCTCTCTCTCTCTCTTTTCAGATATTGTGACTCCAGAAGAAATTACAATTTTAAAAGAGGCTCTACTTTATTTCTTCTCTTTTTCCTCTCTGGAAAAGGTAGCTGAAGAGGGAGGCCAAAGGGACAGTATTTTTATACATTTTATAATTTTTATGCTCAGGAGTGATTAGGCATGGGGATAAAGAAGATCATTTCTCTCTTCCGGGAAGAAAAGATGTTATATAATTTCAAAGTAGTACAGATCTAGTGATATAACATACAAGGCTAAAATTTACGATTAGCGACTACCTTTCACAGGTGAGAAAACACAATTTTGCTTTCCCCTAAACATATATTTCTCAATCTATTTTCTGCATTGGGGATAATGGACTCTTGAACTTACGTAGGAGCAAATGGAGGGCGATCTGTTCTTAAGTGTGTGCTCAGAGCAAGCTCCCCATCGATAATTTGGTGATAACAAACCAGACAGGGTGGTTATACCAGAGGCCCCAGAACCACTAGCCACCTTGAAAAGACAATGGCTTTAGAATTATGATTCTTATTTAAAATTTCAAGTGAATACATCATGTTTCTACTGGCCAACTACATTTCTTAAATCCGTTATGATATATGGATCCCCTGATGACCATTTACTAATTTGATCCAAACAACATTTATTGAGCACTACGTAAAGCACTTCTTTAGGCACTATAGTAGATACATTAGACAAAGTATCTATCAAATTAGCTTTAGCTAATTATGGGAAATAAAACAAGTAAAAGAGTAGCCCTCAAAAAAACTATAAATGAGAGATGCCCTTATCTTCAAAATAAAGGCTTAATAAGGCACCCTTATGAATTAAAACATGGATTATGCCAAATTTATAAAGATTTCTAACAATACAAAATCAACATCATTTTCTTCATTGGTAACATTTAATGAACACTTACTACATATCAGGCACTGTTATCATTTAAGCCTCATGGCAACCTCAGCTGAATGTAATTTTCAAGAATTCTATTTATATTACATGATACAGAGAAGCAAGTGTCCCAGGGAATTCCTCCCATGGAAAGTTTCCTTACTATTCAGAAACTGGATTTAAGATGAACTTTCACCCCACCTGGGGAGCGCTGGTTTAAATGTCTGATGATACCTGCAGGACAGCATGCTCTTTTATATAGGAAGCAGCAGCATGAGAATATATTTAGCAAAGAATCCAACATGGTCATTGTTATGCCACTATAAATACAGGAAGTCAATGAGTAAATTAGGCTTAGCATGGGGGCCTGAGATCCAGTGTGGAGCACTGAAAAGGGCAGATCTTGGGAATTCAAGCCATCTCACCAGGTAGAAAAGGTGAAGTGAATAATTATCCCCAGAGAGTGACCTTTTATATTGATATTATGTTATATTGACAATGGCATAATGATATACTACTGGCAAGGGCTTAAAAAACTACAGATACAATAGCAATCGCTTAAGTATAGTTACCATGCTGAACTTTTTAATTCTATAGATATTGGAAGACTTTTGAAAGTGCAAGTATAATATAAATGATGATTAAATAGTATAAAATAAAAATGTCAGAGCTAAGTTTAGTACTCACCTTGTCCCACTAACAAATATATTAGAATCTAAAAGCTTTAGGATAAAGGATCACTCTTAGTTTTGGGTTTAAAAAACATAAACATATTTCTAGCTACCTATATATATGGGTTAGTCTGTCATCTACCTTTTATCACAATATTTAACCAGAGTTGGACATTTTCTTGTTGGAGACCATTTTAAATAAATAGAACATATTGCTTTAGAGAATTCACATAACGTTTTCAAACTCTGTCGGGTTCAAAATATTATGCTAGTATTTTTTCTTGTATTTAAGGATAATTTTATTTAGGAAAATGGATTCAATACAAGTCAATAGGAAAAAGACAATAGGACAACCAAATAGGAATTAAAAAAATGAGCAAAACACATGACATGACAAAATGTTTATTTCATAGAAGAAAAATATGTAATAGTAATAATACAAAAAGATATTCACTTTCACTAGTAATCAGGAAAATGAAAACAAAGACCACAATGAGATCATTTTACACTCAATAGATTGGCACAAATTAAGAAGTCTGACAATACCAAATGTTAGTGAAGATGTGAATCAAGTGGAATATTGCCAGGGATAGTGTAAATTGATACAAGTATTTTTAAAAACAATTTGTCATTATATGGTAATTGACTATGTTATTAGATGATACTGAACATAATGTTCAATATCCAAGTTGAACATTTGGATGAATTATGATCTTGCAATTCTACTCTTCATTTTATGTGATAAAAATGTGTATACATGTGTATCAGAAGATGTTCTGATGTTTTTTCCCCTGTCTTATATTGTGCTGCAATATTCATAGCAGCACAGTATAAGACAGGGGAAAAAACTGGAAATAGCCCAACTGTCCAATGATAGAATAATGGATAAATAACGTAAAATTAAGCAACATACTTTTGCTTACACATATATACATACTTTTGCTTATACATACACATACACACATATGACATAAAACTATTTTTAAATAAAGGCATAAAAAATAAAAACAAAATTCAAAATAATCTCTATCTCCAAAGGGATCCAGGGTGATAACGACCAGTAATGTTCTGACTTGATTTGGGTAGTAGTGTTCATTATATTGTTGTGTTGTATAATATACGTCATGTTGCATGAATTATATTTATAAATTGATATATTTCAATGTCTTTAAAGGTTTATATGTAAAATTATGTTACATTGTTATTTCATAGTTGTAATTATCTCTAATTTTTCTCCTTTACTTCCTAGAAAGTATGTTTATGTAACATATTTTCCTCAACTCTATTTTATTGACCAATCATTATATGTGTTTTTAAAACCATAAGAAGAAATGGTAACACGATATTTACTATTTTGTTCATAAGAAAAATATGTAAGAATATATCTATGTCTGTATCTCTATAGATAGATTGACTTGGAACAGAAAACCTATAGAAAACAGTAGCTATAGGACCTATAGGTAATACTTTCTTCAAACACAATTAGAGGTCACTTAAAATGCTCAGTGGTGTCAATTAAGTTTCATACATTCCTAGAGAAAAAGAGGCTGAATTTGAACTAAGTTAGAAACCATTAAAAACATTAATTGTTAAATCCTTTTCTAACTCTTATTCAAATTTTCTGCACTATTGTAGACCCCATGCTTATAAATAACAATTTTGATTTTATATCAAACAGTGTAAATAAAGATTAATATGGTATCAATTTTTCTAATAGAATTATTCTATTTATTTTTACAGATGAGTAATAGTTATAGTCCCTTTTGTTGAAAATATCTTACATCTCAATTATTCAGCATATAATTTTGTAAAAAGAAATTAAATAATATTTTAATGTTCTTTACCTATGAAAGTTTTTCTGACATACCTGTCTGTTCCAAATTGTTTAAAAATTTTGCACATTAAGATTTATACAACTAACTCCCTCTTATAGTGATTCCGGCACTGGCTCTAAAACCTAATATTGTATATGTGACATTAAATTATGCTGATGCGATTTTATTAATGGAATTGTGGAACATCGTGTTTCTAATTTACAAGGCTTCCAGTAAAGAATCTGCTTGATGAGATTAGAGATTTATTTGTTTACCAACTTAGAAGTTTTGCATGTTGGACTTACTCCAGGCTCAAATGAAGCCCCAAGGGAGTCATTAACTTGAAAAATAATTATAATCAATAATCATGGAAGCATCAAACTCAGAACTTAAGAGAGTCTACCAGAAGAAAGTCATTCTACAGCAGAAATCTCAGATTTATATTTTGAGGCCATCTAATTATTGATTCTTTACAAATCAGGTTTTTTTAATGTACAAGTGCATAATCACAGATCACAGAAGCTTCTGTCTCTCAGTGTAAATAATCACAGAGATCTGAATATATGTTTAATACTGCATGGCACAGAGGAACCACAAAAAATGAATTGGGAACACAAAAAGGTAGAACACCATGCATCTAATTAGGATTTCATTTAGCTGAGTTAAATCAGACACAAATATAGTTTGTGATTCCACAAATGTATTGTTTTCAAATTTATGTCAGGGACATGACAAATATTACTAAATTAAGCAAGTCTTCAAAACTACAGTTTAAACTAAATCAGAAGAAAAAGTACATGGCTAAAATGGATTATTCTTTCAGCCAATATTTTTCAGCTTCATGTGTCAATTTATTTATCTATTCCTTCAAAAATATTTATTGGGGACCTACTTCATGCCATGCAAACTCCAGTGGAAAATAATACTATGGTCCAATCAAACCTGTTATAACTATGTGTTTATAATGTTAGTTCATAAGTAATTATAACATAAATTCCAGTTTAACTATAAAAAACACTTTTTCATTATGGAATCTTTTATTAAAATCAAAAATTAAATAATTAAGAGCAGGAGTTGGCAAACTTTTTCTGTAAAGGGACAAACAGTAAATATTTTAGGCTTTTTGTAGGCTAGATGGTTTCTGTTGCAACAATTCTACTCTGTCATTGTAGCACAAAAGCAGCCATATATAATAGACAATACATCAGACAATACATAAATGAATAAGCATGGCTATGTTTCAGTAAAACTTTATTTGTGGACACTGAAATCTAAATTTTATATAATCTTCATGGGTCACAAAAAATTATTCTTCTTTTAGTTTTTTTTCAATCTTTTACAAATGTGAAAATCATTCTCAGCTCACAGACCATACCAAAATAGGTGGGAAGCAAGATTTGGTCCATGACTTAGGATATAAAATTATTCTCTTTTAGAAAAGTCCCTTTCTAAAAACCTCATCTTTATGATTGAACAAAAACAATTTTGTGTTTCTCATATGGTTTTAAAGGTTCTAAGATGGTACTTTGGACAGAACTACCAAACCTCAACATACTTAGAGAAAGACTCCCTTTATGCACTTAATTTGAATTCATTTTAAATAGTACCTCTCTGAAGATGAAGAACTTTGTAGTTTGTTCCCCTCAGTCTCATAAAAAGCTTATGTTGAGTTCATCAGATCTGCCTTATCCAAAATATCTTGATTTATCTTTAAACATTGAAATTTAAACATTCAAAAGCAAAATATATTGAAAGTTGAGCCCCAAAGTGCTTTTCTTGTGGTTCATCCAATCATGCACTGGCTCTGGAGTTGCCTGCAGAGTATACTCTCTGCTGCAAATGCCCCACCATGGATGAACCACCCAGGTATGCACAAATGCTGAGGAAATGTTATATCCAGTGTGGAGAGCTGCTTTTCCTAGAATGCTAAAGACCATGTCATGATGTTATGTGTGTTACCTGACATCTATCATCAGCCAGCTCATCCGGTTTAAATTATTTGATATGGTTTTATTATCAACTGACAAGAAATCAAATAATTCTGTGGAATCTTAAATATTTCTGGATAGTTGGCATATCTCCTGCTCTGAAGGCATGATCTTGCAAAACATGAAAGAAAAAAGTGCCAATAATATGAAAACGTCTTTTAAACAAATGGTATTCTATTTCTTAAAATTAAACATTTTGGCTAATTATACCATTTTCTTTTTCTGAGGTTTTATCATCAACACAGAAGTTATGATTATTTAATTCCTGTAATTTTCCTTTCTGAATTCTGTCTCTTGGTTTTTGCACTTCTTTCGAGTTACCTGCTTGTAATGTCAAGGAAATTGGTTTTTTTTTTTCCTCCCTCACTTTGAGTTTATGTAATATAAGTAGAACAACATATTTTAGTATCAGGGAATTTCTAAAGCTATGTCTTTAAAAGGAAGAGATTTTGTATGAATAAGAAAATACAAAATATGAACCAAGAACCTAAACTGTCAGCAAAAGGAATAATAAAATTGTGCCATTGGAATTATTTGTTTAGTTTGAAGGACTCCGCCAAAAGCATGAAGCAGTTAACATTCTGCATCTTTTTCAAGATCACAACTGCAAGTGAAATTATCTTAATGTTTCTAAGTTGTTATTTGAAGGTAACCCTTTCATTAAAAAAAAAAAAAATCTTAGAACATAATTTAGCAATCTAGAAGGCAACATTTCAAAATGAGAGATAAATCTTCTAGGACTCATTCCCTTCAGATCAACATAAAGGTGCAGTGAATTATCCAAGCTCAGGGCTAAAATATTACATTGTATTGTTTTGTTCACTTAATAGGCTGGACAATGTGTTATTTTGAGCTATTGTTTATGTTTCTAAATGAATTTAGCTCAATATAATTCAAAAGTAAGCAAAAAGTTATTTTTGGCAAATATTCTCCCATAGGCTATAAATTAAAATGGTGAAATATTAAATGAAAATAAAGCCTCTAAATTCTGCAAAACTTCAGAGCAGAGTTCCTGACCTGTTTGCAGAAAGTTGCAGCTGTGGAAATGCCGGCTCCAAAGTAGCATCTAGTAAAGAAACAGAGATTCTGAAGGCAATATAAATGTGGCTCATTTGAGCAACTGTTCTAACGAACGCTTTTCACTGCCTTCAGCAGGTTAAGAATATTAAAGCTTTGTTCCTGCTGAGCCTGCCTGGATACTTCCTATTTGTTAACTCCCCAGGAACTTGTTGTAATGTTTCCTGGTGAGTATGAGACTGTACCACATTCTGTAGTTGCCAGCTGGTAGAAGCAAAAACACCTGGGCAAGGTATTTGTAAAATGGCATATTTCTTCTCCGTGGCAGGCTCCACAGACTGAGAAATCTGCTTCTTAGTTTGGCCTTTTTTTTTTTAAATTGCCCAAAGTGTCAAATCAATAGTTTAAGGCCTGTCTTTACCTCCACTGCTCCTAGAAATGGTTGGTGTTTTGGTTTTTTTTCACATCTCAAATTGGGCTAACCATTTTATTCATACAACCTGCTACAATAAACCCACCAGTTCATTATCCATCACTGCTCTCAAAGGGTTGTATTTATCATACCAAAGTTCAACTACTAAGGGTACAACTATTTTTATCCATGCATAATCAGAAATTAACATATTGTTGTGGACACTGATTACTCAAATATATAACAGCATTGGCTAATTGGAGATACGTGCTGATTTGCTATCCATATTTAAATCTATGGTATAAATGTAGGATCATGAACAAACTATCTCACATACATACTAAATAGCTTTCAACTTCATGAGCTAGAGGTGTGAGCAAGAAATGAAAACCTCTCTAACATCACAGTAATAATCCATTATTTTTTTATAAAGAAGGGATGAATTAGTAACATTTTTATTAAGGATTGTTATATCCTTGCCTTTGGTGTTCAAGTTATGATTTGCTTGATGTTATGTTGTTTCATATATAATTGAAATCTGATTCTTCCCATCATTAATTAATAGAAGAAAAAGAGGCTCATATATCAAGGTTACTTTTAGGTCACAGGCCACACAAACTCAGAATACAAGATGGTTCTTAATGTTACCAACAACCCACATTTCTCTAATGTCATTTCCTCACTAGCTTTTAAAGTACCTCCAGCCCCTTACAAAATCTATTTCAATTATTTCTCAGAGAATGCAGGAAATTTCTCACATGTGTTTTTAATACAGTGCCTAAGGAACCACCGGCATCTGCCATTTGCCTCCTCTTCCTCCTATAATAATGTCAGTTCATTTGGGGGTAGTAATGACAGTGGGTATATCTGCTGATTGGCTCTCTGAGGTACTTCACAACGTAAAAGGGAACTTTTTGCCCACTGTTTTCACTGCTGCTGGTACCCAACCAATGCCATCTACCAAGCTATGGCGCTGATGCCACCTCAACACTGTGGTAACAAAGCCCAGCTTTGCCAAAGAAAAGAGAAACCCTCTCCCCAGTCTTCATACCATACTACCTGGCCATAGTTCCAAAACAAGGCTGCCCGTGCTCCTAATGTCTCCTAGAAATTCTCATTTAAAAGAGCACTTTACTCTCCCCCCTAGACTCCAGAGCACATGCTAAGCTAAGCCAAAAAACAACAGAAGGGGTGGACTGATAGCCCAGTTTGATCTTCCTTTTTAATAAATTAAATCATTTGGATCAAGCTCAATGCTTGACTCTATCTTCCCACTGACACATCCTTTCCTAGGAGGATTCTATGTACCCTAAGATGAAGAAAACATTACTATCCCTGTTTTACAAATAAAAAAAAACTGAAGCTGTTTCTAAACAGGACGAGCTACTTAATTTTGGAGACCAAGTGCAAAAGGGGCTCCTTATTCAAAAACTATTATATATTTCAAGATAGCAACAGCAGAACATTAAACCAAGCACAAGGCCCTCCCAAGCACAGGATACTGTGCAACTATGTAAGTCACACATCTATGATGCTGGCCCTACACAGAGAAGTGAAGTAGCTGGCCCGAGACTACATAGCTACTGCATGCTTGAATAAGGATTTAAACAGAGAGGGCTGACTCTAGCTCCTAGATTTGAGGCCACCAGTTGTTTTGTTCCTCACACAACATCCCCACCATCCTTCAGATATACCCTGTCTCGGCCAAAACCTAAGAGAAGAGCGAGCATAGCCCAAGTTCAAGTTGGGAATCACAAAATAACCCTGGTCTAGTCTCTTACGTGGAGACAAAGTTACTACTGAACCAGTCTAAGAAATCAGCATTTATAGCCATGGAAAAAGAACAAGGCTTTTTGATAAAACAACTTTTCTTTTGAGTAAATACCCAACAGTGGATTGTTCGATCAAAAGACACCTGCACTGGAATGTTTATTGCAGCACACTTTACAATTGCAAAGATATGGAATCAACCCAAATGCCCATCAATTCATGAGTGGATTAACAAAATGTGGTATATGTATACCATGGAATACTGCTCAACCATGAAGAAGGATGGCTTAATGCCTTTTGCAACAATTTGGAAAAAACCAGAGACCATTATCCTAAGTGAAGTTTCTAAAGAATGGAAAAACACCACATGTACTTGCTATTAAATTGGAACTAACCAATGAGCACACATGTGCATGGAAGGAAGTAAAATTCAATGGAAATCAAGGTGGGTGGGAGGCAGGGATGGGCAAAAACCTACCTAACAGGTACAATGAACACTATCTGGACAATGGGCACACTTTTAACCTTGTCTCAAGCATTACAAAAGCAACCCATGTAACCAAAAACATTTGTACCCTGTAATACTTTGAAATAAAAAAAAATAAAAAAAATTTAAAAACTGAAAAAAAAAAGAACAAGACTTTTTCACAAATTGAAAACATGCAACTTCTGAGAAAATTGAATGGGCCTCTGGAATGAAGAAGAAAACTACTAGGAAAAATCATGCATTAGTGTACATGGGAACAGTTCAGTAACCCTTTCTAAATTTTGTCTAAATTACATCAAAGCAAGGAATGCTCCCATGTTCTTAAGGATTCTAGTAAGAGAAATCCCAGCCCTTATGGAAAGGTCCAACCTACCTCTTCCTCTGAAATTCTCTTGCTATTTCTGAAACATCATTAACTTTTTCCAAGAATTGCAATTCTTACTTAAACACAATTATTAAACATTTTTCTGCTTTAGACCAGAACTGTCAATGTATATTCTGATAAAGTCGCAAGTCAGACAGATCTAGAATTAAAGCCTCACTCATCTCTATTACTAGCAATGGAAACTTGAGGAATTCACATATCTCCCTGAGCTTTATATCTATGATTGAGAGATATAATGTCTAGCAAATATGCATTCAATAAATATTGATTTTTATTTATCCATTTTACTTTAATCTCTTAACTTTTCTTATAGTATTTGTGTGACTGAGACTTTGTAAACTTATTTTTTACAGGATCTATGAATTTATTTCTGGTATTAACTAATAAATGACTAATGATAAGGTATTTAATAAATAAAAACTATAATCAGGATGCCCATATATCCCCATTTACTCAGGGCAAACCAGGTTGATACTTATTGTCTCAGCTTAATTATTAATAGAGTCCCTTTTGATTCTCAAAAGTATGCAATTTGTATGATAAATTTCATGATTATCTTTGCTATAATGCAACTGGTATAATCTCAAAAATTACCAGTCCCTCCATTCCACATAAGTTGTGTTTTTTTCAAAAAGTATTTTTATTTGTGGCTTTGCAAAATGAAACAGAAAAAAAGGGAAATTATATTGATTCCTTAACAAATGTCGATTAAACACTTACTTCTTATAACCCCTCTGTTGGGCATGTGAGGTCAACAAAAATTAAAAACACAAAGTCCCTATCCCTAGCTTTTGTGTTGCCTTGTATCTTTTTTCCCCTTTCCAAAATGGTTCATGGGCTAGAACTATTAAGAACCATGTTCCTAGATTAAAATAATGGTTATAAAGGTTAAACACAACCTTTAACTTTTCCTTACAGAAATAATTGTCTACCCTTTTTCTTCTGCCACTTACATTTTTGACATTTCTCAATTTATGTAGCTCAACATAGAACACAGAACACTGGAGATCAATCTGCAAATACAGTAAGAGTGCATCTTCATGCTTTGCCTATACCAAATCCTCAAGACTGCTCTTCTACGAAGCGCTTTCCAACACCTCTCCTTGCTCCAACCTCCAACAGCACTTCTTGTTGCTCTGACTGATCTGCAGCTTGTCACATCGCCTTTCTTTACACTTTTAAATAAGGACATATCTGTGTTCCCAGCCATACCAAAGGCTCCTGAGAGCAGTTGAAAAACCTCAATAATAATATTAAGTGAAATTTGTTAAAGGTATGCCAAATGCTTTACATTATTTAATCTTTAGAAACATCCTTTAGGTATACTTTACAGGCCTGGAAAAAAAAAAGAGAGAGCAGCTCAGAGGGGAGAAATAACTTGCCTGAGTTCACCCAGCTAATAAACAGGACAGGAAGCAGAAGCAAGATGTGACCCACTGTTGACTTGACACTTAAGTCCATGCTTTCAGCGCTCTGATACATTCTTTACATTGTCTGAAAATATATAGAGTTCTCCAGGCACTAGGCACAATAAATGTTCAGAAATGATTTATTTATTAATCTGTTTTAAGAGCTTATAATATAGAATAAGGAGGTAAATGTTACAGGTTTTCAACAGGAAACAAAAGACAACATGGTTTTCTAAATCAATTCTTTTAATCAAATTATTTATCTGCTCAGCACCTGGCACATATCTAACAATTAGCCACTCAAACATTTGTGGAATGAAGGAACAAACTTATATTCAGGCTATTTTTTTAATATTCAAGCTATATTTGGGGGTTTTTGTTGTTTTTTTTTTATTTTGTTCTTTTCATTGCCAGGTTGAGCTCCCCATTTAAAACAAAACCCCTGGGTAGCCTGAGGTCCACATAGGGTCGAATGACCTCTAGGAGACCTACAAGCTTGACCTCAATGTGGACTTGGTGGATCTGGCCAGAGAGGCAAGGGCCTATCACAATGGTAACGCAGAACTCAGGAACCCAAATCTTGTCAGAAAGAGGCAAAAGACAAAAGATGTCTTCTCTACTTAGGATTCAGGAAGAAAGAGAGCAACAGGATTGTGAAGTCTGTGGTGACAAGAGCAATATTTTTAGCATCCTCTGAGAATCTCTTCTAGTGTGTCTGGCTGGGTGAGAGAAATAAAAAATTATAGCTCCAAAGTAAGGGGGAAAAGTAAATAAAGCATGCTGCACATTTCCCTTTTGAATTTTTTTTTATTTCTGTATTATTGTCTAGAAAAGGGGCTACTTTGCTTCTTCAATATATTCTCTAAGTTCTCAATGCCAAATTGGAATAAATGGGGAAAAGTCTCCATTGGAGATAACCTGATTATCTTCGTTTGTGAGGAGTACATCAATCCATTTTATACCAACTCCTGGATGTGAAGCTGGAAGCCTCCTGAATGCCCGGTGCAGTTCTGGTGACTGAATTTCAATTTTGAGCAATTATTTCTCCAAATGTCATTTGCAGAAAACCTGCATCAAAGTAGCCTGGATGCTTACTAAAGTACAGATTCACAGACTCTTCCCCACCTCTGCTTAACCAGATTCTGTGGGTTGGAGTCCAGGAACCTGCATTTTAAAATAAATGCCTTAGATGATTTTTAAGCACACAGAAATTTGAGAACCAATCACTGGCCTTGAACCAGGCCATAACAAATGCCATTTATAGGATACATCTGGTATCACCTACTTGTGAATTCAGTCCCTGAGATGCCTCAGAATTTCATCACCATTCCTGATTTTTCCCTAGAGTTTTCCTAGAGTGTCCAGGACACTACACAGAAAGCTGTTAGTATCTAGGTAAGTGAACACACCTGGATCCAAATCCCAGTTTTTGGTTGAATACTGGTTGTAACTTTAAGTAGTTTAATTATCTCCATAGATTTGAGTTTCTTTATCTGTAGAACAGAAACAGTAACAAAATAGTAACATCTTATACACATTGTTATAAGGATTAAATGTAGTTTACATTTTCAGCATCATAAATAAGTTAAAATTCCCATTCTTCTCAATTTTTATACGCTTTTATTCTTTATACCTAAACCTAGAGGCTTGCTGTATTCTTTCATAGCCAAGTTGGTGCCTTGGGTCATTCATTATTTTGGTCCCAAAGTCTCTGGGATAAAACAGCATCAGTCATGTGCAAGGGAAGGGTGAACGCACACCTGGACAGAAGATGGATCTGAAGAGCAGCCTCTCCCAGCTGCATCCACTCTGACAGGAGGAAAAACGCCCATCTGGCACTGATCGCAGCTGTTCTGCTTCTCAGAGCTACTTAGAAACCCAACTTTAAGCAAATTTCATGAAGAAACCACAGGTTTAGCCAAAATTGTTACCTTGATAAAAGAATTATGCAATTTACAAAACTAATGAAAATACACTTTCTTTACAAAGAGCTCTTCTGGTGCATTTTACCTGTTTCTATAAGAAACATATATTCTATCCGTGAATTCTCAGGAACTTTTCCACTGTGTCACAGGCTAGAAGGATGAATCTGCCTCTTCCCTCCAGAGAGTAATGCTTTTCTTTACTCCTTGGCTTTCTGCATTGCCTCTGGAAGCTCAGCTCTGGGGCAACCAGAGCAAAGCCACAAAGTAATCATAGTTTCTGTGCCCTCGGAGAGAGCAGGTGTCTTCCAGCAGCCTCTCACTTGCTAGAGGAGGCTGCATGCAAATGGTCATGCCTCGTATAAGGCATTCATGTAATTCTAAAGTTAGGTCCCAGGATATAATGAATGAGAGTCAGCAATATCTGTTTTAGCTCCTGCCCTGTCATTAAAAGACCTGTGAGGCAGTCCGTCTGGACCTTGACTTTCTCATCTCTAAAATGGAGCTCACCATTTCTCCCTTGCTCTCCCCAAGAGGATGATTACAGGATCTAAATAAGAAAATGTACATAAAAGAGCTGGGTGAACTGATAAACCAAAACAGATATAATGAATCATGACCATCAGACACTGTAGATTGACTGCCACAGCATCTATCTCCAACTCCTTATCCCCTTCCTGCCTCATCTGTAGGAGCTGAGAATGCAAATATTTTGACTGTCATCTTTCCTTACAGCTACAGATAACTTGTAACACAGAGAAAAAGCTTTCCCAGTACATGTGGTTAGTGTGGCCTTTCCCTCCTTCCTGCCTTGAGCAAGGGTGGGACATCTGGAGTGGCAGCAGACATCCTATAACCATGAGACAAAAAGTGCAAGAAGGAAAACCAACATGTGGAAGATGGTGAAGAAGAAAGATAAAGAGTGCCCGGGTCCCTGACAGCATCATGGAGAGGTTGAATCAATTCCAGAAACCTGCATCAAAGAGAAAAATGAGAAAAGCAACCTCCTATTCGTTTAAGCTACGATTAGCCAAATGTCTTCCTGAGACAGAATAATCCTTTTTAAATAACCCTTTTTAAAGCAAGTCAGATCAAGTCACTCCTCTGCTTCAGAACACTCCAGTGACTTCTCACCCCACTTAGGGCAGAGGTGCCTTCCCAAGGCCCCGAAGCCCCATTCACTCAGGCTGCCGTGGAGCTTTCGGACCTCATCTCCAGCTGTCTTCCCCACACCGGTCCGCTCCAGGCACAGTAAGCTGCTTGGTCGTGAGTGACTCAACTCCCCAGGCGCACGTCTGCCCCAAGCCTCTTTTGCCTTTGCCGTTTCTTCAGCGTGGAACGCTCCTCCCCCTTCCACCAGGCTGTCCCTCTTCACTGCCAGGACTCTGATGAAAGGTCACCTCTCAGTGAAGCCTCTCTTCCGGCCTGTATCATATTGCAACAACCCTCCACACCCCAGCATTGCTTTACTTGTCTATAACTTTTTAAATTAACATAGATCCCCTATATCTCCTGTAAACTATAAGCTTCATATAAAAAGCTAATTGAATACTTGAGGGTTTCTTTTTTCTGGAACAATAAAAAGATCAACGTTTAAAAAACATTTTATTATTTATGCCATGACAACTTCCAAAAGGGATTTGAGGTGCCCTATAAACCAAGCCACGTGCATAGTAAACCATTACCTAAATAAACATACTTAAAAGCCATAAGGAATAAAGACTTTTATGGTAATTCCCCCTTCTACCTACTCTAAGCTCTTTGGGTGGGCTCAAATGCCTTGGTAAGAGCCACAAAAAATAATCAACTGTGACAACTGGCTGTCGTCATTGCCAGAGACCCATGCCAATTTACAGAAGTACCAAGTAAATATAGGCACACCTCATTTTATTGCACATCATTTTATTGTGCTTTGCAGATAGTGTGTTTCTTATAAATTAAAGGTTTGTGGCAACCTGGTGTCAAGCAAGTCTATCAGTGCCATTTTTCCAACAGCATGTGGTCACTTTGTGTCTCTGTGTCACATTTTGGTAATTCTCCCAGTATTTCAAACTTTTTCATTATTATATCTGTTATGGTGATCTGTGATCAGTGATCTTTGATGTTATTACTGTAATTGTTTTGGGACACCACAAACTGTACCCATATAAGGTGGCAAACTTAATCAATAAATGTGCGTGTTCTGACTGCTCCTCCAACTAGCTGTTCCACCATCTCTCTCCCTCTCCTTGGGCCTCCCTGTTCCCTGAGACACAACAATGTTGAAATTAGGCCAATTAATAACCCTACTATGGCACCTAAGTGTTCAAGTGAAAGGAAGAGTTGCACATCTCTCACTTTAAATCAAAAGCTAGAAGTGATTAAGCTTAGTGAGGAAGGCATGTCAAAAGCCAAGATAGGCCAAAACCTAGGCCTCTTGCACCAGTTAGCCAAGCTGTGAATGCAAAGGAAGAGTTCTTGAAGGAAATTAAAAGTGCTACTCCAGTGAACACACAAATGATAAGAAAGCAAAACAGCCTTATTGCTGATATGGAAAAAGTTTCAGTGGTCTGAATAGAAGTTCAAATCCTTAACCACAACCTTTCCTTAAACCGAAGCCTAATTCAGAGCAAGACCCTAATTTTCTTCAATTCTGTAAAGGTTGAGAGAGGTGAGAAAGCTGCAGAATAAATGTTTGGAGTTATCAGAGGTTGGTTCAGAAAGTTTAAGGAAAGAAGCCTTCTCTACAATATAAAAGTGCAAGGTGAAGCAGCAAGTGCTGATGTAGAAGCTGCAGCAAGTTATCCACCAAATCTACTTAAGATAACAGAGGAAGGTGGCTATACTGAACAACAGATTTCCAAAGTAAATAAAACTACTTTGGAAGAAGATGTCATCTAGGACTTTCATAGCTAGAGAGGAAAAGTCAATGCCTGGCTTCAAAGCTTCAACAGGCTGACTCTCTTGTTAGGGGCTAATGCAGCTGGTGACTTTAAGTTGAAACCAGTGCTCATTGACCATTCTGAAAATCCTACGGCCCTTAAGAGTTATGCTAAATCTACTTGTCTGTGCTCTATAAACGGAACAACAAAGCCTGGATGACATACAGCACGGTTTAGTGAATATGTTCAGCCCATTGTTGAGAACTAATGCTCAGATAAAAAGATTCCTTTCAAAATTTTACTGCTTACTAACAATGCACCTAGTAACCCAAGAGCTCTGATGAAGATGTACAAGATTAATATTGTTTTCATGCTGCTAATACAACATCCATTCTACAGCCCATGGATCAAGGAGTAATTTTGATCTTCAGTCTTATTATTTAAGAAATACATTTCATAAGGCTATAACTGCCATAGATAGTGATTCCTCTGATAGATTCGGGCAAGGTCAACTGAAAACCTTCTGAAAAAGATTCACCATTCTCAATGCCATTAAGAACATTTGTGGTTCGTAGGAAGAGGTCAAAATATCAACATCAACAGAAGTTTGAAAGAAGTTGATTCCAACCCTCGTTAATGACTTTGAGGGGTTCAAGACTTCTGTGCAGGAAGTGACTGCAGATGTGGTAGAAATAGCAAGAGAAGTAGAATTAGAAGTGGAGCCTGAAGATATGACTGAATTGCTGCAATCTCATGATCAAACTTGAATGGATGAAGAGTTGATTCTTAGGGATGAGCAAAGAAAGTAGTTTCGTGAGATGTAAACTACTTCTGGTGAAGACACTGTAAACACTGTTGAAATGACAACATAGGATTTAGGCTATTCCATAAACTTAATTGATAAAGCAGTGGCAGGGTTTGAGAGAACTGATTCCAATTTTGCAAGAAGACTTCATTTCTATGAAATGTTTTGCAGTGTCATTGGTATAATGAATCAGGTGATTAATTTCTTTAAGATCTATTTTTTTAATAAGGGATTTTCTCTCCTAAATGATTACCAATGTAATGCTGTTCAGAGAGAAATGTGTATGTGATTACAGGAATAAATTTTTTATTTGGTAAGAACAAAAACTCCACCAAATTACAAATTTTGTTTGGTAAAAATCCATGTAAAGCAGTCAGGTTTGAGGACTTTCTAAAAAGTGTTGAACTGAAATTGTCCTGATAGGCAAGAAAGGGAGAATGAGTTCATGTGGTGAGCAGCAGAAATGAAATAAAGAAAGATCTCACTCATGTGTACAGATAAACAAACGTAGCTAAAATTCAGCCAAGTGAGGCAGAGGTCTGCATTAAAGTTACCCTTGTAATGTTGTCCCTTTCTCCATGTTAATGATATTATAAGGATAACATCACATGCAAATGAAGTAAACAGTAAATAAGCTTTGAGAAAGATCGGGTGAGGAGTCTGGCAAGGGTTTGAGGGATAACTATCAATGAGATGATGGGGAGAGGACTTGGCTTTGTATAGTTATTGGGTTTCCTACTGACTTTGGGAAGACCGACAGAACATGCACACTACTTCAAATAGCCACTTGATAAAATTAAGTTACTTCAATTTAAGTAACCTTAGCACCAGTTAGTGATAGAATCATGGATTTGTTTTTGGTCTAAATTATAAGCACTTTATTGGAATAGTATAATAAATTAGTGTGAGCTTTCAAACCTTTTTCCTATTAAAAAATACATGCATATATATATGTATATATATAGTTTTATATGCATTTATACATATATATATTGCAAATGGCTAATGTTTAAATTAACTGAAAATAAACATCAATATCTAAGCAGATACTCTTACAACCTTTTAGAAAACAAAACAGAAATAATGTTAACTGATTCACACTGTTCTGATGGCTCCAAGGAGAAACCTTCTTCTCCCCGACCTACTTAATTTTGGTTTGGTTCCAGAAGTTTATCATCATCTCTCTTTTTAGGGAATCATCTCATTTTCTGTAGTCGTCTTTTTTGATCCATCCAGACATAGGTCTCTCTCCAGAATTGATTCTCAGTAATCCCTTTGAGGAGAGCCCCCGGGAGGCTTATGAATTCACCTTGGCATGTTTGGAATCTCCCTAATACTAAAAGAGTTTTTCCTCTAAGAAATGACTTTAAATTTCCCTCCTTCCTTCTGATTAATGCCATATTTGAAAGGAGCAAGCCTATTAATTTATAGCCTCTTTGTTGGCTGCCCCTAGCAACCACCTTTAACCACTTTTCTCCTTCAGAGCCATCCTTTATAACATCAGAGAATTGTATATAGTTTTAATTGGCTTTATTACATCTTTTAACTATGAAACAAAATAAGAACAATGTACAGAGTAAAGAAACAAACCCAGATTGACAAATTTTGATTCTATTTAACCACATTGGAACTTTATTTTTTCAACTAACAAGTATGTTGGCAGTTCCTTTGAGCAGTAAGATTGCATTCTGAAAAACAAACTGACATTGCTAATAAAATAGTCAAGGTTATGCAGAGAATACAAACTGTCAATGAGGGATTTAAGGGTTCCACAGCATTCCTTTACATTCCTTAAAAATTTCTTCTGGCTTCAAAATAGAGATAATTCTATACTGAAAAAATACTGATATACATTCATCATGTTTTAGTAAAGAAGATGATAAAAGATTCTTGGGAGATAGGATTTTCAGTCTCGGTGTCTTTTTACAAGTTCTCTGAGCAGTCACTTTCTGGAGGATGAGGGATGGTGCTGTTTCAGTTTTAGCTAAGTGTTCTAACTGTTCACCTGAGAAGACATCATGTGGCTCCTACAGCTGGTGCACTGCATCACTTTACCCATGAACCAGAGAGTTAATGCTCTTTAAAAACAAACTTTTAAAATTATATTTTTAGGTTTACATCTTAAGGTCATTTTAGAAACTGGACCTGGAGTCACGACTAACCCACCATTATGGCCACAGTTAGACTTCAGGACATCCTTTCCATTTCAGTAAGCACTTAAAGCTTCTTGTCTTAGAATCTATCAAATCAGATTCTCTAGGAGGAGAATTGTATCGGCCTAGCTCACCTTCTCTTGCCAGGCCATGGATCATAGGTCAGCAACTACTGCTTAGCTGTTCTATGTCAGGGGACTCCCATATTCCAATCAGCTCTGGTCTAGGGCAGACTAGGATCATTTGGTTAAAACCATGGCTCCCAGGTCTATCCCTTCAGTGGGAACTTTGATCAGGAAGTCCTTCTTACATGGAATGGAGGATAGAGAAATGCCATGAAACATATCTGATACAGCCCATCATAAGCAAAACACAGAACTGGTTAATAGGAGAATTAATCATATTTGGATTATTCTACCAAAGTTAGAGTCTTGTAGGCAAAAAATGGAGATATTTTATAGATGGTATGGACACCTATGCAGGTACCTTAATTAGATACCCTGAGACATAAATTTAGTTAGCTGCACTCTTGCTTTTAAGAAAACCGATGCATACCTAACCACTTCTTCCAAAGAAAGTTTGGCAACAACCCCTCTGATACAATTTCAGACAGTATATAGTCCTTCCTACCTAAATATATCCTTAAACTTTATTCACTTCTACTGCAATTGGCAGCATTGCTAGAAAAATTTATAAAAAGAATCTAACGGCATTCAAAACTTTTTCTCTGCTGCTTGGCAATCATTTTATTCATTTGTTCAATCAGATGGTCCAAAACATCTGCCTTCCTTAAGTCCTGCGTTAACCCTGCTTCCAGAAAATCCTGCTTGATGGAGAGGATGTGATGAAGGTCATCTTGGCAAAACCCCTCATCCTGAGTGCCTCTCCCAAAATGCTCATAGGCGCAACCACCAATGCACTTTAAAACATCCCTCTATCCTGCCCACTCTTCTCTTTTTTTTTTCTCCTCTGCCTCTGAGGGAAAGATGACTACCTCCCTATTCACAACCTATGAAGCTATTTTCTGACTCCCTCTAATCTCATTTTCGTACCTTCAATCTCTCACTGTCAATCTCTGCTTTCTTCCCCCACCCCATGAATTGACTAACTCAACTACTCTCATCTCAAAGCAATATAAAACAGCAATGACGAAGTAAATGCCCATGAATGTGGGTCCCCCTCCTTACGGAGGGACCGCGTCAGTACTTCACTAACGTTGATATAAATCTCAGCTCCCTTACAGGCAGTCATGAAAAAAAAAAAAAGAAAACTAATCATACCAAGTACATCCTGGATTTTACAGTTTCACTGAAATGTGTGAGGATAACAGGGGGTGTCATGTGACATGAAGCATAGATATTCATTCAGAAAAATCTCCATTAAACACACCTCTTTTCCAGTCTCTCTCCCGGACCCCCAGGCACAGTATCTCACCTCACAATCCTTTCACTAGGCGAGTGCGGAGACCAGTCCTTTCTCTTTCTCCCTCGTTTACCTTGCAGAGTAATTTTTTTTTTTTGCTTCAAAACAGAGCTCAGCCGAGCTTCAGCGGCTCCCTCTTACTGAACATCTCAGAAAAGTTCTTCCCACCCTACAAAGAAAGTCTCATGCGAGTTGCTAAGAAGATAAAGCACTCCACTATCATTACCCAAAAAATTCCTCTGACTCCAGACGCCAAAGATCTGCCATCATACTTGTTCCATACTGCACAGTTTCTCCAGAAAACATATCTTCTCTGCCTGTTTCCTAACCACCAACTCCTTAATCCCATGCAATGAATCTTTTCAACTCTCAATTGACACTACTTTCTTGAACTTCACCAAAGATCTCTTAACTACCAAAGCTAAAGGATCAGTGTAATTTTTATTATTTTTTTGAACCATTTTAAACCTTCCTCTTTCCTTGGGGATGTAATCACAAAACCAGAGTTTGAAGACAGATAATCCTTGATTCAAATCCAACTATGCCACTTAAAATTTGCACAGCCCTATTTAATGACCAAAGACCAATTTTCTGTTTTGTAATTTGGTAAAAACATTATCTACATCATTGGGTTGTTATAAAAATAGAGGGAGTTAAAACATGTAAAGCCACCATACAATGATTTAATCTGGTAGGAGATGAAGAAAAGTCACCTCTCCCCACCAAATATGACTGTCTTCTCTGTTAGTCTCTCCTTTTTTCTCAGTGACCATTCCTTTACTCTTGTTTCTTACTGGTTTCGCCGCCTCCTACCTACTAAATGTGAGCGTGTGCCAAAGTTAGTTAAGACCTCGTACTTCCTCCGCCTCCTTCTCCTCTTCTGTCTCCTCCTACTCCTTTTTGTCTCTCTCTGTCTCTCTCTCAGAAAACTCACCAACTTTGTGGCTTCAACATATACAGTTCTAACCTTTCTCCTGTGCATCTCTGCCTTCCTCACCTCTTAAAATCTCCATATGTCTAAAAATAAATCTTATCTCTGAAACCTGCTCCTATCCAGATATAATTTTCCCTATAAATGTTGCCATTATTCTAGCAAGTAAAATTACTCAACGACTTCCCCCAATGCCTAGAAGATGAAGTCCCCAGGCTCCTGGACATTCACATTGCAGCCCCCTACAACCACCCTCCAGCCTTGACTGTTCCCCACATTGTACCTCAGAAACATCAGGTGAAACTCTGATGCAGACTCTTTGTTCTTACAGGTCCTCTTGCTGAGAATACTCTCCCCATTTCCCCAAAATTTAACTTAAATTCTAAGTCCCTTCAAGACTAGACAAAGTCCATCCACCTCTTCCTGAATTATTCTTCAGTTGTCCCAACCTTTTCCCCTGAATATTTGCAATGGTTATTGTTGATATCTCACCTTTTCCCTTCACACTCATTTCCTTAGACGGTTTGGCAAAGGAAAAGGACAATGCTAGAAGAGATGGAAAAATTAAATATCTCTGAAGTCTCCCAGGTGTCCCAGGCACTGGTCTAGGAGCTTTCACTCATCCTCCCAAAATTCCTGAAAGGCAGATACTATTGTTACATGTTCAATTGCCCCAGGGTTAGAGCCTTCATATTTCTCATATTTGGAAATCATTTAATGATATTCACTTTCTCATTTTTTTGTTCCAAATTCCCAAGGTACTTGGGATAGTTTATACCTAAATTTTGTCATACAGAATTATACAGCTATTCATAAGCTATTTTCAGTATGTTCTTCTTATTTAGGCTGTCATCATTTAGCCAAGGGAGAGGTTGGGTCTATAACTTTAGTCCACAAAGCTGTCACTACAATCATCATGGACAATTTACAGTGACATGCCCATAGGCATGTCAAAAAGAAATACATATAAGTGTCATAGTTAAATACTTGGTGGCAATTTATTCTGCTTTTTCTGCTGCTTTAATTTTAATAAGCACACTGCACATTCTCATGTGGGACCTGCAATCCATTAGAGAATGTTGCTGTATACACTATGTAGGCACTTGCCTGTCATAGAGTGATTTGCTGAGAAAATAAAAATTATGCCTTATTTCTTCAATGTGACAAGAGGTAAAATGGTGCAAACTTTTGTAAATGACTTACAAAATGGATGCCATAACCTATTTATACTTTTTTTTAAGTAAGGACCACCCCAAAATGAAAGAGTGAGTTTCTCACATGTTCTTAAACTACTGAATTACATTTGCTAGCATGAACGTTGGCAGAATTCTCTCAAAAACTGAGCTTCTCTCCTTATAACCGTGGGGACTTCAGAAAAAAATAGTGATATATAATTCTTTCACAGTTATTTATTTACACATTTTCTCTTTATATTAAAGGGATTTTGATAAAGTGACAAGAAAGTGGGTACCTATAAGCCATTTTTATAAGTCTATGTTATACCAATTTATGTCTAACCTATAGATCCTTTGCATAAACTAAAATATATTCTTCCCTTCTTTCAGTTGATTGATCTGCAAAGTTTACATGAGAGAATATGCAAACTACTTTGACCACAAAGTGAATAAAAAAAGCTGAAGAGAAAGTTTAACAGCAAAATCCGTGAATCTATAGGGCTCAGGTTTCATTAGCTTCATACCCACAACATAATTTACTGTAATAATTACATGTATGTTATAGAAACCACTTCCCTCACAAAGAAGAAATCCTTTTCCAAATGAATGTGTCTGTGTGGGTATTTTTTTCAAATCACCATGACAACTTTTACTCCTTCCGTATATGAAATTTGTTAACTGCTTGAAACAATGTTCAGGAAGAAGTATCACGAAACAAGAAGCAATGTTTGGTTCATCTTTAAATTGATATTGCAGAAAAATATAAAAACCTGAGAAAATGATTACATTAGTATTCACAGCATAGAAAGACTGATCTAGGTAATATCACCTACCAATGTCTTCCTGGGTAACACTTGCTGAAATAGCTTTCTATTGTGATTATAGAAGATCATGTTCAGCAAGAAAATATAGGTTTCAGATTTTGTCATACTGATTTGACTATCTCTTGTGGTATAAGTGAGCTTTCATTTTTGACTAGAGGTTGCTGAGATTCTTAGTGAATATATTATTTTGAGCAGGTTAAATTGCCCAGTATCTGATGTCAATAACATGTATGATGATTATTACAGAAAAGAGCATCTCTATTTCTTACCTCTCTACATTGTTGATTTTCTCCAAATTAAATATTGAATAAAAATAAATAACAAAACACAGCTGCTCTCAAATGGTTTGTTATCAACATACTGGAATAAAAAAAATGTTTCAGCAATAATTTACTCACATAGAATAATCTCAGTTAAATAAAACTGGAAAAACTGGTGAAATCCTGACTTTGTGAATTGAAGCTTATATAGACATTAGGTAAACCAGATCTAATCACCAGTGCTTGATACATAGAGACCATTTGATGCAAAAAAAATCAGCTTCACACAAGGTTTGTTATTAAGTTTTATCCTGACATATATTATTCATTTCTATTTCTAAATAAATAAATTAAGGAACAGAGAAGTATATGGTTTCCCCCACGGTCACACAGCTCATCAGTGGCAGAATTAGGGCTAAAATTTAGATCTCTAGACACTTTGAACAGCATTCTTTGGGATGCCCCTTAATAATTTAAATAACAATTAACAAATTCCATTTTCTTTTCTTTTCTTTTTTTTTTAAACAAATATTCAGTTTTTTAATCTATCAGCTGGCCATATACTTCCTATCTTTTTTTGCAAAAGACTTAATTACAGCATGGACTTTCTATTTCAAATTTTGTCTCAGGACCCCTATGACATTATCTGCCACTATATACAAACTCAGAGGAGCAAACCACCTGCTCCCTTTCAGAGATAGAAGTGATATGTGCTTGTAGTTTTGGAGTGTTCACAAAACAACAGTTACTCTATAATACCATGCTGCTATCTCCTCGTAGCACTTACACCTAGTCTGTCATTATTTTGTGTGTTTGTATATTTGCCTCCCACTAGAAGTTCCTTAAGGGTAGGGCTCATGTCTGTCTTATTTAGTGAAGTATTCCCAGAACCTAGCAGGACCATGACTGGCACATAGAAGGTGTTCAAGACATTTTTCTTGAAAAAATGATTCATTCAGAAGATACTCTTACCAACTTGGCAAATTAGATACCAATTTAGTTTTCTAATGATGGCAGGAATTCACAAAACACAACCACCACCTTAGATTTAACACTTCAATGTAAAACATAACTTTTTAAGCTACATAAATGGAAGATAATCATCATTTGAACTGACTTCTTTCAAAAGGCCCCAGGCACAAATAGGGTTGAGATCTCTGGCTTTCTCCCAGAGAGTCAATGATAATTCACAGACATGAGCCTTCCTGTGATCAGAGCATTGGATCCTTTCTCCGCCCTGCATATTGGTGCCTGCTCAGTCTGCTCTGCATAAAGGTTTGCACTTGCCTGAAGCGGAAGCAAAGCTCTACCTCACATTTGGTTCATTAAGCCTTCAAGTGACCTAAATGAGGCTGCTATTTCTCAATCCTTGAAATAATGTTGTGGGCTACATTTATACTTCCACTTTCTAAGTGGAGGTAGAAATGTAGGCTCTCCAAACCCAAAATATGTGGCTTCTTTCTCTTCTGTGATCCCTGGATTAAGGAATTTGGAAAGGCAGTATGTGTTAAGCACAGATGCCAAAGCCAGACTGCCTGTATTTAAACCGAGGCTCCCCCACTTATAGCTATGGAAACTTGAACAAGTTATAAAAACCTCTCTGTGCCTCAGTTTCTTCATCTGTAAAACTGGGATAATAATATAGCCTGTCCCATAAGGTTATTATGAAGATTTGAAACTATATAAAATATATATGTTATACATATAACACACCTATATGCATACATATATACACATACGTATATCATAATGCCTGGCACATAGGAATAGTAGTAATAGTAGTTGTTGCTGTTATGAGGTTGAATGGGCAGCCTATTATTGATTTTTCCTCCAATGTCACCTACTCTCCCACAGATGTTCTTTAAGTATAATTGACATTAAAATACAAAATAAAAATCAAGAGTAAGTCCTTGCTACCTGGTAAAGTTGCCACATACTTTTTCAAAGCTGTACTCTAATACTCATAACTGCTATTAACTTTACAAAATTCCTTCCCACACTATGTTCAAATAAGCACAACTAAGGCTTTAAAACACTTAATCTCTAAAAAAGAGATTAAAATAAAAGCTAAAATGTTAACTCAACAAAATGAGAAAGTTTTTATTGGGAACACCCTTCCCAACGTGATATAAACAAGTAGTTTGAGAAAAGAGGTTTGAAAAAGGGTGACAATATCCCCCATTCTCTGATGCTGGTGGGAAAACTACTGGGATGTTACTAAAAGGAATTTGTTAAAATACAAAAAAATGCTTTCCAATGTTTATACATGTATATACTTGTAATTCCACTTCTCATAATTTATTCTAAAATTATGACTACTACAAATTTACCATACAAGAATCGTACTACAGCTTTGTTTAAACGATAAAAAGCTGGAAACAAGCTAAAAGTAAAATAACATTTTATATAATTTTTGTTATGAATATACAATAAAATGCTCTAAGCTTTTAATAATTAAACTGTATAAAATATTAAAGATGTGGAAAATGATTATAACATATAAAGTGAAAAAACAGGTGCAAGACATATAGAGGACAAAATTTTTGCTTAAAGTGGATGTGTGTATGTCTTATTTAAAATATACTTATATAGCACTCAATATGTTTAAGATACTGTTCTAAGCACTTTACAAATATTACCTATTTAATCTTCATATTAACCCTGCAAGGAAGTGATATCATTACTACCAGTTTACAAACGAGGAAAATCAAGGCACAGAAAGGAAATCAAACCTACCCCATGTCACACAGCTAGTAAATGGACATGCCAGGACTGGAACTCAAGTTTTCTGGCTTTAGCCAGACTATGCTTAGCATAGACTATGCTTTTATTCATGGATTATTTTTTTCCTAAGGCTGCTTTTTGCCTATCCATATTTTTTAAATATTCTACTGTGAATTTGTATTATTTGTGTTATCATCAAAGTGATTTACGGTGTGTGGTAGGAGATACAAAGAATAACAGCACTTCCTAGGCTGGGTAACTGTTCCCAACAGCTGTTTATTCTTTGCCAAAGTATGTATTTATTTTCATGACAAAAGTCCTAAACATAAATAATCAGTAGAGATATATAAAAATTGTACTTAATACAAGTTTTATCTAAATTCTCCTGTCTCTCCTGAACTTTAACAGAATAAAAAGCTTTCTGTTAACTATATAGTTTTTGTGTGTGTGTTTTTTTAAAAATAAAATAGAGTGTGTATCACAGATTTATACTTTTCTTACCGAGGTTGTTTTCTAAGTTAACAGCTTGAATATGAATCATCCAACTGTCTACATATTATTAATAAAGAAAATAATAAACATGTAGCTCTCTAATAAAGATCCAAGTAGGATTAACACTGATTTGAGTTTATGGCTGAGGCTAGTCAGCACACTATTCTCGTATTCCGGGGCAGGGACATTGTTTGAGAATAGGACTGGTCTACATCACTCAGCCTATTGGGAGCCACAAGAAAAATATCACTGTCACATAACCTAACCAATAAGCCAAAAAGCCAAAGGGAAACTGTGCTTCAAATGATAACAATATGCTTCTGATATTTAAAATATATTTTGCAAAAATTCCAAAGTTTTAAAATTTTATTTATTGACATCTGTTTTGAGATGTGCTATGTGATTTTTAAGATAACCTCTCCATGTAGATTTCACATTGATCATAACCAACACTTTGACACAGTTCAGCTACATTTCAAAACAATTGTTCATATATTCAAGGACATTTGTAATAAAATTGATTTTCAGATTATGAAAAAGAGCAGCCTTTCAAGAAATCTCAATATGATCCTAAGGTGTTCTTCGAATTCAAAGCATTTTAGTTCCTTCAAACATCTCTGAAAATTTACAAATTACCAGATAAGTTATTCCTTTCCAATTCTTAATTAAGATTTATAGCCACATAGATTCTTTCTAAGTACAAACCTTTCAAAATAGGAAAATATCTTTCTCAATATATGTCATTGCTCTCAAGGTTTTGGTACCCGGGAGATCCCTATCTAAATCGGTTCACCAAAGGCAAGACCTCCAGGGTGTTTATAATAAACATTAAAAATATGTCACTAGTTATCAGGGATGCAATTTTTCAACAAGTTCTTTGATCTGCATCATTTTATTTCATTTACAATTACCTAACTTGGGAAAAAAAAAATCCAAGAACATTTAAAACTATCACACTCAAATTTAAAGGCCATACTTGTCCTATCTGAACTAACATTTATGTTGAAATAGTTCTGTTGTGTTTTCATTCTGTAATAGGATGGTAAAATTGGATTTTTCCCTTCTCACTTTTTACTGAGGCCCTTAGAAAATAGGTTACCAACCACTCCCAAGTTCCAAGGTTGTGATATATAAAAAAAAAATGTGGTCTTTGTCCCTGGTTCCTGGCACAGAGCTTCAAAAATCCTTCAAAAATCTCCTGAGTGCTAGGAGTGTCTTTTGCTATTCATACAAGCCCCTTTGGAACATATCTGAATTTATGTTAACAAGGTGATTCAAGGGTGTGGCGTGGGGAGATTGGCTGGATAGCTTCAGCATGGGGGCTGGTTGCCAGAAAAACCAGTCATATGATTAGCGGGTTAGAACTTTCACCCTCCCAATCTCTGGGGAGAGAAAGGGAGCTAGAGATTGGGTTCCATCATATGGCCAGTGATTTAATTAATCATACCTGTAAAATGAAACCTAGATTAAAACTCTCAACAATGAGGTTTGAGGAACTTCCTGGCTGGTGAACATACTGATATGCTGGAAATATGGACCACTCACAGATGGCATGGAAACTCTACACCTAGGACCCTTCTAGACCTTGCTGCCTTAGGCATCTCTTCATCTAGCTGTCCATTGTATCCTTTATAAACCAGTAATTGTAAGTATAATGCTTTCCTGAGTTCTGTGTCACTCTAGCAAATTTTCAAACCTGAAGAGGGGTTGTGGAAACCCCCAAATTTATAGCCAAACTGAACAGGAGAGCAGATAGCATGAGGACCCAGGACTTCCAGTTGGCATCTGAAGTGAGGGCAGTCAAAGTTCCTTAACCGATGGTGTCTGCACTAACTCAGGGTAGCATCAGAATTGAACTGAATTGTAGGACACCCAGTTGATGTCAGAGACCACTAAACAAACCTTCCAAAGGAGGTGATCAGGAACTTCTTTTGTAACCCTGACCTGGACACCCACCTCTGAGGTTGGAGAGACCGAGAGAAGAGGCTGGAAATTATAAAGGCTCTGGCAGCAAGGAGTGATTTTCTTGCACCTCAAGCCCAGGGAAAGGGATATCAGAGAGATTCATATGTGTCTCCTAGAACTAAAGTGGCCTACACCTGAGAAATCTAAAGAGGAAGAGACTCTGGCTGGCAACCTGCTCTGACAACACTGCCAAGGGTGGTCCCTGCACTGGGGACAGAACGCAATCATAGAATGTGTGGGGCAAAGGGCATGGGACTATTTCTCCTGGGTTAGATGTGGGACATGCTTGAGAGGGCCAGCAGGAGTTGTCTTAGTTTCTGCCCAAGAGGGCCCTTGAGATGGTGTGAAGACACCAGGAGTGTCTGGGGACTGAGGGTGGAACCATAACTGACCAGACAGAAGAGATTTATTCACCCACATCAGGGAACTGCGGAGAAGAGAGACCCAGCAACACCACAGGAGGGTCTCCAAAACCCACAGAAGCACCCACAGCTGCCTGGAGAGTCCCAGCAGAGCTGACCATGCAATTATGTTACAGACAATTATGACTTTTCCTGCTCTTCATCTCCTTGCCCTTCCTTTGCTGGAGAAGACAGACAGCCTAGAAAATGGGGGTGGGGGTAAGTCAAAGTGCTAGATAGTGAAGTAAGGAAGCCAACAATGCCCCCTTCCCACTGCCAGCCTGGAGCAGCCTGAGTCAGGAAGAAAGCTGCTTTAACTAAGAACGTTGGGAGGTTTGATTACTGCCCTGGGCTGGATTAAGACTGCTTCAGGAAAACTAGAAGTAACCAAATGAATGTACTTTTACCTAAAAGACGCCAAAAAAGTCATGAGATACGGCCTCTTTTTCATCAAGGGTGGGAGGGTGTGAATAAGCCCTATAGAACTGCTGCTAAAAATAGCTAGAATACTTTGAAGAAATCTAATTATTCAATGAGATAAACATCTTCCTCAAACTTGCCAGCATTGCTAATATTTATTGAGTTTTATTATGTGCTGCCCACATCTAATTTACATGATAACCCTAGGTATTATTATTATCACCTTTATATTTGATAAGGAAACTGAAACTTAAAGAAATGAAATAACTTACTAATATTGCACATGACTGAGAGGTAGAGCTAATAGCTGAACCCAGATCTCATTGACAGCAGAGATGGTGCCTTTAATGAATGCATCATGTTGATTTGCCCACTACATATAGGTTTTTAAAATCATACTGAAAATTTGCATAATGATGATTAAACCCATATGGTTCGTTTTGAAGTTGCTACTATATACTCAGGTTCATTAGCATCTCCAGTAAATTTGAATAATAAGTGGGCACAGGTAGGACATAGCCATTCAGAGGACTAATGTCCCCATGTTTTCCCACCTCTGTCTCACCACTGCCCCCATTCATACAGTCTTTAGGTTACCATTTTATGCATCTCGACTTCTTTATCAGGATTGTATGATTTACACTGTCATACAACTTGATCATAACAAATTTAAATAGATGTCTCTAAATGGTTACCTGATTTACCACTTGACAGGAGAGGAAACACTTAGTGAAAGAATATATAATGTACAATTTTCCTCTAATAATGTTAGTCCTGTCAGAGTCCAGCTTTACAATAATTTTTAATTATATACCTTCGGGCTTCAAGTATATTTTATTAATCATTTATTCTTGAGAAATGAAAGGAAATCTGACATTTCTTGCATATATACATAGCATGGTTTTTGCTACTGTTCATTTGAACAGATGTCGATAATATCCATTATTATTATTATTATCATTATTATCACTCTCACATCAAATTGCCATGGCTACTGTGAGCTGGAGAAGGGTTTACAACACGTCAAACATTCTATAGGATTTGTCATATTTTGAAGCCACGAGGTCCCCTCAGGACTTCAAGGGCATCCCTGTGTATGTCTATACACATTTCCCTCACCATTCCTAAGCTCCCCACCCTGAACTTTATATGCAGTCTGTGACACACTTGGGAATCCTTTAAAATGAATGACTCCATACCATATAACACACAGAGGGATTATTATTGTTGTCTTCAATTATCTCAAATCCCTAGGATCGTAATAAATGAAGTCTTAGGAATAATGAAATAATAAATTTTCATTTAGAAGGAGATGCAATCTGAATATCCTTAATACATGCCATCAGTCTTACTCCTAAACTTCCTGGGACATGGGTGACATTGCCCTTGAATGTCCTCAGGGCTGTCAGTAAGATTAAATCTTCAGTCTTTACTGATGTAAATTCTTCACTCAAGGGAATATAAGACATTCTTTGTGAAACAAAAGGTGACAGACAAAAATGGTTTAAGAAATCACTCTTTAGAACTATATGAGCAATAGATCTCCTAAGGGTTCTTCTACCAGATTGAAAGTTCCTTGATATCATGTACCTAACAAGTACAATGTCACAAAATATGCTTGTTTCATCAATATTATATTTAAAAAAAAAAAAAGGAGAGGCAGAGACAGAGACTGAGACAGAGTTGACAGAGATGATCAGGAAAGAGATTTATGTACATATCAACTTCTCAGTGCCTAGGCGTTACTCTTCACCCTTAAAGTTCTGACCTGCTTAAGAAGCTCTGCTATTCTGAAAGTCCAACCCAGCGTATAACAACCACAGTCTGGATTCCTCACTACCAAATACCTTTGCTCACCTGTTGAGCTTCTAGCCTTCCAGGGGCCCTGCCACCCCATACTTCACTTCCCTTCATTCTGCAATAGAACTGTGAATTACTGATTGTTTCTCCTTATCTTCCCTCCACCCCCAGGGCTGATCAAATATTGACTGAAGTTAAATTATCTATAAAATTTGTCAAATAAAATAAAACTTTACTACTGAGCATGGATCATTATTTGGTCTGGAAAAGCTGTTATTTGCAAGATGGTGAAACCTAAAGTTAATTCCTCAAGGCTTTCTCTCCAGTTCAAAAGCCATTATTAATCCAGCAATTTATTTTAAGGGCACAAATAATTATGTTTGATATGTTTGATATCACTTTTTTAAATGGTTTGACTACACATAAAGTAAATTTTTTTCAGTTTTCTTTATATTTTCCATAGCCTTAACAATATTTTATTATATATTATATCATTGTGAACACAGTGTTTTGATGAATCCTTTAAAATGTCACAAATATTAGGTATTTATATTCTTTTCAAACTCCAAATGCCCCATAACAATTTGTAAAACTATAATCATGTGTTTTTGTTTAATTTTCAAATTATTCTCTGAATATATCTTGTGGATAAAAATAGTTTTTACAGACACTTGTAATTTTAGATGAATGATTTTGTAATATAATGAAAAATTATCATTATCCTACATATAAATATACACAAACTTGTCTCCTGGTGCTCTCACATAATGGCCCACATGCAAGGAAATAAACACAAGGATAGGGACTAACTCAGGCATTTCTCAGCCACCATTAAAACTAGGATAGAATTATCCATCGTTTAATATATATTTCCTAATACCAGCCATGTAAATATCAAAAAATGTACTAAGAGCTATACAGCATATAATGATAAAAATGATTATGGCATTAAATGCCACTCCCATGAAGTACTGATTTGTTATAATAATATACTTCTGAAAGCTTTCTTTTACCCAAAATAAATATCCTGTATAGCACGTGTTTGTATCTCCCATGTTCTGGATGTTCACATTTATTTGCAGCCAATGGCAGCTAGTGTGACAATGGCCAATAGCATTACTCTACCATTCTCAGCCAATGAATCTAGTACCTTACTAGGAGTTGAACATGTACTGAAACATATAGGATTTATTTAGCTGTAGCCTCATTTCTGCCCTTTATTTTGTGCACTAAAAACAGATTTGACCCACAATAGCCAAAAAAAGATTTGCGTATGATAGTACTGCAGTCCCCAAACTCTGAACCGCAGACGGGTACTGGTCCGTGGCCTGTTAGGACCCGGGCCGGGCCACAGAGATCCGCCTCCCCCCCTTCATTGCTTTATAGCTAACCTACTAAATGGCTAATTTTTGAAAATATTCCATATATCTCAAGAATACTATGCATTCTTGCATTACTGGAATGTTCTGTATTTGTGCAGTAGATCAAGTAGCTAAGCATGTTGTTAACATGCATTTATTTTTCTATGTGCTTATTTTTCCATTTCTCCATTTACTTCTGCCAATTGTTGCTTTCTACATTTTGATGCTATGTCATTAAGTATGCCAAAAAATATTCCTGGTGAGTTGAACACTTTTGTTATAGAGTATGTGACCATCTCAATGGATATAGAATAACAATGTCACAAAATCCAACACCCACTCATGAATATTAGAATCAAATTCTTATCTATGAATAAAACTTTTTGTCCAACAAAGAAGATATCAAAAAGAAACATAAACTCTTAAAACATTCATTTAAAATCAGAAGAAAGACAAGAATGTTTTTCAATACCAAAAAAATTCAATATTATACTGGAGGTTCATGTCAATTCAGTAACACAGCAATAAGATATAAAATATACAAGGCTTGGAAATGAAGAAACAAAACTGTAATTTTTACATGATAGGATTGTGCACAAAGAAACCTGGAAGAATGCACATATAAATTATTCAAATTATGAAGAGATTTATCCAGTTTGCCAGATGTAAGAACATATACAAAATTTAATTGTTGGGAGGCTGAGGCAGGAGGATTGCATGAGCCCAGGAGTTTGAGGCTGCAGTGAGCTATGATTGTGCCACTGCACTCCAGCCTGGGTGACCAAGTGAGACTGTCTCTCTCACACACGCACACACACACACACACACACAAAGTCAATTGCATTCCTATAAATCAGCAAGAAATTGTTAGAAAACTTAATTTTAAAAAAAGACAAGAAAAGATATTTTCAATAGTCAAACAAAATATAAAGAACCTCAACAGTGACATTCTAGAGCCAGTTTGTACAGCTTGCAAGAAGTCATTGTTAAATTTTCAAGAATTTTGTGAGCCTGGTATTAAATAAAACCATTATTAAAAATTAAATTATAGAAACAGACAATTAAATACCTATTTATGTTATTATATTTTGCACTTATTTATGTTGTTTAAGTTATTAGCATCTATCGTTTCTGTTTGGTGGGAAAATTATATAACAGTGTGCTACTCCACATCTCTACCCAACTCCACATTCAGGGATGCCACATTAGTAACTTGATATTGGCCATGATAGGAGAATTTACAGCATAGAAATCCACAAACTCTCCAAATTGTTCCCCTTTTCCTATTCCCCAGAGAGCCTATTGTTAAACATTTACTGGCGTATTACTGAATCAAGGAATAAATCTACCATAAGATGTAAAAAACCTTTACAAAGAAAATTATAAAAAATTGATTTACTGAACACCTACTATGTACCAGGTGTTAGGTATGTGGTCTTTACACTGAGGGAAGGTTTGTAAAACCAGAAAAGGGGATGGGAGGGAGGAGGGGAGATAAAAGGCAGCTGAGTAGGCAAAACGGGGAAGGTTTGCAAGCCTAAAAGGGGGATGTGACTGAAAACAAAGACATCTCAAGGACCAGCCATCTGCTACGCACAACTTCCTCCCAAACTTCAAGGACTTGCTTACTGTATACTTTGATTATTGTTTAATTCCCCCCAACTCCACTCCCTCTTCTCAACTCTCTATAAAAAACTCACTAGACCCCATTTCGGTGTGGACGCCCTTTTCGGCCTCCACCCACCTGCACCCAGGTGCTCAAATAAACAATTCTTTATATCTTTGGGCTTCACGTGTTTTCCTCTCGGCTCCAGCCTAACACCAGGCACTATTCCAGGAAGTAACCAGATAGATAAAACTCTTTGTTATCACTTATATTATATCAAAGAGAAACAATATTTAATACGGGGTTAAATACTATGGTATTAAAATAAAAGTATTCCAGGAGAGGAAAGCCTTTTTTTTTAGTAGGCTGGATGGGAAAGACTTCACTGAGAAGGAAAAACTTAATTAAACACTCGAATAAGAACAGGGACAAAGCTAAATAAATGGAAAAGTATAACACATTCACGGATTACAACCTCAACATTAGAAAGATATGACTTTACCACAAATTTATCTATACATGGACTGCCAGTGAAAATCCCAAAAGTTTTTGGTATAACTTGATCATCCAATTCTAAAATTTACATGAAAGAGCAAAGGTCCAACAATAGTCAACATTTCTGCAGAAGAGCAAAGTTGGGAACTTCTTCCCTATTAATATCAATTTACTGTGAAGTTATAGTGATTAAGATAATATGGCATTAGCATAGGGCTAGAATATAGAGCCCAGAAACAGACCCTCACAGATTTGGAAAATTGATAAGCCAGTGATAGCATAAGAGATCAGTGAAGGAGAGGGGGGAACTATTATAACCAGTGCCTAGAGAAAGCTTGAAAACATTTAGATGAAAACATAGGAGAATATCCTCATGATCACAGTTTACAGAAGGATACCTTAAATAAGAAACAAACACACAATCTACAGAGGAAAAAAATTTAGGAATTCAACTACCTTAAAATTACAACCACCAATAAAGTGAAAAACAAGCCACAGTAAAATTACATGCTATCTGGCAATTGCCTGGAGTGCAGGGGTGTGATTGGTGAGTAGAGGTATAGGTGAAATAAGAGTAACCACGAATTGACGAAATTTGTACTGTTGTAGCCTAGCAGTGGTACCCGGGGTTCACTGCACTATTCTTTCTACTTTTGTACATGTTTGAAATGGCCACAAATTTGAAGAAAATATTCACAACACATATATTTTCAAAAAAATTAATATCTGAAACATTAAAAGAACTCCTAAAATTTTAATAAGAAAAAAAAGATTCAACAGAAAAGAAAATGGCCAACAGACATGAATATGTTTTCTGCCGAAGAGGAAATGAAAGGTCAATAAGCAAGAAAAGATGTTCTACCTCATTTGTAATCAGGGAAACTAAAATTAAAACCACAAAGAGATATCATATTACATAGATTGGCAAAAATTTAAAAGTTTCTTAACTATGTGAATAAATAAGAACTGATCTGCAGCTGATAGGAGTATAAATTGGTACAACCAATCTGGGGAATAACTTGGCATTATCTAAAAAGTTGAAGATGCACATAACATAAAACCCTACAGTGTGACTCCTAGTTATATTAATATTGGTTATCTGTACATATGTACGCAAAGAGACATGTTACAAGAATATTCTTAGCAACAATGTTTGAAATGGCAAAAAATTACAAACAGCCAGAATTTCCACTAAGAACAGAGATGACAATTTTTTTGCAGTATTTTCTCTCAATATAATACAGCAGTGAAAATAAATAAACCGTAACCATAAACAGGAACATTGATATTCATATATCTCAGAAAAAATACAACTGAGTGAAAAAAGCAAGTCTTAGAAGAATATATTATGTGATATGATTCTATTTATGTGAAGTTCCAAACATGCAAAAATAACATATTAATTAAAATGTATGTATGTGCGATAAAAATGCAAAGAAAAGCAAAAGATTGTAAACACAAAATTCATCACAGGATTTCCACTGGAGGGAGGTGAAGGAGGAGATCAGACAGATGCCCACGGAAGGCTTCAGGATATTGGTAAGGTTCTATTGCTTGAGCTGAGCAGGTACAGGATTGTTCCTTTCATTATTCTTCTTTAAACTTAAACTATTTTATATGCTTCTTTCTATATTTGATATATTTCACAATACATATATCGTTTTTAAAAAGGACAATGTATATAACAACTTCAGTGGAAGAGATTTTTTTTCTACCGCAATGTGAAAGGACAACCTCCGAGATCTGTTATGATCCCTGTGATCTAGAAACTTTCTAGTATACTACTAGTGCCCCAAAATCTGTCTAGAACAGCACAGAGCTGAACTTTAGAGAGCAAAGAGCTAGAAAACAGTGGGAGAGAATGGGACATGTCCTCCTGTCCTGGCATAAAACACCTGCCATTTCTTTCATTTGGTAAAAGACGTTAAGAAAACTGAGGGGTCCTTAACAGTCCCCCAGTTGCCTTCCTTTCTCTTCAAATGTGATGCCAGTCATTTTCACTTGGAATCAAACGACAATGAGACAGAGGGAATGCACGGTCCCACTCTCTCCCTCAGCAGAAACAGACCCAGTAGGAGATACACACACACACACACACACACACAGAGAAAGATTTATTATGGAGGAATTAGCTCATGTGATTATGGAGGCTGAGCAGTCCCACAGTCTGCCATTTGCAAGCTGGAGATGCAGGAAAGCCAGCAGTGTAGTTCAGTCCAAGTCCAAAGGCCTGAGAACCAGGGGAGCTGACGGTACAAATCCCAGTTCAAGAACCAGAGAAGGTGAGGTAAGATGTACCAGCTCAAGGCAGGAAGCAATAGGGGAAAATTACTCCTTTCTCTCCCCTTTGCTCTATTTAGGCCCTCCACAGATTGGATGATGCCTGCTCATACTGGGGAAGGTAATCTACTTCACTGAGCACACGGATTCAAATGTTAACCTCATCTAGAACCACCCACACAGACACACCCAGAAACAATGTTGAATCCTGGAGCCTTTTGAGCTGACATATAAAATTAACTATCACACTTAACTTATTAAAAGGCAAACCATATAATATTATCTTCCTACAGAGCACAGGTTTTTCAAAACGTAAAATAATCATTCATTTTGAATTTTCATTTTTTATGAATTTTAATTTCATTAGTTAAATGAAATTTGATTTATTGAGTTTGAGTTATTGAGTGGATAGCTTGCAAGCCCACTGTTTTAACAATCCTGAGTCCAAGACCATAGTCTAAAAATAGCTATCAAAAATTACAAATTCTGCATTTACAAAATCTAACATGACTTTAGGAGCAATTACCATGGACTTAATTGCATTAAACACCACATATATATTTTAATCTATTTGAATAAATTTAACAATTATTTATAATGTTTATAACAATTATTTGTATCTAATACCAATGCTATACCATACAAAGCTAAATGTTATTGATTTCCCTGTGAGGCCATTAAAACCAAGCATAGAGCTCTATTTTATCTCTCTCTTTTCAAAGTTTGGTCTCTGTGAATTTCCTTTACTTTCTCAGCTACTAATGTAACAGGATGTTTGTTGTAGCTAATCTAGCAGTTTTAGATGTCTGTAGCAGGAGGGCTTTTTCAGATTAAAGTCTGTCATAGCGTAAGTAGAATAAGTTTAACTTGTTTGTTTCCTAAGAAAGAAAAAGTTTTCCATCTCCACATTTTTCTCAGCCTTCTTTTTTTGAGGGACTTAGAAATGTATATGACGCTATAAGAAATTAACAGCATCACAGAATGAATGGATACTACAAGAATGATATATATGAACTTTGCTGTTGACCAGGTAGAGACAAGAATCACAAGAAACAACATCAGTACATCTCTACCTCCACTGAACTGAAGAAAACATCAAACTCTATTGACGGTCTTTGATTCTGCACTGAAAAAATCACCAGCATCTCTACACTGAAAGCAAGATAAGTAATGTCCAGTTGGCAGGGCCCTGTCTAGTCCATTACCCATCACCAATCAAGGAGCATTACATTAAAAGTATTTTTGATACATTCCACTCAGTCATCCTTGAAGGATAAAGAACTTAGAAGTTGATGTCAAAATATGCTTCTACACTTAGAAAATTTTTTCTACTGAAGAGATTAAGATTAATTATCCAAAAATCTGGGGACCATCATTGAGGAAATGTTTAGATCCAAATCACACCATGTGTGTGACCTTTGGCAAATCACTCCATAATCCGGGCCTCAGTTATCTCATATGTTAGCTGAGGAAGTTGGCTTTACAGCTATGAAATATTATGCCTCTATCAAGGATATATTATGGAGATAATCAGAG
This sequence comes from Daubentonia madagascariensis, assembly GCA_023783475.1. Lineage (NCBI taxonomy): Eukaryota > Metazoa > Chordata > Mammalia > Primates > Daubentoniidae > Daubentonia > Daubentonia madagascariensis. Next base: position 24,208,993 of record JAKFHU010001244.1, on the reverse strand, counting down.
GATAAGTTTTCAAAACCAGCACATTATTATGGAATAATGCTAAACTTGAACCATTCATTGATTCACCCATTCATTTATTTATCCATCTCATGCCTTTGTTCCAGATACTGGAATAATGGAAGTGTTACAATATCTTTAGGAAAAACAACCTATACCCAGACAAACGGCTTATTGACAGTAAATAACAAGCATATACTTCAAATATAGAAAACTAAGAGTGTGTTAACATCTAACTCTACACCTAACCGAAGGGCTCCAGAGGCCTGGACTAACACTCACATCTACTCTCTCTATTTGAACAGTGTCATTAATACCACTTGTAAGGCATACTGACAATCAACAAATAGGCCTGTAGTCCTCGAACACAACCCTCTACGATTCATTTAGTCACCGTTAAGAAATATGATTCAAACATGACAATTCGACGTCATGAGCCTCCCTATGTGATGCAGTGAGAAGGAAACTTCTCTCATGCAGTATTTGTGACAAAAATGCAGTATCTGAATCCATCATGAGGAAACACCAGCTAACCCCAAATTGAGGGACGTTCTACAATATTGCTGACCTAGGCCCTTAAAACGTCCACGTTAGGCCTGGGAGGCCAAGACGGTGGACCCAGAGCAGCCGCACAACACTGCTCTCGCAGACAGGATTGAAAGCCACAAACAGACACCGACCCGTGGATCGACCGTCTGACCACGAGCCCTGGGCGTCCACGGACAGGCAGAGTGACGTGAAGAAGGTAGAAGTGGGAGGAGCTGCTCAGCAAGACCAGACGTGATTAGAGAAGGCCCCCACACATGGGAAAGGGACAGAGGAGAGAATCCCAGGCTCCACGCTTCCCCGAGGGTACTGCAGCTGGAGCAGCGGGAGGGCCCCTCCCCTGCAGCAGGTCTCGGGACTAGTAGAGAGATCTGCCTGGAGGCTGTGCAGCTGCCCTTGCTCTGGAGAGAACGGATGGCTGGCTTGTGAGCCCTGGGTGCTGCAGCTGACACCATTGTGACATCCCAACTCCCCTGGGAATGCTACTTTTGCCCCGGGGTCAGACCTGTGACTGCTGCCTCCCCCTTCCCCCTGCCAGGCGGGAAGGGAATGGGTAATCCTGGAACTCATGTGTGCTCTGCCTCTGCCAGAGGCCCTGGGCAAAGCAGAAGACCACAGGCCTGGTGCCAGATGCTGTAGCCAGCCTGGGTGATCCTGCTCAACCGCACTTCCCATGGGACCTGGGCAAAGCACGCTCCCATAGCCCTCTGCACCCACTACCCACTGCTGTCACAGCTGGACCACTGCCACTGCTGTTGTCTAAGAAATCCCGAGCAAGACAAAAGCCAGTGCAGCCACAGCCTTTGGATCTGGGTAGACTGCATGCCACAGACCTGTGCCATCCTGCACAGGTACCTTGGGTGCCATGTCCTTTGTGTGCCCTGCGCCATCCATGAACACCACCACATGGCCACCTCAGTCATCCACATGAGCGCCATACCCCATGGACCCACTCCATTCCATGTAGGTGCCCCTTTCCACAGGTCCACTCTGTCCAGGTGATCCTCTCTGCCCCACTCATGAGCTGTGACCTGCTACCCAGCTACACACCTGGGGCCCTCTCCACCTCGTGCCCTATAGTCCTACAGGGCCACTACACCCTGGATACCTGCTGTGCCCTGAGCCACACCCTATGTGGACCTCACCTGACCCATACACCTGGTACCTTGGCCACCCAGGCCCTCATGCATGCATGTTATGCCCAGCAAACCTCCTCCATACCCACACATATCTCATCCTGCCAGCGAACCCCACATTGTGTGCACACCTGGCACCAGGGGCCAGCCCTGCCACAGCAACCCAGTGACAAACACAGGGGAACAAGGGAGATGCAGCAGAGCAGTGGTGTTAAAGGCTCACAGTGCATCTGCCCCTCTCCTGCCTGGTCAAGCTTCCAGAGTAGGACCCAAGCATGCCATCCAGGGACTCATCCATATCTTCACTGAGCAACAGAGGTCCTACCAGAAGAAAATAGGTGTACAATATCTGCTATCTGTTTTGAACTGAAAGAAGTGGCCCCTGATGAAAAGGAACCAGCTTAAAAACTTCGGTAACATGAAGAAACAGGCTATCTTGACATCCCTGAAGATCACAATAGCACTCAAGTAATGAACTCCAACCAGAAAGAAATCGTTAAAATGACAGATACAGAATTCAGATTTGGATGGCAAGTAAGATGAATGGAATTGAGGAGATGGCAGAAAACCATCTCAAAGAAACCAAAAAAATAATTCAGGACATGAATGAAAAATTCACTACAGAAATAGATAACAGTAGAAAAGAGATAACAGAACTTAAATGAAAGAGTCATTCAGAGAATTTCAAAATACATCAGAAAGTTTTAGCAACACACTAGATCAGGCAGAAGAAAGAATTTTCAGAGCTTGAAGACAAGGATTTTGAAGTAACCCAGTCAATAAAAAACATAGAAAAAAAAAACAGAGAAGAATGAACAATCACTGTGAGAAATAAGGGATTATGCAAAGCAAGCTAATAAGAGAATCATAGGTATCCCTGAGGGAGAAGAAGAAAAAGCAAAAAGCATGGAAAACCTATTTGAGGGAATGATAGAGGAAAACTTCCCTGGTATTGCTAGAGGTTTAGAAACCCAGAAACAAGATGGTCATAAAACACCTGGAAGATTCATAGCAAACAGGACATCACAATGACATATAGTCATCAGCCTGACCAAAGTCAAAGTGAAGAGGAAAATCCTATAAGCTGCAAGATGAAAGCAACAAGTTACTTACAAAGGAAAATCCATCAGACTAACAGAAGTCCTCTCAGCAGAGACCCTTCAAATCAGAAAGGATTGGGGTCCCTTTTTTAGTCTTCTTGAACAGAATACTGCTAGCCAAGAATTTTGTATCCTGAAAAACTAAGTTTTTCAAAAATGAAGGAGAAATAAAGTCTTTCCCAGACAAGCAAACATTAAGGGAATTTGTCACCACTAGACCTACCCTAAAGGAAATGCTTAAAAGTGCTTTATACATGGAAAAGAACAATCAATACCCACCAATTTAAAAGCCCCCAAAAGTTAAAGGTCACAACTCTTATAAAACAGTAATACAAGGGAGAAAACAAAGCAACTAGTTATCACTCAACATGACAAGAACAGTATCTCACATATCATTACTAACATTGAACATAAATGGTCTTAATGCTACATTTAAAAGACATAGACTGGCTGAATGGATGAAAAAACACACCCCAGGTATCCACTGTCTCCAAGAAACCCACCTACTTTGCAAGGATACTCATAGACTCAAGGTAAAGGGATGGAAAAGAACATTCCACAAGAATGGAAACCAAAAGTGAGCAAGAGTAGCTATTCTCATATCAGATAAAATAGACATTAAATCAACAATGGTAAAAAAAAGAAAAGATGGTCATTATATAATGATAAAGGGAGTAACTCAGCAAAAAGATATAACAATCCTAAATATATATGCACCTAACACAGGAGCTCCCAGATTCGTAAATCAAATACTACCAGATCTAAACAAAGAAATAAACAGCAACATCATAATTGCTGGGGACTTCAACAATCCACTGACAGAATTAGCTAGATCATCAAGGTAGATCAAAAAAGAAACACTGGACTTATATAGGACTCTAGAACAAATGGACCTAACAGACATTTACAGAATATTCTGCCCAAAAACTGCAGAATATACATTCTTCTCATCAGCACATGAGACATTTTCCAAGATAGATCATAAGTTAGCCCACAAAACAAGTCTCAGCAAATCAAAATAATCCCATGTATCTTCTCAGATCACAGTGGATGGAATAAAACTAGAAATTAAATCCAAGAGGAACTCTCAAATCTATACAAATTCATAGAAATGAAACAACCTGCTGCTGAATGATCTTTGGGTCAATGATGAAATTAAGTTGGAATCAAAAGATTTTTTGAACTGAACGACAATCATGACAAGAGGATCCAAAATCTATGGGACACAGCAAAAGCAGTGTTAAGAGGGAAATTCACAGCCTTAAATGCTCACGTCAAAAAGGCCGAAAGATCACAAATTAACAACTTAATGTCACACATCAAGGAATCAGAAAAAGAAAAAATCAAACCAAAAGCCTGCAGAAGAAAAGAAATAACAAGGCTTGATTTTTCATGCTGATTTACTTGAGTTCTTTGTAGATTCTGGTTATTAGCCCTTTACTGGACATATAGCATGCAAATATTTTCTCCTATTTTGTAGATTGTCTATTTGCTCTGTTGATTGTTTCCTTGGCTGTCCAGAAGCTTTTTAATTTAATCAAGTCCCATTTATTTATTTTTCTTGTTGCTGTGATTGCCCTTGGGGTCTTCATAAATTCGTTGCCTAGGCCAATATTTGGAAGAGTTTTTCCATCATTTTCTTTTAGAATTCTTATGGTTTCATGTCTTAAATTTAAGTCTGTTATCCATCTTGAATTAATTTTTGTGAGTGGTGAGAGATATTGATCCTGTTTTAGTCTTCTACATATGGCTATCCAATTTTCCCAGCACTATTTATTGAATAGGGGTTCTTTTCCCCAGTGTATATTGCTGTCTACTCTGTCAAAGATCAGATTGCAATATGTGGATGGTTTTACATCTGGGTTCTCTGTTCTGTTCCACTGGTCTATGTCTCTATTTTTGTGGCAGTACCATGCTGTTTTGGTTACTATTCATGAGTGGATTAATAAAATGTGGTATATGTACACCATGGAGTACTATTCAGCCATAAAAAATAATAATAAAAAATTAAACAGAAAAAATGAAATAACAAAGCTCAGAGCAGAATTAAATGACATGTAAACCAAAAGAACAACACAAAGGATCAATGAAACAAAAAGTTGGTTCTTTGAAAAGATAAACAAAATTGATAAACCTCTAGCTAGGTTAACCAGGAATAGAAGAGAAAGTACCCAAATAAGCTCGATCAGAAATGAAAAATGAGACATTACACAGAAATACAAAATATCATCCATGACTACTATGAAAGCCTCTAAACACACAAATTAGGAAATCTAGAGGAAATGGATAAATGTTTTTAAACACATGACCTCTCAAGCTTGAATCAGGAAGAAAAAGAAATGCTGAACAGACCAATAATGAGTAACAGAATTGATACAGTAATAAAAACTCTCCCAACGAAAGAAAAGCCCTGGACCAGATGGATTCACAGATGAATTCTACCACACCTACAAAGAAGAATTGGAACCCATCCTACTAAAACTGCTCATAACACTGAGAAGGAGAGAATCCTCCCTAACTCATTCTATGAAGCCAGTATCATCCTGATACCAAAGCCAGGAAAGGATACAAGAAAAAAAGAAAACTACATACCAGTATTCTTTATGCATATAGATGCAAAATTCCACAACAAAATACTAGCAAACCGAATTCAACAGCATATGAAAAAAATAATAATAACAATCTGCCATAATCAAGTGGGATTCATCCCAGGAATGCAAGGATGGTTCTATATACACTAATCAATAAATGTGATTCACCACATAAACAGAATTAAAAACAAAGACCATATGATCGTCTCAATAAAGGCAGAAAAAGCATTTGATAAAATCCAGCACCCTTCACAATAAAAATCCTCAACAAACTAAGCATAGAAGGAACATACCTCAAAATAATAAAAGCCATATATGACAAATCCACAGCCATATCATCCTGAATGGGGAAGGTTGAAAGCATTCCCCTAAGGACCAGAACAAGACAAAGATGCCGACTGTCACCACCTCTATTCAACATAGTACTGGAAGTCCTCGTCAGAGCAATCAGGCAAGAGAAAGAAATAAAGGGCATCCAAATTGGGAAAGAGGAGGTCAAACTATCCCTATTTGCCAATGATATGATCTTATACCTAGAAAACCCTAAAAACTGTACCAAAGACTTCTAGAATTGATAAATAAATTCGGTAAAGTTTCAGGTTACAAAATTAATGTACCTAAATCAATAGTATTTCTATATACTAATAACAGTCAAGCTGAGGTTCAAATCAAGAACTCAATAACATGTATAGTAGCTACAAAGAAAATAAAATACCCTAGGAATATATTTAACCAAGGAAGTGAAAAATCTCTACAAAGAGAATGATAAAACATTGATGAAAAAAATCAGAGATAACACAAACAAAAGGAAAAACATTCCATGATCATGGATTGGAAGAACCAATATTGTTAAAATATGCATACTTCCCAAAGTGATTTACAGATTCAACACAATTCCTATCAAAATTCCAATGTTATTTCTCATGGATCTAGAAAAAATAATCTTAAACTTTATATGGAACCAAAAAAGACCCCCAAATAGCCAAAGTAATCCTAAGCAAAAAGAACAAATCTAGAGCCATCACATTACCTGACTTCAGATTATATTAACACTACAATGCTGTAGTAACCAAAACAGCATGGTACTGTGTATAAAGGTTGGTACATAGACTAATGGAACAGAATAGAAAACTCAGAAATAAAACCATATAGCTATGATCAACTGATTTTTGACAAAGCAGACAAAAACATACACTGGGGAAAGGATAACCTATTCAATAAATGGTGCTGGAAAAACTGGATAACCACATGCAAAAGAATGAAACTGGATCCCTCTCTCTCACCATATATAAAAATTGACTCAAGATGGATTAAAGACTTAAATATAAGACCTGAAACCATAAAAATTCCAGAAGAAAATGTAAGAAAAACTCTTCTAGACATTGGCCCAGGCAAAGAACTTATAACTAAGTCCCGCAAAGCAAATACAGCAACCACAAAAATAAATAAAAGACACTTAATTAAACTAAAAAGTCTCTGCATGACAAAGGAAATAATCAACAGAATAAACAGACAACCTACAGAATGGGAGAAAATATTTGCAAACTATACATCCCACAAAGGGCTAATATTCAGAATCTACAAAGAACTCAAACAAATCAGCAAGAAAAAAACAAATAACACCATCAAAAAGTGGGCAAGAGACAGGAACAGATCCTTCTCAGAAAAAGATAGACGAATGGCTAATGAACATATGAAAAAATGCTCAACATTACTAATTACCAGGGAAATACAAATTAAAACCACAATGAGATACCACCTTACTCCTGTCAGAATCACCATTATTAAAAAGTCAAAAAATAATAGATGTTGAGAGGGCTGCAGTGAAAAGGGAATGTTTATGCACTGTTGGTGGGAATGTAATCTCGTATAACTGCCATGGAAAGCAGTATGGAGATTCCTCAAAGAACTAAAAGTAGACCTACCATTTGATCCAGCAATCCCACTACTGAGTATCTATCCAAAGGAAAAGAAGTTATTTTATAAAAAAGACACCTGTACCCGAATGTTTATTGCAACACAATTTTCAATTGCAAAGATACGGAATCAACCTAAGTGCCCACAAACTGACGAGTGAATAAAGAAAATGTGGTGCACATATACCATGGCATATAAAAAGGAATGATATAATGTGTTTGGCAGAAACTTGGATATAACTGAAGATCATTATCCTAAGTGAAATAACTCAGAAACAGAAAATCAAAAACCACATGTTCTCACTTATGAGTGGGAGCTAAAATGAAAGATATACATGGTCATAAAGATCAGTAATGGACATTGGAAACTAAGAAGGCTGGGAGGCGTGAGGGATGAAAATCTACCTATCGAGTACAATATACACTATTCTGGTGATGGGTACACTGAAAGTCCCGACTTCAGCATAATATAATTTATCCATGTAACAAGAAACACTTGTACACCCTAAATTTTTTGAAATTAAAAAAGTATCCAGGTTATAAAAGGCTAAGAAATGGTTTGCGGTAAAAGAGACTACAGAGATGAGATAACTACTAAATGCAATGTGTAATCGTGCATTGCATCTTGGCCTGGTAAAACAGTTGCTAGGACAATGATTAACGGAACGGTTGTCAAAATTTGTATGTGGTCTATAGATTAACCATTAATACCGTATCAATGTTAACTGTCTTGATCTTTATAAATGTCTTGTGTTTATGAACAAGAATGTTTTTATTTTTAGAAAACACAACTGAATTATTTAGGGGTATATATATATAATAATAATATATATATACAAATGGAACATCATAGTGTAAATATGGTTAAAATGTTAATAATTGCTAAACTTTCCCATAAGTTTTAAATTATTTCAAATAAAAATTTAAGAAAATAATTAAATGTATGTTTGCCAGTCAGGGATCTGGGAATGTAAATGTGTTCCAGGCAGACAAGGTATCTAACCTCCTTGGTAGAGAGATGGAGAAACAAATAAAATACACAATAAATAATTATAAATTGTGATAAATGTTATATAAAAACACAGCATTTAATTAAGAAACAAAGGAAGTGAGTGGAAAGGTTTCAATGGGAACCACTCATGTAAAGGTCAGGGAATATCTCTCTGAGGAGGTGACGTGTGAGCAGGCATGTGGAAAGCCAGGACAAAGTATCCAGGGCATCTGGGACAGCACGTGTTAAGGTCATGAAGTGGGTCCTCAGGTTTTTAATCACAATCTAAATTTACAAGGAAAGACAGAAAAAAATGTGGCAGCAGAGTAGCAGAGCAGCAGGAGTATAATATCAGAACAGCCTATGGAATTATTTTGGACATGTGGATATGGTTCAAACAAGATAATACCACTCTAGATGGCTAAAGAACAGAGTATGTACCAAGCCAAGATTTTGAAATGAACTTTCTCATTTCAGTGAAGGAGTGAGAATAATCACAAGGCCAAGAGGTAATAATAATCCACATAATAACAAGGTCACTTGTTACAGCCACAAACTAGCCAATATGCTTTACCATGCAGAGGGTGGAAAAGATTATTGGTCCATGTTCATTTGTATTGACGACTAAAGTCATCTTTGAAAATGAAGGACAGTGACCTGGGCCACCTGAAATTTCCTCCAAGGGGATCTATAAATGCCTCTATGAGGGGATGAATAATCCTTTGATTATACCAGAATTTCATAAACTCTTTGTCAAGAATTGTAGCTATGTAATAAATCTAATTTTGGAGTTCTATCACATATGTAATTGACAGAAGACTTGAACTACCATCTGTTATCATATTTAAACTTCAGAAATTTTTTCTAGAAATGTTCTTTTTCTCAAGGAAAGAAGATTCTTTAATATAAATTTAGTAGAATAAAAAATGAGATGTTCCAACAGGCTGCCAGCAACATTTTTTTTTCTAAAATACATCTGAATTCACAAATTGTCCCAGCATTTCATTACTACGTGTTCCTAAACTCATGAAAAGTCCTTACAATGCCAAACAATAGAGCAGTGAAAAAGGAGGAATATCTTTCTACATTCTTGTTTTCTACCTTTAATGGGATGAATTCAATTTTAATATTTACCTATTCCTCCATATCTTTCATTTACCGATACAGTTTATTTTTCTAAAATTACACATGAATTAAAGTTTAAACTCTGACTATTTCCACATTGGCAGAAGGAGAAGCCTGATTACTATTAACATTTCTAAAAAGTGAAGCAAATCTAGTTTATCCTATTCCTTCTTAACTAAATATCACTAAGAATCCCATCAGTTGCATACTCCTTTCTTACGGTGGTTAGGCACTCCTAGACTGTATCTGTTCAACTTGTCTTCTTTCTATTGTTTTATTATTATTATTATGCAAAATTGAGCCTTTAATTTATGTGAACATTTTGCAGGCATTGCTTCTTCGACTCCTCACGATAACCATTTGAGCATTATAATCTTCTTTCTATACAAGAGGAAACTAAAGCCTAGCAAAGTTAAGTTATTTGCCTAAGATCATTCACTCAGTTACTATGTAGTGAGTCCTATTATGTATGTGGTGGAGCAACTTAGTCACCTTTTGGTTGTAATTGGAAATCTAGCTCCTAATCCAAGCAATCCAGCCCGACTATATCTAGGAAGGGATGAAGACAAATATTCAAATATTATACCTTGAATATATATATTCAAAGGTACAATATTTTTATACCTATACTGACTAATAGTTAAAAACAATTTTTCCTTATGTTAAGAAAATCTAATACAAAATGTTTGGGTAAATTTGCTTCTCAATCACCACAATCCCTTGACTTTGTTTCCATTTGTCATGTGTTTTCCTCCCTTCCCTCTTCCCTTCCTGCCTTCTTTCTTACCTCCTTTCTCCCTCCCTTCCTCCTTTTCTTCCATTCTTCCTTCCTTTCTTTCATTTGTTTAGCTATATCCTGCTTCCTTCTCCAAAAGTTTATAACATAGTTATCTATGTCACACAATGAGACATTAAATAATCCTCTTGCTCTTGTTTCTTAATAACTTGTTCTCATCAGTACATATGATCAATCCATGCTCTCTAGACCACTCATCACAGGAGCAAACACTGTAAGGTTGAGGAGTGCCCCCTCTCACATCTGCCCATATGGCAATAATATTTTTATCCTATACATTGTCCAGGTCACCTTGTTTTTATATGACTTCATTTTGCATCAGAGGCATTTCTGTTGCTCAGCATATACTCTAAGTAGATGTATCAATTGACTTCTCTTTATTTTAGCTGCATTGTCTTCGCTGTAACACCCTAATGCAGTGCATCAGACCAACTACATACATCTCCTTACAGCTGCATTTAGCAATATTATTCATTGGCTCACAAGGAATAAACGTCAACAGTTCATTGTCTATTCTGATCCTGCTTGACCATGCTAGTCTGTGAAAAGAGGTTCCTGTTCTCATATGAGCAGTTTTAGGAAGACTAAGTCACCTTACTGTTTTCATTCAAGGACAGCCTTTGATTTTTCTGTTAGGAGGACTGGGTTCATCAGTCTAACATGAGCGAAAGCACTCAGCATCATGTTGAAGCCACTGAACTGTAGTCTGATAATTAATCTGCTTCCTTTATTTGCAGTTTTTGATTAGATGCCAGACTTCATTGATATAATCCATTGTCTAGAAATTAAATTAAAACAAAGATTCCTTGGGGGTTTTTTTAATCCATCTCTACACTTGAGTAGTATTTTTGTGGTTTGAGTATAATACATGTGGAGACTATATCTCTGAATCGTGAGAAAAGAACATACGAGAACTATTTTGATCATTTGGGGGCACTTTTATTCTTCAGCCTTATCCCCTCCTAATATTTCACACTTTTCACATTTAAAAGTTGTTTTTCACATAAATGTAGAGTTATTCCATAAATACCTAATGGCTTTTTAGAACTGAATATCACCCACTCTTCAACATCATGCTTCTTTTAATATGCTCACATGCCTCATGACACCTGTAAATGCTAGGCAATACTTGCACTTCATTTCACCATTGAAGCACATATATATATGCATGTCTGCACATTAGAAACATTTAAAGGCGATTTCTTTTTATACTAAGAGTAACCATATGAATGAGGTAGTGTTGTTATCCTCATTTGGCGATAAAACACACATACACACACACACACACACACATACACGCAAAATTCAAAGAGGTTCCCCTTGGTCACCTAAGTGGTGAAGGCAGAATTTTAAAATAAAACTGACTCTCTTAATTTCACTATGTTTTAGAGTTCGCCAACTGCTTTTATGCCCTTTCTGTCATCTCTGTATTGCAGTTAGGTCCAAAAAAAAATTATAAGTAGTATCATCATTATTTTACAGCCCTGAAACTAAACCTCAGAGGGCTAAATGACTTGTTCAAGATTGCACAGCTCATAAAAAGTCAAGACTCAAACTCAAGATTTCTGACTTTAACTCCTTTGCTGTTTCACTATATCGTGCTGCCTTTAATGTTCACATAAAAAAGAGCAACCAAATTACAATTTCACACCATGAAGGAACAACAATTTTTAATACATCATTTATATAGATTCATTTTCTTCATGCCTAGTCAGAAGCAAACCTACTTGGTTTATTATTTTTAAATAATATACTCATAGATATATATTAGACATATGTGGTAAGTTCAGGGTTTGGGGAGCTGATCAAGGAAAAGGCAGGACAATGAGAGGCAGTACCACAGAATGCTTTCTTGGGTGGCACTTGGGTTGCAGTAGAAAAGAAGTTCCTCCCAGTAAGAGCACTTTCAGAGACAGCAGCAGGTGGTCGCCACCCAGAAGGGGAATATGGCAAGGGACCTGGCGGGGAGGGGGAGAAGGAGAAACCGGAGAGGGGGCTTACCTGACTAGGTGATGTCATTCAGCAGCAAGGTGCAGTCTCTGGATTAGAGGGATCAAAGGCCAACATGGTTTGGTGTCTTTTTAGCTAGAGTTTGTCTTATCTATGGTTAACAGATGTTGGATGGAGTTTCATAGGTTATGTAAAGTAAGCAGGCTCTAAATGACTTAAGATTTGCTTATTTGGGCTATATTTAAAGCAAATGAATATGTAAGAATGTGAGTTTGATGCTAGCTAACCATCCTAGCCTGCTATGAAGAAGTAAACAATGTAAGGGTCGTGTTAGCCTAATACACCAGGGCCATCTTTAACCCATCTCGGTAACAATACACAGATCTCTCATCTAAAGACTAGATGTCAGTTAATCAGTGACATGGAGAAGAATGATACTTAAATCCATGAGTTTTCCTCCTGTTTATATTTTTAACAAACAAACTCATAAGTTCTGCCCTGATTTCAGACTATAAACAGAAAGAAATAAATACCTGGTTTTCATAAGCCCTGTAGTTTTTATTACCAAACTCAACTAGCACCAGAAATCATGGCATACATCATTTGCTTAACAAACTGATGTGTAAACTGAAGAACAATCTTGGATTTCATCATTTCTACTTATTGTAGCCTCCATTCTGTCTTCCACATTTTCCCCAAATGAAGTGGAGATTGTGAGCTGGATGCTGGCTGCTAGCTATTTTTGGCAAACTGTTTAATCCTTAAAATATTCATAAAATAACCTGACTATTGAGAACTAAAGAATGCTTGTAGAATCACTAAAGTTTACATAAAAACTCCCTAGCCCCAGGTTTAAATCAGCATTCGTAGCTTTGGTATATTCCCAGACTGTTAAACATATTTGCTTAAATATTCACATAAAACTTTAGGGTTGAAAGACATAACTGGCAACGTTAGGCCAGTTCCCTTATAGATCACAGCAAATGATGTCTCAAGGTCAGAAAGGTAGATGACAGCAACAATGAACTAGAAGTTAGGAGTCTTGAGTTCAGAATGAGTTCTTGAGGTCTACTCTGCCATACTACCACTTTATAAATCCTTCATAGTTGTCTTTGACCAAGAGAAGAATATATAGAAAGTTGATTGTGTGAGGCATAACCCTCCCGTCCCATGTAGTACTTTTAGAATGTTGATTCTTATCAGACTGGGTTCGATAGGATATAAAAGACATAAAATAACTCAGTGAGTGATTCACTAATAATGGTATCTGAATGCTGCTAACACAGAACTTATTATTTTCACTGAAAGAGTTAAGCTATTGTCAAATTTGTCATAGTTACCATAGACCTGATCTTTGGATTTGACCAAAAGAACTGTAAATCTTCAATCTCAGTTTGTTCTGAATTTTAAATTTATTTTTAATATGCACAATTATTGGAAATTTCTAAGAAAATGCCATTACTGACTAAACCATTCCTTATGCTACAGAATAGCAATGGGAGGAAGAATTTCTATTTGCTGAATATTTTCACCAACCAGATTCTATTAGAAAGTGTCAACAACCAGACCTTTAATTCTGTTGGAAGGAGGTTTTTTCTGAAGTTGGGGATTGTCAAATGTGGATTAAGGAAACATCAACAAAGTTTGGGAGATTCATTAGTCATGTTCATAGAGTCTTCATTAGAAGGCTTCCAAAACTTTCTAGAGATAGAATTTCATCTTTTGACAATTAGGAATGTAAAGGAAAGACTTCCACACTATGTAGTATCAAAGGCATCACATGCATAGTTTATAATCCATCCATATTTACACTGATTACTGAACCTGCCAACTTAAAGAAATGAAAATTAATCAGAAATTATATTTATGAAATAAAACATTAGATAAAATTTGAAATAATGAGCACATTAAATTTCTTTGACTAAATGCCTTTATCCAGAAGAATAAGGAAGAGGAAGATGAGGAGGAAGAGAAGAAGGAGAAACATATAGTGAAGAGAGCCCCAGACCACGTAGCAAAAGATCTCAGTCCTAGTCCTAATTCCAGTGCGTATTAACGATGCAGATTTGAATGAGCCAACACCCTCTCAAAGCCTCTGTTTCTCTTTCTCCCTCTGCCACCCTCTCAGCACTGGGCTGCTATAGATGAGTATAATGGGCCTTCCAGACAGTAGGAACTGCCTCTGTCCAGTGGTTCAGAGAAGTGTAACTGTTGTATAGGATTTGCCTGAGATGATCTTTTTCTCAGGCATCACCTTCTAGGGAAATTATGAGTCTGGTCATACCAGATGAGCTTGCCCCAAATGTGTTCAAAAAATGGCTTCTGCTCATGATAAAGCCCCACCCAAAGAAACAGTCTTTCATATAAAAACACAAGGAAACAAGCAAAATACCCTATAGGCAATTTGAATACATGAAATCGCCTCCTTCCCTGACCTCTGTCCAGAGCTGCGAATCACTGACTTAGATGAAGGCTACTTATGGTTAAGTACAGCTAATAGAGTAGAGTTAATTATCAAGTACTTTATGGATAAAACAATTGATAAGGTCCTAGGAGTTGTTGTTCAAGAGACATTATGTGGTTTGAGGAATTTGTAGTAGCAGAAGTCTGCATTTATGTAACAACTAATAGAATAAACAGTACAAAGGGTTAGTTTCATAACCTAAGAAGTACAACTTTTCTATTAAAATAACTAAATTACTGTGGCCATTTCTAATTAGAATTCTTTCAAATATGTTTCTCCTAATATACCCTGTTCACCAAAAGCTTAACAAAGTGTTGAGAGTTTATGAGATTTTATCACATGCTTAGAACTCTTGAAAATTCAGTAGGCATAAGGTACAATTTTGACCTTTCCTTAAAACATACATATCGTTGTCAAATAATCTGAGAGAAAATCTAAAGCTTAGAAAAGAAGAAGAAAAGATAATGAGCCTTTTGAACAAAGATTCCTTTCTTTATTCAGTCAGCAAAAATTCATTTTTGCCTTTTGTAACCATTTCAGAAATCTAGTTGACTAACTAGGGCTAGTGCAATTCCCTAGATTTTGACGTTTCTTGTCTAATTTCAAGACAAAGGCAGAAAAAGGTTGAGTCTGGGCACAGCTGCAAGACACAGCATGAAATGAAACCCAGCAGAGTGGCCTAGTCACCAAGAGCAGCCGGCACACACCAAATTGGGAGTGATTAATGCATGACGCACCAACTAGATAGTCTAATTAAATAACAGTGGTTAATTACTAATTAGTATGTGACTTATGTAGATAGAAGCACTTAGACTTGTCAGATGTTAAAAAGAACATTGAAAAAAAATCAAAGCTCTGTCATTTCAATGATCTATTTAAAAATGATGCATCAGAGAGGTTTTTTTTTTTTGCTATCATTTGTCTAGCCAAAACACACATTGAAAAACTTGTTTTATCTTTCTGTAACTGATGTCCTCATTCTATTTAAGTAATAACATTACCTTTGATGTCATTAAAAGCTATGAAGCCTAAAACAGTATAATATTTTGAAGTGTGTGAGGGGAGGGGAGATGGCTTAGTTTCTATTATCCATTTAAACACCAGCATATTTGAAATGTATCCATTACTAATCAACTGGACTAGTTGATTGGTTCTCACTTCTTAAATGTTTATTAACTGCATACTTAGAAAGCTCTGGTTTCAACTAAAAACCTCTCTAGTTAGCCAGTTCAGTGACAAACATTCTGAATATGCAAATCTACTCTCCATGTGATTCATGGTCCTTGGTCCTTGGGGTAGTGGGGTATGGTGGGGGGCCATTAGAATCTGAGCCTTGCTTTTGGAAATTATGTAAGATTTACTGCCACAACTGTGAGACTTGGGTTGTTGAGTGGTTTGGCTTTTATTTTTTTTTTTTTTGGCATCTACAGAAAGAAATACCATCTGTCTCCTCATTACCCCTAAAAAAGAAAGAAAAAAAAAGCTTGATATGGCATAATTTTGCCAACCTTTACTTTCAAGTATTTATCATCTAAAACACAGAGAGAGAGAAACAGTGTGTGAAAGAGAGAGAGAGAGAAGTCTGCATAAATAATATTTTCTCCTTTTGTGAAAACTGTAGGTGGAAATACTACGTGTATACTCCTAAATGCGCAGATCAGATCAATTCCCATCTTTACCAAACATTATTTTTCATAACCTCACCAAACAAACCAACTAATAATACCTTTCCTATCTCCTTGGTGATAGTGACACATTTGCTGTCTAAAAACAAAAACCCATAAACTAAAGATAACACTCTAAAATCATGACACATTCGCCTAAAAGGAGGCTTGAGGATGGAGGACCTATTGCATAATTTATCAATGTGTGGCCAGAATAACACCCTTACCAGAATCATTAAGGATGCCTATTTTAAAATGCACATTCCTGAGTCCCACCCTACACCTCTGGGAATTTTTGAAAAGCACCCCCAGGTGATCTAAATTATGAAGGTGGTTTGTGGTGTTTAGGGTGCTCACCCAATACTTTTCATCATCCATACACCTTCAGGCACTTTGTCCACCATTCACTTCCACCACCTTCATCCCCACAAGCTCTTAGCAGATGAAAGAAAACTGTGGTTGTGTACTTTCACTAAAGAGGAAAGGGGAGGGTTGCAAGAAATCAGGGTGAGAAATTAACTGTCAAGTTGTGTTTTGTTTCCCATCTAGTTTAAAACACTCATTGATTGAAATGTAGACTAATGTAGTGAAAGCTCTAGAGAAATTGAATAATCCAAAAATAGCAATTAAGTTAGGGGGAAGAAAGTCAAAGAGGGAAGGAGAAAAGGGGAACCATTCCTAGGGCAGGGGGACAAAGGAAGAAAGGGAGACTCTGTTGTGGCCACGAGAATGGTCCCATTCCCACCTGGGAAGTGAGCTGAGGGAACTCCCAAAGCTGGATCTGGCAGAGAACAGTGCTAAAAGAAATTGCCCTAGCTAGCTTGGAACTAGGAGGAATGGCTTCACCCAGAGGGTGGGTATCTGGCTGCCTTTTAAGAAAAAGGAAAGAAGCAAGACGTGCTGCTGAACAGCACCAGGTGGAGAAGCAGAGGTAGTGAGAGGGAGCATTCCCCAGAAAGCAAAGCCACCATGACACGCAGGGGAGATGCAAGAGAAAAAAAGAGCCACCAAGCGGGTGCTAGGGGCGGCAGAGCCCTGTGAAGCCCACCCTGCCAAAAGCAGAAGGGGGTCGGGGGAGGGGCCTAGTGCTATCTAGTCAGTGGGGGTGACCCACAGATTAACCGTTCATTCCTGGGGGCCTTCGTTTTATCTGGTTTTTGAGGGATGGAGACTGCAACTTTGTGGTATTTCCAAGCTAGCAGGCTTCTGTAATTAAACCTGCCCCTCCCAAAAAACAAAAACAAGAACAAAAAACACCTCTCTACATTCAGATTTTTAACACTCCACTATATCTAAAAGAGTTGTATGCTTTTTATTTGTTGTTTTTGTTATTGTAGTTTATTCTTATATAGCAAACAAATGAGTCATAATGTATTATTTAACAGACTATTAGGGATTAATTTAGGAACATGCTACCACTTATTTTATTGTTTCTACAAGAAAAATTCTGAATTCTGAATTCTGAATACTGAAGAAGCAATTTTTAAATAAATTTTGAATCCATACATATGGGTAATTGAGGACTTCCTGTATAACTAAATTCTGGCAAGTTCTATCTCCTACAAAGACATCTTTGGTACAAATGTTTATCCACAGTGCCCTCTAGCGGTTTTAATTCACATTTTAAGACAGACGGACACACAAAAAAACCCTCTGAGCAAAAGCTTTTTCATATTATGCAATGAATGTATGTATTTAAGAGTCTCAGAATCATACAATCCAATAATTTAAATCTGGAAAATACTAAGAAATATTATTTGAGTTTATCATACAGTCAAAAATTAGTCACTGTTTACTTGATCATGACACAAAAGAAATATGTTCTTTGAGGAATCAATAAATGGAAGTCTTTTTGGGTCTTGTCCTTTTTTAATTAAGGACATTTTTAAATTTTTAAATTATGGATAAAATAATGACTGACGCACAATAGTCTTTTTTTCTAATTTGAATTTTCTTTTTCATTTAATTTTTTAAGTCCCACTTCCCCTCTTCCAGATGACGCATTGTTCCTGGGAAGATCTTGTAGGTAGTAAGAATAATAACAGCCAAAGAGAAAAAAATTTTTCATGGAAGCATCATCATCTATATCTGAAATCTCCAATCTCTGATTTATACGTTACTACTGTAGTTACCAATTTTTTTTTCCTGAACTGAGTCGCTAAGGTTTTTCAGTTGTCTCTCAACAAATAAAACCTCCAAAGTGAGGCTAATAAGAGGAATTATGGCAGGCTTTCAGCTGTTCTCAGGCTAGATGCAAGGTAATTTACCTTAAGCTTAATTAAATTATATTATTTTCACATACTTATCACAGTATTTCAAAGAACATGAAAAAAAACACAACACAACAAAAAGAAGTTGTAAGGAAAGATCAGAGTAAGGAGAACAAAGAAAGCAAAGAAAAAAGAAAGGTGCCAACATAAAAGCACAACATCAAGGGGAAAAAATAATAGTAACAAAAAGATAAAAATACAAATGTCCATTTTCCTGGCTACATCTAGGTGATTAACCATAAAGTATAGAAAAGTACAGAACCTGCAGAACTGGGGAGAGTAACATATCTTTTGATCATGTATAGATCTACTTATACTTACCATATAAGATTAGGAAGTTTAGTATAATACAGTACAGTGGTTTACAGAGTGTTATTGCAGGACCAGGAGCACCAGCATCACCTGGAAACTTGTTAGAAATCCTCGGTCCCACCCCAGATAGTTCTACCTCTATATCATATCCTGCCTGAAAGCAGAAATCTCATGCTACTCATGATAAACGCAGTTCCTCAGTGGTCCCAGGTCTACAGCCATCTGCCCATCGACTGCCTCATCTTTCTCACGACCTCTCTCCATCCTGCTCATCTCAACTGCAAGACCTCCTCAGATCTGCGGAGGAAGCAAGTCCATACCACTCTCAGTGGCCAGGGGAGAATGATTCTGTTATTCTCTGCACTACAAAGGGGTACACTGGAACTCTGTGAGGTTGCCTTGGACCATTGAATCTGCCTTGTCTTATGTACCTACAGCCATTTCTGCTCCATTGCTTCTGTGCTGTGGGGGATGGGGGACTTCTGAACATGGCTTGCCACCTCCCAGGTTTCACAGTCAGGAAGACACAGGTTTTCTTTTCTGTAAGGTCCACAACCATATCTGAGGGGTCTACTGTTCTCCATATGCCACTCCCCTGAAAGTGTGTTGGGTTTAAAACTCTTTCTCAACTTCCAGTTTCCAGTCCAACGTGTAAGAAGCTTAGAAGTTGCCACTCCTTCCTAACAGCCAGTGAAAAGCTGAACAATCTGAAAAATCAACAACTCTTCTTAGATCTGTCAGTGAAGTGAGGTCACAGGGCAAACTGCTACACCAAAAATTGGAGAGATAGATGAATACAGAGAATTACAACTTACCAGAACAGAAATCTACGAGCAGAAACCTCCCCAGGAACCAGTGTTTGGGGCAAAGAAACCTGAACTGTAATTAATAAATTACTAGAGGCTCAGGGTGGGCAAATCTGAGAGTTAAAAACTCCAGGATGGCTGGGTGCAGTGGCTCACACCTGTAATCCTAGCACTCTGGGAGGCCAAGGTGGGGGGATTGCTCGAGGTCAGAAGTTCGAGACCAGCCTGAGCAAGAGTGAAACCCCGTCTGTACAAAAAATAGAAAACTTAGATGGGTGTGGGGGTGCACACCTGTAGTCCCAGCTACCAGGGAGGCTGAGACAGGATGATTGCCTGAGCACAGGAGTTTGAGGTTGCTGTGAGCTATGATGCAGCTAGATGCCACTGCACTCTAGCTGGGGTGACAGAGTGAGACTCTATCTTAAAAAAAAAAAAAAATCCGACTCCAGGGAGACCCAGTCATGGAGAACTCCCATACTTCTGTGACTTTTACCTCCAGGTCCTCACAGTGACTATCAGAGAAAAATCCCCTCATGCTTCCAGCAGGGGGAAGGAAAAATAAACCAGTTGAAATATGAAAGAGTGTTCTGTTCTTCACAAGGCCTGCCCTCCAGAGAAACTATTGTACCAGAGCCTAACCTCCTGGGGTTTTATCAGAGCCTAAGCTACCTTGGGGTAGGGAAATACCCAACTCCAGCCCACTCTTGCCATCCTGTCCCACCTAAGGGGGAAAAAACCTGCAGAGCACTAGTGAAGCTCAAAGTCCAGGGGCACAGGGGCACCAGAAGACTGCATCCTAATCATGGGACTGTACAATGAACGCTTCCCCTCTCTCCGCACCTTTGCACTACACCACTAAAGGCCTATTTACTGCAGTTCCTTTACCCAGCACATCATGTTCTCTTTTCAAAAAAAATTACAAGGCAAAAAACACAGTTTGAAGAGACTGAACAAGCATCACAACCAGAGTCACATATGGCAGGAAAGTTGGAAATAAGAGACCAGAAATTTTAAAAAACTATAATCAATACATGAAGGGCTTTAATGGAAAAAATAAACAACTTGCAAGAACAGATGGATAACATAAGCAGAAAGATAGAAATTCTAAGAAAGAATTTTTTGAATGCTACAGATCAAAAACACTATAACAGAAATGAAAAACACCTTTCATGGGCTCATTTGTAGACTGGACATGACTGAAGAAAAAATTTCTGAGCTTTGTTTTTGAGAATATATCAATAGAAATTTCCAAAACTAAAAAGCAAAGAGAAAAAAGATTAAAAACAACAAAAACAACAGAATATCCAAGAAACACGGGACAATTAAAAAAGGTATAACTGTGTAACGGGAATACCAGAAAGAGAAGAAACAGAGAAAAGAAGAGAAACAATATATTTGAAGCAACAATGACTGAGAATTTCCCCCAAATTAACGTTGACAACAAACCACAGATTCAGGAAGCTGGCAGAACACAAGGCAGGATAAATGCTAAAAAAAGTACACCTAGGTATATCACATTCAAACTGCAGAAAATCAAAGGTAAAGAAAAGAATACTGAAAGAAACCAGGGGAAAAAACTACCTTACATATGAAGGAACAAAGATAAGAAATATATTCGACTTTTCCAAAATCAAGCAAAGGAGAGTGTGGAGTTAAGTACAATGGTCCCCCCAAAGCCCCCAGCCATCCTCGGTTTCCCTTTCTGTGGTTTCAGTTACCCGAGGTCACCTGTGGTCTGAAAATATTAAATGG
The DNA here is from genome assembly GCA_023783475.1 of Daubentonia madagascariensis. Lineage (NCBI taxonomy): Eukaryota > Metazoa > Chordata > Mammalia > Primates > Daubentoniidae > Daubentonia > Daubentonia madagascariensis. The sequence continues at coordinate 24,187,577 of JAKFHU010001244.1, read as the reverse complement.
AAAATTCTAGAAATAAGCAATTCATAAGTTTTAAATTGTGCACCATTCTGAGTAGTGTGATGAAATCTCGTACCTTCCCATTTCATCCCTCCCCGGAAGTGAATCATCTCTCTGTCCAGCATATCTGCACTAGATATGCTACCCGCCCATTAGTCACTTAGTAGCCTTCCTGGTTATCAGAGTGACAGATCACAAGTAGAAGAAGGGTGCATACAGTACAATAAGGTAAGTTGAGAGAGAGACTACCTCCACGTGACTTTTATTATAGTATCTTCTGAGAAATGTTTTATTTCATTATTAATTATAGTTGTTAATGTCTTACTCTGCCTAATTTATAAATTAAACTTTACCATAGGTATGTATGCGTAGGAAAAAACATAGTACATACAGGGTTTTGTACCAACCTCAGTTTCAGGCATCCCCTGGGGGTATTAGAACATATCCCCCATGGGTAACGGGAAACTCCTGTATTCAACGTGTTGAGAGAAAAAATCCCCCTAAGCTGGAATTTTGTACCCTGTGAAATCACCCTTCAAAAGTGAAGGAGAAATAAAGACTTTCTTAGATAAGCAAAAATTGAGAAAATGTGTTTCCAACAGAACTGTCTTGTAAGAAATGTTAGAAAGAGGTTCTTCAGAAGGAAGGAAAATTATACAGGTCAGAAACTCTAATTTATATAAAGAAAGGAAAAGCATTGGTGAAGGAATTGGTGAAGGTGAAATGAAAACTTTTTTTTTCTTATTCTTAATCTGACAGATCACAGTTTGTTCAAAATAACAATAGCAACAATGTACTCGATTATGTATGCTTATGTGTGTGTGTGTATATGCTTATGTATGCTTTTGTATAAGTAAAATGAATGACGGCAATTATACAAGGGACAGGAGGGAGAAATTAGGAAATATTTTGTTATTATAAGGTACTTGTACTACGTGTTAAGTGGTATAGTGTTCATTGAAAGTGGACTTGGATTACTTGCAAATGTCTATTGCAAACTCTAGGACAACCACTTTAAAAAGTAAAAAAAGAAGTATAATTGATATTCTAAGAAAGGAGAGAACAGGAAATGATATAAAATGCTCAGTTTAAGCCACAAAAGTCAAGAAAAGTGTGGAAAACAAAAATAGGAACAAAGAACAAGAGCAAGAAATAGACAACAGTAACAAATATGGTAGATATTAATCTAACTATGTCAATAGTCACTTCAACTATCAATGGTCTAAAAATACCAATTAAAAGAAAGATTATCAGAGTGGATCCAAAATCAAGATTCAACTCTATGTTGTCTACCAAAGAAACCCACTTTAAACATAAAGACACATCTAGATTAAAAGTAAATGGATGGAAAACACTAATCACAAGAAAGACATATTCTTGGCTGGAGCCTTGACATTTCCAGTCCTTGCCTTTTCCTCTGCCAGTGTCTGAATAATCTTGTCTCTGTAATTCCCAAGCAGTAACTTAAGTCCTATGCTTGGAGGCAGAACCTCCATCCCACCTGCAAAATGACCTAGGTTTTGCACCAGCTGAGATGGATTTTTGCTGTAGACCTTACCTTCCCTAGTTGATTCTACAGCCCTTTGAATACTGATCTGGACTTCTAGCCCAGCAGCCAGCCCCTCCACTAGTAGGAACACAGTCTTCTTATCTCCCTCTCTGGCCATGTGTGATAGTGAGAACCATCCCTGACACAGAATCTGTCGTAAGCAGTAATATTAGAGTGGGTGCAAGCATGGGCTGTAGGAGACAGAATTGGATTCATATCTGGGCTCCACCAATTACTAAGTATGCGATCTTGGAAAATGTTGGAAAAGGCAGTTAATCTCTCTGAGGCTTGGTTTCCACATATGTAACATGGAGAGAATGATAACAATGGCACATCAATAAGAAAAATAGTAGTAAAGGAGGAGGAAGAGGGAGAGAAGGAGGAGGAGTTGTTCCTAGAGGGCATCATAATAAAAATGATATGATACTTACCGAGTGTCTAAGTCATGCCAGGCCTGTGTAAACACTCCGTAAATATGAACGTCAGTGACGATGGTAACAATGATGACAATGAGAAATTACAGGTTCCCTATAGGTGTTCTTATTTTTAGAACTTAAAGGGAATGGGAGAAATGGGGAATGCAAAGGAAGAAGCAGGAAGAAACCAGCCATCTTCATCAAAGAAGTTGATAAACTACTCCCAGTTAGATGAGGAATAGTCTGAACTGTATGGACAGGGTATGCATTAGAGTAGGAAGTGGAGATCATCAAGTAAAAAATCAGAAACGGAAGGGCAGAAAGAGGATCTTCTCACTCTGTTTCTTATTCAATCCCCTGTCCCTAACAAAATAGACAAAACTAAAACAAACTGGTACCTATGCATCATTTCACCTGTTCTGGCTGCTATTTAATTGGAGAGAACCACATGGAGGGAAAAGTCCCAGAAATGCTCTGCTTCAGGAGCATGAATGTTAATGGTTGAGTATGCAGGCTTTGGGGTCAAATATATCTGGGTTCTACTTCAGTTCTACTATCTTCCAGGATATCTAATATCTCAGGTCTCCAGTTTGTTCATCTCTACCCTCCTAAAGTTAATGTATTAGTCAGAAGATGTAGAAAGCCATAGAAATCCAATTTAAACTAGCTTCAACGGAAAGAGAATTTACTGGCTCAAAGCATCCAAAGAAAGGTTGAACAAACGAGTCATAGGAAGGCAAGATATGAAGCTGAGCCTCAAGAATAAGCGGAACCACAGACACTGGCTGGGCAATTTTTCTGACTCTTGTATCTGCTCTCTGCATTGCCAATTTAATTTTCTCTAACTAAGACCCACAAACATAGCCAGTGAATGCTCACAGTGCTTCAGCTACCAAGGAGGTCCCAAGTTAAAATTTCTTCTTGAGGAAGCACTCTGATAAGCTAATTTTGAGAGAAGTGCCCACCTCTGATCCAATCAAAGATTGCTAATGGGATGTGGTTATACAGGAACACGGCTGTTCCTGCAGGAACCATGCTTGAAGGTAGGAGAAAGTATGACACTGGGTAGAAAATTCCATAGATATTCACTAGATTGTTATGTTTAAACTGCTTACAATAATGTTGATAAAAATTTTAATGATATGTTTCAGTGAAAAATGGATATATTAACTTTGAGTGAAAAAGGATATACAACTATATCTAGAATACAATCTCAACTCTAAAAAGCATAATGTATACTTAAATCACTGTAAAAAATGCACTGAAATGTTAATGTGGTTTATCTTAGGAAACAGAATCATGGATAATTTTCATTTTTTTCTAAATGTTTTACTGTTCTACATCTTTTTCTAAAATAGGCTTGTATTTTATAATCAGGAGGAAACAATAAAACATTTCTGTTGTCGTTGTTGTTTTAATATCACCTATATTTGTTTCAGATTAAATTCTGAAATACCTAAGACTCAGGTTCATACATAAGCCCAGTAACAAACCAAGGGCTGAGACAAAAGTTCTATAAGCTTTCTTGTAACTTCTATAGAAATTGTGAAAGTTGTCCAGAGAACACATGTGCTTATTAAGAGATAGAACTACAGGAGAAAGAGTTTTCAGAGAGGACTCATTAAAATCACATAGGTTGTTGATTTTATAATCTGGCTATTAATCATATGACTACTATTGTTTCAGTAATGTGTGGGTTATGAGTCTATTTTCTTATAGCCTGTGACTTCTGATCATTCAGTATTCCACAAATCACATAAGATCCATCCATATCACTAGCTAGTATTAATGAATGGGAAGACATCTAACTACTGGTAATGCCTTCATTCTTTGAAGGTTATTCCAGCTCTTCAAAGAGTATGAGTAAATAGTTCCAATTTATCTGGTAACAGCAATGTCAATCTCTGTGTAAACACTAAGGCATCTAATATAGCCTTTAGAAGGTACCAGGTTTTGCAAAAGCTATCTGGCAGGGGGAAAAACCCACAGGCTTCAGAGTCAGAGTTTAAAGGCCAATTTTGCAAGCTCTGTGACCTTCAGCAAATTCCTTAATTTCTGAAGCCTCAATTTTCTCACCTATAATAAAGATAGTGCTAACATGCAACAGGATTGCTATATGGATAAAATGAGTTAACATATGTGACATACTCAAAATGGGTCCCTTCTTCCCTCCTCATTCCATCCCAACAAAGACCATGACCATTTTTTATCAAACATAGTATGTTGAATAAGTAAACGCAAAACATGACTTCCCTTGAACATATGTATTCACTAAGAGAAAAGTGTAATTATAAGGGTTTCAACTCAATGAAAAGGAACAGTAGCTGTAAAATGCACTACTAGATTTTAAAAAACTACATAAAATGTTTGGACTAAAAATAAATAAATAATAAAAATAAAATAAAATGTTTGGACTACGTAACTATTGCTAATGTCCAAAATCCTGGACTTTACTACTATTTTGTTGTTGTTTATGTGTCTGTTTGTTTGTTTTGCTTTCCAATTTTGGGTCCTCCAAAATAGCAAAGCTTAATATTATACAAAAGATATTCTACAGAAAAAAAATGTTGTACAACATTAAATGCTAAGTTTAAATTGACCTAGGTAACTCTCTTTTGTTACAATGAGGAATAGGAATGTAAGGAGATAAAGACTTATCAAGTCTTGGTGAATCACAGTATTCTACTGTAACTAAGTACTTTGAGGGCGCTATTACTGATAAACATGCCTCCATTCCTGAAAGATGCAGCTCATTACCTTAGTTCTGATTGGAGAAAGTACAAAAATGCCAATTTTTCTGACCATGGAACCTTTCGAGAATACAATGTTCCCTCTCCTCAGAGAAAACAAGTGCATGTATGAAATTTTGCCTTTTTTACCTTAAGGAGCTGACCCCATCCAGAAGACATTTACAGGCCTTCTGTGGTCTCAGGTGGGTTCCTGGTTTAGCAGGATGAAAAATATCTAAGTACCCTACATTAACATTTCCATTCTCATGATAAAACAAGAGCTTTGGAAGAAAAAAAATATGAATTATATGTATTTTTTAAAATTAAATAAAAACAATTCTATATCTGCTGCCTGAGACAGATGCATAGTGATTTTTTTTCCCATTTCTCTCCCATTTTCTCCTCTCCATCTTCTCAAGGGCTCTCCTCTCAATCCCAAACCCTAACGTAAGAATCTGGTGTACACACCAGGGATGTACGTGTTCCCAATCCCCAGGCTTAGGGAGACAGCTCACATCTCCTTAGTCTGTCCCTGAGTCAAGGATTTGCTGAACTGAGCTGAGGTGTACAGCACAAGTGACAATGGTAAGTGTAACAAACACTAGTTGTTGAGCATCCTTTATGTGCCAGGCGCCATGCCAGCTGCTATACGTTCATAATATAAAATCAACACACCTGCAAAGTCGATGTTATTCTAATATCCATTTTAGAGACGTATAAAATCATATAGCTAGGAAGTAACTGAGCTGGGATTACATTCTGGCACAAAGGCTACAGTTTGACTAACTGATGTCCTAGAGGTTTATTGGAATGCCTTTATTCCAGAAAGACCAAGAAAAAGACTCTAGCTCAAGTGTCATCCTTTATGTGACCTTGGCTCTGCCTACGTAGTCAGGGATGGTCTTACTTTCTGAAATTTGTCTTGCACTTTTTGCCTGAACCAATTATTCAACATTTTTTCCACACTGCTGTGTATTGTTATTCATTCAACATACATTTATTGAATATCTTCTATTTGCCAAGAATTAGACCCCAGGAAAAGACCAGTGAACAAGACACAGTCCTTGACCTCAAGACTCTTCAGTTTAATGGTGAAGAGGGATGAAAAGGTTACTGTAATTGAATGTGGTAGCTAAGTAGGAAGGTAGGAATAAAAGTCTTTGAGGGCATCTAAGAGATCATGGAAGACTTCTTGAAGGAGGCATATAAACTGAACCTTGACAGATGAGTAGAACACAGCCTAAGGAAAGGAAGTGAAACAGGGTCAGATGATGCAAAGTGTGCCACAGCTCAGGCAGCAAGTGGAATGGGAGCTTGGGCCACACCTGGAGACCTGAAGACCTAATACAGCATGGAGAGTTGGCACATTGTCTATGTTTCAGAATTTAGAGTAGAAAGTCAGAGGACTTGTGCAGTATAAATAAGCCTGAAGAAGCAGTCAGGGGCTGGATCATGAAGGGTGTTGTCAATCATATAAACTAATGCATACTAAAGGACCTGAAGAGTGGTGAATTTTAAAATGGTGATTAGCACACTCGGACTTGCATTTTAGTAAGTTCTCTTTGGCTTCAGTGTGGAAAAATGGATTGCAAAGGCTGAGACTAGGAACAGGGAGACCAGTTTGGAGGCTGCTGCAGTAATTCAAATGGGAAATGATGATGGTTTGATTTGAGGCAATAGACTGGAAAACAAAATAAGGAGATGCAATAAGTAATCCGTCTCCCTCTGTTTCTCTCTCACGCTCTTGCTCTTGCACTCACTCTCTTTCTTATCTTGACCACAGATAATAATAAGAACTAACATTTATTAGGCATATATTATGTGGAAGTCTCTTTCCTAAGTGCTTTATATTTGGCTTATTTAATGCTCAAAACAAGCTAATTTCTTGTTAAATAGATGAGGAAATGGAGGTTTAGAAATGAAGTCACTTGGCCAAGGTTCTTGACGTCAGAGACATTATCTTATCTTTTATTTTAGATAGATAGATGGATCAATAAATATTTGTGGATTGTTATTACAGTTACTCACCAGTGCAACAAAATTTCTTGGAAACAGACAACCTCCCATCTCACAAGGAGCTCAAGTAAAGACTGTGTGATGACTTGTCAAAGATGCTTTGGAACAAAATTCTACATTTTGTGGAAGTTATACTCAGAAAATCCTAAGGCCCCTAGTAACACTAATATTCCCATGACTTATGATTCAGTGAATGTGAAGGATGCACAATTTGATAATTAATAGAGAAAGCTTTGAGCTTGCAATACTCTCCATCGGTAAGAAAATCATCACTAGTCTCAACCAAATTTGCAGTCCCTGTATTAGCTGGCTACTGTTTCTGAGGCCCTCTTTCAGTGTCCCCCATGACTGGACAAAAGGAAATACCTCATTATTTGTGGTAAGAACACTGATCACACATATTTCCCCAGAAACCTAATCAAAGTGTAATAGAGAGAAAGGGATATTTTATTAAATTCCTCTCAGGCCCACTTTAATTTCCTAAAGCATTGGCATGTAATAATATGCTAATTTGCATGGACAATGCATCTTTTTAGAATGGAAACAGGGATATATTCTGAAGAAAGGTTGAAAATCTCTCAAATCAGGGGAATATGCCTTTATTGCTTTTCTGCTATTAACGTGCTCTGGGACTTTTACCAAGTCTCTTAAGCCTCTCTCAGCTTCATTTGTACCTCATTTGTAAAATAAGGAATAATACTTAACAACCACCTCACAGGGACATACTGAAAAAATAATGAGCTAATACAGACAGGCAAGATGCTTTGAGATCTTTGGATGAAAGATCCAGCACATTAAATCCTAATTAATTTTCATGAATTAAATAGGCACACAAATCCTATTAAATGTATACATTTCAGAGGAATGGACTGTGATATCATAAGCTATTTAAAAACTTTTACAGTGTGAGGTATGAAAACATTTAAATACAAGATCATTTTCTAAATGTTCTCTCCTTTTAGATTAAAAGCCAGTAGTGCTCAATTTCATCTTTTTTTAAAACTTCAGAGGATAGTGAAATGTCCCATGATGGTATTTTAAAAGGAAATCTAGAGTTACCTTCAAGTCATTTCTGGATAATAAAATGGTGTAAAGTCTAATTTCTGAAACTGCAAGAGAAAAGACCTCAAATTCATTTGACCCTCAATTATTGCAGTGCTTGTCCATGTTTCCCACATGGGTTTAAAGCAAGCAGATGATTAAGAGCTGCCAGGAATGACAGAGTTCTAGACTGAGGGACAATGATCCATTGCTCTAGTATCCTCCACTCCAAGAACTGCCTTTAAAAGCTTTTTTTAAAAATCAATTTTCTTATAATTAATATTTCCTGAGGCAGATCAGCTTCCACATTTGGAAATGCTGATCTTGATTTATGTACTAGTTTAAATCTTACCAAAGGGCATGTTTCCCATTTTGGAAATACAGCCTAAAATGCTATCTGAGAGCTAGCATATAATATAGTTATTGTCTTATTCAATCACATTGCATTTAAGGTATTTAAGGTATGCAGAAATAACTCAGAAATAAAAATCTATTTCCTTCTGTGTCAGAAAATACCACTGATCCAGAAGATAAGAGAGATTTTAAAATCAAAGCTCCTAAATAAAGGTGAATTGTTCCAGATTATTGTTTGAGAATGAAATTTTAGGCAGAAGTGAAAATAATAACAATAGTTAATGATAATTATTTTGGGGAATAGAAGAATAATTTCTGTGGAGCTGGGATTCCTAACAAGAACTTTGACATTCTCGAAGTCTTAAACAGCTAAGTACAGAATCCTCTAACAGAGAGGAGAATTGTCCAGAAAAATAAATACATTCAAATTAAAAGACATCATAAATCTGATTGGAATCTTGTAAGTCAGAGCTGAAATCGCCAATACCCAAACGTTAAGCTGCTTTCACAGATATCAACCAGTCTTTGGAAAAAAATAGAGAAACCAGCCATGGGTAGAATAAACTGTGGAATGTAGAATAACATTGCAGTTTAAAAAAAATGCAACTTTAGAGAGATTTCTAGGTCTTATATTTGTGAAACCAAAACTAAATTCCAAATACAAATGAGTCATCAGGAAGGCATAACTGCAAAACTGCCTGTCAGCCTAATTCCCATTCTAGTGAAGTGTGAATCAAGCAGTGACTAGAAAGCAATGAATAATATAAACACATGCCCAGGAGTAACAGATTCTGAAAACCTGTCCCAGAAATATAAAGTTGGAAGGAATAAAGTTGTACCTAGTTGTAAACCTACTTTTTAAATATTTTATCAGGACCAAATAATAAAAAATTGTACGTGACATGTGCTGTCTTATTAGCACTTGGAGAAAAGTCAGTCAATGCCTCACACTGGTACCACCCCCCCTTCTCACTTGCTCACAGTAAACATCATTTACTGAAAAACGATACTGTTTCCCACTGAGCATGGAGAGAGAGAGCTTTTGAATCCTTTTTAAAACACTGCCCCACTTAGTCACTACCTATCAGCTGGCGTTGGGTTCTCAGGTGACACCTATTTCCTATCTCTGACTTAGAAACTCGTAAGGAAAAGTTGCTTATAATTAAAAAGCAGTGGATTTTCGTTTATGTGTTACACTTAGCAAACACTTAAATACATACTTGTAAAAGTTTTAAAAATACCAACTATCATTTAGAGCAACCTCTTATTGACTCCCCCAACCTATCCCCATGCAACTCCCATCGATAAACATTGTTAAATATTTGATGCAATTCTTCCTAGAATCTTCCAACACACTACAGTGCATATTTTCTCAAGTATAAATGCTTTCATTCTAATTTGTAGCAATTTCCTGAAGAAAACAAAATGGAACACTACCATGGGAATGTAACCATTAATTGTGACATTGCCAAGTTTCAGAGTCATTAAAATTTGAAAAATGTGTGTCCTATATATTTACATAAGCTAAACCTTATAACTCATACTCTTCTACCTTTGTGAGTGGTACTTTTAAACCAAGGATTAAATAACACAAGTACATATACCTAGGCCCCATTTTTCTAGATGCTGTCAGGCATCTAATACACATATATATCTTTTTTAAAGAAATAAGTGAATTCAATGTGTCCCTTCTGTGGAGACCTATTGCCACACAGTATCTTATTTTATACTGTTATAAGAAGGCATTTAACTGAAACCTTCCTATTATGATATATCAAGTTTTCATATTTTCCATAAGCACTAATGTCTTTCCTAAGGCTTGCTCTAAGATTCTAAAGGCATTCCAACCTAAAGGAATATATTATTTTAGTTAATACAAAATTATAATATGATAACAATACCATGACAAATTGAAATCAGTGGTTTACTATGATTAACTGCAGGTATTAAATAGAGTTGAAAACAAGATTCCACCCCATCTCCAAACACTCATGTGTTTTCCTGACTAATATAGAAATGAATATTAATTTTCAACTTCCTGGAGAAGGCCAAGAAAGACTTATAACTTGCAAATATCACAGAACTCAGAAATGGGTAACACCAAATCATCAGAACAAAATGTAGGTTGACTAATGTACATGTTTGTTTTCAAGAGGTGAATATGAACATTGACCCTAATTTTACAAAAGAAGAAATACATATAGCTAATAAGCACATGAAAAAGTTCTAACTCATTAGTACCTAAAATAATACAAATTAAAATAATGTTCAATTTTTTGTCCATTAGGTTAATCATTGTTTCTTAAACTGACCCAGGGCACACAAGACTCCCAAGAAACTAACTAAAAGCTTCATTGAGAGATTAATTCACAATAAAATGTACAGGTTACACAAGGAAATGCAAATATCATAGGGACAAGATAACAGAAACAAAAAACTAAATGATAAATTGAAATATGTTTAAAAATATATATTTAAAGAGATCAAAAAAAGGAATAAAAACCGCATTGAAAAAAATATTCTAGTATGTGCATGAGTTTGTTAGGTCTGCCATAACAAATACCACAGACTGGGTGGCTTAACCAACAGAAATTTATTTTCTCACAGTTCTGGAGGCTAGAAGTCTGAGATCAAGGTGTTGGCAGGTTTAGTTTTTCTCCTTGGCTGCCAAATGACCACCTTCTTGTTGTATATTCTCATGGTTGTCTCTCTGCATGTGTTCATGCCTGGTATCTTAACTTTTTCTTACAAGGACACAAGTCATATCAGATTAAGGCCCACTCATATTACCTCATTTTACCTTAATCATCTCTTTAAAGGTCCTGTCTCCAAATGCAGTCACATTCGGAGATACTGAGAGTTGGGACTTCAATATATGAATTTGGGGGGATGGGGACACAATTTAGCCCATAAAAGTACAGAAAGGAGAAAAACGATGATTTTAAAAAGAATGAAATAAAACTTATAAAAATGAAAAACATAGTCTGAAATTTAAAATCTAATTACTAGGTTAAATAGCAGAAGGTGGCTGGGTGCAGTGGCTCATACCTGTAATCCCAGCACGTTTGGAGGCTGAGGCAGGAGAACTCCTCAAGCCCAGTTCAAGACCAGCTATAGGCAACATGGCGAGACCCCATCTCCACAAAAATTCTTTTAAAAAATTAGCCAGGCATGGCATGTGCCTGTAGTCCCAGCTTCCCAGGAGGCTGAGGCAGGAGGGTCCCTTGAGTCTAGGAGTTCCAGGTTACAGTGAGCTATGATGATGCCACTGCACTCCAGCCCGGGCAACAGAATGAGACCTTGTCTCTAAACAAATAAAAAGCAGAAGGTCAGTTCACAGTACTCAAAAGAGAATTAGTAAACTGGAAAACATCTGCAGATAATATGTTATATGCACAGAGAGATACAAAGATGGAGAATAAGAAAGAATGATTAAGAGAGAATAAGAATAGGATGAGATGGTTCAATTTATGTCTCACTAAAATTCCAGAAAGAATGTTATGAAAGTGCATGAAAGGCAGTATCTAAAGAGATAATGGTTGAGAATTTTCCAGAATTCAGGAAACATATTAATTCTAAAATTTGGGAAATAAACTCTAGGTAAGATAAATTAAAAGAAATCGACATCTGGATGTATGCAGACCTTCAAACACAAAGAGATCTTAAAACCAACTGTGGCAGGGAAAAAAATCACTGTCTACAATGGAATAAAAATTATAAACATATCAACAATAATAGATGTCATAGGGCAATATATAATATCTTCAAAGAGCTGAAGAAAAGTAATAGTTTCTAACTGTATATCCAGTTATGCAATCATTCAAATAAGAAGGGAAAAGAAAAACAAAACTTAGATGTATTTATAACAAAAAGTTAATCATGGTTACTTTTAAGTACACTAATTACAGATGATTTTTATTTCTTCTTTATATTTCTCTGTATTTTCAAAAATTTCTGTAATGAATTGCTTTTAACCTCTATCATTTTAACATTAACAATGAACAGTCAAACAAAAAATGTTTAAATAAAACATATGCATATTTGTTAAGACAACTGAATAAAGAATAACTTTATAGTCATTTTCTCCACTTCAACCAATAATTTTTCTTGGTTTGTTACATCTTAGAGCCCATTAGTATAAATACCATTCATCTGAACACTCTTCACTCCTTTCCAATAAAATGTGTGACCAAACAATGACAATTTCAGACAAGAAGTGGGAGAGCAACTTAAAACTCAGGTATAGCAGAATTGTAAAATTTTATAAACAAAGTATTATTGAACCAACAAACATAAAACTTTTGATTTGAAGCATCTGCTCTGGCTCTCCCACTGGAGGTTTGTTCCTCCAGCACGGGCCTATCGTGTCAGCAGTCACAAGTGTGGCCAATGGGCCAAAGCAGGAATCCTGTTGGGATTTCATACTCAGTTAATCTTAGCTTGTATTAGAAATTACCTTCTTTTAATCACCTTAATTTTCAGTTTCCAGCATTTGCTTACCAACATCTTGATTACTTTTTATTAACATATCTGGCACTAATTATAAGCTGAGTGTTGTTGCTAATTTGTTCCTTCCAAAACAATACTCTATACACAAAATGACATTTGAAAATAAAATCAGTAAGAAATAATCAAGCCACAATTACATTTTACAAGCACTTTTAAAATGAATAATTATCACAGTTAACATCCAAAAAGTTATGCTCTTCATTATATTATAATTTCTTAAATTTGGGATAATTATCAGAATATGACATGATAAATAACCCAGCCATTTTGTCTTTCAGCATTTCTTTGGAATAGGCCATATTTTTTAAAAAGTATATCATCATTTTTGTCCAAATATTAATTTCATATAAATATAAACCTTTGACCTTGTAATTGTCAATGTTTCATTGCAACTTTACTAGCATTTGGGCTTTGGCAGAATCCTGCTGTTTTCCTTGCAATAAAATGACTTTACTTGGTGAGCATAGAAGATGACGGCTTTAAAAATTCTCTAATCAATCTATAAAGCACTCTTGAGAATTTCAAGTAATCGTTTGAATTCTTTGCATGCAGAGATCTGTAAGGATTTATAGACATTTTCCTCTCATTGTTTTCTATCAAATTATTCCCAGTTTATTAATTTGCAAACTTTATTCATGTTGGGTAAGTATGAAAAAAAATAATCTCAAAGGGAGAAGCTTCAAATAAAGCCATCACACATAGGAACTTATTTCAGCTCAAAGAAATTTCCATTGGAAATGCTCCTATTTTGTTGATATTTCTTTAAAAGTCTTTTTCTCCTCTAACATTTAATGGAATGTATTCATTTTGAAAATAAAAGAAGACATTTCAGTATGTGCATTGAACGAACATTCCATTTTGCATGACTGAAGAAAAATAAGATTAACAAAGAAATATTAATAGATTGTGACAGAATACTCTCCCCTTACCTCTTCAGACAAAACATCTGCGTAACAAATGATTTGGTTCGAACTCATGGCATTGCATCTAAATTATTTCAATGCCTCTTGTGATTGTTACTGGTTCCTAAAAGGGTCTATCAATAAGAGAAATTTATGTTCTAATTTCTTCCACCCCAGAATTCAAATCTTTCCCCTAAGGTCATGATTTTCTTTAAGTCACAAAGAAATGTTAGTAAATGCCGATGAAAAGAAATTAAGTGCAGTGGAAAGAGCCAGGTGTTCATTTCCTGATTAAAACACTATGTCAATGTAGTATAGTAGTCATGGTATACCTTTCAGATAAATCAGGCGTGGGAAAGCAGTGCTATACATTTAATACCCCCTAGTTCTGATCATTCTGGTTTCACATGCTTATGGGAGGCTATATGAGTTAATAGAGTAGCTTTCAAGTTTAAAAAGAAAAACAATTCATGGCAAGAATTCTATTATGCATTGTGATCCAACACACAAAAACAAATACAGTGTATGAAATAGTACCTATCCTTAATATGTACCATTACTGATATTTTGTATTCTGTTCTTTTTTTTAATGCTTGTTGAGTCCCACAGACTGGAGCGCGAATTGCTAACAGAGACTTTGGACAAGTTATTTACCCTCCCTGCATCTCAGTTTTTTCCCTCCAAGTTTACAAAATTATGTGGTATATTAATTAACATGTAAAGTACTTGGCAAAACATGAGCTCTTGATGTATGTTAATTCCCTCCTGTCCACTACTCTTTTTACTTTATATAATGTCAGTCCTCATATTATTATGACCAAAACAAAAATTAAATGCATCAAAAAAACAAAAATAAATTTACACACAAACTGTGATAGATGGCTACAGTGTATTATACCTCCCTATACCTGTGACTCTGAACTGTCCTCTTCCTCACCAACCGTGGGCTTGGCCACATGACTTGTTTGACCAATGGGATATTAGCAAACATGACACAAGCAGACACTTAAAGATTGCCTGTGCATTGGGACTTGCCCTCTTGGTGCCGGGAACTCTCTCTTGCTACTTCTGGAATGCTGCCACCACGTGAACAGTCGGCACAAGCGTGCTGAGATTTGCAGTCCAGCCAACAGCCAGAACCGGCACACATGTGAGTAAGGCCATCTTATTCATGTCAGACAACAGCTGCTTGAGATGGGCAAAGAATACCCAGCCAAGCCCAGCCTGAATTGCTGACCCACAGATACATGAGCAAATAAAATGGCTGTTGCTTCAAGTTACTACATTTAGATGGGGAATTATTATGCAGCTCCTTAAACTGCACCATATATATTCAAATTTGTAGTAAGAATTTAAAAATTAGATCTGTTAATCTGCTTTAGAAGCTACAAATTAAGAAAATCCTTGGCCAGGGAAAATAGGGTAGCATAAGGAAAGAGTCAAAGGACTTTTTTTTTTTTTCCAGGAAACTTATATAGCTCAAGTTTTTGATGGATAAGCTCCTAAACAAAATACATAATGCGTGAACACTCTCTACTTTCTGTTTGGCAATATCACCGAACATGTCAAAGAAGAATCATTCTATTCACAGTTTACCTCCCAGGAGAGACTGTGACTGAGAAATTTAGGGTGTGATTTTTCCTGAAGGAGAGAAGCATATGAGATGATTTTAAAAAGGAAAATGAGGTCTTTTCCCAGAATGAGCTAAGGGGAAAATATTAAGATGTCATCTCAAAAACTTGTCAAGTACATACTGGGAAGTAGATAAAATAAATAATTAAACAATGTAGAAAAATTAAGTAAAAATAAGTTCACTATCAATTTTTTTAAAAAGGCTTCATCACTGGTCTTCCTGAATAATATATAGAAGCCTGATCAAAATTAGCAATTTTTAAAAATTTTTTATTTTTAATTATTGTGGTTACATAATAGTTGTATATATTTATAGGGTACATGTGATGTTTGACACAGGCATACAATGTGGAACTATCAAATCAGGGTAATTGGGCTATCCATCATTTCTTTGTGTTAGGAATATTCCAATTCCACTCTTTTAGTTATTGTAAAGTATACCATAACTTATTTTTTACTATAGTCATTTTATTGTGCTATCAAATATTGTTTATTCTATCTAACTATATTTTTGCATCCATTAACCATCCCCACTTTATCCCTTCCTTCCTGTGACCCTTCCCAGCTTCTGGTAACCATCAATTCTACTCTGTCTTCATAAGGCCAATTGTTTTAATATTTAGCTACCACATATAAATGAGAACATGTGAGATTTCTCTCTCTGTGACTGGCTCATTTCACTTAACATAATGTCCTCCAGTTCCAATCATGTTGTTGCAAATGATAGAATTT
Organism: Daubentonia madagascariensis; assembly: GCA_023783475.1. Lineage (NCBI taxonomy): Eukaryota > Metazoa > Chordata > Mammalia > Primates > Daubentoniidae > Daubentonia > Daubentonia madagascariensis. The sequence continues at coordinate 24,171,700 of JAKFHU010001244.1, read as the reverse complement.
CATTCTTTTTTATGGCTGAATAACATTCCTTTGTGTATATGTACCACAATTTCTTTATCCCTTCATCTATTGATGATGAACACCTAGGTTAATTTCAAATCTTGGCTATTGTGAATAGTGCTGCAATAAACGTGGGGGTGCAGATATCTTTTCAATACATTGATTTCTCTTCTTTTGGATTTATACCTAGCGGTGGGATTGCTGGTCATATGGTTGTTCTCTTTTCAGCTTTTTGAGGAACCTCTGTACTGTTCTCCATAGTGGTTGCACTAATTTACATTCCCACCAACTGTGTATGAGGGTTCCCCTTTCTCTACATCCTCTCCAGCATTCATTATTGCCTGTCTTTTTCATAAAAGCCATCTTAACTGGGGTGAGATGATATCTCATTGTAGTTTTGATTTGCATTTCTCTGGTGAATAATGATGTTGAGCATTTTTTCATATACTTGTTGGCCATTTGTATGCTTTCTTTTAAGAAATGTCTCTTCAGATATTTTGCCCATTTTTAATCAGATTATTTATATATTCTAGTTATTAATCCCTTGTCATATGGGTAGTTTGAAAATATGTTTCTCCCATTCTGTGGGTTGTCTCTTCACTTTGTTGATTCTTTCCTTTGCTGTTAAGAAGCTTTTTAGCTTGATGTGATCCCATTTGTCCAATTTTGCTTTCATTGCCTGTGCTTTGGGGGATATTACTCAAGAATTTATTGCCCAGACCAATGTCCTGGAGCATTTTTCTAATGTTTTCTTTTAGTAGTTTCATAGTTTCAGGTCCTAGATTTAAGTCTTTAATAAACTATTTTGATTTGATTTTTTTATATGCGAGAGATACGGATGTAGTTTGATTCTTCTGCATATGGATAGCCTGTTTTCCCAGCACCACTTATTGAAGAGACTGTCCTTTTCCCAATGTATATTCTTGCAAAATTAGCAATTTTTAAAATATGGGTACTTAATGAGAAATTTGGGCAATAAAATACACATATGGGATCCAGGCAAAAATAAATGTACCTTAAAATAAATAAAAGAGCTACAAGTCTGCAAGATTTGACTATAACTTGATCCAAGCTATTCTCTTTTTATGTGTTTAATTAGAAGGGAAATGGTAAGAAAAGAAGAGTATATGTGGGTCTCTTGGCAGCGTCCATGTTTTCCTGTACCTAATGTCAAGCCAATGTGCAGATTAGTTTTCCTAGCAGACATCTCCCTTTTGTGGAGATGGATACATTAGAACCTGATGTCATTTACCATTCAATAGTGCACTCATTTCCCTTCATTCAGATTCACACTCACCCTGAACCCTTCTTATCATTTCGTGTAACTCAGAGAAACTATTTAAGCTGACCCAAACATCTGGTTTTCCTGATATCTGTAGTCTCACCTTAAAGAATAAACTCACCTTCCCACGTATAGATAAAAAAGAAATGTTTTTATTTTTTCATTGACATATTGTAATTGTACGTATTTATGGGCTACCATCTGGTGTTTTGATACATGTATGTTGTACATGGGTCACTTCATGCATTTACCATTTCTCTGTGATGACAACATTCAAAAGCCTCTCTTCTAGCTATTTTGCAATATACAAAAACTTACTGCTAACATCACCCTACTGTGTAATAGAACAGCAGAACTTATTCCTCCTATCCAATTGTAACTTTGTACCCATTGACCAACCTCTCCCCATCCTCTCCTCTCTCCTCCCCTCCTTGGTCTCTAGTAACCATTGTTCTACTTTCCGCTTCTGTGATATCAATTTTTTTTCTTTTCGATTCCATATATGAATGAACATCTCTTGAAAAGGTAATTTTTGTAGTAGAACCCATTTTCTTCTTTATTGAGATTTAATTTTATGAGGCAATATTTTGCTCTATTTCAAACATTTATGTCTTCTTTTCCTTTCATAATATTAAAGAATTTTGGACTTGGTAGAGACATTAGAAGTCATCAGTCTTCACCGATCATTCAAAGCAGAAATCTCATCTATTAATATATTCTCCAAAAGTTCTTGTTTTTATTAAGCCCAAACTGATTCTCTATAACTGTGATCCATTCATCCTTTCTCTTTCTGTCCTCTGGCACTGCACAGATTAAGTCTACTCCCAATTGTACATAACAGCTCTTCAAGTATTTGAAGATAGTGATAATATTCCCCAGGCTAAAACCCAGCTTTAACAGTTCTTCAAATAAAATTGTCAGGAAAGCCTTTATTCGTGTGGTCTGGCCTCCAAATGAAAGCAGACGGCCAATGAACCCTTAAGAGTATGGACTGAGATGTGGTCAAAATGTGCTAGATATGGTCTGATACTGCAGAGTACTATTAATTTCCTTATTTTGGAAAACAGTGCTACCTGTGATTGCATTAGCTCTTTCAACAGTCATGTCATACTTGTGATTCGCATTCAGCATTCACTCAGCTGAAACTTTTAAATCTTTACAAAAAAAAACTTCTGTTAAGAGTACAACCTATATTTTTCTGGTAGACTTTTAACCCAAGTGTAGAATTTAAAGTTACCTCTAATTTTAATCTTAGTACTTTCAACCCATCACTATCCTAGAGATTTTTTGTAATGCTAATTGCTTTAGCTACTTCCCTCAACATTCTTACCATCATCCAAACTACTGACAGGCTGAGTTAAGTCAGGAGCACACCCAGAGCCCAATGGCACACCACTACATACAGCTGAGGGTCATCTGGTTGTTGGTCTTTTCAATGTATGCTTTTCCATGTCATCCTGAAACTTTAATGCTTTCTGCTTTTTTTCAGCATAAAATAATAAATTGCATCACAAAGACATTAGGTCTCCAGCAAAGATCACCTTTGTGTAATGGAGAAAGCAATGTACCCTGAGAGTCTGCTAATTCTTGGTATATAAAAGTTGACTTTAAACAGAAAAGAATGCATTTTTCAGACATTCTATAACCTAATTACCAAATTAATCCTATAATGAGGTACAGTATTATCATTTTTACTTTATGGCTAGGAAAATTTCATGTCGCTAAAACTGTAAGTTCTCTGGAGCCAGAAAGCCTGCATTTGAATTCTGACTGTGCCTGATATGATATGTTACATGACTGTCAGCAAACTACTTAATTTCTGTTAGTGGTCAGTCTCTCCTCCTAAGATTGTCATGAGCATCAAAAAAATGATACATATAAATCATGTAACACAGTACCTGGCAAATAGTAAGGTCTTGATAAGTGTTACCTATAATTATTATAGCCCAAAACAAGTGAGTTGGAAAAGTGGCAGAGGCAGGATTTGAAGCAGCGTTTGTCTGACCCCAAAATATGTACAGTCAAGGATGCATAGAACTAATTTTATTTTTCCTCTAGCAAATACAATTTGTCTTCCTGACCATACCCTTTGATACAATAAAAAACAAAAATAAGATTTTGAGACTAATAAAAGGAACAATGCAACCAAAGACATAGCCCAGTTAGAGATCTTATAGTGACAACTTGAAGACAAAAACCAGGGTAAGAACTAGGTCACAGAAAAGATGAGTTACAAGACAGATGAGTGGTAGAGCTCAAGGCAGGATATTTGTGAGGCAGCAACAAATTCATTTGCTGTCAAGTACTGAGGGCAAATGCTGAATGATATTTTGATTTGGGTAGGTTAACATATTGTCCTGGTTCTACATACCTCTCTCACCTTCCTGGGCTTTAGATTGCCCCCTACATTTTCATAAGTAAAGACTAACACCCAAGAAACTAAACTATCCATTAGCATTACACATTATAAACAGATACATCAATAATATTAAGGATATAAACAGGAGAAGATATAATTGTCTACTTCATGATTTTTTTAGTAAAAAAAATCTATTTCTCTGCTGTAGCAAAGTTGAGGAAGTTATGTGAAATACATGATAGCTGGAATAAAACATAAAACGTACATCTGGAACAAGGTATGGTAAGATAGAGGGACAGATCACAAATTTCAGAATAAAGAAAAATAAGAACAGAAATTTCAAGGAGCATTCTTCTCACTATCAGGTATCAATCAATCTAAAGTGCATTTAATCATTAAATCGTTTTTAAAAATATGTTAGAGAAAGAAGAACTCAGAAATAGAGCAAGTCCTCTACAAAATATACTTTTCAAAGAATTCCCAGCCATATATTCCTTAATTTTATATAAATGATATTAATATTCTCCTATAAAATGTAAAGTTTTCTGAATAAAATCAGATTTTAAAATACTGAAGTTTACTTAAAAGCCTCTAATATTGGAATTCAACTGGAGAAGTACAATCAGAGTTTCTCTGGAAACTGAAGTCCACAAGAAAAGACATTGAAGTGCCACAGCTCTGTGTCAGGTGAAATAAACAAGTAAAATGACACAAATAGATCTTTCCAGAGCCTTACAAAGGCAGGGAACTGTTCTCTTCCAATTGTGGCTTAAAGTCAAATCACTGAAAGGTAAGAAAATGTTACTTCATTCAATTTAATTAAGCTCGTCTTTCTTTGGTCTGATGACTAGAATGGTTCTATGAAAAAAGACTAAGTCAGGTACAATTACAGTCCATTAGAATTCTTGTTTAATATACCTAAGCTGACAAAAATACGCAAAATTATTTATTTTTGCTTCTGAAAAGTCTCACTACTCATGTAAATATTGATACATTAAAAATTTAAAGTCACTAAAATTTGGCATATGAAAATGGGTTATAATCCTGATTTAGGAATAGTCAAAGAAGTTCACCTGTAGCTTCCTTTAAACAGAAAGCATCGAGAGAAATATCCCAGTAAGAATTATACCATCTTGGAAATTAATCCAAAGCAAAGAATCCAAAATTGCTGTAGCAGCTTTGACACCAGGCCCTGCAGCAGTAACTATATGATAGTCAAAGTACACGCCATTGCAAACAGCTGTTGGCCTTAGATTTTCCAGTCAAATACCGTACAAATTAGTAACCACTTTTTAATATGATAATCACCACCTCTCTGGAGAAACAAATTAATAATAATAACAACAACAACAATAATGCTACAGGTGAAAGGGCTACATCACTTTACATTGCATGGAGCTACTTTCATATCTATCATCTCATGTGCTCTTCAAAACAAGCCTAAAAGGTATATTTTTCAATTTACAAATAGAAATTGAGGCTCAAAAATCTAAATAACTTGCCTAATACAAGAAATCTAATAAAAAATTCAAACCTGGGCCACCTTATTGAAAAACTTACATTGATCCAATTACTATCACTGTCCATCCAAATCCCCTAAACCTTGAAGGGCTATCCATTGTTCCAACTCTGAAGTCTCACTTTCTTAGCTCCTCTATGTGTGCTTGCCCTTTTTTAAGAACAGCAAGAAACATATGGAAAAAATGTAGCATTTCGCCGAAATTTTTATTTATATTAAAAATATTTCCCCATGAGGATAAAATATACAAAAGCATAGGAAAATAATAACAAATGTAGAATAACTATAGGAAAACATCTCAGGCCCATGTCCCATTTATGCTCACTATAGTCAAAATGGCCACAGATGACCATTTCTTTGCACTGCTGGGGGGAGGAATGCCAGGTTCAGTTATGTGATGTACACAGGGTTTGAATTTTTTGCTATGCCCACATTAGCACCATCCCTGACCAAGTGAGCTAAAGCAACACTGGAACCAAAATAGAAAACTTATTCCACCCAGCCAAGTCTGAAATTAGAAACTTCAGACTATACTTATCGAGGGATTTATGTGAAATAAAAAATACCTTAATGTTATTTTTTAAAAGTATGCATCTATCCCTTGACTCAGAGTAACAACTTCTGGTTATAAAGCATCTTTGTAGTTTTTTCCTATTCATGGAGAAATGCTGGTAAAATACGATGTGTGAGATGAAAAGTTTTGAAAGTCTGACTGAAGCTAGAGGGGAAAAAAGTAGAATATCACTAGTAAACAGTTCTATAGACACATCACTCCTAGAAAAGTCATTCAAAATGCATATGTAATTAATGTGTGGTCAGTAGTGTTACTTTTGAAGGATACTGTAGACCACTGAAGCATTTATAAGATTTTCCTATATGTGTTGGTCATTCATTATCTGGAAGCAATTTAGAATTATGTTCTTTCAGTTCACTTCAGTACCATTAAAAATGGCATCTTTATATGGTGCTAAGTAATACACCTGTTGGCAATAAAACCAAATCAACAAATATTTACTGAGCCACTTATGTGCCAAGTAGACACCACACAAGGTGATGTCAATACTGAAGCAAAAAACAAAAAAAAAAAAACAAAACAAAACAGACACAAGCCCTGCCTGAATTGGTCAGAAGAGGCTAAATAATGCTGTGATAACAACCAATCAGAAATCTCAGTAGTGTAATACAACAAACATTTGTTTCTCACTCCTGCTATATGTTCCATACAGGTCTGCAGGGGCTCTGCTCTTTCAAGGACTTGAGCTGATGGAGGCTCATCACACTGAAACTACAGCATCTGAAACATGTGGTCTCCTCAGTCACCACAGCAGAGTAAAAGAACATAAAGAACCATGCTGGGAAAAAAGGACTTGGGACAACAAATGGCACACATCACCTCTGGTTACAATCACAAGCTATACCTAACTACAAAGGATTTCAGTATGATAGAAATAAAATCTTCTCTGTATTCAGGAAGGACAAAAGAATCAAATATTGGTGATCATTAGTAAAACTGCCTGCATAAAATGCATAATTTGATGGAAAATACATACAAGTAAAAAGGCAATTAAAATACAACGTGAGTGATGTCAACAAGATGGCAGAATAGGAAATCCTGGACTCTGCTTTGCCCCATGGACACATCAATTCAACAACAATACACAGACGAAGTTCCTTTGTGAAAAACCCAGAAACTAGCTGAGAGGCTCCTATACTCTAGGAGAGCAAGAAACCAGACAAATCAAAGCTGGTAGGAATATTAGAGACACTCTCTTGCCATAATCCTTACCCCCAACACAGGGCTTTACAATCAGGACAAAACCCTCAGGTCTCAGCTTCTCTCTGGAAAGGGAAAGAAAGGACTGGACAATACATCTAACATTCTGATTTTTCTGAAGGCTGCCTGAGGCACTCGCTTTTGTCTTGCCTGTTTTGGAGCAGTGACAGGACCTGGCATATTCTAAATGCCTGAAGGCCACTGAGAACAAAGATGGTGGTTTGAACTAGCACATTAACACTCACCACAGTCCCTCCCCTGGACCAGCACAGAGAAAGCAGGTGAAAAATTTCAGATCCCAGCTTCTCCCAGGAAAGGAAAAGAGATACACTGTGCACTCAACACTGCAACTTTTTCAGGAGCTGCCCAGAGAACTAGCTTCTATATAGTCTGTCTTAGAGCACTAATGGGAACTAGCATACTCTAGATACCTGGAGGCTATTAAGAACGAAGATGACGGTTTGGACTAGCATGAAGTTTTGAGAAGACCTCCAAATCTCTGGCTAGGCTGATTGATGAGGGTCTTCTCAGCAGTCTGTGAAGACTGGAAGAGAGAACTATTTTGTCTAATGTGCAGATACCAACAAAAAGAATCAAGGGAAATGAAGAAAGAGAGAAACATGTTCCAAACAAAAGTATAAGATAAATCTCCAGAAACTGACCCTAATGAAACAGTTATAATAAGTTACCTGACAGAGAATTAAAAATAACTGTCATAAAGATGCTCAATGAGGTCTAAAGAACAATGCATAAACAAAGTGAGAATTTTAACAAGGGATGGAAAATATTAAAAAGTACCAAACAGAAATCATGCAGCTAAAAAATATAATAACTGAACAGAAGAGTTCATTTAAGGAATTCAACACCAGACTAGGTCAAGCAGAAGAAAAGACCAGAAAACTCAAAGACAAATCATTGAAAATTGTGAAGTCAGAGGAGCAAAAAGAAATAAGAATGAAAAAGAGTGAAGAAAACCTACAGGACTTATGGAATATCATCAAGTGCACCAATATATGCACTATAAGAGTTCCAGAAAGAAGAAGAGAGAGAGAAAGGGGAAGAAAGCTTATTCAAAGAAATAATGGCCAAAACCTCCCCTAATCTGGGGAAGAAACTGGATGTCCTGAGCCAGGAAGCTCAACAGATCCCAAATAAGAGAACTCAAAGAAATTCACACCTCACGTAATGAAATTGTCAAAAGTTACAGACAAAGAGAATTTTTGTAAGAAGCAAGAGAAAAGCAACTTGTCATGCACAAGGGAACCATTGTAAGACTATCAGTGGATTTCTCAGCAGAAACATTGCAAGCCAGAAGGGAGGGAAATGATATATTCAAAGTGCTGAAAGAAAAAAATTACCAACAAAGAATGCTATACCTGGCAAAGCTGTCATTCAAAAATTAAGGAGCAATAAAGACTTTCCCAAACAAAAGCTGAGAGAGTTTATTACCACTAGACCTGTCTTACAATAAATGCTAATGGTAGTTCTTCAAGTTGAAATGAAGGGACACTAAATAGCAATACAAGAGCAAATGAACGTACAAAACTCTTTGATAAAGGGAAAGATATAGACTAATACAGAATGCTGAAATACAGTAATAGTGGTGGGCAAATCACTTTTAATTCTAGTATAAAAGTTAAGGGACAAAAGTGTTAAAAATAACCATCTTAAAGTATTTTAATGATCACATAATATAAAAAGATGTAAATTGTGACATCAATAATATAAAGTGGCAGGGGACAAGAAAAGGTATAGAGTTTTCATATATGATTGAAGTTAAGTTGTTATCACCTTCAAATAGACTGGTATAATTATGAGTTGTTTTATATAGCCCATGGTAATTATAAAGAAAATACCTGTGGATGACACACAAAAGAAAAAGATAAAGGAATCAGAGCATATCAATACAAAAAAAAATCAATAAAACACAAAGAAAGACAGTAAGAGAGAATATGAGGGGCAAAAGAATTACAGGACACACAGAAAGCAATTAACAAAATGGCAATAAGTCCTTCCCTATCAAAAATTATAAATGGGCATTTCTTCATATGTTTTTTTGCCATTTGTCAATCTTCTTTTGAAAAACTTCCGTTCATGTCTTTGCCCACTTTTGGGGTTGTTTGTTTTTTCTTGTTGATTTATTTGAGTTCTTTGTAGATTCTGGACATTAGGCCTTTATTGGATGTATAGTTTATGAATATTTTCTCTCATTCTTTAGGTTGTCTATTTACTCTGTTGATTATTTCCTTTGCTGTGCAGAAGCTTTTTAATTTAATCAAGTTCCCATTTATTTATTTTTGTTGTTGCTGTATTTGCCTTTGTGGTCTTAGTCATAAATTCTTTGTCTAGGCCTATGTCTAGAAGAGTTTTTCCTACATTTTCGTCTAGAATTTTTATGGTTTCATGTCTTACATTTAAATCTTCATCCATCTTGAATTAATTTTTGTATATGGCAAGAGATGGGGGTCCTGTTTCATTCTTCTGCTTGTGGCTATCCAGTTTTCCCAACACTATTTATTTAACAGGGCTTCCTTTCCCCAGTGTATTTTGTTGTCTAGTTTGTCGTTTAAACTCCCCAATCAAAAAATAAAGAGTGATTGAAAAGATAAAAAAACCAAGATCCAACTTTATCCTGTCTATAAGATTCACCTTAGATTTAAGAACACACCTAGGCTGAAAGTGAAGGGATGGAAAAGTATCCTATAAAAATGGCAGCAAAAAGAGAGCAGGGATGGCTATACTTGCATCAAACAAAATAGACTTTAAGTCAAAAATTTTCAAAAGAGACTAGGAAGGACATCATATAATGATATAAGGCTTAATTCACCAATAAGACACAACAATTACAAACATATACATGTACCTAACATCACAACACCCAAATATATAAAGCAAACACTGACAACTGAAGAGAGAAATAGACAGCAATACTATAATAGCAAGAGACTTCAATATGCCACTTTCAATAATAGAACATTCAGAGAGAAAATTAACAAGGAAACAGTGGACTGGAATAACACTATAGACCAAATGGACCCAACAAACATATACAGAACATTCTACCCAAAGCAGCAGAATACACATTCTTCTAAAGTACACATGAATCTTTCTCCAGGATAGATAGCATGTTAGGTCATAATACAAGTCTTAACACATTTAAGAAGATTGAAATCATTCCAAATATCTTCTCTTAATATTGTTAAAATGTTCATAATACCCAAAGAAATGCACTCCCTATCAAAATCTCAATGGCATCTTTATAGAAATCGAAAAAAAAATCCTAAAATTCATACAGAACCACAAAGGACTCTAGTCAAAACAATCTTGAGAAAGAAGAATAAAGCTAGAGGTATCAAATTCCTGTTTTCAAAACATAGTACAAAACTATAGTAATTAAAGCAGTGTAGTACTTGTATAAAGACAGACATATAGACCAATGGAGCAGAATAGAGAATCTAGGAAATTAAAAACCCATGCACATTTGGTCAACTGATCCTCAACAAGGGTGTCCAGGATGCACAATGGGGAAGAACTGGATATCCACATGCAGAAGAATGAAATTGGAACCTTATCTTACACTGTACATAAAAATCAACTCAACATGGATTAAAGAACTTAAACATAAGACCTGAAATTGTAAAACTTCCTGTAGAAAACATGCAGGGAAACTACATGATTCCTTGGGTATGACACTAAAAGCATGAGCAACAAAACAGACAAGGGAACTATATCAACCTAAAAAGTTTCTGCACAGCAAAAGAAACAATTAACAGAATGAAATAGCAGCCTATGGAATGGGCAGAAAATTTTGCAACCCACATATCCGATAGGGGGTTAATACCCAAAATATAAAAGGAATTCCTTTAACTCAGTAGCAAAAAAACAAATAACCCAAGTAAAAATGGGCAAAGGACTTGAATAGATATTCTCCAAGAAGACATACAAATGACCCACAGGTGTATAAAAAGAGGCTGAACATCACTAATTATCAGGGAAATGCATACCTAAACCACAATGAGATGTCACCTCACACCTGTTAGGATGGCTATTATCAAAAACAAAAAGACAACAAGTGTTGGCGAGGATGTGGAGAAATTAGAACCCTTGCATGCTGTCGGTGGAAATGTAAAATGGTGCAGCCACTGTGGAAAACAGTTCAGAAGTTTCTCAAAAAATTAAAAATAGAACTACCATATGATCCAGAAATCCCACTTCTGTGTATATATCTGAAGGAAACAAAATCAGTATCTTGAAGAGAAGACATCTGCACTCTCATGTGCGTTGCAGCATTATTCACAGTAGAAAAGTTATGGAAACAACTTAAACGTCTATCAACAGATGAATGGATAAAGAAGTGGTGTGTGTGTGTGTGTATGTGTGTGCATATATATATATTTGTGTATACACACACACATACACACATATATATACACATATACATACATATACAATGTGTACATATATATATACACACACACAATGAACTATTATTATTCAGGCTTTAAAAAGGAGATCCTACCATATGGGATGACGTGGATGAACACTGCAGACATTATGCTAAGTGAAATAAGCCACAAAAGGACAAATACAGCATGATTCCACTTATGTGAGGTATCTAAAATAATCAAATACATAGAAGCAGAGAGTACAGTGGTGGTTGCCAGGGGCTGGGGGAATGGGGAAATGGGAAGTTACTAATCAATGGGTATAAAGTTTCAGTTATGCAAGATAATTAAGTTCTAGAGATCTGCTGAACAACATTGTGCCTATAGTTAACAACATTGTATTGTACATTTAAAAATTTAAGAGGATAGATCTCATGTTAAGTGTTCTTACCACAATAAAAAAAATAATTTTTATCCAAAGCATATTGGAGGGGAAATATAGTGTAGTAAATGTTATGATGTGGATGATGCACGGTGCTGTGGGAATACATGGAAAGAAGGAACATTTTACCTGACCTTAAAGTGTTAGGAAAATTTTCCCAGAAGAAGTGATGTCCAAACAGAGACCTGAATAATGAGTATGAGTTTTCCAGGGCATAAGCAATGAAAGGGTGGGTAAGGGATTGGAAGTAGAGGGGGCTGGAGGGATTTATTTCAAGACTCAAAGGTGAGAAAGAGAATCTTCTAGTCATAGAACTACAGGAAGTTCACTTTGGATGGAACTTAGTCTTTGGACAAAAATAACGACAGAGCAGAATAATGAGAAAAGCTGGCGCCATACTATTTGGAGCCTTATAAACCATGGTAAGGACTTAGACTTTATTATGAAGACAATGAAAATCCACTGAAGAGTTGGAAGCAAGGATACATGTGTATTTGTGTTTTAGAGCTGCAGTCCCCAACCCCCCGGGCTGCAGACCAAAACCAGTCCGTGGCCTGTTAGGAACCAGGCCACACAGCAGGAGGTGAGCAGAGGACAAGCTAGGAAGCTTCACTTATATTTACAGCCACTCCCCATCACTTGCATCACCGCATAAGCTCCGCCTCCTGTCAGATCAGCAGTGGCATTAGATTCTCATTGGAGCACGAACCCTACTGTAAACTGTGCACGTGAGGGATCTAGGTTGTGAGCTCCTTATGAAAATCTAATGCCTGATGATCTGAGATGGAGCTGAGGCTGAGTGGAGCTGAGGCAGTGGAGCTGAGGCTAGCGCTGGGGAGCAGCTGCAAATACAGATTATCATTAGCAGAGAGGTGGCATTATGGTGAATTGTATAATTATTTCATTATATATTACAATGTAATAACAATAGAAATAAAGTGCACAATAAATGTAATGTGCTTCAATCATCCCAAAACCATACGTCTACCCACTGTCCGTGGAAAAATTGTCTTCCATGAAACCGGTCCCTGGTGCCAGAAAGGTTGGGGACCGCTGTTTTAGAGGAATTACCACCACATGAAGATCGTGAACGAGAAAGAGCAGCTGTTGCAGTAATCCAAGGAAAAACAATTAGGGCAGGGAGCAGTAAGGATCGACCTAATTCGGTGGATTTAAGAGATATTTAGCAGGTAGAATCAATGAGCCTTTGTGATTCACTGCATGCATGAGATAAGGGAAGGCAAGAAAGAAGGAAGGATACCTAAGTTGCCTTAGCCACTGGGCAGACAGTGCTATTCACTGATACGGAACAGAGAAGGCTGCAAGGTAGGGTATGCAGAGTGAGATGGGTTCACTTTTGGATCATCGAGGTTGAATATCGTTGAGATGATCAAATGGATATTTTCCCTAGCTAGTATGATATTCAGCTGAAGGGAAAAATCAGGGATAGACGCATATGTTTTAGAATCACCTGCATAAAGATTGTCAATCAAGCCAGGAAGGTGGGTTCATACAAGGAACCTGAATAGAGTAAGAAAACAAGATTAAAACCCTGAGTGATGACAGTCTAAAGAAAACTGAAAAACAACGCCGTGGTTCCCTCTTATTCCCCATGGATGCCCAAAACCACAGATAGTACCGAACCCTACCTATACCATGTTTTTTCCTATACATACATACCTATGATAAAGTCTAATTTATAAATTAGGTACAGTAAGAAGAGACTAACAACAATAATAATAAAATATAACAATTACAACATCATGCCAGCATCACTACTCTCCCACTTTGGGGCCATTATTAAGTAAAACAAGGGTTCCTTGAACACAAGCACTGCGATAGAGCAATAGTTGATCTGGTAACCAAGACTGAGCGACTAACAGGCAGGTAGCAGACACAGCATGGATACACTGGACAAAGCGATTATTCACATCCCAGGGAGGACAGTGAGAGATTTCATCAAGCTACTTATAACGACTCTCAATTTGAAATTTACGAATTATTTATTTCTGGAATTTTCCATTTAATATTTTCAGATTGCAGTTGACTGCAGGTAACTGAATCCATGGAACGAGAAACTGGGTGTAAGGGAGAACTACTGCAGCTTGAGAGAAGAGATTAAAGAGAGGAGAGTGAATGGAGTTAGAAACCAAGGAAATAGAGCATTTCCAGAAGGCAGGAATGGTGATAAGTGCCAAGCGATGGAGAGACAGGTCAAGTAGACCAAAGACTGAGAAGTATCCACTAGATGGTTTGGCAAAGAGGCCACAGGTGACCATGTGGATTTTGGACACATGTAAGATGATAGCAAGACTCATGGCAAAGAGCAAGACTAAGACAGGTGCTAAAAGCTTTTGGCAATTGAGAGGAAACAATCAGAAGTTGTAGCTAGATGACAGAATGGAAGAAGTACAAGGGTTTTACATAAGAATGAGAATGTACTTTTAAATTAATTTTTAAAGGTTAAATCTGCACTGCACACTAACAATTACCTATCACAAAGAATATTTTGCTTCTATCTTTTCTTGAAAGCAATTAAAGGGCATTTTTTACTTCATTCTGTAAAGTGAAAAGATATTCCTATGGCTCTGTTTTGCTTTCTTTGATTAGTGGTACTGTGACATTACCAGCTGAAACAGTTTTATTGTATCTTTTTATGTTTCCGCTTGCAATATAATCCTTACTTCCCAAAGTAAAATTCAAATTCATTTCCTACTCAAGGGATTTACACATAAATCTATGTGTCACACAAAGCTCACAAGGAAGTGTTAAGTGATTTTAGTAAGAATTATTTGCTGATGTGCAGGCTGCAGTAAAAACTGCCAAGTCTGGAAAGAGTTTTAAATACAGGAACTTTCTCATGCCTAACTGAAACAGCATTATACCATTATTCCTAAATTAATGTGGTATATGGCACCTATAATCTGATGACTCTAAGAATTTGTATTGTGCTAAAGAAAGAAAATTTTTAAAATTCTGCAAAGGGTTTTAGCTACCCCTATAGACAGAATAGTATGAGAAGTAGCCTGGATTTAACCTTCTTTCAGTAGTTTTTTCAAGCTGAATATTTTCCTTCTTAGGACAAATGCTAAAAAAATAATAAGTTTTAGGCAACAAATCACATAATTATACAGTTGGAAAATAATTAAGATGTTACCTGCCAATTACTTTTTCATTTATCACAAGTAGAACTTTAAACCATCCCCAAAAGACAACCATCCATCTGCAGAAGAAATTTGACAAACTTCCTTTGTCATGATGCTTGCTTGATGTTGTTGAAAAAGTCAAACATGCCAGACGTTCTCCTTGGAGACTAATAAGTTCCACTCGGGTGCCATACCTACAGTTAGGCTAGTCCTTTAAACTGGAAATCAAGACCATATTGTCAGACTTGAAAAGAAACAGCTGGCTAAAATTCGTTGTTCTGCTTACTGTAAGGATGTTGTTAGGAATGTCACTGAGGATGTTCTCTACATTTTAGAGGGTCTGCTTTATGAAAACTCACAGGAAAAATTCTCTGGTTTCAATAAGAAAGATCAGCAGTGCCTCTCCCAAATATATGCCATGGAATACATGGTCTCTGTGCCTGAAATTGAGTCCTCTGTTTATTATTTGCTAATATTGTATGGGGCTGCTTTACAGCCTCCTTACCATCAGCATGGAAGAAGATATCCAGAAGAATGCAGGGCAGAAAATAAAATTAGTGCAGAAAATGAAGGACAATATAGGAAAAACTCCTACTTGTTATACACAGGGATTTTGTGGCCATCCTGGACATGTGTGTGTGTGTGCGCCTGTCTATTTTTCCCTCTGAACATCTTCACCACAAGAACACACTATTTTAAATACAATGTATTAGTTATCTATTGCTGGCGAATAAATTATTACCAAATGTATCGGTTTAAAACAGAAAGTATTTGTTATCCCACAGTTCCTGTGGGTCAGAAATCTGAACACAGTTTAGCTGGGTCCTCTGGCTCAGGGTCTCTCACAAGGCTACAGTCACCACGTCGGCAGAGGATACAATTATCTCACGGCTTGATCTGGGGAGGATCTGCTTCCAAGCTCCCTTGCACGGTTGAGGGCAGGCCTCAGGTCCTTGCTGGCTGTCTGGAGACAGTTGCTTGCCCCGTGGGCCTCTCCATAGGACTATGTACTCCCAATGTGGCAGTGTGCTTCCTCCAGAGGAGGGTCTCTGAGAGAGACAGCAAGAGAGGGCAAGCAAGACGGAAGCCAACATAACCTCAGAAGTAGCATGCCACCACTTTTATCAAATTCTATTCATTAGAAGGGAGCCCCTGGGTTCAATCTACACTTATGGGGAAAGGAATACTCCAGGGTTGGTTGGATTCACTGGGACCAACTCAGAGGCTGCCCATGACACAGTTACAGCCATTTTCTCACATTACAGGGACTCTTCTTTACTCCTGTTGAAATCTGAGGTGAAAAAAATAGGGCATGATAGGTTTGCCTTAACCAAAATGGAACTGATTTTAATTTTCTTAAACCATCATCATGAACGCAGAAAATGCAATTAAACTGGTGAATTAGTCCTTAACTGTGACAATTATTTTGTCAAACAATGATGCCCTTTCTGAGGCTTCACTACGAATATGGATTCCTATGACTTTGTTTGTACCTAGTAACTCATTGTTACTACAAATTTAGCCTGATACAAATTATTCCTGGAAAAGAGTTTTTATCTTAAAATAATCTTAAGATAATTAGTACTGAACTTGGCTGCAAATTTAGTCACAAATGGCTATGAATACTCAGTGTACTTCAAGGCCAAGATTTCCTTCCAGAGCATCCTCTTTCCCGCCTCATCTTGCTATTCTCTCCTAATGACTATAGGTATGGCGACTATATAGTTAAATTAGCCCTGGACGTTGCAGTCTATGCCTTTTCTTGTGTGTTATTATTAACAACACTTCCTTTCACTTTCAAAACTGTCCTCATTTGGATAATAAATTACAAAGCCATCCTATTTTTAGGTAATGTTACGTATTGTTTTTCTTTATGTCCTGGTTTTTATTAGGATTTGTTTTAGGAGCTGTGGAAAGTGGAATAGAGGGAGTGTCTCTTATCCTCTTCTTTTTCTGGTTGGAAAGGTTCAGAGAAACAGGAAATAGATATTGAAAGAGTGAAGAACTCATTGCTAACTATTCCTAATCTCTTAGTTCAAGCACTGGTGTACATTTGACATATATTTAATAAAAGGCTCAGACCATTGAGCAGAATTTGAACAGATATATTTGGCAAGGATAAAATTCACCTAAGAAAAACATCAAAAACAAAGGAAACAAAATCCACATAAAAATACGGGCAAGGCTGTTTTGACTCCCTCTCGATCCTTCTGGGCAGATGAGAACTTCCTGGGTCACCGTAAGGTTGGCAGAGTAACCCACACAACAAGTGGCTCCAATCTAAGCCAATTTACACAGGTCACAATCTTCCAGTCCAGTGCTTTTTCTGGGCTGTGATGGAAGACATCATATAGATACACAACCACGTGAATTACTATCCACCCTGACTTCATCCAAAATCAGGGAAATACATGCTACATGCAGTGCTATGCCCAGAAGCTTTCAAGATCAGGCTCGATTTAATTTTTTCTTTTTCTTTTTTTTTTAACTCAAATTCTTCCCTTCATGACCTCATTCTTTGCCTTCAGCAAACTCCTCTCCTAACTTCCCCAGAAGTAGCAGTTGACCTGAACACTTGTCTCTCTACCTCCTACCATTACCTCACTCACACTGTACTATTACCAGCGTGGGAAAGGAGCCCCATTGCCAGGGCAACAAAGAGGCGTACAAAAGTTCAGCCACAGTTGGAGCCTCTATTCTAATTGATCCAATTCTGACTGTGTTCTTGATTCATTTCAATTTTGTAGACATAAGAAGGTAAAACATTTTATAATTCCTTTAACTTATCATACATGTTTTGTCCATATCTCCATAAGGTCCCACTGACGTGTACCTTTTCTCCTGAAGTCACTAACTTAACTCATTTATTTCTATTAACTAGGCATGATATTCAAAGTATTTAGAACCAAAATAGCCTCAGAAGTACCAATAAGAATGGGTGTATTCACCAAATCAGAATGTATATAGTACTAGCTTTAGATAAGAACTGAACGAGAGCATACCAATCAGTCACCAATCAGTCCAGTGTCTAACTAATCTGGATACCTTATCTCCCCCTTATGAAATGGATCTCCTCTGCTCAATTATTGCAAGCGTGACTTCTGGATTGGCCATCTGATAGTATCACCATATATAATTGGATATGAATTAGATTTTAATGTGGAACATATCCATGCCTTCTATGTCAAACCATAGGAATAATGATTTGTCAAAAATCATTCTATATATTTCCTTCATAGGAAGAAAGACACTGTGTGTTAGAAGGTGGAGAAGGATGTTAAAGGCATCGTATGTAGGAAGAAGTAGGATATTAGAAAATAGATAACCACTTACTAGCTGAGGTAGGAGTGGTCCCATGTGGTAGTCAGTAGTGTTGCTCTTGAAATGTTTCTGGTTCTCCCCCTTCCAGGCCCGTGGTATGATTGCACTTATCACCCCCTTGTGCTTGGAAAGGGCCAAATGATTAGTTCTAATCAGAGCTGTGAGCAGAAGTAATGTATGTCACTTCCAGGCAGAATGTTGACTTACTACTCTGAGTCTTCCTGAGAGCTACCAGCAACCATCCACATTACAGGTGCTATTTTAGCCTTGATCCCAGAGGGAGGGTGACTGGAAACTGAGCCCTCTAGCTAACTCATAATGAAAATGTAGCAAGAGGAAGAAATAAACTTTGTTGTTTTAAGCCACCAAGATTTTTGGATTTGTTACTGAGACATAATCTAACCTATCCTGACTGATATATCTTAGTTTTAAGATCTTATCATTGGAGTCTCCTGTGTAGAATCCTAATTCTGAGATACCTACTTCAGTGGTTCTTAACATGGAGTCATAAACTCTCTCATATTATATACAAACTTTGGGAGGCTGTGGGGAAGAGGGCTCACAGTGTTCATTATATTTTCCAAAACTCCTGACTTTACGTCCACCTTATTGCTAATCCCTAAGGAATCCATGAGTTTAACCTATAACCACAACAACCTTGACTTGAATCCCCTAGTCCTAAATTCTTACCTTGTCTTTGTAACCCATCATCATTCATTATCTGGCTATGACAAAATGTGGCCATGACCTACTTCCTGAACCAGTTCTGGATACTCATTTGATCTCCAAGAGATCTGTCTTTAAATTATAACTGGTGATCGGTGCCCAACATAGGTGCTCAGAAAATGTGTTTTTAATCAGTGAGACTGAGATCAGAGAGAGAAACAGAGTCAATGGCTCTGGCTCTGTGTGAAACTTTGTTCCTAAGAAACATAAGGAGAAACAGCTATCATAAATTTTAATTAAGAATCCTCCCAAAGCTTGAAGGGTCTAGGTATTAAGTGAATTCTCTGGAAGCAATTCACCAAATGGGTGCACAAATCTAGCTTCTCTACTAATTTAGGTCATTAAATTTTCATAAACTTATCCTAAACTGACTCTCCTTTCGATGATGTAGTAAAGCGATAATCAAGGCCATTCTCTCCTCTTAAAAACATTTAAGGAACTGAAATTTCCTAGGAGCTCTTTCTGCTAAACCTTATATTTACTTGACATGATCTCAACTGAAATATCACATCTGTTGCTCCTTTAAGACCTGGCCTATGAAATCCTATTCACTTCTCAGTTTTATGAACTGTACATTCACATATTCTATTAAGATGCCTCTGTAAGGTTCAGAACCTCTGTGTTGTTACTCATAACTTTTTCATCATCAATGATTTATTTGGCATACTTAGGCTTAAGTTTGTACATCAAATTCTGTAATAAAATTAAAATGTTTCAATTAATAAATAGATTTTGTTCTCCAATAATGGATATTATATACACATATATACATGTATTATGTATAATAGTATATTGAATAATATATACTGTTATATAATATATATTATAACATATTAAAAATAACAGAATATACCTATTATTGCCATCTTGAAGCAATCAAATCTACTAATTTTTTTGCTAAAAGAATATAAGCATTTGATATGTGATATGTATATTCTTTCCTGTTACTATATAGGATGCTGAATAATTTATGCTTTGCAACATACTTAGGAACCATCTTCCAAATCTTTTAAAATATGTATTTTAGGGAGAGAGAATTAAACTATGTAGGCTACAAATACACATCAAAATCCAATACTCCTTTTTCTTTCTTTCATATTTTGCTTTTATTTTACATATCTTTTATTGTAAAAGACATAGCATTTTTTAATTAGATAAGGGTATGCATTTAATATGTTACTTAAATCAGCATCAGTCTTTGAGTATCCCACTTCTTTTGTGATTATTGCTCACTATAACCACCAACTTCTGAGCTCAAGTGAGCCTCCTGCCTCAGCCTCCCAAGTAGCTAGGATAACAGGGGTGAGCCACCAGTCCTGGCTAATTTTTTTTATTTTTTTTTAGAGATGGGGTCTCATTATGTTGCCCAGGCTGATCTTAAACTCCTGGGCTTAAGCGATCCTCCCACCTCAGACTCCCAAGTATCTGGGATCATAGACGTGAAAGTCACCGTGCCTGGCTCATGAGTATCCCATTTCTAAAGAACTTTAATAAGAACTTTAATATTGCAAATATTATGCTCTTCCAAGTCCTATAATTTCATGTCTTCTGACACTAACTTAATTAATTACGTTATGCACATAAGTAGAGTGTCAGGGTGCCCTAGTGGTAGCCCAAAGAAAACCGAAATAGAAGTTAACCAATTCCAACTTGATTCTCCCTTTAAGGAAGACACAGGCAGCTCACTTGAGTCCACCAGGAAAAAGCCATTATCCTCCTGACCTGGTGCCAAAAGCATAAAAGAGGTTGTAAACATTCCTAACTCAGCAGCAAGGACAGTGTATACAGCTGTGCTGCAACTGATGTTACCTTAACAGGGAAATATTTGAATAATGAAATGTTTTATGAATAGAACATTCTTTACCATTTTTCATCAATCCCTCAGGAATAACTATGGGGTTTTTAGATAAAAAATGGGATAACTTGTCACTTTCTCAGATAGTGCTGGGCCATGTCTTATTAATTTATTAAATAGACCATATAACTTTCGGTAAACCTTAAGCCTCACATACATCAATTTCCCATGTCTGGAAGGTAATTATTTCCTGTGTGTTCACCATTGGAAAGAAGGAATTGAGATGGAACTTAGATATATTCATTATTATGTGGTCCCTAGATAATAAACACACACACACACACACACACGCACACACACAAGCATGTACAAACATGGACCGCTATGTCATTAATTCCCAGATCATCCATAATTCCATCAAATTTTCCCTCTTTTTAAAAAGATCAAAATTAGCAAATAATTATTTACTAATTTTAGTAACTTATATGCTTTATTTCCTCTTCCAAACTCTAATGAAAATATTCATATTAGATTTTTGTATTTACTTTTCACTGATGAAATAAATTAAGAAACTGCTTATGTACATTCATAAAGATGCGTTCCAAAAGCATTCAAGCCAGCTGCCATATATTTCATGTACTAATTTCACTCCATAAGTATATTTAAGATTACATATTTATATATTATAGCATAGGAAATTCATGTTTATTGAAAACCCGCTGGTGCTGGGTATTCATTTGGGCATTTTGCAGGAAATTAATAATTATTATAATTGCATGATAATAATATAATATTATTGACATAAATTAGATTATTGTATTATATTGGCCAAAGTTATTATTATAGCCATTAATATTTATTGAGAGCTAAAATACTTGAGGAACTAAAATATATATTTTCTGTTATTATAACAGCTACTATCATTTATCAGAAGTTCATTATATGGTGGCCATCACATCAACTGCTTTGCATTCATTGTCCTCTCTGATTGTCACAACAACCCTAAAGTGAGTACTAATAGCCCCATTTTACACCTGAGGAAACTGAAGCTCAGAAAGTGCAGTTTACCCAGGATCAT
Source organism: Daubentonia madagascariensis (assembly GCA_023783475.1). Lineage (NCBI taxonomy): Eukaryota > Metazoa > Chordata > Mammalia > Primates > Daubentoniidae > Daubentonia > Daubentonia madagascariensis. The sequence goes on along the minus strand of JAKFHU010001244.1, from coordinate 24,149,873 downwards.
GTGGCTAAAGGATGTCAGGACAAAGGTCTATGCCTCCTCTACTACACCACACTGCCTACCATACAAAACAAAGTAAAGGGAACCGAGGTTAATAGCAACCTTGAGTTTAGTTTGTTTCTCCACTTTAGAAACACGCATTTCCCCCAGATTAATGATGATGATGATGTCAAGAACAGTGATACTAATAACAACCCTGTAACAACTCATTTCTAGAAAAAGAGGAAACTGTCTAACTTTTCTGCATTATTTTTGCCAGTATGTAGCTAAGATGGGGCCAAGATCCAGGTATTCTGATTCATGGATCAGAATTTTCTCCCCTTTTTAACAAGCTGATAAAATATTTAACGAGATATCTGGAGTGAGCAACTATGAACAATGATTGTAGTACATTTCTTAAGTGCATCAAATCAATGTCGATTCTGGACAGATAATAATGCACTCCCACAGAATAATAAGGATGCAACATTGATTATGTTTTTCATTAATATTTTAAAACTTCATCAATTCAGACAACACTAACTAAACTTACGATAATTTGGATATGCTGTGCTATTTTACCTTTGTACTGTCAAAATCAAGTAATGAGAAACCAATAATATTAAAAGCTGCTTTGTGCCCTATTGCTGCTTCCTCTGGCTAAATAAGTCTCAGTCTCCTTCTCTCTCTCTCTCCCCCCCACCTTCTTCCCTCTGCCTCCCTTCTTCCCTCCCTTTCTCTCCCCCTCCCTTCCTCCCTCTCTCTCTCTCTCTCTTTCTCTCTCTCCCCTCCCTCCTCCCCTTTGTTCCTTCTTTCTCCCTCCCTCCCTCTCTCTGGTTCCCCACTGGGTGGACCCTCTTGACCAGACTCAGCCATTCATTTCCAGCTTTTCTTCTCACCAGCCCATTCTGGGCAACCAGATCTGCCCCTTACTCCCAGCCTTAGTAATTAATTGTGCTATTATTGTGAATTAATCGTAAAAGCAAGTCAATGTTTAGCCTAATTAAGAGTGAAGCCAACAAATTATCTAAAGCACCACTCCAGCAGAATTTGCATGCAGCCTTGTATGAGCAGCCAATCAAGCTTCTCAGCTATTGGCTTAAGTACTTCTGGGCTTCATTAAAACTTACAGCTCAGCTCTCTTCGCACTCTGGCTCCTGAACACTGCCTCAGTCCTCCATCTTTTACCCATCCCTAAATGCAGTGCTTAATTATATGCATTAAAAATAATATTGTATCTCTTTCGCTAATTTACTACAATCCAAATTGATAGGTTTGTACTTTAGTCATTTTGTGAGTTTAGGTCATTTATAGTTTAACATTATTACAGACTATTTAAATTTTTTCTTACCATTTCCCAAAATCAATTTAGCACCTTTAAAAACAAAGGCACAAACACACAAACATTCCATCCTTAGAAGGAAGTTCCAAGTGCAAACAGGGGCAAAGGGCAGCCAACTTTCTACTTGCAGAGCAAGAACAAGTGAAAATCACAGTTCTTGACAGTAAAAACATGTACCTGGGCTCCTACTTCTAGATGAGTGGTGACTAGAAAGAGAAAAAAAAGTTTGTGCAAGGAGTCTGAAAGCATTACTGAAGATGTTGAAAATAGTGAACTTAGCAAAAAATTTTTGAAAAAAACTACTGCCTGGAGTGAAAGTTTGCCTTGAATTTTTCCCATTAAAGGGTAATTCAGCCTTGGGAAAAATAATGTGCTGAAACCTACACCTCTGACAATAGAAACTGAAGCTATAAATCAGAGAGTCTTTTCTGATACAATGTGTGGACACACTTGTGGACCAGAGCATTGGTCATTCTTTAAAAAATGAGGATAAATATAAGAGTTCCAGAGGCTAAGGCCTAAATCAGCTATGAGCATGGACTTTAGATCTTCAAGAATTTCACTCAGCACTCCAAGTCCATACTAGTCTCCCACTCGTTTATTTATCCTATTAATCCTTGCTTTGTTTTTGCTGCTCCCTCAATACACAGAAACCATGCATTTTAGATTTTAGGGAAAGTGTCCATTTGAAATATTCTCTCCTGCCACCTCCCTTGGTCCAATCGCCGTACTTGCTAGGTTACTCACCATGCTCAGACAGATGAGTTTTCCATGTGCTTTCTCACTAAAACTTACCAGAAAGGAGACAGAACAGAGTCTGTTCCATTTTCATTATATCCACCACCTAAGTCCTACCTTCCTTCTGTTCAGGTCCTAAATATGAACACCAATACTTCTTTTCAAAATTGCCTAAATCACTTTCTCTTATTTCTCAATTTCTCTGTCTGCGATACTTAACTCATAGATATATTAATTAATATTTATAATAATTCTCTAGAAAAGGCTTTGTATCAGGAAAAAATTGATTGACACTAGAAAACATCAGCTCTTTCATATCCTGCCCGAAATAGGAGGCACTCTTCGTAAACTTATTCCAGTTCGCAGAGGAATTTTTATCAGAGAGTCAAATGTCTAACATCCTCAGGAGCTACACACAATACTTACCACAGTAATACCAGAATAGGTCTATAAACATACAGATGTATACGTATGCATATAAGTGTTTATATATACTGTTATTCAAGCCTGTTTTGGAACATAAAGTTTATGCTTTAAAGGGGCCAAGCACGTCACAAAATAGTAATGTGCTTATTATAGAGTTCACTATGGGGATTTCTTCAAAAGCCCATTAGCAACAAGGCAGGCAAATATTTCAACACTAAGTTTCAGAATTTCAGAGGGGGGATGATTTCCTTCTTTTCCGAGGAGAAAACCCGTGATTCACTAAGAAAATCAGTGCTGAAAACATGCCTTTTGCTGCCATCAAGTGGCTCTTTTCAGAATATTCTTATGAACCTCAACCATGATGTGCCAGCTTAGCTTCCCCACCACTTCATTCCTGTGCATTATACATGGATCACCCTTTGGGGAAGAGGAATATTTGAAAAAACTAAGCAAGCCTTCCCTAAATTAGGGCTTTCTACTATGGATGCTATAAAAATTACACTACTAAGAAATTCTTCAGAAAGACAACTTCAGAAAGTGTCTGAAGTGTCCAAACACTAAAAATCCTTCCCAGCCCAATGTGACCTGGTCAGTTTCCAGTCAGTCAGTAAAGACCTCGACCTGGACTTTGCAGCACACCTCTCTTCATTAATACCATATAAAGCATTTCTAAATAGACTGGCTTTAAGACACCTAGTTGAACACAGAGGAAATCAGAAAATTTATTCAGAATAACTGTTAATTAGGTCAAATTCCATTACCATGGCAGAAAATGGTTTTGTGTTTCATTTCTATTAGTGTCTCACTTTTTCGAGACTTCATTCCTGTGTGCAAATAGCACAGCATATTTTACAGTCACTGCAAAAGTTCAACTGTGGTTACTACCTAAACCCCATTCTAATTTAGTAAATTCCTCTCCCTCTTTTCTCCTGTGAGTATCTTGCCTTTTTCCTCCCAAGAGATAGTTAATTAACTGATAGTATAAGTGAAGGAAAAAGGGCAATTGCTACTTTAAAAACAAAACAAAGACAAAATGCTGTGGCAGCAGCCCCTTCATATTCTGAGAAGGCAGCAACTCAGAGTATTGGTTCTCCTGGTTGGAAAATGCATTAATGTGATTTTTGTCATGAAAAGAAAAGCCCAGATAAATAAATCAAAGCAGATAGAAGTTGAGGCAAAAGAGAACTAAATTGCTGTACATAACAAAACAGAGGAATTCTGCAAGTTATTGGGGGTGGGGTGTTCCAGACAGAAGAACCTGAAAGTGGGAGAAAAGAAGAGCCAGGGATGTTTGGGGAGTTCTAAAATCCAAAGGAAACTGTATATGAAAACCACAAAACTGCACCTGTGGCCATGACATGAATTCCATGGGAGAATTTTCCCCCAGGGTCCAGTTTAAGTCAGACAAGCGTCCCTCAACGCCTGCCTGTGCTGGTGACCCCACTCCACCCTTCCTCTTCAACCCTGCGCAGCACCATCTAATGTGGGGACTTCTATTTCAATTCTCTCTTAATATGATCCCAAATCCTTGTTTCTGGTCTCTGCTTGAGAGTTAAAACTCAAGTCCCTAAGTTACTGCCTCTGAGCGTCAGTTCACAGGCTTACTGCCCTGGTTTTTAGATCCTTCTTCATTTTTGTCTTCTAGGGTTTTTCCCCAACATTTGAGTGAGCTCAGCTATGCATTTCAAAATAGTTTATCAGGCTGTATTATGTTTTCCAGCAGTTCTAAGGATTTTGTAGGAGAGGCTTCAGGTTTCCTAGTCTACCACCTAGTAGAAAAAGAAGTTGCTTCTAAAATGGCTAGATGCGAAACTCTGCCCAGGATCAGCACCTTCTCCGAAGCAGCACCCTCAATTACAACCTCAAACATTTATATAAAGATGAATTTAGTTTCCTCTTGGTGAATTAAAGAATAAAATAAGCCACTATAAGCAGCATTTTGGTGGGTATGAGGCGTCGAGGGGCAGAAAGAGAGTCAAAAGTGGGAGGAGACATGGATTGTCTGAGCCTGAGTCCCTTTTAGCCCAACCAGCTAACTTGCCTCTTGCCCTCTCGCCATCTGACTGCCTCTCAGCTTGGCTCCCCAGAGTGTCTAAAACCACAAAAGTTAGTGCATGTCAGGGAATTCACTGTAATGACAAAACAGGAGCCAGGCAACTTGACTTTTTATCAAGTCAGTTATGGCTAAAAATTCTTGAGGTTCTCATCTGGATAAACCTAGGGATTCTGTTCTCTGTAAAAAGGGATCATGGGACCCCAGTTTAGCCTAAATTTACACCCATTCCTAAAATTGGCACACACACACACACACACACACAGAGCAGACCAGTCTAGGGAAACTCTTTTTCTTCCTCTCTGAAACCCTACAGCCACTCCACACTCATTTTAGTCCTGAACTCTTCTAGTTTGAAAAGGAGTCCTAAAATACATGAACACAGGTTTAGCCATCATAGGAAGTCGCAGAAACCCTTCTGGGAATGGTTCTAGGCCAATATTCCCAGAGAAATCCATAAACAAGCACACGTTGGAATCCAGTGCAAATCAGATTCAGTGTAAAGGGTCCTGAATTCCCTTCTACCACCAGATATCCTCTGGTATAAAACCAGCTAATTGTGATGTCTGTGTGCTCACTGTTCTTTCCACACCCTGTGGTTCCCTGCCCTGCAGAGGATGAAGCAATATCTTAGATAACATGGTGTCTCTGAGAGGACCTCAAATGTTTTCTCAGTTGTATCCATTTGTTCTAACAACTGATTTTCCTCCAAGTTGACATTCCTATTTTGAAGTGTTCACTAGTTCAAATGATGTGTTTCATAAAAGTTAGTAATACGTCTTTTATAAATGGTGACTTAATTTTTTTTAATTCACTGTAATGACAAAACAGGAGCCAGGTAACTTGACTCTTTATCAAGTCAGTTATGGCTAAAAACTCTTGAGGTTCTCATCTGGATAAACCTAGGGAACTACAGTATTTGTTAGTAGAACTAAAGCATTTGTTCCTTGCTTTGGATTTTTAAAAAGTATAGCACATTTAAGACATCCTCTCAGTAGAAGATCCTTTTCCAACAAAGATAAGCCATACTGGTGAAGAGTTCAACAGTTATGTAAGAATCTGTAATACTGTATTTAGTCTGAGAATAAAAGAGAACCTCTTTTAATTTCAGTTAAGATATACATAAATTCTAGACTAACTGTTTTCTTATTTCTTGCACATACGTCCTCTTTCTTTCAATTTTCAAATTCAGCTTGAATGATAAAATACAGAGAAAAGCTAATAGGCATATGATGAATGAGTAACAGGGTCAACCATCAATCAGACCTGGCTGTATTACTAAAACCCACTTGTTGATAGTTCATCTCCTCTATTACTGTTTAAAATGGAGATTTAATTAGAATATAACTTGAAACAAGTGGCAAAATCTCTCTAGGCCTCAGTTTCTTGATCTGTAAAATGGAGATAATAAAAATACCTATTGAATAGGGTCATTCTGAGGTTTAATTGAGACAATTCCTGTCTGGTAGTAATGCTCAATAACTGTTAGCTCTCATTTTATTATTAGCTATTGAGTGCTTTACAGTGTACAAGGAATTATTTATTGCTGCATTTAATTTACTTTACTGCTTTCAAATGTGCTTCCTTCCTCAGAATAAACATTTCTGGTTAGCACAGACCTCATTAGCTCTATATAAAAAAAACAAACAGAATTAGATAAAAGTCAGCTTCTGAGCAAAATATATATTTTATATATGACATAACTCATTTCCAGCAACAGCTTAAAAAACGTAATTTTTACATGGGTCCCTTCTTCTTCTGGTCCCAGTGCTTTGAGTACACAAAACTTTGTAGGGAGACCTTTGGTTGTGTTGGGTAATTCCAGTCATTACCCATTCTGGTACCACAGGCACTGCTCCAAGGCTGAGGCATATGCTTACTAGCCACAGTTTAGATCTGTGACTACATCACTTCAAAATAAATAAAGCCACCATTCTAAGTCCAGAAAATAATTACAAAGTATTTTAATAACTTTCTAAAGCCTGAACATCTAAAATCACATTCTTGAATTTACCACTTGTTAGTATGGACTAAGTATAAAGCTTGTGAAATATCTTTTTCCCTTTACTATGTATCTCCCTTAATGGCAGGGGAAAAAAACAACAAAATTTTAAATGAGCTTCCATTTCCATATTGAACAGTGGTGGCCAAAATCTGTACATAACATCAAAACAACTGCACACTGTAGAACTAGATGACAATCTCGCCTAGCCTACATTGAGAAGAAAAATGTATTATCTAACTCTCTGATCTATTGGAGAGAATAGATAAAAACCTTCCTTGGTAACTATTTCAGTGTACAACAAATATTTAAGGTGGTTTATTATTGTCACTAATCTAATTTTAATGCTGTAGGCTAAGCCAATCTCCTTATATTCTGCCCTTAAAACTTACTGAGAGCAAACCAAGAGGAAATTATACAGAAAGACCAATCCTTGTGTTTCATTATATAATGAACGAACTGGAGAAAGTTAGAAAAAAATCTGTAATCCACTTGATAGTACATCTTCATGCCATGGTGATCTGATAAGTATGGATCACAATCTTGGATTTAATACAGGGTGGCCCACTTTTAAAACAACCCATTTATAACAAAGGTCTCTCTGTTGAGACTGTCAAGAGAGCACAATAAATGCCACCAGTATCAAACACTTTTATTTAAGCAGGCATTGTAGAGAAATGAAATTACAAACCTGGAGACCTTCATCTTAGCCCCACTCTATTAATCATGTGCATATAAGCTAATCAATAAGATTTCCTCATTCTCTGTTACTATAATGGAATTAACACCTGCCCTGCAACTACCCCATAGAAAAGACCTAAAGAATAAGGAAGAAATCTAAGTATTGTAAGATGTACACTTTTTGGAAAATAGATTCTAATGTTTAAGCCTCCTTCTGCACCAAAAAAGAAAAAAAAAAAAAGAGAAAAAAGATTCTAATGTCTTCAGTAAGAAAAATCTACATATTATCCCTATTTAGGTTAGAATATTTGTAAAGGAGATTTAGACTGCTACAAACTAAAAAATTCTTCTTGAATTCTTATGAGTTTCAAACATAACACTCACCACAGTAGTAAGGGGAAAGATAACCTACCCCATGTTCCCATCCATTAGAAGAATCGTGTTGTATATGTGAGAAAATATGAAGAGAAAGAGAATTGTGCTGAAGAACATTGTCATCCACGACCCATGGTCCTCTCGAAACATTTTTAATCGGAGCAACTGACCTGAAATACAAATATTATTAAAAATCAGTGCACATTGTAACTCAAAATTCATACACCTTTGCTTCATTTCAGTGAATCTCTATTATCTTACTATGTTTTGAAGTCTTGCCTTATGGGTAAAACCACTATATAATGTCCTTTTTGCTCTTTTTCAAATAAATGATCATGAATGAAGTCCAAGGCAACCCTCACATCACATTTCACACTAGAGTAAAAAGTACTAATGTGAGAATCTAGTATACAGAGACAGCTCATTATGCTGGCATGAAAACATGAGTTAGAGCACTACTACTTGCTATTTTTTATTTCACAAATATGTTTTTGGTTCATACTAAAATTACTTAAGGCAAATGGTAAAGAAGTTGTATAAGTTCTGTACCATTTCCTTTTGCTTTCATAGATCTGTTCCCAATACCAGCCAGATGATAAAAGCAAGGCCAACTTCACTTATAAAAAGATCCAATTATTTAAAGTACATGAAAACTTGAAAGAGAAAAATAAATTCTCAGTCATAAGATACAGAAGGCTTAGCTTCACTCTTAGCTAAAATAGTGTCCAGTCCCCTGCACAGGTACATGCACAAGTGTGTGGGGGAGGCAGTCCAGCATGTGTGGGTGGTATTATGCTGGGTGTGGCTCCTGGCAAAATGTAATTTCCATCCTGATGCCTAAAATTCCGTTTACAAAGACAAATGCTAAAATTAGAGAGAATGTTAAAATGCAAACACTTTAAGGAGGAAAAATATATTAAGATGAACTGTTAAGTAAAAATGACTAATATCAGAATTAGTCCAGAGAAACGTTGTGATTAATGGTAAAGAAGAGAAATGAGGGCACTAGTACCCTGAAAGATGAGGAATTTGAAAAACCATGGAAGTAAGGAAAAAGTGAACATAGGTCACCTTGGCTGCCCCCAAGATAAATTTTGTCTGTTATACTTATCTCTATTGCTGAGAAAGTATACCTAAATAATGATAAGGGAGATGATATGCATATAGAAACTACAATTAAAATAAGGTACACCTGAAAACTTACAATAGAAGTTCCCATGAGAAAATATTCCCTTTTTTTAATGATATGCCAAAGTTATGAAATATATATTTTTCTATCTGGAAATTCTCTCTCTAGGGACAGACAATATCTCTCTTATACCTTACTGAGCATAGGAAGGAATAATCTTTTAAGATTTTTAAATGCTAAACTTTCCCTTATATCTCACATTTATTAAAATAGCACTTTATTTTTTAAAACAGAATTCAAATGTTATTTTGCAAAATAATTCTTCATGGCCTGAAAACTTCACTTTGACCCTGACCACACAGATTACCCTAACCCCCGTACCCTGGTAATTTTGACCTCTCTCTTCAAGTGCTGCTTTTTTAAATAATTTTTTTATTTTTAATTATTATGGGTATATAATGGCTGTATAAATTTATAGCACTTTAGATTTTATTTAGAAACCAGGTGAAAGAAAAAATTACCCTAGCTAAAATTTTAAATGGAACAAAAAAGAGAGATTTAGTTCCATCATCTGGTTTCTTGGCCTGTACAAGAAAAGCAAAGGGCAAATCTCACAGTGAGGGGGCTATCTGAGTATAAAACTAAAGGAAGAATGTGGAAAACCCTATGCTGAAACAAATGATCCCAGCACTGTAAATCATAAGATTACAGAACTTGTTGATTAACTGAATCAATAATTATGGAAATCCAGGGATTTTCAAGCTTCCACACAACACGTTGACAGGAATATTATAAACAGATATTAAGCACAGAATGCTTGAGAGTAAAAATACATGCCATAAATATCTTAAAGTAAACTATAAAGAATGTGTATTCATTCATCAAACAAATATTTAATGTGTGCCTTTTACATGCCAGATGTGGTTGTAGGTGCTGGAGATTCAGTTGTGAGCAAGGCAGAAGAGTGCTCAAAGTCAATCAACATTTGAGTATTTAATGGAAATGTGAGCTTATTTTAGACTCATGGGCTCTCTTTGTTCAGGGGTCCCTTTGCTGAAGGTCCTTTCAACTTCAAACTGAGACCTCTTTATTTAATTCAATAGTTGATCTTGAAGAACTTCAAAGACCAGCAATTAGAGTTCCTTTAAGATTTAAATGTGAATTTCTTTCTTAACATATGCGTATGTCAAAAAAGTCACTAAGAGATGTACTTTAAAAGTCAAATAATAATGCTGGTGATTTAACAGTGCTTTGCAAATAAACCATTGTGCATTAACTGTACAGGGGCTGAAATAATACAAAGTTAGTAAAAAGAAATGTGACAGTACCATTTATGCTGTCATTGCCAGGCTCATTGTCTGGCACTAATTTCAGCTGTTAGAGTTATTAAAAACAAAATGGCAGATTAACACAGCTTGAAATTCACTGGAAGAGCACAATAAAAGTGCTGCAACATATTAAGTCCAGAATTGGTGTCACCCAAATGTTGAGTCAAATCGCATTATAAAAATTTCACATAAGCTACTTCAAGGTTAACTCAATGAGTGACACTCAAATGCTAGAAACAGGTACACATAGACTGCCATCAGTTTACTGCTCTCACCAACGACTTTGTCCACACAATCTAATCGAACCAAGAACCTTGGCACCACTGAGGATGTCATATGAAAATATACTGTCTGTCTTGTAGGGTGACCATATGTGTGGTTTGCCTGGGACAGCAGTGGTTTATAATTGTTGTCCTGGAATAATTATTAATAGTGACACCTCCCTTTCTTAAGTGTACTAGTTTGGAAAATAAACTATATGCTATTTTTCCTATAGGTCACAGATTTCTGAGAATTCTATAACACTTTCCTTTAGAGGAGTTTCAGGAGATAACTGACTGAAAACAATCCCATAGGTCAACAACAGAAGTTTAAAAAAAAATCACTAAGAGGGGTACATTTCTGACATGGTCAAAAATAATTTTTTTAAATTTTAATCATAGATATATTTGTAAATCTGAATGTATATTTATGTTATTAATAAAATCCACCTGGACTTTAGACCATCACCCTCAATATGGTCAAAGTGATTGGAAAATATAGCTTAGAACAATCAGAAGCATTAAGGTGGTTCCCATATATGTGATGGAGGTGTTAGAGGGCACAGGGATTGATGATTATGAATGTTAGCTAAAGTCAACTGAAATGGCCCAGAACTTCAGAATTTTTCCTGAAAATACAGTAGGTTTAGGACCACTAAGATGTCATAAAATTTGAATAAGATTAAGGATCTAAAAGCATATTAAGCAATAGGCCAGGCAGGGTGGCCCATGCCTGTAATCCCAGTATTTTGGGAGGCTGAGGAGGGAGGATCACTTGAGGCCAAGAGTTCAAGACCAGCCTGAGCAACAAAGCGAGACCTCATCTCTACAAAAAATAGATAAATTAGCTGGGTGTGATGGTACACACTGTAGTCCTAGCCACTTGGAAAGCTGAGGCAGGAGGATTGCTTGAGCCCAGGAGTTTGAGGGTGATTACATGGAGGCTGGTGAAGGCCAAGGTATCTAGGGTCATGGCTTTGGAAGTCGAGGTTATCAGACTGAGCAAGCCCCAAGGGAATGAGGCTAGCAGGGCAGCCACCCACCTCCATGAGGAGCACAATGACCTGAGTAGATCCCAGCCACCTTAGACAGACTCACAGTGCCAAAGAAGTGGTAGAAGACCACTACCCAAGCAGCATTAGGAGAAGGGGTGGAGAGGTAAATACAAGCTGAGGGATTTATTCTCAGGATCCAGGTAAGCTGTGAGACTTCTGTAAAACTTTAGTGATAGAAAAGGTGATCTGAAATATTATTAGTATGGTACTCTCTTCCTACCTTGTTAAGCAGAAACTCAGAGCAAGATCACTTTAATTTAGAGGAAAAAGTGTCGCATTACACATAAGACCCTGCCCAGGAAATATAAAAGACCAATGAAGGGGTACTTTCCTCAAGAAAACTCTAAACCAAAATTAACACCATTATCCATTAATTCTTCTGCTCCAAAATCTCCTATATATGATTTGACCACCCATACATATAAGAAACAAATGGAATCTGCAGTTATTTAAAGTAGTATATTTAGTTTGTTGGAGTCAAAATATAGTTAAAGGAAACATAGTAGGCATTCCATATGCCAGTAAGAATATGCTCCATGGTAAATAACAAAAACAAAAATGAAAAACTCTAAAACAAGCTTAAATTATAAGGAATCTTTGTTTATTGGCTTCCTTCTCACATTTTCTATCTTTTTTTCTCATACTTGTTCCCTAAACCAAACATAATTAATTTTATGCATACGATAAATGTTCAGAAAATAATGTAGATGTAGTTTAACTAAAGGAATGGAATGACTTCAAGCAAGGCTTGACCCAGCACTCAAACAATATTATCGAGGTTTGATTTCTCTCTAGTTCCAAGCTTCCATTTCCTCAGGGTGGGGTCTCATCTTAGCTGGCTCCTCTACTTTCTCCCCCGGCACACACATACACACCCGTTATTGTCCCAAGACAACTGTAGCAATCCTGAGGAATGCTTCTTCATTTTTGTCCATGGAGGAAAAGATAACGCTTTTGCCCTAGCATTTCCAGAGAAAGTCATGAGATTCATTCTATTTGGGTTTTTTTGGGTCCTGAACCAATCACCATAGCCACAGTTATGAAAAGCAATGAGTAGCTAAGCCTATGTCACATGCTACACACCCAGAGCCAGTTGAAACTAGTTCCGGCAACACCTCAATCCCCAAATGCAAGTTAAGTTTGGGATGGTACCGAAGCGGGTAGAGACGCAGAGGAAAGGCCCGTGGGTCCTTGAATCACTGCTTGGGACAGAGGTGCCTGCCATGTTTTTGGCTTTATGTGAGTGAGAAATTCAATTGGTCTGTAGTCATTATATATTTTGGAGATTTTTATTACTGCAACTAGCATTCTCTTACCAGATAAAAGATGATTGATAGAACAAATACCCAGAGAAGGCAAGAAAGAATAGGGTTTAAATGGCCCACATGAAGTCCTTATTTCCTTTATCTTTTTTTTATATCCCTGATTAGCTGCAGAATATGTAATAAAATATTTTTATTGAATGAAATACTGATGGGCAGATTCTAGAAGGAAAATGAAGACCTGCCCTCAAGTCCTCCAAAAGAAAAATTCTACAAGTAAAACACGGAGAAAACACACCTTTCTGGCAATGATGCACTGTCATTTTTCAGACTGCTCATCCTCAGAAGACCTCAGGCCCAACACTTTGTATAATTTATCGTCTACTGTGTGTGTACTACACCTGTCTATAAACTGTAGCACAGCAGGGACCATATTTGTCTTCTTTACCATGGTGTCTCCATGGCATGGTACCTAGCACATAGCATGACTTAAATATTTGTCCAATAGATAAAAAAAGAAGAGATATATAAACAAAGGAAAAAATAATAATCCATTGTATGGAATTTTATCTCTCTTGAGCTGTCTCCTATTATACCTGCCCTCTGAGCCTTAGCCCTTCAGTTCTTTAAGCTGCACCCCTCCCCTACTTTCTCCCCATCTGTTAGCCGCCTCCTGAACTCTATTCCCTCCTATTTAGCATAAAACTCCTGTTTCCTTATCAGACTTTTCTTTTCACCAACGCCCTAGTTTCCTGTGCACACTGTATTCATCTCACTCTTCTGCAAAACCCCAACTCTGATGTAGAGCTACAATTTGTATTCTCTGATTTTGGTAAACTGTTGCAGAAAAAAGTTACACCACTCGGTTGATAAGCCACTACATAATCATGATCCCCAACTTTAGCTGCTGTCACAGCACTGCACATTAACACTTGAATGCTTTTCCCGGTCCTTGCCAATTCAATTTCCCATTCTCCTTAACATTGATTTCAAATTTCACCTCCAAGCTCCTATTAAGCCCCTTTCACTTTCAGAATATGACCTTGGTCCCAACCTCAAGGTCATATTGTTTCCACCCAACATAATTTCCCTCAACTTCCTGCCCCCTCATATTCATCCACTTATCTACTTTCCTGGCTATCCCTACTTCCTTCTCTTGTACTTCAGAGGATGCAGTACTCCTCCCAAAAAATACCCCACTTGTACCTTTTTAAGACCACAGCCTCTCCTCTCTTGGGGCCTTGCTTCAGCCATCCTTTCTCTTCTTTGTACATCCAGTCTCTCCCTCTCTCCTCAATATATTTCCTCTGCCTCTTAAGCATCAACTCTTAAACTGATCCTAAAAACAATGTTTACTTGGTCCCATGTCCTTGAATTTCCATCCATTCTCCTTGTCTTCTCAACCAGACTTCAGGAAAGAAGTAATCTTTATCATACCCACCGAGATCTCACTTGCCATGAAAACACCCCACTGAAATTGTTCTGGCAAATGTTAATGACCTCCACCACTCCCAAATCCAGGAGGAATATACTGGCCTTTAATTTACAACATGCCTTGGCTGTGTCTGTCTTAGCAGTTGTTTACTTTGTCTCTTTCGACACTCCACTTCCCTGGCTTCCCTAACACCAAAGGTGCCTTGTTTTTTTGTTTGTTTGTTTTTTAATTTTCCTGATTATTCTATCACCATTTTAGGCATCTCTTCTTCCACTTATCTGATAAATGATGATGTCCCCATGGTCTGTCATCAGTCCTTATCTTTCACATGTCACTACATGATCTCATCCACTCTCATGTTTTAACATCCAGTATCTCCAGCACAGACTTTTCCTCCTGAGCTTCAGACTGGACAGTCAGCTGCTCACTGTCCTCCTGGATGTGCTCCTGGCAAATCAAACTGGATATACAAAAACAAATCCAAAATCCCCAAACCATAATATGCTCCCACCTTCAACCTGACCCTTCCATCACTGAGTCCACTCCTACTTATGACTTTATTATCATTTTCAAAATAACTCCAGGTAGAATTCATTCTGGGTTTCTTTTCTTCCTGTATATCTTCCATTTCAATCAACAATCCTATCATTTTATGTCCTTACATCCAAACTCTTCTCTTATAATTTAGGTTCTTATTGTTTCTTGGTGAGACTATTGCAATAACCTTCTAACTGGCCTGCCTTATTCCAGCCATCTCCATTTCAAATCCACCCTCCATATGTCCAATACAAATATGGTCACATCACCTCTTCATTTAAAGAAATGTTTCAAAGATCAACATTCCCCCATAATTTAAATCTAAGCTCCTTAACATGGTATACAAGGCATCACTTGATTTGACCCACACTTACCTCTCCTCTCTCACCCCTCCCTACCTTGCACTCTGTTGCCATCAACACTAAGCAGGTTGCTGCTGCTCAGCTGAACCCCTCCGCCTGGGATAATCTTCCTTCCTTTCCATCACTTAGCTAACTCCTATAAGCCTTAAAATGCAGGTCAGAGAGGATCTCCTCTAGGAACTCATCTTCCTTATTAAATATTTCATATATTGGAATAATCGAAAGCGCTGATAGGATGGACTCTCTCAGGCGGTAGTAAGTTCCTTTCACTGCCAACAAGGAGAAATGGCCACTTGCCAGATATCGTTTAAAGGGTTGGGTTACATGACTTTTAACATCCAGTCCTATTCTGGGATTGTATGATTTGTTTTGTCAGTGAGAGTTTAGTTCAAAATCTGTTAACTCAAAAGACTGTTAGTTCAAAAAAAAAAGTATTATTCTTACCCATTAAAAGAAAAAGTATTCCTCCTTATGTTTTATCTGTCATTGCATGCCTCTTTAATATATAAAATGAACCTAAAATAACACACTGATAACATTCTTTAAAGGCCAAGTTAATACTTAATATTTTAAATATTAGAATACTTGACAATAAATGTCAGCCCTATTTCATATGGCTGAAATAAGAGAATAAAAGATAAAATTCAATTATATTATAGCACTTGAAAATTAATGGAAATTCACTTCCAATCAGACTAAAACAAGTATATGAAGGATTCATCACAGATTTATATAAATTTATAACTTACAAAAACATGATATAATTTTTTTGTTTGAGGTTTACTAATTAAAAAATGGCAACAGAATAAAAATAACTGAAATAAGAGAATTATTCCATGA
Source organism: Daubentonia madagascariensis (assembly GCA_023783475.1). Taxonomy (NCBI): domain Eukaryota; kingdom Metazoa; phylum Chordata; class Mammalia; order Primates; family Daubentoniidae; genus Daubentonia; species Daubentonia madagascariensis. The sequence goes on along the minus strand of JAKFHU010001244.1, from coordinate 24,134,072 downwards.
ATGGGACATCAGTCAAAAAAAATTTTCTAACAAACCACAATATCATTATGGGGGTTAGGATATTCTAGTTAGATAAACGTGGTTTTATATAATAAGTACGATGTCATAAAACGTTTGTACTCTAAGGGCACCATTCTGTTAATATTCAGGTCAAATCTGTCATTTTAGTGTACAAAGAGAAATAAAAAACATTGAGCAGATGGTTATCATTCCTTATTAGTCATAGGAGCTTACTAATAAAATGTTTGTTATTCACTGAATTTGACAGAAAATCAAACATTGAGAATTGAAATATAATCAGATATAATACTAAAAATATTATTACAACGTGAAATTCAAAAGTTCTAGAAAGAAAGGAAAATAAAAGCATGGTTAGAAACCCAGCAAAAATGATAGCATTTTCAGATCTAAAGTTTAATGTCAATTTCAAAAGCGTGGGTACTAAAATAAATTTTTAGTAAAGTACAAGTCTACAAAATAAACACATGTTGACATAAATTATCCTCAGTAACACGGTAATAAATCTTCTACTTCATTGGAAGAGTCCAAATATTCTATTTTAACATATAATGTGGCTCTTTCCATTAAACCATTCTCAGTTTTAACTAACTTAAATTGCTTATTGCTCAACAGGAAAAAACATGACTCCAAAAGTAAACAAAAGGTATTCATTTATTACTATCTATTAATTTTCCTTTTAAGAAAAAACTAGCCATAAAATAGAAAGAGTGCCAAATTAACAGTACATCTTAGCTTATAGCTCAAGATAAGATTCATCAGCAATCTAATTTATGCATTCATGTAATATTATGCTCTATAATTTTGGTGGAATCAATTTGCTCTGTATTTTATAGATATGTATGAAGTGAAAGCATATTAAATAATATTTTTAAGGCCAAACTCATCAAATATCAGCAATTTTGTATTGTTCAACCTAATAAAAACATAACAAGCTATCATAGGCTTAAAACAATTATTTAAAAAATATAATTATTTCAAAATTTAATAATCAAAATTTTTTGAACCTATTTTTCTCATTCAAGTGAAAGTATAATAAATAAAATATATTCTGAAATGCTAGAGGTTGTTATCAAAATTTTGTATTTTGAAACGGGCAATGGGATAGAAAGGATAGTTCCCTATTCTTAAAAACTAACATCACTACTATTATTAAATTCTTACATCTTCGTCTTTATAGTGATACCCATTTTGAAAAACAATAATACACTTTTAAAATAGGTTTTCATTTAATTTCAGGCACTATACTAATCCAATCAAAAAGGAAAAGTTAAATTGTCAAGACTAATCCCCTGTGGGCTGATTTCCGTGTTGTGAACAATGCTGATCAGTCACCAGGTCGGATGCCAGCTCCTGACCACAGGCAGCGGGGACGGGAGGGGAGGGTCTGTCCTCCCTCAAACATAAACAATGGGGAAGCAAACCCTGGCCAGAGGCCAAGACTCTGCCATGTAACCCACATTTCCAGTATTCCTGCTGTCTGTACCTGTGCATTCAGGTCTCTTTGACTCGTCCTTTTATCCTGAATTTGGTTTCCATTCCCAGCTTTCCAGGAGTCCTCTCACTCTTTCAGGCTGGTGTCTTGTACATGCGAACTTGCTATTCTCTCTACCCATTCCACGTGTAGATTTACCAAAGATATTCATAACATACAAGTTTAAATGATAGATTAGTAGTATCAAACAGAGAGGTGTTCATTACAGTTGCTATGCTCTTTATTCCCCAGTAATACCCCAGGATAATGTATTTCCACTCCTTTTCTTAATAAACGTGGAAACCAAGGTGTAATGACCCACCAATGGTCACACAACAATTTTAAGGCAGAGTCCAAGACTCTTTTGAGGTACTTTAAGGTGAGTTAGGACAAATCTATCAATTATCATTTCTTTCAAGTCAAGAGAAAGGACCCTTTGGACAATTCTCCAATAATTGTCTGAGCCCAAATTCAAGTAGAATCAAAGGAAAAGAATGCAACAATCACTTAGGTGATCACTACCAAAAAGGGTGTATTACTTCACTTGAAATAAGCAGTATCCTGAAAAAAAAAAAATCAATCTCATTTCATGAAATCAGAGCAAAGTAACAGACTAAAAGTATTTTTATAAAAATTTAATGTTATTTTACATAAATTCTTTTATGAGGTAGTTGTTTTGTCTATTCTATCTAGATTTCTATGCTTTAAAAAAACTAGAAATAAATGTTATAATTTTAAACACTATAAGCTTTTATGTTAATGACAGTAACTCAAATGGTAAATTCTTAATTTGCTTGCTAATATTCTTATAATGAAAATATTTATTAACTGCATATTTGTTGAGTGCCTACTATGTGCCTGGCCAGTGCTGTATATTGTAAATATTAATGGTAAATAGGGAAAACACAACAAAAATACATTTTCAGGCATAACAAAAGGGTGAGAAGGCAAGAAGAACAGTAAGCCAAAATGTAAAAGAGTACCAGTAGGAAAATTTAAAATCTAGGGTTACTTTAGGGCCAAAGGCCCAGAAGAACACTAAGAAAATAAAACAAAACTAAGCCTGGGCAAGGCCCCGCCTTCATCCCTCCCAAAAAGGTGAGCCCTCCCCTCCCGGTAGCCCTCTCCCAGCTTCCAACCTGGTCTTTCTTGGCTTTGCTGTGGCCAGCAGTCACCAGACCTTGAGGAAGAGAATGCGCCCACGGAAGGGCGGGGTTTGTGTTCCCTTTGGATGAGACTTCTCAAGTGTGGGACTGTGGGAGCATTCCAGGCTTAGGGCTGGAGCCAGGTTGTGCATCGCAGCGATCGAAGGTCTCCTCGGTTCTGTACTCCCCCAACCCTTTTTCTGACCATCAGCCAGCTCTGCCACTTCCTAGCAGGATGTTAGGCAAGTATCTTAATCTCTCTGCCCCTGTTTCCTCTTCATTAAAACGGTATTAGTATCTACCTAATAGAGTTATTTTGAGAGTAATTAAAAAGACATAGAATAGACTTAGAAGAGAGCCTGACATGTGGTAGATGACAGGTCTGTTGCTATTAGTACTGTTTAATTTTCCGAAAAGCACTCAGTTCCCTGAAAGCTTCTGAACCCAGATGGAGTCAGAGCTCCAGCTGCACTGTCCCTGGCCCTTCTCTGATCCCTGAAGAAGATTTTTTTTTTAAGAGAGGGTCACTCCTGGCTGTTGTCTGGGGAGTCCACTGTAATATATGCAGGGGTTCTGATTAAATTCTGATTTCTCCCAGCCTCTTTTCCTTCCCCAGCCTTGACTTCTTGAAAGAGGCTGCAGGGAGAAGGAGGGAATGACCTTTTGACGCGTGCAGCAGAGTCTCACCTGAGTAGGACTTAGCATCCTTTTTTCTCCTGTGTCTTCCTTTCTCAGGGGAGAAGATATTTCCTTTACTCATTGGCAAATTCTACTACAAAGATGCCCTGGTATTTGTTGAATAATGGCAGGAAGGAATAGGGTAGTACTTGGGCATGAGTAATAAATAGATAGTATTTAAACAGTTAGTGCTAATTATTCTAAGAGTTTTATATGAATTAACATTTTTAATCTTCAGAAGAGCCCTGGCGGGGGGGTACTGTCATTTCCATTTTAAAGATGAGGAAACTGACTAACACAGCATATTTTATCTTAGGTCACCCAGCTAGCAAGAGGCTGAGCTGGGGTTTAAATTCAGATAGTTTCAATCCATTGCCTTAGATTTTAATGTGTTTATTATCAGGTTGAGAAGGCATATTTGGATTTTTGTAAAAATCCATGAAAGCTATGTTAATGAGCTTTGACTTTTTATAGTTTTTTTTAGTCATCTGCAATTTAATTGTATTTTATTTGCAATATTTATAGTTCATATTCTGATTATAGAAATGATTGCATATTGTACAGGACTAAGAAAATATATAAAGTATGAAAAAATTTAATTACCCATAACCACAGGATGTAGCAATAACAATATTAATGTGTTCCTCTTCAATAGATTTGTTTTTGGATTTTTACCTAAGTTTTACAAAACAAGCTTCATAACTTTTATTTTTCCCTCAAGTTTTTATTATGGAAATTTATAAGCATAGTCAAATGTAATATAACTAAAATCATTTTGTGGAACCATCACCCAACTTTAACCCTTGTTAATATTTGCCAGTCTTGTACCAACACATCCCCCCAATTTTTTGTTTCAATATTCTAAAGCAAATTCCCAACACTGAGTTAGTATAATATTGATTGATTGTCATCATTGTCAGACATTATCATAAATTGCTTATATCTAAGACCAAGAGAAGGAGATGCTAAAAGCTACCCTAAGGTTTTCATTCTTCGCAGCTTACAGAATAGTACTTACTTAAGAAAGCCAGAGGACACAAAAGAGTTGCCCTTTGGAGAGGGATAGTAATGAATTTAGTTTTCCGATATAGAGTTTGACTTGCCTAAGTCTTGTAGCTCTTTGTTTCTCATTTCTCTCTTACCATACATGAGAGCTCTATTGCTGGGACCATGTCATATTTTTCCCTGTGCACCCAGCATGTAGTATAAGGTCAGTAAACAGTCTATGGTTACAGTAGCTATTCAACAAACAGCTAGCATCAAGGACTTGCAGTGTAGAATTCCTAAAATTGGAATTACATTTTAAAACAGAAAGAAATAACCCATGGAGATATTCCTTAATCTCACTTAATATTGGTAGGTATAGAATCCACCAACTATTTCAGAGTATTGAAGTTGATGAGCAATTATTGGTTATATTTTGGTGATATAAAAAAATTTCCTAAGAAACAAATTGTTAGAAATGATAACAGCAACATTTATAGAATATGCCTTGTAACTGAGGCAGTGTTTCCAGTGATTTACACATATTAACTTATTTCTCATAACAAATTCATTATTAACCTAATTTTACAGGTAAGGAAATAGGTTTTTATAAAAATTATCATACAGTAAAATTGATTATTAAAAAAAACAAAAAACTGAGCCTGGGGATACTGCAAGGTAGATGAGCTGAACCTGGGTCTCCTGCAGTAAATCAGGATCCTCCAAAGAATCTAAAGTTGCCCTAAAACTGTAGTATCTCTTGGATTCCAAATTTGGCAAATACTCTCTGGAGGAAAACAAACCTAATTTAAATCCTCAAAATTCAGGTAGATTATACTATTAAAATATGAGGTCAAAATAAAAATTCACCAAACACAAAAAGAAATGTTACCAGGAGTGAGAGTTGACAGAAATAGCAAGTAAAATTTTAGACAATACAAGGACTTTAAATATTGAAATTATCAAATAGAAAGTATTTTAAATCTGCTATGTCTCAACACACTAAGCCATTCCTTTACCCTCTTAAGCATATGAAACATAGTTATAACTTTTGATATCTTCGCTACTAATTGTATCAACAGTGTCATTTCTGGATTCTTCTATTAATTTATTTTTCTTATTATTATGGGTCATGTTTTCCTGCACCTTTGTGTTCCTGTTAATTTTTTATTAGATGCCAGATATTGTGAATTTTCACCTTCTTGAATGTTGGATATTTTTGTATTCCCATAACTGCTCTTGAGTTTTGTTCTGGGATGCATTTAGACTACTTGGAAATAGTTTGATCCTATTGCACCTTTCTCATAAGCTTTGTTAGGCAGGATCAGAGAAGCTTCTAGTCTAGGGTTAATTTTGCCCCACTTCCATCCATCTGAGTACTCTACCTGATAAGCCATAAGTGACAAGGTTTTATCTCTCTGCCTTGTAGGAACACAAACTATTCTCAGTTTTGTGTGAGCTGTATGAATTTTTCCTGCATTTCTTTTGAGTGGTTCTTTCCCAGTGTTGGGTGGTCTCTCACACGCCTGTGTTGATCATTAGTCAGATGAAGACTCTAGAGAAATCTGTAGATCTCTAGAGTCATTGCTCTGTGCTCCTGCCTCCACTCTGGTACTCTGCCCTACAAATTCTAGCTGTCCTGGCCTCCCCACATATCCAACTTGCCTCAATTCAGGAAGACACTAGCCTCTGTCTGATTTCCCCCTTCCCGCATTGAAGCCAGGAAACTGTCTCCAGGAAGTAAGCTGGAGTGACTGTAAGGCTCGCTTATCTTAAAAGACAAAAAGAAGATATTAAAATCAGACAGCAAAGATAGATTATTTTAAAGGAATAATAATTATACTGATGAAAGACTAACCAATAGCGACGAAGGATGTCATAAGACAGTGCTTTAAAGTGCTCAGAGGAAACAACTCTCAACCTAAAACTATGTACCTAGCAAGTTTATCTACCATAATGAAGGCTCCTGTTTGAAGGCATCAAAAAGCAAGCAGGGCAGCCAAGACTTGAAGGGCCAAGATCACTGAGAAAAGAAAATGCACTTAGATAAGCCAATTTTATTGCTTCCTTTTCCCCTTGAGAGATTTGCTGGTTTTCAGAGTCACATAGAGACTGCATGGAAAAACGTGGCCTTAAGTTTGAGGCAGTGTCACTAGGCCAGAGACAAAAACTGAAATTCAGGACTACAAATGCAATCAGGACATGAGGGACAACGATACCAGAGAAAGGAAACTCAGAAAGTGACCCAAAATTCTAACACAATTTCCCATAAAGCTTTTGCTGACACCTGCTAAACTATGTGGGTGAGAGGTAAGATCAAAAAGAGAATTGCTGATAAAATAAAAAGCTGAACATAAATTTCAGCAGTCTCACAATGCTGAGAAAACAAAAATCAGAGTTGAGGGGACATCAAAGTAGAAGAACTCTGGACAAAGTCCAGGCTTTAAATAGTGATACGTGAAGGGCTATATCATAGGAGTAAGGACAAAGGAGAAGCAGAGCAAACCAAAGAAAGCCTGAAACCCAGTCTCTATGTGCATGCCAGAAGAAAATTAATTTTTTTCTAGGAAAAATTGTGTCATTATGAACCTCTACAATTCTTCACATTACCTCTAATATTTAATTTTAAAAATTAGGCATATAAGAAAACAAGACATAAAAAATTACTGAAAACTAAAAGAAAAAAATAGATAATATAAGCAGACTCATTGATGATGCAGATATTGGAGTTATAAGACATAGAAGTCAAATAACTATAATTAGTATCTTCAAGAAAATACATAAGACGATCAGGAATTTTACCAAGGAACTGGAATGTGTTTTTTAAAAATCAACTGGAAAAGCTAGAACCGAACAATAGTAATTTAAATAAATAACAAATAGGTAGACTTAACAGGAGTTACATATGCACATGCTGTATAATTCCATTTATATAAATTTCTAGAAAATGCAAACTAAACAGAACAGCAGTTACCTAAATGTGTGGAAGGATAAGAGAAAGGAATTACAAAAGCTCATGACAGAACTTTAATCTTGATCATGGTGATGGTTTTACAGCTATATACATGTGCCAAAACTACAAAACTCTATGCTTAAGAACTTGTAGCTTATTGTATATTAATTATACCTTAATAATGCTGTTTAAAACTAAAACAACAGTAATAGTATCTTTTAGGATTTAAAACATGTGGAATTTGAGTTTACGAAAAAATAGACCCCAAAGCAGAAGGAGGTAAATAGAGGTAATGCTGTAAAGTTCATGGACAGTGTTGGCAATATTAATTAAAGGTAGACTCTAATGTCAGTTATGTGTGTTTTACTCTTTAGAGTAATGACTAAAAGAATAAAAGTATGTATAACTAACAAAGTAATAGAGTGGGAAAAATAAAATATAAAACATATTTCATTTATCCCAAGAACAGAAATAAGAACTAAGGAAAGATAAGGTAAATCAAAAACTATTATAGTAAATGATAGACGTAAACCAAAATACATTGGTAATTACATAAGTGTAAATGGACTAAATATTCCAATTAAAAGACAATTGTCATAAGAACTTAAAAAATGAAAAAATAAATAAAAACAAAAACCGAGAGAGTATACCCCATATACGCCTTCATTTAAAAACTTCATAAAAGTTGTACTGCAAGGAGAACAACTCTAACTCCAGATGTGGTCGCAGAAGAAACATCTGAGGCAAGAAGGGTGAGAAAAGAAACTGATAAGCATGTATCAAATCCAAACAAACTTTCTTTTGTATAAAATAATGAAAATATTCATGTCTACTTGGTGGGGCTAAAAAAAGAACTAGAATACTAAACATCAATCCCGTGGAAGTAAGAAGAGGTTGATCATGGCTAAAATGCTTGAAGGAACTTTTATTATTTGGGAGGCGACTGATCAGCTGTAGCCTTGCTTGTTTTTAAATATGCATAGTAAAATGTCCAGTAAAATAGTAGGTATTGAAGGCATAATTTCCAAGCCTGGTGGAGGAGTGGAGGAGAGACAGACAGAAGAAAGGAACAAACAAATGAACAAAATTCAATCAGACCAAAAAAAAAAAAAAAAAACACAGACGAAAAGGGAGAAGAAAAAGAAGAGAAAGCTGTGCTAATAGAAAACACAACAAAACTTGGTATAATAGAATCAAGTCCTGATATAAATGTAATGTATTGATCTTGCCAGTTAAAAGACATGAATGCTTAGAGAGAAGATAGAAAACTGATAGAAAAACAAAATCCAAAGATGTGTGTTTGCAAGAGAAATGTGTAAGAATACAGAAGTGTTGGAAGTAATAGCTGTAAAATTATATACCAGACAAAACTACCCAAAAGAAAGCTAGGATAGGTGTAAATTTCAGACAACTTAGATTTGAAGTTAACAAGCAATGTTAGGAATAAAGAGGATCATTACTTAATGACCAATATTAAATTCTCCAGGTAAATACAATGATTTTAAAATTGACAGATAAGATAGATTAAATATATAAATAAGACAGATTCAAAACACTGTATATAAAACAAAATCTGATAAAACTATAGGGAGGAATTAAGAAATCCACAATCACACTGTGAGATTTTAACACTCCTCTCTCACTTATTGATGTCATGCAAACTAAAAAACCAAAAAAATTAACAAAGAAATAGTATATTCAAATAATACAATTAAAACTTGATTTAATGGACTTCACACTGTACCCTGCATGCAACAATTAGAGAATATATATTCTCTTCTAACATGCATTGAAAACTTTAAAAATTGACCATGTACTATGCTGTCATATTAATACAAATCTCAGTAAAGTTCAAAGATTAAATATCACACAAACCACATTTCCAAACATAAAGTAATCAATCAGAAATTAATAACAAAAATCAAATAATTTTATACCTCACCATTCAGAAATGTAAAAATACATTTCAAAATACTTCATAAATAAAACAAAAATCCTAATGGAAATTAATAAACATTTAGAATTCAATGATTATCAAAATACTACATATCAAATATTTGCAATGCAACAAAAATAGTACGAAGTGAGAAACTTGGTCTTCAATTGTTAATATTACAAAAGAAAAGCTGCATACCTATAAGCTAAATATCCAACTTAAGAAGAAAAAGAATAAGAGAATAAACTAGTAGAAAGCAAAAGAAAGTGGATATTAAAGATAAGAGCAAAAGTTAATTAAATTGAAGGCCACAATAAAATACAGGTGATCAACAAAGTCAAAAAAAATTTAAATTTTATAAAACCAGAAAATCTCTTACTGGACTGATGAAGAAAAAAAGAGAAGGCACTAAAAATATTAGAAATAAAAAAACTACAGACACAGCAGAGATTAAAAAATGGACAAAATCTTGAAAAACATTTAACTTGCCAAAATGGTTAAAGTATAAAAGCTGAATTATTCAATTCCAAAAAAATGTATTCAGTAGTTCAAGCACCTTTTTATAAAGAGAATACCATATCCAGAGGGTTTAATAGAGTTCTCTCAAACACTCAAGTAACAATTAATTTCCAATCTTTTGCAAACTCTTTTCCCCTAAGATTTTATTATTCATTTTAAAAACCTCTTTGAAAGAGTAGATATTTATAAGGATAGCTAATGTTAATTTAAATCTGAAATTCAGATATTGCCATTTATTTTTTTCTCAGACTATATTCTATAGCTTGTGAAAGCATTTCTCAGAACTTAAGCAATACAACTCCTGGAAGTCTCTATGAGCGGAGCTTAGGAGCAGCAATCTGATTGGAAGAGGGGAGAAGAGTGTTGAATCTACAGTTACATAGCACTTTACAAAAAATGGAGAACAAATCAATTATAAATGGGAAGGAAATGCCAGCCAGTGTTTGAGGACTGAAGCTCCATGGTGCTTCTGCTAATTTTAGGCAAAAATTACTACAACCTCTATGGAAAACAGTATGGAGATTTGTCAACAAACTAAAAATAGAACTACCCTTTGATCTGGCAATCCCACTACTGAATATCTATCCAAAGGAAAAGAAGTCACTATGTCAAAAAGATACCTGCACTCCTATGTTTATCACAGCACTATTCGCAACAGCAAAGATATGGAATGAACCTAAACGTCCATCAGTAGCCGACTGGGTAAAGAAAATGTGATGTGTGTGTGTATACACACACACACACACACACACACACACACACCATGAAATACTACTCTGCCCTAAAAAATAATAAAATCATGTCTTTTGCAGCAACATGGATGGAATTGGAGGCCATTATCTTAAGTGAAATAAGTCAGAAACAGAAAGTCAAATACCACATGTTCTCACTTATAAGTAGGAGCCAAATAATATGCTTACATGGTCATGGATAGTGGAATAATAGACATTGGAGACTTGGAAGGGTGGGAGAGTGGGAGGGGGTGAGGGATGAGAAATTATTTAACAGGTACAATGTACACTATTTACTATTTGGGTGATGGTTACACTAACAGCCCAGAATTCACCACCATGCAATACAGCCATATAACAAAACTGCACTTGTACCCCTTAAAATTATACAAATAATTAATAAAAGAATTTCACACTGCCAATTTTGAACTTAATTATTCCATTAAAGTGGCAAAAGTTCCCTGACAGATATATGCAATGAATAACTTCAAGATATATAAAGCTAAAACTTAGACAGACTGAATTTTTCTAAACATATATTTAATTAGTATACAGGTTAACATTAAATATTATTTATGCAGCTACTAAAGGTGCTGGGGATATATATGCTGAACATGTTCTGTGTTATGTATATGTGGCAGGTGGCTGGTTTGAGCCTAACATTGGGATTCAGACTGGTCTGATGAATTGAAAGGAAAGAATTCCAATAATTTCAATAATTTACTTTCTTGAAGAATTCTGGCTGAGTGTAAAATGAAATGGGCAAGACAGCATTGCATCTGAAGCACATGATGGCACATAGGATGGTCAGGCTCAGCCCATGGATCCAGGTCTGAGCCCTGTGGGACATAAGCACATACTCTTTTGGTATTTGGGAATAATTATATAATTCAGCGGTGGCAAAGGGAACATTCTTCCACGTCTGGGTGGAAATCAGTACAGGTTTTGAAATAGGAAGGATTTCATGGACTTCATCTTTATTTTACACCTTGAGGGCTTATAAATTTGGGAACCCTAGGAAACCATCGCATTGGCATGGATCACTGACTAGGTGAAGTCCTGAAGCTGTAGCAGTGGTGAGGTACCAGCCTCCATCAGCCCCCCAGGGAAATGAACACCAACAGAAGGCACCAGAATAGAACAAAACAGACTACTTTACTAGCCCATATCATACACTCCTGAGACAATAAATAAGTGAGATTTTAAATAAGGCCAGCAGTTAGAGGTCACAGAGTCAGTGAAATTGGGTTGCACTTTAAATGTGACCATCTAACTCAATTTGATACTTTTAGTCAAAAAATAAAAATGTGTAAAGTGTGGTAGCCAGCCTCCAAGATGACCCCCAGTGAGACTCAACTCTTGCTAGTCACCCTTTGTATCCTCCCACACTGAATTATGACTGGCCTGTGTGACCAAAAGAATATGGTTGATGTGATAATGGGTGACTTCCAAGGTTAGGTTGTGAAAGTTATTGCAGTTTCCACCTTGGTTGGAGTTGTTGCGGCTCTCTCTGGGGGAAATCAGCTATCCTGTCATAAGGACAATCAAGTTGCTCTATGAAGTCCATGAGTTTAGAACTCAAGGATCCCGCCAACCGCTAGCACTAACTTGCCATCCACTTGAGAAAGCATCTTCCATCCATCTTGGAAGAGAACTTTCCAGTCGAACCTTCAGATGACTGTAGCCCCAGCTAATACATTCACAGCAACCTCTCATCCCTTTTTTATGAGAGAGCCAAAGCTAGACCCAGCCAAGCTGCTCCCAAACTCCTCACACAGAGAAACTGTGAGATCACAAATATTTATGCTTGTTTTAAGGCATGGCGTTTTGAGTTAAAGTGTTACACAGCAACAGATAACTTTATGCTCTCTAATTATTCTGACAACTTATAGGAGCTACTTGAGAATTTGAAGCATGGAAATAACATGATGAAAGTCTAACATGATGATATCATTTTTATGAGGAGAGATCTGAGACTACAAATAAAAAATTAATGTACAATATTCATAGCATAAGTGCTTATTTTACATTAATAAGATGTTTGACATTTTATTAAGACAGAGAAAAAGAACTTTTGTGAAAATAACCTTCATAGGATGAAATACTTGAAATAATTAAATAATTTCAAAGGGCAACTTTCATGTAGTAAATGTCACTAATGACCTTTTTATATCTACTGTAGTTCACATAAAATGTCATATTTTCTTACCATATTTTCTATCCTTTTAGTCAGAATGTTGATGCCTATATTACCAACAAAATAATAGACATAAGAATTATTATACATGATTAGTGTGTATGCAAACAATGAATAATAAAGCATTATAATTTAGATATGCAGGGTTCTTTCATCTTTAAAGCATTCAGGCAATATTGCTTCTAAGTTTTAATCTACTGATATTTGTGACTTGTCTCAGATATAGAAAGAATAAACAAGTGAAACAAACAAGAAGCCACACCATACTCTGGATAGCCAACAAATTGTATTTACAGGAAAAAAAGGTAAAGATATAAAACCCATTAAGACCCACAGTACCATTTTTGCTTGAAATCCTACACTAACTGCATCTACTATTTTATTTAGTTCCTATTTAACAGACACTTATACAGTGCTACTGTGTCCCAGGCTTTGTTATAAGTGTTTTACTAAAGAGTAGTTTATTTAGCCACTATTCTAACATTTGATGGCTATAATTTCGTATTTCACATTTATATAGTATAAATTGTCTTCCCATCCTGAACTTCACAAATTCATCTCTCTATGAACTAAATACTGTTGAACATCACTGACGTTTATTTTTCTGCATATGAGGGCATGAAAAATCTGTAGTTAGAATATTGGTGTATTTCTCAGTACTTTCAATTCCCAGAGCCATCTGTCTTCAGTGCTGTTACATGACTATATAAAATGACATTGATTATTTTTATTGTACACTAACTTGAAATTATGACATAAAAATTATCTTAGAAGTTTTTATTTAATCAAGTATGCAACTTCAGAGAGATTAGTAGGAAAATCTTTCCAAATATAATATTTGAATTAGCCTTTTGTACTGTTTTAGAAATAGTCATTCATCAGTGCCTGGGAGAAGTAATAACTTACGATGAGTCTGTGGTGAAGAATATTGACATTGTAATAGGCTCTATGCTACTGTGGTTTATCATCAACGCATAAGATAATACCAGTAATACCTCTCAGAAGAGCACATTAGGATCACCGTCACATTTGTGAAATTGCCAACATCTGACCAGGTGCTACCCAAGTTTGTACATTTAAAACACGCAAAATCATTTTTAGGTAGATATTAAATGCAAAACATTACTTGAAATCTTAACTATTCCTTTTAACAAATATGTTGGGATACATCCATTATTACTGGCCACATCATTTGTTCTAACCACCAAATTATCAAAAGAGGGTTAACACTGTTATGGGGAATGTCTATCCCCTAGCTTGCTTGTTTCCTTCCAGATAAAGACTGGTCCACTAGCCATAACACTCCCAACCTTGCTCCATTTCCAGGGGAGAAGCAACGTATCTGATAGACCATTTTGGAAGAAGAAAACTGGCATGTATAAGTTAACACCTTTTCTCTGGAGACCAAGTCTCTCCTGGAGAGCACTTCAAATTCTGCCTTGCTCCTCCAGGAGAGGTATGTCTAGCCCAGTATTGCCTGGGATCAGGGAAACCTATTTAATTTTGGAGTTTAGTATTAGGAAGTCCCCTTGCCTGCACATTCTCCAGTACATAGTCTTCTAGGAATAGAAGTGCTATTTTGGTCACCATAAGCTTTATTTCTGTCTTATTTCTTTATTTATTTATAAATTGGGCAAAGAAGGGGGGTGCTTCTTATTGGGCCTCCTACAGGACTTAAAAACATCAATTTTGGTTGTGAGAACAACCAAATACTCTACAAAATGCCAAAATACAACCACCCAGACACTAACCAGCATTTTCATGATTTCCAATTTTTATAATTTTGCAAACTACCTTACATTGTTTGGAGTTACAATGAAGAGATTCAAAGAAATTAAGCAAAGGTAAAGCTTACAAACTAACACGGCTTGGCCAAGAAAACCTCAAAGCAAAGGTGATTGTAGGTTCCAAGAGACCTAAGAGCCCAACTGGAATGTAATAATTAGGCAATGTCATGCTAATATAAGATCCAAATTCACCAAATTTATCACTTTATTATAATGCCTTTGCCTTACAAATGTATAAAGATATTTAAAACTTTAAGTATAACTAAACCAAAAATACAAGTAACAGCTAGATTTGCCTGTATGTTAATTTCATACAGCATTCTCTTTTCTTTTACTATCAGGAAATAATCAGGGATGTCTCAATTTCTCACATGTCCTCAAATTCGATTTAAAAAACTAGAAATAACTAGAATTCATAATCAACCTTTACAGTTAAATTACTGCTTCAATCTCTAACTTTATACCCCTTTCTATTAAGAACCCAGCGCATACATATTGCTTTCTAATACCAAAAAACAAACCAACAAACAAATAAATAAATAAATAAATAAAGGAGAGACTGGACAAGTGTTGAGAGAAACCAAAGTTTGTGAGATATATTTGACTCACTAGTTAAATCCAACAAAATGCGGAAATGCGGAAATGCAATGGGTTCCAAATGAGGAAAGATCACTTTGTGTTAAGAGAATCAATAAGGGCATGATTCCTTCTTGTGCTTTTTCCTGGTTCTGCTGACAAGCAGGTAGTCTAGTGTAGGCAATTACGTGGAGGTTTAGTTTGGAGAAGGAAAGATTTAGGACAATATGCAGTAGAGTTCAGGAAGAAAGGTCCCCTTAGCAGCATGAGGGTGGGCATTTAGGAGGTCTGGTATTAACAAGTGGAAAGTAGCCCAACAAACATAGAAATGGAGAAGTAGCCAAAATGAAAAGCAGCTGAGCAAAGAGGGGGAACTCATTTATTCAATGAATATTTATTGAGTGACTCTCTATAAAGAGCCCAAACTTAACTGCTGTTGCGAATGTAAAAACTGTTCCTTCCCTCAAGCAACTTGACATTTAGTTGGCAAGATGAAATATACAGAAAGAAAAAGATAAATAACATTAAAACGAAATGTGATTAAATAAAAATTGAGTTGGACAGGAAATTTAATACATAAGAATAGAGGGAAAAGGAAGAAAGGATGGAAGAGAGCGTGGAAACTATAAAACTTTTACTGAGCTCTTCCTGTTTGTCAAGGTCTCTCATATAATATCTCATTCAAATCTCACAATAAGCACTAGGTATGATTGCCCCCATTTTATAGACGAGAGAGTAGAGGCTCAGAGAGATTATTTGATTTCTCTAAGGTCACACAGTTAGTAAGCGGGATATCTAGGATTTAAATCTAGATCTATCAGACTCCAAGTCTTTTTCTTTTTCTACCAGGCAATAATAAAGAAACTATATGTAAAAGAAATTGAGCACTGGAAAACGAGCAGAACACATTCCTTCATCCATGCACCCACCAAATATTTATTGGATACTTTCTCTGTTTGAGAACATGCATGTGCTGGGGGAAAATGACCAGAAAGAAATTCTACATTTTTGAATCTTCTAGGCTAGAGATGGGTAGACAGATGGAGAGACACAAACCAACAAATACAAGTAATGCAGAACTCAGTAAGAAAAGTGCCACAAAAACTGAGGAAGTGGGATGGGGACCAAATAGGAAAGAACACCTTCTTTTAAGAGAATCAATAGGGGCATGATAAAAAACAGAAAGGTAGGCAAGTTTATAAGAACTGGAGCCGGAGATTCCAGTTACAGAGACCACATGAGTAAAAGTGTGGAAGTGGAAAGCACACTACCAATCAAGGACCAACAAAAAGCAATAGTGTGACTGAAGTGTGAGGTTCAGGGAGGGACTACAGGTGCAAAGGGCAGAGAGGTGACTGCAGTCAGCTGGTGAAAGACTTCAAGTATCTGGCTAAGATGTTACACTTAATTTTGAACACAATAAATAACTAGGTTGTCAATCAAAGAAGAGGTACTCTCTGAATTATGCTTTAGAAGATAAATTTATAGGAAGTAATCTATA
Organism: Daubentonia madagascariensis; assembly: GCA_023783475.1. Classification (NCBI taxonomy): domain Eukaryota; kingdom Metazoa; phylum Chordata; class Mammalia; order Primates; family Daubentoniidae; genus Daubentonia; species Daubentonia madagascariensis. The sequence goes on along the minus strand of JAKFHU010001244.1, from coordinate 24,117,573 downwards.
TTTTTTAAAATGGGCTTTAAAATGCTACCAAAATAGTACAATGAAAAGCACCATAGGTTTGAACTGGTATGAAGGCAAAAAGCAATATGAAAAGAGAGGAAGAAGTGCAAAGAACTTTTAGGGATAAAATCTATAAAGTTTGGTGGCTATTATCCTGTTAAGCATAAGTAAGAGAGAGGTCAGAGAATGCCTTCAATGTTTCAAACCCAGGAAACTTTGGAAATGGTAATGGCAGTAACAGAAGAGGGAAAGTTGCAGAGATTAACTGCTGGAGTTGAGTGTGCCTATGGAAAGAAGGAATAATAGATTGAGTCTGGAGTTCTAATAAAGTATCAGAATGGAGAGGTTTTACAGACAGATAAAAAATATCATGAGTGATGGTGGACCTGCATCAATTTAGACCTGATCAGTGAATTCTTGAGAATAAATAAATCCACCAAAAGAGAGAGCATGCAAATCAAAACCACAATGAGATGTCACTTCGTACCTGTCAGGATAGCTATTATCACAAAAACAAGAAGCAAGTGTTGGCAAGGACATGGAGAAATTCAAATCCTTGCACACTGTTGGTAGGAATGCAAAATGATGCAGGCACCATGGAAAATGGTGTGGAGGTTTCTTGAAAAATTAAAAATAGATACCATATGATCTAGCAAACCCACTTCTGGATATTTATCCAAAAGAATTGAAATTAGGATCTCAAAGAGATATTTGCACTCCCATGATCACTGCAGCATTACTTACAATAGCCAAGATATAGAAACACCTAAATGTCCATCAACAGATGAATGGATAAAGAAAATATGGGAGATAGATAGATATTCCATTGTATATGTACACACACATATACAATGGAATATCATTCAGCCTTAGGAAAGAAGGAAATCCTGTTATATGGGACAACATGGATGAAACTTGAGGACTTTATGCTCAGTGAAATAAGCCAGTCACAGAAGGACAAATAAAGCATGATTTGAGGTATCTAAAGTAGTCTAATACATGGAAGCAGAGAGTACAATGGTGGTTGCCAGAGCCTGACAGGAGGGGGATATGGGAAGTTAGTTATAAACAGGCATGAAGTTTCAGTTAAGCAAGATGAATAAGCCCTAGAGATCTGCGATACAACATTGTACCCATAATCAACAATAATGTATCGTATACTTAAAAATTTGTTAAGAGGGAAGACCTTGTGTTAAGTGTTATTACCACAATAAAATAAAATTTAAAAAGGAGATAGCATGTACTCAAATAAGAAAACTCCAAGAAGAAAATAGTTTATCAAATTGCACAGAGATTAAAGAGAATGAAGACAGAAAAAAGGATTTGATGTGTAGATGGTCAATTGAGACTGAAGAAAGCATTTTCAGCAGCATGGTGAGAATGCTAAAGTAATTTTGCATGTTGGTACGGCAGACAGCTGTGGAACTCAGGATCATGTGAGATAATTCCCAGTGTTCAGGAGGCAGGCATAGAGCTAAAGGCTAACAAGACCCACTGGAAGCATCTGTACCAAACAAGCATCAAATTAATTTAAAGAAAAAAGGAAAAGAAATTTAAAGAAAAGGTCTAGAGCCAACCAAGCATTTATCTTAAAAAATAAAATCAGAAATAGCTTCTAATTAGCTAATTAGCTGTCCAAAAGAATTAGCATGGTGAAATAACCTTTTGTTTAGGCAGTGATTAATTCTCAGGTGAGGTTGGCACTGAAAAACTTTGCTGTTAACCTTGGCAAGAACTTGGTGACAAGTCTGAAAAGAGAAGTTTAAAAAGGTATTCAAAACCCCTGCAAGAGATGTTCTAAAAATGAAAGAAAAAATTATGATTGCTGATGACATAAAAATAGCCATCAACTTTAATCAGACTAGACCAGATGGAGCCTGCACACACAGAAAAGGCACTGTCACCCATTATATATTTTTAAAAAAGACAGAAATGTTCCGAGTGAGGATGGAATGACATCCCCTTCTAACAGCTAGAATCCCAGCACTCTGCAGGCTGTCTTGTGGCACCATGTAGGCAATATTTTTGTCACAGAATGTTGAGTGTGTCTGACAGCTGTGTTCTATCACAGGCTGTCCTTGATGATAAGACTGTTCTGGTGGGGCAGAAATAGAAACTGAAGGATTTCCCTATATACTAGAGAATAACACTAGGATATCAATTTAACAAACTGGTGAGGATGACCCAATGCCACAGACCAAGTGGCTGGATTAGAGATCAAGTCTTTCCAGAGAAATCTAAATCAACCTTAACCAGCCCATATACAAAAGTATAACTTAAGTTTATGCAACTAGGTGACAGGATGAGGGGATTGTTGAGATCACTCACTCCAGCTTCAACATTCTATGAGTTTATAAATTCTCATAAAAATTCTTGCTTTTTGCCTGATACAAATCTAAAAGAAACTTAAAATTAGACACAAATAAAATAATTGGTCTGAAAATTTAGCTAAGTATTATGAACCTTCCTGGTTTTATTTAAGTCCAAAACTTTCAATAATAAATAATATACTAAAAGCTAAAAATGATATGTGTATGTTTATGATATGCATGATGGGTAAGGGTGAGGGCTCAGGAGACAGATGATAGAGGCTTGATTCTTGGTTTTGCCACTGCCCACTGGAGTGACCTAGAGCCAGTTATATAACCTCTTCCCACCTCTGATTCCTCATATGCTAAAGGAGGGTAATAATATTAACCACTTCATTGGATTGTTGTTAGGATTACGTTGTGATTTATACAAATCATTTACTAAAGTGCCTGACACATGGCATGCACTCAAGGTGATTAGTATTATTATTTTATCACTATTATATCAATAAATCAGATATGATCTTTGCGTGCAACTCATCACATCTAAAACTGGGCATACGAAGGTCTTAACTAAATGCTTAAGGTAACTAGTGGCTTCAAGTAATCTGAATATGTTCTAGGTGACTGCATCCTTAACATGGATCTGACTGTAGCGGAGAAGGATGGACCACTGAGGGTAGTGGCAGAGGGGAGTATAGGCTCTAAAAGCAAGATTGTAACAGCAGAGTAGAAGCCTAGATCGACTTCAGGCCAACAAAAAATCAGAAAGAGCCAGAGGCTCTTGGCTGATGTTTAGCCCCTCCAACTCCTAGGATGAAGTAAGAAAGCTGCAAGAGACACCCTGATTTTTTATTCCTAGAAGCTGATGGGAAAATACCATCAGGACCCAGTAGTTGTGTACTCCAGCAGCAGTAATACGACAACAATTCATTTGTCCTGAAAATGTACAAAGATTTATGGACTAAGATGTTCACATCAGAGTGATATAAGTAGTAAAATAAAGGTAGGTAGCATCCTGTATGTTCAACCAAATGAGTGATAAAATCATGCAGCCGTTAAGATAGACTTATAAATGATATTTAATGACCTAGATGGGGTAGAATCATGGTAAGTATTGACCACACATTGCACATTCATGTTTTATAAATACATATCCATGAGAAAACATATCAAAATGTTAACAGGTATGGTCTTTAGATGGTGGGATTACAAGAGAATTTTTCCTCTTTGAACTTTGCTACATTTTCTAAATCCTACACAATGTTCTTGTTTTAGCATAATAATATAAGCAACATTTTTAGGAAAATAAAGATGTTGCCACTAAGTCACTGAAACACATTTGGCAGCAGAAAGCAAAGAGCTGGAGCAGGGAATCCCTCTCTCTCTGCATTCCGTTCCTTCCAACTTTCTCCCTCCAGGCCTCCCCTCTTCGGTTGGGCTGGAGGGTGGCTCAAAATACGTCTGGGCAGAGAGGAATGAGTTGGTAGTGACTGTGAACGTGTCCCCAGCCCTCACCGTCCACCGCCACTAGTTACCATAATGGCCACAGCAGTCCTTTCCCAGATCAGGCAAGAGAGTTGTCAGAGTGGTGTTGGTGGTGGGAGTGGCAACGTCTGCAGCAGTGGACAGTGAAATGTGGTCATGTCCTCACACCTTAGAAAAAAGCTTCCCCTTACCCTTGCCGCCGCCTCTAGTTTGAGGACACTATATGCTCAGTAAAGACTACTAGATTTTCTTTTTCTTTTTTCTTCTTTGCTTCTTTCTTCCTTTCTATTTTTATCTTTTTTCCTTCCTTCTTTCCTCCCTTTCTTTTTCTTTTTTAATAATAGAAGCAAACTTTCTCTCTTCTCCTAGCCCTCACCTGAGCAAGCCTTTAAATTAGGCAATTCTAGGGCTAGCAGACAGCTATCCTGAGACTAAGATGCAATAAGCTCTTTTGTGACCAAGAAATAGTGTTCAGCTATGCAAAGTTGGTCACTGAAGGGGGATATAGATCAATCTGTATAAGAAGCACTGATATTTGAAATTAGGGAAAGTTATGGGGTGGACTAGACAAGACCAAGTGGCAAGAAAGGGTAATGAAGCTCTAAAAACAAAATTACCCTGAGGCAAGGAGAACTATGGCTGGGGAACTAGACTCAAAACAAGAAGCCCAGGGTCCATGGAAGAGGGTTAATTTTGGTCTGCGCTCCGTTTCCAGGCACTTCGCACAATGCTTGGATCCCAGGGGGCAATGACTTGTCATGGGAATAGTGCCTGCAGGGGGAGCAGAAGTGTGGAGCACCTTTGGTAGCCGGCACTAAAGGGTGGCAAACCTCCCTCAGAGGACTACGGATAGGACCTAGACCTTGAAGGCAATGCAGTACACGGGCATCTGTAGGCCTGGAAAGGTCCATCATCCTGGAAAGGACACCATGTAGAAGCACAGAGGAAGTGGCTGCAACACTGCATAAACATCAGTGCTTTGCCCTTGGGGGTGGAAAGCAGCCAGACTGTTCTTTTAGAATATAAGCTTCTGGGGTTCTCGGGTAAGTCAAGAGGAGAAGGAAATCCCAAGAAGAAGATGCTAGATTTTTTGACATGAAGATTTACAATTAGTTTTAATTTAAATTTGCTGAAGCAGGGTATCAGAACTTATACCACTGAGTATTACAGAGTAATTCAAAACTATTACACTAAGAACAAAGTCAAATATGATCAAGGCCCTACCCTGTGAAGCTTTCAGCTTCTTCTCCCTTTGATTCCAAAGTTTCCATATATCAAATGATTTTTGCCCAGCTCCTCACTCCAAAATTGAATTGATTTCATGAATGAGCAAGAGGAGAATAAAGAGGAACCCCTGTTACTGCACAACCTCCTCAGTCTGACCGCTCCTCCAAAAGCAGACATGTAAGTCAGGGCCAGTAAAAGTAGCCCACTGCCCGCCCCCCGCTCTCTTTTCTCCCCCTCCCACTCTATCATGCATCCAACCAAAGCTGAAAGCTCCAGTGGCAGGGCCTGAATCTGTCTCCACTAAATACCTGGCACAGTGCTTGGCACTTAGAAAGAGCACCATAAATATTTATTAAATGAATGAATTAGTTTATTCAGTCACCAGATCATACTTGGAGCAGGGATAAGGAAGAATAAAATGTGATCACAGTCTAGGGGAATACTGAAGAGTGTGTTCATTAGCACTAAGATTCTTAGGAGACCTACAGGTCTGAGAAGGGAAATAAGTAGTAACGGAGAGGAAGAGAAACAAAACCAAAGCAGAATCAGAACAAGTTTAGTAACTCAATTTTTAACGTTCATAGCACCAAGCCTTCCAAGCCCATTCCCTCCCCTATCCCATCCATGTCCCCACTCTCCCACACATTGGTATGTATCAGGCTGTAGGACCATGGTTTGTACTTAGGGAACTGAATTCAGCCAAAGCCTTCTCCTGAGTCCTTTGTCTACCCTTGAATGCACCAGAGGAAATAGGGAAAGGTAAAACATTTCTACCTTTCATATCTGAATGTTTATATCTAATATTCCAAAAACGTATAGGAGAATTAAGTCTACTGAAATGCATCAATAGAAATGGAAGAGCCCATGAAATCTTCTGTCCTATATGACAAGATATATTTAATATTTGGTCACTTGTAATATTGCTGCTTTCAACTGCATTTCTGTAAACATAAATAAAAATAATTAAATAATAATACAACATTTTAGTTTTATCTTTTGCCATGATGGAGGTGAACAAAGTACATAATTTAAAGATGTCAAAATTTTCCTTTATTCTTTCATTAAAGTGTATTGCATAATTTGGTGCCTTGCATAAACCCAATTTGTATTGATTTTTCTAGAGATAATATAATGCAGGCTATAAAGGCAGCTTGTCACACAGTGGCAAAACTGAGAATGACTCATAAACCCAGAGAACTGGATGTTGGATTTAAACAGAGTGCCAGCTGGGCATGGTCAGATTTACCTCTAACCGCTGCTGCTCCTGTGGGACTGCAACTCAGATAGCCTCAGACCCCTAAGAGGCAAAAAAAGTCCCTCTCTGTTAGTTCCCTTCCTTTCAGGTAAATAGGTCTTTTATACCACAATGTGACAGGACAGCTACCTAGCACAAATTTTTTATTAACCTATATGAATATCTAGACAGTAGGAAGTTTAAAATATGATCATAAAACAATATGACTTTTTTGTTACTGAACATTGTTTCACTTGGTCAATATTTATTAAACACCAAATCCTATGGTAGAAGATGAAGCAGATCCAGTAGCTATATCCAACGATTTATGGTTTGGTGGGTATGCCTTTCAAGTGAGGTTTCCTAACTGGAGTCCAAGGACCCATAGACAGTCCATAAATGAGCTTCCAGAGGCTGATGAATCCCTTAAAGTAAATGCAGTGTGTTTAGATGTTGGTATGTGCATTTGGCAGTGCCATATGTTTGATAGATATCAAATTCTCAAAAGGATTGGTGGCCCCAATGAGGTTAAGAACCCCTGCCTTGAGGCTTATAAAGTATTCTATTTCTCAAAATAGTTCCAGTTGCTCAAAACATTTTTTGAACTTTTCCTTTGCAATGTTTCAAAGCCTAGGGCACTTTTGTGAATAATCTCAATAATGAAAAGTCTTCCTTAAAGGAAGGCTCTGATTTTTAGTCAGTTAAAACTATGGCAGGAAAATATGATAGACAAATGCTTTAACTGTGTAGTTTATTTTGGATAAAATGAATGTAAATATAAAATAATAAGACTAATTTTCTTGGGGGATGTAAAGTGAATTGAAGGTTATACATTAATTGAAAATCACATGGAAAAGCACCAGTAAAAACACCAGTACTTTAATGACAATACTAACCAAGGTGGAAAAAAATCACATTTCATTTTTTTCATTCACTGAACAAATATTTGCACATCTACCATGTACCAGGCACTCTCATAAGTACTAAAAATACAGTAGTTAAAAAAAAGATAAAAATCTTTGCCCTCATGAAGCTTTCATCCTGTCATCTTTTTTAATAATTTAATTTATCTAACATGTATTGCTCAACTATGGATGAGTGTTAACAGAAATAAAATAGAAGTTAAAAAAGGTATGTTACAGAGAAAATGATATTTGGGAAGAAATCTATTAATGACAAAAATATTAATACAATGTAATGTTTAACATGCTGGTATAAATATAATGCAAATGAATAGCATTATTATAACCAAAACATAGAAACAAAGAATAGTAATGATATTATATGCTTGACAAATCTCAGAAATTATGTACAGTATATTTTTTAACTATACTCACTTACCTGATCTAGGCAAAAGCTACAGAAAGATTTGGGGGATTTGGGAGCACAGGATCATAAATAAGGTAACATGAAGGCAATGAAAATAAGGTTATTATCAGGCTGAGGACTGAGTTTGCTCCCTTCTCTATAGAGTATAAGGACACGCCAGATCCAAAAATTCATGGAAAAGGACATTCTTACTCCAGTCCTGAATCACTTTCCTAAATTAAATAAGCAAATTAGTCTTCATTCTTCTCTAATCTGAACACTTCAGGTTATTTCTAACATTCTTATGCTGTGGATCAAAGAGCCCCAAAATACAATTTTCTGACATTATCCTTTATACACGCATGCACACAAATAAAAAAGAATTAAATAATTACATAAGGTTTTTAAAAGTCTATGTGAAAATGCAAAATTAATAAATCAAATAAAAGTCTATGTGAATTGATTAACAGTTAATGCAATGTAATGGGATAATGTCTTGAGGCATGTGGTTTACGGGGAAGAGAATGAGGAAATTATCTTCTGTTCCCTACTCTTTATCAGGATTGCCCACTACACCTCCCATTATGTGACTAGAAAACTCAGATGGGTGCATATTGGGGATAAGAGAATGAATAAGGAATCTTCAAGTATTCTAGCCTGAGTACTAAGAAACTCAACTGATGCCTTGCAACTGTAGCTGTCATTTCAAAACTTTCTCTGCAAAACTTAAGGGAAGCCAGATATCTTGGTGAGAGGGGAGACACATACACACGTGCATGCACACACACACACACACTCAGAAACAGACCTTTTGATATGCAAATGATAAAGCAAATGCTATTTTGGAATGAAGAAACTGAAGCAACAAAAGACTAAACTACTTGATATAATGATGGAAAGGAGTTTTCTTGGGTATAGAGAATATTAGTTGTATAATCAATTTTTCTTCTTCAGATGGGTTTAGTACCAGAGAGATGGAAGCCAAGGCACCAACCTGGGGGTGATAAATTATCAATTGATACAAAAGAGCTGGCTGAGACCTAGGGAGAAACTCTGCTTTGTAAAAGAGCCTGGTGAGGAGTCTAGAATTGGGGATATTAAAATCAATTTTAACACTGATGCTATCAGCTATCTAACATCCTCATGTTATCCTCAGGCCTGAAGTTAAAGGCAGTTTAATATGTGCAGATTGAACTGAAATGTAAACATTTCCTGGAATGGGTAACAATTTTTCTTCAGGTCACTGAGAGTCAGTGTCAACTCAAAGATCAGATGTACATCAACAGACTTCTCCAAGGTAAACACAGTGTACTGCTATACCATTTGAATTTAGAAACAGAATAATAACATATCTGTCTAATTATAAATTTTCCACTAATTTCAATGCTTGTTTCACTTGTATCTCTAAGGAACAGTTTCTCAATCTTTTAAAAATTGACTATATACATTATGAAATGGTTGCAAACAATGCAGGGCACACTAAGAAATTCCAATTCAAAAGATAAAAATATAATTTAAAACACTAACATAATAAGGAATTGTAAAACTAAAAGGTGGTTTCTAAGGAAATAAAATTTCTTTTAGTGAATTATTTAATGAATCTGTTTTATTGTATGATTTTGAGGAAATAAAAAATCATTGTTTTTAATCTGTGAAGATGCAAATTGCTCATGCAAATTGATCTTAGAAAAATCAAAATACTTCTTTTCTTAAATGATACTGTCTGGCAAAATGACCACGCATTCACTTACAACACAATACTCTGTGAATGCATGATCATTAAATATGATAGTGATGAAAATTAAAGAATTGGGCTTTGTTTTGTTTTGTGGAAGAAAAAGTTAAGCCATCAGAATGATGATATTTGAGTACATAAAGGAGTCATTGAGGCAGAGTTAAACACTTGCTCAACCACTCCTGGTGGTAGGAAGATTAGAAAGGACAGGATTCCTATTCCAAGAGGTCAGATAACCAGATAACCATGGCTAGGCATATAAATGGCCCAGGCTGAGCTGAGCTTCAAGATAAACAGTATTCCTTGGATTGAATAATCGCCAAGAAAAGAAGCCCACTAGCAGAAACTTTTTTAAAAAGTGCAGATATATCAAACGTTTTAACATTTTCTCTAACGTCAGGGCTCCCCCAAAGCCCACATCTCAGGCTATCACCTGCTTCTTCATCCTGTCGTTATCGAAAAAGAAAGTAGCCTACATCAGATTATATTTTTCAAATATTATAACCAATTTTAAATGAAAGTGAATGCAGATTATTAATGCAACACATGAAAATCATTCTAACAAAATTTTCTGCTGCATTGATACCCCATTTAAGAAAAGTGAGATGACTCATTCTGATGTCCTTTCAGTTGATTTGTACTTTTCTTTATTCTATATTCAATGACTCCCTCTTCTACTCAATTGATCTTACGTCCTGAACACGCAAATTCTTAGAAAAGTTCTTATTAAAACACCAGCAGATGCAGTAATTAGTAGTGCTTACTGACCTTTTCCCATCCAGCACTAAAAAAAACCAGATTTTGCTTTTCATAATTTCATGGTATCCACTTTCCTTGACTTGTAGCCAAAAATATATATACAATACTTATGCTGAAAAGTGCCTGCGAAATAGCACCAAGAGAAGTCTGATAAATATTTTGTTCTTTTTCTAAATGTAACTGGACTCTACAAAATCAAGTAGATTTCAGGAGACTTTAAAACTGGCAAGAATAAAGTTACTAATGTCACATTTTAAAAATTCTATCAATACCTCATGAGTTTTCCAGAAAAGGTCAACCAGAAAATAAAGATCTCCAATCCTCTGGTTTGTAATTTAGAAGAAATAATTTACTTGTAGCATTTGTTTTGCTATTTAAATGTACTGTTGTGCTTTTGTCCTTGCTTAGTTACTCTTGGGTTTTAATCACTTCTCCAGTTTTTCAAGATTATGTTGAAACCTTATCTTATTTACCAATATGCAAGCAACTATTTTTACTTCATGTCATTTGAGTAATTAATGGCTTGTTCTCTAATCCTGTGGTCCCCAACCCCAGGGCCACAGACAGCTACAGGTCCACGGTCTGTTAGGAACTGGGCCGCACAGCAGGAGGTCAGCGGTGGGCAAGTGAGTGAAGCTTTATCTGTATTTACAGCCACTCCCCATCACTTGCATCACCGCCTGAGCTCCACCTCCTGTCAGATCAATGGTGGCATTAGATTCTCATAGAAGCACAAACTGTCCTGTAAAGTGTGCATGCGAGGGATCTGGGTTGTGCGCTCCTTATGAGAATCTAATGCCTGATGATCCGAGGTGGAGTTGAGGCAGTGATGCTAGCGCTGGAGATCAGCTGCAAATACAGATTATCATTAGCAGACAGGTTTGACTGCAGAGAGACCATAATAAATCAATTGCTTGCAGACTCGTATCAAAACCATATCAGTGAGTGGCAAGTGACAAGCTGCATCTGGTGGCAGGCTTTATAGTGGCAAGTGAGCATCTTACTTCAATTGTAAAGCTGCATCTGGTGGCAGGATTTAAGCCAGAATCTGACACTTATTTTAGTCCACACGTGGCCTGCCCATTATTTTATTTACCACTTCCATCCGTACCTCTCTCCCGCACTGCGCACTTGTCTCAGTCACAGTTTTGGTAGCACACAAGCTAACCCTAGCAAAAATGAGTGAAAAACAAACATCACTGGAGAGCTTCTTTGAAAGGGGGAAAGACCCAACGATGAGACAGCAGAAGACTCTAAGACTGACAACAAAATGAAAGCTGCATTTAAAAGAAAATACCAAGAGTCCTACTTAAATTATGGGTTTGTTGCAACAGGCGATTCACATTCTCCAAGCCTGCTTTGTATAATAGGTAGCAACCAGCTAGCCAATGAAGCCATGAAATGAAGCCATGAAACCTTTAAAACTGCCTCACCACATGGAGACCAAGCACCCTGCATTAAAGACAAGCCTTTGGAGTTTTACAAAAGGAAAAAACGTGAACGTGAAGAACAGAAGCAATTATTGAAGGCCACCACTTCATCAAATGTGTCTGCACTGAGAGCATCATTCTTAGTGGCTAACCACCTTGCTAGAGCTAAAAAGCCCTTTACTATTGGTGAAGAGTTGATCCTGCCTGCTGCTAAGGACATTTGCCATGAACTTTTAGGACAGGCTTCAGTTCAAAAGGTGGCACATGTTCCTCTTTCGGCTAGTACCATAACTAGATGAATTGATGAAATAGCAGAGGATACTGAGGCACAATTGTTAGAGAGGATTAATGAGTCTCTGTTGTATGCAATCCAGGTTGACAAGTCTACCGATATTGACAACAAGGCAACAATGCTTGTTTTTGGGCAGTATATTTTTCAGGAGGATGTACATGAGGATATGTTATGTGCACTTTTGTTGCCAACCAACACCACAGCTGCAGAACTATTCGAGTCTCTGAATGATTACGTATCAGGAAAACTGAATTGGTAATTTTGTGTTGGTATATGCACGGACGGAGCAGCTGCCATGACTGGATGGCTTTCAGGTTTCACTACTCCAGTCAAGGAGGTCACTTCTGAACGTGAGTCTACGCACTATGTCATCCATGGAGAAATGCTGGCTAGCCAAAAAATGTCACCTGAACTGAACAATGTATTGCAGGATGTGATTCAAATTATCAACCACATTAAAGTACATGCCCTTAACTCACGTCTGTTCGTGCAGCTCTGTGAGGAGATGAATGCAGAGCACACACACCTTCTCTTATACACAGAAGTGAGATGGTTTCTAAAGGTAGATCGCTAACCAGAGTTTTTTGAGTTATGAGAGCCACTCCAGAGATTTCTTTTAGAAAAACAGTCACCACTGGCAGCACATTTCAGTGACACAGAATGGGTCGCAAAACTTGCTTACTTGTGTGTCATATTCAACCTGCTCAACGAACTCAATCTGTCACTTCAGGGGAGAATGACAATTGTGTTCAAGTCAGCAGATAAAGTGGCTGCATTCAAAGCCAAACTGGAATTATGGGGGCAACAAGTGAACATTGGGATTTTTGACATGTTTCAAACATTAGCAGAGATTTTGAAAGAGACTGAGCCAGGGCCTTCTTTCTCCCAGCTGGTGCATGGTCACCTATCTCAGCTTTCAAAGGAGTTTGAGCATTACTTCCCAACCACAAAAGACCCCCGAACTGGGAAGCAATGGGCCCGCAACCCATTTGTGAATAAGCCAGGTGAATTAACTTTGTTCATACTAGAAGAGGATCAACTGCTTGAGATCACAAATGATGGTGGCCTTAAAGGTATGTTTGGAACAACTTCAAATCTCCATATGTTTTGGATTAAAGTCAAGATGGAATATCCTGAGATTGCCACAAAAGCACTGAAAAGCCTGCTTCCATTTCCAACATCCTATCTTTGAGAAGCAGGGTTTTCTGCAGTGACAGCAACCAAAATGAGATTGCAGAGTAGACTGGACATAAGCAACATAGTTCGGGTGTCACTATCTCCCATCACCCCCAGATGGGTCCATCTTGTTGCAGGAAAACAAGTTAAGGGCTCCCGCTGATTCTGCATTATGGTGAGTTGTATAATTATTTCATTATATATTACAATGTAATAATAATAAAAATAAAGTGTACAATAAATGTAATGCACTTGAATCATCCCAAACCATCCCACCACCTCAGTCTGTGGAAAAACTGTCTTCCATGAAACTGGTGCCAAAAAGGTTGGGGACCTCTGCTCTAATCTATCCATTTAATGGAAGTGTTAAATAGCACTGAATCTAGGACTGGCTCCTCTAGGTCACCAAGTATCCCTCTTACTTCTAAAACATTAATAGTCACCTTTGGGTGATACTACCATAGTTTGTCTGGTTCCAATCTCCTCCTACCTTTATGCTTTCTCTATCCACAGTGGAAGCCACATAAGCTTTCCTGGATGTTCAGTCTTATCTCAGGCTTTGGACCAATAGCATCCTCATGAGAAGGAAACTTTAGCTCAATATAGAACACTAGATATCAAGTCAACCTTGCTATTAGTCCAACTCTGATAACTGACTCTTTGGCAAAGTTCTAACAGCAGGTTTCTGCCCTGTTCCTGAAATCAAGCCCCAACTGATCCTCTAGATGTTGTAACTGGGTCCCTTGCTCACTTCTCTCTGTGCCTGGGTCATTGTCCTGACAAAACCACCCAGCGTGTCTGCTCTCTGGATACCATAAAGTATCTTCCTGAATGGGATTTGCCCCCAGTGTCTACAGTCATGTCCTAGTCCCACACCCTATCCCTTCTCCAGCCTCTCTCACTCAAGGGTATGTCCAGTTCCAACCTCCAGAGCCCTAAATCTCTTCTGTTCCAGTGGAGTTAACACATCGGACTCTGTCTTAAAATAGACGACAACCAGTTGTCAAACAGGACTTTTGATAGATTTATAAACTTATGCAGGTTGACTAATCAAGAATCTTACCACAGCCATAAAATGTTAACATTATCATTTTCTCTATGTAATATGCCACCATTATCACCACATAATAGGCCAAAAATGTACAAATTTTATAGAATGTCATAAGAAATGGTACACTGCTTGTTGAATATTGAATCCCATTCCCTCCTAAGCCCTTGGAAAAAAATGATTAGGCAAAAAGATTCATAATTTCATAAAATATGTATACTTTATTTCTTTTCTTTTTGAAACACAGATCTTAAAAACATCTTCAGATGCTTCATCTATTCCTCATAAATCATTCTTAAAGAGTCAGTTAGTAGCTCTATGATGTTCTGCTTTCTTATTTTGTACACTAGTAGTTTCACTTTATTTTATAATTTTCTTGTTAAGGAAAATGGCAAATGCAAATCAGTTAAAGAGGGCCAAATGTATAACTTATTGCTGAAAAGCAGAGCGTTTAGAGAAAAAGAAGTCCCAGATGCTACTGGCAGGAATGTAACTTGTTTCACTCTTTTCAGAAAGCCATTGCACAATTTTTTTCCAGAGCTTTTTTAAAAAGTAAATTTATTTTGACCCAATAATTCTCTGTCTAGGAGTCTTTCCTAAAAAAAAAAAAAAAAAAAAGAAAAAAGAAAAAGAAAAAAATTAGACATTTAGTCAAAGATTTATATACAAAGATGTTTCATTTATATATTAAAAAAAAAAAGAAACAGTCTAAGTCAGCAATGAAGTTTGAGTCAACAAATCACAGTAGGTCTCTGTAATGGAAAAGCATGCAGTCTTTAAAGCTTACGTTGTAATAGTGAACATGATGGGGCAAGCCAGAGATGAAACTGTGCTCTGGTTAGTTAGGAATGGTGGAATGACAATGGCCGGTGATTTTAATCTTCTTTTTCTTTTCCATTGTTCTTGCTCTTCTTTCTTTCCTTTCTTTCTTCCTTCCTTCCTCTCTCTCTCTCTCTCTCTTGCTCTCTTGCTCTTTTTGTTCTATAGTTTCCAAATGTTCTACACTAAGTACACATTGTTCATTTAAAAAAAAGAAAAGAAAAATAAAGAATTACAGAGAATGTAAAACAATTTAAGGGCATGAGAGTATCTTCAAGTGTATTAAAATAAGGATCTAATTGATTTCTTTTTTTAACTTCTTAATAAATTAACAGGGGTAATTTTCCAAAAGAGCTGTGGTTGCTGCTGTAACTTCCTAACCTACCTCTCTGTGGTGACTGCCCCCTATCCTCAGATCTGCCCCAGCAGATCTCTAAGGGGGATCTTAAAGAAAAAGCAAGCAAGCAAACAAACCAAAAACACTGTATCTAAGTACCCTATTTAAATATATGTACAGTATGCTGTAGCAAACTGCAGCTGTCTAATCCCACCAGTAGATTTTTACTGTAGTTTGGAGAATCAGACACTTTGACAACAGACTGAGAAGATAGCTGTGGAAAGACTTCAAATTTAAAAATAAAAACTCACCTTCAATTCTAAACCAACTAGTTCAACAGGAAAGAATTATGGATAGTATAAATACTTACTAAGTGCTTACCAACTTTGACCAGCTTTATAGTACTATGCATATGAGGATAAAATGATTATGTATGAATCCTTTTTTAAATGGAGATTTTTTTAAAAAAACCACTTTGCACAAGGTTACATATCTAGGCAATGGCAAATCCAGCTCTGCCTGCCTGCAAAGCTAATTTTGTTTCTAATACACCACTTAGCACTAACAATTTTGCCCATTCAGAAGAGGACAATTAAAGAGAATGTACGTAAAGTACCTTGCACTGAACTGGGCATTGAGCAGGTGCTCAAGAAATGGTATTCATTGTTATAATTGCTAAAACTTAGTGACTTTTGTATATTCTCACTTCAAAAAGAATTTTAAAATGTGAGGAAAAACACACCTAAAATGAATTTCAAAGGTCTTCTGTTAGTTGAATTGGCTTATTTAAAAAAGAAAGCACAATTTCCCATATGATTCCAACATGCAAAATCAACAATACAATAAATTCCTGTTTATTCAGAATGATCACGATATGAGGCTGGTTATCAAAATGCACATATGGACTACCAATGTTTTATATTGTACATACAATAAAATCCCCTAATGTATACTGAAAGGAATTTTATCTTTTAATGATGCAGAAGACAGTTCAGAATCTATTATACATTGTGAATATAAATTGCCACTGTGGTCTAGAGAAAGACCCATCAGCAAAGATATTCAGTAAAATGACCTCTAGATAATCCAACTTTTACTATTTTACAAAGCTCATTACTAATAGAATGCCCTCAAATGGAGCTAAGGGAAATAATTAAACACATTCAGGACAAGACTTCAAGCAGTATGAGTCTAAATAAAACAGCATGATTATCAGCTATTCTCATGTGGTTAGATTAGGACTTGTATTGAATTCTCAACAGTATGAAAGGTTCTTGTGTGAGGGCAGAGACTGCATTTTCAAGATCTTTTTGATCTTGCCATAATGCTTGGTTATCTGGATATAAAACACACTTGACAAATACCCCTTGACTGACAACTATTCCATCCCAAGTGGAAAATGATTGCTTTCTTGGCTGGAGTAACAACCTGGAAGTTCCCAAATCAGTCAGTTAGGTTACTTTTCCAACTACTTGTAAGGCCGCTTTTGTCTTAAAGCCAATTCTACTTTCTGTAGGCCTCCTTAGTCTCTCCGGTTCTGTTACAAATGTTAAATCAGTTCAGGAGTTGAGTTTCAAGGAAAGTGTTATGTAAGAGAAGCAGCCTCTTAGAGTACAACTAACTACTGTGCTGGACATTGTGAAGTAAGTTATTTAACACCAACATCACATGGTGCTCTCACTCATGGAAAACTGTGTAGGGGACACTATAATAGGTCAGTGAGATCAACTCACTCCTGAGACTCTGGAGGCACTTTTTTTCTGCATCCTAGATATCTAAAATGGATTACAGATGAGAAGAAAACAGCCTTCCACCTCACAGCCAGATCTAGGGCAGGTCTTGAAATGTGAGGTTCAAGTAGAGTTTGTTATTATTAATTATTATTTAGATAGGGAATGCCTATGTTAAGTAGTATAAAAAGAATGGATTACAAAAGGAAAGCACAGAAAAAGCTGTCAGGTGAGAAAGAAATTGGAATAATTTAGTACCACAAAAGCCAAAGAAAACAAGCATTTTGAGAAAGCAGCTCTGGGGAGGAGTTTAAGAACATGGTGAGAGATTGAGGAAGATGTGAACTGAGACGATTAATCTGGCAATATTTTGCTCAAAGCATTTTAGTTTGCAAACAAACACCCAATACAGTTCAAGTGAAGGAGGATTTATTTAATAATCTGGGAGGACAAATCTCACAGGAAAGGAAGAATTCCAGTCTAACAGGACTGGAACTGGGAAAGAAGAACCAGTCGCTCTCTCAGAGTTTATATGAGGAATCTCATCTTCTCTATTTTTTCTTGAGTAGCTTTCTCTCCTTGCACACAGACCAATATGGTTGCCTGACTCAAAAATATATTAAATTATAGGGCAAACACCCACCACAAACTGAAACTTCCTTGTCTTAATGCAAACTCCTTAGAAAATCTGATAAACTGGTAAACTGTAGGTCAGCCAATGAGCTCCCAGCCTTGGGTCATGTGCACAATCCTGTCCAATCAACTGCAGAGGTGGAAGTCACATGGTATAATCATGGCCACCAAGGCCTCCATCCAGCTAAAGCCATGGACTAAGGCAAAATTCAAAAAAGGGTATATGGGAAGGGTGGACCAAGAAAAATGTGTTTATTTCAGGCAAGCTAGAAGTGACTGTTATAATTTATTCAGTGTTCGAAAACATAGGGGTGCCTACACTGTGCTAGATGCTATAAACTGAAGTCAGATTTTGCTTCTTCTATAATGTCAATAGAGTAGGAGATTCAAAGAAGTTGAGGACAATGACATAATTATAAACTATTAACAATATGGTAACTTCCATATGAAAGTGATAAAATGACCAAAGGAAATAGAAATGACTTCATAGAGGAGGTGACATTTTTGCTGACCTTTGAAAAATGAATAAGATTTCAACAAGAGATGAAAAAAGGGAGTAGGAGAGGGAGGAGGCCCAATCTAGGAGACACCATGTCCACTGTTAGGCTGAGAGCTCCTTGAGGGTAGGGAATATTTCCCACCCACCTTTTATCTTCAGTGCCTAGTGTAATATCTGTGACACAGTAGGACCTCAATTAATACTAATATTTTAATATTAAGCATTAATATGTGTAAATAAGAGGGAAGGAGAGGAAAGCATCAGAAAAATTATGAGGAACTTTTGGACCTATTCAGAAAACAGTAAGAATACTCAGTACTTGAAGCTTAGTGAGAGATAATGGAAGGGTAAATTTAAGGCCATATTATTAAGGTCCTTGAATGTAAAGTAAGTGTTAGACCTTCAGCAAGGTGTGGGAAATATCACTGTCCTGGAAATAAAGAAACTAAATTATAGGACCAGATCTGGCGAAAGTTCCCTTGACTATTCCTCTTGTGTAACATAAGCCTGGCAAATTTTCTCTACCACTTCAGACAATTGTTGTGAGACTGAAATTAAACAATGAATGTTGAAGATGGTGTCATTCATTTCTGTATCCTCCACAGCACGCATCACAGAACTTTGCCCAGTAAATGTTTAATGACTTTATTTGTGAGCTGTAAAACTATTCAAATAGTTTTAAATGTTCAGTCCCTACAATTAATCAACCCACTGCACTTAGCATATATTCAATAATTATTTGTTGAACTGAGTTAGTTTTTCATTTCAGTATATGTTTTCTAAGAATACTGCCATATAAATTCTATTCAAGAAGTGGGCATTAAAAACCTATGATGAGAGACTAGGGATGCAAAGATGAACGAGCCACCACTCTCTCCCTCAAAGAATTTACAATTTAATAAGGGAGATGAGACATCTGCATGAATACCTACAATACCAAGCAACACCATGAAAACAGAAATTTGAGTAAAGTAGTATGGTGTGATAGCTGTCTCTAAGATGGCTGCCATTGATTCTTCTCCTCCCTGTGTGCCCATGCCATGCTCTTGGCAAGGAGCAAATTCTTTCTGCCCTACTCCCTTGAATCTGAGCTGGCCTGTGACTTCAGTGACCAAAGAGAAACCAAAGTCCTGAAGGACAATGCACCACATGGAGATGGAGAAAGTCCAAGAGGCACTGAGACACCAAACTTATGAGGGAAGAAACCATCTTGAAAATGGATCCTCTAGTCCCATCTACTTCAAGTGATGACACTTCAGATGAACTATGCAGCTGAGCCCTTCATGTATTTCTGATCCACAAAATCATGAGCAAAGTAAAGTTGATATTTTAAGCCACTAAGTTTGGGTTAGTTTTTAGGCAGCAATAGATAAATGAAATATGTGGGACCACAGAAGAGAAATTAATTTCCAAGTAGAAAATAGGGAAGGATTCATGAAAAGGTAGTTTTCAAGAATGGATAACATTTGGATACCAAAAAAAAAAATGACTAAAAGGGATAATAATTTTTCACAAAGAGATTCTAGTATAACATGAATCATGGAGCTAAGAAAGTCTAGAATATTTAAGTAATAGCCAGAGATTTAGGTTGATTTAAATATGGACTAAGAATTTTGAGAAATTTTTAATGGGAAGAGTTCAAGATTGAAACTCAGTTCAAGATCAAAAAATGTCTTGAAGGTCAGAGTAAGGTATCTGAACTACATACGGTAGCCAACTGGGTGATTAAACTTTTTAAGCAGTAAAATGTCATAATCTTCTCATCTCTCCCACCCTAGTCCAAGCCTCCACAATGTCTTAAGACTTCTAGAAAAACACTTAATTTGTCTCTGTGCTTCCACTCTTGCCCTCTTACAGTTAGTTTTTGACACAGCAACTAATATGATCATTTAAAAATATAAATTAGATCATGTCACTCCCTGTTCAAAACACTTTGAGAAATGTCTATCATATTTAGAATAAAATCTAAACTCCTCACCATGGCCTCCTAAAAGAGCCAACATAGTCTGATTTCTGCCTGTTTCTCCAAACTCATCTTCTCCCACTCTCTACTGTCCACATTCCACTCCAGGTATGCTGGCCTTCTTGCTGTTTCTGGAACACACCAAGCTCATTTCACCTCTCTGCTTTTCACTTGCTATTTCTTCTGCCCAGATGCTCTTTTAAGTCTCTAATAAAATCTCGCCTTTTCAGACAAGCCTTCTCCGGTGACCCCATGTAAAATAGTACCCACCCATCCCGTTGCTCTTTTTCCCATTAAACTGCTTTATTTTATTTTATAGTCTTGATAAATACCTGACATTTATTACACATTTTTATTTATCTCTTTTTAGTCTGTCTTCTCTTATAGATCAAAACACAAGACACGGATTTTATCTATTTTGTTCATCACTGTATCTCCAGTACTTAAAACAGTGCCTGATGCATTGTGGATTTTCAGTAGATACTTCCCGAAGGACGGGAGGGAGGGAGGGATGAAGGAAGGAAGGAAGGAACGATGGTCAAAGCTACACTTTAGGAGGAATATGCAGAAAAAAGTTAACATTGCAGGCCTGAGCTGCTATCCTTAGAAAGGCCTGCTTGCAAAGTTGGCCCTTGGCTGGCATCTGGGAACTTGGATTTCCCACCATTCCATAACTAATAAGCCTGGCTCACTGTGCCTAAACTGTTTATATAAACAATATGGCTTATGCTGAACACCTACTTTTCTTCTGGGAGTCTGGAATTTGGCTATGTGCCAGGCAGACAGTGCCTACATGACCAGCCCCCAATAAAAACTTTGAGCAGTGAGTCTCTAAAGAGGTTCCCTGGTTGACAGCTTTTCACGTGTTGTCACAACTCCTTGCTGGGGGAATTAGGTGTGTCTTGCATGCCTTTAGTGGGAAAGAATTCTGGAAGTTTGTGCCTGATTTCCCCAGGATTTTGCCCCATGCACTTTTTCCCCTCACTGATTTTATTTTGGATTTTTTGCCATAATAAATCACAGCCATGAGTCATAACATATGCTGAGGCCTGTCAGTCCTCCTCAAGAATCAGCAAAACTGGGAGAGGTCTTGACCTTCTGACATCAGGAAAATTTTGGCAGCAGCTTGTAAGGTAGATTTGAAGTCTGGAGTAATTATTGGTAAAGAGGCCAGTTGGGAAAAAACCTGTTGCAGTAGTCCAAGAGGAAGGTAACAACAGTAGCACTGGAGGCAAAAAGATGTTTTTCGTAAGTATATTTTCCAGGGGGCAGTTTTGCAAACCTCGGATGAGAGACACTGGATTGCAAGAGGTTATGGAATGAAGGAGAAAGAAGGAAGCGGAGACAGTAGGTGCAGACTACTTTTAAACAACGGAGGAAAAGAATATGAGTGTACAATGGTTTTAGGGTAGCATATTTATGAAAAATTATATTAGAGCAAGTGGATATGAGCATATTTTAGAAACCAGTTAGAAATTTGAAGATGAAAGAGGTATTTCTCAAAGGAAACACTAGGAGATGGGCTTAAGAACAGAACTGGGATCAAAAATATAAGTTAGACTGTAAACTCAATCAGAGCAGAGACTTCTGTATGTTTTGTTCACTAGCCTCTTCCAAGCACCTGGAAGAGTACCCAGCACATGGTATGCACTCAACAAATACTCTTCAAATGGTAAGGGGAAAAGAAGGGTCAGGGTCATATAAAAAAAAAATAGACAAATCTTGAAGTGTGCAGGAATGAAACTGAGAGATGTCAAATATGATTATCTCATACCTACCAGTAAAGCATTAATAAGAAACTAGTGGGTGTGGAGGAGATGGTCCTTGAAGAGAATAGGAAATGTCCATGATCACCTCTCTGGGGAAATCATTAGGAATCAATAAGAAAATAACAAAAATAAAGCACAGTCTTTCTGCCCAGACTTCCTCCTTAGGAAAAAAAAAAAGTCATATGAATTTTTAAAATACTTTTAGAACAGATATAATAGACACCTAAGTGATATAAAAGGAATCAATGCCTTCTTTAATAGTATTCATAAGAACATATCACTTAGATGAATTCATTATCTCTAGTTGTAAAACCTGATAAATAAAAAAAAAGACCAAAAAAAGACACTACTTTTATCTTCAACCTGTCTAGAATGACAGAACATACACATGATCTTCATTTCAACTAGGAGAAAAAAATGTACTTTTTACACCATGTGGAGTGAAATTTATTGACAGATTTTCATTAATGATCTTAGAGTCCAGACCAAAGTATAGAAACAGTCAACCCAGTATAGAAGATCCGAAAGGAATGTTAGCATTTGAAAGGAAAACACTGAAAATTAAACTTCAGTTTATTTTATAACTGCTTCAAAAACACAACATCAAAAATAAATGTATATTCCTACATTAACTCTTAATGTCCTCCTTTTTTATGAACTACATGTTATAGAACATGTCATGGATGCTGGGCTGTACTTCCCAGATAGCCCCTTCAGGACCAAATGACATATTTCCCAAGCTGCTGGGAAGGCTGTCATCTGACTGCTCTCAACACTCAGCCCTCAACCCTCTACAAGAATGGCCGTTGTCTAAAGAGAGTTGCCTCACCCAAGGTCATGCTTCCTTCCCAGAGCAGCCCTCATCCAGTGGTTTGTCTGTGTGGTTATATAAACACTCAGGCCCTCATCCCAAATCAGGTCTATTCTGAAGGACCATTCCAGCTTCAGAGCTCCCTGTGTGGGGTTGGCTGGGACCTTGTTGTGACTATTGCAACCCAAGTTCTTCCTCTGTCTTATCTTGCTTTGCTTTCTTCCCTTCCCAACAATACTCCCATTGAACTTCCTGCACCTCCTTCTCAGAGTCTGCTACCCAGGGGACCCAACCTGCAGGGAAGATGAAAGAATCACCCATTTTTCTAAGAATTAAATGTAAAGGGAAGCTATGCATTACTTTTTTGCATAATTTCAAACCAGCAAAGTGGTTACTATAGTCTATCCTTCAAAAGTTCTCTTATTTTTAAAAAAATGCAATGTTAGAAAGCAAGAGTATAAAACTTACTTTTAAACAAAAATATCCCAGTACCACCGTTAATTATCTAATAACCTTGGGCAACTTAATCTCTTTGATCCTCAGTCTCTTCATTCTTAAAGAAAATATGTAGTACCTATCTCATTAAGTTGTTGTAACGATTAACTAAGGGGATGTACACAGAAGTATACAGTAGGGGCTCAACAACTATCACTTCCCTTTTCTCCATTCGTTATTAATAGGGCATGAGCTTAGAGTTGCTTTCCCATAACACCCATGCATTTGCACTGATGATGCAAACCCCTAATAATGAAGAGCATGCAATTATAAAACAATTATATGGTTAATGGACAGTGTATCTGATCAATAAGATATGAGAAAGTATTATTCATACTACATAGACTCATATTCAGAATAGTAACTTAATCTTTACTGAGCATTTACAATCTTCCAAGTACAACGTGGAGCATTTTACATTTTATATAATTCTCAAAACAACACTGTAAGGTAGGTAGTATTCCTCTTTTGCAGATATGAAACTGGTGATGCTCAGAGAAAGTAAATTGTTTAAGGTTACACATCTAGTAAGTGGCAGAACCAGTATCTGAGCTTAGTTTTTCTGCATCTAGGCTTTTGTATGATACTATAAGATCTCTTTTGCTCTACCCCTTTTCTATAGATTTGCCCCAAATAGAGGCTACCTCTGGCACCCCAGCTATACAAAAACACACAGAGCTCAGAGACCACAGCCTTCAAAGCATAGCAGAAAGAAGGGATCTGAAACCCCTAGTCTGATCTCCACTGTAAAAAAAAGCAAATGGTCTCACCTCCAGCAGTATAAATCAATCTTTTAAGATCATATTCCCTTTGCTTCCACACCCAGTTCATGGAATCTGTCTTCTTATCATTGTTGTCCTTGAGTAAATTGGTCTGCTTCCAGTTATTGAAGCCTTCCCAGCCCTCAACCTGCTCCTAAATAAGTGTAACTTCTGTTGACCTTCCTGCCTTCCTGGACTCGGAGGTGAGAAGCAGCACATCATAGCTGTTGGAGTCAGAGCGTCTGCCTCTCCTACAGCAGGGACCTGTCTTGAGATCCCATGTTTGCACTAGACGAAAGGCATGGTCACAAAGCAGACTGAACCCTAAGGAGACTCCGCTTGTACCTTTTTAAAGAGCATCCTTAGTTTAGTTTCTTGTAAAAGCCCCTATATTTTCCACAAAAGCTGCCTTCCAACTGTTTAATTTTTCATGATGCTATGTCAATAACTTACAATAATTTGTTTTATTCAGCTTTGTGTACATTTCAGGAAACAGCAGAAAGAAAAGTACATTGTTTATGCTATAAACAATTAACCTATATTAATCACTACTCTCCCTAGGGAATAGCTATTTATAAGACACCAAATAACATTTTCTCCTAGGAAACCTCCTCTTGAGTACTGAATTCTAGTTTACCCCAAGCAGTAGTCCTGCTTCCTGCTTTGGGTAAGAATCACAGCAGATGCAGCCATCCCACCCCCCACTGAAAATAGGTGAGGCCCTTAAATCTCTATCAAAAGTAAGAGAACAGTAAGAAGGAAGCTGCATCCTGTTCTCTTTGAAGCACTCACGTGTTGACAACAAGCCTACACAGGCGTGGGGCACCTTGATCTCAGTGTCCTTACAGAGCCCGCCTTGACTAGGACCAATACACAAAAAGCCGAATTGTTCACACCAAAAGAGGCCAGGTGGACACCCTGCTCTCAAGAGACTGTCATTGCTACTAAGCCGTGTGGTGTTTGTGGGCTCCCTGCCTCACCTTCACAAATGAGATGGGATAGGGAAACGAAAACAGGAAGAATGGAGCAAGAATATGGGAGATGGTAGAAACAGTTGCCTGGAAGATTCCACTTGAATAGATACTTCCCTACCACAAAAAAACCATTTGTCTTATTTGGGCAGGATATCCTTCATCAACAGAAGCCTTTACTGGAGGCCATGAAACAAGCATAGATTTCTGAAAATGGTACAGAGAACTGAACAATAGTAGTCACCTCTAAAACAAAAACTGTAAATCTAAAAATTTACTTTTTGGGAAAGTGGGTTTAATGAATTATTTTATTCCATCAAGAACTTATTTATCTAATAAATAATAATAAGTCATAACATGTAATATTAAATACAGTAATCTAAAAGTCTGCTACCACATAGAAACTCATGAAAGCATTTAATTAATAAGTAGCAGATAATAATACTTTCTTAAAAATAAAACAACTATTTCAGCTCTTTGTTATCAAAAGGAGTAAATTTTGGCTCCTTTCCCTAATGGAGTAGGCCACGTGTTATATTTTCTGTCTTAGGATATGTTTAGTTGACTAGCTCCTTGGTTTTGTTTGTCTTTCATACAAAGAAAGACTGATATTTGTGTTATGTTTTCATAATCAGAATGTTGTTCACATTATTGTTGGGGTCTAAAGAAGACAATATGCCTAAATTAAGCACAATTTTAGAAATGGGCTGTCAGGGTCTCCACATTAAAAGGAAATCCAACTGACCCATTCTGTTACAAACACTCATAACTATTCTTCTTATATCAGCCTGAAAAGGCAATAAATGCCTTGGAGAATTTTGTTTAGCTGATTGGCTGGAGGTTGGCTCATATTTTAACTGTTTTACTGGATTTGGTTAATGTAATTCCAAATCATGAGAAATCTATTTTGTTCTCAGTATTTAAGATCTCAGCAATTTAGTAGTTATTTTTGGCAGGCTTTGAATATGAAATGTAGTGTTGAAGAGATATGAACTGAATAACTAATCTTCATATGTGTATATATCAAGAACCATAAGAAACAAGAAATACATGATCCAGACCTTTCAACAATATTTCCCTTTTTAAAATGCACGTCTCCAAAATTACTAACATCAGTTCTTGAGAAAATGTAATATGACCTGTTTATGTAACTCTTCTTCCTCCTAATGAAGCTTATGCATATGTATTAAATAATTTAAACACCCTTGAGTTTTGCATAGAAAAAGGACAAAAATATAGAACTCGTCACTTTTTTATAATGGATACAAAAACCTCAGATGGAAGCTTTTGGAAGAAAAACTAAAACTTGAATGAGAGCTTTGCATTTTTAAAAAGCACTGCAAATCAGAATGCTCTTACTACATTGCCTCAACCTCAGCATTGCTTAACTAAGGAAAATAAGTCCTACAACTAGGATGAGCTCCAGTTATGAAAGAAGATGCTGCAGAGAAGTGAGCATCTTTATTCTTGCTCTTAGTTTTTTTTTTTCCTCCAAACATCTGAAATAAATTATTTGCCAATTCCAGGATCTCAAAATCTACAGCTGATCATTGAATAAGCTGCTATATTCAGTACATTCCACAAGAAGGTGCCCTCTCCCCAGGAAGAGAGCCTCCTTTACGTGCACAGCTAAACTACGAAACGTTTATGCTCACGGACCTACAGTGAATTTAAAATTGACTTTATATAAATGAAAGCTCTTAGAGATAAAGCAAACTCTTGAAGTAATTCTAATAACATTTTTGACGTGAGACAATAAAAAGTAATGCTTCTAGAAAGTGTGGATCCCTTTAAGTTGCCCTCAAAATCAGGGGTAAAGTGTGGTAATTTGATAAAGAAGTAGGATGAAGGATCTAAAAATATGTCTATGCTAAGACTGTTTAGAGAAGTACTGTGCCATAGAAATACAATACAAGCTTCACATGTAATTTTAAATTTTCTAATAACCACATAAAAAAGTTTTTAAAAGGTGAAATCGATTTTAATATTTTACTTAACCCAATATATCCAAAATATTATCATTCCAACATGTAATCAATATAAAAATTATTAGTAAAACATTTTACATTTTCTTTGTACTCTTTCCAGTGTACATTTTACACTTAAGGCACATTTCAAGTGCTCAGTAGCCACATGTAGCTCATGGCTGTTATATTGAACAGCGCATGTCTAGAAAATCTAACCTATTTTACTGAGCACCAAACTTAATTTCTGATTAAAAAACCAAGATTCAGCCTATATTTCTGAGGTCACATAATATGTATACAAAAATGCAAATAGATTCCTATGCTTACAACTGACACAGAGGAATGCACAAATGTTTTTTGTTATATATCATATGAAAATAATTGGTCTAATTTCCCTTCATCTCTATAATCTTTGGACTGAATAATAACCTATAAATATAAAATAAAATTAAGTCCTGGCTCTGTTTAATAATATCTGTGTTTCTGATGTATACAAGCATAAAATATATAATAATGTACAACAGACCAAAAGTTGCAAGCTCTCACACACATAAGATGAATAGTACATGTCATGTGTATAATAAAATAAACAAGCATTAAAAAGTGGATTTAAAAAGCACCTCCTCATTATGGGTTTTAGAATTCTCTATTTAACTGGATCCATGAGTTAGACTCTTCTGAATCATAGGAACAAAAACATAAATGGCCCATTTATCAATCCTAATTCTCTTCTTTCATAATAAATTGTACTTCTACATGAAGAGTGGCAAGTTGATACAAAAGCTTTCTTAACAAAAATGAAAAGGCTTGATTTCTTATTAGGCCATAAAGTCCTGAAAGTAGACTGGGTTTTATTTTTCTTGTCAAACGGGAACACAAGTTTAAAAGACAACCTTGTTTCTTTTACAAGATGTGTTTATGAGAGCAGTGAAATACAATCACTTTGAGAAACTGCAGCAGGAAGAGGTCACACCACTCTGGCTCTGTGGAAAAATGGCTAAAGGAAGACACTGGTTCTTGGCCTGCAGGAGATTCTTTAGGATCTCCTGCACCCAGTTCCAAGGCACTGCTAACCGACGCTGAGCAAAATATAACTTTTTCTTTAGGAATTGCACACCTAGAAGGAGTTGACATTCATCTGTAATTCCTTACACTCCCCAATTTCTGCAAAGCCTCAACTACTTAATTCTGCAAGATAATTTTGAAATTAGACAAGATTAACTAACAGGTTGATTTTCTTTTGGCACAGGAAAAATAAAAGGGGTAAATAAAAATTCAAGTTAGTTAGAAACAAAATTCAAAAAAAAAGTTCTCTAACCATGCAACACGGTTGGTTTTATGTTGTTGTATTCAAGTAACAGTACATATATGGTTCAAGTACTTATGAAAAGTAATAAAAAGGAAAAGGCATACTGATAAAGAAAACAGTGCCTTAGAGCAGTGTGCAAATTTATAATTTATAGGAGCCTTTACATCCCCCTATTTGATCTTCACAAATTTGTAGAATTGAGAACAGGTACTATTACTTCATTTCATAAACGAGAAAACTAAAGCTCAGAAAATTTCGTACTAATAGCTGATGAAATAAGGAAGTGTGAAAAATGTTATCTGAAAAACATTAGAGACCCTCTAATGACTTGAAGGAAGCTTTGATATATATTCCTTACAAATGAATCACTCTTCTGTCTTGGTGGAAACAGGTTTCCTTCCTAAGGGTCTATTCCAGGCTTTATGTAATTTTTTCTAGGCAGCTGGAATCACTTCCAGTCTCCCTCAAGGGAAGGGAGCCTCTTGGAGGCTTAGCAGTAGCTTCTGCAGCAATGTGCTCCGTCTCCCAGAACGTTCTGAATTATTCAAGATAACACAGAAAGGCCTGGAGATAGATTACTCCAAACGCAGCAGAAACAAATTAACAGTTAGTTGAGTTAGATAAACTTGAATAAATGAATGTTTTAAACTGTGCATGCTGATACAGTGTACACTGATGAAATCTGCAAAGAGAAGTTGAAGCTCTCCATAAAACACAGTGAGCGGGTACAGTGGGATAATTCAGAATCCAAGCTCTCCGTAGAGAAGCCAAAGCCCACATTAGACCCAGAATTAGGATGAACTGCCCCTTTCTGCATGTTAGCTCTACACTTGTCTCACTCAATAGCAAAACTGTATTTGCTTACTACTTTGGGGCCTACACCAGGAAAACTTGTAAAAGTTTGCTTCAGAGTGACATGGTGCTCACAATGACCTCACTGACAGGGAGCAAAGAGATTATACACACAATTATACACTGATATATATGGTGCCCCAATGACCACCATGAAATTTTGGTTTCTATTTCAGCATTTAATTTCACTGACATTGAATAAAATGCTTTAAACTTTTTTTGATGATAAAATCTGCCTTATTCATTACCTATTACCACTTATTTATGACCTATGTCAAAATGACAGTTGAGTTTAAATTCTGAAACTCTTACAGGAATAGAATAATTTCAGCATATGCTTTGGATAAATATGGGTATATCCTAAATATACCCATATTAAAATAATATTAACATACAGAGTTTTCAGATTCCTGATCTAATAATGCTTGACAAACTTATTCACCCATCAGCACTTATGGTTAACATTTGTATTACATTTATAATTTAACTCAAATATTGTTGGCTAATCAAGTATAAGTACAAATTCCCAAGAACTCCTTTCACTAGCTATTTTCAAAATATCATTAGTACATATTTATAAACTGATCACCTATCATATCTAAGCCACTGTATCACCCACCGTCTCTGTTCAGGGGCTTTCAATCATCAAGATTTTTTCCATGCACAATATCCAATTTTACTTTTCTAAATAAAGTGCTTATTTTACTTTTGTCCTCTAAATTCCTAAACTTTCTCATTTAACATTATTTCTACATAGTTCTATAGGCTTTAAAATTTCTAAGACATACAAAAGTCTTTTTTCCTTTTAACAGTTACTGCTGTCTCTCAGAAAGACAAAATTTTAATCAAAATCACCATACATCTAATGAGTTAACAAAAGCGTACATTTAGCTACACCCTATTACTTCTACCTTATTTGATTCTATATTTTTAGCCTCTACAAAAATTTTCCCTTCCTCTTATCAATACAAAAGTGTAGATTACTTCTGAAAACAATTTCCTAAATTGATACACTTTTGCTATTTCATCTTCTATTTCCTCTTCCAAAAAATTGGTTCTTTGACATGAACCAGGCCAGGATGTGAGCTGACCATATTTTCAGCAGCCTTTCTGAGGATGATTACCTCTGGGAACATCAATAACTGGAGAAATCTCAATGTTTTAGCTGTTACCTAGTGTAAAATAATACACCAATGAAGTTAACCATAAAAGTCATCCTCAGTTCAGGGCACACTCTTCAAAGCGCTGACATTCCTCTGAGGACTACAGGAAGCTGTCTAGTTTAGAAAGCACAGTTTGGGAAATGTTAGAGTGGTGTATTAGGGCTGCGATTTTTTTTGTCTTTGTTATTAACTTTTTATTATAAAAGCAAAACTTTTTCATTGTAACACATGAAGCAATACTAAGATATATTCATACACACTGTCTCAAATACAGTTTTAAAAACCTGATTGTATCCTTTCACAACTTCCTGTATATTCAAGCAAACAAAACATATATACATGTAAAAAGTGTGATTATATGTGCGTGTGTTTGTATGTGTGTATATATATGTGTGTGTATTTTTTTTTGCTTTTTGTTCTTACAAAAATAGAAACATACTATGTACATTACTCTGAAACTTCTATTTCTCACTTAGCCTTATGGACATTACCATGGGTTATTAGATATAGACCGATGGCTATATAATATTGTGTAACATGAATGATCCACATTTTATTCAAAGTTTTTCTTATTTGTGGTCATTCACATTGATTTCAACTGTTTGCTTCTGCAAGCCCCCAAAATATTTACATATATGTTTATATAAAACTACTTTTATTTCTATAGGATAGATTCTCCCAATTAATGATTCAAAGATTACAGCTTCCTTTCAATAAATGGATATTTCTTCAAACTGAAGATCAAAGTTCATAGGACAACCTGGAAATATATAGTAAGTCAAAAATTTGCATATCTTTTTGTTACAGTAGGAGACAGGGCTAAGACTGGATGCAGGGGCTTGAAGATGGGGTGCAGGTGTTAAGTAAACAACCCTGAAACAAAAGGGGCCGATAACCCCAGGCAAGAACCAGCCTTCACCAGCTTGTCAGCTGCCTCTGCCGCCTTACTGAACTTTGGCTAATTACAATAACATTTACGTTATGGTTTCAAAATTTTTCCGCCCTTGAAATCACCACGACAGTTTTGAGACAACCATATAAAGTATGAAAATGGGAGGGAACCCAATTCTAGGAATTACTACCCAAAATCTTAGTAAAAGCCAACCTTTTGGACTTGAATATTCCTCCCCTCCTGTAGGAAGACTACAAAAGATATAAAACCACTTCCTCTCAGGCAGCTACTCTTTTTGAGCCTGCCTGCTCTCCTGCCTGAAAGTGTACTTTTGCTTTCAATTAAGCTTTCGCTTGCTTGGCTTATTTGGTGCATCCTTGAAATTTTTTTCCCAAGGAACACCAAGAACTTGGAAAAACCTCCAATTGGAGGCCAGTAAAACTTTGACTCAGAAATTCCAATGCTAGGAATTTTGTCCTAAATAAATAATTGAGCAAATGAGCAGAGATTTTTTATGTGTATACATGAATATTCTTTGAAGCCCTGTTTATAAAATAGGAAAATAGAACACCCAAAAATTCACAAAAACTATTAAATAATGTTAGACACACCCAATAGGACAATAAGCACACACTAAAATTGGGTTTACACTTTATACTAAAAATTATAAAAATATATATTTATTGACAAGGTAAAATGTTTAAAAATATTCCTAAATAAGAGAGAAAGAAAATATCTAATTGAACATTACTGTCATAAAATAATTTCAAAGAGAGGGATATTGA
This sequence comes from Daubentonia madagascariensis, assembly GCA_023783475.1. NCBI lineage: Eukaryota > Metazoa > Chordata > Mammalia > Primates > Daubentoniidae > Daubentonia > Daubentonia madagascariensis. Next base: position 24,085,811 of record JAKFHU010001244.1, on the reverse strand, counting down.
AGGAAAGGATATGCCAAAATGCTAATAATAATTATTTCTGTATAAAAAGTATGATTTTTAATTTCCTATTTTTGTTTACCTGACATTTATTCAACACATATTTGCCAAGTATCTATATACCAGCCATTATGCTAAGCACTGTGTTGAATAAAGCATTACCGTAATGAAAATTATTCTGTGTGTCTGTGAGGCAGGAGGAAAGTGGGAGCCCAGAAAAGGTGATGGGGGACTTTAGGAGGTGGACAGGGAAGGTCAAAGGCTCAAAAAACATTTGAAATTGTATAATTTAAACGTTCTAACAAGATTGTGAGATACTACCATATCCAGTGTATTGTAGAAGTTCTATAAATTGCCTAAGGTTACTGAGCTAAGTGATAGACGACTAAGACTCAGATCTTAAGATTCCCATGTTCTCACCAACAGAATATAAGCGGAAATAATTTGTGCCACTTCTAAGCAGAGGTAGTGAAAAGAAAGTATGTCTTCTCCATCCTCTCATCCTCCATCTGGCAGCTGGATATGAGTTGGGTAACCTTGAAAACCACATCTGGAAGATCAACCTAAGTTCCAAGATGACCCTAGAGATGACAGGACAACACCAGAGGAAACCGAATTGAGAGCCCACAGCCTGGATGGGGCCTGCACAGCAAAGAAAAAATGAGACACCTAGGTTGGGAGCCAACAGATGAATCTGTCAGAGACTCAGAGCAAAATCAGCCAGAGAATACCACCACACCTGAATAATCCTAGAGAGAACAAATCATGAGTTATAGAAGCTGCTGATCTTCACCATAAATGCCAGCAAGATGAACAATACCAGAATGGAAAGTCATGGGTACAGGAACAGCCACTGGATACCATGCAGATCATGAAAGGCACACTCTTTTCCTGTACCTACAGACCACATCTTGGAGGAGAGGGAGAAGAAACCTGAAATAATGAATATTTTACCCAAAGGGACTGAGTCAATCAAAACTATCCCAACAAGGTTTTCAATTTTTGAAGACTAAAAGTTTAAGCCATTCCAATTATTCCATATGAATAAATTTACCAAGTGGAACTGATTGCGGGGTTTTCCAGCTACACAGTGGATGGGGCTTATGGACCCACATCATTCTGGGGAAAAAAAGGTAATGTATAATGGAAAAGAGAGACGAGCAGGACATGAAGGCAAGGTAAAAGGGCCTCAGATTTTTTTCCCTTATTCGTTGTTAGCCAAACCCAATAATGGTGTGATAATTTGTCATTCTTCCTTTCAACAATACATAAAGCAGCCAAACATGCTTTTGTTCCAGGCCCTGTTCCAAATTGAATTGTTTGAATTTTAAGCATGTAGATGATCAATGCAACCAAAGTCACTGTCAGAGGAAAGGGCAAAGAAAATAATCAAAAGAAATAAATTTATGAAAGAAACTCTTTTGGACATGCCTCTGCAGACTTTTAGAATGCAAATTAGAAACATATAAGCCAAGTTGAATTGCTTGAGCTACTGAAAGCATAAAACAATAACATATCCCAAAAGCTTAGATGCAGATTTCCAGGTATCTCAAAAAAACTCATGTAAATCTGGTCCAGGATTCTGAGCACCCAGGACCGTCAATAGTGGGAGACATTCAGCTGCTGGATCTCCTGTACAGCTCAGATGGTTACCAGTATTCCTTAGGCTCACACTTCCTATTAACACTTAGCCTCTTGTCCTACCAGATTCTGACTCCTCTTTCTCTCTCTTTCTCTCTCTCTCTCTCTCACACATACACTCATACACACACACACACACACACACGCACGCACACACGCACACTTCCCCACCATTCTTTTACCATTCTTTTCAACCCCCTGTTTTGGGATTAAGCAAATCCTAATGCTGCGAAGAAACTGTATGCATTTCAGTTTTTAAAAATGCATCATTTACAAAATAATTTGGGGCAACTTGTATCTATTACTTGCAGCTCAAAATGACTGAGGCTAACTTGTTTTTTACAGAAGAGAATTAATACTGTTTGTATTAACGAGTTCAGCTCCCCTGGGTATCTCCTATTACTTGAGAAAACTTATCAAATATCAAATGTTATTTACTAGTGAGAAAACTAGTAATTCCCTCCTGCATCCCCAGAGAAATTTCAGTGACCCTGGCCTTACTCCATCCCAGTGGGTCCAATTTGATATCACCATTACCCTTCCAGAAATGAGGGATTTGGGTGCATATTTAGATGATGAAGAAGTCAGTACCTTATATAGTAGCTCAAATTAAATCAACTGATATGTACAAAGTGCTTATTGTATGCTGTACTAACAGAGGACTTTGAACTGAAGAACAAGTCAAACTAAAAAGAACACTAAAAGTGCAGGATGAACAATCCAAGAACCTGTGTAGAATAAAAACAAAAAGAGGAAGTAAACGCTGGGGAAAATAGACTATGTGAGGCTATCTTCCAGGATTTAAAATGGTTTAAAAGCACTTTTGACCTCTTACTGAAAAGAGGAGACAAATGAAATTTCCATAATTCCTGCCTATTTATTGCGATGAGAAAGCAAAATGTCCTCCTGTCTTCACCATTTCCCTTCCCTCCCACAAGGTTACTGAAGTAAGAAGGTCTAGTTTTACTAACCCAAAGAGAAAAATATCAACAATCACCAAAGTGGGAAAAACTGGGATAGGAAACATGAACAACATAGAGAAATGAAAAGGACGAAGTCAAACTAGGAGGAGACTAGAATATAACAAGTGAGAAGGTACACGGATTTTTTGGCTCAGATTCCAAGCAAGCTACAACAAAAACCACCATAATTCACTGCTCTAGTGATAAATGATCATAAGATGACTGAAAGAATAAAAGAAATAAAAAATAAAACAAGTATATGCAGATAGCTTTAAGGTAGAGAAAAAAGAATGCAAAAACATAAAATTGCAAAAGCTTAAGTATTGATGTGGGTAAAAGGCAAGAAATAAACCCTCAGCATGAAATAGAGAAAATGGAAATAATTGGAAAGAAATGAATACTAACTGGAAATAAGGATACAATAAAACTAGGTAGAAACAGTACAGAAAAACAACATTTTTAGAAGATTAAAATGAAAGTAAGATTTTTTTTCTTTTTTGATGACCTAAAATTAACAAAAATGTTTTTCTGCTTCAGCGTAAGCCTCAGATTTTGGTTAATATCCATGGCAAGCAAGAAGATAGCTGAATGTGTTTTATTACATTTTGTATAAGAATTGTTAAATAAAAACTTCATTAGAGCACTGAACGTCCGAATGTTGGATGAGGTTGATTCCTTTATATCATCCATTAGAGTTAACAGAATTTCAGATATATTTGTAAAATGTAAATACACTCTCATATACTAAAAGGTTTTGATTAAAGTGCATTATCAAATAATTAGCTCTTAAAATAATCCCTATGTTGCAAAGCACTTGTTATTTGTGCCTGCTTATACTGTACTAAGCCTATTAAAAAGAAGAAAAATGGGATTTTCTTTCATATTTGAACTATGGGGTAGTACTCTGAGAATTCAAATCCTTAATGTATTATCATTCCATCAAAATGATAGAATGGTTTTGATTAGAAATTGTTGTCTCTATTATCACTATCACATTTAACCACTCTGTGTGCAAAATCCTTCTGTCTTTCCTAAAGCATTCATCACTATTCAGCATCTCCTTTTTATTATAAAATTTTATTTCCCATGGCATCTTTGATGAAATTCTCTACTGGTCTTCCCACATCTTATCACTCCTACATTTTAGAGTCTGACTTATAATCTTTTATTTCAAGATATTTGACAGTGCCATAAAATACCTCATTTGCATCATCATTTTTTATCTTCCTTTCTTTTCCAAAAAAAGAAGAATCAAAGGGAAAAAAAAGAGAGCTATAATCTGTGGATCTTACAGAAATTTCATAATGCTATTAAGAATTCAAAGACTGGCTAAATTTTATTTCATGACACAATTTCTTTGTACCACAAGACAAGACATACTACTTGATGGTAGGGTGGGGAAGTTCATTATTACCATAACTGTCATAATTGGAAGATGGACATATTCAAAATTACCTTTGCAACTGGGGAATTATCAACAAATGATGCTCAACCTTTTCCTGTACAGTATGCATGTAAAGATTTGTGGTTTTTCCACTCTTGAGTAAGCTAATTCTCTAGTAATATTAAAACACACGTAAAAGTTATGAAAAAAAGTATTTGGAATTCTCAACTAAATGTTAGCAGATTAGATGCCTAAAAGAATTTTGCATAAAAACTTCCCTATTTCACCTGTTCTGTCACTGAGACCCACAGTGGCCCAACAGTCACAATGCTTTAGTCATGGGCTTTCTATGGTTAGAAGCACAGATGCTTTTTTCATTTATTTTTGGAATGGTATTAATGCCCATAATGATGGTCTGTGCAAATTCTGTCTTCAAGCCAATCCTTGATTACTATGGGATATGAGCCAAAAATGGAAAATGGTGGACCTGTGGTTAAGAAAGACGGCAGGTGGCTCTGAAGACAGGGTGCTTTAAAATGCCTTAGTCACAATTCACTCCATAAAAAAGCAAGGATTACCACACTCACGTCAATAACCTTTGAGCAACTACCATTTAAAGTAAAGCACAATTATACGTTTAACAATTAACAAATATGTTGACCAAGAATAAATTAAGATAGGACCCAGAAAACTCATCAACTGATACGTGTGTGTGCTTGTGTGTGTGTGTGTGTATAGGTTTTTCCCATCAGAACAACACCTGGAAAAATTGCTAAAGACCCAGTAGCGCCCAGTGCTGTGCTGTGAACAAAAGAAAAAATTCCTCAATAAATGTTTTAAAAATATTTCCAATTAATCTTTTATGAAATATTAGCTTCTTATCGGCATGCACCAATTATCAAAAATTATCAAATAGGATCAGCAACAAGTCAATCTGCTTCTCAAATGTTGCAAAATTGCTCTGTACTGGCCTACATAGTTGCATTAAACACTAGTCATTGTGCAGACAGCTAAAGATAGATATTTTATTCAGAGTTAATTTCCAGTCACAAAACCGTGATACCAGGAAGGATAAAGTTGCAAAGAGGAGGTTCCTTCTTCGCATCATCTAACTATTGACAACTGGCTTCATTCATTCATCTATTCATGGAATCCACTCAAGAAACATTTATTAAACCCCTTAATTATGCAAGATGATGACGGTTTATACAAAGACAAATCAGGAAGTAACATTTGAAATAAATTTTGAAAGACAAGTAAGATTTGAAACGTAGAGATACAGGGAACAGACAGCATGAGCCCGAAAGGCAGAAAATGATGAGACAAGAACAGTGAACAGAAAGCATTACAGTCTGGCCTCCTATTTCAGGTTTTAACAACTGTTCTCTATTCTGCATACAGAGAGAAAATAAGAGTAAGGCACTGATTGATTGATCATGCCATGAGCATACACATTTGAAACACTGGAAAGCAGTTTGCCCACAAATTTCTGTCCCCTGTGGGCAGAAAATACTTCTGTTAAGTATATACTGTTTTGCATATATTATAGGAAATAATCATTCCTGAAATTTTCCTTCATCTCTTCAAGTCCTTACTACAAATCACATCTCTGACAAGTAAGTTATTATTTGTAAAGCACTCAGAAAAATACCTGGCACTTAAGTACTACACTAGAAGTAAATAAATACCTAGTGAAGGCTCGAGTCTCCCTTTTGCTTAGTGAAGAAGAGCAGCTACCAGTCCTCCAGACCACACACACAAAAATGAAACCATTTATGCCAGGAAATTTCTTTGTGAAGAGATTTTTGATAATGAATTCACTTTCTGATATAAATATACAGCTATTCAGATTTCTTCTTGTGTCACTTTTGTTAAATTATGCCTATCAGGAAATCTGTCTATTTCTTTAGTGGAGTTTTTTTGGGGGGAGGGAGGGGAATTAATTGGCATAAATTGGCATTCCCTATACTTTTCACCTCTTTAGATCTCTAGTGACATTCCTTCTTTAATTCTTGATATTGGTTATTTGTCTTCCCTTGCTTCTTGATCAGACTTACTAGAGATTTCTAGTCTTATTAATCTTCACAAAAAATTAACATTTTGATTTGTTAATTTTCTCTATTGTTTGTCTTTTTTTCTTTTTTCTTTCTGCTCTTCTCTGCTCTTCATTATTTCCTACTTACTTTTGGTTCCATTTGCTCTTTTTTTCCAATCCCTTAAGATGGAAACAGATCAATGATTTCAAATCTTTTTTATTTTCTAGTAGAAGCATTTAAAATATAAACACCTAAGCATAGCTTTGTTATATCTCCTTTTTTTTTTTTAAGAGATTGGGTCTCACTCTATCACCCAGGCTAGAGCAGTGGTGCAATCATAGCTCACTGTAACCTTGTACTCTTGGGCTCAAGTCATCCTCCCGCCTCAGCCTCTTGAGTAGCTGGGACTACAGGTGCATGCCACTAAGCCTGGCTAATTTTTTAAATATTTTGTAGAGACAGGGTCTCGCTATGTTGCCCAAGTTGGTCATGAACTCCAGGCCTCAAGCAGTCCTCCCACCTTGGCCTCCCAAAGTGTTGGCATTACAGGCGTGAGCCACCATGCCCAGCCTATATGCCCTAAATTTTGATATATCTTCATCATCATTTAGTCAAAAATATTCTCTAATTTGTCTTGTAAATTCTTCTTTGACCCATAGGTATTTAGAAGTGTGTTTTTTCATTCCCAAATATTTCAGAATTTTGCGTGTGTGTGTTTGTTTTTATTTCTAATTTAATTCCTTTGTGCTCAGAGAACACACTGTGTGATCTTATCTTTTGAAATTGTTCAACATTATTTCATGGTTCAATAGATGGTCTACCTTGGTTAATGTTGCATTGCACTTGAAAAGAATGTGTATTCTGATTTTTTTTGGTGTAATTTTCTGCAAATGTCAGACCAAGGTGTTTGATAGTGTTAAAACTGTCTGTATTCTTATTGATTTTTCTGTATATCTAATTTAATTATATCAATTACTAAGAGAAGGACAATAAATTATCTAACTCTGTTTATGCCTTTTTTCTCTTTAATTCTGTTAGTTTTAGCTTTAGATATTTTGAATCTTTATAATTATGCACATATATATTTATGATTGTTATATATTCCAGGTGAACTGACCTTTCATTATTTTAAAATGTCCATCCTTGGTAAATTTGTCTGATATTAACATATTCACACCAGTTTTCTTTTGCTGTTTATAGGATGTATTCATTTTCCATCCTATTGATTTCAACTGCTCTGTGTTGTTATATTTAAAATACATCATTTATAAACAGAATATACTTGGATCAAACTTTTTAAATTCAGTATGCACTCTCTGCCTTTTAATTGGAATGTTTAGTTTTTCTGCATACAATCTAAATTATAGACACAGTTGGATTTAGGTCTACCACTTTGCTATTTGTCTTACCCTTGGCCCATCTGTATATTCTTCCTCTGCTCTTCTTTTCCTGCCTTCTTTTGGCATAATGAAATTTTTTTAGTATTCTAATTTATAACCTATTTAGCTTTCTTATCTATTTTCTTTTTATTATTTTTCATTGATTGTTCTAAAGACTGTAACCTGCCTCCTCAACTTGTCACAGTTTAATTAGGGTTAACATTGTGTCACTTCATATAAAATGTAGAAATCTTGCAACAGTATAATTCCATTTACCTCTATCCTTTGTGTCATTATCATTATATATTTTATATCATATTATAAAACCCCATGATACTATAATTTTTCTTTTAAACACTGTTGTCTTTTAAAGAAATAAAGAGAATGAAAAATAGCCTTTTTAGTTTATCCCCAGATTTATGAATTCTAGTGCTCTTCATTTTTTCCTGTATATCTGAGTTGCTACCTGGTTTCACTGATCAGCAGACTGAAGAACTTTCTTTGGCATTTCTTGTAGTGCAGGTCAGTCTGTTGCAGATAATTGTCTTGTTAATTTGTCTGAAACATGTCCTTATTTTGCCTTCATTTTGGAAGCACATGTTGGCTGGATATAGAATTCTAGGCTGCGATTTTTATTTCTTTCAGTACTTTAAAGATCTCTGCTGGTCTCCATTGTTTGTGATAAGAAATTAGCCATCATTCATAACATTGTTCCCCTATATCAAATGGGACTTTATTCTCTGGCTGCTTTCAAGATTTTCTCTTTATCTTTGGTTTTAGCAGTTTGACTATGAAACTGTTGGTGGTTTTCTGTTTATTATCCTACTTGACCATGAATGAAGTATAAATACTGCTTTAAAGTCCTTGTCTTCTAATTCCAGCTTTTTAATCATCTAAGTGTTTGTTTCTATTAACCACTTCTTCTCTGGACTATGGGTCACATTGTCCTGGTTTTCTGCATGTAAACTTTCACTTTAAACTGAACATTATGGATGATATACTGTTGTTTTCTTATCTTCCTCTAAAGAGTGTTAATTCTTTGTTCTGCCAGGCACTGAAATTATTGGCTAATCACCTTGAACTGGTGTAGGTTTGATTTGACATTTGGTTAGTGTGAGTCTATGTTAGTTTTGTCCACGGTCCTGAGGCAGCTCCCAAAGCCCTAGGGTATATTCTTTATTTCTAAGGGGCACCCTTCCAGAGTTTCAATGGAAAGGCCACGACATTTACTAGTCCTTCTAACTGGGTATGACTCAAACTCCAAACTCTGTCTTCCCAGCAGTAGACAGTCCCTGAAATTTCTGTTCAACTCTTTCCACCTCCCAGCCAGTGCTCTTGTTGGGCTTCTTGAAGACTCCCCCAGGAGTATACAGTTTAGGGCCAGTTAAGAATTCAAGGAGAGTTTATATATAAAATTTGGGGCTTCCCACTCTGTGCATCTGCCCTTTCCAGGATTTCCCCTATTACTTTATAACTGTTTTTGTCAGCCCTGAATGCCATACTCCAGGTCCCCAAATCAAGAGAACTGTGGCTTTCTACTAGACTTAGAGCCGCCCCCATGTGTAACAGGCTGGGAAGTACCTTCAGGATTAAAGCTATATATACTTGTATCTCACCAGCACACTCCCTTTTATCAAGGTCTAGTCCCCTCCTGTTTCTGCCATCTTTTGGTCATTCTCCAATGCCTTAAAATTGTTGTTGTTGCTGTTGTTGTTCTTTTAACATTCGGGACAGAGATTATAATTTTTATCTTCAGGAAGGTTAGTCTGATATAAACTACTTCACATTACTAGAACTGGAATCCCCACACATATCCAACTTGTACGAATAAGTATGAGCATGCACATAAGCATTTCAAACTCAATGTGCAAAAACAGAAATCTTGATTTTTTACCCCAAAATCTGCCCCCCTAATCTCCCTCCCTTATTGAATGACGCACCCAGTTGCTCAGACAAAAACACATGAGACCCATCCTTAAATCTTTTGTTTTTCACCCACATCCAATCCATTATCAAATCCTGTGGGTTCAACCTCCAAAATGCATCCCAATTCCAGCTACTTCTCTCCATCGCCACTGCTACACTGCTGAACCAAATCACCACAGTCTTTCACAAGGACTAATGCAGGAATCTCCTAACTACTAATTAGAGCACCCTGCTTTTACTCTTCTCCCCACACAGCCATTCTTTTCAAAGCAACCTGAATAAGTCACCATAAAAATCTAAATCAGATCATGTTATTCTTCTGCTCAAAACCCTTTGATGGCCTATTCTTAACATGAAATAAAATTTCTTTACCATGATCTATCAAGCCCTACATCATTAACTCCTACCTACCTCCTTCCTCCTTACTCTTTAGGCTCCACTAACTTCTTGATGTTTCTTAAATGTACCAAATGTTTTTACCACTCATGGAGTTTTCATTTGCTAATCCTTCAGTCTGCATGCACTTCCTCCAGATTTTCACTTCGCTGGGTCTTTCTCATCATTCAGGTCTTAGTTCCAATATAATCTCCTCCAAAGAAGCTACCCTGACCACCCTATTTAGAGTAGCCTCTGCACTCCACCCCAGGCATTTACTGTCATAGGTCCCTGTCTTGTTTTGTTTATAGAATAAATCACTACCTGGAAGTATCTCTTTTTAAAAAATGTTACCTTTTAATTTCTATATCAGTTAGGACAAGCTAGGTTATGCCATGCTTGGGATTATGCCAACTCTAAAATCTCAGCAGCTTAAAGCAATGAAAGTTTACTTCTTTCTAATAGTACATGTCCACTGAGAATCAGTTAAGGGCTCTACTCCACATTGCCTTCACTCTGGCTAGAATTTAGGCAGACAAAGGAGCAGCTATCTGGTAGCCAAGGAAGAGAGAAAGACACTAGGGGGTCTTGCATATGCAATCAAATACTCTAGCTTAGAAATGCCACACATCACCCCTGCTCTGACCTAACCAGCCAGAACTTATCACAAGACCAGAAAGTATAATACATAATACCAAATGTCAGAGATGGTGAGACAAAAATATCTGATGAATTGCATGAATGACCACAATTGTATATATTTTCCCCACCAAAATATGCAACATATGAGAAGAAGAACCTTGAGTGTTTTGTTGTTGTTTTTATTATTATTATTATTCACTGCTCTTTCCCCAGTGCTTAGAACTGAGCCCCCCACATAACAAGCACTCTAGAAATACCTCTGGAATGAATGCATAACATCTCTTTTATTAACCTTTCTTGCATACCTAAAGCTAAAGTATGTTTAGACTTGCTCAAAGTATTGTATCTAAAGATCTCCCTCCACCCACTGCTGACACTTTTCTGAAGAGTAAAAATATTCTTCTTTCATATTCAGTTTGATCTGTCATCTAGAATTCAGCTGTTAAGCAAATTCTTTGTCCTCTTTTAAACATGGATTGTTAAGCACTGTGTTTACAAAATTCAGCGCTGGGTATAGAGTTCAGTAATCTGTTTAGGCTCTAAATAGAAGCAGAAGAGCAACCTAGAAATAAATGGATAGGGTTATTTTCATGTGCCTAAAGTAGCAGACTCAGGCCTGGGATTATACTGGGGAAAGAACCTGGGGAAGGCTGGGAACCTCCATCTATCTCTACAACCCTCCCCCCCAATATGGACAGAACATCTATTCATCCCTAGAGAAAGAAAGATGCTTTTCTTCCAGGGGAGCGGGAGGGGAACGTGAGAGTCAGAACTTTAAAGACAGTCCATTGTGACTGTCTGTCCCCACAATGGCTGCCTCCAGGACCACTCCCCCCACCTCCACTGCTGAAAACACCACTACATAGTCAGCATCGCCTCCACTGCTGGCAGGGACGGGGGACGGGCCCAGAGAAGAGTCCCTCTTTAAAATTACTAAATAACTCACTCACCCTAGAAAGCAGCTTTCTTCACTTCTACACCACACTGGAGGGAGGTGAGGTGGATGCCCCCATAAAGGAGCCATAATGAGGAGTTCAGATGAGTAAAGAAACTGCCAGAATGAAAATCGCTGATAGTGCATTATCTCAGAGTAAGAAGCAGGGCTCAAGGGTTTCACTAAATCACCAATTTTAAATATACCATATTTAAATCAGAAACTAAATAAAGTTATACAGATGTATTTGTGTATTAGTGTTTCCCTTTTACTTGAGAGGAAAGGACTTGTTATAAAGAGGCCCTAAGATCTTGCTGCCCCCCATCACCTGCACCTTTCCTCTGACTCTTTTCTGCTCCCTCTGCTCTGAACACCCCTTTGTCATTCACCAAACACTCTAAATACACCCCTGCCTTGGGGCTTCTGACTTTTCCTGCCCTCTTCTTGGGATGTTTCCCCCCAGAAAGCTACATAGGTTGTTTCTTCACCTTCTTCAGGTCTTCATTCAAAGGTCATCTTCCTAGGAAGTTCTAGAAACTCCCTGGACCCTGCCCGAGACTCCAGAACTGCTTTATTAGTTGCCACAGCATTTATTGCCCCCTCACATAATATATAATGACTTATTTGTTTGTTTATCTTTTCCCACTAGAATGTAAGCTCAATCAGGGTAGGGACTTTGTTTGGTTCAATGCTGGATCCTTAGAGCCTAGAAAATGCTCTATAAGTATTTATTGAATGAACAAAATCAAGTCCTATATTATTAAGCCTCCTATGCTTTGCAAGTGGAAACAAATTAATGAGCATGATCCAAATGAGTGAACAAGTTCATGCAAATGCTAAGCTTCAGAAAGAAACTTAATGCCACTAATACCTTCACAGCTTAATACATACATTTGTGAACATAAATAAATCTGCTTTTTCTTAAAGTCTCTTCTAGTGTTACCATACACTTGATTCTTTCAGTAAACTTGGAGAATAAAGTAAGATGATCTAATGATAATTTAAGTTTATAATTTTAGAAATAGATTGTCATGCCTTATGTTCAGTATATGGTAAGAATGGACTCAGGGAACAGGAGTCCTTAAAATGAAGATGTTATTTTTTAAAAGCAGCAGCAACATACACTTGCACTATCAGTCTTCCTCACACGCTGCCTGCCTCCCCCTCCACTCCAACCTCCCTGCCTTTCTAAGCCAATTAATCCTGTATTCATCTTCCTACAATACTATTTTGATCTTGTCATCTTTGTGATCAAAAACTTTTGAGTTTTCTTCTTTAACTTCATATATTTTGGGAGTTTTCCCCCACAATAAGCTTATATAACTTTTTAAATTTAAAATTAAGAAGGGAAGGATATGCTCTAAGACTTCCTATTGTTTTCAGAATGAATTTTAAGGTCCTGAACCTGGAGTTCAAGGCCCTCCACAATTTGCCTTGAAGTTTCTCTTTTCCTGCTGCCAGTTTACCCAAATCTGCTGACCCAGGCAAACTGCCCTGTTCCAACTCTATACCAAAACCATTTTGCTCTTTCTTCCCCTCTTTCTTTGTGTTTGATGTTTCTCCAGCTTGGAAGGCTCTCCTTCTCTCTCCAACAGAATTCCACTGGAGCTGCAAGGCAAAGCTCAGATTCAGACCCAAGAAATGTTAAAGAAACAGTAATCAGAGGCAGAGACTTCTTGGGAGATGGTGAGTTCACCATTATTAGAGGTGCTCAGATACTGGCTGAAAATGTAGCCAGGAAGCTCTTACCAAATCCGTTCACCCTGAGATTCCATGATTCCCAAGAATTCTATTTCACTATGAAGCTTAATTTCATCATTTCTGTTGGGACTGACCTCAGAATAGACTGTCCATCCACATATGTGGCAATTACCATAGGCCGGCATTGCAGTGATATTTCAGCTGTATTTTCATATGTCTGTGTCTAATTTCCTTTGCTAGACTGCAACCTCCTGAAAGGCAGAGGCTCATGGTGCCTAGCACTGTCCCTTACAATGACAGGCACTCAATACATTTGTCATTGATGATGCTGAAAAATGGTGCAGTTCAAACAGGAATAAATTGGGAAAGACATAAAAGGAAGAGGGCATAGGTCATGAAGCAGCAGGAAACACTAACTGCCCTGGGCTGCTGAAGAGTAAGTTCACACTTGCTCTCTGAGGTTTATGTGTGTATTTGCTGGTCTGCTCTCAGCTGCTCTATCCATTTTGGGGGCCACATCCTCAAGGATACACAAAGTATCATAACAAGTACAGACTAGTCTAGGAAAATCTTGATGTGTAATCATATTCCTCTTAAATTAAAAGGAAGAAGCATAGTCCAGCCAAGAACTTTAGGGTACTGACGGCCACAAGGGCAGACACCTTGTGCTGAGTTTCTCTGGGCTCAGCAGCAATAACAGACCAGGTCCTGAAATTGTACAACTTCTTGCTGGGTCAACTAAATGACATTCTTTAACCAAAGAGAAGGGCTGGTCAGGCAGAAGACAGTGCCAGAAAAGATCCCAGAACACAATGTGGAGCAAAGCTGTGGGGAGTGGCCTCGTACAATCCAGTCCTAAGGCAGACAAGGCTCCCGGCTGCCAGCTCGCCATCTGGGATGCCTCAAAAGGCGCCTGTCTGGGAATCAGAAGGCTTCAGTTTATGTTCCAATTTTACTGCTGACTATTGTTGTGACCTTGGAGCCAGGAAAATCAACCCTGTACATTTCAATTTACCCATCAACAATAACTCTGGGTCACAGCCATGATAAGAATAGAAATCAAAAACAACAGAACTGCTTTGACCACCACCAATATTCAAAATCAGATATACAGTGTCAGGGCCACCGATGTAAAGCAGCAGCTAAACCTTGACTTTGGAGAAGCCCCTTATTCAAGTCTGACCCCTGTGTACCTGTAAGTCTTGTAATGGCCTTTCTTTGCCCTCTTTTATTCAGAACCCTGCACAGCAACAGAGCATTCTCCTACTTCCTCCCACCTACCAACACTTAATGACCCTTTGGACGTAGATCTCCCAAGGAGGTGGATTGTTAACATCCTTGTTAGTCCATTACACCTCCCAAGTAGCCACAGTATTTTAACCCAGTGAAAATATCTTCAAGAAATGATTCTAATTGTAGGAATTAATAAAAGAGAAAGGTGGCACATGCCCGTAGTCCCAGCCACTTGAGAGGCTGAGGTGAGAGGATCACTTGAGACCAGGAGTTTGAGGCTAGCCTGGGCAACATAGCAAGACCCTGTCTCTAAAAAAAAAGAAAGAGAGAAAGAAAGACAGAAGAAAACAAACCAGGGAGACATTTTGTCTGTATCCTCCCAAATCACACTCCTCTCCCAGCCAGGACTAATTACCCTATTATCTGAACAACAAGCAAACAAAGGAACACCTCTATCAATGTGGTTCTAAACGAATCAAGTAGTCAAGCACTCTTCATTTCCAATCTTACTGAATACTATTTAACCAGCTGTCAAGTCCCACCCTGGCTGGTTACATCTCCCTAATGATGAAGTGGTTTCCTCTGTGCCGTGTGTGGGTCTAACTGCCTGCTGCAATTCCATTTGATAGACAGTCGCCATCACAAGAAACTTCTACCACTGCCTCCCGTAGGTGGGAAATGAGAAGAGGAGGTGCAAGCAATGATTGGACCTGGTAAGGAAAAGCGTCCCTTGGCCCCTGAGTGACTCATCTATACCAAGTACAGCAAAAAAGCACTTAGAAAGGTACATCCTGGTTAATAATTGCTTAATTATAACGCTCTAACCTGAGTTCGTTTATTAAGTCCTTGAGGTATCCTTTTACAGTGTTTGTATCCTCTGTCCTACGGGAACTAGAGCAGCCAGACGATTCTATCACACTGAAAGCTGCAGCCGACTGCCCTTTAGTGCTAATGGATGTGCAACTGACTGCACTGCAAACTAATGAAGGGACCTAATAAGCAGGTGTGGGAGGAAATGGCCCTATACTTGGCATTTCCAGCCTCACCTTCCTTTCCTGTTCTGTGTGAGCAAATAATATTAAAGTAATAGGATAAGTTTTTTTAAAGCACTACAAAGTTAAATAATTCATACACACCAAATTTCTCTATGAAGAAGGGTGTCCCCTGGGGATTTTTAAAATACTGAATTGTCAATAATTTTTCAGCTTACCTTTCCTAACCTACTTTACATTTAAAACACTTGGGTTGTTTTTTTTTATTTTTTGGTTTTTGTTTGTTTTATTTCTTATGCCAGAAAGCCACTCCAAGCTTTCGAATAACATTTTTCTCTAACAAATTCTATGGTCACTTCTCGCTCTAAAATTATTTACTCTATGAAAAGAGACTGGGTGTTGACAATTCAAGTGCCTAGAAAAATTAAGATTCTAGCACTCAGTATAGATTGGTTGAGAATGAAGATGGTGGCACAACATTTAAATATCTGTCATGGGTATCAAATATAGTATTTAGAGAAAACAAAGCTTAACATCATAGATATTCTAAGTAACATTTAGCTACATTTATAGCATTTGTTCAAATAATTCCCCCCAAGCGAAGCCCTTATCACCCTGATAACACAATACTTAAAATAATCAATTGTTGACATTCACCCTGAGTAGCCACATATATACGTTTTAAAAATGTACCATCAACTACCATAATAAACGTGAGGGTCATTTTTACTATTCAGCCATTCAGTTCTCAAATTAACACAAAGAAAGTCAAAACATACCCATATCATTGTATTAAAATAATGGTTTTTCATTCTTAAATATTTGATTCTTTGTGTTTTGATATTTCTGTATCACCATGACTATTCCCATACTTTCTGGAACGTCTGAATCTTTTCTATTTTGAAATGATAAAATCATATACATAGCTCCAAATACAAAAAGATAAATTCATCTTAGGCTTAAACCTAAGACAATAGAAAACAAACAAGCATTTAGCTTTATTAAATTCATTAAATGACAAAATATTGTTGAGTTACTTGGTATTTTATGGGAGATGTCCTTTTGTTACAATAAAATGAAAGAAACAAACCAGAATTTGTCTTGTCAAATCTCGGGATATATTGAGAATACTTTTTTCCCCAAAACTTCCTGTTTAAAACTAAAACAGACATAGAAACACAGAAAATTTAGCAAACCCCTTAATACTTTCCATAATATAAACATTAGAAAAATACACCTTCAGCCTGTGTTCATCTATGTACCCATCTAGTTATCACACTGTTCTTTTTTAATCATGGCCTTTAAAAAAGAATCATGATTTCTATGTTGCTGGACATCTTGGGGTAAGGAAAGATGCATATGAAATGCTTATCGTAGTCAAGTGCAGGTCCACAATCCAGTTTCTACAACTCTGAAATCCAAAAGGCTGATCTTTGTAACTAATTTATTGGCAAGACCTGACCAAACCTGAATCTATTTAGCAGAAAAACCTAACCCAATTTTACTTGAGTCTGTTTGCAGTCTTTATTTATCCCATTTCATGTGGAAAAAAAAAAAAATATATATATATATATATAAAAGAAATAATAATGTGTTTGGTGATGGGGTATTTAGCAGGGTGACTTTTTAAATATAGACACATGCACCAAATTCTGAAATACACCTAGCCTCAGGGTTTTGGATAAGAAATGGTGGGCCTGGATTAAGCTCAGTAAACACCTTTTGCTGTTTTGAGCACTATTCAAAGTAAATGTGCCATCACCTATGTGCTCATTCCCTGGAGCCATCACTTACTTAACTCATTGTCTCCTTCTCTAAGCAGATTCTCCTAATGACTGTCTCTTGCCCCCACAACCCCCCTAGTAAGATAATCACTCCTCCAGTCACCCAGCCTCATCTTCCTGGTTACCTTTAGCTTCACCCTCACTCTCACCCCTTCATATCCCATCAGTTGTGGAAGCTTCACAAGGTCTCACATACTCCCATCCTGCTTGACTTCCGGTTGTTCTGCCCCTATTCCAGATAGGCCTGAACAAACTCAAGCCAGAATTGTTGCAGGTGGCTCCTAAAACACCTTCCTACTTCCTTTTTAATCCCCTCCTCTCTCCCTTTCCAATCCCCCGTAGATTCTGCTTCAAGATTAATCTTGTCATCGTCTCACACATTGTTCAAATACTTTCCTTGATTCAAAGACCATAATGAAAGAGATGAAGTCCAGAGTTAGGAGACTGGCATTTAAAGAACAAAGAATTGAGACCCAACCTACTTTTCCATCGCATCTCCTTTTCTTTCCTAACATAAACCTTTCTGCAGCCAAGACGAGCATGACTTCCTCAGCTTTCTCCCCCACTCCAAAAAAAGCTGAGTTTTCCACACCTTTGCTCACACCATCTACCCCATGACCTGAAATTTGTAATGAATTCTTTGTATTATTTCTGACTATTTTAATCCCACGCATACTTTAGACTCCAGTTTTGATCCCATGTTGGCACTAAAGATTACTACCCCTTCCTGGTCCACCGTGATCTCTACTCTTGAATTCCCACAGTACTCACAGTCTGTACTATTATTCATTGGACACTTGATATGCACTTTCTTGTAATTATCAGACTATTTTAATTTTTCATGCATATGTATCTTGTCTCTTTAACCAGATTTTAAATTGTTTGAGATCAGAGACCATGTCTCATATTTTACGAATGGACAAATCAATACTCTTCTATAGCTTACAATAAGAAGGCAACATTGGCAAAGATAACATGTAAAAGAAACATTGATTTATGTATTCAATCAAATGTATTGAATAATACTTGCCAGGCATTGTTTTAGGCACTGAGGATTAAACGGTAAGCAATATCAACTAATCTCTGCCCTTAAAGAGCTTAGGATATAGCTGGAAAATCAGACATTAATGACACAATATACAAATAACTATACACATAAATATATATTTGGAAAAAGAACTATGCAATATTAACAGGCTTAGAATCATTTTCAGATGCTACACCTGTCAACTCATTCTGAGTATGCCTGCCTTCCAACCACTGCAGTTTCAGGTAAGTCTTAACTTCAATGAATACATAGAACATCCTTCTTGTTGAGAGACTGACAGGTGGAGGTGATATGACAATGTGTTAAAAGGGCAATGTTTACAAAAATTGCAATTAATAGAGGATCTCAAGATGTTCTAAGATCCATCCTTGGATAAAGTTATTCAATGAGAAGGCATTACTTGGATCCTGATAACTTTGCCCTTCATAAAATTGCTTTCATAAATAAAACATCATAGACTTTCTTTTATGCTGAAATGGAATACTCTACACTTTTATGAAAGTTTGCTTTAAGACACAAAAATATGAAATCCATTTCTACATTTGCCACTTTACCAGTCAGCACCTCCTGTACAATGCAGAAGAAAAAAAAATTCTTTATCAAAATTTAGGACAAGGAAATCCTACAATTTAGTGTAAAGAAAAATTCTCCCATGGAACTTGCAATTTTCATTACTAATGATAACCACAGTGATGTAATGTATTACATTTCCCTTTTGCCCAGCTCCAAGGAAGCTCAAAACCAAGCAAAGCAACAAAACTCAGCTGAATCAGGAGGATCACTTGAGCCCAAGAATTCAAGGCTACAGCGAGCTGTGATCATGCCACTGCCAGACTGAGTGATAGAGTGAGATCCTGCATCTTAAAAAAAAAAAAAATTCATGAAATCAAAACGTATTTGATTCTCTTTTTTTGGTGGTCCTAATATTCCATTTATACTGTATTATGCATATATGTTGTAAATAATTTCAATTCCTTTTTGGAATAAAAATTATTTCTTGAGTAATCTCAAGGGAAATTAAATTCCCTTTTGCATGTAAGTCCTTATCATCAGCATAATAATTTTTAATTTCTCTATTCATGAATATCGCTAAAGTATAATCCCCCCAAAAGCTAGGATGCATCATTTAAACACATATTTTTAAAAAAACCTAGAATCATCCAAGTAAATGGAAAAGAGAGGCACTGGAAGAGCATAAACTGACATTCCAATGGAACTTAATTTTCATAAATACTAATATAATACTCACCTCAACAAGATTCATTTTAAAACTAAAGAAATTATTCCAATGTATCAATTCTGATTTCAGAATTGCTCCTAAATTATGTTGACAACTAAATAGCCACATCGTAATATTTATGTCTCATAGAAAAATAAAATTGATAACCAATGAAACTATATTAAATCATATGCTCACAGAATCATTCACTCTTCTTTACACACGCTTTAAGTTGGTGATACTGTGTTATTCTTTTGGAATCTACTAAAAGAGACTCCCCATAATAAAATAAATGAGGAAAGACAAGTTGAGGAAATGAAAGAGACAATGGCATTCTATTTGATATTTATGTTTGGTATTTTATTAGAGAATTACAAAAAAAAAGAAATGGTTTAACTGATCTCACAAAATTATTCTGATAAACCATTCCAATTTGTCTGTAACAAAAAATTTCTGTGTTTGTAATTAACAATCCCTCTCCTCCCTACATACACCATCATCACCACCACCTACCATAAGTTTGCATGTAAAAATTGTTAAAAGTTTAAATATGGCCTTTTAAAAAATGAATTATGTATAAATGCTAGTTATTTGGGAACAGGGGTAGAAACATTTATCACATATCAAGCCAATAAGAATGTTCATGTTTGCATTAAGTTTTAAATTCCTTTCCATAATGTTGCATGGATGTCAGTTCCAGAGCACCCTGCTGTACTTTTGTTGGTGCAAGTGGCTACAAGTGGGAGCTGGAGAAAACACAAACTTAAGTATGACAGGAGAGTCAGAGAAAGTGTCACAGAGGAGATAATGTTCAAACTAAAATTTGAAGGAAAAAGAGAAATTAGCCAAGTTGACAAGGAGGGAACAAGCATCATGGGCATGAGAGAGCACATATGCAAAGGCACTGGGACATAAGAGAACATGGCAGGTTTGAGAACCAGCAAATAATTTTGTACAGTGTGAAATGTCAAGAGACCAGGTTTGAAGTGAGGCAAAAACAGATCATAAAGAGTTTTGGATATCAATCAAAGGAATTTAGATTTTATTCTGTAGGTGGTAGAAACCATCTAGCAATATAGAAAAATTATTCCAGTAGCAAAGTCCATAATGAACTGGAGGAGGACAGAACTACTAGAAAGAAATGATTAATAGTTCATGAAGCAAGGAAGAATCAATTACCATTGAGATGAAAGAAGATAGAAGACAAGTTCAAAGTTCATTAGGAAACCGACTCCGAGAATGAGAGGGGACAAGTTGGGAGTTCATTAAAAAGTTGTATCAGGAGTCCTCACCAAGATTTGCACACAGTTATCATTCCTTCTCTAATATCCCATATAATTTCATAGATTTTTAGTAAGAAAAAGAAAGAAGGAAATTGCCAAAAAGAAGTGATAAATGTGACTACATTGTAGAATCTTTTCTATTATAAGCAAAAAAAAATTAGGACACATTTTTACATTATTTTAAAATAATTTGTACTCAATAAACCACTTAAAATCTAGAGTGCTTTTTTCAGAGCTGAATCACACATACCAACAGGAGAATTAAAATGTAAGCCATGATTGAAATGTGATTTTAGTACAAGAGATAAGAGTTTGCAATAGAATAATTTGTCAAAATGTAGCAATTACAAAACCAAATGACCTGCCCTTACTATTTACCTTAACTGTACGTTTCTCAATCTTTAATATGGGCAAGTAACTTTTCTTCAAACTGGATGTTTTGGTCTAAATTTGCTTTAGCTTTCTACACTAAGAAAATCTCTTGACTGGGTTCCAAATACATCCAGCCATTGCTTGCAACAGATATGTATTGTTTTTTGTGCCCAGCACTCTCTATTTTTGGAAACTGACCCCTCCCACTCACCACCAACCCTTATCCTCTTCTACCCATATAATTACCATGCAGGACACTGTGCTTGTGCAGATGATCTAACACCAAGTTCCTACGTATCCTCTGTGTCAATGATGTGTCTCTCTGCACTCTGCTTTAGCACCCGCTCTCCAAAAACCACACCCTATCTGGGAATCACCACTAAAGAATGGCCATTACAACATGTCATCTGTGCACACCTACCAATCCTTTCCCTTTTCTTAGTCCCATTTCACCTGTTGAGTTTCATCCAAATCTTCAGGACCTTGCCCACTCCTCCCAGATCATCACCTCCCTCACCTCTTTTCCACTCTAGCCAGAACACCCCTGTTAATCAAATCAATAACCCTTTTACTAGAACTCTCCACATATTTTCCATCCTTTGTTTCCAATACAGCAAGCCTGAGCAGTCCCCACCCAGATGAATCACTGTCAAATTCTATTCCGGGTGACTGAGCTCTCAAAGAGAAAGCTGATCAACAACTCAGATTGTTATCTTTCAAAATGATAGTGGCTAACACACACTGCCCTGCCGTCAGTCATAATCAGCATGTTTTGTCCCTAGTTGGTTCACTTCCAACACTCCCCAGGGTCACAGTTCCAAACCTTGACTACTTTCTTAAACCCCTTGTATCATCAAGCCCTTCCATCTTTATCTCTGCTTTTCTTCTTCACAGTAAAACAGAGGTTATCAGGTGGAGGAGCAGGAAGGTGAATGTCCTCCCACCTGATAGGACATTCATCTTCCTGCTCCTCCACCTCACATGTACCCGTTAGAGCACCAACCTTCATCTCACTCATGCCTATATCTGAGGATCCAGGGTCTCTTCTCCTGTCCTCTCTAAGGCTACCATTTCTACCTGTGTCCTCAGTCTCAGGCCAAAGAAACTTTCAGAGATGCTGTCTTTTGTCTATATCTTTATCTGTACTTCAATTTAGCTCCTTCCCCTACAAATACAGGCAGGTCAATTAATCTCATCATCCAAGTAAAACCATCGCCACCAACAACAACAACAAAAACTTCCCTTGGTCCTTCTTACATTTATAGCCACTTCTCCATTTCTTTCTTCTATTGACTCACCAAACTTCTAGAAACTGTGTACATATATGTACATTTTCTATATCTGTATAACAGAAACAGATGGCAATAGTTTGAAGAGCAGAGACGGAGAGAAATATATGTAATATTATGTGTAAATTCTCTTCCTAATTGATCCAGCTGCAGTATTTAAAACTCCTTTCTTTACCCCTTAGCACATATCACCTCTTCATGTATTATACATTTATTTGTGTAATATTTTACCTTCCTGTAAGAGGTAAGTTTTTATGAGGGCAATGACCTTACCTGTTTCATTCATTGCCACAATAGTGTCTGGCATGTCATAAGTGATCAGTGAGTATTTGTTGAATAAATATCACCCACCCTCTAGGCCAAAATTGTTAAGTCCAGAGGTGGGACCCTCTGGGCCAACTTCAGTCTCTTCTATGAGAGTTCAAACTTGAAACCAACAGGGTTATGCCAGTTTCTCTGGGTGGATATAAATTGATCTGCAGGGTGAAAGGAAAATAAAGTAGATATGATAGAGAAGTTGAAACAAAGAACATCCTGACAGAATTCAAGTGCTTAGTTCTATTTATCCCAAGGTCAAAAATGAATTATATCCTTGGTCTCTATGACATATCTCTATAGTATGTTACCTTTTAAATTTAAACTAATTTAGTCTCTTTTTCTGCTGCTTACTACCCAGAAATTCCTTACTAATATACTATTCTGTGGGTGAATAGGCTCAAAATAAACATTCTAAAGCCAATGTTCAAAAAAAAAAACTAAGGGTAAAAAGTTAAAGTTCCAATTCTAACTCCCTGAATGAACAATATGTGTAAATAAATGGGCAATGGTTAACTTACTTTAATGAAAATGTAGTGTGATATGGAGGCATTTTCTTTATGATTTACAAACTCTCAAGTATAGCATACTTAGGTACTATTTATGGGAAAAGAGCTATTTTCATGTCTTCTCTAAATAAGATTATATACACATTTATTTCATCTCTAAAGCCATTTTTTAAATGAAGTTTGGTACTAATTTTACCTCATGCTAATTTTCCTCAGGCAATAGAAAAAGTACACCACTTAATTGAGAATAGTTAAAGAACCTAGTTACAACAGTGCATAGCAAATTAAAGCTGGAGGACAAACTAAAATGCATCCTAAATTGGCATTTAGAAATAACAAAGCTCTATCTTGTAGAATAGAAATTAAATAATTAGCAAAATTACATTTCATGGGTTATGGTACTTACCAAACAAACGCTGATGGAACAGAAATTTGCCAGCTATTAGTCCTATGAGAATGGCAAGTAGCCATAGAAGCACCTTCAAAATCCTCCAGCCAACTCCTCTAGGGTATTTATTTGTTACAAATGAAAAACAGTTTCCAACAACAATAACATTGGCTTCTGTTTGGCTATGAGAAACCGGGTCCTCCGCAAATATTAAGAAGTTAAAGAAGATCACCAAGTAAGCCACAATCATGCGAGACCAGGGATGCTGGAAATAATAACGGAAGTCTTTACCCATCCTTCAAAACTTCAATTCCGTAGTTTACCTGTATAAGAAAAGACAGAAAGGGTTAGAGCAGGAAAACAAGGAGTCTTTCTCTTCCTGCTATCTGTTCAGATTTATAACAACTCAATAAAAAGGTATTTGGAAAAGATGATATGTGTTCCTACTTATGGCATGAAGAGAAGTCTAAGATCGCGGAAAGTTAATATTGTCCCTTCGCCATCACCTAATCATAACCCTGATCATTTGGGGATTTAGGGAAAAAAAGGAGAATAAAAGAGTAGGGGGAGCAGAAGGGACATGAGAGGGCAGAACACTGTCCAAAACTGCGACGGTGACTAACACAACATGCGGGGGTCCTCCCAAGAGGAAACACAGAGCATAAAACCAACCCAATACTCTTCCTCTTCTTGATTATTACCTTCATCTTACCATCATAATACAGAGTCATTTAAAAATTGAAATGATATAGAAATAAACTGAGCACATACTAACAAAAAATGAACAATATCATCTTCCTCTGTCCAAAGCCCTCTCCTCAGAGTTAGGATTGCTTAATAATTTGGTGAATATACATTCAGATCTTCTATACATCGACACATGCACATATGCGTATGAACTTTTACAAATATGTTCATACTCTAGTTATTGTTAGGCTGCAGCTGAAACGAAAACACGTGAAGCCCAAAGATATAAAGAATTGTTTATTTGAGCACCTGGGTGCAGGTGGGTGGAGGCCGAAAAGGGCATCCACACTGAAATGGGGTCTAGTGAGTTTTTTATAGAGGGTTGGGAGGAGGGAGTGGAGTTAGGGGGAAATTAAACAATAATCGCAGTACACAGCAAGTCCTTGAAGTTTGGGAGGAAGTTGTGCCCCAGCAGACGGCTAGTCCTTGAGATGTCTTTGTTTTTAGTCACATCCCCCTTTTAGGCTTGCAAACCTTCCCTGTTTTGCCTGCTCAGCTGCCTTTTATCTCCCCTCCTCCCTCCCATCCCCTTTTCTGGCTTTGCAAACCTGCCCTTAGGGTAAAGACTACATACCTAACAGTTATCGAATAATTTCAATACAGAATAAGTTTCATGAAATGGCTAAGTCTATGATAGAGTAGTTGCCCACAGGAAAGATTGGGCAACTCTGCTTTTCGGGAGTGAGATGAAAGGGAAAGATTTCAGAGAGGACACGCCCATGTTTGAGGTTGAAGAATTAGGAGGATATTTTTTACCAAGAGAAAAAGGCAAGGATGCTTGATCTAGGTGGTGGTAAAGGCACATGTGAAGGCACAGAGGCACTGCAAAATATGCAATGTGACTATAGCAGTGGGTCCTAACCTGAATATGCATTGGATGTACAACTGTCTTAAAATGCAACTGTCCAGGCCCCAGCTCCAAAGTCTTGCTCAGCTCCTGCTCCTTTCCTCTTTGGGAGCCAGCCTGCCCACAAAGAAAGCAAGCTGCAACTTCCACATGGGGAGGCCTGCGTAGGTACGCAAGGACTTGTGAGTGGGTGATTAAGTCTATCCAATTCTGGGGTTTGGCTTTGGTGAGCCCATTTGGCTCTCAGAGTAAGCTACATGTGTTTTTTCCAGCAATAAAGCTGATATTTTTGTTATCATAACAAAAATAATAAAGGCAATAATTTGACTGCCATATGCCAATTCATTTTTCTTCTTTCTCATTTTATTTAGAGTTCAGAAAGGGAAGAAAAGGAAGAGGGACCCTCACAAAGTATATAGTACTTTATATGCCAGGCTCTGTGCTGGATGTCTGCATGCATCATTATGTCATTTTTGTCTTAACAACTCCCTGAAACACTGTTGGTATAATTACCACTACTTCATTTTACAGGGAGGAAACTGAGGCTCACACAGATTATGTAACTTGCCCAAAGTCACCAAGCAGGAGAGCTCTGATCTGAGCCTCTGAAGTCTGACCCCAGGGGCGGATTGCCATCCCCTGCCCACAGCCAGATCAGCCCCAGGCACATTCCCTGCCTAGACAGTAGACTCAGGGCCCAGGCCCAGGGATGCCATCCCTTGAATGCTTTCTGGAGACATATTCTTCTCTAGATATAACTATATTAACTCTGTAGTATATACTTCTACAGCCAGGGGGTGGGGGTGGGAGGGAATATGTGTATATACAAAAGACTCCTTTACAAATCCTGAACACTTTGTGGGGGGAAAAAGTAACCATTGATAGTCCCATTTTACACATGACTGAAAGCATAAAGATCATGCCACAAGCCTGAATTAATTCTAAATCAATCAAAGATCTGAGGATAGTTTCAAGGCTCCCAAATCCCAATCCAATATTCTGGGCTGCTGAGTGTCAATTAAACCCACAATCTTAAATTAATGAAGACTTGTTGTAACTATTTTACAAAAGCAATATAAACACACAAAAGGATTGGCAACAGAATTCAGCCAAGCAAACAGTCACTGTGCCTTGGATTCATAAGCCTTCTAAGCAATTCCAGTCCCTTGTGATCTTCGTGAACACTTTGAAATATCTGTTCCCAGGGGCTGTAGCTCAGATTACCTAGGAATGGTGACTATCGAAAGATTTTTATTTTTGTTTTTGTTTTTTTAACATGTGGCTCATTACCCACTATAGCAGCAGCAACCTACATGTGTGGTTCTCACACCAAGGACAGCAGAGCAGGCAGTGAAGAACAAAAGTGAATATTATGCATTTTCATGATATTCAGTGTGCAAGAATGCCAGAATGGGTCAGTTGTCCACTCAATTTCATGCAACACCTTTGGAAGGGGCCAAAGACCACCACAAGAGAAATTCTCAAAAATCAACTCAAGTACCAATGAGTCTTAAAAAAGGAATAGTTCCAACATGCCCATCAGAACTAGACAGAGGCACCATTAAAGAAGTTATTATAACAGGTTACTATGTTGCTTCTCTTATCAGTGAAGAATTCCCGTGTGGTTGCTGCCACCACCTCCCCTCCCACCACGCGCACACACAATCAAGGCAGCAGGATTTAGAACGCTGAATACACACGACCTTGATTCTTTTTTTAATAAATGCTTTGTGGAGGGCTGACAATCACTTTATTGTTTTTCACTTCAGAATCCTGCTTTGTGGGCTATGTAATGAACATTCACATGCCCAAATTAAGTTAGAACATTCAAAAATTTTTTGAAACAGCTGTTCCTCTCCAGCATTTATATTATTTCAGGAGCGAGAACTACAGCATTGAACAATAATCCTTCACCAGTACATGATCTTATTTAATTCCCATACTAATGCCATGAATGCTACTATCACTGTCCTGTTACAGGTAAGAAAATGAAGGCTCAGAGCAGTTGCTGCCTGTTTAATTCACATCCCCAGTTAGTGGAAAAGTCAGGATTTGAATCCAGACCTATGCCTAGCCTTTAATCTTTCTAATATACCACACAGCTGGAAGTGTTTATTCCAGAAGATATTTCCCATCAGGCTTGCAGCTTATTCTTTATTTCCATTAACAGTGTCAGTGACTTAGATACTAGCAGAATGAAACAGGACCCCTTATGGCTCATTTGGTCTTTTTATTTTATGCTAAAGCTGGCTGGTATTTCTCCTTTCCTCATAATCCAGAAATTGAAGTGATATCTTCTAGTGGGTCCCAAATTTCAAACCCTTATACAGTAATTTGAATAAAACTTCTGCTTATCCCCATTTCATGACTCCATACACAAGGTTTCCAAAAGTTTGCCTAGTCATCTCGGTCCGGTTTTTCAGTTCCTTAGGTACTCTAATATTTTCCAGAACACCAAAATTGTTTTCATCTCTGTAGTTCATTTTCACATAAAGCATCTTTATGACCAATATGATAATTTGGTGACTCTACTGTTAATAAACCAGGAGTGAGGTTGTTCAAACTGACTATGTTACACAGGGCAAACAGTCTGTAAAACCCCTTCATTTTTTGAAATTCATTTCTGCAACCACAGATGGGAATGATCTTTTATCTTAGTTCTTAATTCATCATAGTGAAATCATTTGTTTATTTGTTTGTCTCCCCCACTTAATCATTAAGCTCCTCGAAGAAAGGGCTCTTTACTTCCAGGCATAGCACAGTGCAGGACTCACCATGGGCTATTACCAGACAACACCTAAATGAGCTGAGTGGTATACCCCACAAGAGAAGCTCCCTCGTTGTTTAGGTGAGATGACAAGGTGGCAGAGCAACCTGTCATTCAACTTCCACTGAGAGGAGAGAAGAGGAGAGGAGAGCAGGAGAGCCCGAAACTGCAATGATGACTCCGCCAATAGCAACACTAATGTGCCTCCACCCAGCCCATCTCATTTCAGCACCACGGTCTACATTATTATTACTAAGCCTACCATTTGTTGAGTATTTACTATAATATATATCCGACACTACACTAACGAGCTTTACAAGCATCTCCTTTACATTTCATAGCAGCCCAGTGAATAAAATACTCTTATTTTCCCCATTTTACAAACGTTGAAACTGAGACTTAGAGTTTAGTAACCTGTACAGAGTAACAAAACTAGTCTATGTCTGAGACAGAATTCAAATCCAAGCCACCTGGCTTCAACACTCTATACTATGCCTTCCCCACACAGAGACATAAATTCCAAAATCTTGCCCTTTACATGTTGGTTAGAAAGTTTCTGATAATAAAGCCATCTAATATTAAAAATTCACATTACTTCTACGATGAATGGATCTACTATTACCATTCAAATTAGTCTTGGTAGCATGAACAGCAAGAACTGGGGATCATGTGACTACAGGATTGCTTGAAATTTTCCTTCTTCTCTGAGTATCAGTAAGTAGTTGAGTTGATCTTTTTGTGCTTTTGCAAGGCATCAAGGATGTCTATTCTGTGATTTTCCACCTGCATCTCAGAATTAGACTAGTCTACACAATTTAATTCCCTCTCATAAGGAATGACATTATTAGGTAGATGCCACTATCCATATTGTGGAAGCCTCCACTTTTTCACATAATAGCAGTGATGAAGATGTTGGCAACTACAGGCTGAAACTGACAAGCCGTAGGTCTTCAGTCATGGTTTCCAACTCTAGAGGAGCTAGCATTTATACTAGATATTAGGAATATCACACATTTTACTAAAAGCCAGTATTTAACTTAGTACTAAACGCTAAGAATGTAGAAGAATACAAAGGAAAATGGGTAAGGCCACTCAAGTTTGGAGGATATTTTGTACAAAGGCACAGAGGACACTGTCTGGGACTGATGTAGAGACATATCAGTAGTTCTGTGTGTCTGTAACACAGAGTGCTTGGAGGTATCTTGTGAGAGCTAAGGATAATTTGGGGCCAGTTCAAGAAAGATTATACAAAAGTGTTGGTCTGTATTTTGCTGAGTAGAGAATAGAGAATTATCAAAGATTTCAGAGCAGAAGATAGATACAATCATACATAGCAAGTGGTGAAGTCCAGGTTTGTTAACTCTATAATAATATTCATTCATTCATTCATTCGTTCAGTATTTACCAATTGCCTGTTTTGTGCCAAGCATTGGCCTATGTGCTGAGGTTACTAACAGACAAAACTCCTGTTATCATGCATCTCATAGTTTCTTTGAGGGAAACAGACATTAAAAGGATAAAAAATTAAATACAGAGTATTTTAGAAAGTTGACAGAGAAAATTAAGGCAAGGAAAAGTTAATAGGGAGTGTCAGGTGTGAGGGAAGTTGAAGAAGGAGTCATTAGAAGGTGATATTAGAAGACAGACATGAAAGAAGGGAGGGAGGCAAGCAGATACCTGGGGAAAGAGTGATCTAGACAGAGGCAACAAAAGTTGCACAGGTCATTGCATGGTTAGTGCATTTAAGGGATGGCAAGGATGCTAATGTGACTGGATGGGGCACAGGTGAAAGGGAGTATGAAAGAGATGAGGGGCAGGAGTTAGCATTTGATCATGATCAGGCCTTGAAGCCATCCTATGTACATGGGCTTTTGCCCCGAGTGAGAGAGGAAGCGGAGCAGTGACACAATCTGACTTACATGTCAGAAAGGTCATTCTGTCTGCTAGTTAAAAACACTTTGTAAAAGGGCAAGGAACAGAAGCAATGAAGCTACTGAGGAAGCTGTTGCCAAGTAAGAGATGCAGTAACTTGGACCAGACAGGGAGAGGTCCAGGCAGTTTAAACAGCTCTGCTTCTGAATACATTTAAAAGGAAGAGCTGATCAGACTTACTGCTGAATTGGATGTAGATATAGCCTAGGCAAAATGCAGAATGGAACTGCCATTTCCTGGGATGGGGAATGCATTTCCTGAGATGAACAGGGTTGCAGCAGATGTAGACAACATACTAATAATTAACATTTTCTTAGAGATTTTTGTGTGTTGGGCTCTTGGGAAACACTTTTCATGTATTATCTCAATTAGTCCTGATACAGTTAAGAAATAGAGATTCAGAGAGGTTATGATTTGCCCAAGGTCATACAGCTACCAGCTGGCAGAAACAAGCATAGCTAACCCCAAAGTTAATATTCTTAATTACCATTGTGTGAAGTATAAAGCAGAATAAAGTTTCAATGGGAAGAAAGTAAGAGTAAGTACTAGGTGATGACTTGTACCTAGTAGCCACTCCATAAATATTTGCTGATAGATGAACAAATGAATATATAGATGTATGTATGATAAACGGATAACAGACCAGCCTTGGGTGAGAAAACACATTAAGGATTCCATTCCAAAAAGAGTAGACTCTGGATAATGGGACATCCAAGTCTGCAAAAGGAAAAATGGTAGAAAGGTGGAAAACTCAAAATGTATATTTGCTTGGACTAGTCCTGAGATAAGGAGAGGTTTTAGCATATTATCTTAAATTGTTAGATAAAAAGGCAAGAGGGGATGATATATAACATTTTACATAATACAAGTGCTTAATATAGGTTTTAAAAAATAAATAGCAATAATAACAGAAGTAGAGTTGGAACTTCTTACTTTTAGTCCAATACAAAAGACCACACAGCCTTTTAAATAAAAAGCAACCTTTTAAGTCAATCAATGAAACCACTGTAAGTGGCTTTGCATAGATTCCAGGATGGTATTTGTGGTACCCTAGCTAATTTAGAGGATCACATCCATAAATCACTTCCTATACTTTCTCTTCACATTGTTTCAACCTTTAAGTGATTTTCTTCCTTTCTTCTTATCCTGTAGTCCTTGGGACAAGAAAATGCTTAATCGATGCAAGTTTTTAAAACAGAGAATCCAAAAGCAAAGTAGGTCTGGTGGTCTTCTGAACAAAGACAACTTTCCATTGAAATGGCAAAATATTTATGGACTCTAGCACATCATAAAAGGTTAAAAAATAATCACCAGTGTATCCTTTTAAAATACTGAGACCTCCTTTGAAGTGACATTTGTTTATGATAAAGAATGAATTTCCATGATCATATTCTAAACACAAAGCCAAAGGAAATAACATTTAATGAATTAAATAAAATTCATTCATGTATGAAGTTATTTTTTAAATGATTGACAGCCTAAAGAAACAAAGTGAATAAAACTGACAAGTACTGGTTTCTGATCACAAGGATCAGATGTAGGGTGGGATGGGAGGGGCAAATACCTCAGTCAATGTCAAAATCAGTAAGTACTTTTAAACTACAAACACTTGGGAGAATAAAAGTTAGAAAGTATATCCATGGTAAAAAGTCAACACTTTAAAACAAAAATGGGTTTTACAGGGATTCTACTACTTTTTATACTCAATAAATTGGAAAAACTTGTTTCTGAAGACAAGACAAAACAAAACACCAAAGGCTTGGGGAATTCCTTCCTTGCATTTTAGACAGTACATCATTTATAATTAGGGGGAAAATACGTGTCATTACATTCAAGATACTTTTACTCGATTTTTTTCTCCTTTTGGCTCCTGAGATATATTCATACACAAATACTAAAATGAGCATGTGATGTTTACTCCCATCTCTCTCCCTCTCCCCCCCGCCCACGCCACACATTTCATTGTTCCACACAGGGCAGAATGAATAATCGCAGCCAAAATGCTACGACATGGGTCAAACACACTTGTGGGCCTGTGGCATTTTCAAGAACAGGAATCAAAACATAGTTTTATTTATCACGATGAAGTTACCAAACACCCCAACACCCAAGTCTTTTTTTTTTTTTTAAAGGAGAACACCTATGAACTGCAACCTGTTAATTTAATTAACAAAAATAGGGCTTTTCCTCAGTTCCTATCCTAGAAATCACCGAAGCGAGGAAAGTTCAAGGTCTGTTCTCCCGCCGTCCCTTACCCGCTGGAGCCCGGGAGTTTGACGGTTCCCACCAAAAGCCTTTCGCCTGGGAGTCTCCTCTGCCCGAAGCAGAAGGGCTGGTGCGTCTGTCTCCCTCCGTGACACTTCACCCTGCCTCCAGGATGCCACGCTCGGGAAGGCAGGCGGAAAGGCGCCAGGGGGCTCGGGGGCCGGGCCGGGGTTCCAGGGCTGCTGCCGCGTTCGCGGACAGGGACAGGAGGCAGCCTGGCTGCGCACGGCCGGCCCGGGAGGCTCCGCGGCGGCGGGACCGAGCGGCCGGGGGGCGCGCCCAGCGCCCGGGCCCGCGTACTCACCTGAAGGGTCGCGCGGGGCGCGGGGCGACTGCACGCGGGAGACGCGGTGGAGCACAGTCCTCCGTCGCGCCGGCGGCCTCGCTGGCAAGCGCGGCGAGACGGGCCGGCGGCGTCGCGGCCGCAGCTGCTGTCACGGAGCTATAAATACCGGCTCGGCCCACTCCGCCGCCGCCTACGCCGGGCGCCCTCCGCGCCGGTGCCTGGCCGCGCCGCGCTCCCACCGCAAAGTCCGCCGCCGCGGGCCGGGCACCGGGAGCGCAAGGGCAACGGCGCCGCGCGGGTGACGGCGATCGCTCCAGCTGTGAGCCGCCTCCGCAGCTGGAGGCATGGTCTCCCCCCGCCCGCGCCGCGGGCCGACTCCAGCCCGCGGGCCGCGTGCGCCGCGGCTGAGCCTGCCCGGGCCCGGCCCGCCTCTGCAGAGCGGCAGCTGCAGGCGGGGTTGGGGGTGGGGGGTGCCCGGCTTCAGCCTTGCGTGTCAGCAGCAGTCCCTTCTTCCTTGGGAAATCGGCAGGGCAGACATAAAATCCACCATCCTGCAAGGAACCCACGAGGTTCCCAGTGGAATGTCCTTAAAGAGCTGCAAACTTTCTAATGCGGTCTCAGGTCACAGAGCATCCTTTCTGCTTTTGTCTTTGGTGGTGTGGGGACGTGGGGGTGGGGAGAGGCAGGGCCCGTAAGGAGTACGAGAAGTCTCATACTTACTTTCCAGCCTGTCTGGTCTGACACACGCACATATACACACGTACACACTCACACACACATTCATAAGCACACACACTTTAATACACACATAGAGATGCACAAATATATACACATGTGCATACATATGTACACACACATTTAAGCACACGTATACATTCATGCATACACACATTTTTACAAACATACATAAGCACACACATACTCATGTACAATTTGTAACCTTTGTGCAGGCTGAGACTCTCAGGACCCTATCATTCCGTAGTGCTTAAATGATCCCTCTGCCACATGAGGCAGGAAGACCCTGTGACTACATTTGACCAATTCCTTTCTTTCTAATGTAACCTCCTCTCCACCATATATATATGTGTGGCCTCTGTTTCCTTCCATACCTAATAGCAACTGCTACCTCAGTTTACCAGTTGCTTATAATGTGTGTCCGGCATGCTGATAATGGAAGTGATCACTAGTTTGTATAGTCAAATGGAAAATAAGATAATTCATACACGCCTATAGTAGCAAACTTATGAAGGGAGAGCTAGCCCCTCTCCTGGACTGACAGCTTGATTCGGGAATGGGTTGGGTAGCAAGAGGGAGAGCTGAGGTGTCAACAGATTGTGACATGGGATGGAGATAGCCATCCCCAAGTCCCAAAGGGTAGCTGTTCTGCCCAGGGATAATTGGGAGTTCACAGCCATTCTTCCCGCTAGTTTGACATCTTTCTAGCTTCTAAGAATGACCATATATATATCTATATTGTAGTCGTAGTTTGTGATCATTTTATAGAACTCTTTAGTAAGATTCTCTTTCGCAGTGCTTTTAAAAAGTTTTCCCAGAAAGAGTTGTTGCCTATGCTGGCACTTTGTACATTTTACTATAACGCTTTTGTTGTAATTTTTTGCAACTTTTTTTCTCCTCCACTAAGCTATGAACTCTTTGAGGGCAGAGACTAAATCTACTCATCATCGCATTTTTAGCACCTAACATAGTAAGTTATAACAATGGCTCAATAAATAGTGGATTCACCAGGCACGGTGGCTCATGCCTGTAATCCCAGCACTTTGGAAGACCAAGGCAGGAGGCTTTCTTGAGGCCAGGAGTTTGAGACCAGCCTGAGCAAGAGCGAGACCCTGTCTCTACAAAAAAGAATTAGCCGGGCATGATGGGCACACACCTATAGTCCCAGCTATTCCAGAGGCTGAAGCAGAAGGATCACTTGAGCCCTGGACTTTGAGGTTGCAGTGAACTATGATGACGCTGCTGCACTGTAGCCTGGGCAATAGACAGTGACCCTGTCTCATATAAATAAATAAATAAATAGTGGATTAATTTCACAGATTAATCATTCAATTCTACTGTGCTTTTATAATTAGTATTATTCTCCAAAGAATTGTTAAACTATGTAACTGTTTAACATGAGTTCCTTGTGCTATATTTTCCTTGGATCTCTGTTTAAAGCAAGGACTCTTCAGTAGGTTGAAACTGGAAAATATTAAAGTGTCACAAATTGTGCAACAGATTTTTGAGGTCTGTAACTTATATCCCCCTTCACCACAAAACAAAAAACAAAACAAAACAAAACAAAGGAAAACAGAAGGCATTTTCCCTTTCATTGAGAGATAGACTGAAAAACACATTGCATTTCAATGGATAATGGGATAAAAATCATTTAGTAGCTTGTCTTCTGTCTACTTGAGAGAGAGAACTCACCCTACTCCACGATCAGTTGAATTACATGGGGATCCACGATCAGTTGAACTACATGAGTGTCTACTAAAATGAACTTCACTTAATCAGAACTAAAATGTCTGGCATCGGTTACATGGAACTTATTAGCCTACCTTGAGATCTCTCTTCATATAAGAATAATTTTAAGAATGAGCTCTACCAGTGCTTACTATTTGCTCTTGAGAGGTCTCAGGGTTTAGAGAATATAGTTCTCCAGGACAACTTCAAAGCAAAATACTAAAATGAGCAAGGTTTGTCTTCCGTATCAATGTTCCCTTTTTACCACTGACTAAGAAACTTGTGCCTTTTGCTTTGGCAGCCACCTATAATCTCCAGTTAAGCCCTATTTCAGGACCAGGCAGAGGAATAGCCTCTACACTTTGATCTTTGTCACAATAACATGTAGTGATAAAAGCTCAACTTATTGAAGGCTTATTTGTGTACTAGGCTCATTACATGTATTAAAACATTTAATCTCTATGATAGACCCATGAGATAGCTGCTAAACGTGGAGTATCACCTGCACGTTTACCTTTGAGGAAAGGGCCACATAGAGACTAAGTAGTTCATTCAAGATCTCACAAGTAGCCGCAGTAGTGGAGTGAGAATCAGAGCCAGGCAATGTGGCTTGCAAGCCCCCATTTCAATCTGTCATCTTATACTTCCTCCCCATGTACCAGGAAAGGAATGTGGGTTTTACAGTCAGGACACCTGGAATAGTGAGTATTGGTATAAATTCTGGTTCCACTACTTACTAGCTATAACTTTAGGTAAATTGCTACCATAAAATTTCAATAGGAATGCCTACATCTGCCTTTCTTCTCCATTGAAATGGTGAGATGTTAGATCTGGATCTGGATTTAGGGGTCCAAAGTAGGTCATTCTGTTCATGCACAGATCCTGCCAGGATTTAGTCTGCTGCTCTCGCTATTCTCCGGTCTTGTCTCATCCCAGTCACTACCACACAGACCTGTTAGGGGTTTTAAGTGACCTGATGTGTATAACACACCTATAGTGTCAGGTACATAATAGGTGCTCAATAAAGTACATGTTCTTCCTTCCCGTCAAACCTTACTGTACTATGAAAACTTTATTCAGGGTCAGAATCTATTGGTCCAATACATAGGTAGCAATTGCTTACTTACAGAGATTAACCATTTCTTCAGGGTTGGCCACCAGTGATTTTCAAAAGGTATAGACAGAAGTTCCAAAAAGAAACCAAAATAGCAAGGCTTCAGGTCTCCTACTCCCTCACCCATATTTTAGCCCAAACAACTCCATTTCTTTTATATTAATATATAGGAGTTCAGCAAATTGGCCACAGTTTCAGAGTGTCGGGGTAATGACAGAAATAATTTAAGTAGGAAACTCTCAAATCACACTAGACAATCATCTGTCTATTCCACCTTCATATATGAAGTCAACCCTGTAGACAGGCTTAAAATGTGTCTTGTTGACATATAATTCTTTTATAAAATCTGATGCAAGAGTTCAAAAATCAGAAGTAACCACATGATACATGATGTTTTTCTGTTTATCTCACATATCCCAGTACATCAATAATACAGTTTGTATTAAAAAAAAATTAAAAAGACAAGCTCAATGTCCGTTTCAAAAATTGATGAAAATTTTCATGATGACCAAATGGTATCCTTTCTAAATGGCCCTTTTAAAGCAAGAGGAAACTATAGCTGTAAGCATCAGTAACTTCTGCCACATCAATGAGGAAACACCTTCATCAGTGATTTGATGGACTCTAAGCAAAACTATTTTTAACTTCCAATAGGTCAATCGGGATGATGCTAATTGCACACTCTGAATACAAACAGCAAAATTTCCTTATTGCTAAAGAGGCAAGAATAAAAATTTGAACATGATCCATAATTTTCTTCTGGTATTTAAAGGGCAGTGACTCTTCTGTCAGGATTTTCCTCAACAATCCTAATACCAAATGTCCACTCCCATTGAATCCAATGTACACTGATGTATTTTAGGCCACATGTCCTAAATTTTGCTTGGGGAGAATGGTCATCATATGTCTACCACTTAGAATACTAGAACCTGTACTCTGATACCCTGGTGCTGCCAAATAATAAGAATATGATATCAAGAAAATTAATTAACCTGTCTGAGAATTAGTAGTAACTGCTTCACTACTACTTGTTAGAGAGATTAAAAAATGTACTTTACACTTTTAACATTTGGTCTGGCACATATTAAATTCTCCATAAATTTTGGCTCTTTTTATTATCATTATTATTCATCTCACCCCTGCCCTGCTTATATTCTGCATGTCCCACGGAGTTTCTTTTACTAAAGAACTGATTCACTTAGCCTTCACTTAACCCGATAATTGTCCGGGCAAAGGTACTTTTCTGAACAGTTTTTAAAGCAAAGGAATCATGCAAACAGAGGATGGACTAGCAGTCATACCAGAAGTAGAGTTGTCACCTGCTTGGCAGTCAGCATCTCCCCTGACTCATATACTGGACTGTCCTGCAGAATCTGCAGAAATGCAGCAGTTCCCTCAAAGCACCATTCCTCTTACAATGACAGAGAAGGAAAACTGTTACACTGCCCATTCCGGTCAGTTCCTTTCTCCACCTCTTCTTGCCTCTTCCTCTGCCCCACGCTCATTCCCACATATATGGAGGCCCAAAGGACTGAGCCTCACTTCCAGGGTGCAATACTTGCTTGGGATTAGTGATGACCTCATTTACAGGAATGTGACTGCTGGTTGTAAATGGAAAATATTTATCTATGGGCAGTTTTGAGCTGACATGCCCTTTCTTCCTTGTCCTAAAACAAATGTTTGGGTTTTTTTTTTTCCTTCTTCAAAACTGTTTCAACACAGGCCTCACTTAGACAAGTTGGCTAGACCTAGCCCAAGGGTGAGAGGCTTGATTTGGAGGAACACAAAAATATACTGACTTTCGAGAGCTCTTGACTTCATGTAAAGTACCAAATACACCCCCCAATCAATAAAATATCCAAAGCAACTGCTCTTTCAAGGCACTGCAAGATGTTGAGGTTTAAAAGATAAATAGAGTATGTCTGTTTCCTCAGGGAACTCATGATCTAAATGAGCAAGCAATGGATGGCTTATAATCACCATAAATAGTAATATAAGGGGACAGGTAATCAGGGCCAAATGCATTTTGTTGACCATAAACGCTAAAGAAATTTGAAATGGAGAAATAAACCTATCCTTACAAATTACTGCAGAAGGCCAGATGGAAGAAGCTTGAAGCAAAGATTGAAGGATAACAAGGATTTAAATACACAGAAAAGGGGAAAGGAAGAAACTCCAGACAAAGGAGAGCAGCACAGAAACAGTACCAATTACCAGAAGGCTCTCAACAAATATACATGGTTTAGCCCAGTGCAGTGGCTCATGCCTATAGTCCCAGCTACTCAGAAGGCTGAGGCAGGAGGATCCCTTGAGCCCAGGAGTTTGAGGCTGCAGTGAACTATGATCACACCAGTATACTCCAGCCTGGGCAACAGAGTGAGACCCCATCTCTTGGAAAAAAAAAAAAAAACATGCTAAAGCACAGGAGAAAGACAAGGAAGAGGATAGAAAAGAGAGGAGGGAGGGCTGAAGAAAAGAAGCCAGAAGGAGCCAGAATGTTGTGGTCTACTCACAGAAGCAAGGACTCATGGGAGATAGTGAAATATATCCCCTACTCCGGGCAAGTAGGGAAAGCCAGCTAGTGCTGAGAATGACTTCTCAGTTCCAGCCATCTGAGCAGTAAGGGAGCCAGGATAGGGGAAGTAAAATGGAAGTCAAGAGAAACAACTGGCACCAGAAATTTTAAATAATAAGAAATGGAAATTGTTTATTTCTATATTTAAAGACAATGGTAATGTTTACCTGTAGTCATGAAATGACAAGCAGTAGGCCTTACTCTTTACCCATAGACTGGAAGGGTTGGTCTCCCTGCCTCCCCCAAGGGTTAAGGGGAGCAATCCCCCCATGCCCCATCATTTCAAATGAAGGAATAAGGGAGGAGCTTGGAAAACCTTCTTCCAGTGAGCTACCCTGGGGCCCCTCCTCTATAATAGCTGCTGACCTCCAAGTCCTGGCTGGCCCATTCTTCTGAGTTTTAGGATGTCATTAAAAAGATGAGTTTCACAGACAGCATTATCTGCTCATAATAAGCACTCATATACATTAGGTACTATAATAATACTTAACTTCAGAATGTTATAGACTAATTTATCTGTGGCACAACCCACATATCCTCCTATTCACAAGTTAGCAAATATCTCCTATCCTTATTGCGTTAGTTTTCCTGGGTGCCATAGCAAATTACCATAAATTTGGTTGTTTAAAACAACAAAAAAATTTATTTTTGCACTGTTCTGGGGGCTGGGAGTCCAAAATCAAGGTACCAACAGGACCACACTCCCTCTGAAGGCTTTAGGAAAGAATCTTTCCTCGTCTCTTCCAGCTTCTGGTAGTTCTTGGTGTTCCTTGGCTTGTAGACACATCATTGCAATTTCATCTTGCTCCTCTGCTCCATCTTCACAGCATCCTCTCTTTTGTGTCTCTCTGTGTCCAGATCTCTATATTCTTCTTTTAGAAAGGCACATCATTGGGTTCAGGACTCACTCCAAATTAAGGATGATTTTATCTCAAGATCTTAGCTAATGATTTCTGCAAAGACCCTATTTCCAAATAAGATCACATTCTGAGGTTCCAGGTGGACATGAATTGTGGGGGGACACTATTCAACCACTACCTTCACATTTATAAATAAGCAGGTATCCCCCACATAAATGTCATAATTTTACTTCCAGTACCAGGTTATTTTTCCAATATAGGGAAAATTCATGGGAGAAGTCATTTACTTAATGATAAAGATAATTTGGTTTTTGTAAATATCCCTCTAAACAATATCATGCAAATCTCTCACATTTATTCCAGCATTGTACAGAAATGGGTTTTTCTTTTGCTTCTATTTTCAGAGATATATTAGGCCTCTGAATGCCAAAATATTGCATATTATTTATGCTTCCATTCCAAAATGTAAAAGTATCATTTTCAGGAAGCTCTTCTGTGTCAGACACTTCTATGTTCCGGCAATTTGGTGGTGAAAAAGATAAAGCCCAAGCTCTCACACAGCTTATTCTAGTG
Organism: Daubentonia madagascariensis; assembly: GCA_023783475.1. Classification (NCBI taxonomy): domain Eukaryota; kingdom Metazoa; phylum Chordata; class Mammalia; order Primates; family Daubentoniidae; genus Daubentonia; species Daubentonia madagascariensis. Next base: position 24,045,973 of record JAKFHU010001244.1, on the reverse strand, counting down.
AGTGGGCAGACAGTAACCACAAAAATACATAATGATCTAATGTTTGACCATGAGACATGGTATTAAGAAAAGCAGGTGGAATCAGAACATCAATAAGGATGTGGGTCACAATTTTAGAAAGGGTGGTGAAGGCAGATTTCTCTGAGGTAACATTTACGCAGAATGATTAAGCCAGGTCCTTGCTGCTACAATTTTATGTCTATTTCCTCCATTGCAGTCTTACTAGAGGTGGTAAGTAATCCACACGTTAGGATAAACATATTTTTCCTATATTTGAATATGACTCAAATAATATTTAATAATAAAATCACGGTTCTTTATTCAAAGGGGTATTCTGGTTCACTGAATAGCCAACCAACCATAGACCAAAGCATCTGTGATGTATCCGTTCACAATTGCTGCATTCCAAGCACAATGCTAGGTGCAGGCAGATGAAGAGTATCATGTAACTCCACTAGAATGGGGCATGCATTCCAGAATTAGACTTGAAGACAGAAAACCAAGGGTTGATCCTCAGCTCTCACTCTTGCTCCTCTCTTACCCTTAATAAATCATGTTATGGCTGTAGGCCTCAATTTCCAAGTCTATAAAGTAAGGAAATTGGACTAGACAATCTCCATTCCCTCCTGACTCCTGCATTCTATTGTTTTAGGGTAGGTAGGCAGCAACCAGATTTTAGCTAAGGAGACATGTTAAATATGATTCCAATTCAGGCAGCCACCAATATCCCTAGAATCATGAGGAGAAAACAGTAGCAGGAATCCCCAACCCTGGGTTCTGTAGTTAGCTGGGTGGTCTCACTGTGGGAAGTAGATGACATGATCTATTTTGAAGCAGAGGTCCCAGGTGGCAATTAGAAATACGGGGAGCAGATCTAGCTTAAGGGGGTACAGAGTTGCCAAAAACTAGACAGGGAATTGAGTGACTTCAAGAAAAGATTGAATTAATGCATATGGAACATTTAGAAGACTGCCTGGCACAGAGTAAACCTCAATAAATAAAGCTGTTGTTATTATTGGCTTGTCCCAGAAGAACTGGATTACACGTAGAAAGCCAAGGTAGAATAGCTAAGCAGACACAGCGAGGCTTGGATAGGAGAGCAGCAGCTCAGTGGGCATGCTGGTGTCGCCTGCCACGTGCTCCACGCACCCTGAATGCTAGTACCCACCCATTAAAGGTACAAATACAGATTTCTGGCTTAGGCAACTAAGCTGATGGTGGTGCATTTCAATAAAATAAAATTTAAAAGTCTGTGTGCAGGCTTTAAAGGAAAATAATAAATTTAAAGTCAGACAATGAGAAGTTTAAGTCATCCAGGTGGAGATAGTGGAGATTTCTATTAGGTAGTTACAGATACAGATCTATAACTCTGCTAAGAAACAAAGGCTGGAATAACAGATGTGCCGGCCATCAGCATCCATTATGAGTCAGTGTTTCGCAAAGTGTTGTCTCCAGACCATCTGTGTTACAGTAAACTAAGGTGGGTGTTAACAAATAAATTCCAGAACCCTATCTATCAAAACAGAATCTCTTGAGGTGGAGTTTACTAGTCTCTGTTTTAACAAGCGTCCAAGTGATTCTTATGCACATTTAATTTGGGGAGAGACACAGAGAGAGGGAATTATCGACATTGCTGCTCTGGAGATAAAGTTGCCTAGGAGAACGTGGAGACAAGGAAAGAAGGTGGGCAGGGGAGCCTTGTTGCTGTGGCACTGTGGGACCTTGAATTGAGTCACTTCGTACCACCTATTCAGTGAGCAGGGCTCGAACTGGACAGCACATTTGGATAACCCAATGCTTAGGACCCACCACCAACTAATGAAATCAGTATCCCTTAGAAGGGGTGGGGTAGGTTCCTTCCCTCCAGAGTACCCAATAGTTGCTTCTACACCAAAACTTGTAAACTGGAGGCAGTTTGGCCTGTGGATTATTTTCTTTGCCCCTCACACTACTTTAAAACTTTAACTGAGTCGAAAATATTTTTAGAAAAACAGTAGATTTCACATTTAAAAAACTGAATGTCTAGTTTCTCATGAAAACCAGAAGAATTGGCCTTGCTCGTTCTATATTCTTGAATGGCAAACAGTTGCTCAACAAGGTCTTCTTCAGTCATGTAAGTTCCCCGCCTGGCTGCCTGGCCCCTGAAGGCATTTGGGAGCTTTAAGGCAGTGGTCCCCAACCTTTTCAGCACCAGGGACCATTTTCATGGAAGACAATTTTTCCATGGACCAGGGACAGGGGAGGATGGTTTCAGGATGATTCAAGCACATTACATTTACTGTGCACTTTATTTCTGTTATTATTACATTGTAATATATAATGAAATAATCACACAACTCACCATAGGTTGGGGACCCCTGCTAAGGCACACCATCAAGGGCTTTCTCACCTCAGCTTCCCCCATCCTACATCCCAGGCCCCAAGCCAGCCAGCCATAGATCCCAAAGTCTTCCTGAGCACCACACATGGTTTGGGAAAATCCCATGAAACAGGCCCCACTTTATCTGCTGGCTTTATCCTCCATTTCTAGAGCCCATTTCTTGGCGCTGTCCTTACCAAAGTCTCAGGTCCCCTGAAGAGAACTAGAGCCACTACCCTGGAGACAGTACTCACCTCAGGCCAAGGTGAAGTCTGACACTGATACTGATACTTCTGCATTCTACCAACAGGGCTGATTCCCCACTAATCACAAATCAGCTGGACAGAAATCCCCCTGAATGAACACTGGCAGGCCCCTCCAGCCTTAATGAAACCACTCTTCATCAGGAGGGAGCAGCGCCAGTTTGTTTGGCCAGTGAGCCTCCCTACGTCTGTGGAAGTCTGGAGTCTATAGGTAAATTAGACGGACATATTTGGTAGGAGGAATTCGAGAAGCTTGCCCTTCCTTCCGGTAATGAACCTCCTCATGTCTCTTTTGTTTGCCTTATATCACAAATATTAGCTAATGGATTGATCATTATTTTTGAAAATATCTATGCTAGACATTTACAGGAATTTTTAAATTATTTTAGTGCTGTGAGAATGTATATATTAATATAAGTAATTTGTCAAGCTATTATTAAAACTATTAATATTAAGCTGGCACAAAATGTTTGTTATCTAAAATAACAGGAAAACAATAAAAAATAGCATTTGAAGTGATGTGGAAAATACTTCAATTAATTCACTATCAGCCTGCAAATTTTTTTTAAAACTTCACTCACACAATTTTGTTCTCTATAGTGTGAGATTGTTTTCAGCCTTACCCAAAAGAATGTAGTTATCCTTTTCTTGACTATCTCATATTTTACCTGGAGTAAATGTATAGTATAATGGAAAGGAGGTAGATTTGGGGGGTTAGACATGCCTGGGTTCAAATCCTACTTTGCTACCTACTCTATCTGTGAACTTGGCCATATTGTTTAACCTCTCTGAGATACATATCTTTGTCTAAAATTTTTAGCAAATAATACATAATTTATAGACTACAGTGAGGATTAAAGGAGATAGTATAAATAAACCCCTGGTGTATCCTGGCACATCTTCTATTACCTTCTTAATAAATCAAGTTTCATTGCAGTGTATAACAGGTCTAATAAAAGTCTTCAAATTTTTATAATATAGTTTCTATATGACAACTGCACCAAAACTGTAATGGAAAAATGCCATCATACCCTCTGGGTCCGTGACTTCTACTCAGTATTTTTAAAATACATATTGTGGGCTCAATTTGTGTAATAGGTCTAATATTGTTATAATTACCACTATTTAATAGAATTATCTGTGGAGAAAATGATTTTCAAATTTCAATGGATTGCCACTTATTTCAAGCAATATTTAATTCATCCTTTTAGCAAACATTTACTACTATAGGAACAACTAAGAGAATATCATCCCTGCTTATCTTACAGAAAAAAGTAGAGATTGGTAAACATATCATTATTACACTAAAATATAGAAACTGAAGAATAAGTGTCCAATGAGAACACAAAGTACTGAATCACTAGCTTCACCCAGAGATATGGAAGGACTCACTGAAGTAACAGATTATATTATAAAATTACTATGAAAATAATTTGTACCATCACAAATGGAGCTTGATTTAATGTTATTTTACTTATATACTAGATTGCATTAATTTGTGTTCTGCTCTGTACATCATGGGGTTGCTTTGTGTATGAATGCCTTGTCCCAAAATAGATTTACTGCATTTAAGAGAGATCCAGGGAACTTAAAAAGATCTCTTCAAGGCCAGGCACAGTGGCTTACACCTGTAATCCTAGCACTTTGGGAGGAAGAGGAGGGAGAATCACTTGAGGTCAGGAGTTGGAGGTTACAGTGAGCTATCACAATGCCACTGTACTCTAGCCTATGCAGCAGAGTGAGACCCTATATCAAAAAAAAAAAAAAAAGAAACACTTCAATTCCAAAATATTATTATAGCACATAATGTTTGATAAAATATTTGTTTTGTACAATGGAAAAGTTAAAGTTCTCCTTAATATCTTTAAGAATTTTATAAATACTAAATTATGGCCATCTATAAAATTATAAAAATTAATTTATCAGTAAACAATATATCATTGCTGAAAAAGTATTAATCATGAACTTACTTGAACCTGCAAAACCAAAGTTTTTAATATTTCCTGAGAGTTTCTCTGCAGGATCTAACAACAAGAAAAGAAAAATATTATTTTAATGTGTATGTTAGGTGGTTACCTGGGTTCACACAGAGCTAAGTGACTGTCTTCCCAAAGTCGGTCTCTCATAGCAGCCAACTCACATTTGTGCCATAGTAAATATAAACAATAAGCACATGGAATGAATCTCCAGTATGCATAGAGAAATCTTGAAAATTTTGACTACCCAATTCTATACCCACAGGTGTCTGGGTCTCTTAAAATTCATAAAAATGCTTTGAGGCCCATCATCTTTCCCTTCTTTGTAGTCATCCCCATGAGAGAGAGGCAAAATCCCACATCCACACCCACATGGTCACACCCACAGCCAGCTCACTCAATCTGGTGCTCTATGACCTCATGGCTGATACCTTAAAAATGCACAAAATCATACAAAATACCTTAAAAATTTATCTTTCTTGAGAGGATACAAATCCCTGCCCTTCCCCACTAAAAAACAAAAAAACAAACAAAAAACCCCAATGATTTAATATTTGGTAGCCTTGCAAATAATCACATATGAAGTATAATACAAAGAGAATTGAAATGGGAATCATGAAAGGTGGCTTTAGTTAGCTCTGACACTGCCAATCTGTATCACCCTAGTTGAGCTACTTAATCCCTGTGCCTTCAAGGCCTCAATGCATTTTTGTAAACGTTAGTACAGACAGGTGTTTGTGGGTGTGGAATTAGTATTCAAGATCTTGAGACTTCTCTATAGGGACCCAGGGTTCACCCTATGTGCTTATGTGTATTTTTACTAAGGCACAAGATTTCTTCATGTGAAAAATAAAGGTATTAGTAAAAAAAAAATTAATTTTACTTAATCCCTAAAATTCTGTAGTTCTAAATAGTTTATATCAAGTGGCAATGAGAATTTTGTTCATTTTGTATTAATACTTCTTGTAGAAAGATAGAATGGTTTGGTAGAGATTTAACCTATTATTTGTCTGTGTGTGTTTGAGATTAATTCCTCTTATATTTGTGAGTGAGCAGTGCCCCTCCTCCTGCTGTCTTTTGATTATGAGGACAATAAAGTGGGCAAAATGCATAAAATTGCACATCTGCAGAATAAAGAATGCTTGCTGTGTATTTTTCTACAGCAATGTATTGATTCTTTTTGGAAAAATACACCTGTAATTATATGCTGGTAAGAACTAGAGAGCAGGAATATCTGAAAACACATGCAATGGATAATCAGAGTTTTTCTTTTTTTTTCCTAATTTAATTTTACCATATTTATTCAACTGCATTTATCTGGGAAATAGAAGCTTAGATTATTCCATCGAAAAGGACCACAGAATGATTGGGATGCCAGATATAACTCCTTTCCAGAATTCAGCATCAGTGTACAGAGTTCCACGCTGTAATGATGCATATTTCAATTTAACCACCCAGTCATGGGTATGATAATAGAGAAAATCAATGCTGTTGGGTCAGACATCCCTTCTGAAATATCATAAGGAGAAATGCAATACTATTCTGAGAAACAAAATAGGGAAGTTCATTTTACAGTGGAGTCTGCCACCAATCAAGCTTTAGAATCAAAAATCAGGAAAACCTACAATAAATAGACTCAAAAACAGGTGGAGGCCTTTACTCTTTTTTTCCTTTACCAAAGCTAAGAAGCAAGAAGGCAAGTATTATAAAAAGCTTGGCCTAGACTGTGTCTACAATACACCATAGAAAGTGAATTATTAGGTCCATAATCAAACAACTGGTTCCAGAAATTCTCCTCCCCCCATGTATTTTGTGACTTAATCAACAGCTGTGGCGTAATGTTGCCTCTTCCCCTACAATTCTGTCTTTAGTTTCTTGTTAATCCTGTGTCCTCAATTTATGCAGTACATCATGGAAAATTATGGAAACCCCATCATTTTTGCCAGGGTGATGTGGTACTGAGATGTATTTCCAATTGAAAGAGCAAATGACTAGGAAGGAAAAGAAAAATTATAGGAAGAGATAAAAAGTGGAGAGATGGATTATAAGGTATGTGGTTCCTTTAAAATATTATGAATATGTATACTCTTTTAACCTCTATTTCTGACTCCATTAAAAATGTATCAAAATCTGAACTGAGACTATAAGGGTAATATTAAAATGTTAACATTAAGAGAACAGACACAACATTTAAAAGTAAGAAAAGTAGGCTAAGGTGAATGGAGTGTGGGGCTGGGGGTGCAGATTGCTTATAAATCAGAAAGATGTGTTTAAAATTTCATTTTATTTTTTAGTAAATGGAATGAAGAAAATGTCAGCACTTACTTTTATGTACTTTGTATTCTCACAGGAAATTTGGTTCACTCAAACACTTAGAACTGATCATACATAAATGGGTAGAAGTGAGAATCTATTTGTATAACTTTATCTGCAAGTTTTAAAGTGCATGGAGGGAAAAAAATCAAAATCCTTTTTTCAAGCACATTATGAAGGTGCACTTAAGATTCTACAAACTCATTAGAGAGGCATCCTTGAAAAGGGAAACCACCTGCCCCGTATTTCAGAGCTGCTTAGTAAATGCAAACATATACCTGTGCTATAAGTACACATTTGCAAGTAAGATAAGTCAAAACATGCTTCTGTATGTTTTTTAAAACAGCATCATCACTCTTGAGATAAACTGAGAAGTGGCTCTAAATTTAGTTCACAAAACTAAACTTTCTGAAGACTAAAGCTCTTATGCTTGCATTAAAATAGCTGATGTAAGTAAATTTTATGCAAGTGGTGAATAATGAAATAATTCATAGTCTAATCCTGAGCTTAGAAAAGAAGTGCATTTTTATTTTTTATGCATTGATGCTAAGTGGAATCAATCAAATAGTGTCCCTTCAAAAATACTGGCAGGGCATTGTGGCTCACACCTGTAATCCTAGCACTTTGGGAAGCCAAGACAGGAGGCTTGCTTGAGGCCAGGAGTTCAAGACGAGCCTGAGCAACATAGCGAGATCCCATCTCTACAAAAAATAGAAAAATTAGTGTGGCATGGTTCCGACAGCCTGTCGTCCCAGCTAATTGGGAGGTTGAGGCAGGAGGATCGCTTGAGCCCAGGAGTTTGAGGTTGCAGTGAGCTATGATGATGCCACTGGACTCCAGCCTAGGTGACAGAGTGAGACCCTGTCTTAAAAAAAAACAAAACAAAACACCACCTCTAGGACAATTGAGTTCATACATCAACAGAATTTATAATCTGAAAAATAAAAGGTGATTTTATTTTTTAGCTCAAAGGAATAATGTAGTTCCTTGTCAGTTAAATCTAAGATATTTAAATAGTTTCCGCTGCCTTCAGTGATGGAAGAGTTTCTTAGTTGCTGTCTAAATACGTAAAAATCCTAATCTCATTCCAATCATTTAAGGCCATAAATTCAAGTTTTGCTTTTGTCAACTCAGGACTCCAAATGGAAATAAACAAATGTGTGCATTCTTTTCAATCATATAATAAGGGGAGTATCTCCTAACTCATCCTCATTCTTCTCCCAGGAGGAACTTTTAGTCAATCATTACATTTTAAAACCATAACTCTTACTAGCAGAAATGTATTTCCCTAACCAGCTCATTATCCCTTCAGGTAAGGCCAATGCTTCTGACAGAGATCCGCAAAGATCATTTTTCTGAGTATAGGTTAACAGGTACAGTTTGTACCCAACTTGCTTTTCCTAACAATTTAAAACACTGTGAATTCTTATTCAATTCCATCACTTATTTTAAGGACAGCATATTAGAATCAGTATTTATATTCATTTAAATGTGGTCCTTTCAAAGGCCTTTTATCTGCTCAGAATTGCTGGAAAATCCACTGGGCTCTCTGACGGCTGAAAGGGCTGGACAGCTAGGATATTTCTGTATTCTTTCACAGCTCCCAGTTTCCAGATGACTTCAATTTATTCTAAACTCTTAATGGATTCAGGTTGTGGGAAATTTAATTATACCACCTTAAATAAAGTGAATGTGTATTAGATGTTAGAGAAATTAATTGCTGGTATCACATCATGGTTTGGGTCTCAGGTAATTTACTTCCAATAACTTCAGCAATATCTGAATTTCGCTTTAAAGAATGTTTAGTTTCATGATAGATAAGTCATTTTTTAAAAAGGTAGTAATCATAGTGCAGTTAATTTGAGAAGCAAAACCTAAGAAATTTGGAGGATTCTGCTTGAATCAAATCACCAAAGTGAAACATTGGCATGTGATGGCTAAGTCTTTTCTTTCTTTGCCACTAGTTTCCTAATGCAGGGTTTATCAAAACCCCTGTTCTGCCAGCTACTTTTTTTTATCATGACCATCTCTCCAAAGTTTTAGACCTTCATGGGTAGTGGACAGGAAGTGAGTAAAGTCAGGAGAGACAACCGTGGGGTGGAAAGAAATGAAGTGGCATTGAGGACAATGGAGCAGCACATAACGCCCTGCCCACAATTAGTCCCCACAAGCCAAATGGCATTTTGTCTACCTCCTCCCTTCTGCCAAAGCTGACAACCCCAGACGATTGCTCAAATGCCATTTGAAGTGATAGCCAAAGGCTTTGAGCTTCGAATCCTTATAATTTGCGTACAAAGTAAGTATTTAAAAAATCCTCACAGCACAAAAGCAACCTACAATAGTAGAAGGCCTACTCAATATACAAGAATATGCAAACAAACAGATGTTTTATTTAGGTGTTCCAAAACTTAACACTAAAATTTGAAGCCTTTAATAAACATTTGAAAAGTACAACACAAATTTAGGTGGCAAATGAAAGAAATGGAGCTCTTATTCCCACTTTCTCTTGCGCTGCCTTCCTGCCCTTGTGTGTCCCCAGCTATCTGGTCTCTCTATTTGTCACTGTCATCTATGTTCAAAATGATGCTGCTGATGGCTGACTGTGTTGTTTTGCATGTGTGCAAGTGTGGCAAAAAGACAGCTGCACGACCAGCAGTTTTCTCCATCCGGCATATATGAAAAGGCAGCCCTTTGGTTTATAGTTGTGGTAGCAATTTTTATAGCATGTTACTGTTTGTGGCATTGGGCTGTTCACCTTCTATGCTACCTGACACCTTGACTCCAAACAAATGACCTACTTTTCACTTCATGATCTGCTGTTGCTCTTTACGGGCATTTTGTAGCTAGGCTGCCTCCTTTGAAAATGTACCTCTGTGTATCCTTATAACACCTCTCCTGTGTCTTCAGCAATTTGCTCTGCATCAGTTCCTCAGATAGCTGATACTGGGGTATTCTATTGTCAGAACTGAGACAACTAGTATTGGTGAGAGGCAGAGGAAGACTTCCCGGACTCCCTCAATGTCTTTCACCAACACATCACAAGACTTATTCTTAATTGTTAAGGCACTGACAATTTACATCCAAAGTCAAAGCATTAAAGGTGTCCAGAAATGACATATGGGAAGGATAATCAATAATATAATAACAGGCACTATTTATTTAACATATACAGCTAGCCACTGTATGTAATTGTCCTTAAAACCCAAAATCTCCTGCAAGAAGTGATTATTGCCCCCATTTTACAGATGAAGAAACTGAGAATTCTGGAAGGATTAAGCAATTTTTCCTGGATGACACATCTAGCAGGTGACAGGGTGAGACTCCAACCCAGGACTGTCTGACCCCAAAGCTCAAGGTTGCTACACTGTACGTTGCTACTGCAGCAGAGCAACCTTGGTCAGTCATTCACACCTAGCACAGGAGCTGCGGCGCCCAATAAATGTTTGATGAATTAGTGGATGAGCACCTTGCTGTGAATTAGTTTACCAGATTGGCTTCCAGTTACCTGGCAAGTATTCTGAACAAGTGAGACCCTGGACAAGTTAGCCGTGGTAGGAAGGAGGAAAGGTGTAGTTCAGAGCAGAGGGCAGAGCACCAGCAGGCGTGGGTGAGATAACATCCAGAGAAAACAGGGGGAAAAATCACAAAAAATGCTATACTATTAGAAGGATGGTGGTGAAGAGAATAGAAAGAAAGAACCCAGCAAAAATGAAGAAGTACCCAAAACAATTCTGGGATAATATTGTTGCTCAGACACGACCTGCTGCTGTGGTCGCTTCTTTCTCCCTCTCACCGTCTCACATTCAACCTCATACGGCTGGGCAGTCATGGAAGTCAGATAAGAACCCAGAGCTTTTCTCCTGGGGAAACACTGTCCCACATGCACACTCCAAATTAAATTCCTACACGTACAATTCAACTCACTTAGAGCTGTATGTTTTTATGAAAATTACCCACAATTTCACATATATTTCTATTGCAGATCTGAGCTATAGAACAGAAAGATCCATGCCCTTTTGAACCCTTTATTCTATCTCCATTATAAACATCCAAGATGTGCCATAACAATAAGAATATTCCTGAAAATCCACAAGGGATCTTCGCCTTCTATTCCACTTAGCTGTTACTGAGCTAGAATAGTTAAATGGAAACTATTAGGGCACTGATAATGGTTGGGAAAGAAAGGAAAGGAGGGAAGGAGGAAGACAGAAAGAGAGAAAGGAAATACAGTCTTTAAAAACAAACAAAACCAAGGATAAAGTGGATTGGAGCTTCTCTAACTAGAGCCAGGGAAAGTGAACTGTGATTTAATTGGACCTGTGCTATTGTTCTGTGAAAGAACAGTTCAGGAAGAAACAATAGTCGATGAGTAAGAGCTTTGAAATGAGCTTCTGGGAAAGGGAGTGTGATGAACACTAACAAGAGAAATGGACTGATGAGACCCACGTGGACTGGCCATACCAAAGGGTCAGAGTGTGAAAAAATAAACTGTAATGTTATCTCAGAGAAAGGAAAAAAAAAAAAAAGAGTTCAGGATGTGAAGCGTGAGAGAGAAAAACAGTCCAGAAACCTGAATGAAACTAGTGCCCAGGATCATGGCGAAGGCTGGTAGGAACATCCCTGTCAAGGCAACTGAGATGGACCCACTGAGTCAGTGAGGCAGGACTCCACACAGGATAGTTTTATAGTGACGCCATCTGGAAAATCGAACCTGTCAACCAGAGTGGCAGACTCAGCTTCCTCTTAATAAGAACCCAGCCTAGTCCTAGGATCAAAGTCAACTGGTTTAATAAGATTGATCAGAATTGTCCAGTGCAAGGGCTAGTGATGGACTGGGGGACTGGGAGACAGAAACAAGAAGAACCTGGAAGAATCAGGTTAATTTATGAATCCTTTGCCAACCTACCTAATGATTGAATACCATAAAAGTAAGAATTTGACATTTCTCTCATTAATATATGAATATATCCTTCACTTTCCTTTCACTGTAGTAAATCCAAGGTGCACATTGATTGTAGTACAATGTGCTGCACTGCAGTGAGTAAAGAGAAAGAAGGGCTAGAAAAGGTGGAACAAGCTCCATGCTTCTGTGGATTCCTTGGTCCTAGCCCACCCAATCCTCTAACAAGCTTGATTCCCCATTGACGACATGTCAAACAACACTGAAATGAAAGACCGGAGAGAAATCGTTCCCAAGGGTTTTCTCTTTTAGAAGCTGCCCCTGAGAACTCATTTAAGAGAGAACAGATAAAACAATGTCAAGTCTAAGGCTGCAGGTGACAAAGAATGAAGTACAAACCAAGATTGTAACATTATATCATAAGTTCAGAGAGAGAATATTGATGTCCATTCACAATACTATCAGCTGTTTAGCAAAGCTGGTCAACAAATAGAATCTTAAATATTTTTTCAAAGATGGTGAATACTTTTTGGATTTGTATATAACCTTGGGATGAGCCAGTATTTTAAAAAATGTTGAAATTCAGAAAATATATGTATCTCTTACAATGTTTTCAATTACTATAGCAGTGAAACTCATTAAAGTTTAATTTCTTTTAAAGAATAGAGAAATACTTACATATTTTTAAAGACCTACAATATTTCTAAATCTGATAACCAATGCATATTTGACTGCTTTTGTACAAGGAATATTTTTAGGTCTTGGCTGATTTGCTTCTCTATTTAGCAAAGTTATAGGAAATCCTGTTACGTGCAGGAAATGTAGAAGATCAACTAGCTATAATTTCACCTTTAAAACTATACATGTCCTTTTCTATCCAAATTATCACTAATTGCAATCTAAAATTCAGGAACCAAATGGATTTGGATAACACAGCATCCCTCGCTTTACAAACCTGCTATCCAAATTTTCACTCTATGAACTACAGTATTGTATAATGAGGGATATTTTTACATAACAGTTTTGGTAAAGCAAAATGCTTCACTTACAAAATACATTTGGCTGCTAGTAACAGAGACTAGAGATAATAGTGGCTTAAATAGGATGGAAGTTATGTTTCTTGAATATAAAATAAGTGTGGAGGTAGGCATGCCAGCTGGTAAAAGAGAGTCACGGTCAGTAGGGACCTAGGAGGTTTCTTATTGTCTTACTTTTCCACTATCCTAATTTGTGTTTTTTATCATCAAGGTCACCTCAGGTGACAGCAGCTGGAACTCATCACATCTTCATGTCTATAGGAAACAGGAGGAAATGGGAAAGGAAAATTAAAAGGAGTCCTCATCAGCTATTTAAGAAGCTTTTCAAGAAGACTCACCCAACAACTTTTCCATACCGTTGGTCAAAACTTAGTCACATGGCCACATCTAGCTGCAAAGTAAGTAGAAATGCAAACTTTCAACTGGGCACCTTGCCACATCAAATAAAATCTGAGTTTTGTTGTTAAGAAATAAGAGTTATTGTATAACTATCCATCTCGCCAAAAGCTGTTACTAAGACATTAAAAATACATGTGTTCCTATATAATTATTTTAATGACTTTTGAACAATCCTTTTTTTCTGGGATTCCTTGTACTGCTGTTTCCATTATTAACATACAATGTAATAGTCAACTTCTTCATTGGCACATCCCTAAAGAAAGGTCACCACACTGATCTAGCCTATTCCTAAAAAACAGAATAGATACATTGAAGCTTTATTATAAAGTCCTTGTTATGGAACAGCACTTAGTAAAATGTTAACAATCCGTTCTGAATCCCAAACAGGAGGCTATGGTTTTCAGGCAGCTCCAAAGAGTAGTTTAGGATGGAGGAAAAGGGGCTTTAACTCTCCCATGATCTCACTGAGTATCCTGTCCCCTCCTCTCACCTGCCAATTATTTTCTATGAATGGTTTTCTCAAATTTATTTTTAAAAAAACCATAACAGAGGGTCAGGCATGGTGGCATGAGCCTGTAGTTTCAGCTACTCAGGAGGCTGAGGCAGTAGGATCGTGTGAGCTCAGGAGTTTGAGGTTGCAATGAGCTATGATGACTACACTGCACTCTACCCAGGGTGACAGAGTGAGACCCTGTCTCTAAAACAAACAAACAAACAAAACCCTGCTATGCAAGCTGTACTTCACAGTCCCCTTGTACCATTTTCCAACCAGATTGCAGATTCCAGCCCTGACTTTTTAAATATGAAAAGGCTGGAGTAGAAATACTTAAAGGACATAGAAGATTGTCCCCTTTTGTAGATTCAGTATGAGAGAATATCTTCTGTACATGCTATTTAAATGTGAGAGGAGGTTTTTAGGTGTTGATTAGCATCACCACCAAAGTCAGAGAAACAGGGAAAGAGAAAGAGAGTACATTGTGTTCAAAGTGATTTGCAAATATTCCCATTAGCCATTTAAACCATCCTACCCCACAGGAGATGTTAGAAGTAATGAGGAAGAGATTCAAGATGCTGTTGCTAAGGCACTTCTCCAACCCAGGGTGAAAATCTCACTATAAATAATACATTAAAAGCTGGTTGCTTTGTTTGTGCCTTCCTGCACTTTGATTCCAATATGCATCCTTACCATTATCAACAACTCTTTTGAACCAAAGTGTTCCCTGTTTCTTTCATTAGAAAGTACATATCATTTATTAAGATTATTTCAGTCCAGATTTCACTTGGGAGAGTAATAAAGAAATATCATTTGCTTGAACTAGTCTTTAACCCAGACTCTTTGTTCTGTTTTCTCAGTGGCTCATTCAAGCACCACAGAGCCTGACTAGAATAAAAGAATCTTCTGTTATATATTCCATTTTGTTGAAAGTTTTAGCAATCTTGCCAGGTGTTTATTGTAGGTTGTTGGGGGTTATAATTATATTCATATAATAAAAGTTAATTTTAGTCAAGGTATCTTGCTTAATACTTGATTATCATTTCTATGACCCAAAGAATTATTTTTCTTATTTTTATATTTTGCCTAAGGATATATTAATATTATATAAAACACAACAGTTAAAGTGATATTGTGGTTTTAGGAAACTATGTAAGAAATCAACTTTGGATCATTGTTTTTGATTGGAAATTTAGCCTAATTTTATTTGCTCTGTTTTAGTGACTTATTATTTTGAAACATACTGTATTATAATGTATTACATTAGACTTAATTCTAACAGATACAAAGCCTAACGTATGTTGAGCATCTAATATGTCAGAGCTTCATAAAGTCATATCTCACTTGATTTCTATGACAACCATGAGACATGTGTGTTGGCATATGGCAAGAGAGAAAGTGGAAGCCCAGAGAGGTTAAATAATTTTGTTCATGGTCATACAACTTCTATGTGAACTTTTATCCTGTAGCAGGGTATCTTCTCTAGGAAAACCTAAAGCAAATAAGTGTAGCTCTTTAACATTATCTCACAAAGTAAAGACGAAATGTGTCTTTTCTATTAAAAGGTTCCAATTCAGTGGATAGATAAGATGAATAAATGATACCTTATAGTTTTATGTGTACATGCACTATACACAAATATGTATACTGCTCACATTAAGGCTGTGCACATCATATTCTTTTCTATTGTATAAAGACTTCATGGAGGATGTGATTTTTACATATCATTATTTGACAATTGACCAGACAGAAGATCTAGGTCAGAAGTCCTAAACCACCAGCCCATAGGTCAAGTCTGACCTATAGGTATGGTCTTTTTTTGTCTGTTTTTGTTTTCCCACACAATTGAATTAGATATTTCACATAAAACCCCAATTTCTGACATCACTTGAAAATCAGATCAGTTACCCTGGACTTGAATTCCCACAAAAGCATTAGTCTGCTGGAGCTGAGTAGCAGTAGCTCCTTTTAGATGGAGTTTGTGCTTCATCTGGGTACCACAATCTTCCTTTGTTAGCTTCATTCATTTATGTTATTTAATTGCCCCCTTCATGCATTTGTGTTTGTGATTGCTAACTTGGGTTCTAAACATCAGCTCTACTAAGTTGCAAAAAGTGGGAATTCTAAGCTTGTTTTCAAACCCCAAGATCCATCTCCCCTCCTGTGGTAATGAAGCTTGAATATGGGAGAGTTAATTTTTTTAATTAGTACTTTTGAGCAATGCTGACTTCCTTCAGAATTTCCCCCGAGTCACCAGGACATGAATCAGCCAAAAAATTGCGGGTGAACTCTGCAATTTTCTCTCTGCTCAATGATGCAGTCAAAAACTGGTAAATCAGGGTGAACCACTGTGTCAGGAAAAATTTGGTTAAAATGGAACTCCTCTCTACATTTCTTAAATCCAAACATGTCATAAAACTCAGGCTAAATTTTACTTATTACTGAATCTGAGGATGTTTGAGAAATAGAGCTTGGATAACAGGGAACAGAACACAGCAACCTTGTTTGCTGTGGTCTCTGTAATAAAAACAATTGTAGGCCTGCTAGTTAATAACCAATTAAAAATACATTGTACAGTATTTGAAGTGATTTTATTAACTTGCACTTGTTATTATTGGCCTGAACAAAGTATTTGTTCATTAGCAGATGGTAATTTTGTATAATTGTCACTTGAAGGCCCTAAAGACAAGAATTAGCTTTCTACTTAGAAGTGGTAGAAAAGCAGTACAAAAACAACTTCTAACGTTACCTTTCAGAAGGGAAATATTTGTTCACAAAAGCAGAAATGGAAAATAATACCTGCTGTTTTTAATAATACCTGCTGTTATCTGACAGATTTATCTGAGAGAATTTTGAATAATTACTGGATTAAAAAATAAACGGCCAACCTAAAGCAGAGCAGTATTAGTTTGCAGTGGTAGAATTGACCACAGAGGAATACTCAAGTCAGCTAATCTTATCACTCACAGTGGCTGTCTCTTTTTGGAACAAAGAGAAAGGAACACTTGGTCTCTAAATGTGCCCAACTGGGAAGAAAAAAGCTAACAGTAGGAGATTAACTCAATTTAAAATTGTGGGAAAAATTGACGGGAGACCGTCTATAGTATATTAATTATCATTTTTAAAAACGGGCGACAGGCCCTTTCTTTACATCAAATTGTGTGGATTCCAGGAAGAGTAAACAAAGAAGGATGTTGTGCACAGCTTTTTAAAGCCCAAAAATACACGTTCAGTAAAATGGTCATTTCCGTTTTTGAGCATCCCTTTGCTGAGCCAGCGAATGGCGGCGTCGGCGGGGTCGCTGGAGGGCAGACATCGGCGCGCAAAGCTCTTCCGCCGGCTCCGTGGCACTTCCGCGCTGCTGGAGCGGGAGAGGCGGCGGCGAGCGCAGAGGCCGTGACCCCCAGCGGAGAGCTGGGCGCGGGCCGGGGCCGGACCTGCAGCGGGCGGCCGGGAGCGGGGGGGTGAGGGCCGGCGGCCAGGGCGCTCGGGGACGCCGCGGGCCTGGCGGGGCGGGGCGGGGCGGCGGCGGGTCGCGGGCGGATGACGCGCGGGGCCGGCGGAGGAGCCGCCACTTCCTGGAGCCGCCGGCCGGGGCCGCTCGCTGCACTCAGCGCCGGAGCCGGGAGCCCGCGGCCGCCGCCATGTCCCACCAGACCGGCATCCAAGGTAACGGCGCCCGGCGCGGCCCGCGGGGAAGGGGCTCCCGGGAGGCCCTAGGCGAGCCGGGCGGGCTGCGGGGCGGGCCGGGCCAGAGTCGGGCCGGGAGTCGGTCCCGCGGGGCCAGCGGGCCTCGGCGTCTCTCCGCGCTCCGGTTTCCCGGGCGCTCCCGGCCCGCGCCACCCCCAGCCAGGCCGGGCCGCCGCCACGTTGCAGACCGAGCCGAAGTTCGCAGGAGCGAAGGAAATTGGCTTCCGAGGCGGCCTGGGTGAAGGGGGCGTGCCGTCCACTGCCCCCGACGTTAGGCCAACTTTCCCCATTTTTATCAGGTGGGGAAGAGCTGGAACGGTGGAGGCGACTGGGGCTCCCTTCGCTGTAGACAGACGGGCGAGTTTTCCTTTTCACCGTCCAAAGAAGTGTTTTACAGGACTCTGATTATAAAAAGAAACATGCCAGAATCCTCCTCACATCAGTAGGGGTGGTTCCCAAACTCTTCCACATTTTCTCCCCAAATGGGAATATGAATTATGTTCTGAGAAGTCCTGAGTGTGGGGTATGTTTTGGTCTTGTTCCTAGGTACTCTCCAGGGGAACTAAAAAGTATGATCTGTGTGGTCGAATTTAGTCATCCGTGCAGACTGTTGAATGGGCAATTATAACTGACCTCCATTATTTCCTGGTTTGAAAATGGGCAGCCTGGAAGTGCTCACCTCATCAGAGTCAAATAATATATCCCGGGGTTACTTGTGGTCACTTAATGAATTCCATTATAAACCCAAACTCTTCCTGTGAATAGACAATGAATCCTTTCCCCAAATGAACACTTAATTGTGTGTTCTGATCTTAAGGGTCTTTTACACCCTCCCTCCACTTCCCCCTGCACACGCACACAAGCAAAATAGTCTCAAATCTGAAAGGATTGTTTTCTTTGCCCGCATTAATTTTGACATTTAAGTATGTAATTATTTACTTTCATGCTTGAGCCTTACAGCAAACACTACTTATTAGTGTTTCTTGATGTTAACAGACAACACAAGAACGAAATTGAAGCTTTAATAGGAAGACAGGGGTCAGGTTATTAAATATATATTTGCTCAGTGAGTTTACTTTATCTTTTTAAGAAAAGCAAGTTAGAAAAATATAACCAGAAGTATAAGATTGAGTGCATTTTATTGGCTTTTTCTTTAATCAGGATGGGATAACTGATAGATACTGTTGTTTTTAATGGGCAAATACAGAAAATGAACTGATGAAGGTGTCTCTATCATAATCTTGAAACTGAACTAGAAGAGAATGAAAGCAAGTTTTCAACATTTTCCAAACAAGCCATAAAGGTGTTTTTCAAAATTGTATTTGCCCTTTATTGGGTTTGAGTGACTTCAATGCATTCACTCCAGTGTTATTTTTGCCACAGAATTATCTAGCTAAAATGGATTAGAATTAATATTAACATACTTTTAAAATATATTATTTATATTTCTTAACTGTATACAAAGTCAGCTATCTTATGCCTTTAAGTTTTATAATACTGATAATAAGAATATGCTAAATACTTTAGATTTTTTTCTTTGTATTGTAATTCATTTTTTCCCTATATGGTAGCAAAAGAAAGTATTCATACATAAGTATAAAAAAATGGTTTGCTTTTATCTTTTTCCACAGCAAGTGAAGATGTTAAAGATATCTTTGCCAGAGCCAGAAATGGAAAGTACAGACTTCTGAAAATATCTATTGAAAACGGTTAGTTAAACATTTTAAAATACTGTTTGTCCCTGGATTATTGGGTGTTATATTTTTAAATTAATGTTAGTGATTTGAACTTTTTATTAATGTGCAGCAAGTTCACAGCTTGCCTTAGGTAAGGTGACTTGGATTCCTCACATTTTGTTCAGGTCCCTGTGGGTCCCTGTTTTCCTTCTGAATTCTCTAGCTATCAGGGAACCAGAAAGATGTTTGTTAATGTGACGTCTTCCTCTTTTACTTCTTGTGCCTCAGTTTCTGCATCACAATCTGTTTCTAATGTCAATGCTTCCATCTCTGGAATGGAAATCAGTTAACAGGTGATTATCCAAAAAAATAGTTACTTGTGAATTATTCAGTAAAGTTTGTTTTAAAGTAGAAACAAAGGATTTCAAACTCTCCCATTTTCTTCACCTGATTGCAGCCTCTGTTAGAGAAATGATTATTACCCTTTCTTGTTGGTTTGGGGAAATTCTGAAAATGTAACAAACTAAATTGATTCTTTAAAAACAATTCTGTAAGCAGAGAAACTGGTTGGGTGGGAGAATCTTTTAAATCAGGCAGATTTAAATTTGAATAATTACTGTCAAAACTACTTGATCACAAATGAATGTGTTAAAATATTCAATTGGCTTACTTCCTTAAATACCTTGAAATATTTTGCTTTGGAAAAATAACTTGTTCTTTCATAAACTAGAAGTAAATCTAATTTGTTTTCCATTTTCTGCTCATATATTAAAAATACGAGAATGGTTTGTAAAATATGCATTTGTTCTATATATATATTACAAATTCAACAGGAATAAATGTATACTGTAAATAAATCAGCATATTTTAGGAGTGAGTGAAAAATTTTAAATGCCATCACTTCCTAAGTGACTAGTTAAGTAACTAAAATGGAAAAGTTAATCTAACTAGCATCTCTATGGAAAGAAAATGCCACTATTTCCTAAACCATTATTTTCTGGTTTTATTTTTTGTTTTGAGAAAATTTTTTAACAAAGGATATCCCAAAAGAATAAAATAATACCATAAATACCTATGTCTCCCCTTAAATTAGTAACTGCTAACATTTTATATTTGCTTCAACCATTTTTTAAAATGTGATATTTTTCTGATGTAAGAGCATTCCCTTTAAACAATTTTACTTTCTGACCTCTTTCCCCTGAAGCATCTACAATTAGGAGTTTTTATATTTGTACAATCTCTTTTTTACATGTATCCCTAAATAGCATATAATGCTGTTTGGGTTTTTAAGTTCACATAAGCTGCATTGATATCTTATTCTGCATCTTTCCTTTTTCTGTAAATGTTATTTTTGTAATGTGTTTTAATAGAGAGCTCATTAATTATTTTAAATATGAATAGAATGTTATCATATGGCTGCCACATATTTTTTGTCCATTCTCTTACTGATGAACATCGTTGTTATTTCCACTTTTTACTGTTATTGTATAGTGCTGTAGTGAACACCTTTGTACATATGTGCAAGAGATTCTTTATGCAGAGAACATTCAGAATTTTACTATATTCTGCCGAATAGTGCTTCAAAGTGGCTGAACCAATTTATGCTTCCAGGCAGGTTTTTAATCTGTAGCATTATGGCCAAACAGGAGTTAAACCTGGTTTTATTTAGTATTTCTTACTCTGCAATTCGGTGTTAATTTCAGAAATTGTTCTTTTGAGTGGTAGTACAGTTATTTAAATACATTTTGTTGGTAATTTACAGCATAGACATTTTGGAAAATAGAAATATAATCAACCATTATTTGACTCTTCAACTCAACTATTATGATAGTTTTATATATTTTTTGTGCTGTGTATGTATAAAAAATTTTAACCATGCTATTCGTAAAATCTTCGTTTTTAGTAATACTTTATAGCATAATTATTTTCTGTGCCACTTTTTTCTTTTTAACTTTTTGATGTGAATAATATTATAGTAATTGGGAAATGACTTCAGATTAATTTATTTTTTTAGTCTTCATCAAACTACCACCTGGTCTTTCAAATCATTTACCTATCTTTTTAAAAATTATTTTTTATAGAGCAACTTGTGATTGGATCATATAGTCAGCCTTCAGATTCCTGGGATAAGGATTATGATTCCTTTGTTTTACCTCTGTTGGAGGACAAACAGCCATGCTATATATTATTCAGGTTAGATTCTCAGAATGCCCAGGGTTATGAATGGATATTCATTGCATGGTCTCCAGATCATTCTCATGTAAGTAATTTTTTAGTAGTTTGTTTAACATTAAATGCTCGAAAGAATTTAAAAAAAAATATTTCTAGGTCGAATGAAGTTTAAAAGCTAACAGTCATTTCCCATAGAAGGGAATGATCACAGGGAAAAAAAAGTCTTTGGATTGATAATGTGGAATCAAAAAAGCACTTAGATTCAGAAGTTTTGTCCTTGAAATCAAAATAATTATTGATTTAAAATTTTAAAATCTATGGCAATTATAAATGACTCCATGGGCCTTTGAGGAGTGAAGCTAACTGCTTGGCCTTGAGAGTAATAATTTTAATAATTCTGAGAACTGATTGAACATTATATTAAATTTTGTTAATATTCACCATATATTATTAATCACCACCATTCAGGTGGTAGGCATGTAAACAAGTATTTCCCTTAGGAAAGTTGGTAGTGGACAGACTAAATAGAACAAAAGACAAAACTGATATATGAATATGCCCAATTTGTTAAGGATTCTCATATTTCTTATAAAAAATTAATAATTTTTAAAGTTATCTAGATATCATTCTGAAAAGATCATCCCATCCTCTTTAATTCCACACATCCTGTCTGAATACTGGATTTGACCATGCAGGATTATGAAATTATTTCTGTTAGTTGGTAGTTATCTTTAGTTGCATTCCATAGATATTAGTAAATTTTTAATAATGGTATATATGATATTTCTTGTCATCCTCGTGTCCCTCATATATGACATAGGTAAGCTGTAAGTATTTGATTCTTAGCAACTTAATTAGTAATATCTGTGTGATTTAGTTTTGAGTAAAATGTCGCTATCAAGGTTACTTCATTTCAATTTTTTCCTCCTATTTTAAAGTAGTTATTAGTCCTTGAACTCATTTTATACTGGGAATTTAAAAAAATTTATATATTTTCAACTTTTAAAAAAATGTGACTTACATTATAAATTGAAATCTACGTTAATAACTATTGATACTTTAGATGTTCATGTTAGGGTGGTTATTTGTACACACATGCTTTAGCATATTATAGTCAGTGGGCTTCAGCTTTATCACAGTTTATTTCATTTTTAATATGCTTGAAGATTTTAATACATTCAGAATGTGCTTTGTTTTGTAATAATATGTTTTCATCTGTAAACTAAGTAAACTTTCACTACTGAATAGGTTCGTCAAAAGATGTTGTATGCAGCAACAAGAGCAACTCTGAAAAAGGAGTTTGGAGGTGGGCACATTAAAGATGAAGTATTTGGAACAGTAAAGGTATAAAACTTATATTTTTATGTGGATTCTATATGTTGCAATTAAAATGATTAAAGAAGAACTCCTAGGTAATAGGTAATTGATATTAATTCAGATGGATGAATCTGTAAACATAAGAATAAGAGAGAAAATATTGTTA
The DNA here is from genome assembly GCA_023783475.1 of Daubentonia madagascariensis. NCBI lineage: Eukaryota > Metazoa > Chordata > Mammalia > Primates > Daubentoniidae > Daubentonia > Daubentonia madagascariensis. The sequence goes on along the minus strand of JAKFHU010001244.1, from coordinate 24,023,212 downwards.
TAGTTCATATGATATACAAGTTAACTCTAATGGATCTGTAACTTTGAATTCATTCATTTGTATCTATGTGACATTGAGAATAAGTGGTATTAAAACATTATACTTATTCTTTAAAAATATTTATATGGTAAATACATGTATTTATACATATACACACAAATTAAGAAAATTTAAATTTATTTTCAACAAGATTTTTTTTTGTTTAGAGCTCTTCTGATTCAGAAAGTAATATAATCTAGTAGATAGGCCACAAGACTAGATGAGAATATGTTGCGTGTTCACCATTAATTGTGAGATGGGCTAGTTTCTCAATTCTATGAGTCTCAGTCTTCCAAACCACAAAATTTGGATAAGTAGACCTCTCTGTGGAGTATTTTTTCTTTTAATGTAAAAACTATCATAATTTTCTATGAATAACTATAAAAAAATTATATAAATTATTATAAAATAGAATCAGAATCTGAATATGCTGATTATTGAATAATTATAAGGCAGTTTTCCCCAGAAAGTTTGTTATAATTACCCTGTAGACTTGAGGCTTGACCAGCTTCATTATTTTGCTGGCATCACCACCACCAAACTCAGACTAAAGATTCAGTAATTATAAAACTTCAGGAAATTAAGTTAAAAAGTTTTGAAACTTTTAAAATAGAGGATTAAAGAAAAGTGAAAAGAGATAGTAAAAGTCTTTATGGTATTTATTTTCATTTAAAATCTTTTTTGTTAAATTAATGGTTTTGTTTTTCCTAAAGTAACTTCATTCTGGTTTTACTTCTAGAGAATAACTGATAATAGTCCATTCTGTACTTACAGGAAGATGTATCATTACATGGATATAAAAAATATTTGCTTTCACAGTCTTCCCCTGCCCCATTGACTGCAGCTGAGGAAGAATTACGACAGATTAAAATTAATGAGGTAAATTACAGCTTTGAAACCCTTGCAAGGTTTTAAGTGTTTGAAAATATCATATTTTTAATTAATAGATGTGGAGGTAACTAGAAAATAGAGCAGTTAGGTAGCTTAGGTTTATTCTGTTTAGTTTAGAGATAAGACTATGTGCTTAATGTGTTTTCAGGAAAAAAAGTTAAAAATGAATAATAAACTTCATATCAATTTGATAAATAGCTTTCTCTTGTAACACATGTCAGAATAGTAGATCTACCTGTTGGAAGTAAAACTGTTGTTAACTTTGTGCTTTGAATACTATATTAACGGGAAAAGTGTGTATTACTCATTTAGTACAAAGAATATTATAACTAATAAGGTTGCCTGAAGCATGTTATTTTTCTGTTTTGTTATGTTACTCAGAGAATAGTGATGACTAAATAGAATAAAATATAAATGCTGTAGGATGTTTAAGATTTCTAGAAGGTCTACAAATTAACTTCTGTGAACACTACTTGGATGGAGATATATATGAAAGATTATTTGAGTACTTGTTAAGCATATTAGAGTGAATAAATTTCAGCCATATTATAGTTTATCATATTTTTAATGTGTTTTCTACAGCCATTCTAATTATATGCTGGAATAGCTACTGTATTTCTACTGGCATTTTACAGAAAAGAATAAGTAGCCGAAACCACTAATCACTAGCCTGAGTAACTAATAGGAATCAGTCTGGAAAATGGTTGAATATCATTTAGTATTAAGCTGGTAGCAAGGTTCTATCATTATATTATTTTAACTCAAGTTATTTGAGTAGGGCTTTTTACGAGATTTTTTTTTTTTTTTTTTTTTTTTTTTTACAAGTTTGATAGTTTGTTTTGTTCCTTGCAATCAGAACCCAGAGGATCGTATTGGGGTATGCATTTGCATATATTCTATGATGTTTTCATTATCCAATATCATTTATGCTGTAGAATCTCCATTCATTTTTTTACAAGTAAAATTTCTATTGGACTTTCTGTTGCAACACTGCAAATGAGACCCTATACTAGCTATCATTTATCGAATATAAAAATCTTAAACATGTGCATTGAAAGCTTTCTTGAAATATCCTTCTCCCCTTCCTATACGTGCACACCCATGTTCTTAGTAATGAAAGCTCTAAGTCTGGAACTTCTGCAGTAGTATAACCTGTTGAGCTGTGTTGTGTCTTTGTATAGTGTTTGTACTACTTCTCAATTCAATGCATGGTGTTCGTTTTGCATTTTATGTCCAACAGAATAAAGTAAAGTTCTATAAATATTGTATATTACTGTTTATAAATTCTATCAAGAAAAATTTTGTGATTAAAGGTATAATCTGATGACACTTAAAAGAGCTTTTGTAGCTCACTGAAATTGTGCCAAACCAAACATAAAAGCAAACAAAACCACCAAAGCCCCACTAACACTGCACATTCATTCAAACGTTCACTCTCAACATTTTCATAAAGTTGTGTCATGCACTCTGCATGTCGACAGAATGCTAGCAGGACCATGAACAAATGTGTAAAATAATTTGCTTTTAAAGTTTGTAATGTTTTAAGTATTAATTTTAATTATAGTTTGGGCAAGGGTTGAATGATGTTCACTATTTTATAGAGGTTGGGTCTTCTTATTTTTGCCATATGACACTGCAAAATGCTAAAACTTTACCAGTAAATTAAATCTGTCATACTTAGGTACAAACTGATGTGGGTGTGGACACTAAGCATCAGACACTACAAGGAGTAGCATTTCCTATTTCTCGAGAAGCTTTTCAGGCTTTGGAAAAATTGAACAACAGACAGCTCAACTATGTGCAATTGGTAAGAGATATATAGTGACTATTATGAAATGGCTGCTCTTTTTGGTAGCTTACAGCTTGTATAAGGTTTATTTTTAATGGATTTTAATTTAATTTGCTGCCCGATTTTTTTATTTTTTTAAATGACAAAAGCAATATATGTTTATTGTTAAAAGGTCAAATAATCCAGAACTCTGTAAGTTCCCCCTCTTAGTTTTTTTATTATAAAATTTTAACTTAATTTCTGTGTATTTGTTTTAATGAATATATTTTGTTTCTTATTGACAGGAAATAGATATAAAAAATGAAATTATAATTTTGGCCAACACAACAAACACAGAACTAAAAGATTTGCCAAAGAGGATTCCTAAGGATTCAGCCCGTTACCATTTCTTTCTGTATAAACATTCCCATGAAGGAGACTATTTAGAGTCCATAGGTATATTATACATTGTTTTTAACATGTTACATTTAGTTTGCTTATTGATACTTCAGCCTTACAGTCCTTAACTTATTTCTTGCCCAGAAGGCTAAGCTGTTGTTTTATGAGGTTTATTTACTTGCTTTAACTGGTATGTTGCTAATTTTATTTGTTGTTATTTTAACTTACAGTTTTTATTTATTCAATGCCTGGATACACATGCAGTATAAGAGAACGGATGCTGTATTCCAGCTGCAAAAGCCCTCTACTAGAAATTGTAGAAAGACAACTACAAATGGATGTAATTAGAAAGGTAGACCTACTTCTTTTAAAATCCTCAGTTTTTGCTAGATTTTTCTTGTCATTTCTATATAGCTCATGATGTATTGTGATTTAAAAATGAAAATATTTATTTTTCTTTTGTCATCCTAAATCCTCAGGATCTCCTCTAAGTGCCTAGGGATGACCTATGATGATACCCATCTTTCTATATATCGGTGCTGTCTCATAAGCCACATGTGGCTATTTAACTTTAACTATAAATCTAAATAAAATTTAAAATTCAGTTCCTTAATTGCCCTAGCCACATTTCAAGTGCTCATTAGCCATATGTGGCTAATAGCTATTGTATTGGATAGTGAAGAATTTATAGAACATTTCCATCAGTGTTAGAAAGTCCTATTGGACAGTGCTACTAGGGCTACATACTTGGGATTGCTTCTAGACTCCTTACTAATAAGGAACTACAGTGTTCATTTATGACTGTGAATCATGGGATGGTTGGGAATCTTTCCAATTCTTGGGGAAGGAGAGAACAAGCATAAACATTTGAATTTGGGGAACTAAGCTACCAGTTTTCTTAAATTTATATTCTTAAATACAGATAAGGCATGGGGAAAAGATATAGTTCATTCTTGAGCCCTTTAACTCTTAAAATACAAGTTCTTAAAACTACCAATATTTTAGGTACTAGACCTTTTAAGCTTTTTAAATTTCTAAGAAATACTTCAGCATGGGTAGCACCTACAGCAAGGATCAGCTGACTTTTTCTATAAGGGACCTGATTAGTAAATATCTTAGGCTTTGCTAGGCCACATATGGTCTCTGTTGCATATTCTGTTTGTTTATTTTTAACAACCTTTAAGACTATAAAACAATCTTACCTTGGGCAAGATTTGGCATGCAGGCCATAGTTTGCTGACTTCTGTTCTAGAGTGATTTTGAGTGGCCCAAGTGATGAAGGGGCCATGAGTAATGTTTCTTGAATATATAGTGTGCCAAAGCAGAACAATTTGAGAATATAGTGGTGGCTTCTACTTTTAAACATTATTTAAATTGGAGCAGTAAGAGGGAACCAAATAGGAAATGATTATAGCTGATTATAAGCAACTCTCTTCACCCTTCCCTCAAAAGAAGAAAATGAAACTATTTACATATGGTCCTTGATTCTCTCTTGCTGGAACAGGTGTTATGTACTGATTTATGAGCATCATACCTGAAAACTGGCTTGTTGCTTGTATTAGACTTCAAGTGTGCTTTTTTATATTGTATTACACTATTAATTTCATCTTTTACAGATTGAGATAGACAATGGGGATGAATTGACTGCAGACTTCCTTTATGAAGAAGTACATCCCAAGCAACATGCACATAAGCAAAGTTTTGCAAAACCAAAAGGTCCTGCAGGAAAAAGAGGAATTCGGAGACTAATTAGGGGTCCAGCTGAAACTGAAGCCACTACTGATTAAAATCTATACATTAAACATTGCAGTACTAGTTTTTTAAAAGTCCAGCTTTTAGTACAGGAGAACTGAAATCATTCCATATTGATATACAGTAGGGAAAAAATTGTACTTTTTGAAAAATAGCACTTTTCACCTCTGTGTGTTTTTAAAATTAATGTTATATAACACACATTATTTCTATTTTTGAGTTAAAGCTAGAAAAGGAATCAACATAATAATGTTTAATTTTGTCACACTGTTTTCATAGAGTGTTGATTCCACACTTTCACATAATTCTTAAAATTTTATACAGTTGGGCCAGTTCCAGAAAGTCTGATGTCTCAAAGTAGGATATACTTCTTATTACATTTTAGTGAAATATCTGAATTCTTTTTTAAGAGAGACAGAAAGACCTTAAAATATTCATACTACTTAATGAATATGTTAAGAACAAGGTTAGATTATTTTCTAAGCTGAAAATTCGGTGTGCCTAGGAAAAGGTGGGAAGTTGCTTACTTTGAGGAGCTTTGCTAACTCTGTCAGACTGTAGGATCATGTCTGCAACTTTTAGAAACAGTGCTTTATTGCAGCAGTCTTTTCTATTTGACTTTTTGGTTTTTTAATGGCATTGAAATTTCAGAAGATCAGCTTACTCTGAAACTTCAAGGGTACTAGATATTTTCTATACTGCAGGATTTCTGATGACATTGAAAGACTTTGAACAGCCTTAGTAAATTCTCTCTAGTGCTTTAAAAAATTTGCATTTCCAAAGTAAGTCATTTCATTATAAGTATTATGGGGCCAAATATTTGTGTTCAGATTGAAATTTAAATTAATATAATTCAAAAGGAAAAAAACTAAAGTAAAAAGTGTGGAAAAAGTTTTAAGCATCAAGATTGACTTTTTTCCCCAAAACTATATATTTATAGGCAAATTGTGTTCGTTATCACTTCTGAGCAAATATTCAGATTTAAAATTGTTTTAAAGTCCTAGTACTTAGCCTAACACAGATAAACACCTTAGGAATCTTGTTTCAATTAATATCTTATTTCTAAACACATTTAACTGTTTTCTAAAGCTTTGCATTTTCAGTTACAACCTAGAGACATTTTGAGCCTCATATTTCTTTAATACTTGAAATAGAGAGAGCTAGAACACTTCGTGTTTAATCTGTTAAACCTGCTGCAAGAGCCATAACTTTGAGGCATTTTCTAAATGAACTGTGGGGATCCAGGATTTGTTATTTCTTGATCTAAACCTTGTGCTGCATAAAACAAATATCAGAAATGCACATTTCATAGTATAAAGCACTCATTTCTAAACCTTATTATCTAAGGTAATGTATGCACCTTTTAGAAATTCAATGTGTGTTCAAGTAAGCATATTAGAATAATTATGGGTTGACAGAATTTTAAAAATAGAATTTAGAGTATTTGTGTGGGGTTTTGTTTACAAATAATCAGACTATAGTATTTAAACATGCAAAGTAATCAACAATAATGTTGCAGTTGTTACTAAAGATATACTTTAAGTTGTTCCATGGGTGCACACATAGACATACATACACACAAATTATTGCATTAAGAATTCTGGAGCTATGTTGCAGACCATAGCTGAAGCTGTTGTTTTCAGTCAGGAAGAATGTAAACTGCCATGAAGATATAAAATAATTTAGTAGTGAATGTTTTTCTCTCCCATCCATGTGCAATTATACTCTAAATTCCACTACACTACATGAAAGTAAATGGACATTCCAGAATATAGATGTGATTGTATAGTCTTAAACTAATTATTAATAAACCAATGATTGCTGAAAATCAGTGATGCATTTGTTATAGAGTATAACTCATCGTTTACACTATGTTTAGGTGGCATTATCATAACTAGATGGTGAATAACATATTCCCAATAAATTTATACAGCAGTGAAGAATTACATGCCTTCTGTGGACATTTTGTAAGTGCATTTTATATCACAATAAAATTTTTTCTCTTTAAGTTGTGTATGTTCTAAGTTAATTTTCTATAATTTTTTTAATGTTTGGGTTATTTTGCATAATTCAATACCTGGTGATAGGTTATTGTTTATTCATTTGTTAATTAGCCTAAGTCCAAAGAGGATTTTAAGTAGCTTAACACTTAGGGAAGAATAGTTGTGACTTATAGAGTGCTCAATTTAGATTAGAACTTTGCCACTGTTATAGCAATAATGAAAATGCCATGAGTTATTCAGTTCCTATTGTGATAGAAGCATCCCAGTACAATAAGGTGACCAATTTACTTGACACTAAGCTCTCTTAAAATATTGAATGCACTCCTGTGTGCAATTCAGTATTATAGATCCTTTTTATTAGGGATATGTTACACAATGTCATTGGTAGCAGTTTTACAAAAGATGGAGAAATATTAACAGCTTTAACAGAGCTGATTTTAAAAACTTTTAAAAAAATAAGCTTTCAAAGGCATTTCTACTCAGAACTAAAACAATGTGCCTGAGGTATACATTTCAAATAGTTTGGTGTATATCCTTTCACATTTTCATTGCATAAACAACCAGGGTCCATGATGGGTCAGATATCATCAGGCAAAGAGAAGAAACAGTGTGGTAAACATCTGATTTGTTATCTTGAATTTACTGTATTATTGCCTTCAAAAGAGTTAAGATACAGTCTTACCTAAGAAGGAAGGCAGCTAGGCCTAATTTTGGCAAATTTGGTATCAATTCCATTCGATGAAATAGAAACATCTATCAAATTATATTGTAAAATTTTCAAAATCAATGAAATGGTTTACATTTTTGAAAAATTTTAATATGGTTTGCTCACAGTCCATACTAAGAGCTACATATACACTATTTTACACGTATGCATTTATTTCAAGAAATAAATTATTACATTTTAAGATAATATAATTATCATCAGTGTTATAAACCATACTGTGTCTCAAATTATGGGTTCCTGTTTAGATTAATTTGGGCTAAGTCATTTTATTTTCCTTTTTCCTCTTCAACTAGCAAATGTTTCTTTCTGCTAAAATACTTACTTAGTTTATAAAGGTGATTTGAAAGGTGTACTATCTTTGTTTTCCAGGAAGGCATTTAGGAAGGTCTAAATAGTACCTTATAGAGGATGATCCTCTTCAGCTATAACTCACTCTACATGCTCTTGTTCTGGGTGTGTTAACTAATGACACAAAGACTATTGAATGAGTGAATAATTGCAGACATTAGGTATTCCTTCTATGCATAGTAGTTTTTCTATCAATTTTTATGCTAAAGTAAATTCCTTCTGCTCACTCAAAGCTATAAAATGCATTTTCAAATAATATAAACCAATTAAGAATTTTAAACTTAAAATAAATAGTTAAAAGTCATTAAAAATTAATTTGCCACTACTATCTAGAGGTCTCTGACTCCCTATGGTAAAACAAACAAACAAACAAACTAGAAAAGACTAGGTACTGATGAAAAGAAATCCAGTGAGAATCAGTATGTACACTATGATCTCCTGGTGTACCTGCTCTGTATAATTTTTATACACCCCTTGGTTGTGGGCAGAACCTGTAAATATGATGAGAAATCATCATGGGAGAATCATCATGGGAGTAATCTGTATTCATTCTCTATTGCTGCATAATAAGTTACCATAAACTTAGTGGCTTAATGCAACCCCATTTATTATCATCTCACAGTTCTGTAAGTCAGAAGTCCAGGCACAGCTCAGATAGATTCTCATGCTGAGGGTCTCGCAAAGTTGAAATTTAGGCGTCAGCCCAGGCTGTGGTATTACCTGAAGCTTGGAGTACTCGTCTAAGTTCATTTCGGTTGTTGGCAGAATTCAATTCCTTGTGATTGTACAAGTGAGATCCAATTTTTTTCCTGCTTGCTGACAGCTGGAGGGTGGTTCTCATCTCCCAGAGACCATCTGCAGGTTTTAGCCAACGTGGCCATATCACAACATGGTACTTACTTCTTCAAGGCCGACAGGAGAATCTGACCTCTCATAAGGGTTCACCTGATTAAGTCAGGCCCATTCAACACAAGTCTCCCTTTTGATACTCAAAGTTAGTTGATTAGGAACCTTAATTACATCTGCAAAATTCCTTCAAATTTGCCATTTAACATAAGATAATAACAGAAATATCATTATGGGGATATTTGGTTTGTGGAGAATGATTGCTTAAAATGCTGTGAACATGAGCCTATAAACATACTGTTGTAATAGGACTTTATAATTGTCTCCATAAACTTTAAATTTTAAATCACTTTACAATTTGCAAAGTGCTTGTATGTATTCTGCATCATTTGATTTTTATGACTACCTGTTAGGTACAGCAGATATTAGTCCAATGTTATAAGTGAAAAGACCAAGGCTCACAGCTACTAAGAGTTTGACCAATCTTTACAGAAAATTAATAGTGGAGTCAGTCAGGCTTCAGACCAGGGTCTTTTCATACTATAGCCTGTCCTCTTTTTGCTAATCCTATAGTTTTCAAATAGTGTTTGATGATGTTCGAAGGAGATGTCTCTCAGGGATTACTTCAAGAAGTGACGGTGATACTAAGTACATAGTGCTAAGTGTTGATGTGGTGGCTGTACTTTTATTTGTTCTATATGTTGGAGGTTCAACCTATGCTTTAATAACCACTGCACTGCACCAGGTTGCCTTGTTAAAGGTAAAGAGGAATGTTTAAAAAAGTTAGTTTAAAAAATGGTTGAGATAGCTGTATATAAAAAGTCAAAAGTCTATTCCAATGAAGTTCTAAGAAGCTGTCACCTCTTGCAGCAGCTGTTGAACCTTTTAAAAAGAAAGACAGAACAAAAACAAAAGAACCACATTACACAGTTGGTTTGAAATGTACACTTAGGAAAATGTGATGAACCCTACCCCTTTTGCTTTTTATATAAGTGTAAAAAATTAATACCTTCTTAATATCCGGTCTCTTATTTTTCTTTTCATGCAGACATTGACTAGAAACAGAGTATACAGCTTCAACTGAACTAGAATCAGCATCACTCATCTTCGTATCAATATAATCTTCAATTGTCTTTTCTTCATCTTCAATTTCTTCTTTAATATCTAGCTTTAAAATGAGGGTTAAAGCTTTGTTGAAAGCTTCAAATAAAAGTGAAGTAAATTATAATATAAATTTAATTACTTAAATTAAGCTACTTTGTGATTATATGTATTCTCATTTTACTATCTTCTTTTATAACCTTATTAAGAACTGAAGGCATACAGGACAAACCCTAAAAAAATAAAAACAGTCATGCACTGCAAAGTGATGTTTTGATCAATGAAAGACTACATATATGACAGTGGTCCCATAAGATTATAATACCATCTTTTTACTGTACCTTTTCTATGTTTAGATATAGTTATATACATGAATACTTACCATTGTATTACAAGTGCCTACAGTATTCAATACAGTAACATGGTAGAAGTCTGTAGCCTAGGAGCAATAGGTTATAGCATATAGCCTAGGTGTATAGCAGGCTATACCATCTCCATTTGTGTAAATACACTGTAGGATGTTAGCACAAGGACGAAATCGCCTAACAATGAATTTCTCAGAATGCATCACTGACTCAGAATGCATTAAGCAACCTGACTCACTCACTCTCTCTCCCTCTGTGTGTGTGTGTGTGTGTGTATATGTGTATATATATTTTTTCATTTATACCTCCTAGATAAGGTAAGTAAGATAATGGTAAGTATTTATGTATATAATGTATATACATACAATGTATATGTATACAATGTATATGTATATTTATGTATATAATGTATATATATATAATGTATATATATTTTTTCATTTATACCTCCTAGATACTTCCACTCATTTGCCTTCTAATTTCTATATTTACGTTATGAGCTAATTGCTCTTATGTTCCCATTAGCAGCTTTTACTAGGCTGGCAGCACAGGGTGGTTTGCTTCTTGATGTGCTTCTAATACTGCAATTCCAACTTCTGGACACAGACACCCCTCCCTGCACCTGACAAACTTCCCTATGGGTAATTAGATTGTTGAATCAAAGAGAAAAAGGGAGGGTGAAAAGGGGGAGAGGGCGATGAGGAAAAAATAATGAATGAGGAGAGAGGTGTAGGACTAGAATGGTGTAGTGCCTAGAATGGTGCCCCCCTAAAACATATGTCTATGTCCTAATTCCTGGAGCCTGCAAATGTGACCTTATCTGGAAAAAAAAGGCCTTTGTAAATGTAATTAAGTATTTTGAGATGAGATCATCCTGGATTATCCAGGTGGGCCCTAAATCCAATGGCAACTGTCTGTACAAGAGACAAAAAGAGGAAGAAATCAGACACATAAGAGAAGAGAATGTCACCAAGGAGGCAGAGAGCCACCAGAAGCTAAAAGAGGCAAGGAAGGATTTACCCTAGAGCCTCCAGAGGGAGCATAGCATGGCTAACACCTTGATTTCAGACTTCTGGCCTCCAGAATTATGAGAGAATGAATTTCTGTTGTTTTAAGTCACCTAGTTTGTGGTAAATTTTTATGGTAGGCCTAGGAAACTAATACAGATGGAAAAGACTATGAGAGAATATTCTCCAAAAACCCTTTCAAAAGATGAATTTTGAAAGTGCTTGGTGATGGCAGAATCTAGTGATATAAAGGTTCTTCAAAGGATCACTCTCTTTTAACTGTACTTATATTAAAATCTTATTACTTTATAGTCATACTACAGTCAAACCTTAAGAATGGGTGAAAAAGTATAACCTCTGAAGTTTTATGACTTTCACTATTACATGATGAAGTGCAAAACTTGTGACTGACATAGATCCTGTGTTTTTCTGCATTTCTTCCTTACTCAAGCCAAAGTTTTGAGGTTTTTATATATTCTGAAAAAAAAAAGTCTTAGGATGGAAAATTTAGGCCTTTAGACAGGTAGACCTTGCCTAAAAAGTATAAGCTGTAAATTAGTGAAACATTGGGTTCCATCTTTAGCCCTCCATACCTTTTTTGCTTGTCCTCCTGTATTTTAATCTATACACTTCACTTTCTCTGTAATAATTCGATCCACACCCAAAGCTTTACGTATGCCTGTACACCTCCTGATCTCCAACAACCAATGGGACTGAGAATTTTGTTTCTCTGATTAAGATAAGATTTTACTTTTTATGTGCCACTGCAAAAATCTAAATATTATTAAAATAATAACTTTTCACAATATTATCTTCTATTAATATTACTCTAATGTAAAATATTATATTACATGTAATACTGCATTATTGCATTTCCAGTATACCATGGAAAGCATACCTGTAACAATATCATAACATATAGATATTATACTTATGACTCTTCTCAATAAAGTATGGCACCAGGCTCCTGAACAAATAAATTATACCTTTTGACTTTCTAATCCCCATTCTAGGGATATAATCTGGTACATGTGCATTGTCTGAATCTGTTACCCTGGTTTGTCCCGTTAGAACACACAAATTAGAATAAAGTCAGTGTAATTATTTAACTAATTTAAGAAAAACTTATATACAATAGTAGGCATTTCCATAAATCTTTAATTTTATAAAAAGATCCTCCAAGTTCTTAAAATTTACTATATAAGAAAAAAAGAGCATGGCGTAATTTTCTTATAGTTTTATTTAGCATTCATTTCATCTACTTTATATAATTGCCAATGAGTGTCTAATACAACAAATTAGATATGTTTTATTTTCTTTTTTTGCTGTTTTCTATTACCACTTTATAAATAAAATGCTCCATGATAGAAATTGATAGAGATTTTTTACTAACAATTCTATTCTGATACAAATTTAAATGGAAGCCATGATTTCCTTCCTGAAAACACTATCAGTAATCACCCTGAAAGTAACAAAATAAAAACAAACTGAACAGGACCTTGGAAATTATTTAGTTCTATTCTCACTTTACCTTACAAAGAAACCAGAACAAAGAATACATAAGTGACTTTTCTAGGCTTTACAAATACTTCATGGCAGAGCTGAGATCAGAAATATTTAATGTTTTTTCCATATGCTACCATGTAATTGCCAATGGAAAGATTGCCAATAGAAAATGTCATTTCTAGATGCCAAATTTAGCCATATAAATTTAGACTATAAATGCAAAGAGAAAAGGACTGGAAAAAATTAATCTTTCAATTACCAATAACTGAGGTTCACGGTGTTCATCTACAGCTGGAAGCCCAGTTATTATTTCTAGTAAAACCTATGAAGACAAAAAAATCCATTAATATAATACCCAAGACAACATAGAGAAACTAGAAGGAATATGGATCTTAATTATAAAATCTGATTAGTCATTTCCATTAAAGTGGAAAGAACATGAGCTATGGGCATTGCTCACCACCTTTCCTCCATGGACACCTTGCATCCCACCACGCCCATAAGCAGTTCTTTTCTACTGGCAACTTACTAAACAATCAGCTCCATATAACATGTTCTGGGAACTCCCAATCCTTTTCCTGCCTTGCAGGGGATTCTTCACAAGAATAATTTTCTATGGCTCTCAGGAGAATATTATTTTCTAAATGTTAGGCATATTCTACAACCCTGTGCCTTAACTTGACTGTACTATGAAGTTAAATTTCCACATATGAAACACATATGAAAAAATAAGATGAAAATAAAGCCCCCCCATTTCTTCAACCACCCATACTTACCACTTATTCTATCTTATTTTTTAATTTCAAAATATTAGAGGGGTACAAAAGTTTTTGATACATGGATGCACTCTATAATGCTGAAGTCAGGGCTTTCAGTGTAACTGCCTCAGGACAGTGTTCGTTGTACCCAATAGCTAAGTTTTTATCCCACCCTCCCCCCTTCTTACTTTACAGTGTCCTTTACGTCTTTTTGTGCCCAGGTGCACCCATCATTTAACTCCCACTTATTAGTGAGAACATTTGGTGTTTGTTTTTCCATTCCTGAGATACTTCACTTAGGATATTGGTCTCCAGTTCCATCCAAGTTACTGTGAATGACATTACTTCATTCCTTTTTATGGTTGAGTAGAACTCCATTTTCTTTATCCATTCACGTATTGATGAGCATTTAGGTTGATTTCATATTTTTGCAATTGTGAATTGTGCTGCAATAAACATTCAAGTGCAGGTGTCTTTTTGATAAAATGATTTCTTTTCCTTTGGGTAGATACCCAGTAGTGGGATTGTTGGATCAAACGGTAGGTCTATTTTTAGCACTTTGAGTAATCTCCATATTGTTTTTAAATGGTGCTGGGAAAATTGGGTAGCCACATGTAGAAGAATGAAACAGGACTCATATCTCTTGCCATATAGAAAAATTAATTCAAGATTGATTAAAGACTTAATGTAAGGCATGAAACCATAAAAATTCTAAAAGAAAATGTAGAAAAAACTCTTCTAGACATAGGCGTGGGCAAAGAATTTATGACTAAGACCCCAAAGGCAAATACAGCAACCACAAAAATGAACAAATGGGACTTAATTAAATTAAAAACCTTCTGCACAGCAAAAATAATTAACAGAGTAAACAGGCAACCTACAGAATAGGAGAAAACATTCACAAACTATATATACAACAAAGTACTGATTTCCAGAACCTACAAAAAATTTAAACAAAGCAACAAGAAGAAAACAAATAACTCCATCAAGAAGTGGGCAAAAGACATGAACAGAATATTTTCAAAAGAAGATAGACAAATGGTCAACAGATATCTGAAAAAATGTTCAATATCACTAATGATCAGGGAAACGCAAATTAAAACCACAATGAGATACTACCTTACCCCTGTCACAACAGCCATTATAAAAAAGTCAAAAAACAACAGATACTGGCGTGGATGCAGAGAAAAAGGTACGTTAGTATACTTATTCTATCTTAAAAGTTATTAGGAATAGACTGGTAGATTATAAAATGCCAAAAAATATGATACTAAAGTATATACTGTGTGACATGATTCATTTAATGTATTGATTTAAGTGTCATACTAATTCATACAGGATAGGTGGCAAGAAAATCATTTCTTGCAGTAATTTCAAAAATTAACTCAAAAGTTTTACACATTGGGATAAATTTTTATAAACTTTCTAGTGTAGCTAGAGGTTAATGTGAGCAATTTATAATGTTACATTAGAGAGGTAATCATGACAGGTATATTAAATAATATTCTACTTCAACTTCACAATTACAGCAGAATGATTATTTTTGCTAATTATGTACATGGAACTTACCACACCAAAGCTGTAAATGTCAGATTTGGGTGTTATTTCTCCTCGCAAAGCTTCAGGTGCCATATACGCTGTTGTTCCCACAATTCTGCTAGTCATGACTGTCTGGGCAAACTTCTCAGAAGCCCGTGCAAGCCCAAAGTCAGATATTTTGGCGGTAAAGGCTTCGTCTAGTAAGATATTTGCACTAAAAAAATTTAAAGTTTGGGGGAAAAAATGGTTTTTTTCCCAAGGAAGTCAAATGCTTCCTTAGATAGATGTATGTATGTATATATGCATACATCTATGTACACATATATTTACAGAGTATGCCATTTTATAGTATGTATCATAAAAGCCTGAAATTTGTGGAAATAAGTCTAGAATTCAGATTATAGCTAAAAAGAAATGACTGTCTTCTTTTCCTCTTTCATTCTTAAGGAAAAATTTTAGGAGAATAGAAATAAAATAAAACTGTCCATGTTAGTAAGAGATATTTTCATTACTCCACAAATAATTTATTACAGGATAACTTTCCACAAAGTCTTCCAGAGCACCTTTCCTAATTTTTTCCGTAACATTTCTCATTTAATTCAAATTTTTAACAAAAGTATCTCAATTATTCATTTCTTTAAACTATTCTTTTTTTTCTGTACCATCTGAAATCTTTTGAGAAGGAAAGAATATGGCTAAAAGGTCTCAACTCATTCATTGTATGTATTCATTTATACATTCATACTTTCATTTAGCAAAACCTTACTGAAAAATCCCTGTTATACAGTATTTAAGCTTAGTGCTGGGCATGGGGGGAATCTTAGAATCTTGTCTGTGACAAAGGCATATGAATAATTTTTTAAAAAACCAGTAAGTACTACACAATGGTAATATTAGGTACAAAATGCTGAGAACAACCATGTACCTGGAAGAATTGGAGAAAATTCTAAAGAGAAGGTGAAGAGTCTGCTTAGTCTTGAAGGATTATTAGAAGGTGATAGTTATATATTAATAAGTGAAAAAAAGGCATTTCAGGCAAATGTAGTAACATGTACAAAGTGATGAAAACATGAAAGCATATGGTATATATGATCAATTTCAAGGAACTAGTGTCCATGGAACATGGAGAGAATTTGAACGGTGAGCAATAGGATACCAGCTAAACTTTTCATGGTAGGGAACTGATGTTATCAGACTTGGCTTTAGGACCATAACCTGGCAGTGTTGTAGTGAATAGATGAGAACTGGTACAGACTGGTTTTAGGTTAAGTAGAAAGGTTTATAATAAAGCAAATGAGAGATAATGAGGGTCTAAACAGAGGCATAGCCCTACAGATAAACCGAAAGTGCAAATTTTGAGGCACACTCAACAGAACTTTGTAATTACTATGACACAGGGAATGAGAAAGTCTTTAGCTTGGGAGACAGAATGAATAGTGACTTCATTTGATCAGAAAGGAAATACAGAAGAAGACTTTGGGATGGAAGAGATGATGAGTTTGATTTCTGACATGTTGACTTAGAGGCTCCTGTGCGACATTTAGGTGAGGTGTTTTTGGTATGGGAATACCAAAAATATAGGATTGGAAGCTGATGACACAGATTTGAGAGTCACCCACATATAGACAGCAGTTAAAGTCAATGTAATACCACTCAGCAAGAACATGCAGGGAGAACAGAAGAGATAATGAAGTAAGAACATGAGAGAATACCAATATGTAAGGGAAGGGAGATGGTGTCTCTCTTCTTATCTAAGGTCAGTCCTTCTTCTTGGGCTGTTTCCTACATTCTCAGGAACTCTACTCTATAAATTATGTCACTCTCTTCTATTGCAGCTTTTCCCTCTTATCTGGATATTTCTCATAGGCATATAAACATGCTTTAGTCTCTGCTATCTTAAAAAAAAGTTTCCTGAATGACACATCTATTTCCAGCCATCACCCTTCACTCATAAAATGTCTTAAAAGACTTATTTACACTCACATCTAAGTTCTCTATCTCCCACTCTCTCCTCAACTACCACCTGATTTCTGACCCAATTACTACATGGAAATGGGTCTCCATAAAGTCACTAATGACCTTCGTGATGCTAATCCAATAGTTAAAGCACTTGGCTCTTTTGACTACTCCCTCTTGGGAAACACTTTCCTTGTTTTCAAGGTCATCATACTTTCCTGGTTTTCATCTTACCTGTGTGTATACACATAAACTTTTTTAGATTCCTCTTTGGGATCCTTCTCTTTTACTTGGCCATTAAGTCTTAGGGGTCCTCAGGACTTAATCTTAGGGCCTTTTCTTAATCTATATCTCTCCTTAAGTGAATACAATCCTATAGTAACTCTTCAATTATCACCTTATGCAAGTAATACACACATTCATATTTTCAGCTCAGACTTCGCTCAGCTCCAAATCTATATATCACACAGTCTGTTTAACATCTCCACTTCTGTACCTTAAAAGAACCTCAAACATAACATGTACAAAAGAGAACTCACATTTTCCAACCATCCTTCTAACCCCAGCCCAACTTGGTCCTCTTTCAGTCCTTCCCATATAAGTGAATCATGCCACAATCATTCCAGAGTGCAATTCTGGATGCCATAATTCCAGGAGTCATTCCTGATGCCTCCCCTTCTCTGACCCCCTCTACAGCCAAGATATCAGCAAGTCCTGCCATCTTAATCTCTCAAACCTGCTCATCTCTCTTCATATGAACTGCCACCACCAACACTTCTGTGATACCCTACTAACTACTTTATCTTACAAACTGTTCTCTACACTGGAGTCAAAATGATCTTTGCAAAACTTAATATGATGCCACATCCCTACTTATAATTTTCAACAGCATCTCACTGCACTTATGATAAAAACTAAAATCCTTACCTTGGTCCATTAGGTCCTACAGGACTTACCTCCCTAACTGTAGTTTTATCTCCCATCCACTACTCCTTCACTTTCTGCACGCCAGTCATACTGCATTTATTTCATTTTTCATTCACGTTCTCATATTCCCTCTCCCCACTGGTCTTACAAATGCAGTTCCTTCTGGCTAGAATGTTCTTCTCCCCATCTTCCATAGCTACTCCCAAATTATGCCTACTAATTTCCTGCTCATTCTTTGGACCTCAGCTTAAATACCATATTCTTGGGAACCCTTCTTTATACTAATCCTATATACTATACTTTATACTAACATTCTGTTATTATTTTGTGATTATTTGATTGATGTCAAACTATATATGCTACTTTTGCTAACTACATCATCTGCATTACCTAGCATATAGTACGTAAATGTTTAACTAGATAAATACATAGGAAGGAAGAGAATCGAAAAGTACTCAGGGAGGATGAAGGTGATTCAGAAAAGAGTGGTGATCCAGAAACTAAGAAAAAACCTAATTTACATAAGGTAAAAGTGGTCAAGAAGAACAGATTATTATGATATTAAAAAAAAAAAGCTCAAGTAGGATGAGTACTGAAAATAGGTCACTGGGTTTGGAAAAAAGGAAATTATAGATGTTTTTAATAAGGGCTTTCAGGGAGTGACGGGGAAAAAAGTCCAGATGCTGTACATTAAGACACACATATGAGTAGTGAATAGAAAGAGTGAGAGCAAATTATTCTTTAAAGATGGATTTCCAAAAGCTTTTTAACAGTAGCATTTACCTTTTAATATCTCTATGTATATGATGGTTTTCATGTAGAAAACTGATGCCATTAGCTGCACCCTGAGCAATCTTGCATCTCATGTGCCAAGAAAGTGGTGGAGTACCATCCTTATGAAGAAACAAACCAATTACAAAAAAAAGGATGTTAAAAATCTGTAGAAAATATGTAACACAGAATATTTTTCTAGGCAACAACTGATGATGATATTATAGCACTAAGAATTTAGGACTACAATTATTTAAGTTGTTAAAAATAATCTCCAAATAAGATCAAATAGAGGTGAGCATTTCTTATTTGAAGATAAAAATATATAAAAGCATCTTCATAGTCTAACCTTGACTGATAACTTTACATTTTAGATTATCACCTAAGAGAAGAGCAGTCCCAATTGTTTACATATAAACTGTACAATTTTCGTAAAGCAGGAAAATATTAAGTTTAATGTGGTTTAAATGATTCTGTCACAAAGTGAATATTAGTATTCCAACACATAAACAGAAAGCCAAACAATCTGATGAGCAAATATATTACCAGGCAAGACAGTCTGTCTAGCAGTGAACCATTGGGCATATAAACATATACTAAGCAGAGGTCATCACCATCACTTGAGAAACCAAGTAGTTCTACTAAGTTTTCATGTTGACACCTGTAACAAATAATTTTCCATGCAAAATTATTTTAATAAATACTTATAAATAAATACTTATATATTCAGCTTTAGGTTAGAAGTTATTCAATTTAGAGTTTTAACAGACAAAAGAGCAAAAATATAATATATTATGTATCATTTATTGTATGTTTATGTTTATTGTAACTGTTTATACTTTTCTACAAATAGTTTTCTTTTCAGCCAATATTGATCAACATTAGAGGCAAAACTTCTTTCTATTTTATAGTAAAAGACAAATAATTCAGATCATTGGAACTTGCAATAGTTTGGTTAAGGACTAGGCTGATGCTTACTTTTTTGTTTAGCACAATTTTCAATGATAGCACAAACAAGATTTCAAGAAGTCTATTGAAACTTTTATGGTAACACTTTCAAGAATTCTCTAACATACTCAAAGTACTGATTTACAGACACAGTCTTTACATCCAATTTAGACATTTCAGATCTTTAATCACATCTAATTATTTATAACCTAATTTGAATTTCTTTATATACTTGAAAGTAATAAAACTAAAGAGACTTGTATGATAACAAAACTGCAGGCATCTGTAGTACAACAGAAAGAAAACAGGGCTCAGAGTTCAAAGTCCTAAGTTTAAAGTCCAGCTGTGCTACCTCCTGGATATATGACCTATGGCAAGTTAACAACCTCCCTGAGCCTCAGAGCCTATCAGTGGTCCCCCAGCCTTTTTGACACCAGGGACCAGTTTCATGGAAGACAATTTTTCCACAGAATGTGGTGGGGGGAACGGGGGTGGGGAGGGGAGAGAGGGGGAGCTCAGGCGATGATGGGAAGTTTCACTCCCTTGTCGCTGCTCACCTCCCACTGTGTGCCCCACCCCTTCCTAAGTTTCAGGGAAGACAATTTTTCGCCAGTGCTAAATAGTGCCAATTATGTAATAATGGATGCTGTGAGAATTAAATGAGCAAATATACATATATGAGGGCCTAGAAACATACCTGATACATATAAGTGTTCCATTCAAGTGTTTATTCATTTTATTCATTCAAAATGATCCACAATTCTGGCATTTTGTTCTATTAAATCAGACTTCCTCTACCCTCATAAATATTTTAAGAAATACAAATTAAAGCAATAAGTGCTCCATTTTCCACAAAACTGGCACATTTTAAACATGAATAGTGCACATTTGCTGGGTTTATACTATATACAAGGCACCATGGAAAATGACTTAACTGCTTTTTAAAATTTAATCCTCACAATAACTTAATGAAGTAAGTACTATTATTATCATCCCATTTTATAGATGAGAAAGCTAATAAATAGAATGATCAAGGTTATTCTGCTAGTAATGTCCAGAGATTGGCACTTATTAAAAAATAGTAGTAATATTCAGTGGTGGTGAGGAAGCAGTGAAGGTTGAAATTGTAATACATGGCTGGTAGGAATATAAATTACTATTACTTATCTATAAAGTCATTTGGACATATATTAAAGTCTTTAAAAAGTTCATGCATTCCTACCTAGTAACTCTTCTTCTAGGACCTTATCCTGATGAAGTAAGTAGAACTGCATTTTAAAATTCTTGTACAAAGAGCTTTAAAGAAGCTTTAATTTGTAATATTGAAAATTAGAAATAAACCTAATAGTACGGTTATAGTTAAATAAAATATGATCTTCACATATGCTAGAATGTTGTACAATAATTTAAAATGCTTTCAAACTATTCTTAATGACATGGCAAAAATGCTATACACACATTATGAAGAAAGTACATCAAATATTAGCAATGGTTATCTCGAGTGGTATATTTGAGAGATGGTTTTTATTATATGTAAAACATTTTCTGTTATTTCCCACATTATCTACTTTGAACAAGTTACTTTTAGGATTGGAGAGTGGGGGTAAGAATGGGGAAAACAAATCCTGAAAAAAAAGAGATTTGATCTTTTTCAGTGTGTATTACTTTTATTGCACATGAATTAATTTCAGTCTCTTCTTTCTTTCTTGCGGTTAAGTAATTGGAACTGGTGATTTTACAGTAGTCGGTCTAATGCTATCATTTGGTAAATCTCACAGGGATTCCAACCAAAAGCTCAGGCTCTGGAATCAGACAGATCTGTATTTCAATCACTTCTCTAATACTTACTGGCTATGTGACTTTGGACAAGTTATTTAATATCTCTAAGTCTCAGTTAAGAAAAAGAGGGGAGGTTGTAACAGTTGTTGTGAGGGTTAAATGAGACAATGCACAGAAAGTACACAGCACAGCGTCTGGCATACTGTGCACACTCAAATATCAATCACTATAATTACCGAAATAAATTACATATAACTGATTTGTTTCTCCTACTCTCCCTGATCATGCCAAACATTTTCCAGCATACTGGGTCAATGCCTTCAAAGCATCTTTGCATGGACTACATCCCTAGTTGCTTTACAGGTGTTAACTTACAACAAAGGGCCTATTATTCTATAAATAGTTTTTTTAAAGTATCTCTACAATTGATGTCTCATGAATTCTGGGAGCAGAAAGCATGATAATGGAAGATAGTTGAAATTCCATGTAACTTTGTTGTGATTTAAAATACTGATTTAAATTAAATTGCTGTTTAATCTACAGGCATATGAGTATATGTAGTCACAGAACTGTAGAGCCAAAAGTACTTTCAGTTCCTTTAATCTAAACTCTTTATTCTAATTTTATATACTTGTAAATATCACTAGTTCATGGCATACTCTGGAGCAAACCGGGTTCCTTACTCCTTGTGTTTTCCTTTTCCATTATATGACACTGCCAAATTAATACTTACTTTGCCATTACTTTTATTTCTTGATCAAACTGTTGTTTTAGTTCTTCAGTACTAATGTCAACCATCTGAAAAAGTAAAATAATATACACTATGTAATACAACATAATAACTCCAAGGATCCTAAAGCTGGAAGGGGTCTCAAGAGATTGGTCGGCAGATCTCCCTTTCTTTAAAATAATAAGGTATTATTCTCCCCATTTCATAGAACAACTGAGATCTAGAAATAGTAATGATTTGCTCAAGGTCCACGGCTGGTTAATGAAATGAAAAAAATATATAAATCTCACTGAGTTGTTGTAAGAACAAAATGAAATAATATGAGACTTTACTGCATACAAATTTTGAAAAAAAAATCTGGAAAACAGAAAACACAAGCAAATTTGAAAGCAAAAAGGAAAACAAAACCTGCAAAAGCATTTGTAACATATATACAAAGAGTGACTCTCTGTATTATATACACATGCATTCTATTGATTTGTTTTTCTTTTTCGTTATTTTTCTATGGATATTTTTAGGATATAACAGCAGGTTTAGAACACAACAAATCAATCAATAAAAGGCAAACATACCTCAATAGAAATGGGAACAAAGGATAAAGATAAGAAAATTTTCAATCTCATTTTTCTTAATGTATAGTTTCTAAACTTTATTTTTAAATGGGAAGAGTAATGCAAAGTTGTTTTTATAAAATGTTCTGAATATCTTACCATTTGAATACTGATTATGCACGAAGCCCTGTGTAGAACAGGCCTTTTCAACTTTATTTTGTGAATTTCTCACAATTACATGTATGATCATGTGTATGTGTACATAGCTACATTTTTCTAGGGATAGGGCCCATAGCTTTCAATGGATTCTTAAATGTCAAGAACAGTGTTTATTTAAAGATGATACATACTAAAATAATATATTTCCTAAAGATTAACTTAA
Organism: Daubentonia madagascariensis; assembly: GCA_023783475.1. NCBI lineage: Eukaryota > Metazoa > Chordata > Mammalia > Primates > Daubentoniidae > Daubentonia > Daubentonia madagascariensis. Next base: position 24,000,119 of record JAKFHU010001244.1, on the reverse strand, counting down.
AACCTATTACATAGCACTAGGAAGCAACTCTTCCTTTCATTCTTTTTATTCATGAGAATATAACTTACTGCTGCAAGTTTCTTCACTGCCACAGTTGTGTTGTCCACGTAGCCCTTATACACAACTCCAAATCCTCCCTCTCCCATTTTATTACCACCGACAGATATGGGTCGTTCATCAAAGTTATTTGTGACACTCTTCAATTCATAAAATGAAAAATTGTGAAAACCTATAATGTTAATAAAATAAGAAAAAAATTGCTTAAATAAAAAAGAAATTTATTTTAATAATTTCAATATTTTCTCATTTGAGGATTTCATATATATATAAATATTTATAATTTTAGTTAGGCAAGATGGGAGAGGGCAAAACTGTTTTGAAAATACAAATTATAAGCTTTATCTTGAGAATTCTGTTTGTCAATCCTACCCTCTGAACACTGTAGTCACCCACCCAAAATTCTAGTAACATATTTGGGTGGGTCTAATCTACCCACCCTAAACTCTAGTCACAAATTTTTTAAAAAGTGACTCTTTCAAGTTATATAAGTATTTACTTATTTTTTTCATAGCGTCTGTGTTTGTTTGCATGTCCTATTGCCTCTAATCACTGATAATACACTAATTAATACAATGAAGATGGTGCTTAATAAATCAGAAGAGGAAAAATCCACAAAACAGCTACTGCCAGTGTGCCTCTGATTGCTCCACAAACAAAAGAAGGAGAGTTCTATTTTAAAGCAGTGATAGTCTTAATGAAAAATCCACTAGTGGAAAGCACTGAAATTGTTACTTACGTGTATCACTAACTTCTAAACTTTTATTTTCTGGACTTGAGGAGTCAGGTGGCATAAAGTTTTGTTCAAGATTCTGCACAGGTCTCACAGATGTCCTGTCTTTGCCACAGAAAGGCATCTGCGTCTGCTGAACTGTTATGGCTTCTTTAGAAGGCAGTGTGTTAATGGTTTTGGGCACAGCATCTGTCAAGTGAAGTAAGATACAAGTTGTTCTTCCATAAGAAAAGTGTTTGTGAAAAAGGTTAAATGAGAAACTTGGTTCATTTAACATCATTCCAGTTTCTACAGGGTGGCCCATATTCTTATAGCACACACAAGAAGCTACCTAGACAGAATTTGTAAGTTGTGATAAAGATGAATAGGGAGGGTAAGGCAGTGTTTTCAAAAAGTGGTCCATGAGCCAACTGCACCAGAGGCACTGAAGCACTTGTTTAAGAACATAGACCTTGAACCCAATTCCAGAATTCTGACTGAGCAGGTCTGGAATAGAGCCCAGGAATCAACATGTATAAAAAGAACCCAAATGATTCTTATTCACAATAAAGGTTGGGAACCACTGGCGTAAATGGCATCAGTGGAAAAAAAATAAGGTTCTGAGGAAAGTAACTAGACACTAACACACTAGAATACAATTTATGGGGATCATGATCATAGAGTCCCGTCAGGGCAGAAGTTGAAGGTAAAAAAAAGCAAAAGCTCAAAAGAATAATTACTTTCTTATAGCCTAAACTAGATGTCTAAAGTCTGTATCCTTCTAAACTTCCTACTGATACAAAACTACCTGACTTTAATGGTAAGATCAGACTCAATCATGAAGCTTCCATCACCTTAACAGCAGAGTCCACAGTGTCCTATCTGGGGTGCTTGTCATAGCCAGGACTCAAGCATTACAAAAATGATCCATGTAACCTAAAACATTTGTACCCCCTTAAAATTTTGAAATAAAAAAAAAAGAGTTGGGGGAGCTGAAAAAATGAAAGGGACTCTCAAGTGTAATGTTCATCTACTATGAAAAAAAAGTAAGCAGTAGAAGACATGTTTCTATTTCTGCCATTTGTCTTTCCACTCTAATTGCTGACACCCTGGCCACAGTTTACCTGGGAGCAAAAGACTTGCAGGAGCAAAAAACTCATTTTGGACCAAAAGATCCACAAGATCACCAACTGTGCAATTTGTGGTACCCCAGTCAAAGAGTAATTCACAAGTGGGACTCTTTCCAGTTTGAAGTAATGCTTCAAATCTCCTTAAAAGCAAGTAACAAAGAAATAAAATTAGTCTATTGTCTTAGTTCATTTTATGCTGCTATAACAGAATATCACAGACTGGGTAATTTATAAACAATAGGAGTTTATTTGGCTCACAGTTTTGGAGGCTGGGAAGTCCAAGATCGAGGGGGTGCATCTGGTGAGAGCCTTCTTGCTGTATCATTCCATGGTGGAAGGATGGAAGGGCAAAAGAACATGCACAAGTGCAAGCGCGCTTGCACTCGCACACGCGCGAGAGTGAGAGACAGAGAGAGAGAGAAAGAGAAAGGGGGCTGAACTCATCTTTTTATCAGTAACCCACTCCTGAGATAACTGACCTACTCTGGCCATAATGACATTCATGAGGGCAGAACTCTCATGACCTAATCACCTCTTAAAGGTCCCACCTCTCAACACCATTGTATTGGTGATTAAGTTTCCAACACACGAACTTTGGGGGACACATTCAAACCATAGCGTCTATAAATTGAGTTCATATGAAAATAGGAATTGATCCCCCTGCCCCATCTCACCCACAGCACCTCCTATAATATTAAGGGAAATGAAGAGCAAGTGAACAAGCAGGAATTACAAAGAGACAGGAAAGATAGGAAGAAGGAAAAAAAGATGCCAAAGATGATGATAATAAAAGTTAACATTTACTGAGTACTTATTGAGTATTTACTGAGTGTGCTACAGTGTGCACACACATGAACTTTTTCAAAGATACTATAATTATCATACACTAATTTACTAATGAGAAAGCCAGGCTTGGAGAGGTAATAAGCGCATAGCCACACAGCCAATAAGATGAATCCAAGTAGAGATCCAAATTCAGATCTCAATTGACATAAGGGTGTGCTGTGAACCAACTTGGCTATATTACTTCCTATATGACTTATTAACTCTGCTAGCTATATAATTTTTAATAAATCACCCTGCTTAATTAAAGAAACAGAATACGTATAACATTATGGAATTATTCCTTAATCTTAACTATATTTCAATTAAATTGAAGGAAAAACACAGATTCATTTTCATTCCATTGCTTTAAAATTGAAAATTAGTTTTGAAAAGTAACATTTAAAAACTTAACCAATGCAGTTTTTTCTGCTTTTCCTCTAAAGTCTTTATTTTGAAAAACTTCAACCTTACAGAAAAAATGAACGAATAATACAATGAATAACCATTTACCCTTCAATTAGATTCACTAATTGAACAATTGATAAAATTTTGCCACATTTGTGCTTTTGTTCATGCTCTCTTTCAATCTGTGCCTGTAGTGGTGGTGGGGGGAGTTTTTTAGAGTGTAGGCCAGATGTCTTAGAAAATGTCTCACAGTCTAGATTTATCAAACCACTTTCTCATGATTAAATTCCCATTAAAATTTTTGGTAAGAACACTACATAGGTGATAATGTGCTCTTCCCACCATATCACACCCAGAGGTACATAATGGCATTTTGTACCATTACTGGTGATGCTGAAGTTTGATCACTTGGTTAAGGAGGTGTACTTCAGATTTCTTCATTATAAAAGTACCTTCCCCCTTCATAATTCACAAGTAATTTGTGGATAATATTTTGAAATCTTGCACACATCCTGTTCACCAACAACCTTTCACCTTATGCTTTTAGGCTCACCGATGAGCCTTGCGTGAATCAATTACTCACTGGTGGTTGCAAATTGGTAACTTTCTAGTTCTATCATTCTTTTAATAATTATTTGCTAGCATTATTCTGTAAAGAAGAGCTTTTTCTTCCTACTACCACTGCTCCAACTATCCTAAGGTTTTAACAGTAATATCAACAAACTATCTTTAAAAATTGGCTTACAAGGTTTCAACTGAAGCTTCTTTCAAGTGATTTAAGATGTTCCCCTTCATATGAGGAAACACTTCCTGGAAGGACTAAGATGGGAGCCAAGGCTTTAGGTTCTTTACCAGGTCAATGCTGAAAACCACAAAATAAATTTCTTTTCCTTTTGCCACCAAAAACAAATTTTGACATTTTTTTTTCCTGACATAGGTTTTAGCTGCAATGACTGACAAAAATAAAATCTGCATTTATATTTTAGACTAAATCAAGCAGAGATGAGTAAAGAGGAAAAATGGAAATTATCGGAAGATAGCATTGAAGAATATTGGCTAAGATCTAAGAATTGTATTCATAGATGTGTACACTTATAAGCAATTAACTTTAAAATGTCAATTTGAAAAATTTCCAAAATATATTGTTAGCGTACGTTAGAGATTCACACACTTCAAAGTTTAGGCTCCAGAATTTTACTAGAGAGTCTTACAATATTCTTATGTTCCTTCAATCTGGAAATGAGAAGTATGAGGCAGAGTGAACCGTACTTGGCTTGCCACACAGAGAACCAGAGCAAAGGTGGGAATCTTGATTCTAACCCAAAAACTTATTTGCAAGATCACAATATTAGCCCAGATGACATACTGGGGAATGAAGTGAAACTTGCAAAAAGAAAAAAAGGTTACTTATTATCATTATCTTCTCCATAGTAGAGAGTTTCATTTTGTAAACTACAACATTAGACAGTATTTATACATATTAATCACTCTGGATTAATAAGAATTTAATATAAGAATTTAAAAAGAAAAAAAAATTTTATATGTTACCTTATGTGAAACTGATTATATCTATCATCACCAGATGGTTTTTTAATAGCTACGGCTAACTTCTTCCATCCTTCCTGAGGATCAATAAAATCTGACAGCTTCCTAATTAGTCCAACATTGAGGGAGCGCACATACATTGATGACGTTATGGGTTTGTTCATCTTCTATTCCTAAAATATGGAAAATTCTCATTAAAATTTTACAGTAGTTTTAGAGATGACACCTGTAAGCTTATATATCACACTTTGTTATATTATATGAAATGTTGGCAACTGATTATACCATAATAAAGGAACATTCCAAAGTTAAGTCACTGATATCCCGAGAAGAAATTAAAATTATAATTTATTTGTCTAATGTCCTCTGGGTTTGCCTTTTTTTTCCACCTATAAATATCAATAAAAATTGGAGGACTTTTTTTCTGACGATGATATTCTCCAAGTGAAATTTACACAAAGGAGCAAAATGTTTACTTTATCAGAATAATTCCTGTGAGCACATTCAGGAATCAAATCTATTAATAAAAGAAATTTATCTTTTAATTTAAAATATTTTCTCAATAAGTACTTATTTACTATTAAAATTTATACAATATTCTTTGGTAGAAGTAAAAAAACTGTACTGAAATAATTTGTATAGCATTAAAAGCCACCTGCTTTTCACTTAGCATGCTCTTCCTTGACCCCTGCACATTTTTTGAGTCCATGAGATCTGCCTGACCACAATTCATTCCCTACTAAGCCAAAAACCTATGGCTCACCACTTTACTCTCTAGACAGAATCTTTATTTCCTCAATTCCCTTTTCTTCTGCTACTCCACCCTGGAGAGCTGTAGCCAAGGATAAATCTCATAATTTACTTGTATACCAGAGCTTCAGAATACGGCAGTAGAGAACCAAATAACTCAATAGACTGGTGTGCGTACAAATTTACAGTAACTGTTTTTCCACTGGGCCTTCCACTGCTGTTAATCCTTTTACTTGTCTTCTCTCATTGTCCTTAGTGACTATTTCATATCTTTACCTCTCTCTACATGGTTTTTATTTGTTCTCCATGTCCCTTATTCTCAGTAGGTGGTGATTTCTTCTTCCAATTAGTCAAGAAAAATAGACTCATATATTCTTCTGTCAATTATTTCTGCTTCCCTATATATTTTTATTTTAAAAATACAATTAATTTTTGGAGTAAATGATGCATTCATAGAGAATAAAATTCTAAAGCTATAGAAGAATAAAAGCAAAAAGTCTCTCTGTACCCTAGGCTTCTACATTAGTATTCATTTCTTCTTTTTGGCCTTCCTTGACCACCACATCTAAGTAGGTCTACCTGCCCTCCACCTAATTATCTTTCATTATTGCATTAATGTATTTGTAATCATATATTTATCTGTTTACTATTTATCTTCCTCATTAAACTTTAAGCTCTATAAGTTCATGCTCATTTTAGTGAATAAAATGAGCAGGGACCATGCTCATTTTATTCACTAATACATGACTAGTGGCTTGCACATCGTAGACACTGTTAGGTGTTTCTTTTAGAATAAATAAATTATTGCCCAGTACCTTACTAGGTGATTTATACATTTCATTTAATCCTCTCAGTGACTAAAGCAGTTTCATCATCTCTATTTCACAAAGGTAGTAAGTGAAAGATCTAGGACTTGAACTCAAGTCTGACTCCAAAATTCATCCACATGACCTGATGCACTGTTCATGCTACTGTCTTTTCTATAAAGACCATTCTTTTCCTTTCATTCATTCATACATCCAGCAAACATATATGTGAGGCTTTGTCCTGAGTGATGGGAACACAAAGAAGAGTAAATCTTTATTCTCAAGCTGTTCAGTCTGGAAAGGGATACAAACAATTACAACGAGTGGTAAATGGTTGCATTAGATATATTCAGAGTATTATGGGGCCCAGAGAAATAGTGTCATGCAGGGGCAGTCTGAATTAGGAATATCAAGACAGATTTGGTTGAAGTCTTGAAGGATGAATGAAAGGGAATGAAGACAAACCCAAAAGAAAATTCCACACAGAAGGAATAGCATGGGAAAAGGTGGGAGCACATAGGTTAGTTTCAGGCAAGGAGTTTGCAATGGCTGGACCATAGGATGCATGTGATTAAGTGAGGAGAGATGAGACTGGAGAGAGAGGTAGCAGGGCCCAATCGTCATGTGCCTCATACGCTAAGACAAGGAGTTTAAACTTATACTAAAAGTTACAGGGAAGCCACTTCAAGACTTTAAGAAAGGGTGTTATATGACCTTATTTGGTTAATAAATATTCCTCTGGATAAAAAAATTATAGGAATGTATATTGAGGCAAGGAGGCCAGTTTGAAAACTTCTGCAATAATCTAGATGAGCAGAAATGAGAGCCTGAAAAAAGTATAGGGTCAGGGAATTGAGAAGAAAAAGATTAAAAGATTTAGGAGGCCAAATCAAAACAATTCCATAAAAGATCAGAAATTAGAGGACAGGGAGAGAGAGGAAACACAGAAAATGATTCCTGGGTTTTGTTTTGGTTTTGGCTTATGTTAAATGGGAAATATCTACTTCTGGCACCATCTAGGGGAGTTGGCACCAACTACCTATATATATGTGGTCTAGAGCTTAGGAGAGAGGTTTCAGCAAAGAATGCTCATTATGTAAGTATTCTCATATATAAATTGAGAGCATATACACATATACGGTTGAAGCAACAGTGAAAATGAGGTTGCCTATTAGGAATGGTTAGAATGGAAAGGAATAAAGTGAAAGAATAATTTTAAAAAGTATTGATGTCAAGAAGGTAAGAAGAAAACCAGGACACTAGCACACCAGAGATTTCTAGAATGGGGAACAGGTTGGTATAAAAGACTCAGAGAGGTCAAATAAACACTAATAGGTGTGTTAGATTTGAAAAACATAAGGCCACTGTTGACTCAAGAAGAGTTATAGTGGAAGAGTGAGTAAATGGCAAAAATACATTTTCCAAGAAGTCTGGCTATGAAGAGAGAGAGAAAGAGAGAAAGAGAAAAGGAGAGAGAGAGAGAAGTTCTCAAACTTAGTTTCAGGACCCTTTACCCTCTTAAAAATTATTGTGGACTCCAAAGGGCTTTTGTTTATGTTGGTTATATCTACCAATCTTTACCATGTTAGAAATTGACACTGAGAAATTTTTAAATTACTTATTCCTAATTCATTTAAAACAATAAGCGCATTACATGTTAGCATGCATAATAAATTTTAACAAAAATAACTGTATTTTCCCCCAAATCAGAAGAATGACATTGTTTTACAGTTTTGCAAATCTCTTTAAAGTTTAACGTAATAGAAGACAGCTGAATTCTCATATCTGCTTCTACATTCAATCTGCTGCCGTATGTTGTTTTGGTTGATGTAAATGAAAAAAAGTCCAGCTTCACACAGACATAAGCTGCAATGTGGAATCTGAAATGCAATGTGGAATCTGAAGCTGTATCAATGAACTTGCATATTAAAATCTAAAGCACTCTGAAGGATTCTTTTACCTATATGTGATTTTGACCGTATAAACCTCCTGAAAGAATTCTGGGGACACCAATTACACTTTGAGAACTGCTGGTGTAAAGGTTTAAGATGTAAATGATTGGCAATACAAATGGGATAGTGAATTGAGTATAGATGAAGAAATCAGTCTTGAACAGAAGAAAACTTCTTCCAAATTTAGAAAGAGGGAAGCAGAGGTTTGAATACAGATATATTTGAAGGGAGAGGGAGAATTCCCACACAATGTTATTTTCACTGTGACACAGGAAGTGAGGTTATCTAGGGCTAGGTAAAAGAATTGACCAAGCACCTTAAGGGCTGCCTAGTAAATGCCTGCTATTCCTCTAAGCCCACCTCAAAAGGCACTATTGGCTTTCCCTGATAGTCATCTCTTTTGGTCCAAAATGTCACCCACTCTTTCTTCTATTATAACAATTATTATGTTTTATTGTTTATGTGTCTCCCTTCTCTGTTAGACAGTGTGCTCTCCTGGGCAGGGACACGACCAAATTCACTTTAGCAGCAACTAAAAACATTTGTGCTGAATAAAACATTGATTTTTTTTAAAAAATTAAGAAATTATATCTACCTAGGAGCAGTTTTTCCCCTCCAAGTTATTTTTCCTTGTTTATGAAGATTCCTCTCTAGTGTTAAGAAGTACAATGTGATTGTCAAAGCTAGAAAAGACAGAATTACTGCTTAGTAATCCTAAAAACTACAGCTAAAATACAGGGAATTAAGAATAAAAACAGACTATCTTAAGGCCAGGGATAAATTTGGTAGCTCTTCTGCACCCAGGATCTTTGAAGGAGTAATGGTGTAGGGATACCAGGAAAAGGAAGGCCTTTTGACAATGCCTCCATACACATGTGCTCAAAAGTTCAAAATCCCAGAAATTAAAACTTTACTTTAAACATAAATTCATAAACCACTCCTAACCACATACTTGGAAGAACATAAGCCAAAATATTAACGGTGGTTATCCCTTGGTGACGCTTTTTATGGTGGTTTTGTTTTCATTTTGTTTTTCAATAATGAAAATAGACCATGCAGAAAAACTTAAAAAGTGTCATCATTTTCAAACTGTTCAAGATTTTACTTTAGTGCGCTTAGGATTAACAGAAGTGGAACAGGATATATTGCTCACAAATAAATAAATAAAGATCTCCATGACTGTTTTCTCACATCATTAAATCTCATAGCAAAGGAAAACCATTCATATTTTCAAATAAGACAATGCAAACAAGTACACAGGGTGAGGTGGCAATTGAGAAATATACTAAAATCTGTGTCTGCTTGTGGAACCCAATGCCTTCCCACACATGTACATGTTCTCAAAGTACTGTGCCTAACATAGGAGTGCAAACAATTCTTGTCAAATAAATTAATAAAGTTTTAAGACTGTCCTTCATTAGCATTCTGATCAGCAGAAAAGACTGTACAGAGGTGGAGGGAAGATGGACTTTGAGGTGGCATGGGCCTGGGTTCTAATCATAGCCAACTGTGACCAGGGCTAGTAAGCCAATCTCTCTGTATTTTGGCTTCTTCATCCGAAAAACAGCGACAGTAATACCTAAGAATTGATGTAAAAATTAAAATCAACAAACGCAAAGGACCTAATCTTGTTACATAATAGGTGGTCAAAAAATGTAGAAATTATTATTTCTTGGCAGAAGTTATTTTAAATCATGTTTTTTTTTAAAAAAAGAAATATGCAGAGTTGTATTTAAGCTCAACTTTCAGAATTGTGGTGAGGGTCTACTGAGAGGGTACAAATAAGAGATCTGAGAATATAGCTAAGCTTTTCAGGTGGCGGCAGTCTTATTTTATCAACCACAGTACCTTTCATACATTTATAACCTTTCTAAAACATATTATTCACTTCCATGTGTTCCTAGCAAAATATGCTATATAACCATTAATCTTTATTTTTGGATACTTCAATATCATTATGAACAAAAGCTGGTGATACCTTCAAGACCTGTATACAGGTCTTGAAGTTTACAGGGCTGCCTTTCTCAAATTGGGATATGTGCCATAAATTAAACATAACATGTCTTTCTCAAACACTGATTTAACTCAATGGTAAGTAATTTTAAATGCTTTGAATATATTTTAGAAAAATATAATATCATTCAGTCATCAAATATCTACTATCTACTTTGTGCTAGATATTATTCCAGGCCTCTGGAGATACAGCATTAGGAAAATTAGAACAGAAAAAAAGACCTGAACTCATGGAACTTATAAGGAGAAAGACAGGCAATACGCAAATAAATAAACTGTATAGTATGTTGGGTGGTGCCAAATGGAATAGAAAGCCCACCCACAAAACAGAGAAAGGGTTGTAATTTTAAATAGAGTAGTCAGAGTAAACCTCAATAAGAAGGTGCCATTTAATTAAATGTCTGAAAGAATGAGAAAGCCAGCCACTGGGATATCTGCAGGAAAATTTTCTGGGCAAAAGGAATAGTAAAAGCAAAGGTTTGAAGTGGGTGCATTGAGAAACAGCAAGGAGATGGTGAGACTGCAGAAGGGGGAGCAGGCAAGTAGCAAATAGGTCCCACAGGTAAAGGGGCCATATCTCCCAGGGCCTTGTAGCCATTGTACTGACTTTGTTTACCCTCTGAGTGAAGTTTTCATAAGGGGAGGGGCATGTTCTATACTCATGTCTTAAAAGGCTACTGGGGCTGCGGAGAATAAAGGACGTTGGAGTAAGGACAGACAAGCAGGAAAAGAGCAGTTAGGAGAGTGTCCCAATACTCCAAGTGGGAGGGTCTGGAGGCTTGGACCAGGGCGATAGCAGAGCATGGGCAGAAGTCCTGGGAAGCTGGATAGATTCTGAGGTAGAGCCAATAGAATCCTATGTGCTGATGTGGAGAGGGAGAAGATGGCACCAAGGTCTTTGGTTTGAACAAGTTTCCTGACACTTACTGAGATGGAGAAGACTGTGGAAGGAGCAAATATAGCCAGGAGCTCAGTTTGGACAGGTACAAAGCAAACTTCAAATGAATGCTTCCCACGAAAACAGAACAGAAGAAATCTGAACTTTCTCACAGACCTCTTCAAGGATTGCTCCCAGAAAGGGAAAAGGCAGATTTTAATATCCTCTGCTCATAGGTGCCTTGGGCAGATAGGATTTTGAGGCACTAATAGTTCCCATTCTAAATGGCTGAAAGTGCTTTCTCAGGGGTTGCTTTTATTCCCTTTGTCTCCTCTCTTGCTTCCAAGCTGTCAGGTACACTTTTCCCCCCACCTGCTAATGTAGTTATCTGACCCTGCAACTCTCCACTTTCTAATTCCCTGGAAAGTTGGAAGCCGGAGAAACAAGCTAATTAGAATCGAGTGGAGGCTCTGAAAGCGGTCCACGCGACAAGCACGTCTGCCAGGTGCTGGCCTTACTTCCTGGTTCTTAGGAAAAGACATTTCATTTCGTAAATGCGCTCACGGAACACACAGCCCCGGAGTTGAGAAACTTGAGGCGAGGTCCGACTGCGCCCCAGAATGGCTGGGAGTCGCCCCTCCACGCCTCAGGGTCAGCCTCGGGTCAGCCTCAGGGTCAGCCTCAGGTCAGCCTCAGGCCCGACGCACTTCTTGATTCCTAGGGACCCACCCAAGTCCTTCATCTGGAGCAAGCTCTGTCCACGCAACCTACTTCCTCTCTAACTTTTTCTCACTGATTATAAGGCGATTTCCGTTTCGCAACGGTCCCCTACAACCCTGCAGCACAGGGACCGGGGCCTGGACGCGGACCTCGCGAAACCTTCGACGAAAGAGGCGCGCACGCCGGGAATCCCTTACCTGCCCGGGCACTGGGCGCGGGGCGCGGGGTGCGGGCGGGGCGCCGCCCGGCGGAGCGAGCCGCCGAAAAACGAGCGCACTCGGAAGGCCGGGACGGGGCGGGACCAACCCGGCAGGCCCCGCCCCGTCCCTCCCAGTCACGACCCCCCTTCATCTTGGCGCCTCCCTGTGGTTCCACAGAGTGAGCAACTCCTGGTCTTGCGCAGGGCGCTTCTTTACGGGGCAGCCTGCCCCTTTAAATACGCCCCTGTCGGAGGATGAAAAAGTTAAGGCTTCCGGGCATGCGCACAGCCTTGTGCAAAGGAATACCTTCCTCTGGACCGACGTAGACAGGGTCGAGCTCCTGATGCGGTGTGAGGATTGTGTATGGGGCGGTGACAAGGTCGGCATTGAGGATCCCAACCGTTTGCCCCGAAAGAAGGGCAAAGTGGGGTAGTGTCGCGCCTTGGGCGGGCGGGGTTGGGGGAGGGAGAATAAGCAAGTAGAGCTGCTGGCCGTGTCGGGGATACCCTTGGACGTGCTGGAAGGCAACGCCGCCTTAGTTCTGCGGAGTGGCGGCTTCTGCAGAAGTGGGTTCGGCAGAGCCTGGGCGATTGGTGAAGGAGGAGCATCAAGGAAAAGGAGCTACTTTCCTCCATTTCTAACACCTTGCCAGCCTTCCTAATTCCTCAACCATGGGCCAGCAAATCTACCCTCCACCCGGCACTCACCAGCAAACTCTTGCAGGGAAGCACTGCACCTTCATGCTTGACACCGTGTGGGCTCCTTGGCTGCCCTCCAGTTCGGTTCCACTCTTGCTACGATGTTGGGCTGGAATTCCCTCACTGTTACTTTCCCCCCAAGTTTCTCTTTTTCACTAGCTTGGAATACCTTCATATCTTCCTCCTTTTTCTGGGGAAAGAAAAGATAATTATTCTTTCAAGGCAAATCCCTATATAGCTGTGCTCTTGATCACATTGTTTTTCAACTCCTGCAGCTCTCACTCCAGCAGATGCATCCTGCTCAGTTTCATCAGTGTCATCTTACTAAAGCACCTTTTTGGATTGTGTCACACTTTTACTCAGACACCTCCAGTGGTCATCCATTGACCACCCAATAGATTCTAAGTTCTTGACAGGGCATTCAGTGTCTTCCATAGTCTGGCATCAATCCAGCTGTATTTTCCAGAAGTGTACTAAACCACTCCCCTCCCCCACCCAATTCTGTATCTAGGCTGCTTATTTTTTTCTCACACATTGCATATTTTGTTTGTACATTAGTTATGATGTCTCGAACTCATTTCTATCTCTTGAACCATTTTGAGGACTTAGATGACCACTTCTTGCTTTATGCCTCTCCTGATCATCATGGGCAAAATTGATGCCTTCTTTCTTCCACTTAACTACTGCCACTGTTATTTTGCACTAGTTTCAGTTATTCAACAGTCCGTATTAATTGCAGACCTGCTATGTGCTTGACACTATTCTAAATGTGGGATTATCATTAGTGAGTAAGGCAGACAAGGTTTCTGCACACATGGAGCTAACATTCTGGTTGGAGGAGATAGACAATAAATGATAAAGAAAAACATACGCTGGAAATGCAATGTAGAAAATGATATAGGTTTTTGTGAAAGAGAACACTTGCAGGTTCCTATAGATTATTGGTCAGGAAATACTTCTCTGAAGATATGAATCCTAAAAGATGAAGCTATATGATTGGGGAAGGAACAATGTAAGCAGCGGGAACAGTTAACATAAAATTACTGAAGAAGGCCAGTGTAGCTGCAGAATGGTTTGTAATAAGGTAAATGTACAAGAGAAAGTCAGGGTCCAGAATCAAAGATGTCTTTGGAAACCAAGGTAAGTAATTTGGATTTTATTATAAATGTGATTAGAGAGTTCTAAACAAGGTTGTGATATGATTTAATTTGCCTTTTATTATAAAACACCATTCTTGTTGTTATTGGAGAATGGGCTATAGTGAACTAGTAGTAGAAGCAGGAATTAGAGACTGTCACAATATCTAAAAATTTTTGGAATTGAGGTATTAAAGTAGAGTTGATGAAGGACAGTGGGAGTGATCGGAGAATCAGATGCTTAAAGTTGATGCGGTTTTTGGAGATGAGAAAGTCAAAGTGATGACCATGAGAGTGGATGACAAAGATGAAGTGGAGGTAGGAGGTTGAGGGTGAGACTGAGGAACTGAGGGAGCAAGATGTGACATGGATGATCCATAGGGATGATCTTGAAAGTCATGCTGGATAAGAAGATGGTGAGACAGAGGTCATCAGTGAACGAAGAGTCTTCAGGGGATCCAAGGGAGGATGGCAGCAGATGGTAAAGCCTGCTGGCATGATCTTCAAAGGAATTGGAATTTTTGGATGTAGTAGAGGAAGAAATGGCTTGGAAGGAGCAGTGGCAAATGTAGAAAATATTTACAGCCTCCAGGTCCTAAGACAGATGGGTGTGAAATTAAAAATAACCTTCACTTGAGAGGACTAAAGAAGTAGCAACTTAGGTAATTAGCCAGGTTTCAATTAAGGCAAGAAATTGAGGGAACTGTGAAGAAAATTAAAGAATTAAGGAAAATAAATATATCCTTGTATAGTCCCTAGGAAATTTGGATATAGAGAATTTTCTGTGATTTCTACATGGCACAATGGAAAGGATTGAGAAGGGAGATAGTTTGTTAAACTGGTTCAGATTAGTAGGATACGTCGTAGAAATGGGTTGAAGGTCCACATAATGATAAATTAGCTGGAGAGTGTGGGTAACACAAAGAACTGAGTAGTATGGAGGACCTGGACAATTTATCTTTCCTGTAGCTCCATGTGGTATGGTAGCTATGGGTTGTGTGAAAATTGAGTGAAGTCTTTCTCAGAATACTATTCTCTTGTATACTGCTCCAAGAAAGCTCTGTAATTAAGGGTTTCTTCTCTCTGATGCCAATGATACAGTTGGAATTTTCCTCTGGGTCAACCTCAAAAGATTCTATCTGTCCCAATGGGGGCTTTAGAGAAGGCTTAAAGTCCAGGACTAACTTAAACATACCTTGTAATGTAATCAAATTGCAAGTTAGTATTTAGAACTTCATTCATGTATCAATTTAGACCATTTCTTCCTGTCTTCTTGTCCCCTATTCTGTCTCTAACCTCTAATATATAAAAATCTAGCTGCAAATTCTCTGGCATTAGCTGGAAGTTTTAGGGTCCAGGGATGGGGTTTGGACAAGTCATTGTAAATAATCCTATGTTCTCATCTCTTCTTTATGAGCCTACAAATGGTATTTTTAAGGTGAACTTAAAATTGACCCATTTTAATTCTGACTAATAGATGGTAGCCTGGAGTGAGTAAAGAGTCAAGTTTTAAATCACTAGTTTTACCAGAAATAGTTTGCCTATTCATCTTGGTATAGGAGAGTCAAAGTACACATGCTATATTATCATAAATTAAGTTACTAATGTCATTTAAAAAGACTCAGAATTAAAAAGGAGACAGAATTAAATAAATCTGCAAACTTATTTCTATTTTGTTATCTATAACTTCTCTTGTAACTGACTGCCTCTTTGTTTCTTTTGTAGGCATTATTATTTAAGAATGGAAGAGGATACAGATTATAAAATCAGGTTTAGTTCTCTGTGTTTTATTAATGATCATGTTGGATTTCATGGCACTATAAAAAGCTCACCAAGTGACTTTATTGTTATTGAAATTGATGAACAGGGGCAGTTAGTTAATAAGACCATTGATGAGCCTATTTGTGAGATTAGTGAAATACAACCTGAGCCAAATAATTTTCCCAAAAAACCAAAACTAGATCTTCAAAATCTATCCTCTGAAGATAGAAATAGCCAAGAAGTTAATACTTTGGCTAGGTGCTCTGATAGTGACCAAAATCATCAGACTGGTTCAGAAAAGGAAGATACTATCCATAATGGAACTCCCAAATGTGAAGAAAAAGCTGATGTAGTAAGCCCCTTTTTAGATGAAAAAACTAATGAGTTACTGAATCATTTTGCCTGTGATATAAAAGAGAAGTGGCTTTCTAAAACTGAGCTAATTGGACCATCTCCTGAATTCTCAATAGGCAGAATCCTTGACAAAAACCAGAGGGCTAGTTTACATAGTGCTATTAGGCAGAAATTTCCTTTTTTAATAACTGTAGGAAAAAACAGTGAAATTGTTGTAAAACCAAATCTTGATTATAAAGAACTCTGTCACTTAGTGTCTGAAGAAGAAACATTTGACTTTTTTAAATATTTGGATGCAAAGAAAGAAAATTCCAAATTTACCTTTAAACCTGATGCAAACAAAGACCACAGAAAAGCTGTCCACCATTTTGTCAACAAAAAGTTTGGAAACCTTGTGGAAACCAAATCTTTTCCTGAACTGAATTACAACGCTAACAATCTAAATGTGGTGATAACGGTAAGATTTCGGGAAAAAGCACACAAGCATGGGAAAAGGTCTCTTCTTGAATGCCAGGAAAGAAAAGATATATATACAGGTAATTTAATAAATCATCATCATTTTCTTGGGTAAGCTTAGTTAAATTTAAAATTGTGCGAAAGCTGAATAATTTCAAGTGAATTGAATAGACTTGGCTAGAGAAATATTAGAAAGAATATGTGCTTTACATGTAAGGGGAGGAATTGCTGATAAGTGATTTAAGCAGCTCTAGGAATTCTTATTTATTCTGTTATTTAGTGGAAGATAACACCTTTCAAATTACACTGAATGTAAAAATTAGCCTTATTGATAAAAGTATGGTTAACAGAGGCATTACAGTTAACATAGTCATGAATGTGTAAAGTTGAAGCAGTTATATTGTGTTTAGTAAAGCTTTATTGAAGGTAAATCTTGATTTCATGTTTTGAAAGTCATCTTAATTAAAATTAAGTATTTGGAGATAAGAATATATTTGCTGTATTTGGGGAAGTGAAGAGGATACTTTGTGTACCTAAGGTAGGGACTTGAAAACTTGGTTCTGTCAGTCCTCTAGAGAAGATATGCTCAGACTTTAGCATGCATTATAATCAGCAAAAGCTCTCATTAAAACAGGTTACTGACCCTCGCATTCCTAGTTTCTGATTCAGAAGGTTTGGGGTGGGGCTTTCACAAATTCCCAGGTGATGCTTTTCTGCTGCTCTGGGGCCTACATTTTGAGAATCACTCTTTTAGGTGAAATACTTAAGTCTTAGGATGAGCTCTCACTGTACAAGTCCAGCTGACCAGGTTTAATTGGCCTACGTCCTACTTGAAGGATAGGAAGTGTTTCAGAGGATCATGTTTTATAAATTTATTTAGCAAAGCATTTTAAGATAAAACCAACCCAAATTTGCACAGATGTGTGTGGCAC
This sequence comes from Daubentonia madagascariensis, assembly GCA_023783475.1. Classification (NCBI taxonomy): domain Eukaryota; kingdom Metazoa; phylum Chordata; class Mammalia; order Primates; family Daubentoniidae; genus Daubentonia; species Daubentonia madagascariensis. Next base: position 23,982,790 of record JAKFHU010001244.1, on the reverse strand, counting down.
AGAAACAGGATTGTACTAGAAGGGACCATAGGTATAAATGAAAAGAGTTTAGACCTTAGAGCTATGTGGGTTTGATTTTACATTATGACTTTAGTTCACAAAAAGACTTATGAAATTTTTAATATCATTAAGATTTGATTCTATAAATGTAAAAATGGGAAGAATAATACCATGAGCAAGTTACTTAACAATTCATAACTTTTGGTTGTACTTGAAAAATGGGGTAATAGTAAAGCCTAACTCACAATTATATTCTAGGGATTAAGTGAAATAATTAATGAAATTATTTAGTATGTAATAGTTACTTAAACATTAGCATCTTTTTTCCTCCTGGTAATTTCTGTCTGGTTACACACACACACACACACACACACATAAACACACATAAAGTATAGGACATGATACATTAGGCATGCAATAATGTTAACAGATAAATCTATTTTGAAGGAAACAATACTAATTTTATATGTAGAGGAAGGAATTGCTGATGAGTGATTTAAGCAGCTTCAGGAGTTCTTGATTTTTAAAAAATTTAAATTTATTATGGGTATATAATAGTTGTATATATTTAAAGGATACATGTGATGTTTTGAAACATACATACAATGTGTATTAATCAAATCAGGGTAATTGGGGTGTCCATTACCTCAAGCATTTATCATTTCTTTGTGTTAGGAACGTTCCAATTCTAGGAATTCTTATTTATACTACTTGAAATTGTAACAGTGTTAACTTGGGTTAATGAGTCAAAAAATTGTTGAAACTTTATGTATTTTAGCTTAAATTAGTTTTTCTAAAGCTGTGAATAGTTGGAAGGATATGTTGAAAGGAGGAATTGATGGTTCACCAGAGGGCAGTGTGAAGATACTGGGATAACTACAAGTCTAAGAACAACAAAAAAGACAAAGATAAATTTTGCCTATCTTAGATTTTGTATAGGCAACCTTTTATAGGAATCACAATAACTTATATAAAAATATTTAATAAGTAAACCTATGTAAAAAATGGAACACTTTGGGAAAAAATCTTTTATTTTTAAATTGTGGTAAAATGTACATAACATGAAAATTACCAGCTTTACCTTTCTTAAGTATACAGTTGAGTGGCATTAAGGATATTTCCCTTGTTGTACAACCATCACCACCATTCACCTCCAAAATTTTTCTTCTTCCCAAATGGAAACTCCATACCCATTAAACAATCCCTCCTTCCCCTTAGCTCCTAGGAACCACCATTTTGCCTTGTGTCTATGAATCTGGCAACTCTAGGTTCCTCATATAAGTGGAATTATATACTATTTGTCCTTTTATGGTAGTGTTATTTCACTTAGTGTAATGTTTTCAAGGTTCATCCATATTGTAGCATGTGTTAGAATTTCCTTCCTTTTTAGGGCTGAATAATATCCCATTGTAGGTATATAACACATTTTATTTTTCCATTCATCTGCCAATGGACAGGATATAGTGGTCAGTAAAGCAAGCATGATCCTTGCTCTGGAAGCATTCAGCCTTGAAACCCGACAAGAATTTGAGGGAGAACTGCATGTGTGATGTGATTTCTGAGGTTAGGTCATAAAAAGTATTATACATTTTGTCCATTTTTCTTGGATTGCTCACTCTGGGGAAAGCCAGCTACTTTCCTATGAGGATGTTCAAGCAGCCCATTGGAGAAGAACTGGAGCTTCTTACCAACAGCCAGCACCAGCTTTCAAGGCATGTGAATGAGCCCTTTTGGATCTGGAGGCAGTTCCTTTCAGGCTTTCAGATAACTGCAGTCCCAGCCATATGCAGCTGTAACCTCTTGAGAGAGCCTGAGCTAGAACCACCAAACCAAGGTGCCCCTGAACCTGGATTCCACCTCTCTGTGCTATGTATGGTCCTGAATGTACTTCTAGGCAGAAAACCAGAGAATTTTAGGGTTCACCTCATTTGTTTTTCTTTTGGATCACAGTTCTGTGGTACCTGTTCTCCAGTCTCTAAAAACAGCTGTTTCGTATGTTTTGTCCAGTTCTGTATTTGTTTATAGTGGGAGGTCATCTGGTATCAATCATTCCAACATGGCTCAAAGCAGAAGTCTCTAAAATTGAATTTTAAAATTTAGTATAGTTGATTTTCTTTTTAATACTTCAGTTCCAAATAACTAAGAAAATGTTATAAATCTTATAAACTAAACTTATAAATTTAGTGGCCTTTAAGTTTTATAAAAGTTTCCAAATTGTTTACTAACTTAAATAGGAGTCATTGTAAAAAGACAAATTTGAATCAATTACATATTTTTAATTGGAACTACACATCTCATTCTCTTACACATTCAAGTTCATAAACTCTTATGTAGATAGGGATGAACACAATAATATTATGGATTTCATCCTCTTATATTTCTACACTAAATTCTAAATATTTGTGGATTAAAAAAAAATACTTATGTCCCCAGGCTACTACCATCACCAAACTGATGTCTCAAACAATTTGTAGATTCCTTCTTACATTGTTGAACTTCCCTATTGACATGTACAAGATCATCAGAGAGAACTGCTGCTGCTGTTGGATCTTCAAGAATGAATAGAAGTGTGGTAAATAATAAATGGAAGGAGCACATATTTTAGACAGAGGGACTCAAGTGTGCAAAAGTGCAACTGTGGAAGGCTATAGTCCATCCAGGGATTGCAAGAAGTTCTCTGTGTCAGGGTTATAGGATAGACGGATGGATGTGGCTCGTGTGGAGACTGGAAAGGTGGATTTGGGCCAGATATGAATGCCAAATTAAGGAATTCACATTTTTTTTTTCTGTAAGCTTTTAATGAGCCAAGCAGCATTTTAAAAATAACAGCTGAAATCTATGATGCTGATTTTGTATTTTGACTGAAAGATACTGCTTATTTAAATTAATGATTTGATTTGTTATACGAATCTGTTAGTCTGCTAAGAATGTAATTGATACGTGATAGCTTCTTTTTTTGTAATCTAAGATTATTTTTGTTTCAGCTTTTACCCTACGAAAGGAAAATCTGGAAATGTTTGAAGCAATTGGCTTTTTAGCTATCAAACTTGGTGTGATTCCTTCAGATTTTAGTTATGCAGGCCTTAAAGACAAGAAAGCCATCACCTATCAAGCAATGGTTGTTAGAAAAGTGACTCCAGAGAGGTAATAAGATACTGCTTTCTAAGATAGAACTTTACTTTCATATTTATCAAATAAATAATAAGATCAAAAACTCAGGGTAATACTGGGAGCATATTAACCCCACTATCAATATTGATTAATTGATTATGGACTGAGCAGAACATTGGCATTGATAATATAATTATCTTCTAAATAGAGTTATGTTTTAAATTTACATTGAAAATAGAGGAAGTTTTAGAATAGAAATTTGGAGAAGCGGCATATTTAAATTGTCTAAATTGTTTCTAAACATCCTGTACTATTAATATATTCAAATATGCATTTACATTTAGGAAAGTGTCTTATAAATAGGTTTTTCTAATTATTATAACTTATCCCCTTATTATCCTGGATCTTTGCATTTAAAATAAATCCTGTTAAATAGAATGTAAAGTACTTAAATTTAGCCTACCTCAGCTTAATCAAGTTTTAAAAATATCTTTGTAATTGTAAAAGAAATATATATTTATTGTAGAAAATTTAGAAAATAGAAAAAAGCATAAAAAAGAAATTAAAAGTTACTAATAATTCTACTACTCAGAAATAACTATAAGAACATTTTGATCTATTTCTTTCCAGACTTTTTTCATACTACATCACACACATATCCCACAAAGACATTTATTATATATATGAAAATCATATTGCATATGCAGTTTATATTTTACTTTTTAAAATAAAATAATATTGTTATGTAAAAATGTACATCATGAATTTTCAAAGTTATATTCATCACTTAGACTAATTTGTTTAATATTCTCCTATTTTTGAAAAGTAGAATTTTTTCCAGTTTTTTGTTATAAATAATACTATGATTAATTTTCTTGTACTTAAATCTGCACTTTGTGGATACTTTTTCCTTAAGATAAACTTCAAAAAATCGAATCAAAATTTAGCCTAATTTGATGGAATATTGATATATTAATCCTTAGTCATCAGATATTTAAGTATCCACTCTTTGCAAGTAGACTCTTCTAAGTGCTTCTAAGCTCTTATGTGGGGGACAAAATGTGTATGATTTTGTCTTTGTGGTCAAGAAGGGCAATAAGGGAAAGTGTTTAAGACAAAAGCTAGTTTTTAATTACCAAAGACAATAAATGTATTAGTTCCTAGTAAGAGAGATTACTTTGATTTGGCTTATGGGTATAGGATTTTAATTAGCCTTCAAGTAATAGTAGGATTTTAGCAGATACAAAAAATCTGGAGATATATTTGGAGGGGCAGTAAACTAAACAGTCTGCCTAATATATAGTTCCTATAAGGACTACAGAAAATAGGGACATAAAGGAAAATTTCTATCAGCTCTTACTGGATCTTGAAAGTTATGCTAAGAAAATTGGAATCTATTCTTTAGAGGTTGAGGAAGAATTGAAAGTGTGAGTAAGGAAGTGTAAGCAGAATTTCAGGAAACTCCTCCGGTTTTAGTAGTTTTTCTTCATAATGTCGGGCAAAGAAAGACTGAGAAGAAGCAGAGTCTGGGGACAGGAAGATCAGAACTGCTAGGAGGTTCTGACACTTGAACTGAGAAGTCAGAAGGCCTACGTAGATAGAGTGATAGCATTAGTAATACACATTTGAGTTCTTAAAATAACTCTGTTCGTGTAATCCTATAATAATGGGTATTTAGTGCACATGTATTAAAATAACATTAATTTTAGAATATTCCAAAAAAAATTTGTATTAGTGTTCTGATATAAGGTGTTGCTTGGCAGTTGTCACTTAAAACCTTACATTAAAGTAATTTTTAAATGTAAGATTTAACTGAGTCTGTATGATTTATCACTTACAGGTTGAAAAATATTGAAAAAGAAATTGAAAAGAAAAGAATGAATGTGTTTAATATTCGGTCTGTAGATAATTCCCTTAGACTCGGTCAGCTCAAAGGAAATCACTTTGATATTGTCATCAGAAATTTAAGAAACCAAATAAATGATTCTGCAAACTTGAGAGAGAGGATTTTGGAGGCAATAGAAAATGTTAAGGTAAGAAAACTCAATTTTAAAATAGAGTGTTATATATAGGAAAATCTTTATAGTCCATCTTTCAATATTAAGGCAAGAAGGGAAACTTTTTCTTTTGTATCTTTCTGTATGCATTTTTTAAAGTGATAATTATTTTTTAAAGTGATAATTAGGGCCATTTGGCTTAGTTTTTATTTTCTTCTTAGTATATCTTTGTATTAAAACAAAATATATAAATGTAATTTTAAACATATAATGTATGGAGTTCCCCAGAGAAGGGGGAATAATCTATCTGCATAAGAAGGAAGATATTTTTAGAATCTGCCATATAGAGTAGTATCTTAGGGAAATTTATTTTTTGAAAACTTTGTTTAGTAATTCTTCTCAGAAATTTTTCATAAATGGTTGCATTACTTTTCAGAATTGTATACAATCATTTTACTACTTAATCTAATTTTGAATTTTTTTAATGTATATAAATTGTAAATCATATACACTTTATTGTGTTTTACAGTAAAAAATTATTTAATATAGGTTTTTAAATGATGTCTGCCAGGCATTTAAATATGCACATGCAACCATATCCTCCAATCTGATCATCTGGACTCGGGGTCAGCAAAACTTTTTTCTGTAAAGAGCTAGATAATAAACATTTTTGGCTTTGTAGGCATATGGTCCCTATTGCAACTTAGCTGCTGCCATCGTGTGGAAACAGCATAGACAGTACATAAATGAATGAGATTGTCTGTGTTCCAACAAAATTTATTTACAAAAACAGGTATTGGGCCAGATTTGACTTGTGGGCTCCAGTAGTTTGCCAATCCCTGATCTGGACTAATAATTCTTAACCTGGGGAGCTTTTAAAAAATGTCAGTAGTCAATCTCTACTCCCAAACCAATTAAAAAGAACATTTAGAGGTGCAGCTTTGCCATTAGTACTTATTTTTTTTAAAACTCTTTAAGTGATTCTACTTTACAGCCAACATTGAGAAACACCAATCCAAGTTTCTGACCACAAAGACCTTTTAACACAATTTTATACCTCTCCAGAGGGAAAAAAAGAAAAATTGGCCTTTAATTTGCCTTACAGTCAGGAAAATATCTTACAACTAAAGATTTTTTAAATCCAGCACTTTCACCTATGTATAGAAGTTCTTTGAATGTGTACTCTTTATATGATTACCTTTTTTTTCCTTGACCTACCTAAAATTCTACTTTTTTCCCCCTGAAAAACTGTTCCTAAAATGATCTCTTAAAAAAGGGAGGGTGTTTCTCTGAACTCTGATAGCATTTATTACCTGTCTTTCATTTGGTATTTATGAAAATGCAGTTGCATATTACAAAATTCCCATTAGAAATAATCTTAGCTTTAGCCACTTCCGTTAGTTCTTATGATAAGGGAAAGGAATTGAGAAACTCTGAAAATAAGGAGTTTTTGAAGTTTTGTTGTATCAGGTTACATCTCCGATTGTTATAAACCTTTTGTTATATCTAACTAATTTGAAGGTGTAGTTAAAACTCTTCTGACTATTCTGGGATATTATCTGATGTTATTTTTCCAAATTTGAAATAATTAAAAAATATTTAACTATGAGATTTAATTTAGGGAGTACTTATTCTGTTTGCAGTTGATTTTTTGAATGAGGTAAGGATGCAGTTTCTTTTATACCATGCTGATAACAAATTGTCTTAGCATCTTTTATTGAATAGTTCTTGAGTTGGTGTGCAATAATAAACATATACTCCCCTCATAAAGCGACTGTGGAGGACTTTCTTTTAACTTTGAGGAAATCATTTGGGCCTTGTGTTTTTGTTGTGAGAACGTGTTTAACCACTAACCAATTTCTTTAATGGTTGCAGTAGTAAATTGCAATTTTCTATTTATTCTGAGTAATGTAGCAGTTTTAAAACATGGCCTCAAGATTCACCTCCATCAAGAGGTAAAGTCTGTATCCCTCTCCTGGAATCTAGGTGCTGTGACAGCTGGACCAGTAGAGTACTGCTGAGGTGATGCCATTGTCTCAGCCCAGGCTTAAAAACCAACTGTTATAAAGGAGCCAGTACTTGTGGGGTTTGAAAATAAATCTGTTTTTTCTTCCTAACATCTCCAGAAAGTAGGAAAGTCTCAAAATGAGAAAGAACTTTAGGGCAGGGATCAGATCCAGGTGCTAGGTGATCAGCTCAGCCCAGTTGTCCTAGAACATTCCTGGTTTTGGCACTGAAAGTCCCGCATTCCAGAAAACCCCTCAGTAATGTGAATGGAAAGCTGACATATTTTTTGTTTTCCTCACTGGTTTTATGTTCTAACTTTTAATTATGTGTTCTTCTCATTTCTATTCTTTAACTGCATAGCATTTCTCAGACCCTTTGGTCCCTATGTGTATATTGCTGATTACAAGATTCTTTTATTAAAATAAATGTGAAGAGAAATATTTGATTACATATTTTGACACAATAGTATTTATATACTTTTAATTTGTTCATTATTTTTTATACATAGAATAAAGGCTTTGTGAATTACTATGGACCACAGAGATTTGGGAAGGGAAGGAAAGTTCACACAGATCAAATTGGACTGGCTTTGCTGAAGAATGAAATGGTATGGATTTAAAAAACATAATCTCTTCTATTTTGTCAGTTATAGTTATTACATAAGCCAACCTCTTGCGTTCTTAACGTTAACATATAAATGCATATATACACACATACATATATCATATATATTACATCATTGAACATTTATTAAGCAGCTACTGTATTCTTGGTATCACATTACAAGAAAGCTAACTGTATTCAGTGTCCTTGTGTTTAATACTTATTTGAGACTTGATAGAGAATTGACCATCACTCTCCAAATTCTTAGTGAACTGAATAGACGTTTTAGAGGAAACTTATACCCTACAATTCCAGAAATCAGGTATCAGATCATGTAAAAGATAGGAATTCACACAAGTCCAGAGACTAAAAGGGGAGCAGCAAATTTGAAAACAAAATCTGACTTGTCTCAAATGATACTAAAAATGCATGTCACAAATAAGAAGTTGCATTTGCAGAAATAATAAAAGTGTGTGTGTGTGTGTATATACTTAAATATATATTTTTATACATACATGTATATGTAATTACATATTATACATACACATATATTTTCACACTGGAATGGCGTGCACATAATGGAGGAAAACTACAAAACTATAAAAAATTATATATTTGAACATATGCAAGATTATTCATATGGTTGCATCATGCTCACTCACTTGTTTTCTAATATGTTTTCTTGAGTGGAAGAGAAAGGAACAGTAAGGAACTTGTGAGAAGCACTGAGCATTGAACATCATCTTACACATGGAAATAAGGTGGAGAGCTGATGCTTTAGACCACATCTGCAAATCTGTAGTCAGTTCCGGGCTTCACATTTCAAGAGGGAGTTAAGCACCTAGAATATAAATGATATGATAAAGGGTCTAGAAACCATGTTGATGAAAAATGTTTAACTGACCATTGGTTCTTCAGTCTAGAAAACTCTGAAGAGGAAATTATAAAATATTTGAAATTTTGTCATATGGGCAAAGAATTTAGTAGTTTGGGGTCTGTGTATGTTCTGCTTGAGTTCTGCCATTTGTCAAATGTGTTATGGACAGGTTACTTAACTTTTTCAGGCCTCAGTTTCCTTATCTGTAAAAGGGAAATAACATGTATGTCAGAAGATTTTTGTGAGAAGTAAATGAAAAACCTTTTGTGAAAGCATCTAGTACGGTGCCAGACCTGTATTAGACAAGTGTTCACAAATATGATTGGACTGGTAATACTCTGGTCTTACAAGGATAGAAATTTAAGGGGCCTAGTTGTAGTCTAGTGTAAGAAAGACGTTTTTTTTAAAACAATTATTCAAAGGAATATGATTCTTCTCCCAAAGAACTGGAATGTCCTCTTTCTCATTTTGCATTTAAGCAAAAGCTGGATGGCTGCCCTCCTACCTCTTTCAAACTTCATATTACATGCTCCTGAATTTTTAAAAATTTTGCTAGAGTATTAGAAATCAATTATTGCTGTGTAACAAATTATCCCAAAACTTAGTGGCTTAAGACAGCAAGCATTAATTATCTCATAATTTCTGAGAGCCGGGAACCTGGGAAAGCTGAGCTGGGTGGTTCTGGATCAGAGTTGCTCATGGGGTTGCAGTCTCTGAAGACTTGACTGGGGCGGCAGGATCTGTTTCCAAGCTCACTCTCATGGTTATTGGCAGGAGGCTTTCGTTTCTTGCTGTAGGACTAGTTGTGGCATGGCTGTCCCCAGACAGATGAGTTCAAGGGTGCAAAGGGGTGAGAGTGAGACAACAGAAACCTCAGTGTCTTTTGTAACCTAATCTTGGAAGTGACATACCTTCACTTCTGCCCTATTCTTCTGGACTCAGCCCTGATAAGTGTGGGCGTGGACTACACCAGGTGTGAGTACCAGGTGATGAAGATCCCTGGGGGCCATATTAGAGGCTGGTTCCTGTAGCTAGAACACTGTAACTTCTTTTCTTTGTCTGGAGCACAACCTCCCCAACATTTACATTCTTTAGGTCTCAATTTAAATATTCTCTTTGCACTCCCCAAGAAAAAGTGAAGTCCTCTTATTTTGTAATACCACAGCTTCCAGAACTTCCCATCTCAAGTTTTATCATATTTTATTACTGTGTTTATCTAATCTTTTCTTAGTAGACAGTAAGCTTTAGTAGGACAGAGACCATGTCTATTTTGCTCAGTGCTCTGTGCCTAATACCCTACATGGTACATAGGGCACAGCAGATGCCTAATAATATTTGTTTGAATGAACAAATACTGTAAAAGAAGGTTGAGTTGGAGGTTGTGTTGAATGACCTGTTTTAAGATCCTTTCCTACTCTAAGACTCATACTTAGAAAGAAATCCTGGCACTGGAGACAGTGATAAAATACAGGAACTAGTCGATACCACTTAAAAAAAAAAAAAGGAACATCTTTTAATCTATTTAGGGTTTAAAATAAAACGTTAAAGTTGGCAACTTTTTCATTAAGATTTTTGCAATTATTTTTAAGACCAAAGAATTCAGGGAATGGAGAACACAAGTAAAATTAATGGCTTGCTGCCTCCCCTATTTTTGTTGTGTGTATGTTGGTCAAATCTGAGTGTATGTCATTACTTTACCCTGTGTTCTTAGTTCAATAATAGAGGTAAAGAATGGCAGAAATATGGATTGCTCTGTCAATTGTCAATGACAATATAATTTATACCATATACTTACTTTGACGGGACTTTTTTTTTTTAAACAAGGTCTCGCTCTGTTGCTCAGGCTGGAGTGCAGTAATGCCATCATAGCTCACTGCAACCTCAAACTCCTGGGCTCAAGCGATCGTCCTGTCTCAGCCTCCCAAGTAGCTGGGACTACAGGTGTGCACCACCACACCTGGCTAAGTTTTCTATTTTATGTAGAGAACAGGTCTCACTGTGGTGCCCAGGCTGGTCTTGAACTCCTGAGCCCAAATGATTCTCCTGCCTTGGCCTTCCAAAGTGCTGGGATTACAGGCATGAGCCACCACACCTGGCTTGATAGTACTCTCAATGATATAACTTCTTCTTCCATTTTATGTCTCTCTTTATGTTTTTTCTTATGCTTCCTTTTTGTTTTTAAAAGAGAATCATCTTTTGTACCTCCATTAGTATCCCTTTCCTCTTCAATAGAGACTTTTAAATATCGAGAAATAAAAATTCAGTTAAGACATTTGTGGCTATCAAATGGGTAAAACATAACCTTAATTTATATAATCGTAACCTTGAAGTTATATCTGTTTTTTTGGAAACTTCTGAAGCTTCTTTTTTAATGTCTTTCTGAGCCATTTTCTTTACTTTTGATGTGGGAGTGAGACATTTTGCATCTTCAGAGCTACTTCTTTTCCTCTCTCCTGTTTCCCAGGTTTTCTTTTTCTTTGAAGGTTGCTTTTGGGGTTCAGCAGTTTCTACTTCAGAATCCTCAGATGAGGTTCTTGATCTTTTCATTTTACAGATGCTTGTGTTGCTTGTGTCCACATTTAACTCTTTGGCCTGGGCATTCTCTTCATTTCTTTTTTCTTTTGTAACAATGCTATCATTAGTTTCATTTTATTTTAACTACATCTATTAAATATTAAATAACTTAAAATACATCTATTTAAATATCAAATAAATACTCACCAGCTATTCTTTAGGTCAGAATGGGCTTATTTTTCCCTGTCTTAGGAAATATGCCAAGGTTTTCTTGTTGCTTCTTCTGGTGGATTGTTAAGAACCTGAAATGATTGCAAAACAAGTTCTATTTATAATACTTGCTAAATTTTTTTCTTTTTTTCTTTTTAGGATTTGGACCTACCTTAATAGCTTTTGCTGCTTGTTCTTTTGTCTCAAATTCCACAAAGGCAAATCCCTTTGGATCTCCAGTAGACTTATAATGTGATATACTTATATTATATAAACAACATTGCCACATTTCCCAGATACTCTTTCAATCCAACTATGATTAACACTTTTGAGAAGTAACTTCTATGATAAATTAGAAACAGTATTAAAAATAAGGATTTAATAACTATAGCCTAAGCTTTTCACAAGTCCTGCATCTTACTCAAAGGTCAATGAATTTTAACTTTAATATTAAAAAAAAAAGAATTGACAAAAATAGAACTGTGAAAGTGATGGGGGACCACTTTTTCCAGTCCATAATATTTTAAAACTACATATAAAGTTACTTTGTACTGAAGGTTTGTTTCTACATTTAACATTAACTGTTTAATTTTTGAAAGCCTAAAGAGAAAATTGCAGCATCAAGTGTCATATCATCTATTAAATGCCTATTCTTTTAAGATGCCAGATAATTTGCATCTTTTTTAAAGAAGTAATTGACATTTTCATTAATATGTTTGCTCGCTTGATTTTTCAAGGTGAAGGCCATAAAATTATTTCTTACACCAGAAGACTTGGATGATCCAGTAAATAGAGCAAAGAAGTATTTTCTTCAAACTGGTATTTAAGTTTCTTTATCCCACATATAGCCTTGCAGATACACAATATAAATGTTATATTAGCAGGAGGGTATTCACCACAACATAAACGTGATGAGAAATAGATTGTAATATTTATTGAATTATTTTATTACATGACCTAGACACTTCATTTTTGGCCATATTTAGGATTCTTGAATGTTCTAACTCTTGTTTGGGGCTAAGGGTGAGAAATAGTCTCTTAGTTTTTCTTGACCAAAATCCTCCAAGGAGAGAGAGGAGTTCCAAATTCTAAACTTGTGCTGGTGGCAGTGTAATCCATTACAACTGGAGGAAATTCAAACATAAACTAAATAAAAGTTTATTTATGATATTCCAAACTTTGTGCAATGTTTTTGATCTAGTTACCATTTAACCCTGTCAATTTTTAAAACTTTAGACCAATGATGGTATATATGTAGAATGCTTGATAGGAACCACTAAAGAAAAGTGGTTATGAGTGTGGCCAGAGTCAGACTGTGTGGGCTTAACTTTCAACTTTAATACTTCCCAACTGTACATCTGTAAAAGTGATTTAAAACCATCATTTTAGTTTCCTTACCAGTAAATTGAAGCTAATAATGGTACCTAAAAGGTTGTTATGAGATTTAAATAAGATAGTAGATGTAATACTCTTAAAATAGTACTTGGCATATACTATATACTGGGTAAATATTACTTGTACTTAAATAATAACAACAGCAACCACACCACTTCAGGTTCATTCAAATATCTGATCAACATGCATGTATATACTGAAATTCACTTACGTTGAAATAAAGGACATCAGTTTTCAAATATCTATTCATTACTTTTAATTATGTACATATTACATGTATATAATTATTCATAGGAGAGTAATATTTTTGCACTACATCACAATGTTTACACAGTGTGGGCATTTCTAACTGTTATGAGTAATTTAAGTAATACTAAAGAAAATTCAAAGTGACTTATTGTTTGTATCTATTGTAGAGTCCTGATGATTCTTAAACTTTAGTGTGCTAAGAAACACCTGGTACGTTTATTAAAATGCCAATTCCAAGGCCCTGCCTGAATAAGCATCTTTGTGGTAGAGTCCAGTAATCAACATTTTAAAGTGTATCTCATTTACAAGGCCTAATGGTATCCTTGAAGGATCCAGATCTCACCCTTTCTTAGTCAAAAAATTCTGTGTATATGTCCATAATCTGTCTTTAAAAATCTCTAGTTTCTACTAACTCAGCCGTTTATTTAATCCTTGGCATTTTGTTTATTTGTTTTGACAGTCCTCTGAACTCTGGCAAGCCATTACTAATGTTGAACTTTGTTGCTTTTTTTTTTCCCCTAAAGCAGGGAAAGTGGAAGGAGGGCCATATAATGAATGACTTTTTTTGTTTTTTGAGTGTAGTTGGTTTAACTGATAGTTCTGAGCTTCATCTTCATATTCTCGTTCGTTGCCTCTCATTTAGAGAACATAGCAAAGGTCTTTATAATTGGCCTTTAAATAAAAGAGGCTGACTATCTGATTTACTCTGTATTTCAGAGGATGCTAAAGGCACACTTTCATTGATGCCTGAGTTCAAAGTTCGAGAGAGAGCATTATTGGAGTCACTGCATCGCTTTGGCATGACAGAGGAGGGTTGTATCCAGGCATGGTTCTCTTTTCCCCATTCCATGCGCATATTCTACATTCATGCATATAGCAGCAAAATTTGGAATGAGGCAGTGTCCTACAGACTTGCAACCTACGGATCAAGAGTGGTAGAGGGTGATATGGTCTGTTTGGATGAAGATATTGATGATGAGCATCTCCCAAATAGTAAAGTAAGTATCATTTCATCAGTTTTCCAAGAATAGTAACCACACCAAGAAGTTAGTTTTCAGAAGCCCTGATTTTAGAAACACTTGAAACATACATTTAATTTTTTTTTTTGCTTGTGTTTACTCATCTCCTGCCTCCACTCTGCTGTCAGTTGAAGCTGAACACATATCAGTAAATGGAAAAATAAAAATAGTCAGTGGTATGAAGTGAAAGGTACAAAGACAGTAAAGATTCTTTTGAAGAACACATTTTTTGGGGGAGACTGAAGTGGAAGGATCACTTGAGGCCAGGAGTTCAAGACCTGAGCAACATAGTCAGACCTCATCTCTACAAAAAATTTTTAAAAATTAGCCTCGCATGGTGGTACATGTCTGTAGGACCAGCTACTAGGGAGGCTGAGGCAAGAGGATCGCCTGAGCGCAGGAGTTGGAGGCTGCAGTGAACTGTGGTTATGCCATTGTACTGCAGCTTGGGTGACAGAGCAAGCATGTCTCTTAAAAAAACAAACAAAAACATACATTAAAAATTACACAAATAATACACAAAATAGACCCCTTAAAAATAAAATTGGAAACATTATAGATGAGGCTGTCTTCCCTGCCACCCCCCTTGTGTGATTCCTTCTCCTTCGTCCAGAGAATTAACCTCTGTTGTTTGGTGTGTGTCTTTCTAGACCTTTCTCTATGTTTTCACATAAATGTCCACAGAAAATAGATTTTTATTCTATTAGAATCAAAGAAAAGAAAAGACATCATTTAAAGGCTCAAAACTTAAAATATGAAAAGGAAAAATAATAAGATTTTTGTAATAATGGTATATGGGACATGTAATGTTATTTGTGTTTCTTTTACATAAATGTGATTTTATGTAAATATGATTTCATAACTTGCTTTTTTCTTCTTAATGTCTTAGTGACATTTAGAGTAATGAAATTTCAATGTAATTTATATTATAAAAGTTGATTCTTCTATTTCCTTCCTGTCTGAGTATTTTTAACTCTGGATTTCAACTAATGAAACTGGATTCCATAAATCATGCAATGAAATTCATCTTATAATATTGTAATGCAAAAAGAACAAATTATTATCTGATATTAAGTCAGTCTCACAAATAAGGTTTAAAAATTAGTGAAAGAATTTTGAGTAGTTCTTTCATATATAACATATAATCAATGAATTTTATAGGAGAAAGGATTTTAGAGATCCTCCTTTCTAACTCCCATTTTATAGAAATGAAAATTGAGATCCAGATTTGAGAGGAGACAGATTCAGAGTCACAGAGGTAGCAGAAGTAGAAAGACCCAGTTGCCTGACTCCTAGCTCCAGCTGGTCTCCACTAGAGAAATCATGGGGTATAGAAAAGGTGTCAGCATTGACAGCTAGAACATGGCCCAGTTTTTCAAATACAAAAAACAGACTTAACTCTACATAAAAGAAGCCTTATCTAAATTAAAGGCATAGGTCTAGGTGTATGAATCAAGAATTTTTGGTTTCAAGTAATGAAACCCACCTCAAACTACAGTAATCAAAGGAAAAGTTGACAGGAATTTATTAGTCCTCATAACTGAAAGTCCATTAAGGATTTAGGCACAGCTGTATCTAGGGGCTTAAGTGTCCTAAATAATCGGTCTAATGCATTTGTTTCATCTTTCAGCTCTGATTTTCTCTGTGTTAGATTCACTCCCAGTCTGGTTTATACCTTTGGTGGCAAGATGGATATTAGTGACTCTGGGCTTATTTCTTACAACTCTAGACTTATTTCTCTGGCAGGAAAGAGAGCTTTTCCTTCCTAAAAGTGTCAACAAAAACTGTAAAATTGAGTATCACTGGCTAGGAATGTCCTGGCTTGGGTCACATGTCCAGAACCGAACCAGTAAGTGTGGCTGGAGCATGTGATTGGCTAAGCCTGCATTCCAGGGCTCCTTCCTGCGACCATCCCACCTAACCCACGTCTAAGAACTGGGGGTGGCCCCCTGGAAAATTAGGGTGCTACTAACAGAAAAGAGGGAATAAAGGTTGTGCAAGACAGAACAACAGATGTCTGCTTTACTGTTTGATTAAATGGGTAGCTTATGAATATTTACATAAGGAAGTGATCACTAGGAGGCAGCATGTATATTACTAAGAATGGTCATTTAATTGTAACACAGGCTCTCAAAGTCTGTGTAAAAAGTAGTCCCAGTTACTTGGGAGGCTGAGGCAGGAGGATTGCTTGAGCCCAGGAGTTTGAGGTTGCACTGAGCTACAATGACCCCACTGCACTCTAGCAGCATTGTAGGTTTTATTTTACCTCATGTGGGGGAGAAAAGATACGTCAGTGATCTTTTGATAAATAATGAAAAATCATAGGGTTTTTTAAACACCTTCTGGAAAACATGTCCATTTAAATATTACTTGGGCAACACATTATTTAGTAAATCAGACATTTCTAATTCAGAATTTTAGAAGTTAAAGATTATTTTCACAATATATAGCAACAATCTCTGAAATGCATGTGTTTTATAAGATTTCTTTATTCAAAATAACATGTGCAAAGACAGTTTTATATCAGAATTGTATCTGCTTTTCTTTTTGGAGCTATAGAAAAAGAGAGAACATTTATTAGCACTGAGAAAAGAAAAGGCAGGACTTAGAAGCTTAAAATGTAAAAGATGAAAAAAAAGATAAATGTTCCTAATAAATGGTATATGGGGTATATAATGTGCGTCTACAATTAAAAATTATAGGAAACTAATCTGATTCCCTCTTTTGATAGGATTACTAGACTAATGGGTATATCTTTATTTCAAGTCACTTATAATTTTCTTACAATTTTTTTTGTGAGCCAGATGGAGAAATGGGAGTCAGACAATTAAGAAGTCAGGGGAAGGCAGGGCGTGGTGGCTCACGCCTGTAATCCTAGCACTCTGGGAGGCTGAGGTGTGAGGACTGCTTGAGCTCAGGAGTTCGAGACCAGCCTGAGCAAGAGCGAGACCCCATCTCTACTAAAAATAGAAAAATTAGCTGAGTGTCATGGCACGTGCCTGTAGTCCTAGCTACTCGGGAGGCTGAGGCAGGAGGATCGCTTGAGCCCAGGAGTTTGAGGTTGCTGTGAGCTATGATGATCCCCACTGCACTCTACCCAGGGCAACAGAGTGAAACTCTGTCTCAGAAAAAAAAAAGAAGTTAGCAGAGCAGACATACAGCAAAAGCATGTTTGTTAATTAACGTTTGAATGATATCAACCTAGAGGGAGTTCTCTAAAGACGAAGTATGGTGTTCTGTGCTTGACTATGTCTGTTCAGTATTTTCATAAATTACTTAAATCACAGTATGGGAGGTATGCTTGTGAATCTGTGAAAGACAAAAAGCTAGAAATAATGATGCAAGAGGAATCATAGTCCCATGTAGTTTGTCCTTTGTATTTTGGTCAGATCACATGTGGAGCTTTATAGCCATTTCTGAGTGCAGTAGTCAAAAGAGGTTATTTACCAATAAACAAACAAACTCAAATTTAAAACAAAAAAAAGAGGGAGATTATTGATAAAACTAAGGAGAATTGAGGCAAAAGCAAGCAGATTTAGAGGGGATCTAGGCACTATATTGTATGATGAATGCTTTAGGAATGTTAGAATACTGTTATTCCTTATGGAGAGATGATGGCTGCCTTTCTGCTTGAGCTTTCATGTACAAGAGCAATCAGAATTATTAATTTTGTGATATCCTAGAGCAATATTTCTCAAACTTAAATCTATCACATACTTCTTTTTTTTCCTCCTACATGTGATACTTATTATTTTTCTATGAAACAAATGTTGAAAAATTCCACTTCTACAAAGAGGATTATGATATTTGTTTGGGACAGAGGTTGGTGGGGGTGGAGCTGGGTTGGTATTACAGAAGCAGATTTGTGATTCATCATAATAAAGAAAAACTTTGTGATTTAGAAAAAGATTGTTGATGACTAAGGTGAAAGTGTTGCCTTACCTTTTTCCAACGTCAGTTTTCAGTGGTTAAATCCGGAAGAATCATCCTAATTTTTATGTAGTCTACTCCTTCAGAAACAAATTATGAAAAAATCTTGTTTGGGTATATGTATATTCAGCATAGTAATCAAATTATACATAACAGAGCTATGGACCATTTGGGAATCATACATATTTTCATTATGTTTTTTAAAAATAGGTTCATCTAGTAACTGAAGAAGAGGAATCAGCTAACACATATGCAATATATCAGGTAAATTTGCTTAAAAATTACTGTCACTTAGATCTAAGTATAGACATTGTCCCCAAAAGACAAAATGTTGCCCAGGCCTCCCCCTCCTTTTTTACATCTTATAAGTTAAGGTACAATTTGTGTTAAATCAAATTCACTCTTCTTAGTTTACAATTGTACAAGTTTTGGTAAATATGCAAGTTTTGATAAACCTATTGCTGTATGACCACCACAAAAATCAGTATAAAAAACTATTTCATCTCTTCTACAAATTTCCCTGTGTTCTTTTGTAGTTCGCTCCCTTTCCCATTCCCAGCCCCTGGCAACCCCTGATCTGTTTTCTGTCACTGTGGTTTTGCCAATGAAAGAATGTCATGTAAATGGAATCAAATTGTATATGGCCTTTTGTGTCTGGCATCTTTCACTTAGCATAATGAATTTGAGGTTCATTCATGTTGTGTATATTTGAGTTTTTTACCGTGTTCTTTTTTCTGACTACCTTTTGGGTACTGTTCAAGAAAACTGTGTAGAAGTCACCAGCAAAGGAGGAGAACCCCACAAAATGCAATTTACTCACAAGCAGCTGAGAAAATAAACATTATATTTGCAGCTACTTGTTTGCTTTGTTGTTTTTAAACAAGTAAGAAGAAATGAAAATTGTCATCCAAAATACCAGTTATGTGATTGAGCAGTAGAGGTTACTCTTTGTGTTACAGAAAGTATATATGTGACTTTATAGAGAGTAAGTCTTTATTGGCTAATTAACACACCTAAACTTATTAAGTAGTGGTTCATCTAATAGTATTTGACTTGAATTGGTTACCTTCATTATTGTGAGTCCTTGATTTTAGTTAGCTAATTTCTTTGCTGGCAGCATTAAAAATATCAATAGTGTAATATTCAAAACATGTTTTAGGCTGACTGTAATGTTTATATCCTAAGACTGTCTTTACAAATCCAGGTCCCAATCATAAAAGTAAATTTAAAGTATCGTGTATCTTTCTGAAGGCTATTCCATGTATTTTTTTCCCTTCTTTTTGACAGGTGGTTCTTCCAGTACTTGGATACAATATTCAGTACCCAAAGAACAAAGTAGGGCAGTGGTATCATGAAACACTTAGCAGAGATGGACTACAGACATGCGGGTTTAAAGTACCTGCTCTGAAACTGAATGTACCAGGATGCTTTAGACAGATTTTGAAACATCCCTATAATCTCTCATACCAACTAAAGGAAGATCATGACATTGATGGCAAAATGGAAGGTTCCCACGTAGATGAAGCAACTTTATCTCTTTTGATCTCTTTTGATCTTGACAGTTCGTGTTATGCTACAGTTTTTCTGAGAGAACTAATGAAGCATGATGTTTAAAACTTATACTCTTGATAGAATCATATATGCCACTCTTTGAAGGAAGGGGAGCTAAAATTTCTTGAGCATCTACCATGTACTAGGAGCTTCATAATTGTTACCTCCTTTAACTTTCACAGGATCCTGAGAAGTTGGGATTCGATGCTGTAATGTTCCAGAGGACATATAGCTAATAAGTGTCAGGCTCTGAATTTAAGATCCATCTGACTCCAAAGCCTATGTTCTTTCTATTACATAATGTTTCAGTGACCTTTATTCTGTGTCACAAAAGTTACAGTCTTTTAAAATCATTAAGAACATATAATGGTGCAAGATAACATTTTGGGAAAAAAACTTGTGTGGTGATGTTCATATTCTTTCGCTCCCTGCTTAGAACAGAGATGAAACTAGGTTGCAATGAAAGCATATGGTTGGAGAAAAAGATAGATGAAGCATTTTGCTAATTATTATTGTTATTCTTTCCTACTTTTGAAATTATCAATCAGAACAATATACAAAGGAAATACCATCCCTCTATTTGTGATAGCTACTCCAGGGTAGTTATTACCCTTTTATGAGATAAATAATCTTTGATGAAGCTTGAAATACAATTTTTTATACAATTTCTATATCTTGACATGCCTTGACCATCTTGACTTTTCATTATTTTTTATCTGTCATCTAAAATACAGATTTTAGAGTCAGACAGATCTGTGCTCAGACTCTAGCTCTGACACTTACTAGTGACTTTGGGCATATTATTGATTGTGGGTCATTTATAGAATCAAGACAATACTAACTTCATAAGTGACAGATAGGATTATCTCCACCTTTTATGTTTTAGAGGAAGAAAACATTTTGCCCATTTGGAAAGTTTAATATTTGTTGGTTTAACTATCCTACATCATAAATCATCCTTAACCATTTTATATTAGTTAAATTGGGGGGGGTTAGTGACTGTTATGCCTTGGGAATATCTGAGCATTTTTTCATTATTGGTGATATTATATAATGATGAAATTTAAAAAGCAGTATAGAGCATTGTATATCAATGATGTGGCACTTTATATACTTAAATAAGTCAAACTGTTTTGGGAGATATTAGCATAAGTAAATAAAATTCAAAAGAAGGAAAAGAAGCTATATGTAATGCAAAATTTGCCTATTGCAGCCTTTTTATATGTAATGAAAGAAATTAAAAACAGTTTCAAAGTCCGTCCTTAAATAATTAAAGTAAATAAAATGAGATGTACCAACTTAATGGCAAAATATGTAGTTATTAAAAATAGTAATGAATGTTTTAGTTAAATGAGAAATGTTGTCCCCCAAAAGTAGAACACATGTATTACAAATGCAGTAATACACTGAAACAGCTTTTACAAATGACAGACATGTTAGTATAGTGATTAAAAGCACAGATATTGGAGATAAACTCACCCAGTTTGAACCCTGGCTCTGTCACTTGTAGCAGTGCAACCTTGGGCAAGTTATTTAGGCTCATATACTTCAATTTCAACATGTATAAAATAGGTGATGTTAATATTACCTACCTCATGGGATTATTGTGAGGATTTTCTGAGTTAATATATGTAAAGCAGCTTTTAAAAATGCCTGGTACTTAGTTATTGTTAAATAAGTGTCTACAGATGCAAATTTGGAAGACAAAAGAAAAAAAATGAAAATGCTGTTCTATTAAGATGATGGGGTATTTGGATTTTTTTTAATACTGAAAATTTCCTTTTTTTGTCATTACATATTTTAGCAATAAATAATTATCAACACGTAAAAATTGGATATTGTAGTATTATTGATTTTTTAAAAAATTACCTTCGTAGTTGTAATGTTTATTGGGAATGACATAGTGCTGTATTGGGTAGTTAAAAAAATTGGAAAAACTACTTTAACTTTATTTTACGTGATAAATTATGTCCTGTAAATGTAATTATAAAATGAATTATATAAATTATTAAATCCTAGTTTTCTTTTAAATGTTGAGTAGTAATTAGAAAATATGAAAGTATTTAAATGTGCTGTCATTGATATTATTTTCTTTGCCTGTAGATGGCACTATAATTTTAGACATCTTTATTTATTTATTTATTTATTTATTTATTTATTTATTTAGTAGACACTTTGGCTATGTATAAAGGATCACTGATTTATTTCAAGTCACCATAAAATGTATTCAGATATTACTCATGTGGAATATTATTTTATATACCAATAATATTTTCCATGTTAATTTTTTTTTTCCATTTAAGGACTTTGTTAATATACTTTGGACCAACTGATGATCAGTCACCTAGGTTTTTGTAGCTTGTCTGAAGCATTTCAGACCTTCCTAAGCATGGATAAGTTTTAGTTATCAAGGCT
Organism: Daubentonia madagascariensis; assembly: GCA_023783475.1. Lineage (NCBI taxonomy): Eukaryota > Metazoa > Chordata > Mammalia > Primates > Daubentoniidae > Daubentonia > Daubentonia madagascariensis. The sequence continues at coordinate 23,960,912 of JAKFHU010001244.1, read as the reverse complement.
GCATTTGAAACTGAGCAATAATGCCTGAGGATCAGTAAGGTGAAACAAATTGAGGTCTTTTTATTACGATAAAAACATTTGGATTTTTTGTGAGTTGTAAAAATCTGAAAGTCATGTGTAACTTTTGATTTAACTAACATTTATTGATTATCTGTTATGCCAGGGTCTCTCACCTTAACCCATAAACCCACTCACTCTATGTGGAGGTAGTATTTTCCTTTATTTTGCAGATTAGAAACATATCTGAGTGGTTTATTGACCTATTCAAGGTCAAACAAGATAGTGTATGGTTGAACTTGATTATGCTTCCTAGTGCAGTACTGTTTCCTCTATCTAATATTTGCTTTCTGAGAACAAATTTTTTTAATAATAACTTTCATTTCTGCCAACTTGATATTACTTGCCATTGATTTAATAGGCGTATTGGGGCATGTCTTGAGAGAAACAAGATTCCTTTTGAGATTCTGAGACCAAAATAGAAGTAAAAGAGATCCTTCAGCAAATTCCCAAATCATTTTGGGGTATTTCCCAAAATCTTTTGGGACTTGTATCACAATAATATGCAAAATCACTATGGGTCATAGTAGGTTATTTCAGATGGTACCTGGCACAATATTAAATATCGTTGGAAAAGCATAGTAAGAAAGTTTCTCCATTTTCATTTGTCTTTCAGTCCTCTTATCAATCATTCTGTTTAAGAAAGGAAAAAGCTGATTGACACTATTTCACATATGTCACTAACACTTGCTGATTTACCTTTTTAGCACTTTGCAGGCCTCAGGCTCAGAAATATCAGCAGGCAACAATATATACTGGAATTTAATAAGATTGCTTTGTTTGAATTTATTTTACCTTTTATTTATGGCAAACAATTCTGGTTCCCCATTTATGTGATGTTATGTTTCCTTTAAAACTAAATTTAACTTTAAAAAGAATCAATTTAAAGGTATTAAATAAATAATAGTGTAGAGATAGCAGTAATTATGACAGCAATACATGAATGATTAAAATTTAAGAAGTACTGGTACAGTTGAAAATCACTGAACTCAGAGATGGGCTCTACAACTGATTAGTATGTGACTTCTGTAACCCACTGATTTCCTCTGTTGTGGTATTCTCAGATTTGAAGAATTTGAAGTTAGTCATTATTTTTCAGTCTAGGATAGTATTATATCAAACAAAATTATGAAATATATACAAATTCAAGATATTATTATGAACAGAGGTAGTGGTGATCACATACCACATCTTAAAATTTTGCTGATAGGGACTTGATTTTAGAACATCTTCTGAAACACTAAGAACACTGTCTGGTGCCTAGTAAATTCTCAGTAAATTTCAGCTAGTGTTATTATAGTTAATATTACTTTACTATACTCTCTGGTGAAATTTTTACAATAAAATGGTTAATGACTTTCCATTGAGATCTGATCTGCATAAAGTAATTATAATTCACACTTTTAGAGGTTTTTCGTTTTGTTTTTTTGTAAATGGAAATAACTATTTCTAAATCTGGGGATTCAGCAGTTTGTTCAAATTAGGATCTTAAAGGACTATCTAAGTCAGTGTTTCTCTGCATTTTCCACCTGGGAACAACCTTTAAGAGACCAGAAAGAAAATGAAATTCTGTATAACTTAATGCAAAGTTTTCTTACATTGATACAAGGGTAAGAAAAGAGGTTGGAGGCATATGTGGGGAGGTAGAAAAATAGGACTTTTTTTTTGTTTCTGAAATGTTTGAACTTTTTAAACGAGAATATATTTGTGTGTTAACTTTGCAATTAAAAATATTGAATACTACCTAAGGTTCAGAGAGGGAAAGGTAAGGGAATTAATAGATTATGAATGCATTTGTTCATAATGGTTCTAGTGGCTCTTGCCAACATATTGCCAGAGAAAGAAATTTATGCATTATACCCTTTTAATAGTACTGATCTATGGCAGCTAATAAAACTAGTTTAAAGTTTAGAGCCTGAGTTATGGATTTTGCTTTCAAATTTCAGAAAGATTCTGTTTTAGAGATAGCTTGATGTCTTATGGTACTGTTTTAATTTGTTTTTCTAAGGCCTCTGCTTTATATATTATTGATAGGCTACACAGCAATGTCAAATATATGACATAATAAGCGACAAATATTTGAATGACCCTAAGTTAAAGGCACTCTACAAGATGCTATGGGAAAGATAAATAAAAATAAAATAAAATAATATTCCTGCCATTGAGAGATTAAACAATGTTATGTCCTTTAAGTTTTCATTTGATTTGAATGCACATAAAGATTAACTATCAACATTGCCTTGATAATGTACACCCAGTTAGATACTATATGCATTTCTAGCATTTGAGACTCCTCTAAATTGCTTGAAGATTCAGTCTAAATGCGCTTTCTAAAACTACTAGTTTAAAGAATGGGAAATGGTGTTAATGGAGTTAATCTTGTGTAATTTCAGTGTGGGTTGTCAAGAATATCTCTAGTAAGAAATGACTTAATCTCTTAGGCATCATTTCTCAGCAACTTGGAGGCAGGAGTTAATTTACTCTGCCTGTGTACACAGGCCCTCTCTTATTAAAGAAAAATCTTATTTATGGGAAAAATTCAGGATATCCATGAAATTATTTAAATTTAGACATTGGAAATATTACAAGATATAAGATAAATTGTCTTTTTTTGTTATAAATTTCCTTTATAAAAACCCACCTCAACTACCAATGTAGAAATAAAAGCCCTGTTACAAGGAGGAAACATGGCTTGTTTAGCCATGGGATCAAAACAAGAGCTATTTGGTTGTTTTAAAAGGGTAGAGATCAAAGAGCTGGTCACTGCTTAACTGAGGGTGTTCAGGCTGTAGGAGGGGTGCAGATTGGAGGGGGATAGGGACTCAATTCTTCATGCTTTTATGCCAAGCCACCATTTCCAATAACCCTTACTGGTATTTTCTTAGACTAGTTAAGTCATGATTCTGAATTTTTTACTACAATAGTGTTTTAATCTTAGTTGATCATTGTTTCCACCTTCTCCACTAGTCATAAAGGACAAGTGTTCTTTTCTAAATAAAAGGGAAAATGAAGATTCTTTCTGAATAACCTTTACAATTCCCTTAGGTTATAATAAAATGGATTTTTTACATGTGATTTTCAAAAGGAAACTAATTTCAATTGCATTTTTCTATGAAACATCTTAAAGGAATCTAACAACTTTTTATGCTATGCAAATACTAATGCAGTTTGTACATTTAGGAGCCAATAGCAAATCTGGGAAGCAGTTACTCTGAGTTCAGAGGGCATTCTCCCAATGCATTGAAAGCATTTGATGAACTATGTTTTTATGTTTATATCTTCTCTCATTTTGATTATTGTGATAATTTTCTAACTGGGTGGCCTCCACTTTTTCACTCTAGCCAGTCGATCTTGTATACTTAATGTCCCTTATTCTCCAAAAAGTAGAAATCTGATCCTGTCACTGTTTTTAGGTGATAGATAGAACATTTCAGTAGCTTCTCAATATCTATAGAATAAAAGTCCAAACCCCTCAACATGGAGACCTGCACAGTATGGCCCCAAATTTTCTTTCATTTGGCATCTGCCACTACTCCACTGTTCCAGCTCTGTTTGCTGTTTTCCAAATACAAGTTGAATATTCCTTATCCAAATTGCTTGGAAACAAAAGTCTTTTGGATTTCAGATATTTTTGGATTTTAGAATATTTTCATATGCATAATGAGATATCTTGGGATGGGACCCAAGTCTAAAAATAAAATTCATTTATGTTTCATATATACCTTATACACATAGCCTGAAGGTAATTTTATTTTTCCCTTGAGATCACTGAATAAACTGTGTGTTCTGTGCCTGTGTTTTGACTGAGACCTGTCACATGAGGTCAGGTGTGGAATTTTCCACTTCTGGTGTCATGTCAGTGCTCAAAAGTTCTAATTTGGGAGTATTTTGGATTCTGGACTTTGGATTTTTCAGATTAGGGATGCTCAACATGTATGGCAAATTTTCACATTATGCATCTCAACCTCCCAATCCCATTGGCTGGACCACCTCCTCTGCTTACATTTAATGTCTTTTCTGTGAAATCTATGTTCTCATAGCCTATTGTATATACCTCTATTCTCTCATTGCTCACATTTTATTATACTTATCTGATTAAATATCTGAATCATATACTATGTGCTCTTCAAGGGCATTAATCCATCTTTACACTGCAGGCACCCATCAGTGCCTGACATGTAACAGGTTTAAAAATGCTGAGTGAATACCACAAACATACCTTACAAATTTATTTGGTAAATATCTCATGAAAGTTCTAAAATACTCCTTTCCCCTCAAAAAAAGTTTAGAGTATTAAAATTGGGTATTGTTATAATGCTTTTCCACTTTTACATGAATTGCCAAAATAATTTTAATAGTTTCATCTTTGCCTTTTACTTAAATATTAAAAGCAGTGTAGAATTCCATTTAAAACTTAGAACAAGCTGTCATACCTTTCCTATGTTGTTTTCCTCCTTGGTCATTTTACAAATAAGGATTCTAGGGCTTGAAGAGGTTAAATAGCTTACTCCAGGTTATAAAGAGAGTGTTTAACCTAACTCTTTTTGGTTTCAAGGCCATGGTGATAACCACTTTGCTGATTCCTAACGGAAAGTGCTTAATTTTCCACTTTGCTTAACAGTGATTATTTAATTTCTGCCTATCTCTGAAGTTATCTGCATATTTCTAATACTTTATGACATTAAGGCAAATTTGGGGAAGACTTTAAGTGCTATAATGATAGTAGCTGTCAATCATTGAGCACTGTGTGCTAAGCAGTTTGTATCTTTTCAACAAGTACTTACATATGTGATAAGTACTGTTATTATTTTCATTTTATAGATGAGGATAGTAATTAAGAAACTTGAGAAAGATAAAACATGGAGAATTATCTGGAACTAATAAGACAATAAAATACAGATTTAAGAAGTCCAGTGAATCTCAAGCAATGTAAATTTAAAAAGCCACATTGAGATATATCATAGTGAATGTGCAGAACATCAATAATAAAAAGAAAAACCTTAAAGGCAGCCAGAGAAAAATTATTCTCCAATGAAAGACCAGAGTGATAGCTAAGTAGCTAAGTCTTCAGAGCAACAATGGAGTATATTCAAATAAAAGAAAGTTTGCAACTACTGGTTTCAAGGCCATGGTGCTAACCACTTTGCTGATTCCTAATGGAAAGTGCTTTTATTAAAAAAAAAAAAAAATACTACAGGCAGAAGGTAAAGGGTCCTAGATGAAAAGCCCAAGGTTGAGGAATGAATGATGGGCAGGAAAAGTGGTAAATATGTGGTTAAATATAAGCAAACATTGACTTTATAAAATAATAATGCCTATTATGTCTTCTGGGTTAAAAAGGATATGAAATTAAAATGTAGGGGCTGGGAGGAGACTAAACAGAATGAATGACCTAAGGTTGTTGTATTATCTGGAAAAGATAAATATATTCATTAGTCTTCGATGAGTTAGATATGTGTGTTGTAATATCTATAATCACTGAAGGAATAAAACAGGTATAACATCCAAACTAGTAGAAGAACATAATAGAATAATAAAAAATAAATCCAATGGAAGACAAGAAATGCAAGTGACAAAAGAAAAAGTTATAAGACAAAGGAGCACAAAGGAAATAGGTAGATTTAAATCCAGATATATCAGTAATTACATTAATTATTAATGGATTAAATGGTCCAGTTAAAAAGTTGTTAGACTATATGTTTAAAAATTTTGGTTGTGTGTTGTTAACAATAGACACATCTCAAACATAAGACAACATAAAGTTTGAGAGTAAAAGAAAGGAAGAAATACATCATGCAAATACTAATAAAAAATGCTGGTGTAGATATAGGAAATTCAGAAAAAGGTTAAGACAGGAAACATTACTGGGAATTAAGAAAGGCATTTTATAATCATTAAAGTTTCCATTCACCAGGAAAATATAACAACTTTCTGTTGTGGTGGTGTTGAGGTTTCCAATAAAAACCGAAAAATCTAGACAAATCCTAAAGAAGTTGTGGCATGAACTTTATGTTTTAATGTACTTCATAACATGGCTTCAAAATATACAAAGCAGAGATTGAAAGAACTATAAGATGTAGAAATTTTTTAAAAACATGGATCACTTAATAACTATAGGAGAGCGACAAAAGTCAGTGGGATTCCACAAGATTTGAACAAGATAATTAATAAATTCACCTAATAAGACATATGTAGAACAGTATACTCAACAACTGCAGAACCTAGATTCTTTTAAAGCATCCATGGAACATTTATAGAAATTGAGTATACACTGTACTATAAGCATATGCAATAAATTTTCAAATGATTGAACCATATGGAGTACAGTCTTTTGCCACTATACAATTATGCTAGGAATGAACAACAGAAAGATAACTAGAAAAATCTCTATCACTGGAAATTAAGAGTACACTTTGGAATAATCCCTGGGTCAAATAAATAAAATATATTAGAAAAATTAGAAAAAAAATTAGAAAATATTTTGAACTATTTTTATTGAAAATATTTTTACTAAAAATATTAGAATATTTTGAAAATATTTTGAATGATATTAAACAATACTACACATCAAAACTTGGGGAATGCACTTGAAGCAGCATGTAGAGGGAGATTGTACTCAAATGCTTATGGTAGAAAAGAAGTAAGCCTGTATATTAAGTAGCTATGCATCTATCTCAAGAAGTTAGGAAAAGAACATCAAAATAACATAAAATAGGACTTCAAAAGAATGAAGGAAAGAATAACTTAAAACAAATTAATGAAATAAAACCAAAGTAGAATAGAGAGGATCTACAAATCCAAAAGTTGTTTTGCTGAAAATACTAATAGAACTGGCATACCTTTGCTGAGACTGATGAAAATAATGCAGTCACAAATAGCTACTATCAATTGGAAAGGGAATTCACTACAGGTGCTATAGAAATTAAAAAGACTATTTCGAGTCATTTTATGCCAATATTATTGAAACTTTAGATAAAATGGAAAATTTATTTAAAATATAATTTAACAGTATTATGTCACCTGAATACTATACCTGCATAATCCTGTGGCCATTAAATTAATTGAACCAGTAGCCTAAAATTTTTTCATATAGGAAAGTTCATGCCTGAATAGCTTTGATGGCTGGTTCTACTAGACATCTAAAAAATAATAATTGAAGTCTACACTAACTCTTCCAGAGGTTAGAAAAGTGGGGAACAGTCTCCAACTTATTTTATGAGGCCACAGATCTGAAAGATAGAACACAGCCTGCATCCAAAAACAATCCTCCATGAACCCCTCCCTCATCACAAATCTCTGCTTCTGGGATTACCTTTATTTCAACTTTTATGGTAATTTTCTTCCTTTTCTTTACAGCTTTACCACACATGTATTCATTCCCAAATAGTATGGTATAATATTGTCTGATTTTGAATTTTATGTAAATGAAATTGTACATGTCTGTATTTGTGTCTTGCTTCTTTCACTCAATACTGTTTCTGAGATCATCTGTATTATTTGTTAACATTTTGTTTAGGATTTTTGCATCTCTATTTCAGTGTGAGTTTGGAGTGTAAATTTCCATTCTCAGACTCCTGTGGCCTGGATTTTGTTACTTGAGTATATATTTTAAAAATATTCTTTAAACATTCCATAAATTTTAAGGACTTTTATATTGTTATGTATTATAATTTAAAAAAAAAACAAGAATAAATAATATGAGACATCCTTTGGTTTGGGGAAATGGCTAAATCTGTTAATAATCCCTTCAGCTCTGTTGAAACAAATAATTTATTTTAAAAAGCTACCTTGTTTTTTCTTTGTTTTTGCTGTATTTTGGGTTTTAGGAGAACACACATACACACACACAAACACACATATTGGACTTGCATTTTAAATATACTAGAGGTGCAGTCTATGAGAAAACCCATGAACACAGCAAAGGAAACAGTCGACAGAATGAAGAGACAACCTATGGAAAATATTTGCAAACCATACATCTAATAAGGGGTTAATATCCAAAATATATAAGGAACTTAAACAACTCAATAACAAAAAAAACAACTCAATTTAAAAATGGACAAAGGACCTGAATAGACATTTCTCAAAGGAAGACATGAAAAGGCCTATAGGTAGACCAAAAAACACTTGACATCACTAATCTTTAGGGAAATGCAAATCAAAACCACAATGAGATATCCCCTCACACCTATTAGAATAACTATCATAAAAAAGACAAAAGATAATAAGTGTTGGCAAGGATGTGGAGAAAAGGAAACCCATGTACACTGTTGGTGGGAATGTAAATTAATACAGCCATTATGGAAAATAGTATGGAAGCACCTCAAAAAATTAAAAATAGAGCTACCATATGATCTAGCAATCTCACTACTGGGTATATACCCAAGAGAAATGAAAGCGGTATGTTGAAGCAGTATGTTGCACTCCAATGTTCATTGCAGCATTATTCACAATAGCCAAGAGGTGTGAACAACCCAAATGTCCACCAATAGGTAAATGGATAAAGAAAATGTGCTATTTGTAAGTGATGGAAGACTATTCAGACTTATAAAAGAAGCAAATCCTGTCATTTACTACAATGTGGAAGAACCTGGAGGACATTATGTTAAATGAAATAATTCAGACACAGGACAAATACCACATGATCTCACTTATATGTGGAATCTAAACACATTGATCTCATAGAAGTAGAGAGTAGAATGGTGGTTACCGGGGCGGGGATTGAGAATTAGTTCAAAGGATACAAAATTTCAGTTAAACAGGAGGAATAAGTTCAAGAGATCTATAGTAAAACATAGTGACTATAGTTAATAACAATGTATTATATGCCTGAAAATTGCTAAAAGGGTATCTACTTAGCAATTAAGTCTCTACTTAGTATCTATTTAAGTGTTCGCACCACAAAAAAGTATGTGATGTAATGCATGTGTTAATTAGCTTGATTTAGCCATTCCACAATGTATACATATTTCAAAACATCATGTATACCATAAACATATACAATATTTACTTGTCAATTTAAAAAATAATAGAAAAAACCTGTGAAACATGTTTTGTAAATTGAATAGTATTTTTTTTCTTTTATTTCAGAATATTATGGGGGTACAACACTTTGGTTATATATATTGCCTATGCACTGCCCAAGTATGAGCTACAATTGTGGAAATCCCCCAGACTGTGTGCCCCACACCCATTCGGTGAGAGTTTTCCCATCCTCTCTACCTCCCTCCCACCTGCCCGCCCCCTGATGAATATTATTTCCATGTGTGACGTGAGTATTGATCAGTTAGTACCAATTTGATGGTGAGTACCAGTGGTGCTTGTTTTTCCATTCTTGTGCTACTTTGCTTTGAAGAATGGGCTCTAGCTCCATCCAGGATAATACCAGATGTGTTAATTCACCATTGTTTTTCATTGCTGAGTAATACTCCATGGTATACATATACCACATTTTATTAATCCACTCATGTATTGATGGGCACCTGGGTTGTTTCCACATCTTTGCAATTGTGAATTGTGCTGCTATAAACATTCGAGTGCAGATGTCTTTATTACAGAATGTCTTTTTTTCCTTTGGGTAAATACCCAGTAGTGAGATTGCTGGATCAAATGGTAGTTCTACTTTTAGTTCTTTGAGGTATCTCCACATTACTTTCCACAGACGTTGTACTAATTTGCAGTCCCACCAGCAGTGTATGAGTGTTCCTATCTGTCTGCATCCCCACCAACATTTGTTGTTTGGGGAATTTTTGATATGAGCCAATCTCACTGGAGTTAAGTGTATCTCACTGCGGTTTTGATTTGCATTTCCCTGATGATTAGAGAAGTTGACCAATTTTTAATATGTTTGCTGGCCATTATTCTGTCTTCTTTTGAAAAGTTTCTGTTCATGTCCTTTGCCCACTTTTTAATTGGGTTGTTTGATTTTTTTTCTTGTTGATTTTCCTAAGTTCTGTATAGATTCTGGTTATCAGCCCTTTATCAGAGGTGCAGCATGCAAATATTTTCTCCCATTCTGTAGGTTGTCTGTTCACTCTAGTGAGAGCTTCCTTGGCTGTGCAGAAGCTTTTTAATTTGATCAGGTCCCATTTATTTATTTCTGTTGCTGCCGTGATTGCTTTCGGGGTCTTCCTCATGAATTCTTTGCCTAGGCCAATGTCTATAAGAGATTTTCCAATGTTTTCTTCTAGAATTCTTAAGGCTTCACATCTTAGGTTTAAGTCTGTTATCCATTGTGAGTTGATTTTTGTGAGAGGTGACAGGTGTGGATCTAGTTTCAGTCTTGTACATGTGGCCATCCAGTTTTCCCAGCACCATTTATTGAATAGGGATTCTTTCCCCCACTGTATGTTTTTGTGTTCTTTGTTAAAGATCAGATGACAGTATGAGGATGGTTTTATATCCAGGTTCTCAATCCTGTTCCATTGGTCTATGTCTCTGTTCTTGTGCCAGTACCATGCTGTTTTGGTTACTATAGCCTTGTAGTATAGTTTGAAGTCTGGTAGATTGATGCCTACAAGTTTGTTCTTTTTGCTTAAGATTGCTTTGGTAGATGGGGTCTTCTCTGGTTCCACATGAAGCGTAGAATTATTTTTTCTAGATGTACAAAAAATGATGTTGGTATTTTGATAGTGACTGTATTGGTTCTGTAAATCACTTTAGGTAGTGAAGACATTTTGACAATGTTGGTTCTACCTATCCAAGAGCATGGTAGGGTTTTCCATCTGTTTATATCCTCTGCAATTTCTTTTCTCAGTGTTTCATAATTCTCTCTATATAGGTCTTTGATCTCCTTAGTTAGATATGTTCCTAAATATTTAATTTTCTTTGGTGCTATTGTGAAAGGTATTGCATCTTTGATTTGTTTCTCAGCTCGACTGTTATTGGCATATATGAAGGCTACTGATTTGTGTGCATTGATTTTGTATCCTGAGACATTGCTGAATTCATTTATCAATTCCAGTAGTCTCTTGGTTGAATCTTTGGGGTTTTCTAGATATAATATCATATCATCTGTGAAGAGTGAAAGTGATCTTTTCTGCCCACATTTGGACACTCCTGATTCCTCTCTCTTGTCTGATTGCTCTGGCAAGGACTTCCAGAACTATGTTGAATAGAAGTGGAGATAGTGGGCAACCTTGTCTTGTTCCAGTTTTAAACGGGAATGCTTTCAATTTTTCCCCATTCAGTATGATATTGGCTGTGGGTTTATCGTATATGGCTTTAATAATTTTGAGGTATGAGCCATATATGCCTATATTTTTAAGAGTTCTTGTAATAAAAGGGTGCTGAATTTTGCCAAAGCCTTTTATGCATCTATTGAGAGGATCATATAATCTTTGTTCTTGCTTTTATTTATATGGTGAATTACATTTATAGATTTGCGTATGTTGAACCATCCCTGCATCTCAGGGATGAAGCCCACCTGACCGTGATGAATTATTTGTTTGATGTACATTTCAATTTGGTTTGCTAGTATTTCATTGAGAATTTTTACATCTATATGCATAAGGGATATTGGTCTATAGTTTTCTTTTCTTGTTGTGTCCTTTTCTGGCTTTGGTATTGAGGTGATATTGGCTTTGTAGAATGAGTTTGGGAGGATTCCATCCTTCTTGAAGTTTTTGAATAATTTCTGCAGTATAGGCACCAATTCTTCTTTGTAGGCTTGGTAGAATTCAGGTGTGAACCCATCTGGTCCAGGACTTTTTTTTATTGGAAGGTTTTTTATTACTGCTTCAATTTCGGTGCTTGATATTGGTCTGCTTAGGAATTCTATTTCTTCCTGGTTGAGCCTAGGGAGGTAGTGTGTTTCCAAGAATGTGTCCATTTCCTCCACATTTTCATGTTTTTGGGCATAGAGATTTTTGTAGTATTTGAAGATGATGTTTTGCATTTCCATGATATCAGTTGTGACCTCTCCTTTTTCATTTCTAACTGAGCTTATTAGAGTCCTTTCCTTTCTGTTTCTGGTCAACCTGGCAAGTGGCTGGTCTATTTTGTTTATCTTTTCAAAGAACCAACTTTTCATTTTATTAATCTTCTGTATTGTTCTTTTGTTCTCAATTTCATTTAATTCTGCTCTGATCTTGGTTATTTCTTTTCTTCTGCTGCATTTAGGATTGGTTTGCTCTTCCTTTTCCATTTCCTTAAGATCATTCATTAGTTGACTGATTTGTGAACTTTCTGTCTTTTGGATGTGAGCGTTTAAAGTGATAAGTTTTCCTCTCAGGACTGCTTTTGCTGTATCCCACAGATTTTGATAACTTGTGTCCCCATTATTATTTAGTTCAAAGAATCTTTTGATTTCCATCTGATTCTCCTCCTTGACCCAATTGTCATTCAGCAACAGATTGTTTAATTTCCATGTTTTTGGATGAAGATGTGAGTTTCTGTTGGAATTGATTTCTGATTTTATTCTGCTGTGGTCTGAGAAGATACATGGTATGATTTCTGTTTTTTTAAAATTTGTTGAGTTCTGTTTTGTGGTCTAAGATGTGATCAATTTTAGAGAAAGTTCCATGAGCTGATGAGAGGAACGTATATTCAATGTTATTTGGGTGGAGTGTTCTATAGATGTATGTTATGCCCAAATGTTTTAGGGTCCCATCTAGGTCCATTGTTTCTTTGCTTATTTTCTGTTTGGAGGATCTGTCCAGTTCCGTCAGTGGGGTGTTGAAGTCCCTAGCTATTATGGCATTGCTATTTATTATGTTGTCTAGATATAGCAGTATTTGCTTTATGTATCTAGGTGCACCTGTGTTGGCTGCATAAATATTTAGGATTGTTAAATCCTCTTGTAAGATTTTTCCCTTCACCACTATATAGTGACCACCTTTGTCTTTCTTTACCTTTGTTGCTTTAAAGTTTATATTATCTGGTATAAGAATGGCTTCCCCAGATTTCTTTTGGTTTCCATTTGCCTGGAAAATTATATTCCTTCCTTTCACCTTGAGTCTGGATGAGTCTTTGTGTGTAAGGTGTGTTTCCTGGAAACAGCAGATACTTGGCTTGTATTTTTTAATCCATTCAGCCAACCTATGTCTCTTCAATGGGCAATTCAAGCCATTCACATTTATGGGAAGAATTGATATTTGGGGAGGATTTCTGTTTATTCTGTTGGGTAGTCTCTTGTTTTGTTTTACCTCTTGAGCCATTGTGAAATCTGGGCTCTGGAGTTTTAGCTTTTGGGTCATTTTACATTGGTGGGTATCTGTTGTGCTGGTTAGTGTATAATGCAGGTCTAAGTACTTTTTGCAGAGCAGGTCTGGACTTCACAAATTCTATCAGTGATTGTCTGGAAAAGTCCTTATTTCTCCCTCAAATAAGAAGCTTAGTTTTGCAGGATAAATAATTCTGGGTTGGCTATTATTTTGTTTTAGAAGACTGAGGATGGGTCCCCAGTCCCTTCTGGCTTGTAAGGTTTCAGCTGAGAAATCTGCAGTTAATCTGATAGGTTTCCCTTTGTAGGTTACCTGCTGTTCTTGCCTTACTGCTCGAAGGAGTGCCTCTTTTGTGTTTCTTTGGCCAGCCTAATAAATATGTGGCATGGTGAATGCCTTTTCATGTTGAATCTCCCAGGAGTCCTGTGTGCTTCTTGTACTTGGATATTGAGATTTCTGGCTAGGCCATGGAAATTTTCCTCTATTATTCCTTCAAATAGATTTTCCAGCCCATGCGAATTTTCTTCCTTGCCCTCAGGGATGATTCTTATGTTTGGCCTCTTTACATAATCCCACATTTCTTGTATGCTTTGTTCATGCCTCTTGTTTTTGTGTCCTTTCTCTTCAACTGATTTATTTAGCACATTGGAGTTATCTTCCAGCTCTGAGTTTCTTTCCTCTGCATAATCCAGCCTATTCTTAAGGCTTTCCACTATGTTTTGTAGGTCCTTGAATGCCTCTTTCATTTCTAGAATTTCTATTTGATTTTTCCATAATACTTCAATTTCTTTAGAAAATTTTTCATTCATTTCTTGCATTTTTCTTGTGGTTTCTTTGTGCTGCGATTCAATTTTCTCTTGAATTTCATTGAGCTTTCTTATAACATAGGCAAAATTGCTCTTCTGTCATTCTACCTATTTCATTTGAGTTGGTATCCATTTCTGAGAAACTAATGATTTCTTTTGGGGGGTTACTTTTTGCTCTGATTTTTCATGTTTCCTGAGTTCTTTTGCTGATTCTTTCTCATCTGGCCTCTTGGTTGAGAGCTGGGGGTGTTAGGTCTAGTTTATGGCCCTGTCTCCAAGCCCCCGAGGCTCACTCCTTGGCAGAGCCGGGGAGAGGAGTACTGGTCTGTATTGCCTTAGGTGTATTTTAGCACATTTGGTGGACCTCTTGGGTTACCTCTGACCTGGTATCCTCACCTCTTCCCAGTTGAGTGTAGTGGGTTTGTTCTCCCAGCTTGAGCTCCAAGCTGGTGGATTGTACTTGAGGATATGAATCCACTGCTCCCTAATAGCTTGAGATGGAAGACAATATTTTTAGCTGTAGGCTTGTTCCCACTGTCATTGATTGTAGTTTGTGTGGAGTAGCCAGTTACCTAGGTATTCTGTTGTGCCCGTGGCAGTCTCTGGTCCCCCAGGTGGGGTATATAGAAGCCCCAAGCTTTGGGAGGGGTCTTATAGTTTCCAGGGGTTACTTTGACCCTGCTTCTCCTGAGGTGGGGGTAGAAACAAAATTACTTGTGGCTGCAGTGCAAGAGCTGAATTGGGAAAATTCTACACAGCTCAGAGGTTGCTTATCGGGCTGCTGAGGGGGGCCGCTGCTGTGGATTTCAGAGCTCTCTCTCCCTGGGCTTGGAGGGCTGCTTCTGGTGGGCGGGGCCAGCTATTGGGATTGCTGAGGTGTCTAGCAGAATTTTTCTTCCCTGTCCACATGCTTGGGCACTTTCCCCTCTGGAGCACTTTCCCCTCTGGACCACTTGTGGGCTCTCAGTCTTCCCACAGTTCGTGTGTCTGGCCCTCTGACATGCATCTCCAGGTGTCACTGGCTGATAGGGGGATCTCCAGTTGTGCACCCCTTTTCCAACACTAGACCCCAAGGCAAGGTGGGTGGGCATCTGTATCCCCAGAAGTCTCCCCCAGGGGGATGTTCCCACCAGTGGGAATAATGACCACTGGAGGCACTCTTGGATTGGGTGAAATTCCCTAATGAAGTGGGCAGGGTTAGGGGGAGCTGCTCTGGTTCAGCCTGTGGCTCTTGAGGCATTCAGTTGCCATGAGAACTGGTACTTATACAGAATGAGTCACTATGACCAGCAACCTTCAAAAGGACAAATCTCTGGGGTACAGGAGGGCTGGGACCTGAAGAGAGGGCACTAAGACCAGCACATCGTGGGCACATAGGAGGCCAGAGCTGGGGAAGCAGGAGCAGATGAAAGGGCTGCAAACTGTTTCCAATACACAAAGGTCCTACTGATACAGTTCCAGGATCTTGTCCCACCTTGAACCCACGGGGCAGCTGTCCCTGGCCACCAAGAGTGTAGCCTGTTGTGCCCAGGCTGAAGAGCCCCCAGGCCAGGGGTGGGGTGAAGCTAGAGACCTAGCTAACAGCTCCAGGTGGGAGACTTTAAAGATGGCTGCCAATTGCCAGTCTGGCGTCCAGCAGGGCTCAGATTGCACCATAAACGCAGCTCTTCTCAACTGGCCTTGGTCCCGCAGAGGCAATTATCGACAGCCCCTAAGGGTGAGTCCCACTCTCTCTTCAACTCCTGTGCCCAGGTCCCACTGACTTCCAGAGGCGAGGTGCTGGACTGCAGATTCCCGCTTACTGTTCCCGGAAGCTTTATCTCAGCCCAGTCCCTACTCAGCCCTGAGCAGTCCCTATATAGTGCAGCTGAGGGTTCCATCTGGCTCTCACAATTGCTTCCTCTCTATAAAGCCTGCTGTCTCGAGCAACAGCTTTGCCCTAACTCTGGGCCTGTGCCTGACTGAGTGGATGGGAAGTCTGTGGGGAAGGTGCCTAACTGCTTGTAGGTCAGGTCGCACTGTGCTAACCTGGCAAGCGCATCCTTCCCACACTCTGGTCTCTATTGTATTCCTGTGCTTTCTGATATTTGTGAATGTATCTCCCAGTCACCTGTTTTCTTGGGCTGAGTGTCCCACAATGTTTCTCTGAAAACTCACAACGCTGTTTCCAGAGTGAGCGATCTGTGTGCAGGCAGCCAATGGCATTTTTCACCTCCTTCCCTGGGAGCAGTGAGGTGGGAGGACTCTATCAGACCACTATTTTTTCGCCCTCTGATTAGTATTTTTTAAACAGAATTTCTTAACTCTCTATTTTGTTATACTTTGTTGTCTTCAAGGGAACATTGTTAATATAATTCTTAATAGAATGATTTTTATCTGATTTCACAAAATAAAGTTATTCTATTAACTTTAATTAATTTAACTAATTCATCAATTAATGCTTCTGGGAAGTGACTAATTTTGTTTAGGTCTATTATTTTACATGTTTGCTATAAAGCAGGAGTTTCTTACTATAAACAAAAAGTGTACACCAGAGACAGTAAACAGTTTTTGTTGAAACACTTTCTTATTCTTCTGAAGAACACCAAAGAGACCTTTCCTGAAACCATATTTTATACCTCACTTTTCAGATACAAATCAGTAGTGTTTAGAAACTTTGTCATCACTCTTGCCACAACACCATATAATAAATCAGGATAGTGTACTGATTCTCAATTTGTGGTCGAGGGATCCCTGGTCCTCCCTGAGACTCTTTCAGGGAGTCTATGAGATTAAACTATTTTCCGACTAATTTGGTAATTGCCTTTTTCCTCCTTCATTTTAGCAGTTGTTAATGAAAGTTGTATAAAGACTACTTTATTCCTGCATATTCTCAGTTGTTTCTCACTTCTATTTGCCCTATTCCTTTCCTACTTGGTGAGATTTGACTTTCTGTTCAAGGATCTTTTTCAGTCCCCCAGTGGTGACCACCCAGCTGGGGGGAATGCCCACAGGGACAGTTGTACCATTCGCCTTTTCCTGCTGCACTCATTCAATGTAGATGACATATTTCTTCCTGTAAACCTGGACTACTTGCCAGTTTGCTGATGTTTATATTGTCCCTGAACAACCTGAATTTCATCATCCTTTCAGATGGGCATGGATCCAACATTGTACTTCTGTCTCAGCTCTTTGGAAAGAGGGGAAGACAAAATCTTCCTGTGAATGTGTGAAGGTGCATTGAAATGCCTTTTGTAGTTCTTACTTTGGTCAGAAGTCACAAAGGGATTGAACTTCATTTTGGCTGCTGCCACTTTGGCAAATGCCACAAAAGTCTAATTGCCTTTTTAATTCTCATTCTTTCATGAGTTTCCCAAAGGCTACATGATGCAACAGATTCAGTGCAGAAGCAGATAGAAATCCAGCTGTGTCTTATTAGCCCTGATATATATATATATATATATATATATACACACACACACACACACACACACGCGCACACACACATATAACCCAGATATTGAAAGATTTACAAAAATGTAAAATAAAGTCACTCTTCTCACTAAATTTTTTATCAGAAAAATTTAAATATATAATGTATTTTAACATGTAATAGGTTTATTATTGTCATTTTAAATGGATTAATCAATATTTTAAAACATCTTCAGTTTCAATTTCTAATGATGTAAATATTGATAGACATAACCCCACAAAAAAAGCTCTTTGAGGTCTTCAGCAATTTTTAAAACTGTAAATGGGTCCTGAGATGGAAAATTTGAGAACTACTGGTACAGAGTAAAGTACATTTCTTAATGTGTAGAATGTATTAAGTATTAATATGGATAGGGATTTGGGGCACAAAAATTAAAACATTTGGTCATTATACCACCAGGATCTAGAACCAAACTTGACTTCTTTTGAAACTTGAGGTATAACTTCTCCAGTTGCGTGCATTCTCTAAATTTCTTCCCAATATCACCACAAGTATTCCTCTATATGGCTTGTATTAGTAGCTGCTATAATTATTCATTCTATGTTGTTAAGGAATTAAAGGCCTCAGTTCAACTGAAAACATGCTACCTGGGGATAATACGTTGTTTCAGAGTTTCCCAACCAGTGTGCTAGAATACACTGGCAAGCAGCAAGATATTGGTCCCCTCAACCTTCCAAGTAGCCAGAACCTCCAGAACAGTCACTGTTGTCATGAGCAGCCTCACGTAGTACTCTTTATAGTCATGACCTTGGCGGAGTCTCATGATATGTATTGAAATCACCAAGGGTGGCAAATATGATGAGTGAAACCTGTCACTAGTTGCTTTTCCTCAACATATTGAGCACCACCAAAGATTCGCTCTACCGCCTGGGTATCTACTTCTGCAGGAAATTGTGGGATGTGCCACTGGACTAGCAACCTGTGGCCCTACAGAAAAAACTCATATGGGTTCCTGTAAGTGTGGCTAGTAAAGGGTTGGAGGGGATGTAGGTTCAGGTGGAAGCTCCAGATCTCTGTCCTTGCTTCTGTGAGATTTTTCTGAGTGTCTGTGACTGATTTGGCTTTTAGTGTTCAAGTGAGGTGCAGGATGATTGCTCTAACAATGTATGGTCTGTAAATTAGAGCTTCATGATTAGTTTTATATATCTGATTTTAAAAATTTACTAAATACGAGAATCATTTCCATTATCATGAAAAAGTTTTAACATGGAGTTTTTCAAAAAGAAAAGGAAGAATTGTCAGCCTCTTCAAACGTAATTTCAACTGCTGTAACTTTGAATAACTATAAAAAAAGATTTAAAATTTCCCAAAAAATTCTATATGCAGTTAAATAGAATTTACTATTTGCTAGACACTGTCACAAACACTCTACCTATTATACCTTTAATCATAAGCTTATGCAGGAAGTGTGTGTAACCTTTACACACACAAAACCCACTATTAAAGTATTATGGCCAGAAAAGCAACCTCAATTTTCTCATCAAAATTTTTAAAATACTTTATTTTGAAACATTATAGAAATTCAATATTTGGTATCTTCCCTAGTACTTCTATTTTTTTTTTCTTTTCATAATTATTTAAAGAAAAGTAGTCATTTTTTTTCACTAACTAATCCTCCTAATCCTCTTCAGTCTACTTTAGTGTGGCACAAACATCATTTTCTACATGTGAGGGAAAAAAGCTGGGGAGAAATACATTATATGGAGCCAGACAAAATAAGGGAAGAGGATGAAGGCAAGACTCCTTCATCAATCTGCATTTTCAGGGTATATTAAAAAACACAGAATTTTATAAAATACTATGTCTATATAAAAATGACTATACACATTTATTTCCTTATGTGTTTCTCTTTTATTTTTCTCTTTCTTTTTGGTGCATTCCCCCATGCTCTCAGTCTTCTGGACAACTGACTTGATCAGTTCCATAGCCACAAAAAGTAAAAAGTGGTTGGCTTCATAAGATACTTCTGTGACCTTTGTACTGATGATTACTTACTGTTCCCAAAAGAAAACTCCCCAGGAGCCATCCTACAGCTTCAATGCCTGCTCTAATTTCACAGTGCAATATATCCTTGTACTTATAATCCCCTCACAGCTCATGTAACTCTACCAGGTATTCTTCATGTCTTAGGGCTCTAGGAAAAGCTGAAGGCTACCCTACAGTTTTCTCTAATGGTTTCTGGAGTTTTAGAATGCTTATTTTATCACACAATCACTTTCCAGATGACAAATCAAGTAAAGTATTTTGATAGCTGAACTGCTCTAATAATGGCAGTTGAATAGAATTTCTCTTAGTAGGAGCTATTGGGGAATATTCCACATGAGTTTTTTGATAAGACAAATTAGCAAACATCATTTTCAAGCCTTTACTACTGTGATTATAATTGTGATTCATGTTATTCAGGAGAGTAGATAAAACACTATGTCTTATGAGACATGAGTTAGAACATAGGTCTCTGCCGAAGCACCTTTAGGTGACTTCTGACATGAATGTGGTTGCGCAAGTGGGCATTTTCCCCCTTCTCTTGGAAACCATACAAAAGCAGTAACGGAAATGACAATTTTAAAAAGAGTGCAAACAATATAATAAGCAATTTTTAAGTACATGTATGAGCTACCAAGAGCAGCTGAGACCTGAAAAAAAGTTGCATGGTAGGAAGTGAAAAAAGTGGCAAGTGTGTTCAATAATAGCAGATCTCAAAAGCAGCAGAAAATATGCTTTTTCTAAACAGAAAAAGTTATACTGCTTGTTTTCAAGGGTCTAAGAAATTAAGTAAGTAAGGAAGCCAGAAAAAACACTGCTGAACCTGGTTTGGGGCTAAACAAAGCATCATGAACAAGGATATGCTATATCTATAGGAAGCAGAAGAGAGAATCTTCGAGTTGTAGAGCTTGAAAGATTATCTTGGCCTCTACCTTCTAACCAAGAACTTCTTGCAAATATCTAGTCCAGGAAATTCAACTCATTATTGAATGAGTTTATTACTCAATAGTAAGTAATAAAGGATACTGGCATAGACTCATTACGAAGATACCCTAAGATGAACATGTGGAAGACAGCAGCAAAATGTGTCTACAGACTACAAAAAGGTGCCCATAAAGAAGACAAACACTTTTTAATTTTTTTTGGTAAAATGATAATTTCTCTGAAGGAGAAATGCAAAAAAGAAATGGATCAAGAAAGAAAAGAACATAGGAAAGATATGACAAGACAAAAGGAGGCGGAGATGAAACCTGAGATAGCAGATCTTGGGGAAGATGCTAAAAACAAAAACAAAATCATCAGAGAAATGAAGATAAATTGAAAGAAGCAAAAGTAACAATAGACAGTGAGGAAAATACAACGAGGGACAACACAGATCACCACTAGAACAAAACTGAACTGTCCTGAATATTTGAAGATTTACACACACACACACACACACACACACACACACAGAGCAAGAAAAACAATAAAGTGACATGTTAGTGGGTTAGGATGTGAAAAATAAGAAAGATTTTCATGTTTGTGCTAACAAGAATATCTGGGACAAAATAAAAATTATACTTTTTTAATGGAATTAACAATGAGGAGTCTTGGATGTAAGGAAGGCTTGATGGAATGAGTACTAGGGTGAAATGAATACATATATTTTTCCATAGATACGATCTCTCACTCTGTTGCCCAGGCTACAGTGCAATGGCACAATCATAGCTCATTGCAGGTTCGAACTCCTGGCCTCAAGTGTTCCTCCTGCCTCAGCCTCCTGAGAGGCTGGGACTACAGGCACCTGCCACTGTGGTGGGCTGAAATGGATTCTTTATAGCTAAGAAGAGAGCCATATTAACTTCCATTCTGAAGGTAGGTGAACTCAACCTAACAAAAGCTGTGGCCCAGCCTCAGCTCAACTCAAACCCCAGAAAGAGTCAGAATAAACAGCCTTTCCTCTTATAAGAAAAGGGCTTGTACTGTTTGGGAAATAAATAAAACAAAACAACACTGGTATTTTATACTTAATGTTGGGAATAGAATTTTTAAATATAAGGCATTCAATGAAGCCACAAAGTGTGATCCATAGTGAAGAGAAAACTTAATTGTGAAATATTGAACAGCTTCTCCTAAAGATCAGAAACAAGGTGATAATGTCTGCTCTCACCATTTCTGTTGTACTCCTAGCCCCTGAGATAAAGCAAGGAAAAGAAATTACATGTAAATGCATAAAGTTGGAAAGGAAGAGATTAAATTCTTGTCTTTGGAAGATAACATGATGGCATACATAGAAAATACAAAGGATTCTACAAACAAAACATACAAATAGCTAGAACAAATAATGATTTTAGGCAGTTCACAGACTACAAGTTCAATGTACAAAAGTTTACTTTATTTCTACACAATAGCAATGAATAACTAAACAATGAACATTTAAAAACAATACTGTTTACAAGAGCACAAAAACATGAAATATTTAAGACTGTATTTAATAAGTAATTATGTGTTTTCTACACTGTTAACAAAACATGTCTGAGAGAAAATTAAAAAGACCTAAAAAACAAAAAGGGAGATATGTGATATTCATTGATTGGAGGACTCAATGTGGTAAGATCTCGGTTCACCCCAAATTGGTATATAGATTCAGTTAAATACTAACCCAAACACAGCCCGCTGTTTGTGTGAAAAGTGGTACAAATGATTTGGGAAACTATAAGTTTCTCATAAATTTAACATACACTTACTGTATGACTCAGTAATTCCATTCCTAGGTATTTACCAAAGATTAATGAAAACACATGTCCACACACACACACACACACACACAAACCTTGTATAAAATATATTCACAGTAGCATTATAATAGACAACAACTGGAAACAACCCAAATGCCCATGAAAGGAAAATGGATAAAGAAATGGTGGCATATTCATACAACGGAATAAAGAAATTTAAGACTACTGATACATGCAATAACGTATGAATATAAAAAACATTGTATTGCATGAGAGAAGGCAGAAACAAAACAGAACATGTGCTCTGATTTATATGAAGTTCAAAGCAGGCAAAATAAACTATGGTAATAAAAATCAGAACAGTGGTTGCCTCAGTGTGGATGTGTGTATGGGACGGGGGTTTGGGGAAAGAGGGGTGGGCAGAGGGAAGGAGGGTTGGTTGAATCCAAGGCCCAGAGGGAACTTTTTGTGTGAAGGAAATATTCTATACTTTGTTTAGGATGGGGTAAATGGATTTATAAATTTGTCAAACTTGTTATACTGTACACACTTAAGATCTGTGCATTTTTGTATATAAGTTATACTTGAATAAAAATATTATAAAATGTGTGTGGCAGCCATGGAGATCTTTCACTCGGATACTGTTTCAAGAGTGAACCTGCCAGGAGGTGTGCAGTTAGCTACAGCCTCAAGCTGTGGTACCTTCAGGATGGTCTGCAGCATTGGTGGCAAGGATGAGTTCTCTCCTGCAACTCCAGCCAGTTACTTAGTGTGGCAGGGGTATTAAAGCCTGGCCCTTTCTGCTCGATGTGAGACTTCTCTAATGTACAGTCTTTGTTCTGGAGCTCCCTGTAGGAGCTCAAAAGAAAAGATTTATAAATTAAAGTACATCAAAAATAAAAACTTCTGGATGGATAAGTCAAAATGTATACAACAAACTGGGAAAGAATATTTGTAAATCACATTACAGACAAAAAAGGTCTAATTTAACTAATGTATAAAGTGATGCTAGAAATCAATGAGGAGATTAATAACCCAATAGAAAAGTGGGCATAAAATATGAATCATGTGTTTAAGGATGTTAATGGACAGTTTTACAGAGAAGGACATACAAGTAGGTTAAAAGCTTAAGAAAACATGTTCAATATCACTTATACTAAGAAAAAAGCTAAATAAAGCTCTGCTAAGGAACCATTTTCATCCACTAGATTGGCAAAAATCCAAAAGCATGATTATACTCTGTTGGTGGGTCTGTGGGGGGTCAGGCACCCTCAATGCATTGCCTGTGAGATGACAAATCACTACAACTGTGGAAAGCAAGATCTGTAAAATTACAAATGCATTTACTCTCTGAACTAGATATTCCACTTCTGGAAATTTATCTTACAGAAATATTTACACAATGAGAAATGATGTATAAATGTTATAATTGCAAAAATATTAGAAATAGCAAAAAATTAGGGAAAAGCCCTATGGAGCAGTTAAAAATATTATGTATAAATAGATGGATGTGAATGTACTGCCTATAGAAAAAATCTTAAGGAAGGAAGGATCCACTGAAAGAAGGGCTGAAGGATGGAAGGAAAGAAGGAGGGAGAAAGGGAGGGCGGGAGGAGATGGAGTGAGAGGGAAGGAAGGAGGGGAGGGAGGGGAGGGAGGGAGGGAAGGAAGAAAGAAAAGTAAAAACAGACAAAAGGAAAAAGAGAAAGAGAGTTTGAGAGCAAATGAGCAAGGACTCTTACTATGGTATTCACAGACGTAATAGATGTACTAAGAATTGATCTGGAAGTACTCTCTAATAAATCTGTAGATGCTCGTTTATACACGAACACACAGAACGTGCTCACAAATGGAGGAGCATATTTATACTCCTTGCCTAAGAATATAATATAAGATACTCTGATGGTAGTAGCAAGCTATGAACTGTATAAAATATTCTAGTAATTTACTTGTAATCCAGGTAAAAGTCAAGTTGTCTTTGGTTTTAATTCCCCAAAATTTATTCAATGAACATGCAATGTTTGAATAGTTTAAATTTTGAATTTCTACTTGTATTAGGCTTTACATATAATAAGCAATTTCCAGGTGGAAAAAAGACACGAACTAAAGCTCTCATGTAAACCAGAAAGGATACAACCAAAAAGTTTATCACGTAAGGATACCCGCAATGGATTTATTTTTCTCAAAGTCCAATCTGATTTAAGAATTTCTTAGGAATATTATGGAATTGGCTGAGATTATTACGTACATTCAAGACATAGGAATGAAAATCAACACAGAAAAACCATCGGTATATCCAAAATAACATTGGAATCACTTGGGATACTTTTGAGATAATTTCTAATGTACTATGCAAGGAAAATGTTTCTAACTATACAAGGTACTATAAAATAGTACCTCTTTTTATCTCTTGTAGGGTGATGGTTTAAATAAATAATAACTAACTAACTAACTAAATAAATAAATAAATAAGTTGTTATTCAATCCTTCTCATGTCAAAGGAATTCAGTGAGACAAACATAATTCAGAAGAGGAAATATTCATTTTGGCAGCATGAAGAGACATTCCAAATATAGAGACTTTAAAGGCAATTGACCAACTTAAGGATAAAGAGAGATAGAGGAAATTTCCCCTGAAAACAAATATGTGAACATACGAGTTGTTCAGTAGTTAATTTAATTTTGTAAAGCTATGTGGACGAGCCAAAAGTACTAATTTATTTAGTTTATTTCTAGATCCAGCTATCTCTTTACAAAATTATTTTCTTTAACGACCAAAATCTATGTTCTAAGAAACATTATAACATCTGGTTTAAATAGTTAAGCATTATAATTTCCAAAGTAATTCAAATCCATTCTCTAGCACTCATCTCAGTTGTAACTATATACATTTATTTCTGTAATTATGTGATTAATACCTTTCTCATTCTACCATGAGATTCCACGAGAGCAAGGACATTGTTGGCTGGTTGGTTTTTATTATTGTATCCTCAGCATCTAGCACAGTGCATGGCACATAGTAGGTACTCAATAATTCATATGAATGAACAAATGAAGAATAGAAGATGTAATATCGATGTGACTCCTCGTGAAGGACTACAATTGAATTTATTTCTTGTAGATGGAAGTCTCTCTGGTGGCAGAGAGATGCTGTGCTCATTGATTGATTGACTCATTCATTCAACAAATATTTATTTACATGGCAGACACTATGCTAAGCATGGGATAAACAGTGATAAGGACAATAGACATGGTTCCTGCCCTCAAGTAGTTCAAAGTCTGGTAGATACCTGCTTAAGAACTTATCAATTCTCTATTTCTAATATTTTATGTACAACTGTAATTGTACATATGTAATGGTGCTATATAGAGGGCTCTGATAGGCTATTTTCTTATTTGATTCTCACAGCACAGATGTTGTGCCCAACTTACAGATAAAGAAACATAAAAATGTTATACTTTGTATTATATTTCATTTATGAAATATTTATTGGGTTCCCTCTATGTGTCAGGAATTATTCTAGGAGTTGGATACACAGGAATGAATAAAACAGAGAAGGGCTCTTCTAGTGGGGGTTGGCAAATATAAACAAGTAAACACAAAAAGGTAAATTTTAATAGTGGTAAGTATTACAGAAGAAATAAATAGAGTGATGCAATTAAAGAGTGGCTATAGAGAGGGAATTCAGGGAAGGACTCTCTTGAGGTAGTGACATTGAAGCTGAGAAGTGAAGAGTTGGACAGAACCAGGCATTTGAAGAGTCATGGGAAAGTCTTCAGAGGGAGCATCAAGTCCAAGAATGAGGAGGATGTGAGCTTGACATATTCAAGGAAGGAAAGAAGGCTGATGTTACTGGGGCAATGTGTTACATGGTATGAGATAAGATTCAGGAAGCCAGATTATGTGGGGCTTTAGAAGCTGTGGATGCTGTTCTGCATGCAACAAGAACTGAATGGAGAATTCCCACACTTACTTAGCATGGGTACACACAGATGAGGATTGTTTGGCATTAAGTATAAAATAAACTAATTGTGCTTACACTTAATTTTAAAAACAACATAGACTCAATAGAGAAATAGCAAGTGATTATCTTACAATCACTTAGGGAGTTTCTTTAGGCCAATGAATCACTTTGGGGACACTGAAGTTGGTCCTTTAGAAGTGTGTGTTTAAGGGGTGGAAGGTGGTAATGACCAAGAGACATTGAGGGTATCATTCCTTAGGAAAATTTTGTCCCTTGTCAGGGGCAAAATGATATAATCAGAACTTCTGGGTTTGAAGGGTTTCAAAAGCAAAACACTCCCAGATCTTTAGGGAGGGGAAAAGAGAGTGATTCTGGGTCTTTAGTCTTTAATGTGGTAAAGAATGAAAACAGACCTATGTGACCTTGAGAACCAAATGTGGGGCAACTTCAGTAGGGTTTGTCCCCTGGTGAGTGAGTTCATATTTCCTTCATGACCTGCGTGGCCTAAACAGGGATGTGTGTGTCACCAGTGGACACGCACTGTTCGACAAACCGTAGGATCAACTTTCAACAGCAACACCATGTAGCAGAAAGAAGTCATGGTGGAACCAGCTCACTCTCTCTACTTGAGTGCAGAATGAACCTCATTTCTACTGGGAGAATTCAGGGAAAGGTGGAGCTCAAAGGGAGATTTGGATCTTACTTCTAAAATGGCAGGTATGAGCTTATGCAATTAATTGGGAAAATAAAAAAGAAGTGACTTTTTGTGTACCCCAAGTTTGTGGAGCAGTTTGCAAGTGCTGCCTATGCCGTTGGTCTTAAGAATTTTGGCTTGTCTGTGGGATGAAAACTATATTTGTGGCACACAAATTTACATGAATTGAGATTCAGCAGCTCATTCAGGGTTGCAAAATCAAGCTGGCACCAGAGTCTGTGCTCTTATCCAGTAGTATCTCTTTTGTCTGTCCATTAATTTAAAAAAAATTGTTGTCTTTATTTGGCGTACAGTTTTTATTGAATTTTGGTTTCTGGTTAGTATATTTTATTTCAGTCATTTTCACCAATGCTCAAATAGTGACTAATGAGTTGTTTTAATAACTTATGTTCTATATGTTGAATGAATAAACATTTGCAGCTGTTATTTCTTTCTGGGCCAGTGCCTTTGGGTGTCCAGGGCTGCTTTACTTGAGAACCCTCAATAAAGACTCTCTATTTTAGCCACTGAATTTTTTCTGCCAAGACCCTGTTCTCTTTTCCTAATGGCACCTTGTTTTGCTCTTTTCATATTAACTCTCCTTGTGTGTAGTCCTGACATGATGAAAATCAGGCTGTTGTTCATATCTGAGCAGTGGGCTTAAACCTTCCTGTCACTGAAACTCATCTAACATGGGATCCTGAACTCCTTTGTGATGTTTTTCGTTGTCTTATTATTCAGGATTCCACATATTTTCCCCTCAATTAGATTGTAAATTCCCTGAAATCAGGGACTGAGGCAGTATAACAAAGTATTCAGAATCATTGATTCTATAGCTGGATTGCCTTGGGTGAATGTCTGCTCTGTCCCTATTTCCTCATGGGCATAGAACTCAACTTCTCCAAGTAGTTTCCTCTTCTGCTTAAAAATACTCTAAAATAAATACCTGCTTTTATTTTTCAGTAATAATGACCATCATTTTACATAGTACATTAGCACAATTTATTAGATTTAATCTTGATGATATTTTATTAAATATATGTTGTATCCACACTGTATAGATGAAGATCCTTTTGCTGAAAGAAGCCAAGTGCTTACATGAGATGATCTGGTAAGAGGTGGAGCCAAGGCATGAACCTAAAGTCATTCGCCCATACCACAGTACTTGGCATACTGCAGATACTAAATTAGGTGATTTATGTGTTGTCCCTTGCTTGAAATCTTTTCCTATTTGGGGTTTCTTATGTGTAGACAGGTGTTAATTTCTTTGAGTTTGTCCTTGGTTTATATCCCTGCAAACTCCCCTCTTTCTACCTCAAGGATTTTAAGAATGGGAGAGGTGAATTATGTATCAGCTACCATTTCACTATGTCTAATCAAACTCTGAATCTAATTTGAAATTTCCTGCTTGACTTGCAAAGTGAGTCTCTGTTCATTCATTTTGTACTTTCCAACCTCATCTTCTCTTGATCATCTCTCTGTGACTGTGTAGCTGAGTCACTCTTTCCTGTTCACCGCTCCATTGCTTACTTTCTCTCTTCCCCTCAAGCCATTACATCTGTCCTTCCTCACAAAATATGTTTCTTGTTGGTTGAATCTGTTTTTAATTCAAGTCTTCAATCATCCTTCATTGCCTGGAGTACTTACAGCTTGTCTAAAAGCCCATTTGTAATTTTACCCCTTTACTTTAGATTTCGTCTTCTCTTTCCTTTTAGGAATCTTTTCTGTTGACTTTCTTATAGTATTATCTCTTTATCTATATTACTTATTCAAACTTTACTATTTTTCTATGTTAAATATTACAGAATGAATTGAAGTTTATCTATTAATAACCACATATATATTTGTTAATTAGACTTCACTCTATAAGTTACATGTGAATAGTAAAAAAAACATTGTTCTGCCTTTTTTATCAATCTAAATTTAGAAACTAGGATCTTTTTATGTTTTAATGATGATGGAATTGCAAGAGTAGGTAAATTGAGTAAGAAAGAAGTTTCTGTGGAAACTCTGGTAGATGTCAATCCTACATCAAGGCAAACAGATTTTGGTATAAATGAGTAGTTCAGTGTCTGTAAAAGATTTGAGCATCTCTGTGTGTTGATGTAAGAAGCTCATCGTAGTGCTTATACAATACTGCTTATTCTTGCACTCTGATTACTTTTTCTCATAGCAGCATACACAGTGGCTGTTATGACCCAAAGTGATTCAAGCTCTTGGGCTGAAGGGTTTTCCTTTCAGATCTAGAGCCTAAAGAGCAAAACTCAATACTTTCACATTTGAAACTAAATGTCTTTCTCATGCTCATAAATTGTAATAGCTCAATAAGGTCTTAACATACCTGGAGTTTGGGTCCCTATACAATAATTGCCTTCTTCTTTATTCTCTTACTCCTTCCTCCCAGTCAAAGGTATCTGAAATTTCATGCCAGTTCTTGCTATGAGACAAATTCTAGCCCTGGGCTAAACATACAGAGGGTCTCAGACTCACTGAATCTTTAGCTCAATCATGAACCCCATCTTTACTATTGATTACCCATGCCTATTGGTCAAAGGCTTCTACTGGGAATCTGAGCCTGTGCTGCTAGGTTTGTTGGCTGGAGTTTCTGACCTTCTGTTGCCCACAATCTCTCCTCTTTGGTCTCTGTCTTCTAGCATGGCTTCAATTCCTCCCAGATGTCTTATCTACCTGATTTCTAATCAGAGTCCAAGGTACTTGCCAGTTCTATCCTGCCTTTGTTAATTTCTTGACTTGGATCTTTGCTTGCTTAGGTCTTCTTTAGTCACAGCCTTAACATTTACTCTCTCATAGCCAAATTCCTTGTTCTGCCTCTCTAGCCTCCATCCTTGTTTCTTTCAGTCTACATTCTGGTGAAACATCCTGGTCAGTCATTATATAACTTGAACATTATGTATAAGGGGGGGATATATTGTCTTTCTTAATGCATAGCCTTTGTAATTTAATCAGATATAACACTGAGTAGTATATCAAGAGAATGATGCATGTCCACACCTCAACACACTTGTTAAATGCATTAATACATTAAATTATCTACAGTTATAAAAGGGTAACATAACTATTAAAATTTCCATTCAATCAATGAATCTGAATAGTTTAAATAGTAATATATTATTACATCAGGCTTTCAGCAGATCTTGATGAAGCTGATTTATTTTTAGTTATAAAGGGCAAGCTATAATAATTTCCAGTAGAATAATGAAGCAGTTGTTCCTCTTTAAATATAAAAATAAATAAATAAATAAATATAAAAGTGCAATACTGTGGCAGAGACCCATCTTATTTACATGCATGTGAATAAATCAGCACAGGAAAAATACAAAAAAATTTAATAAATATTCATTAAACAAATAAATAAATGGTTCAACTAACCATACTATTCGTTTTTCATAACATGTTTTTGGACCTAATTATTTTATTTATACATATATATCTTGTTTCTTTTCTCAAAGATTATGATGGAGCTAAATTATTGGTCA
Organism: Daubentonia madagascariensis; assembly: GCA_023783475.1. Classification (NCBI taxonomy): domain Eukaryota; kingdom Metazoa; phylum Chordata; class Mammalia; order Primates; family Daubentoniidae; genus Daubentonia; species Daubentonia madagascariensis. The sequence goes on along the minus strand of JAKFHU010001244.1, from coordinate 23,930,556 downwards.
ATTGATAACAAAGGGATTTTAAAACTCATATCTGATTAGAATGTCATGTGCAGAGTATAACTTCCCTGAACAGGTCAAAGGAAGTTTTTTCAACAAATATGTTTGCTGCTTTTTCTGTAGCTAGCAGTAGTAACTTCAATATCAGATATAAATGTCACCTTATTGTCATTGCCATTATAAAGCTTGTAAATAATGTGCAAAAAATATATTGAAACTTTTAATAGGACATATTATACATGCTAGAAAGGGATCTTAGTATTTGGCACTCATGTCCAAGGATGTTAGCTGGTACAATACCATGGATCAAATGTGGCAATGTCCTGTTGCCAGTAACAGAAACCCGAAATAACAATGATTTAAATGAGGGAGTAGTTTATTTACATCTTGAGTAAAATTCCAAAATGGGCAGTGCAATGCCAGTAGGGGAGATCTGTTCCACAAAGTCCTTGGGAACCAGATTCATTCTCTCCCATTGTACTGAATGCAATGCACAGATTTCCATTCCCAGGGTCTTCTCATGGTCCAAGTTTGCTGCTCCATGCACATTCTACTAAGCAAGAAGGGAAAATGGACCAAAAAAGGAGCAAAAAGTGTGGGCCAGCTATTTTTAAAGAAAGGTTTTGTTTACAAGTTCTTGCTAGAATTCAGTCATATGCCACATGAAGATACAATGGAGGCTAGAAAAGGTAGTTCTTACTCTGGGCATCCATGATTCTAACTAAACACTCAGGAGGTTTTTAATTATGAAAGAAGAGAAGGACTACTGGGGGCAATGAGGAGTCTGTACCATCATATGTGAGTTACTTTAGGTTAAAGATGCTCTGAAAATAAAATTTGAAATACTTTAATTAGTCATTGGAGAATACCTGAAGGTAGTCATTGCAATTTTTTTATATAAACATCAATCTTGTGTGTACTAACCCTTCCCTGAGGATTAGTTATGTATATGTTTACATCTTATAATATAACATGTATCTTGTCAACTTAACAAATTAAAAATACTTGAAATAAGGCACAGAAACATAAGAAAATAGTAAAAATAAAACATTAGCCATATGTTCTAATTGTTTATTTACCAAACCAGGTCAGGTATAAAGAACATGAATTATTCAAAATTATCTGAAATTAAAATAAAGCTCCTCAGTAAAATAGCATTTCAGTAATTTTATATTCCTATATCATTGCTTTGAGTATGAAGAAAAGAACAGAGCACTTGGTTGAAACAAATGAGATGAACTAGAAATCTTGACAAGCATCATTTAACAGAAGGTGGGGGCTGGTTGGGCTAATATCAAAGAGAATCAGGAAGACATATATGTGTTGCAGAAAAAAACTTTGTGATAAATACTAAATGTAACAATGTTAGCTTTAGCATTTCTTTGGCATTTTTCTATTGTGAATGAACAAATTTTTAAAATGAGGAGGAATTGTCTGGAAACATATTTCATGTAAGTTTAAAGAAAATATTAATTCAAGAATATTCCAACTTTTGTGATCTCTTAATTTGTTATTTGTATCACTTGTTTTCCACAATTTTCTCCTTTCTTTGCACTTGCCTTTGCAAGATATGAAAAATATACTAGTCTTTCCCCCACCCTGGAAACACTTTATTCAATGTATACTTTGTGAAAAGGAGCTTTAGTGTTTTAACGCTTGAAAAAATTGAATTCTCTAAGGTTACTTTTGAACAGATGTTATTTATTAAAGAGTTATATTTCCTCATTAATCTCAGCATTTTTCTCATCTGTCCTGATATGAAATTGTAACCAAAATAAAACTGTAGGGACAGTTTGAGGCATCTACTGCCCACTCCCTTCCTTTCTTTGCTTCTGAAAGCCACTGTGTTTCAGAATAAGGGGGGATGATAATACAATACAAAGAGGTCTTTTTAGTCTCTTCTTCAACCATAGCCAGGAATTTAAAATAATGTTGATATATATCTTGTAGCATGCAAGTATTCTCTGTTGGCCATTAGCATTCTGTGCAATAAAATTAGGCTTCCCCCCAAACTATCCTTTTCTTTTTCTAGTTAGAAGTTTAAATGAGTTGGAAGTTATTCACCCTTCTTCTTTCCTTTGGCTTGCCAGGGTGGTGGGATGCAGAGATCCAAGAGCTGTGGGGATGCTGACAGTGCCAAGAGAATGCATTCCCTTTATGTTTTAGTGGGAAGAAGCCTCCAAATATAAAATGGGGGGATTTGTAGAAGAGTGAAAAGTGGGGATGGGTTCAGGTTTTGTGAGGCCTGGAATTTAGTTAACATAGGAGAAAGGAGGTGATTCTTTAACAATAAGAATACAAAATATCTTTACAAGCTTAAAAAAATGATGTCACTTTCTGGGGTCTTGGAGGTGGCCTGTGCAAGTGAGGGCCCTGAAGCTTTTAGCATCACAGAAATTCCCCCTCTGGTCCACAGTGTTCAGAGGTATTTCATGGGGGGTTTGCCTTTGATTTGTGTTATACTTCACTTGGTCCTCCCTTTTGACTTACTAGACTCTTGGGCCAGGCGTTGGATTTGTTACATGACAGCTGGGCAGTGCAGTCCAGCTTCTGACTATTCCCGTAGAGCCTATTTCAGCCCACGTGCGGGGGAACCTAGAGGCTGGCCTTTTGTTTTCTCTCTAACAAGAGAGAGGTCTTTTTTTTCAAAGGGGAATGATTAATTAAGAACTTTCCCCTTGTAGAGAACATGTTAGATGCTGGCTATTCATCCTATACATATTGATTGTGCACTGTAAACAAAATATTTCAAGTAGAAATAGAAATGCCATGAAATCTAATGACTATAACCTGATAAATTCTGCGAACTCCTCACGAGCTAAATTAGGAAACAGAAAGTTGGGTGAGTTTGTGTATGTGAATAGAAATGAAAGTTTCATCAGTTCAGCAGGAAAGTATTATTACTTCAAAAATAAAGAATTTCTTGACACTTTATTTTTATAGCTTATTAAAATACAGAGCTTAATGATAGAACAATGAGATTCATTTTTAACTAAACACACTCATAATTATATTTTGAAATAAATCTGTTTCCCTTTTAAAATTGAGTCATTTTTGGAAGCTTATTCATTTATCCTAACATTCTTGAAATACTTGTTTTGGAATTTCCTGCAGAATTTGTTTTATACATACATACATACATGTATACACACATTCATATACATATATGCACACACATATACAAATTTGTATGTGTATATATGTATGTTTTGTCCTTTGCAAGGCCTATAAGAATATGCACACACACACATACGCATACACTCATGTACAAAGTTTTGTACCATGCATGACCTATATGCATAAAATTACAAAATCCACTATTGTGTTTGTATTTATATATGTGTGAGAATAAAATGGTAAAGTAAATAAAGGGAAATAACATACACATGGATATTGGACATTCTAAATATTGTAAGGATGTCATTTCATTCTATGTCAATAGATAATTAAACATAATTCCAAGATTTGTTTTTGGACCATTTTACTTTAGAATTTGAAAATATAAAAAGGGATTTTATAGTGCATTTTTTTGAAAAAATCATGAGAAATAACTAGGACATTTTTCAAAAACCAAGGAATTTATCCTATCATTAACATATATTTTAATATACAATAAAACCAACAATATATCAACACATATTATGTAATTAAGTTAGTAGTATACTCGTATCAGGCTGGTACAATGGAAAATAAGCCAAAATATCTATAATAGTTAGTGTATGGATACAGTGGCATGTAAAGTCATTGGGCAAGGTAACATAATGATAAAAACATTTACTGGGTACTCACTATGTACTAGGTGCTGCTATAATCACTTGACGTATTATTTAAGCCTCACAATAACCTTACGAGGTTGCATTAGTCCTATTTTATAGATGTGGAAACTAAGACATAGAGAAATTAAGTAAGTTGACAAAGATCATATAGGTGGTAGGTAAAACAGGCAGGTTTTGAACCTAGGCAGTCTGGCTCTCAAGTCAAGCTCTTAACCACCACGTATTATTGTTCACACGTTCCCTTGCCAATTTTGGATACTGATTATTTTGAAACATTACTAGTATAATGGGCACAATTGTTTAAATAATTTTTTTATTTTTAAAATTGTATTCTTTAATTACTGAGATTGAACTTTTAAAATGTTATATATTTCATGTTTCTTTTTTGATGCATTGTCTGTTCACACTGATATATTCAAATTTTTCTTATTGATTTGTAAGAATTCTTCATATAGTAAGGATATTAATTCTTTATCTATCATATATATGGCTCAGCCAAACTGGACTTCATTTATTTTCCCCAAATGGCATATTCTATCTTACCCCTGGTTCATCTATGATACCATTTTCGCTCTTCCTGAAACACATTTTTCCCGTGTAACCTCTACTTTTCGGGGTCTCTGGTGAAACATCTCTCAGTAAAGCACTGCCTGAACCCTGGGACTTAGAGCTCACTCTTCTAGGCAAATAAAACATCCTGCATTTCCCCTCTCGCAAACACTAGTCATACCTATATTTATTAGTCCAAAATCCATCCTTCTTAATAGAAGGTAAATTATCTGAGTATAAGCATTTTGTTAATCTTGTATACCTCTAGGACTAAGGCAGCACTTTACACTCAATAATTGGGGAGTAATATAAACAGCCATTTGGCAAAGTGTATCAAAATCCCAACCTTTAACTCAGCAACTTCAGTTTCATAAATATTTTAAAAAGAAGTAATTGGACAAGTGTACAAAGATTTATTTATGAAATGGCTTGTTGCATCATAGTGATAATAATAAAAGAAAATATGAACCGCACAAATTTCTAACAAGAAGGAATTGATTAAATAAGTTGTGGTAAAACCAACAGTGGAATTCTATGCAGTCACTAAAATTAATTTGTAAATATATGTAGCTATTAATATATAAAAAATTCATAACATATTTTTAAATAAAAAATCAATTATACTAATAGTAACAATAACTGCTTATACTTAAATAACATTTACTTTTTGTTACAAAAGAGTATATGTTGCTTAATAATATGTTTATAACTGTATACCTACATCAAAAAATGTCTGGAGAGAGGTATACTAAATTATTCCAAGTAGGTAATTTTTGACTAGGATGATGGATAATTTTCTTTTTTGCTTATTTACTTCCTAAAGTAACTATGTACAATCAACATGGTTTGTATAATATCAGATGGATTTAATTTTTTAAAAGAGCTGGAAATTATCTGGGGCTAAGTCTGATGAACAGGTGGATAATGCTACATTGTGTATAATTATACAACAGTAAAGTCGACTTTATTGGGGACTTATAAAGAGGTTCTGAGGACATGTCCAAGAGTGGAGTTCCAAAAATATATTGAGCAAGAGCTGTATAGTTGTAATGAGTATATTCCTCCCCAGAGGACTACTTTAAAAGACAGCATTTACTTGAATACATTTTGCTATGTTTGGTAAAAAAGATTCATTTTTTTGGCTGGGCACAGTGGCTCATGCCTGTAATCCTAGCAATTTGGTAGGCTGAGGCGAGAGGATTGCTTGAGGCCAGGAGTTTGAGACCAGCCTGGGCACCATAGACAGATCCCATCTCTACAAAAAATAATTTCAAAAATTAGCCAGGTGTGGTGGCATGCACCTGTAGTCCCAGATACTCAGGAGGCTGAGGTGGGAGGTTCGCTTGAGCCCAGGAGTTGGCGGTTACAGCAAGCTATGATCACACCACTGCACTCCACCCTGTCTCTTAAAAAAATTCATTTTTAAAGTAATGCCTTTATATATGTAGCAACAGGTGTATTATATTATACTGACACACTAAAATCTATCAAAGCTGCAAAGCACATGAGGTAGGGTGAATGATGGCTCCCAAATATATCAGGTCCTAATCCCTGGAACCTGTAGATATTACCTTACATGGAAAAAGAATCTTTGCAGATGTGATTAAATCAAAGCTCCTGAAATGGGAAGATCAATCTAGATTACTTTGGTGGGCCCTAAATACAATCACAAGTGTCATTACAAGAGAGAGTCGGAGACAGGTTTGACACAGAAGACAAGAAGGCAGCGTGACCGTGGAGGCAAAGATTGTAGTGACCGGACCACAAGTCAAAGAACGTAGACAGCTATCGGAAACTGGAAAAGAAAGGGGACCCAAAAGGGAGTACGGCCTTGCAAAAAACCTTGATTTCAGACTTCTGGCCTCCAGGATTGTAAAAGAATAAATTTTAGTTGTTTAAACCACAAAGTTTGTGGTAGTTTGTTAAAGCAGCCACAACAAACTAATAGAGCACAAGTTAGATATTCTTGATCATTGGTATCTGGTTTATTTTTATACTTTTAAATATTTCAATGAAATAAGAAACAAAGCTAGAGCATGTTTTTTAAAAAGTACACTAATGCTACTAGTTCATTAGTATATACTTTTTAAAATTGAGATATAATTCACACGCCATAAAATCCACTCATTTAAAATGTGTGATTCAGAGGTTTTAAGTGTATTTGCAAAGTTGTACAATAATCATCACTATCTAATTCCAGAACATTTTCACCATCGTCCTGTAAATCCCTGTACCCATTAGTTGTTACTTTCCATTCTCACCTTGTTCCAGCCCCTGGCAACTAATCTACTTTCTGTCTCTACGGATTTGCCTTTTCTTTGTATTTCATGTAAATAGAATCATACAACATGTGGCCTTTTGTGTCTGGCTTCTTTCACTCAGTATGATGTTTTCAAGATTCATCCATGTTGCAGCATGTTTCAGTGCTTCGTTCCTTTTTATGGATATATAATATTCTATTATATGAATATACCATATTTTGTTTATCCATTCATCAGTTGATGGACATTTGGATTGTTTTCACTATTTGATTATTGGGAATAATGCTGATATAAACATTCATTTATAAGTTTTTGAGTGGACATATGCTTTCAACTCATTTGAGTATATACCTAGAAGTGGAATTGCTTGGTCATATGGGAACTATATTTAACTTTTTGAGGAAACACCAAACTGTTTTCCCAAGTGGCTGCACCATTTTATATTCCCACCATCAACACATGAGGTTCAATTTCTCCACATGCTCCTTAACACTTACTATTGTCTGTCTTTTTGGTGATAGCCATCTTAGTGAGTATGCAGTGGCATCTCGTGGTTTTGATTTGCATTTCACTCATGATTAATGACATTGGCCATGTTTTTGTGCACTTATTGGCCATTTGTATATCTTCTTTGGTGAAATGTTTATTCCATTTTGGAGGATGATTTGTCTTTTTATTTTTGAGTTATAAGAGTTCTTTATGTTCTAGGTACAAATCTCTTATCAAATATATGATTTACTAATATTTTCTCTCATTCTGTGGATTGTCTATTTACCTTTTTGATAGTGTCTGCCCTTTGAGGCACAAAAGTATAATTTATAATATAATTATATAATTTATTTTTTCTTTTGTTGCTTATGCTTTTGGTGTCATATCTAAGAATCCAAGGCCTAGTCTAAGGTCACAAAGATTTACACTTAGGTTTTTCCTTTTAAGATTTTATAGTGTTTACATTCTATTGTTTGAAGCATTTTGAGTAAATTTTTAAATATGGTATGGGGTAGCGGCCTAACTTTATTCTTTTACATGTGGATATCCAGTTGTTCCAGCATGATTTTTTGACAAGACTATTCTTTCCCGATTGAGTTTTCTTGGGACACTTGCAAAAATCAGTGGATGATTTATTTCTGGAATCTCATTTTGATTTCATTGATATACATGTCTATCCTTATACCAGTACCACACTGTCTTGATTACAGTAGATTTGTAGTAAGTTTTAAAATCAAGAAGTGAGAATTCTCTGACTTTGTTCTTTTCTCAGATCGTTTTGGATATCCAGAGTCCCTCGCATTTCTATATAAATTTTAGAATCGGCTTGTCCATTTCTTCAAAAGAACCAGTTGAGATTTTACTGAGGATTGTACTGAATGAATCTGTAGATCAATTTGGGGAGTATTCATCTTAACAACATAAAGTTTTCCAATCCATAAACAAAGAATGTCTGCCATTTATTTAGGTCTTTAATTTATCTCAATAGTGTTTTCAGTATACAAGTCTTGCACTTTTAATAAAGTTTATTCCTAAGTATTTTATTATTTTTCATATCATTGTATTTTTATACTACTGTAATTGAAATTTTTTTTAGTATATACATTTTGAATTATTTAATGAACAGTTTTAATAGGTTTTGTTGATTTATTCAGCCTCTTACCTAATATTTCAATTATCATTATTCTGTGCAGAAAGATGTCATCACAACTTCAAACAAGACAATTTTATGTGAAAAGCCAACCAGTCTATTTTGGCATTACTCTCTTGCTACTTACATGCCAACCTCATACTCTAACTGAATGTTTTCCAAACTTCATAATCTTCCTTTTTACCTTTATGATTCTTGTCATATATATATACATATATGCCCTTTAATATATTTTTAAAAATGTAATCACTTTTAAACTTACATAAGTTTATCTAAAAGGAAATGTTATATCATAGATTTAAGAAGCTAATACAGTAATATCTTCTACTATGCATTACAATAAATATATAACTATTAAAGTTAAAAATGTCATTCATGTGCTACCTAAAATTATTTTTAGGTAATCATAAGTTTACCACCTTTTAGGAAGCTCTGCTATAACCAGCTTCATTAACTGGATAAATGGAAATTTTCCTAAAATTTATTTCATAGCGACCAGATTATCCCTTAGTGATGTGAAGCACAGAATTACACTCACTATCAGAACACCTATGTGAAAGACAGGAATAATTCCTCCAGTTCTGGATTGTGTCTTCTAGAAAATATCTAAGGGATACATATGAGTTAGTGATACTCTTACGAATAAAATCTGCTCTCATTCAATGCTGCATGGATTACTTCATGCTGCTATCTGATAAATATGAATAATTTCCTCCTAGAGGGTAGGGACTGTGTCTATTTAACTTGCCTCATACAGCATGCAGCATAACATTATGTTCATTTGGGCACTTAATAAATGCAAGTGGATGATATAATGCATTTGTTAATCACCAATCATCCTGAAAAATAATGATGTACCCACAGCTGATGGGTCCACCCCAGAGTTTTTTTTATTGAGGGTTGAACATTATTGAGAGGCCTCCACTTAAAAGGAAACAAAGTAGAAAATTGTTCAGCTTTTCAACAAAAAGAGGGAGCTTTTGTCCTTGATAATTAAATTTCTTTCAAAGCTAAGAATTACCTGAATGTTTATTTTACTTGGAGAATAACAATATTTATTTAAATAATGATTTAAAGAATTTCATCTAGAAAAGAAAGCACTTCTTGTCTGTATTTCTAAACAATCTTTCAATAAAAATCAGGCCACAGGATCCTTAGCAAGAAGAAATAGTTGAGGGTTAAGTGGTAGGGAAATAGAGACCCTTGGCTTATCTCTTGACACTACAAGTTTGAAACATTTAGAGAAATGCCAAAGCGAGCCTCATTCCAATGCCCTCTCCATCTCCATGACACTCCTGCCTAAAATCTGGGTCCAGCTTCTGTGGGGCTAGGGACAATCTCCAAGAGTGGAAAGGACCTTTCTTAAAGTTACTGCCATGGTCTAGTAATGCAAGAGCTAAAAGAGGAATTGTATTACAACTAGGAAGTGCTAGAGAGACACAAGTCATGTAATTTGATGTTGAAGATAAAATTTCCTAGATGTAGCACTTCAGAAAAAAAGAGTCAGTGCAGCCAAGGAAGGTGTTTGTCAGGGGTGAGGTGGGGTGGTATTGTTCAACAAGCACACAAGAGTATTTAAGGAGCCTTATAATCTAAAATAGGCTGTGAATTAAATTATAGACTGGCACCATACTACTATAGGCCCGAAAGATATATCCAAAATAAATTTTAGTGTGGTTACTTACTTTACTTTCGAATATTGTTAAAGAAACTGTGAAGAGCCTTTTAACTAGGAGTAAACAGTTAATTGTACTCTGTTATAAACTGCATCTTTCCTGCCTATAAAATGTATGTTCCTGTATTTCTTGGCTGAAGAGTTGCTAGCTTGATTAAAAAAATGATATGGCATCTATCTGACTAGTAATCTAAATAGAAATTCCTGTCCAAAGGTGACAGGAAACTCTTTGATCAAATGTCCAGACTAAAGGTAATGTAATTATTTGTCTTCCTGTTGAAAATGCCCTTCATAATTCAAGATATTTAGATACTTAAATGGGGTGTTTGAGATTAATGAAATAGATGGTATTACAAAATCCTTAAATTAAACATCTATAAGGCTATAAGTTTGATTTTTTTTTCTCTTTAAAGACAGAGAAGTTTGATTGTAGTATCAAAACATTAAATCAGGAGGAGGACGAGTAGTTTGTAAGAGTAACACTAAAACTGGACCTATATTTCCTTTCCTAGATTTTTTTTTTTTAGAATAGCAAGCACATCAAATAAGACAGATGAAGCAGAGAGTTTTGTTGTTGAAGCAACAGAAAATTGAGGTGGATGGCTAAAAATCTCCCAGGTCCGAGACCTGTTGGTAATGGGAGAACGCGTGCCCTTTGTCAGCACACGTGTATTAATACTTTTGCTTTGATATGTCAAGGTTGTTGGAATAATTTCCCTTCCTCACTTTAGGTCTCAGCATTGGACACAAATCTGGCTCTCCTTTATTTTATAATAGCTCCCTCTCCTTCTCTGCCTCTTTTTCCTTCTCCTTTCCTCCTAATGCCCTGGGATTACACCCCTCATTACAGTGATAGCTTTAGACTATCCCTTTAGACAGGACTGAGATAAGCATCCTTTCATACTTATTTGCCATGAAAAAAATATATTTAAATTAAAATTTAACTTTTTATGCCCTATGACCATAAAACTCTAAGTATAAAGAGTCTAAATTAAGTTATTGTAATTATTATAAATATATAAATGATAACATGGACATATTACACATTTTGATAAATGAGTGGTAAATACAAAAATAAACTTTTATTGGTAATGTGGCACTAAATGAGATGGATATAGAACTATTTCCTCTAATTAGTTTGTATCCATAGATGAGGATTAGTTAATGGTAGGGTATGTCCTGAGAGAAGATACCATGGCAAGATTCAGGATGGGTGACTATTCGGGAAAAACTCTGTTCTTACAGCAACACAATAATTAACACAGAAGACTTCTGTGAACAAATGTGTGGGGGAGTTTACCCCACCAACAAGCACTGCACCCTAGCTGGGTAGCCTCCAATTTAATTCTGACACTATCTACCAGAACTCACAGTCAAAGGCTCAGTCGCCAAGACCACCCACCCCCTTCAGACACCAGTCACAAGTCCAGGCCTCCAGGACTTCTGATGGACTGGCTTCAAGTTGGGGTTCCCACAACCTCCTCTTTGGGTTTGATTAGTTTGCTGGAGCAGCTCACAGAACTCAGGAAAATACCTTTACTGGTTTATTCAAAAGGATATTACAAAAAATACAAATGAAGAGATACATAGGGTGCTGTATGGGGAAGGAGCTTGGAGCTCCCATTCCCTCTTCAGGGCGTGGTGCCCTCCAGGAACCTCCATGTGTTCAGCTGTCTGGAGTCTTTCCAAACCTTGTCCTCTTGAGTTTTTATGGAGGCTTCAATACATAGGCATGATCGATCAAACCACTGGCCATTGGTGATCAACTTGACCTTTAGCCCCTCTCACCTCCCCTGAGGTTGGGGGGTGGGGCTGAAAGTCCCAACCCTCTAATCATGCCTTGGTCCTTCCTGTGACCAACACCATCCTGAAGCTATAAGACAACATTAGTACAAAAAGAGAGCACTTTGGAGATTCTAAGGATTTTAGGAGTTGTATGCCAGGAAACAGAGATAAGACCAAATATATATTTCACAATATTACAGTGAGAATGACGTCTTTCCTTGTAAGGGCAAAATGACTATCATGAAAGAGGATATGGGAAAGCAAAACCTACCTCTTTAGCAAAGACACATTCTCAGAGTCTTGGAACATTTTAAGGTCCTTATAAAAATTGATTAATTGAAAAATATGCTTGTTTTTGTGCCACTTGGGTGTATATCCAGAGATAAGCATAAGCAAGTTTGAGGACTGCTAATATGGACAGTCATGGGCACTTCTTTGTGGCTATTAGCCTAGCCCAAGCCTCATGTTCTCCACTGGAGACCAAGGACCTTCTTTGATATAAAAGTCCTTGGGCTAAACTGAGCTCACTGTGAAATTCTAATTCCAAGGTATCTAGAAACAACCAAGAGACCCCAAGAGTATTCTAGAGAACACAGATTTTCCTTGAGGTATACCACAGGTTTTGGAATTGTGTATGAACCACATTAATCTAAAGACAATGATCATTTGCTTTCGTGATGATAATCCATTTTAGAGAAGTATATAATATTTAAATCAGTTTTCTAATACTCTATCTATTTAGCTCCAAAGTAAAACTATCTGTATAAATTGTCTAATTTTCTGACAGTTTCTCACAGTGGATCTTCTTCGCATCCTCCTTGTTCTGATATTTATTGTTGTCATTTTCCTTTTTTTTTAATTTGAAAAATTCAGAAAAGGAAGAAATTAATAATGAGCCACATCCTGTGATCCAGAAATAATAGCTGTTAACATTTTGGCTTTTTTGTTTTTGTCTTTCCTCTATGTGTATTTTTTAAAAGATTGCATAAATAATATTTTGTATTGGTTTTCTGTGGCTGCTTTAACAAATTACCACAAATTGGGTGACTTAAAACAGCAGAAATGTATTCTCTCACAGTTCTGGAGGCACTTAGTCTGCAGTCAGTCTCACTGGGCAGAAATCATGATGTTGGCAGGGCTGTAGAGGCTCTAGGGAAGATTCTGTTCCCATCGGCTTCTGATGGCCATTGCCATTCCTTGGCTTGTGGCTGCATCACTCCAATCTTCAAGGTCAGTGTCTTCAAATCATTCTCTGTTCTGTCTTCACATTGCCTTCTCCTCTGTGTGTCTATGGCAAATATCCCTCTACTTCCCTGTTCTAAGTATACTTGCAATTACATTTAGGACCCATTGAGATAATTCAGGGTAATCTCTTCATCTCACAATCCTTAAATTAATCACATCTGCAAAGTCTTTGCCATATACAGTAACATTTTTAGGTCCTGGGATTAGAACCCGGTATCTTTGAGAGTGGGGGCATTTTCAGCTTACCACACATATGAACATATAGTCTATTTAAACTAAAATTTAGAATGTTATAGATAAGGCTAAAATCCCATTTGACCTCTGCTCCCAATTTTGGATCTCTCCACATTTTCCAGAAGTCATCACCAGGAGTCTGAAATAAAAAGAAAATAAAGCCAATAATTTTTCACATTGAAGTTGTTGAATAAAATATGTCATAAAATAAAATTTATATTATTTAAATAATGAATCTATATTTTTAAAAGTCTCTAAGCAACCCATATACACACACACATTTTTTCATTAATTAAATACACACTTATACTTTATATCCTTTTAAAAATAGTTCAAATGATCCTTCATAGTAAAAGCAATGCTATCAGTGTATTATCCCACTTACAGCATGTTTTCAGAAAGATAATGTGTCACAGAAGACGATATGAGTCAATATGAACTCTTTTTTTCTTATAAAAAGAATTCAGGTAAAAGAGAGAATTTTAAATGTTCTCACCACAAAGAAATGATAAATATTTGAGGTGATGGATATACTAATAGCCTGATTTGATCATTCTACAACGTATACATGTGTTGAAACATCACATTGTACCCCATAAATATAGACAATTATTGTTTGTCCATTAAAAATAAAATAAAAAACCAACTAATCACAGATGATGAGGCCCACTATGGTCTGAATGTTTGTGTTCCCCCTCAGATTCATATGTTGAAAACTAACCCCCAAAGTAATGGTATTAAAAGGTGGGACATTTAGGAGGTTCTTAGGTCATGAAGGGTCCACTCTCATGAATGGGGTTAGTGCCTTTATAATAGAAGCCTGAAGGAGCTTGTTTGCCCCTTCTGCCATGTAAGGACAAATAGAAGGTGCCATCTCTGAGGAATGGGCCCTCACCAGAGATTAAATCTGCTGGTGCCTTGATCTTGGACTTCATAGCTTCTTCCAGAACTGGGAGCAATAATTTTCTGTTGTTTAAAAATTAAAAAAAAAAAAAAAGACTTCATGACCCTTCAAGGTAAGTGATTTTATCATGGAAATAAGGAATCATGAAGGAGATTCTGTTTCAAAACTAAATTTTCATCTGTTTTTACATTTGAATGGAATAACATTTTTCTAATAATAGATTTCTTAAAAAAAGACAGAAGCCAACATATAGCATGATTAGTGACATTTAAATTAATGTGAAGAATGTGTTCCAAAGAAGGGAGTCATTTGGAAAAGATAAAGTTATCTTTGTCTCTTTCAGCATCATCAGCAATGGTTGTAGGAAATCTATTTTAGGTTTTCCTAGGACTGTATGGCTTTGAGTTAGCCAGTCATCTTACTTTCTTGTTGCCCAAAAAAATATCATTTGGATTAAAAATCAGTGATAAAAAGATCCTTGGAAGCTTTAAAATAAGATGTGTGATTATACTTTTTCAGTTAATGTTGCTATATAGGTCAACTTACAACCATCAGTTTTTTTATAACAGCTAAATGTCAACATTAACCATGGGCCACTATGATGACTATTTAGAGATTTGGTCACTGTAACTGATTCTACCTTTCTAGTTTGTGACTTTCTGACCCTTTCTTTAATGTTACCCTCTTTTTTTGTGACAGCTTTTCTGGGAGTTGGGGATCTGTTCTCCCTCCTCCTTGTTTCCCATGGCTATGTCACAAGGTTGCAGTTACATCACTACCCTTTCATTTCTTTGCTGTCTGCTTGGCATATGGACGAAATATTTCTGCTCTTGGACTGTCTGGAAATTGAACTGTGTTCTCTTCACATAAGCCAAACCCAGCTTCTATGATGGCAGCTTGGCCACATGCCAAGGTCTTGCTTTCAGTTATTCTTGCCTGGTTATTTATTATAAAGAATGTATCACATGTGGCTTATTAGGAAAAAGTTGTCAACTGTGTAGAGTTAAAGCTGTGATAATTGTAAAATGTGGCAGCGAAGAATTTGCTCATTGATTAAAACTAGAAAAAATATCATCATGACTGGTAAGTTAGAGGCAGGTAATGGAAACAGTGAGGTTAGTGATAAGACTTACTAAATAACAAAGGGGAACTTTTCATTTTTACAGTGCTTTTCATGTTTAGAAAAAGCCAGTGTGATTCATACAACAACCCTATGAACTAGATATTTTTATAAACTCTATTTATAATTGGCGGGCCTAAGACTTGTCCTAGGAAATATACCTAGTAAGTTGCAGAGAAGGTCTCAAACTCCAGCACTTGACATATTCTATGGCAGCAAGCCTATCCGAGGAGTAAACAAAAAAGATATATGTTATATTATAAGTGGAGAAAAAAGGAGGGGAAGATATTCAGTTTTCACCTAATTTCAAAATGTCTTCTTATTTTTTTGCCAGAAATATTATCTTTCTCTATTCCAAATTATGGCTAAAATGTATTCATTTTATTGGGGGATGGAGGGTGGTTTCAGGTTTTTCCATCCATTTCCATTAGAACAGATTAATTTATTACAGTTTTTACTTCAATTTAGCCATTTTGGAAGAACTAGAGGTTGCTGGAGGTTGAGAACTGAGAAAGTCAATTTTAATAGGAAACAGGAATTTGCCTTGAAGCGGGCTGTGGTGCTATGACCGGGAAGATGGGGTGGGAGGAGAGTGTGAGAATTGAAAGGTATGAAAAGGAACCCTAGACAAATTTAGACCACTCTCTGCTGTGATAAGGACCAGACAAGAGACCTGGGATGGAAGTAAGTCAAGAGTAGGGTTGGCGGAATAATACTCTGATTCAATTTTCCTTCCTGCCTCATTCATATTCTGGTTCTGCTAGATTTTCAGAAAGTCATTGTCAAAATCTAGGGTTACATATATGGTGGAGCACTTCTGTTCATGTCAGTGAAGAGAAAAATCTGTTGCGGTTAAGATTGACAGGGGTGAACTGAGGCGGGTGGGGAGGCCTAGGCAGTAGCCACTTCTAGTGCTTTGTTCTATCATTAATGGGAAACAGACATCCAAACACCTCTTGTAAATGCTTGAATTTACCTCAATCAGATATGTTAGACACTACTTTGATATCCTTTATTCTGTCTTTATACAATGAGTATGCAGACCCTTTCAAAGAAGGCACCAGCATTTTTACAACGCGCTTCACTTTATGAAGACACCCTATGAAGACACATCTGAATGGAAATTAGTGAGCTCCTTCTTAGGATCATGTTACATGCCAATGCACATATTTGCTATTCACAGACCTGTTCTTCACAGTGACCCAAAGGGCAGCTGGGCATTTTATGTAGAAAAAGAGAATTCTTTGTGAGAATGGTCTCATGTCTGGTGAAGAAATTTTACCTAAAACTGAAATACAATGGAATTACAGATCCTGTTTCAATTTAATAACTTCATGTCCTTTAAAACATGAAAGTTTATTTAAAAACCTGAGCTGTACTTTTTCAAGTAGAATAACCTTTCCACACAAGTGCCTCCTCATTCATTGAAGTTTTTTCCTACTTTGAAAATTTCTATTCCTTAATGATTTATATTCACTCAATGAAAGATTATATGAGAATTGGAGATAAAGTCAAACTATAGAATAAAGAACATAATTTTTTGTTAGACAATGTTTAAAAACTATTTTTAGAAAGATTTATACATTTAAAATAAACATTCTAAATTTTGCTATATGGTTTTCTCTGATTTTGTGGTGGACTAGATTATTAATAAGTAGGCCATAATTTATGAGATGAGTCAACAACTGCCAATGTGAGATGGTAATCTCTAGGCAAATAGCTGAAATGATTTGTTTGGATGAATTCAACATATATTTTACCATTTAGCAAATTTGCCCAGCTTGATTATAAATACTGCTTTCAGAAAATTTACCAAAATCATATATATTAAGTTTATAGATGATTATTTGCTCCTTAGTTTGAGGACACATTTAGACTTTATACTAGCAGTTTACATTGAGGTGAATAGCACTTGCTTTTCTGATCCAAGACAAGTGTTTGACAAATGCAAAAACTACTTCTCAACTTTTTTTTTTTAAACCAAAGGGCAAGTTAATTTAAATACTTTCTGGTACTTAGAAAAGTCATAATTTTCTAGCATCTCCATCAGAATTCTCTTGGCCTATATTCTGTAGTCTCCCTTTAATTGTTGACTTGTATATTCATATGTAATTTAATCCAGTTCAAAGTGACTACCAGGGAAAGGCTTCAGGCTATTAGGTGGAGATTACAATTATGTTCTTATTTCCCCTGTAGAAAGGGCCAATTGTGAAGTGCTCCTAGGAAGAACCTATCCCAGTCTCTGTGTTGTGTATGAGGTTGAATTGCTGGTGATTAGCTGGTTTGCTTTAAAAGGGTTCCATAGAAAGTAATATATATCTTATTAACCTAGTCACTTAACTTCTGAACTCTGAAAATTCTGATTTGTCTTGAAAGCAAAAAGAGGTGCTCCTTAAATTTTCAAAAGGTGAGCAAGACAGAAGGTTAAAGTTGTAGCTATTTCCTCTTCTGAATATCATTATTTATTTTTAAGGATTTAAGGAAGTAATACAACTCATCATGATGCATTTAAAATCATTTCAAATGTTTCAATCAATGCAAGGCAGAGTTGGCAGCAATTCTAATTAATTCAGATTCAGACAAATTCATTAAATCAGAATTTCTGATAGCATACTAGCACATGTTAAATTTTACCTCTAGACTGTTTAAATTTTTGGTAATAAATTCACAGGAAAGTGGAAGGCAACATTTAACCATTTTAAAATTTTTTTAAAAACTTTAATATAGCAATTATGAATATGTAAATTATTTTGCTAAATAAAAATATTGCATATGTTAAGAAGTTGAACAGAGCATCTATTTAGAAATATATTCAAGCAATTCTGCTTCATGTATATAAGCAGTAAATTTGCGTTCCTTTAAATTTTTCTGAAAGGCTGTTGACTTTTTGGAACTATACTTATACAGTCTTCACACCCTTTTGGGCCCATGAAGAAAAGATATGAAATAATTGGAGGAGGAAGGATCCAAAGAGGCAGAAACATAATGATTAGAAAGCCAGAAGCGATTATTGTCAAAGTTCTCAAAGGAGTAAAGTTTCAAGAGCAGTGCACGTTAACAGTGTTAAATGCAGCAGAAAGGTCCAGTAAAACAAAGACTAAAAAGCTCACATTGCATTTGTCAATTTGGGGTTCATTGGTGACCTTTCTGAAAGCAGTTTGAGAAGAATGGTACAGTTGGAAATCAGATCGCTGAGGCTGAAAGACAAAATGGGAAGTGAAAACTTAGAGACAAAAGATCCAGTTCATTTTTCAAGTCCTGATGGTATAGGGAGGATGTAGGGTGGCAGAGGAAATTACATGGCTAAGGGAGAGTTCTGAGGAAGGAGGGCAATTGAGCATGTTTATGCATAGAGGGGAAGCCATGGCCAGGGGAGAAGTTAAAAAGAAGGGAGAAGAGAGGTAATCAACAAATACTTCCTTTATTCTATTAGTAAAAATTTAGTTACACCAAGAAGCAACTTGTTCTTTCAACTCTGATTAAACTTCAAATCAGAACAAGGTAAAAAGAATTCCTAAAAGTTACAAAATTGTATTTGTTTCTAAAGTATATGATGCATACACCCCCCCAAACTATTTTATAAATCTACTCACATCGTTCTTTCTTATCAAATTTCATCCAGTTGGGAAGTGTTTCCTATTTCTTGTTCTTTGGGAGAGTTACTATTTCTTAAATATTTTATAGAATTCACCAATCTAATCTGTGATTAGATTTTTTTTGTGTGAGAAGATTTTTATTATTCAATTCATTTATGATATAGAAAATATATTTAATAAACATAGGACTATTCAAAGTTTTTATCTTTTCAGTGTTGGTAAGTTGTGTTTTTCTAGAGTATCTATTCATCTGAAATTTCAAATTAATATGCATAAAATATTTCAATAATTTTTATTATCCTTAAATACTGTTAGGAACTATAAAATCATTCCTGATATTGGTAATTTGTATTTTATCTCTCTTTTCTTCTTGGTCAATCTTTTCAGAGATTTTATCAATTTTATCAGTCTTTTTTAAGTACAAACTTTTGGCTTTGTTGATTTTTTTTCTATTATAAGTTTGTTTTTAGTTCATTGATTTTTTTAATTCTTTTTTTTTATTTCAGAATTTTACAGGGGTACACATGTTTTGTTCTCATCCATAGATCTGTGTCTCTGTTTTTGTGCCAGTATCATGCTGTTTTGGTTACTATAGCCTTGTAGTATAGCTTGAATCTGGTAAAGTGATGCCTCCTGATTTGTTCTTATTATGTAAGATTGCATTGGCTATTCGGGGTCTTTTCTGTTTCCATATGAAGATTTCTGCTCTTTATTATTTATTTTCTTCTACTTTCTTTGGATTTAATTTGCTATCCACTTCCTAACTTCCCGGGTTGGATACTTAGATAATCTATTTTCAAAACAACCTTTATTCTTTTCTAACATAAGCATTTAAAGACTTAAATTTTCCTTTAAGCACAGCTATACTTGTATCTTACAAGTTTTGACATGTTATATTTTCATTATGATTCAGCTTAAAATATTTTAAAATTTATATATTTCTCCTTTGACACATGAATTATTTAGAAGTGTATTGCTAAGTTTCAAAATGCTCGAGGCTTTTTAAATGATATTTTTGGTAGTGATTTCCACCGTAAACCTATGTGGTAACAGAACTTCTTTCTATGATTTCAGTATTTTTCAATCTGTTGAGATTTGCTTTATTAGCTTTATTGTCAATTTTGGTAAATGTTTTATGTACACTTAATGTATATTTTGAAGTTCAGGGTATAGTGTTCTACATATGTCTATTAGGTCACTTTTGATGATTGTGTTATTTAAATTGTTTATGTCTTCCCTCGTATGTACGTGTGTGTATGTGCTCTTGTTCTGTCAATTACCGAGAGAAGTGTGTTAAAATCTTCCACTCTGATTATATATTTGTCTGTTTCTCCTTTTAGTTTTTATCAAATGTTGCTTTATATACTTTGAAGCGATATTACTGTGTGCATATAAATTTGAATTTTACATTTTCCTGGTGGTTTGACATTTCAACCAAAATGAAATGTCTCTCTTTATCCCTAGTAATACTTCTACCTTAAAGTTTACTCTGTCTGATATAGCTATGTAGGTATAGCTATGCTTGCTTTCTTAATATTTGTGAGGAGTATCTTTATGTACTTGATTAGTCACTTGTAAGCGTATAAGTGTTATTTAATCCATTCTAATAATCTTTGCATTTTAACTGAGGTATTTAGTTCTTTTATGTTAAGACAGTATTAACATATTTAGCTTAAACCTATTATTTATTTATTTTCTTGTGTACTGTCTTCTCTTTTCTCTGCTTTCCTTCTTTCCTTAGAGTTAATCAAGTAATTTTTATCATTTCATTTTTTTAAATCTTAGTAAGTAAGAAGCAAAAGGACGAGAAATTATACTCACTTTCTATGTGGTGATTTTGTGCTTTCATGGAGTCATGTTTTCCCATCTTTATATTTGTAATAGATATTGTAAAAATAAGGCTGCCTGATTTGCTCAGAGTTTCTGAGAAGTTATTCTGGACAGTTTGTGATAGCATTTTTTAGTATCTTCAAATGAAATCAGTAAAGGTTGTTATTTGGATACATTTCAAAAGGATCATTTCAAAAGAGGTGGAGAGTCATAACAGAAGTACAATATGCAGATTTAACTGTTGATCCCTCGTGTAGGTGAGACGTGATTATGATTAAGTTTGACTGTTGCCAAAGAATCATTGAGGTCCTAGTTCCTTTTACAGGAAAAGTCTGCCTCAAATAAATAGAGTAAAATGTAAGAAAAATGAAGTTAAATAGTTACTATATTATTTCCAAAGTAAATAATTATGTAATAATATGCATAAAACTACCTCAACATCTACAGGGTGACTTACTCCTATAAATACTTCAGAGGTGGATACATAATTGTTGTGTATCTTGATTCTTATTTTCTCTATTAAGTTAGTATACAGACAATGCAACAAATATAGAAGTCTTTATTTTGTTCCAGTGCCTTTTCCTATTGGACTCTAGGCAAATTTCTAAAAATATCTGTGCCTAACAAAGCAGGGTAACTGCATATTAGAATTTTGATTCATTCTTTCTGTCTGCTTGGACTGCAGAAGACCATTATGAAGTAAACTGAAACTTTGAATTTATTTTATTTGGGAGCCCCTGAAATTTCTACTTTTTGTTGATGTCATCCCATTCATTTGAGGCAAATTTGGATTGTAATTCAAGCCTTTTCCCACATGGACTTTAAACTTGGATTTAATTTCCTCACCTGTTGGTTAAGAGTTCATAAAATGTTTGTATTTGGTTGTTTCTGTGAAGTAACTCCCGCGTGTTTTACAGTCTCCCTGGAACCAGAAACTCTGCATCCTAAGGTGGTTTTCATACTACTGATGGTGAGGAAAAGTAATGAAACCGACATAGATTATTTCCTCTCTATTTTCCTTCCATCCCGTCTTCAAATGAGACCAAACAACATAAACTGACTAACGTCTTCTAAATGTGTGAGACATGTTAAGATGATAAATCAGTGAGAGTAAAAGAATAGATATGTGAAGTTATCTCTAAGCACCACAATACTTACTTAATATAGATACTTATCTAGTAGTTACCATGTGCCAGACCTTGTGCTAACCGTTTCCAAATGCTACCTCCTTTTGAGCCTCCTAATACCCCAGGAGGTAGACACTATTATCATTACCCACATTTTACATACAAACAAATTTAGGCATTGAGAGGTTGCGTAACATAGCCATGTTCACAAAACTTCTTTAGATGGTAAGAAATATGAGGGCAAAAATGTTATCTGATCCATCTTTGTATCCTCTGAATTTCTTAGCAAACTACAAACATAAGCATTTAATCATTTGTACTTCAAATGGACTCTTATTTGCAGATAGATAAATAGCCCCAGTTGCAAACCTTGTATGGTCCCTGAATTAGGCCTTTAATGTCTCAGATTGCCTAATTGCCCAGCTATTAGATTCAGGGTAAGGCCACTGCATTGAACACTGTTAGGAGGTGCCACTTACATAGCACACATGGCAAATGGCATGGCCTGTATGGCCAAGCATTGACGCTGTTGTGTAAGCCAATATTCTTTGGTCTAATTCATTAATGATGACTGACTGCCTTGTTGTAAACAATGTATGCTAGTGTTCCTAAGAAAGTGAACAGAAGGTTTGGTAGGGTTGACTGCAGTGAGTAATTCATTCATTCACTTAGACACTAGAACACAGTGGCTAGGAACTGGCATCTAGAGTCAGAATAGCTGGACTCAAATCCTAATTCTACCCCTTACTAGCTGATGACCTCTGACAAGGATCTTATTCAAGCCTTCAGAGTCCTCACTTACAAATGGGGATTTTAGTTCTTACCTCCTAGGATTTTTGTGATGACAAAATGAGTTAAAATAAGAAAAGTGTTTAGAATAGTGTTTAGCTTTTTGTATGGATACTACAAGTGTTAACTGCATATAAAATGATTATGATTATTATAAATATAATACTTATATTATATAATGTTAAGTATTATATTGAAAATACTTAGCCTCCCTGGGCCTATGTTCCCTCATTTATAAATGGAGACAAAGGAGCAGGAGATAGGGAGGTGGGAGAGGTAGGGTAGAGTTGAGGGGGGTGGGAGGTGGGGATGGAGGAGGGTGAACCTAGGTTAGTGGTTATCAAGGTTTTGAATTTCACAATCAGTGAATCACATATATACATATATGTTGTATTGAGGGTCCCCAAGACCATCCTTAGATTTGATGATTCACTATAAGGACTCACAGAACTCAGAAAAGCTGTTATATCCACACTTGCAAATTATTACTGCAAAAGGATGTAAATTAAAATTAGCAAAGGAAAAAGGCACATGGGTGGAATCTAGGAGAGATAAGGTGCAAGCTTTCACATATCCTCTTCCAGTGGAGTTGCACAGACAGCAGGTATCACTTAATTCTCTCAGCAACAATGTATGACAGCATGTGTGACCAACAGGAAAACTCACTATGAGCCTTGGGGTATAGAGTTAGTATTGGGGGTCATTAATGTAGGCATGGAGTGACCCCATGACTGATCTAAGCTACTGAGTCTCCAGTCTCTCTTAGAGGCAAATGGATACAGCATGGCCCAGGGTCCCAGATGGACAAAAACAGGCATTCACTATAAATCACACTGTTAGCAGAAAATTTCTGGCATGGCCCAAGGCCAGGGTATACAAAGACACTTTTATCAGGCAGGGTAATCCAAGGACTAAAGGGTTATCTCTCAGGAGCCAGTCAAGGGCCGGTTCTGAAGACCTCTGGAATGTACAGACTTTGGACAACTCAGGCCTTAGTTAACCCTTTAGTGCACATAGATATATATGTGCACATATTGCTATGGTCTGTATGTGTCCCTCCAAAATTCATGTTATTGTGGTAGTAGTAAGAGGTGGGGCCTTTTGGGAAGTGATTAAGTAATGAGGTTTCCGCCTTCATGAGTGGGATTAGTGCCTTAAAAAAGAGGTTGAAGGGAGCTCCACGGCCCCTTCTGCCATGTGAGATAACAGCATTCTTCCCTTCTGCCATGTGAAGATGTAGCAAGAGATGCCATCTTTGAAGCAGAGAGCAAACCCTCACCAAACATTGAATCTGCTGGTGCCTTTATCTTGGGCTTCCCAGCCTCTAAAATTATAGGCAATAAATTTCTGTTGTTTGTAATTACCCAGTCTATGGTAATTTTGTTATAGCAGCTTGAATGGACTAACACACACACACACACACACATATATATTTAAGATTTTGGTGAGGATGTTTGTGGGAGAAAAATCAATGAATTACCCACTTTTTGGTTTTGCAAATAAAGCTATTAAATTAGCAACTGTTTTCAACTACTACCATTACTTCATAAAATAAAGGTAATTTTACTAGCAAAAAAGGTGGAAGAACTCAATTGCAGAAGAAGGATGTTCTTACCAAGAAAAGCCACTCATACACACATATTCACACATGCATACACAGATCAAAAATGTTATTAAAAAGTCCACCTAAACTTATAATATGAAAGTTTAATTTAAAGCATTCCTATAAATAATTATTTCCTTGAACAATTGTCAATTTGGAAATCTACATTCGATTATATACCACAAAGTAGAGCTTATTCATCCAACTTTTTCCTATACTGTATTATTATTTCACAGTTTAACATAGAAAATACTATTTTACTTAGAAGTATTGACAAAAATATTCTTTAAAAGCCTATTTTATTTCATTTGAAATATTTTGGGAAAACTGGAACGTTCAAAGATGATTGCCCCATGCCTTTGGTTGTAGTTTGAGTGACTGGCCAGTGAGGGTTGTAGGAAGGGGGCTCAAGTGTTCTCATAATACTGACCTTGGGAGTGGGAGAGGTAGGAAGGGCACCAATTACCTCAAAAAGAGCAGTCTAGAATTTATCTGAGAAGAATGTTTTGGACCAGACCACAGAAGTGTTTGGAAACCACTGGGATAGATGAACTTTGTTAGACCTAATGTATGTTACTTGATTTGTGGAAATACAAATAAGAAAAAAAAATGTAGACATTGATTTTAAGGAGGTTGTGATATAGCTATAGAAATAAAACTAACAAATGAAACAATACAAAGTAATTAAATGCTAAATAAATGGACTAACTACACAGAGATCATAGAGATCAGGTCTCAAAATGATAGGAAGCTTCAGGGAAGGTGTGAAATTTGATCTGGCCCATAAAGAATTAGTAGGATTTAAACAGGTAGGAGAGAGAAGCTTTGCAGGTGGGAGGAAGAGCAGCAGCTAAGGCACAGAGGAGTGGACTACTCATAGGTCATGCCGGCACCAGTGGTTGTTCTACCAGCTTAAGTGGAACTTGATCATACAGAAGAGTAAAAGCATTGACTTCATAGGGAAGGATCAAATTAGGAAGGTCTAGAAAGCCAGGCAGCAGAATTGGACTATGAATGGTGGTGAATGAGACGTATAGATTTTCGAGGAGAAAAGTGACTTTAATTTATTGAGCAAATGTATATTGCATATTACTATGTGTCAGACACTGTGCATAGTACCTATAAGGAGTGAATATGTCAGATGTCATCAGTGCTACAAAACGTTTAACAACTGGCTCCCTGGGGAAAAATAAGCCCTGATTCATAGTATTTGCTGATTTCTGTGGTACAAATATACTCACAGTGAACAATTTCAAGCTATCAACATGACATCACTGGGTGCAGTGTGTCAGAAGAGATGCACACAGCCCACACAGCCCATGTTCTCCAGCTGGTGTGAGCTGACTCCTGCACACCGCTGGATAATCCCAGCCCTGATGAATCTTGGAAGTGATATCTTTGGAAGAATCATCTAGTAATATTGAGAGTAACTTGGCAGAGGAAGGAGATGGTCTGAGGTTGTTTGCTGTAACCAGGCATAGAGCAATGAATGCTATGCTGGAGTGTTAGCAGTGGAAATGGGGAGAACAGTGCAGATCATGGAAACATTTTAAAGGAAGAAATAGCGGTATTTGGAAAAACAATTATGAATGATAAAGGAAAAGTTGAAGACTGAATTCAATTCAAGACATTGAATTCAGTAGACAGGGAGGCCTATTATTAGAAACAGAATGGTTGGTATATTAGTTGTCCTAACTCTCCACTCCCATGACCTTTCACCCCAGCAGCTAATGTTCTTTCACTTCTTTTTTTAACCTAATTTTCCCCCAGGCTCTGGGACTAGTCCTGGCCTATGCAAAGGAAGTTCTTGAAAACGTTATGAGGGGTGGCTGTGTGATAAAATGAAATGAGTCCTGGGTTCAGGAACTGAAGGTTTGGTTTGAAATCCTGGCTCTGCCTCTTTGCTAGTAATGAGACCTTGAGCAGTTTGCTTTCAACCATTAGCCTTTAGTTTCCTCATCTGAAAAGTTAGGGTTTAATGATTAACATTTCACTTTCATACATACTATCTCATTTAATCCTTAAAGCAACACTGTACAGAAGACCATTTGGGTATTATTAATGCCTTATATTATTCATTAGAAAATGCAAGTCAGAGGATCTTGATGACTTGCCCAGGACCCATAGCTAATGGTAGAAACAGGAATCCAGATGTCTGATTGCAGATATTAATGACAGTTAGAAGTTTTTGGATCTGACCTATGTCCCAAAGATTTTATATGTGCTAAGCACTTTACTTATATTAATTTGATTATTCTCACAATCACATTGTGAATTACTACTCCTATTTAAAGAAGCTCAGGTTTAGAATTTAGGTAAGTTACCCATATTCAAAGAGCTACTAAGTATTGAAATGCTTGGTTTTGCTTGCAGCAAAATAGAGCTTGAATTTCACGACTGCACTTAAAACAGGAGGAAAGTGGCACCCATCACTGGAGCAGAAAGGTTGTGAAGTGAACTTTGGAAAGAACATAGAATTCCTTTAATCTAGACTCGTCTTCTAAAGCCTTCTCTCTGCCAAAGGGCTGGGCTGTAGGAAAACATTCATAAAAGAGACATTGCATTAGACAGACAGTGATCTTCCTGTGGTTTTGTGTATGGATCTTGGCCTCAGCATAATGCTGCAATTCCCTTTGTCACATCTGCTCTCTCTTCTGAGCCAGCAGTAGATGTTCCTCTGGTTTTTCTGTCAATAAATAATCCTCTAATTTATTTGATAGGCTATATCTATGTAATATCTTCTTTTAAAAACCACATACATAAAATCATAAAAATAGCAGATTACAGAAATCATACAGAATGCTATCATTAAAAATAATCTAATTGCTCCATTTTTCCATAATTCCTTTTGGGAACGTTAAATCCAAACCAAATATTCTTTTTTTTTTATATTTTATTTATTTATTTTTTTAATTTCAGAATATCATGGGGATACACCACTTTGGCCATACACATTGCCCCTGTTCTGCCCGTGTCAGAGCCACAATTGTGATCATCCCCCAAACTGTGCTCCCTGCATCCATTCAGTGAGAGTTTTTCCCATCCCTTCCACCCCCCTCCTGCCCACCCATGCTCAGATGAATGTTATTGCCCTGTGTGATGTAAGTGTTCATCAGTTAGTACCAGTTTGATGGTGAGTACCAGTGGTGCTTGTTTTTCCAATCCTGTGACACTTTGCTTCAAAGAATGGGTTCTAGCTCCAACCAGGATAATACCAGATGTGTTAATTCACTATTGTTCCTTATTGCTGAGTAATACTGCATGGTATACATATACCATATTTTATTGATCCACTCGTGTATTGATGGGCACCTGGGTTGTTTCCACATCTTTGCAATTGTGAATTGTGCTGCTATGAACATTCGTGAGCAGATGTCTTTATTATAAAATGTCTTTTTTTCCTTTGGATAAATACCCAGTAGTGGGATTGCTGGGTCCAAATATTCTTCATACCTTAAAATCAACTTCTAAAATCATCTTAACTCATATTCTAAAATATTTCCTTAAATAATATTTTCTGAAGAATCTAAACCAAAAAACCTATGAAATCTGTGAAATTTTGTAATTTTTACCTCTGCCCATATCTCAGGTACCCCAGGAACCCACGTGGGAGGTTTACTGGGAGTACGCTTGGGATCAGCACAGAGGAAGGGATGTGATGGAAGCAGGACTGGGCAGAGAGAGAAGTTGAGCTGTGATATGAGCCCAGTCAGCCCACCCTCAGGAGCTCTGGGTCTGGACTGTTCCTTCAAATTATCCTAAATTGTAGCTAGGGGACTGGACTTTATACCCTGCACAGATTAATCACTGGATGTGGACTGACCTTGGAAGGAGACATGAACTTGGGGTAGGCAATTTTCTTGAGCCAAGGAATCTCACCTAAGGAAGACTGAGGATTGAGGACTGTTTTCTGGTCCCATTCCCAGTGGCTGGGGAAATAAACCCTTCCTCCTTGGAGAGGGATCTAAACCCACAACAACCCATCTTTGATCTCATTTATTCTGACTTGATTTTATTATTTCATCTGAGCTTTTTTGTCCCCCCAGTGTTCAATGTGAGTGAAGAGAATCCAAACAAGTGGCCTATTACTTAAACTTCTGGCAGCTTTGAATTGGAGCTATTTCTTGGCAATAACAGATTTGGTGCAACTTTTCTCCAGTAACACACGTGTCTATCATCATAGTTGGGTTGATTCTTAGGAAATAAAAGGAAAATAAAGATGGGAATAAAATATCATTTTATACAGTTTACTTTATCACCATGAAATTCCAGACTCCTATGGATTGATGAAGAATAGTATAATATGGAAAGGTATTTTTCACAAAATAAACCCTTGTAACAGAATTTCAAGTGATATTTTTCCTGTTTTCCTCAAATTTCTGCTAAGGCCAAAAACTGAGAAGAAAAGTTGCCAAAATCTCTACATTCAACATTGAAGGAGTTTGCAGAAGTCAAGTTAAGCCACCTTCCTGTGGGTCTTAACTAATTATATAGCTAACCCTATCACCAACAAACACCTTCACCCCCTCTCCCCCAAGCCAGAGTGAAAATAGGCCCAAGAGAGGACAAGAGTCATCAGTCTTTTGGGAATGGTGGTGTCCATGAAGAGAGGCTTAAGGGAGGGAGCTGTTTCCAATCCTTGGTTTCAAGGAGGATTGTTCTAAGACAATCATTTAAAAAAGGCTGAGGATGCCCAAGAAAGGGAGACTGGAATCTTGTTCCTCAGTTGGAAGCTGGCTAATCAGCAGTTTGCTGATTTGACTCTGGACTACCTGAGCAGCAAAAAGGAGAACTGGAGAGAGCTGTGGAACTTACAGAGGCGTGAGACCCTCACTCTCACTTTTTGGCCTAGCAAGAATATGTGAGTTTCTCCCAGAAGAGAGCTCGTCTTGGCCTATGTTGCTGATACCTCCCCTGAAGAAACTCAGCAGCAAGAGGCTGGAGACAGTCTTCCTTTGGTGGGGCTGGGGAGTGAAGGAGGAGGACAAGATGGAGCTGATTTCCGACTTCAGGGGTCTGTTCAGTGGTAAAGACCCTGGAGGGGCCAGCATTTGGAAACTGCCACACTGAGGTCATTGACAGTTGGTGTTGGGCAGCAAAAGAGCGACATCTCCAGGGAGGACCACTATGGGTAGTCATGCAAGGTTTCAATAAGCCAGGCACTTTTCACGCTCCTCTACACCCTTCTCGGTTCTGAAAGCTGAGCTAGAACGTGTCCCTGTATAGTAATACAAGTATTGCCAGGAGATGCTACTGACAGGGTAGCCTCCTATTTTTTTGGTTCCTAGTTTGCCAGCAGAGCTGAGTCTATAGCTGGAAGGTTCTCCATGATTGCAGCTGGAGGCAGATTGCCTGGCGTTATATAAACTCTGCCTTACTAAATTGTGTAATCTTGGACAGCTTAGTGAATAATTCTGTGCCCCAGTTTCCTTATCTGTTATTTGGGCATAATAAAAATGATATGTTATAGGGTTGTTGTGAGTTTTAAGTGCACATAGCTCACACAAATCGTTCAGCCTAGAGCCTGGGATATTTTATGTCCTCAATAGATGTTTGCTATTAATGAGTGTGGTTACAGCTTGTCATTTCATTGTTTGATATTGAACTACACCATAAATCTGGAGCCCACATAATTGGGACTCTGGTAACATCCTTTGCAACCTTTGTGAGGTAATTGAACCTGTTGTCTGTCTATATTCTCTGCCATTGGCTAACATCCTGATTCAAATCAAATGCCTGCTATTTCCATTTTTTTTGTCTTAGACCAATGATTTTCAAACATCAGGTACTTAAACACCATTTGGAAGCATTTCTAAAAATACATGTGTTTACACCTCACTCACAGAAATTCAGATTCAGTAGATCTGGGGTTGAGCTCAGAAGGTTGTCTATAGATCATGCTTCATGAACTCTAGCCTAGAGTATATTGTAGACTTCTGTTGGGACTCACTCATTATCCAGCATCCACTTGATATTGATGTTGGCCTGGAATTAACAAACATTTATTGAGCATCTACTACATGCCAAAAAGTTTTATAAGCTTTGGTGATATAATTGTAAATAAGATGATATCATTGCTCCCGAGTAACTTCCAGTGTAATGGGAGAGACTAACAAATAAATGAGCACTTATAAAAGAATATAGCATACCGTTCTACCTGCTAAGAGTCCTATTTCTTCCTCTTTTGCCCAGTTAGCTCATACTCATAATCATCATGGTCTCTTCCCTGACCTCCCTGACTAGTTCAAATAGGTTATTCTTTCACGGCACCATGTATCTCTCTTTTATACTGGTTATCATTGTTGTAATTTTACATTTTGGGATGCTTGAATGAATTGAATATTCAATCATCTTTTTTCTACACTAGATTACTTCTTAGCACAGAATTTGCCTGTATTTACTTATCTGTATATTCCAAGCACTTAGCATACAATTATTGATCAATTGAATGAACACAGGATGGGATAAGTTCTGTGATAGGAACAAATAAAGGGCAAAACAGCACTGGTCTTAGAAGGTCAGCAGCAGTTTTTCAGAGTAAGTGCTACTAAACTGCACTCTGAAGAATGAACACAAGTGAGCCATATAACCGGTGGTGGGTCAAGAGTGATCTAGTCACTGGTTTGGTCTATGGGACAGAGGTTGAAATATTTGGTTGTCATGAGCATATTGATAATAATTGAAGCCATAGGAGTAAAGAATATTACTTAGGAAGAGTGTGCAAAAAGGCCAGGGACAGACTTCTGAGATGGTAGGAGACATCATCACACCTTGAGTTAATGGATTTATTCTTCTTATTTTACTACATCCTCTTCTAACAGGAAACTCTCAGTGCTGCCAGATTTTTTAATGAGCAATGGTCTTTACAGAAAATCTTACTTTCTTATTTAATAGGAAAATGTGTTTGAGAATTTGATCAATAGTCTTATCTATTAAAAGGTGGAGTTTATTTCTAGGAAGCCAGAAAACAAAAGATTCCTAATATGTTCTGTATGGCTTCATAGTGCTTTAATAAAATCTTAAATTCATTGGCTTCATTTAAAAACAGTACTTACATGAAAATTTGGATTTCTGGGTTCTCTTTTTTTTTCTTAAAAATAAGAAAGTCTGGCAATTCTGGATGAAACACTTCTTCATGGCAGAAATCAATGTCATTAGCGGGAGTATGAAGCAACTGTCCCTTTTAGATGAGGCCAATGAGACAATACACCTGTCTAGCATCTGCAGGCTTGTGAGTTTGTAACTCCCATTCTGTCCCTCCTGCATTATAAATGCCATTCTCTAGTGGGTCCCCAGGCTGCGGTGTTTAAGCCCTTTCATGTAGGAAGTCCAAAGGCACAGCTTAGTCCTCTCCAAGGCTCCAGTTCCTCCCTAATATCATCCAGGAATCCTCTAGTTGTAAAAGCGTCCTGGGGGCCTCCTTGCCGGCCAGATCTTCCCAGGTGACCAACTTGTTCTACACTTGAGTGAGGCAGCTTTTCAAAAAATTCTTTAAAACAATAAAGGTTTCTGACAGGACAATGGCGTTGCTAGCTAAACATTTACATACCTAAGCAATTCTTCATAGAATAAGGAAAATCTCTCTCTTTAAGATTATTTATCCTTTAATTTCATCACTGTGGGAGACCACTCAAATGAATCATCACAAAATAAACTTACAAATCTATTCTTTCCTGGGTAACCCTACTAATTTTTTGCTACACATGTAAGAAGACAATTAGGACACAATGAGAAAAATATTACAAAAATATGAGCCTTGTATTTGAAATTTAGTTAATAAACTTTAATAAGCTCATAGACCCAATTAATATTAAAATAATGAACATTTTCTCCAATAATTATCACTTTAAATATTAAAACTTATGGAATCTTTCCTGAAAATGATATCACATTGGAAATTTTCATATAACTTAAAGAACTTATGCTCCAGCCATTTGCCATATCCCAGTTTTTCATTGCTAGGTGAAGGACTCTTCCCCCCTGCCACACACATTAGAAATTACCAACTTGAAGGTAAATGGGTCCTTTTAGTTCATATTTCATAGTATAATATTATACAACAATAGAGCTGAAAGAGTCTTTAAAGATCATGTAGTCCAGCCAAAGTATTTCATTTTTGCACATTAAACCCTTGACAGATGTTTTTAGATCATTTGTATTCAGCTAGTTCCCATTATGTTGCTAGGCTTTGATCTAGAGGATTCCTTATCTGTGGTCTACATAAAATGAATTAAAAATCATTCCCTTTCATCTTGTGTGAGCTTAGCCCTGTGAATCATTTGCTGAGCCCTGCTCCTTTTTAGAAAATGTGTTGTTCCTCTTATTGGTTCCTGGTAAGGACTCTTTTTTTATCTTGATGAACCAATTCCTTTATCCTTTTCTACAAAAGGGCCCAGAGATGTCACTTCACATTTGTCAAGCCTAAACCACATAATCTTTTTAGCATGGGATATTTTGCAATATCTTCCTGGGGCTTTCTCTTTACCGTCTTTAATTAATCCCCCAAATTGCTAAGTAATTGAACTACATGATCAAGAAACATTGGGGAAAGTTTGGGAAAATGGTACAATCTCCATCCATGTCTCATTTCCGTATGTAGGGAACATTCTATGAATGATTTGGGGCGGTTCACTCAATCGTCTAAACGACCTCTATAGTTTCAGAACTTAGAGTGGCCACATTTTAAATTTAACCAGAAAATTTATAAGATTTAGATATTTAAGTTACTATCTTAATAATACTATAGGACAATAAAAATATTACCATAAGATAGCTAATATTTCTATAAGACAGTACTTAATAATACTGTAAGAATTCTGTATCATGGTGGCATTAAAGGAGAGAAGTTGAAAAAGTAATTTTCCTTGCCTTTGGTCATGGTTCCATTCTTCTGTTATTCGATATTTAATCTAAATCCTTATAAAAGCCAGTTTAAAACATGTGGTTAATACTTCACTCTAATTGTTCCCTAAGAGAATATGCAATTTATTCATATATTCACAAGCAATTAAAAATATATTTCATAGAAAGCCACAAGTTTAAAAGTATTCTATAATTTAATATTGGTCTGCTTTAAAAATTATAGTAATTTGTTCCAAACATCATGCTGACTTCTTAAAAATGATAGTGTTATGTTTTTAAACAAAAGCTTAAAAGCCAATTCCTTCATCAAATAAACAGTCCACTGGTCGTGACTTTGAAATAACAAACTGATAATCTGTTTTTCTCTATAATCATTGTATGTGTAATACATTATTCCTCTCTAACTTATAAGTTCTGTGTACAAACCATTAAAGGAAACATAAAATTTTATTTCTGAAGTTATTTTAAACTTGATTTTATAGGAATGACACATAAGCACAACCTGTATTAAGTACTAACAACCTAGAATTATCCCATACCAATCTAAAATTGATACCATTGAAAAAGGTATAAAAGCTGAATTCTTACAAAATTTTATTTGGCTCTCTGCATCTTAGTTGAGGTTGTTATTGCTACTTTCATAATTAAATTATAGTCATTCCATATCAAACTTTAGCTGAAAGTAAAATTTCCTGATCAAGTTATTAATCACTAAATGTAAGGAGTTAAAAGGAAATGTTGGCAACCCATAATTTAATCATCATAGAACTAATAGTTCTGGTATAATTAAAGGCTAGTTTAATCCAACAATTCTATAAAATTTACTTAGTTTAATTTTAAGAGTATGTTTATAGTGTGGTTTTTTTGATTAGAAAGGCTCTCTTTGTTTTGCTCTAGTGCAATTTAGATATATCTCCAGGAATATACATTATTACCAATGTACAAGATGTCAGAATATAAGGCAAAGTTTATTATTTAAAACCCCCCAAAATCAGAACATTTAAGATATCTACAAGTATTTTGACTACTAAGATTTACCTAGTAAAGATTTTCACGTGATTTCTTCTTTTCTCAAGTGTTACAGATGTTAGAATAAGGTGTTTCTGAAGTTTATGAAATTTTCTATAAACAGATTGTCCTGTGTCTTTTTGTAAGAACTCATTGTATAATAGTCAAATCAACTGCCATTAATTTAAACCAAGCTGTTTATTTATTATTCCTATTATATTATCCAAATAGTTTTAATAAATTAATAATATTCAACATGTTTGAGAGAAGATAAATACCCTTATGTCTATGAAATACAAAATTATTTGAGATTCAGTTTGTACAAATTGTTTAGCTGATTATTCCCTGTGGTTTGCCAATCTTCCAGGAGTTTCCATAGTCTGATTCATGGGTTAGACCACCATTTCTACATACTTCTGCATAGTTCAACTCTCACCCTCTTTTCAAACAAGCAGCATAAGAAACAAAATGTCGCAGAACTTTTGGTGAGTGTATGGCGTCCAGTCTACTAGGAGAGTGAGTATTAGGACTGATACAGATCTAAGTGGAAGTTGTTTTTTAGGGTATGTCAGGAGCCTGGGTTAATACTAGTTCTCAAAGTCCCCAAACCCCCTGAAACCAGTCCTAAGAGTCCCACAGGGTCCTCAAGGACTCTAGGTTCTGGATCACCACAGATGAACTTATTCAAGGGAAGTAAGAAGTATCTCATTTTTCTGTGAGGACTGAGGAAGTATTATGGGGTGATCAGTGTCCATTAAAATGAAGTCCCTAGACTTGACCTAACCGCTGCTTTGACCTTGAACCCCAGAGGCAAGGAGAGTTCTGACCAGCCTTAGGAATGCTACTGAAATAAACAACCTATCAGACCTTACTCTCTCTAGGAAGTCTCTGATATTCTTCTCAGGTTGAATAGTGATGCTGACGTACATTTGACATTAACCATTTTATATTATAAACTCTCAACAACCACATCATATATGTACAATGATACACATACATATATACATGACATATTTTTTATATTCATTAATAGATTATTTATGGAAATATATTATAAGAATAATCACTTAGGGACAAAATGCCCTAGCCTTATATAGGATAAATATGTCAGACTAGCCTAAATATTAGTAACTTTTTGTTGTTAAAAAATGAATAAGTCATTTTTATTATATTATATATGTATGAGTGCAGGTGAGAGAGTGCCAGAGAGCGAGAGCAAGAGAAAATGAGAGAGAAAGAGATTATGTGCTGATTACATTCATACATATAGAATCAAACAATGTTCTAACTCAAAAGGACATTTGTAACCTTCTTATCCAACTCCTTTATTTTATAATACAGGCAAAAAGCTCCAGAATGTTTTGTGATATGATTATATATTTTACTCTCTTTGATTTATCAAATTAGGAAAATTTCAGTGACTATGAGAGTAGAAATGGTAAAATAAGAAATGATCAAAGCAAATAGGAGGCCTAGTATAACTTTTACCTCTGAGAAACTTGCCATTCAGTACGTAAGGCTTGCATATTTATATTAACTTTGCCTGTATCTAATATTCTTGTCTCATCTACCTCTTTGGATGGAAAGCTTATTTAGAGCAGAGATACAGCCTCCTCTACAACCTGTTAACCTGCTCTGTGCAGGGCTACATCACTCCCAGCCAAACAATCCTTCTAGAGAGAGGGAGAAATGACGACTTTTTAGGAAACAAAGACTGAGTCCACATTCTGTGACTCGTTCTGAAAACACACTTCTACTTCCAAACGTCTGTGGATTTTCCTCCAACTTTTCCTTCACTTACATTCTTCCCCCTTTTTCCTTCTATATTTTCTGTCAAAACCCTGCTTGTTTTTCAATGTACAATGCAAATGTCAATTCACCTGTGGTGTCTGTCCAAATACTCTAAATTGAATTTAACCTTTATTTTGTCTATATTCCTTATTTCTGCCTTGTATTGTATTAGTTATTTAAGTGTGTGTCTCACTGATTAAGTCACAGATTTGCCTCTGGAACTAATGGGTGATTTAAAGGCAGGGATGTGGGTAGGGGGAGTGGGTAGGATTCAGCCTTCTTATTGCTGTTTCAACCAGAGACGCCCAGGTTTGTGTTATATATTGGGAAGAGCCAATACAGTTTCTTTGATGAAATCTTTTAACTGCTAAAAACTAAAGTTTAAAGATGACTACCAAAATTTTTAGTTACTTGAAGGATTATATTAATAATTTCTAGTGGCAAACTTGGAATAAACAGTTTTCCAATAAACAGATACAAATATCCAATGACATAATTTAAAAGAGCTCTATCGCATTTTAGCTTAACACACAGCAAATAAACTCAGTATTACTGCCCGAACACCAGACTTTCTCAAATGTTAGACTAGGACCGTGACAGAACCTCAAATGTGGGAGTGGCAAGGAAGTGGCAGGGGAGTGGCAAGGAAGAAGAAAAAGGATCAGGGCCCCTGGAATTGATTTATGAAGAAGGGTGGTCAGATTTTATGGAGTGGAAACTAACAGATGGTCCACACTTTTTTCATTCCTGCAATCACCTCTCCTTGAGCTTCCTCTTGGAATATACATTCTGTACTAACACAAAGGCAAAAAGCTCTTTGGAAGGTCTGCTGGAGTCATAGGTAAATAGCACTTGGGCTCCTAACACAACGACCACCCCCAGCATCCCCAGTCCCCATGTTCATACCTGTGGGTGCTGTGGGGGATTTTCATACAAGACTGTCTGACCAGATGTGATTTATCAGAGGCTCGGGAGTCACAGGTGTGCTTTTTAAGCTTCTAGTCTAGACAGAGGTATGAAAACATTAGTCAACCTTCTCCAAATTCATTTAAATGAATCATGAGTTGATTTCCTCTAAATCCATTTAATAAACCTCAGTCACTAACATTTTTCATTTTTTTTAGGAATCAGGAAGTGTTAAAAAAATAAACTGATTCTTTTAAAAACCAGATGTCTTTTTAAAGAACTTGTACCTCATCCTGCTTAATCATATCACTAAAATACAATGGAGCTTATGAAATATGTACTTTACTTCTTAAAGTTCTTGACTTAATTTGTTAATTTTGTCTAAAATGTAAAAAGTATTTCTAAAAATACAGTACTATTGAAATTGGAACTTGAAAAAACTTAAGCAGTCATCTAATATAACCATCTTCCAATGTAAGAATCATGTATAATAATATAAGCTTCAAATTTTGGCATTTTTATTAGAAAACTCTCTTTTCAGGAAGCCAGCTACCTCATAAGACAACCAATTTGTTATCCAGTGCTAGTTGTCAAAAGTCTTTCTTCATATCAAGCCACAATCTGCCTACAGGAATGATGCTACCACAGATCAATTCTTGTTAGGCCTTCTGGACACCTGTAGAAGGCTAAGCTCCCTCCCACAGAAGTCCTTTAAATGTGTGAAGATATGTACAGGCATACCTCAGAGGTATTTTGGGCTTGGTTCCAGATCACCACAATAAAGCAAATATCACAATAAAATCAGTCACATGAATGTTTTGGTTTCCCAGTGCATATAAAAGTTATGTTTACACTATACTGTTTAGCCTTTTAAATGTGCAATAACATTATGTCTAAACAAACAATGTACATACCTTAATTAAAAAATACTTTGTTGCTAAAAGTTGCTAATGATCATCTGAGCCATCAGAAAGTTGTAATCTTTTTACTGGTGGAGGATCTTACCTAAATGTTGATGGCTGTTGAATGATCAGGGTGGTGGTTGCTGAAGGTTGGGGTGGCTGTGGAAATTTCTTAAACTAAGACAACAGTTTAGTTTGTCTTCTCTCTGTTTGTTGTCTTCTCTCTGTAGAGGTTTCCTACATTAATGGACTCTTTCTTTCATGAAAGATTTCTCTGTTTGATAGCATTTTACCCATAGTAGAACTTACAAAATTTGAGTCAATCTTTTCAACCTGGTTGCTGTTTTATCAACTTTATCAAGTTTACATAATATTCTAAACCCTTTGTTGTCATTTTAACAATGTTCACAGCATCTTCATCAGTGGTAGTTTCCATCTCAAGAAACCACTTTCTTTGCTCATCTATAAGAAGCAACTTCTCATTTGTTAAAGTTTTATCATGAGATTGCATGAAGTCAGTCACATCTTCAACTTCCACTTCTAATTCTAGTTCTCTTGCAGTTTTCACCATATATGCAATTATTTCCTCCACTGAAGTCTTGAACCCCTCTAAGTCACTCATGAGGGTTGGAATCAACTTCTTCTAAACGCCTGTTAATGTTGCTATTTTGACCTCCTTTCATACATCATGAATGTTTTTAATGGCAACTAGAATGATGAATCCTTTCCCAGAAGGTTGTCAATTTACTTTGCCTTGATCAATCAGAAGAATCACTATGAATGGCAGCTATAGACTTATGACATGTATTTCTTAAACAAGACTTGAAAGTCAAAATTACTCTTTGATCCAGGGACTGAAAAATGGATGTCATGTTAGCAAGCATGAAAACAATATTACTATTTTTTTGTACATCTCCATCAGAGCTCTTAGGTGATTAGGTGCATGCCAATGAACAGTGCTATTTTGAAAGGAATCTTTTTTTCTGAGCAGTAGGTCTCAACAGTGGGCTTAAACTATTAGTAAGTCATGCTGTAAACAGATGTACTGTCATCCAGGCTTTGTTGTTCCATTTATAGAGCACAGGCAGAGTAAATTTAGCATAACTCTTAAAGGCCCTAGGATTTTCAGAATGATAAATGAGCATTGGCTTCAATTTAAAGTCACTAGCTGCATCAGCCCCTAATAAGAGAGTCAGTCTGTCCTTTAAAGCTTTGAAGCCAGGCATTGACTTCTCTTCTGTAGCTATGGAAGTCCTAGATACTCTGCACTTTACTCTTAAAGGAAAAAAATATTGCCCTATGAATTCTTTCTTCCCATACAAAATAATGAAGTATTCTCAACTTCATCTAAGTAAATCTGCCATTGTCCCTCACACAAACCTGCTAATATTTTACTGTGTATCTTTGCACATTTTTTTCCTCCTGCTTCTCTTCTCAGCTCCTCATAGAAGCATCACTAATGAAGCTTCTTTCCCCTTTAACTAAGAAAGTCCTCAAATTGAATTATTTTCCCCTTCCATCTAATTCATAAGGCCTGAAGAAGAATACAGCATTCTCCTTACTGCCATCCACAAACAACTTCTCTTTTGGTGTTTATACAACTTTCTTTTATCATTGTCCTCCTACTGTCAGCAGCAGCACCATCTATTGATTTCTAGGACCATATCTTTCCTTCCATAGTGACTTCAGCATTTAGGTCTACCTCTCTTCTCTACTTCCTTCTCATGCTCACAGACATCAACATATATGTGTCTTTTCTTACACTGGAGTCTTACTAACTCCAAGGACTTACATGTCCTCCCCTTTTTCCCATCCAGTTGCATACAGCCTGAATAATACTTGTTTGGATTGAGCTGGAATTTGCATCTCCTATAATTCTCACTGATTAGTCCTAACTTCTGTGGCTTCTCCAAATCTTTACAGAGGTCTCTTGCATTCCTGCCTTCACTTTAAATCTTAAACTCTAAAAATAATGTTTCTGATCCAAAGTATCTTATCTTGTTAATTTTGGGGCCTACTGAACCTGCTTTGAATATTTATTAGTCCACTGATCCTTTAACCTCCCTTGATTCTTTCATTTCATCATCATCTTTTTAACAGCTTCTTTCTTTTCAGCCTGCTTCCCATGGCCAGCTTCATCAATAAGATGCTTACAACTTCTCTAAAATCCCTTGCCCACTTAATTGTCAGAGACTTTTTTCTTCTTTCGGTGTCCACTATCCAGATGTAAATCATAGGTAGCCAAAACCTGACATTAATTCTCTATATTTGTGCTGCTTAACTTCAGTTATGCTATTCTTTCATTCAATTTATCATGGATTGAGAAGATGCTAGGTACGCCAGCAACTGTGCTAAATGCTGGCTATTGAAAGAGGAACTAGATTCAGTTCTTGCTTCTGAAGAGGTCACAGTCTAGGGAGGAACATAGCCACAAACAATTTTCTACATGTGAAATGTGCTAGAGTGTAGATAAGTTCAAAGTTCAATTAGCGTACAGAGGAAAGAACAAGAAATAAGTCTGCCTGGAGATTAAAGGAAGTCTTCAGAGTAAAAAAGAAGTATAATTTTTTTCAATGTCTCTAGTGATGAGATACAGTTTGTTGCACGTTGGGAAGGGTTGAGGGGGTGTGCAGAAGAGGAAGGGGCATGCCAGGCAGGTTGAACATCATGAACAGGAATTTGAAGTTATGGAAATGCTGGCAGGTTACAACCCAGGGTGATGATGATTATAAGAGAAGGTGATAATACACAAGAATACAAAGATAAAATTGAGTAATATCATAAAGGTTTTTGTGCTCAGTAGTTTAGAATTTAATTTTTTAAGCCAGAATTTCCCAGACTGCATTCTATGAGGAGTAGTGTCCCATCAGTGATCTTCTGTGAAAAGAAGTTTTTGCCATCATATAAATTGGGAAAACGCTACAACACTATAACTCTTCTTAAGGATTCACAATTCACATTAGCATATTAAAAGCTCTGACATTCCTGTGTAAATAAGCTACTTCATTTTCTTTTACCCAGTGTCTCTAACTCAGGCAGATACGATTTCCCCTTCCTCTGAATCCCTCCTTCCTGCTTAAATGGTGTCCATTTGTATAGGGTAAATCTTGGTATCTGAGGACATTGAAGGAGACTTAAAGGTCCATGGCACGTAATATTTTGCTGAGGTATCATTTTGCATTGTGAGTGTTTCAAGGCTGGTTTGTGGGCATGAGTCACAGAGCAGGAAAAAAGTCTAGACAAACACAGAGCCTATACCCTCAGTGATACCTTCTGTGATATATTATTTTATCTAATTTTCAAAATATTCCACAATGTTTGTACATTATATCCATTTTAGCTATGAAGTCACTGATGGAATTATTACCATATGCTGGTATTTGGGGATTACAAACATCTTTGGACATGTGTGTCATCATTTCAAGATCTCCTATATTAATTTTTTTCCTTAGGCAGCTAACATAATCTTCTTGTAATCAGGGACTGTATTTGATGGTCCCATTCTTGACCACCCTCAATACTTGGGACAATTTGTTGACCCCTATAGGTGCTCAATCAATGTCTGAGAAATGAATGAACGAGAAGGTTTAAAAGTTCAGAGAGTTATAGGGTACATTGATTTGTTAACTGCAAAGGAAATATCTAAGATGAAAGGAATATGTGTTAAAAAAAAAATTTGGTAGAGCCAGAGAAAATACAAAATAAAACTTAAGGAGAATAATTGTGAATTTAAATTTAATGAAGTATTTTCAAGAGCCACTGAAAGTATTAAAGGAGTAGTGTAAAAAGAGAACATTGATAATTGTACTTTGACTCACTAAATTGCAAAGATGTTAGGAGA
This sequence comes from Daubentonia madagascariensis, assembly GCA_023783475.1. Taxonomy (NCBI): domain Eukaryota; kingdom Metazoa; phylum Chordata; class Mammalia; order Primates; family Daubentoniidae; genus Daubentonia; species Daubentonia madagascariensis. Next base: position 23,889,116 of record JAKFHU010001244.1, on the reverse strand, counting down.
AAGAAATTTAATGATGAAAGATTGACAACACCTGTTGCAAATTTCCCAGAGTCCAGGTGAGAGATTTAAGAAAAGATTTAATGGAAATAGGCAAATTTTTAAAAATTAAAAAAATGATTGCTAGATTGCAATGCGTTTTAGTTTGCTAGAGCTGCCGTAACAACGTACCACAGACTGGTTGGCTTAAACAACAGAAACTTATTGTCTCTTAGTTCGGGAGACTAGAAGTCCAGAATCAAGATGTTGGCAGGGTTGGTTTCTTCTGAGGACTATGAGGGAAAGATTTGTTCCAAACCTCTCTCCTTGGCTTGTGGACGACTGTCTTATTTCTACATTCCTTCACATCATCTTCCCACTATGCATGTCTCTGTGTCCAAATTTCCCCTTTTTATGAGGACACCAGTCATATTGGATTAGGGCCTACCCTAATAGCCTTATTTTAACTTGATTATATGTGTAAAAACTCAATCTCCAAATATGGTCACATTTTGAAGTACGAGGGAATAGAACTCTAATATATGACTTCGGAGGGGGCACAATTTAACCAATGACACAATGTCTGTGGTAACCCTGGATGAAAATAGCAGGAATTGAAAAATCAATTCATCTAATAATTATTTGTTAAATTCCACTTATGCACCAGACATGGCGCTAGGCATTGAAGATACCAAGCTAAGTAAGGATATATCTTCAAGGCTCTTACAGTCTTTTGGGCGAGGCAGATAAACAAATAACCAGTTATAACACAATGTTTTTAGAATTGTAATTTAAATATTTACAAAGTACCATCTAAGAAAATAAAGGAGAGGAAGGTGAAAAGAATAAGAAAAGACATCAGTGAGGGGAACACCTTTAGGTTAAGTCTGGGAAGACGTGAAGAAGCTTGGGAGATAAAGCTGGAAAGCAAATTCTAACAGAGGGAGTATGCAAGGTTTATTCTGAGCAATGTCGAGGTTTTTAATGTAAAGTGCATGTTGGAAGTGAAAGATGAAAAGCTGCAAGTTAGGTAGGGAGCCTGTCAAGAAGGTCATGCAAATGAGAACAATTAAATCATTTTAAGTAGAGAAATGACATATAAGGATCACCTTGAAGACTGTTTTAAGTATAGCTCAGGGAGGAATAAAGCTGGAGCCAAGAATATCCAGGTGAGAAGACATTGCACTGGTGAGACGAGAAACCAGGAGGACCTTAATGAAGACAGCAGCAGGTGGAGAATAAGGTATGAGAAAGGGAGAAGTTAATATGGTGGAGTTGACAAAATGTAGTGAGAAGTGTGTGGAATTAGGTGGCTGTTTAGGATGACTCCTAGTTTTCTGAATTGTGTGACTGGGTAGTTAGGGCTGGTATTAAAAAATACAGGGGATACAAAGACCAAGATTTGGGGATAAAGATACTAATAATTCATCCCCTTTTGAACATGTTGAGTTTGAGATGCTTGTGAGGCACCAAGTGGAGCTGTTTAGTAAAGAATATGAAATACATATAGGTAGATCAGGGGAGAGACGTGGGGTGGAGAGTAAGATTTTGCAGTCATTGGCATACACACTCACTCACTTGAACAGCAAACATTTACTGAATACCTACTAGATACCAAGCATTGTGCTTTCAGTGAACATGAAAGCTGGGGGACTGGATTGAGACACACTAGTGAAAACATGAAGAAAATATGACCCAGGCTCTGGGAAACACCAATATTTTTAAAAATGACAGAGAAAGAGGAACAGATGAAGCAGAGTGAGAATGGTCAGTCAGAAAATTAAGAATCCAAGAAATTAGAAAATATGTCTAACAGGATTGAATTTATTGTAAGACAATTATGATAAGGACTGGAGTCAGTCAGGGTTCTGCCAGGACATAGCTGGCCCCTCCAAATGGGGTAATTAAGGACAGAATGAGAGAGAGAGGGAGAGAGCTGTAGAAAAGAACTGAGAGCCTCCTGACATAGGTTGAGGTCATGAGAAGAAAAATGTAGTTGCAGCCAAACCATGGAATGGCGGGAAGGAAGGTGGATGAATACTTTCCATACTTTGGCCTCATATAGTGCCTTCCATTGATAAAATCCAACTGGAATCCAGAGGAAAAAGAGCCATTAAAGTAATTTATATAGGTCAGGTTTTCTGAGCAGGATCAGAGTGGAAAAGGGTGGGGAGTAGACCTGGTTGGGTAAATAGAGAATATTCTGTTCAGGTTTTAACAGGCCTTGCTCTACTTGGCAATTTGGTGATCAAGGATATAGCGAGAGGAGCGTGATGGAATGAAGGTAGAAGCCAGCTTGCAGTAGGCTGAGGGGCAAATAAGGATCTGCAGGCTATCAAAATCCTTAACTTAAAAGGGAAAGAAAAAAAATAATGTCAAGTACAGGAAGATGCAGTGCTGAGGGAGTTGTGACAGGAGAGATTTAATGATATATTTAGGCTGAATGAAAACAGTAAGTGGGGAGATGCATATCTGATGAGGCAATGTCTAAGGGGACATGAGGGGATTGGGGTCCAGAATTGAAGAAAAGAGTAACTTTTGGCATATGTCCCTCCTCCCGACCAAGTTCTGTATTTGAAATTGAAAATTATAAAAACATGAGAGAAGAAAGGATGATGGAAAGCTTGGCCAGGATGATGATCTCATGGATGGCTGTGGCTACCTTCTTATATTAATAGCACTTAACTCCCAGTCTGGTGTGGCCATTGTAGTCTCCAATGGCAATAAATGACTTGAACCTGGTCCACCGGCCAGCAGAGGTCTGCTTTTGCACAGGCATAATTTTCAGAACCCTATCCTTGAGAGATGTCCCCAGGAAAAAGTCAATGATCTCAGACTCCTTGATGGGCAGAGGGATGCAACTACTCTATTTCAGATATTGCTTGGTCATCTTTGATTTTTCTGTATGCTTCTGTTCTCCCTCCTTCCCTCTCTCAAAATTTTCCTTTGTTTACTTATCTTAGTCACGGTTCAAAATGAGCCCCCTTTAGCCATCTATAGTCTGGGCAATTGGAAGCATAGGGTCCATTGTTCACTTGGCAAAAGCTGTGACCAACAGAAGATTCCCCCAAGAGGGAGTATGAGTAGGGTAGGCACTCCAAAACACCACCATTTCTTTTTTAAGCAGAATTTTTATTTCTGCTTCAATCCATGCATTTCACTCCATGAACAATCTTATTTTTATTTAAGAAATTTCACTAACACCTATATTAACAAATTTTGATTGAATTTGATATTGCATCTGCAGACTTGGTGCTTGTGGTATGTACATTTCAATTCACTTCAATTTTATATAGTGGGCAGAACAGTCATACTCAGAAAAATTCTGTGTAGTCAAAGCCATAAATGTGTAAGATTTTGTAACTGCAAAATAGCAATGTTGCATTTTGGCAGTAATAGAAATTTAAACAGCCTAGCACATATTTATAATTGGCATCCCATACAAGGTCTGTTTCTGTCTCACTTACCTCTGGGATTAAGTTTTGGACCTGCAGTAGATTTACTAAATTGCTTCCAGAGCAGCATTTTTAAACAAAAAATAAGCAGACTAGAAAGAAATATTTGCTCTTTAAAAAGAATCTTTGTTTTTGCCCAAATGTACATTTTCTTTAGCTATATATGTTCAGTTAATTTTCTGTATGGCTAAAAATGGTGCCTAGAAAACCTTTAAAGAGTTAGAATTAAAACATTGAGACAAGTGCCTCAATGTTTTAATTCTTTCTCCATCAGGTATTACCTCATAGGAATGCAAATTGATTCATAAAAATTGACAAAAACCACAACGTTCTGGGAAGGTTTTTGCCATTAACCCAAAGTAGAGAGGGCACACACAATTCCTGTCTTGTTTCAGGATTGACTGGCAGTGGCTGATACTGGTTGACTGGCAGTGGCTGCCTTAGGTCTGTGTTGAGAAAGAGTTTGAGGGTGGGGGAAATGGGTTGCCGGGAGCTTTTCTGTTAATGATCTCTGCTATATGCATGAAATGGGAGTCTGCAACTTCCATCCCAATATTAATGGCATATTAGAAATAAGTGGGAGAGTGTTGGAGTGTAGCAGGGTAGTAGTGACATACCTGTGGTGATTGGAAGTCCAGGAGGGCAGTGTGGAGGCACCCAGCCTCTGCAGCCCATCTTCATTTTCCTTGCCTGGATCAGATCTGCCCAGAGTCAGGAGGGACTTTCTGTTGTGGGGGAAAGGTAAGCAGAAAAACCCCACCAGCCCCCATTGCCACTGTAAATACCTCTAGTCCTTACTACAGGAGAATCCCATAGTCCTTGCAAGCCCCGAGCCCAGCTGCCAGGCATTCATGCAGCTGCACTGCTGTGGATTGTGAACACAAGGTGTGCTCTTCCCACCCCCGACCCAGCTCCTGGGGGCCAAGCTGCTGCAGCACAGTGCCATCTTGAGATCAGAGCCACCTCTTTAGTGCACCCTCCTGTGGGAGCCAGAAGTCACTGCACCTCTCCAGCAATGGGGCCCCAGCTTCATTCCACCAAGACCACAACAGAGGCTGAATGCCACAAAACCAGCAGCACAGAGCCTGGGCCCAGGATTGGCTGTGACTCTGGTTCTGCACAGCAGGAAAACCAACTCCTACCTATCACACTTCCATCTGGAGGAGGAACAGTCTGGAAGTCCCACCCAGGGTGACCCTTCCCTTGAGCTGCCCAAACTACTGCATGGCCCCCCCACCCCAGCAGAAGAGACCCTCAAGGCTCTGAGCAGCTAACATGCTTCTGGTCAGGCAGAGTGGCTAGGCACCTGTGCCCAGGACCTGAGCAATAGCCTCACAGTGTCCCATTCCCTGCAGAGAAGCCCATGGCCTGCCCAATAGCCTTGCACCCTCAATCAGGGCCTCAGAAATAGCTCTACGAGCTGCTCCTGGCAGCCATATCCTCAGGCCAGCTGAGCAGTCTTGCATCCATGTCCCAGGCCTAAGAAGCAGCCCTGTGGGCCACAGCTAACAGACATGCCCCCAGGCCAGAGCTATACACCCTTGCTTGGAGACTACAGCACAGCCTTGTGGGTCCCCTGCAGACAGACATACCCTGAGGCTGGCCAAGAAGCCTTGTGCCCACATCCCAGGCCTGACAAGCAGCCCTACAGGCCACCCCAGCAGACCCACCTGTGGGCCAACCAAGGAGCTGTGAACCCCCATCCTGGACCTGAGAAGCAGTCCTATGGGTCACCCCTAGCAGACATGTACCCATGCCAGTTGATAAGCTGTGCAGCAGGGTCTCAGAAAATAGCATTGTGGGCTGCTGCTGGCAGCTGAGCAGCTGTGTGACCTCTCCATCCTGTGTCTGAGAAATACCCTCACAAGCTGCCCTTGGTGGGCACACCTCCAGACCAGCCAAGCAGCCTTCTGTTTGTGTCCCAGGCATGAGAAACAGCTCCATGGGCCACTGTGGGAAGGCATGCCCCCAGGCTAGCTGAACAACCATGGGCACATGCTCCTGATCAGAGTAACAGCCTGGTAATCTCAATGCCAGCCCCAGGTTGGCTGACCCACTGTGTGCTCGCACATGCCCTGGCCTAAGAAACAGCCTGACAAACCCATTGCAGGCAAGCCATGCCACTGCCATCACAAACTTTCTCAGCCTCGGCCAATGAGAAACTCACAAATGTAACTAGCATGGATTACAGCTGAAGGAACTACACAGAGATTACACTACTGCATCCACCTAGAACCAAAGTCAATGCACGCCATCAAACCAACACCCCAAGAGCCATTCACACAAATATATTTTTCCCTACAAAACCTACTCCATAAAATTGGAAGAAGCCACTGTTCCACCAGATGCATAGAAATCAACATAGGGACACATCAAACATGAAAAAGCAAGGAAACATGACAACTCCAAAGGAACACAATAATTCTCCAGTAACAGAGCCCAATCATAAGGAAATATATGAAATGCCAAAAAAAAAAAAAAGAATTTCAAATAATAATCTTTAGGAAAATCAGTGAGCTACAAAAGAATGTAGATAGACAATTCAATGAAATCATGAAAATAATTCATGATTTGAATGGGAAATTCAACAAAGAGATAGATATCATAAAAGAGAACCAAACAGAAATCTTACAGCTAAAGAATTAATGAATAAAATAAAAAACACAATTGAGAGCTTTAACAACAGACTAGACCAAGCAGAAGAAAGAATTTCTGAACTTGAAGAGATGTCATTTGAAATAAGATAGGCAAACAAAAAGAAAGAGAGAAAGACAAATCAAAAAGAATGAAGAAACCCTACAGTGTCTATGGAACACCATTAAGTGAATGGATATTCACATTAGGGTTATTCCAGAAGAAGAAGAGAAGGGAAAATATATAGAAAACATATTTAATGAAATAATAGCTAAAAACTTCCCAAGGCTTAGGATTGAAAGCTGTACATCGAGGCCCAGGAAGTTCAAAGAACCTCAAATAAATTAAACCCAAATAGGTCCTCTCTGAGGCACATTATAGTAAAATTGTCAAAAGTAAAAGACAAAGAATTCTAAAAGCAACAAGAGAAATCGTTAAGTCACATATAAGGGAATCCTCATTAGACTTACAGTGGATTTCTCAGCAAAAACCTTATAGGCCAGGAGAGAATGGAATGATATACTCAAAGTACTAAAAGAAAATAAATGGCAGCCAAGAATATTATATCCAGCAAAGCTACCCTTCAGAAATGAAGGTGTAATGAAATCTTTCACAGACAAGCAAAAACTAAGGAAATTCATTACTACTAGACCAATCTTACAAGAAATGCTCAAGGGAATCTTACATCTGGAAGTGAAAAGCTGACAACCATCATCATGAGAGCATAAAAAACTATAAAACTCACTGGTAGAGTTAACACACAAAGAAGAAAGAGAAAGAAATCAAATCTTATCACTACAGAAAACCACCCAATCACAAAAATAAACAATGGAAGAGGAAGGGGGAAAAAAAGATATACAAAACAACCAAAAAAAAAATTAATAAAATGACAGGAATAAGACCTCACCTATCAATAATCACCTTTAAATTCCCCACTTAAAAGATATGGACTGTCTGAATGGATATAATAAAACAGGACCCAACTATATGCTGCCTACAAGAAACTCACCTCACCTGTAAAAACATGCATAGGGTGAAAGTGAAGGGATGGAATAAGATATTCCACAGAAGCAGAAACCAAAGGTGAGCAAGAGTGGCTAAACTTACATCAGAGAAAACAGACGTCAAGTCAAAAGCTGTAAAAAGAGACAAAAAGGACATTATATAATAATAAAGGGAATAATTCAGCAAGAGAATATAATAATTGTAAATATATATGCATCCAACACTGGAAGCCCTAGATATATGAAGCAAATATTAGCTTTGAGGGGAGAAATAGACCTGAATACAATAGTAGTTAGGGACTTCAACAGCCCACTATCAGCATTGTACAGATCATTTAGACAGAAAATTAACAAAGAAACATGAAATTTAAACTGCATCACAGACCAAATGGACCTAAAAGACATTAAAAGACCATTTCAACCAACAGCTGCAGAATACACATTCTTTTCATCAACACATGGAATATTCTCCAGGATTGGCCATATGTTAGGACACAAAACAAGTCTCAAAAATTTAAGGAAATTGAAATCATACCAGGTATCTCATTTGACCACAATGGAATAAATCTAGAAATCAATAACAAGAGAAACATTCAAAAAGGTACAAATACATGAAAATTGAACAACACATTCCTGACAATCAATGGGTGAAGAATGAAATTTTAAAAATTTCTGAAACAAATGAAAATAGAAACACAACATACCATAACCTATTAGACACAGCAAAAGCAGTATTAACAGGCAAGTTTATAGCAATAAATGCTTACATCAAAAATGAAAAACATTTCAAATAAACAACCTAATCATGCACTAGGAAATCTAGAACAAGCCAAACCTAAAGTTAGTGTAAGAAAAGAAAAGTAAAGATCAGAGCAGAAATAAAGAAAATTGAAACTAAAAAAACACAAAAGATCAACAAAACAAAAAGTTGGCTTTTTGAAAAGATAAATAAAACTCACAAACCATTAACTAGACTAAGGAAAAAAAGGTACAAATAAATAAAACCAGAAATTAAAAAAGGGGACATCACAATGGATACCACAGAAATACACAGAATCATTAGAAATTACTATGAATGAGTATATACCAATAAACTTAAAAACCTAGAGGAAATGGGCAAATTCCTGGACACATACAACATACCCATATTTAACTAAGAAGAAATAGAAAACCTGAACAGATCAAGAACATGTAACAAGATTGAATTAGTAGTAAAATATCTCCCAACAAAGAAAAATACAAGACCAGATAAATTCACCACTGAATTCTACAAACATTTAAAGAAGAATTAAGACCAATTCTTTTTGAATTATTCCAAGAAATTGAAGCAGATGGAATTCTCCCTAACTCATTTTACAAGGCCAGCATCACCCTGATACCAAAACCAGACAAGGACACAACAAAAAAAGAAAACTACAGACCAATATCCCTGATGAGCATAGATGCAAAAACCTTCAACAAAATACTAGAAAACTGAATCCAGCAGCACATGAAAAAGATAATGCACCATAATCAAGTGGGATTTATCCCAGTAATGCAAGGATGGTTCAACATATGCAAATTAATAAACACAATACATCACATCAACAGAATGAAGTAAAAACCATATAATCTTCTCAATAGATTCCAAAAAAGCATTTGATAAAATTCAACATCCCTTCATATAAAAACTCCCAACAAACTAGGCATAGGAGGAAAGTGCCTCAACACAATAAAGGCCATATATAACAAACCCACAGCTAACATCATACTGAGAGCTTTTCTTCTAAGATTTGGAACAAGACAAGAATGTCCTCTTTTACCACTATTATTCAACATAGTACTGGAAGTCCTAGCCAGAGCAATCAGGCAAGAGAAAGAAACAAAGGGCATTCAAATTGGAAAGGAGGAAGTAAATTTGTCCCTGTTTGCAGATGACATGATCTTATATATAGAAAAACCAAAAGATTTTACAAAAAACTCTTAGACCTGATAAATGAGTTTAGTAATTTTTCAACATACAAAAATCAGTAGAATTTCTATATACAAACAATAAACTTGCTGAAAAAGAAATCAAGGGAACAATCCCATTTATAATAGCTACAAAAAAAAGGAATCAATTTACCAAGGAGGTAAAAGACCTCTACAGGAAACTATAGAACACTGGTGAAAAAACTCAGTGTCATATGCAGAAGAATGAAACTAGACCTCTACTTCTCACCCTATATAAAAATCAACTCAAAATGGATCAAAGACCTAAATGTAAGACATTTAGCTGTTTACAGCTATATTTCCCACAACAGTCTTTGGCACACAGTAGGTGTTCAATAAATAATTGTTTAATAAAAAACAAGTAACAATTTTATATTTTATAAATAACTTGCTTTTATTACACATGATGCAATGTGATATAATGTAGACTAGCCTTTAATGTATTTACTTTTAAAAATGTGAATCAATAATCCACAAAATTGATTCCATGACCTACAAATGGTCATGACACACAATTTGAGAAATATTGACTTAAACATTAATGCAGGGACTTCTGGGTCCAGCACAGTGGTGTGACCCCACTAGAGCCATATTTCAAACTAATTACAACAAAAATATCTGGACAAAAATGAAAAGAAACTACCTGAGGATGCTAAAAAATAAACAAAAGTAAGAGGATTAATATGCTAAGGGATTTAATGAAAAAAGTAGACAACATGAAAGAACTAATGAATAATGTAAGCAGAGACATGGAAGTTATAAGAAAGAATAAAAAAGAAATGCTGGATATAAAAATCATTATCAGAAATAAAAAATCCCAAATGAGCACAGTGGCTTGTGCCTGTAGTCTCAGCTACTTGGGAGGCTGAGGTGGGAGGACAGCTTGAGGTCAGGAGCTTGACACCTGCCTGGGCAACATAGAAAAATCATGTCTCTAAGAAAAAAAAAGAAAGAAAGAAAGAAAGGAAAGAAAAGAGAAAAGAAATAAAAATCTTTTTGGTCAGCTCATTAGTAGATTGAACATGGTTGAGGAAAGAATCTCTAAGCTTGAAGATATGATAATAGAAACTTCCAAAACTGAAAATCAAGGAGAAAAAAGATGGGGGAAAATAGATGGGAACCCCCCCAAGAATATCCAAAAACTGTGGGACAACTAAAAGAAGGTGTAATATACACATAATATGTATACTAGAAGAAGAAAGAGATAAAGGAACACAGGCAATATTTAAAATAATAATGACAGAATCTTTCCCAAATTAATGTCAGACAACAAACCATCTAGGAAGAGTTCTAGGAAGCTCAGAGAACATCAAGCAGGATAAGCAATTACGCCTCAGTATATCATATTCAAACTACATAAAAATCAAAGATAGAGAAAAAAAATCTTGAAAAAAGCCGGGGGGTGGAAAAAACAATTTACCTTTAGCAGAGCAACTATAAGAATTACGTCCAACTTCTACTCAGAATCACGCAAGCAAGAAGAGAGTAGAGTAAAATATTTAAACTACTGAAAGGAAAACCAACAATCTAGAATTCTATACCCTGTGAAACTATCCTTTAAATTGAGGATAAATAAAGACTTTCACAGACAAAAAAAATTGAGGAATTTTTTTTGCCTGTATTCCTACCTTACCGGAAATGTTAAAAGAAGTTATTCATAGAAAAGGAAAACAATATAGGTCAGAAGGTTCAATCTACATAAAGAAAAGAAGAGCCTTAGAGAAGGAAGAGGAAGAACTTTTATCTTTCTTATTTTTAATTGATCTAATATATACGAGTTTGTTCAAAATACTAAAAACAATGTATTCAATTATGTATATATGTGTCTGTGTATACACAAATGTTTACGTAAAAGTAAAATGAATGACAGCAATGATATAAGGGATGAGAGGGAGGAATTAGAACTATTTTGTTTATATAAGATACTTGTACTATCTGTGAAGTGGCATAGTGTTATTTAAAAGTGGACTTGGATTAGTTGTAAGTGTATTTGCAAACTCTAGGGGAACCACTAAAAAAAAGTTTAGAAATAAGTATAATTGATATACTAAGAAAGGAGGGAAAATGAAATCCTAAAAATGCTTAACTAAAACCACAAAAAAAAGTGTGGAAAAATCGGAACAAAGAACAAAGACAACCAATAAAAATGTAGTATACAAATATGATAGATTTTAATCCAAATAGATCAATAATCACTTTCAATGTAAATGTTATAAATATACCAATTAAGGACATAGATTGTCATAGAACAAAAACAGGATCCAACTATATGTTGTCCACAGGAAATTCACTTTAAATATAAAGACACATATACATTAAAAGTAAAGGTGGGGCTGGGTGTGGTGGCTCATGCCTGTAATTCCATAACTATGGGAGGCTGAGGAGGAAGTATTGCTTAAGGCCAGGAGTTTGAGACCAGCCTTGGCAATATTGCCAGACCCCATCGCTACAAAAAAAAAAAAATTAGCTGAGTGTGGTGCCACATGCCTATAGTGCTAGCTACTGGGGAGGCTGAGGCAGGAAGATCACTTGAGCTTAGGAGTTTGATGCTGCAGTGAGCTATGATCTCCCAACTGCACTCCAACCTGGGCTTCAGAGTGAGACCCTGTCTCAAAAAAAAAAAAAAAAAAAAAAGTAAAGGGATAGATAAATATATACCATATTAACATTAACACTAATCAAAAAATGTGGGAGTAGCTATATTAATTTCAGACAGAGCAGATTAGAGTAGAAAACTTATCAGGGATAGAGGCATTAGATAATGATAAAGGGGTCAATACTCCAAGAAGACATAATAATCCTTAATGGGCATGTGCCTAACAACAGAGTATGTAAACACATGAGGCAAAAGCTGATAGAAATGTCAGGAGAAATTGATATGACTACTATTACTGTTGGAGATTTTAACACCCCTCTAATAGAAATGGACAGATCTCGCAAGAAGAAGCTCAGTAAAACAATAGTTGAACTCAATAATATCAGCAGTCAATTAGATATAATTGATTATATCTAATCTATAGACTATTTCATTCTCCTATAGCAGATTATATATTCTTCTCAAGTGCACATGGAACCTTCACCAAGATAGACCACATTCTGGGCCATAAAACACACCTTAACAAATTAAAAAGAATGGAAGTTACACCACATCTGTTCTCAGAACATAATGGAAATAAAATAGAAATCAATAACAGAAAGATAGTTGAAAACTCCCCAAATACTTGAAGATTAAACAACACACTTCTAAATAACACTGGGCCAAAGGAGAAATCTTAAAATAAATTTTAAAATATTTTGAACTAAATGAAAATGAAAATATAGTTTATGAAAATTTGTGGGATACAGTAAGAACATTGTTTAGAGGGAAATTAACAGCATTAAATACAAAAGAAGAAACTTATTTTCTAATATACACATTTAATGCTATATGTTGATAGTGGGGGAAGTTGTATGTGTGTGGAGACAGGGGGTATAGTAGAAATCTCCCTGTACTTTCAAGTTCAATTTTGCTGTAAACCTAAAAATACTCTAAAACTAAATTTTATTTATAAAAATAAGTGAAATAATACTTCATCCCACTGGAGTAGGCTGAAATATAGACTGACAATACCAAGTGTTGGTGAGAATATGGATCAATCCAGATTCTTCTACATTGCTGGTGGGAACGTAAATTAGTATAAACGCTTTAGATAATAACTACATATTATCTCCTATTGTTCAAATATGCATAGCTTATGACCCAGAAATTCCACCCATGGGTTATATCCAACAGAAAAACATACATATGAGTGTCAATAAATGTGTACAAGAATGTTCAGAGCAGCATTATTCATGATAGCCTCAAATTGGAAAGAACTCTAACTAATATCCATTAACAGTAAAATGGATAAATAAATGCTGTACATTCATGTGATGGAATGCTAGATAATAAAGAAAATGAATATAGATAAATATCAACAACAATGTTGAGTGCCAGATGCCAAAAATTTTAAATGTATAATCCTATTTATTTAAATTAGTTTGAAACAAATTGAAACTATGATATTTAGAGATAATGCTTATGTGAAAAAATTACAAATAAAAGAAATGATTACAATTTTAAAAACTGATAAAATAAAAATATTCTCAAATAAAGGTAAATTAAGATAATTTGTTGACAGTAAATATAGTCTACAAGAAATTTTTAAAGAAGTTGTTCAGGGTAAAGTGGAATAATATCAGAAGGAAGCTTGTATCATCAGGAATGAAGAAAGAACAACAGAAGTGGTGAATATATCTGAGTAAATAGAAAAGATTACTTTTTATAGTTAAATTCTTTAAAATCTGTATGACTTTTTAAAGCATAAACTACAATGTTGTCATGGTTTTCAATGACTGTAGATCTATTATATATATATTACAAAGTATAGTCAATACATAAGTTAAAATGGAACATAGAAAATATTAAAAAATTGAAAAGAATGCAGGAAAAGAAGAACAGAGGGAAAAAATTAGTGGGAACATATAAAAACAAATAATAAAATGGTAGACCTAAATCCGAACACATCAATAATTATATTAAATGTTCATGGTCTAAACACACCAATTAAAGGCAGAGATTGATAGAGCCCATAAAAAGCAAGACTGTACTATGTTTCGAAACATACTTTAAATATATAAACACAAATAGGTTGAAATTAAAAGGATGGAAAAAAAGATATGCAATGCAAAAAATAAGCATAAAAAAGCTGAAATGGCAACTTTAATGTCACATAAAATAGACTTTAAGACAAATGCTATTGCCAGCGATAAAGATAAACATTTCATAATGATTAAAATGACAATTCAAAGTTCTCTCCTCCTTACCATGGAGGATCCTTCCACCTGCTTCTCCAAGTATCTCCTCTCTGAATCTCTGTCTCAGAACTTCACTTCTTTTCTTTTTGATTTCTTTTACTTTACTCTGCAAAGAGATGGCTTCCCCGTTTATTTAAAGAAAAACCTTGGCTAGATGCTGGTTCAAGATGGCTGACTAGATGCAGCTAGTGCATGCTTCTCCACAGACAGGAACCAAAATAGCAAGCAGATATTCAAGTTTTGAATATGTCATTTAAGAGAGAGCACTGGGATTCAACAGAGAAGTGATGGAAGCACCAAAAGCAAGCGAGAAGAGGTAAGCAAGGCACCTTGCTTGGCCAGGAGCAACTGAGAGCCAGGAAAAGCTCCTGGACATGGGGAAAGGATAAGAAAAACCCCCAGGGCTCCACACTCCTGCCACAGTCTTTTACCATCTTTTACCTCCCCCCTCACAGGCCTCAAGACTAACATAGGGAGCTGGCTAGAGATTACACAGAGGCAGTGCTCAAGAGAGGGAACTCACACAGAATCCCACAGGCCTGAGCATCTGCAGCTTGTTGCCATTCTGAGAGCCAAGCCTCCAAAGGAATGCATCCTGCCCTGGGGCTAATGCCACCTCTGTTGCCACTGGGCCAAGAAGGGAGAGGGGAGGCCGGGCACTCCCATTCACCTCTAGAACAAATCCCACTGCTGCTGCTGTGGGCTGCTGTGGGACCAAGGCATGAGAAAACCACACTCCCCACAACTACCTACCCATGCTGCTCCAGCTGAGAGGGGCCCTGCCCTTCCCCGTGGCAAGCCTGCAGCACAGCCTGTGCTGTCCACACCTGAGCATTCTGCTGCAGCCTGTGGACCACGCTGCTCCTGCCTATCATAGCCAGTGCCTAAATACACTACTAGGGGCCCTAAAGACAACTCTACCAGACTGGTTCCCCCTCCTAGTACTCAAGAATTCCATCCAGGGACCTGGAAATTATCAGCCCAGTCCACCACTGTTGGCATCTGAACTCCCCTCCCAGGGTCTGAGGTTGGGACAACTTAATCTGTCAATATCACCACAGCTGGAACCACTGCACATACTACTAGTGGGCCAAGGGACTGGCCTGCCCATCTTCTCCCAACCACTGCCAACACCACCATGAACCACTTGAGTTCCATTGGGTTGCTCCACCACTGTTACTGCCATCGCCCACATCACACCAGATGCCTAGGGGTCTGAGAACCTACCCACATGCCTGACCCACCATTGCCAGTACCAGCATTTGAACAAGTGACATACAGACCCAGGAATCAGCACTCCTGAACCCACTAATACTGGTGCCAGTGTAAGCCACTCTGGAACCCAAGGTCAAGCATCTTCAGCCCACTGCTGCCAACACTGGGGCCTAAAGACTTGCCCACCTGGCATCCTAGTTCCCAGAAAAACTTTGCCACAGCCTCCACTAATAACCCTGTCCTAAGCCACCAAAGAAATCACAGGAACCATTGATATAATTTACAGCTGAAAAAATCATATAGAGATCACACTATTGTATGCACCAAAAATCAAAGCCAAAGTGCCCTACCCAACCAACAATATATATACATCTTCAGAAAAAAAGTTCTCCCCTATGAAAACAATTTCAAAAAAATTGTAAGAAGCAACTGTTACACCAGATATGAAGGTATCAATGTAAGCACATAGGAAACATGAAAAAAATCAAGAAAACATGACACTACCAAAGGAACACAATAATTCTCCAGCAACAGATACCAATCAAAATTGGTATTCATGAAATCCTGAGATTCATGAAATCCTGGATAAAGAATTCAAAATATAATTTTAAATAAGATCAGTGAGATACAGCATAATTCTGAAAAACAATATAGAGAAATCAGAAAAACAATTCAGGTTGTGAATGAGAAATTTACCAAAGACATAGATATTTTTTAAAAGAACCAAGCAGAAATTCTGGAACTGAAGAATTCATTGAAAGAAATATACAATACATTTGAAAACTCCAACAATAGATCAAGCAGAAGAAAGAATCTCAGAACTGAAGAGAGGCCTTTTGAAATAATCCAGTCAGACAAAACTAAAGAAAAAAGAATAAAAAAGAATGAGCAAAGCCTTTGTGACATTTAGGTCAACATAAAGACACCTAATATTTGAATTATCAATATCCTTGGTGGTGGAGAGAGAACAAAAGGATGAGAAAACCTATTTAACAAAGTAATAGATGAAAATTTCCCAAGTCTAGGAAAAGATTTAGACATCCAGCTACAGGAAACTCAGCAATCTCCAAGCAGATACAATGCAAAAAGGTCTTCTCCATAGCACATTATAAGTCAGACCCTCTAATAATAGACTTAAAGTCTATTTTATAGGATATAAGTGTAGCTACTCCTGCTCACTTTTGGTTTCTGTTTGCATGGAATATCTTTTTCCATTCCTTTAATTTCTTTCTATGGGTCTTCACTGATGATAAGGTAAGTTTCTTGTAAAATAGACTTTAAGTCAAAAATGGTAAGAAATGACAAAGAAGGTAATTACATAATGATAAACGGCTCAGTCCAGCAAGAAGATATAACAATTGTAAATATATATACAGTCAACACTGGAGCACCCAGATTCATAAAGTAAATATCACTAGATCTAAAGAGAGAGACAGATTGCAAGGCAATACTAGTGAGGGAGCTCAACCACTCCACTCTCAGCATTAGATTATTTAGACATAAAATCAACAAAGAAACATTGGATCTAAACTGAACTTTAGACAAAATGGACCAAACAGACATTTACAGGACATTCTACCAAATGACTGCAGAATATACATTCTTCTCATCAGCGCATGGAACATTCTCCAGCGTAGATCATTTGTTAGGCCACAAAACAAGTCTCAACAAATTTTTTAAAATAAAACAAATAAAACAAATGAAAATGGAAACACAACATACCAAATGTATTCATAGCTGAATTCTAGGGGTTTTGACCTGTGGGATACAGTAAAAGCAGTGCTAAGAGGGAAAATAGCAATAAATGCCTACATCAAAAAGTAGAAAGATTATAAACTAACAATGTAATATGAAACTCAAGAAATTTAAAAAGCAGGAACAAACCAAACCCAAAATTAGCAGAAGAAAAGAAATAATAAAGATCAGAAAAGAACTAAATGAAATAAAGACTAAAAGAGTACAAAAGAGCAACAAAATGAAAAGTTGCTTCTTTGAAAAGATAAACAAAATTGATAAATGTAGCTAGACTAACCAAGAAAATAAGAGAGAAGACCCAAATAAACAAAATCTGAAGTGAAAAAGGAGACATTACAACTGACACCACAGAAATGCAAAAGGTCATTAGAGACTATTATGAACAACTATATGCTGATGAACTGAAAAACTGGAGAAAATAGATACATTTCTGGAAACATAAAACTTACCAAGATTGAATCAGGAAGAAATAGAAAACCTGAACAGACTAATAATGAGTAGTAAGATTGAATCAGTAATAAAAAGTGTCCAAATAAAGAAAAGCCTAGGACCAGACGGATTCACAGCCAAATTCTACCAAATGTATAGAGAAAAACTAATCCCAATCCTCCTGAAACTATTCCAAAAAAATCAAAGAGGAGGCAATTCTCCCTAACTCCTCGTATGAGGCCAACATCACCCTGGTAACAAAACCAGACAAGGATACAACAAAAAAAGAAAACTACAGGCCAATATCCCTGATAAACACAGATGTGAAAATTCTCAACAAAATACTAGCAAACTGAACCCAACAGCACATCAAAAAGATGATATACCATGATCAAGTGGTATTTATCCCAGTAATGCAAAGGATGGTTCAACATATGCAAATTAATAAACATAGTACATCACATCAACAGAATAAAGGCCAAAAACCATATGATCTTCTCAATAGACGCAGAAAAAGCATTTGATAAAATTCAACATCCCTTCATGATATTATAAAAACTCACAAAAAATTAGGCATAGAAGGAAAGTACCTCAATATAATAAGGGCCATATATTAAATCCACAGTAAATATCATACTGAATGGGAAAAAGTTGAAAGCCTTTTCTCTAAGAAATGGAACAAGAAAGGAAGCCCATTTTTACCATTCCTACTCAACATAGTACTGGAAGTTCTAGCCAGAGTAATCAGGCAGGAAAAAGAAATAAAAGGCATTCAAATTGGAAAAAAGGAAGTCAAATTGTACCTCTTTGCTGATGATGTGATCTTACATCTAGAAAAACCTAAAGCTTCCACTAAAAAACTCTTAGATTTGAAAATAAATTCAGCAAAGTTGCAGGATACAAAAATCAATCTACAAAAATCAGTAGCATTCCTATGCACCAATAATGATCTAGCCAGAAAGAAATCAAGAAAGCAATCCCATTTACAATAGCTAAAAGAAAATAAAATACCTAGGAATAAATTTAACCAAGGCAGTGAGAGATCTCTACAAGGAGAAATAAAAAACACTGATGAAAGAAATCATAGATGACAAAAACAAATGGAAAAACATCTCATGCTTGAGGATCAGAAGAACTAAAATCATTAAAATGACCACATTGCTAAAAGCAATCTACAGATTCAATGCAATCCCTATCAAAATACCAACATCATTCTTCATAGAATTATAAAAACAATCCTAAAATTCATAGGAACCCAAAAAGAGCTCAAATAGCCAATACACTCCTGAGCAAAAAGAACAAATGGAGGCATCACATTTGCTGACTTCAAAATATATCACAAAGCTATAGTAACAAAAACAGTATGGTATTTGTGTAAAAGTAGACACATAGACCAATGAAACAGGATAGAGAACTCAGAAATAAAGATGTACATTTATAGCCAACTAATCTTCAACGAAGCCAACAAAAACAAACATTGAGGAAAGGGCATCCTCTTCACTATATGGTGCTGAGAAAATTGGATAGCCACATGCAGAAGAGTGAAACTGTTAGGTAGATAGTTAGGATCTCTGGCTCTGCTCTTCTTGGGACAAGGGTTCCCTGCTTTGGTGCTGTCTCGAGCAATTGCTCCACCTGGGAAGAAGGATAAGGGTGGGCACTCCGTTTTTTTATTGCCCCACCCTTAATCCTGTCCTGAACAACTGCTACACCTGGGGAAGGAGTGGATGCTTTATCAATCTGGAATTTCCCTGCTCAAGCATGCTAGGTCTTAGAAAATGACCTAGAGTAACCTAAGGGTAATTATTATGCCATTGGCTTGAATCTGCATTGTGGTTCACCACCCAGCTCCCCACCCCAGGTGGGCTTTTGGAGAGGGAGCTTGTATATGCAGGTGGAATTTTGAGGACACCTGTTGATCATTTGATAACATCCCACACCTCCTGAGAGCCCGCTCTCAGACTGGGCTAATAAAAGGAAACAATTCACTGAGAGAGTGAGTGAGTGAGTGAGTCTGTTTGTCTGTCTCCACTCTTGGAGGAAGACCCGTTTTGTTCTACAATAAAGAGCTGCTCATGTGAAAGTGCTTCCTGCCTGAGGTTACTGTGTCATATTAGCCCTGCTGGTGATTTTTCCAAGATAATAGTCTGGACTTGACACTTTGGTGTGTCTGGTCATTCTTCATCCAAAAGCACACCAAGAACTGAGGGCAGACTGCCACTCTGACAGAAATAAAGGCATATATTTATAGCCAACTGCTCTTCAACAAAGCCAACAAAAACAAACATTGAGGAAAGGGCATCCTCTTCACTATATGGTGCTGGGAAAATTGGATAGCCACATACAGAAGAGTGAAAATCAACCCTTATCTCTCACCATAGTAAAAAATCAACTCAAGATGGATTAAAGTCTTAAATGTAAGATCTGAAACTATAAAAATACTAGAAGGAAACCAAGTGAAAACTCTCCTGAACATTGTTCTAGACTCTAGGCTAAGAATTTATGACTAAGACCTCAAAAACAACAGGCAACAAAAACAAATATAGACAAATGGGACTTAATTAAATCAAAGACCTTCTGCACAGCAAACAAAATAATCAATAGAGTGAAGAGACAACCTCTTGAATGGGAGACTATATCTGTAAACTATTAGATATATAGGGGACTATATATCTAATAGGGGACTAATATCCAGAATATACAAGGAACTCAATTCAACAGGAAAAAACCAAACTATTCCATTAAAAAGTGGGCAAAGGACATAAATTGATGTTTGTCAAAAGAAGACATACAAGTGGCCGATGGGTATATGGAAAATGTTCAATATCACTAATCATCAGATAGATGCAAATCAAAACCACAATGAGACATCATCTTGCCCCAGTCAGAATGGCTGTTATTAAAAAGACTAAAAATAACAGAGGCTGGTGAAGATGCAAAGAAAAGGAAATTCTTACACACTGTTGGTGGGAATGTAAACTAGTACAGCCACTATGGAAAACAGTATGAAGATTTCTCATAAAACTAAAAATAGGATTACATTCAATCACTCAATCCCAGTACTAGGATCTATCCAAAGGAAAAGAAATCAATATGTCAAAGGGATACCTGCACTCACATTTTATTGCAGCAATATTCACAATAGCAAAGATATAGAATCAATCTAGGTGTCTATCAATGGATCACTGTATAAAGACAATATGTTATATATTCACAATGGAATACTATTTGGCCATAAAAAAGAATAAAATCGTGTCATTTGCAGCAACACAGATGGAAGTAGAGGTCATTATCTTAAGTGAAATAAGCCGGGTACAAAAAGACAAATATCACATGTTCTCACTTACATGTGGAAGCTAAAAAATTTGATCACATGGAGGTAGTGAGTGGAAAGATAGAGAACAGAGACTGGCAAGTGTGAGGAGGCAGGTGGAAGAATGAAAGGAAATGGGTTAAAGGTTACAAACATACAATTAGATAGAAGGAATAAATCTGATGTTTGATAGCAGAATAGGTGACTACAGTTAACAAAATTATTGTATTCAGGTGATGGAACCCCAAATACCCTGACTTGATCACTATGCATTATATATATGTAACAAAATTTTACATATGCCCCATAAATTTGTAAAAAAAGTAAAAATTATATTGCTTAAAAATGACAATTCATCAGGAAGACACACAATTATAAGTATGTATGCCTCTAATAACAAATCTACAAATACATGACTCAAACTTGATGAAATTAAAGGACAAGTAGACAATTTCACAATTATAGTAGGAGATTTTAAAACCTCTTCTCAGCAATTGATAGAGCAATGAAACAAAAGAAAAATTAGTAAAGACATAGAAAATCTCAACAATACTATCAACTGACTTGATCTAATGGACATTTATAAAATACCACATCCAATAATTGCAGACTTCACATTGTTTTCAAGTGCATATGACAGATTTACCAAAATAGACTATAAATTAGAATAAAACAAGCCTAAATAAATTAAAAGGAATAAAAAATCATGCAAAGTATAATCTTTTACCAAAACAAAATTAAAATGATATTAATAACAAAATGTTATCTAGAAAATCCTCAAATATCTAAAAATTAATCAACACTTTCTGAATAATTCATAGGTCAAAGCCAACACCACAAGAGAAATTAGAAAGCATTCTGACAGAATGACAATGAAAATATAATGTCAAAGTAAAACATAGCTAAAGAAGTATTTTGAGGAAAAATTGTTGCTTCAAACACTTATGTTAGAAAAGAAGAAAGATCTAGAATTAATGACACAAATTTCCACCTTAAAAATCTAGGAAAAGAAGAGCAAAGTAAGCTCAGATTAAACAGCAAAAAAGAAACAATGAAGAGAAGAAATCAAAGGAATAGAAAACAGACAACAAAAGAGACAAATAAGGTAGCTAAATGCAGGTTCTATAAAAAGCTCAATAAACTTATTATTGCCTAGCTAGACTAATCAAGGGACAGAATAATCAGAAATGAAAAGGAGATTATTTTCACAGATCATATAGACATTTAAAGGATAATAGAATACTATGACCAAATTTATGCCAAGACATTTGCAAACTCAGATGAAATGGACAAATTTATTCAAAAACACCAAAATTAACAGAAAAAGAAGCAAAAAATTAACTGCACTGTCAATAAAAGAAATTTGATTATTTTATCTGAAGACTTGCTATAAAGAAAATTCCAAGCCCTATAGTATCACTAGTGAATTTTATTAAAAATTAAAGCAGGAAATATGACCAAGTTTACACACATTTTTTCAGAAAATAAAAAATGAAGGATCACTGCCTTTTTCTGTGGCCATGATTACCTTAAAATCACAACCTGATACAAACATTACACATACAAATGAGTAATTTATAGGCCATTACCCTTCATGAATAGAATCACAAAAATAATTTTAAAAAGTTAGTAAATTGATTCCAACAATATATAAAAAGGATAAGACATCATGATCAAATGAAACTTATCTTATTGGTGCAAAGTTGATTAATATTCAAGAATCTATCAGTATAATTTGCCATATTAATAGAATAAAGAAAAAACCCGTATGATCTTTTCAATAAATGCATAAGAAGTCTTTAACAAAATTCAACATATATTCATGAGCATCTCAGAAAAATAGAACTGGTATGAAGCTTTCTCAAAGAAATAAAAGGTATCAGCAAACAGCTATCATATTTAACGGTGAAAAACTGAACTATTTCCCCCTGAGACTGGGAGCAAATCAATATTGCCTGCTTTTACTCCTTCTGTTCAACATTAGACTAAGGTCCTAGCCATTGAAAAAAGGCAAAATAAAGAAATAAAAGTCTTAAAGATCAGAAAGGAAAAAAATAAAATGATCCCTATCTGCAGGTACTGTAATTATTTACCTACAAAAATCTCAGGAAATTTACAAAATAATTATAAAATTAACTAGTAAATTTAGCAATGTCACAGGATACAATGTTCATATACAAAAGTCAATTATATTCTTACATAGGTACAGCAAACAATTGAAAAATAAAAATAAAAAAAAATCCTTTCTGAGTAGCACCAAAAAACCAAGCCAAAACATAAAATTCCAAGGAATGACACTAAGAAACGTTGTCCAAGACATCTACACTGAAAACTACAAACATTGCTGAGATAAATAAAAGAAATACTATATAAATGGAGAGAAATGAGGACTCAATTAACTTAAGTCAGCCAATATTCCTAAGATCCCCAAACTGATCTATATAATCAATGCGAAATAAAATTCCAGCATGCTTTTTAGTAGAGTCTGAAAAGCTTTTCCTAAAATTTCCAACTTACCATGAAGTTATAGTGTGATATTCATAATAATGTAGACATGTAGATCAGTAGAACTAAACAGAGAATATAGAAATAAACCTATACATATATGGTCCATTGATTTATGACAAAGGTACCAGGGCAATTCAGTAGGACAAATCTTTTCAACAAATGGTGCAGGGCTGACTGAATGGGAATAAAATGATTAACCCTTACTATACACCATGAATAAACATTAGCTCAAAAATAGTCACAGATCCAACTATGAAATCTATTAATAAAATTATAAAAAATTTCTAGAAGAAGCATAAGAGAAAATATTTGTAATGGTGAGGTAGGCAAAGATTTCCTAATTAGAACACTAAAAGCATGAGTCAAAGAAAAAAAAAGTTTTTTAAAAAAATTTCATCAACATTACAAAATTTGCTTTTCAAAATACACAATTAAGGAAATCAAAAGGCAAGTCACAAGCTAGTGAAAATTATTTGCAACACATATATCAGACAAAAGACTTATATACAGAATATATAAAGAACTCTTACAAGTAAATATGACAAATAACTTAATGGAAGGTAAGAAGTTGTTCAAAGTTATTAGTCATTGGCAAAATGCAAATTAAAACCACAATGAGATATCACAACCTACACATTAAAATGTCTAAGATTTTAAAAATTGACCATATTAAGTGTTGGTAAGGATGTGGACCAACTGAAATTCTCGTTACTGCTAAAGGGAATATAAAAAGATAGAACCACTTTGGTTCTACAGTCTGGTGCTTTCTTAAATGAACATATACATAGTATAAGACTCAACATTTTAATTTCTAGGAATATACTCATAAAAAAGTGTAAGATTTGTACATGATACTTCATATCACTTTAGCAGTAAAAGCTTCAAACTGGTAACTACCCAAGTACCCATCAAAAGAATAATGGATCAATAGATTGTTGTATAGCCATAAAATGGATACTACTTAGCAATACAAAAGAACATATGAATATGAACAACCACATGCATGAATCCCAAAATCATTATGCTGAGTGAAAAAAGCTAGAGAAAATAGAGTACATGTTCTATGATTCCATTTATATAAAATGCTAGAGAATGTAAACTAATCTATAGGTACAAAAAAACAGATCAAGGATTGCCTGGAGACAGGGGTGGATGGAGGGATGGATTAGAAAGGGGAACATGAAAACTTTTGGAGGTGATGGAAATGTTTTTCTTGATTGTGATGGAGGTTTTACAAATGCATACTTAGGTCAAAACTGATTAAATTATAAACTTTAAATATGTGGATTTTATTTACCTCGCTTATACCTTAATATAGTTGTAATATAAGCAATATGGCAATATGGATAGACATTCCCAATATTCTACACCAAGCAAAAGCAAAACATGTTTTTGACCTTGAAACATGAAATATGACCTGATCCAAAAATATTAATTTGTGTATCATGAAGAAATAGAATATTTGAACAGACTAATAATGACTAAGGAGATTGAATCAGTAATTAAAATTCTCCCATCAAAGAAAAGCCCAGGACTTGATGGCATCAATATTGAATTCTACTAAACATTTAAAGAACTAATACAAATTCTTCTCAAACTCTTCCAAAAAATTGAAGAAGAGGGAATACTTCCAAACTCATTTTATGAGGCTGGAATTGCCCTGATATCAAAATCAGACGAGAGCATGAAAGAAAAGAAAGTTATAGGCCAATATCCCTGGTGAACATAAATGCAAAAATCCTTAACAAATACTAGCAAACTGAATTTCATAGCACATTAAAAAGATCATTCACCATGATCAAGTGGGATTTATCCCAGTGATGAAAGGATGGTTCAACATATGCAAATCTATGAATGAGATACACCACATTAACAGAATGAATGGCAAAAACTATATGATCATATAAATAGATGGAGAAAAAGCATTTGAAAAAATTCAACACCTATTCATGATAAAAAACTCTCAACAAATTAGGTATAGAGGGAATGTACCTCAACATAATACAGGCCATATATGACAAACCCACAGATAATATCATACTAAATGGTGAAAAGTTGAAAGCTTTTCCTCTAAGATCAGAAACAAGATAAGGATGCTCATTCTCACCATTTCTATTTAACATAGTAGTGGAATTACTAGCCAGAACAATTAGGGAAGGAAAAAGGGAAAGCATGCAAATTGAAAAGGAAGAAGTTAAATCATCCCTGTTTGCAGATGATATGATTTTATATGTAGAAAACCCTAAAGATTCCACCAAAACCAGTTAGAACTAATAAACAAAATAAGTAAAATTGCAGGATATAAAATCCACATACAAAAATCAGTAGCATGTCTAAACACTAACAATGAACTATCTGAAAAAGAAATGTAAAAATCCCATTTACAATAGCTACAAAAGGAAATTTTTTTAGGAATACATTTTTTTTCAGGAACAAATTTAATCAAGAAGGTGAAAGACCTGTACCATATACTTCAAACCCACATAAAAATCAAGTCCAAATGGATTACAGACTTAAACATAAGACCTGAAACTGTAAAGCTACTAGAATAAAACATAGGGGAAAATCTCCATGACATTGGTCTGGGCAATGATTTTTTTGATATCTTAAAAGCACAGGCAACAAAAGCAAAAATAGACAAATGGGATTATATCAAACTAAAAGCTTTCTGCACAGCTAAGGAAAAAATCAACAGAGTGAAGAAACAACCTATAGAATGGGAGTAGGTTTCAAAAGATATTTGCAAGGGGTTGCAAATGATAAGGGGTTAATATCCAGAACATATAAGAAATACAAACAACTCAATACTGAGAAAACAACCTGATTTTAGAAAGGGCAAAGGATCAGAATAGACATTTCTCAAAAGAAGACATACAAATGGCCAACAGGTATGTGAAAGAAAGTTCAACATCCCCAATCATCAGGGAAATGCAAACTAAAACCACAATGATATATCATCTTACACCCATTAGAATGGTTCTGATGAAAAAGACAAGAGATAACAAGTGTTGGAAAGGATGTGGAGAAAAGGGAACCCTTTCACACTGTTGATGGGAATGTAAATTAGTACAGTCATTATGGAGAATAGTATGGAGGTTCCTCAATTAAATATAGAACTACCATATGATCTAGGAATTCCACTACTGGGTGTATATCCAAAGAAAATGAAATCAGTATCTGTATTCCCATGTTCACTGCAGCATTAATCACAATAGCCTAGGTATGGAACCAACCTAAGTGGCCATCAGTGGATGAGCGGATAAAGAGAATGCGGGGTGTGTGGGTATATGTACGTATATATATGTATCAGCCTTAAAAAAAAAAAGGAAACCCTCTCATTTGTCACAACATAAGTGAAATAAGACAGGTAAAGGAAGAAAAGTACCACATGACCTCACTTATATTTGCAATCTAAAAAAGTTGAACTCATACAAGTAGAGAGTAGAATGGTGGCTACCAGGGGTGGGGAAATGTTTTTCAAAAGATACAAAATTTCAGTTAGATTGGAGTAATAAGTTCAAAAGATCTATTATTACAACAAAGTGACTATATTTGATGACAATGTATTGTATTCTTGAAATTATTAAGAGAGTAGATTTTAAATGTTCTCACCACAGAAAAATGATAAGCATGTGAGGTAATGTATATGTTAATTAGCATGATATAGCCATTCCACAATGTATACATACTGTATTTCAAAACAATATGTTGTACATGATAAATATATTCAATTTTTATTGTCAATTTAAAAAATAAAATTTTAGAAGGCATTGAAGAATAAAATATTAATTTGACTTCCCTCATTATATATGTATATACAATGGAGGAAGTTACATATATATGTATATGTGTGTATGATGTTTATCTTATACATTAAATTGTAAGCCTCCTGGAAGGTAAGGGCCATAGCTTTTGCATCTCTATTTCCCACTGTCATTGTACAGTGACATTAATGAATTTGTAATGCCTACTTTATGAAAATATCTTTTATTAGACTATAACAAAGGTGAGAATAAGTTATCCCACCTTTTCTGATCAAGCTCTGCTGAGGATTGTTTAAAAGAGTGAAATGCATCTCACACACATTAAAATGAAGAAATAATAAAGAATTACCCAGAAACATATCAATAGAACAAAAATACATCTTTGCTAAGAAGACCATCAGTATACTCTCAGGACATAAACTTATAAAAGCCTTTCAACTGAAACACACACACACACTCATGCACACATACATGCATGCACACACACCACTTTTATCTTTGCAATAAAGAAGGAGAATCATAAATTGGAGACCCCTCACACTGTATTTAAAAGCAACCTACAATTAACTTTGAAATGAGTTACTTTATCCAAACTAACTGAAGGGTAAAAGCTTTGAAAAAACCCAGCTGTCCCAGTCAGTACTTTCATGCATTTAAGTAATGAGACATGCTTAGAGATGCTCTATTTCCTGCCCTACACCAAGAAAGCATGCATATGCGGCTACCTGACACCCCATCCCTTGCACATTTGCTAAGTATGAATTCCAGTTGAGTATCTCTTAGTCACTTAGAATATTTTTCTAAGTTTTTTGTTGTTATTTGTTGGCTGATGGCCTCCAATTATAAACTCCTGAAGAAAGTCTACAGCAGAATAATTTTTTTCTAGTGCTGATTTACAGTAGCTAAGTGTGGAGAAGTTTCTTCCCTTTTGTTCATTGATTTTTAATTCCTCTGGGTGGCAGTGGAAAAGCTGAAACTACTGGATTTGTCTCAAAACAGAGGGTATTTGTATAGTTTCATGGTACACAGTACATTACACACTTAAAATTCCAAAGTGTTGTTATAATTACAAGATAACACATCACTGAAATTTAGTCTTAGTGTAGTTCATTCCAGTCCTCCACAAACATTTATGAACTCCATTTTTTTCTGCTTATTAAACAGCTATCTTCCTGGCACGTATATAGTACTGTGTGTCCCAGCCAAATAAACCACTGTCAGATGAAATTAGTTAAATTTAATGCATATTTCATGCCATGTTACAAACAAATTTGATATACAACTTGTATAAATAAGATTATTTGATGTCAGCTTGTGAAACTTTGATTATCTTGAATTTTTGAGTCCTATTAATTCAATTAGATATAGATTCGTTGAGGTATTGTGTATTTTCATTGCAATTAGATCTAGTGATATGATACACAGAGGCTACTTTGCAGCTGTGGAAAGGATTACCAGTAGTTTTGCCCTGACAACAGTTGCCACTTTGAAAGAGCATGAAATACCACAGTCCATTGCTCTGTGTGAACACAATCATGTTATACTGAGCCGCCTTGTAAAGAACTGTGATCTTTGAACTTTGTGAGTTGCTTAGGCTCTGCAGAAATCAAAGAGCAGTTAAGTGGGAAAGTTTTAGAATCAGTATTTCAAAATAATTTTACTAAAATAATTACATGGGAAGGAAAAAGGGAGGGGGCACCCTTCTTGTTCAATTCTCAGTCTTCTGAGACTCAAAGAATGAGAATATGAAATTAAAAACTTAATTTTTTTATCTAACTGTGAGAATCTATTTTGGAGTTATTAACAGAGCCCTTGCTGAAACTTCCTATTTTCCCAACTCTTCTCATTCACACAGAAAGTATGAGAAAAAACAAATAATATGCTCAATGCTTGTGGATTCTCTGTCAAGCGGCTTCTATGAAATAGAACAGAGAACCTGTGCCTCTACGGTAACGACACCTAGGAATCTACCTCATCTTCTGAAAACAAACCCTTTATATTCTGTGGGATTTCAAGCTCACAGTTACAGACGAGATTCTGACCCAGCAGTGAGAAAAGACTGCCTCACTCAGAATACCCATAGACCACAAGCATGGCAGGAATTTGTCAGTTAAATTGATCTCATTTGTTCATAAAGAAATAGCTGTACATTTATTCAATCAAGCAGTATGGACCTATTTCTATTTCATCCCACACTTCACCCCACACTCTTTCATATTCCTCCTTTTTCTATTCATTTATTTCACATAAGCCCCACTGTTGTTTTTGTCTTTGAAATTGTTTTCATGATGAACCATTGAAAAAAGGATGTTGGAGTGGGAAGGGACTGGAAGGATTCAATTTCCCATGTTACAGTTGAAGACATGAGGGTCTGAGACATGAAGTAACTCACCAGTTATTGCTAGAGAGTGGCAGAGCCCAGAATTAGCTATCTGAGTCCTCAGCTTGCAATTTAATGCTCTTTTTGTCATACCCCACTTACTCTTACGACACATGACCTTTCCTTTTTTAAATTTGAGCTAGTTCTTTACATAGGCAGCCCTTGCATGGAATCATTTAAAGACATCAGTAATTCTGCTTGAAGCAACATTTCTTCACTGCTGGCCAGGATGCAGGGAATTTCCACCATTAGATTATCAAAAGAGAAAGTCTACTGTTTCTTATGAATGGACACTGGGTTTTACACAAAGATTTGCCCTATTTAAAACTCCTACAATGATTTTGGCAAATGGATATTCTATTCCTTGATCCTAACCCTTTGGCATTCCTTAATCCCTCATCTCATCAGATACAAGGAAAATTGCAGTCATGCTTTCTGAGGATACTGGTTGCCAATCCGGAAGAATGTACAAGGGAAATTCTTATACTATATTTCCTAAGTATGTAGATTGCACAAGGGTTTAAACAAAGAGATATTTATGGGATACTGTATTAATGGTTTAAAAGTAATAGGAAGGAAGGATGAAAAGACTGAAACGAAAGAAGGAAGACTATATAAACAGGAAGAAAGAGAGAGTGCGAAGCCAAGCCCCAGAAAGTCTAATTGTCATAAATTGTTATAGGCTTGAGTTTTTCCTAACCAAGATATAACCATGATGACAAGTCTTATGGGCAGACAGAGCCACATAAAATTTTTTCATACGAATAAAGAGCTCAGAATTAGAACAGAATTTCACTAGATTATCAAATAAGGCTCTCTGCTGAATCCATATGAAGAATAAATGAACTGGAATGAGGATTTTACTAAAATAAGAATAACTATATAGAGTGACTAGGGAGCTCATCAGATTTAACCATTGCTAGAAGGGCCTATATCTGGTCCTTGAGTGTGTTTTGGTCATAAATGGGTTTATGCTTCCTCATCACTCCACCTCTTTAGGACAGGTGTCATAATAGGCATATATTCCTTTTAGAATAATGCTTATGTAGGACGAACTCATAGTAGAAATGGATTTGTCAATGGAGATACTTTGACTGACTTCTTTCCCCCTAAACTATAATGGTATAGACTTAGCTCATTTTCTTCTGGGACTATCCATTTTTGAAAATACTTTTCATGATTAATCAACTTTCCCTCAGTATGATACATTTTTGCTTGAGATAATTTAATATAGCTCTTCTCAAACTTTAATATGCATTAGAATCACCTGGGATCTTGTAAAAAAAAAAAGACTATAATACAGTATGTCTGGGATGGAGCCCAAGATACTTCATTCCTGACAAGCTAACAATCATGTCAGTACAGCAGGTTCACAAACCACATTTTGAGTATCAATAAATTAATACATTTAATCAGTGTATCCTCACCTTTTACAGGCCTGGGAGCCAGTCTGTCCCTTTAGAGTATGTATAAATCTTACTTTCTTTTGGGCCTAACTAGAAAGAATGTGAGGCTGTTGTTCTTTCCCCCAAGTAATTCTCCTCTGACAATCATCACCATCAAAGGTGAGGACCAAGGATAGTCCATAGAAAGAGGTCATCAGCTATGGCTGGGGATAGGCTCAATATCTGGGGTGGATTTGGATTTGGACATGTCTATTGCAGATAACAAAAGTTTGGTAAAAATGTAGAATTAACGACTCTTGGATTATATCAATGCTCACATGAGGAACACACCTCCTACATTTAGAGTGTTGAAGAAATAGAAGATGCATGAAGAGATCATTCTAACAATGTAAAGTTTAGTAGAGATAGAACCAAATTTGTTGACCTACATTGTCTTTTTTTCTGTTCTATAAAGATTGCATGCCAATTGGT
The DNA here is from genome assembly GCA_023783475.1 of Daubentonia madagascariensis. NCBI lineage: Eukaryota > Metazoa > Chordata > Mammalia > Primates > Daubentoniidae > Daubentonia > Daubentonia madagascariensis. Next base: position 23,857,999 of record JAKFHU010001244.1, on the reverse strand, counting down.
AGTTTAAAACTGTACTGAACATAGACAAATCTGACTTTAGGAGGCCAGAAAAATAATGTTAAGTAAACCCAAACCCTCTCCTCTTGCCATTGTCCTTTATTTCCTTGCACTCCCTGGCAATTTTTGCTCAGCCTGAGTACTCAAAAGAATCTGAAATCCATGGGCCAAAGCAACTCTCTGGTATAATACATCTCTTGCGTATTGTAAATACAGCAGAAATGTTTCCTAGGGATTCAATCAATGTCATTTTATGACACAGCAAGTGTCTTGTCAAAAATCTGGACTCATAGGTATGAAAGAAAGTTTGCTAAATAAGTGATACATATAATGGCTAAAATCCATATTAAATCTATTAAGTATCTTGTATGTGTGAATTGGGTGATCAAGCAGTTAACAAATATTTATTGAAGGCATAACTAAGTATATACCTAGTACTATTCTAGGATCTAGGGCTACAATAGTGTACATATTCAAGGAGTTGTCTAGTGAGATAGGTGGCTTTGAAATCTAGATATTAAGAGAATTAAGAGGTCCAGAATTGATGATATTAGGGGTGATGAAAGAGAAGGAGGAAGCCAGGTTCTCCAGTGTTGCTCTTGATAATCAGGTGAATGGTGATGGCATTCACTGGGCAGAGTACAACAAAGGTAAAGCACACTGTGGGTGGTGGGGGTGAAATTCATTCAGATTTGGAGATGAAAAGTAGAGCAGATGCACATTTAGCAGGCAGTTGCACATATGGGTCTGGAGCTCAAATGAGAGGACTAGTTTGAAGATACAGATTTTGGTATCATAAAGCTATTGACATAACTGGAATCATGAGAGCAGAAGCTTTCCCCCATAGAGAGTGTGAAGTTGAGGATTAATGAGGATTAAAGGCTGAAATATGGGGAATACCTACATTAATGGGATACTCAAAGAAAAATGCATGTTTGATTTCTATGGTGAAAATTTTCTACCTGTTGAATTACAAAATGGGAACTATATTATACATTCATTCTGCTTGGTCCCCCATGCTTTGATTCTTTTGAAATTAATATGCTATTAGACTAGCATCAAATGACTCCATTCCTGTAAGTATATATATCAGTATCATTAGAAACAACAAAATCAAAGTTTTAAGAGCTAGACGGGGTGAGCCTGATTCGTCTCCCACCTCAGGTTGGTGTCATGTCTGGGCTGCTATCTTTTTGGCCTTCATAACATCTCTGCAGCAGGTGTCAAAGTACTAGTCAGACAAGCTGGGTATGGGCATCCACATACCTGACATTCTTCACCAAAGCACATGGATTTATTTTCTCTTCTTGCATTCCCATTGATGCTTCTGAGTCTTCAAAAATGTAACAAAAATATTTCAAGGACATATAGCATTTTAAGATGTTACTAGCCCATATTTTTGACCAATGATACCAGCTGAAGTTAAAAGTAATGAGTATACCTTTGAGTTAAAAGCAATTTTGCTGTTTTTAGGAAGTGTTAATGACTGATACTAACTAAGCTAGTCCATGTGAGTAGTTTAGAATAATTCAAAATAAGAAGAAGACAATGGAGAATAGAATAGAAGAGAAGTAAAAACAAATTACAAGAGATAGAAGGAAGTAAAGGTGAACTATGTCAACCATCAACTATTATTTAGTTATACCCTAAGGGTTAAACATTATTTTTTATATATTTTAAAACTATTTTAACTGTAATGTTTGCTCCACAGAGTTAATGCAGTATTAGAGAGCAGGTCTCTGCTATTGCCATGGAAGATATTGTTTTAAGATGAGAAAGACCTATTAACTTGGTTTACTTTCAAGATTTGGAGGAAAAAACCCAACTGTAGCCTCTTACCTACTTTCACATATCGAGAATCATTGCCATTCACAGAATTATAGCCACATCAATTTGGGGAGATCTTAGGACAATGAGAGCAAGATGCACTCTCTTGAATTGGAAGCAAAAGTGAACAGTGTCCACTGAAGATCTCCAAGCTCTATATTTAACCTAAAAAATAAGGTACAAATTAATTCTGCATGCAAAGGGGAAAGGATCATAGTCAATCCATAAAAATTCTGTGACCTGGAAAGCTCTTCACCGTCTTTGGTAGTAAGACGATAGCCAGTTTGAATGTTATGTGGGCCATTTCCACCTGTCTTCAGTTTTGTTCATGGTATGACAGTTTGCTCTGCCTGTGTACCTTGAGCAATGAGGAAAGGACTGAAAGAAAAGAGAAACACTTGCTCCCAAATCTCCTGTTTTAAAATTTGGAGGTGACAACAGACAAAATTGTATCAAAACCTGTCATGGGACCCATGTGGACAATGGCATGTGCAACAATGCTCCGTGCTCCTTATAACATAGCCAACGTGACACTTCTCACTGTCATGTTTCTTAAGCAGGTAGAATGAATTTTCACTTTATATTTCAGTTTACCTAGTTGACTGGAAGCTTTTATCTTAAAGCAGATGATCTTTTAATTTCATAGTATTTATAATTACTAAAAAATTATTTTAAAAAGTACTTAATAGTTTCTTTAGTGCAAAGTGGGTCATTAATTACTGTTTTCAAACATTTAAAAATTAATAGTATCTTGAAATCATAATTTTCTGCAGAAATAAACCAACATTTTTAAACTGGTTTAAATATGCATACTTTATTTCCACACTGTGAAAGAGAAATTTTAGACCTAAATAACTAGTGGTGACATCTTCAGCTCTGACTTTGAGGCACTTTCTCAGAGTAGTTTCGTTACTTATGGAAATTGGGTGGATTATTTTCTGCTGTTACATTGTTACAAGCTCTTTGGCTGAGATCAACTTACTCTTCTCTGTCTTGCTGCACTGAACAGAGCTCCTTGACTAGGTAGCAGCTGTTCTGCTGTAAACTGGTGTGATCAGCATTCAGGGTGCCAAACCATCCATGTTCCGGGGAAGGTACAATTTGGCCTATTTAAAAAAGTTTTTTACACTTGACATATTATCCATGTAAAGGGAAAATCCTCTTCTCTGTGGAATTCTATGGGAATGGGACATATTTAACATTATTTTCTAAAACTCTAATGTGAACAAACGTGTCAATGAAGTAGACATCCTTTGTCACCCAGATTTTCAGCTATTTTCACATTGTTCAATAATTCTGCTCCATTTTGCATAGTACTATTTGAAGTATCTTATGCATGTTTGAAAGATATAGAACTTGTTTACCTAATAAGCTAAGAAAAAAAATTACTTTAGGATTTCTTGACCTTATGACCTAAAACATAGACCAGCTTTTTATTTTTAAAAATTATAATCACTTTTTAGTGACCTTTTTTTTTCTGTTTTAGTGGCAAATACAGTCTGTAAACCCAATGTGCACATGGCAGCAAATAGTATCTCATATTTAGGGAGATTATAAATTTGTCTTTATGTCCTCTTTATGAAAGAGAAAAGGAAAAATAGTTTTGTCATTTAATAAAAGAAAAACATTGAAACATAAATGCTTATAGTCTAGGGGAAATCATCAGAGAAAACCTTGGATTCATAGTCTTCTTGATTTTAACTTGCCTTTCTGGGCATGGCATATATTACCTACCTTCTGATCCATCATGGTGCCCCAACAAGGAAAAATTGAGTTGCCCTCTTCTCATCCCCTTCTTACTTAAATATCTTTTGCTTCCATGTTAATATTCTGTCTATATGGTCTAGATTATAATTATATTTTTAAAGGAATTTTGCCAATGTTGGGCAGCTAGTCTATAAAGAACAATATATCAAATGTTTATAAGCATCTTATTTTCACTACTTGTACCAGTGGCTAATTTAATTGCAGAAAACACTACCCAAATATGAAGCACTATTAGGCAAAGTACGTTCTGCATTGTATGTCAGTTTGTGTGAAGCACTATAAGGCAAAGTATATTCTGCATTTTATACCAATTTGTATACACGTACCACAACCAAATCCTTGCTCCTTATCAGATATTCTTAATCATATTGCCGGCATTTATAACTATCTGAAATTATCTCATGTACTTGGTTTATTATTTGTTTCCCATCATGAATGTGTAAACTCCAGAGAGGAGGAACTTCTGATGGTCTTGTCCACTGCTATGTCCCCAGGCACTGCATCCTAGCACCTGATACAGACATGATATCTAGTAAATATCAGTTGAATGGATAAATAACTGTGTGAATGAATGAATGCTACTCTTCAGGATCTCAACTGGAAGACCTACATCTTCTTTTTGACCATTTCATTGTACAGTTGGGAAAAAATGGAGTCTGAAGAAGGCAATCTAAGTTTGCAGTAAGACTACTTGGGATATTAATGATATGTATGGCTGGGAATAAAATATGGTCTCTTAACTCCTGGCCTAGATTGTTTTCAGGTGCAATTTAATTATGAACAGTAGTGATTTTTGATTTGGAGATGGTAGAAATTCCTTTTCACCTACACTGTTGGGCCAACTAAAAATTCTAATTAGAATACATTGTAGTAATTAGAAATTATTGTGCATGAATATATGTATATGAAGAAATCATGGATAAAAATAAAAATTTAAATGTACAGCCTAATAATAACTATGTAAAATATACTTATATCAATTGATAGGCGCCAATGGGTATAAATGATTCTAATTTGACATATATTTGATTTTTTTCTATAAAATTAAAGTTAGTAAAAATGATTCTTACTTTAACTCTTAGGAAATTCTGACATTGGAGTTATAAAAATTCATTATCTCCTCTACCTTCTCTTTCTCCCTGGTTTGGTGACATTCTGAAAATCAGTTTATATGAGTTTTGCATTCTTTCTATCAATGTTTTAGCTTCCTTTCAGAGAGAGAATGTTAACTTCTGGGATTGTTTTAAATATTGTTTGGAATTATTTGTTAATTTTCCAGAGACTTTGCATCATAATATAAACCTCTACATACAAATTTGCTTCTACTGTCTTCTGATAAATCAGTCCCAGGCCTCTTTGAAATTCCTAGACTGTTATTCCCACCCTTCTTATGCAGATGCCCCCCAACCCCCAAAATATATTGTTCTCATACATTAATGTATCATTAAAAACATTGTATGTGTTTATGTATTTATAAATAGTTCACAGTCACTATTGATAGGTAAGCTAGAAGGAAAAGACCCTTAATCTTTTAGGTCCTCCACTAAATCTTTCTGCAATAAAACAACAAACAACCTTAAAATGAAAACTAAAAGTTGTATTCTATTCAGCGTTTTTTCCCAGACTTCCATGAGTTAAAATTACTTTACTTTGAACATTTGTTCCATTAGCAGACCTTTAAATATATTCCAAATTGGTTGGAAACCTAGTAAAATATGGTGCCCAGGTTAAAATTGAAAAAGAAATACACAGGAAAAATATCAGTTCTAAATCATTTTATTTCATTTTCACTTTTTGAATATTTGAACTAAGTTAGTATTAGCCCAAATATTCCAAGTCAGAAAATAAATCCATGAAGGGTGCAGTGCTAATAGGACAAATTCCAAATTCTTCCACATGCATCTCAGGCTGCTTTTCCAAATTCCCTGCTGTGTTTGTTTCCCTCTGATCCTAAACACTCCTGTCCTGAGCATCAAGTGCCTTAACCCAAGATGCCTCATGGTCTTTCAGCTCTCCCTGTGTTCTGCTCAGGCTGTGTTCTCTGCTTAAATTCCTCTCCTACTATTTCTATCTAAGACAATCCTACTTATCTCTCAATATCCAATTAAAATATCACCTCCATGATACCATATTTTATAAATTTCCCTTTGTCTCCCACAGAATATTTATTCCTTTCTTTCTTACCACATAGTATTTTGTATTTATCTCTGATCACATTATGTAGTTATTCACAAAGTGTATTCCTACCCTGACAGTAAACTTAATAAATCTATTAGAGTCAGAAACTGAGACCTGTTTCTGCTTCTCCAGGGTCTAGAACAATATCGGGCACACAAGAGGATCTCATCTCAATAATTATTCACTGAGTGTTGGGCACATGAAAGAATTCATTAGCAATATGAGTCAAATGATTTATTATTTGTATTATTTTGCTAAATAAGAAAAGCATGGTAAATGCAGAGCTTCCCCCCATACTATTTAAATAGCCTTATTTTGGAAAACAATGAAAAACATTTGAAGAATATGAAATGCCAGGAAAAAATTGACATTGTTCCAACTTTGCACATTTAAGTATAATATGACTTAGCAGGTTAAAATAAGGTGAAAAATTAGACAGTATAACATCTGTTCTTATGTGAAACCCTGGAAATATGTAATAACTCACTGTTCTCAAAAGTTTTAGTATTGTTTTTATAGTGAGTAAGAATAAAGGTCAAGGGCAATTGATTTCAGTAGACTTGACATCAAATGGACTATTCAAGCATATCTGTTGGTAGGTCCAAATTGCAATGTGAGTGAGATTTCACTACAGTTAATTTGTAGAGAGTATCTGTTTTATTTCACTGAACTTTTCCTCATTCAATACCCCTCTGTCTCTTTCACTCCATGTCCCACTCACTATATAAATGAATTTCTTTCTCTTTTCCATATGTGCACAATATGGAAACAGGAATTATTTTTTTCTGGTATATGTAACAGATAATATATAAGGATATGTATTCATACACACATACATGCTTATGTTTGTACATATACATATCTGTGAAGTGAATGTTTTGAGTATTAAAATTAATAATAGCTTCTGTCTATTGAGTACTGCTATGGTCTGAATGTTTGTGTACCCACAAAATTCATATATTGAAGTCCTAACCCCAAGGTTATGGTATTAGGAGGTGAGAAATTTTGGGTGATAATTAGCTCATGAGAGTGGAGCCCTCATGAATGGGATTAGTGTACTCATAAAAGAGGCCCCAGAGAACTGCTTTCTCCTGTCCACCATGTGAGGACCCAGCTAGATGGTACCATCTATGAACCAGAAAGTGGGCCTTCACTAGACACCAAACTGCCAGAGCCTTAACCTTAGACTTCCTAGCCTCCAAAACTGTGTGAAATAAATTTCTGTTGTTTATAAGCTACCCAGACTATGGAATTCTGTGATAACGGCCTAAATGGACTAAGACAAGTACTTAATATATGTTAAGCTTTGCCAAGAAAATATTATACTAATATAATTTATTTCTTCTAATACCCCTTCAAGGAAGGTATTGTCCCATTTCACAAACTGAGGTTCAGAGACACTAAATAGTCTCTGTGGGGAGGTACATTAGATAGGCAATAGAATGCTTAGTTGAACCTTTTAAATTTTTTAACTAGAAAAGAATCCTTTAAAAGTTGCTAACAGTTTTCTGTTTCTAGAAGTAGAGATATCAATTTACCTTGGAACAAACTTTGATTTGGTGGTGAAGGTTATGGTAATCACCAGAAGTGGTGTTTTAGCCATACAAGTATAAGACAAATATTGACCTATTGTTCCTTATTGTGCTTTATGGAGAAAACCATAAAGCAATCATGAACTTGAAAGTCAATGTTTCATATGAGATATTACAGTTTCAATTTAGTAATAACTATTTGGTACACTTTTAGGAGGACCATTCCACACTGGAGACAGAGAATTCTCTTCTCTCTTCAATTAAGTCTGATTTTAAGCTACTAAATGCCTAAAAGCATTGATTATTCTTGGGAGGTATGTGTTTGTGTGTGAAAGAAAAAATTTTCTTCCCTCAAACATTGCTATTAGGTGGTCATGAGACTAGACCACAGATATGGAAGCTGGGGTATGGAGCTAGGAATTTAAAATCTGTCTCTTTTCTCTAGTACTGTGGGTGGTTGATATGGGAACCAAAGGTAACACTGATGTCTAGAGTTTTCTATTGGTGGGTGGAAGTAAAAGGAAGTCTGTTAGCTTTGGCCATTTGTGGAGCTGTGTTACGCTTCTACTTCTTCAGGGTATCAAACATTTAAGCAGAGACTTAGCTGTGTCTACCCTTGAGTAGAAATAGGATGATATGTGTTTCAATAACCTCGAAAAATATTTGGGAGTCAAAGGGAAGTGATCTGCCAAGCACTTGGAGCAGGACTGGTCCTGAGTGAGGGAAAAACACTAATGTGCAGAGCCTGTAAGCATTACTTAGCATGATCGTTGTGTCAACCTGGCTAATCTGAAATGACATTTCCCAGCATCCCTTTTCTGTATGGTCCCAGATGAGAATTGACCACAGGTGAAGTTCGTGTGAGGTTGGAAGGCATAAGCAAAGCAGCAGCAAGTATGCCATGAAGGTCTGTGAAAGCTGCCGGGCACTGTTGAAGCTTGTGCACCTCGTAGCTGATCTGCTGGCCTAATTTTTCACTGTGGGGCTGTACCTGGCCTGCAGCTTCTCCAGCACCCCCCCATGTCTTCAGCTTCTTGGAGTCCCAGTCAGGCAGGTATGCAGCTCCATGGAGAAGGGAACAAATCCCTTCTGCAGGTCACTTGTATGTCAAGATTGGAAACAGTGAGAAACAGACGAGGAGACCAATTCATACTCGTGGTTTCCAGTTTGTTCTCACACAACCCCATTTCACATCCAGACTGTCAGCCCTATTGTCTCACAATGACTTCAGGCCCACCACCAGAGGCAGGGACAATGGCTTTCCATAAACTTCTTCATCAGCTCCCACAATTTCATGAGGCCTAGTTCCTATAATAAATATCTTATTCCTTAGCAGTTACGGCATTTCTACTGCTCTGTTCAAATCCTAACTGATACACCTGGGGAAACCTGAAGACCAGACAGACATATCTAAGTTGCTTATGTATTCAGTAAAAATGTTTTGGAATACTGTGACTGTCTGCAATTAAAATGATTAGTAAATTTATGAATCATCATTCTATTTATTGTTCCCTTTGGATGGTAATCATTTATCATCTTAAGTAGGATTATATATTATACGTGTTAATAACATCCAATGATAAGCCAGGGACATTCTGTAAGATGCAAATTCAAGTGGCATTGTAGCTTGAATTTGCATTATCAAGTTTGAATTATCAAGTTCAAATTCAGTTCAGTTATAATTTAAGACAGTCACTAAACCCTCCACAGAAGATTTTAGTTCAAACCCACAGTTGATTAGCATTCCATTCTAGTCAACCTTTTTAACATATACTCTATGCCAGGCACTGTGTCAGATGCTAGATACATAATTATAGGTAAAAAAGACATAGCCCCTGCCCCCAGGATGTTCACTACCTAAAGGTATCTAACCCCTTGCAAGCCTTTAAACTACACAGTTTGGCCATTTATCACCATGACTGACAGCTAAAAATAAGACTCAGAAGGTAACATCTGTTAAGATCATTTTTCCAGGACTCTGCTGGCTCTTGACTCTCAGGATTTCAAATCCCTGGCTCCACACTCTTGGTCTCCTTGCCTCTGACATTTCCTGAAGTCTTTTCTACTTCTTACCTAAGGAATCCAAGGGATACCTTAGCCCCAACTAGTCTCCTAGCCAAGGGAGTGGGATTCAGATAAGTAAGAAGACAGAGGTGAAATACAGAATTGTAATATAATAACACAAGTGCTATACTGTTCATGGATAATGTGGTACACATTCAGCGCTGGTGATGTAATCGGCACAGTGAAGCGTGACCTCCATCAACCTCCTGCCCTGGAGCTACATATCTCTGTCTGTACTCGGTTATATTTCCACTCATCCTGCAGATATTTACTATGCAACCACCCGTGTGCCACCCACACTCACTGCTTCTCTTCCATCTCGCACATGTGTCTTCTGCTGTTTCCTGCTGCCACCCAGGCTTTGGAGAAACAGTAAAAAGCAGTGATTAAGAATGTGGAGTTAAGTTGCCTGGGTTCAAATTTTGACTCACTTCTTTATGTGTTAGTTTCTTCATCCATAAAATAGCAATAATCACAACACCTACGTTCTAGGAGTGTTCAGGTTAATGTAAATAATATGTTGAAGCCCTACCCAATACCTGGAGCAGTTAGGTAAATACTCAGTGGGCGTAAGTATTATTATCATTAATGATTCCATATTTCCATCTACTCTAAGACCAGTTTTTCATTTTGCCATATTTCCAATCTTTCTTTATATGCTCATGTCTCATGTATCATTAAAAGTTCTCAATTCTGTGTATCTCTCTATCTCTGATCATTCTCCTTTTATAATCCGAATGCTTAGAAGTATCGATGCTCACTATTTTTATTTCCTTACATCCAATTCACTTTCCAGCCTTGCCAATCATGCTGCTGCCCCTGACCAATAATCCTATTAATTTCCAAAGGTCACTGGTCATCATTGATTTGAATGACTACGGCATTCCTGAGGCTTTTTCTTCCTTTGGCTTTGGCACGCTGCTCTTTCTGCTTCTTCTTTCACATCTTCAACCATTTCTTCTCAGTCACTTTTGCAGATCCCTCCCATTCACATACAACTGGTTGTAGTGTTCCACCCTTTCTAAGTTCTTAACATGTCCTTTATCTTTCCCTTCTATTCTTTTCACATCACAGTTGCCTTAGCCCGGATCCTTCTCGTTATAACTTATTTGAATCATTGTGATAGTTTTCAAGTTGGTCATACAGCTTGGTTTCCTGCCTCCACTCCATATTTCCTCTACTACAGTAGTGATCTTGCCAAAATACAAATGCAAAACACTCGATTTCCCAGGCCACAGCAGAGTGGAGGTAATAACAGGGTACGATATCAGTATAAAAATAGTATTTCTCCTTCTCACAACTCATAACCCTACTCTCATCATGAAGAAAACATCAGACAAATTCAAAGAGAGGGGAATCTTACAATATCCCCTGCCAGTACTCCTCAAAGCCAAGGGGAGCCTAAGGAGATATGACAATTAATTGCCATGTGGTATCCTGGACAGGACCATGGAGTAGAAAAAGGACATAAAGTAAATACTAAGGAAATATAAATAAAGTATAAACTTGGTTAATAATCATATATCAATATTGGTTCACTAATTATAATACACTAATATAAGATGTTAATAATAGGGGAAAATATGCAGGGGATGGGCATGTGGAAACTCTGTCCTATCTACTCAATTTTTCTATAAATCTAAAACTGTCCTAAAAATAAAGTCTATTAATAAAAAATAGCATTTTTCTCTTTTTTTTTTTAACCCACTCCCTCTACTCTCTATAGAGGAAGATCTAGATCTCTCAAATTCTCCAAATATGAGAGCCTGGGTGGCTGGTGATAGTTCATGTGTGCTCTAAAATAGTCTTCTTGTTGTCCGCTATCTTTCTTCTCTCTTGCTCTGCCTTTCAAAGAAAAAAGAGAATAATGCCTTCTGCTGAAAGATCTGGAGTCCTCACTAGGGCACTGATGCCAATGCTGGTGTCCAATGTTTAAGGCGCCAATGTCCTTGCAAAGCAGCCAGTGCCTTGCTCCTCCCAAATCTACTAATTCCACTGCTGATGATTTGATGATACTGTCTTGGGATGTGAGATTCTCTTGGGGATTTTGTGAAATAGTCCTTTTGGATTCTGTGCTTGTTGTTGCAGTTCTTTCTTCTCAGGGCTCAAGCGTCAGCCAACGGGGACTAGAAGAAGGACAATCGGGGGCGGACACTGCACTGCTCAGCTTAGAACCACTGCTGTTCTGTTACTGAGTCCAGGAGCTCTCTCGGAACTCTTACTTCTTATAGATTGACTATTTCCCAAGAAGTTTCTCGATGACTCATGCAAACGGATTACTGAGGGTCTGGGCCACTAGCCCTTAAAACCTGTCTAGGCATGTCTGAATCTGAGAGATACAACAGTGCAGGCTTATGTTACACAAATGTGATCATGCTGTTGTGTTGTTTAGGATTCTTCAGTGACCCCTTACTTAGCATGGCCTTACAAGGCACTCTCATATCCTGCATCAGTATGTCTCTCCAAACTCCTTCCTCCACAAACTCTCGCAGACTCTCTAGTCCAGACACGTTGAATTATTGTAAGCATGGCTTTTTTGATCCATTACCCCCCCCCTCTGATAGAACTGACCATCCCTGTCTTGGCTCAGCTACACTGGGTACAGCCTTCCGTCATAGAGCAGACATAACTCAGTGGCATTTATCTCTATAAGGATTGTCTTCTTACTAGTCTGAAAGTTCTTGAAGCATAAGAACTAGTCTTGTTGCATTTGTACCCTCAGTATCTAATACAATATCACACACAGTAGATGTTTAGTTAGTGTTACATGAATGATTCCATTAATTCTACATGGAGAGGGGAGTAAAGTAAAGCTAAGTATAAGAGGAAATATTTAATCTGGATCTTGAAGAATAAGTAAAATTTGACAGGAAGGGGTATGGGTGTGGGGAAGCTTTGAAGAGAGAATAACATAGACACACTAAGTAGCAGAAGCAAAGACAAAGAATTGCTAAAAATTATGATGTATTCAAGTAATAGTAAGACCTAGTGGGTTGGAGATGAAGCCAAAAGAATAGATTCACAACCAGGTTGTGCAACTTTGTTAGCTTTGTTAAGTCGGGTGGACATTTTCTTTAAGATAATAGGGGGCAGTTGAAGATTTTTTTTTCTTTTTAAAACTTAGGTGCAGTTCTTAATTAAAGTAAAACTATTTAAAAAAAATAACTCTGATGGCAGGGCAGGATGGATTTGAGTAGGGAGTGACCTGGAATCAGTCAGGGATGAGGAATGGGAAGTTCTACTGAGACAGTGTGAACTCTACCTGGAAGAAATCAGAGAGTAGATGGATGGTGAGCATCAGCATCCTGAAAGCTGATGAGAGGAATCCCAGAGTGCTGAGATGTGGGGGTTGTGAGACACTGAGAAGATGCCATTGAAAGGACTGTGAGGATATGTAGACAATGTAGATAAAGATAATGGATGTGTCATCCAATGAAAGAAGGATTAGCTCTAATTGTCTTGATAATTGATCAATTGTTGTCCCCAATAAGGACTTTATTCTACTTTTGGTTTTAAGCACATACATTTTAACATAAGACTATTGAAAGTAAAAAAAAAAAAATAAGAGAGAGAGAGAAAAGAAAAACCTATCATGTCTAAAGCATCAAAATGGATACAGAAAATAGTTTTTCCTGTCTCCTCGGTACTAACTCTACAGAAGTATATTATCTAAACATTTTAGATTTTTTTTTTAGTTTACATTAAGGTTTACTCTTTGTGTTGTACGATTTGATAGGTTTTTGACAAATATGGCAATATATCTCCTGTTACAGTATCATAGAGAACAGTTTTATGGCTGTAAAAATCTCCTGTGCTCTATCTATTCATCCCTTCCCTCACACCCCTGAATCCCTGGCTACAACTGATCTTTTCCTTTCTATTTTCTCTACTCTCTATAGTTTTTCCTTTTCCAGAATGTCATATAGTTAAAATCATATAACATGTAGCTTTTTCAGACAAGCTTCTTTCATTCAGCAATATGCATTTAAGGTAGATTCATATTGTTTTGGGACTTGATAGCTAATGTCTTTTCATCACTTAATAATATTCCATTGTATGGATGTACCATAGTTTATTTACCATTCAGCTATTGAGGAACATCTTGGTTGCTTCTAGTTTTTGACAATTATGATTACATCCTCTATAAACATTCATCTGTAGGTTTTTGTGTGGGCATAAGTTTTCAACTCAATTGGGTTTTTATTCTAAAAGAATCACCACAATTTTTAATATCAAGTCTCAAAAGTGTTTTCTAACATGAACTAGCATAGCTTAAACTTTCTGTTAAAAGAAAAATGTTGCAGTCATTATAAGCTTGATTATTTTCCTGGTAACTTCGAGAAAGTGAAATAGACATGTTTCAAGATCTTTGGTGTTCCTACTTAAAGTTGAAGTCTGAGGTGTTTTGGTTAGAATCCATACTCCTATACACAGTAACAGTCACCACTGGCTAGTGGGGTAGAAAACAGGCCACAGGACAAAAAGATGCCCATTAGCTCCATTTCAGTTTCCATAGTAGTCCTATAGGGCAGCCTAAGAATTTTGCACTGAATTTGTTTTCCAAGGATTTCTAGAATATTACAGCTAGTGGTAATCTCAGATTCCACCAGATATTTTAGTGAGATTTTCTTTTTAATGCCAAAAATTTTCCCAGATCTCTCACATAACACTAGTAATTTTAGTATTGGATGGTTAATGGAAATGTAAAGTAAAAAAATGCTATACTGAGTTCAGTATACCTTTTACATGAATTTATATTTTACTGACAGCAGTAGCATCTGCACACATTTGAAGATGCTAGTATTACAGATACCCATGTGATAGTAGTATTTATTGAGTTGTAAGTTAGATTTATCTGACTCTTTTCAATAACTCCCTGGCCCTGAATGGGTTTTTGACCTATGGGTGAGAAACTGATTGGTTCAACTTCCTTACTTTACAGATAAGGAAATAAATTATTGGGAACAAGTCATTTACATGAGTTACTCAAGGTTACATAGAGTTTTAAGGGCAGAGTAGAACCTAGAACTCCTGGCCTTCAGATCAATTAATACAGTTCCTAAATAGCCAAAAGCACTAATACTTATTAACACAAAGGCAAACCTATAGCATAATGCTTGTGCTAAATGGTATGATGCATCAGTTCTACTCTTCAGAAGGCAGTCTCAGACTTTAAACTTTCTAGCATAGTTGACATATCATATTGGGCCCTATATTGCTAGTGAAGCTTAGAAGTCTTTTTTTCTGATTTTCATTATTTGAAACAAACAATGCTTAGGATTCAGAATCTGTGTATAATAAATTCTACCTGCTTATCTACATGGCCAAGCACTTGGTACTTTGGTTCAGTTTCTTTTGCATTAGTTTTTCTTCTTTGAGGATAGGACAGATGGAATAAGGAAAATAAAAGTGAGCAAGGCTTGGCATTTGGGAAGGGGAACCGAGAAGGGTCAGAAGAATACACATTTGAGATGCTGAACCTGTGTGTAGATGGCTGTGTTCCACCCATCAGCTGAAGGACTGTATTTGAAGAGGCATAAGAATTAAACTCAAAAATTTACCCTCAGTGTGTCCTGCAAAGAAAAAGCTTGGGTTGAACCTTGGGGCAATTCCTTTCAATGGTTTTCCAACCTCTATAGAATAGAGCTGCAGATAAAAAATCTCAAGAGAATTGGATTTCTCCCCTTTGAGAGCTCATACTGCATGTTTTCTGAGTAATCTGTGTTGGCGAAAGCAACTTCTCTTTAAATTTCAAACGAGTGATTTATTCTTTATGATTAAAGTGATACTTTCAAAAGTATAGAATAAGATTATAAGTAGACCCCATTTTTCTGCAACTAACATTATAATAATAATGTAATATAGGTTTTCTGAACTTATATCTTATTATTATAGTATCTCTGGACAGAAATTTTAAGTTATATGTAAGTTCTAAACTCTGCGTATTTCTTGTTTCAGATAATGAAAACCAGGAAAATGAGGACATTGCAGAACTAACATTCACATAGCTGTTACTTCTTTCACTAAACACATCAAATATTTTCCTTTCCTTGATTTGTGGATTAGTTTTGCAATTAATATGTTTGATTCAGTTGAAATAAAGGTTTGGATGGTGTTGCCTCTAGAACAAAGTTAACATGTGTAATCTTCTATATACCAGACACTCCGTATTGTCAATTAAAAAGATCTTAAATATTTTTAAGGGAGATGGATTTAAACAAACAGCCACTTGCTGACACTTAAGCACTTTAGAAGCATATGAGAGAATGTAATGTTATGTTCTGGCAAGGAGCCAGAATGTTTTGTTTTCTTACCAACATTTCATTTCCCCCAACTCAAAAAGAAGTGACAGGTTATTTTGTCTGTAATGGTGGTTATTTTCAACTTCAAAAACTTTTCTGTGATCTTAAAACCTTATAATTTGTTCACAGTTACAAGTTAACACAAGCACTGAGCAGCATCTGTATGTAATTTTAGCTGAGAGATATAGTAGCAACTTTCAGTCCTTCCAAACTTATTTTATTAGACATGCACTGTCTAGAACAAGTGTGCTGCAAGCTTAGTGCTCAGCGAGCTTACGTCCAAATTTGTGTTGGAAATGTGGACATTTATGTGCCTTTTGGGGTCTTACTGGCATTCCACATCAGTCTTCCACATCAGTTCTCTGTGGAGAACCAGAAAGGAGGGAAGGAAGTGCAGAAACACTTGCAATGAAGCTTGTTACGCCAGGCTCTGCAGCAGTGCTTTCCCATGCGCCACGTCCCTTAAGTCTGAAGAAAAGCTCACCTCATTTTTGACACTACATCTTTTCAGCGTTTGCTTGGTGTTGCCGCGATGCTCCCTCTTGGGGCCTGCCCTTCCTGGGCAGCGACTAACCCCTCCAACTGCTCCTCTTCCTCCTTTCTTTCCTGTCGGGTATTTCCCTGAAGTATGACTGGGGCTTTCTAGAGAGGTAGGACTTAATACAAAGTAGTCTGGGGAGAGAAAAAATAAATTAACATTGTGGGCAGGGCTGCTCCTCAGGGCTCCTCAAGTGACACAGAGATTAGGCTTCATGTGAGAAAAAAATCCCGTGGATCATCCTGTTGAAGAGAGGGGCAGAAAATTTCAAAAAGAAAAAAAATATATAGTTAGTTTCAAAAGAAGGGAAAGGAAAAAAAAAGAGTTAATTCAGTGTTTTGTTGAAGCCTCAATTATTAAAAAAAAATGGAGTTAGGAAGCGTCAAACTTGTAATAAAGTTAATAAAATTGGAGAGAGTCTATGGTTTATGTAATCTTAGGGTAAAATGTCAATTTAAAAAAAATTGGAGAGAAATTATGGGAATTGCATGCATTTTTCAAAAACTATCTGACATTATATCCAATCTTTATATTTGCCATTGTGTGGACAACTGAAAAAAATGATGAAAGCAAATCTTACCTGGTACATTATTACACAAATTAATTGGGAAAAGTTTTGGGTGGAGAAGCTTCTTTGTGGAAGTCTAAAGGTGTATCCTTATCACTTAAAAACAAAACCAGGGACTCTGTTTGTTATTTCCCATGCAAGGTTCTTGCCGACTGGCAATAGAGACAGAGACTGGGTGCTTTGTGGTGGCAGCAGAAGGCTGGCAGTGAAAAATATATAACAATGCCTCTGTTATCTGTTTCCAATTCTTGCAGCATAGAGCTGGAATCCAGAAAATTTGCCTCCTTGAATAATTCAAATCTGTTGGTGGTTCAACAAATTTTGATTTACTTTTCTTCAACATTTTATTCTATCTCTAATTTTCATCCCAAGGTTTTTGGGTTTCTTTTTCTCTAAGTTCTTTGATTTTTAAGAATGAGTGTGGTGATCTGCTTTAGAAATATTAAGCAAGATTGTGTAGTCAGAAATAAGATATACAAAGAAAAATATATGAGAAAAATCAAAAACAACTTCTAAAATAAGGAAAAGTCAGCCTGAATTTTACAAAGCTTTATGATTTTATAATGACTCTCTTTTTTAATGTTCTAAGAGAGTTTTAGAGCTCACTTCTTGCCCAGAAACTCTTTTGTACATAACGAGCTTGACATGCTTTAAATATTTATAGTGGGACTCCAGAGTGTTACAAAAAACAATGCAGCTTCTGGCATATGGACTATGAAGCTAGAATCTTCATTAGTGTCACACATAGGGATAGAATGGAAACAAACAGTCTAAAATAGGCAAGCCTGGCGAGGCTGGATCTGCTAAATGACGATAAACATTCACATGTGTCTTCCCAATACGTGCTTTATTATATAAATGTTTGTATTTTCTTTGTGTTTTCTTTTGATTTAAGAAAATAATTTTTGTTTAATAGCATGAAAATGTTAATAAAGAAAATATAAACAGAAAAATATTCAAATTTCAAATTACTACTTTCCTAATAAAACTTTTATTTATTTTCTTTCTCGGCTTTCTTTGTCCCATCTTTCAAACAGGCATCCTCCACATGGTAGAGGAATGGCTGATAGCAGCAGCTCCAAAGTTGTAAACATGATAGTTTCATGGCTGCGAGAAAAGGCATGGTTTATCTCTCCTTATTCCGTATATAATATTTCTACGGAATAATTCTGATTAACCATGTTTGAGTCTTATACCAATCCCTGACACCAATCCCTGTTGCTAAAACAACAGGACACTGAATGGTGAGGCTGGTTCATGTACCCATGACTGGCAGCCTCACTAGTGTCAAATAGCTGGAGCAGGAAGCATAAGTTCCCCAAAAGAAGGAAGTTGCATTTACTAGAGGAAGGGAAAGGGGCATGCTCAGCAGACAAAAATATAGATGCCTAATACATGGAAAATGAAGGATCTAGTAAGAAAGTAAGAATTGTCCGATTTGCTGTTTCCCAAGAACTGGTAATGAAATCCCCAACAGAAAATGGCAGTGTGTTTATTATTTATTTAATAGACATTTATTAAGTGTCTCCAATTGTAACCCTTTACTGAAGTTTCTCTTGTGCTGGGATATAGGAGTGAGAAGTAACTCAAACTCAAATCCAAACCCCTTCCCCTGGTGGAGTGGTTTATGCATGTTTCTTGTGACTTTTAGAATATCCCCGGTGCAGCCAGGTGTGGTTGTTTCTGTAATTCTGAATTCTGTAATTTATCCGAGGGCCCTGCAACTGACACTTCACAGCATCACAGTTGTGGCTGCCCTGTTGGTCCCACTTCCTCTGTGCCTGTGCACATACTGACCCCCCATGCTCCATTGCTCTGCCCCTTGCCACTCCCATAGGGGCTGACTGCCATGACATGGGGTTTGTCATCTTCCCTTTGGTATCATGACCATATTCTCATGCTTGTCAATACTTCTCTTTTTCTATCACCTTCACCTTCAGCTGAGGCAAGAAATAGCCCTTTTCCCCTCTAATGAAATAACTCTTAATCAACTCCCAAATAATATCCCTTGCAGTGCCCTTGAGATAAAAACCCTTTATTAGGCTCAATTTTTAAAAATTCTTCAGCTGAGGCTTCTAAACCCATTGTTGTGAGCTGGTAGCTCACTATTGATTGATCCCTCCAGTTCAGTTCCTGAAACATTTCTGCTAGTGCCTCGGGATGGTGTCCTAGTACCTCCATACCGCTCACTTAGATCCATCTCAAGACCTCATTCCTCACAGGTCAGGAGGTTTGTTTGACCCTGTACTTATTCAAGGGTCTCAGTCACTTCTTCCAAGCAGGTTCTTTGAGTTTGCATGCAACTAGAATCTTTCAAGTTCTTCTTTTATTCTTTAATATGTTGGAAATTTATAGTGGATGTACATTTTGGGCTTTGTCTTGCCTACATGACTATAATATAAAACAGAATGAATAAAGTCAGAACCAAAAGAATACAGAAAAGGTCAAGGAAATACAGACAAAGGGCTAGCTGATTCCAACTGGGGGAATCAGGTAGCAATTTTAAAAAGAGGTGATATTTGAGCTGAGCTTAGAAGGGTGAGTTGGATTTTGATTGGGAGTATGGAAGTGCTTCAGACTGAGAGACGGGCATAAGACAGAGAGTTGTGGTATCCATGGCAAGTTTAGGTAGTCATGTAAAAGTACATGGTCAACTTTGGGGGACCAAAATGTATTCTTAAGGATTCTTTAAAATTTCCCCCTTTAAAATTTTTAAAAATTTTCCCCTTCATAGTGGCTCCAAATATTATTCAAAACACTTATATGTTGGGAATTGAATATAGAGAAAGGATTATTGAATCCTACCCATGAATACTGAAGAGTCCAGTCTTAATTGGGAGGGAGCAGATATCATGAAAGGGGCCTGAACAAGGAAGTAATATTTTTTTGAAAAATATTATTGACAGAATTAAAAATATTGGATAAAGTACTGCTAGACTGAGGATAAGGAGACCAGCTAAGAAACTACTGCGGATTAAGAGGAAAGCAGTTTATTAAATAGATTGACTTCAAAGAGAGTCGATTAGGAAATAATTTTGAAGGTCAGGAGGAGGAAAAGGACTGCTGTGTGACTGCTGCTGCTGTTGTTATCTGGTGCCTCCCATATGGCAGATGCCCCAGTGCTGCTCTTCCTCTGATGGAAGCTCTTTTGCAGCAACCTCTGAGACCCACACCCAAAGAATGGAGGACTGCTACATTACCAAGCCCTGTCACGAGTGGTACTCTCTCCAGCTTACCTTTCAGGAAAACTTTCAGTTTCTCAGGCTTCTTTCCTGGAGGTAGACCCCCACATGATCTTTTTCTCCTGGATTCCCTTCCCCCATCACACAACTCTCTCAGCCCAGGGTGTGGCTTACTTCAGTGACATTCATTTGGTCCACCAGAACTCGTGCATACTAGCCTGCCAAACTCTGGAAACACAAACTGGCCACTCCTACTACTGCCCATTCATTTCTACTCACTCAGCAACCACGGGCAACTGCATCCATATACCACCCTCAGACTACTCCAGGTGAGTCACATACCTAGACTCTTCTGCCCTCCAAATTCCAGGGATTCATTAGGTTCTCTCAAAGACTATCATTTCATTCTTGAATTAGCCCTGGGCAATCCTAATAGTTCCTGCAGCCCAGGAAGTATCTATCTGGGGAGTGAAATGCCATCTGACTGTCTCTATGAGAATGCCACCCCAATCAATCTATCCAAAGATTCCCCTTTGCTGCCTAACACCAGGGATGCATCCTACAAATTCCCCTGGAAGGAGCTTATCTCTAAAGAATCTCTAGCCTTATCTTACATACACTGTTAGAGGTGATGGCAACCTCTCAGTAAGTCCTGTGATGATGTGTCCTTTAAACTATAGGCATGGTGCTTTTTATTCATTAACCTCAGAGTTGAGACCTCAGCTGAAAATTCAAGAAAACTGGAGCTGTCCTATTTAACATCCTTTTATATTCCTAAGTGTGAATATGAATGAAAAGGTTCTCAGTAGCATGGGCTGTGGAGCTGGAGAGCAGACATCCAAATTCAGACTCTGCCACTTCCTAGCTATATGACAGGAACTCTCTATACCTCACTTTCCTCAACTGGAAAATGGGGATACTAATTGTACCATCTATTGTGTGGTACAATACTGTATTAAATGAGATAATAAATTTCAAGAGCTTAGGTGATTGCTTGCCACATGGCAATATTTTGGAATACTTTTTCTGTTTAGTATTTTCTCAATTTCTTCTTATGGTGGTCTTTGCTCCTTATTCCTCCCATATTATAATATTGGGGAATAATGAAGAGTATTAAGACAGAATGTCTCCCAAATACCTGAGCTAAAAATATATCCTCTACATAAGATGAATTAAAACAGGTTCAGTTCAGTTTGGTCAAATGTGTTAAGATGGAAAATGGATCCAGTCACTTAACTAGGGGTGAATTTCATTCATGAGTCAACAAATTGGAGCTGGGTAAAGTTTCAAATACTAGGAATTAATGTATCAGGATTAAGGCTTTCAGAATAGATAAGACATTGCTGGGCCGGGGATGAAGGGACCTGATTTCAGTTCATAGTTCAGCAATTAACAAGGTGTATGGAAACAGACCAGTTACTTTATTCCCTGGGCCTCAGTTTCTGCATTTGACAAATGAAGGAGTTGTACTGGATGAAAAGACAATGTGGTGAAGAGTGTGGACTCTGGGTCCATATTAGCTCTGCCACTTACTAGATCTCTAATCATGAGTAAGTTATTTAGCCTCTCTGAGTAAACAGTTCCCTCATTTGCAAAAAGAGGATGCTAATAGTACCTGTCTAACAGGGGCTTTAGGAATATAAAATTACAGAATTCATTTAAGTGCTGAGCCCAGAACATGGCACATAGTAAGCACTGCTGAATGTTATTTTTATTGTTATTACTAATACTAGTTCTGGTTTTATGATTAAGTCCATGCACCATCAATTAAGGCTGTGAAATTTGTATTTATACTGACTTCATTTCCAGAGGTCAGCCCTCCATCATTTGGCTACTGCCTTCTTTGACTGCTCACCTGATACATCAATTAAATGCAATCATCTCTTTTCAGTTAAGTATATCTGGGTCTCTTTTAAGTGTATATTCTTATAAAAAAGTAATAAATTGAAAGCACATTTATGTCTTTCCACATGCAATTTGCTAGTATATAATCTACTTTTCTTTTTTCTTTATACTGATTTCTTTTGGTCCTGAAGACAAGCATCCAGTGTTTTATTTTCACAGAGGATTGAAGAAATCCATCCATATAGCATTGATTTCAATAAAAGCTTATCAACATTTATTAAGTTTTCTATGTGCTTGGCCTTGTTAGGCCCTTGGGCTACAATGTCAGAAAGATGTGACCTCTACCTCCAATAAGCTTACTGTGATATTATCCAGAAATATGAGAAATCTCGGATACCCTTTGGAAACTTCAGTCTTCATATATTTAAATTGGTCTTAAAGGCTGGCAAAAGCTGTGCAATTTCCATTAAGTTGTTTAATCTTAGGAATCCATAGAAATCCATTTTATTGTGTTTTTGAATTTTTATTTTATGTTTTATTAGGGGTATAGTTGACATAAAATAAACTGCACATATCTGATGTATACAATTTTGTTTTTAAATACGTATATACAGGTGAAACTATCACCATAATCACAATAATGAACATATCCATCACCCCCAAAGTTACCTTGTGCTTCTTTACAATGACCCTTTGCCTTGTCCTGCCTGATCTCACATCCCCAGGAAACCACAGATTACTTTCTGTCATTATTGAATAGTTTGCCTCTTCTAGAATCATCTAGTGGTTACTGTTTTTGGTCTCCTTTCTTTCTTTTTTCTTTTACTGTGGCAAGAACACTTAACATAAGCTCTACCATCTTAACAAAATTTCAGTGTAAAATACAGTGGTGTAAACTATGGGCACGATGTTGTACAGCAGATCCCTAGAACTTATTCATCTTGTATAAATGAAACTTTATATCCATTGAACAGCAACTCCCCATTTCTCCCTCCCCTTAGTCCTTGGCAGCCACCATCCACTCTTTGTTTCTGTAAGTTTGACAATTTCATGCAAGTGGAATCATGGCAATGACTTCTTAGATATATCAGAAATACAAGTAACAAAAACAAAATTGATAAGTGGAACTACATCAAATAAAAAGCTCTGAACAGCAAAGGAAACAACAAAGAATGAAAAGGCAACCTACAAAATAAGAGAAAATGTTTTTAACGCATAAATATGATAAAGAGTTAATATCCAAAATATATAAGGTACTCCTACATCTCAATAGCAAAACAAAACAAAACAAAACAAACCCCCAAATAACCCAATTAAAAAATTGGCAAAAGATTTGAATAGACATTTTTCCAAAGAAGACATATGAATAGCCAACATGTATATGACAAGATGCTCAACATCACTAATCATCAAGGAAATGCAAATCAAAACCACAATGAGATAACACCTCATACATGTTAGAATGGCTATTATCAAAAATCCAAAAGATAAGTGCTGGTGAGGACATGGAGAAATTGGAACTTTTGTAAACTGTCAGTGGGAATATAAAATGTAGCCTCTATGAGAAACAGTATGGAGGTTCTTCAAAAATTAAAAGTGGAACTACCAGATGATCCAGCAATCCCACTTCTGGATATATATCCAAAGAAATTGAAGTCAGGATCTTGAAGAGATACTAGCACTCCTATGTTTATCGCAGAGTTAGTCACAACAGCCAAGATACAGAAACAACCTAAATATCCACCTATGGAAGAATGGATAAAGAAAATGTGGTGTATATATACAACGGAATATTACTGAGCTGTAAAAAGAAGGAAATCCTGCTATATTTGACAATGTGAAGAAACTTGGAGGACATTATGCTAAGTGAAATAAGCCAGACAAAAAAGGTCATTTCATGTTTTCTTAATACTTTTTCTATTAGAGGGCTAGGCTCTGCTGGAGAAAATGGCCTAAACATGACAAACTTCTTCCACCTTATATAGCTTCTCAATACTGCCTGGCCATCCTTTAAGGTTCCCCGGTGATCTCCCTCTGTGGCCACATCAGGACCAAAAGATGTTTCAAACTTTCCCAATTGACCTGAAACCTCTTACTCCATGCCCTCACCCTCCTTCTCAGAAGGTAACTTAGTTGCCTACATTACAGAGAAAATTGAAGTATGAAACAGGAATTCCCTCAATTTCCTGCCACCACACCAACATATTAATTTGAATTGTAAACCAACTCTATACCCGCTGTATGTCTCTCTTTCTGCCCAAGACCAATGCACGCACCACTTCCCAGGATACTATTCTTGCTCCAATTTCTCCCCTGAAGCTTCAACTACTCCCTCTCTACTAGCGCCATCCCATCAGCTTTTAAATATTCTCAAAACACTTTTGTCTTTAAAATGTTTAGAAAACATAAGCACTTCCTCAACCCTGTGTCTTTCAGAGATCACTATCTCTTCATAACTCAGTCACCTGAAAGAGTTGTCTGTGCTCACTGTCTCTGCTGACTCACCTCCTGGTCTACTTTCTACTCCAGTTTCACACTAATGGCTCCACCAAGGTCAGCAATGATTTCCTTTTTGCAAAATCCAATAGATATTTCTCCTCATTTTATTTTACCTTTCCCCTGTTCTTAGTTGACTACTCCTGTCCTTCTGGAAATACTTTGGCTCTTAAAGTAGCCTAATTTTGACTCATATTTCGATATTTTTCCCCAATTTTTTTTAAAGATAGCATCTAGAAAGGAGCCATCTAACAATTCTAATGAAACAACAGATGGGAAGAATTGTTTCCAAATTTCAGTGGGATGAACAAATCCCACAGGGCTATATCTCCTTATTCTTGTTATCATATTAAAACAAAAAAAGGGGAAGAGACAGAGAGAAGGAGGGAAAGAGGGGAGAGGAGAAAGAGAGGGAGAGAGAGAGAGACCACAAATAGATATCCTCAATATGCTTTACTCAGGACCAACATAGAAAAGCCAGACCCTGAGTACTGTACTAAATCAAAATAGAGACACAGTGAGAGACAGGGAATTTAAATATATTCACATGTGGGATTTTGTAACAATAACTGCAGAATCATGCCTCAAATTTCTCACTGACAGATGTGGTTCCTAGGGTGATTTCACTCACAGTTCTGGGTCCCCACGCTGCTACTCCTACCTTCATTATAGGTTACATTAGGTTAGACAAAGCACAAATAAGAATAATTGATAAATATTTCAATCCAGTGAGGTCTGATCCAGAATCATGGAAAACCACTGTCAGAAATAGATGACAATCTGGTTGTGGGGGCGCACACCTGTAGTCCCAGCTACTTGGGAGGCTGAGGCAGGAGGATGACTTGAGCCCAGGAGTTGGAGGTTACAGTGATCTATGATAACACTGCTGCACTCCAGCCTGGGTGACAGTGAGATCCTGTCTTGAAAAAAAAAAAAAAGAAAAAAAAAAAAAGAATAGGTGACTTAGCCTGCCACTCCTTATTTTGTATTTGTTCAAGGAAATGGAGATCTAGGTATTTTCATAGTTTATAAGTTCATATGGCACAAGCTTAATGTGCATATGAGAGTTTTTGTTTCCTTCTGGAAGAATGAAGAAAAGATGATGAAGCATTAATAATATCTGGTCTACATTGAAGCAATATTTTTATTTTGAATACAAGTAATCTTTGTGTATTCTCAGCATTGTCTCAAAGGGCAGGGTAAGTTAGAATAGCACTTCTTTGTATAAAACCATGTAAGTGAAGAAATACTATGTAAGGCATCCCTTAGGCTGATGTATTATATTTTCACAGTAATTCCTGCGCATTCACTTAATTTTGCTATTTCAGACTGAAGATGATTTTCTTTTAATTATATATATTGAATAATTTTGCTCAAGTAGATTATATCATATGTGTGTATATATAGATAGATAAATTATGCTCATAGTTCCAAAATGTAAGAATATTTTCATATTTAATATTAATTCAAAACAGCACATTTTGTTTTTACTATACTGTGTGACAGGGACCATGCTCTTGCCCTTGTCCTATAAATACATAATTATAATCTAAAGTGCTAAATTATAATTAGAGTATAAAAAGTACAACTGCCTTTACCTGGGGGGAGTCTGGAGAGGCTTTATAATGGAGAAATTTTACAAGACATAAATTAATAATTTAACAGACATGCCAAATAAATCCAAATGAACATCCTCGCCTTAAAGCAGTCATACCAAAGACATCACTTTTTCTTAAAACAGATTTAAATTTTCTTTTTGAATTGCTTTCAGAGTCACTAGCAAAAAAATTTTAATGTCCTCAGTGGAGGGTGTATTTGAGTTTTGAATATATTCACTACTTAACTGAAAGCAAGTCTGGTAAATAAGCATGCAAGTTGGGCAGTGGGTTAACAAAAAGTGGCTTACTTATATGGCTCATAACTGGGCACTGAAACATAAACTTTTCCAACCATTTTTCCTGCACTCACAAATAAAATTAGGTAAATAGAAAACAATTGGAAAACAATATAGCATTATATTTATTTCATAAAATATTTTTCTTATTTTTTTTTGTAAAACGTACATACCTTTCCATAAAATATATTTTTGGTCTCAATTTGTGTAGGTGAGAATATGCAGTAATGGATACTCTGCATTTCTAAGAGTCTATTTCAAATATAGAAACTAATACTAAACTTTAGTTTAGTATTAGTTTCTATATTTGTGCATAATGTAGAAGGGTGGAAAGGATGGAACAAAAGAAGACAGTGTGCATAAATTCTATTTCTACAGAATTTCTCAAAATTAATAATGTAATGCACACATTTCCCTCTAACCTGTTTGTAAAACTTCATTGACTACATGTAATTCATTTGAGCTTCATAGACCTACTTTGGATGTCAAAAAATTGACTTCAGCTTTTGGTTTCCAACTTTTTTTGTTTCATCAAAGATCAAGGTATTTTTTTCAAGCCCCTATATTATATCCCAAAGTACAACATCCACTTTTTGCTACCCTCCTTTGATAATGAAGATTCAGTAGTCATATTGTACTTCTTCAGCCTATGACCTCTTCCATTCCCTGATGATCTTGCATATTTTATACTTTATTTCAAATCATAAAATTACAGAGAAATAAAATGTTAGGTATGTAAACAGTCACAGAAGTTATCCAGTCTGATCTTCTCATTTCATAGCTAAGAAAACAAATTAAGATGCAAAAAGATGAAGAAGTTTGATATACTTGTTATTGGTGTGACAACGTCTTGAGCATCACTCTAACTGGCCCATATTTTTATGAAATAAATGGTTATACATTTTGAAAAATGTGGTGATGTATATTGTAATGAAAAAGCCTGCATGGATTTTTGCTTGGTGTCATATTCTCCTGAATGCAGGCATTTACTTGACTCTTTGCAAACATATCACTAGAGTCTTATATTTAAACCATTCAATCATCATCACGTTAGCCTGATGGATTTCCAGGCACCTCTCTAGCTAGAACAGTTATAATTTTAGCTCCTCCCATTGCTTCCAAAGTTTTGTTATTTAAGTTGGACAGGGAGAGAGAAGCTTCTTTCTTATTCTTCTGCCCTTGGAATGATGCCATCCTTTCTTTCACTGGCTTGCTAAAGCTCCTTGCCTTATTTTCACCCCATGCTGGTGGTATTCCACCTTATTTGGCATTCAATTGTGTCACTGGGGTAAACTCCAAGACTGGCTCCTGTGTGTTCTGATCTTCTGCCATTTTTTTTCTTGTCCCCCACAGAAAAACCTCTCCTGGTTAAATGCCCATAGTGTCTATTTTTGATTTAACACCTACTTAAAGTTATTTTTGCTTTTTCTAAATACAGTGTACCTTTGTGTTAGTGTAGAACTAAAAAAAAAAATCTTAGTGGTAATAATTAACCTTTTCTATCCCTAATAGATTGCTAGAATTTTGATACTACTTCTTAAATACTTTGTCTAGAAGAAAGTGCTTTATTTATATGGATCTTAAACCATAAACTATCAAGAACTTGTTTTTGAGAACATTTGGCCAAAAGACCAATTTTCAGGAGCAAGACACATCAGTCCATTATGCTTTGTACAATTCCAATATAAAGACTATTTAAACAAAAACAACTGTGCAATTGTTTTAAAAAAGTATTTCCTTTTAAAGCAGTTGACTCTTCCAATTACATTTTATTTTTAATAGACCATTAACACCACTCTGTATAGAAAGTCAATTGATGTCTTCAGTGCAAGTCCATTGTGTCAAAAAAAACCTTCTACTGAACAATCCTATAATATTTGTGCAACAAACAGGTTATAGACCCTAATATGAAAAAGGTCAACCAGTCTGAAACAAGATGGAAAATGATGATTAGATTCATCAGAGTTCTACACTCTACTAATCAATGAATGATTCATCAATTCTTCAAAATCAAGGGAAAGGTTTTAATTTCCTTTTTTCTTTCTTTTTTTTTTAATTCATGAGTTAAGTATCATGTAGTAGGCAATGTATTTAAACTTAATACAAATATGTTATTTGGAGGAAATATATACCCTTCTTTCTGTTTTTATTCTTTTTAATTGAATATGTGGTTAAATGACTGATAAATAGCCATGGATAATATTTTTTTCAAAATTTTCCTGATATTTTTGGCTTCTGAGATTCTAGTTATGGGCTCTGATTGTTGGATTAAATTATATCTGAAAATAAATATTTACCCCAAAAGATAATTTTAATATTTAATTATCAGAAGTTATTTTACACTTTTTCCATATAGTAAAAAAGTGTTTCATATATTAACAATTCTAATTGAAATTTATCATAGTATTGCACACACAGATACACATAGAAAATGAACATGAGTACAGATGTAAAAACTTCCACAAACAACTCACCTATACAACTAGAACCCAGATCAAAAAGCAGAATGTTACTAGCATCTTAGACACCCCATCAACTTTATTCCCTTCTCTATTCTCTCCATCCTAAGGATTATCTACTACCCTGACTTCTAATGACAGAGTAGTTTTGTCTGCTCCTGTATATTGCATAGATATGGAATCATGCAATATGTATCCTTTTCTGGGGGGGTTGCATCTTTCTCTAAACAATTTTTCTTTTGTGAGATTCATTTATGTTGCTGCATGTAACTGCAGATTATACCCTCTCATTCTGTCTGGTATTCCATTTTGAGCAAATACCACAATTTGTTGATCTGTTCTACTGTTGATTGGCTTTTGGGTAGTTTTTAAATTTGGGCTATTACAAACATAGTACTTCTGTAAATATTCTTGTACATGTGTCTTCTTGAACTTATGGATGGATTTCCTGTGAGGAGATACTTAGGAGTTATACGCTGTGCATATATTCAGTTTTTCAGAGATACTGCCAGTTTCCAATGTGTTGTAGCAACTTGCATCCCCACCAGCAGTGTCAGAGAGCTCCAGTTGCACAATGTCCTCACCACCATTTGGTATTATCCTATTTTGTGAAAGGTCTTATAAAGTCTTTTGACCATATTTTTGATTTGGTTGTCTTTTTTCTAACTTAAAGGAGGTTTTTCCTAATATATTCTCAATATAAATCTTTGTTAGATAAATATATTACAAATAATTTCTCCCACACTTTTCACTCTCTTGACAGTGTCTTGAGCAGTTCTTATGTTTACTATAATCTCATATATTATTTTTATTTTTACTTTTATGTATTTAAAAACAAAGGACTTGGTTTATATGTCCTTCCTTATATGTCTCCAAATGGTGTGTTTTGACAAACAGAAGTTCTTAATTTTACTGTAATCAAGTTTATAATTTTTGATTGACACTCACTTTTGAATCCTTTTAAAGAAAGTTTTGCCTACTGCAAGGCCCATATATTTTCTTTAAAAGTTCTATTGCTCTATCTTTCACATTTAGTTCTACAATCCATCTGGAATTGATTTTTGAATATGCTGTGAGGTAGGGAGTCACATTTTAATTATTATTACTTAAATAATACATGCTTACTGTAGAGAAAAGTAGAGAATAGAGAGATTACTTATGATCTATCTCCAAAGACCACCACTCTGACATTGTGATGTGTATCTTTCTACATACTGCTTTTGTTGTTATTTTTTAGTTTTATTACTTAATGATATTGATGTAAAATTCATTCTTTAATTTTTCTTCCTTTCAGTTATATAAACTAAAAATAATTTTTTTTTCTTGAAACCTCTTCCTCATCACCCATAACAAAAAACAAAACAAATAAAAGTATTGTTCTTAGGATAATGTGAGTGTCTTCTTATTTTAATCTTCACATATTCAGGCTAACATCTCAAGTAGACTTTTGAGTTTTCCTTCTCCTGTGGCAAACTTCCTGTCACAGTCAGTTAAACACATTATCTTTAGTACAATGAGGGCCTATAGTTTGTTCTCTAACTCTTTCATTTCTTCTTGTATGTTTATTAATTCCTGAATTCTGCTTTCCATTAATTTTTTAACCAATATTTTGGTTATTGGCTGAATTAATTTTTTCATTCCTTTTAAAAATGATCTAAAATGTAAGATTATAAATTTTCTTGTGAGTCCCGTCATATCTCTATCCCATTTGTTCTATGTGTAGCTTTTCATTATTGCTGATTTTCTAAAACAATTTTCAATATATGTTTGCATTGTCTATTTGACCCAAGAGTTGTTTTAAAACTCCCTCTGGAAAAACCTTTAATTTTACTGCTTTGTTATTTTTTAGTTTATTACACTGTGATCAGAGAATGTTGTCTGAACTAGTTGTACTTTTTGGAATTTATGAATGTTACACAAATACATATAAAAGATATATTTTCAAGATATAACTACTTTATTAGTTATGCTATTTAGATCATTCATATCCTCACTTATGTTCTTGCCCTTTTATCTTGTCATGAACTGATGTGAATTAAAAACTACTACTACTAATCTGTTCTTTCCTATATCTCCCTATAACACTTATAATTTCTGCTACATGGAGGTGATTGCTATGCTATGTAGCTATGTACATGTTCACAACTGCCATATATTTATATCTTTATTTATCATTTCACTCTGTAATATTTGCATTAGTTCTATTACCCAACATTGGTTTCAGTCTTTATTCTACGTTAAAATTTTTCAAAGCTCACCATCGCTCTTTTTGCCATAATTATTTACCCATTGCTTGGTTGGCTGCCTTTTGGCCTCCAGGAAAATATTCTCTGAGTTTTTGCATATCCAAAACTGTTTATCTATAATCTCTAATTGAAAGACAGCTTGGCTGGGTAGAATCCTTGACCCATGTTTCTTTTCCTGAGTATATATATATATATTAAGGATATCATTCACATGTTGAATGTCTTCCAATGGCTTCTGCTGTCGAATGTTGCTGTGGAGAAATATGAATATGACCTACTTTTTTCCTTCATAAATAATATTTATTTTGCCCGAATGGGCAAAAAACATATTCTTTATTTTAAAGCTCAATAGCTTTACTAGGAAATGTCTTTATGTTGACCATTCTTGGTCAATTCCTTTCTACCCAGTATGTTTGTCCAATATGAAGATTTAAGTCTTTTATTTCAACAAAACAGCTTGAGTTATAACTTTAAAATTTGTTCTGTTCATTTCATTAATTTTTTACTTCAAGAACTATTCCAAATACGTGTCTTTGTATGTGGGTCTCCAATGCACATCTTTTCTTTATATTTTTCTCTCTGATCTTTTTTTCCTTCCTTCCTTCCTCTATTGTCATTACAATGTAGTCATTTTCCCACTTTATCTATATTCCTTATTATGTCTTTTCTATCTTCCCTTGTGCTGTTTTCAATTTTATTTTGTTAGGTACTTCCCCCTCCTCTACTTCTTTTCTGAGTTCTTCCAGATCATATTTTATTTCTTCCTGTTGTTTTTGTATATCTTCCCAGAGTTCCTATATTTCTGCTTTGAGGCATTACTTCAAAAGCAGTTGTTTCATTAATTTTTTTAAATCTATGACAAAATGTTTGGTGACAACTTTTATCTGCTCTATGGCAATATTTTTCCAGTGTGTTTCCTTCATCTGTAGGTAAATTTTGATGCTCTTTCTCACATTTGTTTCTTATAGTACATTTGCATTTATTATGTGCAATCTTAAAAAATAAAATTCGTGCTTGAATTAAATGCATTTTTTCCCTTGGACCAGCTATTTATTGGGGTGAGAGGTGCAGAATAGCCTTCTAGCCTCTTTCCTTCTCTGCTGTCAGAGACTGCAGACTGCTTCCTACAGCTCTGGCTCCTCCTTGTTATTATTTACGTAGTCTACTTCCTCTGCTTCTGTAGACAAAATTTGGCCCAGGAGGACTTCTGCTGACAGCCTGCTCACTTACTCAATCTCTGATGTTCCACAGGAGGAATATAGCTTTCACAAAACAAGGTCAGCACTCACCTTCAGAAATCTTATTTTTTTCTGCTGTTACTTGATATCTGCCCCTGGGCCTTCTTGCTCCTCTCTGAATATTTTCTTTATTTCCTCCACGTGGTTTCTACCTCTTTTGTTTATGATAACTGTTATATGATCTGGGAGTTATCATTTTCTTTAAAAAAAATAAAACCACAATTTCCAGAAGGTAAAGGTGAACTATCCTGATGTATACAGCAATATTCATCTTTTAAATTATCTTCTTCATATTTTAACAATATGAAGTATTTCAGTCTTTAAAAATAGTGCATGTGCATTTGAAGAAACTATGCAAGAACAGGAAAAGAACCACCCAAAAGGATTATAGGTAATAGTGCCCCTAGCTCTGTAAGAGCTTGTTCTTGCTAACTAGATTGGAAAGCCTTTTGATTCATGGGCACTGAGTAGAGTACACAGAAGGGTCTTGCCTCAGTAGTGGAGGATAATTAACCCTAGACTGAGCACTGCTATACTCTTGATTAACAAATCTTAAAAGCAAGACCAGAAACAACTTGTTTCTAAGCAACCTAACTGCATTCTGAACAAAGCTCAAGAAGAATTATGGGAATACAAAAATATCCAGCACCCAAAAATGTAAAATTAACAATGCATGACATCCAATCAAAAATTATCAGGCATTGAAAGAAGTAGGAAAGTATGACCATAATGAGGGAAAAAATCAATTAAGCAAAATTGACCCAGCACTGACCCATAGGTTAAAATGGACTTCAAAATAATTATTATAACTGCATCCCATATGTTCAAAAAGTTAAATAGAGGCATGAAATACAAAATAAGATCCAAATTCATGTTCTAGAGAGAAAAATCCACAATATATGAGATAAAAGGTACATTGAATATGATTAATGGCAGAATAGACATGGTAGAAGAAAAGATTAGTGAATTTGAAGATATAGCAATAAAATTATTCAAAAAGAAGCACACAGAAAGAAAAGAAAAAGAGTTTTAAAAAATAAATAGAGTTTCAGAGAATTGTGGGACTTCATGCAGCCTGATATATGTTTAAGTGGAGCCTTGAAGCAGAAGAGAGAGAGGGGGAACAAAAAAGTTTTGGAAAAATAATGGCCCAAAATTTTGCAAGTTTGATAAAAATAACAATGTCATAGTTCCAAAAGAGCTCAATAAACTCCAAGCACAAGAAATATAAAGAAACCACATTAAGTCAGCCCATAATTAAATTTCACAAAATTAGTGATGGAGATAAAATCTGAAAAGCAGACACAGCTAAAAGATACCATATGTACAGAAGATGAGTTTAAGGGATTTTTCTTTAATGATAGATTTTTTGCTAGGAAAAAATCTAGTAAAAAGCAAGAAAAGAGTAAAGGAACATCTTTAAAGTACTAAAAGAAAAAAAAACCCAACAATTTTCAATATAGAAAAAAATTCCCAGAAAAAAAAGGCTTAAAAAATAAAGGTGAAATAAGGACTTTTTAAGACATACAAAAGTTGAAAGAATTCTTTACCAGTATACTTGCAATATGAGAAATGTTAAAGGAAACTTTTCAGGTGGAGGGAAATTGACACCAGATGGACGTAACTGTTTAAATAAAAATAACAACAATGTAATATGGGATTTATAACATATGTAAAAGTTGAATGTATGACAACACTACAAAGATTGGAGGAAAGAAACTGAATTGGCATACTATCATTTGAAGATAGGCAGAGATAAGTTAAAAATATATATATACACCATAAATCCTAAAGTAACCACTTATATAACAAAACAAAGAATTATAGCTGGTAAAGGAGATTAAATAGAATTATAAAACATATTCATTTAACTCAAAGGAAGACAGAAAAAGAGGAAAAAAGAAACAAAGAATGATAGGACAAATAGAAAACAAATAGCAAAATGACAGACTTGAATGTAATCATATCAATTATTACTTTAAATGTAAATGGTATAAATATCCCAATTAAAAGACAGAGATGGTAAGATTTGCTGGTAAAATGCTTAATTGTCCCTGGGTTATATACATTTCAATATTTTTATTTATTCATTCAATGAATATTTAATTTATTTCTATTCCATGATGGGCACAGCATTTGGTGCTGAGGATATTGCCTCTAACACCTGTTTATAGTCCCTCCTCTCATGACTTATAATCTAGTGTTGAATGTAGGTAAGTAAATAGACAGAATAGAGTATAATAAGTGCTTGGGCAGAGGAGTGTGATTCTTCTCTGCATACCTGGAAACAATGACAATGCTTTTAAGTTATTAACAAAATGACTACAACTTGCATTGCTTTAATTATACTGATGGGTAATTTTCATATCTGTTAGAATATATGAAGAGTTTCTACTAAGCAATTGACTATCTGTAATTAAGAATAGAGCAGTATCTGTGGATTCTCCTACCAAATCTACTTCCATGCATTTACTATTTCTCAATTCTCTCCTCCTACTAGAGCAGTGGTTCTCAACTGGGGCCAATTTTACCCTTAGGGAACATTTGGCAATGTCTGGAAATATTTTTGGTTGTCACAACAGGGGTGGAGTATTACTGGCATCTAGTGGGTAGAGGCCAAGGATGCTGCTAAACATCCAATAATGCACAGGGCAGCCCCCCATAACAAAGATTCATCCACCCCAAAATGTCAATAGTGCCTTGGATGAGAAACCGTGAACTTGAGTGACCAACTCATCCAAGTTTTCCCAAGATTTCCTGAGTTTTAGCACTGAAAGTCTTGTATCTTAGTAAACTCCCCAGTCCCGGGTAAACCATGAAGGTTGACCACCCTAAATCCTACCTACTAGTATTAGAAAAGCAGTCAGTATTCAAATAGTTGTTCCTTTTGGTATGAACATTCATTCTCTTATTGTCATATAATAAAAATCATAATTAGCATGAACATGCATTGAGAACATATTTTGTCCAGTATTATGCCAAGTGTGTTCCCTGTATTATATCTTTTCATCATCTTAACAACTGTGCAAGATTACTATTATTATTTCCATCTTACAACTGATCAAAAGTAGGCTTACATTAGGTAAATTGTTCAACATTACACAGCTGATTAGAGTAGAATTAGGGTTATAAAACAAGGTCTAACAACCCCTGAGTATAGTGAGCACATTCTTGCTTTGAAAGATAGAAAATATTTTCTCCACACTGTGACAAGCTGGTTGCATGGCTTGTATTTATAATGGGCTTGTATTTATAATGATGACTGTCTGAATTACAAATCAAACATAATTTTATTTGATATAACTATGGCTTTCATTTTCTGAGTTGTTGGCTACAACTGTGCATCAGATTTGAGCTGGTATGAAGAGTTCAATTTTCTTCTAAAAACTATGGAATTTGAAACCAAAGAGATTTGAGTCTAGCTTGATATGTGATCCAGAGTGAATTACTTAATTTCTCTGAGCCCCATGGGGGTAATTGGTAAATTAAATAAGGTAACCTGGCTAAAGTCCATTGTATAGTATCTGGTATGTCAGAGGAATTCCATAAGTGGGAGCTCTAATTAGCAATGTGAGTAAATAGCTTGATTTAAATGGCATAGATTAGCTCATTCATTAGCTTCCATCCTAGAGTAGGAGGAAGAAAGAGAGACAAACAGTGTGAATATCATAACATTTATAGCCTAGTATAATGAAAAAGTATTTGGAATCAGAAAGGATTGGTAGAAATTCAGCTTAGTTACTTAGATATTGTATGAAAATGTAAAACTTATCTACTGTGAGGGAAATAATACTCTTTACTGAACATTGTAAAGATTATAACAACATAGAATACACATCCCATACACCTTTCCGTTTCTTTAAAAAAAGAAAAGAAAACCAGCTCATTCTTAACACAGTACTTCCAAAAAGTTAAAGCAGGCTGAAAATCAAATGTTCCATTGTAAATACTGCTCTGAGTGACAAACATTTAATAATGGAAATGAAATATCTATTTTTTCTCGCAGTTAGCAGTCACCCAATTAAACAGGTGCAGTTTTATTTTCTCTTATTTGTAGGAGGGAATGTATGGCTCCTAATGTAAAGATGCATTCAGAGCTGCAATGTAATTAAAATGACTCTATAATGTACTGAAGGTAACCACTAAATAGACAGGTGTGGGTAAAGTACATTTTTGTTTTGTTTAGAGTAACAGTATACTTAACTTAGAAATAAAAAAAACACCAGAAATCTGTAATTCTCTGATGAATGAAATGACACTTGTGAGAAAGGAGTACAAAAAATGGGGAATGCTTGTGGAAGAGTTACCATCACCAAGCTGGCTTATTTCCTTGGGAGATGTAAGATTAAACTCTCTTTCCTTGAACAAGATTTTTCAAGATTGTGGTGAACAACAAATGGCCCAAGCATAGGATATAAAAGTGAAGAGGCATGCCATCAGAGGTCAATTCAAAGAGAGCAGAATTTCCATTGTTGAGAGCTCAGAGGAGGTAGGGCAGCCAGGAACTAAATTGAAAGTGTTTTCCATTGTGTTTGTGAAGATTTACCCACATATTCCTTTAGTTCTTATTTCATATTCTTTCTCTCCCCTGGTTGGATTTCAAGACAGTCTGATCACGCCCTCCCCTTTTGCTTTCATACTGATTGTAGAGAGAGGAGTAATTATGGAACCTGCAAGTCAAACAGGTGAATTTGGGAAATGAGAAAGTAGTACTGAAATGATTGCTTTCTGCTGCCACTGAGGTTTATCCAATTTAACAGACACCTGGTGACACTGGGTTCAGAGCCATAATAATTGTTGAGGAGAATAATCGTGGATACATGGGGTCATTTGGATATTATAAGCAAAGGATATATGAATACTGTGGAACTACCAGCAGGAACTGTCTTTAAAATAATGACCCATAGACAAGGGCAGATCCAAGTTTTGTGGGTCTTGACGTTTATATAATTTTGGGTGGCACTTGGTACAAAATTAAGTACAAAAAATGAATATTTCGAAGGAAAAAAATAAGTTACTGGAACTTTGGAGACTCAGATCCTTTTTTTGAATTTCTTTAGGCAATTGCCAGAAGCATCCGGAAGTCCTTGTTGATTGCAAACTCATCTTCCTCTCCCTACCTATATAATACTCTTCGACTCCCAGCAACTCCCACCATACGCAGGGGCCCTTGCAAATAACCTGTGGCCCATTAAACTTCATTGGTAGCATCCTTTGCCTACGAGAACTTCCCACTGTAGCTGATCTTATTTTGTTTGGGAAGCCCAAAATGACCGTGCAACCTAAATAACAAAAATTTTCTATCTGATGCTTGTCATTGCATTGTAAGAACTAAAAACCTCACGCATCTTTCACCTATGTGGATACTTGTACCACTCTGGGTTGTATAGGTACCGGGGTGGCACCCAGTCGGGCCCCGGGGCTGCACACCGCGTTGCGCGACCACGGCGGCAGCCAGCGGGGACCGCACTCGGCTGGCGACTGGGGGTGCCGCGCGCGGGAGGGCGAGCCGGGGCCGCGCCTCCCGCTGATTGGCCGGGCCCGGCCCCTAGGGGCGGGCTCTCCCCGGCGCTCGCCCGGCTCGGGGTGGCTATATTGGCACTGTTCCTGCTGGGTCGAGTCGCTTCCCCGCGCTGAGCTGGACCTGAGGAGAGGTTCCTGAGGGTGGTGCGGGCGCAGGAAGAGGAGCGAGGCTGCCGAGAGCGAGCCGGGGGCTGCGGGGTGAAGTGCGATGAAGCAGTGGCTCAGCGAGCGGAGGCTGGCGGTGTGGCGAGACGGGCCGGCCCCGGGCCCGGGCTGCTGCTCCGGAGGCTGCTGAGGCGCCGCGGCGGCCGGCGCGGAGAGCGGCGGGCGAGAGAGAGAGAGGAGAGGCGGCGGAGCGCGGGGGAAGCCGGCTGGGTGGCCGGCGGCTCCAGTTGGCCTCCCCGGTCGGGATCCCCTGGGTGGAACCATGCGGGTGGCCAAGTGGCTGACGGGGCTGCTTTACCAGCTCTCGCTCTTCATCGCCAGGTCTTGGGAAGTCCACTTCCACCCCAGGCAAGGTAAGGTTACCGCGGGACGCCTTCGGCGGCGAGGCGGGGGCGCGGGGCCCGAGTGGGACGGACGGACAGAGGGGGCGAGCGACTCAGCCCGTTAGGGGACGCTGGCCCGGAGGGTCTCCCGGGACTCCCGGATCAGTCAGCCCGAAGCATCCGGAGAGGTCGCGGCTGCGCGGGGTTTCGAGGAATCGCGCGCGCCGAGGACACTTCTCAATCCCGGGACCACACGGCGGGGGCGCGTGGGGCAGGGTGGCGCGTGCCCCCGGAGGGCACGAGTTGCCGGCGGCTGGGAAGTGAGGAAAGACTGGGGAAGGAGGTGGGCTGCTCAGGGCCATTAGTGGTAGGGTCTTTGCTTGGGGAGGGTGGAGCAAGCCGGGGGTGTGGGAAAGCAGGGACGGACAGTCACAGTGCGCACGTGTGTGTGCGCGCGCGCCAGCATGTGTGCATTTGTCGTGTCCCCGGTTGCACCGGGACCTGGGACCTTTAGCGGGCACTTTTGGTTGAAGAAGTTTGGGATTGGGGAATTAGGAACGCGTGGGGGCTCAATGGCCATATCGATGTGGTTGCAGAAGCCCTGGTGAGGACACTGGCCTCCTACGAAGTGGTGACCCCCGCGCGGGTCAATGAGTTCGGAGAAGTGTTCCCTCAGAGCCGTCACTTCAGCCGGAAGAAACGCAGCTCCCAGGCGCTGGAGCCCACGCCGTTCAGGACCCACTATCGGATCAGCGCCTACGGGCAGCTCTTCCAGCTGAACCTGAGCGCCGACGCAGCCTTTCTGGCCGCCGGCTACACCGAGGTGCATTTGGGGGCCCCCGCGCGCGAGGCCCAGGAGCGCGGCGCGGCGCCCCCAGACCTGCGCCACTGCTTCTACCGCGGCCAGGTCAACGCGCGGGAGGACCACACGGCCGTCTTCAGCCTGTGCGGAGGCCTGGTAAGCGTCCTCGGGTCCCTTGGCATTTTCTTGGGATCCGGTCAAGGGCTGCGTTTAGGGGGTGGAGTCTTGGGTTTTCGAGTTGGTGGTTGATGACCCAAGAGTTCAGGGTGGGCCACCAGAAGGATTAACATCTAGGTGAACCCAAGCCAGAGAGGCCACTCCCTCCTGCCTGGGGAGAGGAGTTTGGAAGGGTCTAAAGCCTGGGTAAGCGTGTCTCTGCCTGCTGGGCAAAATCCATCCTCTATGCACAGCTGAGAGCATCTTTCTTGGAAGTGTCAGATGGTGGAGTAGTGATCAGGTAGTGGCCTGTGGGGCCTGTGATACAAGTGAAGTGTGGTTTACAACGGGAGGGCAGGCTGTTTAACTCAGATGTACCCATTCCTGGTGACCTATTGAGGCAGAATTTACTGAAGTTTTGTTCTGGAATTTGGAATGATAGAAGGAAAAGAGAATGAATATACATAAAGGCTCCCACTGGTAAGGTTTGAAAAGGAAAGGTTTGTTTTGTTGATAATATGGGGATGGTCATTGATCCGTGAAGTACAGAATAGGGAAGAGTTTGAATCTGTTTAAGATGCATTTCTTGAAACATAGAGTCTATCTATAAATACCTGGTGCCAGCAAGTGAGAAATGGTCATTAGAGTGAGGAGAGTAAAAGAAAGAAATTTTGTAAAAACTTCACTGAGGAGAAAGAAAATGAGATAAAGTATCTGGCTCTATGTGTTTCATTTGTTTCTTTCTCTCTAAACAGAGGTTCTTAACCATTTTTATTTTGCCATGAACTTCTTCAGCAGTCTGGTGAAACCCAGGACCTCTATTCAGCATAATAACTTAAATGCATAAAATAACATACATAATATTAAAAAGGAAGGCAATTAAATAAAAACAGGAATCAAAATATTACAAAGCCAAATTGTAAGGTAGTAATATATACTTCTTTATTAATGCATTAAATAATAAGATCTATTGGTGGTATCTATTTGCTACTAACTATACTTTTGTGGTGGTAATGTGTGTAAATAATCCAGCTAGCTACATCAACTCTTATGTACATGAAAGTATTATTTTATTGGTAACAAAGCCACAATATCTGTGGTTTCACTTACAATCATAATTGAAGGAAATATTCAATATCAGAGGTTAATGAAAATAATGATGCAACTTTTTCCCATCCAAGTTCTTGGAACCCCAGGTTAAGGATACTTGTTTTAAAACAGATATTATCTCATTTCATCAGTAACTCCTCTGATAAATACATATTCAAATAGAAACAAGAACTAGGAATTTGTTTACAGGGTTTTACCATTCCCAAGCACTATAACTTTTGTTTAGCACATGCACACACACACAAGATACCTTTAGACAGGTATTCAGTGATATTTTCAGAATGTTATCACTGTTTATTCTTTGATTAAGTAAAAATTAGTCACAGTTCTCTATAGGCCAAATGTAATACTTCTTTCAGGTTAATTGATTTAAGATGTCTTCCTGGGTGTGAGCTTTGGTCATTACTAAGAAAATTCGGGAAGTCTCTTTGCTCTTTTTCAAGTGATTATCTTGAATTGTATTTACATGAAATGCCTCCCACAATTTCCTTCCTTTTTGCTATGGATAAACGTAAAATATTTGCAGCATCAAAATGGCAGAAACACACTCTAATATTTACACAACCATCTATACTTCAAAGGAACAAAAAATATTCTCTTTTCTAAAACCTTTTTAAAATAATGTTTAGTTTGTCAGGAAAATCCTAGATTTGCTACCACAGATTTGTCATGGTCAGTATGTTTTCTTGATTTAGTATTTTATGGCATGGAAAACATTCCAGATGGGAAGCATTATTAGGAGTGATATTTCTGCTTATTTTGATTCATAATGTTCGTGTAGTTCAAATTATTATTCAATATTCCCTTTTTGAATTCAGAAAGACGTTGAAGATGTTTTTGAGTCATAATAGGAGTTTATCCTTTCTTGCCACTGTGTCAATTTGGATACAGTTGCCTAAGTTGTCATCATGCATTATTAATCTGGTGTTTTTATGTACTTTGCTTTTGAGAAACTTATTGATATTATCAGAATTTGTTTAGTTAACATTGCAAAATTTATTTTCATACATAATTCAGTTTTACCTTACTGAATTTCTTTGTATTTGTATAAGGCTAAGTTGAGCACATCAATCATTGTAGAGATAGAAATTTCCCAGTAATATAGTACTAGGATCTAAATTTTTTTTCAGTGGTGAGATCATAACCAATTATAAGTCTAACTTAGTAATGAGACAAGTGACATTTCTTTGATTTTTCTCATTTTTGATATTGTCACTAAGACAGATATTAGCTACCTTTTTATGACTGTATTTTTTTTCTTACCCCTACTCTGATATTAAATTTCTTTAGATTAATGGTTTCATCAAATTGTAGAACCTCTGGTAGGTTTTAGAATCCATTCGCCATTATATCAGATTCTTCTTTTTAGTCTTAGATTAGTCTTTATATCTGGATAAATTGTGGTACCCAAAGCCTGGACCAACTGAGTTGTTTGCAGATCAATGTTG
Source organism: Daubentonia madagascariensis (assembly GCA_023783475.1). Lineage (NCBI taxonomy): Eukaryota > Metazoa > Chordata > Mammalia > Primates > Daubentoniidae > Daubentonia > Daubentonia madagascariensis. The sequence goes on along the minus strand of JAKFHU010001244.1, from coordinate 23,816,339 downwards.
ATACAAAGTCTGCGAACTCAGTAATGCTAACCTTATGGCCCTGCTCTTACTTGCTTCCTAACTTATCTTTGTTACCTTGTGTACTTGAATATGATGATCTGGCTTTAACACATTATCTGCCATGTGAGTTGTATTTAACTCATGCTAGTTTTGAGCCTGGGCCCTTGTGAAACATATGTAAGTCACACATCTCTTTACCTTGGGAGCCGCTTGAACTATTTTTCAAGTTGCCTATAACTCACGAACAGAAAACAATAAAAAATAACAAATTTTGATTAAATTAGAAAGGAACATTTTGTTTTTGAAATTTTTATTCTATTTTCTTAATAAGACATAGTGGCTCCAAGGAAAAAACCTTTTTTTCTAGCATGGCAGTCAATTTAACCTCTATCAATTCATTAAATGCTAAGGTTAAGGTTTGCAGAAGGGTTTTTGGAGTTGGTCTTATTAATTTAGAGATGTTTTCTTCTTTTTCTAGTTATTTTTTGCTTTGCTTTAAATCATGAATGGATGTCATATTTTATTAAATGCTTTTCCTGAATATATTGAAATGAGCATGTAATTTCATTTTTTCTGCTAATGTGTATTGTTGTATATGTTGCTGGATTCAAGGATACATTGACCAGTTACAAAAACTGATCATATATAGGGTAATAAAGTGTTCTGAGGTCTTTGTATTGTTAGGCAGAAGGGTGAAGGAATTGTAGTGTCCTCCAGCTCCTCAAGTGTCTGGTGGTGGTCTTTGTGCCAGAGTCTCTCTGTAGCGCTCTGGCACCAGCAGCTGAATTCTGGGCCTGAGGATTTATGGCCTTCTCCTTGCTCGGTTAGAGCTCACTGGTCTTGCTTGCTGACTCATCCCCTTCTGAATTCTCACTAGTGCTGTATATCCCTTTGAGTTCTGGCTATAACATCTGTTTGATTTCTTGTCTGGCTGATGTGCTGTGCAGCCCTAAGATGCAAAGTCCTGCAGCAGTGCCCTCCAGGTCAGCTGGTTTGGTGATGCTATTGGTAATCTTGCAGACCCCTTTAAGGGCCTCAAACCCTGTACGGCATTTGAGAGTCAAGAATGACTCAGTTCCTCCCTTGGTCCAACCCTTCTACACCTCTAAATCTTGTGTGTGTGGAGAACCCTTTTAAAGAGTCCATTCTTTGAGTCCCACATAGTCAGCATGCTGAAGCACTTCTCTTGGCAATGCCTTTAGACAATCTAATATGCCTTCTGTTTCCGGATTTTAACCCCCAGTGAAGAAGCTAATGCACATGCATCTTATCATATGTTTCCCTTGCCTGTATTGCCCTTTCCCCCCCAGTATCTACTGAGTTCCCCTTTTACATCTCATTTGGTTGACCCACTACCCTTCCATCTTCCCATTTGAGATAGCATCTACCTTTCCCTTCTCTGTGGCTGCTGGAGAATGTAACTTATAGAGGAAAGGCATGAAAAACAAGTCAAATTGATATTTTCAAAGTATTATCTCTGTATAGCCATTTGTTAAAATTGACAACCCAACATATTTATTGATTCCATTTAGTTGCTAGTGTTGAATTAACCCAAAACATGTGAACTTATGTTTTCATTTCTATATGGTTAATCTTTTCCCACTTTTAGAAGTCTTGGTATTTACATGTTTTTCTCTTTTACTAAGTCACTGAACCATAACCAGTATTGTTTGATTTTCTTCCTAAGTGTTTTGAGCCTAAGAACCAGAACAGGCTAAGAGTCTGCCAGAAATTTTCTTTGTTTAACATGTGTATAACTCTTGCTTTTCTAATCTTTCCTTCTCTATAATTTTTCCTTCCCATAAGCATTTATTTATCCCATGATTCAAACATCTCCAGAGATTTATTTATATATTTCCAAAATGTATAGTAGGTATAATAATGGAACTGAGTCATAAAATTTTCAATAAGTAATGTAATGGCTAATCAAACTCAATGTATTTAATCCATTGATAGATTGTCACATAATGTATAGTTATTAGGCTTTAATATTCCTATATTCAACTCTAAGCTTTTTTATGCCATATTATCTATCTTCTTATAATGTTGATAAATACTCTTGCCAAAGTAGAGATCAATGTTTAATAAGTTAGCATATACTTGTCAGGATGGGATGCATGAGTTTTACACAGATTATTCCTGACAATCCTCCATGCCTCTGGTAGCCTTCTTCTCATATTACGTAGTAGGTTCACTTCTTCCAAAGGCCCTCAGGGACTAACTTGACTGCCTAGACAGTTAACTTCACTATTTCTTGTTGGGATTTGAGGCAATGCAGTCTTTAGGTTGAAGGAAACAGTTTCCAGATGTCATAAAACCAGACATGGCATCTAGCTTATACAGTATTTTTGTGGAGTAGCTTGCAGTGGCCCTGTGTACTTTTTTGAAGTTTCTTACATGAGCCATTCTGCAACATGTCAGGCACTACTGCTCTCTGATGACTGATTATTGAGTTGATCTAGTAACTTCTTGTTCAGACAGGAAATCAAAGTCTGGAAACTATCAATAGTGTCTTTACTGCTTTTTGTCTATTTTGGCAAAATTTTAGCTTTATTATTTTCTAAACTTCTTATATTCCCAGAACTAACATAGCCCTGGATTATTACTCATGCCATTCTGTATTCATATTTTTTGCAGTTGGAAAAACTCATAAGAACCTCGTTTAGTTATTGATATACTCACTCAAATAATAGTCAAACAACAGTAGGGAGAATTTCCTATGCCTCTACTTTTAACATTCTAGTGTGTGTTAGTCCAGGTCCTGCAAGAAGCAGATGCCAAGATGTGATTTTATCTAGGGGAAATACGTGTGTTAGAGAAACTAAGGAGAGCTGGGAGAGTGATATGAGTCTGAAACATATGAAGAGAAAGGATGAGAATGTTGGGTAGAAGTATCCTAGGCTGCTTAGCAAAGCCCTCCTTGAGCCAGACATGGCCAGAAGAGTCCTCTGCCTCCCAAGAATGAGTCTGCCATGGCATCACAGCCATGCTCAGTTACTAACTTGGAGTAGCCCTTGGGAGATGTGGCCAGGGTGCAAACACTATGATGTATTTCAAAGTGCCCTTGGCCAAAGTGCATAGCATAAAAGGTTTTGTGTAAACTTTGAATAAGGAATGATTAAGGAAGGAGTGATTAAGAGAGTTGTGAGAACTGTGCTGGGGAAGGCTTCTCAACTAGACTTTGAAGGATGGATAAACGTATGTGGATATGAAAATTCAGAGGCTTCTTGTGGGTCTGTGCAGCTGACAAATAGGGTAGGTTGGATGGTGAGGGTTTAAGGTAGGGTTGGAATCAGATTGTTAAGGGCCCAGAATGCTTTGCTAAGGGGTGAGGGCTTAAACTGTATATGGTAGGTTAGTTCAATGTATTAGGAGGCAACATTATGCCTCTCCCCTTATGCAACCTTGTACAGGGTATGAGGAGGCAGTGAGTCACTGAGAGGAGCACTGTTATAGTCTACAGTGGGTAAGGAAGAGAGGCTACCTGAGGTAATGTGATTGCAGTGGGGAAGGAGAAAAGTGGGTGCCTATGGAAGGTGCACTACTGCAGACCAGTGGTTCTCAACTGGGAGCAGTTTTGTCTCCCAGGGGACATTTGTAATGTCTGGAGACATTTTTGATAGTCATGATTGGGAATGTGGCATTTAGTGAGTAGAAGTGATGCTGCTAAACATCCCACAATGCACAGAACAGCTCCCTGCAACAATTATCAAAATGTCAATAGTGCTGAAGTGGAGCAACCTTGCAGGAGACCCATGAGAATTCCGGACTATAAGAGCAGACCAAAGTGGTTGTAATGACTCTGGCTTAAATGACTGAATGATCTTGTGGCCATTAGCCAAGAAAGGCAATGACAGAACAGGTGACAAGAAAGAGGTAATTATTCTGGGAACATTTGTTTGATTCTGTCAGAGATTTACTTTAATCTTCACAATTGTTTGACTTTATTTGCTCTTCTCTCTGTTTAGAATGTCCTTTCCCTCAAACTCCTATCCATCCTTCTTGATCCATTTTGAGTCTTCATTCCTTTTCCCTGATTTTCTCTGGGAATTGACTAGGTCTTCCTTTGTTCCACCACTTGACTTTTTATGCATGTGTACTCTCATTACATGTTGAATTGAAATTATTTGTCTACATTTCTATTTCATTTATAGAATTTGAAGATAGAGATGATAGTCATATTCCTTTTAGCACCTAACTCAGCATACGGAAATGCTCAATACATGTATGAATGAATAAGCTAAAGTGGCTAACTTTTATTAATATGTGTCAGTATTTAGCTAGCTCTTCTTTACATCAGTTATTGAATGCATAAAAATTATTTTTGCGATTTTAGTTGTAGTACTTGGGCATATTTTATTATAGAAAGTTTTTGTATTGATTAAATCTTTTCAGATGATACCTAAATTAATTGTGTTCCATTTATAACTTCATTCATTTGGGCTTAAATCACATCTTTGTTCCTTGTGGCTTTATTTCTGTTTTGCTTATTATAACTACTGTTTTCTACAAAATATATTTAAGCTGTCTGATTCATATTAACGTTCAGAGGAAAAAACAAATTGTTCATTTTTTTCAACAAATACTTATCAGTCATTCATTATCTAATAGCCACTATTAGGCATTGATGGTACAGCAAGGCCTTTCCTATTGGGACAGTATTGTTTTTATTAATTAAAATATACTCATGAGCTAGATAAATGACTTATTACTATAGTAAGAGCATGGAGAAGGCATACTGGCTGTTGACTGTCTCAGTCCAAAGATGACACAAACCATTTCTATGTACATTCTATTGAGGAGAACTAGTTACCTGCTCTACCTAGATGCAAAAGGGCTACAAAATGAGGGACTCTGATTTCCCAGGAGGAAGAGAGGAACATAGATATTGGTGATCAATAGTCTTTACCACAGGCTGCCCTTCTATTCACCAAATATCCCTTTGTTCATCTCTTCCTACACATCAAACATACTCACCTTGTCTACAAGGAGACAACCCAAAGTTCCCACAGGAGTACTGCCTCTGGCTCAGAATCCAGGATCTCTGGGAAATGCACAGTGTATTTCCATAAAGTCCAGATGTGGCATTTTGTGGCTTGGCAAAATATGAATTAAAAAGACAAATTATCCCCCTCCAAAACAAAAAGAAATAAAAAAAGACATTATTTGCACCTGCACCAACCCAGTATATAACATGATCAGCATGACTGCAACCCTAACCTTAATTTCCTACAGGAAGAAGGGGAGATACCTAGTAGTCACTGATTTTTAGCAACTTTTTGCTCTTTCTAGGGAGGGATTATGGAGGCCCACTAGGCTGGCAGGAGCAGAGTTCCTTTATTACTTTTCTTGATTCATCTTTCTAGGAAGTCCATCACTTGCCAAGGCATTTACCTTGGTTCTGCCTTCTGTAGGGGTGTTGTCCATTTTCCTCCTCCATGGCTACATCTAAAATGGGTTCTGGCGAGGATGCTGTCTAGGGGGAGCTTCAGGAATGCTGGGATATTTCTGAGACCCTGTAGGTTGTTTTATAGTGAAAGCAGTCAGAGGCTTTTTTAGTCCAGGCTCGTGGACTTTTTGACAATATAATCCCTCAAAAACTTAGTTGGCTTCTGACAGCAGACTAAGTTTTGGTAATTGCTTCAAGTTAGTTTCCTGTGACAGTTGCCAAAGCCTAAAAGGCATTTATGTTAAATCTGTGAGTGCCAAGAATCTATTATAGGGAAAAACAAAATGTTGGATTCTCACTTTACTGGTAAACTAATAAAACTCCAACCGTATTAAAGTAGAAGAAAATTACAACATATTGTAATCTTTAGATAGGGAAAAATACAAAGGAAGATATAACAAATGAAAAAAATAGATAGATTTGCCTATATAATAATTGAGGAGTACCATATGTCAAAATAATTATAAATAAATTAAAAGATAAAATTAAAAGGAAAATATATGCTACAAATATGACAGATGGTTTGGTGTATGTATGGCATGTCTCCTTCTACATGTATTTTTGTCGTTGTTTTTAAGTAATATTGTTTTATAACACTTTGGCAATATGTCATAAACATATATCCATTATACACTGATGAAATGATTTCTTGTTTTAAATTTCTCATTGTTATGATTTTTGGTTTTATGTCTTCACGGATGTTTTAGTGAGAGTTTGGGAGAAGGTGTCATGCGGACAACTACCCAAACCCCACAAGAATGTAGCTGTTTCTTTGATAGTTCTCTCCACTTTTAGGGAGTTCCTGTGACTTCAGAAACACCTCAGTGCCTACAAGAAAGAGAAGTATTACACAATTTACTCCTTGTTATTGATGTTGCTGGGACACACTATTTGAATTTGAGTGTTTTGGCTACATAAATCTTGGTTAGATGAATCCAGAGTCTTTGTTTTATTTTCTTGATTCAGATGGGTCAGATCAGTCTCTTTTTAAGTGTGGTATCAAAAATGTATTTCCTTATTACTGTCTCACACTTATGTATGTAGGTATGTATGTATGAGACAGGGTCTCACTCTCTGTTGCCCCGGCTAGAGTGCAGTGGCATCGTCAGAGCTCACTGCAACTTCAAACTCCTGGGCTTAAGCAATCCTCCTGCCTCAGCCTCCTGAGTAGCTGGGGCTATAGGCACTAGCCACCGTGCCCAGCTAATTTTTCTATTTTTTGTAGAGACAGGATCTCACTCTTGCTCAGGCTGGTGTTGAACTCCTGGCCTCAAGTGATCCTCTTGCCTTGGCCTCCCAAAGTGCTTGGATTGCAGGCATGTGCCACTGTGCCCGACCTGTCTCACTTTTATACTGGAGATCTGGAAGTGTCCCATAGGATGCAGAAGGTAAAGAATGCTGCCAGAAGAAAGAAGAAAAACTCATCTTTTAAAAAAATCTTACAATGAATTTTCTGCTTTATGCATCTGGAACCAATTCTTATGTTTTCTTCATATCATTAATTAATTCATTTATTCAATGTATGTTTGTGTATAATACAATATTTCCTGGGCATGATCATTAGTGTTATAATAAAGAACTGTCAGGAAGAGAAACCTTTTTGCATTGAACAGGGTATCCCAAAATAAAAATGAATCTCAGAGTTCATCTGTGTGATGTTTTATTATATAACATTTATACTCTTCCTATGGTAAAAAGAGTGGCTGTAACATGTGTGTTTTTAGTGGAGAATTTTTCATCCTGTTTTGAAATATGTTAAGTTTCAAAATAGTTGTTGAGCTCTTATTATGAACATCATTTTAACACACATTACCTTTCTTAGGAAATTGGGTAGATAAAATTATTTCAATTTTGTTTTACATATAATGGAACTGAGGGTCAGAGATACGAAGTAATTTTCCTAAGATTTCATGAGTGCAAACCCAGAACTCATACCCGGGCATTCTTCTTATAAATATCATCATACTTATTCTCATGATATGATTTATGATTAAATATTGAAAAACTAAATATTTTAGTCAACAATTCAACAGTACCTTATTTTCAAATGTTGTTCTTCAGTTGCCGATGCTTAATGTGATAACTGTAAATGATTTGGGAAAAGAATCCAAGGGGTTTGTATTTCATACTTGTTGTTGTTACCCTTTAATGGAATCTGATAGTACATTATTGGTTATAGCAATAGTACATATGTTTGCCATGTATTTTGAAAAAATATAAGGACGAATGCCACAATACTGAAATGAGAATATTTTGGAAAAACAATTGTATAAAATCCTCTAAACATATGAAAATTTTGGCCTAAGGGAATAAATTGGAACCAGTTGTATAATCACTTACTACCTTTCCAAACAGCTTGGCAAATAGAAGATCGTTACTTTAAGTAATTGGGAAACATTTGCCCAAGTGAAAACTACTTTTGTTGCTTTTAATAATCATTGAAAGAAAGTGTTTGGAATTTGATTGGCATTTATCATGAATCAAATTGCAGCACCCATCTGCAGATAGACAGGATGCTAAAAATATGCCATGATCTAAATATAATTATATGAACCACCTGTTTTGTTAAGTCCTTCAATTCCTTGCTAGGTTCTTTCCAAGTTTAAAAAAAATTTAAGTGCTTCCTTAGGAGCCTTTAGGCAAAGCCCTATATTTTTATTATTGGAACAGGAAGTCCACTGCAATGGGGTGGATTATAGAAAAATTGATGGAAGTAAAATACTTTTAAGTCCTTCATTGATAAATAAAAAGAGAAATCATTTTGAGGACAAATATTTGCCATTGTTTCTTGAACTTAGTGTTTTCAAACATACAAGGTTTTTTTTTGTTTGTTTTGTTATTTAAATTTTTTTTATTTCAGAATATTATGGGGGTACAACACTTTGGCTATGTATATTGCCCATGCACTGCCCGTGTCAGAGCTACATACAAGGTTTTATTTAAGAAAAGGCCTTTGAGTTATAATGGCAATATTCTTAGCAGGCTAGAGTATTCTAGCACAACTTAAAAGGAGGTGCTGATTGGCCTCTGGATATAACTATATTCACTTCCCCTCATATGGGAACACAGGTTGGACCCATGTGCAGTTTTATTGGAACATTAAAATAGAAGTACCTCATAGTCAGATTTTGATCCAAAAGGAGTGTAAGAAAATTCTATGGTATAATATAAATATTTTTAATAGTGCTTGAGAGTAGTGTGATGTTATTCAAATCGGTTTTGTAGGGTGCATTTAGTTAAGTAAACAAGCTCTCTCATGTCTATTTGTATCTTTTATCAAAGTACTATCACATTTCCCCTCTTCAGCATGCTTTTTAAAAAAGGCAGAAAGGGATTTTCCATGGATCCATGTTCTCGGGTTTCAAGAACAGTGTCTTTGTTACTTCTTACAAGTATAGTTGAAATTAGATTTCTGAGAGGGCAGAGAATGCTGGAGTTTTGGTATGTGTTGAAAATAAGTGATTTGTACTTATCTTTGGAAAATAGACACTGGTAGAATTAGTGAAGTATGTTAGGGTAGAGGCCACAAGAAAGGTATCTAAGAAATAGATAAGAATTCTTAGTACTTACAGCATTGCTTTTTATTTTATGGACTATAATTCCAGTGCTTTAGAGTTAGTATATCTGATGGAATTTCATTCATTTTTAAACCATTTAACGTGCAATCTTAACATATTAACACACTACCTAAGAGTGCCTAAACACTTTACTTTTTAGCACTGAAAGAAAACCATCATGTAAATATATATCAGACAAGTCTCGAGACTACCATAATTTAAGAATGTTCCAGAAAAAAAAATTGAAGGATTATTAACGATTATATGAAGAAAAAATCAGGTACTTCCCTAAGTTCGTTACAAAAATGTTTATTTCTACAGCTATGTATTGAGTGCCTGCTGTGTTTCAGACAATGTTTTAGATGTTGGAACTGTAAAAATAGTAAAGGTGTTCTTTGTCAGTGTAAAGAGAATTTTATGACTACACTTGCCATAATCATTTAAATGGTTTTAAGTGATTATTCAGTTAAAATAGTGATTTAAAATATTTGTGTTTTACTTACAATGGAATTTAAAACAATGGTTTCAAAGTTAACTCTAGATTATTTTAAGATATTTGTAAGTAAGAAATGGAAATGAAGTGTCATTCACTAAAAGTGTGTTTATCATACTACCCATAATTCGGTAATTGATTTCTGAATTGGTTCTTCACAGGAACATGCTTTTCTAGGTGGAAAAGTGCAGTTTTTATTGATTTATTTATTTATTTCAACCATGCAAGCTTGAAAGCAAAGTTTTGAATGTAGGTAAATGCATATTTGTGTACTCTGAGGTGTGAAGAGTGCTTTTCAATGTCAAGATTAATTAGTACATTGGCCTCTGCCTATCTGACCTCATCTCTTACTTCATATCTCCTAGCTGGCACAGGTTCAGCCTCACCGTTCTGTCTTATTTCAGCTTGCCAAGATTTTTCCATCTCTGGGCCCTTCAGTCACTGTTAGGAATGTTCGCTTCTATTTGGAATGTCCCTCCAGAATTTTGCATGCTCTCTACTCGTTATTCTAGCCTCGGCCTGCCTGTCCCCTCCGAGAGTCCCTCCCCACCCTCACCCATTATTCTCTGTCTCCTGGCCTTATTTACATTTCTTTATTGCACTTATCTCCACCTGGTGTATTATATTTTTATTTATTGTCTTTCCCCATAGAATTATACATTCTTTGATGGCAGGGATTTTATCATATTCATTTTTGTATCTTTAGCCTCTAGAACTGTGCTTGGCACATAGTAGATGTCCGTTAAATATTTGTTGACTAGTTCATAGAGTTTATCAAAATTGGTATTTGATGGTGAGTATAGTACAATGAGTTAAGGCGTAAATTGTGGAGCCAGGCTATTTGGGTTCACAACTTGGTGCTGTCCACTCCCTAGGTATGAGGCTTGGACAAGTCACTTAACCTCTCTGTTCCTCATTTGGCTCATGTGTTATGTGAGGATAATAATATAACTTCAAAGAATTATTGTTAGGTTGAAATGAATTTATATATATATGTATATATGAATGAATTTATATATATATGTATATATGAATGAATTTATATATGTATATATGAATGAATTTATATACATATGTGAATGAATATATATATATATGAATGAATATATATATGAACGAATGATGTCTGATCAATGTATTGGAGTAAGCTATTAATATTATTATAAATGTCTACCCTGATGATTTAGTCTCACCTGACTAGAGAAAGGGATCTGTCTATATAAACTGACTGACTGAGGGCTTCTTTCTACTCTTTTGACTAACCAACAGAGTGCAAGCTCTTATTGTTTCACATTTTGATAGATGAAACTTTCCCCTTATTGTCTTCTCTTAGTTGTACTTCAGGCTTCCAAAGTTAAACTCTTTTCTCTCCTCCCACTTTTGTTCAGATCCTTTAATGATTCACCATTGAAACCCTTCTCAGAATAATCTTTTAATACACCTAAAATAAAACATAAACCAATTATATTGAAATATAACTATCAAGATATTAAAATAGTCTTATATATTTTTATTAGTACATTGCATAATAAGATCTAATGACAAACCTAATAACTACTTTAATTTTAAGGTGTTGATGAGCATAAACAATATTTTGAGATATCTCTAACATCTTCATGTGATGAAAATATCTGTCCTTTTATTGATAGTGGTACTGGGATTTGTTGCCTACATTCAGATTGAGCATTTCATGAATGAAATGGTAAATTTCAGTTACAGGTTAATGATAATATAAATGTAATTGTTTTCACCTAAGTTTATGTATTCATCTGATTGAAAAATCTCTGCCCGCAATAGTCTCCATATTCTAGCTTAGCCTATGTTTCCAAACTTATGTCCTATGTCTGTTTAACATAAGCTGAGCTTACTAAAATAGGAGATAATAACTTTCATGGTTCAACACATATTTACTGTGTACCACATCTGCTATGTTTCAGATGCTGTATTAGGCAATGGAAGTTCAGGGGTAGGTCTCTGCCTATATGAAGCCTCCTGTCTAGTGGAGGAGAATAATTATAAATAGCAAACAGATTTATAAATACAATTTATGATAAATGTACTGAAGAAATCAAGCAGATGTCATGTATTTTTCAGGAGTAGGGGTGGGTATGTGGTTACCTAGATACCTGGTCAAGGAAAAGTTTTCTGGGTAGTTGCTATTTAAGCTGATACTTGAAGGATGAGATGAAAACAGCCAGAGTGAGCGTGATGAGGAAGTATGAGGGGTGGGAAGTAGGGAAATATTTTAGGCAGAGGGAACATCATATATGCAGCACTTGAGCTAAGATGCCATGCCTAGGCCATCCTGCATCCATCCTGTTTCTCCCACTTCTACCAGCACTGTTTCTAATAATCCTTCTGGAGTTTCTTCAGTAGTAACCAGGCAAATAGAAATACTTAGTTTTTGTTTTTCTTCCTTTATTACACAAATGGTAGTGATGTATACATCTTGTTTTTCAGTTTTTTGTTTTGGTTTAATGATATGCATTGGAGTTCTTTCCATATCACTACATAGAATGTTTATCCTTTTTTTGTTTGTCTGTAACCACAAGAGATCCTGTCATATGGCTGTACCAAAGTTTATGTAAACAGACTCTATCAATGGACTTTTGAATTGGTTTCAATATTTCCCTATTAAAAACAATACTATAGGAGGCATCTATCTACCAGACTTCAAACTATACTACAAGGCTATAATAATCAAAACAGCATGGTACTGGCACAAGAACAGAGACATAGACCAATGGAACAGGACTGAGAACCCAAATATAAAACCAACCTCATACAGTCACCTGATCTTTGACAAATTCCAGAAAAACGTACAATGGGGAAAAGATTCCCTATTCAATAAATGGTGCTGGGAAAACTGGATGGCCATATGTAGAAGACTGAAAGTAGACCCACACCTCTTTCACCTTTCACAAAAATCAACTCACGATGGATAACAGATTTAAACCTAAGACGTGAAACCATAAGAATTCTCAAAGAAAACGTTGGAAAAACTCTTATGGACATTGGCCTAGGCAAAGAATTTATGAAGAAGACCCCCAAAACAATCACAGCAGTAACAAAAATAAATAAATGGGACCTGCTCAAATTAAAAAGCTTCTGCACAGCCAAGGAAACTATCACTAGAGTGAACAGACAGCCTACAGAATGGGAGAAAATATTTGCATGCTACACCTCTGATAAAGGGCTGATAACCAGAATCTATACAGAACTTAGGAAAATCAATAAGAAAAAATCAAACAACCCCATTAAAAAATGGGCAAAGGACATGAACAGAAACTTTTCAAAAGAAGACAGAATAATGGCCAGCAAACATATAAAAAATTGCTCAACTTCTCTAATCATCAGGGAAATGCAAATCAAAACCACAATGAGATATCACTTAACTCCAGTGAGATTGGCTCATATCAAAAAATCCCCAAACAACAAATGTTGGCGGGGATGTGGACAGATAGGAACATTTATACACTGCTGGTGGGACTGCAAATCAGTACAACCTCTATGGAAAGTAATATGGAGATACCTCAAAGAATTAAAAGTAGAATTACCATTTGATCCAGCAATCCCACTACTCGGTATTTACCCAAAGAAAAAAAAGACATTCTTTGATAAAGACATCTGCATGCGAATGTTTATAGCAGCACAATTCACAATTGCAAAGATGTGGAAACAACCCAGGTGCCCATCAATACACGAGTGGATTAATAAAATGTGGTATATGTGTACCATGGAGTATTACTCAGCAATAAAAAACAATGGTGAATTAACACATCTGGTATTATCCTGGTTGGAGCTAGAGCCCATTCTTTGAAGCGAAGTGTTACAAGAATGGGAAAACAAGCACCACTGGTACTCACCATCAAATTGGTATTAACTGATCAACACGTACATCACACATGGCAATAATATTCATCAGGGGGCAGGCAGATGGGAGGGGGGTGGAGGGGATGGGAAAACTCTCACTGAATGGATGCGGGAAACACAGTTTGGGGGATGTCCATGATTGTAGCTCTGACACGGACAGTGCATGGGCAATATATATAGCCAAAGTGTTGTACCCCCATAATATTCTGAAATAAAAAAAATACTATAGTTAATAACTTTGTAAATATGTTATTTCACCCATTTGCAAGTGTATAGTATATGTAGGATAAATTCTCAGAAGGGGAGTTGCTGTGCCCAAGGGCAAATGTATTGGTAATTGTGTTAGATATTGCCATATTACTTTGCATAGTGATTACACTAATTTACATTTTCAACAGTAATGTATGAAAGTGCCTATTTTTCCATGGACACACATTTGGAGTATGTTATAAAACTTTCAGATTTTTCTCAGTCTTATGGGAGAAAATGATTTATCAGTTTGGTATTAACTTCATTTGCCCTGAGTGAAGTTTATTTTCCTTCTTTTTGTGAAATGTCTATTAATATTCCTTACCCATTTTTCCTTTGAATACTGGTCTTTTTTATTGACTCTGAGGATTTAAATATATTTTTATTGTTTTAGAATTAAGTATTTTAGAGAAATAATTCCTTTTTAGAGAGATAATCCCTTTGCCAGTCATCTGAATTGCGACTAAAAAGTGTCCTGATTATCATTTATTTTATCTAGATGTCTACTCATTTTTGCAATACAATTAGATATTCTGCCTTTCCCATTGATTTTAGATGCTGTCCATATATAATATTAAGTCCTATATGACTTAGGATTTATTGCTTGCCTTTCTATTAGTTCATTGGTCTGTCTCTTTAAGTGCCAGAATTAGAATATTTAACTCATGTAGCTTTATAATATATTTTATCTTGTAGTCCTAGTCCTACCTCATTGTTCTTTCGTAATTATCTTGGCCATTTTTGTTTACTTTTCCATATGCAGTTTGAATATTAAAAAATATGTTGGTATTTTTAAAAATTGGGATCTTGTTATTTTTGTAAATTTATTTGGGAAATTTTACTATTGAAGAACATTTGAGTTCTCTTGTAGTTCTCCAGTGATATTTTAACATTTTATAGAGGTCATACAAATTTATTATTTGTTTTATTCCTGAATACTTAATCTTTTTATTTGTAAGTGGAATTTTTCTTTCATAATATCTTCTAATTGTTGTTTTTGTATATGTGAAAACTATTAAAGACTGTATGTTTGTTTTGCTGAACTCAATTAGTGTTTATGGTAGTTTGTCAGTTAATTTTATTATTTTTTAGGCAGATACTAGTATAATCTAGGAAGGTGACAGTTTTACCTCTTTCTTTTCAATTTGTCATATTTATGATCTATTTTATCTAATTCTGTTGTCTAGTATGGGTGATTATGGAATCCTTGTATTCTGGAAGAAAGTGGGAATGACTTGGCTTTATTTTCATTATGCCCACTACTGTCATTTTGGCTGTGATATAGAGTTTATCTTGTTAAGGGGGCATCCATCTATTTCTATTTACTGATTTTTAAAAATCAAGAATATTTATTGAATTTTGTTCAAAAGCCATGTTTTTTAAGTTGTTTAAATGATTGTGATGAATTATATTAATAGATTCCTAATATTGAAACATACTTATATTCTTATGATAAACTCCACCTGGTCGTGTATTATTATTTTCATGTTTTGCTGGATTTTTTTTTTTTTTTTTTGCTAATATGATTTTGGGCTTTTACCTTGGTATTCATATATGAGCTTGTCCTGTATTTGTTTTTTGTTTTTGTTTTGGTACTGTCTTTGGTTTTGCTATAAGCTCACACTAGTTTCATAACAGTAACTTTAAAAAATATTTTGGAATAGTTCAAATAATAGTGGAATTATCTACTCTTTTAAGGTTTGGTAGAATTCCTCTGTGAAATCATCATGGCCAGGATCTTTTGTGATATAATTCTGACATCTTTTTCTATTTCTTGGTAGAAAGGGATCTGTTTGTACTTCTAACATTTCTGGAGCCATTTTGGTAAATTATATTTTTCTAGAAAATTATCTCTATCACAAATTCTCTCTCTCACTGTCTCTGTTTTTCTGCTTTCCTCAGGCGCTGGCATCTTGTAACATTTTTGCTCCAACCACCATACCATCAATGTAGCCATAATCCAGCTTTTGTTACCTCTCTTCCAGGTTATAGTCTCTTTTATTAAAAAAATAAATTTTATTATGTATATTTAAGGTATAAAACATGATCTTATAAGATACATTTATATAGTAAAATGGATACTATAGTGGAACAAATTAACATATCCATCACCTCACATAGTAATGTCTTACATCTCATCCATTTTTCCCCCCTGTGGCAAGAGCACTATAATCTACTCGTTCAGCAAAAATCCTGAATACAATATATTATAATTAATTATAGTCCTGTATCTTATAGCTGCTAGTATTTTTTTTGCTACCACCCATAATATGCAATGTTACTAGATTAAATTTCATACCTTACAGTCTCAATTATTCACTCAGTTAGTATATACTAGGTTATTAAGTATGAAATGTCCAATTTCCTTAAGTACTAAGTTTGACAGTTGCTATCTCTGACATTTCACTTTGACACTTCTTGTTTTATTTTTATTGTGAAGGTACATCCTCATTCTTTCAAACGCATGGTTTACCTTGTAATTATCTTTCAAAGTTTTTTTTTAGAGCAATTTTTGTGAAACCATGGGTAAGTCAAAAATTTGTGTTATTTTCAAATATGAGTTCCATTGTGGAACCAGTGCTCCGCAGACAGCTCAAAATATCAACAAAGTGTTTGGGAAGGATGTGGCTAATGAACTCACAGTACATTGATGGTTTGAGAAGTTCCAGTCTGGTGATTTTAATCTTGAAAATGAGTCACGTGGGCGACCTGAGGCCAAGGTGGATAATGATGAGCTGAAAGCTGTAACGGAAGTGAATCCATCTCAACCTACATGTCAAATCTTGCTGCTAATTCACGTTACTATTCCAACAATATTGGACCATTGGAAACAAATTGGCAAGGTAAAGAAGCTGGATAGATGGGTGCTGCATGGATTAAATGAGCATCAGAAGAGAAATCGCCTCGAAGTTTGCCTTTCTTTGCTGTCACGACATAAAGGTGAACCATTTCTACACCATATTGTTATGGGTGATGAAAAATGGAATCTTTTTGACAATCTCAAGTGTTCGACACAATGGTTAAACAAAGATGAAGTGCTGAAAAACAGCCCAAAACCAGATATTCATCCAGAAAAGCTAATGGTGCCTCTTTGGTGGTCCAGCGCTGGTGTTATGCACTACAGCTTCATGAAACCTGGTTGATCGATTACAGTGGCTGTCTACTGCAACCAATTGCACAAAATGATGAGGATGTTTGTGATTAAGCAGCTGACATTGGTCAAAAGAGACAGGCCAATCCTCTTGCAAGACAACACTCGATCACATGTCACAAAAACAACGCTGCTCACACTACAGAGGCTAGACTTGGAAACTCTCGGTCATCCACCATATTTACCAGACATTGCACCAAGCGACTGGCACTTCTTCCAGGCTTTGGACCACTTCTTGCAAGGAAAAATATTCAATTCTCAACAAGATGTGGAAAACACTTTTCATGATTTCATCGCCACTTGCTCTCTAGGCTTCTTTGCTGCTGGCATAGACGAGCTACTGTTAAGATGGCAAAACTGTGTCAGTAGTTTACGCACATACTTGGATTAATTGTACTGCTTCTTGTTTGAGATACAATAAACTACACTTTTGATTCAAAATCAGACATTTCATATTTAATGACCTTAATATTTGTCTAGCATCTGGTATGTGCCAGAAATTTAGAGAAGAGTATAGACAAAATCCTATTCTCATGGAGCTTCTATTTTGGTGGGTAGTATCAGGCAAATAACAAACACAAATAAAAATATAACAGGTAGTGATAAGTGCTATGGAGAAAAATGAAATGGGATAAATGGACTAGAGGTAAGAGGTTGGGTGCCATGCTATACAGGGTGATGAGAGTTGAGCGGAGACCTGAAATGAGTGATAGAGGGAGCCATCAGGGAGAAGTGCTTGAGGCAGTAGGCTTAGTCAGTGCAAAGGTGCTGAGATGGGGCTATGCTTCTCATGTTGGATGAATAACAAAGACACCAGGTGTAGAGCTCTAAAGTGAGCTAAGGTGGGAGTGAGAGAAGGTGAATTCAGAAAACTGCTGGTTATGTGTGTGCTTGGAGGGTCAGGGTGGTAGAGAGGGGTGGCAGAACACAGAGGACATTGAAGATCACTGTAAGGACTTTTGATTTTATTGAATGACATGGAAAGTCATTAGAGTTGGATTTTTTTTCTTAAAAAGAATTACTGTGGCTTCTCTGCGGAGACTAGGCTAACAATAGAGGGCTGTTGATTTAGTTCAGGAAACAGGGAATGTTAGATTAGATGTAGTGGTAAAATTTGGGAAAAGTGGTTGATTCAATTTTGGTTGTACTTTGAAGATTATCAGGATTTGCAGATGGACTGAATATGGGATCTGAGTGAAAGAGCCTTCCTTGATTTCTCTCTAAGGTTTTTTGGCCTGAACAATATAGAAAATACTGCTGCCATTTACTGCTTTGTTGTTTCTGCAATACTCCTTGTATTACTGTTTCTGTAATACTCCTTGCAGAAACAGCAGGTTTGGACCAGAAATCAAGTTTGGCTTTGGACATGTTAGTGTTGAGAATGTTATTTAAGTGGAGATGTTGGATAGCAAGTTTGATACTGGATTGTGGAATTCAGAAGACAGGTGTTTCTTTGTGAAAACTCTTCAATGACTTCCCATGGCTTAAAGATAAATTCTAAATTCCTAGTACCACATTCAAGATCTCTTATCTGACACTGGCCTACCTATTAAGGTTTCTTTCTCACACTATTACTTTACATAGATCAAACCAAACAAGCTTTATTATAGACTGTTACAGACTTTTCTTTTTTTCTATTTTGATGCCTTTGTCTATGCTATTCTTTATATCTGGAATGCCTGTCATCTTAACTCTGCCCATTGGAATACTATCCTGTCTTCATGACTTTATACGTAAGAGTGGAGAGAGAAAAGTGAACCATGGAAAAGAAATGTTTTATGCTCAGTTGAAGACATTTAGTGAATAGACTCCTTGCTATTTTGCTTCTGTGTGCTCATTTTAACCTGTGCTACAATGTGCTTTCTCTTCTTAGTGACTACTGGGAAAAAGTTTATTTTTATTTTCTTTATTTTCAGATGGGAACATTTAAAGCACATGATGGTGAATATTTCTTAGAACCTATAATGAAGACAGATGGGAGTGAACATGAAGATGATCACAACAAGCCACATCTTATATACAGACAAGAATTAAAGAGGAACTCTTTTCTACAATCCCACAAGCCCTGTGAAGTTTCAGGTAAACTATGAAGTAAAACTTTTTTCAGTTAAATTATGATACCTTTAAAATCTTTTTATAAGTTATAATTTGCATATTTTTCTTAAATATTTTTATGTATTTATCTTTAATTGATTTTTAAAAAATTGACAAAAATTGTATATATGTATCATGTACAACATGTTTTGAAACATACATACATTGTGGAATGGCTAAATCAAGCTAACATATGCATTGTCTTTTTTTTATGGTGAGAACATTTAAAATCTACTCTTACCAGTTTTCTAGAATACAGTACATTGTTATTAACTATAGTCACGATGTTTCACAGTAGATCTCTTAAACTTACTCTTCCAGTCTAACTGAAATTTTGTACACTTTAAACAACATCTTCTCAACTCCTCTCCAACCCTAGTCCCTAATAACTACCATTCTAGTCTTTACTTCTATGAGTTCAAATTCTTTAGATTCCACATATAAAAGAGATCATGTGGTATTTTTTAAATATCAAAGTACATGATATTTAAAAATTTTTTTACCTGTAAGAATCTATTAGAGATTATCTGTCTACATATAACTTTGTTGTAGTAAACTAAATTTAAATCCAAGAAGTTATTCAGTATATAAGATTTACAGCAAATAATCATAGAAAATTTTTCCTTTAATCTGTTAGTCACACTAGTATTATTTAATTTTTTCAGCAGGATTTTAGATGAAAAAACTCCTGAACCTAAGTGACAATAACACATTGCTCAATTTTGCATGGTTTTAACTTTATGTAAATGGAAACATATTGTATAGTTTTCTGTGACTTACCTTTTTGCTCAGCATTGTTTCTGGAGTTCACCTATTTGGGTGTATGTAGCGGCAGTTAATTCATTTTCATTGCTGTACAATATTTCATTGTCTGAATATATCACAGTTAATATATCCATTTTCCTGCTGAACTTTTGGGTTTGTAGTTTTTTGCTCTTATAAACAATGCTGCTGTGAATATTCTTGTCCCCATCTCCTGTGTTTGAGAGTTTCTCCAGGATATACACATAGATATTAGATAATTATATATTGGTTTACAAAGTGATTTTTTATCAATTTTATAGTTCCATCAGCATATGAGAGAGGTATGTTTTCATCATTTTTTCCTGTAAAATTCAAACTACCAAAGATGTATAATAGATTAGAATCTAGGAAGCATAGGTTTCTAAGGTGTAAATCTGTTGCTAGTAAAATACTTGTATATTACATAAAAGTTGTATTTATTAAGAGTTATATCCATATATGTACATGTATCTTAACTATTCATAGAATGACATACAATGATATGGTGGAGAAAAGGCACCTGCAGTTATCATCAAAGTACAAAATCTAGACAAAAGAATGGGATTAGAAAGGATTTATTTGAGATTGTAGGTGTCCATAAAGTTCCAAACACTGTGATGCCATCTGTTTTGGGATATAATGATATGTAGGCCTTTGAAGGTTTTCCCTGGGAATGCACTTCTTAACCTTTGGAGTGGTTCTCACTGTGTCTAAGGCCGTGTTTTAAATCTATTGACATAATAGATGCCTTTCTTATGCTTTTAATATGAGCATAAGGGTTTCATTTTTATGGCTTCAAAGAAAACACAAATGGGTACAGCTTCACAATAGAATTCTACAGAAGGCAGCTTATGCTTGTTCTGATCTACCATTCAGGAGCAGCTTGTTTAATGAATTGTTTAGCTTCTTAAGAAAACCATCAAGTACACATTCTGAATGCATAAATGTTTCACATAATGATATGCAGGGTTTTGCATTCACAATTAGTGTTCATTATCAGCAAGAAAATGGTCCAAGAAAAGCCTGGCCTTTTGGTTTAAAAAAATTTTATACTAAAGATTTATTATAAAAACTACAAATAAAAAAGTAATAGAAAGCTCATGGGATTTAGTTTTCTTTTAATCACAATATAGTTTTTTTCTACAAGTTTTATCTACTAAAATGTAAAAGGTAGTATCCATTCTTTTCAATTCTTAAATTACTTCCAATTTTAGGTACAATTAACATACACATTTTTAATCACTAATAAGGGCAATCAATTAATGGCCAAAAAAATTAGCTACTAATCATCATTTTGTTAGTAAAAGTGGAGAGTTGCTAATGTAATTAATGAAATGTTATCTAAGGCTTTTTTTCCTCCCCAGTTCACACATTGTTGTACAGAAATACTTGAAGGTCTTATATATTCTAATGGGTGAACCTTCAGCAGAATCCTTCAAATATGTGGGGCCTACACATTTACACATGAACCAAAATTATTAAATGGAAAAGGAAAAGTGACATCTTTTTTTCATATAGTATTTCTATTGATGGTCTTAATTCATTATGACCCTAACATGTTACAATTCATAGTGGCCTCAGCCTTGATGAACTAGATTAAATTGTTTCCAAGGTTAGAGTTCACCATGTGCCCTGAGATCATACAAATTACATTTGGCAGCCAAACCTAGCCATTGTGAATGCCAGGCTTTCAGATAGATATTGGATACATTCTAAGTAAAATCCAGAGGAAATGGCAAAGCAAGCAAACACAAAAACCCTGCAAAATGAACAAACACCAAACAATAACCCCACAAACACCACCACAAGACAAAACTAAACAAAATAAATAAAACCCAAGGTGGTGGTGGGGGGACCCTGAAAAGACTGACAGGAATGAAAAAGGTCTGAATTCTGTCAATTGTGGTTCTGCTAGTGCTTATCCTCCAAGGGCAGATAAAATTGTTCTTCATTCCTCAGGAGACTTCATGAGACTTTCTCTGTTTCTTCCATCACCCCCTCTGTCTCTCTCATCTCAGTGTCATGGGGTAGGACACAGAACATTTGTAGAGCAATAAAATAGACCGCTGGATGTAAGTGAAAATGAAATGTCTTTAAATGGGTTTTAAGATGAGGTCAGCCAGCTTTAAATTTCTGTACTTTCCCTAAGTTTCTGAAAATTTATTTACTCTTATAGTCTTTGAGTTACTAATTTACAAAATCTATAAAAATTTGTTAAAATAAGGTTATAGACAAGAGGGAATGTAGCATTTGCATCTTCAAAGTCCTGATGTGTGTGGAGAAGAGTAACCCATTTACTATTTCAGGAGAATAAGGTGCAGGTGTGTGGGAAGTCTGGGGAGGCTGGCAAGGCACACAGAGGCCAGACATGAAAGGACTTTAAGGACATTTTTGGCTATACTCTATTAGGGAAACAAAGATATTTTAAAGTGGAGACATCATATGATCTGCTTTTTAAAAAATGTCGTATTCCTTCCTCAGTTGGCATGGCAGCTTTTAAAAATATATATAATTTTGGATTTGAATGAGAACAGACTGAAGGCAAGGAGACTAAATTAAAGAAAAAATCTGTCTCATCAACAAATGATTTAAGTGTTAAATAAGTAAAATGCACACGAAGAAGTAAATTGAAGATAATTTCCTTAAAGCATTTTTCTCAACTTTGATGAGATGTTAAAGGTTTTTTTTGTGAGTAATGTATTTGGATAATATTTCTATGAATGCATAGGAACTGCCTTTTCAATAAAATGGTATGCAGACTACCTTTCCTTTAGAGATAATAATTTAATCAGCATCTGTCTGGAGGAAATCCAAATGTTTTTAATTTCAGCAGAGGTTACAGTTTGCTTAGTAAACTGGGCGTCAGGGAACAGATTTCTAGTTCTGGCTCCATTACTAACTGGCTTTGAGACTTAAACCTCTTGGGTCTCACCTCGATTAGGTAATGAATAGTTAGTGAATTTAATCTGTTTCCATTTTAACTGAATGCCAAATTTAGGGGTCTTTAACTTAGATATCTTACAGCTACAGGAATCAGACACTTACCAGAAATGAGTAAAGTCAGGTGTCATTGGGACATTGGGCTATAGGGCACTGGAATGTACATGCTTCTTGCAAAAGGCACTTTGGGAATGTGGGACCATTATTGCCAGATCTTTAGTATTTTATAGAGAAGTTGAAAATATATATATATTTAAAGTGAAAAAACACTGAAAGAAACATGAGAGCTGAATTTGGTTTGTTAGCCACCAGTTTGTAATCTCTAACTTGATAATTTCTGAAGTCTCTGCCATTTATAACATTTTATAAATTTATGAGCAGAGAAGGTGCCCTAATTAATCTAGGGATGGAGAATCATAATTATGGCTATGACTGTGGCTAATATTTTGAACTAATAACTTGTTAATGGTGTTTTTGAAGAGTCAGCTCAAGCTTCTTAATGTACCTAGAGATGACTGAAGAGATCTCATTCATCTGCCCACGCTTTTACTGAAACTACTCTCTCAAAGGTTACTTAAGACCTTCTACTTGCCCGAAACAATAATCTTCGTCTTACTGTTACTGTTTGGGGGGACTGTTTCACGCTATTGATTAACTTATCTTAATCGAATTTTTCTTTCTTTGGCTTCTCTGACACCATTTGCTTTCAACTTTGCTTCTTTTCTTTCTTACCATTCCTGTCAGTTCTCTTCCCGGTTGTTATAATTTTCTCATCTTCTAAGTTAAGGATTTTTTAAAGTGCTCTTCTTGGCTACCATTTTAGAACATTTTTTTATATAGTCCACATGATTTATTTTTTCTACTTTCCTAATTTTAACTACTATTTTAAACGATACAGGATTTTGAAAAAATGTTTTACCTTCAGCTCCTGTTTTAAGATTAAATCTCAAGCCTACAAACTGTGTGACACATGTTTTTCTGGGATGTCCCAGGAGCATCTTAGATTCAAGATAGCTCAGTCTGAAACCATTCTCTCTCTTCTATCTCCCTCTTCACCTGCATCCCCCAAAAGAAGGCTTTTTTTCTTTTGGTGCCCGAATTTCTATTTAAATGGAGCAGATGCTATAATGGAAAAAGTAATAAGTGTTACTTTTTTAAAAAGTCCTACTCTACTAATTAGGAAAGGTTGATTTATATTGGAATAACAAACTATTTGCCTCAACCACTCAGGTCTCCCCTTTTGCTTTGTTAACCAGTAATTCTATAGTGCATGGAAATAGTTTATTTTCCTAAGTAGCTATTCAGTCTTATTGCAATCGTCATATTCTTAAGTTAGATATTGTCCCAGGCACACAAAAAAATCCTAAATTGTGAAATTAGTCCTAGTAAGTTTTTAAGATTACAAATCCTGTGGAATAGAACTACTTCATACACACACATACACACACACACGTTCTCTCTTTCTCTCTCTCTCTCTCTCCATAGTCATAGCTCATTGATCCTTAGAGTAACTCTGTGAGGTATAATCACCCTCAAATTACAGATATTTTCTGTCTGGGGAAGAACCTAGTGGTGGTGTGACTGTTGGTTCCATATGTATAGAGTTATCTTATTAACTGAACTGTTTTGCCAGTTGTGTGCTCTGCTTGCCATAACAGTGAAATGTTCATAAATGTAATAATGCATTCCGAAGAAAAGAATCAATATGCCATATATCATTCTTATTTTTTGTTGTCATCATTTTATCTGTGGCAGTGTCCCAGATCTTTGAAGTGCTTTTTTTTTGGCCCATGAAGTCCTGGATTATCTAGTTTTATTTCTAATGAGGTTGATGATTCCCATACAGGGTTAATTATGTGAAATAGGCAAATGAAAAAGAGAAGAAATATGCTAGAAACCAGAGGGCATACTTATGCAGTTGTCAGGTGCATTTGAAATTATGTAACATATTTTCAGGTAATCATAAACTTCTTTACATTTTAGCTGTGGTAACAATAGTGCTTTCCAGGAAGGACTACTTGGCTACTCTGAATAATTAGTTTAATAGGTTTTTTATATTTTTTTCTTTATACTAGGATTATGTATTTCATACTGTATCATAAAGTTGGAGAAAGTTTTGTTGGTAGAAATAATGATTCATTCTTTTCTAGTTTTTAAGGCAAGGCTTTTTTCTTAATATGTTTTCTCTGCCAGCCTAGAATCGAATAGGAGAGGATCATGAATCTTGAGGTATAAGAAGCAATCATAGTTATAACCCCTACTTGAAGAGTGAGCTATGCCAGTGTCTTGAATATAATGGTGTCAATCCACCTTTCATATTTCTGATTTGATTTGATTGCCTTTCGCTGTTTGTGAAGTTAGGGCTTCTTGTTTGCTGTTAGGAATTCAGATGATTTTTTCTGGCCTCTGTCAACTTGTTCTGGTTCACATGTTCATCAGATACACTGTTGAGGAGCGACAGAGACTATTGAACCTTCTTTGAAATATACTGTGCATTTTTCTGTTCTAACTCCGTTAAGAATTTGTTTTGTCTTTGCTTTAGATTGTTCCACTTCCTATTTTGAAATTAGGGTTTTCAGTCACTTTGCAACTTGGTAAAGTTTCTGTGAGTTTCTACTTGGTGGCAGTGTAAGCCTTCACTGCTAGAACTGAATACATCTCCATTTATCCTTCGTTATAACAATGCTTACTTTTCAAAGATGTCTGCCATCTTGCATTTTCTTTATCTTGTTTCATACTCTTAGTCACTTATCCTTTAAGAAATTTTTCCTTCCAATACTTTCCTTCCACACTGAGATATTCTGTCTCCTCAAATTTTTTTTAAAAAATTCCCTTTGGTCTAACTATGAATTATTTAAATACTAGGGTACCCTTCATTTATAGACATAAAGAAATGAATGGAGTTATTAATTTTTTGTTCTTTTACTAATTGTGACTTATTTAGAGTCTTGCTTTAGGGAAAATTGCTATTCAGTTGTTTTATAATTAGCATCTTATTCATTCTTCTATGGCTAATGTAACTGCTGTGATTTTACAAGATTAGGATGTGGGTTTTGGAATCTCTCAGCATAGACTATCTCACAATTTAGGGTCTGCACTATTTATTCTGCACATGCATTGTTTTTTAACTTGTTATATGCTTCTGTCATCCCACCTATAAGTTTTAATATTTTGTTTTTATGACCCTTTATTTCATTTTTCATATTCTTCATTGCAACTAGCACTATGTTATGCATAACTGCTGTAAGTAGCTGAGGAATTGTTAGTACCAAAATAACTCTTCTGCTTACAGGCAGGTGTGTAAAATGCAGTTTATTCATAAGATGCTTTGAGGACTTATAGGAGAGCACCTAGCTCACATGTGGAGGTCAGAGAAGGCATACTTGAGAAAATAAGTCATTATCTGAGACAAAAAAGATGAGTAGGAACTAGTCAAGGAAAGGGAGGGGGTGGGAAATATTCCAGGTGGAAGCAATGGCATGTGAAAAAACCTGGAGATGAGACCGTGCTTGGACCATTTAGGGAACTAAAGATAGTTAATTACAAAAAAAGTGTGGGATACCAGAGGTGGCAAGATGATGTGATGCTGGAGAGGTAAGCAGGCGCAAGCTCATGAAGGTCTGTGTAAGCCCTTATTAAGGGATTTGGGATTTATTTCAATATCAATCCATTGGGTTTGGGGAGTTCTCTTCCCCAGTAGTTCAAACAGAGGTCCTGGTATAGGGTCTGATAATTTTGTTTGGCTTAACTTGGCCTTTACCAACCTGTGTTATTGGAGGCAGTCCTTTAATCAGCCAGACCCACCCTGCCGGTGGGGTTAGATAAGTGTAACTGGAACTATGGACTAATTGCGAAGGGGATAGGTACCCAAAGAGAAATTGGGGACCATTGTGAGAAGTTAGATGAATGGATGCTGTGTAGGTAAAACCAAAACATGCTCAAACACAGACTGGACGGTTATGATACTGCTGTTGGAAAAATTGAGTTTGGGTACCTTTGAGCACTGCAAATGGAGATATCAGTAATTGATAAGAAATACAGAACAGGATATTTTTGACATATATAGATCAATAACTAAACTTTGTGTTTAGAGAGAGAAGGAATGTGTAGAGGACTGAGATATTAGTAAGTAAAATAAACACTATTGTAAAAGAAAGAGAAATAGTGATATTATTCTTAGTACAAAACTGCCCACAGTTTTCAGTTAACTCATTTCTTCATTGCCATGGTATTCAATAATTGTGTATATATTATAGTGTATTGGGATTATCTGCTGACCACTCCTTCATGTTTTTTATTTGGAGGGTGGGGAGACTGCAAATAAAAAGACCAAGGTGATATTTAGATTTTGATTTTCAAAATCTGATTGTGCAACAAGAAAATGGAAGAAATTTTTGAAGTCTTTACTTCTCTATTTAGTATATTCACTACTAACTGTGGAGGATTCAGTTCATAGCACTCAGCTGGAAAGAAAACATTTATGGCATAGAGTCAATGAAAAGTTTCTCACCATGAGGTAGGGTTGGCCCAGAAGAGGAAATGAGAA
Source organism: Daubentonia madagascariensis (assembly GCA_023783475.1). Taxonomy (NCBI): domain Eukaryota; kingdom Metazoa; phylum Chordata; class Mammalia; order Primates; family Daubentoniidae; genus Daubentonia; species Daubentonia madagascariensis. Next base: position 23,789,204 of record JAKFHU010001244.1, on the reverse strand, counting down.
GGTAAGCCAAAGAGTGCAGTGGTAAGACAGGTGTACAGGCTTTTCTGCTCCATGTTCTAAAGTGGAGTTGGACATTGAGTAAGTGAAGAGAAAAGCTGACTGCTAAGAGGAGACTCTTGTCTTGTTCCACATTAAGAACTCTGAAAATGAGACATAAATCTTGCCCCGACATGGGTTTGTTCTTTTAATTTGTTCATTTATTTATAAAATATTTATTGAGTACCCTCTTCACTGAAGCAACAAATGTGCTGGGACCTGCCTGACATGTTCCAGGACAAGCCTACACAAGTACACGTGCAGTGAGGGAGGAAAGAGGGTAGAAGGAAATGAAGTCAGAGTGTAGTGGGAGGCTAGATCATGTAGTTATGGGTGGATCCAGGTTGTGGGATCCTGAAGACTAAACTATTTGGGGTGACCTTTGTTAAGAAAAATAATACAAATTATAAATGCAGAATTACTAGAGTTCTTCCCAAGGCCTTAAGAAGGGGCTTTGCAGTGAGAGACCAGAAGTTTAAGCTTCTTTAAGTTCATGGTGAATCTACTGCTACACTTAGGACATTGTAAGTTACAATACGGAATTTGGCTTTAAATCTAACATTGGAAGCCACTGTAGGATTTGGGAGCAGAGGAGTGACATGATCAGTCTGTATATTAAAGGGAACATTCAGATTGTTGTGTGGAGAAAAGACTAGCAGAACAAGGGCAGAAGCAAGGAGACCAGTTGGGAGGAGGCTGCAATAATTGTGTTGAGAAATGATGAGGTCTCAAATGAGGGCAATAGCCATGAAGATAGTGAGAAGTGTCCAGATTCTGTATATATTTTGGTGGTCAAGCTCATGGGTAGGTTGCAGGTGAGGGTTGAGAGTAAGAGAGTTGTCACAGATTATTCTAAGGTTTTTTGTTTGTTTGTTTGTTTTCTTTTTTTGCCTGAGCAAATGGAAGGATGGCATTGTCATTTACTGAGATAGGGAAGTCTGTGGGAACCACAGGTTTAGGAAGGAATATTGGGAGTTAGATTTTAGACATTTTGAATTTGAGGTACCTATTAGATAGACAAAGGGAGAAAAGTCAAGTAGGCAATAGAAGGTCAGTAGAGGGGTCTGGGCTTGGGATAATGTGAGAGTCAGAATACGGATAATATTTAAAGATATAAGGCTGAATGAGATTGCCTAGGGAACAGACTACATTCAGAGAGAAAAAAAATCCAAAGACTGAACTATGGGGCATGGCAATGTTTAGCAGTTGGAGAGATGGGGAGAGATCAGCTAGGAAGATTGAAAAGTAGAGGCCAGGGAGATAGCAAGAAAACTGAAAAATGTATGCCTCAAAACTAAGTGAAAAAAGAGTTTCAAAAAAGTAGGATCAATCAGTTGGTTAAATAGTGTTGAGAATTCAAAGAACATGAAGATTTAGAGTGGATTACTGGATTTTGCAAAGTAGAGGTGATTGGTGACCCTAACAAGTATTGTGCTAATTGGAATGTGTTTGAGAATATTTGCATGAATAAAACTTATAAACCTTAGGTATCATAAAGGAGAGTTAGATGAACTATCTTTAGGTCGTCCTTGTTCGGAACTAATCCTGTTGTGGTGAAAACCTTCATTTAAGAAAAGGTAATATGTTAGACTTTGGGATATAGCATTAAACAAAAGGAAATAAAATATCTGTTTGAAAATAAGAGCTTAATTTATCAACAATTTCAAATTTTGATTTGTTCCTGTGTCAAAATCCAAAAATAGTGGACAATAAAATTATCAAAAGCAGTGTGAATAAACCCTTATTTTGTTGTAAAAGATAATTGAGATATTTCATAGGAATTTTAAAAAAACTTAGCATGCATAACATGTATTCAGAAAAGTATCCATATATGTCGATCTGTTTTGGACATTGTATTCTCTCCCATTGGTCCATTTGTCCATACTTGTTTCAATACCATACTGTCTTATAAATATTATGTGGGAGGAAGCCTTTGGTTTTATTCTTCTTCAAGATTGTTTTGGTTATTCTTGACCCTTTAAATTTACGTATAAATTTTAGAATCAGCTTGTTGATTTCCACAAAAAGAAAAAACAAGGGATTTTGATTGTATTTCATTGAGTTAATAGATCAGTGTGGTGGAAAAATTACATCTTTATAATATTGTGTCTTCTTACCCAGCAGTCCCCAACCTTTTTGGCATCAGGGACTGGTTTCATGGAAGACAATTTTTCCACAGACTGGGGGCTGGGGAGAGGAGGAGCTCAGGTGGTAATGCAAGCAGCGATGGGGAGTGGCTGTAAACACAGATGAAGCTTCCCTTGCAAGCCTGCTGCTCACCTCCTGCTGTGCGGCCCCTTGCCCCTTCCTAAGTTTCACGGAAGACAATTTTTCCATGGACAGGAGGTGGGAGGTGGGGAGAGGCAGAGCTCTGCAGCTCGGTCCCTAACAGGCAGGGATGTTGGGGACCGCTGTTCTAGCCCATCAATATGTTATATCCTCAGTTTATCCTTTAATTTCTCAAATAATATTTTATCCATTTCTTTGTAGAGGTCTTGCACATCTTTTGTTAGTTTTATTCGTGGGTATTTAGTGGGTGTTTTGAAACTCTTTTAAATGGTATTATTTAAAAAATTTCATTTTCTAATTGCTGTATTTATTTCTTGTACATAAAAATGTAGGCTTTTCTTTTATATTGACCTTATATTCAGCAACCTTGCTAAATTTACATATTTAAATAGTTTATCTATTGAGTCATTTGGATTTTGTACATAGATAATCATATAGACAGTTTTATTTCTTCCTTTCCAATCTTTCAACCTTTTCTTTATTTTCTTGTCTTATTGTACTGACTAGAATTTCTAGAACAGTCCATTGAAATAGCAATAATGAAAATTCTTGCCTCATTACCAGTTTTAAAAGGAAAGCTTTCAACCTTTTCTAATACATACAATATCTCTTGTAGGTTTTTCTTGGGTACCCTTTATCTGATTAAGGAAGTTCTCCTAAATTCCTAGTTTACTAAGGATTTTATTATGAATGGATGTTGCATTTCATCAAACCTTGTCTTCCCTTCATATACCAAGGGATCATATATATTTTTTCCCTTTATTCAGCTAATGTGGTAAATTAGGTTGATTCTCAAATGTCAGTACTAGCTTTGATAATATTTTCTTTAGAATTTTTTCATCTATGTTCATGAATAAATTTGGTTTGTCATTTTCCCTTATTATGTAGGAAAAGAACAAGGAAGATGAGGGCCCATTGAAGGGAATGAATAAAATGGGGGCCCACAGGATATGAGCTGTGTAAGGACATCATTTTTATTTTCTACAGTTGATATTCATTTAGATTCACTGGCCAGGTAAAGGAGAGAAGTGAAAATAACTCAATAGATTCGTGGAGAGTAAGAAATACACATTTTTCTATCTAAAATATTAGATCACTAATCAGCCATGTAGCTCATTTTATAGTTTTCCTTTGGTCTACCAAACGCATCATTGCAAAGATTCTAATAATTTGTGATTAGAATGTGATTCAGAATTGTACCATTCAGAAACAATCCTATTTAAACACATTGAGACATAAGACTGGGCTGCTCTCATAGAATACAAATGCAGGAGAAAACTGCAAAGGAGAAGATGGTCCATGTTCTTGGCTGGTCCCAGCCTGTGTTTCATACTTTGTAAAGATCATTACTGCTGGAGTGAGGGTTGAACCAGTCACCAGGTCAGGCAGTAGATATACTGTTTCATGTGGACAGCATCTGAACTTTGGGTTTTCTCACTTGGAAGAGAGCCAGAAAACTGAATGAAAAAAACTCCCTCCCCATTCGAAGCTGTCTTCTTTTGCATAAATTCAGTTGTACCCAGATGCTAGATTAACACCTTGGTGTTAAATAAGAGTGACAAAAACATTCATTTTTAAAATGGTGATTTATTAAATTCTGGGATGTAGCACAAAATAAAATTAAATATTTATTTAAAAATGTTCAATCTATAAATAATATTAAAGTTTGATTTTTTTCCACTTTTGTCACAACCTAAAAACAATGAACTTAGTAACAGCTGACAAAACCAATGTGAATAAAATCTTCCATAATCAAGATATTAAGTGCTACTAATATATTACGTAGAATTTTGATTTCTAACATTTAATATTCATTTAGTAACTGTCTTTTAATTAGACTTCTGAGTTTTTCAGTGTTAAATTTACCTTAGAAAATATCTTTAATGTTTCTTATTTTACAAAATCTTTTAAGAAAATATTAAAGGTTAGATGGACATTTCACGTGAGAATTCTATTGTTTTCAGTCAGAAGCTGTTTCAGAAATTACAGAGCCAGGAGGATTAGATGCAGTTTAAGAAATAAATTATAATGTCCAGAGTAGTGTTAGAATAAAGTATGAGAGTGAAGCTTGTGTTACATTTTAGGTATCTATGAGTTATGACTATTTTTCAAAAATATCCAAGTCAGAAATTATAGAGTTAATAACATAATAGGAAAAGCTCCTAGTAATAATTCATCAAGTTATGTAATAATGGTGTTGAAAAATAGTATTGCATCAATACTTGAATTGATGGAGCCAATAGAGAAGTTATAACACTTGTAAATGCCTACTTTGAAGTAACTTTGTGATCTGGGAAGTATTTTAGAATTCTTAGTACTTAAAATTCCCTCAAGGTATTTCTGGAATGATTCCATATACATGGAACAGATTGTTAGATGATGTGGGAGATCTTCTAGCTCAGGAACAAACCATGTAAAAGTTAGAAAAACAAAGGGAAGTTGTATTTTATTTACTGTTAAATCATAGTAAGTGGACATGTCTTGGAAGTGGATTGCCATGAAGACTCATCTGAAAATAGGAATATAAGATTCATGAGGTAGAATCATATACTGTTGTCAGTTTTAATAGTGTTATGCTATATTCTAATTTCAGCAGCCACACACATTTGCAAGATTCGCTCACTAGATATCAGTGAATTTATTTATTCTGAATAAACAATATTTGTTTTGAAGAACGAACTGTTAATATTTCATTTACATGATTAAATGCTAGGGTATATATTTAATTCACTGATAAAAGATTTTCAAATACATATCTTTTCAAGAAGTAATAGAATAAAAGTTTAGAATATCCCATTGCTAAACGTACAATTGTCCATCTAAATTCTTCTGACATTTGTGTCAGTTGGTTTGTCTTAGTCTTACTTCTTTGCTTAGAATTTCTGGTAAGGGATGGAATTTGAAGATGTAGAAAAGCTGTATGTAAAATTCAAAGAAGAGGAGCAAGTGTTCTTCTTCTTTTATGCTCTTCAAGTGTAGAGGTTGGGATGCCAAAGGGTGGAAAGAGACTGCAGGTGCATGTTAGTTTCTATTAAAATAATCTTAAGGGCTTTGAATTTACGAATGAATGTGTGTCTGTTTTCAATTCCTGATCTATGCAGAAATCTTTGATTCAGCTTGTTAGGGAAATCTGTCTTACACTTCTTTAGAGCAAGGTCTGTGGGTTGGCTTCTTGAGAATGTAGAAGAAGAAAGAGTATTTACTCTGTGACACTTAACCAATGTGCTCCTTTGTCCTGTCAGCACACATGCTGGAAGCAACTAGAATTTCTTGGTGTCTGTCGGATTAATGGGGGTAATTTGAGGTTTTCTAGTGCCTTCTTTTTTCTGTTAAGGCCACTAAATGAAAGGACAGTGCCAGATCTGTCTCAAGTCTTTATCCCAAGTAGAGCTAAAAGCCTTTATATCCAAATCTTGGCTCAGCTGTATGCTTCTGTAATTCAAGGAGCCTTACACCCCATATTTTCATGAATATGATTAGTTAGTTCCCTCTTTTAGTCTTCTAGGAAGCAACATTTATCATTTATGACTCTGGTTACTATATTCTCAACATTCTGCATGTATTACCACATAACGACCTTTAAAAGAGTCACATGATGTGGAGTTCAGCTGTAATCATTGATATTGAGGAAACCTGAATTCATTTCTTTGTTATGCCACGTATTCAGTTGGTGGCTGTTGAAATTTTGCCTAACCGGTGTCACATGTCTCTGTTTTAAAATGTACACAGTAATAGTAACTGATTCAGGGATGTAAGCAAGACTAATGATGTAATGATATTTTTATGTTTCAAGTTTTGGCTGGCCACAGGCAAGTCCATAATCTTCTGCAAATTTATTACTAGTAGGTGGGGCTCTAATTATTAACTTTTGAAACTGTTTGAAATAAAGCACTATAAAATATTTTATAAGGTACAAGCCATAGTTCCAAAGTAGTGGTTGAGATTTCTAATAATATTGAGAAATCATAAAGGACTGTAGATTTTCATATGTTTTTATGTTATGGAATACTACTGAGTTTAAAGACAAGTATGTTCTAGATGTATATTTTATTAGTTATTTTACCATGGGCAGTTTACTTAACCTTCCTGTCCCTCATTTTCCTCATACATAAAATGAGGATAATAATAGTACCTAACTCATAGAGTTTTTGTTAATAACAAAGGAGATACCATATATGAAGTGTACCAGTACCACGTACATAATAAGCACTTAGTAAGTATTATGTTTATTATTACTGTTAATAGTAGTATTAAGAAAACTCAATAGTGTGGCAACACAGGGCGTGTAATAGATCCAGAAAACAGTATAAATCATGAGAAAACATAAGTTAGATTTCACAATATATATGATATAGTCACACTTTATCTCAAGGGCCACTGAGTTCTTTGATCTGTGGGGCATTCAACCAATGGTTTGAAATGTTGAGTCTAGAGTAAGCATCATTTCATTTTATGCCTTTATTTGAAAAATGGATGTTTATGTGCTAATGGAAAAATGTAAAACGTGTTTCCTCATCTGGTCAAATACAGAGCATTAGGATCAATTCTAGCCTGTGTGCTGACACCAGAATGAATGTTGTACTTGATATTAGGAAAGTCAAAGGCAACTTATCTGTCTTTGAATTGCTCCTTGTTGTATGTCACAATTCGTATTCTCCTTACCCTGAAGTTCTGGCCTGATAAACTCTTTTGTCTTGTTCCTCGATATATTTCTTCCTTTCATCTGCCTCCCTCTCTTCTTTCTCTCTCTCTCCTCCATTATCCTTCGTTTCTTCATCCCAATCCTGTTTTTTTCTTTTTTTTCCCCCATGAGCATATATTGAGCACTTACAAAAGGCAGGACACGTTGCCCGATGGTGTTCTCGTCTTTAGGGAATTCATAGCTTGGTGGTAGTGCCTGTATTTTGGGGTGGGCTAGTGGGGAGAGGCTCAGACTTTATTTTTATGGGCAATGAGCACCCATTGTGTATTATCCTGTATAAGGATGAGATAAAAAGGATGTTTCTGAAAATGAATCTTTTTGGACATAAATGTAAGATGAAAGACTGAAGATGGCAGGACCATTTGGGAGACTCTTTGTGTCTAATTTTGCACTCATGGTTCTAGTAATGTCGTTCTTAGGTGAGAAGGACCTGAATGAGTTTAGTGGCAAGGATATTGTTTGCAAAAGGAGCAATACAAGGAACATTTTGAAGGAGAAATGGGAAAACTTGGTGACTAGATACAGAGGGTGAAGGAAGGATAGGAAGAGCCCAATGGTGGTGTACAGTTCAAGTGTGAGTTATAGGTATTTGGAGGCTGTTCCTCATATTAACAGAAATAGGGAAATAGGATGGGAGAATAAAATGACGAATTTAGTTTTATATATTTCAAATATGAAGTTCCAGTAGGATATTCAAGTACAATTATGGGCTTCTAATTACATTATTGTTTAATAATAATTTTTAGTAGTTTATATTCTTATGAATTATTATTAATTTTTAACCATCTTCTTGCATTCTAGAATATACCATGCTATTGTAAGAGTTATATTCACTTATGTAATTTTTAAGTATTTTATGCTCTAACAGCATATTATTGTTGCATGATGTGCGTGATTTTGTATTTTAGTTTGATCTAAATTAGTTTTGGGTCATAATACACTTGTTATTAATAAAGGATAAGACATCATTTTAACATTTGACTCTATGGGACATAAATAGAAAGGGAAGCATTGCATTAAAATGATGTAATTGAATTGAAAAATGTGCTTTGAATAATGGCCATTTATGTAGGGTACTTGGAAAGGTCATTTTATCATCATTTGTTATACCACTTAGGTATAAATACCAAAGAAAGGTAACAAGATTAAATGTTTAGCTTATAAAGTAGTAACAGATACTGTTTGTAAACATATTTTAGTTTTTAAAATTACAAAATAAGATAAGCTCATTGTAATAATTTAAAGGGCAGTGAGATGTAATAGCATTTAGTAGTTTTACTATCCTCTTCTGTCACACCTATCCAATATGGCCAAATATTGAAAGTTTGGAGTGTACACTTCCATACCTTTTTGGCTTATTATATAAATTTTATGAATATTTATTTGTATATTTTGAAAAAGTTTGTTTTTACAAAAATGGAATCAAACTATGTATACCATTTACTTAAATATGCATCATAGACATCCTTCTATATCAAAACAAATAGACCTAATTCATTATTTTAACAGTTACATAACATTTCATTATTTAACTATTCTTCTATTGAGGATTATTAAGTTAAATAGTTTTACATTTAGTCTGTTGGGATTTTTTAGTTATACAAGCCTTTCATCTGCAGAATCAAATCAAAATAACAATGAAAAAACTTCCTCCATAATACTCATACTGTGTATTTCATTTTATTGCCCTATTGCTTTAGCTAGCATTACCCAAACAATTTTATATGATAGTGATGAGAGCTGGCATATTGCTTTAATAGCAAATTAGTTTGGAATATTACTGTTTACTAAGAACTTGTTTATATTATAATACATATTCATTAATGTATTAACCAGTACAAAATATAGGATCTGGACAACAACCCAAATGCAACCACATAATTCCACTTCCCTCCCCATTTTATCTACTTGCCTCTCCTCATCTGAAGCAGCCATTGTTGTAAATCCCATGTTTATCATCTTCTTGCTTTCATCTTTTTATATAGTGTTATTGTACCCATATGTATTTGTAAAAGTATATATTTTTATTTTAGTTTTTAACTATATAAAACTATGTTGTATTTAATGTTCTCACTTTTTAAACTTACAGTGTCAAGATCTATTCATACTCTTGTGTGCTGATGAAGTATGAAATTATAGATTTATTCTAAATTGCTAAATTATTTTGCCAAAGAGTAGTGTAGAATATTCTCTTATGATTCTTTCTATTGCTATTGAAATTAAACTCTTGAGATCAATGTTAATAACATTGCATTAATATTTTTTGTTAAATGATGGTTCTCTTTACTTTTTTCTGTAAGCTTCATTGTCAAGCAGTGTCTTTGTTTAGTGGTTAAAAACACTCTGGAGCCAGATCCTTAGAATCTGAATCCCAGATGTGCTACTTATTAGTTAACATATGGCTGGATTTTGTTTATTTACTCACTTCTATGAAGCTTTTGTGTTTCAATAGACAAATTTAATCCATTCACCTTTATTATGATAAATGATCTATAAAAGTTTTGTTGCTTTTGTTTGTTTTCATTTCTAGCTCCATCCCTTATCAACTGTCTGTGTGAGTTCCTTGACTTTTTCTATATGTTGTAGATTCCTTATCTGTAAAATGAGGTTAAAATAGTACCTATCTTATATATTAATAGTACTATTAAATGAGTTAATATAAGTAAAATTAGCAGAACTGTTCTTGGCTTATAGTAAGCAATATATATGTTAGGTGTTATTGGTATTTCATGTTAATATACTCTGATATTGTTTCTTTCCCCCATTTTCTTAGTTTTGCTTTTTTTTTAAATCATTTCCCATTCTCCTCCATTGGAGTTGGAAGTTTTACTGGGTATCTCTGTTTTTCTTTGGTAATGTGTCTGTTTTTAAATTATATATACACCTATATTTATTATGTTATTGATATATAAAAGTAAACAGTAACTGTACACCCTCCACATTAAGATATGTGACATATGTCAGTTCCCTCCTCTCCCACTGAAATTTTCCAAAGTGGATGTGCTGATTTTCACTGCTACTAGCAGTAAAAGAGAGGTTCAAGTGCCCCACATTGTATCAGCATACCTTGTTATTGTCAGTCTTTTTCATTTTAGCCATTTGGTCAGGTATATGATCACGTTTCATTGTTTTTAAACTTCTATTTCCCTACCACAAATTTTTTGGCACCTTTTCATATGTGTATTGCCTTTGGATTTTATCTTTTGTGATTTATTCAAGTTTCCCTTAATTTTATTTTTTTCTTAGTGATTTGTAATGATTAATTATATAATCTGTATATAAGCCCTCTGTTGTTTATACAAATTGCAAATACTCATGGCTTGAGTCAGGGCTATAAATGTGCCCACCACCTGCATTATGTTCTCCTACTCTCCAAATGGTGTCTTTCGGTGAAAACAATTTCCAAGTCTTAATTTAGTTAAATGATATAGTCTTTATGGTTAGTATTTTTTGGTTCCTAAGGAATCCTTTTTTTAAATCCAAGATCATGAAGATATTCTGCTATATAATGTTCTAAAAACCTCATAAAACAAGTTTCAGGTTGTTTCTTTTTCTTTTTCAATTCTTAGGTGAATATTTGAAAGGGTAATGCTATTTTTTCTTTAATATTTAGTGGTATTCACTGGTAAAATCCTTTGAGATTGTTTTTGGGGAAGTATTAATTAGAATTCAGTTTATGAAAAATTGTGGGCATATTCAGACTTTCCTATTCTTTATGTGTCTAACTTAGAAATTGCCATAGTTTTTCAAAGTGATTTTACCAACACTTGGTATTATCACCCTTTTTAATTTTAATTTTAGTCATTCTGGTAGGTAGAATTACTTTTTTTTGTTTGTTTGTTTTTTGTCTCTTGGTTGAATTATTATTGAAGCACTTAAAGTTACCTGAAATTTTATCTTTAAATATGTCATTCATTTATTTTTTGTCTCTTCCTACTAGAGTGCAAGCTTTATAAGGTGCTGTTTGCTCCTCAATTTCTAAATTCTTCCTCACTTAGATTAGGTACTCAATTTATTTTGAATAAATGAAATGGACAAACAAATAAATTAAAGTGTGAATATTTACCTTTTCCCTGATAACTCTGAGATTTGCGTATCAGATATATTTGGGATCTCCTCTAGCATCTAATAATTTGTCATGGATATTTTAGTGGTTGAGTCACTTCAGGAGAAAGATGGTAGGAGAAAGTTTTAGGACTACACACTCAGTTTGTCAAATTTCCAGAATTTCCCACTGAGATAAATTTTAAAATCTAAGAACATAGTAATTTTAAAAGCTAGATGGTTTTAGGAATTAGAGAAAGAAGTTTATCTTTTGAACCTTAATGTCTAAGGACTTCAGTTTCTTTATTACAACCATAGAATTGCATCTATATTTAAATGAAATGAATTATTTTAATAATAATGAAATATAGTTTTATATATGTCTAATCCTTACAGCACAGCTAAGTCTTGATTATTGCTTATTTTTGTATTGATTATTTGGTTTCCTTTTTTAATTTTTTAAATTTCAAAATATTAAAGGAGTATAGATGTTTTTGATACATGGCTTGAGTCAGGGCTATAAATGTGCCCACCACCCACATTATGTTCATTGTACCTGTTAGATAGGTTTGTACTCTTCCCCTCTGCCCCCCTCCCCTCTGCTTGATTTCCAATGACTTTTACTTTTCTCTGTGTACTTGTGTGGCCATCAGTTAATTCCAGTTTATTAGAGAGTACATGTGGTGTTTGTTTTTCCATTCTTTAGACACTTTGTTTAGGATGATGGTGTCCAGTTCCTTCCAAATTACTGCAAAAGGCATTAATTCATCCTTTTTATGGCTAAATAGTACTCCATGGTGTACATATACCACATTTTGTTAATCCACTCGTGAAGTGATGGGCACTTGGGTTGATTCCATTATTTGGTTTCTGAAGTATCCAGGACCTTTTATTTCTTTTTACTTGATTCCTTTGGTCCATTTTTCTGTTGAAAATAATATTATCAAACACTTGACAGAAAAATTAGCAGAGAAAAAGAGCAAAGAAGTAAAGAGGGGGGAGAGGAACAAAATGAAGGAGAGGGAAATAGGACGAGAACCTGCACTGCCTAGGAATTTTTTTCCATTAGCACAAATACTCAAGATTTAAATGCATAGGCATAAATGCATAGGTTTCTATAAATGCATACAACTTTAAAGTAGTAACTATAATAATCTCTAACATTCATTTATTTTTCGTGCAGTGTTTATATATAAGCAAGCATAATACATCACATATAGTATTTAATTAAGTATCATAAAGTTCATATCAACATTTGACTTTCTGGGTTCCAACAGCTACCTATTGTTACATGACTTCATTTTCTTTTATTCTTAGTGCTTTTCACATGTTGTATAAAAAATTTGTTTTGTCCTATATTTTATGAATTTTCACCCTACAAAATGTTCTTACTCTGCAATGGGATTAAATGCCATTGGTGACTTGAGAACCTAATTTGCCCACTGACAAAAACATAGGATCTTCTTGATATTTTTATTTTCTACACGGAGGTGAATAAATGCTTTTGAATAGTCATACCTTTTAAAAAATTTTTAAAAAATAGTTGTACCTTTTAAAATAAGCCTTAGATACAGTTTTGTTAGTGAAATCTATGAAAATGTGAACATTTTGCAAACTTTTTATTACTATGAATAGTAATGCTCATGATAATGCTGTACAATACTTTTTAAAATAATTTCTCTTTGTCCTTTTATTGTTTCACATTGGAAGCAGATGTGTAAGTAATAAATCTTTTTGGCTATTCTGTTTTTTGCAGTATTTTTAGTCACATCCAATTTAATGGTTCTGTATTACATTCTTTTTTCCTTCTAGAAAGTCAAACAAAGTCAACCACTTTACCCTTTCATAACCATAGCAACGTGAATGAAGATCTTAACATAAAGAAGGAAATAATTTTAGGATACTCATCAAGAAATATATCATTGGAAGATGAAAGAAGTCAATTACATTCCAGGAAAAAACGTTTTTTATCCTATCCAAGATACGTGGAAGTTATGGTTACAGCTGATGCTAAAATGGTTCATCATCATGGCCAGAATTTGCAGCACTATGTACTAACTCTAATGTCAATTGTAAGTAAGCTTAACATGACTTTTATGTTTCCTAAAATGTTTGGCTTAATATTTTTTTCACATTTCAATTATAAAGCTGTTTTTTCAAACTTTAGATGTGAGCAAATCATATCTAGGGTTAAGCCAAAAATAATATTTAGTTTGGATAGAGGTATAACAAGTATCCCATTCTGTTACTTGGCAACTTTCTAAAACATTTATAATCTCTGAAACCGCTTATAGAAAATGATTGAATTATTCTTTACTTTATCGCATGAATGACTTCTGCCCTCTAGTGACAGGGAATATCCTAGTCACACTGACCTTTTGCTCTTTGAATCTGAATTTTAAAACCTCGCCCTATTTCTTCTGTATAGAGAGAAGGGGATAGTATTTTTATTACTGCTACATTTTCCAAATCAGAAATTTGGACACATGATATTTTAAGTTGGAAATCTATTTATGGGGATAAAGGGATATTACTAATAGAGCTGTATTAGCAAATTTGGAATGTAAGATTACAGTAGATGTAAAAGTTCTTGATCTGGGGTTAATGTCTCTGTCAGGCAGTGGTGGTACCAGTATCCATAGAACAGAGTTCTAGAGCTAGTGAAGGGCACCAATTCTGTATTAGTGGCAGCACCTTCTATCATATATGTCTGTATATATACATGTGTGTGTGTGTGTGTGTGTGTATGTATATCTCATAATTCCTGGGACATTCCTGAATTTAGACCTATTGTTTTGGAGTAATTACTAAAAGTACCCCCTTTCGTGCTCAGAAGCATCTTGGTTTAGTTGATGAATTATATGATCACCTATTTATATAGATTCAGGGTATTTGGAACATACCTCATGGCTGGAAGTCACATATAGGGAATTTAGGCCCACTTGGTTGAAAAGATTTGGTCAGGACACATCTATAGGGCATTGTAAATTTTCCTTAGCTAGATATCTTCAGTTAAGTAGTTAAGTTCATTGTGACATGAAGGTCCTAAGATCCAGTCATTTTCCTTATGTACGACATTTTACCTTAAATTCCTATGATCATACAATGTCTATGTTGCCTAAACACGGTATCTGGTACAAAATGGGTGCTCAGTAAAGAGTTATTGAAAGAATGAGTGAATAAGTGTTTAAAGTAAAAGTAATACTTTTTTTCAGAATGCCATGCATTATGATAAACAAAAAAATAGATGATCTAAAATGATTTTCTGAAATTATGTAATATGGACCCTCATTTTGTTTACTTGAGTTTAATTGTTAAAATGACAACATAGCTATGGATAGAAATTTATCCTAATGAATTTTTACTTCTGAATTCCAAAGTAATTACCCAGATGTGTTATTTTCTAGATGTGTAATTATCTAGATGTGGGTGTGGCATACTCTAAATTATGAAGGGATTCTAATGAGAACCATGATGTAGAAGATGGCAGGTAATATATAGGAAAATTGTATCAATCATATGGAACACCGGGATAAACTTTGCAATTGAAAATGGTTAAAGGAGATGGCATTCATTAAGAAAATTGAGTGAGGGAAGATATTGAAGGAAAATACTAGATTTTATAAATGCAACAGGTTTTGAAGCATGGTAAATGACATATTACTAATGTCAGTGCTTTGGAGACACTGACTAGAAGGAGTAAAGGAACACAAGAGGGTAATTTTGGAATAGTTACATGCATTTTTTGTAACATCACCATGCTCAGAGAAATTTTACTGTCTATATTTTATATAAAAGTCAATTAATAGCGTCACCGTTTAGAAGATATTGTGGCATACCTTGAGATCACTGAAGTTGTCCATGGGAATTTTAAAGCCAGAGTTTTTTGAGGGGAAAGCAGACTTTTTGACTTCATGGAAAGCAAATCTGCATCTGAGATTGCTTGAAACAACACACCAATGAATGTACGTATCATTTCCTGGATTTTCAGTCCTGCTAGAAGGAGAGATTTCAGGTGAAGACGGGACTTTTATAGATACAGTCAGCTGGTTTTCATTAAGCTTTTGTTCACAGGCGATAGATGCAGCATAGTTGAGGAAGAGGAGAACATTTCAAACATAGGTGGGGTAGGAGGAAAAATTTAGGAAGGAAAGTCTTTCTTTTGAGGTACTTTGGATTTTATTATATTTTTTCTTTCTTCCTCAGAGGCCAAATTTCAGATGACTTCTAAACTACCTGGGTTTAGTGCTTTCTGCATTCTTTTCTTCTCTCTCATTGAAAGAATGTTCAAATGAGGATATAGGAAAGTCAGCTGACTTTATGGCTCTGTACCTATCTTGTTTTATTGGTAAAAAACAGTGATCACAGCTATATTCATGGATATAAACAATGTTAAAAGTGAAAGGAAACTTAGGGAAAGAGTGACAAACTCTTCCTGTTTTGCTTGGGACTTTCTTAGTCTTGATATTAAAAGTCTCACATCCTTGGAAACCCTTCAGTCCTGGGCAAACTGGGACAGTTGATTATACTACGTAGAGATCATAAAATCTAGTCCAAATTGTTTTATCGCTGCTTGTGAAGTCCATTTCCAAAATTGCTCTAAAGAGGGAAGAGGAATGCTGTCTCCACATAAATGTCCACAGATGTTTCCAGTTGAGGAAGGAGCCATTCAAGTTTTGCATATTTTTTCCTAATTTTTAGAAGGCACTAACTGCATTTATTCAAACACACACACTTGGATTATTGGTAATGTTCTGGTCATAGTAATTTAGGAAAAAGATAAGAAAATGTGATAAAAATGTGAACTATGATAGTAAGCCATATAAAGAAAAGTTCAAAGTGATGAAAAAGAAGTTTTTTTTTGGTGTGTGTTGAGCTCCAGATATGATGGGGGAAATAGTTGAATGCCTTCAGCATTAAGCAAATGGATTATATACAAAGTTTAGAAAGATGATTATCTAGCCTTACCCATCCTGTACAGAGTAAACTATTGTACTGTCTTCTTAGACTTTTTCTTTGCTTTCAACAGTTTATTACAATGTCTGAGTGCAATGATGTAGAAATAGTAAGTGTGATTTAATTCACTTGTTAGTGTTGTACTTATGTTGTCAAAATAGCTTATTGAGCTCTCTTATTCAAAGGGTTTCTGGAATTAACATTAAAATTAGTAGGGAAGAACACAATTGTGTATAGTATATCTAATGAAATAAGTGTTTGTGTTATAATAAATGAGCAGAGAGATTCAATTATCTGCTATTCTAAAGCTTTTAGCCTTAGGGAATTTGGGTGATAGCATCAGGTTAAAATGATAATTATATATGCATTATTAAGCTACCAAAATATATGTAAACTACAGCAGTTATTTTCTTCATTATGTTTATTTTTGATATTCAACAACTTATTGTTTAATAAATCTTAAATATTTACTATGTGTTGGAGATATCCACACTTTGTTGTGTTTACAAAGATTTGACTTTATAATATTTGCCCTGTTTCAGATTTAATATGTAAATTTAAGGACTATCATGTGATCCTCAAGAATTAGCCTTTTTATTAAAACATAATTCCTATTATTAGAGGTATTTATCAACTAAAAACTCCCACTTGCATTCATCGACTTCATACCATTGCTTACAATTCCTTGGGTTGCTTTTACTAATGTTATTTAGGGGAAATTTTTCAACTACACTAAAATAAAAATAAATGATATACTTTCATATTTAAGATATGAACATTTATGTTGCTTTTTCCTTTTTTCAACTCAGTACTCTGCATATTCTTAATTCTTTGTACATATTTATTTTGTACATATGTGGAATGTCATCATTTTCAATTTAAAAATAAAATGTTCTTTCTGAACAAGTAAGGAGTAGTGATGTTTATAGACAAAATCTCTTTACGTTGTTAAGATTGGTGTTTTGTAGATGACTTTGTACTTCTTAATGAAGGTGGCCTATAAACATACCATCTGTGAACATTTGCTGAAGTTCTATGTAGAAATTATTTTCAAAATGGTTGGTAAGTTAATGGTGATAGTAATTTGTTTCATACTTTGCATGAAGTATGTTTTCCCTAGAATTTTTCTTAAAGATTTAAACAGTATAATTCATACCATTTCTTCTTTACCTTTCACTAAATATCCACGAAGCAATATTTACTGTTTTGTGAAACCTGTAAAGAAGTAAGAACTATTTATATCAGGAAAACAAACATTTAAAGAATAAAAGATTAAATATATTTTAGTTAAAGTTATTTTAGTTATTTTAGTCAATAAAAATTCTAATACAAGCTACTCTAAAATGTAATGATTATAGTTGTATATTAAAATATAGAACAGGATGATACCTTAGAAATCTGGTCTCATATTTCCTAAGGTATAGTCTATGAATTGGGATATTAGTCCTGTGATGTGCTTCTGGGAAAGAGGGTAAGGACTGTGGCCCAATAGTTGCTTGAAATGCTGCATATCTATATATAATATCTCTGTCTCATAGATTTTGTATATATATGTATATGTATATATGTTAGCCTATTCAAGACTCCGTGAAAATACCTGTTTAACCCTTTTAACTCAACATTTCTCAAACTGTAGATTGATTTTGTTCTTTAAAACAAATATCCTCCACACTTCTCTGAAGGGCACCTGGTTAACAAAAGGGCATAGCGACCAAGGGTACGCAGTGCCTCAACATGGTTGAGGATATTAAGACAAAAAAAGATAAATCCATTTTCCAGGGTTAAACAACTGGCATGTAACTAGTAATAGAGCTAGAACTAAAACCTAGGTCTCTTGACTACATAGGACTTCTCCGAGGCCATAATCAAGGGACCACAGCTAAGGCGTGGGTTGCAGCAGGGTTTTGAAATGTTTTTGTACTAAATGCTAATTGGTATTGACTTAGGGTAGAATGCTGAGTAAAATCAGATAAAGTAGTCAGAGCTCTAAAGCCAGAATGCCTAGGGTGGAAATTGTGTTCTTTTGCTTACCAGCTACCTAACCTTCAGTGTGTTACTTAACTTTTCTGTATCTTAGTTTTCTTATCTGTAAAACAGACACTATAATAGTTCATATCTCATAAGATTTGTTGTGAGAATTAAGTGAATTAATACATTTAAATTTAGAACACATCTGGCACACAATAAACATTTTATTAATCATTTATTATTTATTTATTTATTTATTATTTGTAACTAACATAGTACCTTACGATCAAGGCAATCTAATATGGGGTGGTCGTTTTAGGGATGAGAGGACTGCATTGTACATGCTAATTCTAAAATTCCCTGAGTACCAAATGGGTCTTGTGGCTATTCATTGCTTGAATCACAATTCAGCTTTATTGAATATAGTTATTCAATAACAGCACCTTTAAATATTTAAATGTAGTGAAAGATATATATGTGTATATATATATACACACACACACATATATAGTATATGAGCACATAGATTATAAAGGTAAATGATTAAACCAAGAGAAAGGTTTAAACATACCATTTTAGTATAAAAGCAAAATATCAATCTGAGGGTTTTTTTGGGGGGAGTGAAGAATTATTTAAATTGAACCCTCTGTTTTTATGTCTTTTTCCCCCAGAAGACTGTGAATTAAGGGCAGAAATCATGCCTTATTCTACTCATCTCTGTATATCTAGTAAGCAACACAGTGTTTGATAGGCAATAGAAATATTGCCTATTGAAATATTTATTTCAATAAATATTGAAATAGATAATGAAACAGTGATGCTTTTGAATCCTTTGCCTTCAATTTGGGCATACTATGATAACTAACTTGAAATACATGTACTAGAACTAGTAACACATATAAAATATGCCTTTTCTTCTGGAAAAGTTTTATAAATAGTGGTAATAATAATAATAGCTACCATGATTAATTCCTATGACCCTGGCCCTGATCTAAATACTACTTGCATACCATCTCACTTAATCCTTATAGTAGCCTGATAAGTAGGTATTATTATTAAGTGGCTGTTACAATTTGAAAATATATCTGTTTAACTAAAGAACTATGTTTTATAGCCACTGCCCACCTTGCATAGCAATTATTTGCATTGTCTTTTCCCTAACATTACATCCTTTGTAGCCAATATATTTGGGGCAATGAGTATAATAATCAGCCATTTAGACACCTCATAGTGTTTAAGCTCTTTTTTCTGTGTTGTATGGGAATGCATATTCTCCTGTGACACAGGAATCTTCACAACTGTTTTTTGCTTTTAGGGAAAAAAGAGCCTTTGTAAATACCTTCGAGTTGTGTGTTTTACCTTGTAGTTTGATTTAGAAAAGCAACCACTTTTAAATTCACAGGATCAAAGGGTAACTCTGAAGTCACAAATATTGGTATACATTATTTTCCAGGTTGGATATATTTTTAAAAGTTGTATGTAAAATGAATATTTATAAATTCAACTATGAATTTTCACAGCTCCCATTTTAAAGTGAGCAATACTACAGTGCTAACAGACCTGCTTGAAATCGCCAAACATCTGACTCTCCCAGTCTTAGCTTACTGTCAACCCCACTGGGGCTACCTCCACTCTTGCCAAAATGTGCTACCACCAGAGCCAAAGGCATCACTGCAGGTAAAGATGATAAACCTGTAAGTATTTGTGGCTGCACAGCTAAAACAATAGTAAAGATACTAGAATGTGTATTTTTGCTTATACTGACCCTGCAGTGTTGGCTGCTCCAGAGATGCTTTTGGCTCTGGTTCTGGTAGTAGTCTGTTTGGTACAAGAGGCATTGGCAGCAGTCATATTATACATTGTGTTGAAGCAGCTTTGGGTGATGGAGTGAGGGCCCCAGTACTGATACGTCTGGCAAACTGCAAGCTTCACAAGGTCAGGAACCATATCCTCTTCCCTGTATCTGTGTTTCTAGCCAACAAAGCAAGGAATAGATGCTAAACATTCATTTATTAAACAAATGAAGGAAGTAGCATCCCAGAAGCAATGGCTCTCTTGGCTTGGACAGTGGCCCATGAGATGGTGATCTAGGCTTCAGAAGCAGTTTTCATTGCACAGGTGGCCCAGGTGCAGAGAGGATTATGTAGTGCAAGACAGAGGCATTGGCCATGGAATATACTCGTACTATAGTAGCAAACTCTATGATGGCTACAAGAATTAGTGAATGGGATAGCACCTTAATCACGAATCATAAACTGAGCACAGGCAGGGCCAATCTAGAGTATCTCATAGACTTGCATTCTCCAGTCTTGGAAAATTGAGGGCTAGGTTGTGACCCATGGCCTCTTCTATGGCTGTTTATATGATTCTAGATGAGTCTGTCTCCGTGGATTCCAGTAACACTAGACATTACATATAATAACCATATTCAAAATTAGAAATATGCAACAATGGCAGAAAAGATTAAGTGAATCTACCAGAATGAAGTAAGTAAAACTTAAATATTTTTATGGATTTTTGTGGTTATGTAAATTGTGGATCATGACACGGAATGAGGTGAATTTCTTGCTGAATCATCCAGAACAGTCATTTCCAAACTCTAATATGTGTTCAGATCACTTGGAGCTCTTATTAAAATGAAAATTCTGACTCACTAATCCAGGGTGGGGCTTGAGATTCTGCATTTCTAATCAGCTCTAGGTTATGTCGCTGCTGCTGATCCATGGACCAATCTCAGTAGCATGGTTTAGGATACTGATTCTCAAATTTTGCTTCGCATTAGAATCATTAAAATACTGGGGAATTTTAAAAAGATTCTGATGCCTGGGTCTCAACCCTGGAGATTCTGATTTAATTGGTAAGGGATGTTGCCTGAAGGTGAGGATTTGCAAAAGCTCTCTAAGAGATTCTGATGTGCAGCTAAATTGGAGAATTGATGTTCTGGGACTGGTTTGAATTTACTTTTGAGAAGAAATATTCATTTTAGGTATTTAATCCTACATCTTTTACTTGCAGGTTGCAGCAATCTACAAGGACTCAAGTATTGGAAATCTTATAAACATAGTAATTGTAAAATTAATTGTAATTCACAACGAACAGGTAAGAAACAGGTCTAAAATTAGCAATATTACTTGTTGTAGTCTTTTAGTGAAAATTATATAGATCATGAAACTCTTATTATAAATGAGATACTTTAACAGTTTACTTGAAAAAACTTGATTTGAAAAGGAGTGAGATTATCCTTTTCTGTTACGATGGAAATAAAATAGAAGTTCAACAGTGTTTAACTGAGCTAAGGAAGTAACACAAATAAGTAAACAATTTAAAAATCAAAGGTTAAAAAAAATCCAAGTATTCACTTTTATAATCCTAATGTTGAAGGATTTAAAATATAGCAATATTAAAAAGTTAGTTTTTTTATTTTAAATATTGCATGGATATATTTAGAAGATCTAATTAGATTCAGTTTTGGTTGCAATGCTTTAGGTATTGCTAAAATATGTTAGAGTAAAATATATGAAGAAGAGGCGATGCCGTTCTTTCATTTGCCTGTGAAAATGCTGTTGGAAAAATGCTATGGATGCTGATAAGCTTGGAAGGTAAAGAGGACATAAATGTTTTAACATGGTATTGAATCGCTTACTATTTTGTGTAGGAAGGACCATTCATCAATTTTAATGCAGCTACCACGTTACGCAACTTTTGTTTATGGCAACAAACTCAGAATGTTCCTGAGGATACTCATCCTTCCCACCATGACACTGCTATTCTGATCACTAGGTATGGTTTTAGAAATAACTCTTCCAACTGTAATTTTTTTACTCTTTCTTTCCTGTGTGATGACTGATACTTCTTGCTATCTTAATTCTTTATCAAGAATACACATGAAAGTGTGCTATGAGATCTTGTATTATGAGAGAAGCTATTGAATGACAGCATTCTTCTATCCTTTCAAACCAGAATATTAGTAAGTTCCTTAGGAAATTAGCCATATTAGGTTGCTGAGTCATGGTTTTATCTAAACAAAATAATTTCCTTATCTCATTGGTGACAGAATGAGAGAATTAGGAATATAGGAATAATATCTGGAAATTAACATAGTTATGGAAATGAGAACAGGTTTTGTTCATTCTCCTCTTCAAGTTTTAATTGCTCAGAAATAAGAGCATCTCAATGTATTTGGTTGTCTACTTTTTGGACTCCCTGTGCCTTTTTTGTTGTTGTTGTTGTCCTATTTATGTGTTCCTTATTTTGATGCTCAAGGCATGTTTCAATTACCAGGCTGCCTTTGCTAGGGTTGCCCCCAAACCTATTTATTTATTATTATTCATTTTAGAAGCATCACTATACATTGTTAATTCACATCTTTGTTTCAGCAACACTGATGCTACCAGAATATATAGATACTAGGTTTGTTATTTGCTTGGTTGATTGGTTGGTTGACCAAACAAACTCTTCACTTGGGGTCAAACTCAAAGAAATCTTAGCTTTCCAGCAACCTGAAATGAAAACCATTAGCCAATATAAAATAGCTAACATGTAGTTCATGTCATCATGTTTCACTTAACAATGGGGGCATGTTCTGAGAAATGCATCACTAGGTGATTTCATTATCGAGTGAACATCATAGAGCATACTTACACAAACCTAGATGGTTTAGTCTGCTACACTCCTAGGCTACAAACCTGTACAGCATGTTACTGTACTGAATACTATAAGCAATTGTAACACAATGGTAAGTATTTATGTCTCTAAACATAGAAAGGGTACAGTAAAAATATAGTTTTATAATCTTATGGGACCAACATGATATATGCAGTCTGTCATTGACTGAAATGTTATAGGGCACATGACTGTGTGTTATATCTTTTCAAAACTAAAACAGAATTAATTTTTTACACAGTACTGTATCATAATACATGCTTTTGCCCTGGATTGTAGTTAGAAGCCATGCAGCAAAGATTGGAGATAACAGATTAAAGATGGGAAGAAGAATGGGTTATGAGAAGAGACCATAGGGAAAGAGATAAGAGAACTGTACAACAGAATGGTTAGGGACTAAGTAATGCAGAAGCAAAAAAAAAAAAATTAAGCAACTTGGTAACATCTGAAAACATGATTATTTTGCATCAGAGAATGATAGTTGAAGCTCATGGTGACACTGAATCATCAAGAAGAGGATAAACTATATTACACATACTATGTAAGTAAAAGCTGCAAGGTGAAAAATATACTTAGAAAGTTTTTCATTGAACTTGGTTAATGATTCAACTATTTACAACACTCACTTTTATATAGCACCTATTGCTTGTTGATGTGCAGAAATGGTGCATTACTACATTGAAACTTTTTGAGAGCTTAATAAGAATTAGATTTTAGAAGTTTGTTTGTGGTAGTAGTCATGTCATAGTTAAAGCTGCTTTACTTTTGTTTTGGCTTGCCGAAAAAATATTTTCTAAAAATCCTTCAAAATCTTTTATTTTAAGGGAAGACATATGTGGAGCTAGAGAGAAATGTGACACATTAGGTAAGTTATTTTGTCAGTTAAATTTGGTTTATATAATTATTGAATTATTTAAAATAATATTTAGATAATTTTCCCTTTGTCTGACATTTTAATAATTTTGATTAGTTTTCTTAATAAATTATTACACTTGTCACTATGTGATTTTGCAAATGAGAACTAACATTTGCCAATTTCTAAATATCAAGTGCTATGCAAAGCTTGATATATTTAATTTTAAGGTGTTTTATTATGTCGTATTTGATCTATGAGAAATAATATATAAAAACCTATATGCCAGTTTAAAACAAAATAATAAAATAAATGGCCGTGAATTCACCTCCAGATTTAAGAGTCAGAACTCTGTCACTGCTTTGTATAGTCTGTGCTGAGTCATTATTCTGTCTCTCTGCTTTTCCACAAAGAGGTAGCCAATAACATGAATTTTATATTTGCCAATTCCTTCCATATTTTACAATAGTTTTATTACATATGTATGTATTCCTAAATGAGAAGTTATTTGGTATTTCTTCTTTTTGAACTTTGTAGTTGTAGTTCATACACTCTCGCTGCTATATAATATTTCATCTCATTTAAATACCTTATCCTGTCAGTGGATATTTGGGCTGATTCCAGCTTTTTTCTATTATGAATTTTGCTATAAGAGCTAAGGCATATTCCTAGGATTAGAATTGCTAGCTCATTTAAGTGTGCTAATATTCAACTTTATAAGATATGCCAAATTATTTTTTAAAGTGTTTATACCAATTTATACATTTATCAATAGACTACAAACATTCCTTTTGATTGTACCAATACAGAGTATCTTCAGATTTCTCATTTGTGCCAATCTAACTGTAATATATTTCATTACAGTAATAATTTTTATTTCCCTCATTAATAATGAGTTTTCATATACTTATATTTCATATATTTGTATTTCCATTTCTGTAGGGAGTGAAATAAATGAAAGAAACATTGTTCATTTTTCTGCTTTGATATTTGTTTTCATACTGCTTTTCAAGTGTTCTTTGTAACTTCTTGATACCAAACCCTTTGTGGTTTATATGCATGAAAAATATCTTAACAGTTTGTTGCTTAGTTTTCATTCTCTTGTGCGTGAATATATAGTGTAACTGAATTTATAAATCTATTCTTTTAGAGTTAGCATTTTGGTATCTTATTTAAGAAACCCTTCTGTAACTCATGGTCTAAACATATTATCCTGTTTCTAGTGAATATTTTAAAATTTGTCCTTTTACATTTAAATCTCTAATCCACTGGGATAATTTTTTTGGATATGGTATCAGATAGGGATCTAGTTTTATTACTTTCGTTTTTATTTAAATGACCAATTTCCCCAAAGCATGCATTGAATAATTCCCTTTCTTTTCTTAGAATCTGCAATGCATATATAAAATTTTTGTACACTTGAGTCTGTACATCATCCCTTACTTTTATGAGCCCATACTTGTTATTTAATCCATGCACCAATTCTATGCTATTTTCATTTTCATAGTTCCACAATAAATCTTAACAATCAGTTGGGTAGGTATCTCCACTGTATTTTCCTCAAGAGTATTTTGGCTCTTCTTAGACCTTTGCTCATCCATAAAAATCTTAGAACCAGTATGTCAAGTTCTCGTAAAATGTTTATCTGTCCATTTAAGTTGAAAATTTCAAATGTCTTTCAATAATATATATTATTTTCTTTCAAATGGGTCATATACAACTTTTGTTAACTTCTATTGTCTATTGTTAGTGTAAATGGTTTATGATGCTGGTCCTTAGAAATGCAATAGATTATTTGGCTTGCTGGTTTTAAATGCGGCCACCAGATTCATCACTCTAATTAATTCTCATAATTTACCTATAAAATCTTTTGGATTTCATGTGGATAATTGTATTATGTGTGAATTATGGCAATTACATTTCCTTTTCTTTAATATTTATATAATTTTTCCTTATGTTACTACGAGATAAAAACCTCCTGTGGAATGTTAAACAGAAGTGGTGATAGTAGCCACTCTTGCCTTTTTTCCCTCTGCATTTTAAAAGGAATGCTTTAAAGTTTCACTGTTAAGGAAAGTATTTGCTGTAGGTTCTTGGCAGATGAACTTAAATCCTAGTTTTCTGACTTTTTAAAAAAATGATATATGTCTTATTTTCTTTTAAAATTTTTTTTTAATTATTTCAAAACATTACAGGGGTACAAATGTTTTTGTTACATGTATCAATTTTGTTATGCTTGAGTCAGGGTTATAGTGTGCCCATCAACCAGATAGTGTTCATTGTACCTGCAGGGTAGGTTTTCGCCCATCCCTTCCTGACCCCTTCCCCTGCTGGATTTCCACTGAGTTTTACTTCCCTCCGTGTACATGTATGCTCATGAGTTAGTTTCAATTTAATAGCGAGTATATGTGGTGTTTGTTTTTGTATTTTTTAGATACTTCACTTAGGATAATGGTCTCCTGTTCCATCCAAATTGGTGCAAAAGGCCTTAATTCATCCTTCTTCATGGAGCAGTAATATTCCATAGTATACATATACCACATTTTGTTAATCCACTCATAAGTTAATCAGTACTTGGGTTGATTCCAGATCTTTGCAGTTGTGAATTGTGATGCAATCAACATTTGAGTGCAGGTGTCTTTTTGATAAAATGACTTCTTTTCCTTTGGGTAAATATCCAGTAGTGGGATTGCTGGATCAAATGTTGGGTCTACTTTCTTCTGGATATTAGCCCTTTATTGAATGTATAACAAGCAAATATTTTCTCCCATTCTGTAGGTTGTCTATTTGCTCTGTTGATTATTTCCTTAGCTGTGCAGAAGGGTTTTAATTTAATCACATCCCATTTATTCATTTTTGTTGTTGCTGTGATTGCCACTGGGGTCTTCTTCATAAATTCTTTGCCTAGGCAGATATCTAGAAGAGTTTTTCCTACATTTTCTTCTAGAATTCTTATGGTGTCATGCCTTACATTTAAGTCTTTTATCCATCTTGAATTAATTTTTGTGACTGGTGAGAGATATGGATCCCGATTCATTCTTCTGCATGTGGCTATCCAATTCTCCCAGCATCATTTATTGAATAGGGCTTCTTTTTCCCAATGTTATTGTCTGCTTTTTCAAAGATCAGTTGGCTGTATGTGGATGGTTTTATATCTGGGTTCTCTGTTCTGTTCCATTGGTCTACGTCTCTATTTTTGTGCCAGTACCATGCTGTTTGCTAACTAGAGCCTTGTAGTATAGTTTGAAGTCTGGTAAGGTGATGCCTCCAGATTTGTTCTTTTTACATGAGATTGCTTTGGCTATTTGGTCTCGTCTCTGGCTCCAAACTAAATGTAGAATTATTTTTTCTAGATCTGTGAAATATGATGTTGGTATTTTGATGGGGATTACATTGAATCCGTAAATCACTATGGGTAGTATTGACATTTTAACAATGTTGATTCTACTGATTCATGAGCATGATATGTTTTTCCATTTGTTTGTGTCATCTGTGATTTCTTTCCTCAGTGTTTTGTAGTTTTCTTTGTAGAGATCTTTCACCTCCTTGGTTAAGTATACTCCTAGGTATTTCATTTTCTTTGTGGCTATTGTGAATGGTGTTGAATCTTTGATTTGACTCTCAGCTTGACTGTTATTGGTGTATAGGAATACTACTTATTTGTGTATGTTGATTTTGTTACCTGAGATTTTGCTGAATTTATTTATCAATTTCAGGGATCTCTTGGTGCAGTGTTTAGGGGTTTCTAGATATAAAATCATATCATCAGCAAAAAGTGATAGTTTGACCTCCTCTTTCCATATTTGGATACCCTTTATTTCTTTCTCTTGCCTAATTGCTCTGCTAGGATTTCCAGCACTTTGTTGAATAGAAGTGGTGACAGAACCCTTGTCTTGTTCCAGTTGTTAGTGGGAATGCTTTCAACTTTTCCCTATTCACTATGATGTTGGCTGTGGGTTTGTCATATACGGCTTTTATAATCTTGAGATATGTTCCTTTTGTGCCTAGTTTGTTGAGGGTTTTTATCATGAAAGGTTGCTGAATTTTGTTGAATGCTTTTTCTTTATCTATTGAGATGATCATATGATCTTTGTTTTTGCTTTTGTTTGTGTGGTGAATCACATTTATTGAGTTATGTATGTTGAACCATCCTTGCGTCCCTAGGATGAAGCCCACTTGGTCATGGTGGATTATTTTTTTGATGTGCTGTTGAATTCGGTTTGCTAGTATTTTATTGAGGATTTTTGCATCTATATTCATAAGGGATATTGCTCTGCAGTTTTTTGTTGTTGTTGTTGTTGTTGTGTCCTTTCCTTGCTTTGGTATCAAGGTGATACTTGTTTCATAGAATGAGTTGGGGAGGATTCCCTCCTTCTTGATTTTATGGAATAATTTCTGCAATGTGGGTAGCAGCTCTTTTTTGTAGGTCTGGTAAAATTCAGCTGTGAATCCATCTGGTCTGGAGCTTTTTTTTTTTCTTGGAAGATTTTTTGTGACTACTTCAATCTCGTTGCTGTTTATTGGTCTGTTCAGGAGTTCTATTTCTTCCTGATTGAATCTTGGGAGGTTGTGTGTTTCCAGGAATTTGTCCGTTTCCTCTACCATTTGTGTGTTTGTTTGCATAGAGATTTTCATAATATTCACAGATGATATTTTGTATTTCTGTGGTATCAGTTGTAATATCTCCTTTTTCATTTCTGTTTGAGGTTTTTTGGGTCCTTTTTCTTCTATTCCTGGTTAATCTAGCACGAGTTCTATCAATTTTGTTTATCTTTTCAAAGAACCAACTTTTTTTTCATTGATCCCTTCTATTGTTTTTTTTTTTGTTTTGTTTTCCATTTTGTTTAGTTCTGCTTTGACCTTAGTTATATCTTTTCTTCTGCTGGCTTTGGGTTTGGCTTGCTCTTCCTTTCTAGTTCCTTGAGATGTGTCATTAGATTTTTAATTTGTGATCTTTCTGTCTTTTTGATGTAGGCATTTAAGGCTATGAACTTTCCCCTTAGGACTGCTTTTTGCTGAATCCCATAGATTTTGATACCTTGTGTCTCCTTTGTCGTTTAGTTCAAGGAATTTTTTGATTTCCATCTTAATTTCATTATTGAACAATAGTTGTTCAGTAGCAGGTTGTTTAATTTCCATGACTTTGTGTAGAATTTAGTGTTTCTCTTGGAGTTGATTTTTAGTTTTATTCCATTGTGGTCTGAGAAGATACATGGTATGATTTCTATTTTTTTTTAATTTGTTGAGCCATGTTTTGTGACCTAAAATATGATCAGTCTTGGAGAATGTTCCATGTGCTGATGAGAAGTATGTATATTCAGTAGTTTTGGGGTAAAAGTTTCTGTCAATGTCTGTTAGGCTCATTTGTTCTAGAGTCCCATTTAAGTCCAGTGTTTCTCTAATTTATTTTCTGCTTGGATGATATGTTCAGTTCTGTCAGTGGGGTGTTGAAATCCCTGGCAATTATGATGCTGCTGTTTATCTCTTTGCTTGGATCTGTTAGGGTTTGCTTTAGGAATCTGGGTGCTCCTGTGTTAGGTGCATAAATATTTAGGATTGTTATGTCTTCTTGTTGAATTGCTCCTTTTACTATTATATAATGACCATCTTTGTCTTTCTTTACTATTGTTTATTTAAAGTCAATTTTATCTGGTGTGAGAATGGATACCTGCTCTCTTTTGGTTTCCATTTACATGGAATATTTTTTTCCATCCTTTCACAGTGAGCTTCTGCACGTCCTCATGGTTTAGATGTGTCTACTGGAGACAGAAGATAGTTGGGTTATGTTTTTTCATCCATTCTTCCAGCCTATGTCTTGAGTGGCACATTCAAACTGTTAACGTTAAAAGAGAGAATTGATATGTGGGATGCTGTTATGTTCATCATGTTGGGTAGTACCTTTGTTTCCCTTTTTGTGCTATTGTTTTATGAGAGTTGTGACCTTTAACTTTTTTTGGTGATTTTACACTAGTGGGTATCTATTGTGCTGATTTGTGTATAATGCAGTTCTGAGAATTTCCTGCGGGGCAAGTCTGGTCATGAAAAATTCCCTCAGTGTTTGCTTGTCTGGAAAAGACTTAATTTCTACATCAGTTGTGAAACTTATTTTTGCAGTATACAAAATTCTAGGCTGGCAGTTGTTCTGTTTAAGAAGAGTGAAGATAGGGCCCCACTCCCTTCTGGCTTGTAGGGTTTCCACTGAGAAGTCCACTGTTAGCCTGATGGGTTTTCCTTTCTAGTCAGTTGTTGCTTACATCTAGCTGCTTGTAGAATATTTTCCTTCATTTTGACTTTGGCCATGTTGATTACTATGCGTCTTGGAGATGTCCTATTTGCTATGAATCTTCCCAGAGTTTGATGACTATCTGTATCTGGATGTCTGTACCTCTGGTGATACCGGGGAAGTTTTCCTCAATAATTCCCTTGAATAGGTTTTCCATGCTTTTAGCTCTTTCTTTTTCTCCCTCAGGGATACCTATAATTCATATGTTAGTTTGCTTCACATAGTCCTGTATCTCCTTGAGTGATTGTTCCACCTTTTTTGTTCTCTTCTCTGCCTCTTTAAATGACTGGGTTAGCTCAAGAGCCTTGTCTTCAAGCTCTGAGATTCTTTCTTCTCCTTGGTTTAGTCTGTCACTGATGCTTTCTACTGTGTTTTGAAATTCCCTAAATGACTCTTTCATTTCTTTGAGTTCTATTATATCCTTCCATATGTTTTCTAGCTCTTTAGTGACTTTTTCATTAATTTCCTGATTTTTTTTTTTGGCTTCTTTTTGTTGGTTTTCAACTTTGTCTTCAATTCCATTCATCTTACTTGCCATCCACATTCTGAATTCCATTTTGGTCATTTCGACAATGTCCTTGTAGTTTGGGTTTGCTACTGTGGCTCCATTGTGATCCCTTGGGGATGTCGATCTGTTTTGATTTTTCATGTTGCCAGGGTTCTTTTGATGATTTCTTCTCATCTGAAACCTCTTTTCTTGACTCAGTGCTAATAGGTTTGCAGGGCACCTGTTCTTTGCTGAAAATTCTCCTGCTAAATTAGAAGAAGGGAAGGTCCCCAAATGGTGCGTTTTTCCCCCTACTCTGGAATGTTGACGTGGCAGGGGAGGGGTGTGTGCACTAGATGCCTGTAATGCAGCTGTTCTGATTTGATCTGTTCACCTGTGATTACCTCTGTTCAAGCCTGTGCTGGATGCTGTTTGTACTGAGTGTTGGGCTGTTTACCAGATAGTTATAGGATGTTCAAGCTGGGAGCTAGGCAAGTCTAGTTGAGGCTGGTGTTGTGGGGATTGCTCTGCCTGGGGTTTCCCTGCAGAGGTAACAGTGGCAGCTGGGTGAGGCTATCCAGTCAGTGGTCATGAGTTCTTGGACTGTGGGCATTTGCTCAAACCAGCTCCCAGTGTACTGGTGGCTTGAGGCTGGGGAGGGGCTCCCTGGCAGGGCATTGGATTTTGGAGCAGTTCCTGTGGCAATGGTGGAGGATCCATGGTGGGGTCTTGGGGCCCAGGTGCAGCACTGGAATCTTGCTGCACCTGGGCCCCAATCTAGTGGTGTCCCAGGCCTGGCAGAAGCTCTGAAGACACAGAGGTGGAGCCTTGGGCTCTGGGGTGTGAGCCTCAGAGCTGAGACTGGGGGGGAGCCAGAAACAGGGCTTCTGAGGAGGGCCTCAGAGCCAGAAGCAGGGCTATGGGGGTGGCAGGGCTGATCTGACCTGGAGGGTGGGGTCAGGGCTGAGCAGGCAGCAGGCAGTTGGGACCTGGAGGGCAGAGTCTGGGCCAAGCATGTGGTGAGCTGTTCCAGAGGCTCAGGGATGGATGCCAAGTCACGTGGGCAGAGGTAGGCTCCAGTGGCCCAGGGACCGCGGAGTCCCACACACAATCACCAGGACCCACAGAAAAAGTCGCCCAAAGCCTCCCAGGTCGGAGACCCTGTGCTCAGATCCCACTGTGCTGTTGGTGAGGGGCGCTTGGCTTCCAATCACTGGGTACAGCTTAGAGGAGCCTCCTGTTGGTCTGCTCCCTCCCCAGCCCAGTGGGGCCAATGTGTAGGCTGCAGCCACAAAGCTGAGTCCTGTGCCAACCTGGCACCATGCACCTGAGAGGTCAGGATGGCTTTAGCTGCTGCCCGATCCCCGTGCACCTGTTGTCTGGTGTGATGACTCTGCTCAGACTCCAGGCAGGTTCCTGATTGTGGCAGCGGAGAGAGCCCTTTCACAACTTGGCCACAGCACCTGCAAGGTGAGCACGGTACCCCAGTGCTGTGTCCTGCTAATCTTCCCCATGTATGCTTTGATATTATCAAATGTATCACCCTGTCACCTTTTTTTCCCCCCCCACACTGGGAGTCCTGCACTGCTTCTTTATGGTTTCACAATGTTCCTTCCGAGAAAAGCTGTTTGTACCTAGGCACCTGCTTCCTATTTACTCTTCTTTCCTTGGGAGCTGCAGTTGCCGGGCTTCCTCTAATCTGCCATTTTTTTCCCCTTGTATGTCTTATTTTCTTAAATATGTTTTCCTTTAGGCATTGAAATGATCATATGATTATTTCATCTTAATCTAGTGAGTTCCATAGATTTATTAATACTATTTTTAATTGAAAAATTATAATTATATACATTTATGGGGTATAATGTGATGTTTTGATACATACATACAATGTGGAATGATTTAATTAGGATGATTAACATATCCATCACTTGGCCTATTACTTTTTATGATGAGACATTTGAAATATACATTATTATTAAATTTAGTCACCCTGCTGTGCAGTAGATCTCAAAAACTATCTAACGGTCCTATCTAACTGAAACTTTGTACCTTTTGACCAATATCTCCCCATTGCCTACCTCCACCACCCACACCTCTTACCCCCATCCTTTGGTAACCACCATTCTTCGCTCTACTTCTCTGAGTTTGACTTTTAGATTCTACATGTAAGTGAGATCATACAGTATTTGTCTTTCTGTGCCTGGTTTACTTCACTTAGGGTAATGTCCTCCAGGTTCATCCGTGTTGTTGCAAATGACAGAATTTCCTTCTTTTCTAAGGCTGAATATAGTATTCCACTGTGTGTATATACCATATTTTCTTTATCCATTTATGTATCGATGGACACATAGGTTGTATATTGTTGCTGGGAATATAAATTAGTACAGCCATTAGGGAAAATGGTATGGAGGTTTCTTGAAAAACTGGAAATAGAACTATCATATGATCCAGCAATCCCGCTCCCGGGTATATATCCAAAGGAATTGAAATCAATGTGTTGAAGAGATATTTGCATTTCTGTGTTTATTGTAGCATAGATTTTCTAATTCTAAACCAACCTTGATCAAGATTTTTCCTTCTCCAACTCCCACACGCTGCTAGATTCCATTCACTACTTTCATGCATACATTTTCAGGAGTGAAAGTGGCCTTTAACTTTCCTTTCTTTTATCACATTTTTCAATTTTGATACTAAGGTTTTATTCAGCTTATAGAATGAGTTGGGATGCATCATTCATTTACCATTTTCTGGAAGATTTTATGTAATATTGGAATGACTTATCTCTTGAACACTTGGTAGATCCCACTTGGAGAACCATCTCGTTTTCAGGCTTTCTTTGTGGAAGGTTAACTTTTTATTGAATTTCTTTAATGGTAATCAGATTATTTTTTATCTCTTCTTGAATGTATTTACAAAGTTATTTTTTCTAGACATTTGACCATTTCTTTTAGTAGTAAAATTTAGAAGTAACATTTATTAAATTGTTTTCATAGTATTTTCTCATCTTTTTAAGCTCGCTCTTTCTCTATAGTTGTGTTCCATTTTATTTCTGATTATTTGTGCCTCTCTTCTTTTTAACAGATCAGTTTCACTGGAATGTTGTTTATTGCATTTGTACTTTTAGAGAACTGACTATTGGCTTTTTGTCTCTTGTTTTTATTTCATTAATTTCTGCTCTTAACTTTATTATCTTTCTTGTAGGTTTTTTCCCCCCCATTTACTCTTGTTGTTTTTTTGGTAATATAAGTTGACTGCTTAACTGATTAACATCCAGGATTTCTTATTTTCTTTCACATTTTATCCTTTAATTCTACCTGTTCTTACCATGGGACCCTATTACATCTGTTATTAATAGATCGTATTCTGTTCTCCATGTTTTCATTTCATTTTCTCTTCATACTTCATTCACGCAGCTCTAACTTCCACTTTATTGTCTCTTTCTTTGGCTGTGTCTAATTTGATATCCTTCATATTTCATACTTTACATTTACATTTTATGTCCTTCATATTTTACATTTTAACATATATGCTTTTTTCAATGTAAGAGGTACTATTTAGTTCTCATTGAAAATCTAACGATTCATTTTGTTTCCATTCTTTTTATATTTGTTCATATTTATAATTGAATTTCATGTTTCCTTATTTCATATGGAGTAATTTTATATTCTGTCTGTGAAAATTCCCACATCTGAAATACTTGATAGCTTAACATGTTGTTTCTGCTTTCTCTTATATTCTCTTGTTATGTTTGTATTTTTGATGGTCATTGATTGTGAACTCATATTTACTTAATATTAACCCATGGAATTGGGGACTGGCCATCTCAAAAAGTGTGTGCTTTCTTCCAGAGAAGGTTTTTATTTTTTCTTGGAATCCAAAGGGTGTTCATATCTGTGGTCTCTGGCTTGCTGCAGAAAACTCAGGATCAAGATCTACCTTGAAGCTTCTTCTAGTAAGCTCTTAATCTCTGGATCATATTGCTTTTATCAGCATTTGTCTTCAGAATAGCTTTTTTCCTTATTCATTGCTTACCACATAAGATTTAGCTCAGAGTATGAATGTATATGTATGTATGTGTGTGCATGTGCCTGTATGCATGTGCATTTGAGAGAGAGGGAGAATGAGAATATGTGTGTTAGTTTTGTGAGGTTTGGACTTGATAGTCCCTGTAAATCATGTGAGCTCAGTATTCATTAAAAAGTAGTTTTTGTTAAATACCTAGTTTCTTTATGTTGGGAGGACCCTTTAGAAACTTTAATCTTCCATGTTTGTGGAAATGGATGCCTGTTGGCCTAATTTTTACAACAAACTGAATTCCTTCCTCCCCACAAACTATTCTCTGGCTTTGTTAGGTATATATTATGAGTCAATCATTTAATAAGAACCTATTGAATATATTAAATTTCTTATATTATCTTTGCCCTGTTTTCACATCTTTATACTTAAAGTGGTACAAACTCTTACTGAATATCTGTCATTTCTTCCTATTTTTAAAATGATTCAATGCTAGAGATTCTGGACTATTCCTGTAGAAGGGAGTCTCCTAGTCCCCATTTATGGTTTTATATCTTTTATCTACCCCTATGTACATAAATTCTAGTGATATTTAGAAACATAGACTATGATAATGAAATCATCATTATTATCCATCAAGTCGAGAGTTATGATCATAATGATAGCTAAGATATCTGAGTGCTTGCTATGCATATCATGCACTGTGTTAGAACAACTATTGTTCAGTGTTACAGATGAGGAAATAATTTGCCCAAGGGTACACAGCTTATATTGATACCAGTATTAGTATTTTTTTCTCATCTAAAATATGTAGAAAAATAACAAACTAAGGAGAGTTATTAATGACAAACACAAAATGTTGGTAATAATTACTAGGTTTCCTGCTGTATCTCCTTTTTCATATATTGTCTCAGTCCCTGAGCATGTTTTGCAAAATATGTTGAAAAATATTTTTCATTCTTCAAGATGGCTAAATTAGGTGATTCTATGCAGATTCTTGTATTTCCAAACACAGGGAACCTGTATCAAATTTGGGCCTATGCTGCTTTATTCTATCTTGGGCAACTTTTAGAGAATTCAGAATCAGCTTGAGTGAATTTAGACACAAACCATCAACCAGCTGCTTGGTACCATAATGCTAACCATTTATTTCAGTTTTTATTGGTGTTGCCTGCTTATGGGAATATTTGAGCTTGGTCTCTAATCATATACAATACATATCTTCACAAATCTGTTATGTGACTAAAATGTTCAGTTCAGAATGTATGTCCCTTTAAGCATGAAACATGAAATTTGGGTGGTGGTGTAGTCAATATCATGTTCCAAATATCTACACAGCCCTAAAAATGAAAATATTGGAATTGAGCCACTTGGCAGATTGAAAATACAAATAAAAGCATGGGAGCAGCAAGATATTCATAAAAGAAATGTGCTCGCCTTTAACTTATTTTGACAAAGGATAAATATAAAATGAGAATTGACTAAAAAATTGCACATGCAAGCATGAATTTTAGAATGTTAAGGAAAACAGTAATTCCCTCATAGTCTCTACAGAGGACGGTTTAAAAAGAATTTCTTTCTTTTTTCTTTTCTTTTTTTTTCCCCTTGTTTTTGGTCTTGATTCTAACTAAGAAAAAGTTCTTTTTAGGGGGGAATTGTCCAAGCAAGACCTTTTGGCAGTGGGGTCAGAAAGAGGGCAAATCTTTCCTTTTTGTTAAAAAGTATTGACTATGAACTTCATCTTTGACTTTTTTCCCAGGTGTTTTAGATCCCATTTCTCTTAAAGCACAAGAAAAAACATTCTAGCTGTTAGGATATCTACCTTAAATACTAGGAATATATTCATGTTTTTTAACTTTTATGAATGAAAGAATACATAGGAGAAAAAAGGCACTAAAACAATAGCTACTCTGTTTATTCTGCATTAAGAAATTTCTAAATGCAAGAACTTTACAGTAAGAAAGTGATTATCTCATATATGAAAAATTCTCTTTTGTGAAAGGACTTGTTCTAGGAGAGCAGATAAATTTATAACTGGATTAAAGGGTAGCAATAGTAAAACAATGGTATTATGTGAAATTAAAAAATAAGTAAGTGAAAAGCTAACATGATCGATGATGGAATATGGATTGTTATAATGAATATTTATTTTGAATTTATTATTCTGTATTAATTTTAGAGGACTCTATAAACTGTAATTATTGCTGTCTTTGGCATCCAACCAGTTCATACTTTCATCTTTCAACAGCACATTTGAGAAGCATGTTATTCTTTATATAGCAGTGAATAGATCCTGATTTTTAATACATTTCCTGTTGCTGAAGTGTTACAAAATTATTGAGTGCTTGCAATAATTCTTATGTCATAATCGTTTTTATTTAGCTTATATTAAATACCAGGTGCTGCTCTAAACACTTAACATATTTTTTACTCATTTAATTAATTATCATATGATAACTGAATATTTGTATACTGCTTCAAACTTTAACAAATTAGTGAAACTTCATAGATTTGTGGAGTTCTGTGCTATTTTCTTCTCTTATTAGTTTTTCTTTTACCAGTTAACACATTCATGGTCTTTCCTGCTACCCACACTAATGTGTTTGAACATTTCACCCTTCCTGCAAATATTCTTTCCTTTTCTTGTATTTTAAAAAATGTTTGCTCACCCTATATTTTTGGGTTATTTTCTTGAGTAAAAGAGTCCAAGAATTTGCTAAGAAGATTTCAACTGCAGACAAATTATTCCATTCTTTTTTTTCCTTTCACCTTCTAAAATATTTATTCAATATTAACGGCCAACTCTGCATTCATTTCTGCATGGTAATGCCAATGATTACATGCTTTGAAATTTAGTTCTCACTTTATGATTTTGTTAGTATTTCCCATTTTGATGTAATACAAATGTGAAATTTTTCAGGCTTAGCAGAATTGGGTACCCTGTGTGATCCTTTACGGAGCTGCTCTATTAGTGAAGAAAATGGACTCAGTGCTGCCTTTACTATAGCCCATGAGCTTGGGCATGTGTAAGTACCTTCTGTCACCTCAGTGATGTACCTTCTATTTATCATTGCACAGAATGCCTAAAATTCCAACTTTAGTTGAGTAATTAGCACCTTTATTTCTTCATAAACTATCATCAGTGTAATTTCCATCCCTGAAATGCTAACTCTGGGTCTTTTGTGATCTATGTTAGGTGAGACAGGCTGCACAGATCAACAGACTAAGCAAAGAACTAGAACTTGGGAATTCTTTTATTTCATTTACTATATTGGATTACATGACAAGCACTTCTGGCCTCTATCCCTTGTTATCCTATATATGACCAGGTACTGTCCTCTACCATTTTATGGGAGGGCCTGCAGGGGCTCCTAGTTCTGCGGAACTCCCCAAAATGTTTTTTATACCAACTCATTTCTTGCTCTTAAAGCTCAGAGTCCTGGCAGAGGATGTGGCCCATGGGAATTTCTTATTCATTAAAAGAGTTTTTAAAAAGTATTCACCTGTTCCATAGTTTTTCATAAAAATTGGGGATTCTCTTATCTGTTCTTGGATTACTAAAAAT
Organism: Daubentonia madagascariensis; assembly: GCA_023783475.1. Taxonomy (NCBI): domain Eukaryota; kingdom Metazoa; phylum Chordata; class Mammalia; order Primates; family Daubentoniidae; genus Daubentonia; species Daubentonia madagascariensis. The sequence continues at coordinate 23,751,345 of JAKFHU010001244.1, read as the reverse complement.
TCTGCTGGGATTCTATGATCTAAGAACAGAGGCCGTGATTTCTCATGATTTCACATGAGTTCCTGTGAAGTCAGAAATCCCCTACAAGTTTATTCTCTGAAAAATGATTTCAAACGTACCCTCAGAACTCCTGTGTTTCTTCATTATCTGCTAATAAGGAATGGAGGCTAGAGTGGCCTCTCTTAGTTTGACCATATTTCTTTCTCTGGTCATGCCTTGAGATGTCATTAAAGAATTGAGATGGAATAATTTCAAATGGAAATAATTTTTAGTAAACTAGCACCTCTTCAATTTCCTTTTAGCCTGATTATAAGCTGCATGTTGTAAGTAGTTTATGAAGTGAGGGAGTAGAATGAGGAGCATACCCAGGGACTGTAGAAGTATTGCAGCAACATCTGGGAAGCACTATCTGCTGGTTTTCAAGGCTGCTAACTAGTAGACAACTATTCTTGCAGAGTGTACCATATTATGCATGTATTTTCCTCCTCAGAAACTCTTTAGGTGTCTCTAGAATGTGGGTAAGTATTAATAATTTAGTTAAAAGACTGATTTAAATACAAATTTTAGCAGGCAAGGACATGAATTAGGTGGTTTCAGTGTTCCTTCTAAACTTGAGTTTATACTTAAGACCCCAAATGATTGTGTAGGATCTGCCTGCTAATTACTTAATATTTTTGCTCTCATTATGAAGTTTTAGCTACCCTTTGGGAATGTTTTTATTATTCCAGTTCTACCAATCATCACTTATTAAGTATAGCACAGAAACAGTATTTAGGCTGTTACATATAAAATAGATGGATACTATAGAAGAATAGGGAATTAGAAATTAAAGAAATTCTTTTGATACTGTAGCAATAGTCAGTGGTCTGGAATTTAGTGTGGTATCACCTTAACCTAATCTCTCCACATGTACCTCTAAGGATATCCATGTTGAAAACTGCAGGCATTTTAATGTAATGCTATGGCCATATTGTGATGAGGTGAACCAGAATCCAAGTACTTTGATTGTTTAGACTCAGATGCCAAATCAACAGACTGTGCTACTGATCAAAGGGATAATCTAATGTTTCTTAGCAATCATGTGCGTCTAAACATGAGCATTATAGGATCTTATGGAGAGATTGAGTAAAAATTCTGGTGTAATTATATTTATCTATATTTTCCATGATATTATAATATGAATATAAGGGATCTGTTATTAATGTTGTATACATCTTTTGATATTCTTTTTAAGTGTTTTTTTTAATTTTTAGATTTAATGTTCCACATGATGATAGTTTTAAATGTAAAGAAGCTGGAATTAAACATCAGTATCATGTAATGGCTCCAACTTTAAATTACCACACGAGTCCTTGGACCTGGTCAAAATGTAGTCAGAAATATATCACTGAATTCCTAGAGTAAGTCTGAATTTATGTTACTTTAGTTAAATAATTGAACATTTATTAGATTATAAGATCTGAAATTTGTACTTTTTAAGTTGGTTCAATTTCTGTTTAGGTTTTCCTTATTTAGATCTAAGTTTACTTTCACTGTAGAAATGGATGTGTAAAACAAGGAAGGAGATGGACATACTATTTCACTTCTTAAAAAAAAAGTATTTTTGTTGCAGTTTAGATCTAGCTTTTATTTTTTATTTGGACTCTTTCTTGTGATGAACACTCTGTTTAGGGGGGTACTTAATGGGAATCCCAGCTTTCTTGTGTGTTTTTAAAATTTTTTCAGAGGTTATTAGGTAATATTTTGAGAGGAGTTTGAGTGGCTCAAGTTTCAGGTGCCCCTGAAAGACAGAATAGTTAAAGTCAAACTGTGGGTTATCCAAATAGTTCTCTAAAACCGTAGAGATGCACTCTTTAACTTTACATACTCTTTTGGAGGCTTTTTCTAGCTCTCATGAGATGTGGTAGGTCTAGGTTTTTCTTGCTTTATCTCTACACCTTCCACTAGGTTTCTCTGCTTCCTGATTTCTTTTATCCAAATGGTCTTTCTATTGGATAAATAGCCATAGATTGTCCAAAAGGCAAACGAAAGCTCTTTCCATGTACCTTTTAAAATAAATGCAATACTACATTTCTTCTATATGTTCTAATCATCAATTTAACAGCATTAGTATTTTCTAGTTACCTCTCTCTTTATGAGAACTATATGGGAATAAATAAAACCATGCTTTGGAGTATATGATCAAAATTACATCCCAAAAGTATAACCAACAGTGATAATTTATCCTTGTATGGGAACTTGATTTAAAAACACAACATATAGTTGCTGATCTATACATGAGTACATGTAGCTTTTTCAATGGTTAAATGATATTTTGATTACAAATACCAATGGTGTGCTTTTTTTTGGAGGGGGAAATAGGGTAATATTTTGATTCTCTTCTATGGAAATTTTAAAATATTTTATTGAAAAATTAATATGTCCTTTTAACCAGTAAAAATTTCCCCCCAAAATGTTTCTTTTAATTATAGCAATGGAACGAATTGTTGCTTTTAACCCAATTGGAATAGCTGAACATTTTCACAGAGTTTTCTGTAGACTGAACATTGCATGACAAACTAGGATTAACATACATTACATTTCCTGTGCTCTTTTCTAAGTTATTTAAATATATCACATATTCTGATAGCAAGTTATAAGATAGATGTTATCACTCTCAATTTACAGATGAGGAAACTTAGGCTCCGGGAGATTCAATAGTTTTCCCACAGCCATGCATCCTGGGAAGTGCTGGAACCAAAGTGTAATCCCCCAAAGCCAGTGCTCTTGACTTTGCTATACTCCCTCCTCTAGAAACCTCTTGAGGTAGAGACAGCATAAAACTTTTTGAAATTCCTTTTTTGTTGTTGTTGTTTATAACTTGAAACACACTTTCTCAAATGATTGGAAAACCTATTTTTATTTTTACAACATTTTGACAGGTTGGACATTACATTTGAGGCATTACTATTGGATAGCAAAGTAGACCAAAAGTGTGATATGTACGTACGTTTCATAAATTATGTTTTGATGAATTTATGTTTATTACTTATCTTTTTTTTAATGCCACCTCCTAGGTGGTTGTGGGGATCAATTATAAACAAATACATTAAAGGTACTTTGTAAAGTGTGAAGTTGTCATTATGTACAGGAACATTGCTATACTGACATTGATGTGAGTTGGTTTTTAAATTATGACAAAATACTGATATTCTCTTTAAAAGTAAAGGGTTACCAAATATGTGATAAAGAATCTTATACTGAAATGCATTCATGTGTATTCAGAATATTTTATTTTCTGTCATTGGTACAGTACTGGTCATGGGGAATGTCTTCTTGACAAACCAAATGGAAGAATATATGATCTATCTTCACAACTTCCTGGATTAATGTATGATGTAAACAAGCAGTGTGAACTTATGTTTGGTCCTGGATCACAAGTGTGTCCCTATTTGGTAAGAAAAATTCTCTCCTTTTGTTTGAAAACTGCTATAACGTTGTACTTAGAATATATTTTAAAATGTACATTTATTCTCTGAAATGGATGATAAACTAAATATATGTTCTATGTCTTTGAAAATCTGGTGTCCGGCAGAGAGGGATTAAAAAATTTATTGAGTACTTGTTATGTGACAGGTACTGTGTCAGGCACTTAAATTATCTTTGTTAACTCTCACAAATTCCCATGAAGTATTTTCATCTAGTAATCAGAGCCACAGAGAAGTTACATAATTTGGAAATTAAAAGTATTCAAATACTTATTTTCAAATGATATTGGGGATGAGAGGAGAAAATATAGGTATTTTGATACTGAATTGTTGATTCCTGAATCAAAGGCCTCAGGAAACTAATAGTCTATGTCTTCCTTTACATAGATTTAAATCCAGAAAAATTAAATTCAGGGCATATTGTTTAGTTTTCATTAAGCTATTATTTTATAATTTATTTTGAGGATTTTTCAGGGATTAGATACTTTTAATTTCCACTGAGATAGTTGATCCTAACACTTTTAGTGGGTCTATGATCATGATTTTCTTTTATTTGGGGATAAATCTAGGATTTAGTTTAAAATAAATATGACTGCTTTGGTGAATCCATGCTTTACTTTTCCATGCAGAATAGTCATTCCATTTTCTTCATTCCTTTACACACCTTTGCCAAATTGCTTACTGCCTTACTAGATTATGAGGATCATTGGACCAAGAATGCAGCCTTATTCATTCTTTAAATAAATAAATATCCCCAGTGTCCAGTTCAGGATCCTGCTACACAATAGATTCCACAAAATAAATGTTTATTGAATGTTGAATGAATGAATGAAAGTCACTTGACAGTGAGAACAGGGACATGCAAAGTGTATTTCAAGTAGTGATTATTCTTCCTAAAACCATACATTTATACTCACAAATTTTAATAAGCCTTTCAACATCCACTGTGAAGTGGGATGATTTACCTTAATATATCATTATAAAAGATACATTTCTTTCCAACCTGATTTAGACACTAAATAAACTTTGAATTTAAATTCAGATAAAGAAAGGAATTATCTTGGGTATAGCTCCTATGACCCTCTGTGGACTTTCGTTTCTTTTGAAAACTTCAGAACCCTTTGTTCAAAAGTTGAAAGTATGCATTATATTCACAAAATAGGAAACTTCAGTATACATTATACAGTATTTCTATGCACATTATTCATACATTCCACCATTGCCTCAAAGGGGCTCTTGGGAACTCCTTGTGAATAACATTTAACAACAAAAAGTCCTTTACAAAAATATCTTGGAAAGAGAGAAAAATGTTTCACATAATTTTGAATATTTCCACTCCAAATTCATATCTCCCATTGTTCGGTGTATAAATAAAAATCAAAAAATTTTTAAAAAGTGAATGCCACCATTTTTATGTGTTTAGAGGAAAAATCAATGACTAGAACTTACTTAGTAAAGATTTTTATTGATTATTTCCAGCTCTTACCATAAAACCAGGAAATATATCAGATCAACTTATAAACCAGTATGTTATACTGAATTGATCCAGTGTTGTGGTGTCGTCCTTACTCTTGCTTGCCTCCCTGTTGTTTCTGTAGAAACAATGCAGGCGTCTCTGGTGCACAAGTGCAGAAGGAGTTCACAAAGGCTGTCGCACTCAACACATGCCACTGGCAGATGGAACAAACTGTGGTCCTGGGATGGTAGGTTTTCTCGAAGGGTGAGTCTTGTATCAAAAGATTGTCTAAGGATGTAACTGCTCTGCATTTCAGCACCCTTTTTTTCATTATTTCCTGTTGACTTTTGTTCAGCCAGTTGAACTGATGTTATTACCATGTTTGTTTCATATAGTATATTGCCAACTGAATTAAAATTTTAATTTTATCCTTTTTTTCCAGTGGATATAGCAGAGGAATATTAAAGTTGCATATAGTTATCATATAAATAATACATGGATATATAGTTATCTAAGCACATTGTAGCCTTGTTATTAAAATTGATTACAGACATAAAGATTCTAATATTTTGGCAAATTCCCCAAGTTCAAGGATGTTTCCATTGCATACATTTTCTCTCATACAATTCTGTTAAGTATAATTGTAAGATTTAAGTGGCTTCTTTGGATCTTTGTTGTTTCTAAATATATTAAAATACATTATAGTCCTAAAATAAACTGCCTACACACCATGCTAACATTAATCATTAACTAAATCTTATCGTTCAACATCATTCAGCATCATGTTGACTAAATCTGTCAACATCATGTGGCATGATAAGGCTCACCATGATGATGTGAAGTGTGTTATATGTGAGGATGAAGTCAGATTGTGCTTTGTGCACCAGGATGGCCTTTGTGGCCAGTGTCATCTATATTTTTAGTCCGTCAGCCTTCTCTGTGCTCCCTCAGATCAAAAGGAACACTTCCTTGAAAATGGGTTGGCTAATGCTGCCTCTTCTTACCTTCACATTAGCCAAATGTAAAAACTTCTTAAAAATTAAAGTCAATTCAGTATCTGAACTTATGCCTTTACCACTTGCTGCTTCACTGAAATATTTTACCAGCTTTTGCCTTTCTCTTGAATTACTTTTCCATCAGAAGTCGTGTGTTTCCTACGAATATTGATCACATCACAAATAAATTGGTTACTAAAATTTTATTTGGTACTTCAGCAATTTTTGTAGTAGCTGAAGTACTCATTGAAATCATCTAACAATCTAATTACCTTTTTATAATTTTAGGACCAAAGTTTTAGTGAACTTTTTCAGTTCAGCTAGTGCTGAATTATAAAATTTAATCTTTAACTTATATAAAAATTTTTATTTGGGGGCTAAGAATTATTAAAATGACTTTACTTTTTTTTTTACTTCCTGTGACCAGTATTAGCTAATAGCTTTTTGAGGAGAAGGATGGCATTTATGAGAATAACTGATGATTTGAGGGTAAGCAGAGAATAAAACCTCCTTGAAGCGTGAGTGCTGGGCTGCTGATATTGGCTGATTAGATAGAATATATGCTCCAAGATGTTCACCTGATTAAAATATAGGATTGGGCCTTACTCTGTTCCTTATCAGCTTTTCACGTTACTATATGACATGAACCTTCAGGATTGATTGCATGTGGCAATCAGTGACTGATATATTTACAAATGTCAAGAGATATACTATTCATAGCTAATTTATTGAATAGGCTAAATACAGTTTGGACATAACATGATTTTTTTGAAATTAAAGTATATGAGTATAATGCACAGATCTTAGGTGTATATTTTGATAGATTTTAACAAATGTAGGTGCACATTAGCCATCATCCCAATCAAAAGTAAAACATTTCTATTGGTCTAAAAAGTTCAATCTTGCCTATTTCCAGATAATTTCCCTTCCCTTTAGAGAAATCTCCTCTTCTGATTTCTATTTCCTTAGATAAGTTTGTTCTTGATCTTAATGTAAATAGAACCATACAGTGTATCCTTTTTTGGAGGGGCAGGATGAATCAGGCTTCTTTCTTCCACATGATATTTTTGAGCTTCATCCATATTATTGTGTGCATCAGCAGTTCATTTCTTTATATTGCAGTGTAATTAAACCATACAAATGTCCTATAATTTGTTTACCTGTTCTCCTGTCCATAGACATTTGAATCATTTCTGGTGTTTGACTGTTATGAATAAAGCCACTGTGAGCATCCTTGTACAAGTCTTCTTATAGACATAGGTTTGTGTGTTTCTCTTGAAGTAGAATTGCTGGGTTATAGGGTAAGTGCATGTTTAACTTCATAAGAAAGTGCCAAACAATTTTGCAAAGCATATGCACCATTTTAGACTCCTCCTAGCAATGTAGGAAAGTTCCAGTTGCTCTGTATTCCTTGCCAACTTTTGATATTTTTAGTCTTTAAAAAAAATTTAGCCATTTTAGTAGGTATAAAATGGAATCTCATTATGGTTTTAATTTGCATTTCCCTGGTTATTATCAACCTTGAGCATCTTTTCATGTGCTTATTAGCCATTTGAATATTTCCCCAATGAGATGGTATGGTGGGCATTGATTTGCTGGGATTCATGGTAAATGTAATGAGATACTGAGACATCCTTTAGAGCCTGCATAGATGAGAAGCAGAGGTGGTATTTGGGGTGGCAACATATGGTTCATGATAGATGCAAATTCCCTTTTTTATTAATTAAAGACAGTGAAACCCTATATATTTATCCATGTTCAGTATTAAATGGACCTTTTATTGAAGGAATATTTTAAACAAATATTCTATAATTTTTATTTAATATTCTCCTCTACTCCCTTTATCTTGTGACTATTTTACAAGTGAGTCTACGTGTTAAATACTTTTGGTAATAAGTCAATTTGTGTGAAGCCATGGTGAACCCATCTGACAGTGAGTTAATTTTACTACATGGTGAATGGTATAACATTCTAGCTTTTTCATGCTCTGATCTCTCAAATTATATTAAAAAAAAGATCAAGGATCACTTGAATTTTTTATGGAAGATGCCTACAAAATACACAGGCACACAGCACATTTTATTCTGAGATTTTGTTTTTGTTCACTTCTAATATGGCTTTCTCATATTGAATGGCTTGTTCCAATGGTGAGCACAAAGCATTTTCACTGCTAATAAGCTTGGCTCATAGGATTCGTTCATTCAGCAAAGATTTATTGAGAGCCAACTATGCCAGGCACTATCTAGGTGCTTACATACCTGAGTGAACAAAACAGAAAAGATCCCTGCCCTCATGGAGCTTACATTCTAGGGAGAGACTAGAATATTACAAATAATATGGTAGTACCATCAATCTGATCAGTGAGATGGACAAGAAAAATAGAACAGGAAAAAGATTGGAAGTTTTATGGTAGGAGAGGGCAGATTGTAATTTAAGATATGGTGATCAGGTTAGACCTTATATGAAGTTACTAAATTAGCTGTCTTAAAGGAGGTGAGAGAGTTAGCTATGAGGATATCTGGGGTAAGTGAGTTCTAGACAAAGGGAATAGCTGAGCTCCTAAATCTGGAGTATGCCTGGAGTGTTCAAGGAAGAGCAAGGAGGACATTGTAGCTGGAGTGGAGTGAAGAGAGAAACTTGTAAGAAGTAACTGGAGGAATATTATATAGGGCCTTGCAGACCATTGTGGGAACTTTGCACTCACTCAAAATAAATTTGACTTAGTTTAAAAACTAAGTTTAAAAAAAGATCATCTGGGAACTGTATTGAGGCTAAACTGTATGGGCAAGACTGGAAACAGAGGACATTTACTTAGGGAGCTGTTTTAGTGATAGAGGTGAGAGATGCTGGTGGCTCAAACCAGAGTGCTAGCCATGGGATGGTGAAAGGTTAATTTTTTATATGTTTTAGAAGGAACTAGAACATTTGCAAATGTATCCAGTGTGGAATGTTTGAGGAAGACAAAGAGACAGGATAAGATGATTAGGTTTTTGGCTGAACAACTTAGATTAAGAGAAGTAGGTTTTGAGGGAAAAGGACAGGGCTTCGGTTTGGGGTATGCTATGTTTGAAATGCTTATTAGACATTCAAGTAAACATGAGTAAGCAGATATATATGCAAGTCCGGAGTCCAGGAGAAAGAGAACTGGGAGTGATTGTTCATAGAAAAGAATAAAGGACCAAGATAGGAGCCTGGAGACATTTCAACATGAAGGAGGAGGAGAAATAACAGAAGAAACTCAGAAAGATTAGTCATAAGGAAGGAAGAAAGCCAAGAGTGTGTGGAGCCTTAGAAACCAAGAGGAAAAAAAATGTGTCAAAGAGGAAGAGTGATTAACTGTATCACATACTGGTGTTAAGTCAAGGAAGACAGAGAGTGAGAACTGGCCACTGGGGAACGACTCAGGAGCAGATTCATGGAAGAATGGGGTGTAAAGGCCAGGCTGGGGTGGGGTTGTGAGAGAATAGACAGAGTTTAGACAATGAGCATAGACAACTCTTTCAAGGAGAAACAGGGCAGTAGCTCCTGAGGGAAGTGAGATCTGTTTTTAAAGTGGGAGAAATAAGAGTAAGAGTTAGTTTGTATGATCATGGGAATGATCTAGGGAAGTAGTTCTCAAATTATCTGTAGTAAAGGATCAGGTTTTTTTTTAAATTTCTAATCATTTATAAACTGATACTTTTGTAAAAAATAATAAAAATGGTTGTCACTAGGAAAATGAAATGGAAAAAAGGCATTCAGAGTATAAGCCAAATTTTTCTATAGAGAACAGTATAGCCATTCCTTAAAAAAATTAAAAATAGAATTATCATATGATCCAACAATTGTACTTCTGGGTATATATCTGAAGAATTGAAAGTAGGATCTTGAAGAGATATTTGTATACCCATGTTCATAGCAGCATTATTCACAATAGCCAAGAGGTAGAAGCAACCCAGTGTCCATCCATGGATGAATGGATAAACAAAATGTGGTATATCCATATGCTATGGTTGGAATGTTTGTCTTCTCCAAAACTCGTGTCGAAATTTAATTGCCAATGTAACAGTATTGGGAAGTGGGGGAAGTGGGGCCTTTAAGAGGTGACTAGGCCATGAGGACTCTGCCCTCATGGGTGGGTTTAATGCCTTTATTAAAGGGCTTACAGGAGTGGGCTTTCCCTGGGCCCTTCCACCTTCTGCCTTGTGAGGATAGGGCATTTCTGCCCTCTGGAGGATGCAGTGTGCAAGGCGCCATCTTGGATGAAGAGAATGGCCTCATCAGACACCAGGCCTGCCGGCATCTTGACCTTAGACTTCCCAGCCCCCACACCTGTGAGAAATAAATTTGTGTTCTTTATAAATTACCCAACCTTGGGTATTCTCTTATAACAGCACAAACAGGACTAAGACAACATACAATGGAATATCATTTATCCTGAAAAAGGAAGGAAGTTCTGACACATGCTGTAACGTGGATGAACCTTGGGGACGTTATGCTAAGTGAAATAACCCAGTCACAAAAAGACAGATACTATATGATTCCAATTATATGAGGTATCTGCAGTAGTCAAATTTATAAAAACAGAAAGTGGAATGGTGGTTACCAGGAGGTTGGGGGAAGGGGTAAATGCGAGTTGTTTAATGGGTTTCAGTTTTACAAGATGAAAAAGTTCTGGAGGTTATGTGCACAGCAATGTGAATGTACTTAACACTAATGAATTGTATACACTTAAAAATGGTTAAGATGGTAAATTTTCTGTTATGTGTGTTTTAACACAGTTAAAAATAAATGTAAAGCAATATTTAATTTATTTACTTTAATAAACTTAAAATTACTCTGTAAAACTCCTATAAAAGTTTCTAAATGCATGTTCTCAATTTCTGTACTTATCTCCTCTCAGACTGGTAACTAGTTCATAGACTAGCACCAGTGCATGGCCACACCTTGATTAGATATCACTGAAATGATGACAATATAGGAGAGAGTAGAGGATTGTTGGAGAGATGTTTTGAGTGTCGAGAAAGGATCAGATTAAGGGCACACATGGAGGGATTGACTTTGTCTATGATTGTGCATTTCTCATGTATACTAATAGGCAGCAAGGCTGAATGTCTGTATGGGTACAGATGCTGTTAGATGGGTAGAATGGGTGGTAGGAGATTGTGGGCAGATTCTTCTGTAAGTTTCCATTTTCTTGATGAAAATAAGAAACATGATCATCATTTGAAACTTTGGATAGGATAAAGTAGAAAGTTATCTAAAAGAGTGGGAGAGTGGACCAGACATAGTGGCTCATGTCTATAATCCCAGCACTTTGGGAGGCTGAGGCAAGAGGATCACTTGAGGCCAGGAGTTCAAGATCAGCCTGGGCAACATAGCAAGACTTTGTCTCTACAGAAATAAATAAATAATAAATAAATAAACAAACAAACAAACACGCCAGCCTGGTGTGGTGGTACACACCTGTAATCCTAGCTACTCAGGAGGCTGAGGCAGAAGGATTGCTTGAGACCAGGAGTTCAAGGTTACAGTGAGCTATGATTGTGGAGGCACTGTAGTCCAGCCTGGGTGACACAGTGAGACCCCATCTCTTAAAAAATTAAAGAAAAGAATGGGAGAGTGAATAGGTATCTTTGAGTAAAAAAATGGAAGCATGGAAATATATGGAATTAACCTAATATTTGCTTCTTTTTAAAAAATATCATATTCCATTTTAGTGTTTAATTTTTCTTTCCTCCCCAATGAGACTCTAAATCTCAAGGGCAAGAGAAACATTATACTCTTTTTGCATTCCACAGATCTTACTCAGTGGATAGGAAATATTCGTAAAGTGGTGTCAAATGTAGTCACATTTCTGAATTAATAAGTTTTCTCTACATTGTTTACAGTTTGTTCATCTATTGATCTTTATGATGCTATTGTAATTATTATGATGTTCTAATTAGATGTACATGAATTGCTTTTTTGTGTGTTTATTACTTTTATAGCATTGCCACCATGGGCTATGTGTAAACAAAGAAATGGAAACACGTCCTGTAGATGGTGAATGGGGACCATGGGGACCTTACGGTTCTTGTTCAAGAACATGTGGAGGTGGAATCAAAAGCACAACCAGGCTCTGTAATCGTCCCGAGTATGTCTTTTTTATGTCACTGTAAATTAAGATTATCTCAAGGCACCAGAAAGTAAACATCAGTTTCATTCACTTCTAAAACTGGAGGTCAGTCTGTAAGTTTCTGAGATTCAGAAAACTTCTGGAATACTTTAAGCCATATTGCTTTATATCTTGCTAGATTCAGACCTTAGAAAAAACTAAATATATTAAATTTTATAATCTAAACTGAGACAGAATCATTTCCTTAATTTTTTTTTTTTGGTTTCTGATTGAGTATAAATTTGAGACATACTTGTAAATATGAATAACAGTAATATAATGGCATTTTCACATTTACTGTATTCCTAATGAAAGATCCTAGCTCCTTTCACTTGTGTTTTGGCTCTTCTGGACAAAATATGTAGTTTGGTTACCAGTTTTTTTTACTGTTTTGTGTAATTTGACATGCCATATTTTCTTTCTCTGCTTCTCATATTATAGATGCATCATTGTCTTTAGATGAATAAATACTGAAGCATATCTCCCCCTCATCAAACTATTTAAAAGAGCTTAGAGATTCCATAAAGATTTTTAAATAATGTTTCTGTTATATATATCATATATAAGTTGGTAAGCAATATGACACTCTTTACTTAAAGTCTTATTAACAAGTATTTTTAATACAGAAATGTGACATACTGTGAATAAAATCTAACTTAGTTCATTTAAATTTTAGAATAGCTAAATTATACTAGAAGTTTATATTCCAAAAATTCTGAAAAAAAGAACTTTTATTTTCCAGCATAATTTTAAATAGAGATGGATGTAGATTAATACAATGAAACTCCTTGAACTGGGTGATAAGTAGGATATACATGACAAAGACACATATATATTTCCTTTTTATTTAACGTGATGTCTTCCTTTGTTATTGTCTTTATTACGTGTCTTTTTTTTTGAGAAAATGAACAAATAAATACTTTTTTGAAGTTTTAAAATAAAATTCCCATCATTAGTTTCTTGTTAGTTAATCGAATCAAAGTTAAGATATTTCTGCCCTCCAGGTCTCAGTGTCCACCCTAAGGTGGATATTTTTATGGTTCATTAGCCATAGAATTGCTTAAAACCCCTGTTATATACTTCTGTTAAAAACAAAAAGTGTTAGTGGGACATCAGTGGTTTTCCAGATCTTGGAAAGAATGGAAAAGTTTTAGAAGTAAATGGCAGAATTAATATTGTACTGATGTGTTTTAAAATGTAATGAATTTGACTAGGCCAAGAAACGGAGGAAAGTACTGTGTGGGCCGCAGGATGAAATTTCGGTCATGTAATACTGATTCATGTCCAAAAAGCAAGCAAGATTTCCGAGAGAAGCAGTGCTCTGATTTTGATGGTAAACATTTCAACATCAATGGTCTTTCCCCTAATGTGAGGTGGCTTCCAAAGTACAGTGGGAGTAAGTAATTACACTATTTCTTTGATGTAAATTTTTTTGGACCTAGGAACACATAGCTTTATTATTGTACATTAAAAATTTGACTTTTTTATTTTTTACAGTTGCCATAAAAGATCGTTGTAAACTCTATTGTCGGGTTGCTGGAACCACTAACTTCTACCAGTTGAAGGACAGGGTTGCTGATGGTACTCCTTGTGGAACTGAAACTAATGACATCTGTGTTCAAGGCCTGTGTCGGGTAGGTAAATTGTACGTTTCTATTATATTAAAGTGACTTTAAGAATAAATTTTTTCTATTTTTCTATCAAAATATTACTTTTATTACTTCAGGATATGTTCTTATTAATTCCAGTGAAACAAACTTTGATATCATGCTATCTATAGGAGTATGGCTAGACATTTCACTAGGCAATTCTGTCATCAAGAATGACTCACAAAGCTTTAAGATAAGTTTGCTGATTTTGTTTTGCCTATTGTACTCATAATCAAGTTGGGAATGAGGTCAGATTCCTAAAAAGATAGAAAATAATAGGATACAAGGGTTGTAAAGTGCTTTTGCTACTTCAAATGTGACCTTTTTTGTTAATTTTTTCCCTCTACATTAAAACCATTGATATCCTTCCTCCTTCTCTCTAGCTCTCTGTCTCTTACTTCCTATGTACATTCAACAAACATTGATTGAGTAGCTACTAGATGTCAGATACTGTTCAAATAACCAGGTTAAAAGGATGGGAGCAGAGACCCCACTTCCAAAATGGTCACAGATTTATATGGGGAGATAGGCATGTAAACAACTAGAATGCAGTGCTATGGGTCATCTGCATGGTAGCATGGAGATATTGAGGAGGCAGTGTCTTATTTCACGGGGAGGTGGATAAAGGATTCAGAGAACCCTTCATGGAGGGTGTGAGGCTTGTGCTAAGTACTGAAGACGAGTAGGTTTTAGAAAGGTGAGGAAGTAAGGGAGCAAGGTTGGAGTTAGGGACTAGAAGACGTTGGCATATGCACTTTTTTTCTTAACTCCTTGGAGATGAATAGAAGGATTTGAAGTCCAGGGAGTGATTTGATTTGCATATTAGACTCTTAGACTCTTTAGAATGTTAGAGTCAGGATAAGATTGGAGGTAGGTGGGCCATTTAGCAAGATTCTAGCTGAGAGCAAATGAGACCTGAAATTAAAGCACAGACATTGCAGATGGCAATCTGGAGAATGGATGGTGAGTTTGAGAACTAGGATAGTGAAGATAATGAGTGTGATCTAAAGAATATAGTGAGTGTACTTCTATGGGATCATATTTTTTAGATTTCACATGTGAATTAGATCATGCAGTATTTGTCTTTCTATGCCTGGCTTATTTCATTCAACATAATGTCCTCCAGGTTCATCCATGTTGCCTCAAATGGCAGGATTTCATTTGTTTTTATGGCTGAATGGTATTCCATTGTGTATAGCCATATTTTCTTTATCCATGCACCTGTGGATGGACCTCAGGTTGATTCTATATCTTGGCTATTGTGAATAGTGCTGTGATAAACATTGGAGTGTATCTCTTTGACATACTGATTTCATTTCCTTTGGACATATACCCAGAAGTGGGATTGCTGGATCATATGGTAGTTCTATTTTTTAGTGGATGTTTTAGTGGATGTTTCGTGTTAGTGGATGTGCTCTCACAACAGAAATGATGACTTATGGGAGTTAATGCATTTGTTTATTAGCTAGATTTAACCATTCTACAATGTATGTATACTTCAAGACATTGTGTTGTACATCGTAACATATAATGTTACCTGTCAATTTAAAAATAAAAAATAAAAAAAGAATATAAATGTAATCTTATGAACACATTCATTTTGTTAAGAAGGCACTTAATAAGGCCAATTTCATCTCCCCATAACAAAATATCTATTATCAGTTACCTAGGTGATAAAGACCTTGTACCCAAAGAGCTAATGAGATGTTTAAAGAGACTTAAAATAACTTACACATTGGAAATTGCTTAAATACTAGAAAAAGATTACTCAGTGGCCTGAAAAACTTATGTTTTATCTAAATTAGCAGCATAAAGTCATAAGAAAATGAAAAAATTATGATGAAAATTATCAGAACATATAGATGCTTACTACTTTTAGAAAATATATGGTTAAAATTTTCAATTTGGAAATATTTTCCTTGTGTATAAAAGAATTCATGAAGCTTATGAAATTTTCTTTTCTGATTACCAAATTTAGAGGACTGTTCCGAAGAACTAAAAGAGTTATTGCAGTGTGTGCAGAGGATAGCTTCTGCATGGAGAGGAGCTGCATTTGTTTTTTGAAACTTCTGAAGCAAACCATTTACTTTCATATTTATTTATTTATTTTTTCATTCTTTTAATAAACACTGTTTATTATGCTGGGTATTAGCTTTAGAGAAATTAATTGTTTCTTTCAAGTGTTTATTTGAAACTGGGATTATTCCTGGAGTTCTAAGGTCGTGAGTTAAAATTAATCATGAAAGACTTTTTTTTAGAATATTCTAATGTGTTACTTACATAATCATACTTTTGTCTCTTTGAATTACATTTCTTTGAACAGTGGTTTTCAAATGATAATGGGTATAGGAATCAATGTCAGTGTTACAATATGGATTTCTAGGTTTTACCTCCATGTAAATTCAGAAAATCTGGGTGGGAATCTTGCCTTTTTAAATGCCACTCCATGTGATTCTGATGCAGGAGGTATGTGGATGACCCTTTTAAAAACACTGCTTTTTAGACCACATGAACAGATATATGAAAATACTGATGTACAACAAGATCAGTAGATATCTGAAAAAAATCCTGTTGTACCTAATCTCCTGTTAACTGAAAGAATATCTGTGAAAAGAACTTTGTAAACTTTAAAGCACCACACTTATAAGTAGTCATTTTTATAATGCCAATTGTAATTGTGTTTTGAAGCAAGCTGGCTGTGATCATGTGCTAAACTCCAAGGCCAAGAGAGACAAATGTGGAGTGTGTGGTGGGGATAACTCTTCATGTAGAACAATGGCAGGTGTCTTCAACAGTGCTCATTATGGTAAGCTGTATATTTGTTTCTAGTTTTCCCTTTCATTTGATATAATAAGAGAATAAGTAATGACAGTGTGATAGTAATGCTTTTTTATTGTTTTATCTACTCTATACCCTTAGTCCAAAATGATTGTTAAAGAAAAATTTTCTGAATAGAAAAAATGTAATTTTATGCTATATACCAGATGTATCCTTGAATTAATGAATTCACCTGTCCAAAGAAAATCTGATTTCTTAAAAATGTATCAGGTGCATTTATTAGAGTAAATCCAGTGTTATTTGACTGTGATGTGTGAATAGTTCCTCAGTTAAGAAAGTGCTTTTACAGATGTTCCTGTAATCTAAAAATGTATCTATTTATGATTCTTTCCAGGAAACTTGCTTTCAGATATTTTCATTATTTGAACCACTTTTTTTTTGGTTTGACCTGGCCTATCTGTTGTGTTTCTTATTAATGGTATATTAAAAATACTGATTGAAGGTGAAGGATAAAACCATTAACTTAAATGTTGATTCATAATTATGATCACATTTTATTTTCCAGGCAGTATTTGGATTACAGATATAATTGATATTTGGTGGCCATGAATTAATTTTCTTCAAAATATTATGGGAATATATCAGATATTTTCCATTCTAAAATTTTTTGTACAAACATTTTTAATAAAAGAAAGTAAAGGCAGACCTTCAAAACTTTCCTTGAAAATTGAAATTTATTTTTTACAGTCTTTTTGTTCAGCTTTAAATTGTGTTCACATGTTTTTGAAGAGTTAAATTAGTATTAGTGATTTCAATTAAAGCAGTATAATTTAAAACTCAAAATTTATTTTTTTCTATATGAAAAGTATTGTATATTTCACACTCTAGTGATACTTATGAATCTTAGTTACTACCTGACTTGACATACTATTTTTCTAGTTGTTATTATTCATTAGTTCATGGGAGCCACACACATTTGATCCCCTCTATAACCAACAGTACTGTATTCACTGAAAAATTTTTTTCCATGATAAAAACACACGTCCAAAATTCTGTGAAAATTGTGCTATGAACTAATTTGCAAATGTGAAAGGGTGTTAAACTCATTTGCACGACCTGAATAGCATTTGTTACATTTCTGCCCCCTGGTGGTAGCCTTCAACTTGTCACCTTTGCAACGCCTTAGGCTTGCTTGCTTGGTTGTATTCTTTCTTTCTTTTTTTTAATTTCAGAATATTATGGGGTACAAATGTTTTGGTTACATGAATTGCTTTTGTACAGTTTGAGTCAAAGTTATAAGTGTGTCCATCACCCATGTAGTGTGTATTGTACCTGTTAGGAGTGAATTTACCCATCCCCTCCGCCCTCCACCTGCTTGAATTCCGTTGAATTTTACTACCATATGTGCACATAAGCGTTGATCAGTTAGTTCCAATTTAATAGTGTATGTGGTGTTTGTTTTTCCATTCTTGCGATACTTCACTTAGAAGGATGGTCTGCAGTTCCATCCAGGTTGTTACAAAAAGTATTAGTTCACCATTTTTTTATGGCTGAGTAGTACTCCATAGTATACATATAACACATTTTATCAATCCACTCATGTATTGATGGCTTGCTTTCTTGAAAAAATATACTAGCAAAGACATAAATAGTGGAAGGAGTGGGTGAGAATATTTTATAGTGAAAAAGAGGTGAATTAAAATTATTCTTGTAGATCGATAACCTATAACCAGTATGCATATAGTATATCCAGAATCATCAAACCATTTATCACCTTGTATTTAAACGTGATGCCTTGAAGAAATATAAATAAGGCTGATGTAGAAATATGCAAGGTAATCTAACATCAGAGTTGTAAATTTAAGAACTTTTAAAACAACTTCTTAAGTTCATTCCATATTTATCAAAGTTAGTATATGAGAAAAATTACAACTCCTTTTATTCATATATCAAATAGGGGGAAACCTTAGAATAATATTACTAGAGCACAATTAACTATATACTTAAAAACCTGAGAGTATTGGGACAACTATTTAATATGAGTGTTTTTAATGTTGGGAAAACATTTTTTCTTGTTTAATATATATTTGATATAGTGTTTCCCTTTTTGTGCAGTACCAATATTGATGAATTTGGTCTCATAAAATAGAACTATTACTTTCTTCACAAGAGTAAACATTTTACTTTTCTCATAATAAGTTTATTAGTATACTTTTTAACAATATCAAATTTTGGGGGTAGATAAAGAGATTCCTGCTTATACTAAAAACTAAAAGCTTAAGAAAAAGCTTTTTCTTTTTAGTTTTTTAATATTTTTTTCAATAATAAAATTTTAAAATTTAATTATTTTGCTGTTCACTGAATCTCTGTGAACATATCATAGCAATGACCAATTATTTTGCTATCTCCTGGATTTGTGATTAGCATTTGAAATCCTGTATTTTTTCCCCAGTAGAGTGTATAAAATATGAGTGTTAGTCAAGTTTAAAAATGAATATGTGAATAAGACAATGAAATATCTTAGGAGCTAAAATATTAGCTTCATACCATTCTAATATTAAGAATTTTAGAAGTAAGAAGAAAATAGGAAAACTTAAAAATCCCAGACTCTCTATGTTTATAGACAACAACCACTTTTTCTCAACCCTCGGTAATTTATGTAAGGTATTGATTCAAAAGGAATAACCACTATATCATTTTTTAAAGATAAAATGAAATTAAGTCTGACTATGCTATTCATATTTTTCACTCATTCCAGCAGTAATAACCTCTAGGCCATCTGTTTTTTGTGAAATTTAACATGTGTAAAATTATATTGCAGGTTATAATGTTGTTGTAAAGATTCCCACAGGAGCAACAAATATTGACATTCTTCAGCACAGCTATTCTGGAAAACCAGAAGATGACAATTACCTTGGTAAACATTTCTAGTAAACAGCAGCCAATATGTGGTTTTTGTGCAATTTCATGGAGGTCTGTGGTTGACATAAATTCCTAGAAGGCAATGAGAGTCCCTTGAGCAAACATGCAATTTCAGTTCATACTGAGCTCAGGTCATTTGACTCCTTATGCATATGTTCTTCTTAAGCAAAATACATTCTTAACAAAATATATCCTTTTAAAAAAATACGGAATGAAATTCTGAAAAATAAATTTGTTTTCAGTTTTTTCCCATAAGAGAATTTTAGATAACCAAAGGTTATATTCAAGTAGTTGCGTGTGTATTTAGAATAAAATTCTCTTCAATCATTTTGTTTAATATTAATTATAGAACTCTCTGAGGTTAAATGTTTTAAATAGTTTTCTTAAATGTTTTTACCGTGTAGAAAAGGTATTTAAATACAGTTTTTAAAAGCTCTTGTATTAAAATAAAGACAGAAAAAGAACTGTGGTTTTTACATTGTTTGATGTTAATGTATATAGTCACAGTGTATTGTCTTTTAGCTATTTCTAGAGTATAGACTTAATTTATGTTATTTATTTTTAGAAATTAGCTTTCAGACTTAAAGAATTTCATTAAGACACAAACATGAAAAGAACGTTTGATAAACCTTTTCCTTCTCTCTAAGAAATATTTAAATGTTGACTTATGTGTAATTCACCCAGCTGAAGTAGGTAGCTGATGGTGCAGAGCTGATACTGAGAAAGTATGAATAAGATGTGAGATATTGACCCAAATACCTAATGTATATAACTGGCAATCTGAATCTATAATTAACAGCTTATCTCAGGAATCACATTTGGAACTATAAAGTCAAATATAAAGGGAACAATTGCTTGATGGGTACAGGGTTTCCTTTTGTGGTATGAAAAAGTTTTGGAACTAGGTAGAGGTGGTGGTTGTACAACATTGTGAATGTACAAAATGCCATGGAATTGTTCATTTATAAATGGCTAATTTTATGTTATATCAATTTCACCTCAATAAAAATATGCAAAAAATTTCCCAAAGAAAATCAAATATAAATATTTTGATTATCCTTTTGCATTTAGTTAGAATTCTTTTCCTTTTGCTAAAAATATTCCCTAGGTACATATATATAGCTATATGCTACCATATTGTAGATAAATAATTTAATAGATCTCTCTTAGTTTCCAAATGTAGATATATGTATATTTCTGGGACAAGACCACAAGTTTTGCTCAAGTTTAAAAATTAGAAATTTACTTTCACCAATAAAATATCAATATACTTTGTAAGAAAACTACAAATGGAAATGTCAAAGTCTAATTTGAAGTGAGCAGAATAAACGTGACATCAATAGAAGGGATTTTTAAAACATTTGTAGTTATAAAATCTGGTAACTGAAAGTAGTGAATATGTATAGATTTTTTCTCAGTAAGGTTTTATTTCTCTTAGATTTAATGTAACCTGCAATCCTTTCACTAGGCCTGTCAACTTTGGATAAAGTACAGATTCTTACATAGAGGAATTTCTATTTCATAGGATAAATATAGAACCTTATTTGTTCTTCATTGAATTCAATGTAATATATAAAGGCAGTTATACTAGTCCACAAATACACAGAAACAACAAATTTATTTTGCAATAATCCCTTCAAAATTGCTTGTTCAGATGGGTATTATATTTATTAGGAAGTTTAGCCATAGGTAATTTGTGTGCTTTTGGTGAGATTTTCTGGAATGCCAAACAAATATTTTCCAAAAGGGTTGTTGTTCCATTGAAAAGCAAGCAAAAAAGTATTTGGTTAATATGGGGGTTTTCTTAGTGTAAAATGTTAAATATTACAAATCCTCCTGAAAACTAAAAACAAATAGCACAGTACTTTACAATTTACACACTTTTACAAACATTTTCCAAATTTGATCCTAATTAAAAACCTGTGAGATAGAAATTTTTATTATTTCTCTTATGCAGTTTAGGAAACTGAGTAAGAAATTTGTCCAAGGTTATTACATAGCAGTCAATTGGAACAACTTGAACTAAAGCCCATTGTTTTAACACCCAAATTTGTTTGTCTTTTTACTACCAAACTCCTACGGACACCAGGTAATTTTGTATTTAAAAAGTAACAAATTATGAATACATACTATATTGTTATTTTATATATGTATATGTGTAGTATGTAAATAAATATACACACATAAACATATTTGACAGGCATATCAAATACTGTCAGTGGGAAAGAGAAAACAAGAAGAGGGCATGAACAGAGAGGAGATAGGAGTGTTATTCTGAAAACCAGATATTCACATATGTATCAGCAGTGACAGAATGCCTCTCTATGAAAGATCTAGACATTTGTATAAAGAATAGTATACTAGTTGTATGGCCTCTTAGAATATTGACCCTAGAGTTTTAAAGCTTTGTACTTTTTCTAAGAGAAGCGTAAATGGAATGTTGTAGCAGCCTGGCTGCTCTTTCTTTCCCTACCATTGATGACCAGGATTCATTTAACTGATCTGTCTGCTGGGGCTGTGACTTCTTTCTGTTTTCGTACTTTCTGTATGTCCCTTCTGAAGTTGCCTGCGTCACGGGAGAAGATGACCTTCTCAGATAGTAAAATATAGGATGAATTTATTTTAATATCTTTGGCTGATATGTTGAAGTTTGCCTACTTATGGGTGAGATCCCATATTACAGTAAAATATAATTTATTTCCTTAATTTATGTTTACATTCTTTAATTTCAAAAAATATTTGAATTTAAAAAGTTAAGGTAGGCCAGGTCCAGTGACTTATGCCTGTAACCCAGTAATTTGGGAGGCCGAGACAGGAGGATCGCTGGAGCCCAGGAGTTCGAGACCAGCCTGGGTAACATGGTGAGATGCCATCTCTACAAAAAATAAAAAATTAACTGGGCACATTAGTATGTGCCTGTAGTCCCAGCCATTCAGGAGGCTGAGGTGGGAAGATTGCTTGAGCCCAGGAATTCGAGGATTCAGTGAGCTGTGATCATGCCACTGCATCCCAGTAGCCTGGGCAACAGAGTATGACCCTGTATCTTAAAAAAAATAATAATAAAAATAAAGTATTTTCTGTACTGTTGATTGATTTTACTATTTCATGAATAATATTTTATTCTTTTACAGCATTATCTGACACTCAAGGGAATTTTCTTTTGAATGGAAATTTTGTTGTGAGTATGTCAAAAAAGGAAATTAATGTGCAAGGAGCTATTTTTGAATACAGTGGATCAAACAACTCAATTGAAAGAATTAACAGTACTGATCGACTAGAAGAAGAACTTATTTTACAGGTGAATTCTCAGTAGTCATTAATAAGACTTAGCTTTAATCATTTTAGCAAACTACTCGCTAAGTCTTTGACATTTATTATTAAATATAAAAATGATGTCTTAAGAATTTATCTTTTATGAATTAATTGTATGTTCCTTTGTATTTTTATTTAGGTGTTGTGTGTGGGGAATTTATACAATCCTGATGTACGCTATTCCTTCAGTATCCCTATGGAAGAGAGGAGCGACCTGTTCACATGGGATCCATATGGACCATGGCAAGACTGTACCAAAATGTGTCAAGGTACACTGGTATTAATTAAATAAGAGACAATCGTTTACATTGGTGGTGTCATTCTGGGTACTTTTGAGTCTGAAGTCCTCCCCACTGTGCACACACATCCACACAGTCCTAACAAAGGTTTCCCAAATTTTTTCCCTTTCTGCTTTTCTCCTTACTGAACCTTTCTGTTTCTTATACTTAACAGCCCCATTTGACACTACCCTTTTCCACATTCTCCATTATTGCTGCTTTCCTTTCCCGTTCTTTCTCTTTCTTAGCCACAGTAAGTTTCTCTAACTCGTATCCTGCTTCCCAGTGAAATACCTGCCCATTTGTTCACTCATCTCCACACACTCTTTTTCAACAACCTATCTCCCTCTTTTAGTGTTGAGATATCAAATATTCCTTCATTCTTTTATTTCTCTTCCCTGACCTTGAGAAAATATATTTGTACTGATGGCATGAGTAACTGAAGGGAGTAGAGTGGGGAATGGAAAAGCAAGGAAATTTACAGGGGGGAAGGAAAGTGTAAAGACTGGAGTCTGTGCAATCTGTAGTTATGGACACTTAATTGTGTAATACGATGTTTGTTCAATGCAGTACACATTTATTGAGGGAATATTTATTTCAGATTATTATTAATAATAAGACCCCAATTCTGCATTCAAGTTTTAAAGTCTCATAGTAGATGAAACAGATACATGAGTAGGTATCTTAATTTAAAATGGTAAATGCAATACTACAGATATGCACAGAGCAGACCACAAAAAAGTTGGAGGGAGCAGTTTGTGAGGAGATTGAAGCTGAAGATGAAGAGGTTTGTATAGAATGCAAAAAAAGTTTTCATGGAGAATAGAGGTCAGAGGACAGGAAGCTCAGGACAGTTTGGAGATGAGCTTGTGATAGAAAGTGGATGGCTAGAAGCAGTGAGCACAGATGATGAGAATGTAAAGGACAGTCGAACAGACTGACCTGACAAAGTGCCAAAGGAATTGTGGTGCCGCATTCAGGAAGAGGCACAGCCTTGGTCCTGTGGTATTGGGACAGCACTGCCCAGCATGAGTGCATGGGAATAGGTGTTCCTGTTACTGTTTGGGCAGTGTCTGAGTGGAGGGATACAGTAGGAGATGACGCGAGGTCGACTGGGATAAATACTAGAGGGAGAAAACAAAGAGCTTTGGAAACACAGAAGAAGGAAGAATTCATTTTGACAGAAAGGCTGTGGATATACTTTACAGAAGAGAATTGGAGTTTTGGGAGCTGGAACCAGCATTCCAGCATTGAGTGGGTAAGCTCATCTGTGGCCGTGGATGTGGGGAGCTAGGAGGACAAATTCAAGCAACAGGAGAATGAAGGAACATTCTAAAATGTGGTGAACATGTCAAGTAAAGAATAACAAGATTCAAAATGGAAATTTGGACAACCATGGTGAGAGATACCTTGGGAGTCAAAATCAGGAGAGGTGTCTTAAACAATCATGTGCAGGGGAAAAGGAACTAATTCTTTTGCCACATAGTGTACTATGATTTTATTCCCTTTTTTATATAACTTTATGGTTCTCTCAGTTTTGTTTGTTTCTGTGTGCTGAAAGTTATCAGTCCCCAAACTTTTTGTCAGAACTATACATTTTGTCTTAATATTTTTCAAGCATATTATTTAATATATCAGTTTCAATTTTCTTCACTTTATCTTTTGCTACCATGGCCCTCTTTTCTCTTGCTGTAATTTGTTTGTGTTGCTTTTTAGGTTTGCTATATGACTGTCATCTTGAGATTTCCCTTCATTATTATCATGGGAAATCTCTCTGATCTTCTGTGTTGATTTCCCTGTTTTCTAAATGCTATACATTCCACTTTTTGGTGTTCTTCCCTCATTGAGTGGAACATATCCTTCAGTACTTTCCTGAGAAAGAAAGTAGTTTTTTGAGACCTTTCATATCTGAAAATGGCATTATTCTACTCTCATGTATGATTGATAATTTAGCTGGTATAAATTCTAAAATAGATAATTTTTCTTCAGAATTTTGAAAGGTTTGTTTTCCTATTTTCTGTGCTTGTATGTGCCACTTTCTATTCTGGAAGTTTTGTGGATCCTCTCTTTAATTCTAGTGGTGTGAAATTTCGGGACAATGTGCCTTAATTTGGATTTTTTAAATCTATTTTTCTAAGTAGTTAGGATATCATTCAAATTTGGAAACACAGATTCTTTGTCTTGAGAAATTTTATTGCATTATTTCTTTGACAATTTGCTCACATTATCTTTTGTCCTCTATCTTTTTGAAACTTGTATTATTTGGATGTTCAACCTCCTAAACTGATCATTTATTTTCTAATTTCTTCTCTCAATTTCACTGTGTTCTTAATGTTTCATCTCACAACATCTTGCTTTTGTTTCATGACTGCAGTACCTTCTATTATATTTCTGAGGGTATTAATTATAGTCTTTAAGTTTTCTTCTGCTCCCTGACTTACATGTGTTTCAATCTAGTTCTGTTTTGTTTTTGTTTATTTTACCTTCTTTTGTGTTACAGGCTTTCCTAAAATGTCTGCTGATCCTTTGCTGTTTGTTCATATTTAAGAAGTACTAAAATGCTGATTGAAAGTCCTGTGTGGGTCAGACAAGTCAACTAGAGGCTTCATTATGGAGTAATTGGGTCATTAAGTAGCCTTTTCCTGTGTCATTGGGGAGAAGCCCCAAATGTCATTGTCAGCTGATCTTTTTTCTTGAGCTAAACAGTCCCTCAAGAGAGGAATTCCCTTATCTTCTGATGGTCTTGAGAGGGCTACAGGACAACAGAAGTTGGCTTGGAGCCAGAGGGAGATGGAGAGCCCAGTGGGCCGGGGCCTCAGCATTCAGTATGGAGACCTTGACTTAATCGCCTTGTTTTAGTACAGTGTGTCCCCAGCTCCCCTCAGCTGTGTCTTATGCCCTCAATTTTACCTTTTCTAGAGCTATGCTGTCCAATATGGTAGCCACTGGCCATGTGGCTAGTCCGTTGAAATGTGAAATACGCACTATAAGTGTGAAATACACACTGGATTTTAAATACAGTATAAATGTAAAATATATTAATACTTTTTGTAATGATATGTTGAAATGACCATATTTTTTGATATTTGGGGTTAAATATAATGTTATTAAAATTAATTTTACCTTTTCTTTTACTTTTTAATTGTGACTACTAGAAAATGTAAAATTACATACGTGGCTCACATTCTGTTTTTATTGGACAGTGCCGCTCTCAACTAGAATGGTAGTGGTCTAACCATTCTTTATATATACTTTTCACTCAATTCTTCATTTTTTCTGGCCTACCTCTCACACATTCGCCCCTTCAGAGGAACCTGGTGTTTTCCGTTGCTGGGCTTTTCTTGGATTCTATGGCATGAATGGTTTGTTTCTTATTTATGTTCCCACTTTGAAGGCTTAGGTTTCATCTTCCTTGGCTCTGTTAAATAGTTATTTCCATCTACTTTTCATATTCACAATTTCCTTTTCTTGCCTTCTGTGTTTATTTTTTTATTTTTTTGTTGTTGTTCTTTTAGGTTTATGCCTTTTCAAAATTCTGTATAGTTATTTCAAAGGATATTTAGGAAGCAGTGGAGATAAACATACATGTTCATGTTTAGTTAACTGGAAGTGCAAAGTTGAACTTTGATAAAACAGAAATTTGATCATGTCACTGACTGCTTAAACTTTTTACTATCTCCTCATTGCAGAAAGTGTCAAGTTTGAACTACTCTGGCCCATTATGACCACTTCTGTTAGTTTGCTTTTGCTGTGGTTATACTGCATGCAAACAATGGCCAAATCTCAGTGGCTTAGGATAACAAAGGTTTATTTCTTGCTTATGCCATGTTTTGCCGCTCATTGGCTGTGGCTCTACTCCAACTTGGTATCTACGTCCGTGTCAGTTTTTTTTTTAATTTATAGACTTTATTTTTTAGAGCAGCTTTAAGTTTATTGAAAAATTGAGCAGAAAATATGGAAAGTTTCCTTCTTCCCTCCCCCAATCTCCCCCAATTGCCCTATTGTTAACATCTTGCTTTAGTGTGGCACATTTGTACAATTGATGAGGCAATTTTGATGCATTATTAACTAAAATCCATAGTTTACATTAGGGTTTACTCTTTGTGCTATAAATTCCATGAGTTTTGACAAATGTATAATGATGTGTATCCACCAATACAATATCATATAGAGGAATGATAATCTCCTGTGCTTCCCCTGTTCATCCTGCTCTTCTTCCTCCACCACCCGTGGCAACCACTGATCTTTCTATTGTCTGTCTATGTCTTTTTCATTCATGATTCCAGGCCGAAAGATCAGCCCTATCTGGAAAATGCTGTTTTGGAGGCACAGGGAAAAGGGAAAGAGAGTTGGTTGGGTTTGGAATAGGTCGCATCCCCTTATAGTCAGTTGATACAAGCCTGATGCCAATGAACAGGGAAGAGTTCTTCTCCCACAGCAAGTTATTATAACATTGTAACAAGTAGATATGTGTAATTTTCTTACAGGGAAAGGGCAGAGAAATAATGGGTAACAATATAGTGTACTGTATAGCATCAGTGCTCTCCCTAGCTACTCAATTCTCCACCAACAATCTCTGTAGAAGCTATAATGAATTTCTTTCTGCTCCATACCTATCCCATCTTCCTTGTATCTCTTCACTAAGCAAACTCCTCAATCATTCAGGATGCAGCTTACTTATTATAAAAAGTAATTAATATACTAGTATATCCTGTGTGTTGTGTTAGAAATTTTTGCTTGCTTAGCTGACTGCTTTAGGCTATTAGCAGAATTAAATAATTATGGATCATCTACTTATGTGACTTTTCCTTTCATTTTTAATTTTCATTTGACTTTGGCCAAGGTCTTCATAGAAGAAAAATTACCTGCATACGTAAGAGTGATCGTATGGTTGTGTCTGACCAAAGATGTGACCATTTGCCACTTCCATTGTTTGTTACTGAAAGGTGCAATGCAGACTGTGAACTAAGGTAAAAGAGAAATAATGTATAATGTAACTAGATTAAAACTAATAAGTGAGCTCAGATTAAAACATCTAGCACAGTACCAGACACAGAGCAGACGTGTAACTAATTAATACCCCTTGTCTGCCCCTGCTGTTATAAAATTTCAGGCTCACTAATTTAGGGTGAAACTCAGTACGTAATTGTTATGAATTGTTCTTTGTAGTGTTTGCTCAATACCTAGGCTTAACATTTTGTGTAGGAAATGCAAGCAATTTTGTCTATAAAATAAATACAGGTAAACTCTAATGTGAAAATTGATGGTGTAAAGATCCAAAACAGTAAATGTAGTATGATTCTGTAATTCTCATTGAATTCATGAACCAATAAACTTCTGAAGCTTGAAGATAATAAATATATTTATTTCCCTGACATCTTATCAGTGTTTTTTCCATTAAACTTTAAGAAAATTGATCTAGATTATAGCAAGGATATTTGCACTTCCATCCTAAATTTCTTGTCATTTGGAGTTTTTTTGTGATTAGTCTTGGAGTGACACAAAGCACAATAACCTCATATTTCAATTTTTTTTCTTTTGCATTATAGCAGGTGACATTTAACATTCAGGGATGGCCAGAACCTCTTTCACTTAGCAAGGATGAGAATTTCTATATATTTATGATGTTGTTTGAAAACATATAGCAAAAGCGTAGCAGTAGAAGTACCTGTATAAGTTGCACACACTGCATTGCAGTGGAGTGAAGCATAGTGAAATCCTTGAGATGCTATTGGGGATGGAAATAAATTCTGCAAATTCTATGCTTTGTTATCCGGGTGTACTCACACTGATAGATTGCTACACTACAAATGGGATAATTTGGCTAAAACTAGCATTTTTACTTGTGGAAAACATCTTTTCCCTAGAAACTTGTCTAAATATAGATTACATATGAATGAGAAAGAGTGATACGCTTTACAAAAACTAGTTTACCAACTTTTAAAGGCTTTATCTTTATTGATGTAGTCAAATTCCCACATATTCTGTTTAGAAATCTGAGTACTATAGAAGGGTTGCATAGGGGGAAACTACCTGATTGGTAATCAGATATATTCAGTTATAGTTTTAAATCTGCCACTAAGTAATTGGGTAATCTTGGTCTAAACTAGCTGTTTTTCAGAGGTTTTGGGGAACACTTGAAGTTCCTTGGACATACCTCCAAAGCTGCCTCCAAATGCCAGGGTCAATAGATATAGTGCTGCCTCCCTTTCTCCAGCTTTATCCAGACTGGCCCCATTTTTATGGTGGCTTGTCCATCAACTCTTAGAATTTTTAAAATTGAATCATATGCATGAGTTTCTCTAAATATTTTTTAATTGTATTAATATACCCTCTAAGTGTAATAACAATTTTTTTTCTAGGTGGCACATCATTGGCAAAAGTGAATGCTCATCCCAATGTGGTCAAGGATATAGGTCCTTGGACATCCAGTGCATGAAGTATTCCATTCATAAAGGACACACTGTCCCAGTAGATGACCACTACTGTGCTGACCAACTTAAACCTCCTACCCGAGAACCATGCCATGGTGACTGTGTCTTAACAAGATGGCATTATTCAGAATGGTCCCAGGTACAATAAAAATAATTTTTTAAGAAAAGTTGCCCCCTTTTTTCTAATTAAATATTTGTTACTCTAAAGTATGTTAAAATCTAATTTCTGTTAAAAATCTAATTTTTCCCCATTAGTTACCCCTTTTTTTTTTTAATCAGTGTTCCAGGAGTTGTGGAGGAGGAGAAAGGTCTCGAGAATCTTACTGTATAAATAATTTTGGCCACCATCTTGCTGACACAGAATGCCAAGAACTTTCCCAAGTGACCATAGAGAATTGCAATGAGTTTTCCTGTCCAAGTTGGGCTACTAGTGAGTGGAGTGAGGTAACATTAAACACATGAGGCTTAGAACTGTTATAATGTTATGTTAGGTAAGCTTTGCAATCAGACTTTATAAGATTCAAAAATATTTAAATTTATTTTATCATTTCGTAAATACCTTTAATATCAAGGCAATCAAAATTTACAAGATGGTTTGTCCTTAAACTATTTACAGTATCTGGCTAGTGATAACAATAACTGATGTTTAATCAATAACCATTTTCGTAAGAAAGTGCCAGTTTCCACAGCAGCCGGGATATATACTTATTCTAAGGGTAGTTTTGCACCTTTGTTTATAGGACAAATGGATGTTTCTATGGGATTTGGGCAGCAGAAGTTGGGCGGGGGGGACACTGATTTTACTCAGTGAATATCTCTGGAGGAATGAGGGAAAATGCACTTAGGAATGGTCTTTCAACTGTATTTTAATATGCCAATTGATCATTGCATCATTTTTAAGGCACTTGTGTTGACTACTACTGCAAATAAATAATGATCAGTTGTATTCTTACAGTGTCTTGTCACATGTGGAAAAGGAACAAAGCAGCGGCAGGTATGGTGTCAGCTGAATGAGGATCACTTGAGTGATGGCTTCTGTAATCCAAGTACTAAACCTGAATCTCTGAGGCCATGTGAGCTTCATACATGTGCTTCCTGGCAAGTAGGACCATGGGGTTCTGTGAGTATATGATAGGGGTTTTTCTAACCTGATCCATATTTACAGAATGGCACAAAAGTTGTGATGTATTCACTACTCCCTTAGTAGATGCAATGAAATTTGGGTTGGTTTATTACAAAAATATCCCTGAAATGTGAGCCTTTATATGCAAAATGTTGACAGTACTGCTAATTTTGCTGTAGTAAATATTTCAGCTTTTCTTTTGAACTTACTTTTGTTAACCAAGATGCTACAGATTTATGCTCTTATCAGCTTTGTTTAAACTATAAATATTTTCATGTTCTGTGTCTAAATTGATATCTTCACTATATTTTGAGTAGGCATTGTTTAGAAGTTTTGCCGAACAGGCAGCTAGGAATCTGCAGGATGAGTGATGGTCAGGCCGGATGAAGATAGGTAGCTTATTATTCTGTGCGGGTTGCCACAGTTGATAGGAAACCTTCTTTCATCTTCTCTTTAACTTTATCATACACTCTTTCTTCTTTATCTCTTGGAAATTTACTTGGAATATTAAATGACATGTGTACAGCAGGTAGAGTTTGAAAAGTATTTAGTTTTCCTAAATGGTATTGACTCTACCTCTAAAATATCAGGCTTCTGTTGGTATTTTTACATAACTTTTTAGGATACAATAATAATTGTACAGTTTGTTTAACTTCAATATTTTATTGATATCTACATAATAAATTTGAATAAGTGTGCATATTGATTTAATTTGTTCATTTTAAGTCTTGAATCTCATAAAAAGGACTAGTAAAAAGATCTACTAAAAATAATTATACTAAAAGTATATTATTAACTATGTATTCATTAAGAAAATGGAATTTTATGTAATTTTTGAAAAACAATTGTTTTTTAATATCTATTTATATTCTTTCAGTGCACAGCCACATGTGGACACGGGTATCAGATGCGTGCTGTTAAATGTGTCAGTGAGCTATTCAGTGCAGTGTTGGATGATACCGAGTGCCGTGGAGCCAGTCGCCCAAGGGACAGGCAGGTAAGGGAAATTTCTTGGGTTATAAACAAAAAGGTTTATGAAACATGAAGATTTTTGATGTGTTAAAGTTACATCTTTCTGTATTTTTTCCCACTTAAACTTATATGCCTTTAAAACCGTGTATGTGTTGGGGGGGGGGGGATTTATCGTTTTTTGGTTTTGCCAGCTTTATAAATGAAATTTTTTACTCTTTATCTGTATTTACATTCTTTGAACTGAAGAAGATGGATAATATCTATTACTATGAATATCATGAACTTCTAAAGTATATTGTGGTTTTTAAGGTAGAGGTCTGTGCTCATTCAGAATGTTTTAACTGAGTAGTATTTTTAAAGGACTACTGCTCTTTTCCTTTTCAACCATCAGACAGGATGACCCAAACTTTAGGATTCAGAGTTGTTGTCCACTACTAGCACTTGACAATACTGTATTTTGTGCTTTTGAAAAATAAAAACCTTTAGATCACTTATTTGTAATTTAGTATGCAACTGTTCTTGAATTAGGCATATGGAAGAAGAAATGAAGTATTGGATTAAATATAAATCAGAGTAATTAATTGACATTTTATGAGATTCATTTTTCTTTTGAACAGGACTGTGTAGTTACACCTTGCCCAATTATTTCTAAAATTGCGGCCACTTCATTACCAGCTGTTCCCACAGGAAAGATAGCACAATGGCGACATGGTTCTTGGACCCCAGTAAGTGAATTTCTTTAAGAGATATAGTGTTTCCATTATGGAGGCATTTGACATCAACAAAATGGTTGCAAAAGATTTGACAAATTAGTGTATGCATTTGTTCTCAGGTATTTTGATGCTATGGAAGAAGCATAGGATTTAGAATTAGGAATTAATGGCTAAGTCCTTCTCTGCCTTTCAAGAGCTCTGTGTCTCTGAATAAGAAATTTAAGTTTTCTGAGACTATTTTGTAATCTACAAAATGGGAAGAATAATAATAATACTTATGTCACAGGTTGTTATGAGAAGTAGACGTGATGTTAGGCTTTTATCAGCTTTTATTTAAACTACAAACATTTTCATGTTATTATTCTAAACTGAAAGCTTTAATGTATGTGGAGTATATACTTTGCTTTAGTCTTATTTGGAATATATACCTTTAAGCTTCATGTATTCTCTGAATATTTTAATTATATTTTAATCATATCTATTCTATTGCTTAGGTCTTTCAAAGTTTTTTTAATTTTTTATTTTTTTATGGTACCTCCTTTGTTGAATCAAAGTTATTTTTAATGACATCTTAAGATTCTCTTACCTAAAATGTTTTCAGTATCTTTAATTTTAGCCAATAACTAAGCATTATTTAAATCATTATATTCATATATAATTCAAATTATTATATATTATATGTGAAATTTATGGACTAAACTGATTGGGATCTTCACTACCTGATCTTTATTCAATTCAGAGGTGATGCCAGGAAATGCTATTTATAATTTAAATATTCTCAAGAAACTTGATGTTTTAGAAATGTAACAGCTATGTGTAAGGGACATGGGATAGGTACTATATGGCATCTCAGTATAATTTGATTTTTTTAAGTGCTCTGTGTCTTGTGGAAGAGGTAGTCAAGCCCGCTACGTAAGCTGTCGTGATGCTCATGATGGAATAGCGGATGAATCATATTGTGCCGACTTACCCCGACCTGCTGAAATATCTGCCTGCTTTAGCCCTTGTGGAGAGTGGCAAGCAGGGAATTGGTCACCTGTAAGTATTCTTATGAGACAAAAAGGGAAATAAAAAATTTAAATATAATATTTGATATGTAATATACTGTTAATGTAATATATTACATTGTATATGTTGGCTAAATTTTTGATCAGTGTTCAGCTTCCTGTGGGCATGGAAAAACAACTCGACAAGTTTTATGCATCAACTACCATCAGCCAATTGATGAGAATTACTGTGACCCTGGAGTTCGCCCTTTGACAGAAGAAGAATGTAAAGTAGCAGCGTGCCCACCCACATACAGCCACTTTCCAAGTTCCTCTGAGCAGCCAAGCCATTTTCCAGGCAGGAATTTTCCATTAACTCACAAACCTGAAGATAATCGACATCAGGAGGTCCATCCCTCAGTCAGAGGAAACCAATGGAGAACAGGACCATGGGGATCAGTAAGCCATCTTTATCGAGTTATATTAATTCTATAATTTTGTTATATTACATCCTTTTAACAGATATGTGTATGATAATGTCAAATACTTTAAATGCTAAAGATAAATAGTTTAAATCTTAAGATGATTAAGCATTTTGATGCAGATTACAAATCCCCAGTGTTCTTATTAAATTATACCCTAATATGATGTTATGATTACAGAGGAATGCACTTTAAAACAATCTAGTTAGAGCTCATTATAATAAAAACAAAAGAAAATCCTTCAAGAGGTAGGACTGTAAATGTTTATTAAAAACACACCAAGACAAAAAATTGTTTTGATGGCAATGCAATAAGCTGGTGTAAAATCATGATAAACTACAAAAGGTACAATTGTAGTTCATATTTTACGTGAGATTAATGATACAAAATAAAGAGAAACACCAATGTCAAAATTAAGTAATTTAACACTGAATTTTGTTTTTATTCCTTCCTACTTAAGACCTCAAAACTTTAATTTCTTTTTACTTAAGGAGAAAATTATTTCCTAATGCAAGCTTAAAAGTCTCACCACCTTTTCATCAACAAATTCTAATGAAGCCCCCAGTAAAACTCAAGTGTTTTGACAGATTTTCTCGATTCAAATTATGATTCCAATGAGGAGATTTTAATGTGGAGTTTGATTTTTCCACCATGAAAATTCATGATGTGGAATGTGCAGCTTGTATTTTTTTGTTTTATCCTTGTCAGTGCTCTAGCAGTTGCGCTGGAGGTCTTCAGCGCAGGGTTGTGGTCTGCCAGGATGAAAATGGACAAAGTGCCAATTATTGTGATGCAGCCTCCAAGCCCCCAGAGTCAAAGCACTGTGATTCAGGACCTTGTCCACGGTGGAACTATGGAAGCTGGGGAGAAGTAAGTCAAAATATGTCCTAAACTTGTGAGATGATTATTATCTCTGAAGACCAACAGTAAACCACTTTATACTATTGGATACTGTTACTTCACTATACTATATAGAAAAAGACTTTTTTAATTGAGTGACTAAAACCATGTTCTTTTAATAGATGTTCTGTCATGGTGTAAGTTACTCATTCATGATAAAAAATGTGTGTATTACTCCACATTTTTGAACAGAACCTAATATGCTAGTCAATATATCTGTTAACTACTAATATCTTTCTAAAATTAGTTTATTATTCTTTTAATTACTTAGAAAATTAGGTTGATATAAAAATAGAAAATTAGGTTGAAATATAAAGCATGTTTTCTCCTATTACTACCTTATTCATTTGGTGAGTCTTTTTCTTTAAGCCAGAGAGTTGTCAATTATTGAGCGCTTTTTTCATGTACTGGAACTCTCTAGGCATTGGAAATATAAAGATGGTTTTTGAAACAGTCATTTTGAATACTAATCTCCCCCATAATTTGGAATGGGAAAGAATAAGAAACAAAGATTGATATTATCTTTGGATGAATGAAATAAATCACCTAATTTAATTAGTCAAATATTTTTCCTTAATGATTTTTAGCACATAATTTCTCTTCACAGAGAGTTTAGAAATCATTGTTTAAAGGTACATTCTGTCCAGGTGCTGATAAGTATCAAGTACATTTTTAATATACATTTTTGCTATTTTCCAAGATTAAAGTAACTTTATTAAAGTTTAAATAACTTTAAAAAGTTATTTTAAAAATAACTTTTATTTTATGTGTGCTCATTTCAAAAATTCAAATCATATGAAAAGTAGAAAGAGATAAGAACTTTTAGCATTTTTGTATATTTTCTGCCTGACTTCTGTGTAGGTTTTAGAAATGGGTTTATATTATATACATGTTGATTTGCTACCTGCTGTTTTCATATAATATATACTGAACATCTTTTCATGTTTATAAAATTAGGCCTATCTTATTAACTTTCATAGCTACATAGTAATCTATTGATTGAATACCATACTTTATGTAATTAATGCTTATTACTTAGGTAAATCAATTTTGTTTCTGGCTTAACCTGCCAACAGTATCTTATAGACAGTTGATGTTTTATTCAAATATCTCATGGTACTAATTCTTAAAATCTTATCAATTTTTTAAGTTGTGGAAAGAAAACTTTTATTTTTTACCCATTGTGAAATGCTGAGAATTTTGAAGAAATGATAAACTTTAAACTCTAGCATTACTAATTATGTTTAAACATTGAATAAAGCAATTCAATATTCTTTTGATTCAAGCCACATAGTCTTGAATTTTCCTATTTTTGTTTTTAGTGTACACAAACATGTGGAGGAGGAATAAAATCAAGATTTGTAATATGTCAATTTCCTAATGGTCAAATGTCACAAGAGCACAACTGTGAAGTCCTAAACAAGCCACCTAGTGTAGTACAGTGCCATGTGCATGCTTGCCCTGATGATGTATCATGGCATCGGGGACCATGGAAATCGGTATGATAGTATTCTTGTCTTTTTTATTTTGTTTTGTTTTACTTTGTCCCTTTTATTTTAATTTTCTCTCTTTATAAATTGTGGAACGAACATACTTTATCTTCTCTGATTTTTTAAAAAATGGGATCATTAGCCATCTTGGTTTACGTTATTAAATTTGATAGTTTGGAGGAGGAATCCATTCAATTTCAAGTACTGTAATATATATAATTTTTTATGTATTTATTTTTTATATGTGAATTTTGAACCATAGCACTATTCTAATGGAAATATTTTCTCCATTACATCCTTGGCCTGCCCTCAATTAATCAGATATGTTTTACTATTTACATTTGTACATATTGTTAACATTGTGTTTGTAACAATGGCAAATTAAGGCTGTGTCTTGTTTGAGCATATAATTATAGTATATGTGGCTTTTGTCTGTCGATGTCCAATAACTGATCCAAAAACCAAATAACATTCTTTAAAACTTGTTTTTTGTTACTGTTAAACTTATTCTCTTTGGAAATGTAAAAATATTGTATTAAAGAAAAGATAGAGAAATTTACTTACATAAAGTAAATTGTTTATAGTTTGTTACATACATCATGGAAAAGTATGATTTATATAATAATTTATATGAGTATGTGTTTCTTCCACTGTGTGGAGTTACTGTAGGTTGGGAATATTTTAATTTTCTGGGTTTTTTTTAGAGCCATAGACAAAACTCAAAGTTTTGTTTATGAATGGTTCTCTAGTATTCCTCAAATATCCAGCGTTTGAGGAACAATAATATATAACTATATTGAAATTAGCATTTTAATCACCATTGACCTTCTGAATCATAAACAACCAAGTTCATTTCTGTTAGGTGAAAAACTGATTTGAGTTTAAAATCTATTATTAAATTTGTAAAGTTAAACAGTTTTTTATTTGAAAAATAATTACAACTTCAGTTTTATAATCAACCATTGAAACCTGTACTTGTTTTGTTTTGCCCAAGTCAAACCATTACAATGAGATATAAACTCAAGTTTTAAGTTATGCTATTTGAAGAGTAAATCAAGTTCTGGCTCAGGCTGGAATTCATCTTTATAGTCAAAGTGTGACATGATATAAAGCAACAGAACATTTTAACTTTATAGGAGGATCTTAAAGTCAAATTGTTGCTTCAGAGGACCATCACTTTGTGGAAACTAACAAAAACATATTTTGCCATGGAAAGCATTCACATATTTATTTTATAAATGTTTACCAACCATCTACTATATCCTAGACACTGTGTTACAGAGATAATTAAATCATATTTCTTATCCCTATGGAGTTTACAGTCCACTTGGGGAGATTTGAAATATTGTAAGAACTCACCATAAAAAGATACCATTTTTTGTTAGCCATCTTAGATTGGAAATTCACTTTCTCCTTACTATATCTCTGTTGCAGTTTTTCTTAAATTCTATTTTATTGGTTTCAGTTTACAAGCCTAGTACTTAATAAGGGTATGGATTACCTTCTTGGAATTTTGCCCCAATTAAGAAAACAGAATCCTAATCATTAATTAGAGATTGAATTGTAATGGCATTTGTTTCTGAGCATAAATGTTTTATTTTGCCTACCCATCCATGACTTTAATTCACAAAGCATTAAACATTTACTGATGTCTTTGGCTTTGTACTGGGTATTGAAGCAATTAAAATTAAGTGTTTTTGAGTCAGATATTCTATTTGAGGGGTCAGCAAACTGTGGTCCATGGACCAAATCTGGACCATTTCCTATTTTTGTGAATAACCTTTATTAGAACACAGTCATACTCATTTGTTTATGTATTATCTATGGCTGGTTTTGTACTACAACAGCAGAGTTGATTAGTTGCAATAGAGACTGTATACCCCACAAAGCCTGAAATATTTACTATTTGGCCCTTTCTGAGTTAAGTTTGCTGACTCCAGTTCTGTCTAACAGGCATTATAATGCTTTTTAAGTTTAACATAAAAAAGTACTTAAAGTTATAGAATATTAAAATTACAAATAATTCCTTTTGGGTCAATTTTAGATGTTTTTGATCATTTGTTTGATATTTTACAACATATTAAGGTTTATCGACCTTCTCTACATATCCACTATGGTATTCATACCAGGTATATATATTGTGTTGGAATGTATCTAATACAATATTCCAATATATTTGTGTTGTGCTATTTTTTGTATATAAATGATGTCACAAGTGAAAAATCTGAATGGTCATTGAAGTCCTGTACATAGATGACTTTTTCAACCTCACAAAAACAAATAACCAAGAAAACAATAATAACCACAAATTACAAAATAAACTGAAGTACAGAATTCCTCATTGTTGACTACATGTCTATTCCACAAGGAGTTTCTTGAGTAATTCAGTCTTTGCACTAGTGAAGAACTATAATTTTTTATTTTTTGATAAACTGAAAATGAAGTTTTAAAAAAAATAAATGTTTATATCAGAATTTTTACAAACTTATTTATTTACTTTTTTATATGTATAAAGTACATATATATCATTAGAGTGCCTGGATTTCTTTTTTTATGTGAAGAATATTTATCATTAAATTAGCCTTTTATATTAAAAGGGTCTAGGAGATCTGAAGTTTTGTTGTCAAAAACAAGATATAACCTTTTACCTCTTTCAGTGTTGGTACATGCTAGCCAAACTTCAGAATACCTCTTATCAACATACAAGGTTAATATTCTGTCATGGATAACTTTAATTTCAACAGATCCTGTTCACTAAGTTAGAAAATTAAGAGAGTATGTATGTGGGTGCATGTGTATGAGTTAATGACATGAAATCTCAGAAACATTTTTCATTTTAAAGTAAAATAAAAATATGAAGTGCAAAATCATTAAAAATATTATAGAAAGAAAGTTGTAAGAATACATTTAAATTTTCTTCATGTTGTAGAAAATCTTGTGCTGTAATAACAAAAGGAATAAATAAATCTTAACCTATGTCTGTTAATTTAATGACTGCATTTTTGTGACCGGTCAATGTGAAATGATTGTATTTTAACCCTTGTTTATTAATGACATGTGTTGTGGCTTTGTGCTTTGCATAATTCATATGTATGCTGTACCTTTACTCCTTAGATCAGTATCTAAAATGTTTTAAGTCACTGAACAGATCTGGTATTGTAATGAATGCCTCCTTTCTTTGGTGGTATTTTTCTTAAATAACAAACTGTTAATTTCTCTTATTAAACATTTAATTGTTGAATAGTGTATGTTTTCATAATTTTACTTATTAAATATATAAAGTACTGCTATTTTTTAGATAATATTCCTGTTGGAAATTAACATTGGGATATAAAAGTATAAGATGTATTGTTTAGCTATCAATTTTTAAATATTAGAGGTTTTCATATTTTTCTTTTCATATATTATAAATAATAAATAAAAATCATGGTAACACATTCATTTAGAAAGTTAAAATAGATGTGCTTATGACCAAGGGAATCTTTAAAAGGTAAGTAAAAGTTTTACTTTTCTCTTCTCTTTCATATATAGTCAGGGATATTACATGTAACATAATTGAACTAGCAAATACTCTTTAAGTAAAGTAAATTTATATTAATTGATTTATATTTTCTCACTAAGTCTCATTTAAGAAGTGATTTATTTTCCTGTAATGTTTTTATTCCCTACAAAGAATGAAATCATGTTTGGTAAATAAATAATGTGCTTTCCAGTGTGTCCTGGGGTTGGTGACTATCCAACAGACGTAAAGAGAATATATTTTTTTCCTTTTTCCCGTGAAGATTTTGTCTCACAACAAATGAGAAAGTTGCTTTTTAAAAATTAAAGCTTGCTACTTGAACCCTCTTAATTCTGG
This sequence comes from Daubentonia madagascariensis, assembly GCA_023783475.1. Lineage (NCBI taxonomy): Eukaryota > Metazoa > Chordata > Mammalia > Primates > Daubentoniidae > Daubentonia > Daubentonia madagascariensis. Next base: position 23,711,396 of record JAKFHU010001244.1, on the reverse strand, counting down.
TGCTTTCACCAGTGTTTCTTTTTTAACACATTGACTGCCATACTAGAAAAAAATATTTTTTCCTTGGGGCCACAGTGTTGTTACAAAATTAGAATAAAAACTTTGAAAACAAAATGATCCTTTCTAATTTCATGAAAAATTTGTTATTTTTTATTGTTTTCTGTGCATTAGTTATATGCAACTTGAAAAATAGTTTTTGCGGCTCCCAAAGTGAAGAAACGTGTTAGTTATGTGTGCTTCACAAGGCCCCAGGCTCAAAACTAGCGTGAGTTAACTACAACTCATGTGGCAGTTAATGTTAAAAATGCCCTTCTATAGCATTGTGCAGAAAAAAATATATTCTGTACTAAATATCTAATATGATACAATGGAATGCAACAAATTAGAAGCACTTTCAGAAATGAGCATGTGGTTAGCAGCATACACCCAGTAAATCTGAAGTTTGCCCATTTGTCAAAAGAACACTGAGGGTCTGAGCCAGAGGGGTTGGGCTGCTCCTTTCACAGTAGCTTCCACTCAAGTGAGATGCACCCAGGAGGAAACTTGTTACTGCCTCCATTGCTCTTTAAGGCCAGCAGCAGCCAGGGGAACAAGGTAATGTGTGGGGAAATGGTTTCAAGAAACTGTCAGTTCTTTATTTTGACTTTGTAAAGTGGAGTGTTCAGTGAAAACATTTGTTATATTTAGGTATAGTTATTAAAATTAGTAATTAGTATTATAATTATAGTTATAATTAGTAATTAGTTATTTGTTAAATTTGGAAAAGACACACATAAGCATAGTAAATAGGTTGAAATCTACTTTTAAATAAATTTTAAAATAAGTTTATCATAGAAATATTTATTAAGCATTGAAATAGAGTGCTTCCATTTATTATGTTTATAACTATATCTTTCTAAAGTACATTTATTGATTCTCCCCCAGATCATGAGTATCTACTACATATTAGGCATTGTGCTAGTCACTAGAAATAAACCAGGCATAATCCCTGTGTACAAGGAATTTGCAGTTCAGTAATGAATGTAGTAAATAAACCAATGATCAGAATGCAGGGTGGGTTTCCTGTCCCATTGCAGTAAAAACCATGTGATTTATAATATTGAAGACCCATAATATTGGGGCTTAATAGGTTGGAATAATCCAAGAATTAGTCATGAGGATTGTACTCTAATTCCTTCTAGAAAGTCTAAACTAATAGGATATTCTATCATAACCTGGCAAGAGATGAGCGGGGCCCTAAGTTCCTACCCTAGAAGAATAGTTTACTTTTTGCATAATTGCAGCATCTACCTTCTCTGCACATGTGGATTTCATACCTCACCAAAAGGGAGATGTGGATGGATTTATAATTTGCCCTAGATATCATGCTCTGAAAATAATTTTGAAGACACAATTTGGCCCTGCAGATTTGAAATGTAGGGTCTAAGAACAATTTAAGTAGATACTCTAATTAATGATGAGATCGTAAAAGAAGAGACTCTGTGCGTGTACGTGTGTTACAATGTTGAGTAAGTTAGAACTTAGAGTATAAAATAACTTCAAAATATCTTAATATGAAATGATGATAGGCCATATTTTTTTCCATATATTTCCATGTTAAAGAAAGTGAAAATGCTCATGTTTCTATGGTAATTCTATTTTCCCAGGCATAATGTTTCAGAATGTAATGATCTCTAGAAATAGATTTAGATGTTTTTAGAAGAAGTTGTTCTCACTGTTCTACAATATCTATGTGCTGTATAGTGAGACTTTATATTAATATATCATATAAGCATTGTTACTTATTAGTACATTCAAATATCCTAAGCTTTTGATAGGGTTTATGTGTCAACATTCATTAGTTTGAGAAAATCATATTTTGGTTTCTACATAATCATGACATTCAGACATTAATATTTTTATATCACTCAATATTTTCAAGATAATTGATTTCTAATTTTTTGATTATATATATCTTTCTCATAAAAATTTTTGAGCATGTGACCTGATATATTTTATTATATATTTATATATTGCATAAGCTAAAATATAATTATGTGATTTATAGAACATATACAAATATGAATTTAAAAGGATAAGTTGAATATTATTAAATACAACTTTTGTGAATGGTAACAAACTTTTCTCTCACTGAAGTATTGTAACAGTCTCATTTGTAAAAAGTGGTAGAATATGTTTCATTAGTTTTGAAAGTCTTGATTCAACCACATCTTACAGCAACTCAAAAATATAGCTTATTTCCATATGTGGTTTCAATAGCTTTCATAGCTGAAAAAATTACCTTCCAAAAATACCTCCAAATAGCAAAGTTTATTACTGGATGCTCTTGTTCTATACTAGTAATTGATTTTAAATCCAATATATCAATTATTCAAAAAAACCTGAAATTTACCTCACAAATTTCCAGTTTCCATTATGTCATTCAGTTCTTCAAAAGTATCAAAAGGAGCTATATTTTTATATTTTAACAAATAGCTTTAAAAGTCAATGCAACTGAAATATTTGGAAGCCATGTAAACAGATTTAGAAAATTTGGCTTCAAATTTTTATTTTATTTATTTTTTTATTTCAGGATATTACAAGGGTACAAATATTTTGGGTACATGGATTGCTTTTGTACTGCTTGAGACAAAGTTATAAGTGTGCCCATAATCCAGATAGTGTACATTGCACCCATTAGGTTTAATTTCACCCATCCCCTTCTCTCCCATTCCACCTGCTTGATTTCCATTGAGTTTTACTTCCATATGTGCACATGAGTGCTGTTCATTTAGTTCCAATTTTAATAGTACATGTGGTGTTTGTTTTTCCATTCTTGCAATACTTCGCTAAGGAATGGTCTCCAGTTCCATCCAGATTGGTACAAAAGGTATCGATTCATTTTTTTGTGGCTGAGTAGAACTCCATGGTATACATATACCACATTTTATTAATCCATTCATTAATTGATGGGCACTTGGGTTGATCCCACATCTTTGCAATTATGAATTGTGCTGCAATAAATATTGGAGTGCAAGTGTCTTTTTGGTAAAATGACATTTTTTCCTTTGGATAAATACCCAGTAATGGGATTGCTGGAGCAATGGTAGGTCTACTTTTAGTTCTTTGAGGAATCTCCATACTGTTATCCAGAGAGTTTGTACTAGTTTGCAGTCCCACCAACAATGTCCTTTCTCTCCGCATCCACACCAGCATCTGTTGTTCTGGGACCTCTTGATAAGAGTCATTCTCAGTGGGATTAGGTGATATCTCACTGTGGTTTTAATTTGCATTTCCCTGATGATTAGTGACATTGAGCATTTTTTCGTATGTTTATTGGCCATTCATCTACCTTCTTTTGAAAAGCTTCTGTTCATATATTTTGCCCACTTTTTAATGGGATTGTTTGATTTTTTTCTTTCTTATTTGCTTGAGTTCTTTGTAAATTCTGGTTATTAGTCCTCTATCAAATGTATAGCTTGCGGATATTTTCGCCCATTCTTTAGGTCATCTATTCACTCTGTTGATTGTTTCTTTGGCTGTGCTGAAGCTTTTTAATTTAATCAAGTCCCATTTGTTTATTTTTGTTGTTGCTGTGGTTGCTCTTGGGGTCTTCTTCATAAATTCTTGGCCTAGGCCATTATCTAGAAGAGTTGTTCCAACATTTTCTTTTAGAATTCATATGGTTTCATGTCTTAGGTTTAAGTCAGTTATCCATCTTGAATTAATTTTTGTGAATGGTGAGAGATATGGATCCTGTTTCCATCTTCTACATGTGGCTATCCAATTTTCCCAGCACTGGATGTGAGGGCGATCTGGCTGTGACATCTGTCACCCCATTGATTGCAGTGTTGATTTGGCTGATCTGGCTGGCTGGGTGGGTGTCCCCTTCCTCTCTCATCACTCCATGTGCATCCCTCCCGAAGGGATGACCTGCGCTTGGTCAAAGAGGACAACCTTCCCTGATAGAGGAGGACCATTCTTTGGTCAAGGGTATTAAGTAATTGAGCTCCCTTGCTAGAACATCCAAACAAGCTCTCAATTTTCCCAGCACCATTTATTGAATAGAGATTCCCCCCACCGTGTATATTTTTGTCTGCTTTGTCACAGATCAGATGGCAATATGTGGATGGTTTTATATCTGGGTTCTCTGTTCTGTTCCATTGGTCTGTGTCTCTATTTTTGTGCCAGTACCATGCTGTTTTGGTTACTATAGCCTTGCAGTATAGCTTAAAGTCTGGTAATGTGATGCCTCCAGATTTGATCCTTTTGCTTAAGGTTACTTTGGCTATTCAGGCTCTTTTCTGGTTCCAAACTAAGTGTAGAATTATTTTTTCTAGATCTGTGAAAAATGATGTTGGTATTTTGATGTGGATTGCATTGAAATTGTAAATCACTTTGGGTAATATGGACATCTTAACAATGTTGATTCTGCTGATTCCTGATCATGATATGTTTTTCCATTTGTTTACATCATCTGCAATTTCCTTCCTCAGTGCATTGTAGTTCTCTTTATAGAGATCTTTCACCTCCTTGGTTAAATATATTCCTAGGTATTTTATTTTCTTTGTGGCTATTGTGAATGGTATTGAATCTTGACTCTCAGCTTGACTGTTACTGGTGTATAGGAATGCTACTGATTTGTGTACATTGATTTTGTAACCTGAGACTTTGCTGAATTTATCAGTTCCAGAAGTTCTGGTGGAATATTTGGGTTTTTCTAAATATAAGATCAAATCATCAGCAAAGAGCGATAGTTTGACCTCCTCTTTCCCCATTTGGATACACTTAATTTCCTTTTCTTGCCTCATTGGTCTGGCTAGGACTTCCAGTACTATGTTGAATAGAAGTGGTGACAGTGGACGTCCTTGTATTGTTCCAGTTCTAAGTGGAAATGCTTTCAACTTTTCCCCATTCAGTATGATGTTGGCTGTGGGTTTGTCATATATGACTTTTATAATTTTGAGATAAGTTCCATCTATGCCTACTTTGTTAAGAGTTTTTATCATAAAACGGTGCTGACTTTTGTTAAATGTTTTTTCTGCATCTATTGAAATGATCATATGATCTTTGTTTTTGCTTTGGTTTATGTAGTGAATCACATTTATGGATTTGCGTATGTTAAACCATCCTTGCATCCCTGGGATGAAGCCCACTTGGTCATGGTGGATTATTATTTTGATGTAGTGCTGAATTCAATTTGCTAGAATTTTGTTGAGAATTTTTGAGTCTGTATTCTTAAGGGATATTGGTCTGTAGTTTTCTGTTTTTGTTGTGTCCTTTCCTGGCTTTGGTATTAAGGTGATACTGGCTTCATAGAATGAGTTAGGGAGGATTTCTTCCTTCTCAATGTTATGAAATAATTTCTGCAGTATGGGTATCAATTATTCTTTTTTGTATTTTTTTTTGAGACAGAGTCTCACTCTGTTGCCCTGGGTAGAGTGCAGTGTTGTCATCACAGCTCACTGCAACCTCAAACTCCTGGATCAAGCCATCCTTCTGCCTCAGCCTCCTGAGTTGCTGGGACTACAGGTGTGCACTACCATACCCAGCTAATTTTTCAATTTTTAGTAACGATGGGGTCTCACTCTTGCTCAGGCTGGTCTTGAACTCCTGAGCTCAAGCAATCCTCCTACATCAGCCTCCCAGAGAGCTAGGATTACAGGTGTGAGCCACCATGACTGGCTGGGTATCAATTATTCTTTGTAGGTCTGATAAAATTCATCTGTGAAACCATGTGGTCTGGGAGTTTTTTTTGTTGAAAGATTTTTTTATTGGTGCTTCAATTTTACTGCTCGTTATTGGTCAGTTCAGTTGTTCTCTTTCTTCCTTATTGAGCCTGGGAGTTTTTGTGAATTTGTCCATTTCCTCAACATTTTCGAGTTTATGTGTGTGGAGATTTTAATAATATTTACAGATGATATTTTGTATTTCTAAACTGTCAGTTGTAATATCTCTTTTTTAATTACTGATTGAGCTTATTTGGGTCCTTTCTTTTCTATTTCTGGTTAATATAGTGAGAGATCTCTCAATTTTGTTTATGTTTTCAAATAACCAACTTTTTGTTTCATTAATTTTCTGTATTTTTTGTTTGTTTGTTTTCAATTTCATTTAGTTCTGCTCTGACCTTAGTTATTTCTTTTCTTCTGCTGGGTTTGGGTTTTTTTTGTTCTTCCTTTTCTAGTTCCTAGACACAATTCATTAGATTTTTTATTTATGATCTTTCTGTCTTTTTGATGTAAGATTTAAGGATAGGAATTTTCCCTTTAGGACTGCTTTTGCTGAATCCCATATATTTTGATAACCTGTGTCCCCTTTGTCATTTAGTTTGAGGAATCTTTTGATTTCCTTCTTAATTTCCTGCTTGACCTAGTAATCATTGAGCAGTAGGGTGTGTAATTTCCATTTCTGTAGAACTGATTGTTTCTGTTGGAGTTGATTTCTGATTTTATTCCACCATGGTCTGAGAAGATGCATGGTATAATTTCTATTTTTTTGAATTTGTTGAGAAAGGTTTGTGGCCTAAGATGTGATCAATGTTAGAGAATGTTCTATATGCTAATGAGAAAGATGTATATTCAGTCGTTTTGGGGTAGAATGTTCTGTAAATGTCTGTTAGGCCCATTTGCAGTAGAGTACCATTTAAGTCCAGTGTTTCTTTGTTTATTTTCTGCTTGTATGATCTGTCCAGTTCTGTCAGTGGAATGCTGAAGTCCCCGGCTATTATAATGCTGTTGTTTATCACTGTGTTTAGATCTAGTAGGGTTTGCTTTATGAATCTGGTGCTCTTGTGTTGGGTGCATAAATATTTAGGATTGTTATGTCTTCTTTTTGAGTTGCTCCCTTTACCATTATATAATGACCATCTTTGTCTTTTTTTACTATTGTTGATTTGAAGACTATGTTATCTGGTATGAGAATGGCTACACCTGCTTTCTTTTGATTTCCATTTGCATGGAATATTTTTTTCCATTCCTTCACATTGACTCTGAATGATTCCTTATGGGTTAGGTGTGTTTCCTGGAGACATCAGATACTTGGCTTATATTTTTTTATCCATTCAGCCAGGCTATGTCTCTTGAATGGGCAATTCAAGCCATTCATGTTTATTGAAAGAATTGATAAATGGGATGCATTTCTGTTTATCCTGTTGAGTAGGACCTTATTGCTTTGTTTTACCCTTGAGCTATTCTTATATATGAGCTCTGAGCTTTAGCTTTTGGGTGCTTTTACACTGGTGGGTGTCTATTGTGCTGATCAATGTATAATGCAGATCTGAATAGTTCCTGTAGGGCCAGTGTGGTCTTGACAAATTCCCTCAATATTTGCTCATCTGAAAAAGTCTTTATTTCTCCCTCATATAAGAAACTTAGTTTTGCAGGATACAAAATTCTAAGCTGGCCATTATTCTGTTTAAAAAGACTGAGGATGGGTCCCCAATCCCTTCTGGCTTGTAAGGTCTCAGTTGAGAAATCTGCAGTTTGCCTGATTGGTTTTCACCTTATGACTTGCAGGAGTTCCACCTTCATGTTAACTTTGGCCAGTCTGATGACTTTGTGTCTTGGTGATTGTCTCTTTGCAATGAATCTCCCAAGTGTTGGTTGAGCTTCTTGTACCTGGGTATCTAAATTTCTAGCAAGACCAGGGAAGTTTCCCTCAATTATTCCCTCAAATAGGTTTTCCAACCCTTGTGTGTTTTCTTCTTCTCCCTCGGGGATGCCTATGATTCTTATGTTTGGCATCTTTACATAATCCCACATTTATTGTGAGCTTTGTTCATTCCTCTTATTTCTCTGTTCTTTATCTTTGACTGACTTGTTTAATTTGTAGTTGTTGTCTTCAAGTTCTGAGATTCTTTCTTCTGTCTGGTCTAGTATATTCTTAATAATTTCCACTGTTTTGAGAAATTTGGATTTCCTTGAATGAATTTTTTATTTCCAGAAGTTCTATTTCATTTTTTTTTGATGATGTGATTGATTTCTTTAGTGAATTTTTCATTCATATCCTATATTGTTTTTGCGGTTTCTTTGTATTGGTTTTCCACTTTCTCTTGTATTTCATTGAGCTTCCTTATAATCCCAATATTGAATTATTTATCTGTCATTTTGATATTTTCATCTTGGTTGGTATCCATTGATAGGGAGTTGCTGTTTCCTTTTGGGGGTGACCTTTTGCTCTGATTTTTCACACTTCCAGAGTTCTTTCACTGATTCCTACTCATCTGGCCTCTTGATCGAGTCCTGGGGGCACTGGGCCTGGCTTGCAGGCCTGTTCCTGGGTCCCCAAAGATCAATCCCTGTCCATGCCAGGGAGAAGAGTGCTGTTCCCAAGTTGCCTATGGGGTGTTCAAGCAGGTTTTGGGTTGCTTCTGTCCTACTGTCTTCACCTCTTTCTGGTAGTGTGAATTGTGTTGGGTCCCCCAGCTTAATCTCCAATATGGGGGGGTGGTACTTGTGAGAATTATTCATGCCCTGTTTGCTTGAGTTGGATGATGCTATGATGAGCTATAGAATTGTTCTCCCTGTCATTGGTTGATGTTTGTGTGAAAAAGCCAGCTACCAAGATGTTCTTTTGTGCCTGTGGTAGAGTCTGGTCTCCCTGGTGAAGTACTTGATTGTCCCAAGCTTTAGGAGAGATCCTGTAGCTCCCAGGGGGTTGCTTGATCACCACCACTGAGGTGGGGGGAGGAGCAAGGCAGTTTGTGTCTAGGTTGTGGGAGGCTGAGAGGCTTTGCAAAGCCTCGGTGGGGCTCAGAAGTTGCTTTTCTGGCCACTAGGGGTAGCTGCTGGTATGAGGGTCAGGACGAGCTCTCCAAACCAGGAGGGCTGATCACAGGGGAGGGACCTAAATGCTTGAGTGCTAAGGCCCTGGGCTGGGATCTTTCCATCCTTATCCTGTAGTGGAGGTTTTTCTGTGGGGAGGAGTGGGTGTTCCACCAAATTGCCACTACATGGACCCCCACAGCACACTCCCACCAGTTCAGTCCACATGTGCTCCCTCACCACCCAAGGCCAGCTCTCAAACCTCCTTCTCCCCCCGGTCTGTGTGTCTGACCCAGTAGTGTGTGTCTCTGTGAAATGCCAGCAGGTAGGGAGTTCCAAAATTGTTCACCCCTGATCCACTACAAGTCCTCAGAGGTAGAGGAGTGGTCCCACTATCTGTGGGGACCTCAGCCTATAGCACGCACCTGCCAGAAAGAAATGGCCCCTTGCGAACTTCTTGGCTCAAACTGCACTCCCTATTGTAATGAGTGGAGGAGGGGCCACAGCACCAGTTCAGCCAGCTCGCCTGAGTGTGAGGCATTTGGTTGCTATGGAACCAGAGGCTAGGCTATTCCTCTGTGAATGCCATGCCCTTATCCAATATGGTAGTTCTCCGGGGGGGGATTGTGTGCTCCTTTCCTCAGCACCCCACTACACTCTCCCATCAGATATGTCCACATGGGCTTCCTTGCCACCCGAGTCCAGCTCCCAGACTTCTCCCCTGCATCCCCCTGCACCCCTCTGGAGTGTGGGGTGCACTGGGACCAGCTTGCTTATCTGAGCTGCCAGTGTGCAACCCCACAAAACACCAGCAGGCAGGAAGTTCTGAAATTGTACACCTCTGTTCTGCCATAGTCCCTCAAGGGGAAGAGATGTGGGTCTCACTCTCTGTGGAGACCTCAGCCTGGGACACCCTCCTGCCAGAGAGAAGCAGCTGTTCCCGAACCCCTTGGCTCAGACTATGCTCATGGTTGTAATGGGTATAACAGGAAGGGCTGCAGGTCTCAGTCAGCCTGAGCTCAATCTGCTTTGTCAGTTACAGTGGATAGGGGAGGTGCGGGGGAGGAAGTGTCTGGATGGGATAAAGCCAGCACTCTGGCCTCTTGTGGCACTCTCCCAGGGGGTGCCCCTTATGGAGTGCCCAAACTCCTGGGGCTTGCTAGTTACCCTACTATTCCATATTTGCTGCCATACCTGGGCTTGTAGAAGGTGGAAAAGCCTTCAGTAAACTTGGTGTCCCACTGATCGCTGAAAGCACGTATGAGGGGGAGGGGAATTCCCCCTTACTCTTTTACTGGGCTCTGAGCCTTTCTGGGTTTGATCCTCGCCAATATCTTCTCTTTATCTTCTTCCTTCTCAGCTTTGCAATTTTCACTGTGGGGTCACCAGCCATCTCTCATGTCTCTTTCTGTGATCCACACCTGAGCTGAGAGTCTTCTTCCCCTTCCTCTATCCAATATCCTGCCTTCCCACCAGGACAGTCCAACAAGCAATGTCTCTAGTCAGCCATCTTGCCAGAGTCCCTCCAGATTTTAAAAAATACACATTTGGCGCATTGTTTCTGAAAATTTTGCTTCAAAAAGTTTTAAAAATATGCACTTGGCAAAATCTCATAACACAAGAAACATTTCTAAACATTTTCAAACTGTGTTTTCCTTAGTAGAAGTAGTTTACAAAAGTAGTTGCCTTCTCATCCACTGTTAAATGTCTCCTTTACCTTAAAGGATAGATATTAGGTATCACATTTTTATCATAGAAAAGAATCAGCAACTTTGGAACAAATCTCTTTTTTGTAATAGAAAAATTAATAATTCATCTTTAAGAGCTCATTCATCTTTATGAGTTTGAGCATAACCAGCAAAACTCTGAGTACTTAAAACTAAAACAAAACCCAACCATCACCACCACCACTAGTAGTTTCTCATGGCACTTCTCATCTCACTACATAGGGTGATGAGTTTACACATATAATCCATATATGTTCCCATGTGGGCATGTGTCAACTGCAGTGGGTACACTGAAAATGGAATACAGAGTGATGGTCTCCTCCTCCTGTTGGGAAACCTAATGTATCATATATGTTGTATGTCAGACTGACATGTAGCCTTATATGGTAAATCTTGCTAACTTTACTATAATGTTAGGTAAAACAAATACGAATAGATTTCAATCACCATTGAATCACCTTGCCACCTCTGAGCTATGTATTCTTTTGAAAGTCTGTGACTTAGGTATTCAGATACCTATGGGGAATACATGTTCATTAACATCTCTCAAACCTCAAATTACAGAGTCAAGATTGGAATTATGTAATTTGTTTTCGTTAACACCATTGACTGCTTCCTGGTTGTGCTCCCCCACCACCAAGATTGTACTTAAACAAAAACACTAATTTACCTATTTCCTAAGTCTAGTAGTGGAGATCTAGGAATCACATTATGTTGTACTATGGCCTTTGAAGTATTAAAACTCGTATAGATCATATGACATACACAAACTAAGAATTAAATGGAATATTGCAAAGTTTTTGGTGGGTCACATAGAAAATTCTTCTGTACCAGTTGTTAACTGAGTTTGAAAGGGATCCTCTAAGACAGCTCTGAACTATTTTTGATCTTCCTGGGGTTTTGATATTTTGCAATTGTGACCCAGGGAAACTCAGAGGCTTTGGGAATGGCAGCCACTGAGCTGCCAAAAATCTATCCATCAATCCACTCAAGATTATTGAGATATCCCATGTATATCAGGCAGTGGGTTAAGAATTGTGGAAAACTAAAGATGAATAGGAATGACATACTGTCCTCAAAGGACTCACGGTCCAGGAGAAATTAAATATACATGCAGATAACTGTAACAAGAAAGAAAGGGGTATGAAAAGTCAGAAAATATGCATTCAGTTGGAGAAATGTGAAAGGATTAATGGAGGAGAAGACATAGGCCTAAGACTTGATAGGTAGATAACATCTGAGTGGGAAAGGTGGTACCAGGTGGGAAACCAACTGCAGCAAAACCATAAAGACCAGAAAAAAGTAGTACAATTTGACTTGTTTGTGATGACAGACCAATTTGTGAGACTGGTTTGTGAGAGACAAAGGGTAGGCATAAATTTAGAAATATGAGTTAGGGCCATATCAAAGAAGACCAATGAGGAACATTCTTAAGAAATATAAAATTTGTTTTTAAATTCTAGGGATATAGAAAAACTATTGATTTTTTTTGGAGTTGGGATCAGAACTACATTTTGAGAAGACTAATGGACAATTCTCATCATAAAATATTTGCAAACTGAAAATGTGACAGATTGGAGATAAGAAGCCCAGAGGGGAATTTTTGAGAAGCTAAGGATGATGATTTAGGGGCCATTTGTTCAGTTATACATCAGATATTTCTGGATTACTCACCCACAACACTCATATATCTGCAGATAGAGTGGAAGAAGCCAAAGGAGGAGTGATTTATGGGCCTATTATTAATCCAAAGGTGAGATGTCACCTGAAGAATGGAACATCTTGTCAACAGCTCTATCGTCAAGAGAATGAAGTTGAGAAAAGCCATTATGGGTAATTTTGAGATCCGTGAAGTTTGGACTCAAAGAGAATAAAAAGTTTGGGCAGAAGTGGAGAAGTCAGTTGGAGAGCACTGAGATTACAAACTGCAGTGTTGGGGGCCCACCTGATGGTGCAGAACAAGATTTTGTGTTAGATATTCTCACATAAGAATATAATCTTGACTTTACCTAGAGAAATGTAAACTTTCATTTACCAAAAAAGCCTGAAGAGATATCATTATTCTTAAGCCTGCTGAAATATTAAATATCCAGTCTATCCTAGATCTTGTAGGTAAGAATGAGAACTATAGTATTAGAATACCTGAGTTTGAGCCAAGCGTCAACACTCCTGTTTTACTGAGTTACCTTTGGCAAGTTACTTAGCATTTCTAAGATTTCTTAGAATGAAAATAGTAGCTACCTGAAGAGGGTACTTTTTAGGATAAAATGGGACAACAGGAAAAGTGGTTGGCATAGGGCCTGTTACATAAAGGCTGAATATATTTTGCTTATCATTATCACTTATCCAGTAAGTGCATAATCCCTTTCCTCAAGGAGCTAAAAATCCAAATACAGTAGAAAAGGCTAATAATATATTGAACAATCTGAAATAAGATCTACTTAAATAAGTTATCCTATAGTGTAAGAGAGAAATCAAATGGACTGGAGTTCAGTTTTTTCCTTCAGTAAACTTTTATGGGAATAAGACAGCCAGCAAAACTTCAGATCATAATGGTACAGTTCAATGAATTTTCCAAAATGAACACACCTCTGTAGATGGCACCCAAACCAAGAACATCAGCACCACAGAAATTCTCCCTCATGCCTCCTTGCAGTTACTATCCCCCCAAAAGGCAACCCCTTTTCTGACATCAAATATCATAGATTAGTTTGCCTGCTTTTGAACATATATATGAATAGAACTTGGATAATTTGTTTGTGAAAGTCACAATACTATGTTTGAGATTCTTTTGTGTTGCATGTAATTGTAGTTTCTCATTGCAATTAATGTATTACTTGTATGAATGGAGGAATATGATTGATATTGGTATTTATCCTTCAGTGGACAGATATTTAGGATTATTTTTTAGTTCAGGACTTACAAATATTCATGTGTGATGAACGTTTCTCACACATGTCTTTTGGTGAACTTATGTATACAAATCCACTGGATATGTAGCCAGGAGTTGAACTGCAGGATCTTAGTGTATGCATATATTCAGTTTTAGTAAATACTATCAGACAATTTTCTACAGTGGTTGTATGAGAATTCCAGTTGCCCCACATCCTTGCCAACACTTGATATTATCAGACTTTTAAATTTTAGTAATTCTAGTGAGTGTGTAGTGGTATTTCTTTGTGATTTCAATTTGCATATCTCTGATAGCTAAGTTGAGTGCCTTTACATATGTTTATTCCCACGTGATATCCTGTTTTGTAAAGTACCTATTGAAGTCCTTTGCTCTTCTTTCTGTTGGATTTTCTGCTTTATTTTTTGATCTGGATATAAGTGCATTGTTAGGTATATGTATTGAAGGACATCACCTCTTCATTTCAGTCTTTTGCTGTCATTCAGTCTCAGCCATAAGCTAATAAGAAGTAGCAACAGTAAAGGAGTTTCTAGTTCTTCTCGTCAAGCAGATAGATGGGTGATTCTGAGAGGATTAAAGTGGAAAAATATGGAGAGAACAGCAACCTATTCTATTCAGAGACTAGGTAGCTTGTGTGTATAGCAAAGATTTATTTTAAAATGATTTAAAAGAGGAAATTTTGAGAAAAGGAAATTTGCTACTTTACTCTGCTGGTTTAATTAAGAGAAGAAAGATTAGCCAATCCCTCCTCCAGTTCTTTTCTAACAAGATGATAAATCCCTAATTTATAATCCTTATGAATTTCTATTAAGTTTATTTATTCAGTAGATATTTATGTAGCAATTACTGTATGTTAGACATCACTAGATGTGGAGGATAAAAATGTGAATTGATCAGGACACATGAGAGTTTGTATCACAGCAGATAAAAAAATTAAACAAAAAGAATACACATACAATTATTTCTGCACACACGATCCTGTGAGTGCAGAGGAAAGAGTTTAGGAATGTGGTGGGGTATGGGATAGGAAAGATTCCTCAAGGATTTAAAAGAAAAGAAATGAATTTTCTTCTGCCTGAGTTAAGTTTCATCATTGTTAGCTTTTTCAGATGGTTCAAATATCAATTTGATATTTGGTAAAGAAATCTACTTCTGGAAGTTAGAACCCATTCAAAATCAGTAGAAACTAGTAATGAAATTAAATTTTCAGAAAAAAGGTTTTATAAAATCAGTTTGAGATGTTAATCATAAAATATCAACTATTGAAATATATTTAAATAGATGACTGTCAAATTATGTTTAAGACAAATATTTCTTTTAATGGGATATTTATCAATAGTAAGAAATACTCTAAACAAAACTAGCTATAAAATATAAATAACAACACATTTAAAATAGTGTAGCAAGCAGTCAGATTTCCACTTTGGTGCAATCATTAAAATTGTCAGAAAAAGGCTTGTCCATAGTAGAACTATTTCTATTTCTAATCTATAATTGTTTTCAGGATATAAATATATATTTAGGAAAGTTCACATCTTCCATTACAGTAAATTTGCCCATCATAAACACAAATATAAAAATATTCAATAGGTAGAAATAGAAGGCATTTTATGTCATTAATGATCATTCTTCTTGGGATGCCACTAAATAGAGTGTGATAGTTAAAATGTGTAAATCGTATTGTGTAAATGATAATGTGTAAACTGTGTGACTATGTTCTTTTTAGGGCACTGTAAGAAAAAAAGAAAATTTATACTGTTACACTAATAAAAAATCACTCCATATTCCACCAACCAGAGAAAATTTTCATTGTTCCATCTGAGGGAAACCTCTTTTATTGTTTATTCATGGGCCTTAGGAGAATTTTCACATCTAGAAATAGGGAGAATAATCAAGCAAGACATCTCCCTCACACCTGGACATTTCTTTGGTGTCAGGGAGCTGGCTCATGGATAGTTGCTCAAATAGAATCCTGTCTCCTTGTCAGCATTTCTCTGCTAAAATTGGCAAGGTCTCAATCTCAGATGAAACCAGGAAGAGGCCCTTCTTATCTTTTCCGATGCACAGAGTACCCCGTAGAGTCAGAATAAAACAACAGAAATCTTGAAGAAAGAGATCTATTATGTGCAGCTTTCCTTTCTGTGTTATTTTTGTGGTACTAAAGATCATTCAACTCTGCTCCATTCAGATGAAGTAGATTGCATATTTAAAAGGTCTTTGTTGTATGTATACATTTCAACTTTGTAAGAACGCACCTTTTAAGTAAAAATGCTAAAGCAACTGGATATTCTCTCTACTGAATAATGAGTATAGAATAGTGTATCAGCTCTTAGACTCCTGGAGCAAAAATATTAAACAATTCGAAGCTTCATAACGTAAAAAAAAGTATAAAAATAATTTAAATAGAAATACAGAAAGTATCTGTAAGTCTGACTATCTCTATATCTACAAGTTTGCTCTTATGGTTTGTTTATTCCTACTTAGCATTTATTCATTCATTTGTTCATTCATGAAACATTTGTAGAAGTGGTTTCTACCCTTATTAAGTTAAGAAACCTCATTGATAATTTCTTCATTTCAATATCTTTAATGTGTGGGCATATATTAATAGAAAGCCTAGCTATTTTTGCTGATACATAAACTTACATGTGATAACCATCCTGATATTCAAATGTCTGTTGTGTTAATAAGGTATTCCATTTATTTATATATGGTAAAGTAGACCATTTAAGATTACAGTCTGCATTGAGGGGAACACTTTAGTGATTTTTTTTATTTTATTAAATATTCTCTCCAAAGTTTTCTGTGTCCCTCTCAAACTATAAGAATTTTATAGTTTTTTAAGCCAAAATGTGAAGAAAACTGTGATGAATAAAATTCAGTTTCTTTTAGATTGAGAAAATGTTTCCTTATATTTTTTATATATCTTTTGATGCTTAGGAAAATTCTACAAAAGTTTTTAAAAGAGACACTTGGAAAGATATCTAGCACATGGTAATAATAATAAACAGATTCATTTTTGGAAACTTAGGATTTCATTCAGACACCTGATGTTGTAGCAAAAGAGGCAATACAAAACTGTGACACTTATTTGATAATTTTTAAGACTAAAGGATGGCAAATTCCCTTTCTGCAAAAGGATGCCCTGTAATTCAGGTATGCAGAAATGCATTTTCTCATTTGAGTAAACAATAATAATGCAATGTTTTCATAAGCCCATACATTTCATATATCTAAATAGTTAAATTATTGTGATTCTTTTTTTTATTTCAAAATATTACAGAAGTACAAATGTGTTTGGTTACATGGATCACTTTTGTTATGCTTGAGTCAGGATTATAAGTGTGTCCATCAGCAAGATAGTGTTCATTTTACCCGTTAGGTAGGTTTTCACCCATCCCCTCCTCCCGCCTCCCCCCTACTTGATTTCCATTGAGTTTTACTTCCCTCTGTGCACATGTGCACTCATCAGTTAGTTCCAATTTAACAGCGAGTGCATGTGGTGTTTGTTTTTCCATTCTTTAGATACTTCACTTAGGATAATGGCCTCCAGTTCCACCTAAATTGTTGCAAAAGGCCTTAATTCATCCTTTTCATGGCTGCATAGTATTCCATAGTATATATATACCACATTTTGTTAATCCATTCATGAATTGATGGGCACTTGGCTTGATTCCACATCTTTGTGATTATGAATTGTGCTACAGTAAACACTGGAGTGCAAGTGTCTTTTTGATAAAATGATTTCTTTTTCTTTGGGTGAATACCCAGTAGTGGGATTACTGGTTCAAATGGTAGGTCTACTTTTAGCTCCTTGAGGAATCTCCATACTGTTTTCCATAGAGGTTGTACTAGTTTGCAGTCCCACCAACAGTGTATAAGTGTTCCTTTCTCTCCACATCCATGCCAGCATCTGTTGTTTTTGGACTTTTTAAAAAACTCATTCTAACAGGGGTAAGGTGATATCTCACTGTGGTTTTAATTTGCAGTTCCCTGACAATTAGTGATGTTGAGCATTTTTTCATATGATTATTGGCCTTTTGTCTATCTTCTTTTGAAAGCTTCTGTTCATGTCTTTTGCCCACTTTTTAGTGGGGTTGTTTGTTTGTTCCTGCTGATTTCCTTGAGTTATTTGTAGATTCTGGTTATTAGCCCTTTATCAGATATATAGCTTGCGAATATTTTCGCCCATTCTGTAGGTTGTCTATTCACTCTGTTGATTGTTTCTTTGGCTGTGCTGAAGCTTTTTAATTTAATCAAGTTCCATTTGCTTATTTTTGTTGTTGCTGTGATTGCCATTGGGGTCTTCTTCATAAATTCCTTGCCTAGGCCAACATCTAGAAGAGTTTTCCAACATTTTCTTCTAGAATTCTTATGGTTTTATGCCTTACATTTAAGTTTTTTATCCATCTTGGATTAATTTTTATGAATTATGAGAGAGATGGATCCTGTTTCATTCTTCTGCATGTGGCTATCTAGTTCTCTCAGCACTATTTATTCAATAGGGCTGCTTTTCCCCAGTGTATGTTGTTGTCTACTTTTTCAAAGATCAGTTGGCTGTATGTGGATGGTTTTATATCTGGGTTCTCTGCTCTGTTCCATTGGTCTGTGTCTCTATTTTTGTGCTAATACTATGCTGTTTTGGTTACTATAACCTTGTAGTATAGTTTGAAGTCTGGTAATGTGAACAAATCTCCATATTTGTTCTTTTTGCATAAGATTGCTTTGGCTATTCAGGCTCTTTTCTGGTTCGAAATGAAGTGTAGAATTATTTTTTCTAGATCTGTGAAATATAACATTGATATTTTGATGGGGATTGCATTGAATCTGTAAGTCACTTTGGGTAGAATGGACATTGTAACAACGTTGATTCTACTGATCCATGAGCATGATATGTTTTTCCATTTGTTTGTATCATCTGTGATTTCCTTCCTCAGTGTTTCATAGTTCTCTTTGTAGATATCTTTCACCTCCTTGGTTAAGTATACTCCCAGGTATTTTGTTTTCTTTGTGGCTATTGTGAATGATATTGAGTTTTTGATTTGACTCTCAGCTTGACTGTTATTGGTGTATAGGAATGCTACTGATTTGTGTACAATGATTTTATAACCTGAGACTTTGCTGAATTTGTTTATCAGTTCCAGGAGTCTTTTGGTGGAGTCTTTGGGGTTTTCTACATATAAGATTATTTCATCAGCAAAAAGCAATAGTTTTACCTTCTCTTCTCTG
The DNA here is from genome assembly GCA_023783475.1 of Daubentonia madagascariensis. Lineage (NCBI taxonomy): Eukaryota > Metazoa > Chordata > Mammalia > Primates > Daubentoniidae > Daubentonia > Daubentonia madagascariensis. Next base: position 23,692,788 of record JAKFHU010001244.1, on the reverse strand, counting down.
ATTTGGATACACTTTATTTCTTTCTCTTGCTTGATTGTTCTGGCTAGGACTTCCATCACTATGCTGAATAGAAGTGGTGACAGTGCTTACCTTTGTCTTATTCCAGTTTTTAGTGGAGATGCTTTCAACTTTTCCCCATTCAGTATGATGTTGGCTGTGGGTTTGTCATATATGTCTTTTATAATTTTGAGATATGTTCCTTCTATGCCTAGTTTGTTGAGGGTTTTTATCATGAAAGGGTGCTGAATTTTGTTGCATGATTTTTCTGCATCTATTGAGATTATTATATGGTCTTTGTTTTTGATTCTGAGATTGATCATATCTTAGGCCACAGAACATGTCTAAACAAATTAAAAAAAATGGAAATCATAGCATGTATCTTCTCAGACCACAGTGGAATAAAATTAGAAATCAACTCTAAGAGAAACAGTCAATTCTACACAAAGTCATGGAAATTAAACAACCTGCTGTGGAACAATTATTGGGTCAATAATGAAATTAAGATGGAAATCAAAAGATTCCTCGAACTGAATGACAAAGTGGACATGAGCTATCAAAATCTATGGGATTCAGCAAAAAGAGTCCTAAGGGGAAAATTCGTAGCCTTAAATGCCTACTTCAAAAAGACAGAAAGATGTAAGACACCTCTCAAGGAACTAGAAAAAGAAGAGCAAACCAAACCCAAGGCCAGTAGAAGAAAAGAAATAACCAAGGTCAGAGCAGAACTAAACGAATGGAAAACCAAAAAAAATACAAAGGATCAATGAAACAATAAGTTGATTCTTTGAAAGATAAGAAAAATTGATAGACCTCTTGCTAGATTAACCAGGAATGGAAAAGAAAGGACCCAAATAAGCTCAATGAGAAATGAAAAAGATATATTGCAACTGATACCACCGAAATACAAAATATCATCTGTGAATACTATGAAAATCTCTGTGCACATAAACTCCAAAACATAGGGAAATAGACAACTTCCTGGAAATGCACAAACTACCAAGACTGAATCAGGAAGAAATAGAACTCCTGAACAGACCAATAATGAGGAATGAGATTCAAGCAGTAATAAATAAGCTTCTAACAACAACAAAAAAAGCCCTGGACCAGATAGATTCACAGCTGAATTTTCCCACACCTACAAAGAAGAGCTGGTACTCACACTGCAGAAATTATTCCATAAAATCAAGAAGGAGGGAATTCTCCCCAATTCATAATATGAAGCCAGTATCACCTTGATACCAAAGCCAGGATAGGACACAACAAAAAAAGAAAACTACAGACCCATATCCCTTATGAATATAGATGCAAAATACCTCAATAAATTTCTAGCAAACCAAATTCAACAGCATATCAAAAAAATAATCCACCATGACCAAGTTGGTTTCATCTCAGGGACAGAAGGATGGTTCAATATATGTAAATCAATAAATGTGATTCACCAAGTTATTGTGATTCTTGAAACATTTTTATAATATTGTTTTCTCTCTTTTTTGGATATATCTTTAAACTTGGGAGAAACTTCCAATTTCCTTTTTGTTATACTTATACGTGAAGAATGAATTATTTAAAGAAATTTTTCAATTGATGTGCACATAGCTTCATCTATGTCCTAGTGAAACTTAAGAAAGTTGGAGACCAGTATAGCCCACTTCTTTTGGGGAAAACTATGTGATTGCTATTCCTCATTTTGTAGCTAAATATATATATATGAAACATTTGCTTCCATTTCTCCTTCTGCACCCTAAGTTAAATTCTTCCTCTATAGGGAAAGTATTTGTAAGACAGTTGTTTTTCTTTGTCTGCTGCTTTCTTAGCTAAATATACCCTTTTTTTCCCAATTCTTTAATCATCCCAATCTCCTTTATGACCCTCTCAAAATGTGACATCAAGAATTTCATTCATTAGCAAAATGGCCTACCTGTAAAAAATGTTGTACAGAATATCGCCACTCTTGTTATTAATGATGCACCCAATATAATCAATATAGGAACAAATGTCAGTTTTTCATAGTCACCCAGTTTTCTTATACTGATTTTGTATCGGTATATACCAATATGTATATTATATTATTCTGTTAGTAAATCAGGTTTTATTTATCCCTAGTAGTAGATAATACTTTTAAGCTGTATAAAACTTTTCTTTTTCCTGGATAGCCTGGATTCATGCATTTTTCATTTTAATTCTTATATCCAACTTTTTAATAAATCCTCCAAGCTTTATGACATAAGTAAATTGGGAAGCATGCTTTTCATGTTGTCACAAAGTAATTAATAGTATCCATCACAACAGGGTGGATCCAGAGCTCTAGAAGATATCTCTAGAGATAGCCCTCCAATTTGATGTTGATTTCCTCTAGTAAACATTTGTCATTTATTATGGTTTTGAATATAGTCTTAATACATGTACTTTGTTAAGAAAAAAAAGAAATGATGATAAAAGGCTAAAAGAAAAAGAATTATTTTCTGTTTCAGTCTTTTGTACCCCAGAAGTAGTCTCTTATCCTTTTATCTATGTCTCTTCATATTTCCTCCATATTTCCAAATAATAGACTTATTCTGTTGTTTACTGATACATCAAAAAAATTACCTGTTGACTTCCTTTTATAGAAGTTGAGAACTTAGCTCTTTTAAATAACCATTAATTCTATAATTTATCTTCCAAATAAATTTTGATTAAGTCAGTAATCAGTGCTGCTTATGTCAGTGTGGACCCAAGTTGTATACTGTACTTTGAAATTCTGCTCCTTTCTTACACAACTCCTCATTTGTCCTGGAGTTAATTATGCCTCGTTTTAAAATCTGCTTAGTTTTGTTATATTCCAATCACAGTTTTTTCTCTCCAGTGCCTGAACAGATATGTAAAATCTCTATGAATGGTTTTCTAAATGCTTAGATATTTCCTCTTTCATAGACTCCTCCTAGAGACCCCTCCACCCCAATCTTCCTCCTCTGATCTGCAGGGATGCACCTTGCTGTACAATTTTCTCATCCTGTGAAATATTTTCACTCATCTTCAGTTTTGATAACTTTTCTTACATCACATATATTTCTTTTTGTTTTACTCTGTTGTACTAAAATACTTATTCCTGTACCTTCCTTAAAAACATAAAATGAGAGGTACATTTTTCCATCTGTGTAAATCTGGAAATGTCTTTAGTCAATCCTTATATTGGCTGGCTATAGAATTCTAGCTTGAAAATAATTTCCCTCAAAAATTTTAAACATTACCTCTTTTCCTCTAGCATTCTGAGCTATTAGTGAGAAATCTGATGTGATTCTGATTCCTGATCTCTGTTATGTGCCCTCGGTTCTGTGCCTGTTCCACTGAAGCTTTTGGTATCTTCTCTTTAGCCCTGTCATTCTGATATTTCATGATGAAGTGACAGTGTTCGTGTGCGTGTGTGTATGTTTACAATTTAGTTTGCTAGGCATTCTGTAAGCCCTTTCATTATGGACTTGTATTGAGAAAATTTGTTGTATTATATCTTTGATAATTTCTATGCAACCATTTTTTAAATTCTTCTTTCTTGTACTCTTTCTAGTTGAATATTGGAATTCTTTAGTTAGTCTTCTAATTTTCTTGCTTTTATTCTTCTTATTTTCTACATCTGTCTTTTGGTTTTACTTGATTGGAAACTTTCTCAAAATCCAAACCAATTATTGAATTATTTATTTTAATTACCATATTTTTAATTAGCAAAAGCTTTTTCTTGCACTCTGGTTGTTTTTATGTCATAGTATTCTACTCTTGTTTTGTTCATATCACATCTACTATCTCTCTCCTATTAATTATAGAGGTTTTCTTTCTTTCTTTTTTTTTTTTGAGGGGAGATTTTTCTCTTATTGTCTCTTTATAATGACAATTTCAGGATTTGAGAAAGGAAGAAAAAAAAGGGAATTGAGCTTTAATGTGCATTTAGACTATTGTGTCAAGCACTATTTTAGGTTCATTCATCTCATTTAATCTCACAACCATCCTGAGGTGTAGGTGTTAATATTGCCACAGCTACTGGCAGCCTGAGATTCAAATGTAGGTCTCTACTTCTAAATCCCATGCTCTTTTTGTTATACCATCTACTATTCTCCAGTAATGGAAATTATGAAACCCTACCTTAAATTTTAACATAAATAATTCATTTTATCTGATTAGGGTAAGACTTTTAAAATTAACTTAAATTTGATGAAATATGAAATTAATTCCTACAACATTCTTCCCTCAACTTGTATTGCATATGGTAAGTAGACATTAATATGTGCAATGGGCGGTGGTCTTTTCATCTCAACTCTGACTTTTCCCTTTTCAAAGCATTCATAGAACTCATTTATTTCTCATCTGAGAGTTCTCTGTGCATATTCCTTTTTAGACCTCTATAACCCTACTTAAAAGCAAACTTCTTGGCTTTATTTCTGTTAACTCCCACAGCTAGCACATAAAACATTTTTAGAAACTTGAAATGGTAAATCCTGCTATTTTGCTGGCACTTGATTTTAAGAATTTTGTAAATGTTACCATAGTAAGTAATGCCTTAAAAGTCAATATTTTTTAAAAGGTATCCTTTAGTTATTTTTCTGATCTCTTTACCTTTTTATGATCTACCCACACTGAATAGTTTTCTGCTTTGTTCCATACAGGAAGTCAGATGCTCGTGATTCTGGATGTAGGCTCCCAGGGGTAAGATGGGAGTAGGTTTTTTATAATGGAATGTGCCATACATTCTTACAAAAGCAGTATTTCAGATTGTTGTGATTTGTATAAAAACATCCAGAAAAAGTAAATTCACAATAATGACCCCAAAAGAATTGTTAAAATTAGACAAGATTTACATTATTCTCATATTAACAATACCATTTTTTCCATGTCACCATATAATTGTAAAGATTCATGTAACTGGATGAGTCAATAAAAACTCCAAACAAGGACTCTTTGGATGAGTTCCACTTGCTAAACAGATTTTATAGAGGAGTCTGAAATGTTCATTTTCCCTTTGTAGTACACAGAAACTACACTATTAGACATAAAGTTAAGAGAAATTATAAGCTTTACACTAATGGCAGTTTTTCCTGAGTATTTTTTCCTACAAATAGTGCTTACATTTTTAATTAGACTTACATTTACTATTGCTTCTAGCAAAATAAACCCAAGTATAATAACTAATGTTTGCATGTTTGAAATGATTCTTCATCAAAACTTATTATTGAAGAAAACTAACCCAGTAATGGAGTACTTTTGTTATCACTTACTGGCGTGATTTCTCACTCTGATTTTCTAATATTTATATTTAGAAAATAATAATATATGATGATATAAGTGAATATTTATGTATAAGATACTTGCAGAAGTTACTGAAGATTTTCTTCAGGTTTTATATTTGAAAGTGAAAATAATTACAAAACTTTTCCAAAGTTAAAATTTAGAAAATATTAACAATTGTTTTATAGTAAATTATCTTTAAATATTACTTCCAGTTGAGTTAGCCCGATGAATTACATTTGAGATCACTCATATTGCATTGATTAGCCAAGAACTGTAAATCCATTATGAATGTACATATATATACACATATATATCAAAAATTTTATATAATTATTACAATGATATTAATGTAATGAAAATTTGCTGCCTATATTTGTTACTAATCATTTTTTTTTTTGTCCTTTAAGTTGAGAGTCAAACAATAATGTTTAACTGACTTTTAAATTTTTAAATGCCTGGAATTACAAATTTTAAATATGATTAGATGCAATGCAATAAAATGAAATATTTCAGTGATAAGGATTTTTAAAACCAAATGCTGTCTTGACTTATTAGAATTGTATATTCAAAGGACGTCTGTAATAGGTTAGAAAGGAAATTTTCAAACTCCATTAAACTTTAAAACTGTAAGGATAATCTTTCAGGAAGCACTATGAATGGGGTCCCTGTTGATGGATTTAGTATCATACTCCCTAGTGCACATATGCATTGAATTAAAGGAACAGTAGCAGTACTATTTTATACAGTTGACATTCTATTCTTAATATGCATATTTTGTCATTAGCTTTTTGTTTTAAAGAAAGGGATGTCCTACTCTACTGTAGCTACTTTAACTAATGTTTTACTTCTCTAATAATTGAGAAGCTCAGTTTAAAATAGTTTTTCTCCATTCTAGGGAATGAACTTAAACTATGAAGTAGTTGTATAAAACTTGTATCTAAGATTTTACTGTAGTGAAACCTTGTATTTATTTTCCCTTAGATATGCAAATGTCACTGGCTTCCTGAATGTTTCAAAAAACACGCTGATCCTGAGGTTTAGATGCAGTCTCTTTATTTTATCTGAAGAATGTTATAATAGGCTTCTTCAAAAAATAAAACACATATCATGGATGCATACAAACAATAGTGTTTTATTTCTCTGAATATCTAATGTCTGGGCTATTTTGTCCTGAAATTCTACCATTTCCTTACTTAATATGTTGTTTCATACACTAATCTTTTATTTCATAATAGTATTCTAAACACACTTATTCACTAAAATATTGTTTAAAAAAATTCCTTAGCAAAATAACTAGGATCAAGATTTTTCCATTAAAAAATTTCAATTTTGCTATGGAAGCATAAGATATTTTAGCTTTTAAAAAATATCAAAACAACATAAATAGTACATGTTCCGATACTGAAAAGTACATTGATACTTTTGGAATTGCCACTTAAGACTAAGAAAAACACAACTAATCCTCTCAAATTATTCCAAAAGAGACACTCCAAAACCTGATTATCTTTTAGCTATTACAATATTTTGGTGTTTAAATCAAAGCCACTCTATTTTATACATTGTACATTAATGCTTCTTATGCAGTTACACTTGTCTTGATGGAAATGATTTCTGGTTTATAATGAGAAGGTGGATTTAGATTTGTAATGTACAATAAGTGTATTTCTGTGAGTTTAGCTCTCCTAAACAAAAAGGTTGTGTGAACCCTCTTGTCACTCGGTTAGTAGGTTTTCTTTGTCTGCAGAAATTAGCTAATACTTGGCATACAATGAACAATAGAATAGAACTGACACCTACCTGTATGGTAATGAGTGTTTACATTTTCAACAGGTGACTTATGGACCTTGCTGTCAGGAAACAAAGAGAAGTGAAGTGATATCTAGTATTAAAGTAAATATTTGTTTCTTTATCTGATCATTTGATGACTTCTTCAGGATTATGTTTTGAAAAAATAACCAGAAAATTTCAAAAATTTTGAAAGGCAAAATGAAATTGAATAATAGTACCTCAGTTATTTTTGTTCAGTTTTACATTTTCTTACTGTCATTTTTTGCTTAATAACAACATTGGAAAACTGAAATTAAATAAAATGGCTGAGGGAGAAAAATTATGACTATTAAGTTTTCGTCTAGTTAGATTATTTATTTATGGTTGCTGAAAATGCCATAACTTCTAACCATCCCCAAAGTGGTTTTTGAAAAAGCATAATATTAAGTAAAATGTTTCCAATTATATTATCAGATTTTGAAATATTCTATTTAACAATTACTAGAATGATTAGGATAGGAGCAGTAGTTTAATTGTTATAAGATATTTCTAGTTATTATAAAACATGGAATAACTAAATTTTAAGAATGAGATTTAAAATGATCATTGTAAATGTCTAATTTAGAGAACTGGCAATAATTTAGGCTATGTACAGAATTAATTTAGAATATTATAAATTATAAAACAAGAATTTATATGAAGGAAACATATGTATGAAGGGAAACTAGGCTTTTCGTTAAAATCCCTCTTAAAAATTGATTGTTTATCTTGACAGTCACTAAAAATATTTAATGTAAAACTTACAGTTGATGTCAGAGCCCTTTTCTAATATTGTGCTGCTAATACTAATTTTTAAATATTAAGTATTGAATATTGGTTTTAATGCTCTTAGAGACGTTTGGCTAAAGTTTACATGATTAACATAGAAACAAAATATATACTTTTATCTATAGATGACACTATGCAGTAGCAAGTGAAATGGATACTTGCTACTTTTCTAGCCAAGCTTAATTAAAATAGACCACATAGATAATTAATTCTTACTCTTAATTTCTATTTCATTTGATATTTTATAGACCAAATGTCAGATATATTTTTTTCAAATAGCCAACTAAGGAATCTTTATAGCTAAAATTGAGGATGATCATTACAATGTAAAATAACCATTAAATTAGAAATGTATCATCTAAAATCAGTTCATGTGCCACTAGTGGAATATTTACCATTTTAGAGGAACATTGGTCAGTAAATTAATACAAAATCCTATCGTTCATAGTGCATTGGAATTATTTCCTTCTTTTAGAAGGAATGTAGAATGGTTCATGATACATTAAATTAGAAACAAATGATTCTGGGTTCTTTCTATTTTTTATGATTCCCTACAATATGTCTTTTTGCAGTAGATGTTACAGTCTGGAAAGGAAAACAGACATACAACAGATAATTACAGGTATACTGAGTATAGCAAAGGAGAAACTCAGTATGCTAAAAAAAAAAAGCCAGTAAGGGCCATACCTAATCTGGTCTGAGTTGGACATCAAACATCCCGCATCAGAGAAGGGGGCTTTGCAGAGGAAATGAGATTTAAAGTTAACCTTGAAAAATATGTAGGGTTGAAATGGGTGAAGGTGTTGGGGTGGGAGGAAATGACATGTGCAAAGGTCTTGAGCTGGGAATGAGTAGAGTATTTTCCAGGAAAAAACATTCACACATTGACTCTCCATTCACTCTTCTCTCTCTGTGTCATCTTCCCCATTCCATTTGCGTTATGGAGACAGTTTCAACCTTTTCCTGCATATAATCAATGTGATGTTCTGCAGTACTCTTTTGGTTCTTTATTGATTTTAATATATATTTCTTTACTTTTGCTATAGCATTACAAATGTCATTAGAGTTTTCCTAGTTTGGCTATTTCTCTTTTTAAAAAATCCCTTCCTCCTTACCATGACCTAGAGATTTATATGAAATAGGTAATAGTTTACCAGTATTACATATGAATAATGAGAGTCCAGTGAGGTTAAAGAACTTACCTATGGTTACCCAGCTTGTAAAGTTTATAAAAGGCACAGTTTATGCATGACTAATGTGTAGTGTTATGGTTACTTTTTAGGGTTATTTCATTACTAGTCAGGGTCCATACTAATTCTCCCAGTACCAGTATTTTTCCCACTACAGTCAAAAAGGATACAGTGCCAGATCAATATAAAAATTTATGGAAGCCTAAAAAAACCCAAGCCTTCAATTTCCTAGAACTGGAGCTAAATAAACTTCATTTCCTTATTTTATTTTGTTTAGTAATTTAAGTTTCCTAAATTAAATTAAGCAACAAGACTCCACAAATTAAGTCCATTCATTAATTCTTCTCTGGTATCCTTATATATAAACAAGCAAAATAATCCACACCTCAAATATCAGAAGTAATCTTATTCTATAATTATGTACACCTTTTCTCTAAAAACAAGAATATACTTGTTCCAAAGTTAATTATATCAGAGGGGACTAATTAATTCCAACTCTTCATCTTGGAATGGAAAGTACCAGCCAAGCTGAACAACTCTGGAGATTCTATTACATTTTTAGGGCTTGCAAATTGTACATTTGTTTCAAATGCCCTGTTTTATCATAAACAGACATTTGTGTTCACCTAATTTATGAGAATTGTCATTTCAGGGTACTTGCATGTTTATTTAATATCACCACTTCTGAAGTGAGTTGTGTTCTGTATCTACTGTTCATTGTATTCATGGAAAAAACCTCACCTAGAGTTTAAGTCTACGTCAATTAAGGGACAGAGAGGTGATTTTTAAGAAAAATTCTTTAGGCAGGAATGCTATAAATGAATTATACAGCATTAATAAAACTTCAGGGTATAGGATAGTGTCAGGGATATAAAACAGAGGGGAAAACAAAAAAAGAAAAGATTTCTGGGGTACCAGAATAAAGAACTGCGTGTTTGGGTGTTCCTACCAAGTGGGTTATTTTGTGGAATCTTTACAACTCAGAAAGTGCTGTGGTTTGAAAGGAGGGTAGCATTTCACTATTTGTTTACTCTATGGCTGCCTCATTCCAACTAAAACATAATTCTTTAAATAACATGTTCTCTTTTACTTTAGAGAAATTCCCACGTGGAATTCATCAGACATGATAAAATACTGTACTTATTCCTCTTTAGATCTTGAAGAAAGACAGCTCTACTTTAAAAATGTATCCAAAGCATAATTTACTGTATAATTCTTTGATTTTGTATTTTTTATGTCATTACTAAAGGACTTTGAGTTTATTAACCAATACATATTTTTTGTGGTATTTAAATTGTTTACATAAATTATTTTACTGTTTAGTAAAAACATTAATAAATAATAACAAATTGCTTACACCAGAAATCAACATTAGTTAATCAGCTGATATTTATTGCACATGCCACTTTGTAGGTGATATGGGTAATCTGAAAGGACTTGACCTCCAGGAGGCTGGGTAGGTAAAGCATGTGACAAAAGTAGAAAATGATGAAGTGCTAAACACAGGGTGGGACTCAGAGAGAAGAGTTCAGAGAAATGAAATACTGGTATGTATTTACCCTAGACATGGGATTGGCTTAGGGTTTTAAGTATAAGGAATATTGTAATATTTAGAAAGTACCAGGGGAAGTGATTAGTCTAGGTAAAGGAAATAATAGTTAGGCCCTGTTGTTGAGTGAATATGTCACATTAAAGCAATTATAGTATGCCTAAATAGAGCAAAGGTTGCACAGTGAAAAGTAGCAGAAAATAAATTTGAAAAAGTATGTTGACTAAAATTTGGTGGACCAAGAATGTAAGTTTTGGTTGCTATTAAAGACAATAGAGAGCCATGGTCAGTTCTTGAGCAAAAAAGAGCAACATTTTAAGAATTATGTTTAATAATGGTTTTTATGTTTATAAAAAATGAAATTTAAAAATCTGATATAAAAATGTTGATAAAACAGTTTGTGTTTAAAAATAGTCTAGAATAGACTAATAGACTATATTAGTCTAGTAGATTAAAATAACAAAGAGAAAGAGTCAAAGATGACCTAGAGTTATAATTAGTGTAGGAGAATATTCAGTTTTACAAAGATAATCTTAATTTTGATAATGTAGTACATGTCCACATTTACATTTCGTTCATATATATTGCTTATAGAAGAAATATACTGCTGAATTCTAAAGTAGAATCTTGAATTTAATGTGTCTCTTCTTATGGTACATAGTTTTCTACGTGAATTGGCCACTCTTAACAGAAATATCAAAAATTTACTGTATATTTACCGAGTGATACTTGGATTCTTGCCACTGTAAAAAGAACTGTGGGAATTTTACAAAGCAGACACTCATGGGCAATGTCTAGGTAAGGTGTATCAAACAAATACATAAGATCATCCATCTCTGTCCACCAACAAACATACTTCTCCTTCAAGACTGAGTTTAAATATCAACTTCTCCTTGGGTATTTGCCAAATGTTCCAGAAAGAAATGGCTACTTACCATGAATTTCTTAATTCCATTATACTTTTTATTGTATAATTTTAATGGTATTTAGTTTCTTTTAGTGTTTTTGTTTTTCTGATCTTGACTGGGTTTACTATTACTTAAGACCTACTCTGACATAATCTATTTCATAGATGGTGTGTGTCATTTAGATTATAAGCACTTTGAATATGAACAAATCAGGGGCAAAAGCAAGAGATGATATTTAATGAATCTGCACATGAATATTGACAATAATTATTACTTAAAGGGGCTAACAGGAAGAGTAATAATTGCTTCCTTTATTCAAAAAGTCATAATTCAAAAATAAGACAAATATATACATCTGAGGGGGAAAACATTCTTCCATGTGTGACCATGCATGTACTCAAAGTAGTTAGCACACTCCCTTGTAATATGTGTTTGATACTTAATAATATTTGATTTTTTAAGTGTACAATGTTCTACTCTTTGAAAAATAAGCAGTGAAGGAAAGACATAGGCAGCAAAATGCCCAAGATATGTGGCCAGAGAAGAGTAGAGCATATAGGTAGGTTTAGATCAATAGGAGGAAAGAGTATTGTCTTAATACAATATAGGAAGATCCATTAGAGATTTTCACAGAACCAAATTTGTTCTAAGTGGCAAGGAGAGGCTTTATGTATTAATGAGGGGAGGAGAGAACATGTAGGATATAATAACAGTAAGTCTTAATAATCAAAGTACTGAGTTAAATTAATTGCCTACACAAATGGGATATAATATGACAGATAATATAAAAAGGTAAATTACCCCCAAACTATTCATTTTTAAAAGTTTAAAGTATTTTAAGCATCTAATAGTCTGTGTAGATAGTCTAATAGTCTGTGAACTCACAATATACATGAAATGCGTAATATATTATCTAATGTTCTCAGAACTCAGTATGTGTTTCTAAATGAAACCATATGTCGACAGCTCTCTCAGGGGAATGACAAGAGTTGTCTGGACTCCATTTCTTCTCTGCTTAACTTTGCCCTGGTACATATATCATGCTGAAATTGTCAATATCCTTTCTGAGACTGTATGAAGGAAAATGGTAGAAAAGGATGTATTGACTGATAGGACTAGATTAGACATTTCATGTTTTTTATTTTATGTTACTTTTCCTAACAAGTTTGTAAGATTGGTGTTATTAAATAAAGAATAAATAAAGAAACCGAGGCTTGGACAAGTGATGAAATGTGCCTAAAGTCACCCAACAGTAGGTGGCAGAACTGGTGCTCAATGCCAGAGCCCAGGTTCTTTCCACCACATTGCACTGGCCTCACGCATAAAATGTCAACTGGCTGAAAAATGAAGTCAAATCGTTGTTTAATCTATATTTGTAAAATACTTTAGGGTTTTTTTGTTTTGTTTTGTTTTGCTAAGTATATTGGAGGGTTGATAGCAGAAAGAGACATCTTCCAAATTGATGCAAAAGACAAACCTGAACTGCATTACACTTTAAAAAAAATTAAATTTCTGCTTTCTCAATCACAGTTTCCTGCATTGGAAGAGATCATTGAATTTTTTTTAAACAAGAAAATATACTCTGCAATGTGGAAAAGCATATGGGGATAAAAATAGAATAGATGACTCTCTTTACAAAATTGAAAGCAAGTTTTATTGGATGATGCATGACAAAAGGAGTTAGTTGAAGACAGTCTTTAACCTTAAAAGATCTAAAGCATTTATGTGCCAGAAGAGTGCCTGGTATATTATAGACAATCAATACTTTTTTGTAGAATGAATTACAAAAAAGTAATCATATTACCTCATGATAACATCTATTGATGGTACAAAGCAGATTGGCAAATTTCAACTTCTCTCTAATTAGAAATACCAGAGTATATCTTAATAAAAAATATCAAAGCAAGTATGTTTTGATTGTTTCCTTTTATACGTCTTGAAGATAAACTTAATCAAGAAAAAAATGAATCAAGTGCATTCATATTTCCTTTCTAGTGCTCAGCTTCTTGTGGTAAAGGAATAAAGCACCGTGAGGTGCTTTGCATTGACCAATTCCAAGGGAAATTAGAAGAAGAATATTGCATCCACCTACAGAAGCCTCGAACTCACAAAGCTTGTAGATCTGTCAGATGCCCTTCATGGAAAGCCAATAGGTGGAAGGAGGTACGTGATGTATGTTATAATTATAGGTATATTTTTATGTTTACAAAGTAAACCTTAGTTTCTTTTTTATGTTTTCAATAACCTTGGAAGTTTTACTCCTCTAAAATGTACTTTATTCTGTTATACACTTTTTGCCACTACATCCTAAATGAATACTGTACAGTGTTAATACACTTGCTAAGTCTATAGTTAAATAACAAATTAGTCATTTGATTTTTGTTGCTATAGACTTTACAAGAAGTTTTGTTACTGAATACGAGGGGGGTTAATGGTAGTTATAACACTATTCCTGGTAGTCTAACAGTAAAATATATATGGTGATACATTTAGTAACTCCCCAAATCTTGGATTGAGCTAAGGTTGCACCCTGGAGAAAGAACTAGTAAATTCCAGACTAGATTGCAATAGGAGTTTGAGAGTTAGGGAGGTGTCAAGGATAGGTTACCTAGGCTGGGCTAGAGTGGAAAGATTCAGTAAAAATCCAGACTGAGAATTCAGTTTGTAAAAGAAAGGTGATTAATACCTGCCTGGCATGCTCAGGGAAGACAGCTCAAAATCTAAATTGGTGTAGGCATGAATTTGAAAGTGGTTGTCAAGCAACACCAGCTTGGGAAATATTGACAAGGCGAATGCTGAAAATGAAGTCAGAAACGTTAACTGGAATAATTTCCTGAGGACTGATTTTGGTGGGGCTAGGCTTTCAATACAGCCACTTGGCTGCTCTCAGTAGTACCTCAGGGTGCTTAACCATTTCTTAAAGGGCCTGGTCCTGCAAAGGAAAATAGAAACCTATCATCTGTTCAGGGAACTTTCTTATCTCTGTCAGGTGTTTGAGGTATGCATGTTAGGGAGCTAGAGGAAATGGGGTTTCCCTGGGCTCCTGAGTCATTATCTCTTTGAGCTCAGTGCCTCAGTGCAGGGCACTCATGTTTTGAGTAGCATTAATATCAGCACATCATTGATATCGAATAAAAGGCTCCCAAATTGAAGGAAAATCTCAAATTTCTTTGCAGAAGAAGCAGCCTCTGTGAGTGTTAATGTGCTGGGAATTGTGGTTAATGTTTGACTGAAAACTAGTGGTTAACGCATGTCTGTTTTTCATCCCCTGCCCCACACAAAAAGATATATTCTTAAGCATTTGCTTCTACATTAAATTTTGGTCAAGTAAATAAATTATTTTTCATGCTTTAGCAGATGCCATGATTTAAAAGATCTCTCCATTAACTTGTTTTATTTAGTAAATGTCACTGTTACCTAAGTTGTTCCAGAAAGAAACACTGGCTCCATCCTGTCTTCTTCTCCTTTGCTTCCACAGTTAGTCACTCAACAGGCTCTCTTGATTCTCCTATCAAAGTAGCTCTTGAATCTCCCTGCAACCACTCTGGTCTAGTTCTATAGTTCATCATCATGTGTTCCCAGGCCTATGATGACCTCCTAACGCATATTGTGGCTATTGTTTACTTTCATATAGTGTGAACTCTAGAAGCACTCAGACATGTTTGTGTAACTTAATATCTTCTATGACTAAACTTTGTTTTCAGGGGGTAAGATGAAAACCTAACCCATGCTTTCTTCTTCAGCTTTCTCTCAGGCCAATGTCTTTTTTTCTCTTAGAGACAATGGATATCTTGATCACTAGGCACCTAGCTTTGTATCTAGCTAAATACATCTCACTTTGAATACTGTGATTTAATCGCAAAAGGACTCACCATCTCTTAATTTATTGTATTTGTCATATTGTGGTTTTGTTTAAAGTGGAGGTTTGCCTTCCTTTGTCTGGACAGAGGTGTGGCAGAATACTGGCAAAGTAGCTTTCCCCAGGAGGGTGAAACACCATAAAGGCACTGAGCAGGAAAGGTCACAGGTCCGCCCAGTGTGCGGCAGTTAACTCCGAATTCTGACACCAGGCAGCAGCCATGGAGCCGGGCAATGGGAGAGACTTTCTGCCTCTTGGTCACCAACATTCCTGTTGATCCCAAATATTTTTTTGCTGTGGTGCAGCTGCTGCAGCTGCTGTGGTTGGTATTCATGAGGACACTTTCTGACCGTTGACCTCCAGCCCTACAACAGTGAATCTATCATCAGTGCTAACAAATTGGCCTTGGCTTATCGCCAAATATGAACTTATATAAGATCCACTAAAGAAACATATTTCAGGGGTTTCAAAGATACAGATATGAATATTCAAGGACTATAAAAAACAGATGCTTTTGTACAGAGTCTGCTTTCTTCTCTTTGAGTTGGTTTTCCTTGTCATAGAAATTAGGGGCATTCACCCACACAGTCCCCAAATTTCTAGCAGAAACAAATGACCACTTGTGAAGTCATTGGCTTTTGATTTATTCTATAAAAAGTACCCACATGAAGTTAACAATTGCAGGCTGTCACTACACTACATATAATAATGTGTTCAACAGAAGTGTAATTTCAGAGGTAGTTACAAGATAATCACTGGTTGCTGCTTTATTCTGATTGTAAAAATTGTAACATTGCTTTAATATAATCACTCACTGTTAAAAATAATTTCATTTTATTACATTTTACATGATGCCTCTAACGTAAAGACTCATTTGGTAAATTATGACCACAGAGGTGCTCAAATGAGTTTTGAAGGAATGTTCTTCATTTGGTATTTGATATCTTTTTTTTTAATGAAAGGATTTAGTAATGCATTTTAATGACTGCTGCTAAACAGGAACAAACATTACTATACAGGGCCCTTTGTCCTCTGCGTCCAGATGTATATCTTTAGATGCAAATTAGATACTTGAATCATTTAAAGAGAAAAAAATCACCTCCATCCCCCACCCCTATTTCCTGGAAGCAAAGAGATGTTTTTTTCATTTAATTTTATCTATTTGAGAATACCATCTTCTCTTGTAAGTTCAAGTTTTCAAGGCTAGCATGGTGCTAGATTCCTCATTGTCTCAAGCCCCATCTACTTAGTTAAATGCCATCCAAACACACAGTCTCCATGTTCAGGAAAAAACCAAATTCTGAATTCTCACCTCCCCTTGATTATGGCAAACCTGCTGGATAACTTGGGTATCCAAGGAGTCTCATTCACCAATATTCAATCTAAAGCCAGGTGAAATTAACCACTAGCCTGGTTCCCCTTCTTCAAGAACCATCATTTCTTTTTCAGATTTTAAGATCAGAGCTTTGAACAAAGATGATACAAATTCCCGAATCCCATAAATCCACTTCCGAGTGCTCCCCACCCAAAGCCCCTAATTTGAAAAGAAATAAAAAAGAAACTATTTGCTAAATGCTAGATGTTTAAGAGATTTTATGTTTCTGTAATTCCATATTGTTTATATTTCAAAAATACATAAGTACATAAATCTATGTTTCTATGTTTTCAAAAATTTCTGACATATTCATATATATTTTATAACTTAAAAAAGTAATTTTTTTAGTAATCTTAATTTTTCAAATCCCAAAAGCCCTCCACCAAGAATGTAGAATCTTTTCATCTCTATCCCCAGGGTATTCAGTGATGTTTCTACTGGTGAAGGTAGATTGGGACTCAGGGGCAGGGAAGATGACTTCGTGCTCTAGGGCCGGTAAACTATGACTCTCAATCTTTTCTAGCTAATGAAGTTCTGTTTTGGCATTGCAATGCTGCGTCTTAGCCATCTTCCTGTATCATTTTTCTTGATATTTAAGATGACCTTTCTTTGGGTAGGCTGAGGTGACTAACACTCTGATTTGAGGCATGTGTCAAATTTTTCAAGGCAGAAATAGTTGTATCTCTGTAAGAAAAGTGAAAAAATGGGACGAGGAAGAGAACAGCAAGGGAAAGTCACTTCCTGACACCACATGAGAGACTTCTTTATTCCTCACAACTGCTGATATTACTACATTCATTATGCAAATGAAGAAACAGCAGCTTAGAGAGGTTAAGGAGCTTGTGCAGATCATAGGGCAGGAAGTGTTGTGGGGGGGGGGCAGGAGTTTAAACACAGCTCTATTTGAGCTTTTCTCACTGTACTAGTTATCATGATTATTTCATTATTATCATTATATGTTAGCTCATCATTATATTTCCCTAGTAATGTATTGCCCCCTCTGGCCAAGAAGGACACATGAAGTCAACCCATCCAGGCTGTCATTGCATTACATATAATAACGTAGTCAGTAGAAATGTAATTTCTATGTTGTCCTGAATGCATTGCAAG
Organism: Daubentonia madagascariensis; assembly: GCA_023783475.1. Classification (NCBI taxonomy): domain Eukaryota; kingdom Metazoa; phylum Chordata; class Mammalia; order Primates; family Daubentoniidae; genus Daubentonia; species Daubentonia madagascariensis. The sequence goes on along the minus strand of JAKFHU010001244.1, from coordinate 23,674,949 downwards.
CTTAATTATGTAAAAAAAAAAAACCTGTTGCATAAATGTAAGATATGTATGGATTTCACTGGTCGTGGGTAAATAACTGAGGGTTTAGTTGATCACATATTAAGTATGATGGAATTGCTTAAATCACTAGCAACAAATTAGTCTCCATTAACAGAAGAATAGTTTACCTTTTGGGGCACTATTATATCCTGGTCAGATATTTGGAGCAATGCTTGTTCTGGAATACACACTATAAGAAAAGTCTTGATATTTTTCCAAACCCCCAGAGAAGAACAATCAAATGGTAGCAACTATGCTGTATCAGTCCTGTAGTGTTCTGTTATGAGTAGCAAAAGCCCTGATGTTACTAGTGGTCTAAACCACAAAAACCCTTATTGTTTACATAATAAAATAAAAGTGTTACTGGGTTTAATTCTGATTCAGCAGCTCCACAATATTATGGTGCTGGATTAGTGTTTCTGAGATTCTGTTGGTGAACTCCTAACGGTTATAAAATGGGTGCCACAGTTCCAGTCCCCACATCTTCATATTTTCTCACATGAAAATAGATATATATTTGTTCTGCATTTATAAGGAGGACAGATTCTGGACAGTGGGTAAAAGTTGAAAGAACATTTCAGTTCAATATAAGAGAATATTTGTTAACATTAGAGATATTCCAAAAATGGAATGAATGCTTTCAAGATAATAGTGGACATACCCAGAATGAAGCTATGCAAGCATTGGTAAGTTTGATGGTCACTCATGTACTATTGCTGTAGAAGGGATTTCAGAGTTGAAGAGAAATTAGGATTAATTGTTCCTAGTGTCTCTTTTCACTCTACTACACTATAGCTAATACTACTACTACATTATTGATTCCACAGTTGCAAATAACTGCCTATAATGAAACCAAAACCTTATCCATAAGAAATTATAAACAATGCATCAAGAGAGAAGACTTCACTATTTACATTTTAAATAATTATTTATTAAATAATAGAGTGAGTCAGCCTTGATGAACCTATTTTTGTAACACACACTCTAACATTATTTTCCATCTCTGCTCTGTAATAGCTACAATGGCTATAGTACCTGTGGATTTGCTAAAATTTACCTATCCATTTCCACTGTCAAGACTTTGAAGCACCAGTGTATGCAGTGTTCCATTTATGCACATATAGGATATTTGGCTGATTTTTCTGTCTGAATTCAGTTCAAGTTAGTGCATTCCAATCAATTATTTGTGTTATGCTTGCATTTATAGCCACACAATGGCCTTGCATTCATAACCTGGATTTTCTAAAAAAGACAAAATTTAACATGCTTAAAGATATGTAGTTCTATAAAGACGTCAAAATAGGGGATATGTATTTTGGAGTTATAATGTACCTTGGGAAGCCATTCTAGGAAGCCACTTGCGAGTGGATGATAGTGTCTTCACTGTATCTACAACCATAGGAGGAACTGGCTTTGGGCAAAGGTAACAAGTTCTGCTATGGAAATGTTAAATTTGGGGTGCCTTTGACGTATCTATACAGAAAACATAAAAATTCTTGTAAATACATGAAACAATTCTTCTAAATACATGAAAACATAAATGTAGAACTCAGAATTATAATCAAGGGGAGAAAATAGATTTAGAAAGTATTCATGTGCAGAAGATATTGCTCAGAGAGAGCTTAGAAAGTATAAAGAAAAACCAGTTATAAACAGAACCCTGCTAATGGTTAAAGAAAGAACAGAGAAAGTAGTCAGTTAAAGACCCTGAGAAGGAACAATTTAAGAAGTAAGAGAACAGCACTTAGAACCAAAAGGGATTTCAATCACAAAAGCCAGAATGGTCCAACAGAAAGTGGCCAATGGTGCTAAATGTGTTGGTGAGATTAACTTAAAAAAGATCTGAAAAGTTTTTGTTGGATTTGGCAATTTGGATTATTGATGACATCAGGCGAGGCAATATTTAACTTCAGCAAGGAATTCTTTTCTGTTCAAATCTAAAATCATATCAATTTACTCTTTTGTTCTTTTATCTCTAAAAAACTGAAAAACAAAAGTTACTTTTTTTCCCCAAGCAGTAGTCTATATATTTTTTTTTTTAGAGAAGAGATACATATTAAAAATATAGTAGCTACCTGTGGTATCAGTGGATTTTTTTTCTATACGCATGCTGTGATCAAAGGACCAAAAAACAAGTATGGTTTTTTAAATTATAGGAAATTATATTTCTCTGATTCAGCTGACTAAGCTGTGTTTTGTGAACTAACTTTTTCCAGGAATTTTTTTTCAGGTTTAGATACAGAATGTTTCCAAATATATTAATAATTTATATATTTCTGAAATTATCTCTGAAAAATGTTCACAGGAGCTTTATTTTATAGGCTACACACTTTCATAAGAGGTTCAAATAAATTAAACTATATCCAGACATTTTAGACTATCTAATATTGTGCTCTACACAAAGCATATATTAAATTATTATTGTCTCCATACAAAGAGCTATATGCTTTTTGTGAAAACACTCAGTAAGTTGGCAAAATTCAATTACTTAATCATAACATGAAGATCAATATCAGTTATACAGATTTATGCATTTAGATATGTGTTATGTTTTCCTTCATAATTTAAAAAAAACCAAAAGTTCTCTTTGAAGTCAGTGGTTGCTGCTTATACTCACAAGATAGAAAACTAAATTTTAAAGTGCCTTTACAGTAAAAATGCTGCTACAGTTTGTAAGAGGAATTTGAGTCCACTGAGTAAACTAAGTCCTTAGCTTTTGTTGGATTTAAATTTTTTTCTTTCATGGGAAAACTATATTTTGCAGATATTCATTTACTATTGTGAAAAAGGAAATTAGTTGCCCTGGAACTCCTGCAGAAATAAAGAACTTAGTGAATAACCTGATTCTTTTTCCCTTATAATATTACAGTAGGAAATACTAATGGGTCCTCAAAGAATATTACTTAATATGACTTCCAATCCCTTTTGGAATAACAAGGAGTATAAACAATCAACTCACAAATTAAATAAATATCCTTAGACATACTCCACACTGTATTAATGTTGGCATCACAGTTCTTGGTTTTAGTCAAGTTCTGTTGTTATATGGTTTTACTACTTAGTTTTGGAACACCTGATATCCTAGAGGTGAAAGAGTGCCATGTTTTCTTCATCCCCAGGAGGCAGTACAGAGAGAGCTCAGTCTGGAGTCAGAAAGAACTGAGCTTCAACTCTGCTTCACCACTGCTATGGTCTGAATGTCCCCACCCTCCCATAAACTCATGTGTTGAAATCCTAACCCCCAACATGATGGTATTAGGAGGTGGGGACTTTGGGAAGTAATTAGGTCATAAGGGTAGAGCCCTCCTGATTGAGATTAGTTTCCTTATAAAAGATACCCCAGAAGGCTAGCTTGTCCCTTCAACCATGTGAGGACACAGTGAGAGGGTGCCCTATGTGAACTGGAAAGTAGGCCCTTGCTAGACACTGAGTCTGCCAGCACCTTATTCTTGGAATTCCTGACTTCCAGAGTTATGAGAAATAAATTTCTGCTGTTTATAAGCTACCAATTTATGGTATTTTGTTACAGCAACCCAAATAAACTAAGATAAAAAATTGGTACCATTAGTGAGGTGCTGCTATAACAAACACCTAAAACGTGGAAGTGGTTTTGGAACTGGGTAATGGATAGAGGCTGGAAGAGTTTTGAGGTGCTTGCTATTATAGTAAAAGCCTAAAATCCCATGAATGGATTGTTACGGGATGTTCTGGTGAGGACCCGGAAAGAAGAGAGGAGAACTGTAGGGAGAGCCTCAATCTTAGCAAATGCCCAAGTGGTTGCAAACAGAATGTTCATAGAAATATGGACAGTAAAGACCATGTGGCGTCAGATGGAAACCAGAAATATGTCACTGGACAGTGGAGGAAAGGCCATCCTTGATACATAGTGGTAAAAAGTCCTGGCTGAATTGTGTTCATGTTCCAATATTTTGTGGAAGGTAGAACTTGAGTGATGAAATTAGATATTTCACTGAGGAAACTTCTAAGCAAAGTGTTGACGATGCAGCTTGGCTTTTCTTGACTGCTTCTAGAAAAATGTGAGAAGAGAGAAATGCCAGAAAGATGAAATTGTTAACCAAAACGAAAACTGTACTTAAAACTTTGGAAAATTCTCAGCCTATTTATATCTGAAAAAAAAAAATGGGAAAGCTTATTCAGGAGAAAACACAAAGGGTGTGGCCAGATTGGATGAGGAGATTAGTTTGAATCAGCCATCTCAATCTGAGCTATGAGCTGTTCCTCAAGACAATGGGGAGATTAGACATCTATCTAACAGAATCTATGGGTTATTGTCTATGACAAGGGAGAAATGACCCCCAAAGTCAATTAAGAGATCATGGAGATGCCTGATCCCGTCACGGGCCCAGAGTGCAAGGCCCCGGGGGCAGAACAGGACTGCAGCAGGCTGGTGCCACCTCACACTACGAGATCTGCTCCCTGCATTCAGGCACACCATTCCTCGATCATCCCAGGTTCAGTTCCAGGGGGCCCAGGTGCAGCACGGGCTGTGGCCACCCCGCAGAGTGCACAGGTAGTAAACTTTGGCAGCATCCAAGTGATATCATCTCTGCTGGCACACAGAGTGAGTGAGCCATGGTTGTGTGGTTTCCTCCACCTAGATTTCAAAGAGAGAGTGCCTGGAATCTTGGGCACATGACCCAAGGAGAGGGCCATTGCAAGTGTGGGGCCATTGCAGATAGTCCCCATTAAGGTGATGCCTATCAGAGCCATGGGGTCAGAGCAATCCCAAGGACCCCAGACCACTAGAGCCACCAGCATGCTATTTCAGTCTGGGATTGCCACAGGCACCTACCTACAATCCATAAGAACTGTGGCATGGGCTACACCCAGCAAAGCTATGGGGGCAGTGCCACCAGGAGCCTTGGGTGCCCAATCCCTGCCCCAGTATGTCCAGAAGGTGGGACATCAAGTCAAAGATTATTCTCAGGCCTTAATATTTTATGTTGTTTGCCCTGTTGGGTTTTGGACTTACTCAAGACCTATTACCTTTTTCGTCTTTTCAATTAAATATTTCTCTTTTTCAGAATGGAATGTCTATCCTATGCCTGTCCCACCTCTGTATTTTGGAAACACATAACTTATTTGATTTCACAGGCTCACAGGGGAAGGTGAATTTACCTCAGGGTGAATCGTACTTGAGCCTCACCCACATCTGATTTAGATGATATTTAGATGAGACTCTGGAGTTTTGAGTTGATTCTGGAATGAGTTAAGACTTTTGGTGCTATTGGGGTGGAATGAATATGTTTTGCATGTAAGAAGGACATGAATTTGTTGGGAGCAGGGGTGGAATGTGATGGTTTGTTTGTGTTATCCCAAAATTCATGTGATAAAATTCTAACCCCCAAGGTATTAGGTGGTGAAGCCTTTTATAGTTCCCTTATAAAAGATATCCCAGAGAGTGAGCTTGTCCCTGCCACCATGTAAATACACAGTGAGAAGGTACCTTCTGTGAACTACTGGACACTGGATTCTCACTGGACGCTGAATCTGGCAGCACCTTAATCTTGGACATTCTAGCCTCTATAACTATGAGAAATAAATTTCAGTTGTTTAAGCTACTCAGTTTATGGTATTTTGTTATACAGCCTGAACAGACTAAGACAACCACTAACTAAAGTCAGCACCTCAGGCAAGTGACTTAACCTCTCTGAGTCTCAGTGTCCTCAGCTGTAGTACCTCCTTTATACAGGTTCCTGTTGTCAGGAATAAATATACGGAAAATGTTCTGTGAAATTTTAGAAATAACACAAAATTTTCATTGTGCACATAAGAAAAATGAGACTTAACGTCTATTTTTATAGGCATTGATTACATTTAAGTCAGAGAGAGAGTTATCTATTGGGGTGCAGTCTACTATAACATGATTCACTTGTCATTGTTTCTGTAAGGCTTAAGGTACCTTATGTAAAACAGAGAAATCTATTTATGTATTTATGTAGAAGCTCCAGATCAGACAATGGTAAAAATATTTATTGCATGTATTTTTTAATCTAATGCATGATATAATATCAGGCTATGTTTAAAAGAAATAATAAAATATGCAATGGCTCTACTTGGCTATTTTTATACAATTTGATACTAATTTGCTAATTGTTCAAATCATCTGGGCTCCGTTGTAGTGTTCTGTGACCTGTGGCTCTGGAGTTCAGCAAAGGGATGTGTACTGCAGACTGAGAGGTGTCGGTCAGGTCCCTGAAAAAATGTGTGATCAGTCCACCCGGCCTTATTTTCAGAGGCAATGTTGGCGTCAGGACTGCATGCAGTACCAGTGGATGGCAGGAGAGTGGCTGGATGTGAGTATTGACAAGTTAACTTTCAAAGACACTGCATGTAAAGATGTTTCATTCATTATTTCATTGCATTTCTAGTGTTCAACATCATGTAAGAAAAAAGAGACACATCGGCTAGTGAACTGCATTGATGCACAAAACATCCAAGTGAATGAAAGTTTCTGTGATCCTTCAACCAGACCTCTTTCAATCAAAAAATGCAAGAACTCTCCCTGCAAGTATATTGTGGTAACAGGAGACTCATCGCAGGTAAGGCAAAGAAAGGAAGTTGAGAATTTTTGCTCCTGGAAGAAAACCACTGGATCTAAAAATTGATGCAGCTGAAACTATTCTAAAATTTGACTACGAGGGCAGATGATAAGTATGCATATCAATATAAGGAATGAGACCACTAACAGTTGAATAGCACAAATAGAGTAACAGTAAAATGTATGTCAAACTCTAGCGCAAGTCTGAAGTGTCAATTAGTCCCAACTGCAAAACCAACCACCAGGAACAGTTTGGCAAACTGGCCCTGCATAGTTGCCCACTTTTTATAAATAGCTTTTTTGGGGTGTAATTGACTAACATAAACTTAACATATTTAAAATGTACAGCTTAATAAGTTTTAACATATGTACACACCCATAAAACCAGCACCATATTCAAAATAAAGAGCATCTCCAGATGGAGATGCTCCAGAAGTTTCCTTGTGCTACTTTATAATCCCTGCCCTCCCCCCCTTCCCTCCCCACCTCACAGGTTACCTCATCTGTTTTCTATTTTAGTGATCTGTCACTATATTAGTTTGCATTTTCTAGAGTCTTATATAAATGGAATCATACAGTATGTACTATTTTTTTTGTTTGATAAAACATAAGTATTTTGAGATTCAGTCAGGTTGTAGTATGTATCAATAGTTTTTTTCTTTTTTATTGTTGATAACATTCTATATGTCTTCACTATTCTTTTCTTCTCTGATGTCTGATCCCCATCTAGTCTATTTTTTATCTCAGACATTATAATCTTCATCTTTAGAAGTTTAATTTCAGCTTTTTTATATCTTCCATGTCTCTACTTAAATTTTTAAACCTATGAAATACAGTTATTAATAACTTTTTAATGTCCTTCTCTGCTAATTCTAATATCTGTGTGCATGTTTATAATTTAGGGAATTTTAATATATTCACAAGTTTGTGCAGCTATCATCATGATATAATTCCAGAACATTTTGTCACCCCCAAAAGAAACTCTGTACTCATTAGTAATCATTCTTTATTCTCACATTTCCGCCCAGCCCCAGATAACCACGAATCTATTTTCTGTCTCTATGGATTTGCCTTTTCTGGACATTTTGTATAAATGGAATCATACAACATGTGGTCTTTTGTGCCTGGCTTCTTTCAATTAGCGTGGTATTTTTAAAGTTTATACATGCTGTATAATACATCAGTACTTTATTCCTTTTACGGCTGAATAATATTCCATTGTTAGGATATACCACATCTTATTTATTTGTTTATCAGTTGATGGGCATTTGGGTTGATTCCACTTTTTGACTGTTATGAATAATGCTGCTAGGAACATTTGTGTACGAGTTTCTGTGTGGACGTACGTTTTCAATTCTCTTGGGCAAATACCTAGGAATGGAATTGCTGGATATTATGATAACTCTGTTTAATTTTTTGAAGAACTGCCAAACTATTTTCCACAGTTACTACACCATTTTTCATTCCATCAGCAATGTATAAAGATTCCTATTTCTTTGTATTGTCATCAGCAGTTGTTATAGTTCATGTTTTTTTTAAATATAATCATCCTAGTGTGTGTGAAATGGTATCTCATATGTTGGAATTGCATTTCTCTGATGACTCATCATGTTAAGTATCTTTGTATGTGCTTTTTAGCTATTTGTATATCTTCCTTAGAGAAATGTCTTCAAATTCTTTGCCCATTTTTATAGGGTGATTTATCTTTTTATTGTTGAATTACAAAGTTCCTTATATATTCTGGGTACCAACTTTTGTCAGTTACCTGACATGCAAATATTTTCTCCTATTCTGTGGGTTGTCTTTTCCCTTTCTTGATAGTATTCTGTGATGCACAAATGTTTTAAATTTTGATGAAGTCAAATTTATTTTGTTTTTCATTTTGCTTCTTTGTGTTTTAGGTATCTTACCTAAGAAACTATTGCCTATTCCATGATCACAAAAACTTACCCCTATGTTTTCTTCTGAACTTTTATAATTTTAGCTCATACATTTAGGCCTTTGATACATTTTGAGTTAATATTTGTATATGACGTAAGGTAGGGGTCTAACTTCATCCTTTTGCATGTGGCTATCCAGTTGTCCCAACACAATTTGTGGAAAAGTCTATTCTTTTCTCATTGAGTTATCTTGGCTTCCTTGTCAAAAACCAATTGACCATAAATGTATTGATTTATTTCTGAACTCTCAATTCTGTCCCCGTGTTCTACATGCCTATCTTTATGTCATTACCACATAGGTTACTGTAATATAATAGTAAGTTTTGAAGTCAGGAACCAACTTTGTTCCTCTTTCTCAAGATTGTTGGGCTATTCTGAGTCTCTGACATTTCCATGTGAATTTTAGGACTGGCTTGTCAAGTTCTGTGTCAGGTTCTTGTCAAGACCAGCTGGGATTTTGTTAGAGCAATAAATCTTGATCAATTTGGGGAATATTGCCATCTTAATAATATTGCCTTCCAATCCATGAATGTGAGTTGTCTTTCCATTTATTTAGGTCTTATTTAATTTCTTTCAATTATATTTCAGTTAGTTTCCAGTGCATAAATCTTGCATTTCTTTTGTTAAATTTATTTCTAAGTATTTTATTACTTTTTATGCTTCTGTAAATGGAATTGTTATCTTAATTTAATTTTCTGATTGCCCATTGCTAGTGTATAGAAACAGAATTTATTTTTCTGTATTGAACATGTCTATTGGATCTATTTTTTTGTGTGTGGATAACTTGGGGTTTTCTTTATACAACATCATGTTATCTGCAAATAGAAGTAGTTTTACTTCTTTCTTTAAATCTAAATGCCTTTTACTCCTTTTCCTTGCCTAATTTACCTGGCCAGAAATTCCAGGACAATGTTGAATAGAAATGGCAAAACACAGACATTCTGGTCTTGTTCCTGCTCTTTGTAGGAACAAGTTTCAGTTTTCACAATCAAGTATGTTAACTATGGATTTTTTGTAGATTATTGGATTTAGAAAGTACCCTTCTAGTCCTAGTTTGCCTAGTGTTTATAACATGAAAATATGTTGTATTTTGTCAAATGCTTTTTCTGCATCTACTGAGATGATAATAGGTTTTTTGTCTATTATTCTATTAGTGTGGTGTATTACACGAATTGACTTTCATATGTTAAAACAACCTTGCATTCCCAGGATAAATCTTACCAGGGCATAGTATATAATCCTTTTTATGTGTTATTGCAGTTGTGTTGCTCGTGTTTTGTTGAAGATCTTTAATATACATTCATAACAAATACTGGTCTTTAGTTTTCTTTTTTGTGTGATATCTTTGCCTGGATTTGGAAAATACTGGCTTAGTAAGATGAATTAAGGAGACTTCCTTTCTCTTCTATCTTTTGAAAGAGTTTTGGTATGGTTGGTGTTAATTCTTCTTTAATCATTTGGTCCTGGGCTTTTCTTGTGTGAAGTTTTTTATTACAAATTCAGTCTCTTTACACATGATAAGGCTATCCAGATTCTCTCTCCTCTTCAGAGTTTGCTGTTGTTGCTGCTTGTTATTGTTGCTGTTTGTTTGTTTAGTGACTTTTCTGAACTAACTGTAAAGTCTGTATTCTTTGTCACTGATGTTTCTGCTCATTTAGTTTAGTTGTCAGCTAATCACTGGACAGTGATTTCCTTAAATGCCTGGAATCAATAATCTCCCAGCCTTTGCCAAGGGGCTCTATGTGTGTGTTGGGGGGGTGCACTTTCAACACTCAGCCAGGCAGTTGACAACTCTTCCTTAATTTTAACTTCCTGCTTATATAGAGCCTTGAGGTCGAACAGAGGTGAGACAGCAGGCCCTTCTCAGGTGCTTCCTGGGCACATAGACAGCCTTGGACATGTATTCATCCTGAAGCATGTCCATGGCCTTTTACATTTCTATGAATATATTTGAGCTTTTAAAGGACATCTTATTCCCCGTATTTCCCTTTTAAGCTTTTTGGCTAGCCGATGATTGTCCCAACCTTATTCACCACCCTGGAAGCTGCAAAGTAAAACAATGGCTTCTAATTGTGTGAAACCAATGCCCTCAGACTTTTAGCACTGGACAAGTCAGGTCAAATAAAGACAACCTTGCAAGTGGGGTCTTCTACAAAACCACTAAACAATTCGAAAAATGACCATCCTCTGGAAATGAGGCTTTGAATGATGCCTAAGCCTGTTCTGCTTCTTCCGGTGGCTGCCAGGCTGCTGGTTTTCACCACGATTGCAGGGCTATTGATTTTCAAGGCTACCACAGAGCTAAAAAGGAGAGAATGGAAATAGGGCACATTAAAGTGCCACAAAGATCGCTCTTACCGAGACTTAGCTATGTTTCTTGAATAAATTACTCCTAGATTGCTGTACGTCTTTGGTTAATTTCCAGAGTTCAGAAAAAGTTGATCTGACAACTTTTGCCCGTATTCTCTTTGCTTTTATGGAAAAGAGAATTTTTAGATGTTCTTACTCTGCCATTTTCACTGATGTCATCCCTTAGGGTATGTTCTGATGGATGGATTTTTCTCTTCATTATGGGTCTTATTTTCTAGATTCTTTGCCTGCCTGTTAAATTTTTATTTCATGTTAGACATTATGAATTTTACCTTTTTGATTACTGGATATTTTTTATTCCAATACATATATTTTGAACTCTGTTCTGGGTTGCACTTATTTTGTTTGAAGGTAGTTTGACTATCACTTGCCTCGCTCTTAAGATTTGTTAGGTGGGACCAGTATATTTCTTAATCTGGGGCTATTTATTCCTCTCTACTGTGGTAGGACCCGTTTGAGTACTCTACCTATTGCCCCATGTATAAAAGGTTTTCCAGTCTGGCTGGAGAAAACAGGCACTATACTTGGTCCTGTGTGAGTACCAGATACAGTAACTTCTAAACTTTTTGGTTGGTTCATTGCCTGACTTAGGTTGGTATCCTCACATGTGTCTATGCACTGGTCCCTGCTGTCTCCCTTTCATTGTGACAAGACCTGGAAAGTCTGTCAAAGCAATAGGCTAGAACAATTACAGGGTCACTTTGTTTGTTTCCCATCCCTGGTGGATCACTATCCTTTATTGTCTAATGTTGAGTGTCTTAAAAGCCATTGTTTTATATATTTTGTCCAGATGTTTTGGTTGTTTCAGGTTAGAAGGTAAATCTATTCATATCTATTCATTGTTATTCCACTTTTGCTAGAAGCAGAAGTCAGTTTGCCTATTTTTGGCCTGAGGCTTTAATTTATATTGAAATCACTTACCTATTTTAATAAAATGCTATTAGACTTCACATTGTATGTATTAAGATAAACATATGCTAACTTATGCCTAGTTACTAGTAAGCTAAAGTTAAATAGTGTCCTTTATTTCAGGTAAGAACCCCTAATATGTTTCATTTCTCCAAATCTGTGCCTATTAGAAGATACAGTTTCATTCAATTAAGATATTCTTAGTAGTGTAATGGAAAAAACATACACAAGCACTACAGGTAGAAAATCTAGCCTGAATCTGGGTCCTTTCCATTTGTTGGTACAACTCTGGGAAAGATGCCTAATGTCTTTGAACCTTTGTTTATTCATCTGTAAATGAGGCTAATTAAATAGGATTATTATGGAGATGACAAATTAAGCATCTGACAAATATTAAGCCCTGGCTAAATGTAAGTACACCGTCTTCTCTCCTTGTAATTGTGTATTTTTCAGTGTGCAGGTAACTGTGGATTTAGTTACCAGCAAAGGATTACATATTGCATTGGGATCCGGTCTACTAAGAAACATAAGCGCAATCAGCTTTGGCCTATAGACTACCAAGAATGCCCTGTGATGCCTTCCTCTCAGGTTTACAAATGCAATGTTAGAAGCTGTTTGCACGTGGCCACTTGGAAAGTTGGAAAATGGAGCAAGGTCAGTGTATAACTATGAATTTAAAACCTTATGAATAAAACTTTCTAGGTGTGGGATGCCTGGTGATCTATCTAACTGGATCATCAGAGGTGTCTCATATCCCTATTGTCTAAAAACCACTTTATCAGTTATTTGTATAAATGTCTTATCTCTCTTTCTATACTTGCTATAACTTGCTTAAAGCACAGACTATAACTAATACTCATTTCTATTCCTCAGAGAACCTTGCATAGTGGCTTACACTTTGAGCGGGTACTTAAGAAATATTTATTGGTTAAGTGAAGAAGTAAACAAATCTAACATATGAGTAATAAAAGTTATTTACACTATATCCTGTTCCCAATTTCATTGATGAAAAGCAAGTAGATGTTACTTTGCAAACTTAGCGTATAACTTAATGAGAAAAAACAGCAGTCTTGATAAATATCATTGACTAATGTTCATTAAGTATTTACAATGTACTGTTCCTATAACTGCACAAAATAAATGAAAGGAAGACCGTAACTGAGTAATAATAGATTCAGGTTCATGCCTAAGAATTTTTTGCACCTGTGACTGTCTAGCCTCCAGAGTACTTTTGCATCTTCAGTGGTTCTAGCCGCTATTGATCCTCAGTTTGCTCCAAAAGGACCTAGTCTGAGAGAAGGAGGCTTGGATTTACTGGCTTACTATTTATTATATAGTTTACCTTCAAATTTTACTCTGTTTACAGTGCTCAGAGACTTGTGGAATTGGGATAATGGAGAGACAAGTGGAATGCATGGCTGAAAATGGTCGGTCCAGTGACTTATGTTTAAAGCGTTTAAAACCAGATGCTCGAAAGAAATGTTATGTCAATGACTGTAAGTAATAGGCTTCAAAAATCTACCTAGTACCTAAGTGTTCCTCAGAAGTTTTAGCTAAAATGTGACAATAAATATTTGTAGTAGTCACACACTCCACAAAAGGAAGTGTCAGATTTTCAGACTGTAGCAATATTTGTATGATTAAGTTCATGCTGTGTTTGTAATTTCTTCTGTGTTGATAAATTCTGTTATCTTGCCTTTGAAGGTAAATCATTTACCACCTGCAAAGAAATTCAAGTGAAAAACAACATCACAAAGGATGGTGATTACTACCTTAACATTAAGGGAAGAATAATAAAGGTATTGTGAAGACAGTTCCTATTTGATTTTAGCAATGACCATCAACTTTAGAAAAATCTTTTATAGATGTTTGTATTTTTCCTTTAGATCCACTGTGCGGGCATGCACTTGGAGAACCCCAGGGAATATTTATCACTGGTCAAAGGTGAAGACAACTTTTCTGAAGTGTATGGCTTTAGGTATGAGCTTTGTTTTGGCCTATCTGTGCATTTTCATGGTCCTCCAAGAGAATTAGAAGTTCTAGCTTTCAGAGTGATACTGGAATAACTTGCATGTGGGATGAATAATTTAGGAGCAGGTGGATACATTAGGATGTAAGCTAGGTGTTATCCACACCTGTTCAATAATAAAGACTTGAGGCTGGGCATGGTAGCTCATGCCTATAAACCCAGAGCTTTGGGAGCCACAGCAGGAGGGTGATTTAAGGCCAGGAGTTTGAGATCAGCCTGGGAAACACAATGAGACCCCATCTCTAAAAAAACAATAAAAAAAATTAGCTGAGTGTGGTGGCACGTGCCTGTAGTCCTAGCTACTCAGGAGGCTGAGGCAGGAGGATGGCTTAAGCCTAGGAGTTTGAGGTTACAGTGAGCTGTGACAACGCCACTGCACTCCAGCCTGGATGACAAAGTGAGACTCTGTCTCTAAATAAATAAATAAATAAATAAATACATAAAAATAATAAAGACTTGAACGTTAACATATACTCACATAGATATTGACTAAGAATACTGTGGGTGAGCAGTGGGACACACACAGAGAAGGCGAGAATTTAAGACCTACATGTATTTTCATAGAAATCAAACTAATTCCAGCAATGAAAGCTAGCAGAATTACAGCTAAATTATTTTTCTACAAAATAATTGAATAATAATATTGAATAAATTCAACAATAATATTGAATTTCCCATTGAGAATTTTGTATGTTAACCTGGAGTGATTCTTATTTCTTTCCCTTTTAACTTGTTGACACTATAATATTGAAGAGCAGGAATGTATCTTTTATCTTCCCACTTCCAAAGTTTAACATTTATCTACATTATGTAGATAACTGTATCTAATGCTAAAAATATTCCAATGTTGTTACAGACTAAAAAATCCATATGAATGTCCTTTTAATGGAAGTAGGAGGCAAGACTGTGAATGTAAAAGTGACTACCTAGCGGCTGGATACACTGTTTTCAGCAGAATAAGAATTGATCTCACTTCCATGCAAATTAAAAGTAAGTGCTAAATCTCTGTTTTTAAAACAAAAAGGCTCCATTTGCTAATGAAAATCTCACAATATGCTAGTATATGTGACAGCCAGGGTATAGAGAAGGGCCTTGTGCAAAAATTAGTTAAAAATTTTTTTAAGTTATTAACTACATACTTTCTCTGCAATGACATGTGCCATGGAGATCCTTAATAAAAACATATTAGTAATGACAGTGATGAGACACTGCCCTTCCAAGATAAAACTCTCTACCTTAAAGTCCACAACTACATTAAAGATATGGAAGTTAATATCCTTAATGTACTTGTAGAAGCTTTTCACAGGGTCTAAAGTAATAATTAACATCAGTTTCAATTATAATTTATCAAGTATTTTCCCATACATTACCTCACTTGATCTTTTTAACAATGTTGTATTAGTTAAGGCAGATATGTCACAAGGTTACAAGTGATGAAATTAAGTGGAAGTGAAGTGACGTGTTCTAATTTATATAGTCAGTAACCGACATTAAGGGGAAACCCCAAAGTCCTACCTGCAAACCCCAGATTATAGATCATACTGCTTATCCGGGAAGTAATTTATAACACAGTCAAGTCTGAACGTATTCATGGAACCTAATACACTCTGGGCATAATGCAGCCTGCCATCCTAAAAGTTATGTATCTCCATAAAGAGGCAAAGAAGTTCATTTTAGAGGCAGAGACTCCTTCTCAATTGTCATTAAGTCACCAGTGCCTAGCACAGTGCATAAATCATAAAAATGAAAAAAAATTGAGACAATATATACATGAATACATAATATCTAAATTATACTCATATGATATGAATTATTATTTTTAGTAATGATGGCTATGATTTACTGAATATCCACCATTTACTACAGTAGTGTTTAGTAAAGTAGAATTACTACTTAACTATTGCTATAGTTAAGATCATATACTGTTAACTATTGTTTATGATCTTAACTATTGTTTATGATCTTAACTATTTATATAGTTAACTCTGGAGTCAGTCTGTCTGGGCATAAATTCTTTGTCTCCATTTCCTAGCTATGTGACCTTGGGCATATCTCATTAAGCCTAGGTCCCCTCATCTGTAAAATGAGAAGCTGCCTCTAAGGTTTTTTTCTTTTTTTCTTTTTTCTCATTTTCCTCTCCTTCTTTTTTGTCCTTTTATTTATTTATTATTTTTGGTGAGAATTAAGAGATGATACTTGTAACATATCTAGTCATTGTCTTACATATAGTAAACGCTCTGTAAATACTGGTTATTACTTACCAGTGTATATATGTCAGGTAATTAGTGTTGTAAAGTATGTAACAGGCACTCAGTAGCTTATTTACTGATAGTTAGTCTTTTATTTTTATTAATTTATCAAACAAAGCTGCCACTTTGCCAGGCATTGGGCTGGGCCCTGAGCATACAATGTCAAATATATACATTTTCAACTCCTCTCTTTTCCTTCCTCAAATTCGTGTGGTAAAAAACCGGTCTTGATTAAGTGAAACCATCCACCTATTCTGCGCCTGCACCACAGAACTGAATGTGGCAAGTAACACGCAGCCCTTGTGACGGCTATTGTCACTCTAAATGAATGACTGCGAAGCTCACACGTACCCTTAGCGCTGCCAAGTAATCCTATCGTATTTCCCTTGCCTATTCTCTCTCCCACTTTCCTAAATGTCTAGCTTATATCTTCTCCTCTAGCTCCAAATTTCAAAATTTTTAACACTTCCACTCTACTCATTGCTCATGATCTTTCTATTTCAATGAGAAAATAGAACAACCATGAGGGAATTTCTGTAAGTTCTCACGGCCACATCTACCAACCTGCCTAAATCTTTACCTACATGCCTTCTCTGCTCTTTACTGGGGATGAGCAATTCATGCTCCCACCCAAGGCCAATCCCTCCACTTGTGCTCTGAGCTCATTGCCTTGTATCTACTCAAGAACATTATTTTAGCAAATTTCCATTTCTCTCTTATGTCCTCAATTCTTCCTCTCTGCTGGATCATTTACATTCTGCATAGAGAAACATGCTCTTTTTTCTTTCATCGTAATTAAGAACAAATCCTCTTGACCTTCTTCTCCTCCAGCCACTGTCTAATTTTTCTGTGTTCCTTTATAGTAAAATTTCCTAAATAAGTTATTATTCTTACTCTCTAATTTCTTTTCCCCAATGCTATCCTTAGCTCACTCTAATCAGTCTCTTATTCATACCACTCCCAGAAAACAGTCCTTATCAAAGTCGTCAATGACTTCTGTTTCCCTAAATCTAATGGTAAATTCTGGGTTTTCATCTTACATGACAGACACATCAGCAGCATTTGGCCTTCAGGACAACACGTTCTCATGGTTTTATGCTTTTCTTGGCCACTCTGTCCTGTCCTTCCCACTGTTTCTCAACTTGGCTAGTTACGCTTCATCTTCTACAACACTGAATGCTGAAGAGCTTAAGTTCTCAGTCATTCCCTTGGGAATCTCATTCAATTTATAGATTTCAAATACCATCTATTAAATGAAAGTCCCAAGTGCATATTTCCAACTTGGACTTCTACCCTAGATTCCAAAATCCAACTGTCTACTCAGCATATCCATGCAAATGCCTAATAGGCAAGTCAAACTCAATGTATCCAAAAGTGAACTTTCAATATTTCCTGTCAAATCTGCTCCCCCCACCCCAAATTTTTACCATTACAGTAAATGGCAACTATAATCCTCTAGTTAGTTTAGCTAAAACCTAGCAACATCTTTAACTCCTACCTTTCTTCCACACCCACATGCAATCCATCATCAAATTCTGTCAGGTGAGTCTCCAACATGCATACTGTTATAGACTGAATTGTGTCCCCCACCCCCAAAATTGAAGCCCTAACCCTCAATGTGATGGTATTTGGAAATGAGGCTTTGGGATATAATTGGGTTTAGATGAAGTCTTATAAAGGTGAGGCCCTCATAGTGGGATGAGTGCCCTTGTGGGAAGAGGAAGAGACACCAGAGCTCTCTGTCTGCCATGTGAAGACACAGCAGGAAGGTAGCCATTTGCAAGCCAGGAAGAGAGCCCTCACCAGAGCCCAACCATGCTGGCACCCTGATCTCAGACTTCCAGCTTCCAAAACTGTGAGAAATAAATTTCTTTTGGTTAAGCCACCCAGTCTATGGTATTTTGTTATGGCAGCCCAGGCTGTCGAAGACATACACCAGATTTCTCTTTTTCACTACCTCATTTGACCTCATTTGCTACCACATTGGTCCAAGTCTGCGTCATCTTTTCATCGGGATTATTATGCCTACTGACTGGTGTTCCTGCTTCAGTATTATACCACCCTTCCCCCTTCTGGCCTAGAGGCTCTTCTCAACAGGTAAGCCAGAGTGATCCCCTAGAGCATAAGCCTTGTCATGTCTTGTACATTATCCCATCTGATCTTTTTAACCACTTCAAAGTCTGCTCAAAACTCTCCTAACGTTTTCCATCTAGCTTAGAATAAAATCAAGAATTCTTCTGCCAGTCAACAAAACTAACATGACTTCCCCATCTCCATTACCTCTCTGCTTCCCATCCCCTCACACCTCCTTCCCACTCTGTATACACTCCTCCAGACACACTAGTGTCTTTGCTGTTCCTTGAACACACCAGGCATGCTCCTGCCTTAAGCCCTTTGCACTTACTGTTCTATCTGCCTGGAACACCTGCCACACAGTTATCTGTATGGTTTACCCCTTCATTGGTTTTGGGTCTCTGCTGAAATTCATCTTCTCAATAAGGTCATCCAGGACCACTATCCATTCCTGCATTCTCTTTCTCCCCATCCTCTTCCCTGATCTATTTTCTTTCCATAGCAAGTATCACCCATAACATATACAATAAAATTTACTTTATTACTTTTTTCTCCCTGGTAAGACTCAGGTTCCATCAGCCTCTGTTTCATCCACTGTTGTGTTCACAGTATCTATATTACTGCCCAATGTATAATAGGTTGTAAATAAATATCTGTTGTATTAAAATTCTTCACTTTCCTCAAGAAGCTTATAGGAACATCAATCTTGAACAATCTTGAAGACAAATTTAAGTTTTTGTCTTAAATGGGAAAGGAGTTTCAGGAGGAGGGAGAAGCATGAACAAAAGCATGGAAGGGAGAAGTGTCTTGGTGATGTCAGAGAATGAAAAGTATTCCAGTTTTTTCTAAACATAAATCAAATGGAGGTTAGGGGATGGTAACTAGTTAGAGAAGTTCCCAAAGATCAGATCAAAAAGAGCAGTGTATACTAAGCTATGCAGGTGAATTTTATCTTGTAAGTCATAGGAGCCATTGGAGTAAAGGCAGAGCCACGGGAAGGAGCAGACTTGGTTGGAGGGAGAACGCATTGTATCCATGAAAACGATTAGGAAGCTAATGTAAAATTCAGATAGAAAGTGATGATGGCCTAAGTTAGGGACATAGGTCAGGATAGAGAGCTATTTGAGAAACATTAAAGAAGTCAACTCTACAGGATTTTCTGACAGAAGGGGTATGGGAATTAGTGACATGGAATATGTAGAAAGATTTCCAAAATAACCAGGTAGGTGGTGGTATAGGTCAGTGAGATGGGAAATTTAGTAGGGGAATAAATTTGGAGAAAAAGGTAATGCATTTAGCTTTGGCCTTGTTAAGTCAGAGATATCTGTGGATCATCCAAGCAGTGATGCCCAATAGGATGTTGAAATATGTTCTGGAACCATTAGAGTCAGGTGGACTGGAGCCATCATTGTGTAATTGGTTGATAAAACCAAGGCCGTTGGCTGGTCTTCATGCTTTTGGAGGAAGTAGTAGCAAAAGATGCTTTGAAAGATGTGTCTCTGCTCTGATCCAGCCTAACTCATACGTGTCACAAATAATCAGTGGTGTGCATATAAACGTTTAGCAACCAGATATCCAGGGAGAGAAAAAGTCAGATTTGTGGTATTAGGCAATTTCCATGGTGTACATATTCCCACCGTGGCCAATTATAAGCTACCAATATGACCTCCTTGTACATGGAGTTGGGAAGAGATGCACATAGTTGGCTCTCACTATTTTTTATAAGCTGGTTCTGGCATATCACGACAGGCCTACTAGTCTTACAAACTGTCCTTGGAAATATGATAGATATTTCCAGAAATGCTACCTTTGGGAATTGCCTCCAGGGTACTGGTGTCATCACAGGGAATGCAGTGATCTTGCAGTCTTGAAAAGTGAGGTGACCAGGTGTGGTGGCTCATGCCTGTAATCCTAGCATTCTAGGAGGCCAAGGCCGGAGGATTGCTTGAGCTCAGGAGTTTTAGACCAGCCTGAGCAAGAGCAATACCCCGTCTCTACTAAACAATAGAAATATTAGCTGGGCACAGTGGTAGGTGCCTGCAGTCCCTGCTATTCTGAAGGCTGAGGCAAGAGGATTTCTTGAGCCTGGGAGTTTGAGGTTGCAGTGAGCTATGATCACGCCACTGCACTCTAGCTGGGGTGACAGAGTAAGACTCTGTTTCAAAAAAAGAAAAGAAAAGTGAAGTGACTTGAAATAATGCCAGTGGAGGTGACAGCCACTGGCTGGATGATTTGGTTGGAATATTATTTAAGTGATTCAGAAATAATTAAGTGATTTTAAGTGATTGAAGCAGCTGACTTTTAGGGTTCTTTCCAACCTGTTTTTGATTCAATGGTTCCATTTTTGATACTTTATCAAAATCTACAGTACTATTGCCAAGCAGCGTATTTTACTAACAATGTTAGCAAAAGTAAGATTGAAAAGAATAGGAAGAATAATATAATGCAATAACATAAGAAATCAAAAGAAATAGCACCCTTTTTAGCTTGATGGTTTTGAATTGCCTAATGAGTGGATATATATGCTGTCTATAAGCATATATAAACTTGATATTGTTTTGTCATATCTATTTACCTTTAAATAATCTTTTTTTCCTTCAGTGACTTTGCTCCTAAGCCTAGTTCATCTATTTTAGGTATTCACTATGATATAAAATATAATAAAGCATTTATTTAATTTTTAAATCTTCTATTTTAATTACAGATGTACCTGGTGTTTTTAGGGCAATTTATGAGGTGAACATTTTTGTGTATTAAAAAAATTATTTATTTAAAGCCTGTTCTATGTTATATACTATAATTGACAATATTTTGGCTTAAATTTTTAAAATTAATTATACAAATATGTTAAAGAAAATAATATGAAAACTATGTTTGACAATGAAGATTGCATTACTGTCTCAATGATAAAGCATTTCATTTATTATTTTCTAGCTACAGACCTTCATTTTTCCCAGACAATATTTGGAAAGGCAGTTCCATTTGCCACAGCAGGAGACTGTTATAGTGCTGCCAGATGCCCACAGGTATTTAATATTTGATGATTTTTCCCTTTACTATGAAAAAAAATTGATAGTGTTTCTCCTCATTCATTTTTTTGACCAGAATATTGCAAGAAACATACTAAATAGAAATGCAAAACTTCCTATATGTACTTTATTTCAAAATTTATGAATAAACTTTGCCAATTTTGAGTTTGTTTTACAGGCATAATAATAAGAATTTTAAATTGTTCAGATTCTATGTCTCCTTCCATGATACTTTATCATTTTTAACTTTTCCATTTAGTCCTGCAATGATGACTTGTTTAGAGTATGTGTTTATTCCACTATTTGTGAATTCCCAATTCTTAGTTTTATTCTATTTTTTTCCTGTGGTTGGAAAACTACTCATTATTCAGTCTTTTAATTATTAAGCTTGTTTGTAGCACAGTTATCCTGGAAATTTTAGTACATCTTAGGAGAATGGCATTCTGTTGTTGTTGGTGAAAGTCTATAGATTACTTTGGTTATAGTGGTTCATCTTTTCTGTTGATCTTCTGCTAGCTGTTCTATCTGCAGAAAGTCTGCAAGTTATTATTTTTGAATTGTCTATTTCTCACTTCAATCTTGCTTCATGTACTTTGTTTTCTTTCATTTATTTTGGGGTTTTGTTGTACATGATTATATGTTTATAAGGGTCATAACTTCCTAATAGATTGATCAAAAGATCATAAAGTGTTCTTTATCTGTAGCAATTTCTTTTTTTGTTTTAAAGTCTAATTTATCTGATATTAGTGTGACCACTCCAACTCTCTGCGGGTTGCTACATATATTTTCATCTCTTTACTTTCAATTTATATATATCTTTGGATCTTAACAGTATTGCATATAGAGCATTTTGTTGGATTGTTGCCTTTTGATTGGATTATTTAATTGTTACTGTTACTATGTATTTACATCCACCATTTTACCTTTTGTTTTCTATACGTCTCGTGTTGTCTTTGTTACACTGTTCCTCCTTACTGCTTCCTTTTTTATTCAGTGAATGTTTTCTAGTGTAACATTTTAATTTCCTTAATGTTTTCACTGTACTTTTTGTTTATTTTTTGAAATTAATTTGCTTATTTTTATTTCAAAATATTACAGGGTACATATATTGCCTTTGCACGGCTTGAGGCAGAGCTACAAGCATGCCCCTCCCCCACACAGCGCTGGCAGTCCTAGCCAGAGCAATCAGACAAGAGGGGAATTAAGGGAATCCAAACGGGGGCAGAAGAGGTCAAACTATCGCTCTTTGCTGATGATATGATCTTATATCTAGAAAACCCCAAAGATTCTGCCAAGAGACTACTGGAATTGATAAATAAGTTCAGCAAAGTTTCAGATTACAAAATCAATGTACGCAAATCAGTAGCGTTCATATATGCCAACAATAGTCAAACTGAGAACCAAATCAGACACTCAATACCTTTCAGAATGGCAACAAGGAAAATAAAATACCTAGGAATATATTTAACCAAGGAGGTTAAAGACCTCTACAGGGAGAACTATGAAACACTAAGGAAGGAAATAACAGAGGATGTAAACAGATGGAAAATCACTATATTTTTTGAATTGCTTCCTTAATACTTATTCAAGGGCTTACTATATATATATAGATAGATAGACATAGATATAGATATAGAGTTCAGAATCTACTTACTATTCATACTTGTTAAATATTTATATTTCCAGTGAAATAGAGAAATAATACTGTTATGTATGCCCTGTTTCCTTCTTTTTTGGTGCTATGAAACTAGCTATAAATGCAATAAATCCACAATATATTGTTATAGTATTACCCTATATAATTTTATGTCTTTTAGAGAATATGAGAGAAGAAATTAGAGCAATTATATATTCATTGAGTTTGTTATATAAACCTTCTTGTTTAGTACTTCTGGTTGTCTTTATTTCTTCCTGTGGATTTGATTTATCATCAGGTATCATTTCCTTATTCCAAAACAGCTTGATTCACCTGCCTTATTTCTTCCATTATTGTCAAATATATTATATTTCTTTATATTATAGGTCAATAATATAATTATCTACATCTTGGTTTATACAATTGCTTTTAAATCATTTAAGAAGAAAGGTGAAGAAATACGCAATTATAGTGTCTTTTATAATTATCTACATAATTACCTTTACCAGTACTCTTTGATTGTTTTGTGTTGATTTGTATTAATGTCTGGTGAGATTTGTTTTCAGCTGGAAGAAATTGCTTCAGTGTGCCTTGTAAGGCAGATCTGCTAGTAAGAAATCCTCTCAGCTTTGTTTATCTGGGAATCTTTTTATTTTGCCTTCATTTTTGAAAGATAGATTTGTTTGTTAAAAAATACTTGATTTACAGTTTTTATCTTTTAGCACTTTGAATTTGTCATCCCACTGCCTTCTGGCTTCTAGATAGGTAATAGATGTCAGCTGTTTATCTTATTGGGGTTTTCACATATGTGACCATTTTTCTGTTGGTGCTTTTGGATTTTCTCTTTTTCTTTCAACATCTTTACTGTGAATATTTGGTGTGGATCCCTTTGTGTCTACTTGGCTTGGAGTCCACTGAGCTTCTTGGATGTGTAGATTAACACATTTCACCGTATTTGGAAAGTTTTCACCCATTTCTTTCAAATATATTCTCTGCTCCTTTCTTTTTCTTCTCTCCTTTTGGTCCTCCCATTATGCATATGTGCATGGGGACTTAACATTATCCCTTTATTTCCCTGAGGCTCTGTTCCTTTTTCTTCATTTTATCCCTCTGTTCTTCAGATGGTATCATTGCTATTAACACTCTTCACGTCTGCCAATTCTCCTGCTAGCTCCAGTGTACTGTTTGAGTCTCCCAGTGAAGTTTTTGTCTTGGTTATTATACTTTTCAACTCCAGAATTGTCCTTTGACTCTTTTCATAAAATATAGTATCTATCTTTGTATTGATATTCTCTATGTAATGAGACATTTTTATCATACACTCTTTTACTTTTTTAAACATGGTTTTCTTTAGTTTGAACATGTTTATATCAGTTGCTTTAAAGTCTTTCTCTGCTCAGTGTAACATCTGATACCTCTCAAAGGCAGTTTTTGTTGCCTCTTTTCTCATGTATGAGTCATCCTTTCAAATTTCTTTCAAGTTTCAAATTATGGTTTGTAATTTTTTGCTGAAAACTGGACACTTTAGGTAATATATTTTAGCAACTTTGTATACTAATTTTCCCCTCTCCTCTGGAACTTCTAGTTGTTATTGTTTGCTTGTTTGTTTGTGTATTTGTTTAGTTGCTTGGCTGAACTGTTTCTGTGAACTCTATTTCCCTGGTAGTGTACAGCCTTTCATCTTGCTCCTCAGAGGATGCAGGCTTGGGCATACACAGTCACCCTGATGCTCTTCTTCCCCAGGGATGACAGTGGTCTAATCTGGGCTCCCTTCAATTCTTTCTCCATGACTCCCTGTTAAGTTTCTAGTTGGTTTGCCTCTACTGCTATCATGCTCAGCTCTTAGTCTCCATTAATTGCTACATGATTGTTTTCTACCCTTTCAACAATATCCTGGGAGCATAAATTACTCCACAGTCTGATTCAATTAAATTGAGGCCTCTTGGCCTCAACTAGTCTTGTAGGTCAGTCTTTGAGGTTAGGAGA
This sequence comes from Daubentonia madagascariensis, assembly GCA_023783475.1. Lineage (NCBI taxonomy): Eukaryota > Metazoa > Chordata > Mammalia > Primates > Daubentoniidae > Daubentonia > Daubentonia madagascariensis. The sequence goes on along the minus strand of JAKFHU010001244.1, from coordinate 23,650,127 downwards.
GAACCCAAAGGGAGCCCTTAGCTCTTTCTCTGGTTCTTTCTGTTAAGCTTCAATATTATCTACTATATTTCTTGTTGCTATCCTTGAGCTACCACCCTCCTCTTTACTGCACATCACTAAAATCTTATTTTCAATAGCACCCTTAAGCTTGAAACTCCCCATGTTCTATTCCAAATAAGCTCAGTCCCATTAGGAAAAGCTATGGAATTTTCTGGTTTTACAACTTGATTCTCTCCCTGGGAAGAACCTCAGCATCTATACTGTGGATCTGGGGGCAGGAACAGCGGCCTATTCCTCAGAATAACACCCCTGCTCTATAAACAGGGTCCTGGATCATGGCGGTAGCCCTTGGTCTTCTTGGATGGCCCTTCTCAGCATGGAGGCTCTGCCCTACCAAAGATTTTGGGTAAGGATGATTCAGGTGTAGTGTTTTTGGTCTGCCATGCCTGAGATAGACCGTTTGCTCTGTGAGTAGGAACTGGGTGGAAGAAGGGAACTTCAGATTCTCAGGTACTCTTGCTTATAATAAAACGGCTGCAGTACAGAGCTGGGTGGGATACAAAATGCTGGTGGCTTGCCCCTCCCAAGGAGAAACCATAGCCATAACAGGGATGGAGGGAAATGGAGTCCGAGGTTCTTAACTGCACCCACCAGGAATAGAACTATCATTTCACTGAGGTGTGAGAGAGGGGGCCATGGTTCAAATGCCATAGCCTCTCAGTGTTCTCACCTAGATTTAATAGATTTTCTTGAATAAATGTTTTTCCATTTGTTGTATAACTTTATGAAAATTTTCAGAGACTTTCAATGGTTGTTATATTTATAATTTCCACTAGTTATGCTTGTTTTACTGGAGACAGTGTCCATGGGCTCCTTACATTGCAATTCCAGAAGTACGTCCGTTCTTGGCTATATTTTTAAAGGCATTTAACTTTGCAGAAGAATCCTATGTTCTCATCCAATCTTTGAGGCTGGTTAGCTCTGTTCATGTCTGTTCTTCTTCTTCCCAATTCTCTACTTCATTCATATTGGTGATTAATAACTACATTGCAGGCGGTGACTCTGACCTACTGTCTTCCTTTCAGTTCCCTTTCCAGGACTGTCCTTCCTCTGCTGAGGCCCTCTCCTCTTCTTAAGCCTTGCATCGTCTCTTCAGACACCTGTTCTAAAGTCAAGGATGTGTAACCTAGAATTTTAACATTCTAAAGAATCTTTACCCTGATATATGGATATGTTTTGTTGGTGACACTTCCATTTTGACCCTTTTAAATGGAAATTATTCATTCTCCAAAAGCCAACCCATCTCAGGACTGATCAGCTTTGTCCAACAACCCATCCTACTTTTAAGATATGCCTTCTGGTAATATATTTGATGTGATTAGAAAGAAGTAAATTGACAATGCAACCTAGTGATGTGAACAGTCCGCTAATACAAGTCCTAATAGAAGTTGTTACTTTGGGATGGTCACGAAATTCTGGAAATCTGGTCCTTGTCATTATGTGTTGAATTGAGTAAGTTCTGGTTAATGAGACATCAATAAAATTCACAGGACACTGATACAAAAGTAAATCACATAACTGTCAAGTGGAATCAAAATTCCTTTTATTTTATTTATGAACTCTTCTCATAGGAAATATCTTAGCAGAAAGCCAATGATTATAGGCAAAATGTTTTTTGACGTGTATGGGATCTGAATAAAAGAGGTATTTACACAATCAGGTTCTTAAATAAGGTAGCTATTTCTATTTCTTTCTAACTCCCTTTCTCCAATTTCTATGTAATCCTATTTTCCCCTATAATATTTTGAGAAAGTTATGTAGCTATAAACTGGGTAATCCTAGTTTACAGTTAAAGAAATGGACATTTCATATTAACAATCTATCCAAGATCCTTGAGAAAGTTATAAGCAGAACCACTAACAAAATTCTCCTCTCTGTCCATCAGAATGAGATGCCTCCCTCAGATGGTTTTCTAGGCATTTCTAGAATACAAGCTGTATTTCAAAAATTAGATATTATTGGGCATAGAGACATGCTTGTCAAAAGGAGCCATGCCCATCTATATTCAGTCTGTATTTATCTGCTCAAGGCTACTGTTACCAAAAATACAAACTGCCCAGGATTTTTGGAGATACTCTGTCAAATATATAAACCAGATTTTATGTTAAGTTACACAACATTTGCATGAATACTCTCCAGATGTTTGATGTCACAGAAAGAACTTATTCTGTTGTTTGGAATTCATCAAAACCACATCCCCTGTGTTTGCATATGACAGGGTACCCTGGGACATGAATGCTGAAAAGAGAATGGACACATATGGCGCTCTTTAGGGAAAATAAACTTTGCCACGTTGCAATATGAGATGAAGTTAAGGAGTGTGATGTGATTTTAGAATACATATGTCAAAAATGAAATAAAGTAAATGTTCTTTACTTTTTGCAAAGCCACAAAAATTTACAAAAAACAATGTGCATCTCTTTAGCTAGTTTGTAATTAACATTTGATTACATAAGAGAAAGATAAATACTCACATTCAGCCAATGCCAGTAGAGCATGGCCAGCCTCCATTCACAGTATTCAGTATCAGTAATTAAATGTTTGGAATGAGTATTCTTTATTATCAGATGTAGAGTTAAATATATATCTGTAAAATCTACCCTTTTGATTATATTGTTTAGATCATCTCTTGCCTTATTTTTGTCCATTTGATTTGTCTTGTTACTGAAAGTGGCATGTTAAATTTTCCTTTTATTAAGGGGTGTCTATGTCTCCTTGCATGTCTTATAGCTTTTGCTTCATAAAAGTTGTTGCTGTGTTATTTAATACATAATACTAATATGTTATGTCTTCGTTGTGGATTACGATTTTTAGCACTTCCTTGTCATGGTTTCATGATTTGGGACTTGAAGTCTCCTTTGTCCCTTCTCAGGATCACTACTCCTCCTTTCTTTTTATACCCATTTGCCTGGTATTTTTTTACTCATCCTTTTATTTTTAACCTTTATGAATTACCTTGTTTTAGGTGTGTCTCATACATACAGTATGTACTTGGATTTTGTTTTGTAAGCCAATTGGAATTTTTTTTTTAACAAAGATGTTATATCTATTCACATTTAAAATTTTATTTTTAAAAATAGCATACAGTAAAATTATCTCTTTTGGTATATAGTTCTATGAGTTTTAACATATGTACAAATTCTTGTTATCATCACCATAGTCAGAATACAGAACAGTTCTCTTACCCAAAACAACATCCTCACACTCCCTTGTTTGAGCTGGTCCCCTCCTCCCACCTAACTCCTGGCAAACACTGATCTTTCCTCTGTTGCTATAGTTTTGCCTTTTCTGGAAAGTCATATAAATGTTATCTGAATGTGATCATACAGCATATAGCCCTTTGAGATTGGCTCCTTTTATTCAACACAACGCCTTTGAGATCCATCGTGTTGTTGCATGGATCAGTAATTGTTCCTTTCTATTGCTGAGTATTCCATCCTTTGGATGTCCTATAGCTGTTCAACCATTTGTCCATTTACCTATTGGAAGACAATGGGTTGTTTCCTGTTTTTGGAGTTTATGATATACACATTTGTGTACAGGTTTTTGTGTGAACATAAGTATTCATTTCTCTAGGATAAATCCCTAGGAGTGGGGTTGCAGGGTCACATGGCACATATGTGGTACATTTATATGGTAGGTTAAGAAGTGATATTCTTACCACAAAAGGTAGGGCACAATAGCAGAAGATTCTAGAAAATACATTAAACAGGTATAACATCATAGAAGTTAGCAATGAGGGGTCACAAATTGAATCTGGACAAATGTGAAGGTGTAACAAGCATCTGTCCCTACGAACACCCCTTCTTTCAGGACTTGCCAGTTGCTACAGGACCATTAGCTCTAGTTGTCAAGTCATAGAGTGCTAGAGTTGGACAGAATTACTTTTCCATAAATAACATTATGTGGTATTAATTCAATTATTCCTTGTAATTGAGAAGACTTATTTGTAATCAATTTTAAAAATCCTTAATTTGTTCATTTTCTTTACAGTAAGGTGATATAAATTATTCTTTTATTTTACAAAGGAAGACCCTTGAAAAGTAACTTGAGTGCACCCTTATATAATTCTCATTCAGATGTTTCCAGTCAAGAGCATTATTAAGTATTTTATAAATTCCATCTATTTTTGTTTTGTTTTATTTAAAATCCAGGGACAATTCAGCATTAACTTGGCAGGAACTGGGATGAAGATATCCAGCACAGCAAAGTGGCTTGCTCAGGGGAGTTATGCCTCTGCTGTCATACACAGATCACAGGTAAGTCCTCCTGGACCAAAAACTTGTTTGAAATACTTCTGTGCTGTGAACTAGCATTCAAGGTCCTCTACCTTAAATTTAAAATTATATGAAGTTGGTGACTAAAGAGTTATTGCATATAATGGGTACATTATATATAATGGGGTACAACATCAATTTATGAAATGAAATTGGGTTCATTTTTATTAATATGCATACATAGGTTTTATATATGTACGAATCCACATGCAGGCTACAGATACCTGAAAATGAATTGTCACACGCCAGGACATATAGACTTTGTCTATCTCAAGTTTGGGGCTAATGACTTGCAATGCAGGTGCTTTGGAAAGAGGTAGTGCTTTTTTTACCATACTTTAATTATTAAAGGTTTATAGGTTTTAATATTTCCAAGTGAGGGTTAAATTTTTGGTTACTTACCTCACTGCTTTGCTTTAGTGATGGGGGTGGTGCTGGAGCCATTTGTCATTTAACAAATATCCTTCACAGTTTTTTCAAGAATTAGGATTATGATTTATGTTTTATTTGTATTTTCCTGTCTATATTTATTTAGATAACATTATTTTATCTATTAAATATAGATTATTACATAGTTATTTTAACTATAGCACATGTGTTTATCCAAAGTAGAATCCATTTAATTTTGTTGCTGGTATGGTGTACTAATATGTACATTTTATAAAATGTCTTCTATTACTTGCAGTTATTGTATCTTAGATAGCATGCCTCTATCTGTAGTAAATCTGGATCTAGGTTATGTGTTCTTGCCTACATTGCACATAAATCGGCACCAGCAACAGCCCCTGTTCAGTCTAATGTTTTGTGATTTTTCTTTCTTTTGAAAAAGTGACTTCTGTTATACTCCCATTTATATGAACATTATTCATGAGTGAAGATAAGTATTCCAATATTCATAGCTTTTAAAACATTCTGTTTCTGAAGATGATGAAATTGTGCTTTAAGTGGCAATTAAAGAATTTAGTTTTATTACTTCTCTCATATGGTTAAACTAGTAGGCTTTCAAAAAGAATAACTATTTTTAGATATCTATTTCACATATTTAGATCTAATTCCTTTTGGCAAAAGAATGGGAATCAATTAATTACTTATTTAAAGTATATTCTGAGCAGGTATAAATGTAGAAAGCTCAATAAAACATTCTGACCTTATGTATTCAGCTTTTAATATCTTTTGGTCAAATGTAAAGACTGAATTTTGGCCAAGGTCATTAGTAGATATGGATATTTAGTAAAATCATTCATTTTGCTTCTATTTAACTTCTCTTCTAAAGATTAATTAGAAGATTGGGAACTTAACTTACCTCAACCAAAAATGTTGCACATGACAGTATTTCTTGAAATCTGATGCCTGGTGTGAAACTGAGACTTATGAAACCCACGTATAAAAATGCAAGCATATTTTCATTTGCCAGTAAATTTAATCAAGATTAAGTTTTTACTTCAACAGTCTGTTTGGGAGTAGGGAAGTATACAAAATTGAGTTTTTACTGTCATTCCCTCCTCTTTGTACTCAGATGCTCCCAAGTTGAAAGGTCTATTGAAAACAAAGGCAACTTCAAAGCTCTGGGTCTCAAAACATTCTTCCATCTCAAAATGTCCCAAGAACCCAAAGTTTCCTTCTCTACTCTTCCTCCTTAGATTAAAAAAAAAAACTTACCTTCTCCAGAAATGATAAGAATTCGACCTATTTTTGTCTTATCCTATCAAAATGCCTTTAGTCTTTTAACTTTTGGATCTAAAGATGGAAAGCAGTCTAGAAAGTATGCCTATCATGTCCCCACCACGCCCCTTTACCCCATGTCTGCCCACCTGTTCCTCAGTGAACTGCTTTGCTTAGGGAAGAATCTTCCCTTTTAGTCCTTCTGTGATTATAATTATGTTTTTCAGCCCAATTTTTATGTATCTTTTGCTACATGTTACCACCTTCTATACTTTTATCCAGGTGTGTTTCTAATGCTTTCATGAGATGCTTGAGATAAATGGTGTAGCTCACTGTAGCATATGAGTTGTATTCCTTTAAGGTCAAGTTTGTATAATATCTTAGTTTAAGAGAATATTATATAAAATTGTGTAAATATTGGACAGCAAATTGGGAGAGTTTTAATAAACTCACTGAAAAAAATAGATTCCTTGATGAAAAATATGTGGATTGAGGTAAATTATCTAAATTATACTGTGATTTATAATCATCAAGTAGCTTATATGAATCTCAGGTTATCTAGTTAGTTCTCTTTTAACTTTCCCATGATCACCAATTTGAACTAATACTGAAAGGGTATGATCTTTGACCTGGAATGTAATTGTTGTAGGAAACCTCGTGATTCAAAGCATTTGCTTTTTCTGCTTTGTGTATGCAGGTATCAGCTTCTATAAGATTCTTCTATATTCTGTCTCTGCTTATTTTCAGGATGGAACCAAAGTCTACGGAAGGTGTGGAGGGTTTTGTGGGAAGTGTGTTCCTCACATGACTACTGGTCTCCCAATTCAAGTAATATGAACATTGAGGAGAGGGAAGTATGCCCCAAAGGGGAGATATTCTCTGGAACATACAAATAACTGGTGCTCATTTCTTTACTTCTCCCTTCCTGAGATTTCCATCTCTAAAATGTCTCTGCCATTTTTTCAGGGTGCTCATCAAGGATTCAAATTGCAACTTAATTTTTTCAGGGTCTTGAGAATAAGCAATAGATATGTGACTCTAATCAGGATCTTTTTTAAAGAACATAATAATTTACAGTAGAGAATAGAAGGCTGTTTGAATGAATTATACCAAGACAATGTTGCTACTAACAGCTTAGACTGGACCACAATTATATCATACCTATAAATACACATGTAAATCTCTGCTCAATATTCTACTGTACGATGAAATGTTTATACTACTTATTGAAACGGAGAAAGTAACTATTAAGAAATAAACTTATTCAAAATTACTATAAACATTCTTGAATCTATCAGGTGAATAGCAAATCAATACTTACATCAAAAAAGTACATAGCCATTATACTTTCTGCTGATACAGTTTAGATGCCTTGTTTTATTTTTCCTTTAATTTTAAGTTGTGGATTATAGTGTTTCAATAAAAAAGTCCTAAAATGTGGTACAAATTTTGTATTAAAAATGTATGCTTGGGTTAAATACTAAATATGAAATTTGGTGGGTATAATACAGAAGGTATATACATTAGAATTTCATTTTTAAAACCTACCTCTAATTTGACTGTACTTATAAGAACAATGCATTGTTTTTAGAATGTTTATATTCTATTTTGTCTTTGTAACTCTTGTATGTATATATATATTCTTTAAAAATCTGTTTTCTCAAAGTTACGTACTGTATTTTATTAATCAAATAGAAAGTGAGAATTCTTGAAATTTTAAAATCCTACTTTGGTAAACACAAAATTATGTTTACATATGCAAAAGTTTTATTAGAGATATTTAAGTTATTTTATATCAGAGGTTTCTCAAAGCCAGAACATAAAAGACAGTATAAAAATTAACTAATTATAGGTAAATTCTCACGTTATAAAAGATGTTTTCATGTGGATTTATATAATTGTGTATTATATAATAATGTAACTTAAAAACACAGATAGACAAACAATATTTTTCTATAGCAACCTACTCTGTAAACCAAAAAACAAACCAAAAAGCCCCAATCAGAATCTACTAATAGATTTTTGCCAGTAAAAATAGTGTACTAGTTTTACCCACAAAGTGTTTTCTTTCCCCAAATATTTATTAAGGATATATTGTACCATATAAGGTACTAAAGCAATTTTGTGCCAATGTGGTTAAATAAACATTTGGGGATCTCTGTATCAGAAAATAAGTATTTTGCACTATGTGCCTTAAACCAGTTATAAACATTAATATGAAATGTATAACATTTTCCAGGAATGTTTTCATTCATAATTGAAATCTTATAATTTATAAACATTTAAATAATAAACATATTTGTATGATGCATTAGCACTTTGTTTTTATTTTCCTTACATGTAAAAAAAGGATCTTCCACCACAAAGGTCTAAAATCACTTCAGAAATTCTAAGAAAATTTTCATTCAAATTATTGCAGTTGGTATGGAAACAGTTCCTATATGGTGCACACCATTCTGATGGCAGAGGAAATATGGGCAGGAAGTCTGCCAAAAACTTGGAATACCTCTAAAAGTTTGTGTTCACACAAGGAGTACTCATGCCTACTCAGATTCAATTGGTCAAGCCAAATCATGTGACCGAGTCCTAGTCAATGGAGCAGGGAAATGTACTCTTTCTACAGGGCAGGATGGCCAAACCCATGGAAATTGGTGGGGACTTAAAAATCCTCTCCCAAGGCAGGAAGCAGATCCTTGTGATATATCCATCCATATTTAACCTCCCTAGAAATTGCCAGAGAACTCTCCAAAGTGGTTAATTCAATTTAAATGACCACTGGGAGGGTGTAAAAATTTCAGTTTATCCACATCCTCAGTGACACATGTATTTTTTTTTTCTGATCTGATGGAGTATAGCATGGTATTTCATTGTTTGATTTATTCTTTTTGTTTAAGATTGCTTTGGCTATTTGAGCTCTTTTTGGTTCTATATGAAATTTAAGATTGTTTTTTCTAATTCTGTGAAAAATGACATTGGTATTTTTATGGGGAATTGTGTTGAATTTGTAAATCACTGTGGGTAGTCTGGACATTTTAACAATATTGATTCTTCTGATCCATGAGCATGGGATATTTTTCCATTTGTTTCTGTCATCTATGGTTACTTTCATCAGTGTTTTATAGTTCTTGTAGAGATCTTTCACCTCCTTGATTAAGTATTTCCTAGGTATTTATTTTCTTTGCAGCTATTGTAAATGGTATTGAGTTCTTGATTTGATTCTCAGCTTGGCTGTTTTAGTGTATAGAAGTGCTAATGATTTGTGCACATTAATTTTGTAACTTGAGAGTTTACTGAATTAATTTATCAATTCTAGGAGTCTTTTGGTGGAGCCTTTAGGGTTTTCTAGATATAAGATCATATCATCAGCAAACAGGGAGAGTTTGACCTCCTATTTTCTGATTTGCATGCCCTTTATTTCTTTCTCTTGACTGACTGCTCTGGCTAGGACTTCCAGTAGTATGTTGAAAAATTCAGAAATTTTACCACATAATTTCTAAACAGTATTTGAAATGTACAACTTATTTTGGGTCTGTTAGTGGTAGGAATGATGATGAGGGTTGGTGCCATACTTTATTGGTTCTTCTGTCATACCCCACTCTTTCTCCATTTTAAATAAAATTATCCCACAATTCAGCCCTTTAAATGCTTAGACTTCTTTCAAGAATTTGCTAAATGCTACCTCCCCCATAAATTCTCCCTAGACCATTCTGTCTGCAATATGTTATTTTTAATTTCACATGTATTTTATCCCTTTTTTACATCACTTGTTGTTTTCTGTTTTCTATGTGAATAGAGTTTTGACCACTCATCTTACCTGCTCTCCAAGACTATGTGATTTGAGTAAAAATTAGCACTTGCTCAGCTACTATTTTGTGCCAGATACTGAAGAACACTTTACATTCTTATATTACTTTATTCTTACAACAACCTTATAAGGCATTATTATTTTACAGACCACTGTATGTAATGGTAGAATTTTTTTAGCAAAATGCAGACCTGTCAAGATGTAAAGCTTCTCTTGTTACTCTACCCTAAGCTTCACTTAAGGACAGAAAATGTATTTATTCTACTTCCCTCACAGCAACTATCAGAGTGTCTACCACATAGTATAGATTTAACATTTTATATTGAATAAATTAAAGTACTCAAGAATTTGATTCCACATGAAAATATATTAAAAAATCTATATGGACTCTAATTTCCAGATGGGTAGTGGAATTGATGATTAGGGAAAGAAAATAAAAGGATGCAGAGGCATCCCAGGAATATGTTCAGAAAGATGCAGGTGTCCCTGAAGAATTCCAATTATGCTTATTCAGTCTTCTTTGGAATTAGGAGAAAATAGCCACCATGCATATTTTTCTCAAGAAATCAATTACTTCGGTCTGCTTTAATTAATATGTCTTAAATTATTTAAAAGAGACTTAACAACATCTACAAAAAATGATAGAAATAGAAGATAGTAACATAAATTTTATAATAATGTTCACAATTGACTACAGGTTTGATAAATATAAAATTGTTTTATTATACCACAATAACAACAGAAAGGAACAGAATTTCTTTGTTTGTTTTACTCTTCCTTGATGTCACACATCAGAATAGATTATATCTTGGCTATTAAATATATCTATCAACACTGGTCACTTCATGAACTTCTGATATTTAAAAATAATGATTTTCATTGTTTTACCTATTAATTTCTTTCTAATAATTTAGTACATGTCTTTTGGTTGCCAAGTATTTAATAAATATTTAATTTGTTAAAAGGTAAATAATAAGATTCAGTTATATAGTACTTCTGTAACTTAATTCTTTAAAGATAACATGATTACTTTTGCTACATTTTACTTACCCCATTTTTTTGGTAATGACTCATTTTCTATATTTAAAACTTGAAAAAATATTTACAACTGACAACAGTGGCATCTGCTGGCCACTCATAACTATTTCTCAGTAGAATGAAGAAAAATTGCCAAACTAATTTTCTTCTGCACTTTTCTGGAGATTGTGAGACACAACTGTTTGTACTGCATTAGGCAAAATGTCTTTGAATCATTCTTAACCCAATTTAGCCTTGATTTTTGTATTTATATTATATCCATATTTATATCATATATACATACATGTATTCTTTCTACAACTTCAATCTGAAAACATTCTTAAAAATAAAAAATCTTCCTTGACCTCCAGGCGAAAATAAATAAGTTGTTTTTTATGTAATAATTTTTTTTCAAGAATCTCTATTCTATAAACAGAGGAAAATTGGAATGGAGACAGAGCTTTTCTAGACCACGGTCTAATGGTAACAAATATGGTGACATAAAACAAGTCAACCACTTGGACTTTTTCCCTCATCTGTAAAATCAGAAATTTGAAACAAATAATTTCTAAGGTACTTTTCAGCTGTGATAGGTTTTATATATAATGTGTGTCTGGTGCATTAGTTGGCAGTTACTATTTGTTAAATGAATAAAGTTATTTAGTATTTAATATGTGTAAAAATGGTCTGGGAGTAGGTAGATCATCAATCTACTCCTTTAACTTTTGCTATACAGAAAACTGTTCAATTTACATATGTCAAAGCAAAGATAAACTCCTTTCACAGTTTTATACAGTTTTATACAGTGTTTCATAGTTAAGAAAATCTGAGTTTTTTATATGCCCTGCCACTTTCTAGCTGTTTGGTCTGACAGCAAAACACTTAACACAATCTGAACCTCCGTACTCTCAATTTAGAATGAATAGAAGAAAAATTGCCTTGCTTACCTTCCTACCATAAAAATTATGAAGCTATTATGAGCTATTGTTCATGAATATGTTTTGAATAGTAGAAAGGGCTAAATTAGCTGTATCCCTTCATTTTAAATATAGAAAACAGCTTTGAAAGCATTATAGTAAGTAGAAGGTAGGTTCTGGGGTCAAAAATCCAGCTCTGCTGCTTACATGTTCTCTGTGATCTTGGGGAAATCGCTTAATCTTTCTGAGCTTCATGATTTCTACCACAAATTTGAGATGTTAATAGTACCTGTCTTATTTTGTTGCAAATATTAATATGTAAATGTTAATATGTAAAATGTTGGCCATAGGTCAGGCACCTAATAAGTTTTCATAAATGTTACTATTATAACTATTGTCATGATGACCTGTAGGGGTCAGGGATAATACTTTTGAGAACTAATCATAAAGCATGCAAGCATTTCGTGCGTGTGATGAGGCGTAGAGGGAGTGATGCCTCTTTGGAACCCGAGTCCCAGGGATGGTGAAGAGACTTACTACTTTTCCATATACTGGGCACAGTATAGAGCATCTGACCTAAATCTGATGCTCTCACTGTAACACCCCTGCTGTGCTCCTGACCTGTTCTGAATTAGCAATCACCCCTCACATTGGAAAGAATTAGCCACAACCTAGTATGTGGATTAGATCTCTCAATACTGATCTCATTTAGAGTTTGCCATTTCTGCCCCTTCTAACTCTGACCTTCCTCCTACATCTCTGCTCTTTTCCTTTGCCTGATTTTTCTTCTGTTTCAGCATGCCACATAGTGAATGCTGCAGGATGATCTACAATAACAGCATCTTGGAAGGTAATGTTGAGTGCTTTCTAAGCAACTTCATCAAATGTGTAACCCAGATGGTTGAAAAAGATCATCTCAGTGTGAGGTGTCTGTTTCAGTGCCAGCCAAGCCAGAGTGTAGCCAACTTCAGTTACATTAGCACAAAGACTCTCTTTATAGGAGGACACTTGTCTAATCCATGATTTAGTATTGACTTTTACTTCTGGTTCTGTCTTTTCATCATTTCACAAAAGTAGTTTTTTGAAGAAATCCTATTCTGCTTTAACCAAAATTTTAAAATATAATAACAATTTCTCTATACACCAGAAATAGTAGATACCAAGAAATGTGCCAATACTCTTCCATTTGCCACCCAGAGTGGGCATTAATCATTCCAGACATTCTCTACTAATTGGTCTGATATATCCTCAAAACTCTTAGCATTTCCTGGCTAACCAGTACCAATATATGAAATCTGGCACATGATGGGATATCTCTGTGCTTTCTCTGAACAAGGTCAAGATGGCTAGGAAGAATCAAGTTTCCCAGGGTCTAGCTTAATAACCTAATTAGATAGGGAAAGAGATGAATTTCCCAAAGCAATTTAGCATATATTATATTTGTTGAAAATAACTCTTGTCTAGACAGTAGGCTAAGAATAATTGAGCAAGTAGACACAGTACCAGCCATCATAAAATATGTGGTTTTTATGTACCTTCTGACGTAGCAAGTGGTAGAGTTCTATTTTCGGTTTTTTAAATTAGGACGGGCCAGAAAAAAACAAGAGGCATTGTGTCATTGAGGTATAGGCAGGGCAAATCCCAGACTTGGGGCTTGGGGAGGGGTATGAGAAAAAGTAACTGAAAAGGAAAGTTGCATGGAATCAAAAGCAAACATAGCTTAAAATCTTGCTGGAGACATTCACTGCAGAAAAGTCATAATTTATTTTGGTGTTCAGAATCTAAACTACCCTTCTCATATTTCATGAATGCCCCACTTTATCAGGTGGATGTATTTCCCAGTGTAGAAGCTGAAAATATCAGACACTGGTACTGACTTCCCTGACCTCCCTTGCAGCTAGGACACAGACATTTGACCTCAACTCCATCAATTGGAAGCACCATCTCTGATTTTCATCAGAATGTAGTGACCCCAAGAAGTAGAAGCAGTGCAGTCCACACTAGTGACAGATGGTATGTTCCAGGGCCCAGAGGCAGCAGTGGGAGCTCTTGTGGCAGATCATGCATCAGTAAAGCAAGCTGAGGAGTCCAATGCACAGCTGCTATGTCAGCAAATCTTAATGCACCAACTAGGGGAATGCTTCTGACCTTTTTTCCTGGCTGCAAGTGGATATGTTTTAATAATTTATTTTGTCTTAAATTAACCAGAATCAGTTTCTGAAACAAAGAACTGGGGAAAAGAAAGTTTACTATGCAGGCCCTGTGTTCATGTTGCCAGAGGTAGTTTTTTCAATAATGTAGAGATAGAGGTTGCTTTCTAATTCTAACCATATGCCAAATCTTAACCCAAATAAAATTGGTATTCTTTTTTCTTTTTTTAATATTAAAATATTAAGGGCTATAAATGTTTTTGTTACTATACATGGATACCTTGTATAATGCTTAACTCAGGGCTTTTAGTGTGCCCATCACCAGAATACTGTTCACTGTACCCATTAGATAAGTTTCTTATCCCTCCACATCTTCCCCTCTCCCCGCTTCATGGTTTCCAATGTCCTTTACTTCTCTTTGTGCCCGTCATTTAGCTCCCAATTATTAGAGAGTACATGTGGTGTTTGTTTTTCCATTCCTAAGATACTTTGCTTAGGATAATGGTCTCCATTTCCACCCAAATTGCTGCAAAAGGAATTATTCATCCTTTTTATGGCTGAGTAGTACTCCATGGTATATGTGTGTGTGTAGGTGTGTGTATATATATACATATATACACACCACATTTTTTTAATCCACTCAGGAATTGATGGGCACTTAGGTTGATTCCACATCTTTGCAATTGTGAATTGTGCTGTGATAAACATTTGAGTACAGGTGTCTCTTTCGTAAAATGACGTCTTTTCCTTTGGGTAGATAGCCAGTAGTGAGATTGATGAACTGAATGGTAAGTCTACATTTATTTCTTTGAGGAAACTTTGTACTATTTTCCATAGAGGTTGTACTGATTTGCAGTCCCACCAACAGTGTATAAGCATTCCTTTCTCTTAGCATCCATGCCAGCATCTGTTGTTTTTTTACTTTTTAATAATGGCCATTCTGACAGGGGTAGGTAGTATCACATTGTGGTTTTAATTTGCCTTTCCCTGATGATTAGTGATGTTGAACATTCTTCATATGTTTCTTGGCCATTTGTCTAATCTTTTGAAAATCTTCTGTTCATGTCTTTTGCCCACTTTTTGTTGGGGTTGTTCATTTTCTTCTTGCTGATTTGTTTGAGTTCTTTGTAGATTCTGGATAACAGCCTTTGATGTATAGTTTGTGAATGTTTTCTTCCATTCTGTAGATTGTCTTTTTACTCTCTTGATTATTTCCTTTGCTGTGCAGAAACTTTTTAATTTACTTATGTTTCATTTTTTTTGTTGTTGCTGTATTTGCCTTTGGGTTCTTAGTCATAAATTCTTTGTGAAGCCAATGTCTATAAGAGTTTTTCCTACATTTTCTTCTGGAATTTTTATGGTTTCATGCCTTACTTTAAGCCTTTTATCCATCTTGAATTAATTTTTGTATATGATGAGAGATAGGGGTCCTGTTTCATTCTTCTGTATGTGGCTATCCAGTTTTCCCAACACCATTTATTGAATAGGGCTTTATTTCCCCTGTATATGTTGTTGTCTGCTTCATTAAAGATCAGTTGGTAGTAGGTACATGGTTTTATTTCTGGGTTCTCTATTCTGTTCCATTGGTCTATGTCTCTACTTTTATGCCAATACCATGCTGTTTGGGTTACTATAGCCTAGTAGTAAGGTAGTGTGATATCTCCAGATTTGTTCTTTTTGCTTAATATTGCCTTGGCTATTTGGGTTCTTTTTTGGTTCTAAATGAAGCATATAATTATTGATTTTTTTTCAAGATCTGTGAAATATGATGTTGGTATTTTGATGTGGATTGCACTGAATCTGTAAATCACTTTGGGCAGTATGGACATTTTAACAATGTTGATTCTACCAATCCATGAGCATGAGATATTTTTCCATTTTTTTATGTCATCTATAATTATTTTCATCAGTGTTTTATAGTTCTCCTTATAGAGACCTTTCACCTCCTTCATTAAGTATATTCTTAGGTATTTTATTTATTGTTTACAGTTATTGTAAATGGTATTGCATTCTTGATTTGACTCTCAGCTTGATTGTTATTAGTATACAGAAATGCTACTGATTTGTGTACATTGACTTTGTAACCTGAGACTTTGTTGAATTTATTTATCAATTCTAGGAGTCTTTTGCTAGAGTCTTTAGGGTTTTCTAAATACAAGATTATATTGTTTGCAAACAGGGAGAGTTTGACCTCCTCTTTCCCAACTTGGATGCCCTTTATTTCATTCTCTTTCCTGATTGCTCTGGCTAGGACTTCCAATACTATGTTGAATAGAAGTGGTGAAAGTGGGCACCCTTGACTTTTTCCAGTTCTTAGGGCAAATATTTTCAACTTTTCCCCATTTAGATGATGTTGGCTGTGGGTTGTCATATATGGCTTTTATTATTTTGAGGTATATTCCTTATATGCCGAGTTTGTTGAGGTCTTTTATAATGAATGGGTGATAGATTTTATTGAATGATTTTTCTGCATCTATTGAGATGGTGATATGGTTTTTGGTTTTACTTCTGTTTATGTGGTGAACCACATTTATTGATTTGCATAGGTTAAACCATCCTTCACCCCTGGGATGAAACCCATTTCATCATGGTGAATTATCTTTTTGATGTGCTGTTAATTTCAGTTTGGTAGTATTTTGTTGAGGATTTTTGCATCTATGTTCATAAGGGATATTGGTCTGTAGTTTTCCTTTTTTGTTGTGTCTTTTCCTAGCTTTAGTATCAAGGTGATAATGGCTTCATAGAATGAGTTAAGTAGGATTCCCTCCTTCTCAATATTATGGAATAATTTCTGTAGAAGAGGTACCAGTTCTTCTTTGTAGGTCTGGTAGAATTTGTCTATGAATCCATTTGGTATGGGGCTTTTTTGTTGTTGGGAGATTTTTTATTACTGCTTCAATCTCACTGCTCATTATTAGTCTGTTTAGGATTTGTATTTTTTCCTGATTCAGGCTTAGTAGGTTGTGTGTTTCCAGGAATTTATCCATTTCCTCTATGTTTTCTAGTTTGTGTGCCTAGAGATTTTCATAGTATTCACAGATGATATTTTGTGTTTCTGTGATATCAGTTGTAATGTCTTCTTTTTCATTTCTGATTGAGATTATTTGAGTCCTTTCTCTTCTTATTTCTGGTTAATATGGTGAGTGGTCTATTGATTTTGTTTACCTTTTCAAAAATCAACTTTTGGATTCATTGATCCTTTGTATTGTTTTTGTGGTTTCCATTTCATTTAGTTTTGCTCTGAGCTTTGATATTCTTTTCTTCTGTTGGCTTTGGGTTTGGTTTGCTCTTTTCTAGTTACTTGAGATGTGATATTAGGTTGTTAATTTATGATCTTTCTGTCTTTTGATGTAGATATTTAAGGCTATGAACTTTCCCCTTAGGACTGCTTTTACTGTTTTCCATAGATTTTGATAGGAGAGCTCAGAATGGCATCTGTTGCAGCAACCCGGGAATAGGAGCCACCAAGTCTGTGCTGGGCCTCCTCTCCTGTGCAATGTTGCTGCACAGACCCCAAGCAGCTCCCTGATCAGTCTGGAGGTCTGTGGTGGTGGTGAGTGCCCCCTCACAGCTGGGCCACAGTGTCCATGTGGGGAGCATGGTGCCCCAGGGCTCTCACCTCCTGTCCTTCCCCACCTGTGGATGCCTCCCCCAGGTACCTTTTGATCTTGCCAAGTGCACAACCCCATCATCTTCTCTTTCAGTCTGAATGTCCCCCATTCCTTCTTCAATAATTCACAATGCTCTTTCCAAGAATGCCCAGCCACAGGTGGGCATCCACCTGCAACTTTAAGTCCTTTCCTTGAGAGTGGCCTGCATGGACTGCTTCTAGTCCATCATCTTCTAAAATTGTTAATTTTCTTTTCTAGGCCAGCATGGCTTCCTTGAATCTTTTAGACTATTTTTGTAAATAAAATTTGGGGATAAAGACATGAATTTTATAATCAGGCAAAATAAAAGGCCTGGGTCTCTAAAGTCTAATAGGTTTTAGCAAAGTTAAAAACACATGCAGTCTTGTTTAAGAATAAAATGTAATAGCTGATCATACATTTCTGGTGTGACATACCTGCCTCTGGTCTTGTCAGTTCCAACGATAGCTGTTCTACAAGTACATTTAAGGATGCATATCAAATTTAAACATAAACCCTCCTCATAAAGTGGTACAATGTTAGTATTACCATCACCACTACTATTATTGTTATAAAGAAGGTTGTGACTAATTTCTCTTTATTGAATTAGATATATACTAGTTAATGGCGAAGCTCCATTTTATTGAGATTCTATTCTATCCACCTTAGTAAGGAAGGCTGGGAAACATCTCAAAAGCCACTGAAATTCAGAAGTAGGCCTAGGATTTCCCACCCTGAAAACATCATTTATTCATTCATTGTCTCATTCAAGAAACATCGCGTATATATGTACTCTGCTGTAGGCACTATGTGAAGCTCTATGGATATAATCCTGATTATGCACATTCTCAGCCCTCATGATGCTAACACTCTAGTGTGGGAGCCAGCCATAAATAAATTCGCAATAGCACAGCCATAAGCGCAGCAAGTAAATTTGGGTGTGTGACAGTGCTATAATTCAAGTTGGCTCAGGGTACAATGGGATAAATAGGAGGAACTAATCTGTTTCATTTAGGTGTGGGCTGTGCTGTGGGAAAATACTTCATAAAGCCTGTTCATATCCTCAACACATGAGAAGATAAAGCCAACTTTGTAAGTTAGGATGGTTTTGTTTGGAAGGAAAAGAAAACTCAACTGGAAGTGATTCAACTTGAAGGACTTTCTTAGAGAAGTCTTCTGGTTACAGCCACTCTGCTGGCTTGGGTAGTGCAGGCCTCCTTCTCATTGCAGAGATGCTAGATGAGAGAGAGCAGCAGCAACCACAAAATACACAGCCAAGCTCAAAGTGCAGAGGGAAAAGAAAGGTCATTCTAACATCATATACTCAGACAAACACTAATAAAAGTGAAATAAACTCATTTTCAGACAAAGAATGCATGCATTTTCTATTCATGGACCCTTGCATAACAGCCATTAAAAATTTTACGTTAGTAGTAAGGGCATTGATCTCAGAATGTAAATTCAGAAAGAATTTAGTAAACATCTGTGTAAATCTGAGTAAGCTCTGACTACAAAAACTAACAATAAAAATAATGTCTTGTTTTTGAAATTAAAATGTTGACCTATAATGAACTTGAAAGTGGTGGGAGGGTGATTTGCAATTACAGCTTTCTGAAGATCTCATTTTGTTTGGGAAGAAATTACGTAAAATTTAGACTTTAGTTAATTAAGCATGTTTAAAATTATAAGGATGACTATTAAAAGTTCTAACTTCTGAGCAAGAATGGGAAAAGGAGAGTAGAAAAAAAATGTCATCAAGAGAGAAGGTAAGGAGGAAAATAAAGTAAGCAAAGAAAAAGCATGGTAAAGAAAAGAACACAAAATAGATGGTAAAACAATAAAAATACATCAGTAATTTGAATTTTTTTTTAAAAAAGTCCCGCTTATCTGCTTTAAAAAATGCATATAAAATGCAGTGACTGCAAAAGATTGAAAATAAAGGATTGGGGAAGAGATATTTTAGGTAAGTATTAACCAAAACAAAGTTGGGCAGCACAGTTAAAATTGGGGGAATATTCTTTAAGCCTAAAGTGTTGGAAAAGGTAAAGACAGTTATTACAAACAACCAGAGAAAGTATTTGTCAGGAAGATATTGCAATCTTGAAACTAGGCACCCAACCTCATAGCTTCCAAATACAAAGAGCAAAAATTGACAGAACTACAAGAAGAAATGTAAAAATATAATGGTGGCAAGGAAATTTAGCATATTTTCTTCAGAAACTGATTGAGCAGTCATAAAAGTTGTATTAGTAAATTCGAACCACACATTATTCTATATAACCTAATGGACTCTGTACCAAACAATTAGAGAATATACATTCCTTTGTAATGTGCACAAAACAAAGAATAGTTACCAATATTGACCACATGTTATACCACAAAAGAGTCTCAACAAATCCTGAAGCATCAATATTTTATAATATAATCATGTTTTCTGACTACAATGAATTAAAATTAGAAATCAATTATTTAAAACTGACCAAAAGCCCCAAGAGTTTGGATATTAAAAATAAAACTTCCAAATGACTTGTAGGTTAGAGAAGGACTCAAAATTACAAAATATTTAGAACTGAATAAAAACAAAACACTATCACAGCATGTAAGATCGATGTTAGCAACGTTAGGAAGCGAAAAGGAGACAAACTCAGGGTAGGACCCTGTTTGGGCAACCCTGGGACTGTGATACATGGATGGAATTATCTACCCTGATACTCCTGAAGATTTGCACTCGAAAGACTCTCCTGAACTTTCTGACCCTGCAGAAATAGCCAATCTCTCCCTAGTAAGAACCAGTACTTCTACCATTCTACAAGATGATGCAGAGACTCCTCTCCCATGAGGCTTCAGGTACCGCTTTCTGGATCTACCCTTCCTTCCCCTCCTGGGCACTAGGCCACTGGACCTATAAGTAGGATTAAGTCACAGCATAACCCAACTGGGGACTTTCTGGGCCTGATAACAGAGGAAAATAATATATACTGAAGGAGCTGAAAGACCTAACCAACATGTACTGGCAGAAGCTGGAGAAGTGGCATCCAAGGGGGCCTGACCTGCTGAGCATTACAGAGATGATCATCCCAAGTGGCAAAATATGAGGGAAGTCAATAGGGGTACTTCTCAGCTTGTCCCAGCAGAAGACATCAAAAGAGACCCAGCGTAGTCATCCCTTGCCTAGTTTTTGGACTTGAGCTGGTTTTCAGACCCAGCACCCATTGACTGAAGGAGTGGCTAGGTCCCCAGGAGGAAAGACTTAGCAAAACCCCAATGAATTCATGTGTTAATAATTCCTCCAGTCCTTTCCCCAAAAGACCTATGGACATTTACTCAGATACTGTGACCTAGGGACAAAGGAATGTTTATGCATTTCAATGACTGTTGGATACAGGATCTGAGCTGATACTAATACCTGGAGACCTGAAGTGTCATTATAACTATAGGATGGGGTTCCAATAATAAATGGAGTCCTGGCTGAGTTCTGATTTATAGTGAGTCCACTAGGTCCACAGGTGCACAGGCCCACCGAGTGATTATTCTCCCAGTCTCTGAATGTATAACTGGAATTGAAACACTTGGCAGTTAGTATGACTTCCACATTGGGTCCTTAGTCTGTGGAGCGACATCTGCCATAGTGGGGAAGATGGAAGCCTCCCAAGGTCTTCTCACACAGCCCAGAGGCATTATCACATTCTGGGGGTGATGGTGCTGTGGGAGGATGGCAGAGATTAATGCCACCCTTCAGGAGCTAATGAATCCAGGGATGGTGTTCCCCATCTTATCTCCATTTAATTTGCCAGTCTGTCCCCTGAGGAAACTGAATGGATCCTAGAAGATGACTATAGACTACCACAAGCTCAACCAAACAGAAGTTCTCAACACAGTCTTGGGCCAGATTTGGTATCTTTGCCAAGGCATGTTAATATGGCCTCAGATACGTGATATGCAGCCACTGATTTACTGAATGTGTTCTTTTCTGTCCCAGTAAGGAAAGATGACCACAAATGTTCACAATCACATGGATTGGACCAAAAACACATTTACGTTTTCACCCCAGGACTATATTAACTTTCTCACCTTCTTCCATGACCTAGTCCAAAGAAACATGGATCATCTAGTCACCTCGCCCATTACATTCATCCATCACGTAGGTGATCGTGTGTAGACTGGGTTGGATGAACAAGAAGTGACTAGCACACTAGAGGTCTTGTTAAGACACATACACTACAGAGGAGGAGAGATAAACCCTGTAAAATTTCAAGAGCTTGCCAAAAATGTATGATTTTAGGAGTCCAGTGATCAGAGTATGCTGTGACATCCCATCCTGATAAAAATCAAATTATTGCATCTTACCTACCACAAAGAAAGAGAGCAAAATACCTGGAAGGCTTCTTTGGGTTATGGAGGCAGCATATTCCACAACTAAGAATACTGCTTTGGCCCTTATACTGAGTTATGTGATAGTCCGAGAGCTTTCTGGGTTGGGTCCAGAACAGGAAAGGGCTTATCAGCCCCTTCAGGCTGGGGTGCTAGCAGCCTTGCCACTTGGACCACATGATCTGACAGATCCTATGGAGTTGGAATTATCAATGGTAGGAAAGATGCTGTGTGGAATTTGTGACAAGGCATAGTGGAAGAATCACAATTCAGTTCTCTGAGGTTCTGAAGCAGGGCCATGCCATGTGCAGAGAATTACAGTTGACCTGTGAACAACACACGTTTGAACTGCACGGGTGCACTTATACCCCGATTTTCTTCTGCTTCTGCCATCCCTGAAACAGCAAGACCAATCCCTCCTCTTCCTCCTCCTCCTCAGCCTGTTCAAAATGAAGACTACAAGGATAAAGACCTTTATGATGATTCACTTTGTCTTAATGAATAGTAAATATATTTTCTCTTCCTTATGAATTTCTTAATTCCATTTTCTTTAATTTAGCTTACTTTATTGTAAGAATACAGTATATAATACATATAAAATACAAAATATGAGTGAGTTGACCGTTTATGTTATCGGTAAGGCTTTCTGGTCAATAGTAGGCTATTAGTAGATAAGTCTTGGGGGAGTCAAAGAAGACTTTCAATTGCACGAGGGGTCAGCACCCCTAACCCCTGTGTTGTTCAAGGCTCAACTATATAGGCTTTTCAAAATAACACCTGGTGCTATTCTGCTGAAAGCCATTTTATTTTACTGTTCAAAATGAGTATAAACACCAATGTTTCATTTTAATACCAAAATCAGTATAAAACAAGGAAAGAGAAAACACTGATAAGTGCATTAAAGCAGGAGTGACCCAAATCGTGCTCAAATATTAAAGTGAGTTGGTGCCCCTTTGACATTATGAGTCACAGTCAGTAGAGGATGCTGTTGCCTCTCTTATAAAGTGCTCTTCCAAAGAAAGCTTTCAAGGGCTGTGACCTCTACTAAGGGCAAGAAGGAAAAATTAAAGTGACTAGCAGGGATGGGGACTTCCTGCTGGGCAAAACAGCAAGGACTGAACAGGCCCTGAAAAGGCAAGGGAGATCATAAGCAGATGGAGTCTTTGGTGCCAAAACTGTCCTGAGAGCAATACTGTATGGTGATTTTAAAGACAAGGAAACTAACTGAGATACTTCCACACTGCTATCTCCTCCAGTATTTGATTTAGTCATCATAAAAGCTAATCATTCCTAGCTTTCTGGAAGCTTAATCTTCGTTAAACAAAGTTGCTCTAATGTAGGATATTGGTTAGGATGACATTGGATTTACTCCACTGCTTTTTGACTTTTTTGGTAAGGTCAAGTGTGTGTACTAAGGTTTGCAGCACTTTTCTTATTGGCCCAGATTGCAGATTTCTTTCATCGTGCATGGAGATCTGTCTTGGAATATGTTCACAAAAGAAAAAGTAGAAATCATCAACACAGGCATTTGAATAGGCCTGAGAGGCCTTTGAGATGTCGCCATTATGTGGTCATAGAAGTGCAGGACCAGGCAACTGTGGCCAAGAACAAATACCAGTTCTACCACTCTCTAGCTAGCTATGTGAATTTGAGCAAATTGTTTCACCACTCTGAGCCTCAATTCCTTTGTAAATTATTCACAGCAGTGGCTTACATATAGTAAAGCCATCAATACGTGCTAGCTATTATTCACAAATTGTTTCCATTGTCACATTTGACTTTCACAACTAGGTTATGATGTGGGTGGACAAAGTATTTTTGTCCCTACTTTGGAGATGAAAAAGATGAGGTTTGGAGAGCTTGAATTGCATGGTGCATTCTTACGCCTAATAAATGAGAGTAGGATTCCAAGCCAGCTTTGTCTGAAGTCAAAAGCCATGCTTCTTATTGTAGTCTATACCAGTGTTTCTGGTGTCATCCGTAATAGGCATGAGGATTGCCTGCAAATCCTGGTGAAAGGTGGCTGCCAAGTCAGTGGGCCTGCCCTGGGGCCTGAGGTTCTGTATTGCAAACCTGCTCTTAGGTGGCCAGCAGGCCAGCAACATCTCCTGAGAGCTAATTAGAAATAAGAATCTTGGACCCAGACCCAATGAATCAGAATCTGCATTTTAACAAGATCCCCAGAAGATTGATTTGTTCATTAAAGTTTAAAAAGCACTGATCTAAAACAAGAGGTAGGCAAACTTTCTGTAAATGGCCAGATAGTAACTTTTAATATTATAGGCTGTGCAATCTCTAGTGATTCCTTTGCACATTAAAGTTTTAGAAGCACAGGTTTAACTCATACTGTCTTCCTTTATGAGGGTAGAGTTGTTCTCTGATGAATTAAGTTCTCACAAGGGACAAGTCCCATAAACTTCAAGGTTCTTAATTTCTTCCTGATAACAAGATACCTTCTAGTGGAAAAGCAGCTAAGTCTGTGGGAACTGAAATTACAGCTGAGCAGAAATGTCTGACTCCATGTGAATCTTAACCACCCTTTGCTGATGATTCTTTGTAAACAGTTAAGTGCAGCACAAATATACCAAAAGAAGAATCTTCACGTTAGTGTTCATAAGAGCACCGTGAAACTCTTGATAGAATGCAGATGGGCACTATTACAAAAGACTCTGACTGAAAGTTCTGGGTAAGACCCAGGATTCTTCCTTGTAAGCCTACTTCACAGGTGATTCTGAAGCCAGGGGTCTAGGAATACTTTGGAAAACTCTGGCCCTAGCCAGTGTAGCTGAAACTAGATTTGGCACCTATGATAGAAGATGTTTTTTCTTTTTCTTTTTTTTCTGTGATAGAAAAAGATCTTGAATGACATCTCAAGAAGAAATGACAGTGGAATTTCAAGTGATTTTTTTTTTTTTGGCGGCTGAATCAGATGTCCGCAAGTTTACAAAATGGCTGGATGTATCCACTAGAGGTCATGATTGAGTCTATATCAAGACCAGACTAATGGTTCTCAAACATTTTGGTCTCAGGACCTCTTTAAACTCTTAAAAAAAAGTGAAGACAGCAAAGAGCTTTTGTTTAGGTGGGTTATATCATTTTTATTTATTTTAGAAATAAAAACTGAGAACTTCTAAAAAATATTTGTTAATTTTCAAATACCTATAATAAACCATTACATGTTAATACAAATAGTATATTTTTATGAAAAAGAACTATATGTTTCATAACAAAAACATGGTTTTTGAGAAGAATGGCATGTGTTTACGTCTTTATAAATCTCTTTAATGTCTGGCTTAAGAGAAAACACCTGGAGTCTTACATATGCTTCTGCATTTGGTCTGTTTTGGTGTCACAGGTCATGGAACACTCCAGTGGAAACTCATGGGACAATGAGAGTGACAATTGCTATTACTGTTTTAGTATTATTATGAAAATAGTTTTGACCTCATGGACTCCCTAAAGAGTCTCAGGAAGGTCCCCAGGGTTCCGTAGACCACACTTTGAAAACCATTGTTTAGAATAAAGATAAAGCCAGGATTTCATAGGTTGGAGAATGAAAGTCCAAACGCTTTATTCTGGCACTTCCAGACTTTCAAAACCTGGCTCCAACCATCCTAATACTTATATCCCTTTTCTCTATTACCTGAAATTTGTAGTTATACCAGTTGCTACTAATCTTGTTATTTTCCTATTCTTGGATCTCTGCTTTTGTATTTTTGTGTATCTGCTCATTTTAGTTCCTCTCACTGGATCACCCTCTGTCAAATCTTCTATATCCTTACCGTATCAAATATAAGAGTTTTAATTATAAACTTTCAAATTTGAACTTTCCTGCATTTTCAGAAATATCTTTCTTACTTTGATCCTGCTGCTCTTGGGTTAAATGACATCCTTAAAATATTGATTTCTATGATAGTCATTTCAGTATGCATTCTATTTCCCTTTGCTAAATTGAAAGTTCTTTGAGGATGCCTTTGTATATCAATCACACTTAGCACAGGTTTTTTCTTTCTGAATGTGTAGCTAGTACTATTTTAATGAATGAATAAAAGAAACATTGATTTTTTATATGAAGATGCTGCTACTATTTTAAATGAAGTCTCCAAAAGAATAGTCAAATCTTTTACATAATTTCTTTAAAATATCAGAATATCAAAAATCAGAGAGAACGGATCTTAGGATATGAATGAGTTTATAATACTGACATAGGATCAAAGCTGCTGATTTATTACTTAAAATGTTACTTAATTCTCAAGATCACATTCACTAAAAAGAGAGCCAAATTCAACTGTGATTTAGCAGAAATTTGGGAACATTTATATAAAAATGATAATTTTAGGTGAATATTTCACAACCTACAAAGTGTGGGAAGTAGGTTTACATGGATGAACCATATAGTTCATTGTGATTTTCTTTTTATTCAAATCATATAACCAACACATTTGCAGCCAATTTCACATTTATGTATATTTTTCCATATGCCCAAAAAAGACAGACACAAAGTTTCTTTATCTATTTTGTAGTATCATCCATTAGGCTGTCAGTCTGAAAAGTACCAGTTCTAAACAAATATAAAACAACAAAATATTCCCTTAGCACCTAACAGAAAGCAAGAATGAAGTTCCCATTTTCCATAATGTTTTCATCCCTCCCTTGATGTATCCAATTATAAGAATTTCAATTGTAAACTTTCAAATTTGAATTTTCTGTGTTCAGAATATTTTTACTAACACATTTGAATCACTTGAACTCTTTTCCCATGGTTAAACTACAAGAAAGGAACAGGATCTATACCAAACTGTTTGTTCAATCCAGCCAAAGTTCCTAAAATGAGTCCACACTGTAATTTTTCTATTAAAGTGAAGAAAACTTTGACATTCAACAGGCCAGAATTTAAAGCTCAGCTTCAAATCTTTGGCAAGTTAGTTCAGGCAGTCCTTTGTATCCATGGTTCTGCATGCACATATTCAACCAATCACAGATCGAAAATATTCGAAAAAATATTGCATCTGTACTGAACACACACAGACTTTCATGTTGTCATTATTCCTGAAGCAATACAGTACAACGACTACTTACAAGGTATTTACATGGCATTGGGCATTATAAGTAATCTAGAAATGATTTAAAGTATATGAGAGGATGTGCATAGGTTATATGAAAATACTACCCCATTTTATATCAGGGACTTGAGCATCTGCTGGTTTTGGTATCTGAGGGAGGTCCTGGAACCAATCCCCCACAGATACTGAGGAACTAGTGTATATGTTTCCAAGACTGTGCTTCATTACTTTAAAACAAGAAAAGATAATAATATTTATCTTACAAAATTTTTGTCACTTATTCAAATAATAATAGTTACGCTTTGTGGGGCATTTTATATGCATTATCTTATTTAACCCATATGACAAATATATGCAATAACTACTGTGATTTTGCCGTTCACACAGGAATGCTGACTTTTAAACATTTTTTTCTTTTTTTATTGAGATGTTGATATAGTTTATACAAAATAAAATGTACAGATCTTAAGTGTTCAGTTAAGTGGGTATTGACAAATGTGTACACCTGGTAACCAACACTCCAATCAAGGAAAACAATATCCAGAAACCTTGATTGTAATTATCTTGCCCAGTGCTGCACAGGGGATCCGACCCCAGGCAGTCTGGTTTCAGGGCCCACACTCATTCCTGCTGTTCTTCCTCTGCCGCTCTCCCATCTGCTCCTGGAGTTGAGAACTAGGGAGTGCTTGGTTTAAAATTATGCAAATCACAATACATATATTGTTTTATTTCCATGACTTACATTTATCACTTTGCCCGTTTTTAAACGAGGTTTACCGAATTAAGTAATTTGATGTTTTCTTATGTAGATACAATGAAAATAACTTATAACAGATTATCCAACGATGGGCAGGAACCCTCATTTTATAATCTCTTTCAACTATGTTATTAATCATTTCAGGCTTGAGACCCTTGTTTTCTTCAAGCTCTGAGTCCACATCGGCTGATGACAGGCAGTGATAAGTGCTTGTTGGAACCTCATGACTCACAGAATTTTATAGAACATGACAGTTGATGCTTTGCAGGCTACAGAGAAAGGAGTTTAGCTGATGCACAAATAAATGTTTCTCTGCTTCATTTACAATGTTTCTCGTTGGGTTTTTTTTTTTTTGTTCCAAATGGGGTTTAACAGATCATTTTACCCAGTTTCATCATTTATTTTTACTTTAAAACTATGGATCTTCACTTTGAACAGTTTTATTTAGGGTGGGACTGTTTCTGGGAAGGATTTGTAGAAATATAAAGTATCCAACTACGTGAGTAATAAATATGACCTCATAAACTGCAAAGCTGAAGATAACAATGTAATGGCACTTTGTATTTGAATTATGTTATTCTTTCGAGGTGCTAAAAGCACTCTGCAGACAAATACTGAATATTTAAACTTTAAGATGAATTATAAATTAAGACAAATACATTATGCTGCTTAGAGCAATATTTTGTACTTGCTCCAAATCATCTTTCCCTATACAATGCTTCGAAAGTGATAAAGCTAAAACAGAAAGCCAAACACGAGGTTTACTTTGGTCCGAGCATTCCTTAGGTAATCTGAATACCTTCTATCCCCAGTATTGCAGAAATATGGTGAGAAACAAAGCAGAAAGGGACAGAATTTTTGCACATCAGAAAATCTCTCTATACTAGAGATTTATTAGACATTAGACATCAGCTTTTGATCACTTACTTGGCTCATTCTTTTCTTCATTTACAAATGTTTATCATTCTTTGTCATGCAAAAAGGTTTAATAAATGTATATTTTACCAGAGAGTACAAAGAGGTCCCCAAACTTAAAATTTTACATTTTAGTAGTGGAGATACAAAAATCAGTATAACGACAGGCAAAAAATACATACCAGGAAGATTAGAAGTAAGCAAAATCATGAGATGCTGTTGGAGCATTAATAAAGATTTCATGGAAGAGGCAGCATTTAAATAGTGACTTGAATCACAATTAGGATCTCCATAAGAAGATATACAGGGGGGAAACGATTAATTACTTGTCATTTTAACTTCTCAAGTTGGGAGAATAGCATGGACAAAGGGCAAATAGTGGCATTGTATGGGCTATGTTAAAGAAACACTAAATAATCTGGTTTGGGTGAAGCATAAGCAATGTGAATCATAAAACAAGAGATATCTTGGGACAAAAATTTGACATTAAACAGCTACAGAAAGGCATGGAAATATTTTAGCTGGAGACCAGCATCATTAGGGCTGCACTTACCAATGATTAGTTTACAGAACTGCCTGGAGTATTGGTTGAACAGAAGAGAGACTAGAGTGTGGAAATGGGTGCCATTGTAATCATCCTGCAAAGATAATGACGGAACTAAAATAGTGGCTGTGGAAAAGAAAAGAAGAAACAGGATTCAAGGGACTTTGCAGATATAGAATCAACGGGACGTGGCACTGAATGGAGGAAAAGGGAGACGAACGAAACGAGGATTAATAGATGACAGGGATCTCCACTTCACGCAGGACGGAGGAGGTCACAGCAAACCAATGCTCCCACTTCAACAACTGGGAAAGCTGGATTTTTTTAAAAAAAAAACTATTTTTAAAGGCATCAGAGGGCTACGTAAGCAAGGGTTATCAGGACAACTAAAATCCCAAAGAGGGAACCTTTCTGAGGTGAGCTGATGAGCTCCAGCTGTTTTCTCTTAGTCTGCTTGGAGATTTTGCTGGTTTTGAGCCCGAGTGGGCCAACGTTGGGCTTCACCCAAGCAATGAGAGCCTCCGCCAAGGTAAAGAGAGATTACCAAGTGCTTGGATTGGTTTAGGGGGCTGGTGTTACACATTAAAAAATAGGGATGATTCAAGTTCTTTAAGTTTTTCCCTCACTGCATATTTGCTGAATTCTGCTCTGTGCAGAATTTGCCTGATGTTATTTTTGCCATTCCACTATTTTCATCTATTCATCATTATTTAGCTTTTAGTATGTTTCACTTAGAAAATATGTGCTTTTTTTTTTTTAACACAATCTCCCAGTCTCTCTCTTTGAAGAGGGAAATTTATCCTAGTCACTTTTAGTTTTCAACTATGTATTTGATTTTATTTCTGCCCTTTTTATATTGCTACATCTTTGACTTTACTATTTTAAAAAATTTCCCTCTTGCTATTTTAGAAGTTAATTCTGCTATTCCATTATACTAGTGGTTAAACTTTATTATGTTTGTTCCAATTAGGATAATGGTGTTATTGATGAAAGATCCCAACAGAAGAGGGTACAAAATGACTTCAATGACAAAGGATGTGGAATGTGAATAGTATTGCCAACAAGGAGTGAGGATTCCACCAGATGTGAGACTCTCCTTTTTCCATTGTCTTGGAGAGCTTTATTTCTAGATCTCCCTTGCACCTGGGTGTTCTCAAGACTGGCCCACTCACCCGAAGCTACTGATATAAACAATTCCAGCATATTCCAGAGTGTTTACTGAGATATCAAATGAAACAAAAAGATCAATTTCCCAAAAACCCAGAGCACTCCTCAGCACACTCAGGCTTCAGATTCGTCCGAAGTCTGCTCTGGCTACCCATTCCAGAACTCCAAATTTAATCTGTGTCACCTGAGCAGAACTTATCTTTTCTTCTCTCCCCCCACTTCTTTTTTCTTTTTTCTTTCCTTCTTTGATTGGTTGTTTCCTTAATATTTGCCACTTGTCAGCCAGACTATAGGGAGGAGGAGAATGTTATCTATCAATTAAACATATCAAAGTACTTGATCATTGTTATTAATGGAATGATTTGTCTTCTCTTAACTTCCTCCATGTTCAGTAGATAGTGGGCACTGGGCCCTGGACTCCCATCAATAGGTATGATTTTTCTCTAGCATGTTTTATATTTTTTGTCCTTTTCAAGCATTCTCATGGACATGTAGCCTGTCACAGATGCATGTCACAGATGCAACAGATTCCACTTAGCCCTCTTCTCCCAGAAGATTATAAATCATGCTGCAATTTCCAATTTAAGTAAATTTCTTTGTACTTTGCTCTAATTACAAGAACTTATTAATTCATTTACCCCTCTTTCCACTAAATTTGGTCCACCATGCTAAAAAAGACATATTAAACAATGTTTTTAAATTACAGTGTTTTCCACAATTCTGAATTTTTCATTTCCCTTTTCAATAATGCTGGAGTTGGATCTAAGTATGCTGTGTCCCAGGAAGTATGCTAATTATGTATGAAAAGGCAAAAGGCAATCCCAGCCTTCTCCAAGAGTAATCTAAACGCTACACATGCATAGAACATGATAATGCAGCATCCTGCTCAATAGACAAGGGAAACGAAATGGTAAGAAGAAACAACTACGGCGCCTAAGATTTTACCTAAAAACGGCTTCTAACCATTTTCATGAACATTTACGTCATTTTTAAACTTTTTTCTCAAGCAGCCTTAGTTGTGTGCTCTAGTTTTTTAAAGACTTTTGGACAATCATAGATGTGATTATTAAGAATCCTGTAATTATGAGTATATGTCAGTCTAGTCAAAACCAACTAAGAAAGAATGCTAGAAAGTACAATTAAATTGACATCAAGAAATGTCAGTAATGTTTACAAGTTTTCCCAAAGAGTTCAAAGTAGGGCAATTTCTTTTGGTCACAATATTTTCACATTGTTGTTTCACCAAAAGCGGCTCATAAAAGACACCAACATATTTAGACTCTGTACAGCTGCGGATGATACCACCCATGGAGGATGAGGCTTCGACCAGGTGTGAGAAATTTCTTTTGCTGTTCGCAAAGGGATTTATACACTCCTGGACGCCCACCGTCCTTCCTGCATTGCCTGTTCTGCAGACTCTGGCTACACGCTGCAGGGAAGATCAGTTTCCCAGGAGAACCCTTCCTTTTTCTGATGCTTGTAATTAAACACATGTTTCCCCAGCGTTCTACAAAAATGAGATCTGACCCACTGCCCGCTACACCAAGGCACTCTTGTTCCCAGCTGCGGCTCTCGTCACTGAGATAAGACCTTCAACACATTTCCACATCGCCACGCTCCCGCACTGACAGAGGAGACCTATAAGAATATTTAATTTTGCCATCTCACACAGCCACAGCTAATAGATTTAACTCCAAGCAAGTAATAAGTTTTCCCTTTGAGTATCTATTTCAAATATCCTGATTTAGTATTAGAGTGGACTATTTGAAGTTGTCAATAGTCTGTCATTTTTGATGTACAAAAATGGCAATTTCATAGGGTTCAATCTAATACATGATGTGTTCCCATTCACTTTATTACCATTTGTATTTAACTACACAGTCTAACATTATTTGAACACCTTCTTTTATCATGGCATCTCTATTTTGCTTCATTTGTTGTTGGATTTGAGTCCTTTTTTGAAGTCCTCTCCTCTATTAGGATATAAGTGGCATATACTAAGATAACACAGTGTTGTGTGAGGGCACAAGTTCTAGAACCAAATACCAGAGCACAAGCCAAAATCTACGTGTATGATCTTACACAAGGTCCTGAACTTTAGCAGAAAAAGGATAACAAAACCCACCGCGGTTGGGTTCATATGAGTGAACAGTACCTGCCACAGAGTAAGTACTGCAGAACTATTTTAGATCCACACAAATGAACAAATTATCCATATAATCAATAAATTATCTTTCTTTCCATCTCCATGTAAAGAACATTTAAAAAATCATTACTGACAGCTTATTTGTGTCTTGTCTAACCACTGATGAGATGTCTGGGCCTGTGGGATTGTAGAGACCCCTGGATGATGGCCCTAGTCAGTGCCTGCTTCACTCTGAAATTGTTGGGAAATCTAGAGTACGTCCAAGAGGTAAATTCCATTTGCTTCTCGTATTCAAGGGAAAATGACTTTTCTGCTCAAGTCTAGCCAAGCATTCAAGATATCATTAACGTAAAAGAAACGAGAAATGCAAATAAGGGCCCTGAGATATTCAGTGTTGTTTAAGAGTGGAAATGAAACAGATATAAAATTTAATTAAATAAAGATCCCCTTTAGTCATTAAGTTGTAGAATGTAGACAATTCTCTGTGACATCTCCCTGCTGTTTTATTAGCACTGATGTCTCACTGAGTGGGATATTGGTACAAAATCCTAAGCAAATATTTACACTATTTCAAGGAGAATGCTAAGTCAGCTGTTAGGAGAAAACGGATGAAGTCAAAGAAGGAAAGAAATATAGGCTTTTGTAATTTGACTCTGCCGTGAATCTGTAGAGATTTGAGAATGAAAGAGGGATTCAAAGAAGTGCTCAGTGAAGAAGTTGCATTAAGAATATTGGGTAAGCTAGAGGTTTGGGGGGTGGTCCATTAAAAGAGAAGAAAATATGGGAAATAGAGATAAGTACTAGAGAAAAAATACAATTTGGAAGAAGTAGCAAAAATTTAGAAAACAAACATGCACTTAGTAAATTGGTGAATCTACTAAATAAACTAAAAGAGATCAAAATCTGTTTCAAGAGGAGACTTGGAAGAGCAGGCTGTACCAGCAGCCACACCTAAAACAGGGACAGAGGTCAAGGGTGGCATGGGAAAGCCAATCCTGCAGAAGTTCCTAAATCTCTTCTCAGTCAAAACTGTCCAGTTTCTCTCCTACTTGTTTTTTTTTTTAAAGTTTTTGAAAACAATGACCAGGGGTCTTTCACTTTCAACTCTACCATTTGATGTTGATGTGTGATGTTCATCCATACGGATGAAGGAAAGAGTGTGGTGTAATAGATAAAGATTTCCGAGAATCTAGATGTTCAAGAATGACCAACACTGAATCATTGAAAGCACCTAGACACGTTGGACTTACCAATAATTAAGAGAGTTGTCTCTAGTGAGGTAAAGACAGTATTTCAAACACGCCCAAGTCTATCATAGATTCAATGCTGTCTTTGCAGTTTGGAAGATCTGTTTTTCAGGTAGGGAGTTCTATTTCCAGATATGGTAGAATAATATCCATGGGATAAACCACTCTACAGAAGACAATTAGAAAACCTGGACATAGTACATGAAGCAAATGCCTGAAGGTCCTGGATAGTGAATGGAAGAAGACAGATCTGGAGCGGAATCCGTGTTTGCTCAGAGGAGGGAACTTGAGGAGCTCCTTAAGCAGGTTCCCCTCTGTACGGCTTTTATCCTGGGCTAGGACCAGACTAGGGACACACACACACAAATCCAATCATTTTGGCAAGGGGAATCAAAAACATTTAGCCACAAAACCTTAACCACTAAAGAGAACAGGTAAATCTCACCAGGGTAAGACCCAGAAAAGGAATCTTCAAATTGTCTGCCCATATTTTGGACTGCCCCTTGAACCATGCAGGCATAAAACAGACTCAGAGCAGCCCAGCCAAAGGCAAAAGATCTGAACTGAGACTGAAGGTACCACGCAAGAAACCAAAAAGGTTTTGAAGTTCAAGTGCAGCTGAGACAATTACTTGCTAAAACAAAAATAACAACACCCATCAAAGAAAAATAACAGAATCAAGACTCTCCACAACTTAAAATTCATAATGTCTAGGATACAATCCAAGATTGCCCAAAATATGAAAAACCAAGAAAAAGAAACACATTCTCAATAAAAAGGAAAATCCATCGAGATTGAGTCTAAGGTGAACTGCATGTTACAACTATCAGACACTATCAGACAAAAATTTTAAAGTGATATTATCCCTATCCTCAGTAAAGTAAAAATAAGCAAAAAACATATTTTTAATGAGTGAAAATCTCAGTGAATAAATGATAAATTCAGCAGAGGAATGGAAACCATAATAAAATAACCAAATGAGAACTCCAGAAGTGAAAAACCAATTTTATAAAATCAAGAACTACACAAATGGAGAGATATTTTCGTGAATTGGGAGACTACTATCATGCATTGGAAGACTCAATTTTGTTGGTAATCATCCCTAAAATGACCCATGGATTCGATGCAATGCTATTCAAAATACTAACAGACATTTTTAAAGAAATTGACGCCAATTTAAAAATTTATGTGGAAAGGCAAAGGATCCAGAATTCTTTAGGTAAGTGAAATTACACTTGCTATCTACTGGTGGGAATATGTAATTCTCAGCAAGGACAGTGTAGTACCATCCCATTTACTCTGCAACTCAGATACCTAGAAAAAGTGCATGGCCTGTAAGAAAATGTCTTTATGGATAAAGGAAATGGCCAAATTACAGAAGAGAGATGAGGAACCACTCTCACATCTGTAGTCAGAGCACATTAATGTAAATAACATAGCTCTAGTTGTGTGTGTGTGTACATGTGTGTGTGCATACGTGTGTGTTTGATAGAATTCAGACCCATGGCAGGCTCCTCAAAAAAGGAGCTTCAGGGTATAACATGGCTGGGAAGTAGCTCTTACCTAACAAGCCCTCTGGAGACTCATATGCCTATTTACTTGAGGCATGGCTCTGAGCCTGACTGCAGATTCAAACCTATTTAACATTATCTTTCAGCATATAAACTGAAACTTTGGGAAAATCATTTGGATAATATATAAAATTAAGATGATTTATTTCAAACTCTTGATCAGCTATTATCTGCGGATGGCCTTCAGTTCTTCCTAGGAGGCATAAAACAGCCAATTAAGGGCAGTGGGACTGTTGCAGAAAGGGAATTTTTTTTTTAAATAGCTATCTTCTTGCTGAAATAACAAGATTTTTCAATACTGGGAACATTTAAAGTGAGGAAATGAAGTGTAACAGTTAAGAATGTGGATATTAAAATTGCTACAGGTAACATTCTAAGGAATGTGGAGAGATGAAGTCACAAAGTAATTGAATTATATCATTACAAGATTCCTTGGGATTTGAATGCTTTTATAGCATTAAGGGGAAAAACATTTAGTTACACTAATTAACTTAAATTGAATCTTATTTTAGTTTCTTTTCTACAAGAAGGTTCTAAAGATAAGTATGATAATATAATTTGAAAGAAGGTCAGAACGATTGAATCAACTCTACCCTGAATGAACAACCTGAGGGGTTAAGAGTAGGCTTTGCATTGGAAATGAGTAAATTAGGAGGGGAAAAAGGGAAATATTAAAATGTAGTATATACAGCATGTTCAAGGACATCAGCCTTTAATTCCCACGGTCATTGTCCAGAAGAATAGTAGTAGACTATAAAATATGCGTTGGATTTAATTGGTTATCCCACTTATTAAAATATTACCATCTGGGTCATGACAATGTAAAGTTCAACTGGATCTTTCCTCAGCTTGTATTTCTCCAGGCTGCATTTCTATTCACTTGCGTCAGACCTCTTACGGCAGTCTACATAGTCCCTAAAATGACGTTTCGTTTTTCTAGCACTGTTTCCAATAGCATTACATTTTTCTTTTTTTCTTTTCCTCATTCAAGCCAGATCAGGGTGTATACATTTTTCTTGAGTAGGCCAGCTGTTTCACGATTTCTCAGGGAATAGGCCAAGAACCATCACCATCAGAAACATCTGGGGTGCTTGATAAAAATGTACACTTCTAGGCGTAGCCAAAGACTCTGGTAGGGAATTTGCATTTTCAGTAAGTACTTCCTAGATGATATTTACACTCACTAAAGTTGGACAACCATTGAACTATTGGATGATGCTGAAGGGGAGACCAGATGGTTATTACCTACCTTCCCTTGTTCAGAAAGGCGAAGTATGTAGCGGCTGTCCCAGGTGGCCTTCCTAGTTTTTGAGAGCCAGAATAGCAGAGATTTAAGATCCCTGGGTCAGCTTTAGAGTAGGGTTGTCAGTCAAAACACAGGTTACCCAGATAAACGTGAATTTCAGATAAACAACAAATAATTATTTAGTATATATGTGTCCCAAATATTGCATGGGAAATACTTATGCTAAACAATCATTTGTTGTTTATCTGAAATTCAAAATAACTCGATGTCCTGTATCTTTATTTGCTAAATTTGGCAACTCTACCTTAGAATCAAATAGTCTGGGTTTGGCTCTGCCATATTTGTTGGGTAACCTTGGAAAATTTTCTTCACCTCTCTAAACTTCAATTTCCCAAACTATGAGATGAACAGCAACAATAAAAACAAACAAATAAACACCTCCACAAAAACCTACCTTAACTGGGTTATCAGGAAAATCATGCATATTTATTATATAATGTAATATTTCTATACACAGTGTCTAGCATATATTAAAAGTTCAATAATGTGTAGCTTTTATTGTTATTGTCATTGCCAATAATAAGTTGCAAGTCAAAGAGAGCTTCTAAGTCTGGTTAACAACTATTGTTGTTGGTTGAAAATTGACAATGTATAAATTTTTCAACTCAGCACATTAATGGAACATATAAACAGCTAATTCAATATATTCCACCATCAGTCCACCCACTTCCTTTTTATGTTTGGTTCTTTCTTACCACTGTTATCACTAACTTAGAAACAAAACATCTATGGATTTTTTTCATTCAAGGCTCTCTCTTGTGTTTGTAAGTTTTACAACTAATTTAGGAAATTTAAACAGTTTGTTCTTTATTTTTCAAAAACAGTAATATTAGACACAATATTTCACAAAAATTGAAGTTCATTATATTTATTTGTGAGTGTCAGACTCAGCATTTCAATTATTAAATAATATTATTAAAGTTTTTTTTATTCCAAATGTTAACAGTATCGATGCATATGCATATTTTAAGCCTCTCCTTTTCCTGTTTGCTTAAAATAATCATTTTGTTGAAGAAAACTCTTCTTTCTTTTTCATGTTGGTAAATATTGGCAGTTGTTCAGAATCTAGATTTCTTGTCAAGTAAAGAATGCAAATGCCATACAGTCTCGTATGTCAACTGACTTATTCATTCTTGAAGAAATTTTCTGCAAAATAATCATGCGTCTACTGGAAAATGGGCAAATGTGGAGTTTAACTTCACAGTTTTGTAACATGATGCACTTTTGAAGGGCTTTTGTAGTTTTATGCAATATTTGGCAGACAATTTTTGGTTATTTACAATGTATACATTATTACTAGAATGCATAAGCATAGCATGTTTTAGTTTCTAAATTATTTACATACTTCTGAGTACAAACATAAAGATAACTCAAAATCAACATCTACAAATTTCAACCATATAATGTTGAGAGAAAGAGAGTTGCAGAACTAAATATAAAATGTGATACTGTTTGTATGTGTAAAATAAGCACCTCAATGCTATACAGTGTTTATGGATGTATCAGGTATAGTAGAGATACAAAGACATGCCAATAGATGAAGTATGACATGTTGTTCTTATTTTCCAGGTAGGCAGAACTGGCACCTCCTGCAAAACTAAGATGGCTCATGTGTGTGGCATAAAAGAGTGACTTAAGATATGGTCTCGTCTTTCCTTATGGAACTCCTGTTGCGTTGCAGGTGTTGTCCTGGTGGGCATGGCACTAAGCAGGTGTCAAAAAAAAAAAAACCTTTGCATCGTCATACATTGCATGATTTTTCCGGTGACTTGCACCAGCATTTTAATTTGTAAATTTGTCCATTTTCTTTCTCTGCTAGCCACCTTCAGTCTTTTTTTTTTTTGAGTACTCCATTTTATTAAAAAAATTTTTTTTCATTCTTTTTCTTTTATTTCAAAGTATTACGAGGGTACAAATGTTTTTGGTTACATGGATCGCTTTTGTAATGCTTGAGTCAGGATTAAAAGTGTGCCTGTCGCCCAGATAGTGTACATTGTACCCATTAGGTAGGTTTTTGCCCATCCCTCCTCCCTCCTCCCCACTCCCCACTGTTTGATTTTTACTTCCCTCTATGCGTATGTGTGCTCATCGGTTAGTTCTTTATTTTTGACATAATACCCAGAGTAAAGAGATTGAGGATAAAATAAGCAGATCAGAAAGTAAATAGACACTCTAAAGAAGTTTATTCAAAATTTAATTTGAGAAGCTTCATCTTAAAAATACTGTATATAATTCTTTGGGCTACTTTTTCCCCATCTAAACTATGATGTTACCATATATCTGTGGCAACAAAAAAACACATTTTATTTTACAGTATGAACTTCTTTATAACACTGCTTCATGTATTAATTTTAGGTTTATGAGAAGAATAAAAAGTACTTTTCATTGCTCCCATAATTTTTTCTCTTCCCATTGTTTTCCTATTAGATTTCTCTGCATGCATAACCATGCAAAATATGTAATTCTAAAAATTATACTAAAGAAATGCTACATATATGTATCAAAGAGGTTTTAAATTTTTGAAAACCTCAAAAATCTTAGCCAGTCCACCTACTTTTAGACTTACTGTGGAATACTTTATTTCTAGAGGTAATTCTATTTTTTAATCTTCTGGTTTCATCATATGACTTTAATAATGGCTAAGTAACCAGAGTAGAGGTTAAAAGGACAGACTACTCTTAGTTGTCTTCTTTGGGTCTTGAACATTGTAAATCACCCAGGATTCTCAGTATGATTTATTGGGTTGACAACAAAACAAAACAAAACACTTCTTCAAAGTCCAAACTTATGTAAATAAAGTGTAGCATTTCAGTCTTATGGATATCTCCATGTCTTCAATTCTTTTAAACAAACCCTTTAAAGGAGTTGTTTTAGGATTTTCATCAAAACAAGAGTATCTTCTAAACAAAGTGTGTAGTTACTTTGAGGGCCTGCTCTAAATTCTTAAAGGAATTTTCTTGAAGAAAAGACCTGGGGAGAAGGAAAGGAGAGATTGAGTTATGAAAATCTTGACAGATAAAGTGTGAAAATGAATATTAACTATACCTTCTGTTAAAAAAATATTTGAATGAATTCTGATTTACAAATATATTATTTTATCCAGATAATACATAATATGAATGACTTTTCTTAATTGGATAGGGGTTAATAGTTAGGATAGCAATAAATACATAAAGGAATTAGCAACATTCCCTGTTAGTCTTTTTCCTGAGTTACTTTTCAAAGTTCTAGATCATCATGGCCATAAGATTAA
Organism: Daubentonia madagascariensis; assembly: GCA_023783475.1. Classification (NCBI taxonomy): domain Eukaryota; kingdom Metazoa; phylum Chordata; class Mammalia; order Primates; family Daubentoniidae; genus Daubentonia; species Daubentonia madagascariensis. The sequence continues at coordinate 23,610,270 of JAKFHU010001244.1, read as the reverse complement.
TTCTAAGATTCTCCACAGACATCTCTGGTACATTGGGTCTCAGATTTGTAACTGTTTATTCTGCACTTTTTGTACCACACAGATAAAAGCATCTATCTGGAGGATCATTTGGCCATTGAAATATACTAGAGAAGCAGCAGTATTGTTTAAATAAAACTTTTTTTCATAGAAATGAAAAAGTTTGCTAATGTGTCTTAGCTAGGGAAGGAAGCTGAATGGCAAAGACAGCAATGGTATTCTTCATATGGCATTCTTTCCCAGTGTTATTAGCTTTAAATATAATAGCAATTCTGATAACGATAGATAAGCAAGAAAAATCTACCCCTACCCTTTAATTTCATGGAAGATAGTACTATCTGACTTTGGGAAAATATCTGACAATATCTTTATGAATAAATAAGGTGGTTTTCTTTCGTACAATGAAGTTTATTTTACAAGACCATAGTTTGATAGGCCCATATTGGTTTTGTTTATCCTGGCTTTGGGAAGGGCTCTGTGCTCTGTTTCTGATAAATTTCTCCTTGTTTTGAGTTATGACAGATATTCCTTTGAATATGGTGTATGAAAATATTCTAGCACCAAACCAAGAATATCTAACCTTATTTATGTCTGTATTCTGTCCTTAAATGCAAACAGCTGTGCACACATACATCTGTCTCATGTCTGACCAAGTACTGCTGTCCCGGACTTCATATACACAAATAAATGTTCCCCCTTTTATGGGAAATCGTGGCTGGTGCAGCAGGAGTTTTGAAACCCATGTCCTTTTTTCAAATCTTACTTGCACAAACAAAAAGAGGAAAAATACAGACGATCCAGGTTTGGAATTGCTGACTTTAGAGTCAGTACAGAATGGCTGAAGAATACATATTTTAACAAAAAAGAAAAAAAACCAAGTAAAATAGAGTATGTATGAAAAAAAATTATTATACAATTTGACAAATTTGAGCCAAAGTTATGCCTTAGAAAAGGAAGAGTAATTCTAAAATCTTCATTAGGGCAGCTTTCTATGATCTTGGGAAAGCAACTTACTGATGAGTAGTGAGGGAGGTCAGATGAAGGAAATGTTTGACATATTTCATGGTTCCATTATTAAATACATTGAGAAGTCACTGGCCAAGCAGAGATTCAACAAGTTCCCAATTCCAATGATAGGATTAGGAGATATGTTTATTTTTATTTCATTCATTGTGCTTAAATGTGTTCCCAAATTTTCTCTAATAAATGGGAACTACTTTTATAATCAGTAAAAAAAGTTATTAAAAATAATTTTACAAACTTTGCCTTGAGGTTGATAGCTCAAAACAATCATAAAAAGGGATATGGGCAAGGTTTTAAAAATATGTATTACTATGTTAATATATTTTTAGAAAATTGTTTTGTTCTTTACTCCTCATCTGACAAAAACAAAAACAAAAACAAAAATAACACCCTGGCCTGGAGCACTGATTTCAAAATGAAACATGCAAATAGAAGCAAGTGGCAGAATATATCCTGGCAAGTAAGAAGCCAAGAAAAGCCCCTGCAAATACTATCTAGTTCATAATTTTTGGTGTACTTCTATTAATAGTTATGTTACAGTAGATGGCTCTGTTTTGTTTGGGGTACTCATTTATATATTAATTTTTCAATACCTGTAAAAGCCAAACAATATATCTAGGAAAACTTGAAATATATCTCAAGAATTCATAATTATTTCTATTCTGATTGCCAGTTCAAGATGGCAGACAGCACACATGCATTTAACTTACCTTCCTCCTCAACACCATTAAATTACAGTAAAATTGCACTAAAGAAAATAAGTCCATAACAGTACAGGGATATCAGTGCCTCAGAGACTATGAGGAATCCCAACAGAAATACAGACATGAAATTTAAATTTTTCTGAAGTATAAACTAGTGGGAATCTACTCTTCCTGCTGGAGCCTCTAGTAGCTCTGCTTTGGGCAGTTATGAGACAAGAGGGCTATCATTTGATTAAGGACTGTATGCTTGAAAACAGGAAATGATTGAATACAAACAAAATCTGCTACCTTCAACCCCAACTTTCATGGATACAAAGATGTTAACAGCAGGCTAAACAAAAAAGGAATTAAAAGCTATGCTAGGGAGGGCAAGGTAGTTTGCATGGTGAGGGGTGGTTGTTGATTCTTTTCCTGATTTCACCTGTCACCTCCCAGCCCATACAAAGCAAAAGGAAGCTAGCCAGGCGACACTCAGCATCTACCTCTGGAGATAATTCAGAGAAGAAAAGGCAATATGTACATGTGCATGTGTATGTGTGATACTTTTTATTGCATAGATCCTGAAAGAGGGAAGATCTTTCCTTTTTTAGGATTTCAAGCTATAACTCTGCAGACTTAGAGAAGTCATCTTGATAGTTTTCACCAAAATTAAGCAAGACACCTCCTGAACATCCTCTTTATGTTATTAACAAATTACCCTTATAAAAATAATGCTATTAGAAATACATTTCAAAATGAAGAATCAGTAATGTCTATATAAAATAAGTTATAAATACAGACATTTAAATTCTCTCCTTCCTCAAAAGCATGAGCCATGGACCAAGACTGCTTGGGTTCAAATCCTGTTTTAATTATGTACTCACTTAGTGACCTTAGGTAAGCTGCTTAAACTCTCCGAACCTTAGTTTCTTCAGCTTTCAACAGGTGTAATAAAAGCATATACCCAAGGGATATCTGTGACTATTAGATGAGCTAATATATTTAAAGTACATATCGATCAGGGCAAGGCCCATAGTACTCACTGTAACAGTATTTACTATTAATTACTGTTATGACAGAAAGGAGGAAGTTAAGGCAAATATTGAGGGAAACTTTGAAGAGTATGAAATAAAAAATAATAGGAAAATGATCATTGTCATAAACATTTAAGTATTTCTGTTTGATACAAGTGGGATGAAATCAAAGTGAAACAATCAGAACAAACTTGCAACTCTTCCTTCTGAGAAATAGCAAAAACAGAAAGAAGTAAATAGAGAAGACCTTTATAAAACCCCAATAATATAGCCAAATTAGAAGAATTGAGACCTGGATGTTCAGGGAAGCCACAGGGCAGTTAAAGTTGGGATCATTTGACTTAGGATTATGGCTATATTCTCATATTAATTTATTCCTCTACTCATTTATCCAGTCACTCAACAAATATATATCAAGTCCCTATTGTATGTTAGGCACTGTGCAAAACACTGAGCCTACCACATGGAACTTATAGTCTAATGAGAAAGTTAGATATTATAGAAAACCATATTTAATTACAAAAAATAAGGGTTTGAAGGAAAAGAATAGGGCACAATAATCAAATTGAAACAGTGTATATTGGCGCAGGGATAGATAAAACCATGGGATAGAATGAAATCAAGAACCAGATCTATACGCCTTCGGAAACTTGATATAAGTCAGGTATTGCTGCATAAATGGGCGGGGGAAGGAAAGACTGCCCAATACAGAATAATTCAGAAGAATTCGTTAGCCAGATTGGAAAAAAAATATTTCTATTACTACCTCTTACCATACACAAAATAAATTCTAGGAAATTAATGGCCAAAGTATTAAAAAAAACTTCAAAATGAGAAATAGGATAGAAATAAAAAGCATCAAAACATCTCACTGTACTCCATAAATATGTAATATATACAGTTGTTAATATTATTTGTCAATTAAAGGATAAAAATAGGAAAAAATACCATAAAAGGATATGTGTATGACTTTTATATAAGGAAGAATTTTTTAAGTCACAAAGATCACAAATCATAAAAAAAAGATGACTATATAAAAAAAAATATTTTCAGTATACTCTATAGATTTGAAGAATATTTGCAACACATGTAAAGGTTTTATGTCCAGAAAATACAAAGAACTCCTATAGGTATATAACAAAATGAAAAAAGATGCATTAGAAAAACAAAGGGCACGAATAGGCAATTCAGGGGGGGAAAAAAAAGAAACAAAACCATAGAGAGTGTAGATACCCTCTGATTTTCTTGGAGACAAAATCACCTTGCACCTCTCATGGTTATTCTGACCAACGTACATGTGAAAAGATGTTCAGCCTCAGTAGTCAGTGCTCTACAGCCAAGGGCCACTAGGGACATACCTATGGTCGAACAGTTTGGGTTGATTACTTGTTGCGCTGAGGGAGAACGCTCTATGGTACACTATGAGGCATCTCAGTAAGAGGGTGTTGGAAAGACTTGCTGTGGAGCTGGGCTTGTGTTAGGTGATCTGGGTGAGGGTTTAAGAAGTGTGGCTAGCTTTGCTCTGAATCGGATGCTGTCCAGAAGTGAGATAATTGTATGATTGGGTATTTTATTAAATCTTATCCAGAAGGAGGGAAGTCAAGAATGAATCTAAAGCTGTAATTGGTAAAGAAGCAGCAGCACTCATATTAGCCAGGATAGAGGCGGGTTTGGTCATTTTTGCTGTTTAAGCAACGTTCATGTTTTTGTCTGTATTCAGACATGATTACACAGCGCTCTGCTTTTGTCCTCACCTATCACAGTCACAGATGGCTTTGTTTGATGTTGATGTTGTGTGAAATTGTTTATGTTCAATTTGAGAGCACCAAGGCCTAAGTATAATAGGAAAAAGTTGGAAACAACTTGAGTCCATCAGCAGGAGAAAATGGATATAAAACAATATAGAACTTAAAAAAATACCAACCAGAAATATATATACAGCATATAATTTTTTTAAATGTACCAAAATTATATATACAGAATGGAATTTTTAAAAACATACAAAACATGTAATATATTGTTAATGGATGATGAAAATACATTCTATTTTAAATGTATATATTTATATGTATAAATATAATACATCATTAATTATGATGAAGCTGTAAAAATATTTATGGATGTAATAAGTACAAATTTAAGGTAGTGATTATATCTGGGAAGGAAAGTAAGTGAACTGAGGAAGGGGTACACTGTGGGCTTCAACAATTTGAAATACTTCATTAAAAAAGATTTTTAAAAATTATGTCAAAAATGCCAACATTTGATAAAATTGGGTTGTGAGTACATAAGTGTCTATTTTATTGTTCTTGATATTTGGTGCTTGATTTTTTCATAACTATAGAGAATTAAATCTTAGTTTCAGAAACTTGCACACCAAAATCTTCTGTAATTTTCTGCCTGTTTCTCTGCTTCCCTGGAGAAAATATATATATAGCTTCCTGTAGTGAAAAATAATATCCTTCCAAGAGGGGTCTGTCCAACTTACGTGAGCATCAAAAGTAGACTTCAGACAGAGTTTAAGTAGAATGAGTTTGTTTCTATCCTTGAAGTTCTTGAAGGAAGAGGAAAGTGGGTGGGGGTGGGGGTAGGGGGTGAAGAAGGAGAAGACACTAAAGTCCAAACTGTCAGAAATCCTACTTGAGTTATGTAAGCCTTTTAGAATTACAACTAACACATCCTGTTTATCTCATTAGCGGTTACAAATCCCCGCCCAGGTAGTAATTTAAATGTGGTTTAGGACACTTGCATGAGTGATCTGAACTATCAGATTAAGGCAGCAAGGTGGAATGTTAAAAATTCAACTGGTCTAATCTATTCTCTGTGTTTAGTTCATCTGGTTATAATCTACTAACATATATTAATATTTTCAGAAAGTTAGAAAAACCATGCAAATCCACTCTAGTGACAGGAAATGATATTCTTTTGTATCATTATAATCTCTCTGGGGGTGAAATACAGCTTTTCAAAACAACATCTTTAATATGTGAAACTTTTTTAATCGAAAAGATTTTTAAAGTACTTTCCTTCAGCAGCATATTATGTTTAAGAAAAATGGAGTAAATTTACAAATTGATGGGAGCTTGTAAATTTACTAATTACTAATTACTTGCTTCTGGTTTCTTTTTACAATTGAAGCTGCTTAGCTCTTTTACTTTACTTTGAGTTTACTTATAGACAGATTTTTTTCTACACTGTTGAGTATTACTTTACTATCAAAGAAAACGGAAAATCATTATGAGTTCATTTGCAAGCTTCACTCTGAGACTTGCCAGGTTTCAGTCCATATATTTACAAAGTGTTCTAAGCAGCTTTACGAGGTACATAATTCAATATTTTAAAAAATCGATGTGTTTTAGTTTCATGAACACTTGAGAAAGTAATGATATAAAGTTTAGATTTCTGTAGAAACACAGGGCACATCTGTTGTGATTCACCAAAAATTCACAAAAGTAGCCAATTCCAAAAGATACTTTTAATAAAACAGAAGAAAGGCATTAAAAAGTATTAAAGAAAAACTTTTCATAATACTTGTTAAAGGCAGTAGGAAGACTTTATTCAAGTGGAACTACTGCAATCTGATTTTTGCAGTAGGGGAGAGAAATCAGGCTCAACTCCGAATATGACAAGGACAAGTGGAGATTTATAGCCAAGGAGCAGGGTGGGGAGTCAGTGGATGGAGAATTACTAAGTGGAAACATCACGGCCAGGGGATCCTGTCTAAGTTGACTTGATAAGATTCTTGTTAAAGGCAGGCCAGGTGATAAGATATCAAGGATGGGGATAAGGAATTTGATCAGATACCAAAGGTGGGGGATTTTCCCTAAACTAATACGGAAGGATTCTTGGTAAAACTACTAGGCTAAGTAGTCCAAGATCAGAGCCCAAGGTAGGTTTAGTCAAAAAGAGGACTCAGAGGAGCCTGTCTCAAGTTTGGTGAAGGAGAGAGTCTTTGTCAAATGTTAGCATAAGTGTGATAGCTAGACCTTGGGAAGAAACCACACTAGGGCTTGGAGTGTATGGGATGAAATAATATAAAATATAAAAGTCTAAACATTTAGCATGGCCTACAAGGCTATTCATTAACTGGCCATGATCTAGGCTTTAATTCTCTAACCAACAGCTCCAAGAACTGGAAAGGAGTAAAAACATATTACCATTGAAGGACAGTATTTCCTGGTAGTCAGTAGTCCCCTGTCTCTCAGGGAAAACTTCTAAAATCATCACGATGATATTCTATGGTGAAACACTGATGGGAGAGGAAATAGCGTGGAACTCTATACCTCAGCCTTTGCAGTAGTAAACAAACAAACAACAGCCATCCTTTCTTTTCACTTTGTGGCTCTAGTCGTCTAAAGTCATCAACTCAAAAAATTCATGTCCCACGCTTGTGAACAAGATGTTTCTAATAGTTCTGCTGCTTTGTGACAACTGAGGAGGAATGCCCCCAGTACCGCTCAGTGTGGAGCTCCACGGGGGATGGCTGAAGTCTGCACAGTGCATAGCAGAACTCTCAGACCCCAACCAGACTGACGGAGCTGAGGAGTATCTACCAAAGAGGGATTTTAACAATTTGTGGATCAAGAATAAGCACAAACAATACTAAAATGATTTATTTGCACATCCATATGATCTATTCTATAAATATATATAAACATGGAGTGGTTCAAAGTGAGGACTCTGGATTCAGATTGAAGTCAGAATTAGAATCCAGCTCCTCCACATATTAGCTATCTGATTTTGGACAAATCACTTCCCTGGGCCTCAGTTTTTTCATCTAGAAAATGGGAATAATAATAAAATTATTATTGTTGTAAGAATTAAATGAGATAAATTTTTAGTGCTTAGCATAGATCTTAGCATAAAAAGAGGTAAAAATATTAACCATCATTTTATTATTATTTGTTTTTATATTCTCACAGCCTACCACACTACCTGGTGCATAATTTATACTTAACAAATATTGTTGAATTAATTCCAGAAACAAATTCTTAATTTTCTTTTACGTTTTCAGCTAGGTCTTGATAGAGACCAATGAGTGGGACCCACCTCCCCATTTAGTAACTCATGGTGCTGCTGCTTATGAAATCACAGCTGGTACGTAAATAAGGCTCACAACAATCCACTGGCTGGTTTAGGATGTTGCATTGTAGTAGCATCTGAATAAGTCTCCAGCCTACAAGTCAACTAAGTTTAAAAGGCCAAAGGATAGCATGCCAAGTTGTGTGTTGCAAATACCTGGCACAGAATTGTAACTTTTTCAGAAGATCTGAGAAAAGCCTAAGGATGCAGTCAACCATTTTGAGAAAACGTTATCAAGTCTTCACTAGGAATGTTCCCAAGGATAAGCAATCTTAGTCACAGCCCATGGGGAAAAAAATATGTCTTCAAGACATTATACACTCCATCTTGTTTGGTGTATGGTAAGTATTCAATACTTGCTGTATTATTAGTAGTATCCATAAAAATCAGGAAGTTCCACAATATTTGATATATAGTAGTAGTAGATTTTTAAAAAATCAATATTTACCTAGATGGTCTAAAAAATAGTATTGGAGTCTGATTCCTGAGCTACCTACTTGTATATTGTGTACTTGCATACAGAACTGTTGATATTCAAATCAATTCTAGGCCTCCAGACTGTCGTATTCCAGCTACAGAACTGAGTGAAATAAAAATCAGGGCCAGTCCTGGGTTTATACCACAAAAGCAAACCTATTCTGAGAGATAAGCCATGTTAGAAGTGCAAAGCAAAGTCATTTTTCTGATATGATAGGAGGATCCAAGAGCCAAAGAGAATTAATGTTATAGTCAGAAGTATGAATAAGAGCCCAGGCCAAGAGCCACCTAAAGGTATAATAACAAGTTGATAGAAAATGGGCGTTTGAAAGGAAACATAGAGGGTCCAATGTATTTCCAGGTGGCAGAAACTTATCAGGATTCAGCTCCTTTTAGAGGGTGGAAGGTAAGTTTTGAGTGTTTAACTAGTGTCCTCTACTTCTAACCCCCAAATTACTCAGTCTGCAGGCTAGAACTCAGTGATTGTTAAGAATTGCTCTTATTCACTGATGGCTGCTGTCGTGGTCTCAGGAGCCAGGCAGCACAGGTTCAAACCCTGGCTTTGGAGGTTGTTAGCTGTGTGACCGCTCACAGCCACTTAAGTTCTCTGTGCCTCCATTTGCTCAGCTGTATAAGTTGGAATAATGGTAATATCTACATTACAGAGCTGTCATGAGGATTAAATGAGTTATCTATAACAACACAGAATGTCTTGTTTGGTATATAGTAAGTACTCAATATTAGTTGAATTATTATTAGTATCCATGAAAACCAGAAAATTCCACACAGTACTTGATGTATGGTAGTACTGGAACTTTTAAAAATCAACATTTAGCTAGAAGGCCTAAAAAATAGTACTGGAGTCTAATGTCCCGAGCTACCTACTTATGTTTCTCAGTGTGATTCCATATGTATCTGGCCTTCGTCCCAATTTATTTGACATTTACAAATGTATTTTTTTCCTCTAATTATTAAGTTAAATATCCAAACAGGGTATATTCAAATGATTCATATACAGTCTTCATAGACTGGGCCAATTATGTCAGATTATTTTGAACTCTCTTTTTTGGAAGTTTTGAAGTTATATGTCTTTGGGTTCATAATTTTCAGAACTTTAAAATTATTCTGTGTTGTACATGGTGTATAGAAGTGTGTCTAGGTCAGAAAATCCTTTTTAGAATTTCAACCTTTCACAAGGTTTCAATATGAGCTACAGGATGAAGATAAAGGATGACATTTATGGGGAATTGATGTTGTTTTAACAGAAGGTTTCAGTTCTTGCCTTATTTCCTCCTTCTCTTCTCCCAGCTCCTTACTGTTGAATTTACTAATGGGCTCTTTAGTAGGCTTTGGCCTGTTCCAGTTGTTGAGCCAAGTCTGGGGCAGGAAGTAACATTAGCCAAGTCTTCTGAGTGGGCTTCAAATTGAGCCATGCTGGCAGGCCGGCCTCGTGTGCTGGGGCCAGAGTGGAGCCCCGGGAGCTGTATCAGCTCTGGGTCTTCCCTCCTCCCTCCCTCCCACTCTTGTGTTAGCTCAGGCTTCTGCCTCTTATTCCATTCCATACAAAATTATACAAGCCTAACAAAGACTTAGAAGTCTTGTAATTCATGCCAGTATGTTCATATGAATGAATATACTGCTTTAATATGCTGTACTCAATGACAAAATGTGTTAGGTGGGGGGTGTGTGTGTGTGGTGTGAGGACAAAGGGCATTGAAAGAAAAATAGAAAACATGAATGACTGAAGAAAGTTTGAGGATTTGGATTGATTTAGAACAGGCTTATCAGGGCATACACCTAACTGCTCATGAGTGAGATGATAGAATTGCCAAAAAAAAAAAATGACAGGAAAAAATTTGATTTCATGTGAACCTATTTTTCTCTCTGGGCTAACTGACAATTTAATACAATGTAATTTCCTGAAATCTTTCTGAGAATTCACTATTAAAGCCATCCTCAAGACATGCATTATTCACTCAACTTTATGGACTTACAGAGTATGTCCTGTGTGCTAGGCACTGAGCAAATAAATAAGAGCGAGTGACATTATCAGCACCTCTGTTACGGAGCCTAGAGCGATGGAGACAGAGCTACTGAAATACGGAATAGCAGTGCCCCACCTTTCCTGGGGCATGGAGCGCACAGAGGGTTTCCCACACTAAGGCCTGGAGGATGAACAAGAGCAGCGGAACGTCATCCATTCTTTCCATGGCTGTTTACTGAGCACCCATATGTGCTTAACATTATTACGGTGCTGGGGATATGTATAATCACAAAGAAAAAAAATCTAAAACCTCTCGCCTCATAGCACTTATATTCTATTGATGAGAACAAACAATGAAACCATAATAATTAGCGCAGGTATTTCAGGTGATGATAAATGCTAGGGAGAAAAATCAAACAGGGCGGAGGGAACGGGAGCTAATGGCGAGAACAGAGCCTGCAAGTGCACTGTTTGAATGCCTGTTGCATGTCGGGGCTGTCACAGTAACACTGCTCTCAAGGGACTGACCATAACCATCTAGTCATGGGAGAGAAACTTGAAACTGATTTTGTAAAATGGTATGAATGTTCAATGACAGACACTGATTATTGGCCCCTCTGAGGTCCTTATTTCCTCTTTCTGGCCATCACCCCTGATTTTGGTTTAAGGATCCAACTTTTTTGCACTCTCTGACCAGGTAGTTTGATGAGTCCCATTGTTCAGTTAAGAATGGTGTTGTAACCTGGGCCTAAACCAAGAAGAAAGTTCAAGGATGAGCGTGTATCTCAAACCAATCAAAGAAGCCCCACCCCAAGTGGATCTAAGAATTTTTTGCATTGAAACACTCTTGTGGGATGGACACAAAGGATCTGGATCTGTTGTGGTCATCTTATGACTGAAAATGGAACCACACCCACTTGCTGTTTGCATATACAGTCATCTCTTTGTATCTGCAGGAGATTGGTCACCCATATCTCTGCAGATACCAAAATTTGGGGATGCTCAAGTCCCTTATATGAAATGGTTTGGTATTTGTATATAACCTACACACATCCTTACATATACTTTAAATCATCTCTAGATTACTTGTAATACCTAATACAATGTAAATGCTATGTAAATAGTTGTTTACTATATTGCTTTTTATTTGTATTATTATTTTACTGTTGTGTTATAATTTCTTATTGTTTTTCCCCCCAATATTTTCCATCCTTGGTTAGCTGAACCTGCGGATGCAGAACCCACAGATGGGGAGGGCTGACTGTATTTTTTGTTTGCTTAAATTTTGGGGGAACATACATAGGCTTTTATTTTTATGTCAATTTTTAAATATTTTTCCTATGGTCTTCAAAAGAGTAACAAGCTTTTAAAATCAGTTTCTCATGCTCAGATGTTGCTCATTGCCAGCTGGCATTGTGTGAATAGAAGTAAAACCAACAAAAGACAAGAAGAATTCCAAGAAATCCTCCTTTACTGGGACAAAAACTGGATCATTGTAATATCGACCAAAGCTCAAAGGGACAAAAAGCAAGAGAAGAAATTCAAAAGGGTAAAGGAAATATCCAGAGTACACAAATATACAAATTGCTTTTTAAAGCATAAAGAGTTCTGCTTGACTAGCTCAGACCCAAAAAGAGGAGTCTGTGCCTCTTCTAAAATGTGAAACTTTTGGAAATACTTTAAAGGAACCATTTGGATGACAGACCTTAAAAAGCAGCAGCTACTCTGGGACTCTAGTTTGAGTACATCTGAACAAATTTAAAGTAAAATAATAGATTATTTAACTATTTTCTTTATTTAACTACACATCAACATCTCAGAGGTACAAGTTCATTCACACCTGCTATGTTTTAGCCTTGCTGACAGCTGTTTTAAAAGTTGTAGAATAAAATTTAAATATAGCACACTCAGAACTAGAGGTTCAGAGAGCTCCACTGTGCAACTTGGGCAGGCTGCATTTACAGACAGGAAACGGAAGTAAGGTACAGAAACAGTTTGATTGTTTATAGCTTGGCATTTGCCTTATTTGGGTCTGGGCTGATCTGTTATCAGCCTATGACTGGCTGAAGCTTGGCTGCTGTGATTGGCTGAGACTCAGAGAGTTGATACTGTTGATACTGTACTACTAAGGCTTTCCGTTTGTTTACATACAAAGTTAGGTTGTAGTTCATTAAAAAGGGACTCAAGGAACAGAGGCAGCTTCAAGCCAAATTTAGTTTACTTTAACAATAGGTTGCAAAATTGACACTTACTTAATATTAATCAAAATTACCATTTATTAAGTACCTTCTAAATGTCAGAAATTCTACATGTGTTTTCTAATTCTCATAACAACTCTTTACATCTTGTGTTATATTTCTTGTTTTTACATAATAATTAAAACTGAGGCAGAGAGAAGTAAGTGAATTGCCCAATGTCAAACAGCTGGGAAATGGAAGATTTGGGGGGAGATTATTTTTTTACCAGGCACTGCAGTAAACACTTTACATATGTTACTTCATTTAATCTTTACAGCAGCCCTTTAATGATAAAATAATTTAAGAGGGAATTCAATAAAGATAGTGGCAGGACTCATCCCAATCTGCCTGCTTCTAGAGTTCGTAATCTTACCAGTATATAGTTTATTGTCTTTCTAAACGACTTCTGAATTTCCCACTTGAGAACGTTTCCAAAGCTCAAAATAGGGTGTATCTTGGCTTCTCATTTGTTAACTATCAAACAGGTACAAAGTGGTTATCCTTCACCCAATATTTCAAAATCAGACCTAAAGAATGAGCACTTCATACTGTCTCCTGAAGAACTTTAGCATCAAAACAGATGTGTGCCAACATCCAAGTTATTAGTATGTCAAGGCTTGACAGTCTTCAGACCCTTCCCTTTTCCACAAAACACACTTTGGATAGCATGATACTTGGCTATATGTGCATTGGTAAATACTGCAGGCATTGGATTGACATGGCCTTGGGTAGGACTCTTAGCTTCAGAAATTACTAGTATGTGACTTTGGCCAATTAAGCCACCTCTCTAAAAGGAACTCTTACCACCACAAAGGACAATATAGTTCAGCCTGTTTCCCATTTGTCAAGTTCACGTTTCCGAACACAGTAAAGGTGAGAAAATATAATGGCAAATTCATTACATGGAATTATTTCACTGATAGTATCAATAAAGGTGAGAAACTAAATCTAACTATGGAAGTTCTATCTCTTAAAAATCATTGACGATATTTACAAGTTTGTTTTGGACTTTCATTTTTTGTGTAAACCCTGAAAATCAATAATAGAAATTGAACACTAGTACTAAACAATATGTTTTTATTATTAGGAAGAACTGAGTTCATTAGTATTCATGTCTCTAACAGTTTTCAGAAGGCCTACTTAAACAATGATATATGAACAAAGTCTAAACTGGTAGTAAATTGAAAGAAAATTTTTTTAATCAAAAGGGTTTTTTTGGTAAGATGTACATAAGATTTTTAAAAATCATTGATTATATTTTATGCATTCTTGAGACAATCCAGACCAAAAAATAAATTGTAATTGAATTATTTTGTTTTGTATTTTATTTTATCCATTCACTGAAAACTTCTATAAATATTATAGAAAGAAATATCATTGTTGCTTTTTCTTCCAATACTAGGAAAAAATGTGTGTTTTTTTTAATTAAAGGGATTTTATCTCAGCTTTAATACTTAATAAGTATTAGATTTTCAGGCAGCTAATAGAATTGGATTCCCAATTTGGAGTCTCATGTTTAGTATAGCTTCTTAAGTGACTCTCTTCCCTAGCCATTTTTGTTGTTTGTAATTTTCTCTCTCCTATAAAAACCTTTTAACCTTGTAGAACCAATAAACAAATGTATACAAGTTCAAGTGGAAAAACTATAGCGGTCTATCATTAGGTTTCATATTTCTTAGGGATCAGAAAGCTTAAAGCTAACAAAAGAAACAATAATTGTGGAATTTCAGGAATTATACATTCCTTCTATAAACATTTATTGAAATCCAAGTATGCTAAGAGTGAACAGTGGTTGAGAACACAAATGCTGGAGCCAGAGTTCCTGGGTTAAAATCCAGGCTCTTCCACTTGCTGTCTGTGGATGACCTTGAGCAAGTTACCTGATATTCTTGCCTGTGTTTCCTCACCTGTAAAGTGGGGGTAATAATAATACTACTCGCATGTATATTGAAGGTAGTTGAGAGGATTGAATGAATTAATATAAGTAAAAGAGTGAGAACAGTACCTGCCACAGGATGAGGGTTGTGTCTGCAGTAGTTAATTTAGTATGATTATCATTGTAATGATGATGGTGATCCTGATATGGTCGCTGCCCTCACAGTGCTAATGAGAAGCATTTTACAGTGCAGAATTGACATTAGTCAAAGGATTTCTTATGTTCCAGGTACAATAGCAATCATTTTATATTTATTATATTATTTAATTCACATAACTATGACATGTCAAGGAAGGTTTTACTCATTCCAATTTGGAGGTGTGAAAATGGAAGCTCACAGTGATAAAATAATTTTGCTGACCCTTCAACTAGTAAATGATGAAACCAGAATTCAGACCAAAGTTCTATTCATTTCACCACACTGGGCCAGTCATTTAGAGAAAATACATCAACCATTTCCTTACTAGGAAGATAGATAGCACAGTGATTGGAAGTACAGACTCTGAAGACACATGTTGAGGATTTGAATTCCATCTTTTTTATTTCAAGTACTGGCCTTTGGACAGTTTAGTTAATTTCTCTATGCTTCAGCTTTCCCACCTATAAAATGATGATAACACCTCAGAACAGAATTGATATAGGATTGAATGAGATAAAATACAACCAGTGCTTGGTTTGTATCAAGTGCTCATGTTTATTTGATTCGTGAAAATTGGACAGTGTAAGTAGTTGGCTATTTTTCCTTCTGACTTCATGTCCACCAGTGTCAAAGCCAAGCTTCTAGAAATTATGATCCAGGCCCTAGATGGTTACATGGTTAATTGAAGAGGATTAGACTTTTACCGTTTAGTTATGTATAAAGACCAGAACAAGGCTGATATTCAGCTGTTAAGTACCACTTCTACAAACACATCACTCATTAAGATATTGAAATATGGGGCTTCAGTGGTAAGTGGTTTAAGGTATTGAGCCCACGTGTCACCTAATGAGATGCATAATGGGGCCTGGGAGTGTTGCCTGCCAGTGAGGGTGGCCTTCGGCAGCTGCACAGATGTCTGAGATAAGAAGTGGCTTAGCATCTGCAGCGCCCATCTCCTGATCCAGAGGGGCTCAGAATTGATAAGGTGTGAGACAGAGCAGAGGGTAATGGTAACAGGAATGCTGGTGGGGTCAAGGAGTAAGCTGTCTGGATCTATACTCAGCATGCCCTGGCAGCAACAAAATACAGTCATATGTTGCTTAATGATGGGGGTGCATTCTGAGAAATGCATCTGTAAGCATGTTACCGTACTGAATATTGTAGGTAATTGTAATGCAATGTTAAGTATTTGTGTATCTAAACATATCTACATAGAGAAAAGGTACAGTAAAAATACAGTATTATAATCTTATGGGACCACCATTGTATAGGCATTCCATCATTGATGGAAACATGATTATGTGATACATGACTGTCCAGCATGAACCTCATGACTGTCAATTTAATGGGGAAAAGTCAGGTTTCCTATGTCTTATGATATTCAGTTAAGGACATCTTTTTAACTAATGGCAATAGCATCAAACAAGAGAGCACACCAATAATTCCTAAAATTCAGCAAATGATTTAAAATTTATTAGAATAAGTTGATGAACTATTAGCATTACAATATATCACTTGATAAATAATTCTATGTTATCCATTTCTTAGTTTATTGGCAAGTAAGAGGGAATATTTAAAAAATTATTTATCAATTGATTGGTACATTAAATTTTGATTTCCAGTTTTTAAATATATATTTTTTTGTAGCTTTCTTTTCCTAGTTTCAGTTTGGACTGTTACGGCTTTATGATCAGTTTCTGGTTTGTTTGTTTGTTTGTTTGTTTAAATTTATTTTTTTAATTTCAGAATATCATGGGGGTACAACACTTTGGCCATACACATTGCCCCTGTTCTGCCCGTGGTCATCCCCCAAACTGTGCTCTCTGCATCCATTCAGTGAGAGTTTTTCCCATCCCTTCCACCCCCCTCCCGCCCGCCCGCCCTCAGATGAATGTTATTGCCCTGTGTGATGTAAGTGTTCATCAGTTAGTACCAGTTTGATGGTGAGTACCAGTGATGCTTGTTTTTCCACTCCTGTGACACTTTGCTTCGAAGACTGGGTTCTAGCTCCAACCAGGATAATACCAGATGAGTTAATTCACTGTTGTTCCTTATTGCTGAGTAATACTCCATGGTATACATATACCACATTTTATTGATTCACTCGGGTATTGATGGGCATCTGGGTTGTTTCCACATCTTTGCAATTGTGAATTGTGCTGCTATGAACATTCGAGAGCAGATGTCTTTATTATAAAATGTCTTTTTTTCCTTTGCATAAATACCCAGTAGTGGGATTGCTGGGTCAAATGGTAATTCTACTTTTAATTCTTTGAGGTATCTCCATATTATTTTCCATAGGGGTTGTACTAATTTGCAGTCCCACCAGCAGTGTATGAGTGTTCCTATCTGTCCACATCCCCACCAACATTTGTTATTTGGGGATTTTTTGATATGAGCCAATCTCACTGGAGTTAAGTGATATCTCATTGTGGTTTTGATTTGCATTTCCCTGATGATTAGAGAAGTTGAGCACTTTTTTATATGTTTGCTGGCCATTATTCTGTCTTCTTTGGAAAAGTTTCTGTTCATGTCCTTTGCCCATTTTTTAATAGGGTTGTTGATTTTTTCTTGTTGATTTTCCTAAGTTCTGTATAGATTCTGGTTATCAGCCCTTTATCAGAGGTGTAGCATGCAAATATTTTCTCCCATTCTGTAGGTTGTCTGTTCACTCTAGTGATAGTTTCCTTGGCTGTGCAGAAGCTTTTCAATTTGATCAGGTCCCATGTATTTATTTTTGTTGCTGCTTTGGGGGTCTTCTTCATAAATTCTTTGCCTAGGCCAATGTCCATAAGAGTTTTTCCAACGTTTCCTTTGAGAATTCTTATCGTTTCATGTCTTAGGTTTAGATCTTTTATCCATTGTGAATTCATTTTTGTGAGAGGTGAGAGGTGTGGGTCCACTTTCAGTCTTCTACATATGGCCATCCATTTTTCCCAGCACCATTTGTTGAATAGGGAATCTTTTCCCCAGTGTACTTTTTTCTGGAATTTGTCAAAGATCAGGTCACTATATGAGGTTGGTTTTATATTTGGGTTCTCAGTCCTGTTCCATTGGTCTACGTGTCTGTTCTTGTGCCAATACCATGCAGTTTTGGTTACTATAGCCTTGTAGTATAGTTTGAAGTCTGGTAGATAGATGCCTCCCAATTTGTTCTTTTTGCTTAAGATTGCTTTGGCTAGACAGGGTCTTCTCTGGTTCCACACGAAGCGTAGAATTATTTTTTCTAGATCGGCAAAAAATGGTGTTGGTATTTTGATAGGGATTGCATTGATTCTGTAAATTAATTTAGGTAGCAAAGCCATTTTTACTATGTTGACTCTGCCTATCCAAGAGCATGGTAGGGCTTTCCATCTGTTTACATCCTCTTCAATTTCTTTTCTCAGTGTTTCATAATTCTCTCTATATAGGTCTTTGACCTCCTTAGTTAGATATGTTCCTAAATATTTAATTTTCTTTGTTGCTATTGTGAAAGGTATTGCATCTTTAATTTGTTTCTCGGCTTGATTGTTATTAGCATATATGAAGGCTATGGATTTGTGTGTATTAATTTTGTATCCTGAGACTTTGCTGAATTCATTTATCAATTCCAGTAATCTCTTGGTTGAATCTTTGGGGTTTTCTATGTATAATATCATATCACCTGCAAATAGTGAAAGTTTGACCTCTTCTGCCCCCATCTGGACGCCCCTAATTCCTCTGTCTTGTCTAATTGCTGTGGCCAGGACTTCCAGCACTATGTTAAAAAGAAGTGGAGATAGTGGGCACCCTTGTCTGGTGCCAGTTTTAAGGGGGAATGCCTTCAATTTTTCCCCATTCAGTATGATATTGGCTGTGGGTTTATCGTATATGGCTGTAATAGTTTCTAGGAATGAGCCATCTATGCCTATATTTTTAAGAGTTCTTATCATAAAAGGATGCTGGATTTTGTCAAAAGCCTTTTCTGCATCTATTGAAAGGATCATATAATCTTTGTTCTTGCTTTTATTTATATGGTGAATTACATTTATAGATTTGCGTATGTTGAACCATCCCTGCATCTCGGGAATAAAGCCCACCTGATCGTGATGGGTTATTTTTTTGATGTACATTTGAATTCAGTTTGCAAGGATTTTATTGAGAATTTTTGCATCTATACTCATAAGGGATATTGGTCTGTAGTTTTCTTTTTTTGTTGTGTCCTTTTCTGGCTTTGGTATCAAGGTGATATTGGCTTCATAGAATGAGTTTGGGAGGATTCCATCCTTCTGGATATTTTCAAATAATTTCTGCAGTATAGGCACCAGTTCTTCTTTGTAGGCTTGGTAGAATTCAGGTGTGAACCCATCTGGTCTGGGACTTTTTTTTGTGGGTAGATTTTTTATTACTGCTTCAATTTCGGTGCTTGATATTGGTCTGTTTAGAAATTCTGTTTCTTCCTGGTTGAGCCTAGGGAGGTAGTGTGTTTCTAAGAATTTGTCTATTTCCTCCACGTTTTCATGTTTGTGGGCATAGAGATTTTTGTAGTATTCAAAGATGATGTTTTGTATTTCCATGGTATCAGTTGTGACTTCTCCTTTTTCATTTCTAATTGAGCTTATTAGAGTCCTTTCCTTTCTGCTTCTGGTCAACCTGGCAAGTGGCCTGTCTATTTTGTTTATCTTTTCAAAGAACCAACTTTTCATTTTATTAATCTTCCGTATTGTTCTTTTGTTCTCGATTTCATTTAATTCTGCTCTGATTTTGGTTATTTCTTTTCTTCTGCTGGCTTTAGGATTGCTTTGCTCTTCCTTTTCCATTTCCTTAAGATGATTCGTTAGTTTACTGATTTGTGACTTTTCTGTCTTTTGGATGTGGGAGTTTAGGGCGATAAGTTTTCCTCTCAGGACTGCTTTTGCTGTATCCCACAGATTTTGATAACTTGTGTCCCCATTATCGTTTAGTTCAAAGAATCTTTTGATTTCAATTTGAATCTCCTCCTTGACCCAATAGTCTTTCAGCAATAGATTGTTTAGTTTCCAAGTTTTTGGAGGAAGATGTGAGTTTCTGTTGGAATTGATTTCTAATTTTATTCCGCTGTGGTCTGAAAAGATACATGGTATGATTTCTATTTTTTTGAATTTGTTTAGATCTGTTTTGTAGCCTAGGATGTGGTCAATTTTAGAGAATGTTCTATGAGCTGATGAGAAGAATGTATATTCAGTGTTATTTGGGTGGAGTGTTCTGTAGATATCTGTTAGGCCCAAATGTTCTGTAGTCCTGTTTAGGTCTTCTATTTCTCTATTTGTTTTTTGTTTGGAGGATCTGTCCAGTTCCGACCATGGGGTGTTGAAATCCCCTGCTATTATGGCATTGCTGCTTATTATGTTGTCTAGATCTAGCAGTATTTGCTTTATGTGCCTGGGCGCTCCTGTGTTGGGTGCATAAATGTTTAGGATTGTTAAATCTTCTTGTGAGATTTTTCCCTTCACCACTATATAGTGTCCATTTTTGTCCTTCTTTACTTTTGTTGCTTTAAAGTTTATGTCATCTGAAATGAGGATGGCTACTCCGGATTTTTTTGGTTTCCATTAGCCTGGAAAATTGTATTCCATCCTTTCACCTTGATTCTGAATGCGTCTTTGTGTGTAAGGTGTGTTTCCTGAAGACAACAGATACTTGGCTTGTATTTTTTAATCCATTCAGCCAGCCTATGTCTCTTCAATGGCAGTTCAAGCCATTTACATTTATTGAGAGAATTGATATTTGGGGTAAATTTCTGATTATTCTATTGGGTGGTGTCTTTTGTTTTACCTATTGCGTCATTGTGGAATCTGGTTTCTGGGGTTTTAGCTTTTGCATAGTTTTACATAGGTGGGTGTCTGTTGCTCTGTTTAGTGTATAATGCAGGTCTAAGCATTTCTTGCAAGGCCGGTCTGGATTTCGCAAATTCTATCAGTGATTGCTTATCTGGAAACGTCTTTATTTCTCCCTCATATAAGAAGCTTAGTTTGGCAGGATACAGAATTCTGGGTTGACTTTTGTTTTGTTTTAGGAGATTGATGATGTCTCCCTATTCCCTTCTGGCTTGTAAGGTTTCAGCTGAGAAATCTGCAGTTAATCTGATTGGTTTCCCTTTGTAGGTTACTTGCTCTTTTCGTCTTACAGCTCTGAGGAGTGCCTCTTTTGTGTTTACTTTGGTCAGTCTAATAATTATGTGGCGTGGTGAATGCCTTTTCACGTTGACTCTCCCAGGAGTCCTGTGTGCTTCTTGTACTTGGATATCGAGATTTCTGGCTAAGCCATGGAAATTTTCCTCTATTATTCCTTCAGATAAATTTTCCAGCCCATGCAAATTTTCCTCCTCTCCCTCAGGGATACCTATGATCCTTAGGTTTGGCCTCCTTACATAATCCCACATTTCTTGTATGCTTTTTTCCTGCCTCTTGTTTTTGTGTTCTTTCTCTTCGGCTGATTTATTTAGCGCATAGGAGCTGTCTTCTAGCTCTGAAATTCTTTCCTCTGCATGGTCCAGCCTATTCTTAAGGCTTTCCACTGTGTTTTGTAGATTTTTGAATGCTTCTTTCATTTCTAGGATTTCTATTTGATTTTTCCGTAATATTTCTATTTCTTTGGAGAATTTTTCATTCATTTCTTGCATTTTTGTTGTGGTTTCTTTGTGCTGGGATTCAATTTTCTCTTGAATTTCATTGAGCTTTCTTATAATCCATAAATGAAATTCCTCTTCTGTCATTCTACCCATTTCATTTGGGTTGGTATCCATTGCTGAGGAACTGATAATTTTTTTGGGGGGTGACTTTTCACTCTGATTTTTCATGTTCCCTGAGTTCTTTCGCTGGTTTTTTCTCATCTGGCCTCTTGGTCGAGAGCTGGGGGTGTTAGAGCTAGTTTATGACCCTGTCACCAGGCCCACAATTATTGTTCCTTGAAGCCAGGAGAGATGGCGATCTTGTGCTGTTAACTCTGACCGTGGTCTTCTCCTCTTCCCAGGGAGTGTGGTGAGAATGACTCCAGCTGGTCTAAGCTAATGATTGTACTAGATATGAATCACCACTCCCTTCTAGGTATCGTAGTCTGGAGACTGATCCCGTGGATGCAAGCCCCGTGTTGGAGGGGCTAGCCTAGGTACTTGCTGCCTAGTGAGTAAAACCAATTCTTTTGGCGCATGTGAGAGCTGATGGAAAATTTACAGCTCAGGTGTATCTAGCCGTTGTTCCTTTGATTGTCCGCTGATTGTTGGATCCATGGACCTTCCACATACCAGGCGAGCGGTGCGCTCTATCCAGCATCCAGGGGGATGTTCTAGACCATACTTCTCCAAAAAAGGATAGAATAATCTCTTCCAAACAACCCACAACTTTAAAAATTTCCTAGGCAATTTGCAGATGTACTGTTCAGAAAGGAATGAAAAAGCATGGGGAAATCTGTTAGCCTCGACAAATGTCCTAAAAATGACTGTGTAAGGGCAGATAGTGAATTCATCTAAAAATTCACATTACTCTCTTTTGTCTGATAATATTATTACCTCCTTTCCCAGTTCACTTTCTTTAGTTATCAGTTTCCTCTTCTGTTTCTGAGAAAAATCTCCAGTTTTGAAGTGGTTAAATTTGCCATTCAGAGTTGACAAGTTTGTACTGACTTGATATTAGTAAGTGGTAGAAAATATATCATCAGAGGAAGAGATTCCAACCAGCATTAGAGTGATCTAGTTTTCTGAACCCAAATTTGGACACATGGTTAGACCATGTTTTCTCAGTTCACCAACTATACCTATTAAGGTCTACCATAGACTGTGTATAAGGGGTGCAAACATGACAAGAATGTCTCCATCTTCATAGCTACAGTATAACTTAATCTGGAGGCCAGGGATCAAACAGTAACACTATAATGTAGTCATAGCCACAGAGGTGGCAAGAAGAAAGATAATCCTCTACGCTTTGGGAGAAGGGCATCAAAGCTGAGGAGATTCTTGGCCCAGTCTTGGAAGAATAAACATTTCCTTAACAGGCAAGCATTAGGGGTGTGGGAAGGGCATTCTGGGCCAACACAGGCACAAAATCATGAAATTGTTTGAGAATATATTCTGTCACATGACTGGACAATTTAACATTCTCCGGGTATATGCACCTTAAAAAAATTTATTTGGAAGCCTTCGTGTCTGATCCATCTTTTTTTTAAAATTTCAGAATATTATGGGGGTACAAACATTTAGGTTACATATATTGCCTTTGTACCACCTGAGTTAGAGCTACAAGCGTGCCCTCCCCCAGACAGTGATCCATCTTGATGTCTTGTCTTGGGTCTCATCGAAGTGCCTTGGCTCTCCTGGTTGTAGGACTACTTCTGCCACGCAGAGCATTGGTGCAACTGATAGAGCTTCAGATTTGGGAGGAAAGTTACTTTGTCCTTTCACTTGTCAGTAAAAATCCAAACTTTGCTCCAACTTTCTTTAATGTATCTTGGGTTAGATACCCAGGTACCTTTGGCAATAGCTTGGGACTGAATCTCAGCATTCACAGGCGTGAGATGAAAGGGGCCACCTGTGCCGAGAGGCGGCTCAAGGATCCTGCCAGCCTTCATTTCCTCTCACAATGGGAGGCTTTGGGCCTCTACCGACTAGGATGTAACCATAACAAAACAATGTCTCTCTGTGTGGGTTTTAAAAATAAACTGAAGAGATTTGTATGTACAAATGGCATCTAAGGAAAAGGAGTGTAGAAAAGCCAAGTTAAAAAAGAAAGCAAACAGTCCTTGAAATCCTTCCCTTTTTTCCTTTCCAACAGGTTTTCCCCCTTAGAACTGTTGTCTGGAAAACTCATCTATTATTGTTTTGCATACTGAGCAGTTCAACACCCCTCTCTTCCCAGGTTTTGTTCTGGGATTCTAATGATATTATAGACAGTGCAGATCTAATATAGATGTAATATAGACCCGCTGTAATCTGGGGTCCTTGCAAGGATAACTGAAAGCCTCCAGGCCTTTAAAAACCATATGGAGAGAAAATGCATTTGCTGTCTTGGCTACATTATTGAAAATGTAAGTAATTCTTTGGAGGCGTGAAAGGCAGGTCAGCCACATCAGCTTGCATTTTAGGAGAGTTTAATCAACTGATTAATGATACAAAAGAATATATCCACTCACTTGGTGTTTCATTTGCATAGTTTATCAGTAGGAGATCTTTCAAGTAATCTGCATACTCTACTGCTTTTGCAATTAGGATAAGGAGGAGAAATCATCAAACTCTATAAACAGTGGCTACCAGCTAAATCTAGTACAGAAGGAAAATTAGAATTTATCTAGAGCACCATCATTAACAATTTTTTAAAAGAAATTATAATTACTGGTCAGCAGAAAATGACCAAGTTATACAGGTTTCAACTTTAAAGTAGTTAGATTTTATAATTATCTTTAAATGAAATCAGTACTCCTAGAAACTTCTGGGGAATAAATCATAAGGTCAAAGAAATTAGTCAGGATATCTTTGTATTCAAATTTTTTTACTTGTAAGACTCTCCAAGAACATGAAAAGTTACAATTACAAGGCAATTATGTTAAAAGGACATATTTATAGGGGATAGTGCTGTATAATACTAAAATATCTAATTAAAGAATAAAAACTTCAGCCAATTGCCCAGTTATTCTGTCTATATAAATATATAACTCTGATAAATGAATCTCTCTAAATATGTAGATAATTAAGTTTATAATTTTCAAATAATTTCTTTGAAATAGTTTTAAGGTAATAAATAATGACTTTAAAAGTCAATCAACATTTAATAGTCCACTTTCATTTCTGATGTTCTGAAGTAATCCTAAAACTGGGAGAACAAAGGCACCTTTTATAAAACTCAATAAAACATCAAGATGGATCAGATCCCAAGGCTTTCAAATATTTTGTTTTCTTTTAAGGTGCATATACCTGGAGAAAGTTAAATTTTCCAGTCAGGTGGCAGATTGTTTTCAAATAAGTTCATGCATTTGTGCCTGTGTTGGCCAAGAGTGCCCTTCCCACAGCCTAAATAGTTGCCTGCTAAGGAAACACTTTCTCTTCCAACATTGACCTAAGAGATTTAAGTCCTGTCCCCACAAAGGGTAAAGGATTGTCTTTCTTCTTGCCACCTTTGTAGTGATTATTGAATTGTAATAATGTTAACTATGATATTGTTTCCTCCAGAACTGACTTTATAAAATCATTACATTTTAAATGGAAGATTTTATTAATTCACAATCTTCTGCAAGTCCAAGGAATATAGGAGCATAAAAAAATGAGAATTTTGTTGTAAGTTTTTAATGCACTTCTTTTGACAACACTTTTTTGAATAGATCCATCAGAAACGTGAATTTTGACTGCATACAACATTTCTTTTAAAAACATGAGTCAGGAACGGTGTCTTCCACCTGTAGTCCCAGCTACTCTGCAGGCTGAGAGCGGAGGATCACTTGAGCCCAGGAGTTCAACACCAGCCTGAGCAATATAGTAAGACCCTGTCTCTAAAACAAAAATAAAAAAATTATGTTCAGGAATATAATAGTAGTTAAAAAAATACTCTAGAGAGTCTGAAAAAGTAGAAATGACATTTTTAAAGATTTCCATTTTCCTTTATTAAGATTAGAAAAATAGAATAAATTTTAAAAGAATAATTATAAACATTTCTTATATTTTTTGATTCAGAATGGAAATATTTGATGGGTTCAATAAATGCATAAAATCTTCATATAAAATGACCAGAAGGAAGACATTTTACCTTGAGTCTGCCTGGTAAAAGCAAGTATTACAGAAATGCCTTTTGGAAATTAAATAGACCCATGGCTTTCTGATTTCAAGATTGCTCTTTTTTAAGCACCAAAGGAGGCAAGAAAAACTTCATCTTTCTTTGCTGCACCCCTTTTAATAAAAGGATTTGTTCTGCAAAATTTGGATTCAGTCAAAGGCTGCACTTAAGGACCTAGAAGGCCACATGTGGCTGGAAGGCCACAGGTTCCCCACCCTATTGTTTCCTTTCCTTGGCATACTCTCCTCGCGGATCTTAATGGTTCCTTGTTGGCATTCAGCTTCCAGCTGCCCACTCAGCCTAAATCAGTGCTTCTGCCCCTTCACGGTTACTCCAGAGCCTCGGGTCACCTCTCTCTCTTCTACTTTCTTCATATGCCCCAGAACCATTTGGAATTATTTTGTTCATTTCCGTCCTTCCTTTTTTTAATTTTCCCCACCTGAATATAAACCCACAAAGGGAGAGATCTTTTCTTTCTTGTTCTCTCCAGTGTTCCAGTGCTAAATACAATGTTTGCACATTAGACTTGTTCAAAAATGTATTTGCAATGAAGATTTTGAGAACAGGTCTTTTAAAACCTATTTCATTCAGCAAGTACCTCATTTGTGCTTAGCATTATGCTAGGCAGAGTTAAGGGACATATATTTATTGAGAGACAGATATTTTATCACTTTCTACTAACCCGATGAAGTTAGACAATTTGGCATTCTCCCCTCGACCCTTCTTCATTCCCAGGGCCCTTGCTCACAAAAAGATGGCATAGCAAAATGGAAATAGCACTGGCTAGGAGTTAGATGGGTTTGCGACTTCCGAACTGTGTGACCTTTGATGGGTTGTTTAGGCTCATTCATGTTGTGTTTCTTCACCTGAAAAATAGGAACAATTGTTTATGTTTTACTGGTTGTTTTGAAAACTGAACGTAACAATGAATGTGTGTGATAAATATGTTTAGCATATTATTGGCTTCAAATCAATGGAAGCTTTTATTACTATTATCTCATGAAATGATCTGATATAAGTCATGCTCCAAGCCAATTTTCTTTTGTATAGTGCTTGCATAAGACCAATTTTCAAGAGGGCAATTGGCAAGTAGCAAACATACTAAAATACGTGTATCATATTTTAATGGTCTGATTCCTTTCCTTTCCTTAAGAATAAAGCAAGTGGTAACTGTGACTCTGATTCCTGTTGCTTCCTGATCCCATGGCAGGCCTGGAGGCAGTAGTCTGTCAGTAATGCCTGGTGAGTAATAAGTTGCACTTATGTTAGAAACCTGCATTAGTTCACAGTTGTGGGGTATGAGGTCAAGTAGCTGGCTAAGGAGACAGCTAGCAGCCAGTAGATGCAAAACACAAGGAAAGAAAAGTAGTCAAGTCATCATCATCCAACAGGGAATCTGAAGTATATCTGACTGTATGTTATTTAAAACCAAAAAAAAAAAAAGAATGTCTCTTAGGCCAAGAAAGCCATCAAACGTGGGAGCTTAAGCCAGCAGCAGTATAGTAAATTTTACCATTGAATAACTGAAAACCTGACAGGACTAATTTTATTTATTGCTTAAGAGATAATATTTCCTTATTTTAAACAAGCTCAGATAATTAGTTGGGTGCTTTGTCAAAAGGATCTAAAACAATTTCAGTTTAATTTTTTTGTTTTTCTGTTTAAATAATTTCTCTTTTACTTCATTCCCTGATTAGCACTCTTAACAAAATAACTGTGTCAAGCACATATGGTCATCAAGTCTGACAGAGACACCAACACCCAAAGGCTTGTGTGTGCATGTATGAGTGTGTGTGTGATGTTTCCTACAGGTGCTGTTCTGACTCTGGGGGGACTTACTAACTGAGATATCTGGAGATTAATCTGCCCTTTTGTCTTTTGCTCTAACTGGGCTTGGGAGCCATAATATTTGAGGGGTTGGAGAGGAACCTGGGATTCTTCTCTTATCTGAAATGGCCCAATGCTGGATTATCTCCAGATTGACTAACACCAGTGGGATAGTTTGGTTTGAGAACTAATCCAGGCATATTTGTGGTTGAATCTAATTAGAGTCTAGATTGGACTTGGTTTCTTATAGCTACTTTATACTTTCCTTGCAGCCATCCCCCAAACATAAGGTTCCAGTAGATTACAGGAGTCTCAACATGACTCAAGCAGAAACAAATTCCTTTGGGCTTCCTGGACTAACTTAGACCCAAACTTCTCCAAAGGTGATGGTGGAGGGAGGAAGTTTCACAGTACTTTCTGCCCCAGGGAAATTATCTATAACTGTGCTGTCAAATATGGTAGCTACTAACCACATATGGCTATGAAAATTAAATTTTAAATTGATTAAAATCAAATCAAATAAAAAATTCAATCCCTCAGATACATGGAGTGACTTATCACGTGTTCCGTGCCATATATCCATGTATAGCACAGATATAGAACATTCCCCTCAACACAGAAAGTTCTGTTAGTATTAATCTATAATCATAGATACCAATTGTTCATTGAATTTTAGCTTTGCTCTACCCAAGTGAGCAAACATATTTGTGGCAATATTAACAATCATGCATCTTCCACTCATGTTTTGCAACTATGAAGTGATATTATACTAATCAAGGATGCATCCAGGAGAGGGAAGGTTATTTCTTAATAAGAGCACTGCTTGGTTTCTTAAGCTAAAAGTTTGCAGTTGACTTCAAAGCTAGTAGTATCTTAAGAATACTTTTAATAATCATATGTTGAATGATTGAGTGAATAATCTTTCTATTTTCTTTTCTTTTCTTTCTTTCTTTCTTTTTTTTTTTTTAGACAGGGTCTTGTTCTATTGCCCGGGCTAGAGTGCAGTGGCATCGTCATAGCTCACTGCAACCTCAAACTCCTGGGCTCAAGTGATCCTCCGGCCTCAGCCTCCTGAATAGCTGGCACTATAGGCACGTACTACCATGCCCGGCTAATTTTTCTATTTTTTACAGAGACGGGGTCTCACTATGTTGTTCGGGCTAGTCTTGAACTCCTGGCCTCAAGCGATCCTCCAGCCTCGGCCTCCCAAAGTGCTAGGATTACAGGCCACTGCTCCAGGCTTTATTTATTTTGTAGAGACACAGTCTTGCTATGTTGACCAGGCTGTTGTCTCTCTATTTTTTAGTACCCATTTAGCATATTATACTTCCCCTCTATAATGCTGATAAGGTTTGTAAATACTTACACAATATCTATCATCCCCACTAAACTGTGAGCCCTGTGAGGGCAGTTACTGCATCTGTCTAGTTAGTCGTTGTAGCCTCAGCATCTAGTGCCATGCCTAGAATATAGTTGTTATGCAATACATATGTGTTGAATGAATGAATGAATGAATGAATTTTAACTTTCTATATATCACTCATGTATAAAAATGCCAACTTCTTGGGGTTAGCATGAGGATTAAATGAAATAGTGTAAATGAAGTATTTGACACATGCCTGATGTGTTAAGGGTTTTCCAATACTACTTCCTCTCCCACCCTCTGATTAATAGAAGCCTGGGTCACTTGGATCCGCAGGTCACAGAGACTTATGGTCAAGCTGACAGTTTCCCTAGGTCTTAGCAGTTGTGCTTCCTTCCCTTTGATCAAAAGCTTGGCTTAAGTCATTAACTACAAGGGAAAAAAATCAGAGTTCAGTTCTGTTACTTGGCACTAAGGCAGCAGTTCTCCAAGGGAACAAAGTACTAACTCAGAGCAGATAGTTTCATAATTCATTCTAGAAATCTCTTCATGACTAAAATTCTGGCCTTTTACCAACCGTCTGGTTCATTCAGCTTTCTCTTTTCCTATCAGAATTCTGAAAGCAAAACTGTGCCAGCAATTAAGTGTTGAAACGATTCCTGGAGATTCCTAGACATGAGTTAGCACTGCAGGGCCAGTTTGAGGCAGAAATTTGGAATAACTGGAACTTTAGGGTGGGCATTTAAATTGTTTTTCTTTGCCTTTGCTCTGTGCTTTCATTCTCCCCTAAAATGCTACCTTTGTATATTTTAGAGGTGGGAGGGATGACAAATTTTTATTTAGCTTAGAGGCAGTTATTAGAAAAGCCAGTTCTAAGATGTGCAAAACAAAAAGGGGAAAGGAAAAGACCCTGAATGTTTTGCACCATGGGTCCAAGGATCACGGAGCATGTTGTGGAAAACTTTTTAGTCATCTGCTAACGGATATTAGTAAAAGTGGAGACGGTGTTAAAAAATAAAGTGTCGGGTTGTCCTTTGCAGAAAGTTAATAAAAAGAAGGAAGTGAAAGGCTGCTCATTATTTTTAATGATCCTGCTTCCCTGCAGAGTGCCTGTATCTCCCTGCCTTTGCTTGCTGCCTTCTTCCAGTTCATTATAGCACACGAAACTACTCCTTAGAATGATGGCTTTGTTCTAGAGCAGAGCTCATCAAGAGGCTCAAGGTCCCAGTTTGAGTGATTGTTAATCACAGTTCCAGTGCTGGGTGATGATACAAAGATGAGCCCAAGACATTGTCCACAGAGCAGTAACCAAACCCAACTGCCATGGAATTGACAACATGTCCACTTCGTTACAGGGATTCTGCCCTCAAAAGCCCAGTTGTACTTGGTGAGTGAAGTAAGCTTCAGCCATTCATATTAAGAATAGTTCTTTGCACTTTCATAAACCAGAGACACCATGGTGTGGTTAGAAGTGGCCTTTGCCCTTGAAAATGTCATGTAGATGTATGTTCACATCACACTTGCCTTTCTAGTTTTATTAGTTTGCTATATACTATTTGCATGTATAAACTTTGTGCTATACATTTAAAGTAAGAAGATTTCTGTGCTAATATCATTGACTATTGATGGCCTGAGATCCACAGACAAATTGTGGAAATGTGTATAATAAATTCATGAACAGTGAGATGAAAAAGTAATAAGTAATCCTTCATTTCACCATTACGCTAAAATAAGGTAAACTCTTTAATCTAGGCATGTACGTTCTATAAGGCAGTAAAACAATGTAAGCCCACAAATACAAAATAAGGATAAACACACACACACACACACATACGGAAGAAAATTCCAGCTCCAAATTATATTGGGAATACCTGCTGTCTTTGTTTGACACGTGCACACACACACACATGTATATATTTTTAAAACCATGTTCCTCTTTCCAAATAAGGACTAAACAGGCTGTGCTTTAGAAAGCCCTTTGAACTTCGCATTCACAAGTCCCCGTGTTTTGGAAAAGAGATAAGCATTCTGGAGAGTGGCGAGATGGTTAAATGACACCCAGCTCTGAGTGTGGGGTTGGAGTAAGAAATGCGGCAGCAGCGTTTTCTCTGAACTGCATGAGGCTGTGTCCCCGACTTTCTTCAGGCAAAATCACCCAAGATTTACCTATTTATAAACTCAAGAATTGGAGTGACACTTTGGTTTACTTGTGTTTCCATGTGAGCATATGTGTTTTTTAAATAAAATAAATGGGTCTTTTTGCCAAAAGTATTCAGGCACCATACCCTTAAAAAAAAGCCTTGCTAGAAATAAAGAATATGTTTATTCATTAGCTGTCAGGCAGTTCTGGGCTCAGTACCCACACACACAGGCTGTTTAATGTGAAGTTTAATAACATTTATGTAGAACTGTGCTAGGGACTATCTTGGTAGAGAAATATCCATACTGACAAAACATACTGTTTTGCTTGTCTTTATCCAGGAGACGAAAATAGGATTGCCCCCACCTTATCTAAGCACTGCCAAGCTGTTGATAAAAAAAGATAATGCACTTTACTGTCATGCTGGAAAGTGAAGAATAAAGCCAGCCAGCCAATTTGAATGAAAAATGAACATATTTTAGTTTTCCCCAAAGCCCAGCAGAGATTGAGTTAGAGTTATTTTTACCTCCTCCCCAAATGATTTAACTTTGTCTCTTGACAACAATCTAGAGCTGTTTGATCTATTTAGTTTGGAACAGACAAATTTGATAAGCTGCTGAGAAGAAAGCTAATTAGGAAAGAAAGGGTTCATTGGATTGCCGGAAAAATAACAAAAAGAACAAATAAAGTAAATGTTCTGTTCTATCATCAATTGGGCTCATACTGTGCAGAAGGGAGTTACCAAAGTCATTTCCCCAACTGCCAGGCCTCTCTAATTGACTTATATTATTAGAATCCATAGGAAAATAATCAAATGTGGCCAAGACGACTCATTCAAGGAATTGGTGGGGTGGCAGGGGTGAGGGATGGTGGGAAACAATAGGGCAACACCCAGCCTTAGGGGGTGAAGAAATACCATTTAGGGGTTGTGGTTAATTGGTTCATCCCATTGATGTCTACACCAAGCTATTAAGGGTTACTAATTGAGATGCTTAATTGCATTTCCATTTCAGGATGGAAAGCTTTCCGGAGCCTTGTGGTATAGGTATACAATATTGTAAGTGTGTGCATGCGGATGAGTGATTTGAGCTGAAGGTGGAGTTTCTATTGCATAAATCATTGTTTGGAATTGTAGCACTTAAAGAGGTAAAAACTATTACCTGTGGATTGGGATACCTTATCCTCCTGAAGATGCAGTTTGCTCATTCATAAGAGCAACATGAACCAACTCATGTGTGGTTATGAGCACTGAATAGGAAGATATATGTAAAGCATGTTTTAATATCTATATAGGAATAAATAAATATTAATTTTTTTACCACCCTGAGACCTGCCTTGAATAGCCATCCCCTCCTGCAACCTATTCTGAACAAAAAAAACCAGAAGAAAAATCCACAGTAAGCTACAATAGGAGACCTATACTTATTCTAGCTATGCCTGGATATATAAAGAAGATTGGGGTAGGGCAAAATGATAGAGAAAAACGTATTTAGCAGATTGTTGTTTTTCAATTTACTTACCTGTCTATTCTACTCTGATTATTTTAGATGCCCTAGGGTGGCACAATGGGACATACTGCTACTAATAAACCCAGATGTAGACTAAAAATAACTTAAACAGCTCTACCTGTTTCATTCTTTTGCTTGTCAAGACTAATAAGCTAGTAAGTTTAGAGTCCCAGCATAAAGAGAGAATTCCTAAAAATAGATAATGCTATTAAGAGCCTTCAGGAAATACTTTACTATAATTTGCTTCCCAGATACGTTTTTTAAATAGGTATACAAGAATTATTGCTCAATTATCATAAAATTCCTATGAAATTACATACCATATGTTAATCAGTATGAGCTCATTTTGGACCACATGTTAGCACAGTGAAGACCACAGTGTTGTTGTGAAGGGTCAGAAAAGACAGAGAAGCAAATGATGTAGGTAATTAGGAAGCCAAAACCAAGAGCAGAGTCGCTAAAGACAACAATGAGCCTCAACTGAGAAAAGAAAGGGAAGTGGCGGGTTTGTGCAACGAAACTACTTTGTACTTTATTTAAAGGTTCATTTCATGAAAATGTTGCGATCCCATTTCTGTCTCCAAAGGAATAAAGTCCTAGGTTTAGTAAGAAAGGAGTAAATGGAAATTGCAGAAGGATTGTTTTCTTCCTGGAACAATATAAAAATTTTGGCTGCCTTTTCTGGCAGAGAAATGTTGAACTATATTTCTTTTTCATATAATATATGGCCTTTCTATGAGATAAGTCTTTAGGGAAATGAACCAACATCCTTTCCCACCCTTACAAGCTGTCAGATTATTTTATTTGTTTTGCAAATTTGAACTTGCTAGAAGTTATCCATCAAGATGGGCCAAAGAGAAGAAATCAATGTGGCGTACCACACACAAGCACAACCGACTCAATGTGACTCCAATTCCTCATGGACTGACTCCAGACTGGCATTTTCCAAATTTCATCCATCAATAGTCAAAACAACCTGAAGTTGTTTGGTTTAATTTTATCTGATAAATAGGGTCATGTCTAGACAGGACCTTAGAGAGTTCTTCAGGAAAAAAAAAATCTTAACCCAGAATGTAAGGATGTTAAATAACTTGCACCTTTCCCAGTCAAGTTGAACCTATGGAGGGGAATATTTAATCCACTGGATGAATGAAACAGAGCTTGATCGGGTTCATTTTTACTTGTTAAGAACTCCACATCTTCACATGCTTTCTGCCAAAGATTTTGCAATGTCATCTGAAACTCATCCCAAATACTTATCCATATTAAAACATCAAAAAATTCTATATTCTTTTCACTATTGGCCCATTGCCATTGTAAAAATGATTTGTTTCCTTTTTCCATCTATAGTGCTTCTCAGTTTCATACTATGATGCTCCACAGAAAGCTCCTTACATATAGTGCACAATTTCTGAGTTAGTCTGTCAATAATGATGTAAAGTAAATCAGCAAGCTATTTTTCTACCAATAACTGACCATTAATAATAAGACTTTGCATTAATTAAAGACTCATGACTAGAAATCTCATCATATTTAACTCATTAATTATATCATAACACTATGGCTGCAGTTTGACATATTTACCTACTCCTGTACCCACAACACCTTAAAACAGGCCTGCCATATCGTAGAAGCTTAATACATATTAGTAGAATGATTGAATGAATTGATGAAATCTTATGTCTAATAACTTTATTTAAAATGCTGTTTTGTGCCTTACCATCAAATTTGTAAGTACCCTTTTTTACAAAAACGAATTACATATGGATACTGCCTGATAACCCTACAGTTTAGTTGGAGAAAAAAGACATAAAGAGATAAATAATAAAACCATCACTAGAAAGATGGTATTAGAGAAAGGTTGATAATAGTGTTATGAGAGTTCAAAAGATAAAGAGATGTGTCTAAAAGAATCAAGAAAGATTCTGAGAGGAGGTGGTCAATGAACAGAGCTTTGAAGAACAAGTATGGATTTCTGTAGTAAGAAGGGCTAGAGTAAGGTTTAGCATAGATATACTCTGGAGCTGGAAAGCCTGAGCTCGAATTCCAACTGCATCTAGTAAATTTAGCCATGTATCACTGGTGAAGTTACTAGCAAAATGGAGATGATAATATATATTCTACTTTACAGGGTAGCTGTGAAGATCACTCTGGTTACTCTATGAATTTTCATTATAAAGGCACAATATTAAGTGAGAGGAAACTCTAGTAACTGGTGATCTAGTTCTTACTTAACCTGACAGAACTTCTTCAGTGAAATACAATGTTGAAAGTATTCAGATAATATCACCAATAGCATAGCTCAGCAGGAGATGAACATCAGACCATCTTGGAGCATGTGACCCTAGACTCTGCAAACAGTTACAGCCATCTACTGAGGGACTCTCTCTGTCCTGTGTGGACAGATCTGATCTTAGCAGTATTTCTATCACGTGGTGGAAGCCATCACAACATTTGCAGTGGTCGTAGCACTAAGATTCCTCATTTGGCAGCCAGAACGCTTGACAAGAACATACAACACCGGTGGGGTGGAGGAAGTGAGCTGAGAAGGGAGTGTATATTCTTAGATTTAGAAACCTGTGCTGCTCTTTCAAAAAATCCCTCTAATAAATATAACTTCCCTTCATGCCTTAAGGAAACGTTTTTCATAGGATGTGAAGGATTTATGGTGAAAACTGCCTCATTTGAGATTCCAGGAGGCATCTACACAGGGCCTACTGCTTTTTCACTTACTCAAAACTTTCAAAGAAATTCAATCAAAATGGCATAAGATTCCTAAAACCATACCAGAGTGTTCCTCATTATCCTCATTGAGTAGAGCATGAATGTTAGTCCTGAATTTCTTCCGATCTAAGATCTTTTTATCTTGAAATTTCCACCCCAAGTTGGCATTTCATACCAAACAGGAAAATCTATGTATACTTTGTCTGATTCAATAAACTCTAGAGGAAGACAGCTAGGGCAATAGAAATGGAAAACAAATTTTCTTCAAAATTAATAGCACCATAGTATGGCCTTTTGTGCAGCTTCACTACTAAGCAGCAATATAAGAAATTACTGGCTCCAAACAACAGGCATATTTGTGCTGCTTTTCCTTCAGTCATTTAAAAAAATGAAAACCAGAATATTGCTATTTATAGATTTAACTCTGGGAACTTAGAACTTTCTGACAGTGCAATTATTTCAGTGACATTTTCAAAATGAAAATGAAACATTTTAAAAGCTAGACTTACTTGAATTCAATATACTCTCTGAGATCTGTCTTCCCCACCCCCACCCCCCAAATTATAACTGGTATTAATGTTGTGTTATAAAGACTATCATTTTAACTTATAAAAGAAGTTGTATTCACTTTAAAATTATTTTCTTCCAATGAATTCTTCTCTTTTTAATTAAGTATATGATATATTTATACATCAAATTTTACCAAAGGGAAGACAAATAATTTGACTTATATTATTAGATGTGGCTGATTTTGTTTCCTACCACTAAAGCAAAAATTCTTTGATTTGTAAACTGTTTTACTTTGAGGTGGACAAGAGAGGGCACTCACGTATTTCATATGTAATTGTGCGTAAATTTTTCAGCTGTTAAAGGATTGACTAGAGAAAAACAATTTTAAAAAGGATTGGAAAAAAATGTAAAATTAATGTAAAACATTGACACAAACATACTATTTTTTGTAAGTAAAAGCAAGCAGGATAAGAGAATTTTTGGAAGATTACCACATAAATCACTTTAAAGGGATTTGGACAGGCAAATTCAAATAAGAACAGACATAAAAATCCTTTTCTATGAAGCTTGATTTAATTCAATCTAAAATAAGCACCCATTTTAAAATAATACTAACTATTTGAAAGGAAAAGAATGAGAAAGGCTTGTTAGATCAGAATTTGGCAGAAGCCAGATTTTGACTTGAAAAGAATGATGTCCTCTGACCTATAACATGTAATCAAAATTGACAAAATTTATAACTGAAAAGATCAGGGTGGTCTCAACTGAATTTCAGGGAGAGGCCTGTTCCTATTCTAAAGTGCAACCTAGTGACCTCCAGTGAACCAGCGCACTGAGCTGTCTGCATGTAGGGAGGCTGGAGCCCAGAAGAACCATGATGCCACAGGCCAGGAGGGAACCAAGAGACAGGGCCTGCCCTGAGGCCTTGCTACTGCTGTCACTTTTGCCACCAGTGCCACTTCATTACACGTCCAGACCATTCTCCTGCAGAGGATCCTAGAACTTTGCAATTGAATGGAGGCCTACTTTTCCTGAAATCTTTCAGCAGCCGGGTGTTAAATATAAAATCCCAGTAAAAGCCTTCAGAAAGATTTTCCCGGTGGACCTCAGAAGGAAAGGAACCCTAGGGACAGCATCTTTATCCAAAGATCAAAATGTGGGGCAAACAGCCAGAAATAATCAGAGCCCTGAAAGCAAAGAAAGAAATCAGACCTTTTTTTTTCTGACGATAAAAGATTGTTCATTACCATCTTTTTCACAAGCATTAGTTTCAGAGTTGGAGGATGTTTTAATGTTTTTATGTTCTTAAAGCTCTGCATCTGATAATGTAAAACACTCAAAGCCCACTGGGTAGTCCCTTGCTGAACAGAATGGTCTCCCTAGTCAATTTCAGTCTTTTATCAAAACAGAGTGCTCTGAAGAGAAGTAGATACGTTTGTGATTTTGATCTTGTTGTTTATTGATCTTTACACTATTCTCTAAAATTGTTGTAATGACAGCTATTACTTATGACACATTATCAATGGGAAAGGGGGATGCAGAACAAAAAGGACCTAGTCCTATTGTCGGCTGGTGATGTGAAAGCAAGAGCCATTTATTCATTCAGGCTTATAAAAGTAGGCACTTGGAGAAAGGTAGTGAATGGAAGCCGAGAAGTGACTCGACATTTATTGGGAGTGCTCACTAAGTGACACAGGGTCAAGAAAAGAAGAGATCTCAAAGAGATTTAAAACAGAATCCTCAGGACACTCTCTGTGGAGACGTTCTCAAACTTTAGGTCTCAGAACCCCTTTACACTCTCAAATATTAAGGGCCCCCAAGAGTTTATGTGAGTTAAATCTATCTACATTTACCATATTATAAATTAAAACTGAAAAAATAAATATTGATTCATTTAAAAATAATACCAATAAACTTTTTTTAATGAAAAATAACTATACTTTTTCTAAAAATTAGTTATAAGAGTGGAATTGTTTTACACTTCTGAACATTTTTTAAGTCTGTCTTAATAGAAGTTAGCTAGATTGGCATAACTCTTTCTTTTTTTTCTTTTTCTTTTGAGACAGAGTCTCACTCTGTTGCCCCAGCTAAAGTGCACTGGCATCATCATAGTTCACTATGGCTTCAAACTCCCGGGCTCGAGCAATTCTCCTGCCTCAGCCCCCCGAGTAGCTGGGACTACAGGCATGCACCACCACGCCTGGCTAATTTTTTCTATTTTTAGTAGAGACGGGGTCTCATTCTTGTTCAGTCTGGTCTTGAACTCCCGAGCTCAAGCAATCCTTCCACTTTGGCTGCCCAAAGTGCTAGGATTACAGGCATGAGCCACTGCACCTGGCCTTAGCATACCTCCTTCTGCATTCAATCTGTTGTGACTTATTTTGGTTGAAGTATGTGAAGAAAATCTGGTCTTATACACATACATAGTTGGAAAAGGGAGGAGTACTTCAATGGCCATCTTAGCTAATTGTGAATATTCATTACTACATCAAAATTTGAAAAGTGGTAGTTTTCAAATAAGTTGTAATATGGAGCCTGAAACCATGTTCATGAATGCTTTATAGCCTATGACATTGGCCTATCTTGTACCTTGAAGGAACTTTTATCCATGCATGATTTTTGTAATGCCATGATTTGTTATTTGAAACATATTGGTTCACTCTTTTATGTAGATCTTTCAAATGCACAATGGAAATCTCCACTGTATGCTCATGAGAATATGAGCTTTTAGAGGCAAATAATGTACTAGCATTATTAGAAAAATTGTTTCACTTCACAGACTCCCCAAAAGTGTCTCAGGGACCTGCAGGGGCCCATGCTATTAGAGAACAGCTGCTCTCTGGTATCACCATGGCTTTTTTTCCTCTCCAGTGTTTAAACTCATCTGTTGCCTCTTCTATCCTCACAAGTACTTTGCTATTACCATGTTGACCTTCTTTGATTTGCCATATACAGGCATGTCAAGCTTTTTCTCATTTTAGAAGCTTTGCTAACTTCTATTCAGCTTTTTGTAAAGTTTTAGTTTAGAAGCTACTTTCTCCAAGAATCCTACTCTGACTTTTAAATTTAGGTTAGGTACCCTGTCCTACAGGTATTACTAAATGACTTTATCTGAAATTTCTAAATCGATTAAAACCCCTTAAGGGTAAGAACCATGACCACCTTAAACAGTATGTGATATATACTATGTTATTAATAAATCTGATTTTTTTTCATTTTAAAGAATAAAAATTTTAAGACAATGGTATGGAGCTGGAGGCAAAGAGATAGTTTTCTACTGCATTAAATTCTACTTCTGTCATTCTAGATTTGGACTTTGGAAATGGCTCAAGAATGTTATGTGGAATTTTATCTGTGTAGACAAAGATAATCTCTCTGCAAAATCTTTCCATTCTTCAAGGGACAGGTCAGGTTACACTTCCTCTAAAACAAACAAAAAACTGTTCCTGACCATCTCCATCCAACAGCTATTGCTCATTCCTTTAAACATACGTAGTCCTGAAATACTTTTGTACTGCTCATTTGGCAGCTCACCATGCATTCATTACCTTGCAGCACTGGTTATTTGGGTCCATATGTTCCCCACAAGCACTGAGCTTCCTGAAGGTGGTGACCACATCCCTTTTACCTTTGGGCCCTCCCTATGCATTTCACATTTCTTGACACACAGCAGATGATTAGTAATTGATTTTGATTGATTGACTCCTTTACCATTGGTATCTCAGTATTCTTCTCTAAAGGATTGTGACAAAATATTTCATTGACTTTGAACTTGCAGTACAGCCTTCTTTTAAATGTGGATCTAGAGAATCTGCATACACAAAAAGGCAATATTTGTGCCTACAAGAAAAAAAGCACACCCTCGTTCAAACTCTTCTAGAGTATATCCTGGTTAAATGGAACAGGCCTGTGCCCCCAAATAATATGTACTTTTTGGAAACATCTAAATTTATAAAGAATAGTTAGAAGTGACAGAAACCCAATTCAAAACAGCTTAAGTAAAAAGGAAATTTATTGGCTCACAAGATGGTAAAGTCCATGAGTGGAGATGTTTGCGTTTAAGCCTGACTAAATCGAGAAGCTTGAACAATGATGTCAGCTTATCCACCCCTTGGTTCTATTTGTACTTCTTCTCTCTTCCTGTTGGCCTCATTCTCTCATGCCTTCAAGAGGATCTCAAAGAAGCTCAGGTGTACGTTCTCACAGCCTACACCCTACAAAGCAGAGACACATTGTCTCTCCAGCATCTCCCCCTGAAATCTCAGTGGACACATTTTGATCGGCCCAGCCTAGTTCATGTGATCATCTTTTGGCTCAATCACTAAAGATAAAATATTGCAGTACCAGGGAAGGATAACTCCCAGTTCTATGCCCACTACTGTCATTCACTAGCTAATCATAACCATATGGGGTGGCTGGGAAGGAGGGGATTGGTAAAAGCCTACCAGAAATTACGGTGCTGGACAGAAAAAGATTATAAATGTCAATTATGCCTGAGTTCACAGATTTCTTTGCAATAACATTAAATTGGTATTTGGTCAATGCAAGGAGTATTTAAAGTTGGATACAAAGGAAAAATTTTATTTTTGGGTTATCAGATGGGAAAAATATTGGTTACTTGGAGGGTAAAATAGTATTTCTTCTTTTAAAAAGTAACTAGATTCTAATTTGAAAGAGAAGAGATATGTATTTACCAATGTATTAGCTGTAGACTGTAAGTAAATCATTTACCCTGTCTGAGTTTCAGTTTCCTTAGAGTAAAATGAAGACCATATTATATTTTCCTTTATGGCTGTAGGGAAAAAATTAGATAATATATTTGAAGTACCTAAAATAAGCCTGTCATGCAGAAAGTACTCAACACATTTTAGATACACTATTCTCTACTGTATTGTTACTTCCTCTCCTCTCTTCCCTCTTTTCTACTGCAAAAGATGAGACATAAACTGGCCAGCTCTAGTACAAATATGCCTGTCCCCGCCTGTTCTGTTCACTCTTGCTCTACATCAGTGGTTTTTAACCTGGGTTACAAATTAAAATCACCTGGGGGAGCTCTTAAAAATCCTCATGCCAAGGCCTCAGACTAGACAAATTAAGTCAGGATCTTGGATGGGGATTCAATATTAGTACTTTCATAATTCTCCAGTTGATTCCAATATGTACCCAAGGTTGAAAATCATTTCTCTAAATTCTTCAATTCTTTTGGTATATGTACATATGTTAGTGGTAAACTGTGTTATTAATGTTTACCAGGTTTTGGGTTGTTTCTGTATTACCTCTGTCTTTTATTTTCTGGACTCTGATGCTTTGACATCTGGGCCCTTGCTGACTTTGTAGGGACTGCCCCTGCCAGGGTCAGCCATTGCTAGAGATAGTCAGCTACTTACTCTAGAGCCCACTTTTCAAATACAAACCTACCAATCTGGAGCCCACACCCAACCTCCTTTATCAGACTCTTACACTCAGGGGCACTGTCCACCTACCCTAATCACCCCTGCCAGGTACCAGACAATGAGGGACCGCTGGCAGTCACTATGCCCTAAATACGCTGAACTTATTCAAACTATCCAATCCTAAACCTGCTTACTCTGCCTTGCCCATTTCTTCCCACAGAAACCACAACCAAGGCTCTTGCCCACAGATCCCCCTCTCTCTCTTTCCTCCTGAATGACCCGGGTGTTTCCCTGTGTGGCACCTCGTGGTGTTTTGCACCCCTTTTCGTGGAAACTGTGAGTAACTGTCTTTTCAATGGCAATGTTTCCTAATCTGTTGCCTTACTATACCTCAGATTTTCTATGAATATATTATCTTTTAAAATAACTTTTTTCCAAGCAAACTGTAAGCACTTTGAGGGAAGGGACCACACTTGAAATTTTCTTCGTATTCCCACAGTATGTAAG
Organism: Daubentonia madagascariensis; assembly: GCA_023783475.1. Classification (NCBI taxonomy): domain Eukaryota; kingdom Metazoa; phylum Chordata; class Mammalia; order Primates; family Daubentoniidae; genus Daubentonia; species Daubentonia madagascariensis. Next base: position 23,568,934 of record JAKFHU010001244.1, on the reverse strand, counting down.
TGTGGTTGGTATTAGTTATCCAATAAAACTTGTTACTTGATTCAGTTTTGGACCTATGGATTTAGGATATTATTGTGTTAAATTGAAAATAAGTCATTGAAAAAGTCCCAGTATTTACTTAAACAATATGAATGGCAATCTGCCACAGTTCTTCAGGAAAATTGGTATAGGATAATGTACAAGATCATTATTAGGGATTTCTAATTAACTCTGCCCAGTTCTTCCCTCTATATTTTTCATTTATGTTCCTGTAAAAACAAAAAGCAACAGAAAACCCAACTAGGCTTATGATTTCATATTTTAATAGCCTTTTAAAAAGCAGGTTCTCACCTGCTTTGTAAACTAACATATACATGAGGCCAAGAACAGGTTAAAACCTAGTCACCTCATTAATGTCTTTAGTGGGGGCCAAAATCAGGTTAGGACTTGGTCACCTCATTAGTACCTTGTTTAGGCACCTTCAATTTAGTAGCCAGGCAAGGTATTAATGAGGTGGCTGAGTTTTAATCCACTTTTGACTCTAGCAAAGGCATAGTGTTGAAGGCAGATTAGGACATGTTGTGAAAAATCCCCGTTAGACATCAGTAATGCAACCCAACTATAGAAATAGTATGGGTTTAAGACTTGTTAAGGATAGTATTAAAGGCTTCTTACCATGTTGCAGACTTAAAGCAAAGTATTTTGCATGTATGATGTCATGTCATGCATACAAGGACCCTGTGTGGAAGACTTTATTATTATCATAATTCAACAGGTGCAGAAACTGAGACTCAGAAAAGTTAACTTGTCTAAGGTCACACAGAAAATAACTGGCAGAAAATTCCTTCAGTGGCAGTCACTTCCAGTCTCTTTTGCCCCAGCCCTGGCTTCTTGTTTTGAGAAGATGCCCCAGATGATTTTGATGCATAGCTGGGCACGAGAAGTACTGAACTTTGGCTATATTTTACAAACTGTGGGTTAGGACATATTTGTTTGTCATGAAATAAATTTTGTGGGCTACAACATTCATATAAAAATTAAACAGAATGGAATACAATAGAAATTGTCAGAGTACATTGCATGTAGTAAGAGTGAATATTTTTCATGAAACTTTGGAGTTACAATATATAAATATATGTATATATATATGTGCACATATATGCAGACTGGGTCTAGATGAAAATGGATTCCTTGCTGTGATTATAGGTTCAAAAAGCATTCAAAAAACACTCATCTGGGGGTTATGACTTGGCAGTTGAGTCCTGGGAAGAGCAGACTGCACTGTTCTTGGAGCCCTGTATTGGTGAGTGAGGAGGCAATTAGGAGCTGCAGGAATAGCACAGGCTTCCGTGATTGAAATTGCCCCGTAGGAAGAAAATGCCCCCCCATTTGTCCTTTAAATGTAGAGAGCCTCATGGTTTTCGTGGTTACATTTCTCTGCTTAGCGGGCTGGAAGTTTTTCAGCTAACACAGGTCATGTGGAGGCATGTGACTTTGATTTTTACATGATAAACCTGAGATAGTTTGCATAAAGCTGGCTTGCTATGAGTTACACTCTAATCCTCTTATGGCAACAGACAAGATGTTTCCTTATTTTTGCAGCTGCCACTGACTCTGGTTTGAACCAAACCACTATCAGCTGCAGAACTGACACAACTATAATTTTTAATACTAATAAAACTAATATGTTTCAAGAAGGTAGGCAAAATAAATTGTACCAAATGTTGCAGTTTTATTTTTTCTGAGTAATATTTCTTGAAACTTTGGGAAGTCAGTTTCACTTTGAGCTTTACTTTGGGGAGTTTTTATGAATTATTCCCATTTAACAAGGCAAAGCTGAGCTAATACAATCTGACATGTGAGCCCACACTGTCAAACTTGAGGTTTCATGAGGTAGCTATTACTTTAAAACAAAACAAAACAAAACAAATGCCAAATACCTTTTATTTACCTCTTCTTAGAAGGAAGGAGAAAAATTAAAAGGATTAAAAGTAACATTGGGCAAATATTGCTGTTGGTGTTTTCCTGGAGCCTCCATTGCACATCCTATAAACACGTTGCCCAATATTTGCTCATCTTACTGAAAAGAATTTTCTAAGAAAGAGTATACATATGCCCCCAAGATTGCCTCTGCACATATGCATTCTGACCTAACTGCTTTATTAGTGCTTATGACTAGAGCACTTATTGTTCCCCAGAAATACTTTCTTGTAAAATAGGTACCCATCAAATTGAGGTTTCTCAAATGGAGCCACAAGTAGCAAAATACATCTTATTCTCCTACTCTGAAAACTGTTAAACTCAAAACATTAGGTTAAGGATTGTAGATGTCAAAATAACCCTGATCTCTCCCCAAACTCCTCTTTAACCCCACCCAGATGATGTCATACAATCACTGAAGTTCATTAATTTATTTGTTTTATTCAAAATTGTCTTCAAGTTCTGCTGAAGTAGCAGGTAGTCATTTAAGTTTCATACGTAAAGACCTGTCTGTGTGGTGGTTGAAGGTCACTCAAGAAAAACTGCACACAAGTGGGGTGTGGATAAACAGCTTCCACGGTGTTTCTAGTTTTGCTTAGCATCTGATGAAGTCAAGTTCCCTAGAACTACGTAATAGCCAAGGCTAGTAATTTTTAGTTACAAAAAAATAGATTAAAATCCTTGTGTACTAATAAATTATAAAGTGCTTTTTCTACCACTTCTTTTTCTACTACCTTCCTTCCCTTTTGATTTAAATATTCATAATAAAAATTCAAAATAGAATAAAATACTTAAAATCAATAATAATTTTTTATTACTAAAAAGTTAATTAAAACATATCAAAGTTTCCAATTTTTATCAAAATTTCATGTGTCAAAATAACCCAATAATGATAGACAAAATTTATTGGGAGATTCTCATGTCCATGCACGGGCAAGGTTGATGCAGTTTCACCCTTTTGCTGTGGTTGCCGCTGTAAGTGTGTTGTAAAGGATTGTGGATGCTAATATGAAAGAAAAAAGAGTAAAGATAAGCTTACTTCTTTCTCAGTGTTTATTATTACAAAGCCATACGGCATTTGGTATTTTTAAGTGGAGGTCAGCCCATTCATTGACAAATGATTTTGTTGAATATAACAAATTGTGCCAGAAGTTTTAATTAAATTGAATACAGTTGAATCAAAAAACCTCTGCAAACAATATAGAGGTTCCATATACCATCACTGCCAATAATGCAATTTGTCCATTCATGCAAACTTTATAAAAACATATTTGTTGAGATTATACTGTAAGCTTTCCTCCATACTGGAAATAAAGAGCCAAGCATTACACTAAACTGGAATATAATTTGTGCTGTTAGGAATAAAACATAAACAAAAACAAAAAACTCTAAACAAATCTGTGGATGTCAGGAATCCAAGACAAAAGAAGAAAATCGGGTGATGTATTCATGCCTAATTATAGAGTAAAATCTGCTGATAACTACATGATTCTATTGAATTTGTCCCTGCTTGAACAAAATTAATTCTTGAGTACTGTCCTAAATATCTATATTCTATGCGCATAGAATACTCTGAAATAGTACTTACCATACAGTATTTTTTTCCATATAGTATTATATTGCTTGTTTATTTTCTTGAGGAGAGAGATTATGCCTTATTAACCTTGGTATTCAGTGGCTGGTACATAATGGGTACTCAATTAAAAGGTATTTTTTAGTCTACTGATGAGCCCAAACCAACACACACACATATATATATAAAATACACATTATATACAAATGCATTATATTATATATATGCCCATATAATTGTCTCTTGGTATCCACAGGGGATTGGTTCCAAGAACCCCCAGGACACCAAAATCCTCAAATGTTCAAGTTCCTCATACAAAATGGTATAATATTTGCAAATAGACTATGTAAATCCTCCCATACACTTTAAATCATCTTTAGATTACTTATAATACCTAATATAATGAAAATGCTATGTATTTAATAAACAGTTGTTATGCTGTATTTTTAAATTTTTACTAATTTTTTATTGTTGTATTGTTATTTTTATTGATTTTTTAGAATATTTTCAATTTGTGGTTGGTTGAACCCAAGGATATGAAGGGCTGACTGTACATATGTACATATACATACATATATAATACCATACCATTTACAAATAATGGGATATCCCATCAAAGGCATTTAATGAGAGATTAAATGTGTGTGTGTGTTGTGTGTTTCTCTTTCTTAATAAGAAAAATTGCCAGCAATCTCAAGGTGCAGATGAGGACAGAAAATCACTGTGGGACTGCTGAGGGAAGTATCCCTTTGAAGGGGAGTTCGAACAGTTCTGAGTATGAGGAGTGGCCCTGATGGAATGCATGTGGTTGCCAGGAAGAAAAGGAACATGAGTATTCTAGGTTTATGAGGAGGTAGCTGCTAGAAATTTGAACCAAAAGTGATGAATGCCTAAAGCTGCACCCTTGGGAGAGTATGTGTGGGGCTTCCTTTACCAATTAGGCTGTAAGGAAATGAAATCATCCTTCCCAGCAGTGGACAAGCATTATCTGTCAGGATGTTTGGGAGAATAAAACAGCACATGATAGTGAGAAACAATAAAATGGTGGCTTGACCAAATTGGTATTCTTTTCTCCTGCTGTGAGTAAAATGGAACAAGAGCCTGTTACAACATTCCCTAGAGATTTTAGACAATTAAGACATGGGTAGGATCCTGGAGTTCCTACTAATAAGGCATATAAGGACCAAACAAATTAATTTAAAAATATAAAGACTGTGATTGTATTTGTAACTTAAAGTATGAATCTACTCTTATGGGACATAAGAGTATGTGTGTGTATGTATTTAATTTTATTTACCAATAGTCAGAAATATACAAATAAACTTTACTTACATGGCTCATTATTATTTTACTCAAAGAAAGAGAGGAAAGAATTCTAATTTCAGAAGTGTCACTCTACACCATTTTTGTGAGGAAGGTGAAAAAATTTCATGGCTAAAATATAGATTTTAAAAATATCGGATTCTTATTTTCTATGAGAATCACTGAATCATAACTCAACTACTTGATAAAAGTTCATTTTTTGCCAAGGCAAAGAGCACTTTGGGAAAGAGTCTGCAGTCTGCTGAGAATCTTAATTCCCCAGGACAGAAGGGAGTTAAGGACCTCGTGCTCCTCAATACCTTTGACATTCCAAGAAATTTTATAATAAAAGAGGAAGCAATTAATCAATGAAAAATATTCCGTAAAGTAAAAAGCTCTTACACTTTTTTCAGGGAAAAGAAAGATGTCAGACTTCACATTAAATGCATCCTTGATGAAATACACTTGAGCAGGGAAGGGGCGGGTAGGAGCAGAATTAGGAGCAGTGGTCAAAGGGCCCAGGAGCCTAAAGGAAAAGAATCTGATGGAGCACAGCTGCAGCCAATCCGCCTAACGATCTCTCCAAGGAAGGGAACTGAGTGGCACTTTCAAAATATTTTTGACATTTACCCTCATGGTAAAACAATTATTTATTTGCTTATGGGTCTATCTTTCAACTATAATTTGAGGCACAGGAAGATAAATACTATGATTAAACAATTATTATGTATCAATTAGTTTGCACAATGCCATACATATATAGTAGCTACTCAATAAACATTTGGTGAATTTATTAAAAATTAATAAATGAATTAGTCCATTGCACTTATTTCTTAGTCGTGTCTCCATTGCTGTGGTTCTGTGTAAAGTTACTCAAGCTCTTCATGCTCTTTTTAGAATAATACTGACTTAAAGGATTATGTTTGTCTGAAAATGTCTTTATTTTTCCTTCTTTCCACTTAAAAAAAAAATCAGCTTCATTGAGGTGTAATTTATGTACAATAAAATTCAACCCTTTAAAATGTATATTTCAGTAAGTTTTGCTAAATGTTTATAGTCATGTAACCACTGAATCAAGATATAGAACATTTCTATCACTGAAAAACATTCCCTTTTGCTCCTTTGTAGTTAATCCCCTCCTCCAAGCTCTGGCCTCTGGAAACCACTCATCTTCTTCTGTCACTAGAGTGTCATATAAGTGAAATTATACAGTATGTACTTTTATTTAGCATAATGCTTTTGAGAGTCATCTTTGTTACTGCTTGTGTCAGTAGTTTGTTCCTTTTTATTGCTGAGTATTTAATTTTATAGATATACTATAATTTGTTTATCCACTCAAAAGTTGATAGACATTTGTTATTTTGGCTATTAAAAATAAAGCTGCTACAAACATTATGGTACATCTTTGTATAAAAATAGGTTTTTATTTGTCTTTGATGAATACCTAGGAGTTGGATTAATGGGTCATAAGGTAAGTGAATATTCAATGTTAGAGGAAAGTGACAATCTGTTTTACAAAGTGGCTGTACCATTTTCCACTCCCACCAGCAGTGTATGAGACTTCTTGGTGCTCCCTATCCTTGTCAACATTTGGTATTGTCAGTCTTTTTCATTTCAGCCATTCTAGTGGGTGTAAAATGGTATCTTACTTTGGGCTTAGTGTGCATTTTCCTAATGACTGAGGGTATTAAGCATTTTTTTCATATGCTTATTTGCCATTCATGTATCTTTGGAAAAGTGTCTGTTCAAACCTTTTGCCCATTGATTTGTTTGTCTTCATATTACTGAGTTGTAAGATTCTGTATACATTCTGGAATGTGTTTCTCATCAAATATATGTATTTTGAAAATGACATTTTCTTTCAATTGGTGGCTTACCTTTTCATTTTCTTAAGTGCCATTTGAAAAAGTGCAAAAGTTTGTAATATTGGTGAAGTTAACGTTATGTTTTCTTTTTTTATGGTTTGTGCTTTTTATGCACTAAGAAATATTTGCCTAACCTAAGATCAAAATATTTTCTTCCGTTTTTTCCTACAGCTTTAATAGTTTTAGCTTTTACATTTAAGTCTATGGTCCATTTTTAGTTAATTTCTGGGTATGTTTTGAGGTAAAGACCAATGTTTCTCTTCCTCTCTCTCTGTCTCTGTTTCTCTTTCTCTCTCTCTTCATGTGGATATCCACTGTTTCAACATCATTTGTTGAAAGGACTTTCTTCATTGACTTACCTTAGAATATTTGTTGCAAATAAGTTGGTTGTATACTTGTGGATCTATTTCTGATATCTCTATTTTGTTTCATCCATAAGTCTATTCTTATGCAAATCACACATTGTCTTGATTATCAGATTTATAGTATCTAACTCAGGAAGGGTACATTTTCCAACTTTGTTTTTCTTTTTTTGAGATTGTTTGGGCTATTGTATGTTCTTTACATTTTCCCGCACATTTTAGATATAATGTCAAAAACCCTACAATATAGCTTACTGGGAGTCTGGCATTGCCTTGAATCTATAGACCAAAATAAAGGTATCAATAATTGGCATCATAACAATATCATAACGATATTGAGTCTTAACATGGTCTAACTCCCTGTTTATTTAGTTCTTTTTCAATTTATCTCAGTGATGCTTTGTCATTTACCATATGCAGGTATGGCATATATTTTATTAAATTATTCCTACATATTCCATATTACTGATGCTGTTCTAAATAGTATTTAAAAATTTTTATAATTTTTGCCAGTTCATAGAAATAAAAAAATTTTTATATTGATCTTACATTTTATACACTTGCTAAATTCTCTTATTATTTCTTGTAGCTTTTTAATCCAACTAGAACTTTCCAGTACATTGTTGAATAAAAGAAATGAGAGCCAGCTCCCTTGATTTGTTCTTGATTATAGAAGGAAACTGTTAAATATGATGTCAATTTATGGTAGATGACCTTATCGGAAAGAAAAAGTTTATTTACATTCCTAGTTTATTGAGAATTTTTATCATGAATGGGTGTTGAATTTTGTCAAATAGTTTTTGTGTATATTGAGAAGATCATATTTTTTTACGTAATTTGTTGATTAATTTAATGATAATCTACTGAAACACTGGAAACCACTTGAAAAAACTATCATCTTTAAATTTATTTAAAATTATATTTTAAATTCTTTAAATTTTTTGCTAAAACAAATTTTGTTTTATTCAAAAATTTTTCAGCTTTTTGGTATTTGGTATTTTTGGCCCTTGATATTTGGTATTTGGTCCCCTAGATAAGTGGAAGTATCTCCTCTTGTAAGTTTCTGTAATTCGGAAAGGTAAATCTAACATTAATTAGTAATAATCGTTATAGTAGATTGATCTGTGTTTTAAATCATTAATGTCTTAAAAAATTAAGTTTCATAAAATATAGATACATTAAAATTAAAATGTATAATGATAATTTCATTAAACTGTTTAAGATATGTTTGTATAATTTACAGAAAGATTGAATAAAACATTTGAAAGATAAACATTTTGTGTAAACATTTATTAACAATATTTTAAAAAAATAGTTACAGTATGAAAAGTAGATAATTGAATACACAGAGTAAAGATATTGAATTAACCTTTATCGGTGGTTAAACCTTTTAATCCTGGCTTTCAAATTTATAAACGTTTAAGAATGGTTTAATAGCTTAATTTGGTGTGTGATAGACTAAATTCCGCAGTTATAAAAAATACAAATCCCGTAAGTTAAAGAAAATAAAATGCCAGTTTGTGATTATACATTGCATGTGGAAGAAATAATAATAAGTGAGCAAATAAAAATTAAAACTCAGAATTAGAAAAATTAAAATTGAAGTCATGAAAAATATCAATTTACTCCATCATTAAATAAAATCACATTAAACTTTAAACCAATATGTGCTTTTTAAGTCCAAACATGCTATGTCAGAGAATGTTAAACAACAACAGCTACAACAACAAAGGGATGCTCAAGAATTATCAAAGACAAATAAAAGATAAAAAACAAGTGTGGAAGTTAGAACTTAGTGGGACTAGAGAGACATGTTGATAAAATGTATAAACATAAATGAAGAAAGAGCAATGACATACATTAATAAAATTAAACTTGGTTTCAAGAGAAAACAAACAAAAAAATCCTTAGAAAAAAGTAACAAAACACAATTATTTTGAGTGATAATACCTATCAGCTTTGAACAAGCCAAACTAACATAAAAATAAATAAGGTTATAGAAAATTTGCTATATAATTAGTGAAGTCAAACAAAGGTATTTATAAATGTGTGTGTGTATATATATGTATATAAAATACCACAAATTATAGCTATAACTTGTTTAAGATATTTTGAAAGTTTTAATTAAAAAATAGTGTAATAAACTTCCATGTAGCCATCACTCATCTTTAATAGCTATTAACTCATAGCCCATATCATTGTATCCTGCTCTGGATTATTTTAAAGCAAATCCAACATATTATATCATTCTAACTACTAACATTCACTTTTTATCCCTAAAACATCATTTCAATAACACTATTACATTTAAAAATTAACTATAATTACTAAATATGATCAAATATCTTGTCAGTGATTACATTTTTTTCAATTGACTCATAACATCTAAAAAACTTAATTTGTTCAAATCAGGATGATTGCAAATTAAAAAGAAAGTGACAGGTACAACCAGAAAACCAACTACACACTCAGACTTGCAGGAAAAATTCTAGAAGGAAATACATCAAAATGCTAACAATATTTATTTCTGTGCGGTAAAATTAGAGCTTTTAAGATTATCTCTTTATGCCATCTAAACATTTTAAAAATTTCCTAATAACATCCTAATAAATTTCCTAATATTGCGGTCATTATCATCATTAAACTAGTGATGCATTTGTTAAGCAAGATGGGCACAGAGTTGTTACTTAACTATTGCTGTCTGTTCTTCCTACTACATTAATTTGTGAAGGATTTGTCTATGTGTAAAATGCAAATTAAAATAGAGGGGATCATCAATAAAAAACATTTTTAAAGAATATTATTTCACCCCTAAATGGAATTTTAAAGCAGGTTTTCATTAGCCTTAATGCTCATTCAGGCTCAACAAGTAACCAAGTGCATTGTATTTCCAGAGATATTGCAAAGCAGAGTCCAGAAATAGTTAAAGTAACGTTAGTAAATAGTGTGTATATTTGTATTACTATGGTATCTATATCCAAGAAGCTCATTTCAGGAAATAGTCTAGGTACTCAGTGGTATGTTGAACCATAGGTCTGTTTCATGTCTTGTCCCTGCTGAGCTGATGTTCCTGGATGAAACCAACTGCACTTAAACTCCTGTATTTATTTTTCTGTTCCTGGACCCTGTCTAAGGCTTCTTAAGATATCATTACAAGGATCTTCTATGTGGACTCTCTGGAAGTGTCTCTTACTTCTGTGGCATTAAGAGGCAAGTGATTTGGTGGAGAGCAGAAATTCAAATATGTGTAGTTTTATGGGATACAGGCTCTGCCATCTTCCCCTTCCTCCCCGTGTGTTCCCCCTCACAACACCATTTCTTTGTTCTCCGGGTCTCTGATGATTCTAAGCATCTAAGGACATTTTATCTTATATTGGGCTCAAGGTTTTGGATGGGGAGAAATACTTCAGAGACGGAAATGGAGATACACCTCATTCTGCATTTTTTTCCTTCTCTATTTGTACCTTATCTGCATATTCCAAAACCTTTTCCAGTCCTCCATTTTTCTCACAACACTACTCTGTTATTAGTAATCTAATCTGTTGTCTTTTCTAGGTGTTTGCAAATTTAAAATCTAGATTTGAACTTTCATTGCAGTGAAAGCATATTTAATGCAGCCTCAGTTCTAGAATTTGAGATTCAGTCACATGAAGTTGGGGAAGGAGAGTAGAGTGGGATTGGTATATTTGGGACCAGCAGAGGGGAAATTTTCATAGTTTCCCTTGAATCATGCAATATCTGTAGTAATCAGTTCTTCTGGACCCAGGTAGGGATATACTTTAGCTCAGCTGACTTTCTAGCATATTACTCTCTGCCTCCGGTGGGTTCACTTGCCCAGGGGTCCATACCTAGGGCAGAGGTTTTGAACAAATAGGTCTGGGTGACTTTCCATGGCCTGCTTAAGTAATTGCTTATATGTATAACTTAAAGGGCACTGAGGAAGACTGAAGGATACAGGCCCCCCCAGGCTGCTATGGTGCCTATAATAAGCATCATTAGGGTAACTTCTTTGAGCATGGCAGTTCAATCCTAACAGGAGAAATTACATCAACCTCTTAGAACCAGTTGAAATATTTTGATTGTCTAGTCTAAAAAATTAGCTGGCATTGTCTAAAATATTAATAAATGGGGCACAAAACAAATATGTTTAAGAGGAGAAAGAGGGAGTTTGGGAAATTGCATATTATTAGACAAGGTGTTGCAAGCATCCCCACCCAGCCCGGAAAGCATGAGAGTGATGGCTTTCTTGAGAGAGGGCTGCCTAATTAGTTAATTCAATGCTCTGGTAGCCTCCTATTGGTGAATTCAGTGCAGGGACGTATTTCTCTCAAAACGAGTGTAAAGTTTGGTGAAGTTGTTCTCCTCGCCACCTTCTCCTCCTGCTCTTTTTCTTTTAGTTTCTCAGTCATGTTTCTCTAACATAGTTTATGTTCTGCTGATTTTAAACCTCAGAAAATAGTTTGAACATTGAACAAAGGAAATGTCTTTGGTTGTACAGATTGTAAATGTTTTCACATAAAAATGAGATGCTTTCATATTTTGAGTTCACGTTAGATGTAAGCTATGTAATAAAATATAATAACCTGAATGTATAACATCCTTGTTTATACAACCAAGCTCTAAAGTTTGATATACACAGAAACAGTTGGGTCTTAGCTGAGTAAAGCCTTTATGTCGGTTTGTTTCTGGAATTTGATCTCCTCCAGTCTGTGTATCCTGAGGGCCTGAATCTGCCTCTCAAATAAACCCCCAAAAGAGAAATATGGTAAGAGAAGAAAGTTAACTCCCCGGGAACCATCATCTTAATGACTTTTTTTGAGTGCTATCTAATACATGCTTGCCAGAAACTTAAATCTACTACAGGTTTTTGAAACAACAATGAGGATTTCTAGTCTATTATGGCAAATCAGAAATGCTGGTTCATCACTTCAACTCTGAACCCTAACTCTTTCCCTTGATTTCAAGTTAGAATGTCCAGGAATGTACACATAAAAGGCCCAAACTGGCATCAACCCTATGAGTTAAACATAAACAAAAACAATGTGTCAAAACTTCTGGTGCAATGGACAGAATTGAATAGTTTTTTGTAGTCCAATAATGTGCCCAGCCTTCATGATCCTGAATAGGAAAGATAGCCCCAAAGGCAGCAGGGACCACTGGCAATGCCTGACTCTTAAAAGAGTGGCAGAGCCCAAGTCATACAGACTTAAATTTGGGCCATGTTATGGATTTTGGTCTTTATCTATAGTACACAGAGAATCTATCAGGGTTTTAAGCAAGAGAGTGATTTACACTTTTAAATCATGACAAGGGCCACAGTATAGAGAGTTAGTTTGTAAACAGCAAGAACGTGTTCAAGACCCATAGTAGATCGGGGAGGATGATAGCAGTGGAGACAAGGACAAATAGAGAGCTTTAGGTAACATCTAGGAAGAGGTAAGTTGGAGAAGCCGTGAAGATCAATTAGCTACAATGGTGGCTGAGTAGGAGAGGTAAAAGAAGAAAATAATAAACGTATTATTATGTAAATGCTACAAGGAAATTATCTAATCCAATCCAATATCACTTCCTATTTAAAGCAACAAGAGATAAAATCTATTAAGCAAGGAATAGAAGGAAGCTAGAGAAAATATCAGTCTTAAAACAATAGCCAACCTCATGTCATATAATATAGTCTCAATTCTAAAATGCCTATTATTTCAGGATTTAATATTTCTGAAATGAGGTGTGTCCTACAGTCACTGGAAAACTCAACTCACTGTCCATCAATCAGAAGACTACGACATGTGCTATATTAAGTACGTAGAACAAATATGTCTTTGAGGAAGATTGCTCAGTCTCTCCATTTCTCTCTTATTTTCTTTTCTAGCTTAGAAAGATAAAGTCCCTCGTCTAAAGTCAAATGCTCCTCTATTAGTCCAAGTTTATTTTCTTCCGATAATATTTCAATTCTTCTCTTGGTGAAGTCAGACAGAAGTAGATTCAAATTCCACATTTTCTCCTTTTTAGTGTCACTTTGACCAGATAATTCAATCTATCAGAACTTCAGTTTCATTATTTTAAAACAGAGATAAGTGAGCAGGGTTGCTTTGGTGTTTAGGAGGGATGCATGTGTAAAATATCTTATAACTTATAGGTGCTCAATAAATGGTAGTTATTATTTCACAAAGATGCTCCTCCAACAAGATATGCTGCAAAGAAGGGAATGATATTAAATCCTATTAAAATCAAGTTAATATCTATCAAATACTACTCACCATATTACCTCAACATTCTTCCATGACAATTTCATTTTCTGGTTGCTTTATTCTAATCACTGCTGTAGACTGGCCATCATTCTTTGATTTCCCCCCACCTCACTACAGTTCTAACATCTGCCCTGTTGCTAAGTCTTAGTGCTTCCATATTGCTTATATTTGTCTCTGCAAGTCCATTTTCATTTATTTTAATTAAACTCACCATTAACTCTTTAACCATTGGCAACTTTAAATAATTGCACTAGACACCTAATGAGTTCCCCACCTCTGTTCTGTCATTGTCCCTTGCCCATTTCTGTTCTTCCACCTGTGGCCATGCTTTCTGTATACATCTCAAAACTTTCAGAGGTTTCACTATTTAAGCCCTTCCATGGACTGTTTACATTCAGTCCTTATAATCTTATTTCCCATTATTCTCCTGCAAGGACTTCATATCTCAATGAAACCAGACTACCAGCTGTTTCGCAAACCTAAGCTTTCTTCTGCTGAAGTCTTAGCTACTGTTTCCCTTCTGCCTGAACATCTCATCTCACAAAAAATCAATGATTGAAATCCAATTTCTTACTTAAGGTTAGCTGAGATGCCAGTTCTCCCATGACAATTTTTCCTTAATTCATCCCTTTTGAATAACTGAATAAAATCCTGCCTTCCTCTGAACCTCCACAGCACTTTAGGCTTCACATATACCTCTTAACCTAGAGGGACAGGCACTGTAACCTTACAATTTATAAATGTCTTTCCAACTCAAGGTTTTTGTGAAACATGTCAGTACCCTAGGAATTAATCCTTTTATGTCTCTTCAAAAAGATACCCTGTAGGTAAGTTTTCACCATCTGTTTGGAAATGAGCATGAATGCTGCGTGGGGAATGGATAGAGGTAAACCACCATTATTCAAACTGTTTGTTCTCTCTCAAAATTCAGCCCAGACCCAAAAATCATATCTCGCTCTATAAACAAAGCCAATGCACTTATCTTAGAAATCACTTTAATAGGAATCTATCATTATTTAAGCATTCTCCTTGGGGTATTTCTCATCCTTCTAGAGGAGGAAAAGTTTCTTTTTCTCACTTGTGACGTTTATGGCTGAGGTACTCATACAAGACAGATTAATGAGAAAAAAGCATGCAAATTTATTTATTAATGGTAAGTTTTATGTGACATGGGCGCTTTCATAAGGAAATGAAGACCCAAAGAAATAGGGAAACTGCATTTTATGCTAAATTTGATGAAGTGTAAAGCTGTGGAGAAGTATGACTGGACAGGAGGTCTCATCTAATGGCAATAGACTGGGAAGAAATTAGCAAGGCCTGTTTATTCAGATTCTTCTCAGTGTCCCTGTAGTCTTCAGAGATAAGAATGTTCCTTTCCTCAGGGTGTATGGTGGGCATCTCTCACATGAGGGTCTTATGACCTACTTCGGAGGAAGACCAAAGAATTGTTTTATGACCTAACCTCAGGGGAGTAGGGCAAGAGGAAGGTGAGAGAGACCTTCCTACTTCTGCTGTTTCCTCAAAAGCCAAGTCATCATTTCTGGGGCCCTGAACCCCATCACCCTGTACCCCAACTCTCCTATCAAAATATTACCTCCTACCACTTATATTTCTCTGAAAAAATTTCTGCTAAACACATTTTCACTATTTTATTACATTTATTGTGATGCTATTGTACAGCAATGATATTTTAGTACTCTGTATAGACGTGTGTCCTGGGAAAGTGCATGGCAGTCTTATTTCTACTATGTTTTGACCATTGGAGAATTTTCAGGTGCTGAAAACAATCATCACAAAATATATCCCAAATCTTTGAAGCATAATAAAGTATGTCATAAATAATTGCATGTTTTTAGTTTATGCCAAGTCAATGAATACCTATTCTGGGAAAAACGTGTGAGTTCAATGAACATCTGAATAAGCTAACTAATGATAAAGAGTGATGGAAAACCAATTTAACTCTGAAGAGTGCCAATTTATCATCTCCCTTAACAAGATGTAGACCAAGCTTGATAAGTCTTCCTCTCCTCATTTCAGTTTTATTATATACTGTGATAGAGAAGCTTCTGAACATGAGCTATTAATAATGCCAATGTTACATTTAAATAATCAACTATTCTGAAAAATTTTTAACATGCACACATACTGAGTATGTTTGTTTTAATTGGTGTACTGCAGTATTTGTAGTACGATACAAGGATGAAAACAGTTCAGATTAATGACTCTCTCATCTCCCATTTTGACACCCCCCTTTTCAAAGCACCAGTATTACCCACTTAGAAAGTGGATTGATGCCAATGCTCAGAGCACTACTTCTTCCTTTAGCACACCAGATGGTACTAAAAATTCAAAATATTTCCTACAACAGCTGTATCTCTGACAACAAAATTAATACCAGACAAAATACCACTGCTATGTGAAGGGCATAATGATCAGCCTCTTCAGTCTAATGTAACCAGCCGTATTCTAGGCTATCATAAGAAACAAACAAGAATAACAAAAACAAAACAAAACAAAAATCATGATCTGATCAACTCTCGCTAAATGTCAATCAGGTGTTCTGTCTAGCATCAAAAACCAGGAGCACAACTCCCAGCACATTTATCATGGAACAGCTGCTCCTCTCAGAATATGAATTACACCTTCCCCTGGAGCAACCATTAATCCGTTAACACATTTTCACCACTAAGCTTAACCCAAAGAACATCATATTTTTATTTTAAACTCTGTTTTTATGTGTTTGAGGAAATAAATCTTTTAAGGAGGATTTGACTAGAAGTTAATCTTGAAAATTCTTTAGGTTGAAATAATACCTTTTCTCTTATAAGATTTAAAAGATCTTATGAAAAAGATGAGGACTTTAAGCCTAGTTCAAAATAGAGTTTGAAATATGTAACTTGAGTCCGACAGTTGGATGTAACCTATACATCTGATTTGTACATATCCACAAACATATTAAATTTATGAGTTTGAAAGACAGAATCAAGAGGTAGAGATGATGATGAGTGTTAGTCTAAGTGCAAAGGTAATTAACTTAAAGTGTTAATCAACACCTACGAGAAGATGGAATAATAGTAACAAGGATATAATAATTTTCCCTTAGTGAGTAAAATAACACACTAGGTAGGTGTCTCATATTGTTGTAAGAAAATAAAGTGCAAAATTCTAAGCTTTAAAAGTAATAGGTTACGTGGATACCATTAGCTTTTCAGGAAATGTTTAGCTTCAACAAAAGACTAGTTGTTCAATTATTTTAAACAGTGATCTGCATTTATGAGTTTTAAATGTGTACATCTCATAACAAGAAAGCATATTGTTGTGGTGGAATAGATTATTTTTAAATTATCTCCTATCTAACTGAATCTAAAGAGAGAAGTTTGCTGAGGGAATAACAAGGTATATATTAGAAAAACGCCTTCATTTGCATTTTTGTCATTAAGAATTAAAGAAATCAGACTTTCTCAGATATACTTTTAATGATAATTAGTTGGTTGACTAAAACCTGTATTTAAAACCGGTACTAGCTGATGCTGGTTGCAAAGACAAAAATTTCTTGGTAAAATGTACAGGAAGAAATCCAAAGACAGAAAGATAAGGAATGACCCACCCCCTCCCAAGTTTGTCCCCTGAAGATCTAGGAGACACTCTCTTTTCAAGGTTTTGGGAAATCCACTGGTGAGGGAAACAACATCATTTTTGAAAAGCCCTTTAGTGTATTTTTCTCAGGGATGTTGTTGGTAGATGCTGCATTTGAAATGGGCTCCCTGATCTTAATGAAGGTGGCAGGATCCCTGGATGGCAGAGGCCTAGCAGCACCTAGAGATAAGAAGAGCAGAGGGTATAATTTCTGGAGAAAACAGCAGAGCCAGCCTGGTAAATCAGAAGGATTTGACCTGCAGAGATATTGGGCATGGTGAATAGATTACAGGTTCCACAGAACTGAAATAGATGGATGGGCCACTGTATCAGTTTTCTATGGTTGTTACAACAAATTACACACTTAGTGGCTTAAACAACATTCATCATCTCATAGCTCTGTAGTTCAGAAGTCCAAAATGGGTCTCATTGGGTTAAATCTAGATGGCAATACAGATGCATTCCTTTCTGGAGACTCTAGGGCAGAATCCATTTCTTTGCCCTTCCCAGATTCAAGAGGACAACTACATTTTTTGGTTCGTGGCCTCATCCTCCATCTTCAAAGCCAGCAACAGTAGGTTGGTTAATTGTTATCATATCACATCACATCATTCTGACCTCCCCTTCTGCCTACCTCTTCTACATGTAAGGGCCCTTCTCACTATATCCAGGATCTACCTGGACATAGTCCAGGATAATCTTCCTATTTTAAGTTCAGATGATTGGCAACCTTAATTCCATTTGTAACCTTCATTCTCCTTTGTCATGTAACCTAACATATTCAGAGTCCCAGGGGTTAAGATTATGGGATTCATTATTCTGCCTACCACAACCACTAAAGTCTGACTTGATTTGTAAAACCAAAATATTTCCAGGTCAGGTAAAGAGAGGCCTAACCTGGGATAGCATAATAAAGAATGTCGGACACAGCCAATTTTTATACCTGAGTTAGTTCAAATACATAAAAATCTCTTAAATAAAGGAGCAAGATAGTTGCCACCAAAGTAGGATTTGAGATGGTCAGGAAGTTAAATAGAATAGTGAACTGAGCCCAGTAGATATCACACAGTCTATCATGTCCAGTGTGACTCTGAAACAATACTATGGTTATTCACTCAATTCTTGAAGGTATGATGGGGATAGATATCTCTAGCATTTGTGACCTCATTTGGCTGTGTATGTAGTAACAGTTTTTATGAAAGGAAGAGCCAAGTGAAAGTCCTTGGAGCTTCCCTGCCTAAGCAAAAGAGTAAATTAAAACCAATATTGCATTCCTGATAAAATTATGAGGCTTAAAGTCACCATCAAAGACTCAAAAGATACAAGGGTGTCAATCTCCATAATATCCACTTTTAACCCTCCAGTTTGTGTGGTACAAAAGACAAATTTAACTAGGAGAGTGACAATGGGTTATCAAAAGATTAATCAGGTCATGATTTTGGAGCAAATGTCTCCAAAAATAGCTCTGGCAAATGGCATACAGCTGAGATGGTCAATGCTTCTTTTTTTTTTTTTTTTTTTTCCGTAAATAGCATGCTTTTACCTGGCAGAGACAGAAGTGCCCCTTTATCATCCTGCTCAAGGTTACATCAGCTCTGTGGCATAATTTACTCTTCAGGATCTTTCTCTACTGTTCTACAGGGTATCATCATGAGCTACCTATGCTGATAGGATTTTGAGAAAAGAATTTTAAAATCCTTAATAAGATACACACACACACACACACATATATGATATATGCACACACATGTCAGAAAGTAGGATAAAAATATATATAATCACTCCAGTGAAATTTCTTGGGGTTTACATTAGGGCCAGATGGTACATATTTTAGGCTTTGAGAGTGAAAAGGCAAAATCAAAGATATTATGTAGGTACCGGTGGCTTGCAGTGAGCCCTTCAAACAGTGCTCATTGGCTATTAAAAAATAGGTGGCAGCTAGATTTGACCTGCAGGCTATAGTTTGTTAACCCCTAGTCTATGTGACTGGAGTAGATAAGGACATCCCCTTCTAAGCTAGGAAGTTGCTGCTGTGCCTTATGCTACTAAGAAATAAATAGTAATCTTTGCATTTTGGAGTCAAGGTATATGACATTGAGGTGTAAATATAACATTTTGATCTTTGGCCTGAAAGGCTGCCAGTTTTGATTGGGTCCATAGAAAGAGAAAGTGTTCCAGTTGGTTCAGGCTGTAATGAATGCAGTTCTGCAACTCACCTGACACTGTAATTTCAATGGTTCTCAAAACCATTGTTTTTAGCAGATTAAAAAACCATGTGAAGCATGTGCCATGAACCAGTAGAAGAATGATAGTGGAGGGCCCTAGGATTTCAGAGCATACCCTTGTATTTTATGGCAACTATTTACTTTTGAAAAACTTTGGCTTGGTAAACATTGAAAACCAAGTGACTATGCAACTCAAGCACCCAATATGAAATAGATGCTCTCTGATCTACATAGATAGAAATTCAGATATTCCAAGCAGTCGTCAACAAGTGCAAGTGAAAAAAATGGGACTAGATCCAACTGATTCTATAGAAACAAATCAGTTGCATGAACCAGTTGCTTATACTTCTTGCTTTCTTGTATCTGCTGTTTTGCCCACCCTTATTCAAACGGTATGGTTTCATGGGACCTTTTCCATGACAAGATGACAGATAAAGTTAATTAATTATGGAAAATTAATTTTACTTATTTTACAAATATATTTTTATGATATTCTGGCATCAGCTGGATGCCAGAATAGTCTGTAAAGCCCCATTAAAGTGTGACCACAGTAGATACTGAAGAAAGGCTATTTGGCCAGCATAAGAAAAAGTCAAGTGAAAGATCTCATTTTTCTCTTAGAATGGAAGCAGAGATGATGGTCCAAATCAAGGACATATAAAAATATTAATAGCTAATGAATTTGGGGGAAGAGATACGGAGATAAAACTCCTACAATGGTGTTAGAATGTTTCACATGAGAGCGCCCACCACAAAGCCCACACGTTACCAAGTTCTGGAGATGTCCTTGAGCCTCATTTCTTGGCCAGTATGTGCCTGATGGCTTCAAGGCGGAATGACAGCTGAGTGGCAGAACTGCACGCATTGCGGTCTGGACTAAATGGAGCTCCTTCTCCTGCTCTTAACCCAATCTAAAGAAATAGGCTTTTAGGTCAAAGGTAAAGTGCTATATTTATACACCCATATAATATACATTGCCTCCAAGATGCAAAGTAGCTCATCTATTATTTTGTCTCTTGGTGGGAAAGGGCCCTGGTGAAAAGGGTCACATTCTCAAGGATAAATGGTTTGCATGATCCCAACAAAATAGACTTGCTTTCCCAAAGGTTAAGTCAGCTACTACCACCACTGAGTTCTCAGTTCGCAAGTAGCAGCAACTTACCTGAGTTCCCATCATCTCAGGACAACTAGTTAGTTACCTGATGGCTGGTGGATTATAATGAAATGCTTTCTTCATGGATGGAAGTACCTATTCCAATTTGTTCTCATTGGAAGATACTCTAAATATAAGTTTGTTTTTACTGTTGACCGTACTTCTAGCATCATTATTAGTAAATTAATAATGCTTTATATGCCATCATCATTTCTCATACCACATGTCTTCTCCTCACTGTATAGTTAAAGATCCAAGGCCAAGAGCTAATGTCCATAAATTCACTGTTCTTGTGAAGACTCCATTCCCACAAGTGGCTGGCCTTACCAAACGGTTGAGTGCTTTTTAAGAGACTCATTTATTCCACCATCTGGAAACTACGCTTGTGAGGTTAGGATGCTGTCCTTCAGAAAATGGAAAATGTTCTGAACCAGTGACCAATGTCATATACTATTTCTTCTGCAGACATAATGTAGGAATCTGAGAATAAAAGGTAGACATGAGGAGTTTCTCACTATTATACCAAACAACCCACTCACAAGATGTTTTTGTTTTCTATTCCCAAGATTCTTGGCTCTGTTGTTTTATATTTCACCAAGTGACACAATAATGGTTCTAGTGAATTGGAAGAGAAAACTGCCAACTTATCATTTGGGGACTTTTCACACCATTGAATGAATAGGCAAAGAAGGATACATGATGTCATTTGGGGTCACTGATCCTTACTATCAAGATGAGATGAAATTTCTGCTCTTGAGTGAGGGCTGGGAGGACTGTGCGTGGAATGCAGGTCGTCGCTAGGACACCTCCTGTTACTGCCGCGTCTGGGACTAAAAGTCGAAGAATGCTACAGGAGGGTTAGCTCTTCTACCAGCTGAAATGTATGACAAGGTTAAAGGAACATGGAATATAAAGTGGAAAAGGGAAGTCAAATATGCAGCTAAGACACATCAAAAATTGTGAAAATGATGATTATAGTCACTTCTTATGTGTTTATATATATATGTGCTTGTGTGTGTGTATATATATATATATACACACAAACATAATACATATGTAGATATATGTAGTTGTATCTATATGCTCATGTGCTTATGTTTGTGTGTGTAAGTTTATATATAACATACAAGTGTTGTGTGTAGTGTGTGTATATAGTGTGTGTGTGCATACACATATATCTTCACAATGTTTTCCTCTATACCATTATTGTATATAGGGTATGTATTAGGATGGTTATTAACTTTATAATGTTTTCCAGAGCTGGTACAATATTGAATCCGTATCTTAATTGAACTACAGGAGGAACAGACATCGCCCCCAAATTCTGAACATGGAACTGAGTGCATCCCCTGGTGAGGAATTGAGGTGCTCCATTTGTTAAGAGGGTGAGAATGTTTGGGTTTGTATGAGCAATGGTTGCATCTCGATCCATAGGAGTAATTTTAAAAATTTGAAGTATGAGGAAAAGGATGACCTTAATATTGTGCTAGGATGGACTAAGGTGGATATTTGCTGGCTTTTTATGGGGAGAGAGGAGTTAATTGTCTTTTACTATCAAATCCAAAAGAGTTACATACTCACTTTCTTGGGCTCTTGTGCAGAGACAATGAATTCCTTTGGTAGCAGTGATGGTGAAAACAACATTAAGTTTCTAGGGTTGAGGTGACAGGAGTATCCAGAGCTACCTGGGTGATGTCCAAGGACCAGCCTCAGCTGCACCAGGGGTGCAGGCCGGGCACCCAGGTCTCAGAAGTCACAACCCTGTTATCCTCTGGCCTGGTTGTGTGGCCTGATTTGGCTGGGGCTCTACCTATCCAGCTTCCCTTCAACTGGGAGCTTTGTTCTCCAGCCTTCCACATGATTCTGGGTATCTTTCAAATCATTTCAACAAATTGTTTTTATCTGTTTAAATAGGCCTGAATAAATTTCTGATAGTTGTTTTAGGACCCTGTCGGGCATAATAACTCTTTATTCAAAAGGTTTTTTCCCCCCAAATGTTATTGTCATAAGAATGAAATCACAGTGTATTTGGGTTGTTTTCCAGTTTTCTAGTATAGATTTTTATTTTCTGCTCCATTGTACCAATGTACTCAATATAACATTTTTATTCAAGCTCTGTTATGCTTCACACCAAAAATTCTTCAAAGAGAGAGGGATTTATATAGTTCAAATTAGCTTCT
This sequence comes from Daubentonia madagascariensis, assembly GCA_023783475.1. Classification (NCBI taxonomy): domain Eukaryota; kingdom Metazoa; phylum Chordata; class Mammalia; order Primates; family Daubentoniidae; genus Daubentonia; species Daubentonia madagascariensis. Next base: position 23,546,431 of record JAKFHU010001244.1, on the reverse strand, counting down.
CCGTGTCATAAACAAGAATAGTAAAATTTGAAGTCTAACAATCTATCTAGTATATCTGACAAAACATAAATCCACTCAAAGGAACAGTAGTTATTAAGTTATATTTGGCAGATATTGTATCTCTAATCATTTTTTTCTAGTTTCTAGAAGTCTTTGATTCTTCATTAAAAGAGGAACAAAAATGAGTAAGAATAAATTAATTCTACAGCTTAGCAATTTAAAAAGTGCATTGTTTCAGTAGGTGGTCTGAGATTAAGCAAAACAAGCTACTTATTTCTGAAATTTCCTGGTAGTTTTTCTTTGACTACTGCTTAGAAATAAACAGTAGCTCTTCCTGTCATCTGTTCCAGTGCTCTCTGTTTCTAGGGTCATTATGTTGTTTTAACTGAGGCCCTAACTAATTCGTTGTCATTGCAAGGGAGGAAGTTGTCAACATAAATCCATCTTTGATATTAATGACTATCAACTTTTTGAGGACCTCAAAACTGATAGCATACCAATTTTGAGATCCAGGCCATTGTCATCATTCCAAACCTAATTGCTTGTTTAAATCATTTTCCATGAACATGTAGGACTCTCCCTCTCAAATTTTATGAGTTTGTACCAGTGACATGAGAACAGATTGAGCACTTTTCAGCTGGAGGATAAAGTGCCCATGAGAATAACACTTGCACACCTGCTCTCCATTCATCCAGACAACGGGCACTCTTTACAGGCTCTTTGGGGATTCAAGACAGAGTCTCAAAGGTAGGGATGAAGACATTATTGTTTCTCACTGTGAATGGTATTTGATAGTGGAGGTTCAGGAGAAGGATGAAACTCACACACACATAAACACACACACCCCCTCTTAAAATAGCTCAACAATGAATAAATGCTCTCTATATAATAATAGTTTGTAGCCTTACTGATTTAATAAATTATGCCCCTCATAACAAAAGCAAAAAGCAAAGTTCTGTTGGTCCCACAAGAATGTGACTTCTAAGTGAGAAGATGAAGTCCATATGTGGCACCACTGGAAAATGTTTGCTTAACTTCAACGAATAGAAAAACAAGGAACATTTTCATACCATCGACTTGCTTTTCATATATTTTATTTTACCCTCTTTTTTCCTGTCTTTAGTCAGGTTGCTAATCAGTTGTCTTGACTCCTTTAGTATATCAAGCGATAGGTAAGGGATTACACGGTATTTTGACCAATATGTCAGAGGACAGAGTCCTGAAATAAAATGTTGGTGTCACTATGTAGTTTTTCATTCATTGATTCTTCTGTAATTGCTTTTGAATATCTTTACTGTGAAATAAAACCTTTGTGAGATTTTGGTTTTTTGTTCCTAAGACACACAAATAATCAAATAAAGATTGGAAGTAGATATTTTACAGACTTGATATTTTAATAGATCAGATGAATTTGATATTTCTAGGTTTTAATTGACAACCACTTTATACGCAACAGAGAGGAAATTTATATCATCCATTTAATTAGATAGGTGGTGTTGCTAATACTGGGAATAAGTGGGCAGCTATGTACAGCTTTCTGTGGCCTATTTTTACATTAAATTCTGACAACAACCTTAGGAAGGAGGTATTATTGGCTACACCAGAAACAGACTTATAAGAGGTTAAATAATTTATTCAAAGTCACAGAGCTAGAAGTGGCAGAGTCAATATTTAAACTTACATGCATTTGACTTCAAACATATGCTATTTCTACCAAGTCATTCTATCATATTGTTTCCTGAAAAATATTTTTATTCCACATTTAATGGACTCATTCATTGTTAAATCAAAAGAAAAAAGGACAGTTAATGGTAAACATAAAAAAGTAAGGTAAGAGAGGGAATTGGTATGTATTGAATGGTAAGGACATTCCAATTTAAATATCACAAAAAACTATAAGATAAATACCATTACCTTGTTTTATAAATGGGGAAACTGAGGCTGAAAGTTTAAGTTACCTTCACATGATTACATAGTTAATAAGAGGAGACTCACAACTTGAAATTGTGTATTTGAACTAGAAAGACTGGGCTCTTCCAACTAAATGGTACTATTTTCATTAATTTTTCAAAAGCAGGAGGAAAAATAATGTTTCACAGAACTGATACAGAATCAGTGAGTAGGGGACTGAAGTAACTTGCTTACAAAGATGTCTTCAAGATGTTAAGGCAAACGAATGGATTTTAAGAAAGCTCATAGGGGATGTGATGGATTTTATCCATGTGTCTAGAATCGTTTTGTTCCAATGTGATAAGTGGTATAAGAATGCTAGAGTTAAGCATTGTAGAACCAAAGTAGAGAAATAAATATACATTGTTGCAGACATACAATTGCAACAATGACATTGAAAATGTATAATTTTTAATTTAATATTTAGATAATTTATTGAGGACCTTCTACATTTACATGTTATTGCAATGAATCCTTGCAACCATCTAAGGTGGTTGTTAGTATCAATGTTTACAGATACACTGGAAAGAGAAAAGCCTGAATTGGAATGTTCCATCCACTAGGTCATTGGCTTTATGGCCTAGGGAAATAGAGACTACTTCTTTGAAGCTCACCTAAAAAAGGATTATAAAAATGGGTTCAAATTTTCAGAATGGTAGTTCATTAATATATATCAAAATGTAAAAGATGAATATCCATTTATATAGCAATTTGACTCAAAATTTTCCCTAAGAAGTTAAGCATACAAAGGCCAAAAAATGCATATCATTGTGAAAATTTGTTAATTGAAAGAACATAATCATTCCAATTTTGAAAGTAATCTCCTATCCTTTAAGGATGGGAACTGTTTGATAGAGAATATCATAATAACCTATGCAAGTTGATGGGGAAGTGGGGGAGTGGCAAGGTCACAATGAAAGAGCCATCTGTCACACGTTAGGAATTAACCAGTAATTTGGGGATGAGGGATAGAGCACAGAAGACTTGAAGAAGGAGTATGATGGGAAGCTGAAAGCTGAATTTAAGAAATGACCAAGACATTTTTAGCAACATGGATGCATAGTATTAAAAGTGTACTTGTTTGCCTTGCTATGATGCAATTCCCATCATAACCTTAAATCTTCAGTGTTTCACACAAATGTCTTCCATATCTAGGAGATTTTTAGAGGATATTCAGGAGGGCTTGAGTTCTGATTCTGCACAGAAGAGGGACAACGTAATCACAGTGACAAAATGATCATTAAAAACCAAGTCTCTGGAAACAGGAATTCAACCCACCGGTAATGATGAAAATAAGTACTCCCTACCAATACATAAACATCTTGGAGAGGCACTGAATTTCCCACAATTTATAAAATAGAAATTCAATCAATTATGTCTAGATCTTGAGATGAAAGTGGATCCTTGTTGACTTTTGCATTACAGATTATGCACAAAGGCAATTGACATGTGTATTTTTTAAAAAGTCACAAAAATTTCAAATTTCTACTTAGCTGGGATTGGCAAAGTTATATATGGTATATATACTCAATTCAATGATATATGTTTATTGACATATTTGACACATTTTTGAGTTAAAAAACATGTTAGAGAACTGCATTTATAGTTTGATCCCAAGTAAAAGTAATCCTATAAATGTATCTATATGCATAAATAGATGGCCAAAAGGTGGTTCCTCAAAATTTTAAGTGTTTATCCAGGGTAGGAAATGTAAGATAATCGATAAAGACTATTTTAATATATACTCTTTCCCATTTTTAAAAGTCTTACAACCAGCATGCATTATATTTACAAATTCAGTATAATAATTTTCCAAAGGAAAAAAAAAGTAAAACCAAAAAGAATTTACTTCACATGCTTGGTAAGGGAAGTACATGTTAAAAGAACTATAAGAACCCAGTGCAGCACTTAGTTCAGTTTTGGGGCTCAGTCAGTGTGAATTTGCCTTGTCTCTCTCCTCCTCTCTCAGCCTCGGTTTTCTTTTCTGCAAGAAATCAAAGAAATCAATAATTATCATCTGGAAAGTTATCAGAAACTTCTGAGGAAATTAAAGATCAAACCAAACAAAATATTAACAATAACGACAAAACAAAAGCAGTTTCCCGGGGCTGTATGCATGGAGATTCTGATTTTGGTGAATTTTTAGATGGGGAAAAGGTTAACCCTGCTAATTTCTAATATCCCATTCACGTCTAAAATTCTAGGATGTATTCATCATATTGCCATCCCATTTGGCATTTTCAGTTATTGCTTCTACCTGGTTGAGCATTGTAAATTATAAGAATTCTTTGGAAACAAGTTGGTATATATTGTCAGTTGTATAAATATTGTTGATATATATAAGTTGGTTGTATATATAAACAACCAACTAACCAACTTATGTTTTTATTAATATACACATAAATCTATGTATATATAAACAACCAACTTATATATCCCTAATTGTATTAGGGATATTCCTGCTTTTAGTAAATATAAACATATACAATATATACTACTCAAACACCAATAGAAGAATGGTTATCAGTTGAGGGAGAAAGGGACTAAGATGTCATAAAGCTCTATTTGTAAGAATATTTTAGGAATCACCTATTAAACTTTCGATAAAATTCTTCATTTCAACTTGATAGGTAGCCTATAGCAGAGTTCAGTATTCTTAACTAAAATAAACCTTGGGAAATCATAGCATTATAATCCAGCAAAATTGTTTAATTAATATTTTTGTTGATAAAATACAAATAGAACTGTGTAAATTTATCACCTTTGATGTTTTGTCAATATTGTGTGTTCTAATGTTAGAAGTGAGACATGGGCTACACCTATGAGCACTATAGAAACTACAGGTGATTTCTAAGGTAATTTAGCAATTTTTTAAAATATTTAGGTATTTGAAATAAGGAAGACTTTTATTGACTCTTTTATTTTTGTTGTTGGTGGTGGTATTGTCATCTAAGCAAATTCGTGTTGCCAGGAACATGGTGGGTGTTTGAAGCAACAATTATCAAATTGAGCTGTAATAGACACTTCTTGCCATTGATGCTACCCTAGGCAAAGGGGATACGTTTTTATACAAAATCTACAACAAGCAGGTGCCTGATGCAAAGTTACAGTGAGTATTTGCAAAAGTACCCAAATTATTGACTAATTCTACAAAGTAAACATGTGCTCATGTAAGAAATGCCACATTCTCCAGTTTGGGTAAATAGTCTGCTTTGATCAATCAGTAAAGAAACAGTCCTAGCAAGGCTATCTCTATAAATGACGGAAAAGTCTGTGTAGCAATGATTTACTCATGCCAGTAATCAAATGGCACTCCTAGCCTTGTTTAGATGTGGTAATGCACATCGTGAGAGGACCGTCCCTGATTTCCCCCCTTCTGGCCTAGATTAGATGCCTGTATGGTAGGATTCCTCATGCTAGCAAAATTCCAAGTATTAATTCATAGTAAGGTCTCAATATGTAAGGTGGACAGTGAGGACTCTGGCCTTCCTGGGGACAAAGGCAGGCAGGCGCCCCCAAGCAATTGCCACATCTGGCAGAGGAGGGAACGCCCTACCAATCTGCCAATCAGAATTTAGCGCTCCAACTGCAAAAGAATACAGAGGTTCAACAGAGTCTGGAAGGTGACCTAGAATAACCTAGGGCTAATTATCATGTCATTAGCTTAAATCTACATTTTGGGTTCACCCCCTAAGTAGGTTTTCAGAAAGGCTCATGGAAGATCCAAATGCAAAGTAAGACTCAGAGGTCATATCACTTCCAACTGTCCATCAAAGTGGTTCAATGGTTATATCTGAGCCAGGAGGAGGGCCCAATCCAGACACTATAAAACAAGACCCCAGACCATAACCAAACCCTATTTGTTACGACAGGGGGTCCGTTTGTTGTCTGTGGTGAACGTATCTTGCTCTTGCTCTTGCTCTGTGAACCTATATCTTGCTCTTGCTCTGTAAACCTGTCTTGTCCTTCCTCAATAAGCTTCGTTTTACACTTGCCTTGCTTTTGGTGTGTCTGGTCATTCTTTGGCCAACAGCACACCAAGAACCAAGAACAGACTATGACCTGACAAATATATATATAAGGAAGGAAAGGAGGAGGAACGGAAGGGAGGGAGGGAGAGAGAGAGGAAGTGAGGAGGGTATGCCCCTTACTTCTTGAGTCTATGCTTAGGATAAATGTTAACCCTGATCTTCTGATATTATCTCTGTTCCTAAGAAAAGAAGAATTTAAGTTAATCAAGGATCACCATTATCTAAATGGGATTTAATGAATTGCTGTCTGGGCTTCTCGCCTTACTACTATCATATTCCAGCAGCCTCTGATGCTCTTGCAGTGTTTGATCACATAGATGTATGCTCCAGCCTATAGTCTTTCTTTAGTTCTTAATAGTCTGAAGTACAACACAGATTTATATAAATATATATTATATATGTAAATATGGATTATATATACTCTCAAATATATAATTGTGAGAAGTCTTAAAAAGAAAAAAGGGAACAGTTGAAATGATATTTGAAGTGTTTTAAGGGAGTATAACTGATGAAATTAATTTAGATTGGAAAAAAAAGGTCAGGAAAGGCTTTTGTTTAAAATGATATGTGAAGAAAGAGTAGGGTGGAGGAAAAAATTTCAGACAGGGAGACAGCATAAGTGAAGCCTCTGATGCATGAGAGTATGAGGTGTTGAAGGAATTGAAAAAGTTCAATGCAGTTGATAAAACACTTAAATCCAATTGGAGAGGTAGGCGGAGGGGGCAAATCATGCAGAGACTTTAGGGCATGGCACAGGTTTTACATTTTATCTGCAATGGAATGAGAAGGTATTACAAAGTTTTGAGCAAGGGAATTAGATGATCTTATTTGTGTTTTGTTTTTGTTTGCCTATTTTTCTTTTACTCTGAAATATTTCAAACATACTGACAAAAATATTTCAGAGTTAAAAAAAAAACCTTATTTTAGTGTGTATCTCAAGTTCATTGTCTTTACATGGCACTCTAGGAATCTATTACATGCATATTTTAAAGAAGGTCCAATAAAAGCATCCTTCTGTCCCACTCTAATAATCTAACAAATACGAAATAAATCAAATCAATGAGGCAGATGGAAGATCAAAATATATCTTTACTATTGATAAAGGATAGGGTACATGACAGAGCCTAATCTGAGAAACAAGTGGTCCTGCCAACTCTGTCCCACCTCAAAGCAAATTTGAATCTGTAGAGAAGACACGGTGACTCAGGTCTCTGACTTGCACTGTTTGGGGAGAATGTTAGAAAGGGGAAAAAAGAACCCCAAATCCCCTATTCTTAGGATTTTAGATAAATTAGCCCCACCTAAGTAGGAAATGTTGACCCATGGTTGTCATCAGCAATCCAAGTAACTCAATTCATTTGTAGGGGAGGAATAATGATAAGGTAGGAGGTCATGAATATTTATGTGTATTTTTATGAGCAGAAGTTTTTAATTTTGATTAAATCAAATTTTTTTTTCAATTTTATGGTTTATGTTTTATGGATCCTAAGAAATCTTTATTTACCCCAAGATAAAAAATAAAAAAGGTAATATTCTACATTGTCTTCTTGAAGCTTTATATTATTAGATTTTTATATCTAGGCCTATAATCTATCTTCAATTAATTTTTGTGTAGAGTGAAGGTGGACATTCATTGTTTTCCCATATGGATATCCAGATGTTCAAGCACCTTTGTGGAAAACGTTCCAGTTAGAAGACATTTAGAAGAGATATAGCAACATGGATTGACCTTAAAAATTTATGACTAACTCAAACAAGAAAGAACTGGAATAATACTTTTATTTCTTAGCATATGACAGAATAAGTTCTCTGAATAAATTTCCCAGTGGGAAAAAATGCTGGATAAAATGTCTTAAAAAATGTTTTACTTTAAATGCATTGCTGAATTAGCAGGCAGAGAAAACTTCAGAAGCCAAAAATAAAGTAAAAGCAGACACTGTGTAAGATAATTAAATACCAAAGTTTGCTTTTGCCCTAAGGGTTTCAGCTGAGCTCAAGAAATATTAAACTTCTACACTGATAGCTGGAAAGGAAAAAAGACTATAGTGATATGGACAATGACCCTTCAGGGTTAGGACTCTAACTAGAGGCCTCCACATACAGCTGGGGCCCACCAGAACAATGTATTCAGTATCAGAAATAAACCAACTATCCAGAAGATATAGTGAGGAAAATTACAACTTTAGAGTTAACTGCTGTCAAGAGGATAATAAAAATTCTCCTTTAGAATTCATAGCCAGAAGGCAGCCTTCAAATGAGTTTATGACCTGAATTAATACTACCTGTGTGGTCTGTGAAAGCTCAGAATTAAAATTCACTTTGGAGTCATTTTGGTCTGGTTAAAAGCCAATTTGCTAAAGCAAAATGTAAACTCTATTTAGAGGAGCACAATTTGTAAAGTTTAAGAAGTTCTAAGAAAATGAACAGTTTTACACCCGAAAATGACAAAACACACAAGGAAATAAGTCACTGAGAGTGAAAGACAATAGAAAAGAGTAAAGAGTATCCAGCTCTCAAACATTAAATATTGAAATTATAAGTCACAAATCTTTAATATGCTCAAAGAGATTAAAGGAAGTTTGCAAATATGAGCAAGAACAAAGACTCTAAAATAAAAAAGGCCAAGAATGTTTGAAAAAGAACAAAAAATTCCAGAAATCTAAGAAAATATAATAGTCAAATAAAATAACTTAGGAACAGCTAGACAGCTAGTTAAATCCAGAGACAGAGAACTAGAAGATGTGTCTGAAGAAATTGTACATAAGGCAAAGTAGAAATGAAGATATAAAAATATAGAACATTCAGAGATGGAGATAATGAAGAACATGTCTAGCATACATCACATTAAAGCTTGAGAAGATGTTTAAATATGGCTTCTTCCTTATTCTTTTATTTCCCCATTATCTATTTTATCTCTTTTTTGTAATGGTTGAAGTTTTCCAAAATTGTTGCAAGTCATCCACCCTTACACATGGGAAGCCCAATGAAACTTAGGTAATTAAAAAATAATAACAAATTTACACCTAGAAAAATTATACTAAAACTGAAACAAAGAAAAAGAGAAGATCTTAAAAGAATGATTACATTGATGACGGACTTCTTAACAGCATCAATGGAAGCTGTAAGATTCCCAGTAAAGTGATTCTAAAGGAGGCCCTTTGAGCACAAGAAAAGTGATCCCAGATAGAAAACTGAAATGCAAGGAAAAAGGATTCTAAAGATATTGGTAAATATGTAGGTAAATCATAACACAATAGTAATAATGCTTAATTTATGGATAATAGAATAGAAAAAATACTGCGGAAAATAATGATAGGAGCTGACAACTGCAGCTTGCACATTTTTTCAAGCACACATGGAACTTTATGAAAATTAATTGTGTGTTCAGCTGTTAAGATAGCATCACCAAATTATAAAGCATTAAGATCCCGCAGACCTCATTTTCTAACCTTAATGCAATTTAGAAAAGAACGACCACAGAAACCAAACACCAAACAAAATTAGAAAAATTCTATACATTTGGAAAATTTTAAAACATTTTTACAAATAACTCAAGGGAAATTAAAACACATTTAAAATTAAGTGAAAATAAAAATTTTATGTATCAAAACTTAGTAAAAATATTGACAAGAAAAGTTTACTACCTTGAACACTAAACCACTGAACAAAAGAAGCAACTGACACAGAATATGTATCCATTTATAGAAATTTATATCCATTTATAAAAATTTCAAAAACAGGCAAGATTAAGCAATGTATTATGTATATTCACAGGTTTGCTCAGGTCTACAAAGAAAATTAAAGGAGTTATTAATATAAACCTCAGAATTGTGGGTTCCCTCTGTCGAAGAGGGAAAGGGATAAATTTTAGAAGGGGCACACATGACTTCTTATTCCTGGTGATTCTCTGTTTCTTAAAACAAGTGGTGGGTTCATGGGTACTCATTATATCATTATTATTCTTTCAACTATACATACATGTTTATATATTGTATGCTACATTTTACAACACATTTTATAAACAGAAAGAAATTCATAGCAGAAAATCATGGATGAAAATTTAAAACAAGTACACAAAGCAACTATTATATGTAACACACACTCTCTCTCCCTCTCCCCCTTTCTCTTACACACACACACAGACACACACACACAGACATATATACACACACACACATATCCAAAGATATATCCCAAACACACAAGAGTGATTCTATTTTCAGGGGAGCTAAGAATCAGAGACAAAGAGAAGAAAACAAAATGAAATAAACCAGGAGCAACAGAAAAGCAAAGACCACTAATGATACTGTGTCATAAAGTGAGGAATATGTATAATTTAACCCTCGATCCTTGTGATTCAGGAAAACCTAAGAAACAAATAATTTAAAAGAAATCAGAAAGGAATGAGAATTTAAGAACTATCTTTCCCATTGAGGCCATGCCTGCCATTTAAATTGCAGTTTAAATCCCCTATAGGCCTCTGTCCTCTACTCATCTTGTTCCATTTTTTTATCATTTTTCTTTTCTTTTCTTTTCTTTCTTTCTTTCTTTTTTTTTTTTTTTTTTTTTTTTGCTTTTCCTCTCTAGGACAGGGTTTTCTGTTAGATTTTTTTCACTGAGTGCCTTAAATAGTAGTACCTGGTACATAGCAGAGACTCAATAAAGGTTTTGTTGACTGAATGTAAAAGCGCCTTTAAAAATTTTGGTTGTGAAGTAGAGCAGGGTTAGTAAGAGGATGATGTAGGACCCGGACTGATTTTTTAAAAAATAAATATGGGAAGTGCTCATTCTTGTTTAAAAGCTCCTGGGAAGGATCCTCTAGAGAGGGAAAAGTTGAAGAAGCACAAGGTAGAGATGAGCAGTGGAGTCAGGTCTCTGAGAACACAGAGCAGGCAGGACCTCGCTCACATGGGAAAGAACTAGCCTTTGCATAGAAGAGGGACATTTCCTCTGATTTAAGAGAAGAAAAAAGTGTGCAGATGTGTGTGCATTTATAGATACAACGAGTGTGAGTATGGAGGACAGGGAGAGGAAAGAACAAAGTTGGTTCATGAAGAACCAACTGTGTCCTGAAAACATTCTTAAAATATTTATATAATGGAGCTTAGATTTGATTCCTAATTTTCCCCTCTAGTAACTTTTGTAAACTGTTACAGAAACAACACCACCACCACCATTTTTTCTTTAAGGATGAAGTCTTTCCAAAGGGAGAAAATAGAGAATCATTGTCTAGAGTCAAGGAAAGAATAGTGCATGAACCAATTCATCTCCCTCGCACTGAGAATTTGTTCCTTGGGGAACTCAAACCTAATTACGTTGACGCCAACCTAGAGCTGGTCTGGAATTTATTCTTCCCGTGGTAGTGATGACATATCCTACACAGAAGCAGCAAGAACATAGTTATAAATTGTGTACCTCAAATACACACACTTGAGTTCAGGCTAAAGAAACTATTTCTCCAATTACCACCCAAAAAGACAAAACTCATAATGAATGTGAGAAAATCTATCTTTTATGTTTAATGATATGCTTGAATGAGTTTTAAAATAGGAAGATTTTATCATTGTAATGATCTTTCCATGCTAATCATTTTGATTTTGTAGGTGGAATTTAGATCTTAGCTGGCTAGAATCCAAGTAATGTCCTCGTTAGGAACATGATTACTCAATTTTTGAAAAATAAAAAAGGCAAATGATTCGGTTCATAGAAATTATTAAATTTATCTTAGAAAAGAGCTTACTGAAAGAAATTGTGTATGAGACAGGTAGTTCCTCATGGAGGTAGCTCCAACCTAAGAGATCAGAGAGCCCAGTCCCAACCTACAAAACATGGAAAAACTCTCAGGAGAAAGGGCAGGAAGAAGGCTAAAAAGAAATGTCTAAAAAAAATCTAGCTCCAGGGAAAAAGATACTTCAAAGAACAAATCCATCCAAAAGAAATGTCTAAAATTACCCTGTATTTAGTTTTTTTTTAAATTCTAGAAATGTTAAAACAGAACCCAGCAACAATTTGAAAATCTGTGTGTGGTGGGTTTGAAGGATGAGCATGGAACAAAATTGTATGCTTTAAAATATGCATGAAATATTTTAGAAATCATCACTCTGTAGGAAAAAATCCCATGTAGAAAAAAATTTAATTATTGAATTAAATGTGAGTCAAGATGCAGCAATTCTAAGCTGTTCTTAGGTCCTTATTTACTCCATTATTTTAAAAAAGTTTTCCCTCAAGTTTTCATTAATAAACTAATTTCTGAAAAACAGAGTAGGTAGAAGGAAAAATAAAATAAAATATTTTTATTCTAAACATTTTTACTCTCCTTGGTACAAAGTACCATATGTTCTTAAGTTTTTGTTCCACCTTGTCAACAAAGAACTAGTTGGACTCAGATGATTTCCTTGCTTCCTGATGTTTTGAGTCTTTCAGTTGCTTAATATCAATAAAGTTGCATATTAACTTTATTAGTTAATTGTATCACCCTTGTGTGCTTCTGTTGATTCATAGATCCCTTTTGATTTGATATCCATTTTGATTTGGTTTATAATTTTGAAAAGGCATAGGTGTGAGAGACTACATATACAAATGAACAATGTCCAAACCATATATAAATAACAATAAAACTTTGACCCACATCCTACAGCAAACAACCCAGGAAACTAACCCATTATCTACAGGAACCAACTATAAGTCAGACTTGTAAGAAGTCTGATTGCTCCCTGTAGTTACCAGTCCAGAAAGGCAAATAATAACCCTTGTAACAATGGGCCCCAAATGGCCAGGACTTGATTAATAACTGATAGCTTTCCTAATTTTTGCCCATACTCTCAACTTAGGACCAAGCAGAGAAAGCCCTACCCAATCACATGAAATGTTCTGTGTCTGGTGAGTCCACCTAAAGCTTCCCCCGGCCAATGCCCTCCAACCAGGGCATACCTGAAGCCTTCCCTTTTTTCTACCACAAAGCTTTCCTGCCTTTGAGTCTCTGCCAAGATGCAAATGATGGTGGCTGACTCCCTCGCCATAGCAAACTCGAAATAAATAGCCTTTGATTCTTCTTGTTTGGTTGGTCTTCATTTATTTCTGCATGTTTTCTTATAATTTCCCCTACAGCCAGTTCTTATAGCACCAGCTCTTTCTTCAATAGGGCTTTTGCACCTCAGTCTCTCTGTGTGGAAGGCTCTTCCCTCCCCTCCCTGTTTAGTTAAGCACTACTCATCCTTTAGGTCTCAGTTCTACAGCCCCTTCTGCAGGGTTCCAGCTAGGTCAAATCAACCCAACTAGTCAAATTCTTCCAGCATCAAGTACTTATCTTTTGAAGATATTAAAACAGTTTAAGTCAAATTAATATCGATCTCTCGCACTGTATTTTAAGGGTCCCAAGGGCAGTGACTGTGCATTTTGCTCACCGTTGTATTCTGAAATCCTAGCCTGGCACATAATAGGTGCTCAATGAATATCTACTGACTTGACAAATGAAACAATAATTCCTGTACCACCATGTTGTATGAGAAATATACCATTTAATAATAGGGTCTAGGAATGATTGACCTCTGGAAGCTCTAATTTTTCTCAACTACTTACCTTTTATGTAAGATCCATGAGATTAAGACTTCTTGATATTGCCTCATTGGAAATTTCTCCCACTAATTCCCTCTGATCCCCAAGAGTATCTTCATCTTTCGTTAGGTATTAGACAGACTCTTAGTTGCCTTTAGGACTCTGGTGTTGATGGTATTTGGTCATTAAATATGAAATGTCCGATTTTCAATCAAAAGTTTAGCTTATTATATCTCAAACAAGAAGCACTATAATTAATCGAAGTATGTGCCTAAACTATTGACATAGTTTTGCCTTCTTAACGGTAGCTTGTTTATGCCAGCAGTGAAGAATTCTGGAGACTGAGTGGCGATGAAATCACAAAAGGTGTTTTTCATAGCCTGTTGAGATTTGAATATTTTTTCTTATAAGAAGTGGTTCAAAGCCTGGAAGAAGTGTTAGTCAGTTGGTGCAAGGTCTGATGACTATGGTGGACAACAGAGACCTTCTAAGTCCAGTTTCTATCATTTGAGCAGCGTTGTTTTTTTGCTACATGTGGTCTTGCAAGAGGATTGGCCTGTTTCTATTGACCAATCTCGTCTGCTTAATCTCAAGCATCCTCATCATTTCATCCAATTGGTGGCAGTAGACATACGCTGTAATCAATTGACCAGGTTTCATGAAGCTGTAGTGGATAATACCAGCACTGGACCACCAAACGGACAGCATTAGCTTTTTTTGATGAATTTTTGGTTTTGGACTGTGTTTCAGCACTTTATCCAGTCATTGTGCCAAATACTTGTGATTGTCAAAAAGAATCTATTTTTCATCACATGTAACAATATGGTATAGAAATGGTTTGCCTTTATGTCATGATAGCAAAGAAAGGCAAGCCTAGAGATGATTTTTCTTTTGACGTTTGTTTAATTTATGTAGTACCCATCCATCCAGCTTCTTTACCTTGTCAATTTGTTTTAAATGGTCTAATATTGTTGGAATAGTAACGTCAAATCTTGTTGTTAATTTATGCACAGGTTGAGATTAATTCACTTTCACTACAGTTTTTAGTTTATCATTATCCACCTTGGTCTCAGGTTGTCCATGTGGCTCATTTTTAAGATTAAAATTACCAGAATGGAACTTTTTAAACTGTTGACATACTGTGTGTTCATTAGCCATATCCTTTCCAAACACTTTGTTGATATTTTTAGCTGTCTATGTTGTATTGGTTTTATGACAGAACTCATATTTGAAAATAATATGAATTTTTGACTTATCCATGGTTTCACAAAAATTGTTCTAAAAAATTTGAAAGATAATCATAAGTCAAAACATGCATTTGAAAGAATGAGGACGTACCTTTACCATAAAAATAAAACAAGAAGTGTCAAAGTGAAATGTCACAGATACCAACTGTCAAACTTAGTACGTAAGGAAATCAGACATTTCATACTTAATAACCTAATACTTCCTCAAGCAGCTTTGATGTTTCCAGGCCAAGTGTAGCCCTCTGTGGCCTCTGTCCCTTGCCCATACTTCTGTACATTTCACTCTATTTACTTATTTATATCTTTTCCCCTTCCAGACCCTGAGCTCCTTAAAATAGAAGCCTATGTTTTGTTCATCTTGCACAAAGCAAACACTACATACTTATTTGTTGAATGAGTAACTGAGCCACAGCAATTGATTAGTTACTATGTGCTAACCAGGTACCAACAGATCATAGCTGCTATTTTATTTAATCTTCACAATAACACTGTGAATTAAATATTATTATCTTCCTTTTCTAGATAAGAAAAATGAGTCTGAGGTGACGATTCTTGTTGAAGGTCAAGTGAATAGCAAAGTGAATAGCAAAGGTAGGCTTTGAATTCAGAGATATGACACTCCAAATTCTGTAATATAAACTCCATGCTATATTAAAGATAGGTTCTATGTTTTAATTCTGTTATCTAAAGTGCTAGTCTTGTCTAATTTTCTCTTTGTTATACAACATAGTTCCCATTATCCCTGTTACTCTCCTTTCATGGTCTATAGACATCATGTTTAAGGAGTATACACAAGTTCATGAATGAAAATACTTAATCCTATGTCATCTTTAACATTTACGTTAAAAATGTTGCTTAAAATATAATTATTTTAAATGTTTCACTCTTTCTTAAAACACAAAATACCATTTCACAAAATTCTGATTTCTAAAGAAATTTGTTTAAAATATATATACTAAACAGTGCATTGTAATCCTTACTTTTTATATTCTTCTGCATTTTTTATATTTAAAAAGTAGAAGTTGCTAGTCAATAAATCATTCTCTGATTTTTTGCCCAACTTCTGCATGTAAATTGATTTCTAGATAGTCCTTTGATAAATTAAAGGCTTAGAGGTGATTTACCATCGTAAAACATCAAAGCTCATTGTTAACATTAATGTGATGAAATAAAGGCAGTAATGCTTGAACTGTTCTTGGTGTGCAGTTTGCAAAGTGTAAAATACCCATTGAATGTAACCTAGAGTTTACAAATTGATTTATGTCAACACATGAACCAAACACTACCATTTACTGCAATGTGCATTTTATTGAACACATCATGAGATCAAAATGGCAGTCAGAACAGTTTACTCTCTCATATCAAGTGGAAATATGAAGGTGTTGCCTTTATTTTAGGAAAGAATAACAGGCATTTTGCATTTCTTTTCTAAGCACAATATGTCAGCTAGAACTCAACTATTATTTCCTACTAAAAATACACCTCAGTGTGAAAAGGAAACAGGCAAGGAGGAAGCAACAGTTCTTTCCTCTTAAAAAATTGCATTTCCAGGGCTACTTTGTCTTAAATAGAATGAAAAGCATGTAGATTTTGCATTCTTCCCCTTAAATCTTGGAATACCTAAAATACACTTTAACTGTCTCCCAATTACTCACTTTCTTAGCATAGAGGAATTTATTTATATATAGTTTCATTTATGTAATTTCTTAACATCTGGTAAAGGCTATAAAGAGACAGTTTATATAATCCTCAAAGGAAAATAGACTGAGAATAAACTAGGACTGTATTCACCAGCCAAAGATGTGAATACCAGACAAAGGCACCTTGGTGATATTTCCCCTTTCTTCCAGTTTTATTTAATTTCTTTTTCTCTTCATATGGGTAGAACTAAAGTCAAAGACCAGGCATCTATATATGTACAATATGTAGCATTTGGCACATACTGTATGCTGTTCAGAAGTTAAGAATAATGAGACGTTGTTTTGTTTTTTACTTAATACTACCCTTAAGTAAACTATTGTGATAATGACTGGGCCACCCTGCTCAGTGTTCATGTTTTAACATTTTCATTATTGGGTGGAATAAAATAGAAAAACAGTGGAGGATGGAGGTTATGTAAGGAAAATGTGAGGAAACTTTCAGGTCAAAGGTCTCAGCTGGGAAACTATTAATCAAGACAACAGAGTGTTTTCCTTGATCCAAATGGTGTTTTGTGATTTTAAAACAGAAAATGTCACATCCTTAATTTTATTTAGTCTAAGATGTCACTATTTATAAGATACACCAGAGTTGTTAAAATATGAAAAAATATACTTTAGAAACAATAAAATATGGTAAATATCTGAATATTTGGCTTCTTTCAGCAAATTGAAAGATTTGGCCACACTAGGGCTGTGAACCCACATGGCAAAAATAGCCTCTGCCAAGTAGTGGCTGCTCCATTTGGCTTCCTTTCGTCCCTTCTCTCTCCTTTCCCCTCCCTCCCTTCCATCCTATGAAGAAAATAAAGCCGGGAATGGGATGATTTGGGAGGTGTGTATATTACTTTTGACTATGTGATGAGGCAAGACCTCATTGGAGAAGGGACATTTGGCCTCAGCCTTCAGCGGTGAGAGGGAGCCGGTGTTCCCCGCCTTCCCAGCCAGTTTGTTTTAGTCTCCTTTGGAAGACCTCTGTTTGCACTGACTTGTTAATATCCCCAGGGCTTTACCCTTGATCCTCTTCTCCTTTTCATTTTTTGATTTTATCAAAGATTTAACTATGACTTAAACCCTGAGGATTCCTGTATTTTTATTTTAAACCCAATCCTCTGTCTTGAACTCTGAGCTCCAGAACCATTTTTCTTACTGCCTGGAAAGACCCATGTCCACCTGGCACATTCACAACCACCACACACTCCAAGAAGGCCCAAATTGACGTAATTATTTCTCTCATCCTGAAGTTTCTCCTCCTTCTGAATTATGGTAATGTTTACATTGTGTATAGTACTTTAACAGATATTTATATTGTTCTTACTATGTGCCTGACACTATTCCAAATGCTTTACAAATATTGTATGAGAATGTATATTCAATGAAACAAGGGACTCTGTTAGTTCCTCTCTTTATCCCCTGCTGTTAGCATATAAAGGACATTCAATAAATGCTTGGTGAGGAAAAAAAAGAAAACCAAAACATATCTAAATGATCCTTTCCCTCAAGAAACCCAGAGTTTCGCTGGAGTGACTTTTGTCGGAAAGACAGATATAAACATATATTACAGTAGAAAGTGAGTATCTTCCTCCTTCCTCAGCATCTAAGGAGAGTACCCTGTATTTGCTTTGATTAGTTCTTAGGCCTTTATTATACAGATGAGAATAATGAGAGATGGAAAAAATTTGCAAAGCCAGAGAGTCTGGGATGGTATATTGGGGGAGGGGCTGTGTCTAAGAGAAAAGAGACTAGGCTGAGAGAAGAGTAATACATATATATAGTATATAATGTATATTAACAATATATGTATATTTATAAAGAGAGAGAGAAGTTGTGAGTGAGACATTTTTGGAAAATTTCCTAGTCTTATGAAAATAATCTCCCTTCTTTTGTCTTATGAAAATAATACAGTAAAGATTTTAAATAGCTCTACTATACTTTTTAAGCTTACAGATCCTGTATCCGTCTCTGTTCCCTGACCCATTCTACCAAATATCTCTTACATGTGAGTAAATAATTTGTTTGCAAAATAATTAAATGTCTCTGCATTATTGTTTGACATCAGCCTATAGATGATAACATAAACTAATGGTTCTAAACTCAGTTGCTTAAAAGATTCGTCTGGGAAGCTTTAAAAAATATAGTAATTCTAATTTAATTGTTTTTGTGGTGGGGCCTGGGCATTAAAATTTTTTAAATTCTCCCAAGTGATTTAATCATATACTCAGGACTGCGAAACACTGGCTTAATCTTTGAACCATTTTTGTGGTCATGAGACCACAAAATGAGAGTACATGGAAAAAGAAAATATACAAACTGAAGAGAAATATCCGAGGGTGTGCCCAATATTTATGGCAGTAGCAGAGACAAAATACCCATGATATAGGCTGAAAACCAAATTCCTGGAAGTGATAGAAACAATCAAATAACTGTATTGAATGAGTGATCAACTCTGTCAGTTATTTGAGGTAAGAAGGAGCATAGATCTGAATATTGACCACTAATTTGTCAATTAGGAGATCACTGCTAATTTTAGTGAGAATAGTTTTTATGGGTGGATGCAGAAATCACATTTTAACGGACTGAGGAGTAAATTAAAAACGATAATTAGGAGAAAACAAGCATTGAACATTTTTTTTTGAGATGAGGAAGAGAAAAAGCAGTCAATAGTTAGAAGGTTTTTGGTGTGTGTGTCTGAGAGCTTATAGAAGGCACTGAAGGTACAGGTGTGATAACCAATGAGTAAGGTTGCAGAGAAAATTGAAGGCAGATAGGATCGTAGGTTCGGGTAGAAATGAAGACCTTGAGCAGAAGGGGAATTTTCCATTCTGATGCTAGATACAGGGAGAAAGATGTAGGTAAGGACACAGACAATTTTATTGATGAAGTGTAGGGGAGTTGGGAGAATTCGTACCTTATGAACTCAATTTCTGCAAAAACATATGAGGCAAGCCCATTTGCTGAGAGCTGGGACAGGGAGCATAGGGATTTATTATGAGACTAAGGAGAGTTAGTTGTTACTGAAAAGAATGAAAAGGGTTGCTGGTCAAACATCAGTTACATGATTGTCAGGCAACAGTGACAGTCCAGTTTATGTTGGTACTCTGAGTTTGTAGAAGTTTCAATTTGCATAGTTAAGTGGTATAATACACACACACACACACACACACACACTCTCTTAATCTTATAGTATTTCTAGGTCACAACATAAATCACAGGAGTTCAAGATTTCTCTAGAGAAAGCACTACCCTAAATTGCATGACAAGATCCAGAGGGTAACCTAGAGAGAACAATGGAGGTGAAACTCTGGAATAGCAGCACCCATTAGAAATACAGTGTGAGCCACATATATAATTTTAAATTTTCTAGTAGCCACATTAAAAAAGTAAGGATGGGTGAAATTTAGTAATATATTTTACTTAACTCAAGATATCCAAAATATTATCATTGTAACATATAATCAATCAATAATAATATATAACAATAAGAAGACATTTTACATCCATTTTTCATACTAAGACTTTGCAAATGAGTGTATATTTCCCACTTAGCACATCTTGGTTAGAGCTAGCTATATTTCTAATGCTCAATACAATATGTGACTAATGGCTACCATATTGGGCAAAGCAAGTCTAGAACTAGGGAAGTCAGGGGATGGTGAAGGTGGTGAGGAGATGTGTTCACTACATGGTAGCTAAAATCTCCTTGAATCTTGATGGAACTTAAGTACCACACAAGAAGACTGTGAACCAGATACCAAAGAATTTGATGACCTGTCAGAGGGGAGGAGAACAATCAGGTAATGTCCCATGGTCATTTAGGATATTGAAAAAGGATGCTGTTTATACCTATATAAGTTGTCTTCAAGATATTTTTTCAAAGAGATATTTGCCCTCTCTTGTTCATTGCAGCATTATTCACAATGGCCAGGATATGCAATCAACTTGTCCATCAATAGATGAACGGATAAAGAAAATGTGTTATATATACATAATGGAATACTATCCAGCCATAAAAAAGAATGAAAGTAAGTCCTAGTGTTTGATAGCACAGTACGGTGACCATAGTTAACAATAATTTATTGTATATTTCAAAATAGCTGGAAGATAAGATTTGGAATGTTCCCAACACAAGCAAATTATAAATGTTTAAGATGATAGATATCTTAACTACCCTGATTTGATCATTGTGCATTGTATGCATGTCTCAAAATATCACATGTACCCAATAAATATGTACAACTATTATGTATCAATAAAAATGAAAAAGATATATTTATATCAGAAGAGTATGAATACATACAGGGAGTTTTTCAAATAGATTTTTCAAGTTATTCTTTTGGTAACTAAAGATTACAACTGTCATTTCATCTAGTTCCAACCACTTCAAAATTATAAATTCACCTTTTACTATAAGAAAAACATGAAAAAACTTAAGCTTTTAATTTAAAAAATGTGACCTAAGCATTTCCACACATCTGGAGGGTTGTGCCACTGCTGTCAACACAGAAGCCTCATGGAAAGGTGTGACTGTGAACACACAACTGTCCACTGAATTAGACACCCAAACAGCTTCATCTCCTGTACTGTCTACCATCAATCAATGTATTAACATTATTTCGGGGGAAAAATAGTGTCAAATGGCCAAGTGTATTTAAAATTTATTTTCAACATATAATTCTGTATATTCATTATCTCCCTCAAGAAAGCAATAATCTAAGTTCTTCACAAAATTTGAATTAACTCCAGAAAATGAAAATGCGTTTCTGCTTCCTCAAGACTACAATTATGATGCTGTATATTTAAAATGTCTTGCTCATGCTTTCAAATGAGAGTCACCACCCAAAAGCCTTCAGGGTGTTTGACTAATTGCCATACATGAGGGTTTTCATGTCTGTGTTATTCATCATTGTATATCTGATGTTAATAATCAGTTCTTGGCTATATGATCAAAAAGTACACTAAAAGTTTCCAAACACATTTTTTAGACTACCGCATCTATGCATTAATCCTATGCAAAAAGGTGTGCCAATTCCCGAAACAAAGGCCCCTTAAAATTCTACCATCCTTTTCCCATCAAAATCCAGTCATTGCTGAACTACTTCATTGCCTACTGATATAAAACACACACACACCCCAGAAACAATATTAATACACATTTTTGGAAAATTATACAGTTCCTGGCTTCCAGTTTGGGGCTAGTACATTATGATAAATATAAACTATTATTTCTTAACACTGGTATTTCACCTTATGGTGTTGCATCTGTGTTTAGCCAAAAAATGCCAGATGGCAATGAGAAACCAATTGCTCACTATGCAAGAACAATGACATATACATTACACATAAACTGACAAAGTTCCAGCAGTTATCAAGGGAGCCAAAAACCCCCTTAACCACCTTTGTCAAGCTTTCACAATTAATGAATTACGTACCCTTTTGAGTATTCTTTGGGGATTCCTCTCTAAGGATAACCATACTCCCTTAATTATGTAACCACAGATGCAGCTTTGAATTCTTCTGCCCCACACCTCCAAGCTTAGAAGACTATAATTTCAAGATACTTCTTTAGGTCATCAGCTCTTGGCTTCAGATCATGTTGTCCTTTTTCCATCATACGGTGGAAGATCATCTTTTCGCTTTACTTCATGCTGGTTAAATGACCGGTAGAACAACTACCCAAGGAATTCAAGCACATTACAATTTTTCAACCTGATTTTTATACTCATAATTGATTCTATTTCTTGGGAAGTTGCACTGTTATTATGTTAGCTGGAAAATATTTAGAAAACATATTTAGGAACTCTTTGCATTAAACTATTAAGAATTGAGTCTGCTGACATAGAACAGAGCCGAATATTAAAAGTAATGTAAATGTGTGTAGCATATGCCACATGAAGACCCTGAATAAAGGGATATTGGCCAACCACTTTGATTTTTTCCCTAGATTATTCAAAAGGAAAATAGTTTTATTATTATAGATACCTTCTATCATCCATTGTAAACCTGAAAGCAGCAACAACCATAGGTTCATACCAATTACTTATTGCACATGGATTATCAAATAACATTATTTTTGGCAAATAGTTTTTTGTTTACTTAAGGTGATTTTAAAGAATTTTTCAAAGATTTCTGGTCATGGTGGTGCTATAAATTTATGCTTTAAAAAACTCACCATCCTAATCTAAACATATAAAAATGATAAATAAAATATTAAATCCAAAACCAAAAAGATATAACTGTATATCTCTAAAGCAATAAAATCAATAAAATCAATAAAACAGAGGTATATTCACTGGACAAAGTGCAAATAATACAGCATCTTAAAATGACTTGAAAGTCTGTTACCAATCCTTAAACAGGTAAGGAAAGGAAAATATCCATAAAAATAAATTATAAATTACAGGCAGAGAGTTACAAATCAAGGTCAAATGAACATGAAACAGACCAGTTAGCAATCCTTGAAATGAAAAATACAGTGATTACATTGAAGAATTCAGTAGATAGGATAATTCTGGGCTTAATCCTAGAAAAATTAGACAGTACTTAAAATTCAACCAAAATGAAGCACAGACATAACAAGAGTAAAAATCAGAAAATTAGAGAAATGAGGATTAGGTAGAAATGCTCCAGTATAGTTCTAATAAGAGTTCCAGAAGAAGAGAATAAAGGAAATTGTGGAGAAGAAACTGTCAAAGAGATAATGGCAGAGAATTTCCAGAATTGGGAAATACACACACACACACACACACACACCCCGTTCTCAGATTGAAATTGTACATTCAGAGCAGGGTAGAATGATTAAGATCTATACCCAGATACATCATCATGAAATCGCAGAACATCAAACATGAAGAGACCATTTTGAATGTTAGCAGAGAGAAAAGACAGATGGCCTGTAACAGGTCAACAACTAGACTGACAGCAGATTTCTCATCAGCCAAAATATATCTCAAAGAGTAGTCTGAAGTCAAGTTCTTACTCCCAACAGCACTGAGCAAAAGTAGTGGGGTCCAGGCACATGCAGCCAAATGAACCAGGCACCAAGGGTAGTGGCTGAAGGGACAGAAGATTTGAGGTCATCAGTGATTCTGGAATCATGTCTGAACTGAAGAGCAGGCAGTTGAAGCAGATTTAGTTGAGTTCCTGCCACCGTGGACATTGGTGCTCTCCAAATGATTAAAGGGAATTCTGGAAACTCACTTCCAGAGCAATGTTTCCTAAACCAGTTCCATGGAACATTGATGAGTGAATAAAAATCTCTGTTAAATAAAATGGTTCCATTGTCAAATGTTTGGAAACTGCTGCATGAAACAAAATTCACGCACAAGACAAGATCTTCACAACAGATTTTATCAGACCCTTTGCTAAATCAATATGCCCTGTAAATCTCCAAGAGGAATGTTTAGATTGCAGGACTTTCAAACTTCTTTGAATGTAGACTGATAATTCCTTGGAAGGGCTAATGAGATAGTCCACAGAACATGCTTTGGAAGAAAAGCTTCTCTAGAGTTGTCTTACCTTAATATTTTCATCTATATTTTCTGACAGGTTTCTGGAAACACAAAGTAAAGGAAGCAAAATATTATTCTCCCTCCAGTCACTGTGGAAGCCACCACAAACTACCCACCCCAGTGATTAAACATCACGTCAGTTAAGGTGGAGCCTTCTAGATGCCAGATTGCTGTGCAGTTCAATCACACTCTTGTCCATTGTGCCATCCAATCAGTCCTCTTTGCCGTCACTGACTCAGGGAGGATTAGTTTTTGCAGCTATAAAGGACACTTGTTAAAGGCCTGGTCACTCCTTACCCATTTTATTGCTTCAGGAACCTGCTAAGAGTGTAAGCAATCCTAGAATTGTGTGTTAGGCTACACATAACCAGGTTCTTTAATAACATTTTGTAACATTAACTTACAGAATCCACCAATGGCAGGTAATAGATCTGATCCTCTAGTTTGGGGCCTAACAGGTCCCAACTAAATGCTTCTTGGAAAGAGTATTACTGAAAGGAACAGAGCTTTTGATTTGTTATCATCTCAATGGAAAACAGCATTTTATGTAATGGCAACATTTTGTGCACACAAAGAAAGATATACTTGGTCAGGGTATCATTCTATAAGATGGACAGCTTGTAGGATCTTCCCCTTCAGGACCCTAGATGATGACTGCAAATTTCAGGTGGATACAACAGTCCAAATATTTTCATGTAACAAGTCCTGCAAGGGTCTTTTAATATAGGACTTCACGTAGAGAAAAAAAGGATTAAAAATAATTATTAAAACCATAATGAAGAGTAAAAACTATACCTATCCTGTATGTAAATAACAACAGGTACATTAGCACTTACATAGTCCTTGAGATGGCATAGGTGAACCTATGAGATAGAGAGGTTACCTTAAAGTCTGGACATACAGACAAGACACATATTACAAATGACTTACAGATTTTACATTACAGTGTATGATATGTTCAATGTGCTGTGCAAAATTTCAATGAACATGGTAATGCATTAATTAAGCATTCCCTTAAATCCCTGCACATGCATCTGTGATGTGTTGCCTCATACGATTAATATTTCTGCTTTTTCACCAAATAACTACGTGTTTGTAGCAAACCCCAGGAGAAGTAAATCAGAGGGGTTCAAAATGTAAAGAATAAAATATTATAACATAATAGCCTCTATGCTTCTGGATTTTATGGCTACTGTGTATTATTATCTCCATTTTAAAGATCAGGAAACTGAGGCTCAGAGAAGTTAAGTAACTTGCCCAAGGTCATAGAGCTACAAGTGGTGAAGGGACAATTTAAATCAAAGCCATCCTGCTCTATAGTCATGCTCTTACTGAAAGCATAAAGAAATGAAACAACCTATAAATAATACACAGTGGGGTTCTGACAGGAACTTGCAGTCTCTATGCTCATCCAGCACAAATTTTTTGTCTTCTATTTTCCAATTACTTACCTATTGTGTCCTACTCTGGTCTAAGACAAGGGAGTCACTGCTTCATATCAAGGCTCTTATTTTCTATAATTATGAAATTTTTCAGAGTTTTTCAATGCCAGTCCTAAGGACGTTCACAGTGCAGAATGCTTGCCGCGTGTTACTCACGCAGCAGGAGTGGCCTCTCTTGCTAACTTCTGAGTCCTGCAGCTTTCGTTGTCTCTGTCTCTCATCCAGCCACTGTTGTGTGCTTTGCAAGCTGCTGCAACAATATTCAATTCATTTCGTATGGAAAGAATGACTTCCAATAGTGTCCACACTGACCAAGTTCTGAGTTAATGTGTGAATGGCGTTATACTTCCAGTTAGACACTGTTACTTGGCCACCAAGTTTTCAATGTCTTAGGTTTACTGTTAATTTCATGACTAGTGCCATGCAGGTCACACATTTTTGCTAAGTGAAAAGAATTACAAAGGGAACTGTTGCCTGGTTTCCTTTCACATGTTAACACAACTTTGCAATTCTCTTTTTCTTAAAAGGCAAATCCCTGAATGAACTTCCTCTTAAGAATGATGCCTCAGACCAAAAATAAATTTTGATGACCCATTGCCTTTAGGGTAGAAAGTCAATTTGTTAGGAATCTGCTCTTCAATATAAGGTCTACATCCATTAAGGGGACTATTACAATCAGCTATTAAATTATTAGTGGTGGACAGTTTCCACAGAAAGCTGTCATAAGGTATTTAAAACCTAAAGCGAATATGAACTGATACAATGGAGGCAGGAAGGAAAGAAGGAAGGAGGGCGGGAAGAAAGGAAGGAAAGAGGGACAGAGGGAGGGAGGGATGTTGAGGTGGCGAAGGAGGAAAGAGAAAGACTGAAAATGTAGGGATGAATTGATGGATGTCCTTCCATAAACTGGAGGCTTGCGGGGGGCAGAGGGAGTACCTAGCTTCAATAGGGTACACACAGTTAGCAAAACAGAAATTGGTAATACTGTTCTGAATACATAGATATTATTGTTATTGGCTTATAAAATTTAATAGCTTTGTCCAGGGAAAATCAACCACTTTGAATAAGAAGGAATGACGGGGCTGGATCATCTCTGCCAGTGACATGACAGACACATTCCTAATTATCAGAAATGAGTTACAAAAATAGCTAGATTTGGAACAGAAAGAGAGGGGGCGGGTATCCTTCAAGGAAGGTGGCTATGCACACTCAGGTTACCTGTTCCAGTAGGCTGTTCTTAGATAATGGAGAATCTTAATAAGATTGAACCTATTAGTAGTGTCATTTCAACCTGTGAGTTTAATAGTGCTATTTGAACTTGTGAGTTTAATAACTAAAAATTTGGATGCTAATTAGTTTCTCAATTTCTAGAGGAAATAAACTATTATAGAGAGAATAGCCACACAGAACTATGTCATATATTTCTAGATAAGAAAACCCGGAGTCTAAGGCATCAGTCAAATGTCTAAAAAATATTTTACCTGGAAGTTTTACTCTGCAGGTTTAAAATAATGAACTATATCTCAACCACTAAAGCAGAAGCTTAAACCCACTTGCTTTTTTTCACTAAGGTGATAGATTTATAAAAGAGGATCCTATGGGAAAATGTGGAATATTAGAACTATAAAGAGCTGTACAATATTTTAAGAAATGAGCATATTGCCTCTTAGTACTCACTGTGCTGTGCAACATGGCTAAGAAGAAGATGGAAAATAATTTAAACCAGAAAAATAGCAGTACTATAATAATTGCTCCTGTGGTTTTTGTCATTCTTCTTGTTATTTTTGTTACTTTTAATTTGCATCTGTACCCCATATGCTATATGATGTTACATATTACTTATAATTTTTGATGTATAGACATCCAGATATGGGCTCTGCCTTATTTGATCAGACTTGTCATTGTAATACTTGAAAAGATAATGTCCTCCTGACTTACAAGGAATGCTTTGGCTTTACATGTGTGACGTTAAAGTCAATTAAGATGTTCTTATTGATTGATTCCCTTTGCTTAATTTATTCTGAAAATCAGAATAGAGCACTAACTGACCATTCAAAATCTTTAGCTTGATACTGATGATATCCAATTAACACTGGGTCATTCACATTTTCTAAGAATACTAGCGATACTTCATAAGTAGAAAAAAAACTTCTTTGAATCTCCCAAGTCCCCTATCCCACAAAAATGAGTGGTTTTCTTATCCTTCATATATATGACAAATGGGACAATTACATTAAGAGATACAAAACTATTTTCATGCACCGTCTGCCATGTCACAGTTTCCATTTTAGGAGTGGAGATCACAGAGATGTGTCTTCTTTATTTATGCAGTGCCTCAGATAGCACCATATGCCTGTGGAGTCTTAATACATGCTATTTGATGATTGATTTATACACTCATTTACAAGGTGTTAATGTAAAAAATGGCCAAATTCAGTCTCACGTCTCAATTTAAAATAGTTTTTCCATTTTTCTAGTAATGTCTTTTGTAAACAACACTAAATACTACTTCAAATTCATCAACAGTTCTTTATGACGAGTCGATATTCTAAGACAACAGAAGGTACATGAAATGTACAAATAAATACATTCTGTGTTAGACAAACAGTATACAGATGGCTTTAAATTTTTACGATGGATATATGGCCTGCATTTTTTTTAGAATTATTTATTGCAACTAGTCTGGAGAGCTATTTTGAGATAAAGGATATTGTAAACAAAATTTAATAGAACTAGAAAAGTAAAAGGAGAAAATAAAAACTTTTTATTTCATCAGCACAGCAAAACTCTGTGACTTTTGTCTAACATGTTATGTCCAATGTTTATTTCAGGTACTAAAAATGGTCATATGTTTTTGGTAACAAAAATAGAGAAGCCCCATGACAATCATTTGCTATACAAACAATTTTTTGAAAATGAAACATTTATGAAGCAAATTGAATGACATTCCAGGCTTGGCAAACATGGGAGACTGAAAATAAAATGAGCTTTTGAATCCAACACACTTCCAAATCTAGCTCCATCTCTGATGTTCAGATTTGTCATCTACAAAATGGAAGAAATATCACTTCTAAGGGTTAAAGGATGGTGAAATGAAACCAATTATGTTTATTACACATGAATGGTGAGATATAAATAGGTCCTCAGTGATAACAGCTCTCATCATTATCATTTTTATTATGTCAGTTTTCTCTCCTTCTAGGTATGTTGAACCAGCAAGAAGAAGGCATGGGGAAAAGAAAGTGCAAGAAGTTAAAGTGCCAGGCTAAGCCATTTGGAATTTTGCTTAACAGTCAGTAAGAGACAATTAAAAATGTTGCAGGAAGAAAAATCAACCTGATTTGGACTTTGCCTTACTATCATAATTATCCTGACAACCAGAGGGGTGATTGTTAAAAATTCAGATGTGGAGACGTCGCCCTGAGAATTAGTGATTAATCAGTTCTGATATAGGATCCAGCTGATTGTTACAGAAAGTCCTAGGGCCACACTCCATGAAATGCCATTTTAGAGAAATTAATCCACATGCAATAGGAAAGGGTGTTTTGGAAGGGGAAAAACTAGCTCTAAGAAGATCACTTAGATGCTTACCTCACAAAATGTTGTTGGCCAAGCAGCAGCATCGAGATTCTCAGGAGAAACAGAATCTTCGGCCTAACGCAAAACCAACTGAATTAGGATCTGCCTTTTAACAAGATTCACAAGCTATTCAAAAACATATTAAAGTAGGAGATGACTGACCTATTAAAACTGATAGTACAGATGGAAGCTAATAAGAGCCTGGAATTGGGCAGTGGCAGAGGGAGAAAAGGGAAGAGTAGGAAGAGAGAGGATTAAGACAGAAGATGTACTAGTTGACTGGTTGTCACCCTAGAAATTGAGGCAAAGGAGGCCCTGCCCTCCCCGCAACTCCAGTGGGCCAGGCTTTGTTCATCATCATAGGTTGTTTTTCTGAACACCTCTGGAACTCATCCCATGCTTCCTAGGCAGAATTTAGTGCATTTGCAAGAAGGAATAAATGCTCACCTTGGATCCTCCCTCTGCTGACCCGGCATGGAGCAGACCTGGAGTATGGATTCTCTCCCTAGTAGCCTCAGGAGCAAATTTCAGAACAGCTGCAAAGCAGGCTGAGGCACTTTCAAATAACCATCTGGCCTCACTCCCCACCCTGGTGCGGCATAAACGTGGAGATGACAGAGGAGGGGCGGTCATAAGATTCAACTTGGGAAAGCAGGATTGGAAAGCTGAAGGTAAATGAGAATTTGGCAAAATTTGGTATGTGGTGCTGGGTTCTCTTAAAAATGCCTTCTGGACACAATAGCTTGCAGAGGGTGACAAAGGTACTCCCATCTCTTCCTTTGAATCCCTGAGTAATTCTCATTTTCCAAATTGAAAAATGTTGCCAAAGTGCTGGAGGTGCTAGGATATGGTTTCTATGACGATGAAATACATTATTGCCCACTGCTTTGAGCCTCGAAGTTTGTAGCTGCACAGCTGTCTCACTAATTACGCTCCTAATGTGACAGAGGGAAAAGTACACTGTAATTTTGATGTACAGTAGTTTCATGAACATAGCATTAGTGCAGAACTTCAGGGGTGCCTGTATTAGCCAGAGAGTGAGGCTGAATTAAATACTGAGTGACTATGGAGCTAGCAGAGGTGTTCTATTAGCTGAATGGCAGAGCATGCAATTTAGGTGCTGGAGGCTCTGAGTTTTCTCTCAGCAGCGATGTCTAAACATAATTAATCAGTTGCTTCTCACAGTAAGTGACACTAATTAGTTGCACTCTAATTGCTATGTATGGAGTAATGTTACTCCATTCTAAGTACTCTGTAGAGTAGTGACATGAGATCTTTAATACATTATCACAGATTTCCATGTAATTACAATTTTTCCAATGGAGCGAAAGGAAAATATTGTAGGCTATTTCACCAGGAATCAATAAATAACTTATATTGCCACTATTAAGAAATAGAGTGATTGAGCCCCTTCCTTATTATTAGCATGTATGTGATTAGAACTGTGCATATTGTAAGTGCCAGTCCTTGGAACTGAAAATATGCCCTTTGCTAGCTATGTTCCTGCTAGGTGATTTTCTCTCCCAAAGGAAATTATTCTAATTTTTCCTGAATTTTATTAACATCCTGGAAGCAGACAGAATTGATTTGATATGACAAATGGAGAAAAAGGAAATTGTTAACTTCTAATCTGACTTCATCTTGGGTTTTCTGTCTTTATATGGTTGTATTCTTTATCTTTTACATTGTACTTTCCTCCCTTGTAGAAGATTAGCTAATTATTCTTATATATTTGACATTGTTCTTTATGCTTAAGTATTTGAATTGGCTGAGCAATGCTTAAGCATCTTTCTAGAAGCTTCTTCCAAACATTTGTGCTTCTAAAAAATTGTTCTCTAAAAATTATTTTAAATTATAGCTGAAAAGAGAAAATGTTTTCAGGCTGTCTTTCAGCTTAAATCTTACAAGGTAAAGAAAATCACATGAGTTCTGAAGAAAGAAACAGGAGGCAGCAGATATAATAGCAAAGGAAAATAGGTCTCTCTTTATAAATGTATTAGTGTTAGAAATGAGAGTAGAAAATTCAAAATCATACAACATATAACAGTATTTCTTCTCTTCTGATTGCCTTATTCATACAGATTTCAATTATGTTGATTTTATATGGATTCTATTTTCCCTTTCTTTTGAATTATTATTTTTTTATGATTTATGTTGAAGAACCCCTTGTTTCTCCTGGGAGCACATTTGTCCTTTAGTGGCTGTTTTGATTCTGGTGTTTAGCAGCTTTCCCTTTAAGGAAACTCTCTTTTCCTGTATTTGCTAAGTGATTTTTTAGGGTTTGAGAACTTTTCTTCAATTCTGAGGTTTATATCATGCAAAACTTTAGATTTCCTCTAAAACACATATGGCTAGTTAAGAACTTAGCATATGACCTAATATAAGGATATTTCCCCATAAGGATTTCCTGAGGTTTGTAAAAGTTTGTTTGCTAGGCATATTTGTTTGACCTCTCTTCATTAGAAACACAGATGACTGAAAAAACTTGCAAATTAAATTTTATTTTTTAAAGCTTTTTTGGAAGAGGAAAAAAAATCATTGAAAATATGGGGAGAGAAGACAATTAAGGTTTCCAGCTGTTCATAGTCCTATTATTAATGGATATATTTAAACAAAAATTAATTTTAAGTATTTCCTTTCCTAATATGTAATGCTGTTTTCAAATATTCCCCATGCTTTTTTTGTCTTCAGACATCTGTTTTCAGCTGCTCATATTTCTATGATTGATTAACTATATTTACACCAAAGTTAGTTTTGTGTGCTTTTGTAATCACTGTCAGTACCATGTGTGCTCATGCTAAACGCTTCACCTAGAGAGAATGTCCTCTTTTCCCACTCTCCTTCTACCAGCCCCGTCCCCATCGTCCCTGCCAGGGCCTGTTACAATGGAAACAGTGTGGTATGTTTTAAAACAACATCAAGGATATAGCTGATGCCTGGGAGGAGGAGGAATTTGGCCTATGTCCTCACTGTATCATCTATCTTGACATGTCACTTCAGTTTCTTCATCTTAAACGTGGAAGTAAAACCTTGGTGCAGTGGATAATTTTCTAAGACAATAATTTACCAAAACTGACTTCAGGAAAGAGAAAATCTAAACAGACTTATTTTAACAGGAGGAAGAAAGAGGACGTTTTCATGAAGCAACTCACTTAAAGCACCAGGCGTGGATGATTTTATAGGTTTTATAGGGTAATTCAACTACATTTTTCAAAAACAGATATTTCAATGCTATTTTAACTGTACCAGAATATAGAAAAAGAAGGAAAATGCTCACAAGTTTGATAAAGACTGATTAAAACAGAAAATTATGAGTCAATTTTATTTTTGAATTATAGATAAAAAATCCAAACTAAAATATTTGCATAAAGAATCCATAAACACATTGCAATCATAAGGATTTTATTCCAAGAAAAGAAGGATGATTTAATATTAAGAAATCTATTCTTATAATCCATCACATTAATAGATCTGAGAAGAAATAACTTGTGAGACTGAAAATTTCAACATCTTTCTTGATTAGAAAAATTTAAAGCCCTCAACAAAATAAGACTAAACTAAATATAGTTAACATGATCAAATATATTTAGACTTAATGAACTTTTCACTAAAGTCAGGAACAAGAGAAGGATGCCCACGATCACCTCTATTATTTGACACTTTACTGGAGATATTAGCCAAAGCAAAGACAAGAGGAAAAAAAAATCAGAGGTAAACAAATTGTAATGGAAGAGATAAAAGTCCCAGTATTTGCAGATATGCTATATGTAGAAAAGCAAAGATAATAAATTTTAAAACTACTAAAAATAAGAGAATTCACGAAGTTAGTGAAACAGAAAAATAAAACAAAATAAAATGTAGAAATTATTCATGTATGCAAATAATAAAATATTTTAAATATAATGTAAGCCAATGGGTATAGTGTTCCAGTTTTGCAAGATGAAAAAGTTCTAGAAATCTGTCACACAACAATGTGAATATGCTTAAAAATAAAAGTGTAGACAGGTAGATAGATGGCTAGATAAACAGAGTGGAAGACGCATTGATATTCTGTTTATGAAAGCAGCAAAAATGTTAAAAAGATAGCCTTAGAAAAATATTGCATCTATATATGAAAAAGACTTAAAAATACTAAGGATACAGAAGAAGACTTGGAAAAATGGAAAAACCATGCTTGGATACAATATAGCTGTTATTTCTCTATGTATTACTTTATAAATTTAAATAATCACTGTAATTGTTGATTTCTTTATTGTTTATTTGCTTGTTTGTTTGGAATGATAAAATTTGACTCCATAGGTCATTTTGAAAAATAAACAAATAGTAAAACTCCTTTAAGAAAAGAGCAATGAAGGAGGCTAGCCCTGACAGATATTAAAGTGTGTTATAAAACATGACTAGACACAACAATGGGACAAAATAGAAAGTCCAAAAATAAATTGACATTCGTAAGAGAATCTGGCATTTTGAAATGATGGACTAGTCAATAAATTGAAAAAAATAAAGTCGAATCCATATGTCATTTTACATACTAGGAAAAAGTCCAAGTGAAATTATAGTAAGAGTGTTAGAAAGAAACATCTGGGAAGTGCATTACGACCCAGCAATGGAAATGGACTTTCTACCTCTCAATCAAAGTCTATGTGCTGTAAAAGAAAAGATTGACAAATTTAAATACATAAAAATAAAATAAAAATAAAAATCCATGGAGGAAAATCACCAGAAGCAAATAACAAGCTGGGAAATAATACTTGAAACCTACAGTGAGAAAAAAAGCTAATTTTCATAACATTAAAGGAATCCACAAGGAATTAAAAATCCACAAGGAAAAATATCAATTCCTGCCCCAAAAGACAAAAGATATAAGCATACATGCAAGAAAATGGCTCTTAAACTTATGAAAAGAGACTCGACCTCAATTAAAATAAGAGACATGAAAGTTACAATTTTAATGTAATTAAAAAATTTTTTTTCACATAACAAAAATCCAAAAGTTGATGACATTCTCCGATAGTGAGATTGTGAAGGCAACAGGCATTCTCTTACATTTCTGATGATAGTGTAAATTAATAAACCCCTTTAAAGGGCCATTTGGCAATATTATGAGAAATTACAAATGCGTATATTCTTTACCCCCAAAATTCTATTTTGGAAATTTACTCTATTGATGTACTTATCTTCAAAATAAATGCACATTCAAGATTATTTATTGAAATAATGTTTCTAACAGCTAAGACTGGAACCCATCTAAGTGTCCCTATCTATGGGACAAGTAAGATGGCACATTCACTGCAGTAGAGTGCAACGCAGCTGTATAAAATAATGAAAAAATTCTCTGTAATTTGATATGAAAAATATCAAAGTTATACCTTTAAATTTAAAGGCAAAGTGTAACAGTGCATAAAGTATGCTATATTTGGGTAAAGCAATAAATATTTATATTTACTGTGTAACGAAACTCTGTATGAACAGAGAACCATAATTACTTTGGTGGAGGTGATGGTGGGGATATGTTGTAGGGTATGAACTAGGCAGAACTGTGAGTCTTGGGTGGGAGTGAGAATTTTTACCATAGATTTTTCAGCATGTTTTTATGTTTGCACCATGTGTATGTATTAACTGTTCAAAAAATTAGATAAAAAATTATTAACTTTATAAAATATGCAACAGAAAAGGAGAGAACATAAGGAAAAAACATTTTAACTCAGTTGTGCAAAATAACAATAGCAAGACCCTTTGAATGAGTCAAAGTGGTTTTATAAAGACATTTGTCTGTGACTTCATTAGTGCTACAGTCTCCTTGACCATGGTTTCCCCATCTTGGTGACGCAGCTGTTAGAACCCAGACTGGAGATAAAGCATGTGCATGGAGTCAGGTCAGCCTGTGTTGAGAAAGAAGTGTTCCAGGATCAAGGTATCGGTGAGAAGAGAGTGAGAGTCTCCACTTCAAGAAATAACAAGGAGAGCTGTTTTATGTGTTTGTTTTGTTTTATTAAGCTCTATGATACCTCCTAGTAACTTCTAAACCAGTTAGTTTAGGATGGAGCTAGATGAAATCAATTCTTTCACAACTATGGTGGCCCCTGTTTCTATTCTCCTGCTCAAGGCCTAGTTAAATTTGCATTACCAGGTACTAACATGACCTGTGGCAGCACAGAGGAGAGAACAAATTGACCTCAGACCTTTATAGGTCCAAGGAGCAGGAAAAAGTCCACGGATCAGAGTTTAAAGCTGCTGAAAGACATCTTAATTTTCTTTGTATGATGATCTCTTTACCAGGAAGGCACAGATGATTCAACCAGGACAATCTACTTATTTCTACCTGACCAAACAAGGGAGCTGGGGGGTCTTGTTTTCCTCTTTTTCCCTCAAATGCTTCTCATTTGCTCCCGTCCATGAAACTTGCATCCAAATCCTGCCGTTACATCTTTCTTTGAAAATTTTCTTATCTTAGGAATCATTTTGCAACTACTTGATTTGGACATGGTGTTCTTATTGCGTGGGAGTCCCTCATCAAATTTTCTTGCCATATTCTCCCCAAAGGATAGCAATGTTGTCATCACCAACCCCAAAAGTGAAAGATTAATAATTTATCTGTGCATGCATATCTTCAGTGCATATTATTAGCTCCCGATAAAAGGCAAATAGTAATGATAAACCTTGAAATATGCCTTTCAAAGATAGCAGACAGCTAACTGTGTGAGCCATTTTGAAAGCAGATTCAAAAGAAGAAATCCTGAACTTTCGTTTCCTGTTGGTTGGGTTTCTTTGAAGTGGGAGTTAACCCTGACATGAAACAGCTCCAGAAACTGAGCTATGCCCAGTTGTTTTTGGCCTGATAATTCGACCCCCAGTAATGACTCCCACACACAACTGGGTGTCTTTGATGACTCACTCTTCTTCTCTTAGAGATAGGCCTCCAGACATTTGTGCATTTCCTAGTCTCTGCATTACAGCCTCTGTGGAAGAAGAAAAGAATAGACTAATTCAACAAATAAAATCAAATGCATTATCTGCTCCCTCTCTAAATCAAGACTTTTTTTTTTTTTTTTTTTTTTTTTTTTTTTTTTTTTTTAGTAGAAGCTTCCCTGACTTCTTAGTTCTTGTTTGGAGTGGGGCTCTTCTAATTAAAAGTCTGCTATTAAACTAAAATAGAGAACTCATCTCCTGGGTGGCAAAAAGCTGAAGGAAGATCTTTCAGGAATATTCTAGGAAGAGTAATTCAAAGCTGTTTTTCATTTTTATTGAGGGCAGAATAAGTAAAAATTATTTGTTTGTAAAAACCATGGAATTTGGTAAAATGTCTTTAACGTGAAGACAGAAACCTATTTTTATGCAGCCTTGTTAAGGAGTGAGGCACTGGGTAGGAGTGGAGTGCTGATTTGAAGAGAATCCCAAAACTGCCTTTTTGGCCGCAAACACTAGTCTCTAAAAATTCTAATTATCTCCTGCTTGAAAAAGACTACTCTTCAAAAAGCAAAACATGATCCTTCTAGAGGACCCATGTTCTGTAAATTATTTTAAATCAGGGTCAAAGTGATTTCCTCCTGGAGAACTAAATTACTCCTTTTTTGAAAGCAATTTTTATTTTCCTCTGCTATCATTAAAGAGTGAATTTTTAATATAAACAGTCAATAAATGTGAAACTCATGTATTATAGTTACATTTCTACCACGCACAACAGGAGCTCCATCTTCCTATTTCAGTCTAAAATACATAAAATAGACGTATTATTTTAAAAATATGCATATTTTTCCCTTTTTTACAATGATGCTGACTTTACGGAGCTTTTCTTTTTTTACGTGTATGCTTTATTCTATTTGGCACCAGACAAGAAAATATTACTTACCTTTTTATAAGTGAAAAAATTCAGTTTCTCAAGATACAACTTCTATATAGTCAAATAAATAAAGTCTAGGGGACCTATAAAATCTCTACAAATACTCCAATTCTGTATTGTTCTGTGTCTTTGGCCACTGAGCCTGAATAAATATTTAAAGGATTCTCCTCCCAAATGGAATGTGGGTTTTAATGTGGCAGTTGTTACAGAATTTTATGTATTAACATATTGGTATATACCTACTCATATAGTCTTTTGATGCACACTCTTATTCTCTAATCAGTGAATGTATTTTATGTTTATTTCCCCAATAAGATGGTAGACCCCTGAGGTCAAAAAGCCATGTCTTAGGTTTCTTTCTCTTAGAGAACTTGATGCAGTGTTGGATAGTAGAAAGTGAATAAATGCAAAATCGAAATACCCCCTGCTCAACCCCTGATTCTGCTGCTTGCTCCTCTCAGGTTCTTAGACCATAAAATAGGAACGCATATCTATTGCACAGGGCTGATGAGACGACGTATGTGAAATAGCTTTGTGAACTTTAAAGCTCTATACAAATATTTGGTTGACCCTCAAAGGGTAAATGCTGGTCAGCGAGATGAAAGCCTTAGAGAAGGAGAAGAGAGGAATCCACATAGCACGTGGAAGACAGGGAAGGGACCAACCTCCGCTCTCAGGCCTTAGTGCTTTCTGGTTGGTTCCTTCAGAGCTAAGTCATTCTCTGATGTTCATGCTGCTCCTCTGGCCTCTGCTTGAAATAACATCTCTTTGTCTCCATGGGCCAAGGCTATTGGCAGGTTGCTGCTGGTCAGTCTCCTCAGAAAGGTTTCTCCCCAGAAGGTTGTCAGGCTCAACACTTTGCAACCTTCTGGTACTCCTTCTTGCCTCCTCTTCTTCCTCCTGCATAAGCAGTGCTGTTGCTCATTTGTGTATCGTTCATAGCCATTTCATCCCGGCTGTCCTCACAGTCATTGCTTGCTCTCGTTCCCTCACATAGAGAACGGGGGAGACTCCAGATGCTCTGAAATGTCTTCCCAAAGAAGGAAACAGAAAGGTTCATAAACAAAAGTTTGGTGACTTTAATT
This sequence comes from Daubentonia madagascariensis, assembly GCA_023783475.1. Lineage (NCBI taxonomy): Eukaryota > Metazoa > Chordata > Mammalia > Primates > Daubentoniidae > Daubentonia > Daubentonia madagascariensis. Next base: position 23,508,498 of record JAKFHU010001244.1, on the reverse strand, counting down.
TTAACCCCACCTTACGGTTCTAGAATTTATTATTAAAAAATGTGTTAGTCACCACCTTAAAGGAGATGTGATCTCATTTACTTCCTACATTACTAGGCTGGCAGTGTGTGAAATGCTCTAGGTACTGTGTGTGTGAACTCAGCACTTGGCAGGATTCATTCCTTCAAATCACATGAATTAAACACCTACCATGTGTTTGGGGGGATATAGAGGTAAATACTATACATTCTTCATGTTTAATAGGCTCATAGTCTAATGCAAGAGCCAGCTATATAATGTGTAATATGGTACAGATGAATATAATATGATAAGAACAGTTAAAATTTGACATGCAATATTACAGGCACCCAGGAAAGGAACAGCTTACACTCTGGGGCCAAGAGATCAGGGAAAATTTTGTGGTAGAGGGCATGCCTAGAGAATGGTTTGTCAGAGAATGGATGTTGATGGGAAGAGGGTATTACAGTCAGAGGGGAGAGCATGACCAAAGGCAAGGAAACATCCTGGTGTGTGCATATGAACCACAAGCAGTTTAGTGTTCCTAGGTTGCACAGTTCCCACAGAGTGTAACATGTTTGGGGGGCAGGAAAGGGCTTACTTCTTCATGGTATTCTGGAATCAAAATGGAAAGATATTGGCTATAAGTGAAGAATATAGAATGGATTAGTAACTGGCAGACAATCGCTGTCCAAGATGCTGATTAGTGGCAAGGAGAGGGAAATATATGAGGATATGCTACAGGATAGCTTTTAGCTCTATTAATTTTAACACTAAATCAACAATTATTTACTAAGCACCTAACATGTACTAGACCCTGAGATTAAAATGGCATGGAAGAACTAATCCTTGCCTTCAAGGATTTTGCAGTCTACAGAGAAGCCTGTTCAATACAGTTTGGTTGGTGATTTAATTGAACTAATGAATGCAATAAAGTAAAACTGGAAGAAGTAATTTATGTTATAGAATAGAACCAGCATATCTAAAAGTCCTGATGGGCTATAATGATAGCCTGACTCTAATCCGGCACTTAATAATAGCATGTATTGGCTATTTCTGACCAATGGAGTACTGATTTCACTCTTGAAGATACTCTTTCCACCAAAGTATTAGAGCCTAGGGAGAACTGCTCTATTCTTACAGCAAGAGACAAACACAGGAATGACAATCATATAGCACTTACAGAAGAACTGAAAGCTATACTACTAGATGACAATAATGAGCAAAAGAAATCATTTGAGGGTAACATTCTTCTTATCAATTTATATCCCATAATGCAGCATAAGAATGGTGACCATCTACCTAAACTAGAAAATATAGCATGACCTTTAGTCTTTTTCTTTTTAAGCCTTCAAGAGCCATTTGATATTTACATTATATACATGATATTAAAATGAAAACTAAGTTACAAAAAGCATATAAGAATATGGCCAGTTACATTGTATTTTGTCTTCCCATATTTCTTCTCTTCCTGTACCCAATATAGGAGGTTGATAGGATTCCTTTCACAAGCTGTTGGTAAGTGGTAAATTGGATACACAGGCCAAATAAGGCTTTTTTTTCCTCATTTTAATTATAAAATGCAATGATTAATATTCAATATAAATTAAATCTAACCATTAATATTAGAATTTAACTGCTATTAAATTTTTTTAAATTCCTCTAATATTTACCTCAAAATATGTATACATACATAAATATATGTGTGTATATTTATACATTTGTATGTATTTAACATTAGTGCATTTTACTCTGATTGATATGCTCTGGGTAAGGCACTGGAATTTAATATTTAACACAGCCTTTGGGATATTTCTTTGTAGGTGGTCTGTATTACTCATCGGAAGAAATATTGCTTAGGAATTACACCCTTAAGGTGAACTTATTCCAAGATGAGTCAACAGCATGAATTATTAGTTATCTATTTTTCATTAATTTATTATTGAAACATAAGTAATATATAATAAAATGCACAAATCTTAAATTTATAGGTTGATCAGTTTTGGCAATTACATAGCCACATAAAACTACCACTAAATAAAAATATAGATTATTTTACATCACACAAGAAAATTCCAGTGTGTTCCTTTTCAGTCAGTTCATCCCATGACAGCCACAGCCACCACCACTCTCTGATTTTTATCAGCATAGATTAATTTTGCCTGTTCTTGGGCATAACATAAATGGAATCATAGTTCATCTTCTTTTTTGGTCTGGCTTCTTAACGTTTTTGAGATTCATCCATGTTGTGGCAAATAGCTATAGTTTTCACTTTTATTTTTCATTATTGAATTGTGTACCACAATTTGCTTATCCATTTTCTTGTTGATCAACATTTGTGTTGTTTCTAGTTTGGGGTTATTGTGAACAATGCTGCTATAAACATTCTTGATTCCCATTGAGTAAATACCTAGATATAGAATATACATAGGATAGATAAATATTTAACTTTATAAGAAAATGGTGAACAGTATTCCAAAGTGGTTGTATCATTATAGTCCATCAGCAATTTATGAGTGTTCCAGGTACTCCAAATCCTCACCAATATTTTGTACCATCAGTTATCTTTGTCAGCTTAGACTGCTATAATAACATACAATAGACTAGGTGGTTTAAATGACAGATATTTAATTTCATACAGTTCTGAAGGCTGGGAAGTCCAAGATCAGGATTCCAGCATGGTGGGGTTCTTGGTCATGGCCCTCTTCCTGGCTTGCAGATGGCTGCCTTCTCACATGGCTGAGAGAGAGCTCTGGTCTCTCTTCCCTTTCTTATAAAGCCACTTGGTTACAGTGACTTTTAGTAAGTCTTGAAATTAATACTAAATATCTTCCAATGTGTTCTTTCTGAAGATTACTGTGTTTAATTTAGATCCTTTATACTTCCATATCAATATTTACAAAAAATTTTCAATTTCTACAAAAAATTCTATTGGGATTTTTTATTGGAATTTTATTTAATCTTTAGATTATTTTGTGAGGAAAGAAATCCCATCATGGGGGCCTCACCCACATAACCTAATCTAACTCTAATTACCTACCAAAGTCTCCACCTCCAAATGCTATCACATTGGGAGTTAGGGCTTCAACATATGAATTCAGGGAGAACCATAAATACTCACTCAGTCCATAACACCAGTCTTTTTGATTTTAGCAGTTGTAATAGGTGTGACATTGTGACACTGTGATTTCATTTGTATTTACCTGCTGGCTAATGATGTTAGGCAACGTTTAATATGATTATTGGCTATTATTTTCTTTTCTTTTATTCTTTCAAGGTTTTTGCCCATTTTTTAAATTGGATGTTTTGTATTTTTATCACTGATTTGTAGGAGTTCTTTATATATTTTGTATACAAGCTTTTGCTAAATATTTTACAAAGATTTCTCCCAATCTGTGGCTTATAAATTTATTTCTTAATCATGTCTTTTTATGAGCAGAAATATTAACTTTGATTAAATCTAATTTGTCAATTATTTTATAGTTCCTGTTTTTCTTTGTGCGTGTGTATCTATCCTATCTAATAAATTTTTGCCAACCCCAAGGTTACAAAGATATTCTTTTTATTTCCTTTTAGAAGCTTTTAGTTTTTAAATTAAGTTTATGAGCCTTCTCAACTTTCTCTATATGCAATGAGATATGGATAGATGCTCACTCCCCTCTCCCACACCATAAAGATAGCAAGTTGTTCCAGCACCATTTATTGAAAAGACTTTTTGTTTTCTATTGAATTAATTTGGTGCTTTTGATGATAATCAAGACAGCACATATATGTGTTCTAAAAGGGTTTGCATAAGATCGATATTATATTTCCTTAAATGTGACAAAATTTACCAGAAGCTTCTGAACTTAGAGTTTTCTTATAGGAAAGTTTTTATTGTGAATTAAATTTCTTTAATAAACATAGATCTATTCATATTTTCTATTTTTAATTTCATATTTGTTTTGTTACATTACACTTTTCAAGTGTAATGTATTACACAAATTTGTCCATTTCATTTAAGTTTATCATCATAATGTTTTTAATATCTTCTAATTATATCTTTAATATTTGTAGGATCAATAGTGCTGTTGCCTCTTTCATTCCTGATGTTGGTCATTGTTTTTCCTTGATCAGTCTTTATAAGGGTTCTCAATTTTATTAACATTTCCAGAAAAAGCAAATTTGAGCTTTGTTTGTTGTGTCTGTCTGCTTTCTATTTCATTCATTTCCACTCTGAAATTTATTTCCTTTCCCCTACATACTTAACACATTAACTGCCATGTGAGTTGTATTTAACTCATGCTAGTTTTGAGCCCAGGACCTAGTGAAGCATATTAACTCACATGCTTTTCCCTTTTAGTTTCTTAAAGGTCTTACATGGCTCACAGTTTCTTAAAATGGAAGCTTAGAGAGAAAAATTTTCTGTAAGCACTGATTAGGTGCACTTCATAAATTCTAATATATCATTCCATTCAAAATACATTCTAAATGCCTTGCAATTTATTTTGTAACCCATGGTTCTTTAGAAGCGTATTGCTTAATTCCATAATTTGAATATTTTCTAGATTTTTTTTTTGGTTTCTGGTTAAACTCCATTGAGAAACATATTCTGTATTTCAGTCTTTTGAAATGTACTGTGATATGTTTAATGGCCTAGCACATGGTCTATCTTGGTGAATATTTCATGGATACTTGAAAGAGTGTATTCTGTAGTTATTGAATGTAGTGCCCTATAAAAGTCAATGAGGTCATTGCTGGTTAATGTTGTTCACATATACTGTAGATGTACTCATTGTCCACTTGTTCTATCAATTATTGAGACTGAGTATGAAAACACAAAATATGTTAATTTGCCTATGTATTCCTTTATTTTGGCCATTTTTAAAAAACAAATAATTTGATCTGTTTTTAGGTGCACACATATTTAAAATTGTTAGAAAAAAATTCTAGATAATATTCTTAAAGAAATCAACTTTCTATAATCATGAGGTGTTCCCATTTAAGCAATAATAAAAGATAAAATCTGATAATGCATCTTATTTTGAATTTTATTTTGTCAGATATAGCTATACCAGCTTTCCTATGTTTATTGTTTGCATAGTATGTCTTTTCCCACCATTTTACTTTCATCATGTCTGAGTCTACAAAATTAAAGTGCATTTCTTGTAGGCAGTGTACAGTTGGGTTAGACTTCTTATGTTTTTGAGACAGAGTTTTTCACTCTGTCACCCTGCGTAGAGTGCAGTGGCATCATCATAGCTCACTGCAACCTCAAACTCCTGGGCTCAAGTGATCCTCCTGCCTCAGCCTCCTGAGTAACTGGGACTATAGGTGCACATGCCACCACGCCTGGCTAATTTTTCTATTTTTTAGTAGAGACAGGGTCTCACTCTTGCTCAGGCTGATCTCGAACTCTTGAGCTCAAGCAATCCTCCCACCTCAGCCTCCCAGAGTGCTAGGATCAAAGGCATGAGTCACTGCGCCTGGCTGGGTCAGACATTTTATATGCAGTCTAACCATCTCTATCTTTTCAATGGATGGTTGAAGTGGTTTTATTTAATGTAATTATTGATATGGTTGAGTTTAAGTCTACAAATTTACTTGTTTTCTATTTGTCCCTTCTGTTATTTCTCTGTTCCAATTTTATTCTTTATTTTTGATCAATTAACACATTAACTGCCATGTGAGTTGTATTTAACTCACACTAGTTTTGAGCCTGGGACCTCATGAAGCATAGTAACTCACATGTCTTTTCACCTTGGGAGTCATGAGAACTATTTTTGAAGTTGCATATAACTCACACACAGAAACAATAAAAAATAACATATTTTTCATTAAATTAGAAAGGATCATTTTGGTTTTGAAGTTTTCATTCTATTTTTGTAATAAAAAGGCCATGGCCCCAAGGAAAAAAATTTTTTTTCTAATGTGGCAATGTGTTCAATATTACTTATTCCATTTTATCTTCTCTATTGACTTCCTAGCTTTACCTCTTTGTATTTTTCCCAGTATTTTAGAGATTAAATACGTATATATATCACAGTTTACCTCTGATAATTATTCTACTTTTTGAACAATGTAAGAAGTTCATACTGGTATAATTCTATTTACCTCCTCCCCTGGCCCTTTCCTCTATTTTGTTATATATTTTAGATCTACATATGTTATAAGCCTAATATTATTTTTTCTTTAAAGAGTCAATAATTTTTTTAAACAATTAAGTGTATACACACATATAATAAGGATAATAAAAATGGTCTTCTAAATTCACTCACATGTTTACAGTCTCCAGTGCTCTTCATGCCTTCCTACAGATTGACTCTTCCATCTGCTATCATTTGCCTTCTGCTGAAAGCCTTTTAATGTAGGGCTGCCAGAGACAGACTCAGCTTTTGTATGTCAGAATATGTCTTGTGTTGAAGGGTTTTTCACTGGGTACAGAATTCTAAGTTAAGGGATATTTGTTGAACACTTTAAAGATTTCATTTCATTGTTGCTTGGCCTTCATTATTTTTAATGAAAAGCCAGCCACAATTCCTATTGTTATTCCCCAAATGCAATGTATCTTCCTTCTCTGGATCATTATCAGCAGTTTGAGGAATGTCTAGATATGATCGTCTTTGTTTTATACCATTTGGAGTTGGGCTAAAGTTTATGAATCTCTAGGTTGATATGTTTCATCAATTTTAGAAAATCTTAACTTTGTCTCTTCAAATATTTATTCTGGGCTATTCATTCTTTCCCTTCCTTCTTGGTCTCCAATTGTACAATGATAGACTGTTTGATATGGCCCCAGAAGACGTAGGTGAAATTTTCTATTTTTTCCCTACTTTTTTTCTCTTTTAGATTCAATTTAGATAAATTCCATTGACCTGTTTTTAAGTTTACTAATTTATTTCTCTTCTCTGTCCAGTCTCTGCTTAAGCACATCCAATGAATTCCTCAATTCTGCGACTGCACATTTTTAGTGCTAGAATTTCCATTTGGTTTTCTTTTTATAGATTTCATTTCTCTGCTGAAACTCTCATCCCAGTCTATTCCCTCATGTTGCCTATCTTTTCCACTAGCCCTTTTCACATATTCATTGCAGTTTTACTGAAGCTGCCGTCTGTTAATTCCAACATCTATCTGGGTCATCTGCAGTTTGCTTCTATCGAATATTTTTTTCTTTTGAGTCACATTTTCCTGCTTCATGTCTCATAGTTTTGCATCATGTCTCAGACTTTGTGTGAAAATGATCACTGGAGACTGAATTATATAATATTAGTCTCCAAAAAATGGCATCCCTTCCTTTGTCAGGCTGTCATGATGGGGATTGAGACAATCTAATCATTAATTAAGTTGGTCTGGGTTTTATTATGGTTTTAGTTAGATTCAGCTTGTCTCTGGGTTCAAAAGTTTTGAGGATAAGATCCACAGGTCTTGAGATCTATGTACCAGCAAGGTTCTGTAGACCCCTGTACACTCTACATCTCAGCTATCAATATTCTGACCTGTGAGAGATGTCTTTATAATCTGCTTTATACTCCGGCAGATAGCTTTGATGTTTCTAGAAAGCTTTCTTTGCACCTCTGCCTTCCCCTCCCCCACTTTCTTTCTGCACCTCGGGAGATCTCTCTATACCTATTTGCAGTTTGTCATGTTCCCATGTGGTGAATGCCTGGTGCATCTCCAGGGTGAAGGTGGGCTCTGTCTCAGTTCTCCTGCCCTGCCCTAGTCTTCAGTGGGTTCCTGCCATGTACCCAGTGAAGACCTTATGTAGCTCCTGGGGAGATCTGTCTTAGCTTTCCTGCTCTGCCCTCATTCTTTGATGGGCTTCTGCCAAGCAATCAGTAAAAGCTCTGTTTATTGGGGTGAATTTCTCTAAGCTCTGCTCCCCTGATCTCAGCCTTTTCCAGACCACTATCTGTCACTTGATAAAGGAGCCATGCATCTTGGAGGTATTTTCTCAGCCCTCTTACCCTGCCCCGGGCCTTTGATATGCTGCCATTGTATACTATATGAAGGCACCATAGGAAAAATTTGATAGATGGATGTAGATTCACTCTGTGACTATTGCTGCTTGGAATTCTAATTCATCATGTCAATACATATGGGACCATGAGTAGTTTGTTTAAAATTTTCCTTGTTTCTCTTTCCCTCAGTCTGTACCACGTTTGCTCCTTCTATTGCTATGCCACTGGGAGATCTCTTCTCCCCTACAAAGAACGCATCCCTTTCTCAGCTCTCTGATGAGCTTCACAGAATTATGGTACTATAACTTATCTGACTTGTTTTTGTTAGGGTGGGAATAAGCCTCTTGTGACTTTCTATATCCTAACTGAAAATGAAAGTTAGCAGCTGGTCTATGAGAAATGACTTGAAATACAGTTGGAAACCTGAAGCAATTGCCTGGAGGAGTTTCCAGGTTGTTTATATGAGACTATATATTGTTTCAGCCATTGTAATACGTAAAGTACCCCCCAAAATGCTACCATTTCAAATTATCTCCTGTAATCATGTCATATGGATTGCATAAAAGTTTATAACCACATGGGAAAACTAGGAAATTCTATAAGTAAGGACTTCACTGAGAACTTAGCCCCAAAGACAGACAGCCGACATGTCCATGAAGACTGGGCCAGTTCACAGGGATCAGAATTCTCTCTCCACCATCTATTTTCTGGGTATAATAACTAAAATAGCACTATCCACATTCCCTACTGTAGCAAGATGTGTCCATGGAGTAAAGCCAAGGGTTTATGAGGCAAAGTTTAGATCCTAATCTCACTGCTAGGTATGTTTCCAAAGGAGGGGAAATTAGTATATCAAAGATATTTGCACTCTCATGTTTATTGTAGCACTATTCACAATAGCCAAGTAGAATCAACCTAAGTGTCCATCAACAGATGACTATATTAAGAAATTGTGGTACATATACACAATGGAATATTACATAGCCATAAAAAAATGAAATCCTGCCATTTGCAACAACATGGATGGGACTGGAGAACATTATATTAAGTGAAGTAAGCCAAGCACAGAAAGACAAATCTCGCATATTCTCACTCATATGTGGGAGCTAAATCTTAAAAACAATTGATCTCATGGAGACAGAGAGAATGATGATTACCAGAGGCTGGAAAGGGTAACAGGGAGGGGGGATAATGTGGAGATGGTTAATGGGTACAAATACATACTTAGATAGAATGAACAATATTTGATAGCACAACAAAGTGACCATCATTAACAATAAGTTAGGGTATTCTTTAAAATAACTAAAAGAGTGGAATTGGAATGTTCCTAACACAAAGAAATGATAAATACCTGAGGTGACAGATACCCCAATTACCTTGATTTGATTAATCCACTTTATATACCAGTATCAAAATATCACATGTACCCTATAAAGATATACAACTATTATGTACCCATAATAATTAAAAATAAAAATAAATAAATAAATAAAGAGAAGATCTGGCACAACACAATATATCTTTGGGCTGAAGGATGAAGATCTCTTGGCTTTATCTTCATCTGTAAAATGGGAATAATAGTAGTATCTGTCTCATAGGGTTGTATAAGTCTTACATGAAGACAACTCCAGTATACACTTGAAGTGGATATTAACTCAAGATTACATTATTGACTTTACCCAAGCTAGGAGGTATTGAGCCAGGACTGGAATCCAGCTCAATCTTATTCTTCATTCCTAAAGTTCCACACTAATTTTAGGGATGAAGAAAAGGAACCTCAAAGGTAAACTGAATTACCCAAAATGATGCAGGAGGTAAGTGCCAAAGCCAGAATTCAAACCCAGTACTTTTTAGCTTCTGTGGTGTATTGTCTCCCAGTCCAAGTTCCATTGTGATAAAATGGTAAGTAGGAGATACAGATAAAAATTAGAAACAAAGCAGAACATGATCAGAATAAGTGCATCAAGTAAGTAGGAGGAAGTGAGTTCCTGAGGACTTGCTAAGATGCTGCATAGAAACCTGTTATTGGTTGCTACTTATTTTATTATTGACCAAATATTTATGATAAACTAGTGTGTGCCATGCTCTATGCTAGAGATAGCAACATAATATCGAGCAAAACATAATCACAACTTCAAAGACCATACTCTCTGGCAAGGGAAACAAACTCTTCAACTGGCTATTAAAGTAAAATATAAGTTGGCTTGCACCAAAAGAGATCAATATGATATATTGACTTAATGTGAGCTTTTTAACTGTAACTTGACTTAAACTGACTGATCTAAACCAAGTAACTGCTTACAGTTCGTTCTGTAAGAATTTGGCCTCAGTACAGCCAACTGTCAATAAGATATGCAATATAGAAGTTTAAATTTCTAAAATACTTTACTTCGGTTATTAAGTTCCACTTCTTTCTCCTCCAAACTCTAACAAGCACTGCGGAAAAGCAATTTTCAATTTTTATTTCATCTGCTTTCCCGTCCATTCCACCTTACCAGAACATGTTAATAAGCATTGAAAAACTCAGAAAAGTGCAACAGCAGAAGAGTAGTAAGAATATTGCTTCTCTAGAGTTATTCCGAATTACTACTCTAGTAGTAGTAGCAGAAAACACTTATTTACCATGTATTATGTGCAAGACAAGTAAAATATATTCACTAATTTAATTAATTAATTAATTTTTATTTCAAAATATTAAGGGAGTACAAATGTTTTTGTTACATGGCTTGAGTCAGGGCTGTAAGTGTGCCCATTGCCCAAATTAATTTAATTTAATTAACAACCCTATGAGGGAGGGTACTACTATTAACTCTATTTAGAGATAAGGAAAGAAGGTACAGACAAGTTAATTAATTTGCACAAAGATGGTAAGGGACAGGGCTGAGATTCAAAACAAGCTTAAAGATAACTTGCTCTTAAGTATTGACCACTCTACTTTTAAACAGTCAACTATTTCCCAGGGATGTGATTCTCAGTTATGTCAAAAAGAGTTACAATGTGAAACACACTTCTCCTTAAAACATTCCAATATAGGTTTTGTTGTTTTTGTTATGTTCTTTTTCCATTAATATTGTTCATTTTTATTCTCTCTCTCTCTCTCTCTCTTTCTCTTAATTACACTTGCTAGGGGCAAGTAAATTTCATTAGTCTTTTCAAATAATAAATTTTTGTATTTGTTAATCATTTGCAGTGTATTTTGTTTTGTTCAATTAATTTTTCTCTCATCTTTTGTTTCTTTTTTATTTTCTTTGTGTTACTTCTTTACTTCCTCTGGGTTTTCTCTGTTTTTCTTTTTCTAATTTTTCATGTTAAATTATTAGCTCCTCGATACTTTTCCTTTTGGAAAAAAACAAACATGCTACTTCAATTATTTCTTGGATATGATGCCAAAAGCACAAGCAACAAAAGCAAAAACAGGCAAATAGGACCAGATCAAAGTCAAACACAATCAACAAAATGAAAAAGCAACCTACAGAATGGGGAAATATTTTCAAACCCTTTATCTGATAAGGGGTTAATATCCAGAATATATAAAAAACGCTTACAACTCAACAATAACAAAATTAAATCACCTGATGAAAAAATTGGCAAGGGGCTTGAGTAGATCTCTCCAAAAATGCTATACAAATGCCAATAAGCATATGAAAAAATGTTCAACATCACTAATCATCAAAGTAATGCAAATTAAAACCACAATGAGATATTACCTCACACTCATTAGGATGGCTACAGTTTAAAAAAAAAAAGATACTAACAAGTCTTGGCAAGGATATGGAGAAATTGGAACCCTGGTGTACTATTAATGAAATTGTAAAATGGTGCAAACTGTATGTAAACTAATATGGAAGTTTTCTTAAAAAATTAAAAATAGAGCTATCATATGATCCAACAATCTCACTTCTGGGTATATATTCAAAAGAATTAAAAGCAGGACCTCAAAGAGATATTTGCATACCCACATTCACAATAACCAAGAGGTGGAAGTAACCCAAATGTCCATCCATGAATAACTGGATCAACAAAATATGGTATATACATACAATAGAATATTATCCAGCCTTAAAAAAATAAGAAAATCCTTTCACAATAGGGATGAAACTTGAGGATATTATACTTAGTGAAATAGGCCAGTCACAAAAAGACAGGTACCATATGACTTCACTTACATGCAGTATCTAAAGTAGTCAAATTTATAGAAACAGAAAGTAGAAGGGTGGTTATCAGGGGGCTGAGGAAAGGCAAGGGAAAAGGGGTATTATTGTTTAATGGTTATAGAGTTTCAGTTTTGCAAAATGAAAAGTTCTTGAGATCTGTTTCACAATAATGTGAATATACTTAACACTATTGAACTGTACACCTTAAAAGGTTAAGATGATAAATGTTATGTTATGTTTTTACTACAAAAAACCCCATGCATTTAAAACTATTGTGTTTCATATCAGTACTTTAGCAAAATTTTTAAAAAATTGATACATGTCATTATATTATCATTCAGATCCTTAGTTGTAAATTATAGATGAGGATAATAACAGCAGCTGTCTCTTAGGATTGTTGTAAAAAAATAAATGGATAAACCACTGAGAAATGTGTTGAACAAGTGTATATTTAACTACGAGGATATTTATTTAAACTTGTCCTTGTCCCCTCTTCCCATCTGGAAATATCTCCTCCTTCTCCTCTCTCTCATTTTCTTAGATAATATTTAAATAGATTAAGTATATTTTTCTGTTTTTGTTTTTTCTCATTCCACTAGCCCCCACTCATTTAAAAGGTGTGTCCTATTTTCTCTTTTCTAAATTCTCACAGTAGAAATATTGACATGCATATTTCACAAAGACTAAAGTAAGTTTATTTACCCTTATTCTAAATCATATAAGGTCTTTAGAATATTTTAGCTGCAATCATGTTCTTCCTGGTTTATATATAATTATTATCTAATATGTTTTGCTTAATTTTAATGCCACAATGAAAAACTATTATTATTTCTTTATATATATATATATTTTTTTAAATTTAGATTTACTCATATGTTTAACATTTTCATTACCTCTCAGAAATTTCTTCCAAGACAGAAGAAATCCTCTGGGTTCATATTTTGGTCACAGGATACTTCATGGTTTTTTGTGGTTTTTTTGGTACATTTGAAAATATATTTAACTCATTATTGAAATACAGAGTTGCTAAGCATTGAATTCTGGGTTTTCACTTATATTTTACTTCAAGACTTTAAAGATATCATTCCATTGCCTTCTGGCTTCCATCTTTGCTAGAGAAATCAGCTGTCAATCTAATTGGTGCTTGTTTTTAAGAAATTGCTTTTCTATTTTCTTTTGAGTGATAGATATTATTTGGTTTTGATGTATTGTAGTTTCACTATGATATTTCCAGATGTGAATTTTTATTTATAAATCCTGTTTGAAATTCTTAGGGCTTCCTGAATCTAAGGATTCATGTCTTTCATTAATTCTGAATAAAATTTTCACCATTTTACTTTTAAATATTTTCTCCCCCTCATCTCTTTTATTTCCTTCTTGAATTTTTGTCACTTTCTCTTCCATATTGATACATTTTCTTTAATATTTCCCTTCTCTTCTTTATCTGTGATACATTCTTAGTAATTTCTTGTGATTGATGATATAGTTCACTAATTTTCTCTTCAGTATGCTTAACCCTTCAACTATGTTTCTAATTTTAATTAATTTTGTAATTCTAGGATTTTGTTAGGTTTCTTAACAAATTTTCCTGCTTATTTTATAATCTCTCCTTGTTAATATTTTTATTCTACCCTTTATTTTTATAAAATGTGTTAAGCATAATTATTTTGTATATTATAACTGATAATTTTAATACTAGAAGAAGATCTTTTTCTGAAGTTTGTTGTTTGTAGAAATTTTTGAGACATATATTGAATAATATTTCCTCCAAAGATAAATTGCATTTCCTTTTACTATGTACTGAAGGGCATTATAGACTTGGATCTGCTTTAAATTGTATTTCTTGCATTTGTGTAACTTAAAATTATGCAAAGTTTATTGAGCACCACACCCATGTGAGACTACTTCATAGTATCTCTCGGACCACTATATCCAGGAAAGTTGTCAGTATAGCTCCCAGCACAGATAAATCCAAGGCTTTGTCCCAGAATGCTTTGCTCTAGGAGAACAGTATATTCAGAAGAATTAAAGCCTCCTTATTTCTCTGAAATTCTGCTGTTGTTTTGATTTTAGCAGTAGGACATTTTATTACTGTCTCACAGGTTATCAAATATTTTCATGTTTACATCAGGAGGCTTTCAGGGTCTCTGACATATTGCCAGTAATAGAAGTCTATAATTGAAAAATACTTCCCATATTTTAGATGAAATATATTGGTCATTTATGAGTATTTTATTTAAATTTTATCTGTGACTTGTCATTTTGTTTTGTTTATAATAACAATTTTGGTACAGGACATTTTAAGTTTAATATTCAAAATTTGTTTTTTATGATTTGTGTTTTTGGTTCATGTCATCCCTTATCACAAGTTTATAAAGATATTTTTCTATATTTTTTCATAAAGATAATTAAAGTTTTCTTTCTTTATTTAGACTTTTATTCCAACTGGTATTGACTTCTGTATGTGAGGTAAGGATATTACTGTTCCATATAAATAACCAATTACCAAATGCCATTTATTGAATAGTTCATTTCCTCACACAGTCATAAGTTATCATATATATGTGAGCCTTTATCAGAGATAGACTTTTGATTGATGACTAAACGTGTTTAATGATTATCTGTCCAGGCTTTTTTTAATTTCTTCTTACATTGATTTTAAACCTTTTAATTTTATTGGAAAATTATCTATCTCTTTGAAGTTGTGTTAGCATAAAGTTTATAGTAGTTTGTTATGGCTTTAAAATTTTTTATTGTTTTAGAGTTACATGAGTTTATTTAATTTTTGAACTCTGATATGTCTTTCTGCTTTTCTCTTTTTAGATTTAATCTAACATTTCTATGTGTTTGGAGCAAAGGAGGTACCTTCAAGTTTAAACTTACTACACCATTTTGACCTCAGCTTACCTTTTAAAAAAATTATATATTTTTATTCTTCCTAGGAAAATGTTTTCTTGATACTATAATTTGCATTTCTTTTACTATTAGTGAAGATAAATGTTATCTTTCATGTATATATCAATCATTTATACTTCACTTCTATGAATTGTCTGCTCAAGTTCTTTGTCCCCTCCCCCACTGTATTTTTTGTTCGCTTCCTTGTATTTTTCTCATGAATTAATATGAACTATTTATATATTAAGTATATTAATACTTTGTCTATCACATTTGAGGTGATTATTTTCCTCAGATATTCACTTTTTGTTACATGTTTTCAATTGCACTTTGTACTTTTTAATTTTGATTTTATTCTTTGCCTGTATTGCATCCTCCATCTCCAAAGACTCTATATTCTTTATTTTATCTCTCTCTCTATATATAAAGCATGTATAATATATATGTGTATGTATGTATACATATGTATGTATATTATATATGTGTATAATATGCATGTATGTGTATTTATAACATATACACATATGCACACATATATATATCTATTACTGATTTGGAAAATGTCAAGAAATCTATGAACTTCTTTCCACAGGCCATAGGCTATTTTGAAAGGATTTTAGGTGTACTATAATCTGAACTCTCTGGGATTTTCATTTAAAATTGCTCTGTGAGGAAAAATGTAAAGATAGAATAATAGCATCAAAGATTTATGTAAATATATATATATCAATTTGATATGCCAATTAATTTTGCTGAAGCTGCTACCACAATAATTGAGTATTTTTAACATTAAAATGAAAGTTTCCTAATGGGGAAACTGAATGAACAGGAATGCTCACTTTCTAATTATTTTCTTTAAAAGAAAATTACAAATGTAAGATGCACTGACTTTAATTGCAAAGAAAAATGTCAGGAGTGACATTTCAACACTTCAGTATACTAATGATCTCAGCTAAAAGAAATGTTAAGTCAACAAAACTACTGTCATCAGTTTTTTCAGGGCCTCACAACCTGAGGAATAAACAATTAATATGTTAAAATTATTCACTGCTAACATATCATTATGATCCCTAAATATCAGCCTAACCATGTTGATTGGACCCTGACAGAAATGGGCAAAAGTGCCATTTAGTTAGCAGTGCAACATTATCAACAAGCTAATAAAGATGACATTCTAGAATGGCAGATTAGGAGAGTAGAAGAGACGGAGGTAGGGGTGGGTGCGTAAGACCAAAGTGGGGCTGCCAAGCAAACTACCACTGACACGGCTGAGGAATCAGTTTAGTAAAATCAGACACTAAACATTACAAACCAGCCAACGTATTTCATGTTTTTACTACCATCTAATCATCAACAACCATTCACTTTGGCTTTTGCAAGCATTCTTTCAGCAAAGCTGTCTCATAGAGAAACTGTCTGGGGTAGATGACACTTGATACTTTGTAGAATTCAAAGGAGGATGTTCTGCTTGATTCACAATTTCATTAAAACACAGTAGTACTTAACCTTGAAATACTGTGCCTTACATTTGTCCATGTCATCATCTACAATCAGTCATATCAATAAAGTTAATTTAGCAGTTTCCAAAGTATTTTTGGTGAGTCAAAACACTATAATTTTTCCATATGAAAGTTTGTAAAATAAAGAAAAATATGTGTATGTCTGTGTATGTGTGTGTGTATGACAGCTTTTAAGTTTTTATTGGTTTGCACTTTCGTACTCCCAAGTATCAGGTTAGACATTTGGTACAGAGCTAAAAACTACATAGACAGCAATTCAACACAGTGTATGAGTGCTTTGTCCTAGAATGCTACCCGACATAGTGGTAATTCTAACAATGTATACTGGAGTCCACCCTCCTACTTTTACAAAAACTTATTAACTGCTTGTCTCCAGTGGAAACTGTCCTCTACAGAAACTGTCCTCAGCATCAACTACTGTTCTTTTAAATAAGTTACGTATGTATGTATGTATGTATGTATGTATTTATTAAGTGAGTACTACAAGTCAGGCACTGCACAGAATGCTGGAGATACTATGATAAATATAAAGAGACACTGTTTCCGTTCTCATAAAGTTTACAGGCTTGTGGGAACACAGTCATAAATCAGATAATCATAATAATGAGTATGTAATTACAAATTGAGATAAATGGTCTGAAGGAAAGGAACAGGTTCTTGGAGAACATAAACCAAGGAGGTCGAGACTGGGGAGTTCGGGAGGGTTTCCCTAGCAATGTGACCCTTGGGCTGGAGTTAAGAGGGAGGACAGAAGCATGGGGAGGAAGAAAGAACATTCCAGATGGTGGAAGTAGTGAATGCAAAGGCCCTTTCACCACAGGAAGCCTGAAGCTACTCCTCTTCTTCCTCCTCCCCATCCTCCCAGAACTGGTGGATTACAGCCTACAGAGAGTGTCTTTCCAATGCTGCTGCTGCTGCTACTGCTACTGAAGAGTTTAAGGCTGAATCCAGGATAAGGAAAATTTCTGGTTGCAGTGAGCCCACAAATGGAGTTGTGGTGTGCCTGGGAACACATTACCTGGGGCAACTCTACTAAATTTACCAAGAGGGACATGAGCTTTGGCCCTTCTCTGATAGGAACAACTCTTACCTAAACAATAACAACTAAACAACATGTGACTCCTAAAACAGAATTATTGAAACAAATAGAACAAAAATTTAAAATAAGTACAATAAATATGAGCAAAAAAAACGTTATTAGTAATCTGAGGGAGCCCTTGAATTCTGCATGCTTTTTATAGACTTTGCTGCCTTTTTAAGGCTCTCCTCATTTTTCTTTAGGCTTCCCCTACCGTTCATTTCACCCTCTCTACTTTAAAAACATAGGGACTAATCTCATATGTCCTTTATTTTGTTTATATTGGTCACTATAAGAAGTCTAGGGCACCCAGATCATTTTTTATGTCCCATACCTTACATTTCTTTATACCCCCTTTTCTGACCCATCTGTCACCCTTCCCTATGTCCTGAAACCCTTCCACTGGGCTTTCCAGATGTCACAATCAGTCATCAGCAAATCCCTCTTATCCTTGCAGGCTCTATCTCAAACCTGGATCTCTCAAGGACTCTGCTTCCCCACAGTCTCCTCAAGTGGTGACTCTTTTCTCTCTCACGCCCCTTTACTCCTGAACTGCAGATATTGTAGATGTCTTCCCAGCAGTTCTTTGTTGCTTCTGGTCTAGTTTCTGTCCTCTTCTCCAAATGTTTTCAGTTTTTTAAAAAATAATTTTTATTTCAAAATACTAAGGGAGTACAAGTGTTTTTGTTACATGGATGAATTCTATAATGCTGAAGTCAGAGCTTTTAATGTGCCTGTCACCAGAATAGTGTACATAGTACCCAATAGGTAAGTTTTTATTCCTCAGCCCCATCCCACCCTGCCCCTTTTTAGTTTCCAATGTCCTTTACACCACTTTATGACCATGTGAGCCCATCGTTTAGTTCCCACTTATTAGTGAGAACATGTGGTATTTCTTTTTCCATTCCTGAGATACTTCGCTTAGGATAATGGTCTCCAGTTCCATCCAAGTTGCTGAAAATGACATTATTTCATTTCTTTTTATGGCTGAGTTGTCCATAGTGTATATATACCACAGTTTCTTTATCCACTCATCAATTGATGGGCAACTTAGGTTGACTCCATATCTGCAAAGATTTGGAAATTCACAAAAAATTGTGAATTGTGCTGCAATAAATATTTGGGTTCAGGTGTCTTTTTGATATAATGACTTCTTTTCCTTTGGTACTACCCAGTAGTAGATTGCTGGATTGAATGGGTAGGGCTAGTTTTAGTTCTTTGAGGAATTTACATACCGTTTTCCATAGAGGCTGTACTAATTTACAGTCCCACCAACTGTGTATAAGCATTCCTTTTTCACTGCATTCATGCCAACATCTATTGTTTCTTGACTTTTTAATAATGGGCACTCTGATGGGATAAGGTGGTATCTCATTGTGGTTTTAATTTTCATTTCCCTGATGATTAGTGATATTAGACATTTTTTCACATTTGTTGGCTTTTTGTATATCTCCTTTTGAGAAGAATCTGTTCATTTCTTTTGCTCACTTTTTAATAGGATTATTTGGTTTTTCCTTGCTGATTTGTTTGAGTTCTTTGTAGATTCTGTATATTAGCCCTGTCAGATGTACAGTTTGTGAATATTTTCTGCCATTGTGTAGGTTGTCTATTTACTCTGCTTATTATTCCTCTTGCTATGCAAAAACTTTTTAATTTAATTAATTCCCATTTATTTATTTTTGTTGTTTCTATATCTGCCTTTGGTCATAGTCATAAATTATTTGCCTAAGATGATGTTAGAAGAGTTTTTCCTATGTTTTCTTACAAAATTTTTTACACTTTCAGGTCTTACATGTAAGTCTTTAATCCATTTTGAGTTCATTTTTGAGTATGGTGAGAGATAAGGATCCTGTTTCATTCTTCTACATGTGGCTATCCAGTTTTACCAGCACCGTTTTTTGAATAGGGTGTCCTTTCCCCAGTGTATGTTTTTGCCTGCTTTGTTGAAAATCAGTTGGTTGTAGCTACATGGTTTTATTTCTGAGTTCTCTATTCTGTTCCATTGGTCTATGTCTCTACCTTTATATCAGTACAGTGCTATTTTGGTTATTATAGCCTTGTAGTATGATATGGGGTCAGGTAATGTGATGTCTCCAGATTTGTTCTTTTTGCTTAAGATTGCTTTGGTTATTCAGGCTATTTTTTGGTTCCATATGAAGTTTAGGATTTTTTTTTTCTAGATATGTGAAAAATGATGTTGGTATTTTCATGGGAATTGCGTTGAATCTATAAATCACTTTGGGCAGTATGGGCATTTTAACAATGTTGATTTTTCCAATCCATGAGCATGGGATGTTTTTCCATTTGTCTGTGTCTGTCATCTATGGTTTCTTTCATCAGTATTTTGTAGTTCTGCTTGTAGAGATCTTTCATCTCCTTGGTTAAGTATATTCCTAGGTATTTTTTTTTTTACAGCTATTGTAAATGGTATTGCATTCTTGATTTGACTCTCAGCTTGACTGTTATTAGTATATAGAAATGCTACTGATTTGTGTACATTGATTTTGTAACTTGAGACTTTGCTGAATTTATTTATCAATTCTAGGAGTCTTTTGCTGGAGTCTTTAGGGTTTTCTAGATACAAGACCATATCCTTGGCAAACAGGGAGAGTTTGACTTCCTCTTTCCCAATTTGGATGCTTTTATTTCTTTCTCTTGCCTGAGTGCTCTGGCTAGGACTTCCATCACTATGTTGAATAAAAGTGGTGACAGTGGGCACTCTTGTCTTGTTCCAGTTCTTAGGAAGAATGCTTTCAACTTTTCCCCATTCAGTATGATGTTGGCTGTGGGTTTGTAATATATGGCTTTTATTACTTTGAGATATGTTCCTTCTATGCCTCCTCTATTGAGGTTTTTTTTTAATCATGAAGGGGTACTGGATTTTATTGAATGCTATTTCTGCATCTGTTGAGATGATCATATGGTCTTTGTTTTTGCTTCTGTTTATGTGATGAATCACATGTATTGATTTGCTTTTACTGAACCATCCTCACATCCCTGCAATGAAACCCACTTGATCAGGGTGGATTATCTTTTTGATGTGCTGTTGAATTCAGTTTGCTGGTATTTTTTGAGGATTTTTTCATCTACATTCATAAGGAATATTAGTCTGCAGTTTTCCTTTTTTTGTTGTGTCCTTTCCTGGCTTTGGTATCAAAGTGATAGTGGCTTTGTAGAATGAGTTAGGGAGGGTTCTCTCCTTCTTAATTTTATGGAGCAGTGTCAGTAACATAGGTGCCAGTTTTTCTTTGTAGGTATGGTAGAATTTGGCTGTGAATCCATCTGGTCCAGAGCTTTTATTGTTGGGAGATTTTTTATTACTGTTTCAATCTCACTACTTGTTACTAGTCTGTTCAGA
Organism: Daubentonia madagascariensis; assembly: GCA_023783475.1. Lineage (NCBI taxonomy): Eukaryota > Metazoa > Chordata > Mammalia > Primates > Daubentoniidae > Daubentonia > Daubentonia madagascariensis. The sequence continues at coordinate 23,487,559 of JAKFHU010001244.1, read as the reverse complement.
ATTTCTATTTTTTCCTGACTCGGGCTTAAGAGGTTGTGTGTTTCCAAGAATTTACCTATTTCCTCTAGGTTTTCTAGTTTGTGTACATAGAGGTTTTCATAGTAGTCAGGCCAACCCACTGTTTCTTCTTGCTTCTAACCTTGTCATTCCTTGAAGATCTCATTCCTGTATCCTGTCATTCCCTTCAACACTACCCCTGTCATAAGTCTTAGGTGATTTCAATATCCACATGGGTGATGTTTATGACACCTGGCCTCCCAGAACCATGACCTCTTCTCCTCAAATGGGGAGGGAATTCTCACCCTACCTCAACATTCACTGTTGGAAACTTTCCCTAAAACTTGTCATTACTGATAACTGCAACAACTCCACAATCTCAATGACAAGCATCCTATTTCCAGATCACTAGCTTCTCTCTTTCCAGCTCAATCTAATTCTCAAATTCCTACAGTTCATCAACCCTACAGGGAACTACAATCCATTTTTCTACCACATTTCAGCTGCCCTGAAGGGCATGCTCCTTATGCCCTCATTTTCCTACTTAACAAGCTTACATCTCAAATAAATGAATAAAGGATAAATAAAACTCTACAATATATAAAATTATTTAACAATACTAAATAACTCCTGAGTTCAAAAATAAAAATATAAGGAAAATTATAAAATGTGTAAAATTAAGTGAAAATACTCATAATATATTTCTAAATATGTTGGAGTCAAAGTAAAGCTCCATTTACACTTAAATACACTCTTCCATTTAAACATATTTATTAGGAAATAAAAGTTAAAAATAAATAAACAAATCACTCAATACAAGAAGTTATAAAGAAAGTAGCAGTATAAATATTAAAACAATAAAGATATGAGTCAAAATAAATAAAATGAAAAGTAAAATAAAAATAGAGAAGATGACTACAACCAAATGCTGGTTCTTTGAAAAGTTTAATAAAATAAACCTCTGGTAAAACTGATAAAGAAAAAAATAAACTAAATTAAATAAAATACAGAGGGAAAAGGGAAAAACAACCATAGACACAATAGAAATTAAAAATGAGAAAAGTATTATGAATAACTCTATGCCAATAAATACGAATACCCAGACGAAATAGATACATCTCAAAGCTTAAATTAAGTGGGTCAATTTTTAGAAAAATATAAAAATGCCAGAAAATGGCATAAGAAATTCTCCAACAGTTGATCAAAATTAGCAAAGGCAGGCCTGGGGCATCCCATTTCTCTAGGAGTTTATTAGCTGGCTCAGAATTATAGAAGAGCTGGTCTTTACAATCTAAGTAAAGCTAATGTGACTTTATAGCAAGTGAGAGATAAAGAAGAAGACAAGAAGGAGGAGGGGGGAAGAGGAATGAGTAAATATGAAAAGACCAAAGACATTAAAGATGTTGAAATGGAAATAAAAAAATTTCAACTCCTAAAAAGCTTCAGTCCCAGATGATTTTGCAAGTAATTTCTACCAAACTTGTAAAGAAGATGTCATTCTATTTTGTAAAAGTTATTTCAGAAAAAAAGCAAGAGTGGAAGCTATTTACCTCATTTTGTCAAACTCGTATAATCTTACACAATAAGATGAAATTAATAAAAATAATAAAAAGATTATAGGTTAATTTTACTAATAAATATAGATGAAAAATTCCTTAAAAATTAACTAACTGAAGCATTAATAATTTTGACATCTGTGCATATGAGTAATTAATCATCACCATAATCAGTTGAATCCATGTGAATGGTCTTTGAGGATTACAGGGCCTACTTTATACCTAACATTGGATTGTATGATGCATAAATGCCCCACAAAGCTCCTTAGAGGGAAGAGATACGTGATATCTTCATTAAGGTTGAAAAGAAATGAGAAGACAGGTGGCCAGTATTAAAAATTAATCAAGCAAATAGGAATTAAAGTACCAACATAAGAAATTCTACAGATATTACTCAGCACATTAACAACTCAGTAGTAAATATCATATAATTATCTCAATTAATGCATTGAAAGTAGTGATAAACTTTAACTACTTATGATTACAGCTCTTTAAAAACTAAGAATGTAAGAGGACTTCCTTAACTTAATAAGATACAAAACACCTATAGTAAATGTTATACTTAATGATGAAACATCATATTTATTCCCTTCAAGATTTGGGACGAGACAGTTACCCATTATCACTACTATTGTTTAACAGAGTAGGTCTTGGCCAATGCTATAAGAAAAGAAAAAAGAAATAATAGGAGTTGAAGGGGGAGGGGCATTAAACTTTCATTATATACGAACTATATAATTATCTGCCTTGAAAACCCAAAAGTTTCAACAACTATTGGAGTGGTAAGAGTTCATCAAGGATTAAAAAAAACCCAAAATTCAATTTATAAAAACCAATAGAATTTTCTACTGATTTTGCATCAGTAGAGATTATATATCCACACCTTTTATCATATTGCTTGATAGTAGTACTATGCTCCTACCCTTACTAAGGGCAGAGTATAATTTCTTTCAAAGTGGTATAGGCCTTGGCTATGTGACTTTCTTTGACCAATGGCCTGTTAGTGTTGTGGTCCCCAACCCCCTGGGCCATGGACCAGTACTGGGTCTTGGCCTGTTAGGATCTGGGTCGCACAGCAGGAGAGCAGCAGGTGAGGGAAGCGTCATCTGTATTTATAGCTGCTTCCCATCACTGGCACCACCACCTGAGCTCCGCCTCCTGTCAGATCAGTTGCAGCATTAGATTCTCATAGGAGCTCAAACCCTACCGTAAACTGCACATGTGAGGGATCTGGGTTGCGCACTCCTTATGAGAATCTAATGCCTGATGATCTGAGGCGGAGCTGAGGTGGTGATGCCAGCACTGGGGAACGGCTGCAAATACAGATTATCATTATCATAGAGGTTTGTATAATTATTTCATTATATATTACAATAAAGTGCACAATAAATATAATGTGCTTGAATCATCCTGAAACCATACCCCTTCCCCCTCCATCCGTGGAAAAATTGTTTTCCATGAAACCTGTCCCTGGTGCCAAAAAGATTGGGGTCCACTGTGTTGGTGGACTGAATGAGAACAGAGGGTTTAAACCTGCTTACATGGTTTGGTTTAATTCTCTTCACTCCTGCTAGTTATCAAGAGAAGACTATTCCTTGGGCAGCCAGTGTCCCAAGGAGCATAAAGAGATGTATAGAGCAAACCTGCATCCGGTTGTAGCTTAGAGACAAGCCCAGCAGATCTTAGCCAAGTCCTACAGAGCCATAACCAACCTGCAGATTCTTGAGAGAAAATAGACGTGCTTAGTTTTGTAAGCCACTGAGTTTTGGATTGGTTTGGTATACCACATTACTCTGGCAATAGCTAACTAATAAAACCAGTGATATGTAATTTGAAATATAACCAAAAATAAAACTTAAATGTTTGTTATACTGAGTCACTGATCTTGAGATTATTACTTAGCATTATTGTGGTAATAGCTAATTAAGATAGACCACAATAACGAATTGAAAATATAATAAAAATTGGATTCTAACCACATCAGCAACCAATATCTATACTGCTAGATATAAAATGTAAAGATATAAAATACCTAGGAATTAACCTAATAAAGAATAGAGAAAGCACTATCATGTAATTTCTATCATGTAACACTAACTCTATCAGGCAACGTAGAAGGTAATGTAAATAAATGGAGGAAGTTGCATTAATTTACATTAAAAATACATGCTCTTGTTATTTAGAACATATCTAAATAAAATAATTTATATTAATCATTTTAGAATGGGAACCTATGGGTGGAGGGAGGCAAATAAGTGTCAGAAAAGGAGACAATGGATGATCAATTGATGGTGGAAGTCAGAAACCAAGGAGTGTGCTGCCTTGAGCCTTTATATCTGAGATCCAGAAAAAAAACAATTGAATGAAAAGCATCTAGAGTACTCAGAGAATACTGAATACTAAGAAGAAGCTGTTGTTATATAATGTACATATACAGAACAATACTGTATGTATTTCTAAAGAGAGAGAGAAATTAAGCGTTCTTTTTGAGCAATTAAATGTTTTCCAAAGCAGAGACTAATAATAAAGGAAAACAGGAGCAACTCCTTCCCCCCCCCCCGCCACCCCGCTTAAAACTTCTCATTTTATCTTTCTACATATGATTATTTGTGGCTGGCTTTTCAGACACCTGGCTGTCTTCAAGAAAGAAGCATCAATAATTTTGACATCTGTGCATCTGAGTAATCATCATCATAATCAGTTGAATCCAGGTGAATGGTATTCAAAGACTGTAGGGCCTGCTTTATACCTAGCATTGGATTGCATGATGCATAAATGCCCCACGAAGCTGCTTAGAAGGAAGAGATATGTGATATCTTCTTTAAAGTTGAAAAGAGATGAGAAGACTGGCAGCCAGGAGGAGTTTTGGGCGATTTCCTTATAATTCAGGCTTCCCCAGTGTTTGCTCACCCCAGCCTGAACCATGCAGTGATGTAGGAATGTCTGTTGTCTCAGGACCTTCAAGAAGGAGAGGATCATGGAATTCTGATCACTATGTTCCTGCCTTTCCCAGAGAATCTCCTCACATCTACCTTGACACAACAGATATTTTCTCTCTGAAAATTTATATATTAACAACAGGTGCAATTTAATGTGTGCACTGTCCATTCGGCCCAATGCTAGGCAGTCTGCTTACAGTGAATCTTCTCATAATAATCCTATGTTTTTTAATGATAGAGAAACCGAGGCTCAAGAGTTAAGTAATTTATTAAGGCCGTACAATTAATTAAAACCTAAGGTCTGCTTGATTCCAAAGACCCTGTTCTTTTGGCTGGAAGAGTCCTGCCTCAGTTCACATAACTGGTAAATGGCAGAACCTTGATTTAAAGTGATGTCTTGACTCCACCATTTTGGTTTCCACCACCCAAGGAATAGTTGTTGAGTCAATGAATGAATGAATGAATGAAGTAATCGATCAATCAGTGTGATTTTTAAAAAATGAGATATATTTGATTAATTTGGGAGTGAATGTTAAGAAATACATTATGGATGTCATATGCCTTTATTAGATTTGAGTAATAGCAGTTACATATGTCAGGGGTTAAAGGGAGTATTGATTCTTAATTGATTCAGAACATGCTATGGAGTGAATGTTAGTGTCCTCCAAAAATTCATATGTTGAAGCCTAAATATCTAATGTGATGGTATTTGGAAGTGGAGCCTTTGGGAGGTGATTAAGGTTAGATGAGGTCATGAGGATGGAGCCTGCATGATGAGTTGAGTGCCCTTAGAAAAACAGACACAGACAGCTTGCTTCCTCTCTCTCTGTCCCATGTGAGGACACAGCAAGAAGGCAACCATTTGCAAACCAGGAAGGGGGCTGTTACTAGGACCTGACCATGCTGGCACCCTGATCTCAGACTTCCCAGTCTCCAGATCTATGAAAAATAAGTTTATGTTGTTTAAGCCACCCAGTCTATAGCATTTTTGTTATAGCAGCCCAAACTGACTAAGAACAGAGGTTGAAATCTGTAGGGTAGGACTCAAGGACCCAAGTCAGGGACCAAAAGCAGGACACCGGAAGCAGATTACAACATAATCCTACCACATAGATAGAATGTGCTAGGAAATAGAATATCTGGAGTTAGAAAGATGAATACACATACTCTAATATTAGACTCTCCATGCTTCAGTTTCTTTATCTATACAAGACAAATGACACTACCTATCTCACAGTGTTTTTGCGAGGATTAAATGGGATAATACAGGTAAAGTGCTTGGAACAGTGCCAGGCATATAGTAAGCACTTAACAAATGATAGCTATCATTATTATCAATAATAATATTATTGTCTAAGCTCCTACTTTTAAGGAACCATGCAGTATGAGTCAGGGAGGTGTAACAGCTAATAGCGTTCCCTGAATCATGGTGGTGTCACATCAAATTAAGAAATGAAAAGCAGAATTGTATCAATTCCAAAAAAAGTATATTTCTCTAAAATTAAATATGTACTCTAAAGGTCTGTCTCCAAGAAACTAGTTTAAAAATAGATAATAAAAACCTAAAGTGTGTCTCCATTATATAAATTCATAAACCTCTTCTTAAGCCAAGAGAGTCATGGCTGGGTCCAGTTACTGTGGGGAGAGTGGGTCTTTGTGACAGTCCTTTCTGAGGTTCTGTTGCACACTATCTTTTTGTGACCTGAAAAATGTCACTGGATGCCATTTTCTCAATCAAATCAACTGCCAAACTGGATAAAACCAGCTCCTCACAGAAACCCAGATGCTGCCTCTAACCTAAACTGTGCTCAGTGAGAACATCTTTCCCCCTCTGCAATCAAGGAAATAGCAGTTGATATCTTAATTGCTGCGATCTGGCAGAAAAAGCATACACCTGTTGACAGATTGGCTCAAAAAAATTTTAAAAGAAAATTTCAAAAGTAAGACAAGATTCTTCTCAGGTCAGCACTACTGCAGACAGGCTACCCAGAGGAAGGCCCAGTGCCCCAATTTGGTAGGATGCTTTCGACCAAGTACAGGTACAAGTCACCCTTCCTCCTGACTGACGTGTGGCCATAACCTACTCAGATGATATTAGAATAGGGAACCCCGCAGAGACCTGCCAGAAAGCATCTTAGGGGGACAAGAGTTCCAGTTTTTGAATAATGCCTGGCTAATGTATTTATAAAAGATGTTGGAGATTTTCAACTTTGGCAAATGATATATGTTTATAAATCCATTCTTAAGTAGACACATATTGTAAACAGGCAGGTCAGCTTAACAGGGATAGCTTGTAAAATGTCTTCAATAAATATGCAATTAAAGAATAAGCCTTGATGGCTTTTTAAGATGAAATTTTGCTGTAACTACCTTTAAATCCTATAGCTCACGTCTGTACGTTGAAGCTTCTTCTGACCTCAGGAGAATTACAGTATTCCCTGACTCCAACCCCAAGCATTTATCTCATTCTGCGTTTTCTTGGTTTTCCCAAAGTCTAATTTGGCCAGCTCTACCTACATGTGTTCAGCTTTGCAATAATTTATTTCATGTGTTCCTCCTGCTTATTTCAATTTGGCATTTTTTCCTATCATTCCCATATGTTAACAGGTTACTTTGAATTCAGCTGTCTTGTATAGGCATGATAACCAGGATTTTCATACTGGGGAAAATGGTTACAGAAAAATGACCTCAGTATTAGAATGAGCTACTTAATTTGGAAAAAATGCTCGTTTCTAATGGATTCTTAATTCCTGCACAAATGACACTTGAGAAACTTCTTTCCTCTTATAGGCTTTCATGGTACCAACTCCTTCTGTTTCTCAGACAAATCTTCTGTTTTCTTTTTGTTCAACCCAACTCTCTTCTGAAGAGCGATGATACTGGGTGCTTCATAAATACCATCAGCACAAAGTAGAAGCATATGCCTTTATCACCAAATTATATAGATCAGCTTCTCAACACTATTTTTTTACACTTATGGATTCCAGAGCCAGCTGCACTTATTCATATACTTCCTCTTATTAAGGACTACTGTTTGACTATTTGAACAAATGAGGGAATGTTTTAAAATACCCTTTCTTTAAAAAATGATTTACTATTATTTTATTTTAAAAAAATCATTTAAATATGAAAATGTATTAATTTTACCAAAGTTCTCTGGAAAAATGAGTGATGTTCAAAAGACTTAGTTCCCATGAAAGATATAAAGCTAGCACCCTTGGTAGTGCTCAGTCAATGATGCATTTGTTTCACTGATACAAAGAACAAAGGCTGTGTCAATACGTAATAAGAACACACGGGTAAAAGTGAAAAAAATCAAACATTATGATGCTTCAGTAGTTGATACTGAGTACAAATGCTCAACTTACAATGGGGATTACCTTCAGATAAACCCATTGTAAACTGAAAATATTGTATGTCCAAAATACATTTTCAACTTAGGAGATTTTGAATTTATGATAGGTTTATTTGGATGAAGCCCCATTGTACGTTGAGGAGCTACTGAATGCTTATCACTTTCACACCATCATAAAATTGAAAAATCGTTGTGTCAAACCATGGTAAGTCAGGGACCATCTGTAGTCACATTTCAGATAGAAATCTTTCCCTTTTAACGAATCATTTTGTTATTCTGGTATCCATGTAGATAAGTTTATATAGCATTTGGTATAAAGTACTTTCTACATTTTTTGGTTCCCCTAACAGCTGTCCTGACAAGACTGCTTATTTCCATTTGACAGATGCAACTGAAGCCTATAGAAATGGTTAGGTTTGATTTCCTCATATCCAAGACCAAAGAGTAGTATGGCTCTAGCCTGGTTTGTCACTGTAGCATTCCAACTTAATTGCAAGATTACAGACAATGGGTGTTTTATGCAGAGTTGTTTGGTTGCCTTTTTTTAAAACAGGGATTTTGGCAGTGCTCTCCAGAGCAAAGTTGTAGTTTCTTTTCTGTGGCCAGGGAAGCTTTGCAACCATTTTGATTTCAACATGTTGGCTTGTTAGCTCTTTGACAATAGCAGGCAAACACTGCATTTGGGTTTTCTGTGTTGCTTGTGCTTAGTTACTGAAACTGACCTGCTTTTTAATGCAAACATTATGCAGACTGCAGCCAGACAATGGAAAGTCTGTTTGCAACCTCACCAGGGCTGGATGCAATCTTTCCCAGTGGTATCTATCATTTCAGGTGCTGCTGAAGAATTCATTGTAGAATTTTCATTTTCAACTGTTTGTTAAAATCACATACCAAGTCAAATTTAATTAGTTATATTCATCCGGCAGATGGTACAGTATTCTATAATAAAGTATAAGTTCCTTTACTTAATTGAGTAATGCATTTCATATGATCTCTTTCACAAATTTCAAAACTGATTCTCTTCAAACAGGCCTGCACATTATTTGGATACAGGCCCAAACAGGTTAAAATTGATTTAATACTTTCCCCCCAAAGAACATTATGTAAATGAAAGCGAGTGGCTTATTTTAATGTCTGCTTCTACATAAATTACCTCTGCATCTGGGAGAAAGAGGTGAGAGTAAACTCAAATTATGTGGAAACAAGTTTCTGAAACTTTGAATGCAACATGTTACATTCATATTTAAATAAATTCAAATTGTTTCACACTGGAAGAATCTAATGTCCATTATCAGTTTGTTGAAACCAAGTCTTTGATAACATTAAATAGATTCCTCATCAATATGTCGATTTTCCTTCCGGGAGAACCAATTAACCTGAACTTTAGAATTGGGGAAGTGGGGGGTGTATATAGCCTATATATTATCTGGATAAGTACTTGTAGCACCCAAACAAAACTTTTGAACAGCATGGGACTAAATGGAATATTGCACCCTTGGTAGATCTTGGGTTACTGCTGCTCTTAACACCCAAAACTCAAAAGGGATTTCATTTCTCCCTTAAACATTGTGTCACTGCTTCAGGAATTTGTCCACTTTTTCCTCTGGTGGAATTTGGAACATGCAGAATTTTTCCAGCTTGCACAAACAACCTGTTAAAGGGTGCAAACTGATTAATTGAATGTTAGAAGTGGAAGAGATTTTATCCATCTTTTATTCCAGAGGTGACACATATTCTGCATGTATATTGAAATTACTCCACTCCAATGCATACTGTAGACAACAGTAATTGATTATGGTGCACGTGGCTTCTCAGTCTTCTTTGGCAAAACCTCTAGTCATGAATTGAATCCTATTTGCCATCCTCTTCTAGTTTAATCCTTTTATTATGCTGATAAAGAAATTAAGGCCCAAAGACTTGTAGAATCCTTTAACTCAGTCACAGGAGTAGCTACCAGGCTAAAACTGATAAATGTCTCAGCTCCTAGCCATATATTTTCCCCACCACATTATATTACCACCTGTGCAAGAAAAGTCTAGGGTACAGACTGGGAAGGAAAAAAGCTGTTCCTCTTTTCTCTTAGGTTCAATGGCTGGAGACTGTGAATTAAACATACAAGAGATAGATTAACAGGAGAAAAGGTGCAATTTTTATTGATGTTAAGCACAGAAGCTTCACAGAAAAGAAATAAAAACTCTGGAACTTATATACCATTTTAACAAAGGATGACAAATTGTGGAGAAATGACTAGACAAAGGAAAGGGGACGTGGGGTTCCAGGAGGATACAGTGTGGAAAAATGACTAGGAAATGTATGGGGGAAACTAATGGAAGATATGAATTATTTTAATAAGATTTGTTTAGCAAACTCATGTTGGTGTGACTCCCCCTCCCTGGTGATAAGAGTCAGTCTCCTCTTCCTGATAGAGAGGGGCACCTTCCTTAAAGGAAAATTTTAGGCATATAAGGGGAGGGCAGAGAACTTTTCCTGAAATCTGTTGCTTCTCAATTGCCTTCAACTCAAAATAATCCTGAAGCCAAAAAGGCATATTTTAGGGTGCTATATCCTGATCCTCTTCCAACTATAGGGAATAAAGACATGTAGCAACTATAGTTTCACATTGATAAGCTAATTTAATGAAAGTAAGGCACTAAGCAAACTCTCCAGACACATTTACCAACTCCCACCCCCACTTTAATCTCTGGGTGTTCTGGACCTTGCCACTTGAGGTTTCTACATTATAGCTTCATTAGCCTTCTTTAAATTTTCTAACATTTTTAGTACCTCTTTTTAGTTTCTAAAAAGATACTATTTGTCTGAGCCTTATGCATATCTCTCACAGACCTGTCCACTCAAGTTCTGCTATCAAGTGTTTCCCTTACTCTCATCTTACTGGATTAGAATGTACTATGCTTGCTGGTCTCCAAAAAACCCTAGTGAATTAGAAAGAGCATGTCTTTAAAGAAAGAAAGATTTTGACTTTAATCCTTGCTCAGCTAGTTACTAGCTGCAAGACCTTAAACAAAGCCATAATGCACACTATGTTTCAATGCATGTAGGTCACCCAGGACAGTGTTGAGGCTCAATAAATGGTTGTTTTGATGATGATAATGATCTTGATGATTAGCACTAATGTACTCCTCTGTTTTACATAGTTTTCTTCAAAAGAATCTGTTAATTCTCTATAGATTTCTTCTTTACTCCTATTTCTTTCCCCTCTTCCCCCTTATGTACACATTAGACACACTCATATTTAAATATCTGCAATATTGATTTACTTGGGAAAGGCATTATGCACTGGCTTAGAGATATTCCACTGACTTCATTACATGCTAAGATATGATATTTAAACGTTTCTTCCTCCAGACATCGGTCTCTAATAAGATGAACCATCAGCACCTGGTGCATAAAGGCTTTTCTGACAATTGTGACAGTACTTAACATTGCCTATTTACTCATATCTCTTTCCTCTACACTATAAACGCCTTTAGGTGAGGGATATGTCTAGTTTTATGTGTCATATATCCTCAGTGCTTAGGTCATAGTAGGCAAATGTTTCCAAATGGATAAATAAATTAATGTTATCTGGGATACAGGCTAGGTAAAAGTAAGCGACCAACTCCCCAATCATTATAATTTTGGCATAATGAATATTTATAAATTATTTAGACAAAAACGGAAATTATCTAATTTACAGTGATTAAATTAAAGCTATTTAATTAGCCCTTTTCCCTGTAAAACACAGATAGCTGATATAACATATTTCCATTTGGATGTTATCTTAGTCCTCTTTGTGTTGCTGTAAGAGCATACCACAAACTGGGTAACTTATAAAGAAAAGAAATTTATTTCTTACAGTTCTGAAGACAAGGAAGCCCAAGGGACCTGCATCTGGTGAGGGCCTCCTTGCTATGTCAACACATGGCAGAAGGTGGAAGGGCAAGTGAGCGTGAGAGAGCACGTGAGCACGAGGGGGATGAACTTGCTTTTATAGAAGCCCACTCTCATGATAACTAATCCGCTCCTGCTATGATGATGTTAATCCATTCCTGAAGGCAGAGCTCTTATCACCTAGTCACTTCCTATTAGACCCTACTCTTTCACTGGGGATTAATTTCCCAGCACATGAACTTTGGAGGACACATTCAAGCCATAGCAGATGCATTTACACAGAAAGAGTCATTTTCTTTTTTAAACGAAAAGCCAAAGTACTGGATGATTCATTTTTCTAGGAAAATATTTCTATAGGCATTTTCATCTCTGAATAAACATTCATCTTCAAAAGTATGTTTTTAATAAGAAAGAAGACTGGTTCATTTATTTTATGATGTTTCTTGGCGAATGATCTCCAGAGAGTTGTATTTTTTTAATGATATCTATAGGGCCCACTCTAGGCAAGCATGTATCATAGGGAAAGTTTGTCTCTACTTTTCTACACATAGGACCAATCAATCTCGACAGCAAGCAAAGTAGATGGCATGATTGTACTATGACTGAAGAGATTCTAAGAAAGCCTCCAGTGAACTTTCCTACATAGTAAACTGGTTATGGAAATCCTACCATTAGACCTTCATCCTTTTGTAAGCCTTTTATCTGCCTGTTACAATGCAGACAGCCCTGTTCTGGGAGGGAAATATATATTATTTTCTTTCTCAAGAAACAACATTTTGATTGAGGGGGAGTTAAAAAGCATGCCACAGAATGGGAGAAGATATTTCATATATGTACATATATATATTCAATAAATGCCTACATATCCTAAAAATCATTAAGGAAAATGTAGACAACCCAATAGAAAAATAGACAAATGATTTGAACAGACATTTACAATACAGGCTGCTCTGGTCATGCCTAACACAGCTTAACAGGAAACTCTCAAAAAAACTAAACTTATTTCCAAGTAATAACTAAGTCCCAGAATAAATCACAAGAATAATTATATAAACACAAAATATCCAGCACCTGACAAGTTAAAATTCACACTATGTATCACTCAATTAAAAATTACCAAGTGTGCAAAGAAGCAGAAAAATATGATTCAGAAAGAAGAGAAATATCAATCAATAGAAACAAATTCAAAAATTGCACAGATCATAGTAAAATGAAAATATTAAAATAGCTATTGTAACTATATTCTATAGTCTTAAGAAGGTAAAAGAAAATATGAACATATTAAACAGAGACATGATAGATACAATAAAAATGACCAACATGGAAATTCTAAAATTTTAGATGTAGTAAGTAAAATTTCAAGAAAGAAAAATAAACCAGATGAGATTAATGCCAGATTAGATGTTGCAGGGAAAAAAATAGTAAACATGAAGCATAGCAATAAACTATGCAAAATTAAACACAGAAAAAATATAGAAAAAACCAATCGAGCATCAACAAGCTGTGGGAAAGCTTCAAATAGCTTAACATATGTGTCATTGGAGTTCCTTAAAGAGAAAGAGAGGGAAGCCAGAAAAAAATATTTAAATAAGTAATTGCTCAAATGTTCCAATTTGATAATAATAATAAACCTGCAGTTTCCAAGAAGTACAACAAACCACAATACAAGAAATAGGAAGAAATCACCAAGCCACATCATAATAACTTAAAATCAGTGACAATTAGAAAAATATTAAAAGTAGCTAGAGGGAAAGAAAGAAAAATTGATTACATGAGAACAAAGATATCAGTGGTTGCCCTAGGGAAGAGGGGAGAAAAGGAGGGAGAGGATGGAGTGACTACAAAGGGGCATGAAGAAACTGTCAGGGGTGATGCGTATATTCGTTACCTTGATTGTGGTGATGGTTTCATAGGTGTATACATTTGCCAAATTCATCAAATTGTACATTTTAAATATGTATGGTTTATTGTATGTCCGTTATACCTTAATAAAGCTGTTAAAAACTTCACGATGAGATACTACTGCACAGCTGTTACAATGGATAAAATTAAAAAGCAGGTAGTACCAGGTATTGGCAAAAGTGGAATTGTCGCACACAGTTATGACAGCATAAGTGGATAAATCACTTTGGAAAATTCTTTGACAGTGTCTCCTAAAGCTGAACATGTGTATACACTATGCACCAGATAGCCAGTAGAAATATATTTTTATATACATATGTATATATATACCAAATTAAATGCACAAGTAGCATTATTAGTAATAGCCCACCTTGAAAACACCTCAATATCCAACAAGAATAGAATGAGTAAATACAGTATGATGTATTTACACTATAGAAAACCACAGAAATGAGAAGGAAATACTACTGCTAAACCTAATCACCTGGAGGAATCTTAGAGACAATGTTTAGTAGTCACAAGCGAGTACATATCATATGCTCTCTGTCTATATATATACATATATCTCTATATAAGGATCAAAACTAACTTACGTGTCAGAAGTCATGATGATTGGGTCCCACTTTGTGGGAGTGACTGGGAGGGGGCCAGAGGGGGCAGCTGGGTGCTGAAAATGTTATATTTCTTGATCTGGGTGCTGATAACACAGGTGTGCTCAGTTTGTTAAAGTTCTTCAAGCTGAACACTTTGTGTGCTTTTCTGCATGTATGTTATATTTTAATATACTTTAAAAAATGTAGTTTTGTATAAAAAAGTAAGAAACCATAACAGCCCCAAACAAAAAGGATATACATTAAACATTTCACAATTTGTGCCTATGACGGGGAAAGGAAAGAGAGTGGGGAATGGAGACAAAAGGGAAACAGAGAGAGAGAGACTTAACTATGGCTTATCTCGTTCTGTCAAATAATTATTCATATTTGTAAAATGCATTGTTGAGTTTGAAGTCGTAGGTACGTACTAGGCATTCTTAGCTTCTTAGGGCCAAATCTACACTCACCTAAACTTCTATGCTTGCTACACTCCTCCCATCCAAACTTTTTCTACCCCCCCCATTAACAACTACAACAAAAGGTCAACATTAATTAATTAATTGGTGGTAAAATTAGGTAATAGGCATAGTCTAAAACACCATCTAAAGACATGCTGTAAATCCTCCAACCAAGGTGGCAGTATCCCTAGCATTCCCATATATCTAAAAATATCATTTGTCCTCAAAGCCCATACTTTCATACCTTCATTTTTATAAAATGTTCAAGCTACACAAGAAGTTTTTCAACTTAGCACTTCATTTAATAAGCAGCCCACTAATTATGTAGGAAATCCTGAAGATCATTCCACATCCCTGAAGAAAGTTTAACTGTGAACCACTTAAAATCGGTTAAACGCGCAATGAGAAAAAGAGTTCGTAAGTCCTAAATCTAAATGAAGATTTCCTAATGAGGAGAATGGAAATATTTATAACCACCTAAATTTCTAGCATACTCTTAAATATTCCAAAAATGGAGGGTTCAGGTTTAATTTCTACTCTGTTCTTTCCTTTTTACACCTTTTAAAAATATTACGGAAATATCAACTGGAACAGTGAGCAGGAACTTAGAGTCACATAATGATGGAAATTTTTGCTACATATAAACTCAGCTGTGAATTTTTTATTATGAGAATCATAGTAAAAAAGCTTAAAAGAAGAAACTTATATTAAAGTTTGAAACAATGACAGCAGGCTCATATATTCTGTAATCAAATTACATATTACAATATTTTTAATCCTCTAAGGCAAGGCAAGAAGTAACATTAAAGAAAGTTTGCACAGAATTCCATGGGAAATTTAACTCTCTGGTAATAGATTTTTATAATGGAGAGGTACAATTAAATTATTGCACTGTTCCCTGCCAAATATGTAATACATATTCAATACCACAAAATCAGTTTAAATATGAGTACTATTAATTCCCAGTCCTGAAAATATAGATGTCTCTGCCTTTGAGTCTAATCCCCCTGTATCAATGTCTACAATTGAGTCTGGCGGTAGATGTCAAATGGAAATGTTTCAGATTTGTTAAAATGAAAGGTTACCTTGTGGTAAATGAGGTAATTTTGTCACTATTCTTCTTTGTTATTGATTAAAAACTAAACTTCTTGCAAGATGATACTTTAAAAATGACTTCCTTACATCCACACATAACACTTATTAATTCAGCTCAGGACATTTCATGATTTTATATGAGCTCCAAATTCTAGCAGTTATAGATTCATAAAAAGCATAAAAACCTATGTTTTATACAGCGTTTAGCAAACCACAATTGTTCTTTTCTTGACATTTGCTTCCTACCTTACCTATTTCCTAATCCTTGATGTGCACATTGAAAATGTCACCAAGTTCTCTAAAATTAATCATGCCTTCACATTTGAACTAGATAAATCTTGTTTATTTGCCTGAATCACACATAATTCAGGAAATTCCAAATCTCAGGAAGTTTCTTAAATGCATATTGTCTAGAAATATAAGACAAAAACACACAAACTCACCCTGGTAGAAACAACTTTCTTTTTTGTGAGAAAGGCTTTCTGGCAGACTAGGAAGAATTCTTTAAAGCAAATGTGTTTTCCCACATGCTGTAGAATTATTAGACTTTGGTTAGGTTGTTATTTTATTAGAGGATGATGACATATCAAAGAATTAAGACATCTCAAAGTAGAGTAATGAGAAGAAAGTCCACTGGTGAAGGAAGATCAATACATATGGACACTCTCCAGTGAAGGCACTTTGACAAAAGATGGAAAACAAACTTAGGATCTAACCACTATCAATTTTTTTCAACATTGCACACTTAGATCAGTCCAAGACAGCAAAGCAAAGGGATGTGTTCATCCTGTCTTCCTTCTGATGTTATGAGTGTAGATTGCTTTTAAGCTATTATGTAAAGTTGAGTGCTAATTTATTCCTTATCTAAAGAACCTAATTTACATCATGATTATTTGTTATGCTCTAAAGATAGATAATTGTTCTCACCTTTTCCCTCTCTTAACTCAGCTTTTTAACACCTTTTCTAGAGTCTGCATAGATGATTTTGTCATCTTAAAAATACTCTTCTAGGGAGCCATCTATCCAAGTTGTAAGTTAAAGTGCATAAAACATGTGTTACTATTAGAACTTATATAATAGAATTGTTTTATCTGTATTTGACTACTATAAGTTTTGTCAATATTTATTGACATTGAATGTAGACCATCCTAGACAAATGGTAAGTGCCCTCCCTCTGGTGCAGGGGATTGCAGGTGACACACACACACACACACACACCATTGCACCATCGAAAAAGTTAATCATAATTGTACAAAATTACTTTTCAGTATCATTTCAATTCCCTGAAATTTTGAATTACCTATTAAACATTTTTCGTTTGCAAATGAGTAATTAGGGAACAGAAGAATGTATACACAATGTGTCATATTTTCTATTTTTAACGTTCATTGAAAAACGTGGCCAAACTCATTAAATTAGATGAATGGAAAATGTCCATGCCATTGTTTATTTTTGAAAGAACTCAAAACCTCCATTTAAATTCAAAAGACAATGACATAAAATGGAGTTTCATTCATTATATTCATATTTCTTACTCTAATTTTATTGCCTTATTGCCTACCTAGAATCATCTATATACTTTTTGTTTTCTTGTTACTGACATGAAGCCATTTTTTGTGGAACATAATTCTCCATAGAATTTATTCTGAGAGAATGCATAACACGTGTTCCTGAGATTTAATAGGGGCAGTTTTCATATGTAGTGGGTGCATTCTATTGTAACGTTAAGAGCATAAATTCAGGAGTGAAAATATCAGAGTTTTAATCTTGGCTCTAATACTTTCCAGCTATGTAATTTGGGGCAATACATTCAACGTCTCTGGGCTTCCATTTCTTTATGTATAAAATGGATAAAATAATAACACCTAGATCAAGGCACTTTTAAGAGGATTTAAATGAGTTCATTTGCATAAAGCACTTAGAAAAATGCTTAGCACATAGTAACTTCTCAATAATTGTTAGTTATATTTTTATTATTTATATATTATTCATTATATTTTTTATTAAATATAATATTCCTATATGGGTATATTGACAGTTGTAAACAGTATTTAGAAACTTAACTGAATTTATTTGGGAAAATATCTTGATGAACAATGGATGGGATGTAGGACATTGAATGTGGACTAATAACAGACCAAAATAAAAGGAAAAAAAATAGCTAAATGAAATCTGAAGAAATGAATGTCAATCAAGAGAAGTGAAGTGGAGAACAGTAGAGGTAAGAAGGGAGAACTGTAAAAAGGTACAGGATGGAAGGTTGAGTAGCATGGCAAGGAAATGTACAAGATGGCAGACATAGCAGTGGGTCAGAGATGTTGCATATCTATTAATTTGTTATTACAGAGTTGTGCTACAAAGATTAAAGTCTTAAAAACACAAGTACGCTTTGTTCTGACATAAGACCACAGAGTATATAAACACTGGGTAACTTTGTGCTTGCTCCTAAAAAAAGATGCTGCCAGAAAACAGTAATAATACTTCACTTCTATACCTCTTCAGAGTTTTCAAATTGCTTTCGAGGGTACCCGTAGCCACTCATTGACCAGGCACTTCACACTTACAAAAGCACACACTATAAGCCTCATTTATGTTTAGATTGTGTTTTAGAGTTTCCAAAGCACTTCTGCCAGAGCATCTCATTTAACCCTAAAAATGAGTTTGTTCTCACTTTTTTGTTGTCGTTGTTGTTTTGAGAAAGAGTCTCACTCTCTTGCCCCGGGTAGAATGCAGTGGCATCATCGTAGCTCACTGCAACCTCCAACTGCTGGGCTCAAGCAATCCTCAGGCTCAGCCTCCCGAGTAGCTGGGACTACAGGCTCATGCCATGATATGGCTGGCTAATTTTTCTATTTTTAGTAGAGATGGGGTCTCACTCTTGCTCAGGCTGGTCTTGAACTCATGAGCTCAAGCAATCCTCCCTCCTCAGCCTCCATGAGTGCTAGGATTATGGGTATGAGCCACCACGCCCGGCCTGTTCTCATTTTTCAAATGAGAAATTCCAACACCCAGAGAGGTACGTGATTTCCCAGAAGGCTGACTAGTTATTAATAGAACTGGGACTAGATTTAGCAACCCAGATCTCTCAAACTCCTAGTTGAGGTCTCTTTTCTTTTGATGATATCCACACCAGAAATAGTATGTGAGAAGGCACATAACCTTTGTTCCTTTGACATCCCAGACACCATTCAATGCACTATCCATCCATCATGTAAACCAACCCAGCAGCATGCTGGGTGGCTTCACTGGGCAGCGTTGGCAGTCTTCTGGGTTTAACAGGCACTGAGATATCCTTACGTAAACCTGCAGCTGTGAACAGTGTCCCAGAAGTTTGTGGATCATTAAACATGGAACAGCAGGTGATGCCACTTTTATATATGGCAGGAGTATGAAATTTCTTCTTAACATAAGTGTACTTAAGAAAAACAGTGAGAGGATTTAAAAGAAAATATTACACAAATAATAGTTCAGGACTTATTTATATATGGAAAACTCATAAAAGTATTACTCTAATGACTATGATTTAGAAAACACTATTCTATTCCATACTGCTTTCTGAGTAGGGACCCTGATTTAAGCTTCCCCAGCTTGTAAATTACTCTGGAATTAATTTCTGTAAACTGTGTTATTATACATCAATCAGTCTATTGGATGGATTTATTTAACATTTATGTTACATTAGGGGAAAAATATTTCAATCAACAACTTTACGATTAATCCTGGTGGGAAGGGATTTCCAGATTATTAGAGACGAAATGAGATGATCTGTTCATGCTTTCATCTGCTCACAAATCCGGGCCTAGAATCACTTCCAGTGTCCACCTCCAATGAACTTCCCCCCCATCACCACAAATTTGATGTCTGTGTGATGACATTTGTCACATTCCCATCTTTGCACTTACAGAACTATGTGCACAATAAAAGAATAAATAATACCCTTATCTTGTATATATGCTTGATGCCTGAACATATAATTTTACAGATAACTCTGCTTGTGTGGTGCAATGTTGGTCAAACAGCAAATAATTCAGAGCTCCATGAGCACCAAGTTCATCTCCAATTACCCATATTTTAAAAAACAATTGTAACATCAAGATTGCACTTAAGGTGACTTCAATACCCAAATCCAACATGAATATCCACCTGCATCCTTTCTCAAAATAAACTTTCTCCAGGCTGGGATGCTTTATGATTGCAGCTATGCCTTTTAGCTCAAGTGCATTTTGGGGGGAGAAATCAATGAAATTCTCCTCTGGGGCATATACCAGGGCATAATGGGATTCAATTTCTGACTTAATTAGGCTTTGAGGCAGGGCTCTGAAGTTTTCACTGCTTAGTTTGTTGTTCACTGGTTTCTGACCTTTAAGATCTATGCTAGAAAATAATTGCAGAAAAATATAGAAGAAATGCTATACCCCTTATGAAATAAAGCATATGAGAAGGCCAATAGGGGGACATGCCCCAAAAAGTTGTAAGAATCGTTTGTGTATAAAGAATTCTAAGCTTTGGTTCTGCATTCAAGAATACAACTCTATTTTACTTTACATAAATATAAAAGCAATTCAGAGAAAGAAGAGGCAATATAGACCAAAGCAAAGAACAAAAGTTTTGGAATAAGACAGCCTTGGGCTCACATCTTTACTGGAATTTTGATTTCTCCTAGGAGCCTGATTTTCTCTTTTTATAAACAAAGAGCTCTCTCCCAAGATCAGCTACTTTGCTGCTTACCCAGATTGTTCTGTGGCATTTTTCCTGTTCTCCTGTTAAGGACAGGACAGCTCTGAAAGGCTGTAGGTTTTATGTTAAGGGGCTCAGTTCCAGCTTCTTCTGCCTTCACATGCTAGAAGAGTCATCTCCTGCATCCTCAGGAGTACTAGAAGTCTAGTCCAAGACTTAGAGCAGGATCCAACTCTCCCAGAAGTGGTTAACATGTAAATGTACTTACCCTTCTGGCTTAGGTTTTCCACTTGGATTTTTTCTTTTGAGCTAACCTGTGTAATGAAAATGTTTTAATTTAAATGTTTTCTTCTTTTCTTCTATTCATTTTTTTTAAATGGTTTGTGGTCTTCTGGTTAGCTTAGTTTGCCATACTGTCAGGCATCTTCTTTTGGGGACATTTTGAGGCCTCTAGAGTTGTGGTTGTACATCTCTGCTTTTAAAACATTACTACTGTCTGTTTTGTGGTAAGCCTAAAATGTGAAGTTTCTTGGTGAATGTGTGTAAAAAATTGGAATCTGCCTTGTTTTCAGTGAATGAGCCTATTGGTAGGAATAGAAATTAAGGCAGTATTTGGACCCAATTGTTTAACAAATCACTAAATATCATTGCCTGTATCTTATAGAACAATGAGTACAAGAAACTTATTATAGAATACTAATAAGGAAATAATATTTTCTTGAAACTAAATATCTTCTGGCACAATGAATGATAATTCAAAGGGTAAACCCTGAAGATGAAGGATTAATTTTTTTAATTTTCATAAATAATTCAATTTTTGGAAAAAATTATTTTATGATGGGAAACATGGACTGGAAAATGCAAAATCAAAAATATGCATATTTCTAATGGCATCATTGAAATAATTTTGGCATTACATCATATAGTCAATTAAAATTTGACAGAAAGTTTTTTCTGGAAAATTTCTTTCAACATTATAGAAACATCAAATTAGTCTTTCTTTAAAGAGACCATTAGCATCATGGCATTTCTTTTAGCTGTATTTTCCTTGATTTTTTCTGAATTGATTCACTCTTGTCTGTTTGATGCACCTCAGTAACATTGGTTGGAAATTGAAAAACAATCACTTCTGTTTATAATACCCCAAATGATTAGTGAGGGTAATTTATTTAATAAATTGAGTAATAATTTTGGCAATCATAGAACTTGCTACTTCTGCTGGATCAATACATTGTAGTAACTACCTTTGAGACTCAGGTTTCATTTTATTAGTAAAATAGTGTTTAATGAAATCTTTATATTTTTTACTCAAACTTCACAGATTATAGAAGCTGTTCTTTGTGTAACAATTGGCATTGCAGTGATCTGATTATCCAAACACAGTTGTCTCTGGGTATACATGGGGGATTGGCTCTATGACCCCCAAATATATCAAAATTCATGAATACTCAAGTCCTGCAGTCAGCCCTGTGGAATCAGCCTCTAGGAAAAGTTGACACTCCATATAGGCAGGTTTTGCATCCTGTGAATACTGTATTTTTGATCCATGTTAGGTTGAAAAAACTCTGCATAGAAGTGGACCCACACAGTCCAGACCTGTGTTGTTCAAAGGTCAACTATAGTATCACAGATTTAGGGAAGTGGTTTTGCACATTTGCCACAAATTTGTGGCACTATTTAATGTGTAAGTGTGTAATTATCCTCTGAATTTAGAATGTATAGAAGATTATTGAGGCTCTCAAGTCTACACTGATATCTCTTTGCTCCAGGTTAGTTGTATGCTTTGATCAAATAAGTGAAAATATTTTCAGATATCCACATTTTATATAATAAAGACTTGACTTCAGATTAACATGTATCATTAAAAAATAATACACTAATTAACATATCCATCACCTCACATACCTATCCTTTTTTATGGTGAGAACATTTAAAATCTACCTTTCTAACAATTTTGAAATATATAATATATTATTATTAACTATAGTCACAATGCTGCACAACAGATTACTAAAACTAATTCCTGGAGGGGGCAGAGCAAGATGGCTGAGTAGAAATCTCCAATGATCATCCTGCTGTAAGAACACCAAATTCAACAACTATCCACACAAGCAAGCACCTCTGGAAGAACCAAAAATCAGGGAAGCAATCATACTACCTGATTTCAACATTCTATCAAGGAAAGAGGCATTTAAGAGGGTAGAAAAGACAATCTTACATTGCCTACGCCACCCCTCCCCCATCCTGTGGCAGTGTTGTACTGAGTGGAAAGAGAATCTGTGTGGGGGGGGGAGTGAAGTGATTGTGGGACTTTGCATTGAAACTCAGGGCTGCCCATGGATGGAGCATTTAGACCAGTGCAGTCAGAGGGAAATCCTCCACACCCAAACCTGAGTTCTGGCTAGCCCCACCACCGGCTAACAAAAAGTAGCCTGGGGCCTGGACTAAATTTGTAAGGCAGTTGGGCCACAAAGGCAATTTCTTTGGCAACTGTCTTTGGGCAATTCCTGTGGCTGTGCTGGCTCGGAGCCAGTGGACTTGGGGTACACATGACCCAGTGAGACACCAGCAATGGTGGTCAAGCCAGTGCCCATGTCACCCCACCTCTACCCCCCACCAGTACAGTGTAGTTCAGGGAGAGTTTTCTTCCACTTGGGGAAAGGAAAGGGAAAAGTTCAGAGGACTTTGTTTTGCAATTTGGGTACCAGCTCAGCCATAGTAAAATAAGGTACCAAGCAGACTCATGAGGCCCCTGAGTCCAGACTTAATTCCTGGAAGGAATTTCTGGACCCACGCTGGGCTGGAAGAAAACATGCTACCCTGAAGGGAAGGACCCAGTTCTGGTAGGATTCACCACTTGCTGACTAAAGAGTCCTTGGGTTTTGAATAAACATCAGAAGTAGCCAGACAAAAGTCACAATGAGCTTTAGGTGAGACTGCATTGGCTTCAGGAGTGACCTGGTGCTTGTGGCCACAAGTGAGTGCCCATGTTACTCCTCTGCCAATTCTAACAGCCCAGCACAGAGAGTGAGGGAAAGAGTGAGAGACTTTGCCCGGTAATCCAGAGAATCCTCCCGTATTTTACCTAAGTCCACCAGGGCATCATCACCAGGAGTCTGTAGAATCAACATACTGGTTGGGCACCCCGTGCTGAAGTGCAGTGACCAAGACTTAGATCACAACACTCAATTCCCTTTGAATACCTGGAAAGTCTTCTCAAGAAAGATTGGTTCAAACAAGCCCAGTCTGCAAAGATTATAATAAATACCTAACTTAAATGCACAGACATTGACGAACACCCACAAGCATCAAGAACATCCAGGAATACATGACCTCACCAAACGAACTAAATAAGGTACCAGTGACCAATCCTGGAGCAATGGAGATATGTGACCTTTCAGACAAAGAATTCAAAACAGCTGCCCTGAATAAGCTCAATGAACTTCAAGACAACCCAGAGAAAGAATTCAGAAGCCTATCAGAGAACATTAAAAAAGAGATTGAAATAATTTTAAAAATCAAGCAGAAATTCTGGAGCTTAAAAATTCAATTGGCAAACTGAGAAATGCATCAGAGTCTCCCAACAGCAGAATTGACCCAGCAGAAGAAAGAATTAGTAAGCTTGAAGAAAGGCTATTTGAAAATACACAGTCAGAAGAGAAAAAAAGATAAAAGAATAAATAAAAGTAAAGCACACCTGCAAGATCTAGAAAATAGCCTCAATAGGGCAAATCTAAGAGTTATTGGCCTTAAACAGGAGGTAGAGAGAGAGAATGGGGTAGATAGTTTACTCAAAGAAATAATAGAGAACTTTCCAAACCTAGAGAAAGATATTAATATTCAGGTATAAGAAGATCATAGAACACCAAGCAGATTTAACCCAAATAAAACTACCTCAAGGCATTTAATAATCAAGCTCCCAAAAGTCACAGATAAAGAAAAAGTCCTAAAGGAAGCAAGAAACAAGGAAAAAAAAACATACAAAGGAGCTCTGATACATCTGGCAGTAGACTTCTCAGTGGAAACCTTATAGGCCCAGGAGAGAGTGGCATGATATATATATTCAAAGTGCTGAAGGAAAAAATCTTACTGCTACAATATTATATCCTGCAAAAATATCCTTCAAACATGAAGAAGAAATAAAGACTTTCCCAGACAAACAAAAGCTGAGGAATTTCATTAGCACCAAACCTGTCCTATAAGAAATGCTAAAAGGAATTCTTCAATCTGAAAGAAAAGGATGTTAATGAACAATAAGAAATTTTCTGAAGGTATACAACTCACTAGTAACAGTAAGTGCACAAATACAGAGTACTCTACTGCTGTAGTTGCAGTCTATAAACCACTTATATCTTGAGTAAGAAAACTAAAAGCCAAACCTATCAAAAAAAAATACAACAACTTTTTGAGAGATAGGTAGTATAAAAAGATATGAATGGAAACAACAAAAAGCTAAAAAAGTAAGTGGGGGTGTGGAGTGAAAGGTTAGAATTTCTGTGAGAATTCTCTTTGCTTGTTTATCTGTTTGTTTGTTTGTAAGCAGATTTGTTATATGTTTAAAATAATTGGTTATAAAATGTTTTTTGCAAACATCCTTGGAACCTCAAATCAAAAAACCTATGACAGATATACAAAAAACAAAAAGCAAGAAATTAAAACACACCACATCAAAAATAATTTTTAACAAAGGAAGACAGAAAGGAAGTAAGAAAGACAGAGAGGACTGCAAAACAACCAGAAAACAAATAACAACATGGCAGGATTAAGTCCTTACCTATCAATAATAACATTGAATCTGAATGGACTAAACTCTCCGATCAAAAGACAAAGTGGCAGAATTGATCAAAAAACAAGTATATGTTGTCTGCAAGAAACCCAATTCACCTAAATAATGGGATAGGAAAAGATATTCCATGTAAATGGAAACAAACAAAAACAGGAGTAGCTATACTTCTATCAAATAAAATGGATTTCAAGACAAAAACTGTAAAAAGAGACAAAGAAGGTCATTATATAATGATAAAGGGGTCAATTCAGCAAGAGGATATAACAATTCTAAACATATCTGCACACAACACTGGAGCACCCAGATATATAAAGCAAATATTATCAGAGCTAAAGAGAGAGACAGACCCCAATACAATAATTGGACAGATCGTCCAGACAGAAAACCAACAAAAAACATTGGGCTTAATCTGCATTATAGACCAAATGAACCTAATAGATATTTACAGAACATTTCAACAACAGCTACAGAATGCACATTTTCCTCCTCAGCTCATGGATCATCCTCAGGGATAGACCAACCACATTAGGCCACAAAACAAGCCTTAACAAATTCAAAAAAATTGAAATCGCATCAAGTATTTTCTCTGATCACAATGGAATAAAACTAGAAATCAATAACGAAAGGAACATTGGAAACTATACAAACAAGTGGAAATTCAACAATATGTTCCTGAATGACCAGTGAGTCAGTGAAGAGATTAAGAAGGAAATTTAAAAATGTCTTGAAACAAATGAAAATGAAAACACAACATATAAAAACCTATGGAATACAGTAAAAGTAGTAATAAGAGGAGACTTTACAGCAATAAGTGACCACACCAAAAAAGTAGAAAAGCTTCAAATAAACAACCTAACAATGTATCTCAAATAACTAGGAAAACAAGAGCAAACCAAACCCAAAATTAGTAGAAGAAAAGAAATAATAAAGATCAGAGCACAAATAAATGAAATTGAATTAAAAAAAAAATCAATAAAACAAAATGTTGGTCTTTTTAAAAGATAAACAAAATTGACATACCTTTAGCCAGATTAGCAAAGAAAAAAAGAGAGAAGAGCCAAATAAATAAAATTGGAGATGAAAAAGGAGACATTACCACTGATACTGCAGAAAGCCAAGGAATCACTAGAGACTACTATGAGCAACTATATGACAATAAATTGGAAAACCTAGAAGAAATGGATAAATTCCTAGACATATACAACCTACAAAGATAGAACCAGGAAGACATATAAAAATGAATAAACCAATAAGTAACAAGTAATGAGATAGAAGCAGGAATAAAAAGCCTCCCATTAAAGAAAAGCCCAGGACCTGATGGCTTCACTTCTGAAGACTCCCACACATTCAAAGAAAAATTAATACCAATCTTACCTAAACTATTCAAAAAAATCAAGGAGGGAATACTCCCAAACTCATTCTACAAGGCCTGTTTCACCCTGATACCAAAACCAGACAAAGACACAACAAAAAAAGAAAATTATAGGTCAATATCTCTGATGAACATACATGCAAAAATCCTCAACAAAATATCAGCAAAGAAATTTAACAACACATTAACAAGACTATTCATCATGATCAAGTGGGATTCAGCCCAGGGATGCAAGGATGATTCAACATGTGCAAATCAATCACTATGATACATCATATCAACAGAACACAGGATAAAAACTATATGGTCATTTCAATTGATGCCAAAAAGCCTTTCATAAAATGCAGCATTCCTTCATGACAAAAACTCTCAAAAAACTGGGTATAGAAGGAACTTACCTCAACACAATAAAAGTCATGTTTGACAGACCCACAGCAAGTATGATACTGAACAGGGGAAAACTGAAAGCCTTTTTTCTAAGATCTGGAACAAGACAAGGATGCCCATTTTCACTACTTTTATTCAACAAAATACTGGAAATTCTAGCTAGAGCAATCAGACAAGAGAAGAAAATACAGGGCATCCAAATAAGAAAGGAAGAAGTCAAATTGTCCTTGTTTGCAGATGACATGATCTTATATCTAGAGAAACATAAAAACTCCAAAAAAAAATTATTAGAACTGATCAACAAATTCAGTCAAGTTGCAGGATACAAAATCAACGTGTAAAAATCAGTAGCATTTCTCTATGCCAACAGCAAATAATCTGAAAAAGAAATCAAGAAAATAATCCTATTTTCAGTAGCTACAAATAATATAAAATACTTAGGAATAAACTTAACCAAAAAAGTGAAAGATCTCTATAATGAAAACTATAACACATTGATGAAAGAAATTGAAGAGGACACAAAAAAAGTGGAAAGATATTCCATGCTCACGAATTGGAAGATTCAATATTGTTAAAATGTCCATACTACCCAATGCAATCTACAGATTCAATGCAATCCCCATCAAAATACCAATGACATTCTTCACAGAAATAGATAAAAATAATCCTAAAATTTATGTGGAACCCACAAAAGAGCCCATCTTAAGCAAAAGGAACAAAATTAGAAGAATCACGTTATCTGACTTCAAATTATACTACAGAGCTGTAGTAATCATAACAGTATGGTACTGGCATAAATACAGACACATACACCAATGGAACAGAGTAGAGAAACTAGAAATAAATTCACACATCTATAGTGAACTTATCTTTGATAAAGGTGCCAAAAACATGCAGTGGGGAAAGCACAGTCTCTTCAATAAATGGCGCTGGGAAAACTGGATAATCCATACACCAAAGAATGACATTAGACTCCTATCTCTTGCCATGTACAAAACTCAAATCAAAATGGATTAAAGACTTAAATCTGAGACCTGAAACTGTGAAACTACTAAAGAAAACATTGTGGAAACACTTCAGGACATTGGTCTGGGCAATGAATTCTTGAGTAATACCTCCAAAGCACAGGCAACCAAAGCAAAATTGGACAAACGGGATCACATCAAGCTAAAACTCTTCTGCACAGCAAAGAAAACAATCAAAAAATGGAAAAGACAACCCATAGAATGGGAGATAATATTTGCAAACTACCCATCTGAAAAGGGATTAATAACTAGAATATATAACAAGTTCCAAAAATTCAATAGGAAAAAAATCAAATAATCTGATTAAAATATGGGCAAAGGATCTGAATAGATATTTCTCAAAAGAAGACATACAAATTGCAAACAGTTATATTAAAGAAATGTTCAACATCATTAGTCATCAGAGAAATGCAAATCAAAACCACAATGAGATATCATCTTGCCCCAGTTAAAATAGCTTTTATTAAAAAGACAGGCAATAACAAATGCAGGTAAGGATGTGGAGAAAGGGAACACTTGTACACTGTTAGTGGGAATGTAAAGTAGTGCAACCACTTTGGAAAACAGTATGGAGGTTCCTCAAAAAACTGAAAATAGAACTATCATATGACCCAGCATTCCCACTGCTGGGTATATATCTAACAGAGGGAAAATCAGTATATTGAAAAGATATCTGCACTCCCATGATTATTGCAGCACTATTCGCGATAGCCAAGATTTGGAATCAACCTAAGTGTCCATCGGTGGATGAATGGATAAGGAAATCATGGTACATATACACAATGGAATATTATATAGCCACAGGAAAAAAAAAATGAAATCCTACGATTTGCAACAACATGGATGGAACCGGAAAACATTATGCAAAGTGAAATAAGCCAAGCACAGAAAGACAAATCTTGCATGTTCTCACTCATATGTGGGAGCTAAATATTAAAAACAATTGAACTCATGGAGACAGAGAGGAAAATGATGGTTACCAGAGCCTGGGAAAGGTAGCTGGGAGAAGGGGATAAAGTGGGGGTGGTTAATGGGTGCAAAAACATAGATAGTTAGATAGAATGAACAATATTTGATAGCACAACGAAGTGATTATAATCAACAATAAGTTAGGAGATATTTTAAAATAACTAAAAGAGTAGAATTGGAATGTTCCTAACACAAAGAAATGATACATGCCTGAGGTGATGGATACCCCAGTTGCCCTGATTTGATTAATTCACATTGTATGTCTGTATCAAAACATCACATGTACCCTATAGATGCATATTTAAATACACACAACTATTACATACCCATAATAATTAAAAATAACAAATTAATTAGTTAATTTAAAAAACTAATTCCTCTTGTCAGTGTGAAACTTTTACCTTTTGACCAAAACCTTTCCCCATCCCACCCCTCAGTCTTTGGTAACCACCATTCTACTCTCTACTTCTGCGAGTTTAACTGTTCTAGATTCCACAAATAAGTGAGACCATCATTCCACAATGTATACATATACCAAAACATCACATTGTACCCCATAAATATATATAATTATTTGTCAACTAAAAATAAAATAAAAAATAACCTGCTAAATGTGACTTGCAATGAAGAATTTTACATTCAACTAGCAAGAGACACATTCTCCCATCAAAACTTTGTCTTTTGGTAGATTGTTGGCACCTGGTAGTATCTTGGTTCTGATTGTGTTTCCCAGGTAATGGCATTTGGTTGTGCTAATGCAACTACATTTCCTTGCTTTATTTGTGACCAATGGTGTGCATTTGTGAGGCAGAGTTGGTGTCCTAGTTAGTGGTCAGAAAAGAGTGTTTGTTTCTTGAGATGCTAACTAGCTCTCAGGGCTATTTTAACTTTCTGTGTGGACCTCATAAACACCACATTCACCAACTGAACTAACGAACACATGAATTATCCCCATGCTCTATCAACTATGGAAGAAAGACACAAAAATTCCTCTGTTTTTACTATTTCCATTTGCCCTATGCAGGGGTGGAAATGTAAAGCAAACATAACATGGAAATTTATATCCTTGGCTTTGTCTTTGATAATTACCTCATTCAGTTTTATTTGAATTTGTGCTTGTACAAAATAGGAATCTCATTTAGAAGAAAGCGTAAGGTCATTTAAGTGTTAAGATTTTGACTGTCTTATCCATGTTTTTACTTGGGACTAGTGTGTTACAGGTGTATTATAGACTGGTTTCTCCCAAGGCGAAAGCACAGTTGAGTTCAAACACAAACGGAGTTCAAGAACCAAGTTTATCCCTGAAGCCATGTTTCTAAACCAGAAGATAACCACAAGATGCCAATGTCAAATGGGAAACAGTGGGAGAAAAAGCTCAAAGTTAGAAAATGGACCAGGAGCAAATTAAAAATAACTCAAAATCTGGCAAGGGACCAATCTTAAATTTTAACTCAGAACCCATAGGTGTTGGGGGAGATGGTGGCTGGTGGTAGTATGCGGGCATAATTTGGGCCAAAAGTATTAGTGAAAAAAAGATATTGACTTTAAAATATTAAGTATCAAATAAATAAACGGGTATTAGATTTCAAACTAAAAAGCTTAAGACGTAACTTCCTGTTCTGCCTTTTTTTTAATGATCACAGACCACTTTCATAAGCTATTTGTTCATCAGTGTCTGTAATTGTAAAATTTGAAATAAATAAACTAACTGCTTCAATCGTGTGAAAATAAACTGGAATGATGTAATTGGTCTACAACAGTGCTCAGTAAATTGTCATATTTTTATTTCTCGAATTAATTGGATTTGTACATATAACAATAAAGGTATTAAGCAGATATATTACTTTCATCAATTATTGAAACATTTTCCTGTAACATAATGAGAACAGAATTTGACCCCAATTATATTGACACGTCCATCATTGTATCCTTTAGTTTTAGACAGTGGTTCTTAACCTTGATGAACAGTGGGATTATTAGGTGAGCTTTTAAAAAATATCCATGCCCAGGTGCTACCCCAGAACAATGAATTCAGATCAGGGGATGAGGTCCAGGAATCAACATTTTAAAAAACTCCTGCAGGTATTTTCAATGTACAATAAGGACTGACAATCTCACTTAGAGAAACTAACCTATTAACCAACTTGATAATCTACTTGTGTTAGCTGGACTGGTCTACCATAGTTTCCTCACCAATTTCTTATTTTGAGAAACTATCTATTGCAGGATGAAAATCAAGATAAGAAAGCTCTAATCCCTTGAAATGCACTTTGGAAAATGTTATGCTAATCTCATGTTGCCAAGCCTCATGGGGCATCCAAGATTGGCAAATTCTTCTGATATAAATTGAAACTACATTCCTTTTTCTTTCTTGGAAAAGGGGCTTGGGAAATATCCATGTAGCATATAGTCTACCACAAAACTCTAGCAAAAATTCAGCCACTCCTTATATATATATATATATAAATTCTTAATCTACACACATTTTTCTATAGACACGTGATATTTTTAGAGTTTTCTTTCGGCAAACATGAATATGGCATCAATATGCAGCCACCTTCTACTTTCCATCCCATACAGAATTCAAATAGATCCATTCACTCCTTATCTTTCAATGCAGGCAGGAACTTGGTGGGATGAAGGACAAGGCTGCCTATAAATTAGGAGCATAGTGTGTATATGCCAATGCTTAATCACCAGAAGATTCACTCCAGTCCTTGAATACCAGCTGAGACGAAACAATGGACAAGGCACTAACAAATCCCCAGACAATTTGGAGTAATTCAATCCTTCTGCATAAATCATTGAGAGAAAGTTGTGTGCAGCTCTTGATAAAAAAAAAAAAGCTGAAAAAGGTGACTAAAACGATCACCTAGGGTATACTAGCAACTGTGTTTTGGGTGAGAGATCAAAGCATGAAAATGATATTTCCTTTGCATTAAATTTACCCCTCTAGGGAGGAGTTCCTCAAAGTCTGGTCTGTAGATGGGTGGTAGTCCATGAATTGTTTGTTGCCAATCTGAGATAAATACAGAAATTAAAAGTAATCATTTAGAAACTTTATGACAATTTGACAAAGTAATTTTGTAACCGTTAAATCTAGTAATAAAAAACTCGGCTTGTATTTTTTATGTATTTTTTTCATTTCATTTTTCTTGGAATTCCTTTTTATTATATCTTGCAAAAAATGTCAGTCATTGACAGATTGAAAATAAAAAATAAAATGGATCCTTCACCACAGATAGTTCTGCCCTAGTTTACTTCAATAAGGAATTTTGCAAAAGCTCGTGCTTAGGTTACAATGTTACATGAAGGATAAAAAGATGATGAAATGAAAGATAGATAAAAATTATGTAGTTATAATTCCATCATGCTGTTCTTGAACTTTAAAACCAAAAAATAATTTATCTCAATTATTTTCTTTATGAAATTTAAATGCTAATGCTTATACCACAGGATGTACATAAAGATCTACTGAGATAATATAAATTAAACTGCCTCAGTCCTTAGCAGGACACATATGGCCTTTCTGGTCCCTGTCTGTCCACACATCTTCATCTCCCGCCCTTACTCCCTCTGCACATGAAATTCAAACCATAATCACCTAAAAAGGGATTTTAGTTGTTTATATATACTTTGCCTTCTTTGAAAAATATTTTAAATAACAACTTACACAAATATTCAAAGTTCACTAAACTTGAGGAAGAAATATAGTTAAGTTTCTGATTCAAACGACTATAAAGTAAAAATATACTAATTTCTCAAAAGAAGAAATATTATACTTGACAGTTATACCAGAAAGAAATTTCTCCCATTATAACCTATAGAGAAATGCTATAGTGTAATCAATAAATGTTTTGTAATGTGGCAAATGTAGCCATTTAAATAAATGGCTGCCAATTCTTTAACACTCCTGCCATGGAAAGATAGGGTTAACGACATTTCTCCTCCAACTGGAATGGTTCCAACCAATAGAATATGGGGAAAGTAACTTTCTATGACTTTTGAGGCTCTTCCTTTTTCAGAAAAGACTATGAAGCTTCCATCTGGTTCTCTTCGAACTTTTGTTCTTGGGGTGTTTCCTCTGAGGGCACTCCCCATTTGAACCTAACCTCTATACTGGGAAAAGCTCAGACAACCTAGGGCATTTGTGTGTAAGTGCTCTGATTGAACCCAGCTCTCAAATTATCCATTCAAGTTACCTGCAGCTGTTCCACCCTTCCCAGGGAGTACCCAGATTCCATGAAGCTGAGACAAGCCCTTCATGCTTTTCTCTGTTCAAATTCCTAACCCACATAGTTCGTAAGCATTAATAAAATGGTGGGTGCTTTATGCCTTCAAGTTTGGGCTGAATTGTTTTGCAGCAATAGATAACCCAAACAGTGACAATATCTTTACAACATCCTCATATGTAGAGATGGTGATTATTTTTTCCCCTTATTAAACCTCTTAGTAGATGTTGCCCCAATGTGAAATAAAGCACAATCAACATCGATGAAAACTCATAAATGTGGAGGTCTTCCTTCTTAAAGAAAAAGTTCTTTTTCATGACTCTATGCCTTTGTATTAATAAGTACTATACTTCTGCCTAGACTGCCCACAATCCTGCCTCCTCCTTCAGGCAAAGTTCACCTTAGATGCTTTTTCTTCTGTGTTGCTCCTTGACTCCACTTTACCACAGGCAGAATTAGAGGCTCCCTCCTATCTGCCCCAGAACACTCTTATTATAGCACTCATAATATTATAAAGTTTATGCATCTGTGCTACTGCCTCCCCAGCTAGTCTGGGGACTCCTTCTGGGTGAGAATAACACTTTTTTTGACTTACCTATTTTATCAGGGTACCTAGTATATAACTGCTACTGAAAAATGCATGTTGTATTCATTGACCATAAACTATGTCAGGTGGGCATTCTACCCTATGTCTGATTCTGGGTTATACACAAGTCAGCAATATCATACACTGCCACACAAAGAATTAGGAACCTTTATAAGAAGACCAGCAAACACAGAGTTGCCACCCACAATGCCTATTTAGTTAACAACTCTTTGTCATAAAGACTCTTGGGAAGTTATCCATTTCCAAACAACTTTTTTTAAATCTAGTGACCTTTATACTCTAAAACACATAAAGCAAATAAGCATAAGAAATGATATTTTGAAATTGCAGTTTTTGGAAAAATATGCTGCTTTTATTTTAACAGTTCTTAGTCATCAGTTCTTAATTATCAAATATCAGATAGAACAAATCTGAACTGAGTGCCACGTTTGGACAGATTAAAAGTATTTTATTTTGCCTAAGTATGCCTAGTAAGAGGTAACACCTTTTGTAACTTTTCAGTCTCTGTGTACTAAATACATTTTTACATATTTCCAAGTGCTCTCATCTTTAGCTATTATTTTGACTTAAGTTGTCTTTCTCTGCTATGACTTTTAATTTTAAGTGCATTTGAATGCAACCATGGTCCTTCAAATGGTTGAAGACATTAATAAAGAAAATTGTCCAGAGAGAAGAATACACTTTACAAAGAACAACTGCCTTCAACTCTCCTCCACCAATGAGCACCCACAAATAAAATAAACCTTCATGTGATCACATTTTATGCGCAAATTCTATTTTATTTTCAATGTGATATTAATTACTTATATAATGTAATGACAACTGAAAAATATTTCTATAGTTCAATTAAAATATTTTTCTATCTGTAAAAATCATTTGGGTATCTTGGGTTGAGATGAAATGCATCCTAATTTTTTAATTAAAATTAATGAAAATGCTTTTTCATATAATGTTTTTTGACTTAGTGGCAGGATTTTTAGGAACAACTTAAGGTTGCTGTGTAAGAGACAGGTCCACTATGGAAGCATGGCTGACAAACTCTTGGATTACCGGTGTGTGGAGAAGAAAAGGTAGAAAGAAGCAGGGAGACCCACTAGGCAGCTTTGGCAATTGTCCAGAGAAGAGGCGGTGGTGGCTTGGATGAAGGTGGTAGCAGTGGAAGTCATGAGCAGTGGTCAAATTCTGGATATATTTTGAAGATAGCACCATCAAGTTTTGCTGTTGGACTAGATATGGAGTGTGTGAGAAAAAGAAGAGTCAAAAATAACTTCAAATTCAGAGATATCTAACGCTTACCTCATGGCATATAAAAGGTAAACGAGTTAGAACTAAGATCAAGGTGTTTTTTTGACATCCGTCCTGGAGTTTGGTCCATTCTATCCTGCTACTTCAAAGAAGATCATCTTATATTTGAACCCTCAATAACCACTTTGTGACAAGAATGCTGGAAGCTTTTTTAGTTACTGCAAAAATAAGGTCTTTATCAAGATTTTTTATTTGGAGAACTTAAAATATCTATTCTGGAACACTGAGGACCTGCAGCTGCTTTGAGGATTTACTCCAAAGCATTCTAATTCTTTAACCAGTTATTACTGAGGTCAGAAGGAGAAAGAGCATTATTTTGATGTTCTTGCAGATTTTCTGGTTGACTCAAAATAACTCCACATGTCACAATGGAAAGAGCATTCAACTGGGAAGCAAACCAGTTTTTAGTTCTCAGTAATACCACCAATTGGACAAGTCATAAACTCTCTGAGATTCAAATTCCTCATCTCTAAAGTAAGGAGATTGGATGAATAGGATTTTTCAACCAGTTTATATACATGTTGTAGAGCACTCAAAGCCTTCCCTGAGAGCTGCCTTCAGTTTCTGGGCTTAAGGGAATGTCTCAGGCACCTTGTTCTCCTGGTAAGCTCATTCAAGTTTCTGAAGATATAAAAGATAATTCCAGTTGCTTATAAAAACCAGTAAAACCTTTAAAATCAAGGGTCCTCAAAGCTCTTCTAGCTCTCAGGCTTTGATTTGATATTGCTAAATCACAGCTTTTATATCTTAAAACATCTTCTGAAGTAGATGAGGTATTGGGTATAATTTTTAAAAATGATTTTAAAATAAGAAAACTAGTATTTTTGAGCTTATATTATGTGTCCGGCAGTAGAATAGATACTTTAAGTATATAATTACATCCTCACAATAAGTAGGTTTATCTCCTGTTTTACAGATAAGGACACTAGGCTTAAAGAGGTTAAGTCATTTGTCTAAGGCCATACAACGGTGGCGCTGGAATTCAAACCTAAGTCTCTTCTATTACACCAACCTGTTACCAATAATGATAGAAATTTTCATTGTTACCATTGTAAAATATTATCAAAGAGGAAAAGGAGAAGAATTTACATTTATATGTAAATTTTATTACTCACAAAGTGCCTTCACACTATGGGTAGGTGATAGGACACCCAGAGGAGACAGGCATTCGTGTCTATCCTGTTCATTCCCCCAGGACTCTGCCAACAATTCTTAAAGCCATACTCACTCTTGGCTAAGCCATGGCAATGGTGTCTTCCTAAAAGCCCTGATGTGTGAGATTTGCCAGTGTGAAACAACTGATTGAATTGTAACAGGTTGATTTCATTGCAGCTTAGAAAACTAAAAGAAAAATGTCATTGTTTTGCTTAAAAAAATGTTAGCAGATTTTTCTCTTTGTTTACCCCCTGCCTTTTTTTTTTGTTTTTGGCCAAGAATTGATAATTATCTACCTGTTAATAGAAGATAAAGAGAATTTTCCAAAACTTGAACAAAATATTAATTTAGAAGTGGAAAGTGACTGTTTTTAGAATTCAGGAAGTATTCACTGTACAGTGACATGAAAGAGACTATAGTCAGCTAAGACCCCAATAAACATAAAAAATTTAAAGTCAGAAATTCACACTTTAAAAACAGTTTTCAGGGGGAAAAAGGCAATAAAAATGAGCCAAAGCAGGTTTTAAAAATGAAGCAAATGGGCACTAAAGAGAGGGAAACTTGTAACGAAAATAAACCTAGGGTTGTTTGTTTGGGCAGGGGTATTTGGGTCATTTTGAAATACAACTATAAGAAAGAATTTCCGACATTTTAGCAATAGAGGAACAAAATATTAAAAGATTTTGCTAATGGGGAAAATGGCACAATGCCTGGTGAGCTTTCATTTACTATTTGACTAATATTAGAAGTCACATTAATTTTATATTATAATTTGCTACATGATGACAGCTATGTTGGCTGTACAGAGACCCAGACCAGAAGGCCTAAGAATATTGTATTCGAAAATAAGAATACCCTCATTAGAAAATATTTGAGAGGTGACTTAGTCACTGTTCTGGGTTTGAAAGAACTTTTATATTGCAAATGTGATTAATTATTCTTTATATCACCTATGGGGGAAAAGAATAACTAACTTTGAATGGTGGCAGCAGGCTCTGAGGTTAGCTAAGGACAGGGAGATGAGCAAAACCCAGAAATAATTAATTAAGGCATGTGTGAGAATCTCCCTCCTTCAAGAAGAAGCTAGATATCCACCTGGGATGGTTTAGGGATCAGAATTAGCGAATCTGGCAGGACTTTCAGTTGTCGTGCTATGGCAACCTGTTTGGAGGACTCAGTTGTATTTGCCATTCCTGTTTAATTCTTTATTGTTCCATAACTGTTATTATGTCAGTGATTTCCCTGCCTTGGATTTTTGGCTCAGAGACTTCTGGTGCTTCTTTGGCATGCATTGTCTTTCTACTTTTCCCATCTTGTCTTACTTCTAGGTAGGGAGAATGGAGAGAGGGGGAAGGGACACAGAAACTATAGCCTGACATCAAGAATTTTCTTCCATGCTAAGTGCAAAATAGGGAAGAGAAATGCTTAGAAATGCTTCCCACAAGGTGGGAAATTTCCAACTCACCCAAGCAGAGGTTGGAAGTCTAGTGAAATATTATTTATTCCTTATTAAGAAATAGAGTTAAAATTAAATTACTAGGAGCATTAAGACCAACTATAAAAGTAATAGATCAACAATAGAGGATTATATTGGAATATATTTCAACATAAAAAGATATTGAGGGTCTTCATGACTTTGAGGCTTGAAGAAAAACTGAACATTGAAGTTTTCCAATGACTTAAGTTAGAAAAAGGATGAACCTAAATTGTTGTGGAAAGAGATGTTAAACATGAAGCAGATTTCCAGCTTTCTAAGGGCTATAAAAACCCATTTTAGATGAAATGCAAACCAGACCCCACCCCTTCAATTATGCAGTTCTACAAGAAGAATGCAATAGTGTGGTCACCAAAATAACACCAACACTACTGGCTTTTAGTTAGTCATTACACAAAATGATTTCAAATTTTAACCATCTCTTTTATTACTTGGCAGCTTTGGGGTATCCAATTTAGGCCATGAATAATCCCCTTTGAAAACAAAACATCTCCTTCAGTGGGATAATTAGACTATTACTAAGGACAAACTATCCAACATCAAAAGCACAGACCCTAAGAAGTCACGCAACAGGCAATCTTCTCCCAGAATTAAAACCATGCTTAGCATTAAGAGGTCACTGCAATGAATAAAGGGATGTGAAATAATTACTCACAAGTTTCGGTCAAGAAATGACAGCACAAACTATAATAAGTGATTGTTTGACTTCTGCAAAGGGAATATGCTAATGAAATTCAGTGCTAGAATTGGTGCTTGGAAGCCTCTCCCCCATTCTCTGATTAAGAGTCATTAATCATTCCTGTGAGGCCCCTATTACTCCAAGTCATCCTCAAAACCCAAACCAAGGATGTTGCTGCTAACAGTATCAGTAATGGCGGGGAAGGAAGTGAATGGAAGGCCCAGATGGTAATAATTACATTAAGATGACCTCCAAAATTACTAGACTATTTTCTCTCAAGGTCAAGATGTGAAATATTCTTTGTGCACAAAATCCATAACCAAGTGACCTATTATTAATCATAACACCAAGCCCACCCATTTGATTCATCAATTGAATGACAATAAAATAATTGGCTCTGCCCATGGCATTTGATTTTAAGTTGGCTGCTAAGTTATCCACAGTGGTTTATTCCTTCAAAAGCTACTAAGAAATGGTCAGAATGCAGTGATTTTCAGTACAGTATTTCTAGGCTAGCCCTACCCATGGACCCTCAAATAGAAGATAATAATAATAGATAATAGAAGAATAATAATAATGATAATAGAAGATAATGGTGGATAAGATTTTAGATTTCCTAAAAATTTTATTGAAACTATTTTTTACACTCAGCCATTTTGGGGATCTGACAATGAATGAATGCTTACTGAATTTCTTCTCTTCTGGAGACACTAAATTGCAGTGATGTCATCAAAAGGAAGACATTTGAAAAGACACTGGTTGAAAAACTACCTAAAAATTTATTCAACTGGAAGTTGTTCTTATAAATTAATTGTTATCCATAAAGTTGTTATGAAATCTGAAACAATTTGAGTACACTATCGAAAAGCAATAAAATTAAAATATATTTCTCATTCATTGGATTTAATTTGTTCTAAAAATTTGCCATAGTAAGGCTTAAAAGTTCTGCGACCAAGATTTATTAGGCAGCTCCCCCCAACTCTACCTTGGACACTCTGTGCCTCCGTTCACTTATCTATAAAATATAAATAACATTAGCACCTTTCTTACATGTGTTTGAACATTAGAACTTATAATGTTAAGTAATAGAATGCTTAGAATGAAACCTGGAATATAGTGAGCAGTAAATAAATGATATTGTTGGTAGTGGCTATGCAAAATTTAAGAGTAGAGATTATCTGAGATGAGTATACTGATCTCAGTTTATGCACCACCCTAGATCAGCTTGGTTCCGCCTACTCCTTGGCCAGAGTGACCCTAGAAATGGTTCACATCAATCCCTGCAGTCTTAAAGCCCTTGCTATCTCCATTGCCACCCACTGAGAAGTTCCTCACAAGCAGCCTTCACCAGGGAGTGCCTAGAGCTGCACAGCAACACAAGGCAAAGGTTCAGGGGTAATAGTCCACCATGGGCAGACCCACGAGATATATGAAACTGGGAATCAGGAGATGAATGGTTTGCTTTTCTCTTGCTGCAGTGGACTCTTCTGAGATGCAGTATGTGGGCTCCCAGAAGCTGGCCCACCAGACAAAGCAGTCAGCTATGCCTCTTGTGAAGCTGTGATCATCCTGGTTATGGACTTCCTTGTCTCTGTTCTCCCTCCTTCTTCTCTATTTCACTTTGCTTTTTCTCTCACTCTGGATTTCTTGGGATAATGTCCTGACGATAAAGGGTTAATATGTGAATTTTTGCCTCAGGGTTTACCTGGGGTAAGAGTGTTCTATTCTCTCTCTCTCAGTCTCTCTGTCTCTCTCAGTCTCTGTCTCTTTCCCTGTGTCTCTCTATCACACAAACACACACACTCCCTCCTCAAATATACCCAAAAACCCACTGCCCCGGTGTGCCCCCTCATTTCTCCAAGACCTCACTTTTTGGGAGCTAT
This sequence comes from Daubentonia madagascariensis, assembly GCA_023783475.1. Taxonomy (NCBI): domain Eukaryota; kingdom Metazoa; phylum Chordata; class Mammalia; order Primates; family Daubentoniidae; genus Daubentonia; species Daubentonia madagascariensis. The sequence goes on along the minus strand of JAKFHU010001244.1, from coordinate 23,447,201 downwards.
TATGGACCTTTCTTTTTTTTGTTTCAAAATATTACTGGGGTACAAAAGTTTAGGTTACATATGTTGCCTTTGCACTGCCTGAATCAGAGTTACAAGCATGCCCCTCCCCCAGACAGTGTGCACTGCACCCATTAGGTGTGAATGTACCCATCCCCTCCTCCCCCTCCCACCTTCCCAACACCCAATGAATGTTTCTTCATATGTGCACATAAATGTTGATCAATTAGTACCAATTTGATGATAAGTATATGTGGTGCTTGTTTTTCCATTCTTGTGATACTTCACTTAGGAGGATGGGCTCCAACTCTATCCAGGATAATACAAGAGGTGTTAGTTCACCATTGTTTTTTGTGGCTGAGTAGTAACTCCATGGTATACATATACCACATTTTATTAATCCACTCATGTACTGATGGGCACTTGGGTTGTTTCCACATCTTTGCAATTGTGAATTGTGCTGCTACAAACATTCGAATGCAGATGACTTTATTACAGAATGTCTTTTTTTCCTTTGGGTAAATACCCAGTAGTGGGATTGCGGGATCAAATGGTAGTTCTACTTTTAGTTCTTTGAGGTATCTCCATATTATTTTCCATAAAGGTTGTACTAGTTTGCAGTCCCACCAGCAGTGTGTGTGTTCCTATCTCTCCACATCCATGCCAACATTTGTTGTTTTGAGACTTTTTGATAAAAGTCATTCTCACTGGAGTTAAGCGATACCTCATTGTGGTTTTGATTTGCATTCCCCTGGTGATTAGAGATGTTGAGCATTTTTTCATATGTTTCTTGGATATTAATCTATCTTCTTTTGTAAAGTTTCTGTCTGTGTCCTTTGCCCACTTTTTAATGGGGTTGTTCGATTTTTTCTTGCTGATTTTCCTGAGTTCTATATAAATTCTAGTTATCAGCCCTTTATCAGATATATGGCATGCAAATATTTTCTCCCATAATGTAGGTTGTCTATTCGCTCTGGTGATAGTTTCTTTGGCTGTGCAGAAGCTTTTTAATTCGATCAGGTCCCATTTATTTATTTTTGTTGTTGCTGTGATTGCCTTTGGGGTCTTCTTCATGAATTCTTTGCCTCAGCTGATGTCGATAAGAGTTTTTCCAATGTTTTCTTCTAGAATTCTTATGGTTTCATGCCTTAGGTTTAAGTCTGTTATACATCGTGAGTTGAATTTGCAAGAGGTGAGAGGTGCGGATCCTGTTTCAGTCTTCTATATGTGGCTATCCAAATTTTCCCAGCACCATTTATTGAATAGGGATTCTTTTCCTAGTGTATGTTTTTGTCTGCTTGTTGAAGATCAGATGGCTATATGAGGATGGTTTTATATCTGGGTTCTCAGCCCTGTTCCAGTGGTCTACGTCTCTATTCTTGTGCCAGTACCATGCTGTTTTTGTTACTATAGCTTTATAGTATAGCTTGAAGTCTGGTAAATCAATGCTTCCCAATTTGTTCTTTTTGCTTAAGGTTGCTTTAGCCATACAGGGTCTTTACTGGTTCCATATGAAGTGAATCTGGACCTTTCTTTTCACCCACATTCATCCCTTGAGTGGCAAAGAACTTGCCATAATGCCAATAGGATTATCACATGAAGAAGAGACATTACCTTGATTTCATTTTCTGCTCGGTATAGACGTAGCTAAAATTCATTTCTCTGGAAGTTTTCATTCTCCTCATGAATTTTATTTTTAAAAAAGAATTCCTGTTTTCTTGTTTATATTTGTTTAACTGTAGTTCCAAATGTAATTTAACATAGTATTAACTTCACTACTAAACAGTTTTGAGTAGAATGTTTGATAAATAGATGATAGTTTAAATATTTTTCCAATTCCCCTCTAATTCAGTTATTATATATTTATTTGGCATGCTATACAAAGATAACTCTAAATAAGGACTTAGATTTTAGAGTTTTGTAAAGAAACATAAATGCCAAATATCAAGCAGAAAAACACCTCAATGAAATAACTACAAATAGCATCCTTTTTTATGTTAATTATCCCTCCTCTATTGTGTTCAGTGATATACAGCTTGTGTCAATTTTCTCTTCCCACAAATCATATCCAATATAAGTACAAATGTAGGGAAAGGAAGTCCTTAAGTCATGACTAAATTTTGCTCAGGAAGTTTACTAGTAAGGCTACATGGAATATATTTTTTCATAGAAATGGCATATTCACATAAGCTCAAAAATTATACTTACTTTATATGTGTCTAATACATATGTGTTTATATATACATAAAGTAATATAATATATAAAAACATTATATATATATAAAAAATACAATATATATAACTACTATATGGTAGTACTATTTTCACCATACACAACTATAAGTTAGAACACTGTTTCTTTAAGAATTAAAGTCCCTGTGCCAGGAATCCATTGCCTCAGGCCCAGGCAGCAGAACCAGACACTCCCTTTGCAAGCCCAACAATAGCATAGTAAAGGTTTGGGACTTGGGAATGGGGTGGGGTCTACTCCCCAAACTTGTTAACCCTCTGTGGCTGCATAATTGCATAATATAAGGTATCTTTCTCCGTGAGTTATCCATAGGCATTGCTATTTCTATTTACAAAAGAATAAAGCTGTTCTACTAGAGGTTTTAAGTTAAAATCTAGAAGCAGCTACTTTATCCCAGGATAGGTAAAAAAAATAGGCCAATAATTTTATTCTTTTCCCCAGCACCTGTTCATTTGAATTTTTATTCACTTGTACCCCATTCTTGTTCTCAAAATATTTTAAAGCAAGTCACAGATTTACTTAAAATACAGCAAGAAAATCTGTATTTTTTAAATTAACAAATATTGAGCAAAAGGAAAATATGGATAAGAAAGTTTAGTGAGACCAGGAATTACCTCAAAGTAGATCATCTAATACCATGAAGTCTCTCATACTGTACTTGCTAGAGTTGGACCACTGTCTGGAAACTTGCCAACAGCCAGCAGAAGAAAGAAATTAGACCAGTTATGTGATTCACGGTGTCTACAATGCAAAAATAAACCAATCACTTAAGAGAGCACAGCTAATCCCTGATACTGAAACCAAAGAGAAATTCTTCATCTGATATGCATAGTACAAACTTTGGTAATCAGAATTCTTATTTTGTGATAAGTAGATCTGTCAGGGTTCAATATGATGCATTCTAAGACCTGGTATTCCAAGACTGTCTGGCCTAACCAAGAGGGAGAGCTGTGAGTTTCTAGATGATAGGATAGATGTTTTCCAGTATGCCCTTCACAAATATTATTTCCCAGCTGACCTTTTAAAGATATTGAGTAGCAAAGGGATTATACTTCTTTGCAAGTAGCTGGAATACAGTTGCACTCTGTTGCCAGCTGAGTTGAGGCTTTAGCAGCTGAGCTGTGGGTAAGATTAACATTCTCCCCTAAAGACTGAGAAAAGAAACAAGTATAAACTCCCTGACTAGAAGACCACCACAGAGTCACTTTAGGGTAAATTAAGAGAGTACATACACAGGGCAAGATTACCCTTGGGAAGTCATATTTGAATCATTCTAACAGAAACAAATGAGCCAACAAGAGCACACACTTGACTCTGTAAAACATTGCTGTAATATTTTTAGCTAGGAAATATGTAAAAATCAAATATTCTTAAAAGTACATCTTAAAATTCCTATGTATAGACAGTGAGAGATTATCTTTGACATTTTCTCTTGAATTTTAATGAAACTATTTATGAAATGTGCTACCTGTCTCCAGCATTATTTAACAGAATAATGCTGTTAAATAATAATTTAACAGAATGCATGAAACACATTTTAAACTTTTAGGTTAATTTTCAGAAAACTTGTAAAGAAAACTTGTAATGATGAAATTGACCTCAAAGATTACTGAGATTCCTTTCCTTATTTGTACTCTAAATTTTACAAATACACAGCTATTGATGCAGATGTAGGTGATCTGGGACATTTGGTTGAAAAGGTGCCAGTCTTAGTAGAAGTCATGAAACCTGTCAACATTCTTAATATCAATTTACTTAACCTGTTTCTTGAAAAAGAGAGGTGGTTTGCTATTATCTGTGGTAGATTAAAGATGGCCAAAAATTCTTTGCTTTTCCTCCCACTGAGTAGAGTCTAATTCCACTCCTTCTGAATCTCAGCTAGCCCTACCTCCTTGCTTGACCAACAAAATGCAATGGAAGTGAGCCTTGCAGCTTCTGCCTTGACCCTTTGCAGCACTTCCTCTTAAAGTCATGAGCTTCCATGTAAAAAGTCCAACTACCCTGAGACCATCCTGCGGTGAAGAAACCCAGGCTAGTTGTGTAGAGAGGCCATATTATTATAACAGAAGGAGAAATGTTGGCCAAATCCAGCACAGGTGCCAGGCATGTGAATGAAACCATTTTGGACCTTCCAATCCAGACCAGCTACCTGTGGTCCCATTTGATGCCACCTGAAACTAAAGAATGAGCCAGCTGAATCCTGCCTAAATTCCTAGCCCCAAAAATCATGTGATATGGTAAAATGGCTCTTGTTTTAAGATGCTAAGTTTTGAGGTAACAACGAAAGATAATTGGAAAGACCTATGAATCACATGCTGTACTTTATAACATGACTATTTTCCAGAGAACTATTACATGAATCAAATGCATCTGCCTATTCACTCATGCAATAAACATGTATTCAGCACTACTAATATGCCAGGCAGTTTGATAGTGACAGGGATGCAAAATTGAGTGTGACATGATTCTTGACCTCAAGTAGCTTTCTCTCTGGTGGGCAGACAACTAAATTAATAGTTATGATTTAATTATATGAACAGGATAACCAAGTTGAATAGCTCCAGGGATACATTCACACTGCAGCCTGTGTGAATGACTCCCATTAAAGTTGACCATGCACATCATTCAAAAGGCCATAGTGTAAATGTCCCCCTAAAATTTGGCAGCATAGAAGCCCTGGTGATAAGCATTAGGTTGGATGTATATACAGAGTGTAATGGAAGCACAGAGAAGAAACAGAAAAGGATGGATTTTACCTGGAGCTTTTAAAATTTCACTACTAAGACATACAGAATTAATGATCCTAGTGAGATGTTATTATTTTTGATAATGTAGTTTAGGAATGGTCACATTTATCCTAATCTGTATAATATAGCTGGACTTAAATAATTAATTTAAATTATTACTAAACACACATTTTCAAATCCACTTTAACACACATGGAAAACTATATCAAGAAATAAAATAAAAATGAACCTGAAAATTTGTTTGAAGGAAAACCTTGAAAAAAATAAAATAATTTTCATAGTGTTTGTATTATAATTTCAGATAATCATTTTTAGTGAAAAATATATTGACCACAGGTAATATATTATACCACACTAAATTGTGAAGAAAACTCACTAAAAAAAAGAGATTGATTCAGTTTGAGTCCCAACAATTTGAATTTTGGACAGTTTGAATTCCATCCAGTTTGAATTCCAGCAGATGAAAATAATAGAACTTAACTGACTCAGTAAAGAAAATTTACTGTCTCACATAATAAGAAATCCAGAGGTAAAGTCACTATCAGGTTTGCTACATTAAGCAGCCCCAATGACCGAAATTATTTTTATCTTTCAGCTCTGTGTCAACTTTGTCTTTGGCTGGATTCTGGTATTGTTAGAAGATGGCTGTTTAAGTGCCAGACTTTACATTCCACAACAATATTTAACTCATAAAAAGAGAGAGGCACTGTTTCTTCCCTATATCTTATTTTTGAGAACAAGGAAACCTTCCCCACAAGCCTGCCAGGTCTCCCTGCATGTCTCATTGGCTAGGAGTGTGCCTGCCGTGGAAGGGGCAAAGCACAGTCTACATCAAGGTCATTGCCTAGTGACAAATATAGACACACTAACTAAACAGGCAGCTGCATTAATACCTGCTTGGTCAGGGCCTTGTTGTTTCCACCCAGTTCATAAATTACTCCTTCAGTTATTTATTCTTTCAATAAATACAGGGGAAGGAGGAAGAGATAGTAAAAAGAGAGATGTTCTTCATGTCCATTTGGTACCAAAGGGCTTCAAGAATTGGAGATTCCACTCTCACCAGACAAACCACAGACCCACCCTATCTGATTTCTGACTCTGGTAGAGCAGGTATTCTTATTCTAAGGTCTTTTTTTACTGGCTAAGCAATGAATGTGAAATGAAAAAATTCTCCGATCCAGTGTTTAGTTTTTCAGTATAAACCAACAAATGCAGATCTCTAGGGCTAGGACTATAATGTTATTCAAATGTCTTAAGACACCCTTAAAGCAAAAATGTTTGGAAGTGAACTGCAATATTTTTCTTTGTAATTATATTCATTTTGTGTTACTTTAATTCCAAATGGTTAAGCAAAGCTTACTTGTAAAATTGAAAGGTCACATACCCAAGGAGAAAAATTCCTGTCATTCCTATTTTGAGTAAAGCAAATTTCCTTTAAATCTTTTTCCTGTAAAGTGAGTTGTTAATATTCATTCATTACGTATGGAAGAGCAGTTGTCTGTCATCTTCTGCTTAATTATGTAAGATCACCATAGTTCAAGTTAAAACATATCTGTGTGTGTGACAATGCTAAAACGTTGATATTTTGCCCCAGTTACCTCTTCCTTCATCTCAAAACACTAAAGACAGACTATAGTAGGAGGAGATGACGTCAGATGAATGGCTATTGATTATATTCAAACACAGAAATCTGCATTTGTTAAACTATTCAGTCACCCAGTACTCCACGTAGAAGACAGAAGCGGACACTCAGTTCAAAATAACTAAACCAGTGCAGACACTTCTCAGCCATTCACACCAGTGAACCTGAGGAAGGGTTCAAACAAGTGAATGACGTTTTCAATACAATTGGGTCAACTACCACACACTTTAAAACTTTCCCAAATCTTCATTACCATCCATTCTTAATTCAAGACTAATAATTTCAATAGCTTATAATCTATTTACTTGCGACGCTCCAGAGTCACCTCAAAACTCAACAGCTTGCTTATATTCATCCTCCCGGCTGTCCAAGACAGAAATTTCCTGGTCCCCCTTGTCTTGTCCTTTCTCTCATTTCCTACAGTTAGTTAATCTCCATGACCTGTGTTCTGTCCCTGAAGTCAGTGTTTTCCAAACTCGTTTGCACACAACAAAACATGGGAGGAAGATTTTAAAATGCTTATTCCTGATTCTCAAACCTGAAAAACCAGCATATATTGGGTCTGTATTATGTTTAAAGCTCCCCAGATAATTCTGATGTGTAGTCAGGTTTGAGAAATATTGCCATGAAATATTTCACTAATTTCTCTTATGCTGTCCATCCGTACTGGAATTGAATAATTGAAATTCTTATCTCCTACCTAGACTATTCCAATAGCTTCCTAAATTTTTTCTTCCCACTCCATTAATCCCTTTTTATTTCAGTCAATCCTTTACACTGATTGTGTCATTCTCTTTTTAAAACTTTTAATTTTAAAAGTTTTTTAAAAAACTTTAAAAGTTTAATTTTAAAAGTTAATTTTGCAGGAAGGTAGTATCTGGAGTGGCAGAGGAGGATTTCTGGGATGCTAATAACGTTTTGTTTCTTATTCTCTCTTTGTGAAAATTCACCAGGAGCTACCTTTAGATGTGTGCCTTTTTCTATTTATATGTTATGTTTCAATAAAAAAAAGTTAAAACAAAACTGATAGTTCCTCTTCAAGTACTTCCCCACTCTCTTCATCTGTACTGCATTTCTGGCTATTTTTCTAACATGACTATCGTTTCACACATGCTATTCCTTCTCCCTAGAATGTCTTTACTGCCTTGTCCACCTGGTAACTATATTAGGAACACTCTTACCTTCAAATAGAGTTAGTTGCTTTCCATTCTGTGTTCCCATACCACTTTACTCATTAATCTGTTTTTGTTGTTACTAGTGATGTTTTGTTTCCACCTCAGCATCCCTGGTTGTACAGTACTTGCATTATTCATATTTATGGCCCCATGTACAGAACAGCAATTGCAGAGTGCCACGGTGGGCACATAGTATGAACTCAACAATGCTTTTTAAATAAAATAAATGAGTGGGTGACTACAGGCTGTAGTTTCATTGACAATATAGGCGCTTTAGCCAGTTCTCAAAGGCCCCACCTCCTAATACCATCTCATTGGAGATTAGGATTTCAACATATGAATTTGAAGGGGACACATTCAGTCCAGAACAAGAGGAAATCTTGCATCAGAAAATAAAGGAATGAAGCTCAAATCCTGTTGTTAGGGATGGAGTTATGCCTCTTAGACACAAGTATTTTGAATTTGGATGAATCTAAGCACAAATGAATAATGAGGAATTGAATGTGATGAATCATGACTACAATAATAATTAAACTAATAAAGAAGCCCCAGCCTAGGAAGCAAAAGACCTGGGTTACAGTTCAGGCTCCAACATCATGGGGCTTTGGGTAAGTCGTGACCTCATAAGGCCTTGTGCTTTCCATATTTATAAAAAGGGGGGGTGAGTAGCATGGATCTCTAAGTTTCCCTGCGTAAGATGCATTCCATCATGTCTGAATAATCTGCAAGAGAAAGAATATATCAGTGTCTCACAATTCATCATGTGAACTACCAGCTAAGATGCATAAACATGGGGGTTTTTTGACCCCTGTTTCATTTCTAGTTTATTACAGTTTATCAATCATTAGATGAAGAAATATCAATATATATTAAACAGATAAAAAAGTTATGCAATTTTTTAAAAAGTAGTGTATGCTTTAGCAGCCAGCTTTTCCTAAAGATTTTAAAAACAGCTTAATTGAGATATACTTCAAATGCTGTACAATTCACTCACTTAAAATATACAATTCAATGGTTTTAGTGTATTCACAGAGTTGGGCAACCATCATCACAATGAATTTCAGACATTTCATTAGTCTCCCCCTACAAAAATTCCTGTACCATTAGCAATCAATCTCCCAACTCCACCTCCCCCTACACAAGGCTTAGTCAACCACTAATCTACTTTCTGTGTTTATACATTTGCCAATTCTGGATATTTCATATAAATGGAATCATTAAATATGCAGTCCTTTATGACTGGCTGTTTCACTGAGCATAATGTTTTCAAGGTTCACTCATGTTGTAACTTTATTACTCTTTATTGGAAAATAATATTCCACTGTGTAGATAAGCCATATTTATCCACTCATCAGTTGAATGAATTTATCTATTGGCTGTTATGAATATTACTTCTATGAACTTTTATGTATAAGACTTTGTGTGAATATATGTTTTCATTTCTCTTGAGTATATGATGACAAAGACTTTCCTTGACCAAACTTCATTCAGGCTCCTCTGGGCTCTCTTGGCCTGCCACTCTGCCCTTGGGTACCAGTCCAGTTTTAGCAAAGAATCCTACTAAGTCAGTTTAGCAAGAAGATTTTCTACCCTTCATATCTAATCAAGCTCCTCATTCCACCCTTGATATCTAAGTGCTTGGCCTACTTTTAGGAAGAATCCTACTGAGCCACTTTATAAGAATCCCTCTACTTCTCAGGTCTAATCAAGTTCCTTTTGGTAATTTTCTATACACTGATGCCCTCATTCTCTGGCTATAAATTGGCTATAAATCCCAGCTATTTTTGCTGTATCCAGAGTTTAGCTCAGTTTTATACTGAAGTCTCTCTTCCCTACTTTAATAGCTCAAACAAAATCTATCTTGCTGTTTCTAACAAGTGTCCACTGCATTTTCCCCCCAACAATACCTTGTAGTGGAATTGCTGGGTCATATGTTAACTCTATGTTTAACCTTTGAGAAAGTGTTAGGCTGTTTTCCAAAGTGGATGCACCATTTTACATGTCTACCAGCAATGTATTAGAGTTTCAATTTCTCAACACTCTTGCCAACACTTCTTGCCAACCATCTTTTTTTATTTTAACCATCATTGTGGGTGTAAAGTAGTATCTTATAGTGGTTTTGATTTACCTGATGGCTTATGGTATTCAAATCAGTTCTATACATACATAGTGCTTATTGGCCAGTTAACTTATTTGGAGAAATGTCTATACTTTTCTCATTTTATATTGAGTATTTATATTTTTATTATTGAATTGTAATAGTTCTTTATATATTCTGTTTAAGAAATCCTATCAGATATAGCAGGAAAATGCTGGCCATATAGAATGATTTGGAAAGTGTTCCTTCCTTGTCTTAGTTCATTTGGGTTGCTATAAGAAAATATCATAGACTAGGTGGCTAATAAAAAATAGAAATTTATTTCTGAGAGCTCTGGAGGCTATGATGTCCGAGATCAATTATGATTCTCAGATGGCCTGGCCTCCACAAGCAGACTTTCTGGCTGGATAGGGCTACTTCACCACCTTCCAGATGGCATTCCCCAGAAGCTAGAAGCAGACCTTTGACCCCTGCTAAAACAGCTACCTTACCAGCTTTTTTGGAGTCTGAGGGCAAGCTCACACAACCCAGCCCTACCCAGACTCACTCTCCAATCCACCTCTGCTGTGGCAGAGAATAAGGACTCACCTGGAAGTTCCAGAGCCCCCCACCAAAGGGGCTTTTGAGTGCTTCTCCTGAGGGGCTAGAGCTGGTCACAGGACCCCAAAACAACACAGCAGCTTGTTCCTTTTGGCAAGTGCCACCTATTGACAGGGAGGTCAATTTTCACAGCCTTTTACAGCATTTACTGACACAATCAAATAGTATGTGGTTGATTCTTACCCATAAGTACCACCTACTGTCCAGAGATTAAACTGGCCATGCTAATATAATTCACACTGTAAAGAAGACCACAGGGCTGGGGAAACAGAAAGGATCTCAAAGACCTCCATCCTCCCTCATCAAAGTGAGACAGGAAATATGCTCACACACATAGCCAGCCACTCCAGTCCACAAACAACTATCAACTGAGAGAACAACCACACTAATTATATCTATAATCAAGGCATCCATCCAGAACCTAGACCATCACCAAAGCACCCACAACAAAACCAAAGCTTCTTACCCAACATATGCTACAGACACACCCTTACAAGTGAAGTGGGGGATGTCCCATCTAAATAAAAAGAAATCCAAAAATAAGAGTTGGCAGCTGCACCAGATGAGAAGGAATTAGTGAAAGAACTCCAGAAGTATGAAAAATCAGAGAGAAAGGACACCCCCAAAAGGGAACACCAGCTCTCTAGTAATGGATACCAACCAAAATGAAAATATTGAAATGGCAGATAAAGAATTCCAAATAGCAGTTGTAAGGAAGCTCAATGAAATCCAGGAGAAAATGGAAAACCAACTCAAAGAAACCAGAAAAACAATTCAGGAAATGAATGAAAAATTCACTGAAGAGATCAACATATTTAAAAAAAACAAATAGAACTTCTGGAAATGAAAAATTCATTTAAGGGAATACAAAACACAGTGGGAAGTTTTAAGAATAGACTGGACCAGTCAGAAGATATAATCTCAGAGCTTGAAGATAATTCTTTCAAATTAAATCAGTCAGTCAAAAATAAAGAAAAGAGAATTAAGAGGAATGAATAAAGCCTACAAGAAATATGGGATTATGTAAAACAGCCAAACATAAGAATCACAGGCATCCCTGAGGGTGAAGAAGAAAACACAAAAGGGCTGAAAAACCTATTTGAGGAAATAATTGAGGAAAACTTCCATGGTCTTGCTAGAGATTTAGACATCCAGGTACAAGAAGCTCAGTGAACACCTGGGAGATTCATTGCAAAGAGGCAATCACAAAGACACATAGTCATCACACTAGCCAAAATCATGAGGCAAAAACGTCAAGTAACTTACAAAGGAAAACCCATCCGGCTAACTGTAGACTTCTCAACTGAGACCTTACAATCCAGAAAGCATTGGGGCCCCATCTTCAGTCTTCTTAAACAGAACAACTGCCAGCCTAGAATTTTGTATACTGAAAAACTAAGATTCATATATGAAGGAGAAATAAAAACTTTTCCAGAAATCAAACACTGAGGGAATTTGTCAAGACCAGACCTACCCTGCAGGAAATACTCAGAACCGCATTATACATGGATCAGCACAATATTGGGTCACCCACCCGTGTAAAACCACCCAAAAGCTAAAGCTCAGAGCTCATATAAAACAACAGCACAAGAGGTAAAGCAAAGCAATAAGGTACTACCCAACAGGATGAACAGAACAGCACCCCACATATCAATTCTACCTATCAATGCAAACAGTTTGAATGCCCCACTTCAGAGACATAGGCTGGCTGAATGGATGAAAAAATATAACCTAAGTATCTGCTGTCTCCAGGAAATACATCTAACCCATGAGGACTCATACGTACTCAAGGTGAAGGAATGGAGAAACATATTCCACGAAAATGGAAGCCAATAGAAAGCAGGTATAGCCATTCTTATATCAGATAAAATTGACTATAAATCAACTATAGTAAAGAAAGACAAAGATGGTCATCATATAATGGTAAAAGGAGCAATTTAACAAGAAGACATTATAATCCTAAATATTTATGCACCTAACACAGGAGTACCCAGATTCATAAAGCAAACTCTACTAGATCTAAGCAAAGGGATAAACAGCAGCATCATATTAGCCAGGGACTTCAACACCCCACTGACAGAACTGGACGATCATCCAAGCAGAAAATAAATAGAGAAACACTGGACTTAAATGGGACTCTAGAACAAATGGGTCTAACAGACATTGACAGAATATTTTACCCAAAAACCACTGAAAAGCCCAGAGACTTTAAATGGTTGTTTTTTCATGATTTTCATCAATTATGGTTGTTTCACTGGGGAGAGGGTCAGCGGAGCTCCTCATACTGTCACTCCAGAAGTGTTTCTCCTCCTAGCTTGTTTTATTACTAAAATCACAGAAAATTTGTGTTGTATTCCCATGAAGTAGAACTAGAAAGCAGAAGGTCAATAATATGAAAAGAGGGAAAGAGTTTTTAAAAAGCCATTGTTTGAATTACCATCAACTTTAGTTTTTCTTGAAACCAGCATGCAAAATGTTGATTTAATTAAAGGACCAAAGTTAAAGAATTAAAGAAACTTCATGTTTTGACAAATGGTGATCAGATACTCCGATATCTTCAAGTATAAAACATCTAAAAATTCTGGGTGACATGTAAAAATCATCTTTTAAAAAATCAGTAACTTACCGAGAAGTAAGAAAAATAGTCACAGTGATGCTTTTTCTTAATAACTGTTTCTGTACAATAACTTTTTGTTAAATAAAGGTTTACTTTTCATATTAACCAGAAGTACAGAGATTGGTTGTCCTTAGCCAATACAGCAGCTCCATGTATGTCTCTGGATCCTATCATGTTTCTGCTACATCATTTTTATTGTAGGTCTTTCACCCTTATGCTGATACCGTATGGATTCAAGATCACTGTTTCATCTCTAACCTCACATCTGCACTCCAGGATAGTCTAAAAAGAAGAAAGCAGCAAAAGAGGAGCCAGGACCTATATGACATGATAAACTTTTTATAAATTTCCAAAAGATTCTGATTATATCTCCTTGGCCAGAACTGTGTCACATAACCTCTAGTTATGAAAGGAGGCTGGGAATATACTTTTTGAAGTCAGACACATTATCACTGGAAAAAGAAAATAAGGCTTCCATTAGTTTAAAAAAAAAGAATGAAGAATGGATATTGGATAGGAAACTAGTAGTGTCTGCCACAGCAAGGGTATGGAAAAGTGGGAATACTTATACATTGCTACTGGGAATATAATTTGGCACAATGGCTTTGAAAAATAATTTAGCTATAGCTACTAAAGTTAGAGAAAAGATGAATGAACTAGAGCTACTGATATCAACATGGACAAATATCAAAGAAAATCCCATTTTTGGAAGGATCAAACATTCTTTCAGGGGCAAATCTTTCTTAATCATAAGGAAGCAGTTTGGTTTAATGGCAAGAACATGGGTTTGGGAGCCAACAGACTAAGCCTCAGATCCCTGCTCTGAAACTTGGGGACTCTGTATCCTGAAGCCAGTTACTTTACCTCTCTACCTGCTTCTCTACCTGTAAAATCAGAGCAAGAATTGCCACCTTCCAGGATTGTTGTGTAGATTAGAGATACTCTGTTTTAATGTGCTTAACCCTGAGTTTGATCTTTATTAGGTGCATAGTAAATTGATGCTGTGATGAATAAATTAGTTTCTCAGTTTCTGTGCCCCAGATGATTTCATACACAAACTGCATCTCTTGGAGCAGCTATGGAAACCCTGACATTGCTTGAACTAGCTTCTTGCATTCCCGTTACCATTAACTACTAAAGTATCCTTTTCAATGACACACCCAGGACAAAATAAAACAGAAAGTGGAAACTGAGCAGTTTGTTGCATAAATTTAAATCCAAGAGGTCATGATTCTTAAGGCATTCTAACAACAGTTAAAACGTGTATACATTTACAAGAAAGAGAAAATACTACAAGTATTTCAATGCTCAATTATATTATGTATATAGTTTTTGTTTTTGAATTTAGAAGATTTTTTATAAATCTAAGACTCTTACTATATTACAAGAAAAATAATGTTCTTTCTATGTATTATTAGCAATATTATTATGTCTTGTAACTCTTTTAGAAGATGCTAAAAGCAAAATTATGGTGAGCGGTCAATGTTTATAAAAAAATTCAAAAGATGCCAATATAAACACATGTTGGACAAGGGCCACTTGGAACAAGAGTTAATGCTGAGCTCTTTTGTGTTATGTGATAAAGTACCATAATTCAAACAATATCCCTCATTTTTTCCTTAACCTAAGAGCAGCATATTCCTCAATGGTTACTCTGAGGCCATATTTTTTATTGAAATGTTTCATCTTTTGTGCAAAACAAAAAAATTATGAAGCATTAATAGATGCTATCTGATAATAAATTCTTTAAAGTTGATTTGATCTTTTCTAGCTCTAAAACAAAAAGAAGAACAAAAATCCAGTACAGAAACATGAAGAAAGTGCATGAGTACTTTTCAGTCTTAAGGACAGACAGGGAGAAGTCTTTTACAGGCCGAGATGTTTGACCGGTAGAACTAACCCCACCATGGTCTGGTCAAGGCCATAACCTGAAGCAGAGGCATGAACGTTAATGGTCCAAAATGGCTGTTTCTTTTCAGAAAGCGCTTCTCTTTTACCTATGAGAGGGTGTCAACATTTCATATAGTAACCCCTTTAGGAAGAGTAAGCAATTTGAATATATGATTATCAGCTATCAATAATGTATTTTAAATTATTTTACAGTGAACTTCCCTTGAACTTGAGAGAATGCGATTACTGGGTGAGATGCATTAATGATGATAATGGGGAAAGAAAGACCCAAAGTTCCAGAAAGTTGTCAGAGTGGGGACACTTTGGAAGAAAAGAGGGTGAAGGAAGAGGGAACATGAAACAGAGTCACCTTACTTTCTAGTCATGTCTGAACTTTTGCAGGAGGAAGAAGACAGACAGGAGGAATCCTAAATGCTTCAAGAGGGTAGGGGCTTATCAGACCTTGTGCCATCTGGGTTTGGGCACTAGAGACTCAAAACTGAATATTGGGAGAAAAAATTATACATGGCCTCCACCCTGCCATTAGTCACCTGTGGATTGTGGGCTTCCTACTGCGACTCTGAACCCTGGGGCTGTGTCTCTCTACAGAAGAATGTCAAGAATGTCCAAGTGTAAAAAAAGATAAAGAGAAAAGAATGACTTCTGGAAAAACAGAAAAAGTTAGATTAAGCAAGTGGGAGTAAATCATTCTTTAGCTAACATATTGGGAAAATAAAAAAAATCACTAAAGAGAAAAGAATTTTTAAGTGGCAGGTTAAAAAATAGATTTTTATTTCTATTAACAACCAAATTGCTCAAAATTGGACATATATTGAGGCTCATACAAAGAGGTTAAAGTAGTTTTTATCTTTTTCAGCAAAAATAAAACTTTGAAATGATAAATAACCCAAGGCATGAATACAATGGCCCTCCATACTTTTTCTCCAAGTAAAAATTTCATTTGGCTACCGTTATTTTCCTGTCTTGATGAGATAGCCTCCATTTACTCTTCAATTCATTTCTGTTTAGAATGGACATTGAGTGTGTTGCTATAATCACTCAAGCCCAATAGTAAACTGTGCGATATAAGCTTCCACTTTATAGTCCCAGACAGGGAGGATGTTCTGACAACCTGAATGCTGCTATTGAGATTGTCTCCCTGGAAGGAAAAAATGCCAAAGTCATGTCTAACCACAAAGACAGCAGAAGCCTTCCAAAAACTACAGGAGGAGAGACAAGGTTCCTTCTCTCTACTAAATTTAAAGCAGCTTCAATCAAGTAGTTTCATGTGATTGTAGAATGATTTATTGAGATTTTTTTCCTCTAGCAATGCCAAATCAGAAGATCTTAAAACAATATAAAACATGATGCAAAACTTTTTGGTCAAATGTTTCCTGAAACTATCTAGTAATCAAAATTCAAATATCGCCAAATGAAGTGGGGGGAAGTCTACCTGTAAACTTTTTGCGTTGATCTAACTAGAGGTTCTTTTCTGTTTATTTGCATACCTAGCACTGGAAGAGCTATGGAATGCTTTGGGTTTGAAGCCAACAGACTGAAGTTCAAACCCTGCCCTTGTGCATGCATAAAAATTAAACATGGGAAGGCTATCTCACATTTCTGACACTTTCCCATCTGCAAAGTGAGGATAATAAAATCCACTTGATGAGGTGGCTGTAGCACAGGACTTAGCACCTAGATACCACTCAATCAAGTGCAGGTTGCTAATTTTTGTTAATCAGTTTGTGTTGCCTAAATATTTTTACCCTATAAGACATGAAACACTGGATGAAGTTATGTTTGACATTATTTTATGTACTTAAAAATTTTGGTCAATTTTATATGATTGGCTGACCTGTAATATCATCTAAAAACTAAAATTGCCTCTTTAAAAAAGAAACAACAATAAAATAAAAAGAGCTGGAGGTGGAGAATCTTAACAGATAGTGCTTATTAAACATTTACTCCGTGTTAGGTCTGTGTTGTGTTTGGCTGCTAGAAAGATGATTAAGAACAGCTGATCTCTCCATAATCTGGTGAAAGATATTTAGATTAATATCTTAGTTAGTTTTCTGTTGTTTATAACAGAATACCTGAAACTAGGTAATTTATAAATGAAATAAATTTACTTCTTACAGTTACTGAGACTGGGAAGTCCGAGGTTGAGGGATGCATCTGGTGAGGGCCTTCTTGCTGGTGGGAACTCTCTTTACTGTCCCAAGGCAGCACAGGGCATCGCATGGGGAGGGATCTGAGCGTGCTTAGCGTGCTGTCTCAGGTCTCTCTCCTCTTCTTATAAAGCCACCAGTTCCCTTCCCATGATAACTCATTAACCCATTAATCCATAAATGGATTAATCCATTAATGAAGGAAAAGGCCCCACCTCTCAACACGGCCACATTGGGGATTAAGTTTCAACATGAGTTTTGGAAGGGATGTTCAAACCACAGCAATTAGGGATTTTGTGAGACTTGATGGAACCTGTGGCTGTCCGTGATCTGGTTCCTGCCTTTTTCACCAGTTTCATCCTCAGCGCTTTTGCCTTACCCTTTACTCCAGCCTACCAAAAGCTTGTTCTCTGGCACCAACTTGCTATGTCTTTTATGGGTTCCTTTGCTCAAGCTGTCTTTTAGGTCTGATTACCTCCTAGTTATCCTTGAAGACTTAATCCAAACATCATGACCTCCTCAATCCATCTTCCCTTCCCCTCCTCTTCCAGTCAATGGCCACCCCACTAAAATGGGTGAGGTGCTGCTCCTTGGGGTTTGCATAATGCCCTTGCATATTCCTGTAACTGTAGTTATGACAGCTATAAGCTCTTTAGACTTTAACTTGTTCATCTCTGAACTTCTTCTTCCCAACAGAGAGGCTGGCACCTAATACAGACTCAAAATATATTAGTGAGATAAATGAATAGATTAATAACCTCATGTTAGAGAACAATTCAATAGTAGTGTTAGGGACAAATACAAGATCCCTGACTTTGGGTTAAAATCTGTACTCACCAGCCCAAACCCAGCATTACCATTCCTTAGAGAATTCTGGACACTGCTAATGTATCATCCTAGTTTTCAAATGGGAAAATTTAGGAATAAAATAGATGATTTTATCATGAGTCAAGAATCTGGCTTGAAATAAAGTCCCTGTCTCTAATTACTCCACTTGAGTTTCTGTTCCTCTACTGTGCATCCTCCTCCCGAATAAAGATTCTAATAAAACATTTTTGGCATCATTATTCAGTAGCAGGAAATTGTGACATGATACCCTAAAATAAATGAATTTAAGTGCACCATGTTTCAGTTGAGTCTGGATGAGTTCAGCAGAAAACCAAATTTCCTCAGACTCTTTTTCTGTGACTTTACAGGCTACCTTCAGGCTGGGGATATATATGCCCAGAGATTTGACAGGACTGTTTATAAATTCTTAGGATTTTATTGATTATATGGTGGAAAAAATTTGGAGTTGGTCTTACATTGTCATTTGCGTTAGTGAGGTTGAGAGTTTTTGTTTGATCTCCATTCAAGCCTTTTAGAAGCTTGGAAATTGCAGACTGAAGCAATTCATATTTATGCAGAGTTTGACAGTGAGTTAATTACCAGAACTATGCAAAATTGAATTTTGAGAAAACAATTCTGGCATTTTTGAATAGTTGTACGTTATGAATGCACTTATACATAAGCATATGCAAGTTATCTGTCAACTAGCTGGCTCATTTTGAAGACATGTCCACTCAAGAGAAAATATTATATTTCAAAGAGTCTTATGAAGCATAGAGAAAAGACTACAAGTACTTTGCCCTTTACCCTTGAATGTATGCAGAATCCCAAACTAGAGTTGAACTTATAATAACTGAACTCCCAGGCACCATACTTGTTAAAATAGATACAGACACTAATCCAAACAGGCAGGGTGGTCTCTTCTTAAATATTCACATTCCAAACACTGTCACAGACATACCTCACATCAGAGCAAGACTTAACACAGAAACAGAGGAGAAGACCATCTCTGCAGTGTGATTTCAAACACGTTCAGGTGGCCTAGCCCCCAAAATACACATCTTTGTACCTGCTGAAATTTCTGAATTTGAGATTCAGTTTGTGTCTTCACAATTTGAATACTGGTAAAATGGAAATTTTCTGACATACATACATAGATAATGAGAGAGGGAGAGATAGCTTTAAAATTATTTCTCTCTTTGCATAAATAAATGTATCAGATTTTCTTTCTGAAATTGGTCATGATAAGAGGGAGAAAGACGAGAACATGAGTCCCTAATGCTCTCTTTTTTCTCCAAAAAGAGAAGGTAGTACCTCTGCAAGGTAGACAATGTGTGAAAGGAGAAAAGGACAGCATCAAAGGCAAACTTCTGACTTTAATATTTGCTTAGCATGGGGCTTGGACCCTACAATTTATAAGAAGACATCAAAAGCAGGGATGGGGGTGGAGGGGGCGATGTTTTTCTTGCTCTTCACTCTGTCTCTTCAATGAGTCACATTTTTCCCATCTGAAAGTTTACGTATTTGTTTTCAAATTCTCAATAGGGTACAAAGAATGAGCCAGGAACCATTTGGTTGCAAGAAATAGACACCCACATAAACTATGCAAATTAGCTAATTTATTGAAAAGATATTAGGGAATCTCAAGGAAAGAGCGCTGGTGCTATACCTGGGTTTCAGGAGACCCGAAAGTTATGAGGCAGCCAGTTGGCCTCTTTGTCTCTGCAGCCACATCCCATCTCTGCTTCTCTCTGCAAGGCTACCTTGTTTTTTACCTGTTTTCTTGGAAAAGCTCTTTATTTTTGGCTTTTCCATAAATGTGGCTATGATTGGCCTGGGCACCAATTCGAAGTCCACAACAAACTAACTCAATATCCTAACTCCCAATTCCTGGGGGAGAGGAAGAGCCCAGCTTAAAAGAGTTTTCCACACCAGATCCTTCAACTGGCTAGAGAGAAGAGTTCCTTGGTAGATAATTGCATACCAAGGTTAAATTTTTCAGCAGACATTTAGTGGGAGATAAATTATCTTAGAGCATTGAAAGATCACACTGACAATACAGTGAAAAGACTGAATTGGAATTGGGTAAGTTAGAAATCCATTGTAAACAATCTGGTTCAAAACTAATGGTAGCCTAGATGAGGATAATATGAATTACCAAAACTGACTCAAAATAGGCACAAAATCTTAATGGACATACAACCAGAAATAAATGATAAAATTGTCAAAGAATGTGTGCCACCAAAATTGCAAAGTTCAAATGGTTTCATTGGAATGTTATTTGAAAATCTTTCATGATAATGAAGCTACTTCAAAACTTTTTTAAAATGGAAAAATTTTAGTTGATTTTATGAAGTTAGCATAACTTTGGTAATGATACATCTGACAATTACACCAAATAAAAATAAACAAAAAAACCCCCAAAACTCATAAAAAACTATTTATTAATGTATTTCTAAAATTCCTAATAAGTCATAGCCAAATAAATGAAAACTTAAAAACACATATCGTGGCCAAGTGAGATTCATTATTGGAATGAAAGGATAATTTGATATTGGGAAATTGTTCACTAATTTGTCACTCATAGGTAAAAGAAAAAAATATGATCATCTCAAGATATAACTGGAGGGCCTGTTAATATAATTCTAGATTTGTTCCTAATTATAAAAGCTTATCTTTTAGCTAAATATAAAAGTTTACTTTTCTTATAAGAAAGATAATAAGTTATCACCTAAAATTATATTTAGAGTTATCATTTATTAAGGACTTAGTATATACTTTATATGCCTTGAATTATAGAAAATAATCTCAATCTGTAATCTCATGTCATGTTCTTACATTAATTAACGCTATTCATCCTACCCTGACACTTTTACCTGATTTTTCTATGATTCTGACTCATCTTTATGTGTTAATTTAAATGTCGCTTTTTCAGAGAGGAGTTGTTTGACCTGCTAATCTAAATCAGGGCTTGCATTTTTTTTCCCTCATAGCACCTTTTATTTTCCCATTCATAACCCTTATCACAAGCTAGAATTGTGAGGTTATATCTTTGTACTTTTTAAAATTTTTATCTCTTCACTAGACTTTATATAAGGTCAGAAATGGTGTCAAATTATTTCATCACAGTATACCCAGTACCTAACACAATAACTACACATGATAGGTGCACAATAAATATTTATGGAATAAATACATCCTAATATATGGTGAAAGACCAGGGGCATTCTCATTAAAATCAGGAATGAGGAAAGGATGATTTCTGTAACTGTTGTTCATCATTATTTGTAATCACTGAATAGAAGAGGAAAAAGAGTGAGAAATATGCTTTAGAAAAAAGGGAGGAAATGGTCATTATTTGCAAAGGTATTTTTTATCTGAACAACCAAGATGACAAACTGGAAAATGACTAGAATCAATAATAAATTTCAGCATGGAGCCCAGAAATTAATAGAGAAAATTGAAATAGATTCATTTTATGTTGGCAATAACAAGTTCGAGACTATTATGAAAAAGAAAACTCCTAATAGAAATAAAAATATGAAAAATGGTATTTTATATTTTTATTTCTATTAGGAGTTTTCTTTTTCATATTGTTATTGCCAACATAAAATGAATCTATTTCAATTTTATCTATTAATTTCTGGGCTCCATGGTGAAATCTATTATTGATTCTAGTCATTTTCCAGTTTGTCATCTTGGTTGTTCAGATAAAAAAAATACCTTTGCAAATAATGACCATTTCCTCCCTTTTTTCTAAAGCATATTTCTCATTCTTTGCCCTCTCTATTCAGTGATTATAAATAATGATGAACAACAGTTACAGAAATCATCCTTTTCTCATTCCTGATTTTGGCTTTTATCAAAAAGTCCCGAAACAACAAATGTTGGCGGGGATGTGGACAGATAGGAACACTCATACACTGCTGGTGGGACTGCAAACTAGTACAACCTCCATGGAAAGTAATATGGAGATACCTCAAAGAATTAAAAGTAGAACTACCATTTGAGCCAGAAATCCCACTACTGGGTGTTTACCCAAAGGAAAAAAAGATGTTCTATAAAAAAGACATCTGCACTCAAATGTTCATAGCAGCACAATTCACAATTGCAAAGATGTGGAAACAACCCAAGTGCCCATCAATCCATGAGTGGATTAATAAAATGTGGTATATGTATACCATGGAATACTACTCAGCCATTAAAAAAATGGTGAACTAATACCTCTTGTATTAACCTGGATGGAACCGGAGACCTTTCTTCTAAGTGAAGTATCATAAGAATGGAAAAACAAACACCACATGTACTTACCCTTAAATTGGAACTAATCGATTAACACTCGTGTGCACACATGGAAATAACATTCATCGGAAATCAAATAGGTGGGAGGGGGAGGAAGGAGATAGGTAAATTCATACCTAATGGATGCAGTGCATACTATCTGGGGGATGGGCA
Source organism: Daubentonia madagascariensis (assembly GCA_023783475.1). Taxonomy (NCBI): domain Eukaryota; kingdom Metazoa; phylum Chordata; class Mammalia; order Primates; family Daubentoniidae; genus Daubentonia; species Daubentonia madagascariensis. The sequence continues at coordinate 23,424,733 of JAKFHU010001244.1, read as the reverse complement.
CACTTGTGGCTTTGACTCAAATGGTACAAGGGCAATTTAGGTAACCAAAATGTTTGTACCCCCGTAATATTCTGAAATTAAGAAAAAATATATATATAAAATACCTAGGAATAAGGTGCCAAGAAATATTAAGTGTGTAAATGTTAAGAAGCAGAAGGAGGAAAAGAAGAGGATTACAGTGACTGACTGAGGCCTGCCGTCTGAATAGTGCCCTTAACAGTTCTCAGCATCCCCTGTGCTCCAGGAGTCAGTATTCTCACACACTCTCCACAGTCACTTCTAACTGCTCCGCACTTCTTAACTCTCGCCTTTCTCTCAGCAGATGCGCTTGACTGACCCTTCACCGAGGAAATAAACTCTCTTAAGTTCCCATTCTCTGCAACTATACAGAACAGCTTCTAAGTTTTCTCTTCCTTCCCTCCTTCTTTCCTTCCTGCCTCCCTTCCCTCCCTCTCTCCTTCCCTCCCTCCCTCCTTCCCTCCTTCCTTCCTTCCTCCCCCTTGCAATGAATTGGTCATCTTTTCTCCTGCCTAAAAGCCATCAGCACTGTTAAACAGCCTTGGAGAATCTCACTGTTTTGATTATCTTCTCCCTTGATTCCACATCCTCCTCCAGCCATCATCCTCTCTTTCTCCTTTTCACAACAAACTTTGAAAAAGTGTCTGCGCATACTATCTTCACTTCCTCGCCTTTTATACACTTCTCATCTCGCTCTTTTCTTGTTTTTCACTAAGTGTTCACAAAAGTGCTCTCTTCGAGGCCATTGAGAACTTCGTGGGAACTAAATCTTATACCTTTTTGGTCCTTATTCTACTTGGCTCCTCAGTAGCATTTAACACCATTTAACCATTCCCTTTACTTGAAACTCTTAGTTTTCCTTGAATGTTCCCAAACTCTCCTGGCTTTTCTTCTACCTCTCTGTATCTTTATTAAGTCTTCCTTTTCTCCCCACCTCTAAATGTAGCTATTTCTTGGCATCAGAGTTCTAGTCTTTCTTCCCAGGTGAACTTAGCAATTCTAATTGTTTCAATTACTCTCTATAATGCCAGCTGCTCACACATCTACATACTTCTAGCCCAGATAAATTTATAGAGATCCAGTCCTGAATATCCATAAATTGCCTCCTGGAATTTCCTTTTGGTTCCTGTATGTATACTTACATTTTTAACAAAGGTAAAATTTACTGAATCATCTTCTCCATGTAATCAGTTTCTTCTCATGTTCTTCTTTATATGAGAATGGTGCCTCCACCCAATTTGTCAATTCAATTTTGTAATTGACTTTGACTCTTCCGTCTTCCACATCACCCACATCCAATCAGTCACCAAGTCCTGTTGACTGTACCTTAAATACCTTCCAAACGTCACTTCCCCATGTCACTGGTGTTATTTCTTATAGGGATTTTTATAACTATCTCATAACTGGTTACCAAGGCTCCCTTTTGCCACTCAATGTTCACTCTTCCCTTCTGCATTAATAATAGAGTTTATTCAGGACTTTAAAGCATTCAGCCAAGAGATGTCACGTTTCAGCCTATTTTGATGTTAAGATTGACAAGTTCTAGCCAAAGATACATAAGTGGAAGTATTGAGTGGAAGTGCTTGAAGGGTCTTCAAAGAGGCTGTTTGAAGATAGCTGACTCACATGGGAGGAAGGTTTTGGTTCTTGCTTCTTTATCCTTCCTTCTGTATGGAAAGCAGCCATCTTTGACCGTCTCTAGGATGGAAGCCATGAGCTAAGATGATAGAGTGGAAATATGAAAGGAACATGGATAATAAGGTACCACAGCCTCTGAAACACCTATCCCCTGACTTTTTTTTACATGGAAGAAATAAATTTCTGTTTAGTGTAAGCCATTATTATTGGGGCTTTCTCTATAGGCAGTGAAATCAAATTCTAATTGATAGACCATGTTAGATTACATTGCATGATCATAGGTGTACAGATAATTATTTATTTGTCCAGGCATCAGCCATTTATTTCACACCCTCCAGTGATGGCATAAGAGAAGACTGCCACCAGTATTTGATGTTAGCAAATAAAATTTTATTTGGTACCCTCTATGTCTAGTCAAAAAACACTTGTATTTTGGACAATTCAATTGAATTTCTCCTTAGAAGTATACAGTTTTAAAGTGGAAGGTGATCTTTGCTATTGTCTAAACCCTCCTATTTGACAGAAGAAGAAACTGAGGCCAAGAGAAGGCCACAGGATTAATTATTGTCACTACAGTATAGTGACTAAACCATACAGACTCTGGGGCCAAATCACATCAACTGGAATCCTGTTTCCTCTTCTTGCTAGCTGTGTGACTTTAGGCAAGTGATTTAACTGCATGGTGCCTGCTTTTATAGGACTGTTTTTGAGGATTGAATAAGTTATCCCATGCCAGGCACAGGTGAGCACACCACAGATATTGACCAAACCTTTGACTCAAGTCTCTCAACTTCACCATCCCTGTGTTCTCTCTAGTCCTACCATGCTACTTCCCTGAGCACTGGTTAGGAGTAGAAAGCCAGGAGAATGGGAACCAAGATGGTTGAGGTTTGGTGGGTTCAAAAACAGAGGGATAACTTTGGTGGCAAGTGTACTGCTTGGAAAGGAAGGTTCAGATGTAGTGCATAATACAGGAAATAGTTCAGAACAACCACAGGGTAATACAGGAGACTTCAGGTCCTGGAACATGGGTGCTGAAAGAAATATAGGAGGAAATGGACAAAAAGTTTCTCCTACTTCGAAAATTTCTGTAGGATCACCATACCTGAATCATAACAAAAGGTAATAGCTTTTGTTTTTTTTAATTAAAAATCAGGAGATAATGGAAGATTATAAGTTGTCCTTAATTCTAAATTCAAGTGAATATAGCATTTTCTTCCCAGCATTCTTAAAATAGTTTGCTAAACAGGATTAAGAAGCCAAAATATCAAATGTGGAGAAAGGACAGAAAAGGCTAATACTTTGAAAAACAAAATATATACAGAATTTAGGCATGCAAATTGCTTGCAGGATCTGGATTCTTCATTTTCAATCTGCCCATAAACATCCCTTAAGAAGTATATAAATATGACTTTTACATCATTAAGGGTTTGTTTAAAGATTTAGAGCTATACCTAATCCATTTCCACATCCTAGCTTTGAGGCGTATTTCTCTAGTTTTTGTTAGGAACTTGAAACACTGAGAGAGATTTGTATGAGTCCGGATCAGACAAAGGATGACAATGCTGTGTGACTGTAGAATGTTAATGCTTAGGAGATTCTATTATGCTTCTGTCATTCAAAATAAGCTAAAGCACCAAGTGCTTTCACATGTGGATTATCTTTCTGTCACCACAGATAAAAGAATGTTGATGCTGTTACTTTCACTAAACCTTTCACATAGAGGATTTTCTATCATTTTCTGTGAATAAGCAATGCACGCATTAAGAAGGAACAGAATGCTGACATAGGAAAATAGATAGTCCTTTTCTAAGTTTAAAATATGAATAGATGAATGAGTAGTAATTACAAAGATAAAATTGAAGAACATATCATTTTTTGTTTATTTTTAACTAAGAGCAAATAACATTTTCTATCATTGAGGAGATGCCATGAAATTGTTCAAAGAAAGCCTATAAAATCCTAAATAGAAAAGTGTTGATTATTTTTCTACCTAGAGTTCTAACATTAAGTCTATGTATGACTTTGTCTGCATATCCAAATAGATAGTTGTTCCATTCAGGGGTTTTCTGAATAATTACTTTTCTCTGAAAGAAGAAAGAATTTTCTGAAAAATATTTTTATTAGAGATGGACTGCTCAAATTTCCCTGCAATTCTCTGACTGTCATTACACGATTCACTTATGAAAAACATGATTAAAAAGGCCAGATGTCAGCATAAATAATTAACTTAGTAAAGTTTCCAAGGGATTCTTACTAATAAAAATAACAACAACAACAGTTACTGCCATGTACAATGCTAGGTTCCTTACAAGGGCTGTCACATTTAATTCAACAATCTTATGAGGTCAATATTTTTATCTGTGATAGTTAATTTTATGTGCTAACTTGACTGGGCTAAAGGATGCCCAGATAGCTGATAAATGTTATCTCTGGGTATGTTGGTGAGAGTGTTTATGGAAGAGATTTGAATCAATAGCCTGAGAAAAGATCACCTTCAACAATATGGGTATGCACCATCCAATCCACTGAGGGCCCAAATAGAACAAAAAGTCAGAGGAAGGGTGAATTTGCTCTCAATTTTCTTTGGCTAGGCCATCTACCTTCCCCTGCCCTCAGATATCAGTGCTTCTGGTTCTTGGGCCTCTAGACTCAGACCAGGAACTATAGCATTGGCTCCTCTGGCCTTCAGACTTGGGCTAGAACTACACCACCAGCTTTCCTGGGCTTCCAGCTTGTAGATGGCAGATTGTGGGACTTCTCAGCCTCCATAATTGTGTGAGCCCATCCCTCATAACAAGTCTCTATCTGAGAGTGGTTCTAGAGGAACCACATTTTAAGAAAGAGTTTGCCAAGTTAGTTCTAGAGTTTCTGGAATTGGCTATCTAATATGATTAGATTTAATTAGATGCTAATGACTTTATAGCCAGCAGTAAAGAGAGCACTGATAGTCCATGGTATGTACTATTTATAAAGATACATAAAATATCTACATTAGATACTTCTAATCAACCACTTATAAGAAGTAGGGGCTAAGTGACTCTGTATGTGATGCTTTTGAACATTTTTGGAAAACTAAAGAATATGATGACATTGATCAGTTGTTCCTAATGTCACTGGACAAAGTAGTGAAATAAAAGGATGAGCTAAGGGACTTGAATTCCCTGCATAAATGACCCAAGAGTTTTTAGGTGTGCCCTGAGGAGCCTTATCTCCTGTAGCCACAAAGCTAAAATTTGAGATAATCAGACACAGGGCCTCATCCTGCAATTGGCTGAATTACAGTGCAAGTTGAACTCCCAGTCTTACAAGGTGTCTACTATTAAAGTGAGGGCATTGACTGATTACAGAAGGGGATCCTGTAAGTTGGGATGGGAACATGTAGAAAGATCCTGATGAAACTGCAGACATTGAGTCCCTAAATTCTGATGAGTCTTCTTTCCAGTGAAAGAAGTCTCCTCACCACCAGCCTTTGCACCCTCTGTGGTAGCAGCCTGCCAACTCACAGTGGTATGGGCCTTTCCACCTCTGTCTGAGAGGATGAACCCTGCACTGCCAGAGGAAATGGTGTAGCCCCCCTGAAGCAGTTGCCATGCAAGACAAAACTGATTCTCCTCAGGACCCACCCCCACCAACCCCTTTGCTTATAGAACTATATAACTAGACTCAAGTCCCAGCAGACCTCTGTAGGGGCTTTTAGGTGAGGTACAATGTGTGACCCATGAGGAGGTATGCTACACTCTAAAAGAACTGCTCAAGCCTTCTAATTTATACAAGCAAAATTCCAGAGAGCATATTTTGGAATAGATGTTAAGAATGTGGGATAATGGCAGAGGAACATAAATTTAGATAGGGCTGAATTTATTGATATGGGCTCACCAAGCAGAGATTGTACATTTAGTGTTGCTACTGAGGAAGTTAGAAAGGGCTCTGTTTGTTTAGTTGGTTGGTGAAAACACGTATCAAAAAATGGCCCACCATGAGTGAACTGGAGATGCCTAACCTCCCTTGGTTTAATATAAAAGAAGAGATTCAAAGGCTTAGAAAGATTGGAGTGCTAGACTAGATTTGTCGTCTAAGACCTACTTAACCACACAGTGGCTGGGGGGTGGGGGGCAGGGTACAAAAGACATACCTTTCACTAATACTTTGAGAAATAACTTTGTGAGGGGAGCCCCAGCATCCTCAGTGATTGCTCCCCTCTGTAGGCCAGACCTTACAGTGGGAACTGCAGCCACTCAATTGAGAAACCAAAATGCAATGGGAGTAGTTGGATCCTGGGGTGGCAGACGCCAAGTGGTGGCACTCAACTGCCAAAGACAAGGTGGACATAGTTAGTTATGATGATGGGCAGCAGAGTCAAAGCAGCAATCAGAATAGTCTGACTTGTGCAGATCCATAGTGTTGGCTAGATATAGTGTACCCAAAAGTGAAATAGATAGGAATCCCACTAAATTCTTACTTTATCTGTAGAAGCAGAAAAGTTCAAGGTCAAGTGAACTCTAACTTGAACCATAAAAGCAGAGAGTCATGACCCCTCAATCAATTCCTAGACTTGAGCCAGTTTACAGACCCAGAACCCCTTGAATGAAGGGGAGGCTGAGTCTTCTCAAGGAAGGAACCCAGCACACTATTGAAAATTTATGCTGTTAATATATCTGTCAGCCTTTCCCAGAGGGACCTACAGCCTTTTACCAAGATAACTGTGCAATGGGGAAAAGGGAATAATCCGACCTTTTGGAAACTACTGGATGGAGCTTTTAACTGACACTAATTTCAGGAGAATCAAAACATCACTGGGGCCCTCCAGCCACACTAGGGGCTTACGGAGGTCAGATGATCAATGGAGTTTTAGCTCAGATCTATCTCATAGTACGTCCAGTGGGTCCCCAAACCCATCCTGTGGTTGTTTTCCCAATTCTGGAATGCATAATAGGAATAGAAATACTTAGCAGTTGACAGAATGCCCACATTGTTTTTTTGACCTGTGGAATGAAGGCTATTTTGGTGGGAAAGCCCTTGGAAAAGCCATTAGAACTACCTCTACCTAAGAAAATAGTAAATGAAAAGCCATACTGCATCTCTGGAGTTATTTTAGAGAGTAGTGCCACTGTCAAAAACTTGAAAGATCCAGGGGTGCTGATTCCCACCACATCCCCATCAACTCTGCTTGAGATGGGCCATCCACCTTCTGACCTCAGATGTCGGCATTCCTGGCTCTGTGGGCCTTCAGATTTGGACCAGGATTTATACCTCTGGCTCTCCTAGGTCTTGGGCCTTTGAGACTTGAACTACACCACCAGATTTCCTGGGCATCCAGCTTGCAGACAGCAGATTATGGGACTTCTCCACCTCCACAGTTGTGTGAGCCAATCCTCATGATGAGTCTCTTTCTACCTATGTATAGATATCCTTTCGTTCTGTTCCTCTGGAGAACCCTGACTGATATATCATCCTACTTGCAAGATGGGGCAACTGAAACTGAGAGAGGCTCAGTAACTAACACTGAAGTCACTCAAATATTAATTAGGCAGGGTCAGAATTTGAATGCAGATATGTCCAAATCTTGCTGGGATAACAGTGCCCTTCCCTGTCCCTCTCACTCTTCATTCCAACAGCCTTTTCTTTACCGCAAAGATACAGGTGACCATGGCCCAAAAGTACATTATCAAATACTTTTTCTTTATGTTCCGGTCTAGAACATTTTCATATACTACTCCCTACTTTAGAATATCAACCTAGCTGAATAAATTGAGAACCTGTGGGCACACTGCTCAGTCTTTCCCTAACCCTATGCTGAACACGTTACTCTCCTTATTTTACAGTTTCAAAAGCTGGAGTTCTATGTCAAACAACTTGCTCAAAGCTACACATTTAGTAAGCGTATATCTATAGTGTGTCCCAAAAGTCAACATACAGAGGGAAAATGGGAAACTGCAGCTAAATGTACCTTTATTTATAAAATGAAGGTAGTCCCCACACAAAGGAAAATTTTTGTAAAATTTTGTAACGAATATTTTTCAAATAAAGGCACATTTAGCTACAGTTTCCCATTTTCCCTCTGTATGGTGACTTTTGGGATACTTTATACTACTTAATAAAGTGCTGAGCATATAGTAAGCATTCAATGAATATTTATTAATGGTTGAATGAATAAAAGTAATGTCATATTTGAAATCTTTAACCCAGATTTTCTGACTTAAATTCTCAGCTTTTGTCCTCACATCTCACTGACTCAAGTTTAAAGTGAACCGAATAGGGTATTGGGTATTAGTAAAAAATTTAACTGTTTACTTTCCTGACTGTCTTTTTCTAGAGCCCTCATTATTACTATTTTGCTAGATACAGCAGATCTCTCCAGAAAAGCATGTATGTGTGTATGTGTGCCTATCTATTTATCTATCTCTTGATCAATCAATATACACATATACACACACATTCAAATAGATGGATAGATAGACACACATATACAAGAAAAGGCTTGCAGCTTAGTCTACCATTATTATTCCCATAAAAAATATGGAACAATTCTAAGGAATATTTCTAGATTTATGAAACAGATGTGGATTAATCCATGAAAGCATCATGAGCTAAATAATTGGATTACTAAAGTTCATGGACAAAAAGTAAGAAATTAAAGTAAGAAGTTACAAAAATAAAATTTAAATGACTTTTTGGCATCTCTGTTCCCCTTTAAAAATATACTTATAGCAACTAAAGAATCATGCAAAGATTTTTGTTAGAGGTTGAGAAGACCTACAATATGAGGAATATACGGTGTGTATAATAACCAAGAGAGATGGAATGTGCCAAATTATTCAAAACCTTAAAACATCTGTTATCTTATTAGGAATATCTAAATTGCCATAAAAAGTTGATTTTTTGTGATGAGGAGGCTATTAAAAGAGAAATCACTGGACCTTATCTGTAGTAGAAAAAATATTTTTGTTTTCCAAACTTTGTTGGTTTCATTGCATATTTGACTAAAGGCTAGTTTCTAACATTGCACTTGTGACCTTCATCTCTGACCCTAACTACCTCTCCCACCCCATCATTTGCAAAAATCCTCCATCCAGCTCTTCCATTCAGAATGCACCTGGCCTCTCACAGTTCCTTAACCTACCACATGTATATGTATCTCAGTGCCTTTACACATGTTCTTTCTCCTTTCTGGAATGCCCTTTCTCATATTTTCCACCTGGCAAACTTCTATTTGTCCTTAATTACACCATTTAAACAGTACTTTCTACATGTTTCCTACAGTCTCCATAAATAGGCTTGGCATTTTGCTCCTCTGCTCTCCCATGACATTTTTCATAACTTTATTATAGCACTTGTTTTATTGTATTGTGATAACCAATTTCCTTGTATATTTCACTTATTTATTCATTCTTTTATTTACTAATTCAATCAAGAAATAAAGTTTTCTGCTACATGAAAAATCTTATAATAATAGTGTGACAGCTGCTCTATTGCACTATTTGCGTATATTTCTTATTTAAATTTTACCATTTCCTATGAGATAGAAATTATCCTTATGTTCTTTTTAAAGATGAAGAAATTAAGGTTTGGAGAAGGTAAGTGAATGCTGGATTATTTGCAGCTAGTAGATGGTGGGCCACAATTTCAACACAGACTTCATTGATTTCAAAGTCCAAACTATTTATGTACTGTCTCTCTGTGATGCATGCTCCTCAAGGTAAGCTGCCAAGGGAAGCAAGATAAGGTACTTAGTTTTTATATCTCCAGGGCCTATCAGAGTATACTGGGCATTTGACTAATATTCTTAAATAAATAAAAGAATAAATGAGTGAATGAGTAGGTAGATATTATGTACTTCACCTCACATGATAGATATCTTCTGAAAAGCTGTACATACATAGACTTTGGAAAACAAATTATATTTTAAATTGTCTCCAATGAAGTAACTTCCCATTTAGTCAGCACTGCTTAGGAGTCTATATAACACTACGACCACTTAAGGCCCACCCAAGGAAAGAGAATTTGAAACACGTCCAAAGAAGAGCAATGAAAATGATTAAACAGTTGGAAACTTGTCTCTCCAGAGAAAGGTCACGGGCACTGGGCCTATTTAGTATAGAAATATGAAGGGGCAAATCTATCAACATTCTTCAAGGATGTGAAAAGAAATAGGCAGGGGTAAGCAGCTGTTTTTAATTTTTATTTATCATGGTAAAGGCACAGGACAATGAATTTCAAACACAGCATAAAAAGTTTAGGTTAGTCCTTGTAAAGTCCTTCTAAAATAATAGACTTAATTAACCCCAAAATTGTGGTATTTCTTTCTTTGGAAACTTTTTGTGAAATGAGTCAATTGCCATAGAAGAGAAATCTACTATGCCCAGGCCCGACTAGAAACAGAGGATGAATATTTAGGGATGTGGTTAAAAAAAAGAGTCTAGCTAGGATTCATGCATCTGTGCTATTCACTTTGGAAATAAAATTGTATCCAGCAAACTTGGATTTTAGAAAAAGCTTCCATTTTTTTCTCTTATGTTTTTTCCTATCATTTTGAAAACATAAAATCCAAGTATCTTATAAGTAAATTATTTTGGAAAATCTACCAAATATTTGGTAAAATCTTTTTGGCAAGAAGCATTATAGAGTCATGAGCAACTTGAGCAATGATTTATGAACAATTATCCAGAGGATGACAAACCAATAATGCAAAATAGGAGAGTGTTGGGGGTTATGAAAAATACAGGGTCCACAGAGTAACTAGTCTGACTGCTTTCCTTATCTCTGGACAGCAGGGTTGGTGTTGATAACAAGACAGTTTATACTACTCAAAAGCACCCAGGACACTGTTGATTTTGCCTTTTCACAGACGTAAGTCTGTGAGCTGGAATTGACAGTAATGGTTTTCATCTAACAGAACCATGTGAAAGTTTTAGGGGGTTAGCAATGTTTCTATTGTATCGTGTTACTGTTGCACTGCTCTAATGTAGTATTAATGGGATACAGATGTATTCGGATGTATTAATTTATTATGGCGTCATAGATATTGAAATATATTGGCACAGAGAAGTATGTGGGGAGAGTTATCCAGGTCTGCTGAGACTTCCTCCATGATCCAAAAGAAATCAGTTCCCAGAAAGAAGTACACTTCCCAGAGAGCAACCACACTGTCTAGACTGCTTAAATTGGTGGTATGGGAAAAATGATGAAAGTAGATAATTGAATCAAAATGGCATATACCTGCCATTTGGGTCACCAGGAAAATAAAAATCATATTAATTGCAAATGCCAGCAATCCAAAGTGTGGTTAATTTTTTAAACTCTGTTTTCTCCCCAGGGACTATTTTCTTCAATTCAGTTCTTCAATGGAAAAATAAATTCAAAAGAGGTCTTCACCATACAAGGAATTCTTTGTTCAGACTGGCTACTGACATTCCAAACAAACTTACACTCACGATAAAGTTATCCTTTCAGAGAACTTGGACATTTTTTTCTTCCCCATCATCAACTTGCCGACATTAAAGGCAGTTCTCACTTTTAGACACAACGTGTTTGATACAAATGCAACTTAAAGAAGATTACTGCAAGGCCTAGTCTGGCTGGTCTTGTATTACATCCTGATTATGCATGTGCTGTCAGATGTGAGTGGAAGCCCCCAAATAAGTAGCTATGGTTGGTGAAAAGTGAAATACGAGTCTTTATTATTAAGTATCCAGTAAGAAGTATGGCAAAAAGCAGGATTCCCAAAGTGAACTGGTGAAAACTATGAACTATCTGTACTTTTCAACAAAATAAACAGAAACCTTTCTTCTAGACATTTTAAGCAGTCACTTTCTGTAATTGATACTTAAACTGCGAAACAGAGAGCACCTTTATACAATCTCCAATTCCTAGGCAGATTCACTTATCTACTCTCTTTCTCCCATTCTCATCAGCAGTATATACCGCTTTTAGGTTCATGCTTACAGGGACCCTTTGTGAAGCTATTGAATTATCAAAAGTATGTAGCTTTTTATTGAGCCTCAATTTAAGACTTGAATTTAGAGCTGTTTTTGTTGAGTTGGCAGGAGAAAAAGGAAAGTAAGAAGACTTTCATGGAAACTACTTTCCAGAAAGTTGTTTTCACAAAAGCATTTTTCATCAAGTCAAATATAGGGAACACCAAATTTCCAGAAAGAAAGATTCTCTTCAATGCATTTCCTCACAAATTTTGTGAAGTCAGCCATTTATATTTTTCTTAAAAGCCTAGATAACTTCAAATACCTTCTGTATATTCACACCACTGTGTTGGCAGGAAGGTGAGTATGGATGACATGAAGATTATTTAGGTGATGAACATTTTGCCACATCCCTCTATTTTATGATAAATTCTCCATGGTTCTTGGCTAGAAGGGAAAAAAAGTTTTTCATCCTTATGTTCTACCAGTCCCTCCTCTACCAAAAAACTGGGAAATAAGTGTCATCCTTTATCCCTGAACAATGGCTGAGTGATTCTGATCACTTCATCTAGCTACCTGTCTCATCTCTATCTGTCTCTCTCTTCCTATCTATCTATGGATTAATCTGAGTAACTTCTGCTAATTACATATGAATCAAGCCCCTACTTTGGACCTGGTGGTAACTTATGTTATATATCTTTGATGTGTCCTCTGGGAATATTTAATACTTTTAGTATGGCACCCAAATCCGTGACATAGAATAGGGTCATTGACACTGAGAAAACTAAACTCTATGATGCCAAGATGCTTTTGTAGTTCAGAGAGGAAATATTAAAAGAGAAATAGAGTGGAGGGCCCACTCCACTATTTGAGAGATATTTTCTGGCATAAGAGCAATCAAATCTGGTGAGCAATTGTTTAGGGTTATTGGTAAGGGAGGTAGAGGAGTATGTGTTGACTTCTTTACTAGTTTAGAAGATTGGGTAAAATGGTAATGAATATGGGAGGAATATGTTTGGGGGATAAGTTGGTAGGAATAAATTATAAGTTTAGTTATAGGGAAGTATTTAAGGTAAGGTGTGATAGAAGATGATGCTAAAAGCCCAGATAGGGATCAGATCGTGAAGGGTTTTTAAGCTATACTGAGAAACTTGGGTTGATGTGATAGACAATGAGGAACGATGGCAAGGTTATAAGCAGGAAAGTGACCTAGCAAGATTTGTATTTCAGATACAGCACCCATGCAATGTAACGTAAAGAAGCCAGTGGGCAACCAGGGAAGGCAAGGATTTGCTTAGTGAAATATTCCAGGTGTGTAATTATGATGGACAAAACCAGGAAACTAAAAGAAAAGATTGCAAAATAATCATGAGGTAAAATTGGTAGCATTGGCTAGTTTATTGTTTGTGGGTGGTGAAGGAGAGGAAGTAGTTTAGAATGACTCCAAATTTTTGGCTCAAGTGACTAAGTGAATAATGTTGCAATTAATTAACATAGGAAACATCGGAAGGAAGAGTGGGTTGGAGAAAGTAGGAGAAAACTCAGATCCACTTTGAACATGTTGTGTTTGAACATGATGAGTAAGACATCCAAATAACTAGAAGGTAGTTAAATATGAGAGTCTGAAGGTCAAAGGAGATACCAGACTGTAGACCTGGAATACAAATTGGCAGGATATAGTTAGTGGTAGTTAAAATCAAGTGAATGGTTTTGTCCAAGGAAAGTGAGGATGGCAGAGGGCCAAAGACAGAATCCAAGGGAACAAACAGTATTTGAGAGTGAAAAAAGAGCACATGAAGAAAATTAAACAGAAATATTCAGGGAAGTAAATGAAGAGTCAAAAAGAAAAGCCCCATAGATGTTAGCACAGGCGAGATGTTAAAAATTTAATGCCTCATCAATAGTGTCAATGCTGAAGAGATTTCCAGCAAGATGGGAACTGAAATAGCACAAGAAATTTAGCAGCAATTTAGCCTTTGCCATCTCGGTACCATTTCTACCCTTCCCCTGAAACCACATGGCACCAGTACTGGATAGGCTATTTGAAATATGAGCTGCAGCAGAAGTACAGGGCCAGAGATGAGATATAATTTTGGAAGTTGGACATAGGGATGACAGTGAAAAATCTGTAAAATACAAATGCTCCTTGATAAAGTGACTAATGAGAAAATACTATAGGTTTTATGATAACATTTAAGGGACAATGTTATCATAAAGATAACTGAAGCTGTGAGAAGGGATAAAGAAGAAGTCTGAGACATGAGAGGAGAACCTGAACATGGAAGACAGAACACAAGGTAAAGTAAAGTGAACAAGGAGAATAAGAGCAGAGAAAAGATCTTCTAATAATACCAAAAAAAAAAAATACATCATTTCTTTCTTAATCCTTCAGAGAATTTTATCAATGAAGGCAAAACCAGACTGTAAGAGACTTCTGAAAGGAATGGTTAGAATAAAAGTAGAGAGCGTGAATTCAGGACCATAGTTGAAAAGTGTTACCTAAGAAGAAAGTACAGAATTCAGTAAATAGAAAAGGTAGCAAGAATACAAATATCTCTGTTGAGATTTATTTCCTTGCATCCTGCATGCATACTAGAATGCCTAAACATAACAGGTGTTCAATAAATACTTGTTTAGTTAATGAACTTTGTTCTTTGCTTTTATTTAAAATGCATGTATCTACAGATGGTGAAAGAGTGATGATGTTCAAGAAAAAAAGTATACATATATTTGTGCTAACAATATTCTGAAAACACTGTTAACGTTTGGAGTCGAGTTTTGAGAGAGGAGTAATGTCTAAACCGGAGAAGAGTAGAATAGAAAGTGACATGGGGAGATAAAAAGAAGGGCATGCAAAAGTGTGCCAACCTCATGTTCTTTTCTCCCCGAAACAGTGGAGTATCACAATGGTGTTGGGAGATGCATAGAAATAATAATGCTAAATTGGATGTCCAGTTGAAGTCAGTCCTGACTTTTCAAGACTGGGGATGATTTAGAGAGAAAGCAGAGCCTTCGACAGTCAGGCCAGTCTTCATACTTTGTTTCCTTCTCCTTCAAAAACACTCTGTGATCTTTAAACAAAAAAAGAAAGGCAGGGAAGGCCACTGGTGGAGGTAACCTTGGATTGAGATTTGGTGAGTTTGGTGAGAGAAGGATCAGAAAGGCCAGCTGTAAAAAAGTTGGCTGTGGAAGACAGGATCAGAAAGGAGAAAGAGTCGTGGTTTGAAAACGTAAAGGTGCCCAAGAGGACAGAGAATCAATGTTGGGTTAATTGGGTAAGGATACAAGTAAAAACTTTTGATTGAGGCAGGGATGTGCAAAATTAAAGATCTCAGACAGAAAAATATTAACTTATGATGACAAAGTCCAGGCTGTGTGGCTCAGGAAGCATTGAGTTGCAGGTCCATGGGGTCAGGAATGAAAAGGAACCAGGTCAAGGAATCTTTAGGGTCAAGAAAGTATTGAAGTTACTGAGGAAGATTGCAGGGAACACAGTGGAAAGGAAGGTTCTTTGCCAAGTCTTTTATGTAACCTGAAATAAATTCCAGGGTGTGGTAGACAATAGCAGTGTTTTAAGGAAGGTCACAAAGAGGCAGGTAATGACCTCAAGTGATGAAAATGGGAGTTCTTCAGAAGGCAAGGTCCCTTTACCCCAACTGTTAACATGTGAAAATAAAATGAAGTAAAATAAAAGAAATTCATGTCTCTCTTTTTGGTTCACACCATACTTGCTCACACAGCTAGTTCACTGATCAAGAAACAGTGTAGAAAAATAAGCCAATTCTCACTAGAACACCCCACTTAATCAGGGCCAGTGGGAGGTGAGATCTCCACAGGAAAGGATAATGAGCATTCAGAGATTCTTTGTGGGAGAGCATTAGAAAAGAAAAAGGCTTGAGAAAAGATAATAATATTGTCGTAAATAGAGAGGAGGTAGTATTCCACAAGGTACAATGGAGCAGAATTGTTAAAGGAAAAATAGTCCAAGTTCACAGATGCAAAGAAGTAGACACAGATGTAGACACAAAAGCATATTGCACAATGCCAAGCACAAACTTCACAAGGCCAGTGGAATGTCTTTGTGGTGGGGTTTCCATAAACTATCTCATTTAGCCAAGTATTTAGAGTAGACTGGTTTTGGTATTCATCCAGCTATGGCCTGCCTGGGAAGCACAGAGGAACAAGATCTGGTGTAGAAAGCAATGGCTCTTTTACAAGTCCTGTTCTCAGCTTTGTGCAGGTCTATATCACTAAACTTGGACAAGAGTTATGGCTCTAACAGTGCTTGGAAGCATTCTGCTTTCAAGCATTTAGAAAAAGTTTTAATTTTCACCAAAGTGAAGTGATTAATTTAAAAAAATCGGACTGGACATGTTGTAATCTTAGCAGACACTGTGTGCAGTTATGTCCCCTAACCCAGAAAATTTAAACATGACCAAAAAAATCAATCATTCCTTATTATATACTTAATTCCAAGCTGATTTGATAAAGTATGAGAGTAGTCAGAGGAAAATCTTTTAAAAAGAAAAAGAAAAAGTGAGTCCTGCTGCATATTTAATCATATTTAACTGAATTGTCTTCTTGTTTGTTTGGATTAATCAGAAGAGTTTAAACTGGTTGTTTCACTGTTCTAATATGACGGAGCATGGTTTTAACATGTATCTTCTATTTGAAGGCTTTGTGGCAGAGGTGGTTTTCTATGAGGACTTTGAAGGAGAAGGGGGAATAATTCAGCAGATGGAGACTGGAAGATTTTTCTTTCATGTTTCAAATGCAATATGATGTGAACTATGAAGTTAACCAGCCACAATTCTTTGCAAAGGTCAGCTGGTCTCAACTGATTTCATGTTCTTGCCACAAAGTACTCTTGATCTAAAATGGATTATGTGGAAAAAATCAGATGCTACTCTATCAATTACTCATTCATTTCAAATATTTGCTTTAATTCCAGGAAAATAAGCCTAATCTTGACTAATTCTTTCTCATCTGTAATCTATACTCTAATTACCTGTGTTGATCTAATAAATGTATTGTTTTTATTTTAATTCATTTCACAAGTGTTGGCATTGTTTTCTTTTTTCTTTTTGGCATTTGTTTGATTTTCTTTGGGGGACTTTTCTTTGTTCTCTTCATTTATTTCCCTTTGTTTTGTCCAAAGCAATGAGTAAAGGCTAGATTTTAACATGGCAAGATAGAAGTATGAGTCTGCTAAATAAATTGTGAACATCAACAAATCATTTTTCTCACTTTTACTTATAGTACAGTAACATATATGTGCTTTTCTGACCATGCAGAGGGAAGATAAACAGCCATTACTTATTAAATACCTATATTTTAGTCAATAAACATTTATTTAGGATATACTATATGCTCAACATTGTTCCAATTAAATATGGTGAATACAGAGAAAGGAAAAGGGTTATGGTTTCAACCTTCAAAGTATTTGTCACTTTTTTCAGCTGACAAGATTAAATAATAATTGAAATAGAAAGGAACAATTTAAGACTATGCAAGGAAATATTAAGCCCCAAATGGGAGGTCCATGTGGGTTAAGATTAGTCAGAAGGAGGTAGAAGCTTAGCGAAGGAGATAGAACTCGAACCCCGGGGAGACAACTTTAGTGGTTGGGTAAGAACTGTATAGTCAGGATGGGAAGTGAAGGCAGGAAGAAGTAATGAGAATGAGGAACAATAGCAGTAAAAACAATAAGAACAAAAAGGAGGAGGAGAGGAAGAGGAAGACAAAGTAGAAGGGGGGTCGGAAGAAAGAGGAGGAAGAGAAGTAGAACCTTCAGTGACTGAGTGCTCATTACACCCCAGGAAAAATGACCTAAAATATTTTTGATCTGTTCTGAACACTCTCATCTTGAGTTTTTTCACCGACACTGAGACATCTTGCAGTACTTTTCCACTAGTGGTGGTATTCTTCTTTTAGCCACCCACAATTTCTTCTCAGGTCCCTTCTACAAACAGTGCCACCCTTTTCCAAGGACAGCAGACAAGAGGAAAGGCGAACACAACTGAGAAGCAGAGTGCCTTTGTCCTGGGCACTCTTCCGCACTGTATCTTTCTTTCATTATGAGTCCCTTCCTGCCATCAGAGACCAAGTTCCCCCTTGCTACCCTGGGCCCCAGAAGGTAACCACTGTTTCTGTCTTTGGAAACTGTATTTCTTAGATGGTGGACTTTTCCTCTTCGTCACAATTTACCTCCTCCAGAGTCCCCTTTCCTCACATTTCTGCACGATGTTGCGGGGAGGGGGCGGAAGATGGGGCGGCAGAATCCTATAGACAAATTTGAGCATTGATGGTGTGCTAATATTTGATAACTTCCAAATTGTTTACATTTTAAGAGGAACTTTATTATGTAAACCCAAAGGAAAGGGTAAAGAGAGAATATCAGGAACAAGGATAAATATTATACAATGTTGCCTATAGATATCTTGGGAAGAAACAGAAGGAAAGAACATTCCTAAGCCTCTCAAACCATCTAGATAGAGGCATGCAGTATATCTCATCATAAAGCCAACTTGAATTAGGCTATGGAAAAGTCTATCTCCACATTGTTAGAGATAGCTGGACATCAGTAGGGACTGAACTTATGACCCAGACCTCCTTAACACTCAATTTTAATGGCAAAAAAAAAAAAAAACCCAAAAAAACCCTGTAGGAGGTGTCAGCTAAACTCTGTGTCTATATACTGACTACACAACTCTCTCTAAAGAGAAGCAGACATGATTATCACTTAGATTACATCTCTTTCTCTTTCTGAACATAATGTGAAAGTAGGAACTGGGAGTAAAGCAGTGAGTTATGTCTGACAATATTATGGCTCTGCCCACTCACAGACACAGGACTGTGACTTTTATTTGTGACTTATGTCACATAGATATGTTGGCCTCGGTGAGGATTCTTAACCAAGTAGAGCGGTATAGAAAATAAACCTAAGGCATACCCCATGGAAGGGAAAGCCAGTTACAGAAAGTCACATATTTTCTTTTGAAAGACACACTCACCTCCTGTTTGCAATTTATCAATAGCTACTAAAATATCTTAAAAACATTTTAGATTCAAAGAAATTAGTTGTACCAATGAATCATCTGTAATAAAAATAATTTTTGAGAGCCCCCAAGATAGAATTGGAAAGAAGGTTAAAGTCATTGTTTTAGTTTAGATTCTGGGAAACTAAAGAAAAATCTTTAGGGATCAGATAATACATACCAAGGATTACATGCTGGGGACCTTGTCTGAGATCCATACTTCAGAATCACTGGTATCAAGTACTATGGATGTTTAATGATTGGTGAGAGATAATATGTAACTGGTGTTTTTTTGTAACATTTCTGGTTCTTTTTATCCTTTGTTTTTGTGTCTTCATGCCTTGCCAAATTCAGCCACTATAATTCCAGAACAGGTGTGGGATGATGGCTTGGTCTTTCATGGCAGCACCCGTGAGGATCCTCACTGCCTCTGCCTCGCCAGTAACATCATTAAAAAGTCAGACTGAGAGGAAATGGAAGGAAGGAGAGCTTACTCCTCTGGTGCTATTGTTGCTCTTGGCAGGCTGCTACCAGGAGGCCTAGATACGTACCACTTAAAGCTTAAATACTACAGCTCATTCTACCAGGGAGCAGTTTAAACACAAAAGCTGAAGTAGATTATGCTCCTTTATGAAGTGACTCATCTCAAATGATAAATATAGTGTACCTCCCACACATAAAAACAGATGTGGCAGATATGTCCCCTATAGACAGTGCTTTGCAAAAGCTTCAGGACTGCAGAGATTTTGTTTCTAAAATAATGCTTCACATTTCCACACCATTTTCTTCCAAAGTGTTCACAGCATTTGTGATGTGGGTGAGGAGAGGGCATATCATTCCAAGCAAACGATGTGAGGCTCAGCTGAAAGAAAAGCGTCCACCAAATGGGGAGCCAAAAAAGACAGCAAGGGGTTGTTGACACAATCTGGAAACTTCTCTCCTGGAGGGCCTTAAGATTCATCTACCCAGGGTAGCTTCTCTCAAGCCCACCAACAATCCACAGGATGAATTGGGTGATTCTTGAGGCTATTTGCATTCATCAGATGAAAGAGGACAATTGTAATGAATACCCACAAACAAAATTGTCTGCCCAGTTCCATCAAATCTTACAAAATCTCTAGAATATGAACAAAAGCAAAATTGTCACCATTATCTTTTTCTTTTTACATTATTTATGTTTATATTTCTATTTAGGCTCTTCAGTAGAAAAGAAATACTTATCTGACTGCCTAAACTTGATTAAGCCTTTAAGATGGCTTTTGAGAAGCTGGCTTCTCCCCAAGATGCTCCACCTGCCACTCACAGCAACTGCCTCCACCAGTTGGCTTGCTGCTATAGTTAGGACATAGTGAGATATTCCCAGGCATCCAGAAACCCCACATTCCAAAGTGAAATATACCATCCTCAGTAGGTATATTCCATTCTCAGAAATCAGCCCTTACCTAAGAACATGAGGATATTCAAGACAGTTCTTATAGAACAATGAGGCGTGCAGAACAATGACTTCTTACAAAACTATTAGAATTCTGGTCCAGGCACCTCCACTCTCCCACATGCACTGTGGAACTCTCTGCCATGCTTTTCAAATGTCCAGGTCTACACTAAGTTGGAAAAGGTGCTTTGTAAATTTCCATTTCAAAAGTTGCCTGGAGGTTTGTCTGCATGCTAATGCTTCTACTTAACAGTGCATCAATAGTTTTAAATTTTCTAGAACAGCACTCTAAACTCTTTTGTTTATGACCCCAATAGATGTATATTACTTTATTTATAAATTATATATGTAATATACAAAAACTAGAAAATTTAAAATAAGAAGAAAAAGATGAAGTAAACATATTTAATATTTTATTAATCGGTTTTCTATAATACTTTGATTAATATATCAAGGAGAAATATATTAGGACAAGGCTCATTGTTAACTAAAGTGAACATAAATCTGAGTTTTAAATAGTTAAATAAATATATTTTATTAACTTCTCAGATATTATTAGGTTATCATTTTCTTTACCTAACTGAGAAATAGTATTTGGAGAAGAGGTATCAGGTCAACCATTTTCTTATAGTGCCCAAATCCCTGCCCTATTAACATTATTTTCAATTTAAATTTGCTTTGCAAAAATATTTTAAAGCCTCTTGTACATTTTCTGAAGATTAGTTTAGTAAAAACTAGATAATAAACCATTCGGTCCATTTAATCATGCACATATTAACTATAATGCATAGCAATATCCTGAAAGCAAAGGTTCAAATGAGTACACTACAGTTAAGTACACCATCCAGCCCCTGCTGCACACACACATACCTTCTGGATGTAGTTAGTGACTATCTGACATACATATGTACTGAGGATGTCAACGTCATTCCATATAACAAATTAGTAGTGTTGTACTAAAAAGGGCAAAAAGATAAGCCACAGAAAGGGAGAAGATAACCATAATACACATATTAGGAAAAGACTGTGTCCTAGTCTGTTTTGTGTTGCTATAAAGGAATACCTGAGGCTGGGTAATTTATAAACAAAAGAGATTTATTTGGCTCATGATTCTGCAGGCCCTACAAGAAACATGGCATGAACATCTGCTTCTGATGAGGGCTCAGGCTGCTTCCACTCATGACAGAAGGCAAAGAGGAGCCGGTGTGTGCAGAGATCACATGTTGAGAGAGGAAGCAAGAGAGAGATGGGGGAGGAAGTGCCAGGCTCTTTGTAATAACCAGCTCTCTCAGGAACTAATAAGAGTGAGAATTCACTCACCTCTGAGGGAGGGCATTAATCTATTCATGAGGGATCTGCTTCTGTGACCCAAACGCCTCCTGTTAGGCCCCACTGCTGACATTATTGATCAAATTTCAACATGAGATTTGGAACAGACAAACATCCAAACTATAGCAAACTGGTATAAGAATTCTTACAAATCAATCACGAGAGGGACCAACACCTAACCAAGCAAATGAGCAAAATACTTGAACAATATCTCAATGTTCATTAAACATTTGAAAAAAATGGTAAAAATCACTAGTCATGAAGGAACTAGAAATTAAAACTTCAATGCAATATCACTACACACACAAAGAAATTGTTAGAAAAAATTGGCTATATCATATGCTTGTGAGGATGTGGAGCAACTAGAAATTTCATATAATGGCTGTTGGTAGTATAAATTTGTACAACTACTTTGGAAAACTATTTACCACTATCTACTAAAGCCTAATGTATGCATACTCTAAAACCCATGAATTCCACTGCCATGTATTCATCCAACAGAAATGTTGATGAATGATAATTCATAGCAGCACTATTTGTGAGAGCCAAAAATTGGCAATAACAAAACAAGCCAAATGTTCATCATAGCAGAATGGATAAATTGTGGTACATTCACACAATCAAGTAATATACAACATTAAAAATGAATGAACTACAACTACATGGAACAATAGAAATAAATAGTTTACATGCTGATGAGTAGAAAGATGCCAGAAATAAAATAATACACACAAAAGATTACATTTATATAAAAATTCAAACAATAAAGCAAAAAGTGTGTAGTATTAGAAGTCAAGATAGTAATTTTCCTTGAGCAGTAGTCAGGGGAAGAAGATATAAAAAGGGTGATCTTCTGAGGTGCTGATAATGCCTGTTTCTTGATCTGTATGGGTTATATGTGTATTCATTTTGAGAAAAATAATCTAACTGTATACCTTTCATTTGTACACTTTTCTATATGTATATTATACTTAAGTTTATTAAAAAATGAGTAAATCTTCACTCATTTTCTAAATTTTTTAGAAAATTAAAAATAAATGACAATATCATTTCTTTTAACACCCTACTGGATGAATTGGTGAGTCACTATGAAGCACACACAACCCTTTGGACAAAACCAGTCCAGAGTGAGAACATGGTAAGTAGAGCAGATTTCCTCCCAGCCAATAGTTCTAGAGGGTTTAAAAATTCTAGTCCAAAGAAAAAATAAATGTTAATCCAGGGAAAATGAAAACTGTATTTCCATACAGTTTAGCTGTTGTCCCTTCCCCAGATACCACAATTGTGTTGGTTAGTTTAGGATATTGGGAAAAGGAAAAGAATAAACATTTCTCTTCTTCCCATCCCAACTTTTCTCTAGTCCCAACATTAGCTGAAGAGAAACTCTGTCATTTTAATTAAATCTTTGGTTTGTTCTGTCCAAGTATGACCAACCACCCTATTTTTCCTCCAGAGGACAAAATATGCATTTCTTATAAATCAATGTTTCTCTATAGACAGTCCACAATAATTAAAATTCCTTAAATGCCTCAAATATGAAAATTACCTTTGCACTCCCTTCTGCTGATTTAATCACAAAACAAAAAATTTTATATTATCCTATGATATTTGTTGATATATTCATCAATTATTTCATATTCAGTATTTACTAAGTCTCTATTTTGTTCCAGGAATTCTATGACCTGACAATCTAACCATGAATAAGTAATTATGGTCCTTGTTCTTATAGTTCCATAAGTGTTCATGGTACAATTTTACATGTTGTTTAATTTTACATAAGTTTGTTTATTATTTTTATAATAATAATCTATGGTTTTATGATAATAACCTATCAGACATAATTTACTAAGAATAATGAATGATTTTTTTTTCCATTTGTTCAACCAAAATGGGTGTTGGAGGCAATTGTGCTCCTGTTAGATCATCTAATTGGTTGTTTGTTGAATGTTAGAACAAAAAAGTGTTTTGGGGGTTTAAAATAATAAAAAGTGAAGCCAACAAAAAGGCCCTTCTTACTCATTACCAAATATCTTTTTAATGACACAAGTGTAAATGAATGAAATAGAATAATTAAATTTTTCTTAAATACACATAAATTTACACAATAACAGGAAAGCCTGGGTGGAATGCATTTTCATTTTTTAAAATTTTTCATAGTAAACAAGAGAATTTATTTTTGCATAGTGTTTTAATTAATGGTTATTACATATGGCTTAACAATGCAACTTACCAATTTGTTAATTATGTTTTTAAATTTCAAACATATATATTCCTATTTTATCTGACTTTATTAGCACTACAGTATCTGAGAAGCATTTTCTCCTAGACAGTAATAAAAGAATCCTGAAATTTGTAAAAAAGCAAACAAAAAACTATAAATTCCAAAGCAAGCTAAAAGGGAAAAAAAATATTGTCATTGCTAAATAATGTTTCACCCTATTCTGTCCTATGTCTGCTTACATAAACCTTACCAGGAACTTTTCTAAGTTCCTATTTATGCCCTTGGAGTGTTAAGTCAGGGAGAAACCCCTCTTTTGACAATTCATTATTGTTCCTTGTGCATTTTCATTTTTAATAAAATCAAAACATTTGTTCAAAAGATGAATTTAATACCCAGCAGGCTTTTCAGATACTATCCTACGTACTCATCAACAGTGAGTGATAATCTTGGTTTCTGAACAGTATACCATTTAGCAACAAGCTTACCTGATCACATCAATGACTCTACTTAACAAACCCTCTATATTTTTAAGAACAAATTCTAATTTAAACTATTGTAAACACAAGTAAATTATAAAATTCTAACCATTAGTTATGAAGTTTTATATATCCAACCAGACATCCTCTGTTTTTAAAAAATGAGTGAATTACAATTTAAACATAAAACCACACCTGTAGATTCCAAGATTGCAAGTCAGTATGATTTACAATGAGTTGATAGTGCTTGCGCTTTAATTACAGTGCTGTTATCACTGTTGTGGAATTATGCAGTATGAGTTAAGCAGGCTGCTGAGCACTCTGAAGTTTTCCAGAAAAGGATCCATGACATTGAAGAAGTAATAAGATGGGTGTTTCTTTTTTGCATGCTGTGATATGACTGCCAAATAAATCAGAGATGACAATAATTTACACTGTTCATTAATCTCTTCTCCCTTTTTTTTTTTTTTTTTTGTTCAGCGTTTGTTGTGTGCCTATCATGTGCCAGACACCGCCAGGCTGTGGGAATACCAAGTGAATTAAATGAAATGCTGTCTGGGCTCACAGTCTGGTGACAGAGACAGACACGTAAACAAATAATTACAATGCAATTTGAGAAGTGCTATAAAAGGGGAGGAATGCACTGTTAGCAGAGATGTTAGCAGAGATGAAGGGGATGGGAATCCTGCTGGAGTGGGCGGATGGGGGTGGGTAGGAGGAAAAGTCAGAGAAAGCTACAAAGAAGAGAATCTCAGGGCTTGAGAAAAATCAAATTTAACTATTAAAATATTTGAAATACATTCCAAGTAATATAGTACACACAATATTAAGAAAATTTCTTTTCTTCTATTACATGATCATGTTCCCTCATGAAGCGGTCCAAAGTAATATGACATTTTCCCGCCCCTCACTGAATATTGTACTTCAGCTGAACCTCTTAAAATAGGGTGCATAGTAAATATCATAGATGATTCTTTCATCCACTATTTTCAGTTTAGAAAACGCTGTGTACTGCAATATTGTTGTTGGACTGCACCAACTGTTTCCAACTCCTTTTCCGAGATCTATAAATATCTCTAATCCCAAATGTTACAGGCAAACAGAAATGTAATTATCTTATTGATGACAAGAGAACTACAAACATGAGCCCAAAAGGGTCAACCCGCTTATTTCATGCTAACGTGTAATTTATTCATGTAGCCTTTGTACCTTTCCAGGCTGCCCAGGATCTAGAAATCTTTTAGCACAAAAAGCGACAAGGGATTATTACTTTTTACCAATGTTTTCACATTGTGTTATTACCATTGTCACCAACCAGAGAATCTCATCACTTTTTTCTCTTCATGTTTGAAGGTGATTTTAAATCTCCGTCTAAACTCTCCCCCAAGTCATCATCCTAAAACACATGCAAAAACACAACACAAAGGAAATGGCAGCAGTTAATCATCATTTAGCAGTTCATGTTAAAAGAAAATACAAGGATTTATAACTTAATGTTTAAATATGTGATCAGTAATCTTTGCTGCAAATTCATATAGAATTCTCTAATAAATCAAGTTGTCAATGACATTTCCTAAGCGTCAGTTTCATGCCGGGAACTATACCAGCTAAGTTAGGAAGTACTTAAAAATGCTTACAATCAAAAGTGAGGCTTATGTTATATAATATGCCTAAGAGAATCATAAAGTGAAATAAAGGTAAAAACCTCAGGACACAAGGACTAATGATATGAACACATGGTTCCCTCATCAACTAATTGAAACAAAAGACCTAGCCAGATCTATCACTTAAATCAAATTTACAGATAACCTTCTGTGAGTTTAAATATATTACTTACCATTATCTCCAAGTTCCTCCACCCCATTCCTGATCTTACCTACATAAAAGAAGCTAGATGTAATTTACATTTTTATGCCATTGTAATTAAATCAAGAGTATCACTATAAAGCTTTCAGATCATATATGATCTGGGTAGAAATATTTAAAACAGGCCTTAAAACAATCAACAATGTGTTTTAAAAAAAAGTAGGGGTGAAGGTGGGATGGGGGATGGGAGGTGTAGCCAATTCTGTGATGCAGGTGAAGTCTTGTTATAATTAAGCTTGTTAAAGTCCCAATTCCACTTCAATAAAACAGCATGAGGCTCCAGCTGGTGGCCAGCTGCTCCCCAGACCTTTTCCACACCAAAAAAAAAAAAAAAAAAAGCCCCATGGCATAATGCCTTATAGGTTTGTTTTAACCACATTTCACTTGTCTAGGTAAATTAAACAATGCCAGATATTGACTTATCTGAATATTCAGAAAACTAACCGTTCCTCAATCAGTGAATATACCCAGATCATTTTATATATTTATATTTTATATATGTCTTACTCTATTGCATCAATATAAAGAAGGACATATGGCAAAATTTTATATAGCTCATTCATGGAAAATTTGGACATAGTTCAAGGTAGATAACCTTTAAGAAGCTTTTATTCCTTTAGATTAAACAATTCCTACCAGAGTGTGCCCAATCTCTCAAAGTTGCGTGTCAGGACTGAGAAATTTGAACAAAAAATTGCAAGAAAACATTACGAAATTTATGAATGGAAAAATCTCAGGGGAACTGGTTTTTAGCAAGGTCTAAGATTGCAATATGTTCAGACCAAGAATTCAAATAAACTTTTATGCATAATGAGAAACTCCTATAAATTTGCATTTTTATTGTTATTTTGACCTATGAGTTAGCTCTCTATAGGTAACAAATGGTTCACAAAAATTTTTGCAAATCTTGATGGATGGGCTAAAAATAGAGCTGCCGCCAAAGCTGAGGAGGTGGTGGTGGAAAAAAGCAGAACCAGAAAAGTAGCAGAGTGGGATTTTTGATTTATTCTCTCTTTTCACTGGAAGTGACATCCAGTCTTCCCATTGCTCTCAGAAGACCCCAGAGTGACTAAAGAGGCTTTATATTTACAAATATAGGACACACTCTTAAGTCAAATTAACTGTTATTCTTATTTTGCTAAAGCATTTAAGAAAATAACAAGGGAGACTTGGAAACTGGCTGGAGGAAAGAGTAAGTTTCAACAAGGGATATTCATTCATTCACTCATTCATCCTTTCAGTCAGTCAGTAAAAAGAATGGATATTGAACAGCTACTCTGAGCAAGAGACTGTGAGGAACACAGATGTGGTCCACTGTTCTGACACAGCTTACAAACCAGTGGGGGATATAATTACAACACATTAATCATGACAAATACAAAGATGGAGGGCAAGCAAGGCCCTCTGGGGGTACTACAGATGGCAGGTAACCTGGAAAGGGCACGAGGGGCTGGTAAGTAAAGGTGCCCTGGAAGTGACGACACTCATGATGAAACCTGAAGGTTGACTAAAAGTGAAGGAGACAACCTGGTGGACAGAAGGTTGAAGGCAGAAGCAGAGGGCATGGGCAGATGCTCACAAGTAAGAAAGGCTGTGGCAAAACTGAGGAACTGAGACTGAAAAACAGATTGCAAAATGAGAAAGTGATAAGATATAAGACTTGAGAAGGAAGGAAGAGGCAGATCGAGAAGGAAGAGGCAGATCATGAAGGGACTTGCAAGCTAGTGAACAACGTATTTTATGAATCAACGATGAGATTTAGAAACAAATGACACAAACTTGAGATTTACTAGTTCTAAGACATTCAAAATATACCTATAAGCCTTAGCTTCCTGATTCATAAACTGATGAGACCAATTCTGTTTCACGTACTTCGCATGGCTGTTGTAAGGATATAATGAGATAATGCAAGAGAAATTATACACATAAAAATATGACGACAGAAGCGTAATGGGCATAGGTCAAAAAGAGTCCAGTTAACAGAGGGAAAAGCAAGAGGAGAGAGGAAGCCTGATTTAATGATATCTTTGGGGTCTAGAAAGGAAATTTATTTTGAATGAGCTAATTCTTTACGCTTGCTTGCAATAGCTGCAGAGTTTATCTCCTTCTGTAAATCTCTCCTTCTTACAAACAGCCAATTCTTATACATTTATTTCCATATTCTTCTTCCAGGATTACTGGTCCACTGCCCACTTCCCTTCATGCCCCATCTAAGACTCTCTTACCCATGCGCAGCCACCACATGGTGGCTGGTAACTGGGAAGACAGTGAGAGGCGAGTAGTGGTTTCCCAACAACACCCCCCACCCTGCCCCAGGATGGGTCCCCAGAGGGACACCTCTGTGAGAAAACTTCCCCTGGTCTATTTTCACTTACTCCCCAAGACTTAATCAGATCTCAATTTTCATTCACCTAATTAGGACTTTATTCCTGACGGTTAAAATTTTCTAAAGCATTTGAAAGGAAGTCAATTTGTTCCTTTAACTCTTATTCTAACATAACCAACACATGTTCTCACAAGGGACTGTAACAGTAATATCCGTATAAGGAAAATGTGTTAAAAGATTTTAAATGAATCTTATGTATACAGATGCCCTGAAAAGTAGCTACAGAGCCTAAAATATGTCATAAGCAGCCCCCACTGCTTAATACAAGAGACAGTAGATAAGTTCTTCGAGACAACCCATCTGGCCTTGACGGGAACTGCTGGCATCAAGACCTTTGCACAAAGTGGGTGGATTTGACCTTGGGAAGTAAAAGTACATTTTAATAATGTACTCATAATAGATAAAAACATATTAGCTTTTCTTCAATGATTCAATTTAAGGATTTTTTAAAATCAGTATCTTGGAGGCAGATCTAGTGCTTGCCTTAATTTCATTAAGCCTGTCAAGTAATATCTTCTATTTTATTAACTTTCACTTAATTTAAAAAATACAAACCTACAAATATATGTAATCCCTGTCCTTGATTTGCTTAAAATCAAATCTTTCAAATCTTCTTCAATCCTTCAAATGAAGGCAATACAATAGTTTACCAATAGTTAAAAGGAAATGGATATAGCAGTGGGAGTAGCATGGAGCCCAAATTTATCAAGGGAGAGAGAAAGAGGCCCCCTCCACCAAATGTCACATGAGCCAAATAGAAGGCATACATTAAGCAGAAAAGATGTTTTGGCCAGATGGAAAACAGAGAGGGAGCTTGAGGTAACAAGTTGAAAGTGGGAGGGGGAGTCAGTGTTGGCTCAGAATAGGGATAGCTACTGTCAAAACAAAAAACAGGGTATCAGTGGCTGAGCAGAAAAGCTTATCATGAAGTCTACAGATGCTCCCGGCCAGAAGCTCTCTACTCAACCTTCTTTCCTAGCCATGAAGTTGGAAGAAGAGAGAGAAAATAACTAACGGCCAAGCCTAGAAGTGGTTTACAACACTCTGCTAACATTCCACTAACCTGAATTCCAAGATCAGACCCATATGCAAAGACACTGGGAAATGGAATGTAGCAGTATGCCCAGGAAGGAGAAGAGGACAAGATACCAGTAAATAACAGCAGTCTCTACCAGGCCTGGCATCACAGAAGACTGAGCAAGGCCAGGAGAAATGGAGAGGAAATGGAGCACAGGAACAAAGAAGAGAAAGGGTCTCTAAGGGTATCCTTAGAGACACGTGGAAATGACTTCGGGCTCTCTCTCCTCTTCCTTCTAGTGATCCTCAACCTAGGCTTTACTTTCACTCTTTTTCTTGTTCTTTTTCTCAGTCCTTTCCGATGCACCCCAAATTATCTACCACTCAATAGTTGTGCTTCAAATTTCAGGCAAGGAACTTTATTTCTTAACATTATGTTTTATGTTAAAATACAAATTCTTTAAGAAATCCCGACATCAGATAGAATCACTCAGTTTCTTAAGATACAAATAAAATTAGCTCAAGTTCCAAACTTCCCCATTTTGTCACAAGCTCCTCCCTAGATTTCTGTGAATTCTGGTCAGGGACTGGGGAGTTTCATAGTAACTTCCAGCTTCCACTGAATTCTTGTTTTCTACTCTATGACTTGTAGCATTCCTTTATTTCTGCCTTTGCATAGGTCTAAACCCAGCCCCTTTACTTGATTTTCATGAAAAATAAACACATATGCTCACAACAAGTAAATCAAGACAACACTCCCATGAGGTCTCCTTGAGAGCATACTAAAAGTTACTGATGATCTGAGTGTTAGAAGGCCTTTGTGTTGCAGAAATGCAATCGAGTTAAAGCTGAGTATTATACAGCCCTTTGACCAGTCCATCATACTACTTAGCCAATCACAATGTCTTCTTTCAGTCTATCCCTCCCCTGTCTACTCTGTTACCTCCCCCTCTAGAGAAATAACCACACAGCCATTGACCTGAACACTAGTAAAGATCAAAGATACAGTGAAGTGCTATCTTCCCTCCCTAGTCCCCTGTGAGTGTTGGGGGTGGGGGTTAGGAGGGAGGTTGAAGGGGTAGGGATAACATAATATTCCAGAAAGGAAGAGAAAATGTTTTGTTCTTCCAATTTTACTTGAGATCATTAATAGTTTAAACTGAATATTTGTCATTTATAATTCAATATTAGGGACTTCAAATCCCTCAAGTAGTAAAAGGTTCAAAGGTTGTTCTCTCAAACCATCTTGTAACAATCTTCTTGCTAATTAGGCTCTAGCCCATTCACTCTGCCTAGAACACTTTAACTCACTTCTTCACATGCCTGGTTTATTCTCCTACTTTTTAGTCCTAGCTTTAACATCACTCCTCAGAAATGCCTTCACTGACCTAAAATATCCCCTCCTTGGCCTTTTATCACAGTATAGCATTTTATAGGCATACCTCAGAGACATCTCAGGTTTGGTTCCAGACCACCACAATAAAGTGAATATCACAATAGAGCAAGTCACACAAATTTTTTCGTTTCCCAGTGCCTATACAAGTTAATGTTTCACTATACTGTAGTCTGTTATGTGTGCAATAGCATTTTGTCTTAAAAATGCACCTCCCTAAATTTAAAAATACTAAAAAATGCTGAAAATCATCTGAACCATCAGCTAGTCATTATCAGTTTGTTGGTGGAGGGTCTTGCCTTGATGTTCATGGCTGCTAACTGATCAGGGTGGTGGTAGCTGAAGGTTGGGGTAGCTGTGGCAATTTCTTAAAATAAGACAACAATAAAAAAAGTTTGCTGCATCCATTGTCTCTTCCTTTCATGAAAGATTTCTCTGTAGCATGAGGTGCTGTTTGGCAGAATTTTACCCACAGAACTTCTTTCAAAATTGAAGTCATTCTTCTCAAATCTTGCCACTGCTTTAGCAACTAAATTTATTTAATCTTCTAAATCCTATGCTGTCATTTCAACAATGTTCACAGCATTTTCATCAAGAGTAGATTCCATCTCAAGAAACCACTTTCTTTGCTCATCCATAACAAGAAACTCCTCATCTGTTAAAGTTTAATCATGATGTTCCAGCAATTTGGTCACATCTTTAGGCTCTACTTCTAGTTCTAGTTCTCTTGCTATTTCCACCACATCTGTAGCTAGTTCTTCCACTGAAGTCTTGAACTCCTCCAAGCCATCCATGAGGGTTGGGATCAACTTCTTCCAAACTCCTATTAATGTTGATATTTTGACTTCCTCCCATGAATCACAAATATTCTTAATGGCACCTAGAATGGTGAATCCTTTCCAGAATATTTTCAATTTACTTTGCCCAGATCCATATGTGGAATAACTATCTATAGCACCTACAGGCTTATGAAACGTGTTTCTTAAATAAGAAGACTTGAAAGTGGAAATTACTCCTTGATCAATGGGCTAAAGAATGGATGCTGTATTAGCAGACACAAAAACAACATGAACCTCCTTGTACATGTCCATCAGAACACTTGGGTGACCAGGTGTGTTGTCGATGACCAGTAATATTAACATTTTGAAAAGAATCCTTTTTATGAGCAGCAATAGGTTTCAACAGTAGGCTCAAAATACTCATTAAACCATGCAGTAAACAGATCTGCTGTCATCCAGACTTTGTTGTTCCATTTCTAGAGCATAAGCAGAGTAGAGCCAGCATAATTCTTAAGGGCCCTAGGATTTTCAGAATTGTTAATGAGCATTAGCTTCAGCTTAAATTCACCAGCTGCCTTAGCCCCTAACAAGAGAGTCAGCTTGTTTTTTGAAGCATTGAAGCCAGGCATTGATTTCTCCCCTTTGGCTATGAAAGTCCTAGATGTCATCTTTTTCCAATAGAAAGCTGTTTCATCTACATTGAAAATCTTTTATTTAGTGTAGCCACTTTTATCAGTGATGTTAGCTAGATCTTCTGGATAACTCATTTCAAGTTCTACATCAGCACTTGCTGCTTCACCTTGTATTTTATGTTATGGAGATGGGCTCTTTTCTTAAACCTCATGAATCAACCTCTGCTAACTTCAAACTTTTTTCTGATGCTTCCTCACTTCTCTCAGCCTTCATAGAATTGAAAAGGGTTAGGGTCTTGCTCTGGAATCAAGCTTTGGCTTAAGGGAATGTTGTGCCTAGTTTGATCTTCTATCCAGACAACTAAAACTTTCCCTATTTCAGCAATAAGACTGTTTTGCTTTCTTATCATTCATATGTTCACTGAAGTTGCACTTTTAATTCCCTTCCAGAACTTTTCCTTTGCATTCACAACTTGACTAACTGGTGCAAGAGGCCTAGCTTTCAGCCTATGTTGGCTGTTGATATGTCTTCCTCAATAACTTAATCACATCTAGCTTTTGATTTAAAGTGAAAGATATGCAACTCTTCCTTTCACTTGAGCACTTAGCGGCCATCGTGAGGTTATTAAATAACTTAATTTCAATATTATTGTGTCTCAGGGAGGCCTGACGAGAGAGGGAAAGGACGAATGGCTAGTTGGTGAAGCAGTCAGAACACAGATAACATTTATTAATTAAGTTCACCATCATATATGAGTGCAGTTTGTGGTGCCCCAAAATAACTATAATGGTAATATCTAAGATCACTAATCACAGATCACCATAACTGACATAATAATAATAAAAAATTTTGAAATATTGTGAGAATTACCAAAATGTGACAGAGAGACACCAAGTGAGCACGTGCTTTTAGAAAAATAGTGCCAATAGACTTGTTCAATACAGGGTTGTCACAAACCTTCAATTTGTAAAAAATGCAATATGTGGGAAGTGCAATCAAGTAAAAAATGCAATAACGTGAGGTATGCCTAGATTTTATTCAATCTCTTTTTCAATCTCTAAAAGTATCTTCACTGTTTGTTTCTTACTCATTATTTTTTCACTTCTACAGAATATGCTCTTTGAATGTTTGTCAGTATCTTTAGTACTTAAACCTGTTTCCTGCTCTATAATTGTAACTAATAAGTATTTGAACATACACATAGTCCCTGTCCTCTAGAAACTCAAATCAACGAGCGCAGACAAACACATAAACAGATAATTGCTAAACTACAAGTTAAGTACAGTGATAGAGGTGGATTTTAGATGTGATGAAAAACAAGGAAGAATACCTAATACATGAAGGATGGAATGGAGAGTACAATAGATTCTTAGAAAAAGGGGTACCCGGACCAAGGCATAATAAGTTATCAAGCTGGCCATTCGAAGGAAGGAAAGGGAGGGCAAAGACAAAAAAAATTCTAAAGTCAAATGGAAAACAGCACACAGTGGAACCATTGATTAGACGTCAAGTTTTAGGTAGGGAGTAGCTAGAGGAAAAATTGAATAGTTTTACAGGGAGAAGATTTGAGGGAGTACTATTTGTATATTAAGAAATTTGGATTTAATCCTAGAATAGCTGATGAGCCCTAAAAATTTTAGGCTTAACATCCAATGGATCAAAGACCAAATCACCAGGGAAATCATACTTAGAGATGAATATAATCATCACACTTAGAGATGAATAAAAGGGAAAACATGACATACCAAAACTTTTTGGACACAGTGAAAGAAATGCTAAGGCAGACATTTATAAAAAAGTGCATTAAAAAAACAAAGAACTCAAATCAACAATTTAACCTTACAACTTAAGAAACTAGGAAAATAAAAACAGTATATACTTAAAGCTAGCAGAAGGAAGGAAATAATAAATATTAGAGTACAGATAAACCAAATAGAAAAGAGATAAAACAATGGAGAAAATAAATGAAACCAAAAGTTGGTTCTTTGCAAATATCAAACAAATGGACAAACCTTTAACTAAATGGACCAAGAAAAAAGAAAGAAGATGCCAACTACAAAAGTTAGAAATGAAAGTGGGCACAAAATCAGTTGCATTTCCATATGCTAACAACAAAACTATCTGAAAAGGAAATTACAAAAACAATTCACTTTACAATTGCATCAAAAAGAATAAAATACTTAGGAATTAACCAAGAAGGTGAAAGACTTGTACAATGAAAACTATAAAACATTAATGTATAAATAAATGGAAACACATCATATGTTTATGGATTAGAAGATTTAGTGTTGTTGAAATGTCAATAATATCTAGTTCCTATTAAAATCCCAATGACATTTTTTGTAGAAATAGAAAAACCCATCCTAAAATTCACATGTAATCTCAAGGGACCCCAAATAGCCAAAAATAATCTTGAAAAAGAAGAACAAACCTGGAGGACTCACACTTCCTGATTTCAAAACATCCTAAAAGGTACAGTAATGAAAACAGTGTGGTATTGGCATAACAACAGCCATATAGACCAATAAAATAGAATAGAGAGCCCAGAAATAAATTCTCTCATATACAGTCAAATGATTTTTGACAAGGATGTCAAGACCATTCAATGGAGAAAGGACAGTCTTTTCAGCAAATGGTGCTGGTAAAATTGAATATGCACAAGCCAAAAAAATGAAATTGGACCCTTACCTAACACCAAGTATAAAAGTTAACTCAAAATGGATCATAGACCTATATGTAAGACCTAAAACTATAAAACTCTTAGAAGAAAACTATGGCAAAAGCTTCATAACACTGAATTTGGCAATGATATCTTGGATATGACACCAAAGGCACAGGCAACAAAAGAAAAAATAAATAAATAGGACTTCATAAAATTTTAAAAATCTTGTGCATCAAAAGATAATATCAACAAGTAAAAAGTCAACAGTGGAATAACAGAAAATATTTACAAATCATATGTCTGTAAGGCATTAATATCTAAAATATGTGGAAACTTCCCAAAAATCCACAAAAAATCTGATTTAAAAATGGGCAAAGGACTTGAATAGACATTTCTCCAAAGAAGATATATGAATGGCCAGTAAGCACATGAAAAGGTGCTGAACAGCACTAATGATCAGGGAAATGTAAATCAAAACTACAATGAGATATCATGTCACACCCATTAGGATGGCTCCTACCAAAAGAAGAGAAGGAAGAAAAGAACAACTGTTAGTAAAAATGTGG
This sequence comes from Daubentonia madagascariensis, assembly GCA_023783475.1. Taxonomy (NCBI): domain Eukaryota; kingdom Metazoa; phylum Chordata; class Mammalia; order Primates; family Daubentoniidae; genus Daubentonia; species Daubentonia madagascariensis. Next base: position 23,389,363 of record JAKFHU010001244.1, on the reverse strand, counting down.
AGAAATTAGAACCCTTGTGCACTGTTGGTAGGAATGTAAAATGGTACAGTCACTGTGGAAAACAGTATGGTGGTTCCCCAAAAAATTAAAAATAGAATTACCATAAGATCCAGCAGTTCCACTTCTGCATATCTACCCAAAAGAATTGAAAACGAGATCTTAAAGAGATATTTATATACCCATGTTCATGGTAGCATTATTCACAATAGCTAAAATGTGGAAGCAACCCCAATGTTCATTGACAGATGAATGGATAAGCAAAATGTGGTATACACATACAATGAAATACTAGTCAGCCTTAAAAAGAAAGGATATTTTGACTTATGCCACAACATGGATGAACCTTGAAGATGTTATGTTAAGTGAAATAAGCTAGTCACAAAAAGACAAATACTGTATGATTCCATTTTTACGAGTAGTCAAAATCATAGAGACAGACAGTAGAATGGTGTTGGCAAGGGGCATGGTGGAGAGTGAAATGGGGAGTTATTTTTTAATGGGTATAAATATTCAGTTTAACAAGAGGAAAAGAGTTATGAAGATGGATGGTGGTGATGAGTGCACAACATCATTAATGTATTTAATACCACTGAACTGTATGCTTAAAAACGATTAAGATGGTGAATTTTATGTTATGTATCATTCAATACAATTTAAAAAGTTAGGAAAAAATTTTAGGCAGTAGAGTTCTGTGATCTGACCCATGTTGTAGGTAGATTGTTAACCAGCTTTGCAAAGAAAAGCTTAAGACAAATAAGACTAGAATAGGAGCCAGGATCCTAAGACATAGTCAGAGAGAGATGACCCATTACATCAGGTCATGGAAGCTGACATAAATAAGATGATCTATATTGTTTTTATGGTTCCCGGTTCAATCTCAGGAAGATTTTTTTTCTTTCCTTTGTTCTCCATGGTCACATCTGAAATGGGTTTGGGGATATATCTCCTTTTAGTAGCTGCATAGCTTCAGAAACCCCTTCCTTTTGGTGACTGCTTGGGGGTACAATGATAGTTTTACAGTAATAGGATTTGATTATTTTGACACCATAATTCCCCAAAAAACCAAATATGCATTTTATTTATTTGTTTTGAATTACTTTAATTGTGACAATAGCTATACCCAAAGATTTTTTTCTAGACATGTCCTATTCAGCTTCCTTTGTTTCTGTGCTGCCCTGATGCCAATCTTTCTCAACTTAAAAGTAGGCACTCTGAAGTCATCAAAAGTAGCATGCATGGATGGGAAGGCAATGACTATAATGCTGAGTTCCTTTATTTTTAGTAAGAAGTTTTAATGGGATGATGTCTCTCAAAGCCTTTTTATAAAATCATGACTAGATCTTTTTATTCTTGATCATTTTTTAAAAATAGGCTTTAATTTTTAGAGCAGTTTTCGGTTCACAGCAACATTGACAAAAAAGTACAGAGAGTTCTCATATACCTCTTACCCCTATACATGCACAGCCTCCCCCACTATCAACAGCCCCCACCAGAGTGGCACATTTGTTACAATTGATGAACATATACTGACACATCATTATCACTCAAAGTTCATGGTTTATATTAGGGACTATTCTTGGTGTTGTACATTCTGTGGGTTTTGCCAAAGGTATAGTGACATGTATCCACCATTATCATTCCATACAGAATAGTTTTACTGCCTAAAAATCCTATATGCCCCAATTATTCATCCCATCCTCCTCCCTAAGCCCTGGCATCCTCTTTTCACTGTCTCCATAGGTTTGCCTTTTCCAGAATGTCATGTAGTTGGAATCATACAGTATGTAGCCTTCTCAGATTGCCTTCTTCCACTTACTAATATGAATTTAAGGTTCCTTCATGTCTTTTCATGACTTGATAACACATTTCTTTTTAGTGCTGGATCACATTCCATTGTTTGGATGCACCACAGTTCATTTATGCATTCACCTACTGAAGGACAGACATCTTGGTTGCTTCTAAGTTTGAGCAATTATGAATAAAGCTGCTATAAACATCCATGGGCAGGTGTTTTTGTGAACATAAATTTTCAACTCATTTCAAGGGGTGTGATTGCTATATCATATGGCAAGAGTATGTTTAGTTTTATAAGAAACTTCCAAACTGTCTTCCAAAGTGTCTCTGCTATTTTTTATTTCTGCCACCAGTGAATGAGAGTTCCCGTTGCTCCACATCCTTGCCAGTATTTGATGTTGTCAGTGTTTTGGATTTTCTCCATTCTAGTAGCTGTGTAGCAATATATCATTAAATTTGCAGTTTCTTAATATCATATAATGTTCATCAGTTTTTCATATGCTTATTTGCCATCTGCATATCTTCTTTGGTGAGATATCTTTTCTTTTACCCATCTTTAAATAAGTTTGTTTATCTTTTGCTGTTGAGTTTTAAGAGTTCTTTGTATAATTTGGATAATAGTTCTTGTGTCAGCTATGGCTTTTTCAAATATTTTCTCCTAATCTGTTGTTTGTCTTCTCACTCTCTTGACAGTGTCTTTCAAAAAGCTGAACTTTTTATTAAATAATTTTGAAATTTAAATTACTAATTATTTCTTTCATGGATTGTGCTTTTAGTGTTGTATTTCCTCAAGGCCTTTCTAAGTTATTTCTTATTGATTTGGGTCTAGGAGTAGTAATGTTTTCTCACCTTGAGAGAATTTGTATTTCAGAACTCTCTCTACTCCTTTAATTTATTGCTTATGAAATGATTATTTGTAGTCTGAATTCATTTCATTCTTCTTACACCTTGTTAAATTCAGTCACTAATAACCAACAAACAGTACTACTAGTCCAATTCCACATATTTGAAGTTTTTAAATTATAGCATCCCACTTCAAGTTACCAATTTCTTTATTAGAGTAATGTTATCTACTGTAATAAATAAATCCCTAAATCAGTGGCTTAAGACAATAGAAATTTATTTTTGATTCACATATGAATCAATTGTGAAAGTTCCTGGTTGATGGTAAGTCATGAGGATTATGGATCCCAGGCTACCTTCATTGTGTGGTTCCACTTTCTCCAAGGGCAAATAGATGGAAAAAGTCAGGAGAGTTTTCTTTAAAGCTCCTTGGCCCAGAAGTGACTAGTCATTTCTCCTCATATTACATTGTCATGAATTAGTTTTGTGTCCTCTCCTGGAACCTCTTTGTTACAGGAGTTTTGAAAATACAGTACTTGTTTGAGAAATCTCTCTACATTGTGAAAGAGAGAATATAAATATTTTGTAGGAGACATAAGTTATTTGTAGGGAAAAAACTCATAATAATGGAGAATTTTAGCCATAAGTAATGTGATGAGAGAAAGAATTGAAAAGGTCAAGGATGAATCCCTGCAACACATCAACATTTAAAGGATTGGCCAAGAAAGAGAACCAGGGGGAGAAGACTTAGAAGGCATTGATCAGCCAGAATGCAAAATCTACTATGCAAGGGATGGAAACAATTTCATGGTAATAAAGGGACTCAAAATGGTTTGCTGTATTTGGTATTGATAAAAGATGAAGTGACATGATGGATGCGGTAGCCAGTTTGCAAAGGGTTGTGGAATGGATGGGATTTAGATAAGGATGTGGAAAATGGACCTAAAGACTCTTTCTGCTATGGTTTGAATGTGTTCCCTAAAGTTCATGTGTTGGAAACTTAATCCCCAATTCAACAGTGTTGATATGTGGGACCTTCAAGAGGTGATTAAGTCATGAGGGCTGTGCCCTTATGAATGGATTAATGTCATTACCATGGGAGTGGGTTTGTTATAAAAGTGAGTTTGGCCCTCTCTTATTCTCTCATGCTCTCTTGCTCTTCTGCCTTCCACCATGGGATGATGCAGTAAGAAGATCCCCAGCAGATTCCAGTCCATTGATCTTGGACTTCCCAGCCCCTAGAACTGTAAAAAATAAATCTCTGTTATTTATAAATTACCTAGTTTATGGTATTCTGTTATAGCAGCACAAAACAGACTAAGGCATTTCCTTTTAACAACTTTGCATCAGCAGAGGAGAAATAATTTGGAAAAAAATACCTAGAAGGGAGCACAGGGTTAAAGGAAGGGGTTTATTATTGTCTTTGTTGCAAAAACAGAAGTTTTGCAAAAAAAAAAAAAGAAACCCTAAATTTTTGTTGCAAGATATCATTGTATTTTGAAATGGAAGAGACTTAACTGTGTATATATAATGAAAAGGACACTTGTTTTCTGCCAATATATAACTATGAGGAAGATAACTTCTCTCCTTTGAATTTCCATAGTGTTTAACTGAACCATAATTGCAGCATAATAACCATGTTCTTTACATTTCTCCTACTAGACTGCAAGACCTTTGAGGCAGACTCTAGGTCTGATTTATATTTGCATCTAGGGAGTGTATTAGGAATACTGAAATGCTTACCTTCTATATATACAATAGGTGCCAAGAAATTTTTTTTCATAAATGTTATAAGAAATCTTCCAATCTCAAGATTGTATATTTGCTAATTTGAATATTTTTTCCTGAAAAAAATGGGTGATGGTTTTTAAACCTACCAACCTTCTTCCTCCATAATTTTCCCCTCCTCTTTTCACATTCTCACGCAGTTTTCTCCCTCTACTACTAGACAATAGACACAACTATCATAGTTATAATAAAATGCAACGTGAGCTACTTCATAAGGAAGCATTATTTGTGATTAGTATAATAAGATTAAAAACTCATAAACAACCCTTTGGAGCTATCCAACCTTCTTTGCTGTGATAGCTGCATAACATATCAATCATGTCTGTAATACTTTATTCTCTTTGGTGGCTGAAATCTCTTTTCCCTTTTGTTAAGTTGTTAATGGCTTTCCCAGTGGTTTGCTACTTGCTTTTACCCTGATGGTTTTTTCCCCCAGTTTGTTTAGGGCTTTTTATTTACTTTCCTAAATTTCCTTATATTACTTTCATATAAATTTTACCTATGACAAGAATCCCCCTTAAAAGACATTCACATCTAAGTTCCTAAGTTTAATGTACTCTTTAGGTCTAATGTTGCCTATTCACACAATAGTTATAAATTAAAATACAATACAGATTTGACTTCTAGACTTAATCAAAGACCTGAAATGTAATTTGACATTATGACCCCCTAGTTGAAAAACAGAAACTAGAGCTATAGCTACCCTGATTAAAAACATGATCCATCTATCAGTGCCTAACTCAATCCCTACTTTCCCCAAGAAATTTACAAAGACCCATTTTTCCTATAAATTTATAGCTCTTATTTTTGATATCCCTTTTATTAACTTTTCATGTGGGTCTCTCTTTTGAAAATCAGTGACTATATATTATGCTTCTCCTAATGGTTGAATATAATAGATTTTCAATGAAAGAATGAAATGTATTGATGATAAATCAACTCAACTAGAGAGAGAAATGCCCTCATAATAAGTTATTGAGGTAACAAAGAAATCAGAGGGTTTATTGTGCCAGATCTTGGATAAGGGGAAATTATGTGGGATGCTAGTTAACAAAGCAGACTTTCAGAAAAGGAAAAAGTAAATTGAGAAGCTGTTGTGTTCTTAGAAGAAAGTGCCCTTCACAAATGCCTAAGAAGAGAGCATGTCAAGAGGACAAATTGACCAACTAGAGCAAGTGCTGGTAAGCAGTCAAGTGATTGTGTTTGACAAGACAAGAATCATTGTAGAACTTGATGAGAGCTATTTCTGTAGAGTGCTAGATCCCAGGATTTGTTTGTTTGTTTGTTTGTTTTTTGATACAGGGTCTTGCTCTAATACCCGCGGTAGAGTGCAGTGGCATCATCACAGCTCACTATTAAGCTCAAACTCCTGGGCCCAAGTGATCCTCTTGCCTCAGCCTCCCAAGTACCTGGCACTACAGGCATATGCCACTATATGCCTGGTTAATTTTTCTTTTCCTTTTTTTTTTAATTTTGTAGAGACAGGGTCTCACTATGTTGCTCAGGCTGGTCTCAAACTCCTGGCCTCAAGTGATCCTCCTGCCTCAGCCTCCTAAAATGCCAAGATTACAGGTGTGAGCCACCACTCCCGGCAAGGATCTGCATTTTTACAAGAACCTCAAGTAGTTTGTATTCAGGATGACTTTAAATCACACTAAGACACTAATATTGTCTTAAACTATTTTTCCAAACCTGAGTGTGGAAAAACTTGAAACTAAACACAAAAGCAACCGACTTGATTTTTCTGCCTAAATAGTTTATTTATTTAGATTATTATAGATTATTCTGCCCAAATAAGTAGTCTCATTGTAGTTGAAAGTAACCAAATGTCTAAGTGTTTTCTCTTTTAATGATAGGAACTTCAATTAGAACATTAGCAGTATGTATTCTAAGTTTCCGAATGTTGCTTTCTATACTCATTTCATGAACATGAAATATAAGGACATTTTTATTTCTGTTGAACAAAAGAATTACACTAACATGAAACCTTCTCATAATGTTTTCCAAGTAAGACAGAGAATAAAACACTTTAAATATGACAGTAGAAAGAAGTGTCAAGTATATGTATAAAAATGGCTTTCCAAAGGATAAACATTACTTAGGAGAAACATATGAAGAAAACTATATATGGATCTCACTGCACTGAAATTGTGCATATTTCCCACCAGAAATTATGTTCAAAAGGTTATGTTTTACAAAGACTTAATCCAAATATAAAAGAATTAAAATACTTTAATCTGAAGAAATGTTTGTAATATTTATTTGATATTTTCCACAGGAAATAAAAGACTTAGTAATAATTAAATACAAACAACATCTACTGAAAGAGGCTTATAAATGGTTATGTGGAAAAACATATTCAGAATTGGAAGCTTCCTGTTCTCCACTCTATTTTTGAGAATAATAACAGAAGAAAAACATAACATGAGACCATTACTTAGAAAAGATAATTGTGTTTGTAAGTGTGTGCATTCACACAGATCACAGAGAGACATACTATGGAGGAATAATTGTCATCATGTAAGGTAATGGGTTCAAGAGAGTTGGTTGGCAATTAATAACCCACAGGGGGCTTTAATTGTTATTTTCCATTTTTATGAACCTCCTTCTGAAACCCAATAAATAGCAATGAATCCTTTAGTAGCTAAGGAAAAAACAAAACTACATTAATCAGTGACCTTTGGGCAGAGTTGGGATTTTATAATGTTATGATACTGATGTTTCCTGTTGTCCAGGAAGCAGTTCCCAAAGCAGTTTTAATACATCCTACAAGTGGAAATATATATATTTTTTTTCAGCAGACTTCAAGTGTGATTTCTAAATTCTCACAAGGAATGCAGACATATATAAAAACAGAAAATTGAGAAAGGCATCCTAATATACTTGAAAACTATTCATTGATAATTGTTTACACTGTTCTTAAAACACAAGGAATGGAATTATTTAACAATATGTATGGGATAACTGGATTTCTGAATTAATTTAAAAAAATTGCACATCATGATTCCCAAAGCAAGAGTTGTGTAGTTTCCATAGGGTAGCACACATTTATTCATCTTCTTTCCTTGTTAGTATTCCAGATCTCACATTTTGGTTGTAATGTTTTCTAGCAATTTGCTATATCCTTTCCCAGAAATCCTGGCCACTTTAACTGCCTGAAAAATTGCACTTCCTGATTTGCCACTTTAACTTCTCATAAACCTTCCTCATCTCAAAGCCTGCCCAATAGGTACAAGAGGTTCTCCATGACAACAATCAACCTGGAATGAAGAATTTACAGAGAAAAGAAAGCACTATTTGTAAGCCATATAGTTGGAGATAAGAATTAAAATCAGCTGAAAAAAGACAATGAGTTTCCTCACCTCACCAAATTCACTCCTATTCAGAGAAACCTCAGGAAAAACAAGAATTTCATGAATTAATACCACAAATATAGCCCTAATCTCTGAGTTCTATGGGACCAAGGCAACTAGGCCTTGAAACTGTCTCATAAGATGCCATAGAATATCCCACCAAGTAACCCAGGAACTGAATTTTTCAAGGTTTATATCAGGGTTTCTCATCTAAGAAGGCTCAGCTTGCCTAGTTTTTAGATTTGGACCTTTGGATCTTTGGAATGAAATTTTTCTACCTGAGCAAAATTCTTCAGAACCTTCAACCGTATTCCTACCAGACTTCTCTCAAAAGTGTATTTTCATCTATGAGACCAAAATAATATTTTGATGTTGGAGTACAGCTCAGAGAAGAAGTGATTATGCAAGGGAGAAAGTCACAAGAAGCAAGCAGATGTAATCGGAATGTTCAGACCTCCCCAGTGTGGGGTCATTAATGTGGATATGGTAATTAATACGAATACCTAAGCCCTGAAAACTGCAATATCCCAACTGCCTGCACAATTTCCTTTTAACCTTATTCATTTTTAAAATAGACTTTATTTTTCAGAGTAATTTTATGTTCCCAGCAACATTGAGAAGAAAGTACAGCGAGTTCCCACTTACCTCTTACCCCTACACATGCACAGCCTCCCCCACTATCAACTCCCCCACTATCAACACCCCCACCAGAGTGACACATTTGTTATAATTGATAAAACTTACATTGGCACATCATTATCACCCAAAGTCCATACTTTACATTAGAGTTTATTCTTGCTTTTGTACATGTATGGGTTTTGACAAAGGTATAATGGCATGTATCCACCATTCATATAGAATAGTTTCATAGCCCTAAAAATTCTCTGTGCTCTACCTATTCATCCCACCTTCCTTCCTAACCCCTGGCAACCACTGATCTTTTTACTGTCTCCATAGTTTTGCCTTTTCCAGAATGTCATATGGTTGAACTCATACAGCCTTCTCAGATTGGCTTCTTTCATTTACTAATATGCATTTAAGGTTTCTCCATGTCTTTTTCTTTTTAGTGCTGAATAATATTCCACTGTCTGGATGCACCACAGTTCATTTATCCATTTACCTACTCAAGGAAAGATATATCGGTTGCTTCCAAGTTCTGGCAATTATGAATAAAGCTGTTATAAATATCTGCATGCAGGTGTTTTTGTGGACGTAAGTTTTCAGCTCATTTCATGGAGTATGATTGCTGAATCGTATAGTGAGAGTATGCTTAGTTTTGTAAGAAACTGCCAAACTGTCTTCCAAAGCGTCTGTACCATATTTCATTTCCACCAGCGGTGAGTGAGAGCCTGGTGCTCCACATCTTTACCAGCATTTGATGTTGTCAGTGTTTTGGATTTTCTTCATTCTAATATGTGTGTAGTGACATCTAATTGGTTTAATTTGCAATTCCTTAACATCATATAATGTTCAGCATCTTTTCATATACTTATTTTCCATCTGTATATCTTCTTGGATGAGGTGTCTGTCCAGATCTTTGGCCCAATGTTAAATCAGGTCGTTCGTTTTCTTACTGTTGAGTTGTGCATAGATTTTTTAGTCTTTTATAACATGTGCATCCTTAAGTTTTGGGAGGGCCCACAAAATACCTAATGTGAATCCACAAAATCTTCTTGCGCACAGTTTACTGTCATCACTAAATCAGGACTCTGTACAGACAGATCCCAACCCTCCAAGAGGAGTTTCCTAAGTATCAAAATACCATCTCCCATAGAGACAGAATTATGGATTCACCAGTTTTATTCCTACCTAAGCTGAGGATCCTAACATTTTGGCCCTGACATCTTGCACAGACACTACTCCAAGTCAAGTCAAGTCTTGCCAATTTGTCTCAGTCACCGTCACTGAGACCTTCACAGCCTCAGTGCTAAGGAGCTATCTATGGTGCCACCCAGAAGGGAAACAAGAATACTTCCTCCACATGATGTGTAGTTAGTGGGAGTCCCATTGTTGGAATTCTTAGGCCCCAAAGTCTTAAGAGTTTAGTAAAGCAGCATTGTCAATTCACACATATGACCCTATTTTTTCCCATACTCTGCCAAGGTGGCTGTGCTGTCAGCTTCCAGAAGTGAATTGTTGTCTCACCCCATATAGCCTTTGGTGTCAAATCTGCCTATTCTCCTTTTGATAATTCACTCTCAATGGTCCCATCATCAGCTTCCACCTACTAGGTATGTTTAATGTGTCAGAAATCAAATTATAGACAGGATTCAAGTTATTTTCCCCTGAAGGGACTACCATGTCTATCTTAAATAGCCTGAATACCCTGATACAGAGTTTTTTCTCCATACTTGAGGAAGCATAATTATAATGAATTTTGTTTAAAATAGCCAGATTTCTGAGAGATGAGAGAAATTCATGAAATTCAAGGTGATAGAACATTGGTTCTTTACAATTGGACCCAGAAATGTCAAAGTGCTGATGCTGCTAGAGGTAACTGATTGACCCAGATGTTCACAGGTGACAAGATCACCAGCAAACAGGAAGATCTTCTTTATCTAGAGTAATAAAAAGTGACTGGAATAGAGCCATCAATTTCAAATGATGAGTACTCTTCTCACAATTCCAGGCCAGAGAGCAAGCATGGTAGCAAACCTGGTTCGTTAGGTTGTGCTGTTCCACATCCACCTGTGGAGGGCTTCACCTAATGGAGAAGGGGCACCCTTCTCTACTCCTCACCAAGGTGCTCTGTGGGCTAGTGGCAACCTGCTCTGGCTCATTAGATAAAAATCCAAGGAAACTCTCATCCCACTAGGGAGAGTGAAACTTGTGCTGAAAATAAAAACAAGAGCCAAAGTCAAAGAGATTTTTATTTGTTTTCTGTTGAAGACAAATCAATTCCTATTATAGATTTTCATCTAATTTATCATTTGAAACAAAATAATTCATATGTAAAGAATAGAAACAGAAGAATCAAGTATCCTCCCCAATTACATATAATTGTGCTGCCTGATTCCTTTTTCTAAAGTTAGAGAAATAAAATGAGCTATAACAATCTTTATTATAGCTTCAAATATAACCATCAAGCTGAAATTGAGTTCGATTTTGTGTTACTGTGATTTCCTTCAGAAAGTTCAAATAGATGTGGAATGTTCTAAGGTTACCATGCTCATTTTTAGTAAAATTAGTTGTTTGCATCAATACAAAAAAATCTTTAAAATCAAGAACATATCAAGTGCAACATTTTCTTCATCAAGGTTTTTGAAATCTAAAGTGTTGACAGGGATCTTCTAACTGAGGTTAAAACAAATCTAGAATGATAGTTTCCTACCCAAAATGGGAAGTCACTGATAGGTTTTAGGTAAAATCAGATTTGTGTCCGAAAATCTCTCTCTGGATGTGGTTTTGAGAACAATGTGGAGTGGGGCTATATTAGATACCATTGGCTGAGTTAGGAGGCTACTGCAATAGTCCAGACTAGTGTGAGATCTTGGAGATGGAAGCATGTATCCAGTTGCATGAATAAAGAGGGGATAGAGTTGAGGGGATTTTATGAATGGTTAGGTATAGGGGGCTGAGGCAGAGGAAGAGGTCAAGGGTGACTGCTAGATTTCTGGCTTGCCCGACTTGATATTGCTGGTACCATTCAGTAACAGAGGGACAAAGGGAGAAATACTAGGATAAGACTTCACTGGGGGTCAGAGAGAGCATGAGTTTACTCATGGATGTATTAAATTTGAAATGCCTTTGCAACTTCTAAGATGTGATGTCAAGTAGACAATTGAATGAAAGAGTCTGGAACTCAGAGCTGGGGGTATAAAAGTGTGTAGAGGTGTCAGATGAGACAATTGACACCACGGTTTTGAAGGAGCTGGCCTAAGTGGGGAGCATAGCTTAGAAGAAGAGAGGCCTTAGAGCAAATATTGTATTGCTGGGCCAGCAAAGGAGACAGAAAAAGAGCAATAACCTAGATAGGACATGGAGAACCAAAGAGGGTCAAGTTATGGAAAACAAGGGGCAATTCAAGATGGGTAGAAGGAGAAACCAACAATTTCCAAGTGCTCAAAATTACTGATGAAGCCTAGCTGCACAATCTTGTACATACACTTTTTGGTCCATAAGTCAATTGCCTTAAGATAAATTCTCAAAAATGGATTTTCTGGGTCACAAAGAACAAGTATTTGCTGATCAACATTTTCAAGGGTGAAAGATAACAGATGATTACTCTCTGGATCCCAGAGCTTAAGTGAGCATCAGGCCATGACGTCTGTCACGTCATTCCAAACCAATTCTAAATCAGGCAAGTCATATTTGTGCTTTTATTTCCATCTTCTTTTTCTATATCACTTTCTCCTTATTTTTTTAGCCCTTCTATTCACTTGAGGGTGATTTTTATTTCAACGTTTTGGAAGTTTCAAATTGTTTAAATAATAGGTTTTGAGAGCAAGATGAAATGTTATACATCCTTTAGCCTTGATTTTATTAACTACATTTCTTCAAACTAACGAGTACAGGGAATTATAGATAAGTTAGCTCAGGATATAGAAAGTGCCTATTAATCTGCTGCTTCCAAACAAAAGCGACTAGCCAAAAATCAAAGTACAATTGATATATCTCTGGTCTTTAAATTGTTTGATGAAAAAAAGAAATGTATCAACGTACTTTAAGTGTCAGAAATGCACTTGAGGCCTGGTTGGTTCTTATGGTTCCTTATACCGTCAAAAGGATAGAATCGTCCTGTTTGTCATTTCAAAAGCCATCTATGCACAGTCACTTCTCATCAGAAGCAATGTGCCTCTGAATTTTCTCCTGCCTTCAAACATAGTGGTTGCTGAAAGGAAGAGAGGGGGACGTGACTGTTTGCAATAGCTTTTGGCTATAAGTTGTATACATTTCACCATTTGGGATGGCCTCTCTGAACCCTGATTCTTATCACATTGACAAATACTACACACCAAGCAGGGCTGCCAGCTGGTTGACACAAATTGCAATTTGCACGGCCCACTTGGTAGACTTGCATAGATGTCATCGACCTGCCTCTTCCCTCTGCCGATTAAACTGTGCACTCAAGTGTCATCACCCAATACCACTGACAAGGGCAATGGTGCCAGTTTAACTCTGTGTAAAGACACCCATCATAGGACAATGAATTTGTGCCTTTTATTCTCTGAGAAGCCAAATTCAAAATATCAAAAATATAAAGACGACTATTTCTCCACAGTCCAAGAAACACAATGAAAGTCTAAATCTGCCAAATGCTAATAACATAATTTATGCCTGAATTCCCTGCATAACAGCTCAAGTCTGTGCTCCTCTCCTCTTCTTTACCTTCTCTGCCTTTTCTCCTATTCAGATATCGCCTCCTTCATGTGGCCTGTCTTGATCTTTCAAGCGTTGTAGAGAGGACTGAATAAAATAAATGAAAAATTAAACCTCTAGCACAGCATCCAGCATAGAGTACAAGTTTAATAAATATTAGTGGCTAGAGTAGCAGTAGCAAATCTACCTGTTAGATTTTTATTATTGCTTTTTGTTTTTGTCACTCAGCCTGCAGCCACCTCTGGGTATAGAATTCCACATTCCATATGCTGTGATCCCATCACAAGTGACCCAAGTGAAATTTACTACTGGTCACTTCTTCCTCAGTTGTTAATTCATTTATACATCCACTCATTCATGCATTCAATCCATCTCAGGGTATTTCTTAAGCACCCACGATGTGATGTGCCAGGCATTGAACCACAATCACTGAGGAACAGTGGTAAACAAGACAGATGTGATCCCTGTCTTGGTAGAGCTCTCATTCTTGTGGGGTAGATCACAAGCTAAAGTAAATAAATAAAATAATTGCCACAGCAGGAAGGGGATATGCTAATTTTCATTAGACGGTCAAGAAAAATCTCTTGCTGGAGGAAAGTCTTAATCCCACATACCCTTCAGAAGAGCTGAAACTAGAAAAGACCTTTAAACCTAAGGACACACAAGAAGGGAAACTATGCATTTTCACATAGAATAGTCTAGAAGCATGGGGATCATAGTTTCTTGTAATCAACCTATCTCTGAATTTGTTTGAATATGCACTAACTACAGAAACTGTTAGGGAAATGATGTGGTTTAGCAAACTCAATTTCCCAAAAGCAGACATTTTAAATGGCAAAAAGGGACACAGTTTTAGATATTGGCTTGTTAAAAACCTAGAAAATTCCCTTTGCCTTTATGGGCCTCAAATCCTTCTAAAAATAGTAGAGGTCATAAAAATATTGACCACATCAAGTCTGAGAGTTATTATTGAGTTATGACTGTAAGTGTGACTATGGCACACTAGTATAAAATGTCTAATAATAAACTTTTAAAACATTTTGTGAGAAATAGCTAGTCTGGTGATGGCAATAGACTATAAAATATAAAAGTGTCAAAGACTAAAAGAGTGTCAGAGAGGTTTCATTGTTACATTTGATTCAATCAAAATGGAAATGTGAATTATGCCCTAATCATATATCAACACAATATTATGCCCTCTCCCAATGAAGTGGACGTTGGAGGAAGTAAATGTGCTGGTACCCATTGGTTGGCAAGAAAGCTTTTCTTCAAGAATGTATTTTGAGGAGCTTTGGATTTATTGCAAAATCAAGACATACATGTAGGAAAAAGATGTGGTTGTTAACAGTACATATTTTTTCAATGCTACTAATATTATTCATAATCATTGACACTAGGAAAGAGTAAAACAAAGAAAGAGCAAACACATTTCCTATAGTGAGCACAGTTCCTGGTGCTCACTGGTCATTGTCAACCATCCTAATGAATTTTCTGGCTTGCCTTTCTTTTATCATGGTCATATGTCACTGGTCAAGAGGTTAGCCTCTAGCACAGTGTTTAATTAAGATCTAGTAATTAGGTTTTTCCTTCCTGCGATAAGGAATATTTTTAATGTAATTACCTAATGAGAACAAGCAAATGCTGCTGAATTCTAATTGATAAATACCCAGGAGTACATGAAAGCACTAAAGACCATCTGCCCCAAATTTTGAATGACTACCAATTTCAAGCCTACACTACAACCAAACCAATTCAGAGCATTCCAGTTTCTTACTCAAAGAATTTTTCATCTCCACTATCTGTATATCTTATTTATTTCAACTTTGTAAGCTGATGCTATGCTAAAAATTCAAATGCTTCGATAACCTGCTTTTGAAGGCTGGTGAAATATTAAATGTCTCTTAGCACAAATCAGTATAATTTGTCATTGTTTTAATGGAGCAAGTCACTAACAAGTGTGTACACAAGCTCAAAACGTACAAGACCGGGTTCAGTAATGAAAATAACAACAAAAGTACAAAAAAAAAAAAAGCAGGGTTTGGAAACAAAGCCAGATTCCAGTCTTAGCTCTGGAGTTATGAAATCTTGGGCAAGTAATTCAAACTAGCTCTCTTTATTTATGAAATAGAACAAATAAACCTAACTTCCAGATTTGTTGGGAGGTTTGCTGGAAGTCCGTGCATGCTATGGTCAGGCATGTGATAAAAATGTACAGTCAATATCAGTATCTCCCTACGTCGACCAGCCAGATGCCAGCAGACAATCTGCCTTGGCCTCTGAGTCCTACGTTACCCATATTGGCTGATTCGGTTGCTTCAGCACCGGTTCTAAGAAGAGAGTGGTCACAGGAAGGCAATGGATTGGTGCACTTTGTTCTCTGGAGGTCTAAATTTAAAATTGTGAAAGGAAAGAAAGGTCATGTCTTTACAGTCACAGCAAAGCAGAGAATTGAAGACTAAATGAGCCAAGTACTAACAGCACATTTTACGCCTGATTTACTGAAGTAATTGTTCACATCTACTCTTACTTTGGCCATGACTCTTAAATTTACTTCTAGTGTCTAAAGATCACAATGCTTCAGTTTGTTCAGTAGACACAAGCCCCAGGCTTGGGGGACTTCAGAAATTAGTACCGAGGTTCTCAGTGAAAGTTCTCCATGGAAATCATTTCCTGATTCATAAACGTTCACCGCTAGAACTCTGCAATTTTACACACATAAATTTCTCTGTGTTCAAAACATAATAATACCAAGCATCTGTAGGAGAGTAAATTGATACCAACATCAAAATGTAAACATGTAAAGTAAGAGGATTTTATAAGATCTGCTTTTTACATTTTCTTTTTCATATTCTATAAAAAAAGTATAACATAAGCAAAATGGTTGTCTAAATCTAACTGCAGACATAGTTTTAAGTCTTTCAACTTCAGTAATACTTCAAGATCTTCTCTCATAGTTTATAATATCATTCAAATGCTACTCCGGACATTTACCCTTTCCATATGTTCCTAGTGGGAAATGTGCCTGAAAACAGAAATTCAGAGACACATGTGATATTCAATAATATAAAACATTTTCTAGGGGAACAAAAGGAACACTCTAATGAAAATACTTGTTGGATTTTGCTTTTACTCAATTATTATCTAAGTATCATTCTTTTAGTAACCCTTGTTTTGCTCCTAAATATTTGTTTCTTCTGAGATTTTTTGAATGCTATTATATTAAGTTGTTTTTACAGCAAAGGTTATTATTTTAAGTCCTGTTTAAAATCTTCTCTAACTAAATTGTATAGCTGAAGCCACTCCTCAAATGAGACTTTCCACCTCCATTTTTTAAAACTGTAGGCAATCTTGGATACCATAGTACAATTGTCTGAGCTGCAGAACATCAAATTAGGTAAGATGAAACACTGATGAAGTCAACAGAAGTTTACAATGTGTCACATCACTTAAAAGATCAAAACTAACATGATAGTCTGAAGGAGATCCACCAAATGGTTTTTAAATATTTTTGAAAGTTTGAATTTTAATTTGGGGATTATAAATGGCAGTTAGTTTCTGAAAAATCCAGACACTAATTTCTCTAAGTAATAGTATAAAAGTGTTGCCACAAGAGAACGTTCTCCAGCATAGATAGGTGAGTGAGGGAGGTATAGTGAATGTGGGCTGAAACTGTGGGTTATACAATGGGATGAGAAGTATTTGAAATACTTTCTTTAGAAAATAACGCAACAACAAAGTAAAATTAAGTTTATTAAAAACTCTGTTCATGAGATATAAGGTCTTTATTTTTCTCCCTTTTAAATTAAAAAAAAGACCTTCTGGACATAAGTTGATTTGTTTTATACAATAATATTCTTGAAGATTCACCAATAAAAGGATTTTCTTACACTAAAGGAGCATTTCAATACAACCAGGATAAGGATGGTAAACACATGGCAGGAATAATGTCCCTCCTCAATACACCGCAGTCGTTGCAATAGACGATGGCACTATTGCTCAGTGTGATGGTTAATTTTATGTGTAAACTTGACTGAACTGTGGTGCCCAGTTGTTTAGTCAAACCAAAGATGTTTTTGTGAAGATACTATTTAGATGTGATTAACATTTACAATCAGTAGACTTTGAGTAAAGCAGGTTACCCTCCATCATGCGAGTAGGCATCATCTAATCAGTTGAAAGCCTTAAGAGCAAAGAAAGAATGAAGTTTCTGGAAAAAGAAGCAATTCTGCCTCAAGGCTGCAATATAAAAAGCCTGCCTGAGTCTCCTACCTGCTGGTCTGCCCTGCAGATTTCAGACTCAAGACTGCAACACCAGCTTTTACCTGAATTTCCAGCAGGCCAGACTGCCCCACAGATTTCAGATTTGCCAACCCCTACAATCACATGAGCTGATTCATTAAAATGCATCTCTTTGAATGTATATGTGTGTGTGTGTGTGTGTGTATATATAGGATATATATATCCCATTGGTTCTAGAGAACTCTGACCTCTGACTAATACACCCAGTAAGCCCAGGCATGGTCTTTACACTTACTCCAGCCAGCCGTTAGTGGTCAATTGGAGATGACACACCCAGTTAAATCTATTTGCCATTTCTATAGTAGGATATTTTGATATCTAAGGAAATAGCATAAGGAATACTTGTACAAAGTAAAAAATTTTTTTATAATATGTTTAATTATCTTTATCTTTTACATTTTAGTTTTTATGTAATCAGCTTACTTAAATCAACATATACCTCACGGCTTCTTATCATTTGGATTGTAGGAAAGTTTCCCACAGCCTAATAAAAATAACAAAAAAGCAGAGAGATGTGTTAACATCAAGACTTATATTATAAAAATGGTATATGTGAGCTTTTTTAAACTTCACATAAGCTAAGCCCATAGTCTAAAATGTGTATTTCTAATATAGCATAAAGTCATCCCTGGTAAATGTCACCTAGAGGGAAAGAGTCTTGGGCTATGGTTTGGAAGTCCTGGCCGAGACTGTGAAAAGCCCTTCAGCATCTCTGAGAGTCAGTTTCTTCATCAGAAAATGATGTGATGGATCAGATGGTTTAACAATCCCTTCCTGCTTTGGGATCTATTTTTCAGATGAGACAGAAAACATGAATTGAAGACAGTTTCATTTCAGAGACTTGTCATTTAAGGTCACTTTAAAACTTCTCTAGTAGGTGACACTACATATTATGTTTTATTATCTCTATCACTTAGCGTTGCTAGAACTTCAGTGTTCTGATCAATTCCAAAATTTCTACTGGTAGTTTATTAGAGTCATTGACTTTTGAAGAAATAAACGAGTAAGTTTGCGAGGTTTGTATTATCTAATGTTATCACATTATGAATGACTTTTGGAAACATTTCCATAATTTATTTTCAAATTTTTAAAATATTTTAAATATTTATTTTATAATGATGGAACATAATTGAACAGACATTTATGCACCTGTCATCTAGTTTTTACAAAGCACTTTATAAGTCTTGCTCAATATGTTTTAGAGACAAAACATGATAGATACAGTTAAAGTTTCACCTGTTAGTAAATCTTCTTAACCAGCTCCTCCAATTCTACTCAACTTTTAAGAGTTGGTGTTCTCAAGGTTGGTCTTAAGATGAGTTTTCAACTTTCTCTACTTTTACTCCTTAAATGATTTTATCCATTTCCTTAGATCTAAAGGCAGAGTTAAGATGAAGACAAATGAATTGTCAGAGGGCCTTAGTAACAGGATCCCTACACCCCTGTAACAGTGCACCAGCCTCTCCTGCCTGGTCATCTTCTCTGAGCCCCAGGTTCATTGTGTCCAACTAACTACTCATCATCACTGCTGCCACCCATCCCACCCACCTGTCTGTCTCCCACATCCCTGTAAATATTACCAGCTACTACATTGCTTAAGTCATATATTTAAGTCATCCTTGGTTCCTCTTTTCTTTTACTATCATATCTGAACATCACCACATATCATTGTCCCCACCTCAAAGACACATCTGGTTTTGACCTCTACTCTCCATTTCCTCTGCTAGCATTTTAGCTCACGATGCCGATTTTTCTGACTGAGACTCTTGCAGCTGCCTTCTCTATGTTCTCCTTTTCCATTCTTGCCCCCACAATTCAGTTCCCACATTAAGTGAAAAGAAAACTTATTGTAGAAATTGGACTGTGTTATGAAATTGATTAACAATTCAATGGATTCCCATTACACTCAGAATAGAGCCCATGTGACCAATCCAGGCTAACAGGTCTGACACTGTGTGGTCCCTGACTATCTATCATTCATGCCATTTGCCTTCTGTGCAGTGTTTAAGGCACACTGTTGCCCCATTCCCACATCAAGTTTTTAAAATAAGCTCTTCCGCACCTCACAGTTTGATCTCATGCTGGTGAAATCTTTCCCCACACATCCTGAATCCTTGACTGTCATTTGATCTCAGGGTCAACATGTTGTTCACCATCCTCTCATCCCAATCACACTTTTTCTATCTGGGATGGTTTCTCTAAAAAACTCCCTTCCTTGATGTATTATGATTTGTAAGTATTTTGTTTACGTGCCTGCTTATCTGTTTTTAGTTTCTTATCTCCACTGCAATATGAGTGCTGGTAGTTGATGCTCATGTGTATCATGCTCATTTTTGTGACCCCAGAAAAATCCCAATTCCCGAAAACTAGTAACCTACTAAGTACTCAATAAATATGTTTTAAAGGAAATAAAATATTCTATCCGTTCTGGAAAAAAAATTTTTTTCTTAGCTGCAAACTCTGTTTTTACTGTTCTCCATGTCACTAGACCAACAGCCCATTTCTCTGACAAAAATTGTTTGAATTTTGCCACAAAACTCTGGAAAAACTAAACAAAATTATTAGAAGAAAATGAGAGAATTTTATATTATATTTAGGAAGCTGAATGACTTATTTTGGATTTTAGATAGATGGACAGATAAATAGATTTAATTTCATATAATAAAAAATAAATTTAAGGCTGGCTGAATGGATAAAAAATGCAAGCCAAGTATCTGTTGTCTCCAGGAAACACATCTAACAAACAAGGACTCATTTAGACTCAAGGTGAAAGATGGAAAACAATATTCCATGCAAATGGAAACCAAAAGAAAGCTGGTGTAGCCATTTTCATATCAGATAACATAGACTTCAAATCAACAAAAGTAAAGAAAGACAAAGATGGTCACTATGTAATGGTGAAGGGAAAAATTCAACAAAAAGATTTAACAATCCTAAATATTTATGCACCTAACACAGGAGCACCCAGATTCATAAAGCAAATCCTACTCGATCTAAACAAAATAATAAACAGCAGCACCATAATAGCCGGGGACTTCAACACCCCACTGACAGTACTGAACAGATCCTCCAAACAGAAAATAAGCAAAGAAACAATAGACTTAAAAACAACTCCTGAACAAATGGGCCTAACAGACATTTACAGAACATTTTACCCAAAAACTACTGAATATACGTTCTTCTTATCAGCTCATGGAACATTCTGTTGGATTGATCACATCCTAGGCCAGAAAACATGTCTCAACAAATTTTTAAAAATAGAAATTATACCATGTATCTTCTCAGACCACAGTGGAATAAAATTAGAAATCAACTCCAACAGAAATACTCATCTCTACACAAAGTCATGGAAACTAACAACCTATTGCTGAATGATAGTTGGGTCAAGGAAGAGACAAAGATGGAAATCAAAAGATTCTTTAAACTAAATGATAATGGGGACACAAGTTATGAAAATCTGTGGGATACAGCAAAAGCATTCCTGAGAGAAAAACTCATAGCCTAAAATACCCACATCCAAAAGCCAGAAAGATCACAAATCAACAATCTAATGAATCACCTCAAGGAACTGGAAATGGAAGAGCAAACCAATCCCAAACCCAGCAGAAGAAAGAAAATAACCAAGATCAGAGCAGAACTAAATGAAATCAAGAAGAAAAGAAGTATACAGAAGATTAATGAAACAAAAAGTTGGTTCTTTGAAAACATAAACAAAATTGACAGACCTCTTGCTAGATTAACCAGAAACATAAAAGAAAGGACTCTAATAACCTCAATCAGAAATGATAAAGGAGAAATTACAATCGATATCATGGAAATACAAAACATCATCTCTGAATGCTATAAAAATCTCTATGCTCATAAACTTGAAAACATGGAGGAAATTGACAAATTCTGGGAAACACACATCTTCCCTAGGCTTAATCAGGAAGAAATAGAATTCCTGAAAATTCCTGAACAGACCAATATCAAGCACCAAAATTGAAGCAGCAATAAAAAAAATCATCTAACAAAAAAGGTCCCAGACCAGATGGTTTCACAGCTGAATTTTACCAAATGTACAAAGAGAAACTGGTACCTATCCTGCAGAAATTATTCCATAATATCAAGAAGAAGGGAATCCTTGCCAACTTGCTAATTCATTCTATGAAGTCAGTATCACCTTGATACCAAAGCCAGGAAAGGACACAACAAAAAAAGAAAACTACAGACCAATATCCCTCATGAATATAGATGCAAAAATGCTCAATAAAATCTTATCAAACTGAATTTAGCTGCACACCAAAAAAATAATTCACCACAACTAAGTAGGTTTCATCCCAGAGATGCAAGGATGGTTCAACATGTGCAAATCTATAAATATAATTCACCACATAAATAGAGGTAAAAACAAAGACCATATGATCCTCCCAATAGACATGGAAAAAGCATTTGACAAAATTCAGCAGCCTTTTATGATAAGAACACTTAACAAAATAGGCATAGATGAGACATACCTCAAAACTACTAAAACCATACATGACAAACCCACAGCCAACATCATAGTGAAGGGGGAAAAATTAAAATCATTCCCTCTTAGAACTGGAACCAGACAAGGTTGCCCAATATCACCATTTCTATTCAACATAGGGCTGGAAGTCCTAGCCAGAGCAATCAGACAAGAGAAGGAAACCGAGGGTATCCAAATGGAGAAAGAAGAGGTCAAATTATTGCTCTTTGCTGACAATATGATCTTATATCTAGAAAACCCCAAAGATTCAACCAAGAGACTCCTGGAATTGATAAATAAATTCAGCAAGGTCTCAGGTTACAAAATCAATGTACACCAAATCAGTAGTTTTCATATATGCCAACAAGAGTCAAGATAAGAATCAAATCAAAAATGCAATATCTTTCACAATAGCAACAAAGAAAATAAAATACCTAGGAATATACTTAACTATGGAGGTGAAAGACCTCTATAGGGAGAACTACAAAACACTGAGGAAAGAAATGGCAGAGGATGTAAACAGATGGAAAAACATATAATGCTCATGGATTGGCAGAATAAACATTGTTAAAATGTCTATACTACCCAAAGTGATTTACAGATTCAGTGCAGTCCCCATTAAAATACCAATGTCATTTTTTGCTGATCTAGAAAAAATAGTTCTATGCTTCATATGGAACCAAAAAAACCCTGAATAACCAATGCAATCTTATGTAATAAGAAAAATTGGGAGGCATCACTTTACCAGACTTCAAGCTATATTACAAGGCTCTAGTAACCAAAACAGTATGGTACTGTCACAAAAACAGAGGCATAGATTTATGGATCAGAAAAAGAACCCAGATATGAGACCATCCTCATATTACCATCTGATATTTGACAAAGCAGACAAAAACATACACTGGAGAAAAGAATCCCTACTCCAAAAATGTTGCTGGGAAAATTGGATAGCCACACGTAGAAGACTGAAACAGGATCCGCATCTCTTACCTCTCACAAAAATTAATTCATGGTGGATAACAGACTTAAATCTAATGCATGAAACTATAAGAATTCTAGAAGAAAATGTTGGAAAAACTCTTACAGACATCTGCCTAGGCAAAGAATTTATGAAGAAGACCCCAAAAGCAATCACAGAAACAACAAAAATAAATAAATGAAACCTGATCAAATTAAGAAGCTTCTGCACAGCCAAGGACACAATCAATAGAGCAAATAGACAATGTACAGAATGGGAGAAAATATTTGCATCTATACATCTGATAAAGGGCTGATAACCAGAATCTATGAAGAACTCAGGCAAATCAGCAAGAAAAAAATCAAACAACTGCATTAAAAAGTGGGCAAAAGACCTGAACAGAAACTTTTCAAATGAAGATAGACTAATGGCCAACAAATACATCAAAAAATGCTCAACATCTCTAATCATCAGGGAAATGCAAATCAAAACCACAATGAGATATCACCTAACTCCAGTGAGAATGGCTCTTATCACAAAGTCCCAAAACAACAGATGCTGGTGTGAATGAGAAGAGAAAGGAGCACTTACACACTGCTGGTGGGACTGCAAACTAGTACAACCTCTATGGAAAGTAGTATGAAGATACTTCAAAGAACTAAAAGCAGACCTATCATTTGATCCAGCAATCCCACTACTGGGTATCTACCCAAAGGAAAAAAAGACATTCTATAAAAAAGACACTTGTACTGGAATGTTTATAGCAGCACAATTCACAATTGCAAAGATGTGGAAACAACCCAAGTACCCACCAATACGTAAGTGGATTAATAATACGTGGTATATATATATACCATGGAGTCCTACTCAGCCATAAAAAAATGATGATCTATTATCTTTTCTAACGACTTGGATGGAACTGGAGACCATTCTTCTAAGTGAAGTATTGCAAGAATGGAAAAACAAACATCACATGTATTCAATACTAAATTGGAACTAATTGATCAACACTTATGAGCACATATGGAAGTAAAACTCAACAGAAATCAAATAGGTGGGATGGGAGGAGGGGATGGGTAAATTCACACCTAATGGGTACAATGCACACCATCTGGGTGAAGGGCACACTTATAACTTTGACTCAAACTGTAAAAAATCAAATTATGTCACCAAAACGTGTGTAACCCCATAATATTCTGAAATAAAATAAAAATTTTAAAAGTAAAATAAATTTAATTTAAATGTGTACATATAAAAAAGTCACGATGGCACAATAGAAAAATAAATACTTCTTACAATTATTATAATGAAGACCATGCTGAAACATGAGGAAATATTATGATTGGAGGTTCAGTTAAAAAGCATATGCAAAATGGTAGTTTTGATACATGTATATAAAATATACATATACATATGAAAAAGGAAAGTCATGGATAAAAATGAAAATATTAATAGTTATATTAGGATCATGATTATGAATGACTTTTTACTTTTTCAAAATTTTCTTCATGTTTTTACATCATCTTTTGCATCAAAAGTAAAAATAAGGACAAACTATACAATAAAAGCCTTTCATATAACTTTTGCAAAGTTGATCTTAAAAGCTAAATTACATCATGCTATAGAGAACACATATCTCAGTGTTACATTTGCTTTGAGCAGTAGTGTATCTGGAAACACGTAACAAGATATCATTTTTAAGCAAAATTACAGACAATAGAGCCTTTTCAGGCTAATTAAACAGGTATTTTTTTCATAAATGTTTCTGATATTTAGACTTTTGGTCTTTTTATCAATTCACAAAGCCAGTACAGCAAAAAAAATAACAATAATAGTAAAAATAAATATAAGCTTTTAAGCCTGGATCCCATCACTCAGGACATGTAAATAATAAACGTTTGTTTCTTTGAAATAAAATTTTTATTTCCTTGAGTTAAAAGGAAAATAATGGTATTTTTCATTTGAAACATATCCAAAGACCATCAACTTATTTTAAGATTCGTTATTTAAGTCAATAAACATTACTCTGTGGCAGATACTGTACCACCTAGTAGACCACAAACATGGTAAAGTGACATGCCCACCTTCATTAAAAACCACAGCAGATAGCATCTTTGTCATGGGTGCTACCCAGGACCTATGGCCCAGGGCAAAGGGAACACAAGAGAAGATAGGTTGATTTCTTCCGTAAAGAGGCTTTCTGAAAAAGATCACATTTGTATCAGCCTTTGAAGGATGGTTAGGGTTTCACCAAGCATAGAATACAGGAGAAAAGCTATTAACAATGAAAACAGGGTAAGTAAGGTCATGTGAAGAACGGTTTTTAAAATCCTCATCTTTTTTGACTGGAGGAGGAGGTGAAAGATGAAAAACTTGTATTTCCTTTTATAGACAGAGCTGACTTGTCCTTTAATAAGAACCCTGTAGTTCAGTCATATACACTTTGTTCAGTCATATACACTTCATAAGAGGCAATGAATCTAACTTATTAACTTTATTACAAAAATCATATTCCTTGATTAAAAACCTCAAGGCAAAAATATTAGTGGAAAGAGTCATAATATACTTATGCTGAAAGAAAAAACTTAATGGTTATATAATAAAATTTTAAAAATATACTTGGTATGTTGCAACTCATATTCCACCTGCAGAGTGGCAGAAAGCTAAAGCTGGACTTACTTTTATAATTAAAATATATCAAAGAACCTCTCTCACCACGACTTTTATTAAGTAGGCTTCGAAGATATTCAGAAACATGGTTCTTGCATCCCCAAGAGCAAACAATTCATGAAATCTCATTGTAGCAACCTGCAATTTATTTTTAAAATCTAATTTCAGCAGATTAATTTTCTTATGAGTAATTGACTTGTTTTCCTTTTTAAATGCCAATGTTGTCGTTATATGAGACAATAAATGTTAGCTAACAATGTAAGTAATTGTAATACAAAATAGCATCTGCTACAAGGCAGTCAAAGCCACCTGCAACAAATCTTCCATATCTAAATTGCAAATACATGCCTTTTATTATGCAAGCTTGCCCTTATATAATATGGAAGGATCATGGAAATCAATGGCCTTTTAATTTGATGTCTTGAAATGGACAAAATGAAAGACATATGTGAACTTAGCAGCCATTAACAAATTCACAGAACACTTCAGACACGTACGTGTGATCAAAAAATGTTTATACTTTGGGAAAACATAGAAGAAATTTCACTGCCCAAGTCATGACCTCTTTTTCACTGTGCCTATTGCACGTGGACAATCTAATGTCAGACTTTCCTCTGAGTGATCAGGCCAAACTGTGCAAGGGCAAACACCACCACATTCCTAGTCAGTGTTCCATGCTTTAATTCCACAGAGAGCTCCTATTTCATGTGTTTTTCATTTTCAGTTCTGCCTCCTTGAATGCTATTTCCTTTCTTTTGGCTTTCACCAAGGTCAAAGGAATCTCCAGCAAATAAAAAATGTAAACGTCCAGTCTTGTACTGGAAACCCACCCATCCAGTATCTACACAATCCTAAGTTTAAAGTTATTGAGTTCATTCAGTACACTACCAAGTCCACATCAAAATTCCACTGGTCAAGAGAAATCACATATTTATTAAAGATGTTAACTGTGATGATGTTAGCTAATGTCTCCCCCTTTGCTCTGCCTTCCAGGGAATGTCCACCAGTGTGATCACCGCAGGCATGATCAATCTCTAAACAACGTCCAGGCTGAAGAGTCTCTACTTCACCTCCGTATACACCCCACAATCCTCTGACTATAGAGGATCTCAACATAATAATACTCATAGAGAGTGTCAAAATAGAACGTCCAAGATTCTCGTGCTAACCAGGTAAAACCTACATGTGGCCCCTCTCCTTATTCCTAATAAAGACTAGTAGTGTCCAATGGCCAGAGAGACTGAATATCAGATGCAAATACTGCTTTTCAGAAGCCTTTGGCAAAATTTGTAAAAGTAGTGCCTTGGGAAAGTAAAGCATCCAGTTACCAATTACCAGACAAAGAAATTATTAGGATTCAATTTTTGAAAGAGTTACCCAATTATGCCTACTCTTTGCTGCCTCATTATGAACACATGTATGTTGAACAATTAGAATTTTATCACTAAACTAAAGTTGGGCTTACTTTTATAGTTAAAATATATTAAAGAGCTTCTCTCACCATGCCTTTTATGAGTAGGCTTCGAAGATACTCAGAAACATGGCTCTTGCATCCCCAAGAGCAAACAATTCATGAAATCTCATTGTAGCAACCTTCAATTTATATACTGCTTCTTCATTTGGGTGTTTTCTTCTGTTAAATGTTTGTATGTTAAGTCTCAGCCGAAGGCTTATATGACTAAATTACTTGCTATATAGCATTTTCTCACATAAAATGTGGAGAAACAGCCTCCTGGAAATCATTAAAAATACATTTCTAAGTATATGTTTTTGATATAGATGCTCCAGAAAACAATTCAATGTGAAAAATATTAGACTCATTTGGCTTGTTAAAACAAATTGTGTGCTAATAACGTGAGGATTTTTTTCCTAATCTATATTCCACTTCTGTTATCTCTTAATGTTTTCCAATTTTCTAAAATTAATCTATTCATTCAAGAAATATTTTTGAGCACTTATGTTCCTGGCACTGTGCAAAGCACAGGAGACATTAACATGAGCAAAAGAATATTGTCCCTGTGGCGGGGTCAGGCCACAATGGTGGTGCAAACAGGTCCAGAGGTGAGGGGCCAGGATGAAAAGTTGCTGAGTTGGAGCTGCCAGCAAAATATCTAGACGTCCCCATCTAACAGGCAGTGGAGATCAGGAGAGTTGCCAGGCTAGAGAAATACTTCTGGAGATGGATGGGACTGCCCTGAATGTGTGGGTAGAATGAAAAGAGGGGGTAGGGACAAAGTCTGAGAAACACTAACATTGAAGGGACAGGTGGAGGCAGAGGAACCTAAAACAGAAGCTAAGAATGAGTGGCCAGAAAGAGAGAGTAAGAAAAACTTCCAGCAGTGTTTGTTGTCAGGTATAGCATATGCTAAGAAAAGGGAGTTGAGAGACAAGGAAGACAAGGGCTGAGAAGCATCTGCTGGATTTAACATGAAGGAAATCAGGCTGACTTTTAGGAGAACAGTTTCAATGGGTTGGGAAGGGAAAGAAAAACAAGGGAGACAGTGGTTGCAGACATGCCTTCCAACCTGGAAAGCAAGAGACGGCAGAGAATGGGGAGGAACTGGAGTTTTAGTTTTAAAACACTAGAGGAAGGATTTTAGTCCAATGAGAAGGCTGAGACTTGTGACTGTTTAGCCACTCTTGAAAGGGAACCTGTGGAAGAGAAGAGGTTAGAAATAAATGCGTTGAAAGAGTACAGTGTCACCGATCTCACATTAAAAAAATAAGAAATACTTCCAGCAATGACCTGAATGGGATTTGCTTATACAGAAACAAAAAGTTTTCTTCAAATCTAGTATTACAATATTTCTGTATAACTGTGACTTTCTGTTCAATTATTTACTTATATACATAAATAATACTTCCTTCCACAAAGGATTTGAGGTAGCTAACAACAAAACAATAACGAAAACTAAAATTATATTACGAAATTACAAACTATGTGAAGATGTGAAGATTAGGGCTAAGAGGAATAAGGGTAGAAAAATAGTAAAGCCAGGCATAATAAATATGTACAATGTCTTGCATATTTTCTAGAAATGAGTTAAAATTTGGCTCTGAGCTGCCTAGCAACCAAAGCAAAAGGAGAAACACAAAAATGACACAAGGCTTGATGTCTATAAAATAAAGACAAAACAATGGCCTAGAGGAGACATAGCTGCTTCTGCTTAAATCAAGACCACAGAGGAACTTTTCTCATTGTCCTCACAAAGATGACACAGTGAGGAAAGAAATGGCTTCCTTACAATATGTCCACAACTGATAAAGCAACAAATTTCAAACACCTGTTTCTAAAATGTGCCCCAATATATCCTAAAAGGAAATGATACCACATGGCAATTAACTTGAGTCCCAAGAATGCAGGCGTCTAACATCTGGTTTGATAGAGGGCCTAATTTAGAATATCTTAGAGGAATGGAAAAGTGGCATGCCCTGGGAGTATTCCTTCATAAATATTATTAAATGGCATTTTTCTCAACTAGCATTATAATAAGGTTTATACAGCAGAGAATTTAAGGTTCTATGTTATGGCAAGAACCTTAAGCACAACCACAAATGTTGGCAGTCAATCAGTTGTAGAAATGTAGCAATAAATGTCCCAACTGGTGGGCATTACATGAAAATAAGGAATCCAGGAACTGATGGTAGCTGGGGTGTCCAGAATCCTGGGTTGCCTGGGACAGTCCCAGCTTGCCTGTAGTTCTGGCATAATTATTAATAGTGTTCCTTCCACCTTCAATACATTCCAATTTGGGCAATAAAGTATGAGATCATCCTAGTGATCACTGTTAAGACTGTCTACTTCTGGGAAGTTATCAGTAATAGGCCCTTAGCCACTAGTTTGGAATCCAAAAGCCAGATTCCATTCTTTTGGTAAGTGGACATATAGGGTTATAGGGCCCATCAGACATAAGCAAGACAATAGTCTCAGAAAAGAATATGATGTGAAACAGATTTCTAAAGCGTGCACTCCAAATTGAGGAAGAAGCAGAGATGGATAGTAAGAGTCAGAAGAGCCTCAAGGATGACTAGAAACTAGTCCCAGGCTATCAATCTAGAGCGCCTTTAGGACTTTTCCCAAATCGATTTAAAGCTGAGCTTGCAGAAACAATCAAGAGGTTGTGAAACAGCCACACATGACAAAATCCTACCACGCTGGAGATTAAAGAAGCTAATCTCTGGGAATTTGAATAAAGATAATGAAGAAATATACACCCAAAGTCTAAAAACGTTTCATACCATTTGACTTAATGCCTCATCTAGGAAATTAATCTAAGAAAATAATGTTATGTTCTCAAAACATAACACAAATTTTTATTAAAGATTTATTTACAGTTACAAAAATGTAAACAATCTAATTTTCTGGCTATACGAAATTGGTTAAATTAATTATGCTATATCCAAATGATCGATTTAAATGATTAGAGAATTAAAGATCATGCTTTTCTGTGTGTTTTTTGGTTTTTGTTTGTTTGTTTGTTTACAAAATATATGCCCTAGTTTTTTATTATTAGCCTCAATAGACATAAAATTACTCTCATTGCCATAAAACTATCTAAATGCTTCCTCTCAGTTTCTGCACTGATCTCAGCAAGGACTAGTAACAGTTTGTGGTGAGCGCCAGAACCTGGTCCACATTTCAGGGTAGTGCTGGGCTAAAGCAGACAACCACACAACCTTCTAATCTAACCAGTCTACTTGCCTGAGGCTTTTTATTGTCTTATCTGGTTCATTCTTCACTCTTTTTTTCCTATGGTACTAAGAATTCTGGAACACTTAACATGAGATCTACTCTCTCAACAAATATTTAAGTGCACACACAATATTGTTAACTCTAGGCACAATGCTGTACAGCTGATCTCTAGAACGTATTCATCTCATATAACAAACCATTCTAGGGTTACTCTGTACAGTGACTCCCCACTTCCCCCTCTATCCAGCCCCTGGCAACCAGCACTGTACTCTGCTTCTGTGAGTTTGACTATTTTAGGTAACTCATATAAGTGGGATCATGCAGTATTTGCCCTTCCATAACTGGATTATTTCATGTAGCATAATGTCCTAAAGGTTCATCCATGTCATCACATATGGCAGGATTTCCTTCTTCCTTAAGGCTAAATAATATTCCATGGTATGTATATACCACATTTTCTTTATCCATTCATCCATAGATGAACATGTTTTTCATCAATGTAGTTTTCAATGTACAAGTCTTTTGCCTCCTTGGTTAAGCTTATTCCTATGTATTTTATTCTTTCTGATGCTATTGTAAATGGATTATTTTCTTAATTTCCTTTTTGGATAGTCCAGTGCATGGAAATGGAACAAATTTTTGAATTCTCATTTTGTATCCTGTAACTTTACTCATTTATTTATTAGTTCTAGCAGTTTTTGGTGGCATCTTTAGGGTTTTCTACATAGAAGATCATAACAACTGAAAACAGATAATTTACTTTCTCCATTCCAATCTGAATGCCTTTATTTCTTTTTCTTGCCTACTTTCTCTGGCTAGGACTTCCAGTACTATGTTGAATAGAAGTGGTGAGAGTGGGCATCATTGCCTTGTTCCTGATCTTAGAGGAAAACTTCTGTTTTTTCACCATTGAGCGTGATATTACCTGTGATCTCCTCATATGTAGCTTTCATTGTGTTGAGGTAAATTCCTTCTATACCTAGTTGGTTGAGTTATCATAAAAGGATGTTGGATGCTGTCAAATGCTTTTCTTCATCTATTGAGATGATCAGGTGATTTTTATCCCTCATTCTATTAATATGATGTATCACATTTATTGATTTGCATATGTTGAACCATTCCTGCATCCCAGGAATAAATCCTGCTTGATCATAGTATATGATCCTTTTAATGTGTTGTTGAATTTGGTTTGCTAGCATTTTGTTGAGGATTTTTGTATCTACGTTCATTAGGGATATTGGCCTGTAGATTTCTCTTCTTTCAGTGTCTTTTTATAGCTTTGGTATCAGGGTAATGCTGGCCTCATAAAATGAGCTTAGAAGTGTTCCCTCTTCTTCAATTTTTTGGAAGAGTTTGAGAAGGAATGGTATAAATTCTTTAAATGTTTGGTATAATTCACCAGTGACATCATCTGGTCCTGGGCTTTTCTTTGTTGGGAAGTATCTGATTACTTATTCAATCTCCTTCTTCATTATTAGTCTGTTCATATTTTCCATTGTTTCATGATTCAGTCTTGGTAGTTTACATATTTCTAGTAATTTACTCATTTTCTCTAGGTTATCTAATTTGTTGGTCTATAATTTTTCCTAGTAGTTTCTTATGATCCTTTTTATTTCTGTGCTATCAGTTGTAATGTCCCCTCTTCCATTTCTGATTTTATTTATTTGAGTCTTCTCTCTTTTTTTCTCAGTCTACTTAAGGGTTTATCGATTTTGTTTATGTTTTCAAAAAACCAATTCTTAGTTTCATTGATTTTTTTCCATTGTTTTTCTATTCTGCTGTAAAGTTTATGATTTCCTTCCTTTTGCTAACTTCGGGGTTAGTTTGTTCTTTTTATAGTTGCTTGAGGTGTAAAGTTAGGCTATTTATTTGAGACCTTTCTTTTTTCTTAATGTAGATGTCTATTGCTATGAACATTCCACTTAGAACTTGCCTTGATGTTTACTAGCTCTTCAATGAGGTTTTCCTATCACTATACATATTAGTGCATGATTAGGACCAAATTTATAAGTCAGCAAATTTCTTTGGCAATTTAGCATCTGGCAAATTGCTATTGTGTACAAATGTCTAAGATTATGACTTTCCTGGAACATTTTAGAAATAATGATATTTTATATTTGTGGATGGAGTTGGTTTATATGGCATTCTACTACTCACACACTATATTACTGATATTTTTACATTTTCAGAGTATGATAATAATTGATAATTATAATAAAAACTTGTGGCAAGATTCTTAAATACTCTTGTCAACAACAAAAATTAAATAATTCCTGGTATTATTTATGTTAAATATAGTTTATTATATTTTGATTTTCTGCATATATACTAATATATAATTCATGCATTAGATGAACATTAAGATCCACTTCAATCTTGAGATTCTATGATAATTTTGACATATGATGAATCTCTTTTGACCAGAATATTCAGAATAATTGCAGGAGAGATTTTTCAGAAAAAATCCATTTTTATTAAATGTATATTTTATTGAATATATGTGAGTGTATTTCCAGAAATCACAGTGATCTACAGAATGTTATGAAGATTTGCTTTTAAAAAATCCGAAGATACTTCAAATAGATCAATTCATTGTCAATTTACTCCTCCAAGGTAGTTTAAAAGGTTTGTCATTGTGGCTTTGCTCACACATTTTCTAAGCAAGTCTAAATAATTAACATAATTTGGTTTAGGGAAATTTCAGAATCCATGTTTTGTGAAATACTAAATTATTTTCATTTTTTAAACCAGTTTCAATTAAATATGTAGTCACTTGAGGCTGAAACTGTCCTAACTGATACAGTAGGCATATTTAGCAAAGCCAGTATTTTCTTGGTTGATTTGGGGTAGGTTTGTGTTTGAGAACATATTTGTTTATGTTTTATTACCAACTTACACCTAAATATGCTTTAGCTTGCAAAATTGCAATGGAAAATAATTTATGTTTAATTACATTTTAACTAGTCATTCTCTTGCCATGAAAATCCATGAAACTGGCATTAATCCAAATGGTTTTGATGTGAGTCCAGAAACACAGCAAGAACATTTGATGAAATTGTCTGAAATACAGGACTAGTGTTTAATTCAGGGGCTCAGCATTTAGACTACTGAATTAGCTTTCTTGGGCATTAGTGTGGGAATTAAAACAAATGGCAGTTTAGGCTTTTTTATTCTAGTCTATGGCCACCACGACAAACATCTGGATAAAAAGTTAAAAGTTTAATGAATCATTTTTGCATTTTCTCTACAAAATGTCAAAACTCTAAAATGTTGCAAGTGTCAATATGTTCAATACCCTGTAATCAAACATTCAGATGGTGGTTGGTTTCTTCAGTATTCATCTCAATGTTGTGTCACCACCAGCAGGACTGCCACCTACTAAACATCATCTCACCTGGAAGAAACTCTATCAAAATAAAATACTGGTATGTGTCCCGTTATCATTTTTTTAACACAAGGAAAATATAACTCATTAAGAGCCATAAGGAGTTAAATGTTAACCTTATTTTAACAAGTTTGTTTCAAAACATTTTCAGGTCAATGTTCTAGCAACCAAAAATTGTATGTGTCTACATATTTACAAATATGACACCAGTGTGTCATAAGCATAATGACTATAATAAAATATTAGACCCCAGGATTTATGGCAATTAAAATAGAAGGAATCAAAATAAGGAAATAATGATCACTTGATCACTACTATCTTTGTCTGGGCTCAGTTAGGAAAATAGAGTGATTTAATGTGTTGAGAATAAAGTGGTATGAATAGTAAGTAATTAAAGATTTTGTAAATCTGAGAAGAGCTGGGTGGCAAACACCTGAAAGTCTGCAGCCAGAACATCAGAGAAGCAATTACTTGTGACTTCAGCCTGCAGCATTCAAGGAGGTAGGAGGCTACCAAGCAAGAGTCACTGAGAAGGTTGAGAAGCCACCACATTTGCCTGCCATGACTGTGGAGGAAGAGCTCATGGAGAGACCTGTGATGCTACCATGTCTGGCAGTCACAGCTGAGAAGCGGGCTCATGGAGAGGTGTATAGAGCCACCACATCTGGCCACCACATCCTTCTACAAATAGCAGCTTATGCTTTATTTCAAACTTCCAATCTCCCAGTAGTTCTTCTCATTGGCAAACTCTATGCCAGAACTATACAAGGAACAGAACTCTGAGAAATGTAGTTACCAGCCTTAGAAGTGTAGGTATTTGGGTTAACTCAACATCCATAAATATCCCTTTACTTATATTTAATTTTCAAATAAAGACAATAACATTATGTTTTCACCCAATATATTACAACTCTCCTTCATTCAGTTGAAGACATGACGACCTCCACAAAAGAGGAAACACAAAGTCCCACATCATTCTAGGCCTCTCTGGGTGAGTCTTATTTCTTTCCTATATAATTAATTCTCCCCATTTGGTATCATGTATTTGAATACTGAGATACAGTGCTAATCATTATTAACACACACACCTTATCTTATATTATAAGGGAATTAAGCAGAAAAAAAGATTGATTAATGTACACAAATATATTCTTATCAAAGCAGGGAGAAAATTCATACACGTGCCTTTTACTGTCATTGTTTGTAAAACAACTCACATGGCTGTAGTTGATATTTTCCCATTACTATTCTAAATTCTCTTTAACCTCATCAGTATCTCAGCTAGTCCTAGTTCTTTGCCTGATGTGATAACCCACTTATTTATTCCTGAAGGGTTTGCGTCTTTAGCAGTTCTGCCTGTATCATTGTACCACTGAACATGGGAAAACTGAACGTGCATCAAGAGAATCTTCCCAGTTCCAAGCACGTTCATCTCTGGTGCTGTTGTGTCGAACCAACTCATTTTCCCCTTGATAATCTGAATCGGTCGCCCCAGCCAGAACATAACTACTTCTTTGGCATACTGTTTTAGTGGCGTCAGGAGCCCTAAGTGACCAGGTGGCAGTCTCGACTTCCAGTTCAGTGGGAACATCCCTCCCTTATAAACTAAAATCTCTAACTAAATGGAAGTGAAAGAAAAGGAAATGTGTTTTGATAGTGGGTCAATAAGATAAATAGTGAGAGGAGTTCCTCTCATTTTTCCCTCCATTTTGTCCTCTTTGGTTATTAACACTTCACCTTGGTAATGCCTCCCGCCCCTGTAGTGAGAGTTAATTTGCATGGACGGTGCCTCACAGCCTAAGGGACTTACTGCAACACTTTGATTGCTTCAGCTTGGTTCCCCCACCACCCGTGCACTGCATGGGCTCCCCGTCCTGTCCTGAGGAACACATGGTTTTCTGTTGGCCCTCCTGCTCCTCCAGCCTTTATCCCACTTTTAGTCTTAAACATTAAAATGGGAAACTAACCAAATCAACAGCAGCAAAAAAAGAAAAAGAAAAAAACCTATTGATTATTCTCCCAAATTCTTTAAACCATTCTGCCACAGTCTAGCCTAAGCAAGGAAACAAATACCGACTTTAGAGAAAATCCTTCTAAAATAACAGCAGCAATGTATCACTCTATCTATAATTATAATCTATCCATACGTAATAACCAAGAACCAGCTGAGTGAAAATTCATGTAAGTGGGTTTCAGGGGAGAGCAGTGAATATGAAAAAAGAAGAGAGTAAAAGCCATAGAATTACTTAGGATAGAGAAAAGAAAGTTATGAAGAGAGTAATCTTTCAATATCTTTCTCATTTTTATCCATAGTGATTAATGACAAAAATTTGGGATAGTTGAGGAAAAAACTTACTAAGTAAAAAGATCAAAGAGACAGGAATGGATTCTTAAAGGGAAACTTTATGAAACCAGTTTATGGTTCCCAAACAACAGTCCTGTGTTCAGAGAGGGATGAACTAGGTGACCCAAAAGGTCCTTATAATTTCTAGCTTTTTCATATTGTGTCTTATTTCCAGAGAGGAAATGTGGCCATGAATGCCTGGAAGTATAATATAAATGTGTAGTAGAACAAGGTGAAATCAGTATCTTGTGCTCATTCTAGGTGTGGGAGGAGGGCGTAAGAACTCTGGCATGTTTATGTTTTCAAAGCACTTTCTCCCATGTGGCCTTCTCCTAGCCCCTCAAAAGCCCTATGAGATAAGTATCATTAACTCCATGTTGCATGACTGTCTATTTAAGGTCACACAATCAGAAGAGAAAGAATAGGGTGCATGGAATATGTATCGATATCTCAAAAATAAAATCTATTATGATCTCCATGAATAAAAGCTCTCATGAATAAAGTTCATTCTATATACTTAATCAATATTGACATAACCTAACAAATAAACACCAGTATAAGCATAAACCTTAAATAAGGATACTTGTGATTAAGAAAAAAGTATCTCCAGGTTCTCAGAGGTCATGATGGGCAGCAAAATGGCATCTGCCAGCAAGGTGGTTCAGGTACTTAAGTCACATACTCCATTAATAAGGCTCCCTGACAGAAGAGGCAATTCTAAGCCCAATGTTATCAGAAGCTTTGAGATTAGCAGGACTACCACCTCACTCCTGTTCAATTTCACAGATTCTAAGGACAGGAAATCACTAGATTTGCTGATGCATCAGGGTCCACCAGACACGGCAGAAATAGTAAAAACACTACCTCAGAAATACAGAAGAAACTTGTGTCTCAAGAAGAAATTGAATTTATCCAGTGTGGAGGTCCAGAATCATCACTGTGGCTACTGTTTGTTATAAGACAAAAGAATTATCTTTACAGTACAGGAATTCCAAAATGACAAATAAGAAATTATACACTGAACAACTTCAATAAATATTCTGTAAAAAAATGAAATATAGAAGATTAAGATTTTTTAGATTAGAGCACGTATATCTCCTAATTTATTTATCTTTGTCATCTCCTCCACAAATTTACCTAATTGCTTATATACTTTGTACTTATTAAAATATATATATTTTTTTAAAAGAAAAGAAAAGAAACATCTCCAAGATTGATTGTTACAGTTTAATTTTCTCAAATTTGTCAGTGGCAGAGAGACATTGACATGTTGAGAAATAGTTTGAGCTTTGGAATTTGTTAGACCTTTCAAATCCTCCAACAGGTATTAGCTATATTACTTTTGGAGTGTTGCTTAACTTCTCTGAGCCATTGTTTCTTCTTCTATGAAAATAGAGAAGATGACATATACCCTGCAGAAGCGTTTTGAGTAGAAGTTTCCCAACACAGTGAATTTTTCTTTC
Organism: Daubentonia madagascariensis; assembly: GCA_023783475.1. NCBI lineage: Eukaryota > Metazoa > Chordata > Mammalia > Primates > Daubentoniidae > Daubentonia > Daubentonia madagascariensis. The sequence goes on along the minus strand of JAKFHU010001244.1, from coordinate 23,351,965 downwards.
CTTCCGTCTTTTCTCCATCTGTCTTTATTTGTCCATTATATACCTAAATTATTCCCTGCAGCTTTTATTGAGACAAAATGAAGTTATCTTGCACACCATTAGATTTGCAGGACAACTGCAAATTGTAAGACAAATGTAAAAAGAGACAATACAATCAGGTCCTATGAACACTGAGGTTATATGTCTAATCAAAGGATGTTCAACAAAATGTTCATGAATTACTGAATGCTTTCAATTTATCAGAAGAGTCTGGGGAACTAAGAGCATTCTTCCACGTAAGTGGCACTTTCCAATAGAAATACCATGTGAGCCACATACATAATTTAAGTTTTTTAGTAGACACGTTCAAAAAAGTAAAAAGAAACCAGTAAAATTAATTTCGGTAACAATACTTAACCCAATATATCTAAAATATTATTATTTCAAAATGTAATCAATATAAAAATATTGAGATTTTTCTTTTTTTCCATACTAAGTCTTTGAAATCGAGTGTGTTTTTTACATCTACAGGATATCTCAATGTTGGCCATATTTCAAGTACTCGGCAGTCACTTTTGCCTTGTGGTTCCTACATTGAACAGTGTAACACTAGATGACAGAGTTCTGGGCAGAGATGAACATACACAGCAGAAGCCACTGGAAGGAAGCCAACTTACTGCTCTGTAGGTAAGTATTACTCCAGCTCAGATCTCACTTAAGCCTTAGGTCTGTCCTGAGCTCCTGGGCCAAAGACCAAATGCCTTTTCGGCAGCCTCTGACTTGCTCATGAGCTTCTTTGTGAATTTTTAGAGGTTTTGGTCATTGACCTGTGAAGCAAACAAACAAAAAGAGTTAGTCTTAGGGCCAACAGGATATATTCCCAAATTCCCAAAACTCTGGGGGAAACAAAGGGACTTAGGGAATATCTTCAGAGCTGCAAAAGCATTTTATGGTCCAGCTGTAGGGCCTTATCACCTTGAGTCTGCTGGGAACACCAGGTCAGTAAGGTAGCCTGGCTTTGAAAAAAGGGGAATTTGGGGCAATTTATTGTCTTTCATTTGTTTGCAAAAATCAGTGGAGCTTCATTAAGGAAAGGAAGGGATTGCTCTTTCCTCTAGTTCATTTTATCTTTGTTGCTATTTGAACAGGTGTGAAGGCTAGTGCATTTATAGGAATTTTGGACTGGAGCAAACCATTACAAATTTGGTCATCAAACTCTTTAAAGCTAACCAGTAATGAGGGAGAAGGTCTAATTTGGGGACAATTAAAAAACACACAGTTCACACTTTTTTTTTTCTCACCTGTAAATGGTTTTAAAATATTTGGCACCTGACATTCCCACTGCTTGTACCCAACTTATTCCCTAACTGCACCTCACTTGGACTCCTGCTTGCTGTTTGAACTCCAACTTGACTCTCCTTCTCTAGGCTTCCCCACCAACCCCCAGTTGTCAGTCTATGTTATAATAGCCTTCCTAAAGTACACCTCTGATCATGTCATTCCTATTACCAAAAAGAATTAGTTTGGGGTTCTATGTTCTAGGCATGTGCACTGTACTCATTTAAATCCTCACAACCCTTTGAAGTAGTAACTTTTATTATATTCATTTTACTGTCGAGAAAGCTGTGGTTGAGTAAAGCCTAAGAACAAACAATTTATAAGTGGTAGAACTAAGATTTGGGCCCTGGCAGACTGAATCTCATTGCATGAACAAGAAGCTATCTAGAAAGTACTCAATAGCTATTTCACCATGTATATCAAAATGTCATGTTGTATACCTTATATATAAACAATAAAAAAATTGAGAGCATTTACAAACATATAGCAATTTAACTGAGAACTTTTATGTCCGCTAAATTTACTAATAAAAATGTTGGGCTTATAACGAAAAAAATACTCAGTGACATCCTGTTCTCCCACAAATCCAGTCCAAATATTCTTATCAAGGCCCTCCATCAACCAACCCCCTAATTTTCACAAACCCATGCTTTTATTTCACACCATTTCCCCTGTCTAAAATGCTAAATCTTTGCAATTTAAACCCTTTTTAAGGCCCATCTTAAGTATCTCCATTTTAGCCAGAACTGACTTTTCTTTTGTCAAATCCTCATAGAAATCCTTATGACATTATAAATCCACTTAAGACACTCTGCCCTGTCGCATGGGTTTACAAACGTACTTATCTTCATGATTTGATGTGAAACCTCTTGAGGGCCAGACATGGAACCACCATGGGTTAGTGGGACATGAACTAGTCTGGGCACCCAAGCCCAACTCCTCTCTAGTTGTTTGACCTTGGACAAGTCAACTACCCTCTCTGATCTGTTTCCTCCTCTGTGTTCAAAAAGGATGCTAATGATGTCAAACATACCTCCCAAGGTGGTTGAAAAGATCAAAATGAGTAATATATATTAACATGCACAGTAAGCTGCAAAGGCAATACAAATAAAGAAATTCTTCATGTTCACCTTTGTATTCCCTAGCTTAGTGCCATACCTCGCACTGAAGTGGATCTATTTCTTGACTTGGCACTTTTTTTTTTCTTTTTTTTTTTGAGACTGTCTCACTCTGTCACCCCAGGTGGAGTGCAGTGGCATCATCATAGCTCACTGCAACCTCAAACTCCTGGGCTCAAGTGATCCTCCTGCCTCAGCCTCCCAAGTAGCTGGGACTACAGGTGCGCACCACCACACCTGGCTATTTTTCTATTTTTTGTAGAGACTGGGTCTTGATCTTGCTCAGGCAAATTGTCACATTTGCCCTTAAATTGTAAAACAAACAAACAAAAAACCAAGAAAACACTTCTTAATGATCCTTTAATTTGATAGGTTAAATTTTTATTTAAAAATTATCTAAAATTCCTTGGAAAATTCCTTTCCCTTTCAAACAGCTTTTTGCATTCTATATATTTTCAGAAAAATAATTACAGTATTTTAGGCCAGGTTGAAACACAGAGAAAGTCACTTTTATCAATGAAAATGTAGAATACCAATTAATTATTGATCATTACATTCTTCTTATTACAGGCATCAGAGTTATTGCCATTTGCCTGTCTACCTCTAAACCTACTAATGCCCATCCTATGTCATTTGGGTTTCTTCTTTTAAGCAAAATGCATCTCAAGCTGTGATGGCTATATTTATTTGTTTTCCTTATGTCTGCATTAACAGCTCTCTCATACAAGATGAAACTCCGACCTAAAATTTTGACTTCGGCTACCGTAAAGACTAACTCAGTGTGAGAGAATATCTTTTTCCATCTTCTCACCTATGAAATTGCAAAAGTTAATTTATAGTTATGGCAAGGTCCTACCAAACACTCCTGCCTGAACTAAGGAACCAGGGACTTTCTTGTACATATCTGAGAATTTGGCTTCACCATTGAAGAATTTGTGGGACAGTCAGAACGTTCCTCCTGGTCATTTTCTTATTCTTTTTGGAGAAGGGCAAAAAAATTGAAAAATAGAATAGAATTATACAGTTATATATTGCTTACATATTCCTCTTCCGCTCACAGAACTTTACATGGCTGGGAAGAGGGCAAGATACAAAAGAAAAACTGACCTGCTAAAGAAGCTTAAAATGATCCCCTGCCCCAGACTTTTCAGAAAGAGTCAGAAGGGGACTGTCAGGCTAATCCAGAGCAAAAAAATCTCACTACTCATTCCCTCCTGGAAAATGGAATGATTGAGGAACCCCTATGCCTTGGACTTGTAGAACTCATTTTTTTCCCAAAGTGCTTAATTTTTTGTACAGATTTCAAATGTATGCCTATAAATTAAATATTTAAATAATAACTAACAAATAAAGTTCACATTTGACTGGCTTTAATATTTTCTAGTCGTCCACACATTTGATCTGGCACCAACCTGTGAGGTAGCAACCCAGTCTACAGAGAGGAAACTGACAACAGAGCATATTAATGGTTCCTTTTAAGGGACAATTAATGCAGATTTGCAACTGAAGCCTAGATTTCATGTATCTTTGTCCTTTGGATTCTTTTAACTTTATCTTTCTGCTTTCCCTGACTTACTCTATCCTGTTCATTGAGATTTCATAACAAGTTCAGTGTCACTAAAAGGAAAGATATTGTAGAGAATGAGAGTGGGGGAGAGAGCGCAGCGTGCTAGTCTCTTCTACATTATCTTGATTTAACCAGCTCATGTTATGGGATTATTTTCTTGGTTATCATCCTAACAAATGGATGTATGCCATCAGCAAGAGATCATTGTAAAAGTAGAAACAGTTTAAAAACTAGAATACAATTTTTATGATTATTTATTGCATGTTATTTTCTGAGTCTTGCTATTCTAAAAAACAAAGCTGTTGGTAAGAATTCCACAGCTTAAAATTTCATTTTAGAGCTTGATATTTTCCTTTAAATAAATTATAATGTTGTGCAGAATCAAGTGATAAGAGAACTACACTGATGGCTTTAGTATTCAGCTTTAATGATTACATTTGCATATACTCTGGCTTTTTTAGGAAAAAAAAGAAAAAGAAAAATACGGTGCTAGTATTACCAGAACAAAATGTAAATGTAAATTATCCCAAATGAGCTGTCTGTCCTTAAAACAGTTTTCTTGGTGATGGTAGATATCTAAATACAAAATAGCAAATTTAGTAGGGATTCTAAACACCAGAAAGAATTTAGTCACATTTAATGACAATATTTTGAAAAGTTAATTTTTTCCTTTTAATATATATAAAGAGCTCTAGATAATCAATAATGAATAATAAGTTTAGAAATTTTAAAAAACTGAACAGATTTAGAAAAGTCAACACAGAAAATTAAAAGTGGCTAATAAATATGTTGGAAGACTTTTCAACCTCACTAGGTATCTTGTGGATGGTAAGAGAACATGAGACATCTGTACAACCTAAGTCTTCTAATTATTTAATGATAAACAAACAGAAAAGATGCATAAATTCTGCAGGACAAGGGAAGCAATATCCTACAATTTAGGTAGAAAATTTTTCTTCTAAATTAGATTTACATAGGAAAAAAGAAACTGTCAGGGTTTAGGGTTGGTAATCTTGTCTGTTCTTGGTTCTTCATGTGCTCTAAGCCAAAGAATGACCAGACACACCAAAAGCAAGGCAAGCATGAAATGAAGTTTATTAAGGAAGGACAAAATAGATTTACAGAGCAAGATCTAGATATAGGTTTACAGAGTAAGAGCAGGATAAGTTAGCCACACAATGGTGAACGGAACCCTTGTCGTAACAAAAAAGGCCTTGGTTATGGTCTGGGTCTGATTTTATGGTGTCTGGATTGGGCCTTCCTTGTGGTTCAGATGTCATCATCAAACCACTTTGATGGACAGTTGGGAGTTATATGACCTGAGTCTTACTGCACATGCAGATCTCTCATGAGCCTCTCTGAAAGTCAATTGGGGGCGGGGGGTGGTGAACTGCAATGTAGATTTAAGCTAATGACATGATAATTAGCCTTAGGTTGTCCTAGGTCACCTTCTAGACTCTATTGTACCTATGTTGTTTAGCCTGTGGGCTACAGAGTCCTCTGCATTCTTTTGCAGTTGGCACGCTAAGTTCTGATTGGTAGAGTGGCAGGGCATTCCCTCCTCCCCCAGGTGTGACAGTCACTTCAGACACCTGCCTTGTCCCCAGGAGGGGCTGGAGGTCCCTGGCTGTCTACTTAACAAAACCAGAAGTAGGATGCCTGTTTTACTCCTCACGGAGAAATCAAGGGATGTACCATCTAAGACGCAAGAAGCACTATGCTCATAAACTATTAGTAAGTCAGCACGTTAACCAAGCACATTAGCATGGAGAACAGCCCCTCCACTTCATCCTCACCTCGCTGGTGTGATTTCCCACCTTTCTTCCTCATGCCAACATGGCAGCACACTCCATGTCTCAGCAATTATTCACCAAATATTTAATACATCATACTGCTTTAGTCTTCATGTCTGGAGAATTCTTTGCTCTTTGCATTACCTGAGTTATTCAATTTCTTATATTCATTCAACATTTTATTTTTATTGAGTACTAGCTGGATTACTGGTAGTGTGCTGGATTTATAAAAATAAATAAATAGGACATAGTTCCTGTTCTCTAGAAGCTTGCTTTCTAATCAGGAAGGGATGTAAGAAAACAGATTCATTAGCTTCTATAACAGAGGGAAGCATAGGTGCTAGAGCAGGGTGTGCCTGGAGGAGGTGATGATTACACTGAGGACAGTACAACATGTAGAAGTCAGCCTGGCAAGGGGTGGGTGAGAGAATGTGCTAGAAAAATCAGTCAATGTACACAGAGGGCCAAAAGTAAAACATAACACATGTTCCAGGAAGATGTGTATAAAACAAACTTCTGATCCACACCACTTCACCCCTCAAAAAACCCCACAGTCTCTCCCATCCCTGTAAAAAGCAATTCATTCATCCAGTTCCTGACCCAAAACCTTGGCAACTTCTTCAAGTCTCCCATTCTCTCACATCCCACATGCAATCCATAAGCAAATTTTATCAGCTCTACCTTTGTTAAACATCTAGAATTCAATACACTCTTGCTGGGTTCAAATATGCCTGCTCTAGGAGCTTTAATTTGCTTTCCCCTCTGCCTGGAACATGTTTCCTCTGGTAGCTGAGTGACTCTCTCCCTCTCGCCTTTGGAGTCTCTGTCCAAATGTCACCTTCTCAGGAAGGACCCTCCTGACCACAGCCAAAATAAAATAATGACTCATAACCTGAACCTGACATTCCCTACTCCCATTAACCTACTTTATTTTTTCTCCATAATACTTATCACAATTTGACATTTATACTTGCGATGTCTGTCTCCTTTTCCCTACAACATAAACTCAATCAAGACAGGGGTTTTGTGTACTTTGTGCATTGTTTTATTCCAACATCTAATGCAGTAACTGGCATGTAGCATGCACTCTATAAATGTTTATTGAATCAATTAATTAATTAATTAAATAGCAAACTATCAGTACACTGGCTGGAGAATAGTTTCTGTATGAGGGAAATGTAATGAAAAACAAGAATGGGAAAAGTAAGCAAGTCTTATGGTGGCAAAGGCTAGCTAGCCTTTTACCAAACCTGTTTCCTCTTTGCTATAGTTTGGATATTTATCCCCACAAACCTCATGTCAAAATTTGCTCCCCAATGTTGGGGTAAGGCCTAGTGAGAGATGTTTTAGTTGCGGGGGCAGATCCCTCATGAATGGCTTGGTGCCATCTTTGTCCTCATGGTTATGAGTCACTCCTTGCTCTACTAGTTCCCATGAGAGCTGGTTGTTAGAAAGAGCCTGGCACCTCCCCTCCCCTTCTTACTTCCTCTCTTGCTGTGTGATCTCTGCACACACTGGCTCCCCTTCACCTTTTGCCATGAGTGGAAGCAGGTAGAGCCCCTCACCAGTAGCAGATGTTGGCACCATGCTTTTTGTATAACCTGCAGAACCATAAGCCAAATAAACCTCTTTTCTTTATAAATTACTCAGTTGTAGGTATTTCTTTATAGCAACACAAATGGACTAAGACACTCTTTCTCTGGGGCACAGATCTCAAGGCTTAACAAGGGGAGGAAGAGATGGTGTCTTACTTCATTCAGGTTGCTCTAACAAAATACCTGAGATTGGGTAGTTTATAAACAACAGAAATGTATTGCTCATGGTTCTGGAGTCTGGGAAGTCCAAGAGCAAGGTACCAGCAGACTTAGCATATGGTAAGGGCCCATTTCTCACAGAGTCTTCTGTGTGTCGTCACATGGCAAAAGGAACAAACAACCTTCTTTGATCCTCTTTTGTAAGGGCATTAATACCATTCATGAAGGCAGAGTCCTCATGACCTAATCACTTCCCAAAGACCCCACTTCTTCATACTATCACATGAGGGATTAAGTTCCAATGTACGAAGTTTGAGGGGACACCAACATTCAGACCACAGCAGATGGGTAGCTCAAGTGGCTGCTGTCAGGATTCAATTCATCATAGAGTGTTGGAATGAGGGCCTCATTTCCTTTCTGGGTATTGGTGGAAGACCCCTTCTCTAAATTTCTTGCCATGTGAGCCTCTCCAAAGGGAAGCTCACAACATGGCAAGTAGCTTCCCTCAGAGCAAACCATTCAAGGAACAGTACAAAAGTTAAAGTCTTTTCACAATCTAATATAAAAAGTGATAACCAAAGGAGACAGAGAATAGAATGATGGTTACCAGAGGCTGGGCAGGGTAGCAGGGAGAGGGAGATAAAGTGAAGATGGTTAATGAGTGCAAAAACATAGTTAGATAATTACATAGAATGAACAATATTTGATAGAACAAAATGACTATAGTCAACAGTAAGTTATGTTATACTTTAAAATAACTAAAACGGTGGAATTAGAATGTTCCTAACACAAAGAAATGATATATGCTTGAGGTGATGGACACCCCAATTACCCTGATTTGATTATTACACATTGTAGGCCTGTATCAAAACATCACATGTACCCTATAAATATACACAACTATTATGTACCCAAAATAATTAAAAATAATTTTTTTAAAAAGTGATAACCAATATTTTTGCCATAATGTATTAATTAGAAGTAAGTCACTAGTCCAGCCCATACTCAAGAGGAAGAGATTATACAAAGACATGAAATCAGAAGGTGGGGAATCATTGGTTGTCATCTTAAAGGCTGCCTAACAAATAAACACATGAGTAAATATATATTTATAAGTTGCTGCCATAATAAAGAATAAAGTTGGGGAGTGTGAGGCATATTCTATATTATATGGCCAGAAAAGGCCTCTCTGAGGAAGTGGTAGACAAGCTGAGACTTAAAGGGGAAGAAAGAATCAGCCTCAGGAAGAATGTAGGAGAAATACTCCAGGCAAAGTGCACAGTGTGGAGGAATCCTGTGGAAGAACTCAGAGCATTAAAGAAACTGAAAGGAGACCAGTGTAAGCAAAATGGAATGTGGTACAACATAAGTTGGTTGAGGCAGACACTAGATCATGAAAGATTGTGGTCTATGTTAACATTTTTGGATTTTATTTGAATGTAATAAAAACCACTGAGAAATTTCAATCCAGAGACTGACAAAATCTGATTTCTGATTTGGAAAGGTCACTCTGTTGGGTAGAAGATGGAGCAAGAGTGAAGACAGATACACCAGTGAGGAGGCCAGTATAGAAGTTCAGGCAAGCAAGGAGCTGAAGTGGATAAGAGTGGACTCCATGGAGACAGGCTCTTGAATCTGCTAGATGATGTCAGAAGAAGCTCTATAGGATCTGCTGATGGATTGCATTTGTAGAGCAAGGAGAAATGAAGTGTACAGACATCCTCTTGAACTTCTTGAGATTATTTAGAAATGATCATATATGGGTGGTATTTGATGCCACAGGACTGCCATACACTTCAGGAGACTGACTCTTACCTCCTTTTCCAGTTTCAGCTCATCTGTCACTTCTTGCAGAGAAAATGCCAAGGACGTGGACTTAGGAGCTTTACCCTTTCAAGGTTCTATAGAAGGGAAGGAACTGGCAAAGGAAACTGAACTGTAATGTCCAGAGGGATAGGAGGAACCTCAGAGGGGACTGGTGCAGTGGAATTTGTGAAGGTGAATTTGGGGTGAAAAACTGCCTAATGTTGAGCACTCAACTAGTACTGCAAGGAGTTTTATCTTACTTGTCAATGATCATGAAATTGAATGTTAAACTTTCTAAATTGAATGCTAAAGTTTTTTAATTCTCAAAATTCAGTTACCATGGTTTTAAGAATCACAATCACACTAAAATAGTTTAAAACTAATGTGGTCTGCTTTGCAAATTATCAAAGGTAAAAGTCAACAAAACAAACTCCACATATTAAAGGATAAAATATTAAAATGCAAAGGTAAAAAGTTAGAGGATTAGCAAATACATATAAGAAGATATGTAAACTATACATAAAAAAACAAGAGTGGCAAGAAAAATACTGGACAAGGTAGAATTTGCAGAAGAAAAATATTAAACAGGATAAATAAGATCATTTTATAGTGAAAAAATGTACAAGAAAAGCCCAACAATGCAGAACTAACTAAAACATACCAATAACAATTCAGACGAGTTTGAAAAGCAACAAGAAATTGACAAAACACAATTGTTGAAGGTTCAGCTCAATCTTATTAGTCAGTTTATGCTAGAACACGAGACAAGATAAAGGACTTAATAAAAATATAGCAAATGTTTAAAAGTTATTTAATCCAAAATTAGTATAAAATATGAATCAAACATTATAAATTGAAAAAAAATACACCATTTTCCTCCAGTATTGCTTTAATATTACAATTGAGCTTATATTTATGAACAACCAAAAAATAATTCTAAAGAGGAAAAATATTTTATTTATTTTTTCTGACCACATTGTAAGGAAAAGTAGAAATTATAAATAAAAATTCAAACCAACAGTAAAAAAATGCTAATCACAACTATGGAAAAGACTTAATTATTGATTCAAGTAAGAAATAAAAAATAGAATGGCATACCACTTAGACAACAATTAAAATACAAATATAGTCTTTTATCTCAAAAGAGATAAAGAAGAAATAAATAAAATAAGCATATAACTCAAGCTGTTGGAATTAACAATCCTAAGAAAAGCAAATAGAAATAAATGACAGTGTGTAAAATTTAAATGACTATATTGAAATAAGTAAACATGGAATAATAAAATAAATGAATGGTTTTTCAAATAAACTATCTGTAAGTCTAATGAGGAAAATAAGGGAAAAAGCAAATAAAATTTAAATGAATACTTATATAAACTAAAGCACAATAGCAACTAAAACATTAAATAAATGAACAATCTCTATAAGTAATTTTACTTAATGAAATTTGAAACTTAAACTGCGATTTTAAAAAGACAACAGCATGGCTTCCTGTCTGGGTGGTGTTAAGAATAAAATTCATTAAAATTTCCAGGGAAGAGAGAAGTTCTATGTTACATAAATATCTTCTGGAAACAAAAAAAATGAAATGCTTCCCACTTAATTTTACCAAGAAAATATTATTCTGAAATTAAATCTAACTAAAATAAACACCAAATAATACTATAAACCAATTGCAGTTATTAATATATCTATGAAAATCCTAAACAAAATTTTTAGTATAATGTTAAAAGTACAATCTGTCATGACCAAGAAATATTTATTAGATACATTCAAGAGGTGGCAAATCAGAGTAAATAAATAATATGTTACTTCACACCAGTAGGTTGAATTTTTTTAATAAGGTCATTTCAAAAAATTTACAAAAAGTATCTGATATTTATTAAAAAATTTTTAAAAATATAAATATCTCCAAACCTATCCCTAATTCAAAAATTCTTTTAAAAATTAGAATAGATGACTATTATCCCAAAATAATAAGCAATATTTAATTCAAAACAGTAATCAATAAAATATTGGTAGTAATAATTTACAGTCATTTTACAAAAATCACAAAGTAATGCTGACTACTGCTGTGTTTAATATGAAATGTCTGAAAAATGCTATTAGATGAAAAAAGGAAAAATATTGAGGGAAAGGAAAAGTTATTATTACTTTCATGTGGTGTGATTATATATCTGGAAAAGGAATCAACAGAAGCAACTTTTAAAATTAATTTTGTGAAGTGGGGCTGCGATATTGTGAAACATATATTTGGTCTTTGTCCAATCTCCTAGCATGACACAACTAAAATCCTTGGACTCTCCAAAGTGATGTGTCCCTTTGTATGTGCATGAGTTGGCTGGAGGCTGGCAGCCCCTGGGTAGCTTCAGCTGTACCCCCAACCTGCCTGGGGAAGGGAGAGGGCCTGAAGGTTGAGTTGATCACCAAGGGTCAATGATTTAATCAATTGTGCCTATGCAATGAAGTCTCCATAAAAACCCAAAAACGACTGTGTTAAGGGGCTGCCAGGCAGCCGAACATGTAGAGAGGTTCCTGGAGAGGGAACTCCATGGGGACAGAAGCTCCTGCACTCGGGACCATTCCATATCTCACTTTATGGGTCTCTTCATCTGTATCCTTTGTGATATCTTTCATAAGATGCCAGTAAACATAAGTAAGTATCTCCTTGAGTTCTGTGAGCAGCTCTAGCAAATTAATTAGGCCCAAGGAGGGGGCTTTGGGAACCCCGATTTATAGCCGAAAGCACAGGCAAAATACCCTGGGGCTTGTGGTTGGCATTGGAAGTGGGGAGCAGTCATGTGGGATAGAGTCCTCAATCTGTGTGTTCTGATGCCACTTCCAGGTAGGCAGTGTCAGAATTGCGTTGAATTAGAGGACATCCAGCTGGTGTCCACTGCAGAAGTGATTGCTTGCTTGCTGGTTGACAGAAACCTCACACATTTGGTCATAGAAATCATCTGTGTTGATTGTTGTTGAAAGAGAGGATAGAAAAAACTGGGCTTTTTCCCCCTACTCGGGGGTCAATTCAAAATAAATACATAAAATGTTATAGTCTTTTTACAAAACATAAATAAAGAAATAACAGTTTAAAATACAACGGAAAAGAGACTACATTAAAAATATCTACAAAAAATAAATAGTAAAAATCTAGGAATAGCATTAAGAGAAAGGTAACCCACAAGATTTTTGTGCTCTGAAAAAGGAAAGACAAAATCTTTTGAACATGGCAACTCTCCTACATCCAGTAAACATATAGATTTAATTCAATTTCAAACTTAGGGGAGCTTTTTGCAAACTTTATCAGAAATAAAGATGAACTTTATCAGAAATCTTAAGTATCTTATAAAGTTTAAATGTATTAAATACTATTGGTACAAAAATGGCCACAGATCAATGAAACATAATAGATTATCCAAAAATAAATCCCAGGTTATTTGAGAATTGAAAATATGATTAATAAAAAAAATCACAAATCAATGGACAAAGAAAAAGAGAATGTTTTAGAAATGGTTTGGGTTCATTTGGTTAAAAATTTAGAAAAAAAATACAGATCCTCACCCTACTCCATATACCAGAATAAATCTCATGTGTTATATGTAAAAAATATTAAAACATAAAATCTTAGAAGAAAATATAGAAGTGAATATTATTAAATGTTTGAATGGAGTGGTGGGGAGGGCAGATATATAATGAGAAGTAATTTTTAAGCTAAGACTTAATAAAATCACAAATAAAAAATAAAAATGTATTTAGTTACGTAAAAAATTAAAAAATCTGTAGGTGAAACTTCAAAATGTAAACACCCAAAGCAGAAAATATTTGCAGCAAACATGACAGTTAACTTCTTTATTAAATAAAGAGCTATAAAACAGATAAAAAAAGTTGAAAGTCCCAACTACATGAATGATCAAAGGACATGAAAAGAAATTCACAGAAGATATACAACTAATACATTAACATCTATGAAAATATTCAGCTTCTCTAGGAATCAAAGAAATGATTTCATAAATGATCTATGAAATTAGGGAGAAAAAGAAATGTATAACCACAGCCTGACAAGGATGGATAAAATAGATACCCTCATATAATATATGAGAATATATGTTGCAATATAAATTGGTACACGTATGGAAAGCAATTTGAGAAATATTCATTCACTTTTACCAGGTAATTTCACTTCTGGACGTAAATCTTAAAGAAAGCATTTTAAACAGACACAAGGAGTCGGGCACAAAGAGTTTCTTCTCAGGATTCTTATTTTTTTGTTGTTTGTTTTTCTGTGTGCTTAAATCAGATTCGTTCTGTTATTTTTCACAGTGACAATGGAAACAACTTAAAAGTGTAACCTAAGGAGGATAATTATTTTCTGGTATACCCACTCAATGAAATACTATGCAAAATAGACTGTAACCTGTTAAGTAAAAATAAAAGATATAAATTATACGTGCAATAGAATAACTGTCAAAATCAAAGTTTTATACATGAATAAAAAGACTAAAGGAAATATATCAAAATCTTAATCGCAGTGATGATTGGTTGATGGAATTCTATGTGGTGTGGAATTTTTCCTAATTTTCTGTATTGGCAAATTTTTCTTCAATGAACACGAATAATTTTTATTTTTGATGAAACAAAACAAAACAAAAGCCAAACAAAGACAACTAATTTGCATCAGCTACTAGGTCGGCAGTTTTCTGAAGCCTGGAGGGAGAGGAGAAGGCTCTGGAGTAGAGCGAGCTCAGGCACCCCTTCTCCCAGACACAGCCCCTCCTTTAAGAAGCAAGCACAGCTCTGAGGCAGGGGCGGGCTGGGAATGAAGGAATTAGGAACAGCTGTGGCACATTGAGAACCATGGCATGTATTCCCCTTCAAAGGCAGCTCAGAGGCTGGCAAGGTGAGCGAGAGTTCAGAGCAAAGTCGGAGGGAGCTTATAAATGCGTGGATTAAGCTAAAAATGAGCAGGAGGCATCTTGAGGGTACTACTTGTGCTCAGAGTGAGTAAAGAGAAGAATGTGGTATTTGACACCTGTGGACTCACCAGCAGCTGAGTATGAGCTGAAGGAGAAAAGATAAAGCTGTGAAAGTGACTGTGTTAGCCTAGGGTAAGGCAAAGGAAACGAGGCAGTGGTTAGAAGAAAGAACTCGTGTGAAATTGATAATGAGGTATATCATTTATGACTAAGCCTTTCTTGGTTTTTATCATTTGTTCTAAATTGTGGGTGTTGTAATTTAGAAGTGATGTTTTCTAACAATTACGCTTTTACACAATGCAATTTTTTTTTAAAAAAAAAAAAGAATATATATAAGAATGAAAAAGCGCTGGAAAAATCTGACCCTGGCTTGCAAGGCTTGCATTTGCTTAGCTCAGTGGCATAATTATCATGAGCCTTGGTTTCCTCATTTACGGAGATTGGGTAATTCATTCAGCCAATATGCACCGAGCCCCTCCACTGCAGGCGCTGCAGTCTGCAGTGGGCACCAGAGATGCACAGTGCTAAGGTGGGGGAGCTCCTTGCCCTGCAGAGCACAACGGGGAAAAGCAGAGAGCCACAAGGCAGTGGGCTGAGTGCCGCGGGGGCGTGAAGGTGGGTTAGGGCAGAGCTGCCTCTCCAGACTGACACTCACCCAAGTCCAGACAGCCCAAGGCCTGTTTGAAGGACGCGAGGAGGGCTTTCCATTTGGCTTGGCAGGGAGGGGCGTGTCCTGCTGAGCCTTGTCAGACATTCTCGACTTTATCCTACCAGGTTTGGGAAGACATTGCAGTTTTACGCAGGAGGATCACTCCAGGGTGTGTGAGGGAGGAATATGGGGGACCGAGGGCTAATACGCCCTCGCCGAAAGCTGGGGAGAGATGACAGCACAGGGGCCTACAGTTTTGTCTGGGATGAAAAGAGAGACAGGATTCAGGTTATGAAAGGAACAGAGAATCAAGGATTTGGCCGGGCTTCTGACTTTAATAACTGGGAGAAAGCTGTTGCTACAATCCGGGACACAGATAAAAAAAAGGAAGAGCAGGTTTGAGAGAGAAAATGGGGATTTCAGTTTTGAACACATTGATTTTGAGGGACCCCTGAGTCATTTAACTTGCGATTTCCCACTTTAACTTGTGGAGTTGATGACAAGTCTGAAGCTCAGGGGAGAGATCTGGTCTTAAGACAGACTTAGAACACATTTGCAAATAGGTGCGTGTAAACGAAACCATCCATCCAGAGTAGTTTGAGGGAAAAAAGGATCCGTGACAAAATCCTGAAAATGTCAACATTGAAAGCACGACTGCAAGGGGAGGACCTGAAGCACTGGCTGAAATGGAGAGGCCAGAAAGGAAGACAATGTGGTGGCTGTAGAATCACCGAGCTCCGGGAGGAAGCGGTAAAGGGCACCCACTGTTGCGGAGGGTAAGATCGTGCAGAGGCTGAGCCTCCGCTGGGGTCACGCATCAGGGGCTGTTGGTAAACTTGGCCAAAGAATTTCGGTGGGATGATGAGGGTAGAACCCAAACTGCAGTGATTGGGGAATGGATGTCATGTGATAAAGAAGAAACAGCAAATGGAGACAATTCTTTCAACAAATTCAACTGTGAAACAGAGAACATAGGAAAGAGATGGAGAAATTGTGTTAGTTTCCTAGAAATGCTATAACAGATTGCCACAAAGTAGGTGGCTTAAAACAGCAGACATTAGTTCTCTTATATTAATAGTTCTAGAGACTAGAAGTCTAAAATCAAGATATCGACAAGGCCAATGTCCCTCTGAAGGTTCTAGGGACTCCTTCCTTGCCTTTTCCTAGCTTCTGGGGGCTCCTGGCAGTCCTTGGTATTCCTTGGTTTGTAGCTGAATCACTACAATCTCTGCATCCTTCACTTGGCCTTCTTCCCTGTGTCTGTGTCTCTGGGTCTACATCCTCCCCACCTTTCTCTTATTAGCACACCAGTCATTGGATTTAGGGCCAGCCCCAGTCCACTATGACCTCATCTTAACCAAGCTAATTACATCTGCAAAGACCTTGTTTTCCAAATAAGGTCACATTCTGAACTTTTGGTGGGCATGAATTTTGATACTGTTCAACCCAGTACAGAAATATACAGGGAAAGTTATTTTTGTTTGTTTGCCTGCTTACTTGTTTTATTTATTGATTTTACACTTGGAAAATTAAATGATTATGAGTCCTTTTTGATACATACATGATGCTAATTTGAAAACCCATGTTTCCTAGAGATAACAGTTATTTCACAAGATGTTCTCCCAAAATCTTATGAGATTTAACACCAAATCTGAGGCTTATGAAGAAAATTGTCCCCAAGGGATAAAAATGGTAATTCTGTAATAACTTAGCATAGTTTCTTATGGGGCTCAACAACTGTTTTAAATCTTTTGAAATTATAGTAATGTGGACAAGCCTTCTGGGATAGAATAGAATGAGAGTTTGTATTTTATTTAATTGCATATTTTCTCTAGGATAGCATGATTTTAGAATAATTCATTTCCATGAGGAATGATTTAGGCCTTTTGTTTATAACTCCCCCCCCCAAAAAAAATCTAGTTTAAATAAATTGACCAGTTGGGGAGGGTATCATATAGTTACAGTTTGTTATCATTTTATTGGGATTAAAATAATTAACTTATATACCTCATTTCCTCGTGGCATGACTAAAACAAAATAGAACAAAAACAGATCCCTTACCTTGAAAAAGAAAACAGACAAAATTTCAAGACTAGCTACACCAAAGCTATTTTAAATACTGGAGTCCATTCTTTCTTCACTGAGGTTCTGTTACAAGAATTAAAATTAGGAATATTAAATCCACATTGGAAATATCTATTAATCAGGAAATGCAGAAAGGATAGTTCTCTTATACAACATTTTTGTTCCTACTCTCATCCTGTATAGCTTTAACTAAAATGTAGCAATCTAAAAATACATACATGTTATTCTGGTGCCAGTGGAATAACCATAATTTTTATTTACTTTCTGTTTCTTCCCAAAGGCAAGAATCTGAAAGGAAACACCTGCAGATTCTGCCTCTTAGTCTTTGACTTTTCTAGCAATGTGATCCACGGACTAGTTTGGACACTCTGTTTCGTGTCAGGTTGGATGAAGGAATAATTGTGAAGTGCTTTTTTAAATAGCCACCTGCTCTTTTCCCCTAGTGGCAAAAACTCAACTTCCCACTGGCTGCATGCACCAGCACATTCCTTTTTGATGCCTGAAGGCTTTGCACGGGTGTCTCCCACAGCCAGCACATGAGGATCACCACTCCTTTTTGGTGATGGGTGTGGAGCTGGAAACTGAGCACTGCTCATTGTCAAGCTCCTCATCGGCCACACTACACTTACTGCCCTTCCCCATGATACACAGATCTATGGACGGCAGCAAAAAAAACCAATAAAAATACCTGTCAGTTTCCCAAAGACTCCAGGAAAATATCTCAGCGGAAATTCTAGGCTGGATGCTATCTAGGTTTAATGTGTTTTTGCTTCATGGGGCAAAGTTATTTTAGTGTGTTCTCTAACAAGCACATGTTTTACAAATTTGTATGTATATAAAAACGAGTAGTGTAATAAAATTCACTTCTTTCTTTTGCACGAGTCAGAAACCAAAATAGAAAATAGCCCCTCCATTGACTCAACAAGTATTTACTGGGTGCCAATTATGTGTCAGGCACTGTGATTAGCATGAAGTATACAAAAATCTGAAGAACAGAAATGGTCTCTGCATTCATAGATATTGTAGTCTATGAGGAAGTCATATGATAAAAGAAAAATAATTTCATAATTAGAGAATTATAAACTCTGGTAAATTCTACAAAGGTAAAAAACAGGGATTTGTGAGAACATATAACATTGTAGGCAACATGGAGGTTTCTACGAGACCATGACAGTAGAGATGAAATCTGATGGATGAGCAGAAATTAAGTGAAATATGCAGAGAGGGAAAGCACTCCATGTAGAGAGATAAATACACAAAAAGATGTTAGGTGAGAAAAGAACATGGTGCATTCAAGGGTTTGTGCAGGAGATTGATGTGCTAAAGGTTATCTATGAACAGTGGTGCCACTTACTATGGTAGGAAGCACTGAAAGGTTACAGATGAAATCATAAGTTAGGTTTTGGACATGTTGTACTTGGGGTACTAGTGAGACCTCCAGAAGAAGAAATCAAGTGGGCCAGAAACACAGGTCTGAGATTTGGAAGAGGCTCATTCAGCTACAAGACGTTTGAGGGTCATTGACATGTAGATGACAATTGCAGCAATGGGAGAGAGAAGAGGAAAAGAGAAAAGAGTCTAGAAATAAGCCTTAGGAACTCTGGTACTTAGGGATTAGGTAAAGTAAAATGAGCCAGCAAAAGGAGTCTCAAAACGGGAGGAGGGAAGAAAACCCAGGAGAGTGGCTGTGTCCCAGAAGACAAGGGAAAAGATTGTTGTAAGGACAGAATGACTGGCTCTTGTGAAATCTGCTGAGAATTCGAGTATTCATAACATGAAGGCTGAACAGTATCCTTCAAATCTGGGGCCTTAAGGGTGATTGGTGACCTTCACAGGAGCCATGTCAGGAATGATGGGGGTGGAAGCTGGATTGAAGGGGGTGGAGGAGTATGTAGGGAGAATGTTGTTCAACAAAAATTTGCTATTTTATGAGCCTTCCATGTGTATGTTCATCATCTAACAGGATGTAACAATTACTGATAACATTCAAGTACCTGGTTATACTGTAGGTTTGCTGTAAAGAGAGAGGGAGGGAAGGAAGGAAGGAAGATTGATTGACATTAAATTAATTATTCAACCCAAGGGAAAAAAGTGAACCACACACAGGGATGCTGGCAAGTGATCTAAAGTACCAGCATTACCTTCTGTTTAAGACCTGGAGGCAAGTTTTCACCTGGAGCACCAGTAACACGAAATATTTCACTGCATTTGTTTTTCTTTTCTTTTTTTTTTTTTAAGACTAGTCAAGTACAGCAGTGAGAAGGGGGGAAAGTAGTAGAACAAGGAGTTCAATCTGTAACTGACTGTGAACAATCAAGTGAGATAACTCACTACCTTCGGACCAGCCACTGAATTTGAAGAAAAGACATTTATCTCATACAAATTCAGTCTAGTGAAACAATTTATAGCTTGTTAAATATTTTATTTTAAGGTTTCTTGCTTTGGCATGGCCAATGAAAGGAAGAAAAGGTCTCTTGTAATGAAGAGATAGTCTTGCCATTCTGAATTATTTTGCATTTATCATAGTAACTTAATAAACATATTAATACTAAACTTACTGTCACCTAGTAAAAGGTCTTTGGGGACATAATCTTTAAATTATTTTATACAGGCATACCTTGTTTTATTGCACTTCATTTTATTGTACTTCCCAGATATTGTGATTTTTACAAATTGCTGGTTTGTGTCAACACTGTGTCCAGCAAGTGTATCAATGCCATTTTTCTGATAGCATGGGCTCACTCCATGTCTCTGCATCACATTTTCCTAATTCTTGCCAAAGAATTTTCAAACTTTTTCATTATTATTATATTTGTTATGGTGGTCAGTGATCTTTGATATTACTATTGTAATAGTTTTTAGGAGCAACAAACCGTGCCCATATAAGACGGCAAACTTAATAAATGTTGAGTGTGTTCTTCATCTGGCAGTTCCCCCGTCTTTCTCCCTCTCCATGGGCCTCCTTGTTCCTTTAGTTACAACAATATTGAAATTAGACCAGTTAATAACCCTACAATGGCCTCTAAGTGTTTAAGTGAAAAGAAGAGTTATACATCTCTCACTTTAAATCAAAAGCTGAAATTAGTGAAGAAGGCAAGTTGAAAGCTGACACAGGCCAAACTCTAGATCTCTTAGCCAGAAAGTTTGCCAAGTTGTCAACACAAAGGAAACATTCTTGAAGGAAATTAGAAGTGCTTCTCCAGTAAACACACAAACGTTAAGAAAGTAGAGCAGCCTTATTGCTGATATGGAGAAAGTTTGAGTGGTCAGGATAGATCAAACCAGCCACAACATTGCCTTAAGCCAAAGCCAAATCCAAAGCAAAGCCCTAACTTTCCTCAATTCTATGAACACTGAGAGAAGTGAGGAAGCTACAGAAGAAAAGTTTGAAGCTAGCAGAGATTGGCTCATGAGGTTTAAGAAAAGAAGCCATCTCCATAACATAAAAGTTCAAGATGAAGCAGCAAGTGCTGATGGAGAACCTGAAGCATGTTGTCCAGAAGATCTATCTAGGATCATTGATGAAGGCGGCTGCACTGAATAACAGATTTTCAATGTAGATGCAACAGCCATGTATTGGAAAAAGATGCAATCTAGGACTTACATAGGTAGAAAGAAGAAGTCAATGCCTGACTTCAAAGCTTCAAAGGTCCAGCTGTCTCTCTTGTTAGGGGCAAGTGGTGACTTTAAGTTGAAGCCAATGCTCATTGACCACTCTAAAAATCCTAGGGCCTTTAAGAATTGTGCTAACTCTACTCAGTGTGTGCTCTAGAAATGGAAAAACAAAGCCTAAATGACAGCACATCTGTTTATAGCATAGTTTAATGACTATTTTAAGTCCACTGTTGAGACCTGCTGCTCAGAAAAAAAGATTCCTTTCAAAATATTACTGCTCATTGATAATGCACCTGGTCACCTCAGAGCTCTGATGGAGATATACAAGAATAATGTAGTTTTCATGCCTGCTAACAACATCCATTCTGAAGCCCATGGATCAAGGAGTAATTTCAACTTTGAAGTCTTATATTTGAGAAATACATTTCGTTCCTCAAATGGACCTGGGCAAAGTAAATTGAAAACATTCTGGCAAAAATTCACCATTCTGGATGCCATTAGGAACATTCATGATTCATGGAAGGAGGTCAAAAAATCAACATTAATAGGAGTTTGGAAGAAGTTGATCCCAACCCTCATGGATGACTTGGAGGGGTTCAAGAATTCAGTGGAGAAAGTAGCTATGGATTAGGCAGAAATAGCAAGAGAACTAGAATTAGAAGTACAGCCGGAGGATGTGACTGAATTGCTGCAATCTCATGATAAAACCTGAATGGATAAGGAGTTGCTTCTTATGAATTAGCAGAGAGTGGTTTCTTGAGATGGAATCTACTCCTGATCATGATGGTAGGAACATTGTTGAAATGACAAAAAAGGCTTTAGAAGATTGTATAAACTTAGTTGCTAAAGCAGTGGCAGAGTTTGAGAGGATTGACTTCAGGTTTGAAAGAAGTCCTACTGTGGGTAAAATGCTATCAAACAGCATCACATGCTACAGAGAAATCTTTCATGAAAGGAAGAGTCCATCGATGCAGCAAATTTCACTGTTGTCTTCTTTTAAGATATTGCCGCAACCTTCAGCAACGACCACCCTGATCATTCAGCAGCCATCAACATTGAGACAGACCCTCCGCCAGCAAAAAGATTACAACTTACTGAAGGCTCAGATGATTGTTAGCATTTTTTAGCAAGAAAACATTTTTAAATTAAGGTATGTTTGTTTTTAGACATAACACTATTGCATACTTAATAGACTACAGTATAGTGTAAACATAAGTTTTATATGCACTGGAAACCAGAAAATTTGTGTGACTCACTTCATTGCTATATTTACTTTATTGCAGCTGTCTGGAACTGAACTGGCAATATCTCTGAGGCATGCCTGTATACTGTATATTGTACCTTACTATAACAACTTATTTAAAGCAAAATATTCACATTTCTTAAAATTTACATTTTGTTCATTCTAATTTTGTCCTCTGTTTTCTAAATTGCATTAATCCCTCCAGCTCCATCTCAGCCCCTCCCATTGGACCTCCTCCATTGACTTAATTCTGCTTTCAACCACTAGATCTTTTATCACTCTTGAGGTTCCTACAATATTATTTTCCTCTGGGGCCATCTCCAACTCTCAATATTCTTCTTTTTCCTGTCTCTCACTGCCTAGCATGGATGGAAGAATCATTTACACTTTCCACACACCCTCAAAGCCATAGAGTAGAAAATGAGTTTATTAGTCATATGTTTTATGCAAAAAAAGAGTAGAACATTGGTGTCAGGGAAGCTTGGTAACAAAGATCTTGAGTGTCTCTCTCTCTCTCTCTCTCTCTCTCTCTTATACTTCCAGATTTGCCGATCCATCTGCAAATAATAGGTAAAATTTGTTCATTTCCTCCCACATTTGGTCATTAGTTTCGTCTTTTACACCTTTCACTACTCTTACCAAGGCCCACATGAGCAGATGCCTATCAAACCAAAATGTGAATGTAAATGCCAACAGAGAAATTGAGGTCCAATGATCCCAACCTAAATTTTAAACTCTTTGAACCTCTCACTATGGAGACATGGAACTTCCAGAAGACTATTTTCTTCCCCCAGAAGTGTTAAGAAATAGTAGTGCTGGGACATTGAGTAGTGGAGGAGAGAAACAAAACAGAAAGAGACCATGTTACCACCCCAGTTCCCCCCAACCCTCCCCCAAATGCTCCTCATTGGAGCAGAGCAATCAGAAGAGAATGAGAAGACTCGTTTGCTTCTAAAATTAAAAATAATAATAACCTAAATTTCATCTGAGCATTTACTGTTTTGTCAGTCACAAATTATGGCTATGTAAGATTTGTTACATTTGGTCACTTACAAAAATCCCAACATCAGTTCATGTATAGGCCACATTTTGGAGCCAACAATGGTAAGGAAAGAATAAAACCTATGACTCACCCCCAAGATTTTCATTAGTCTTCCTTCAACCACAAGGATCCAGTTCCTATAAATAATCTGTTCCCTGATCCTCAGGACCCCCTGCTGCTTAACATTGTAAATATGCAGCACATTATATTTACACACTCATACTTTTAACTATTCCACATTCCAGAATTCATCAACCCTCTTGTTTTTGCAGCACCATATCTTTACCCCAAATGAACTCATCTTGCTAATGTCCATGTTTGTGATAAGTATGCCCTCATTCCCCCATATTATTTAGGTCAAAATCTTGGTATATTCTGTGATTCTTCCCTCTCTTGGGCTCCCAAATCCAATCAGTTATCGAGTCCTACAATAACAGCAACCATTTTAAAACTCTTATTCTGTATCAAGCTGTGGCTGTATAAATTAGGGTCATATTTACTCACACTGCATTCTGATTTTGCCAGGAAAATGTAGCTTTTTTTGTTCTCTAATAATGCTCTGACTTTTACTCATGAGTCCTGCTTAGGAGGGTAACAGGAAAAAAAAAAAACCACCGACTATTAGTCCCATCTAGTCAATGGAACAATTTAAATTGTTCCTTTAGGTAATATGCAGCCTCTTGGAGTAAAAGTGTTCAATCTCTCATATATCCGTCTTTCTCCTTCTGCTCCTCTCCCAGATGGAATTTGGTGGCAACTTCTCATGGTGGCAGAGTTAGATGGCATCCATGCACAGGACAGTGTATCTCCTCCCTGGGCTGCCTCCTGAGCTGGTGACAATGGGCTGTCACTGGTCTCATCACTGGGAGTTCTGGTTACACCTGCTGCTGAAGTCTATACTTTTAACTCCAGCCCCGTCATCTTCCTTGCTGCTTTATTCTGCCTCAGATGCTTCCAGTTCCTCCCATTGGCCACTGGCATACACCGTCCACCTGAAGTCCATGCTGTAGGGTCACCATGTCCCTTACTGTGACTGTACCAGAGGCAGGCCCACACTGGCTGTCTACTCAGCTGTTTTCTGTAGCCCCTCTGTGGGCCTCTGGAACATTCTGGTTTCAATTCACAATGTACGGAAATTGGAAAACAGCTCAGAAATTGTAAACTCTGGTTCTCCTTCCATTTAAACAGGCTGCAGAGATGGAGTTGCCATAGCTGAGTACTGCCTACCTTCTTAGACTCCTTCAGGGAGAGCTCTGAGTCAGTCATCCATCCAGGGAGACACAGGCTCTCGAGAACATCTACGCCTGGCTCTCCTGCCTCCCCCCACAGTCTCCTCCTTCCCACAGTCCCTGGAATTGAAGCAGTTAAGTCCCCTCTCCTTTTCTCTTCCTGGTTGGATGGGATATCCTTTATATAAAACTCCATTTTTCCCCTCCTCATTGGTAACCTTCCTTGCCCTCTGATTGTTAGCTCCTCTGAAAGTAGGTTCCGTGTCTTTTTCATCTCTTTGTCCCAAATACTTGATCATAATATTTGTGAAATCATATGTCCCCATTCTGTCTTCACAGCTTTGTCTCCCATCAGCCCTTCCATATACAAACTTAAATCACACAGTGTTTGTTCAGCTAATGATTTTATATCATAAAGGCTTTTGAAGATATCTATGATTTTTATTTCTCAGTTTAACGATGTTTGAACCCACCCAAAAAGATGCCTCTGGAAGTGACATACTGACGTTGCTCTTCAGGGGAAGGTATGCTTACCAATCTACTGATGTAACAGCTTCTCATTTGAGACTCTCAGAGGGAACACATTTGAATATGCACCGTGTTTGGATGAACTCATGGCATGCAGTTTTGTGAATGGGAAGAAGTAGCAAATTTTCCTCACCTTAATTCTCTTGTGCTCATTGTGCTATTTCCATATGCCCCCAAACACTCTCATTCTTAATCTTTATTTTGCCTTGAAGATGTTTTTCTGTGCTATTACTTTATGTTTAAATGTGGTTTGAGCACAGGACAACCATGAGTCATGAAGAGATTGCCTGCTAAAAGTGGATCATCTGAGTCTCCACCACCTTCCAATAAGGATTCCCTCATGCCCTCCACCACCAACACACGTACTGTCACTTCCTCTCTTCCCTCTTTGTTGAGTACAATAAACCTTCCTTACACTGAAATGTATGTCTGTAAGTAAAACAGTAAAGTTAAATTCATATATTTTCTGCAAAAATTATTTGGATATGTATCTCAGTTTGAGATGAAATGCTTCCAAATTTTCCCATTAGAATTAATGAAAAAAATTTATTTCAATGGATTTTAACTTATTGACAGGTTTTTCAGGAAAAAAAATTAATATAGCCTATCCTTTCATTTTCTTTTGTCCCTTTTTTCCTCCCATCCTTTCCTTCCTTCTTAATTTTTAACAAGCATTTAGGAGTAACTGATACGTACACGGTAATCAAGATCCTTCCTTTAAGGCTCTCTGATGGTCTCATGCAGTGGTTCTCAAGGGTTTGGGGAGCAATTTTGCCCCCCCCCAAGTGACACTTGGCAATGTCTGGAGATAGTTTTGGTTGTCACAACCCAGGATAGTGGGGAGAAAGGTGTACTTCTGGCATATGGTGGGTAGAGCTCAGGAATACTGCTAAGCATTCTGTAATGCACAGAACAGACCCCGCACAAGGAATTATCTGTCCTCTAGTGTCAACAGTGCAGAGGATGAGAAACCTTGCTCTTATGGATCCTTTCTTTCCTGCCACCAGGTCACTGTTCACAGTAGAATACTCCCCCTTTGTCATTTCTCTTGACCTCATCTCGACTGTTGAAAATTCTAAATCCCTATTTTTAAAGGCCATTATAGAATGTCACTCTCTTCATGATGACTTTTTTTCATTTCTGCTACTGAATGTATATCTTCTTTCTCTTGAGCCCCACAGTATTTTAAATGTACCTCTCATAGATTTTGCCAAGTTACCGATCTCTGATCAAGTTATTTTCCCCATGAATTTAGTGCTTTATATTGGAATTTTGGGAAAGTTGCTTCTTAGTCCATTTGTGTTGCTCTAACAAAATGCCTGCAACTGGGTAGTTTACAAACAACAGAAATTTATTTCTCAATGTTCTCGAGGCTGGAGTCAAGATCAAGGCACTGGCAGATTCAGTGTCTGGTGAGGGCTGCTCTCTGCTTCAAGATGGTGCCTTGAACTCTGTGTCCTCACATAGCAGAAGAGCTGAAGAGAGCAAACCCACTCCCTCAACCCCTTTTATAAGAGTCTAATGCCATCTAGGAGGGCTCCAGCCTCACGATGGGATCACCTCCCAAAGGCCCCACATCCTTATACTATCATGTTGGACATTAAATTTCAACACATGAATTTGGGGGGACACATTCAGACCATAGTAGTTGCTTAATCTCATGGGGCCTCTTTCCAGGTCCACTCTTTTGATGCCTTCCTTATCAAGAGTGTGCGATCACTGTTTCCACATACCAGTATTCAAATGAATCTTACTTCTGCAAGATTCTTGTTCTAACTTGTCACACCAGCACCCACCATCATCCATTAAAATTCTTTTCATAATAATTATAGAGGTTTAGATCAGTTTTTTGGGGAATTGAAAAAAATCAAAGAGGTGACTAAGGAGTTATTGATAGACACATAAAGATTATAGTGGTTTAAATACGAATATCCAAAGTAGTTGTGAATATCAAGTGGAGAGGGCTACATCTCTATTTCATTCTATGTTTTTGGATCCTTTAATCCAAGTGGAATTTAAAGCACTGTCCTACCACTTATCCCTATAATCTGTGTGCTCAGTGTGGCTTCTGTGAACCTTGGAAACAACCTACATATTATGTAAATAATGAGGTGTAATATCATAAAAAAAAGAGATAATTATATAGCATTTTAAAGACATAACTAAATTATTTACATCTTTTAATCAAAGGAGTAATATATTTCGGCCTTATGTTTAGTCAAAATAGAGATTTGAAAAATAGGGGTTTTTATAGCATGTCAGTCTATTTTTAATTTTTTAATAAATCATTCCATGATTAACCATATAGTCTCTTTCAATTAACTGCACCTCATAGTGTTCTTCAGAAACTCTAATTATACCTTAGATTATCATTCAGAACACCTGCTCTTGTGGGTTTCAGTAATTTCAGCCTTGAATATTTTGACATAAAGAGTTATAATCATTGAGAATTTCATGGTGTTTAAAAAGTATTCTGTGCCCCACCTTTGTAGCTAACTATAGCCTGCTTTATATGCCATGACTCTTTGCTTACTGAAGCTTTTGCCCATCATCTTTCATCTTGGGTTACTAATTTGGGGAAATATGGATATTTAGCCTGAAAGCCAAGACCATGAGGAAGTCCAATGTCCTTATTCTCAGCTTATAGGACTTTCACGAGATCATCACGATATTGGAAAACAAAAACGGTGGCTCTGAGCATTGGGTTCCTAGAAAGCCCATTCTCCTACCCGAGGACATCAGTGAGCAACGTGTGTCAAGCTCTGAATGAGATAAAGAATACCACATACGTAATGACACTTTTGCTCCAACATCCTAATTTAAATATAAACTGTGTGGACATACCCTGTATGTTTACACAACCCAGTGGACTGTGGCAATAACTGGAAGCCAGTTGCACATATTGTTCGCTCCTGGTCTTTCAAAATTCTGTTGTCATTCTCACTCTTAACTGACATATGATAACTTTCAAATTTTTAACTCTGTTAACATGTTGAAGACAGATTAGAAATATGGTATCTGGCCTTCCTAATTTCCTTTGGTGGCTTTGCACAAGTTAGATGAGCATGTCATCTTATGCCACCTCACTTCACCTAAGAAGCTACACTCCCAATTCAGTGTTCTAAGCAAATAGGCCTCATTCCACATGGACTATCCAGTCAGCAGTATCGGTGATTTATTTATTGCTTCTTTGTAATTGATCAGATGCGACTGTATTTTATCATATCATTCCCAGTCATGCCACCCCTACCCAACTTTCTCATCCCAAATGTTTTATTATCAAGTTCAATGCATATCTAGCCATTAAAAATTCTAGTTGATAAACTAGGAGATTTTACTGCGCTAGTCTTAAAACTGAAGTTATGCAATTAGTACAATTAAAGGAAAAGGTTTCAAATTATATGTGCCAGGTGCAATATGAAAAACAGCCAACCCTAGAAGGGATATCAGGTGAGAAATTATGCATGCACCGTAGGCCGCGAATCCAAAATTTGGAATTTTTATTACAGTGACTCCTATATAAGTAGGCTACATCTTGTAAAAACTACTTGGTATGGTCTAATAGTGCATTAGATGTATAGAGCTGTTTTTACCACTTGACCTAGTTTTTACTGCCCAGGGAGGCAAATGTTAAATGAAACTGCTCTCCTTCCCTGCACTCACTCTCCTCTCCTGCCATGGGTATCATCAAAACAGATTTAACTTGTATTTTGGTTTTCGATGACTAATTCCGTGTCCCTTTGGCCCAATCAGGAAAAATTTACTCAATTTTTTATTTCTTGAGATAGCAAGCTGCATCTCATCCCGAGGTCATAAAACCCACAGGCCATCATCTCAGGGCTTTATGAGTAAGGTTTTGCCAAAAGCAGCATTAGTGGCATTTGCCACAATTAAATCCCAATAGTGCTCAAGCTTTGCATTAAGCTGCTGCCCTTGACCTCTAGGAGAGGCGGTTTGCCATTAGGTTTATTAGAGTCCATATGTAATCAAAGATAGGTTCATTTAGCCCAGCTGTGCAACTGAGATTTTGACAGAAGACTGATATTAGAGTCATAGAATCATCAAATTTAAGAGCCAGCATGAACATTGAGAGGATCTGCTCCCCTTGGAATGAATGAATAAATCTCCGTAAAGGAGCAGATACCAGAGTTTATTATTGCCAGGAAACATGACAAGGATTGGTCCCCTAATTTGCAACCTCCCACTACACCTTTTTCCAGGCCCTCCCCAATGAAGAGACCAAGGAATTTGATAGCTATGCATGACACTTTGCAACAGATCACCAGAAAAATGTTAGCATTATCTACATTTTGAACATTCCAGAAGCAAGAGTGCCTACCTGAATTTACAGTTGTTGCCTCATGTTGCGGATTCATACAAAAAAGTCAACAATGTCAGGTTTGGCAGTAACAAGAATGGTTGGTGAGAAATACACTTTCATGCTTTTGGGGATCGAAAGAAAATAATACAAAGTACTGTTTTCTGTGACATATTTATTTCTATCAAAGGCAATAATTTAACAAAGGAAATAATTTGTGCCTAGGATATATTTTCTAGGAAAAATGATTTTTCCCTGGTGTTTCAACTTCAAGATCTCTCTAATACTCCTTTACATAGCCCCTCTACCATAGTCATGTCTTAGGAGGGGACGGACTAGCAAAAGGGAAGCAGCAATGTCATACCGCGAATGGGGCTAGTACTACCTGGCAGACACCGATGGAATAATCACTGGGTTTTGAATCATTTGGGGAGCTGCCCTAGGAGATAGGAGAGGATGAAGAAGTAGCTATCCATGGCTGTCTCTGCTAAGTACATCTGCCAGTCCAACGGCAGTGAAAATGATCTGTCCTCAAAGACCAATAAACTAGGTCTCATCCTTTCTTTCCCCTGTAGGTACACTTCAAAGATAGAGTGACTTACCCCTCTTCCACTAATGACTTGACTAGGGTTAGGCTCTGGATTGGTAAGAAAGGGAAAGAGAAACAGGTGGCTCTGATGTATCTCCCAAATCAGCTACAGAAAGGTTATACACCTGAAGGTAGAGGGTGGAATTTTTTTTAAAGGAACCAAGGAAAGCTGGATCCTCCTGGTCTTAGTTCTATTCTCCTATCACAGGTCAAAAATTACAAGTGTTTTGGGGACCAAGTCCATTTTTTGTTCATGTGCCTATTTTAAGTTTTAAAAGGAAAAGATTGCTAAAGAAAATAAATCCTTGTGTAATCTTGGAATCCCTTCAAAATTTGAAATCCAACTCAGTATATTTTAACATACATCTATACTGCACCTCCAGTGGGCAAGGAGGCAGCATATTGTGGTTGAAAGGGCATGAAACTTGCAGTCAACAAGACCTGAACTTGAATTCCAGTTTAGCCGATTGCAGGCTATTAATACTTGGGTTGTCATATAAACCTTTGACCCTCTCTTTCATCATCTGTGAAATAAAAATAATAACCTGGATTACACAAGGGTTCTGAGCATTAAATGAGGTGATGTATGTGCAGAAGGTCATAGGAATGTCAATTAATACCATATTATAGTTACAACACCTTTTCATCCCTCCAGGAGCAATATTCAATATAATTGGGAAGGTACAGACAGCTTGATAGACAAAGCAGCTTAAATGAGCATGTTTTATTTCTTAATGATTTCAGAGAAAGGGCTATGTGAAGTCTTTTTAAAATTAGCCTACTCTCTAGTAAGCCTTCATTTC
Source organism: Daubentonia madagascariensis (assembly GCA_023783475.1). NCBI lineage: Eukaryota > Metazoa > Chordata > Mammalia > Primates > Daubentoniidae > Daubentonia > Daubentonia madagascariensis. The sequence continues at coordinate 23,321,536 of JAKFHU010001244.1, read as the reverse complement.
ATGTAGAGTATGTTTCTTATCTTTAATCCTCTTTTATAAGCAGCTGGTATTCCAATCATGGATATTGCCTCCTGAATTCTTTTCAACCTGGAACAAAAATGTGCATTTATGGAAAAAAAGAGTTCAACAAGTATATCATATTTATAATTTACTCTGCCAGGGAAAACATGGAATGATTTTTATTTTCTCGGTGGGTTCAACTTCTCCTTTTACTCCTGATTAATTTTTGTGAATAGAAAGCTGACATTTAGATATATTCTGCTTCATATTGGCTGAACATTATTCAAGGGTTTTCAACAAACTGAAACCTAGACCTCTGCCTTTGTCTAATCACATGCGTATGCTATGGCCCCAAATGTGTTGCTGAATCATAAATTGTCCTGAGACCATTGTTGGTGGGGGAGACAGGGTTAAGATAATATAGCTACACCGTAGTTGCTGCTCCTGGGTACTTGGATCAGCATGCCTATTTTTGTAAAAAACATCTTCCTGAGCTCAAAGATCAAACTGGAAATCTCCTTTATCCTTAAGGACAGAAGTGACAGGTTCTGTGCCTTTTTGCTTCCCATTGGATCACTGGATCACTGGATCAGTTCTGATTTTCCTTTGTTTTTACGTCTTTTACCATAGTGAAATACAAATTGAAATCTTGGAACTTTATCATTACTTCCTGAATTAAAAATTTCTTTAAAAAAAAAGTAGTTCCAGAAAGGAACTTAGTTTGAAATCTTCTATGCATATTCTGGAGTGTGTTTTCATAGCTTTTTTCTCTTTTGTTGCTATAGGTTCTAAATGACCAACGTATTGAATCCTCTTCCATACTGACTATAACTTTGGTATATATATATATGACTAATATACTGTCTCTGCTAATATACTCCCTCTTACAAAGACAGCGTACATTAGTCATGTTTTTATTTTTTATATTTTGTGATGCTTTGACATCTTGAGGCCTTGAGGACCTGGGGAGGGAGTCCCTTCCCAGAGTTAGCTAATTCCTAGAGATAGCAAAAAACTTGACTGGAAAAAACCTTCAATATACAAACCACCAATTCTAAATCCATCTCCCTTCCTCACCTCCCTCCTTTCATCAGTCTCCTGCAGGCCAGAACACCATCCCCCAGCCCTAAATCACCCTACGGCCAGTTACTGGACAACTGGACCACCTCTGTGGCCCAGAGCCCACTGAAATTATTCAAACTAGCCAATCCTCAGCCTGTGTACCCTTCCTGTCCTGTCCCTTCCTGTAGAAACCACAACAAAGGCTTTTGCCTATGCTTCCCGCTTCCTCCCCCGACTCCTGACTGACCCTGATGTTTCGGGGCATGACATGTGGCCTTGGATGGCATGACATGTCCCCTCCTCTTGGGAACTGTGAGTAGCAGACTACCTTTTCAGTGGCAGTTGCCTCCTGATCTGTTATCCCCACCATGCCTGAGTAATAATGAAACCTACATTTATAAGAGAGACAGAGAGAGAGAAAGAAGAGGAGGAGGAAGAGGAGAAGAAGAAGAAAAAGGAGGACAGGAGGAGGAGGAGGGGGAAAGAAGAAGAGAGGAAGAGAGAGGGTGAAGAGAAAGAAAACAAGGGAGAGAACAAAGAAGGAAATGAGAGAGAGGTGAGCTCTGCCTTTGTGGAGCTTTTACTGTAAATGGGAAGGATAGGACCTGGCATAGTACATAAAACATAATAGGAATGAACTAAATGTTTACAAAATAAAGAACAACAATGTAGCAGAATTAAGAACCTTCAAAAGATATCAAAAGTAAAAACTAATTGTGTCTGTACATCATTTTAATGAATGGATGTTGAAATTAATAGAATGATGACAGTAATTAATATTTAACTTGAAATTTTCCCATATTTAAATTTTTTAAAATGACCCCTACTTTGCAGGGTCGGTGTGAAGACTGAATACAGTCTGTGCAAGTGTGAGGACAATGCCTGGCGCATGGAAGATGCTCAGTGAGTGTGGCGTTCTCATCCTTTTCTGTCAATCTCTCTCACATTGAGTAAACTATGTAGTATAAAAAAATTTCTGGTCTGTGTCATTCAATAGTGGGATGACAATAGGATACTGAAGGATTTTCCAAGGAAGTGGAAAGTATATTCTCCAGCAATAGTGAACATTGGGGTCAATTATGGGGCCTTATCAAAAGATATCCCAGAGGTCATAAATTAGAAGGTCTGGGTTGTGTATCTTTTAAAATTTCCACAGTTGATTCTGATATGAACTTTCTGTGGAGAACCCCTGGAATATTCCTTCTCAGGTGGTATGTTTGTTGTATGAAATTATGATGGTGCCATATTTATTTTTTTATTTAAATTTTTAGTTTTAATTGACAATAATTGTATATATTTTATGGGGTACAATGTGATGTTTTGATATAGGTATATCTTGTGGAATAATTATATCAAGCTAATTAGCAAATCCATGACCTCCCATATTTATCATTTTTTTATTTCAAAATATTACAGGGGTACAAATGTTTTTGGTTACATGTATTTATTTTGTTATGCGTGAGTCAGGGTTGTAAGTGTGCCCATCATGCAGATAGTGTTCATTGTACCCATTAGGTAGGTTTTTGCCTATCCCCTCCTCCCCCTCCACCCTTCTTGATTTCTGCTGAGTTTTACTTCCTTCTGTGCACATGTGTGCTCATCCCTTAGTTCCAATTTAATAGTGAGTACATGTGGTGTTTGTTTATCCATTCTTTAGATACTTTACTTAGATAATAGTCTCCAGTTGTATCCAAATTGTTGAAAAGGCCTTAATTTATCCTTCTTCATGCTGTGTAGTATTCCATGGTATACATATACCACATTTGTTAATCTACTCATGAATTGATGGGCATTTGGGTTGATTCCACATCTTTGCAATTGTGAATTTTGCTGCAATAAACATTTGAGTGCTGGTGTCTTTTTGATAAGATGACTTCTTTTTCTTTGGGTAAATACCCAGTAGTGGGATAGCTGGATCAAATGGTAGGTCTACTTTTAGTTCTTTGAGAAATCTCCATACTGTTTTCCATAGAGGTTGTACTAGTTTGCAGACCCACCAACAGTGCATAAGTGTTCCTTTTTCTCTGCATCCACACCAGCATTTATTGTTTTTGGACTTTTTAATAAAAGCCACTCAACTTGGGGTAAGGTGATACCTCATTGTGACTTTAATTTGCATTTCCCTGATGATTCATGATGTTGACCATTTTTTCATATGTTTATTGGCCACTTTTCTATCTTCTTTTGAAAAGCTTCTGTTCATGTCTTTTGCCCACTTTCTAATGGGGTTGTTTGTTTTTTTCTTGCTGATTTGCTTGAGTTCCTTATAGATTCTTATCATTAGCCCTTTCTCGGATGTATAGCTTGCAAATATCTTCTCCTGTTCTGTAAGTTGTCTATTTGCTTAGCTGTGTAGAAGCTTTTTAATTTAATCAAGTCCCATTTATTTATTTTTGTTGTTGCTATGATTGCCATTGGGATCTTCTTCATAAATTCTTTGCCTAGGCTGATATCTAGAAGAGTTTTTCCAACATTTTCTTCTAGAGTTCTTATGGTTTCATGCCTTATATTTAAGTCTTTTATCCATCTTGAATTAATTTTTGTGAGTGGTAAGAGATATGGATCCTGTTTCATTCTTCTGCATGTAGCTATCCAATTTTCCCGGCACCATTTATTGAATAGGGCTTCTTTTCCCCAGTGTATATTATTGTCTGCTTTGTCAAAGATCAGTTGGCTGTACGTGGATGGTTTTATATCTGTGTTTTCTGTTCTGTTCCATTGGTCTATGTCTCTATTTTTTTGCCAATACCATGCTGTTTTGGTTACCATAGCTTTGTAGTATAGTTTGAAGTCTGGTAGATTGATGCCTCCCAATTTGTTCTTTTTGCTTAAGATTGCTTTGGCTAGATCGGGTCTTCTCTGGTTCCTATTTTGATAGGGACTGCATTGATTCTGTAAATCACTTTAGGTAGTACAGACATTTAAACAATGTTGATTCTACCAATCCACGAGCATGATATGTTTTTCCATTTGTTTGTGTCATCTGTGATTTCTTACCTCAGTGTTTCATAGTTCTTTTTGTAGAGATCTTTCACTTTCTTGTTTAAGTATATTCCTAGGTATTTTATTTTCTTTGTAGCTGGTGTGAATGTTATTGACTCTTTAATTTGACTCTCAGCTGGACTGTTATTTGTGTATAGGAATGCTACAGATTTGTGTACATTGAATTTGTAACCTGAGACTTTGCTGAATTTATTTACCAATTCCAGGAGTCTCTTGGTGGAATCCTTGGGGTTTTCTAGATATAAGATCATATCATCAGTGAAATGCAATAGTTCAACCTCCTCTTCCCCAATTTGGATACTCTTTACTTCTTTCTCTTGCCTGATTGCTCTGCCTATGGCTTCCATCACTATGTTGAATAGAAGTGATTATAGTGGGCACCCTTGTCTTGCTCCAGTTCTTAGTGGGAATCCTTTCACTTTTCCCATTCAGTATGATGTTGGCTGTGGGTTTGCATATATGGCGTTTATAATCTTGAGATATATTCCTTCTATGCCTAATTTGTTCAGGGTTTTTATCATGGAAAGGTGCTGGATTTTGTCAAATCCTTTTTCTGCATCTATTGAGATGATCATATGGTCTTTGTTTTTGCTGCTGTTTATATGGTGAATCATAGTTATTGATTTACATATGTTGAACCATCCTTGCATCCCTGGGATGAGGCCCACTTGGTCCTGGTGGATTATTATTTTTTTTTGATGTGCTGTTGAATTTAGTTTGCTAGAATTTCGTTGAGAATTTTTGCATCTATATTCATAAGGGATTCATAAGGGATATTGGTCTGTAGTTTTCTTTTTTTGTTGTGTCCTTTTCTGGCTTGGGTATCAAGGTGATACTGGTTTCATAGACTGAGTTGGCAAGGATTCCCTGCTTCTCAATATTGTGGAATAATTTCTGCAGTATAGGTACCAGCTCTTGTTTGTAGGTCTGGCAAAATTCATCTGTGAATCCATCTGGTCCAGGGCTTTTTTTTTTTTTTTTTGAAGATGTTTTACACCTTCCTCAATCTCACTGCTTGTTATTGGTCTGTTCAGGAGTTCTATTTCTTCCTGATTGAGTCTTGGGAGGTTGTGTGTTTCCAGGAATTTTTCCATTTCCTCTGTTTTCAAATTTATGTGTGTACATATTGTCGTAGTATTCAGAGATGATATTTTGTATTTCTGTGGTATCATTTGTAGTATCTCCTCTTTCATTTCCGACTGAGCTTATTGGGACCTTTCTCTTCTATTCCTAGTTAATCTATCAGAGTTCTATCAAATTTTTTTATGTTTCAAAGAATCAATTTTTTATTTCATTGACCCTTTGTATTTTGTGTGTTTGTTTGCTTTCCATTTCCTTTAGTTCTGCTCTGACCTTAGTTATTTCTTCTCTTCTGCTGGCTTTGGGTTTGGTTTGCTCTTCTTTTTCCAGTTCCTTGAGATGTGTCATTGGATTATTAATTTGTGATCTTTCTGTCTTTTTGATGTAGGCATTTAAGACTATGAATTAGGACTGCTTCTTCTGTATCCCACAGATTTTAATAGCTCTTGTCCCCTTTGAAGCTCAGTTTGAGGAATCTTTTGATTTCCATGATTCCCATCTTAATTTAATTATTGACCCAATAATCATTCAGCAGCAGGTTGCTTAATTTCCATGAATTTGTGTAGAATTGAGTGTTTCTCTTGGAGTTGATGTCTAGTTTTATTCCACTGTGGTCTGATAAGATATATGGCATGCTGTCTATTTTTTTGAATTTGTTAAGACATGTTTTGTGGTCTAAGACAGGATCGATCTTGAGAATGTTCCATGTGCTGATGAGAAGAATGTATATTCAGTAGTTTTGGGGTAAAATGTTCTGTAAATGTCTGTTAGGCCCATTTGTTCTGGAGTCCCATTTAATTCCAGTATTTATTTATTTATTTTCTGTTTGAATGATCTGTCCAGTTATATCAGTGGACTGTTGAAGTCACCGGCAATTATGATGCTGCTGTTTATCTCTTTGCTTAGATCTAGTAGGATTTGCTTTATGAATCTGGGTGCTCCTGTGTTAAGTGCATAAATATTTAGGATTTCTGTGTCTTCTTGTTCAACTGTTCCCTTTACCATTATATAATGACCATCTTTGTCTTTCTTTACTATTGTTGATTTAAAGTCAATTTTATTGGATATGAGAATGGCTACACATGCTTTCTTTTGCTTTCCATTTGCATGGAATACTTTTTTCTGTTCCTTCACCTTGAGTCTGTCTGAATCCTTGTGGGTTAGATGTGTTTCCTGAGGACAGCTGATATTTGGGCTGTATTTTTTCATCAATTCAGCCAGCCTATGCCTTTTGAGTGGGGCATTCAGATTGTTCATGTTGACTGATAGAATTGATACAGGGGATGCTGTTCTGCTCATCCTGTTGGGCAGTACCTTGTTGCTTTGTTTTATCTTTTGTGCTATTATTTTATATGAGCTCTGAGCTTTAGCTTTTGGATGGTTTTACACTGGTGGGTGTCCATTGTGCCGACCCATGTATAATGCAGTTGTGAGTATTTCCTGCATGGCAGGTCTGGTCTTGACAAATTTCCTCAGTGTTTGCTTTTCTGGAAAAGTCTTTGTTTCTCCTTCATATGTGAAACTTAGTTTTACAGGATATAAAATTCTAGGCTGGCAGCCGTTCTGTTTAAGAAGACTGAAGGTGGGGCCTCAATGCCTTCTGGCTTGTAAGGTCTCAGTTGTGAAGTCTGCAGTTAGCTGGATGGGTTTTCCTTTATAAGCTACTTGAGGTTTTTGCCTCACGGCTCACAGGTGTTCCTCCTTCCTGTTTACTTTGGCCAGACTGATGTCTATGTGTCTTCATGATTGCCTCTTTGAAATGAATCTCCCTGGTGTTCATTGAGCTTCTTATACCTGGATATCTAGATCTCTAGCAAGACCATGGAAGTTTTCCTCAATTATTTCCTCAAATAGGTTTTCCAGCCCTTATGTATTTTCTTCTTCATACTTAGGGATGCCTAATATTCTTGTTTGGCTGTTTTATATAATCCCATATTTCTTGTAGGCTTTATTCATTCCTCTTAATTCTCTGTTCTTTATTTTTGACTGACTGAGATAATTCGACACAGTTGTCTTCAAGCTCTGAGATTCTTTCTTCTGTCTGGTCTAGTCTATTCTTAAAATTTTCCACTGTGTTTTGTATTTCCTTAAGTGAATTTTTCACTTCCAGAAGTTCTGGGTGTTTTTTTAATATGTTGATCTCTTTAGTAAATTTTTCTTTCATTTCCCGAATTGTTTTTCTGGTTTCTTTGAGTTGGTTTTCCATTTTCTCTTGGATTTCATTGAGCTTCCTTACATTCCAGATTTGGAATTCTTTATCTGTCATTTCAATATTTTCATATTGGTTGGCATCCATTGCTAGTGAACTGGTACTCCCTCTTGGGGGCGTCCTTTCACTCTGATTTTTCATACTTCTGGAGTTCTGTTGCTAATTCCTTCTCATCTGGAGCAGCTGCCAATTCTTATTTTCAGATTTTCTTTTGATGGGACTTCTTCCCCCTCCTCCCCACTCATAAACGTGTGGCTGTAGCATATGTTGAGTAAGAACATTTGGCTTTCCTTGTGGGTACTTTGATGGTGATCTAGGTTCTGGATGAATTTCTTGGTTATAGATATCCTTAGCATGGTGGTTTTTCTCAGTTGCTAGTTGTTTGTAAGCTGTAGCAGTGGCAAGCTACGTGTGTGGGTAGATTCCCTGTCTCTCTTTGATGAAGGAGGATGGAGGTCTTTGTAATCCTTTCTCTTTCCCCAGCCCTGTGGTCATCTTAACAGTGTGAATTGTATTGGCATGCCCAATTTAATCTCTGAAACAGTAGTGGTGCTTGTGGGCAAGAATCAACCACACCCTGTATGATCGAGTCCATAAATGCTGAAAAGGGCTGTGCAAATTGACCTCCCTGCCAGTAGGTGGTGCTTGCCAGAAGGAACAAGCTGCAGTGGTTTTTCTTTTGGGGGGGGACCTGTGACCAGCTCTAACCACTCAGAAGAAGCATTCAAATGTCCCACATGGTAGGCAGGACCCTGGAACTTCCAGGTAAGTCCTTATTCTCCACCACAGCAGAGGTGGGTGGGGGAGTGAGGCTGGTTTGGGCTGCATTGGGTGAGCTTTTCCTCAGGCTCCACAAAAGCTGGTAAGGTAGCTATCTTGGCAGGGGTCAAAGGTCCACTCCAAGGCTCCAGGGAGGGGCTGGAGTGGCCCCACCCAATGAGTAAGTCTGCTTGTGGTGGTGGGGCCCTCTGGGATTCACAATCTGGCTGTCAGAATCGGGTTTCACTCTTCTTCCCCCTCCCCTGCTCCATGGTCTCCCTTAGGCATCTGTCCACAGGTAGGAGCTCAAACTAGCTGAGCTCCTCCACAATGATTCTGTGAGCAGGGAGCTTCCCCGTCCAGGATCCCACCCTGGGCTGAGGACATGGCCTTCCTGTGGGAGGAGTGCTCCATGAGTGTGCTATGGCTGGGATCCATGCTGCCCTCTCCTCTCAGTTCTGCCCATGTGGGCTCACTCATCTCTCGAGGTTAGTTCACAAATTTCCCCTCCATACCACCGAGCAACATGGTCAAGTCCTGGGAGTACAGTATCTGGCCTGCAGGCCTGTCCTCTGTTCCCCGAAGATCAATCCCTGACTGTGCCAGGGAGAAGCGTGCTGGTCCCAAGTTGCCTATGGGATGCTCAAGCAGGTTTGATGTCCATCTGCTTCGGAGTATGCCTTTCTATAATGGAGCAGCCAGGCAGGCAGCACTGTCAAGGGCTGGTGAGCAAGACGCTCACATTCGGAGCACCTCTTAGTCCTGTTTAGGTCTTTAAGAGGAAAGGTATAAGCCCCTCTCTCTGTGGTAGCCTCAGTGTGGTGGATGCACCAAAAGGGGAAGCAGCCACTCCTGAGAGCTCTGGCTCAATCTTCTCCCTTGGCAGCTGGGTGGGGGAAGAGAAAGGGGAGGCAAAGAGTCTGGATGGAGGAAAGCTAGCCCTCTGGTTGTCTCTGTCCCTCTCTCCAGAAGGCAGCCCACCAAGAATGTCCAGGCTCTGAGGTCACACAGATCCCCCGGAAGCCACCAGCCCCTGTGGCTCCTGCAGTCTGGGCCAGAGTTGGGAAATGTTTGTATAGGAACAAGCAAGATGAAAACTGAGGGGCTGAAGCTCCCTGGGGAGAACAAAGGTGCATGGTTGCTGGAGAAGCAATATGGTGCCTGCCGTCTCAGCTTAGATCTACAGTGATGGGAAGTGACCCTGAGGGCACTGGCAGGCTGGTGCTTTGTCCTCAAGAAGCTCCTAGTTCACTGGCAGCAGCCACTTTTGGGCTTGTGGGGGTAAAAAGCCTCTCCAGCAGCTCAGGAGCCTACTGACTCCTGAGAAACAAACTGTTCTACCTACCCTTTCGCTGGATTCCAAGCCTCTCGGGGGTTGACCTCTGCCAATGTCTTGCACCTTCTTGTTCTGCTCCATAACTTCTTCCCGTGGAATCTCTTGTAGGTTCTGGCACTTTTTCCTCAGAATTACACCCAACCTATGTTTGTTTGTTTCTTTTTTCTTTTTCATCTAAAACTTTTCCTTCTTTCTGAGACAATCTGGCAGCTCGTGTCTCTGGGTTGCCATCTTCCTTATCATTTTTTTGTAGTCAGAACATTTCAACTCTATTCTCTTAGCAATTTTGAAATATACAATACATTATTATTAATTATGGTCACCATGCTATGCAATAAATCTCGAAAACTTATTCCTCCTGTCTGACTGAAACTTTGTACCCCATTTTCCACCCCAGCTTCTGGTAACTGTTATTCTGCTCTCTACTTCTATAAGTTCTACTATTTTAGACTCCACATGTAAGTGAGACCATGTGGTATTACTCTTTCTGTGCCTGGCTTATTTCACTTAACATAATGTCCTCCAGGTTCATCTACGTTGTTGCAAATGACAGAATTTCCTTCTTTCTTGAGGCTGACTAGTATTCCATTGTGCATATATACCACATATTTTTATCTGTTCATAAGTTAATGAACACTTAGGTTGATTCCATATCTTGGCTATTGTGGATAGTGCTGCAATAAACATGGGAGTGCAGATATCTCTTCAACGTACTGATTTCAATTCCTTTGATATGTATCCAGAAGTGGGATTGCTGGATCATGTGGTAATTTTATTTTTAGTTTTTTGAGGAACCTCCATACTGTTTTCCATGATGGCTACACTAATTTATATTCCCACCAAGAGTGTACAAGGATTCCCTTTTCTCCACATCCTTAGAGAACCAACACTTGTTATCTCTCGTCTTTTTGATAGTAGGCATTCCAACATGTATGAGGTGATATCTCATTGTGGCTTTAATTTGCATTTCCCTGACAATTGGTGATATTGAGCATCTTTTCATGTATCTGTTAGCCATTTGTATGTCATCTTCTGAGAAATGTCTTTTCAGGTCCTTTGCCCATTTTAAATCAGTTTGTTTTCTTGCTATTGAGTTGTTTGTGTTCCTTATATGTTTTGGATATTAATCCCTTATCAGACATATAGATATATGGTTCACAAATATTTTCTCCCAATCTGTGGTTTGCTCCTTTACTCTATTAATTGTTTCCTTTGCTGTGCAGAAGTTTTTAGTCTGATGCAATCCACTTTGTCTATTTTTGTTGTTCCCTGTGCTTTCGGGGTCATATTGAAAAAAATCATTGTCCAGACCAATGTCATGGAGCTTTTTCTCTATGTTTTCTTCTAGTATTTTTACAGTTTCAAGTCTTATGTTTAAGTCTTTAATCCATTTTGAGTTGATTTTTATATATGGTGTGAGATAAGGATCCAATGTCATTCTTCTGCATGTGGATATCCAGTTTTCCCAGCACCATTTATTGAAGAGACTGTCACTTTCCCATTCTGTGTTCTTGGCACCCTTATCAAAAATCAATTGACTATAAATGTGTAGGTTTATTTCTGAATGTGTCTGTTTTTATGCCAGTACCATGTTGTTTTGATTGCTATAGGTTGTAATATATTTTGAAATCAGGTAGTATGATGCCTGTGCCATATTTCTAATTATTTATTTTTGTGTGTGTGTGCATTCAATGAGATTTTATTTAATAACCTACAATGTGCCAAGAACTAAGCTAGGTACCAAAGATGCAAAAAATAAGGTATAATTCATGGTCTTAGGGATATCTTTAGTGAGAGATACAAATGTCAAAATTATTATTAGGAGGAAGAGGTACTGTTGTTCAAATATATTTAATGTGAGAGGGAAGCACAGAGGAGGGAACTCTGCCATGGTCCGATTATGGATTCAACTGCAACTTGCTTCTATATTGCCAAACATAAAGAGTATTTTGAGTACAAACTATGAATCTTTTGCTTTCAAGCAGCTGATCTTTTCTAGTAGTTTTCAATTCCTAATAGTTGTCAGGGCCTAATAGCACTGTGAAAGGCTTGGTCCAAATCTCTGAGCACAGACTTCAGATTGGAGGATACTTGAGTTCTAATTATGAATTCTTCCATACCCTCAGTTATATTGTCCCCAGTGGATAATTACTTATTACTTAATACCCATGACCCAGTTCCCCAGTCTATAAAACTGAGACAATAATATTTATCTGCTTTTTATAATTTGGTATTCAGATTTTAAATACCATTTTTATTTTAAAGGGGTCTTATAATCATTAGTTAGTTTTTCCTAACTAGCTATGCCTGTCTCACAGTGATGGCATGAAGGTTAATGGATTGATGTTGGCAAATGCTTCTGAAGATGAGAAGACCTTTATACCATTATACAGTAGTTTATTTTGGCATTATGAGGCTTCCCAAGTTTGCTTGAGCCAGAGGCAGCACTGGGGATGCAGTGTTCTCTTACCATACTACCTCTCTTAAATGATTTAACAGCAGAACATAGCACTGATTCAGAGAAAACATTTTTAATACACACGCTATGTCATTTAAGAGAAATTCTTCTGGTTATAAGTATAAACCAGGTGAACAAAGTAGAAACATACTCTAGAGTATCCAATGTGTCACCTACAAGTTCTTCTTAATAACAGTGAAATCATTGCTTGGAGCCAATGTTGGACACTAATCAAGTCAACAGGAAATACGAAATTGAGAGTGCCAGTATTATAAAGTGGGAAAAGTACATTTTTCTAATTATGTAGCTGGTAAAATGTCCACCTACATGTATTTATTTATCCACTTACTAAGTAAATTGGTATAACAGCCTCTTTTAGAAGATGTGTACTATACAACAGTGTGTATTTTTGGCCTTAAACATAATCATGCCTTTGCTTAATATTATGATTTTGTGGAATCCATCCTAAGGAAATAATAGAAAAGTGGATAGTGTTATTTATTATTTTTAAAAAAAGAAATGGTACAAATATCCAACAACAGTAGAATAATTAAAATAAGTTATATAATATACATAAAATGAAACATTTCTCAGGCATTTGAAATTATGTTTAAAAGATGCTTATTGATAAAGGGAAATGTTCTAGATAAAATAAATTAAACAATAAAGTACAAAACAGAATATGCCATATGATCTCATCTGTATGTGTCATAATTGGTTGACTCTGAATAGTAGAATTATCAGTGAATTTCAATTCCTTCATTTAATATTTTTGACATTTCTCAACCTCCCAATTTTATATAAGAAGCAGTATTGCTTAACTAATCAGAAAAATTATGGTAATTACATGCCAATTATGAAACGGGCATTCTTTCATTCAGCTGCTCTCCTACCTCCAATGGCATTATTAAAAAGACATGCTATTACTTATAATGGTTACAAATTAGTAAATTGGGCTGTGTGTTTGCAGGTATCATCTCATCTAACAAGGCTTTGAAAGTGACCCCTCCATTGTAGCACACCCATGAGAACCTGGAAACTAACTACTTTCTTATAGCACATTCTTGGAAGGCCCCACCCACCAATACCCACCTTTTACTACAGTTATCCGTGGAGATGTTTTTCTTCCTAATTTTATCTATAAATGTTTAGAAGCAAAGACTGTGTTCTATATATTTTGTATCCCACGTTTCCTAGTACTGAATAATTGTTACTGTAAAGAAATGTTCCCAATCAGTGTCATCTTATCCAATAGACCTGAATAATCCTATTTTATGACTATATCTGCCTGAAAGGCTTGAAACCCACTTCTTCTTGGTCAGTGGGTCTAAAACCAACCCATTTTCTCTTCTGTGGATTCATTCACTCAACAAACACTCAGTAAGCATCTACTATATCACAGACATATTTCTAGGCACTATGGATAGAGCAGTAGATAAACAAAAGTTCTGCTTCATGGAGCTTACACCCTGACGAGAAAAACAGATAATATATGAAACAAATGAAATATATGGTGTGGTATATGGTAATAAGTACAAGGAATAAAATCTAAAGCAGAGAAAGGGAATAGGAAAGTCAGGAGAAGAGAGTAAATTTTAGAAAGGATGACCAGTAAAGACCTCACTGAGAAAATGGGACATTTGAGTAAAACTTAAAGGTAGTGTGGTAACCAATTATGTCAATATCTGGGGGGAAGACATTTCATACAAAAGAAACAGCCAATGCAAAGGCCCTGAGGTAATCCATGACTAGTGTGTTTGAGAAAGAGCAAGGCTAGTCTGGCTGCAGCTAAATGTGTCAAGGGTCAAAGTTGTAGAAAATTAAGTCAAACATTGACAAAGGGCCAAGTTGTGTAGGGCCTTACAGGCCGTTATTAAAGTCTAAAGTCTATTAAAGGACTTTAGTTTTAGCTCCAAGAGAAAAAGTAAATCACGGATATATTTTGAGCAGAAGAGTGACATAAACTATGTGTTTTATCAGGAAAACTTTAGCTGCTGTGCTGCAGAAAGACAAACAGGGCAAGGACAGAAGCTTTGGAAGGCTTATAATCCAAAGATGATGGTGGCAGGGAAAATATCATGAGATTGATTTGGGTTGTGTTAAGTCTAAAATAGCAATGAGACTTCCAAAGAGAGAGGTTGAATTGACAGTTGGGTAGACAAATCTGGAGTCCCAGGGTGAGTACTGTGATGGACATAGCAATGTGGGAATTAACAATGTATAGGTGAAGCTCAAAGCTGTGAGATCATCTAGCATAGCCAATCATAATTAGAATTATGTGAAATAGCAAGTAAAATTTTGTAAGAAATTCTTCATCCCTTAAGGTAGAAAGGAAATAATAGTCACATTTGTCCTCTTTGCAGCATAAAGTTCACCCCACTGAAATCACAGGAACACCAGGGCCCCCTAGATCACCAGCTGGAATTCCCACCACTAGTACCAGACTTTACCTATTAGGGTTCTTGTTTATCACCAACTACTCTGGCCTCATCACTGATGGCATCAAAGTAGCAAAGTTAAAAACAGATGTAGGCATGTATCAATTAGACCAGAAGCTTTGCCATTACCTACAAGCTTGTTAGAAATAGAGAATCCCAGGCCCCGTTCTAGACCTACTTCATATGTACCCTGAAGTTTGAGAAGCACTGTACCAAAGACTATTAGGTAGCTTGTAGGACCTTCAGGAGGTTCATGGAATCATCTTGGAGACTGTGCATCCAGGAATCATACATATAATTTCAACATCAGGATGCTTGCAGGTATGCCTCCAACATCTCTGGACTTATAGGAACAGGCATCCCATCTCTCCCTGGGAATGTCCAGCAAAGAACATACCTGCTGGACTTCTGCTATTGCTGCCTCCAAAGTCTCATGATGGTGAGTTTGATTTGCAGAACCTAGATCATTAGAGGCTGGGAAGGTGAATTGTAGCTTATATTTTGGAATGGAAGAGCTCATGCTGTAGAAAATGTGTTCAAAATATACTGGCAGCCACAAATATAACAAATATCTCCTAAGATAGACACTGGGGAGGATATAGATAGAATAGGAAACCCTGGTATTTGGGGGAAAGTCAGAAATAAGGACAAACCTAAATAAGATATATAAACAAATAGTAGATGTAACTCAGTTATCACAGTAGTAAGCACAGAAAAAATAATAGTAGACAAGTCCCAAGGACGAATGAGAAAATCTAAGCATACGGGACAGATTCTGAGTCAGCAATTAAAGCCAGAAACTGAAGATAATAAAGTGTGGTGGTTTTGTTTTTTATCAGATTGGCTAAGCTGGAACTCTACTTCCCAGAATCCCCTTTCTATGTGGTTCTAGGTTGGGACTGGTCGAAGGAGAAATTGGCACAAGACTGAGATGGCAGGCATAGCAGCAGCCATTACTCTGTGAGAGTCATCACGGTCAGACGCCGTGGGACGCAGGTGCAGAGGTGCCACAGGTTCCGGCTTACTCTCCCTCTCCCCAGTTCTACATCCAGCTCTTCTGCCTGTTCGCCTGATAAGGTAGACCCTTCGCTGATGACCAGTGGTGACTGCAGGCTCACCCACAGATGCAAAGAGTTTCTGTGGCCTTCCTATTCTGTCCACCCGCTCTCCTGCATGCTCACGTCTGGCAACTGGATGTGCCTGGCTTTAGAAGGGTTGCTTAGTGAATATTTCTCTGATCATCACACTCCTCCTTATGACCCATATGTCTCCAACTCCTCCTACAATTGTGTAGGCCAAATTCCTATATAAGTCTCTTATACCATAATATTCATAGTGTTTCTGCTTCCCCAACTAAATCCTGGCTAATAGTTATGGCTGTCAGAATTGGATCCAGGAAACAGAACTGTAAGAATGGGAATCTGGAAATGTTGCTCTAATAAAATTAGATTTAAAGGCATCAGTGACTCTGTGCCCAGTGGTATAGGAGACACTAATTGCCCATGGAATGCTATGGCAATCTGTCATTACTTATAATTGAACATTTATAGGATATAAGGCTTTGAATGAACAAATAGTTGCTACCATCTAATATTTTAGTGGAAATAAAGATTATATTGGGTTGGTTTGTTGCTTCTCAGTGCACTGATAAACATGGAAGAGAAAAAACGAATGTAAGACTTTACATTTCCAGCTGTAGGTCTGGATGAGCAACTAGAAAGCTTTTAGGTCTGTGTCATCTTGGCTAAGTTATAACTATGTTTTCCAAAAGGTGGGCATTGATACAGATGAAAGTCACGAGTCAGCCTTTCTGAAACACTGGTGCAGGTGGACAAGTTGGAACCTTCAAGTAAATCTGGGGCTCTAGGCAAGTCCAGCTACCATAGTGAGACCACAAAGGGAAGCTGGTGGAAAAGTCCAAGGAAAGTTGTTGCCCTGCACAGCCACTGCTTCTGAAGCCTCAGCTCTAAAAACCAACCTCAAAGTCTAATCTGCAGGTGAATTATGACACAAATTGAATTCACAACCTCACAAGGTCTTTAATGCTCAATGTGCTTTTGATATTTGCTTTTAGTAGGAGAGCTGTGACCTACAAGTATATATCAATAGAAAAATTAATGAGAAGAAATCAAGAAGTTATATCCCTAAAAACATGACAATTTTTTTCATTTTTAAAAGTTCCAAGAATAATTTACTCAATCAATACAAAAATATGAAAGGTATGAATAAATGCAAATCAAATTAAAATAAAGAAATGGGGAAGATTGGGCTGGATTTCAAACTTGATATTGGGTTTTATGAAAACAAATTAGCTGATTCACTGCATTTTCCACATTTTATAGAATCATAGAATTTTAGAATGGAAAGAGAATGTAAAGCTCGAATTTTGCAGCCAAATACACATGGTCTCTTTGTATTCTGTTCTATTGCTTCATGTGCTTTGACTTTGGTCATTAAATGTGTTTTGAAGATTTAGCATATGAAAAGTATAAAGTCACAGGAGGAGCAATCAGCATGGAATTTTGGACAACAGTTATCACTGGGTTAGGTAGAAAGTGGAGAAAAATGCAGCTGGGGAGGGTACATAGGAGGTTTCCACTGCATTTACAATATTTTATTTCTTAATGGAGCCTTAGAAACACAGTTATGTGTTATATTACTTTACAGCATTTATGTATGACTGAAACATTTTATCAAACTAAGATGGTAAAAACAGATTTAGCATGGGACTTAGAAATCGGTTTTTCTCTATTTTATCTCTGGTACAAAGATTTTAATAAGAGACATTTCATGTTGGATAAAAGGTTTCTACACAGCCAGTCAATGAATTATACAAAGCAACTGTCAGGAAACCTGGTTTCTGCAGAAAGGATTTTTCAAGATTTACATAAAGTTTTATAGATAGAGAATTTTGGAAAAGATTTTATTTGAACAGAGAGAAAATAACGACTTATTTTGGCTGCAAGCAATGCATGAAATTGTCTTCCCTTTCCTATCCCCTACAGAGAAGAAACAACAGTGACTTTCAATGATAAGAACTGGATTCTTGCCAGAACTCTGGCCTCTGCTAGGCTAGCTGTAAGGCCCCAGCTCAGGGAGGGCTTTGAAAGGCTTTTGCTGACTCAAGAAGTGCCAAAGGAAAAAGGAGGGATCTGGCTCTAGCCAAAAAAAAAATCAAAGTCACCATTGTTCCTTCTTACCATGAAATACACCTAAGGAAGAGAGGACAAGAGGAAAAGGTGGACTCTCAGGAACCATTAGAGCATCAATTTTTTACAATAAATCAGAACAATTCTGGTTTCTAGAAATGATGATATTTAAGGCAATTTTTAGCTCTACATTTAAAAGGACTTCTAAAGACAGCATCTCCTAATCATGCCTCAAACAGCTCACTCAGATACACATGGCTTTTGTTTATTCTTGCACAACTTGGTTTTCACATTTTTATATATGACCTCAAGGAATGACTTTGATGCTGAATTTTTCTGGGAAAAAAATGAATAAGTAAATACAGAAGTTATATATACATAAAATGCAAAAGTATAAATCAATGGGACCCTCAAGCGTTTTTCAAAAACCTATAGTTTTTCCAAGAAATATTCTATTTCAACAGCAGTTTTGTGTCTCTTGACTACTGACGTATGCTAATTTCTGGACTTTTCAATTAGTCAGGTGTTTAGTTACATTGTGAAATGTTATAACTATAGAGACAAAATGTCTAAGGGGCATAAAATCATTTTTACTAATCTTTTCCCATGAGAATATGAAATGAAATCTGGATCAATTCTATGGTACATCTTTCTCAAGGGTGGCTAATTCATTGCCTGCTTCCCTGGAAAATTGAATTTCCAGGTTTTTGTTCTTTTATTTTATTCTTTAGCTAGGGAGTTTTCTTTGACTTTCTAATTTATTCCATTTTTTTTTCCATTTATTCATGAAATTTTGCTCTTACCTTTTTTCTCTCTGTTTGAGTCCCTTGTACATCAAGGTGGGTGACATTCAGTTTTAAAATATTCTTTCAAGAAACATCAAAAATAAATGAAAGCAGAATTTCATTTTAGCTGCCAAGCTTAAAGAAAGCTGTAAGCAAAGTGAATAAATACTCTTCCTAAGACTTATGGTCATACAAGAGATCCCCAAATGAATGCACCCTATCTTTTCAAAAAGTTTAGAAAAATTTCTAATGGAAAGGACTATAATAAATGCAGAATGAGCTCTGTCTCGACACTTTTTCCTGCCTGTCCTGATGTTCAGCTCATTTTTCACTAAACTCCCTGAAAGACTTACACCAAACAAAATGCTGATTAAGGTTTACCAAATGTTTCAGTGTTTAGGGATAAAATACATACCTCACAAAATAGTACCAGCAAAATAAAAAGTGAATTTTAGGTTTTGAATTCCTTTTAAGCTTGATCTTTATGGATAAGAATATTAATGATTGTGATGCATGGAAAGAAAGATGGGAAGGACAGCAACTTTTATCAAGTCAGACAGGCTAAGACTGAGAAATAACTGCGTCTTCTCCTGCCTTTTCCCCTTTACGCAGGTGCACATTTTTTGATTTACAATCTGATTGAGATTCCTTAGCCACTAACACATATGAAGTGGGAAAACAAGTAAACTCTAATGTTAGTCTCTTTTGAAGGAATTTTTCAGTAAAGAAAAGGCGATAAAGCAGTATATGGAGGGAAAGTAGATTCAAGAAGGTGTTTTGGTTTGTTTTGTTTTAGCTGAGGACATTGCAGCATGTTTAAATATTTATGGTATTCTGTTCCCATAGAGGGGGAAATATATAGCTTCCAGGGAAAAGAGAGAGAAAATTTGCTGAAGTGGTGACCTTGAGAAAAGGAGAGGAGAAGGCATCTATTGCATAATCAGAAGGACTGGGCAGATTGGATCATGGCCACTTCTTCCATAGTAATAGGCAGATACTGAAGCATATAAATACAGGTCCTAGTGGGTTGGTAAATGCGGTAGTGCGAATATATGATATAATTTTCAGTGATATAGAAAGTTTATTAACTGAGAGTAAAGATGGGCAGGAGGCCTTAGAGTTTTAAGGAAAGAAGAAATGAAATAATTGTCTAGAAGAATGATGGCGGGAATAGACTAGGGACGTGAGATGGCATTGCCTAGCAACTCTGGGAACCCACTGGAGGATGGCAGTCATGAATTTAAAGTAAGACCAGTCTGCGTGGTAGGTTAGTTCTTTTTTTCCTCTCTCTTTCCTCCAGCCACAGGCAGCTGCATGGATGCAGGGTTGAATTCGTGCACTGTTAGTATTTTCCACATGCATACAGTGAAAGGAAGGAGTAAAGCAGTGCAGGTAATGACTGTGAGGATGGCGACACTCATGAGGAAAGACCACAGAATCTACGCTGAGTAAAGAGAGAAATAGGATGAGAAAGGCAAGGAAAACAATGAAAGGGTAGCAGAATCAATGGGTTGCTTATCCCAGTGGGGCCACAGAATTGTTTCAGCCAAGTTCTAGAGGGAGTAAGTTGGAAAGAGAGGAGATAGTCAAAGAGCATGGTGCTTGGAATTATTATTAGAAAAGAGGCACCGTTATTGGTAATAAAAAGGCTTATGGTGTGTATGACCATAGGATTCGGTGACTAAAGTGGGGTGGAGAATAAGCAAATTGGAAGAGAGGATCTCGAAGGGTAAGTTGTGAGAAGGATGATCTATATGGATACTGAAATACCCATGAATTTTGAATGGAGAGCCAGTAACCAAAGGCTAGAATTTTTAAGTAATAGAGAAAGTGGCCAAGGCTCTGTCTGTGGCCAACAAGAAGCAGGTGTGGGCAAAGATATGAGCAGCAAGTCTGGGGGTTGTAGGGAAGAAGGAGAAACAATAAGCTGGAAGTGGTAACAAGGAACAAGAAAGACACCTCCGGCACCCCTAAGTTCAGCGGCATAGGGGAGTGGGAGATGACAGTCACCACGTTTAGAATCTTCTTTGAATTTCTGGGGGGATTTCTATATTCACATTGCTAATATGGTCTTATGCATACATCTTTTTTTATTTCAAAATATTAAGGGGGTACAAATGTTTTTGTTACACGGATAGTTTTTATAATGCTTAAGTCAGGGTTCATCATTATGATTTTTTTCTCTTTCCAAGGTTTAACACTTTCTTTCCATAATTATATTATGCTTAAAATTGCATCATCTCCTAGATATTTGTCAGGGTATGAGAGGTGGGGATGGAGAATCAGAAACCTGAATGAACCAAACAGTTCACACGGTCAAAAATTTAGTTTTGTGTTTGGTTCTTATTTTCTTGAATTGCTTTCACTTTCACCAGTCTTGGCACCAAGGGGTGGCTTGAATGTGGGGAGGAGACTTGAATCCCACACGCAAATGTTATCTATCAATCCCCCAACCACCCCAATTAAAATGAAAGGATATTTTTCAATATAGACCCTTGACACTTCTCTATGTTAATAAGGCATGAAGGAAAGCATCTGGAAATAGAAGGCTCCTACTTTAATTAACTTGTAACATACATTCTAAATAAAAAATGTGCTTGCCATGCAAATGCGGTTCCCCAGCACCACACATTCCAGTTTTCCACCCAAGACCCTACTGTTAAAAAAAAATCTGTAGTCACTATTGACTGCCCAAATGCCTTCACTAGTATGTGGCAAGGGTGTAGACATAGCTTGCATTTGTAGATATAACAATTCAGTTTGTGACTATGTAATTGATCTGTCTTGTATTTCAACCAAGTAAATTTAGTTAGAAAAATACGGGAAGACTTTGTATTTGTGCATTTGTGAGACTTGAACCCTATAATGATGTTATAATGAGGTTTCAGAACATTATGTGTATTAATAAATACTGCAAATTGAGTCCTTTTGATACATTTTTTTCCTTTCCTAAAACCATGCGTGATGAGCTTACACTAAATGGAACGTAACATAAATAGGATTCTTTCTAAGAATTAATGGGGTCAATGGAATCAGAATCAACCGACCAGAAGTCTCCTTCTGACACTCACTCGGAAATTCATGTTAATTCTTAGGAAGACCCAGGGTAGTCCAAAGCAAGGGGAGATACACTGGCCTAACCTATTTGACTTGGCTTTGGAAACAGGAAATTAGGAAAGTGGTGGCTGCCCTGATCTAAATGCTTAATAATAGCGTGTGTGTGTGTGTTTGTGCACGCGTGTGTACGTGTACCAGCCGTGAGAGAAACGTGGAGAGGTGAAGGCAGGTGAGATACAGAAACAAAACAGGGAAAGGAGGGTGGGAGGGAAAACGAACTCATCACAGTGTGCTGCTGTGGCAGCTTCTCAAGCGCGCATTTGGGAAATGGCAGCTCAGGCACAGACAATATGGGCTTCCCTAGTGAATGGATATGATAGACTGCCCTGGAAGTTTCATTTAGGAATTTAGCAAAGGAAGTCATTTGATTTCTTTGTCGCTCATTAGGTGGGTCATTAAGTCATTTATGGCTTCATTTCCATGTCAAACCCTCAATTTTACACATATACACACCCCCACAAGCACACAGATTACAGAACAGATTTAATTTTTCATAGGTGCCTTAGCCAAAAAACCTCCTAAGTGGTTAAAACACTGAGAAATATACACAAACTCAGATTTAGAGTATATTGTGAAGGTAAAGAACTGACTTTTAATTCATTTTGTGGGTCTCAAAAGTCGAGTATGTAATGCAAAGGGAATATAAGTAACATACCACCACCAAGTTAATGACTAAATGCTGAACTAATTTAACAAAATATAATACTGAAATATATATATAGCATGTAAATTCCATATTTATGATCACAATAAACTTATAATAAAATCCCAGTGCATGCTTGTAATATTATTATTAAGTTTCATTTCCATCTTCAACTGCCTACTTTTAGAAATATGTAATATTACTTTGAGCCATTTGGGTTTTATGTGGCAATTGCATTTACCTTAATTCTTCCCTGAAGGTAGATTGAATCATTTATTTCATTCTGAAGGAAATGGATTTCTGCATCAGAATGAAATAAAAACAATTAAATATGAATTGAATCACTTAATCCTTTTTCTTGGGTCGAAGGGCATAATTATCTCCCCTGCTAAGTGCTATATGTGTGATCATGTACCAGAACTTAGACACTTATAGGTAGCTTTGAAAGGGTGGGTTGTGAGAAAAGGGTGGCAAGACCCGAAGTATATAACCAGCAGCAAGGCTTCAGGTGGCATGTAGGAGGTATAAGCTCACCAAACCTGTGTTACTTCACCACACATATGTGCACAATCCATCCAGGTTTTTAAAAGAATTCTCTTTGATGCTACATAAGGCAACTTACTAAAATGTATTGGGACAGCATTTCTCTATGTAGAGGATGCTTTCGGCATGTGTAGTTGTAGAATCAACACAAGACCAGCAGCCCTTTCACAAGGCATGTTTATTGGGCTCATCCTTTGTGTGCAGCAGATGCAAATGAAGACTCAAAAAAGTCCCAACACATCAGTGTGCTGCATTTCAAGGTGGCCTGTGTGCGATGCTTGGGAGAGGAAAACAAAAGGTTTCTGCAAAGAGTTAGAGAGAAAGAGAAAGAGAAAGGCTTGAGAACTGGGTCACCTGGGTAGGAACCCAGGCTTTTCCTTTTAGTAGCTGTGTGACCTCCATTGAGTGACTAACTCTCTCTAGATCTTGTTTTCCTCATCTGTAAAATGAGATAAAACTTACTTTGCAGAATATTGCAAAGATTAAGTGAGGAGGCATACGGAAGGAGATAGCACACGCTGGCTGCTCAGAAACAATGACTGTTGCCATCATCGTGCCATGCACTGCACAGTGACTGCCAGGCATTTGGAGATGGCAGCACCATTTGCGGGAACGCACTCGTTTTAAAATGGGGATTCTCGAAATGGCATACGTCTGTTTAGAGTAGGTGGCGGTGCTGGGATGTACCTGTGACCCAGCATGTACAGCTAGTGACCCCTTTTGCTCTCCAGTATCCCAGTTTGGATGATAAATCACACAGTCACCCTTGCACTTGGAATTTTAATGCCCTCATTTCCCTGGGTGAGTTTTGAGTGACCAGATTCTCAAACATCTCTGGAGGGGTTTGTGTCACTTCTCAGAGTCATAACTGTGATTCTTCTGAGGAGATAATGCCTCAGAGTCAAAGCTCAGGATAGAGTCTGTTATGGGTAAAATTGTATCCCCCCAAATTCATATGTTGAAGTCCTAATTTCCCAGTACCTCAGAATGTGACCTTATTTGGAGATGGGGTCTTTACAGAGGTTACCAAATTAAAATGAGATCATTAGAGTGGGCTCTGATCCACTATGACTGGTGTCCTAATAAAAAGGGGAAATTTGGAGACAGGTGTGAAGGGAAGAGGATGTGAAGAGGCACAGGGAGAAGACAGCCATAGACAGCCAAGGAGAGAGGCTGGGACCAGCTCCTTCCCTCACAGCCCTAAGAAGGAACCAGCTGCTGACACCTTGATTCTGACTTCCAGCCTCCAGAACTACGAGAGGATAAATTTTCTGTTGTTTAAGCCACCCGGTTTGTGGCACTTTGTTACAGCAGCCCTAGCAAAATAACACAGTCCAAAGAAGGAAGCACACTTCTTGCCTTTCTTGGTTTCCGAGTTTTCCTCCCTAGAAAAACACCACTTCCTCCCAGATTCTGAAATTATAATGCTTTCTGTGGATCATCCTTTATGTCAGTCACTTGTAGCAGTATTCCATGGGAACTCTGGAGAGGAAATGTTAAAACCAAACTGTGAATAATGACAGGAATGCTCAATTAGCAATAACGACATATTAGAGTCAAGGTTCCATTCCCTGAAAACACCTCAGGTTCACCACTCCAACGGCCTGGGAATTATAAATTATTAACACATTTATCTAGAAAGCATAACAGCACACTATTATGAGGAATCTGTGTCCATGGAATTTACTGGTCATTCAGAGGCCTAATAATTTACTCTTTGTTCTCTAAAGTAAATATATGCACATTACATAAATCAAACCTAGTTTTAAAGCAATATTTTTCCTCATAGAAAAAGCGACATGTTTCTCCCAGCAACTCTATCCTTTTGCCACCCTCACCCCCCATACACACACACACACATACACACACACATGTGCACAAAGAATCTAGAACCAGAAATTTAGTGTTTGTATATATTTTATAAAATGTTATCTTCTACCCTTTCAGCTACCTCCAGGTCACAGTAGTGTACAAATGCAGATACAAACACAAGTTTTTGTCTATTTATACTATTCTTTTGAAAACAAAATATCTTAAAATCCTATCTAATATATCACAAGTGCTTCAACAAATTGTTTTTAATTAACGTCAGAGAGTCTGTAAAGAGATGCATTGGAACATTTTGGAAAGAGGAATGTCGTTAGAAACAATCTTGATTTTTCCCTGTCACATGTCTGTCACATATTGTTAACATTTTCTGAGAATCGATTGTTCAATGACTGTACAAAAAGTTGGAAGTATTGTTCTTTCCCTCCCAAAACATTTGATTACCCCAATAAAACCTAAATATTACATGAACTAAATTTAGAAAGTCCACATTTATCTTTATGTTATATTTTTAACTCATTCCAGTGGAGAATGTAAAACAAAAATCAGTAAAAAGGGAAAATGACTTGTATTATGTGGGGACTTTCTCATTTCCCAAATATGAACATATATTTATTTCAGTTTAAATAATCCCTTATAATTTGCTAATTACCATAGCAAGTTAAAACTAGTTCTATTAAATACAATTTTCCCCGTTCCCCATATAATTGGATGTAAAAATATATAACGGAAGGAGTGTGGGCTTTGGAATGACACAGACCTGGGTACAATCCCAGCTCTTTCACTCACTAGCTGTGTGGCCTGAGACAAGTTTCTAAGCTTCCTTGGGCCTCAGATTCTAGCTCAGAAATGAGGATAATGCTGACCTGGCAGGGTAGTTGAGAAGATTGGAGAAGATGTGTGTCAAGCGTGGGCTAAACTAAGAAGGGACAATACTGTGACGTGCTGTGGCAGACTGCACTTTCTGGACATGACCACACCATTAAGTCCTACCCTTCCTCTCCTCTTGAGTCTGGGCTGGCCCAGTAGCTCCCTTGCTACCACAAGGATGTGGCAGAAGTGATGCTTCATGACTTCCCAGGTGAGGTGGGAGAAGTCATGCAGCTTCCCCTGGTTCTCTGGGAACATCCACCCACTAGGAACGCGGCTACCATGCTATGAGAAACCCAAGCCACATGGAGAGGGGACATGGAGACGTCTGGGAAACAATCCCAACAGAGACCGGCGTTAGAGCCCTTCCAGCCCAGATACTGACACGTGAGTGAAGAAGCCTCCGGGTGCTTCTGGCCCCAGTGGTATGCATTACCCCCAGTCACTGGCATCTTCCAGGCTGAGGCCCCAGACATGGTAGTGCTATGCTTTGTGTGAATCTTCACCCACGGAATCATGAGCAGGGTAAAATCAGTGATGTTTTACACCTCTAAGTTTGGGTGGTTTTTATGCCACAATAGGTAACTGGAAAAATGCTGATTATGTGCTTAGAACTGTGCTGCAAGAGAATGAACATTTGGGAGCCTAGATTTCAAATATGTGCAATATGGTCTGTCAACACACTCTTTAACTAAGCAGCAACTCTTTCTTCTTCTGAGCCCCTGGGATGCAGTGTCTCTGCAAAAGTGGGAGGAAGTAGCAGTCCCTGATCTGCTGCTGCAGTGCTGATTCCATATATTTTCGGCCTTGGAAAAGGTAAGGCAGAGCAAATGTGGAAGAAGATCAGGCAAGGTGCACCCAGCCCAGAACTGTGTTCTCCTCTAATGGCACCAACACCTCCCTTTAGTAAGATACTTACTTGATCAATGCACTCATCTTTAAAATGCAAACACCTCCTAAGAACCAGGGACTCATTCACTTCAGAGTAGGAATAATCAGAATAGCCTCCTGATATGGCTTGGATATTTGGCCCCTCCAAATCTCATGTTGAAATTCAATCCCCAGTGTTGAATTTCCCAAGGTGGGGCCTGATGGGAGGCATTTGGGTCATGGGGGCAGATCCCTCATGAATGGCTTGGTGCCCTCCCTGTGATAATGAGTGAGTTCTCACTTTACTAGTTCATGGGAGAGCCAGTTGTTTAAAGGAGGCTGGCACCACCTTCTCCCTCTCTTGCTCCCTCTCTCGCCATGTGACATACCGGCTCCCTTTCACCTTCCACTTTGATTGGAAACTCCCTGAAGCCCTCACCAGAGGCAGATGTTGGTGCAATGCTTCTTGTACAGCCTGCAGAACCATGAGCCAAATAAATCTCTTTTCTGTATAATTACCCAGCTTCGGGTTTTCCTTTATAGCAGCACAAATGGACTAACACAGCTCCTTAGAGGAGGAAAGGAGGAGGCGGCAGGGCATTTTGGAGAGCAAGCTTAGGGCTGGGAGGGCCTTGGGTTAGCACGAAAGCATGAGAGGATACAGACTGCCTGAGAAGCATGATAATAGGGGTTATGCCAAAGAAAGGAGGGGAAGAAAGGTTCTAAAAAAGTAGGTGGGAGAGAGACAGTGAGATTTGCCCTACTCCCTCATGGGTCAAATCAACAGGGTAGTGCCTTCCATGTGCTGAGCACTTGCTGGTCTCTGGTGGTGGATGGATGGATGAATTGGACCTATTCCCTGGCCTAAAGGAATTTTGCAGGTTTCTAGGGCCTCAGTCTCCTCTAAGCCACGGAAGCCTCCATTAACAGAACACGTTTGTGAAGCTAAACAGTTCCCAAACCACCCATGGCTCCCTAGTCTGGATTTACTCATTCAGTTCGCCAGTGGGGAAAAAAAGAGGAAAGGTACTAGGAGGAAGAGAGTATAAGAGAAGAAAGGGTATCTGAGCTGCCTAGCTCTTCACGCCAAATTTCTATCCCTCTGGATGCAAAACCCTTAATTGTAGGAGCAGGTCCTGTGCTAACATAATTACTGTACCTAACTCATACGTAATAAGTTGTTTATTAAGTGGAATTGAACTAAATCTGTGCAGTATTTGTAGAATCGACTATTCACAAGAATTTATAGAACATGGTAGAAGAATGCCAAGTGCTAGATGAAGAAGTCATGTTTTCAGAAATCAATCTTTTTCATACTTGGGAAAAGATGAGACTGTTAAAAGTATTTAGTTTGGAGATATTCACGTGTATCATACAGTGTGACAAGTAAAAGCCTTTAAAAAGAGACAGAAAATCTCTTGGAGCAAAAGAAAATAAAATTCTTGGAACAAAGAAAATAAAATGCTAACTCGTCACTAAAGTCATTTTCAAGACCATATAAACCTACTTCCCCTTCCTCAAACCTATCCACCCATGAATACCACCTTGATACTCAAAACCTGCATTGTTCCAGTTGGATCCACTGTGGGATTATTCCCAAGTTTGCAATTGTCACAAACTGGAAGATTCTTAGCATCCCACACAGCAGGTACAATGAGGCGCTGGCAATTTCCCTCAGTATCTCACCCAAGAGAGAGGCTTTTTCCCCAGGAGAGCATCAGCCCAGTTACAGGGACCCTTTTAGCTTTCAAGGCCACTGCTCTTGACTGTTTGAACATACTTTGTGTTGAGTTGAAATTGATCTTCCTTCTGGTCCAAATACTTTATAAAGCTATCAGTGATGAAATCATTCAAAATGTGACTTATTTCAATATAAATTTATAATAGAAGTAGGGATATACTGGGTAAAACTAGGTCTAGATTTATACTGTTTATATAGTTCCATAGGTGCTAGACACTCTATGGCTTTTTAAAGAAAGAAAGGGTGGGGAGGATTTAACCCTCAATAAATATTCTTATTACATTGATTTTATAAGCTCTGTAGATTACAGTAATCCAAGAGGATAATTACAAAGTCCCCAAAAGACACAATCATGTTAATACAATGAAATAGAACATAAACAAATATATACAGTATACAACATAAAACGTACCTAATAAAAGCAAACAATAGGATGGATTTTAAAAGAAACATAATTCTAAGCACAGGACTTTGATTTACATACAAGCACAAAATAAAAAATCTCCAAGACAGCTTTATGTAAATTTTTATAATGCAAGATGTTTTAAAAATAAATTGCAAAGAAAAAATCAGAACAAAGCAATATCCTTTGTATTCTGTTAGTAATACAGAATAAGGAGGCCATTTTAATGCTCTGAGTATGTTTAGAGGTTGTGTAAATTTAATTTATAAATAAT
This sequence comes from Daubentonia madagascariensis, assembly GCA_023783475.1. Classification (NCBI taxonomy): domain Eukaryota; kingdom Metazoa; phylum Chordata; class Mammalia; order Primates; family Daubentoniidae; genus Daubentonia; species Daubentonia madagascariensis. The sequence continues at coordinate 23,292,969 of JAKFHU010001244.1, read as the reverse complement.
TTTGAAACATTAAAAGAGACGTGGAGGGAGTTTGTTCTGTAAGTTAAACAGCAATTTGATCTCAACATCATTAAAAATAAACTTTCACCTGTTACTAATTTTCTTCTTAGTTACAAAGTCATTGTTTGTTTGAATGAAAGGAAAAAAGCATCTTGATGCTGTTTATACAGTCCAAATAAGAGAACAAATTGCAAAGGCCCATGTATGCAAAAAAGCAAATAAAAGAACTTTTCCAAGAATATGTTGAAATCTTGATCAGGGCTATATACAATTAGAAGTCCTATATTGTGAACCTCAAACAAAGCCCCAGAGAGTACATATTTGAGTTACAAACAGTACTGCAATAGTACATCTGAGAATAATTCTTCTGTGTGTGCTATCTTTAATTGTGGACTTGTAATAAACTCTGAAAATTGAGCCCCATATTACAAAAAGTCTTCCAAAACCTCTGCCAGCAAAGCAAAAAAGTATTTTGTGTGGTGCCTTTGGTTTCAGTTTTATTGTTATAGGGGGTGTGTCAGATTGTGTGTATATAATTGTGTGTTTGTTTAAAGTTTATGAATATGCGTGTAATTTTGGCATTGGCTTCCATTTACAACAGCAGCCTAGACCCATGCCCAGAAACAAGAAGAAATAGCTGTTAAAAGGTACAAAATGAATAGACGGGACCATTCTAATCTGGGCCATTCACATGAATAAATAGATCATGTATTTATACATAGCCTCAACATTAAGTTTTATACTTTGGAACCAAAAGTGCAGGTCTGTATTTTCAAATTGGCAGCTAGGAACACTCAAGGGACACTCCAGCCAACAAATGATAAGAAAACAAGAAAAAAGATCTTCTCCAAAAACACAATTTGGGCCTTGGCAAAAAGAGTTCAGGTAAACATTCCACACCGCACAGACAATCAGACGTCTCTTTACTTACTGGACCCCTTTTCCAGGCCATACTGGCAAGAATCAAAGAGAAAAATTTCTAATGATTCTAGGTTATTCCCAAATGCTCCATTTTTTAATATCTCTCTCTCTCTCTCTGCCCCTGTCTCTTTGTTTCTGTCTCTCTGTCTCTCTCTGTCTCTATCTCTCTGTCTCTGTCTCTCTGTTTCTCTGTCTCTTTGTCTCTCATACGCGCGCACACACACACACACACACACAAATACATAAACTGAAGTAGTAAAATCTCTTTAATCTCCAACTTTTCATCGTACATTGCTAACACACTACGTTAGGAGGTTTCAGAATATTTTACATTTGCAAACAGGAATCGCAATGTACGGACCTTTTTCCTTTCTGGTACCTTATACCATCACATATCCTCTCTCTCTCCCCTCGCCGCTTCCCTCCCTCTCTCCCTGTTCCTCCTCTCTCCTCCCTCTTCTCTCCTTCCCATTCTCTAACAGGCAAATGCTTCTTAACAGTTCTTTTTTCCTAATTCTCTCAGCAGCCCATCAAGATCCTACTCTACGGCTTTGCTCTGAACCTCCAAACTTCCTGAATCCGTGGACTATGTTGCTGCCCAGTGTCCCCACTGGTCGTCAGTGACAAGATCAGGACCTTCGCTCCGTCTCACTCATGCACCCTCTTTCAAGTGTCTCTACTGAACTTTTTGTCAAGAGCCTTTCCTCGGTTTACATCTTTCACCTTCTTACCACATAAGATTGGACTTCTTGAAATCCTCTACCTGTGGTCTCCTTAATGCACGCTCCTCCTTGGCTTATGTCTCTGACAATCCTTTCCTGCATTCTCCTCCAGGCCTCCCTCTCCATTCCTCTCCTTAAATTCAGGTGTTCCTCACGGATCTTTCCTTGGCACAATTCTCTGTTTATTCTACGCTCGCTCATTTGGCACCTCATTCCATTTCACAGCTTCAACTCACAGCTCTAGCCACACGCCTTCCAGATCCTTTTCTGATCCTGATTTCTCTCCCAAGCTTCAGCCCCACCTCTCCAACTCTGCAACAGACTACTGTACCTGGATATTCCCTCAGCACCCTGGGCCCCTGCCTCTGGGATACCCTCAATTCACCCCCGTGTCTCACCCTCGTCACTCCCACCCTGGATCAACGCTCGTGGCCTTTTGCACAGGCCCCAGAAGGGCGCCCCAGCTTCCTCTATCCCTATACTCTAATTCAGCACCCATCCTGCCGCCAAAGAGTATTTTCCGAGAGTACAACTCTGACCATATTCTCCCTTTTCCAAAACTTGCGATACGTCTCCATCATTCGTCTACAGAATAAAGTCCTTTTATCCTTTCTGTGGCGCTCAAGAACCTCAATCCATCTGTCCTGAGTCACACTCCCCACCTACTTCCCATTGCACCCCACCGAGTAGCTTTCACTTTAGCTAACATGAACTGAGCAAGGTCCCCTATACTTTCCCAAATCCCTGCATTTATGGATTTTCTTTGGCTTGGAACACCTGCTTCTCCATTCCTGCCATTTCTAAATGCTGCCCCATCCTACAAAGTCGAGACCGAACACAGCTGACCGTACAGAGTCTTCTCTTATCTACCCCCACTTCCCACCTTCCAGGAAGATGCCATCGTCACTGGGAACTCATTAAGTATGGGCTCCTCTGAACTAAATGTTGGTTTGTGTGTGGTTATTGACAGATATGTCCTAAATTTGCTAATTGACCCCTCAAAGGCCAGAGCTATGTATGTCTCCATAGCATCTAGCATAGTGCATGAGAATTTTATTTCTGTTTTATCCACTTAATAAACATTTACCGGATACTGTCCTGTGCATTGGGAACTCAATGGTGAATGAAACACAGTCCTTGCTCTTATGGGGTTTACATTGTAGATTCAAAAGAACTGTTTATGCATAAAACACTCTTGAGAATAAAATATTTTGAGAAAATATTTATTAATAGTTCTACTAATCATAATATTTTATGGAACTGGCATTCTTCAGCATAAAGGTTCTATGTAAATCCAAAGTATTATTATTCTATCATAGAAGACACAAGTCAACTTTTCCTCCAGAAGTAGAGAAGAAAGGCTTCAATGTGGCTTTTCTGGCATCCAACCTTGTAATCCTCTCTCCTGCCTTTCTGACCCTGCTTTTTCCATGTTTGATTTGTCTATTGCTACACTTAACCTGGCATTATACTGAGGCCTGGCCTTGCCCTCATAGCCTTGACCTTGTTCCCTCATAACTCAGGCTTCTTGTCTGGACTTGATACGACTCCTACCATTTTACAAGTTTGACTGTGTTTTGTTTTTAAACAACAGATAAATGGATGACCCTACTCAACCAAAGCCATATGGAAGACAATTCTGCAACCATCTGGTTAAAGACCCTGGACACCCACATTGACTTAAGCAACAATATTGAAACAAAACAAAAAACAAAAAAAACTCCATTTCTGAGTGCAACATGGTGATACTCTTTGAAAATCCAATTGCACAGGACTTCATCATGTGCTGGGTTCTGGCTGCCGCCTTAGGCCTTAGAAGCCAAGAAACCATATCTCCTGTCTGAGGTTTGTTCTCCTTGCTTCTTTTCTCTGGATAAATGTCATTTCCCTGGAAGCAAGAACCTTATTCATCAACTCAGAATTGGGGTCATTCTTCAGTCCAACAAAGTTCCATTTTCTCAGGCCTCCATTCCTGTTCCCTCAAAATATTTCTTTGCTTCTTAAGTTCATTTAGGGACTTACTACCAAATGTATAGACTTACATGCTATCAGAACAATATTTCAAGGTGATAATTAAGAACATCTGCCTTTCACCATAAGTTTTTATATCACATCCCAATAAGAAAAGCAGAAGCATCTTCTAGGAACTCTGAAATTCAGAAGACGTATGGCATGCCCTTGATTTCATTTGTTTTCCAGGATCAAAAGAAAGCTCTCATAGCTATTTTAAGTAAACTATCTTTGCAGCCTCAGATGCAATTTAGTCAAAGATGCTGCACACAGCAGGAATCTACCTCAAATAACTAACCCTGTTACCTTCTTGTTTCCTGCACAGATTCCTCTGTGAGGGACAAAAACAGGACTTCTTGTTCCTTTTAAGGAAATGAGGTTTTTCAAAAGGCTTGCAAGCTCAAAATGGAATTCAAAGTCAGCAGTCTTAGAAGTATTATACCAGGCTATAGATGGTAAGTTAAACTGGAGCTAAAATCACAGCTGAATTAAAGAATTTTATGATATCTTCAAACGCTTTGCCACATATATTGTCCTGTGCTTGTAAACTAAATTTAGAAATAGCTTCTCCTGGGACTGTCTCAGTCCCTAGGACTAGGCAAAGAATTTTGGGAACTTACATTAACTCTTTCTGGCTATACTGGGGCCTATTTAAGATTTAAAAAATGTAAAAATAATAATTTACTAAATGATCCCTGCTTAACCTGAAAATAACAATGAAGTTGCCAAGAGTACTCGTCTTGTTATCTTGGGAGCCATTTCCCATGGCATAAATCTCAGCATAAACATACAAGCATATTACATTTTCTCAAGCCATAACTACCTGGGGCAATAATGGGATCAGAGGAAAAGCAACATTAATCTCCAGCTTAGTCCTACTATGGAAAATTGCTGTCCATCAGCCTCTAAATTCTTCCTACGTAATTCAGGATAATCCTGAGAATGTCTCACAAGCGTTCACAGATAATGGGTCTCTTGATCCCATATAATATAATACGTTAATTAACATATTATATAGCATAATTTGTATTTTGTCAAAAGTACAGTTTCATGGCAGCTTCCAATAGCCCTCCATCTGACAATTATTTTTTAGCATTACGTGCCAATCAAACTTCTGGACACTAGGGATTAAAAGAGTGAGCAAGAGAGACTTCACCTCTACCCTTGAGGAGTGTGTAGTGTTGACCTTGTCACTGCCCTCCATTCCTGGTTGCCAAAGCCACGTGGCTCCCCTACCTTACCCAGACAGTCTCTTCAGCTACCTGCCACTTCCCTTGCACTGTGCTCAGTCACTGGGCAGCAGACAGAGCACCTGGAGGCCCCCTTAGTGTTGTAGCCTTTTATTTTAACTTGGCTCAGTCTCCCTGAAATGAACCACTAGACAATTCCAGGGACATTACTTCAAACAGAACTCAAAATTATTCTCTCCCCAGAAACAGTGACTCCAGACAAAATGTATGTACTTTCTCTCTGCTGTTAGGATAACCTGGAGTTCAATATCCTCTTAATCTGTTATGGGGAGATCAAGAACATCAGAAGACCATGTCTCTTACTTGCTACTGGTATTTTAAATAAACTAATTGCACCCAAAATTTATTTATTTCATGCATATTAAAAATACAATTAAATGATAGAGGTAAATTTAAGGAAGTTTGGTCAAATAGATCATTTCTCCCTATCATTTTACCCTATCACAGGCCCTTAAAATGACATGGAATCAATAAATCACAATGTTTAATACAATATTCACACCTCTTTCTTTAATACCATTTCAACCACTCCAGAATACAATATTTAGAAAGGCATATGCCAGGCGATTTGTTAAAATCACTAATTAAATCAACAAATACTTAACAGTCCCTGGAGAGGATAAAAATTAGTTTCAGTCCCTGTCTTAAAACTGTCAGCATAAGGTGGTGTGAAAGAGCATGGGTTTTGCAGTCATGCACACCTATATCCAAATCTCTACTCTATCACTTAAATATCACTTGCTGTTGGTATTTACTTAAAATACCAATAGCAAGCAAGAGATGTGGTCCTCTGATGTTCTTACCAACCATGGGACCCGGGCAAGTTCATTGAACTCTCTGAGCCTCAGTTTCTGCATTTTAAAAATAAGGACAATGATGCCTTAGAGAGATTTCACCAGGATTAAGGGAGATTAGATACACACAGCATGTAACCCACTGCCTGGCACATATAAATATTCTCTCTGCTAAGTGATTATAAATCTAATAGACAGATTAGAATAAATACACAAATAGCTGCAATAGAAGGTTCCAGGAGGGAAATGCTATAATAGCATTACAATCAACACATATGGACTTAGAAAGAAAGTATCAGTCCTTGAGCTAAACCACATAGAATGAGAACGGTTAAGGTTTGGGTAGGTGGAGCTGAAGGAGGATTTTGGAGACAGAGAAAATGCAAGATCTGAGTCTCAGAGATAGGAAACAGCACGGCAGAGCACCGCCTGCCAGAGAGTACTCATTCTGTTAGGTGTGACAGGAGTCAGTGCCATGGTAACAGCTTTAGATCTTTTCACAGCCTGTAGGTGAAAGGGTTCATAAGACTCGAGCCCAAATTGCCATTTTCCTGATAAACCAATGACCACAGGGTGTTCTTTTCCCAGGCTGGCTAGGCCTTAGCAATCCATTTCTGAAAACAGAACTGTTAAGTAATGTCTGCCTCAATCCCCTCTTTTATATCCCTATTTTTCATGCCTCTTTTCTTGAGACCAACCAAAATGCCTGCGTAACATATAAAACCTCTGCTAACTGCCAGAGGGTAGGGTCTGAGGCTCACTCTCAGACTGACACCTTCCTGCTAGGAGCAATAAAGCTTTTGCCTCTCTCCTCTGTTTTCTTGTGGTCTTACTCTAGAATGTTCGACACCTTTAAGAGAAAAATAATGATCCTGTAACATGGTTCCTTTGCTGAAAACCTTTCTAAGGCCCTAGATTAAGAGGAGACTTTTTGTCCTGGGCTCTCTCTCTCCAGAGCCACTTACTGCTCCTTCTTAACTTTCAGTTTAACTTCTTCAGGTAAGGTTCTCAGAGGAAGGCCCTATGGGGGGTTCACACTGCAAATTCAAGCATTTCATGGTGCTGGGGGTGTGGCTTTATTTTCAGGGAGGTTGAAGGAGCCTCATAGGAAGGAGACAGGGATGGTTACTCTGAAGATTTTTCTTTCAATCACTAAGAGAAATGGGGAGAGGTGGTCAAGAAACAGTGGGTCGAAGAGAAACAGAATTAATCATTTCACCGGCTACCGAGGAAGAGACACCCTCACAGCAAGAATGAGCTGGTAAATGGGGGCAAAATTCACAGAAGCAGGCCAAAAGAACAGTGCCCTGGAAAGAGCAGAAGCAAGCCAGATATCTACTAAACACCTACTTGCAGATTATTCTATATTCTAGACCCACCACTTCAGTCACAGAGAACGTAAAATAAATGTAGACAAAGCATTAAAATTGGTATAGTTGTAAACACCACGTGAAAATGGCCTACTCCACTTTCCCATTTAAATTGCTTTGTAAAAAATAAAAGCCTTTTGCTTGGCACACTGGAACGGTGAAAGGTTATTGTTATTATCTTTTTAATAAGAGGGAGAACCATTTTATACATATATAGGTATTCTTGTAGAAGAAATGAACTTAAACTGCAGGAAGATGAGTTTATTAAAATTCATTGCAATTCTCATGCTATTATATTTTTTAATAACCATCTTGCTTTCTGCTGTGTGCCCCTGTTGGTGTACGGAAGCATCTGGGCCTCACCCAGGTCAAAAGTGATGCTTCAGTGCCTCCTTTGGGATTGGGTCTGCATTCCAACACAATTCATTTTTAGTGTAAAATTTGATTGAGCCATGTGAGTAAAAATACATTTGAATTTTTACATGTAAGTGGCAAACTTTGAGCACATTCCTGAATTGCAAATATATTAAATAAGGTTACAAAGAGAAGAGGGCCCCAAATGCACATGAAAAAATGAATGATTGATGGTCCAACATGAAATGCCCTGAAATATAATGTCTTCCTGTGCCCCAGGAGTAGGACCCTCATCTTATAGATGACAACCAGTGTATAGGATGAAAGGACTTTTCTGAACACTATGATGATCAATCTGTTTAAAATAGTAGAGTAATAAAAATATTTAATAAAGATAAAATTATTCCATTGTTTGATGACATTTTTTCTTCTGACAGTTTAGAGTATAAAAAATACTCCTACTGGAGTATAAAATAATATCATGTATAAATAGATTCTTATATATTTATATTTATAAATGTTTCTTTTGAGGATGTTTTAAGTCAAATACTACCTAAAGATAAAATAGATTAGATGAGTTATTGTCCATATTTTCCCCATACACCATGATATTTTAATAAAATCCTATTATTTCTTTCCAACATTAAAAAAATTCCCTCCCTCTTCATTGATTCTACAGATCGTTTGGGGTAAAACACTGCAAATAGGTACAAAATGTCATAGTGTTTATGCTCATTTACAAGGTTTTGGTTTTTTATAGCAATTTTTAAAAACAGATATTGAATTATCAACAACTCTTAAATCTGCCCATATCAAGGAATTTAAAGGACATAAAAATTTGTATTGATTATTCTTGGAACAAGCTTTTTAGAAATGAAATGTGATATATTATTTTTAAGCTTTTGTGATTATTTTCTCTAGCCTAGAAAAGCAGGTGGTTAAGAAAACTGCTTCAACTTTCTTATTTCTAGGTGTTGACATCCAGGCAAGCACACATTATATTTTCACTCTGTTTGCATCAGAATTAAATCATTAAGCACTAAATTGTGGATACCAAAAATCTTTGAAAATGGCATTATAAATCCAGGCAGTTAAATGAAAAGAAAGCTATGTACTTCACCTAAAAATGTCATGCAGAGGAGAAAAACTACTGCCTTTGAAAAAATTATCCATAGCTCTAGCAGTATACAACTTAACTCAGATGGAGAAAACAAACTTCCAGCACTCAGCTGACTTTTCATGGGGTTTCCCTGAACTCCATTTTATACGCTCACCTTATTAAATCTCCCTAATGTGGCCGTTGTCTGGAGACTGGGCCCTACCCGAGTCAACCTAGAGTGATGTAGGTAGCAGTAACCGCTGGCACCAGCCTTCTGAGGAGTTATCGTGTTTGAGAAAGAAAACATTGTCAGGGTGGTAGTATAACCCCAAGAGTAATAAAGTGGCCAGACACCTGGAAGCAATTATGTGCATGGTCGAGATTATCCATCATGCTTTGCTCACTGTCTCTCCTTGCAAAGACCTTTGTTTTTACACTCTCAGTAGCTGAATTCTGGGCTGAAAAGCTCATTTCACAACGGTGTTTTCCACTGAGGCCCTTCCACTTATTGGCGTTCCCACATGATGTCGAGCATTTGTTTGCACAGCCCAGCGACAAACCTCAGAGCTGCTGTAATAATAAGTTGGTTACGAGGCTTGCACGAGCAGCTGCATCAATCACACTGCTGCCACGGCAGAAACAAACGCCCTTTGCCCACCGACACCACTTAGCGGAGTACGATCTGGGTCCCTCAAATGGAACTGTTTAAACACCACTTTCCATTTAGATCCTAATTTAATATTTTTCTAAATCAGATTATTGCTTGTAAGTCATGATTGTTAAGTTTCTTCTGACATTTATTTATCAGTCAGATCCCATAATTCATTAGGCTCTTGAGCTGTAGGCTGTCAATTTAGCCTATGTCCTAGAATTGGATGCTTTTTTCCTCAGGTCAGGGGGTAACAGAACTGTAGAACACTATTGGATCTTCTGATCCAATAGTTCTAGTGCTTTGAAAACTTTGTTTTGAAAAATTGTGAAAAATTTTTCGAGTATTTTCTCAAATACTTGTTAACTGACTTGAATAGCATTCTTGTAATGAATAAAAATCCATGTGCCCATACACATTTCCTGTGAGAGAATGTAAGATCCATTAAATTGGCTTTCTTAATGTGATATTGATCATTGATCCTTTTACATATTAACTCTGCATAAATGCCCACCACAAGGAAGCCTGGGTTGTTTAGCAAAAGTTTTTTTTTTTTTTTTTTTCTTTTTTCAGTCTGGTATTAAAGTGTCTAAGAAGTTTCTCTGAAACCTGCTGGATTCTCTTTTAAGAAATCTTAAAAATAGACTGTTTTTTAAAACACAAGTTTAGGGAGGTGAATATAAACTTTTGAGTTACTTAGTGTTTATTAAAAGTTCCCACTGAATTAGGAAACGTACATTAAAACATTCAAATGAAACAGTCCTTATTCCATTAGGAGCTTACATATGAAAGTTGACGGTATTAAAAAACAAACAATCAAATGGCCATAATTTGGAGAATAAGGGAAGGAGTGGGAGTAGGGGAGCCCAAATTAGTGCTGTTTGCCAGAAAGAAAACAGCTGGGGCCCTGCTGTTATCTGTCTCCTATCAGCACTTATCTCTTCTGTCAGTGGTGTGACTTTAAAGGGACTTAGAATGTGGCTCACAAGGCAGGATTCCAGGTCCTTCTGTTAGTGCAATCTATAGCTTCCCAGTGATCCTTGCTCTTTGGAAAACGAGGTTTGGTTACTTCCTATGCAATTTCTGCAAAAGATGTAACTGCTCCTGTAACTCCAGTTTTGAGATTAAAGGGCCACTTCCAATAAAGATGACTCGATTAAACAAAAGTCAGGCTCCTTTTCTGCCACTTTTCAGTTCCAAGGGAGATTTTTGTAACCAAGGAATCCATATTTGCACACCCACACTTTCTAAAATGAAAATTTTATATTCTAATGTTAACTCAGTGAATAGACTGTCATTCTCAGAACCTGGAAATGAACAAGAGTCTGCATGATCATTCCAACAGGCTGAAAATACTTGAGTGCAACAGAACACCTTGTCCATATAAATATCTATTCTTTACCCTTATCAGACTACATTGTGATTTTCAGCCCTCCGTTTCCTCTCAAATCTTTTAGCTTCTTCCTACAACTTCTCCATCCCCAGCACCACCACCCATCTCCAAAATAGCACACTGCCAACCTCAGGTGACTGAGAGGACAGCCTCTACAGTTAAACAGCACTCTGCTGCAGTCTTTCTCAAGGCAGAGTCATCACAAAAAGCACAATGCAAGAATGCTGGAAAGAGCTTAGCAGCTGGATCGGTGTTTCTCCCTTATCCATTCACACAACAGCCCACAAGTTGGATAAGCCAGTTTTTCATCATTCCATTTTCTTGTTCTAGGAGCATTATACCTTAGATTAATTTCTGAATTAAAAGCCATTCCTAAACTTTCCTACCCTAGGATTTAGACACATTTATGTGCTTCCACTGCTACTATTAACACTATAAATATTTCCATTTGTCAAAAAAAAAAAAATCCAACTTAGATGAACTGATTTTGTAAGTGGAATACTGATCTAATGAAAACAGCCTTCACCAGATCTCAGCTTTAAACACTCCATGAACCTCTCCGTGGTTGTTAGGAGGCCTTTTCATCATTAAAAGTGCTGTTCTCACTCCATTAATTTCTTCTATCATTGAAAGAAGTGGTCCCCAAACCTGCCAGGGCATCAGAATTACCAAGGGAGATTTTTCAAAATATCTAGGTCCTGCCCCACCACCGCCCACTCAAGATTCTGATTGTTTAAGGCCGGAATGGGATCTGGATATTTATATTTTCATAAAGTTCCCCAGGTGATCCTGGTGGGCTAAGATTTTAGGAAACACTGACCTGATCAAACCAGTGATCCTTCACCAGCAGGACAGTGGCTAATCAACCATGTGCCCAGACCTTGCTAGCCTGGCACCCAGCACCCCGGTCCCAAGATTCTCCTTTAGTGGCACTGAAGCTTTGAGGGCCAGGCTTGTAGAGTTTGCAAAAATTATCCAGATAATTCTGACATGCACCATCAGTTGGTAGTCAGGAATATAGAGATTTAATCAGAAATAAATATTTCCTAAATATGGCATTATAAATTGTAAACTCTGTAATCTAGCCTGCCTATCCACACATTTTTATTCATTTGGAATAAAGAACCAAAATCACGAAACAGCCACTGAGAGGCCATTTTGTTTCTTCACCTGTCTTCAAACAAGACTGTTTAGTAAACTAGTCCCCAGACAGTAGAGCTTTCAGTGTATGTTTAAAACCCTTTAGCATAAGGACGGTCCATAAACTCTCCTCTATCAGGTGTCTAGTTCAGGATTTAACAGGCTTTATTTCCCAGATATCTTTTCTTCTATATTATAACCTCCATCCTTCCTGTGGCAGGTTAGGCCTTTTTCTCCTACCTTCAGCAGAGATGGAGAACAACAGATGGTGGCACACATAGAAATCTGGTAATGGATGTAGGATCACTTTGTGCCTTGTATTGCTGTGATCAACACCGCTACTAAATCCCCTTTTTGCCCTCTATGGTAGGATCATAATGACAGCCCAATTTATCAACTGTGAATATTGGTATAAACAACTTCAAGGTGGAGATATTTTTCATACCCGCTTGAAAACTGTCATCAGTTCTGTAGAGTAGTAAGGAAACCGTTGATCCATTTAAGAAACTGTCAGCAGGTGTACAAAGAAGTGAGAGATGGACGCTCTCGAAAGGTCTTAGGAAAGGAGGCTCCAGCTGTCTGAACACATGACTTCTCATACACAGTCTGGCTGGCCATGGAGAGAGGGAAATTGTGGGGCAGAGTGTAACTCTCAGCACTGCATTTATCAGCATAAGGAACAATTCACTTCAGAAGGAAATTTCCAGACACGCATTCCTTAGTTATGAAGTATTTGAATCATGGCAATGTCGTCTGTGCCACGATTATCCAAAGTGCCAACTTTTAGATTATAAACTTGTGTCTCAGAAACTCTAAACTGAGTCCTAACGCCCCCCACTTTCTGAAAATGATTAAAACCCACTGCTTGGCATCACAGGCTGGGTCTAAATTTTGAAAATTTATTTTCCTTAGATCATCATGCTGTCCATCTTAAAAATCAACAGATGATCTGGAGTCTCGAACTTCACATATGTCATTTATGTGCCATTTACTTAGGGGAAAAAATGCGTAGATTTTTCCTTTTATATATAGAGACATTTTGGTAATCTAGCAGCTTTGCTTTAACATGGCAATAATCAAAAATCTAATTCTGGCCAAGTTGCTGCAATATTTAAGTGATCTGATTAAAAAAGCAGTCTCAGCCATTAGCCATCATGTTCTCAGAGAGAATCAAGTATATGTTACCCCTAAAACATTAATAAAATCATTTGGTTTTTATTATACTGGTTTTGGAAGATGTTTTTAAGGAGATATAAAATAATTCAATAAAAATTTTAAAATACTATACAACTGTAATATTCAATTACTATTGTGCATTTTGGGTTTTTTTTTAATTTTTAATTTTGGGGGGTTATTTTTTAAAGGAGCTTCTTACAAACAAAAGCAGGTAAATTTGGGACTTGTTTTAGTAGCATTTTAGTAATGCAATATGTTATTAAAATTAGGACTGATTTTTTTTTCACTATAGTGCTCTTTTGTGTTGTATATATTTTTAATGGTGGCTATAATTGAATTTGATATAAAATGATGTGATATAAGCAAAAGAATATAAACCCGTCCATGGGATAAAATAGGAAATGACTGAAAAGCAAGATGTTAAATCTTGTAAGATGTTAAACCCATTCATCAAACCATGAGCAATTCAAGATTACCCTCAAAATTTGCATTTGATCCAATCAACTATATGAAAACTATTCTTTCTTTTATATCACAAACTTATGCTAACAGCAAAAAATTTAGACTTACCTCATAAATGGTGGTTTCTATAAGAACAAAAAAAGGAACAAAGCAAAAAGTGAAAGAATATGTTTATGTTACATTACTATAAGATCTCAAACCTAAGTTTCTCTATTCTGATCCTGATTTTTCTGGGTGTACAGAACACTGCTTATTTTCATATCTGCACTAAATGATGCCCTAAAGCCTTAGAACGAATTTATTTGGATGCTGAGGGTGAACAGCTTGTTCAAAGCCATTTTGCCAGTCTGGTTTACCATAGACTGGAGCTTATTATGTTGAAATGGATGCATTGCTTTCGCTCAGTGTTAGTCTCATACAGGGTCATTTATTTACATACAAATAATAGGTTTCCTATGACATCTCATACATGTCCCAGTTTTGTTATTTTGTTTATAATTTGGAGATTTAGTTTGGGCTAGTCACAGCCACTGCACAAACAATGAAACACATAATGAGCAGTCCAATTCAAATCACAGCATTATCTCCCAAAATAACTCTCTCTTCAACATTTGTGGTCAGAAGACAAATCAGGGTTAAATCCAGCATGTCCTCTTTGTCATTCCTTCTCTTAAGCATGTGAAAAGCACCACTTGGAAAGCTATCTGAATGGAGAAGTGTTGCTATATACTATTTGCCTAAACCTAAAGAACATTCTGTCTTTATAATCTGTGGGCTTATTTTTAAATGACAGATTACAGTTTTTATAATGAAAAATAACCATTTTGAAAAGTTCCTGAATTAGTACTCATGCTGAAGACTTTATGTCAGGAAAAGGAAGTATTACAGTGTGTTACAGATGGTCAAAACTGCAATATGCATTAGCTAGAGACAAGGAAGGAAATCGCCCCTCCACCAAAGCCCCAGTGTGATAATCATGATAATCTAGCACTCCTGCCAAAGCTCTCAAAATTGTCTGTGATGGTTTCTTTAAACAGACCTAGGATGATGTAGAAGGAAAATTAACTTCCTTTTCTTAATTAGTAATGAATCTTCAACCTATTATATTTATATAGCATTTTCCTAAAGCAGTTATCAACACTATTTTGTTGATCTCTAAAACACTCCTAGATGAGAAATCAGAAAACCGGATCAAATTTGCCCAAATCTCCAATCTCTATGTGTATAAGTGATGTAAGCTGAAAGGAGAACTTCTGAATGCCATTGTTTCCCTGCTGCTAGTTCATGACGCGCACACAGCGTAAAAAGCGTGTCCGCTCCTAAACCTAGGCCAGTCAATATTTCAGAGAAAAGGAAAATAATAGGGATCTGAGCTGATTCACGTCGTCCATATTATACAATATTGCCTCTTTTAAGTAGAAACTCAAGTTCTCTAACTACAAACATACTTTTTCCTAGTAGGATAAGAGTCTGAGTAGAATAAGAATCTGCTTAGATTTGTATAACTGGCTCCTTTCCTGGCCACAGTGTCTGACAGATCTTCAAGTCCAAATGAACAGGAGTGCTTCTACCCGTAGATGGGTGCTTCAGCTACCCTCTCTAGAGAAATTCAACTCTGAAGTAGTTAAGATCATTACGTTGAAAATATAAAACAAAAGGGAAAAATCTAAGAATATATGTTATTTTAAAGGGATAACATGGGTACGAATAACAGGTCTTAGAATTTTTTAAATTTCAATTTTCTTGTCCCTTACACCAACCCCAGTGGGGAAGTGTTGAGTAGACAACCCAACCTGCATTCTGCCGGTCCCAGAGGCTTCCTGTGCAAAACCTGAGTTAGCTGTGACAGTGTTGCCACCGTTGCAGAGTAGCCCTCCCTCAAAGTCATACCCTGTGCATTTACAGGTATGCACTCTTCCTGGTTGAAGGGATGCTCCAGAGAATCCTGGGCTCTGTTCCCTGTGCTGCTCTAAGAACTGAGTTGGTTAATGAATCAAAGAAAAGGGCAGTTAGGGCAAAGCCAAGCATCACCACCGGGGTGTTACGATCTGAGGCCTTTTCTTCTAGCTTCTTAAGATTTTCATGCGAGCATGGGGGTGGAAGTGGGATAGGGAGGTGGATAGGAGCTCACAGTCAGTTGTCTTCCAGTTTAATTATGTGAAATGGCAGATGCCTTCTTTTATAGTCTCATATTTTTTCAGGTGTCTCACTGCCTTTTGGTTTTGCCACCGCTGTGCCTTGGAAAGGATTGTTAGTACTTTTGGCTTAAACAAACCTAAGCTATCCTGATATAAGATCAACCTTCCCCAGCTTGTGTGGTTTATGCTATATTTTACACGATAGCTAACTGCTGAAATTGTTGCTAAATAACCTGAATTTTTAATACTTTATTCCATTTTCCAGGGAGAATCAAAATCACATGGTAATGCTTCCAAAACCTTCTCAGCTCTAATAGCATGGTCTAGGAGCCTCTCCTGTGCTTCTGCTGCTTTAAACTTGGTAAGTTTGTTTTCAGGCAAAGGTACTTTGTGTTCACATTCTACAGGGATTGTTTTTTCCCACTTTCTCTCCTTCTTTTTTATGTTTTCCTTTAGAGTAAAATACCATATGGCAGACACGCATGTACACTGTTTGGTAGATTAATGAATTTCCACTGAGATCACATATTCTTCTCCTCTGGGAGTTTTTCTGCCCACATTTCAGATTTTATACAGCTCTTTCTTGGTCATATGACTTACAAATTGCATATTTACATCTCTTCCTAGGGCGTGTGCAACAGGAATCCTTGAAGTCCATGCTGACAGCACCTACGATGGAAATCATTCACTACCACTATTGGTGCCACCCTTCATATTCTGGGCCCAGCAAACAAGCAAGACCTGTGTACAGCTTGTTGTAAAAGTTGGGATAGCACCAAATCCAGTGGAGCCACTGCCCTACATTTTTATTTCTCAACATAAATACTTTTTATATGAATAAACCAATATTTTTTCCTAGGTACAAAGGGCTGTTTTTTAATCCCTCTTTTAAAAGGTTAGGGGGAGGATTTAATGCACATAGACAGCAGTACTATGAATGCAGGCTTTGCACATTGCAGAGTCACTGACCTTTTAGCCTTCTGGAGTTTAACCATTTCCTGATGTCTTTTAACAGTAATTTTCTTGTTGGAAAAGCCCTCTCTAAACTGATAGCATCTAAACAAGCCTCTACCTTAATTGGAAAAATTCTCCCATAAATATTTATGCTGCAGTGATTAGGCCATTTACTGAACTCAACTGCCCATTATGGGTTAAAACAGGGAGCATTGTTTTGGGTTGCCTAAAGCCTGACATGGTTTATTGGAGGAGACCCGAAGCTGTAATTTATTTAATCAAGCCTCTGACCCCAGCCCTCTGGAGTAGCCAGTAATTGTGAGGGAGAACTAACCCAAGACCACATTGACTAGAGTCAGTATTCTGAGTTGTAAATTCTGGAAGTCTAATTTGGAAGCAAAAAAGAAAAAAAGTAAAGTATACAGAAATGAAAGTCCCATGTCTTTGTGTGTTGTACGGTGGTAAAGATGGATGGATAGATAGAGAGAGAGATATATAGATAGGTGGTAGACAGAGAGCTGATAGATTGATGGCAGATAAATAAAATTAAAAAAAAAAACTTCAAAGCAGTAAGAAATAACTTAGTTTACCGCAGGGTTTACCTCCTACTGTTTTGATGTCTCTCTGTGGCTGTTTGCTCTTTTTATAGTTCTGAAGCTGCGTCACACAAGAACTCACATCGCATTTAATTTAATTTTTACTTTATAAAATATATCAGATTTTGGGTGCAAATAGGGGTAAGGAAAGCCTTTTGTATTAAAATTTGTTAAGAAGACTCCTTGCTTAAGCACAAATTCTAGATAAATAAAGCCCAAGGTGAAAATATGAATGTGTCTTTTCTTCTCAGGTGTTGAATCAGTATTACTTCTACATGTGTGGTCATGATTTTCAGGAGCTAGGTGGTGGGTATGAGCACATATTTATACCATGTGTGTATATAGATGTGTGTGTGTTTATGCAAATAAATAAATGAAAACATTTTTTCTTATTTTATTTCCCTTTCCAGCTGCAGATATACTCCTGATTCCATTTTTGAGTCATGATTAATTCATATGTTTACAATAAAAAAGAACCTCTTCTCCCTTGGCCTTTTGACCTCCCAGCTGCAGACTCAAACATGCATTTCTTATTTCAAGGCATGATTTAAAAGAGATACTGAAACTAAAAACATATTTTCTTCCTTAAACTCTTTAATACCACTACCTGGCTACTGCACTCCAGATTTCTAGTTCAAGAAGAAATTCTAAAGTCAAAAATTATAATGGTTTATTAAACTATAAATCATCTTTTTTCTTTGTTTAAACTTGCATTTCATTGAGGCTCCCACATTTTCCTTAACCCCTATGGAGCTTGGCAATACCAGTGTCTTTTCATGGCTTCTCCTGTCCTATTTTCCATTAGCAAGTACTTGCAAACACTGTCAGTGTATAAGAAAAATGCATCACAAAACTGGCTTCTGCCCCATCCTAACATTAACAGCATACAGTGCTGTGTTCTCATCAGAGACGGTTTCTAAACCGTGGAGAAGGAATCAAAGAAGTTTGGTTTTCCAATCAATAAGAATCACAGGCCATACGGCTTTAGAGCCCTATAGCTTCAGGTTCTATACTGTGAAAGACATTTTTAACAACTACACAGGGGACTAGGTTAGATATCTAGGCCAGGCAGGTTGTCGCAATAACCATTTGAAGGATTTTTTACATATTAAGAGAAAAGTATCTTGCATGGATGCTTTTAGGTACACAGATGATACCTAATTGTTTCAACTTCATTCATATGAGATATGAGCAATCCTCCAAGGAGCTTTGAACACACACACAAAAGGGTTAATTTATTTTACACCAAACAGAATACCTCACCTTTAATTCAGAAAATCTCTTTGAAGAAGCTTATACCAGGAATCTAATTTTTCCTGTTAAATTATTCATTCCTTGTTCTACTTGGGTGTTATTATCTCTGTCAGAGTGATGGATGTTACAGAAACAGTCATTAGGTTGCAAGCTACAGAGATTTTACAAAAAGGTTAAAATTATGACAAAAAAACAAACAATAGATGTGATTGTACAGGTCTCCCTGTAAGAGTAACCCAGGAGCTGGGGATAGATAGATTTTCTGTTGAAGGATGAAAATGTCCCTAGGAAACAAAAAAAAAAGTGGGGGAAGAGATCTGTTCCTGTGAGGCTAAGGGAGGGTGACTGCAGATAGTTACATTTCTTAGTCGCTCTGATCACAGCACTCCGAAGTTACCCTTCCTCCCACGCAGGGCCATTTCCTTAACAGAAAGGACAGTGTGCTCCATGGCCACAGATGGCCCTCTTCTTCTTAGCCAGCAAACTCAAAAGTACATGCCATTGGTTAAAAACTAGACAACGAAATTAGAACCAGCACAGAAAAAGCTCAGCACCCATCAGTAAATGAGCTTTTTTCCCATTTCCACAACAATAAAGCTCACTTACCGTGCACTTCCTAAGGGGTCATTACAGTTCCAAGTGTATTAATCATTTAAGCCTGTCAACAACCACTTTCACTGTCTTTTTACATATAGGAAAACTGAGAAACAGAGGAGTTAATCCCATTGCCCAAGGTCACACAGCTGGTCAACAGAAGCGCCAGCATTTGAACTTAGAGGGCACAGTACCAGACTCCACGCTCTTGTCCAGATCCCATGATCTTAACAACATACAGTGCTGTCATTTTTAACGATAACTAGGCTCTAAAAATTGCTCAAAGAAATGTGCACACACTATTCAAATCTGAGTTTAGAAAGGAAGTGCTCTCTTGACTCTGACTACCTCTGCATTCATGAAAGGCATCATTGTTGGAGGAAAACCTCCATATAAGTAAGGACAATCTCCAGACATTGTCTCTGAACTCCACTGAAGCAGATCAGAACACAACACCTTAAAATATGCTGTTTTGGCATATTGATTATTTTGAGCTCAAGACAATTGAGAAACAGCAGATGCAGAGAAGGAGCTCTGCTCTCCCCTGCTCTAGCTAAAATCAGGGCATAAATTTCCCATGAGAAAGATGCCCTCCTTGTATCAGAAAGAAGAGAACATTCTTATCATCAGAGATAGGGAGTTGTTGTCAAGATGAGTCTGTACAAACAAACCTTACTAAAACAACCCTTATCTTCCATTAGTTTCTCCTCACATATTTCCTGGTAACTTTCCCACGATTTACTGCCCCTGGACCAAACCCCTTTTTCCTTTGTCTTGTTATGTCTCCACAGTTTATCACTCTTTGTTAAAGTGGTATATAAGCCCCTGGGTCTAGCTGCTTCTTTGGGGTTTTCAGTTCTTCCTATGAAGCTCCCAAGCCACATAAAAATACTAGTATCAAAACTTGTATGTTTTTTCTTCTGTTAATCTGTTTTATGTCAGCTTAATTTGTAGGCCCCTACCAAAGAAACTATGAGGGTAGAGGAAAAGTCTTTCCTCCCCTACACCATCACTTCCCATACTTCACTTTCTTTGTTCCCTCATCCCAACTGATCTTGCTCTTCAAGTTCAGGATGACTTTTAGTTCCTTGATTCTTCCTTATTCTCTCAGCATATTGTCTCCTCTCGCCCCTCTGTGAACACTCAAGGTAATCTCCTAAAGCAACTATTTGTAATGCTTTCTCCTCCCAGGGCCCTATGTGTCATTACTCTTGACCTTATGCTAAACCCTACACAGCATTAACACCAATCCTCAAATCTGGGTAAACTCAACCATGTGCTTTCTTACTTTAGGCTTCATATTGTGAACACCTTGCGTAAATAATGCATGCCTGCTTCAGGCTTCCCAACCTCGGCCAGGTACTTGCTTCATATTCTTTTGACTCATTCACATCAGCTGGTTCTACCATTTAGTTTTATGTTTCCTTATTTTCTATTAGCAATTGAGTATCTAATCTATGCCAGGCCCCATACTAATCACTTTTACAAAAAGAGAAATTGAGACTCTGAGAGATTTAATAAAGTTGCCCACCATCACACAGCTAACAGGGTCAAGCCAGGATCCACCCCCCTATCTGTTTACACAGGCCATACTTGTAACACCACCCTGCACAGCAGAATCTCATCACGCATGGTTTTATTCATACAAAGGGCCCCAAGGCAAGCCAACTCATTCATCTGGTGCTCAACCAGAAAAACAGCCTTCTGTTTCATTGCTAGAGAAATAGCTGGCTCCGTCAGTCTAATTGAGAGACAGGACAGTACACA
Source organism: Daubentonia madagascariensis (assembly GCA_023783475.1). Classification (NCBI taxonomy): domain Eukaryota; kingdom Metazoa; phylum Chordata; class Mammalia; order Primates; family Daubentoniidae; genus Daubentonia; species Daubentonia madagascariensis. The sequence goes on along the minus strand of JAKFHU010001244.1, from coordinate 23,272,326 downwards.
CATAACCATATATGTGGTACTTTTGGGAGACTTGGGGGACTTTTCAAAGGTAATTTTGATTATATGTGATTTTTACTTTATGTGCTGACATTCAAATCTAGCCCTGAGTAGTGTGCTACTTCATGGCACTGCTGCTATTGCAGCCTTTATGGTCCCAGCTCTTTGAAACCAATTCCTACCACTTGATGCCACTAAGCCACTCTGGTCTCCCTTTACCTCAGTAGATGATCTCACCATGACCAAACTGCAGGACCAAATCACCCCAAATGAACCTCACTACCTCCTGCCACCCACACCTTGAATTACTACCACCCCTTCCTTTTCTCTAATCCCAAAGGAACACATTTTCTCCTTCCCCACCTCTCTTCCTGGCTACTCCCAGCACCTCCCATTTTCTTCTATACCTTATCCTCTTACTTCTGAACCCCTCTCCTAACTCCACTCCCTTTGTGCTACCAGCATGCCAAAGTCTTACCTATGGCCAAGAACTCTACTGTGTTTTAATATAAAGTTTAAAAAGTGTATTTCAGTCAGACTGCTTATGTATAAATCCTGACTTTACCACTTAGCTGTCTGATCTTAAAAAAAAAAAAAATCTCTCTGTGCCTCAGTTTCCCCATCTATGAAATGTAAATAACAAAATTATCCTTTTCAGACAGTTGTGAGGATTTAGGTAATCTATAAAACACTCTAATAAACGCGTAATAAATGTCAGCAACTATTGCCAGTTTAATCCCTTTTTCCTTCAGCTCACATTTTCTCTTTCACTTTCTCTTCACTACCCAACTTCTTAAAAGATTCTCTCCTCTCACCTTTGCCATGTGGGATTAGGTCATGCTACTTTGAAGAAATTTTTCTCGTAAGCTACTGATGATCTGTTATCACCACAGCAGATGAGGCCCAAGCCCTGATTTTGCTTCTGAGTCCAGCCCACGTTTCTGCCAGCAGCAATACACCTTTAAGTGTTTCCATCTCACAGATGCTTTGAAGTAAACACATCCAATTCAGGGCTCTACCTTCTCCACGTTTATTTTCATTTTCACTCCTTGTCTTTATTATTCCAACATAGCATTCCATGTGTGCATACCCCATGATAGTACCAATTCACACTCCCACCAGCAGTATATAAAAATTTTTATAGCTCCATATTCTTGCCCTATATTCTTTTAAATTTTTATTTGCTGGAGGGTATGTGAGTGGTATCATTATTTGCATGTCCCTGATGCCTAGAGTGTGGGTACTTTTTAATATGCCGAAGGTCTCATCCTTTCACTTCAACCTCTCTGAATCCTTTTGTTTCAGGTGTGTCATTTGAATTTGATATATAACTGAATTTGGTTTCTTAAGCAGTCTGGCAATGTTGTCTTTTAAGTTAAAAATGTAGCCCATGTGCATTTGTTATGATTACTGATGTATTTTGATTCATTTATACTTTCTTATTTTGTGCTTTCTAAATTTTCTGCTTTTTCAGTTTCTTTGTTTCCTTTTATCTTCTTTCTTGAATACTTTTGTGCTATTTTTTCTCATTCTTGATTCTGTCCATAACTAGTTTCAAACTATAAATTCTTCCTTTATTATTTTAATCATTAACATAAAAAATTTAACATGGGCATTGAACTTAATGCCTAAAGCTAGTAAAATATAGTTAACACAATATTTTGGTTATATCACTATCATAACAGCAAAATTAGACATTGTCGTTATTGTTTATACAAATTGTTCTTGTTCCTCTGCCCTTCTTGGATTCTAAGGGTATATTATTGATCAAAATCCATCAGTGTCATTTGTCCAAAAAAATTCCAATGTTACTCTCAAGCTTGAAAGATAATTTTGCTGGGCATACAACACTAGGTTGACAGTATTTTCTGTGCAATCTGAAGATAGTTTTCTATGTTCTTTTAGTTTATACTGTTGTTTCTGAGAAGTTAGATGCCAAACTATTAATCTTCCACAGATAATAGAAAACTTGTTTTTTCTCTCTAGCTAATTGGAGGCTGGAGGAAGGGAAGTCTTTGATATTAAGGAATTTTACTACAAAGTGTTTTGATGTGGATTTCTTTTTATTTCATTTTCTTGGAACTTTTTGGACTTCCTATTTCTAAGGATTCTAAGGGATTCATATTCATACATCATTTTTATATAATTCTAAGACCTTATCACTTCAAATAGCGCCTCTGCATTACCTCTGTTTTTTATCTGGAAGTCCATTAAACATTTGTTACATTGTCTTACTGCATCTTTCATGTTTCTTCATTTCTCTTTTATACTATTTTATGTATTTGTTTCTCTTGCTACAGTCTGGATTTCTTCAGATATCTTCCTGTTCACTAATTCTCTCTTCAGCTTTGTCTAATCTGTTGTTTAACCTACTCATTATCTTTTTTGTTTCAATTATATTTTTATTTCTATAATTTCTACTTGAGTCTTTGCAAATCTGCCTATTCATTTTTAAATTTTTTTATTTCTTTAAACACATTAAATATACTAATTCAATAATTACAATATCTAATATTTGTGTCAGTTTGAGGCTGCTGTTTTTATTTTTAATATGTTCAGTTGTTTTGTGTTTCTTTGGCTTTGATTTGTGTTCATGGTTGCTTCTTGCCTTGTATTATACAATTTTGTTATCATGGGCACATGCTCAATAAACTTTATCTGTGGGAATTTTTGGGGTGTAAGTTAAAGGTGCATTTCTCCAGGGGGATTTATATTTGCTTCTGCCAGGTGTCTTGGGATATTGCCAATCTAGGATCACTTTATAGTAAATTCCCATATTAAGGTATCTCAAACACAAGAAGTGTGAATTTGGACCTCAAATCCCTGCAATGACCAGCTCAGGGGAGAGTTTTTCCCTTCCATTCAGAGTCAGAGTCAAGACAGGTATATTTGTATTTCACCAAGAGTATAATGTGGTAGGTGGGTATAAGCCCTTTATCTCTGATCTGATACCCATTTTGGTATGGTCTTAGGTTTTGCTTTCTGGGCCGCAACTTAGCAACAAAACCAATGCTCTAAGTTATGGGGAAATGGCAGATGACTTTAGGGAAACATGTGATTTTCACCACTGGCTTACCTCTATTGATTTGTAATTTTGTTTTATTTTTAGCCTCTTAGGATTTTCTTTACTTTGTTTCCAGCTCAGAAATGCACCTAAAAATGTATATTAAAATATTATACTGAGTATTTTAGGTATGGGAGGGTAGTAGGATTTCTAGTCTGCCATAATGCTTGAAATAGAAGTCCTCTTAGAGCACAGAGTACTTTTTCACAGTTATTTTAAAGAACCTATAACAGATTTCATTACATATTATTTGAGTTTTATATATATGTGCATGTTTGCCTTTCATAAGAGCATATTCAGTTCCTGCAGGAAATGAAACTTTTCTTTTTCAGTGTTTATCTTCCTCAGCTACAGAGTAAGGCTTCGCCTTAAATAGGCACTCAGACACTCCATAAATGGATGATTTGATGGCCTTATTCTCTTCCTTGGGCTCCCACAGAAATTATGTTTATCATAGACTACTTATCACATTGCAAAAAATTGTTGGTGTTTCTCCCTATTCAGTAGATTAGAATTCCTTATAGGAGGTGATCTTGTTTTATTGTCTTTGCATATTTACAGCTTGGCCTATAGTAACACTAAATAAATGTTAACTCAAAGGAGTCATAGCCTCTCTCTATGACATTGGCATGCCAGACAGGAGAAAGCAACTGTATTCTTTTCAAGAATGACACTGAATCCAGGGATTCAGATGGGTTGGGAGAAGCCTACCAAAGCCAAGACAGAGGAAACTGAAGAGTCAGGCTTTATAGTCTCTGTTGTCATCTTTTCTGAGAGTTGTTACACTAGGGGTCGGAGACCAAGGGACAGTGAAACAAACAAACAAAAACTTTCTTGAACACAAATCAGAACCCTTTTCTTCCTGCTGTAGACTCTGATGAGTTGTCCAAAAGGAAAATCTAATCCTTTTGCCCTCTACTCATTCTAAGGAAAACAGATGTTAATTACTTTAGCATCTGTGGCTATTGAAATGAGTTTAGATTAGCAAAGTTGAAGTATTAGAATATATGGTAGAATGCTGGTTCCCTATAAAACCCCATAAATAGGTATTTTAATCTGAAATCTTTAGTATTTTCTGGAAAATGTTCCTAAATTAAGACTGAACACCTTGCAACTCCTCAGGCTTTATCAGATCTTATTTTGACCTACTGGAGGTAATTTCAGTCCATGGAATCATGGTCAAGGCTCACTACGACTGATCCACCCTGATTCCTAATGAGGCTATACTGAGTTTCACTTGGGGAGGTCCAGACTGCTGGAGTGCAGACCACTCCCTTTCTCTGATGTCCCCTCTGGACAGATCAGCTCCAGCTTGTAGCCTATGGCTGCCAAACATGTAACTTGCTGGGAATTCAGTAATACTTTCCTTGACCTACTGGCTTTAAAGTTTGCTTTGATGCCCTTTGCCTTTTATTCCTTCATCTCTTCCAGAAGTTCCATCACATAGCCTGACTTAACTTTTGTTCTTTGTTCTGTAATTCTCTACCTCTGAAACAGGAATAACCATCTTTCCTGTTACCTGCCTCGAAGAGATAATGTGAGGCAATGCTTTGAACACTTCAGAAGAAACTATGCTAAATAATTTCAAAACTGAAGTAACTAGTCATTTTTTCCTTAAAATTTTTACAAATTGTCATATAACATACAAAAATAGCCTAAGAACCTTTGTTTTGTAAAGCCCCAAAACATGGGAGATATAAGAACTTGACTCCAAACTCCAATGTCACCTCTTCTAGGAAAATTTTCTGACCTCCCCCACAACCTAAAGCTAGTACATGCTGTTTGAAATTATAAATGTTGGCGCTTATAAAACACTTACTATAAGCCAGACACAGTGGTAATGTTTTATATATAAAGCCATGTTTCCACCCATTTATTTCCTCATTAAATATCAAATATTTAAATTACGTCCTGTGTTCCAAGCTTTGGGGTGAAATGAGTTTATGGTGATGAAAAAGATATGATCCTCACCCTCCTTGAGCTACAGTCTAGTGAGGAAAATAAATGCTATATATATATATATACACACACACACACACATATAAATATATATATACATACACCCCCCCCCACGGAATATAGAATTACAAATTATGACAAGTAGTGTGTAAGAAAACAATAGGCAGCTAGGAAATAAAGCAAGAAGGTGAATGGAGCTAATTTACACTTTGGGATCCAGAAAAAGATCTGTGAGCGCTGACCTATGAAAAGATATTCAGGCTGAAACCTCAGAGAGGAGTCCTAATTAGCAGAGGGAATTAGGGCATTAGAGCACTTCAGACAGGGAAGCAGCATGTGCTAAGGCCCTGAGGCAGGGAAAGCGTGGTGCGCTCCAGGACCTGGAGGAAGAGTGGCCGGTGTGTAGCGAGTAAAAGAGAGGGTGGAAAAGATGGGATTGATGAGAGAAGCAGAGGCTAGAACCTAGCATGATGCTGAGGAGTTTTTATTTTATTCTATGTGATTTCATAATAGGCATATCTCATTAAATCCTCAAAACATCTTTTGAGATAATACTACTATTATCTTCACTTTACAGGTATAGAAACTGAGGCTCTGAGAGACAAAGTAATTTGCCCAACATCACACAGCTAGTGAGGCGTATAGGTAGTATTAGAAGCCAGACTTCAAAATCCAAGCTTAAGGGCTTAAAAAAATTACACTAAACCACTTCTGCATATTGCCAGAGGACCCTGTACAAATCACCATTATAACACTTACTTCATTGTATTTCAGCACTTATACTAGCACTATATTTTATTTGATTATTTATCTTTATCTTCTGGTTGACTGAAAGCTCCTTGAGAGCAGGAAGCAGATCTCATTTGACACACTGCCTTGAACACAGTAGGTCCCTGCTGTTAGTGAATGAATGAACACTCAGGTACACAGTGTTGGAAAGACTTCAGCTATTCAAACCTATATCTCTAAGGCTTATCCTTCAAAAAGTGTTTTGGGTAACAAAGAAGACAGGTAAGTTAGGAAAGGATTTTTAGTCAATTTGTTATGAATATCAATAAAATATTAGATACAATTTAATCTGTTCTTTGTTTTCTTTGGGGAGGGCAAAGGAAATTATTTTCTGGGCTTTATGAAGAGTAGAGTCTCATCCTCCTGAATAATATTAGAGATTTGAGAAAAGTGATATGATTTCAAGGCATTTTAACAGAAACCAATATGTTTTAAAGTAATTGTTACTGTTACTCCTTCAAGGTACTTTATCACCGTCGTGGAAGTAGTCCATCTATGATGGTTTCAACCAAATTCTAGAAAACAAAAATGCAAATTGTACCTTACATAAGCTAGTTTTCTCGAGCACTATTAATAGCTGATTAAGTAAACATGTTATAACCATATTGCCATTTACTGGAGCCCCACTAAATACTCTCTAGATGATTATTCATTCATTTATTTAATTAATAAATTTAGTTAAATGTTTATTGACTGCTTACTGTGTGCCAGGCACTTTTAGTCTCAATCATAGCTAACAAGCAGTGGATATACCCAGAAGATTTCATGCTGTCCTTGAGCTAAGGATTTTATTAAGCTGCAGGAACTAGTCAACATGACAGTCATTTATCAAGACATGATGACCTATGACAAAATAGGCTCAGAGTATCCCAGAATGGAAAATTTCCAGAAAGATTCTGCCACAAGTAACTTTCTATGATCCTCAGCCAATGTCTCAGGAGATTCTCTTCTAAGACTTCAAACTTGGCTCTGAGGCCCTTTCCTGTTTGTCCTCCCTAATAGCCCTACCCAGTAAGGGGCGTTGAAAAAAGCCCAAGCCCAGGGAGGCAGTGAGGGTGGAAAATTTATTTTATTATGTGTCATATGAAATATAAGTATATAGATTCATTACTCAAGTCAACTTGGAGCAAATTATTACAAGGGATTATATTTTCCTTCTATTCCTAACCTTTCTCCTGTCCCAGAAATGAACTGGAGATCTCTCTCTCTCTCTCTCTCTCTCTCTCTCTCGCTCTCTTTCTTTCCGCCCTCCCTCCCCTCTGTCCCACCAGTGAGGAGTTCAGGCCATCTCTTTGCAGTTTCTCCTTGTGTTTACCTCAAGATTAGGTCACAGTACCCTTCAAACAGCTTCCTAACTTCCTGAGCTAGAGCACCCTCCGGATCCTCCAGAACTCCTACGGACAAATACCACTCCCTTTCCTAGACAATGTCTCTCCACCAAAGCAAATTTCCTTCTATATCTGTCCCTTTGATCACATTTCTAGCTACTTTGCCCCCACTCTTTGTTATACTCCTTTATGAATCCTATGTTAACTACTCTAACACACAACAAATCATTGTCTTTGTTTGATAATTTTCTTTTGCTTCCCAAAACCTAAGCCATTAATTCACTGAGATGATGCGAAGATCATATTTACATTCCTGACCTCCACATGTACTAAGACCCCACATCTGCATGTAACAAGTAGCCATGTTTTCTTTACAATAATATATATATACACATATACACAGTGTGTACATATAGTAACCTCCTCAGTACATTGGAGAGAGTTGTACTTCTTCACTTGACCTTAACAAATGTGTGGCAGAAATTGCCGATTATCTACTCATTTCATATACTTGGGGGTAGAAAATGCCCAAATAAAAGCTATCTCTCCCAGCCTTTCCTGTAGACAGAGGTGGTGATGATACGAAAGCAGGAATGCTTACCTAGCATTGGGCAGCATTTCCAGACAAGCATGCTTTGCTCTTCTGCTCCATACTGTCTTCCTTCCTGCTATTTAACCACCTGAAGCACAGATGGTGTGACTGAGCAGCCATCCTGTGACCTTGAGAGTATGAATCTTCTACTAAGGTTTTGGCAGGGCAGAAAGACAGGAAGAGTGTGAGCCCTGGTAAATTCACAAGACAACTACAATGGCCCTGGACTGCCAACCACACAACTACATTTATTTAAGCCAATGTAGACAAGGCTTAAATGAAATTCCTAACTGGCGTGTGGGTGTGGGTGTGTGCGCACGCATGTGTATGACATTCCTAACTGATATGTGTATGAGTATGTGTCTGTTTACATATACACACACACGCACATTATTTATTGTTATATGGTCTTAGCTCTTTGCGTACATTATAAGTATTATGTGAAAAAATCAATATGACTTTTAGCAAAGAATAGGATACAGAGCAAGCAGTCTATGAACATTAACCAATGTTTCCTTTAATCTTCTCAACAACCACAGGAGGCATGTGTGGTATCATCCACATGTACAGATGAGGAAATGGCATCTTAAAGAGGGTAAATAATAAGCCTTGAATCATATACTTAGCAAGTGGCAGAGTCAAGATTTGAGCCCAAGTCTACCCGATTCTAGAACTCAAGGTCTTAAAGGCAAGGTACACTGCCTCATCCGGTACAGCACGGAATCCAATGAAGAGCAGCCAAGCTAAGTGTGAGGGTTCCTATGGCAAAGTCCCAGATCTGCCACTTGCTGGCTTTGTGGCCTGGGACAAGTCATCTCTGCGCCCTAGGACACATTTTGTCTTTACAGTGAAAAGATTGAGTTGATGACATCTATGTTTCTTTCTAACTCTAAAACATCATCAATTAATGATTCTCTATGGTCAGTTTATCAGAATAGTGCAGAAAAACACAACCTAGCTTCAAGGTGTAAAGGACATATTTTGGTCTCTACACACTCTCTTTAGTCTAGCTGTATTTTGAATCCCCCTTTGTCTTGTGATATGTAGGCAGTTTTGTAGGCCCTGATTTTTCAGAAAGGCTTGCCCATTTAAGTACACAGTCAGAATAAGCAATGTGGGAACCAAAGGAAACAATCAATAGAGAAGCACGAGGAAGAAAGGGAGATGGAGAAGGCGGAGAGAGAACCAGCGTGTCGCCACAGATTTACTCAGTGTTTCTGTGTCTTGAGTTCTGCCTCGAATGTCTTCTTTATTACTTGTGCACTCTCCCAAGGCAGATGCCAAAAGATAAGCCCTCAGCTGCAGTGGGGCAGCTGGGATTTTGAATTAGAGAGGCCTGGGTCTCAGTTCCAGCCCTGCCATTTGCTAGCTTAGTGACCTTTGACTTTACCCATCTGTTTGCTACAGGGCTTTAAACGAGTCATTCAATTCCAGTTCCTCATTTACAACTTGAGGTTAGCAATATTCCTCACCTCTCATGACTGTCGTCTGGAGTAAGAGATGGCATGTGTAGAAGCTTAGAACAGTGCCAGGTTCACAGTAGACTCTATACAAAAGTTAGGCTATATGAGCATGAATCCTGTTTGGATGTTGAGCAATTCTACAAATTCAAGGTTTAAAGAGTGTATTATTGCTGTCATATTTCATGTGGCCAGAGGAATCTTTGCTAACATTTCATAAATGCCCCTCGCTGAATTAGCTAAAACGTCTGAGCCGAGCATCAGAGGCTCCAAGATTTGTAGAGCCTAGTCTGGTAGTAGTTTTGTGGTTTTCTTTTTAATGACTGTTTTAGTAGCAGCTTGTTGTTTGCTTAGTTCTGAAAAGGAAGCGCCACTCAAAGACTGAGACTGTTATACCATTCAAATTTATTTTAATGTGATTTGTAGGAAGACATGAGTTGGGAATTTGTCAAAGAAACTTGCAGAGTCTGGGCAGTGGCACTTCATTTGGAAAGGATTAGCCAGGAGCCAGATAAGCCAGCTGGCCTCAAGTTCAAATTGTTAACTTTTTTTTTTTTCTCTTACATAGCCTTTAAATACCCAAATATTTGGATTAAATGCATCGGGATTGTCATAAGCCCAAAACACTGATTTATCACGCTAAACAGAGAGAATCATTGCCATTCCTATATGTCCCTTATCACATAATTTAAATGTAATTAAAGGTAAATTTTTGGAAACTAGCCCTGTTAGAAAGGAATCTATAGGGTAATTTTGCCTAGGTTATTTCTCTTGATGGACTACTGGGCAGTTGTTAGCTTCAAATAAACTCAACACTAGATTTGCAACAGATGTTCCTAAAACAGTACAAAGAAGAGAATTGCTGAATTCCTTGCAAAAAAAATAATAAACCTGAAAAAGTAACTGAGATCTGACAAGGCTATCTTTAACATGAGGAATAAAATTAACTACATTACAAAGAATAATTCAAATGTTTCTCAACTAAGGGTTGAGAGGAAGAGCTCTTTAGTTAGTTTTGCTTTTCTTACTTCATCCGTTCAACAAATATTTATTTCTGAGTTTCATTTGGTGTTATTCCAATTTGTTGCCATCTTCTTAAATTATATCCCTGGGAATGTCAAAACTATAGCTTTTCTCCATTAATTCTTTTTATTAAGTAACATTTCACTATGCCAAGGAATCATCATTACAGAATTTCATTGAGCAACAGCCACGATTTCTTTAAGGTTTTCTTGTATCCATGGCAATGGACTTTCTAAAAAAAATTTGACTTTAATAGCAAAATCTCAAAATAACTAGGTATCTGTGGGTAGAAGAGACTGAGATATCTCTTTTATCTTATCCAACTAGATATAAATTTCTTATTTCCTTGTCTATAACAATCTCCACCAGATTTTAAACCACAATAGCCCAGTGACCTAGTTTGCCCTTTCAACATTGTCATCCCAGATCAACTGGCACATACAGGACACTTAAGATAAAAGAAGAAATGTTTGTTGAACATTATAGCGGAGCATGGGTAGGTATAAAGGCAGGGAAATAAACTCATTTTTTTCTTTGCTTATTTACCAAATGACAGACACCAGTTGGATGGATACAAATGATGGAAAGGGATCTAAGTATTACAGTTTAATTAAATTAGTTAAGTCCATATCTGGTATATTTCCCAAATTTTTTGTCTAAACAAAAAAGAACACAACTTATTCTTATCCTTATTACCTACCTCTAAAAAAAACCCAAAACTATTAGTTCACTAAGTAAATATATAAAAATGGCTACATATAAATAATCACCCATTGCTAATGTAAGAAAAAAATGAAATTTATCTTCTTTTAAATATCTAAGTAGATGAGTACAAGGCCATAGAGTTAGCCTTCTCTAGTGATTCAGGGAGATGCAGTATGGAGATTTAGAACATGGAATGAGGCCTAAATCCTTCACTTACTATCTGTATAACCTTAGGCAAGTTGCATAAATTGTGTAAAACAGAGATAATCATGGTTCCTACCCCACAGGGTTGTTGTGAGCATTAAACGGTTTAAATATATAAAATGCTTAAAACAATGCCCGGCAGGTAGTAAGCACTGATATACATTTGCTATCATCACAAATCTCATCATCATTACTTCTGTATCATAACTGACCTTTCCACCTATTCAGATCATACCCCAATTCTATCTCGAGCCCTAACAATGGTGTACCAACTCATGTTCCACCATGAATCTCTCTTCCAAGTTCTTTTATGAAGCCAGGACTATCAGGTAAATCTGCCTGGAAAATAAGGAGATGACGCTTGACTTTCTATTGCTCTTTCAGGGGAGGACCAGGTTACATTTCCTATTTCCACAAGAACCATTAAAATATCTTAGCTATTCAAAGTTGCTTTCAGGAGTGGAGTAGCAGTGGGAGTGGAGATGGCACTCCAGAAAGTATAGAAGACAACCCAACAGAAGTCTATGCTTTCTAATATCTGTGAACTGAGTGCGGCACCTAGTTTATTCATTGCAAAGAGCGTTTTATGGTTAGAGCCTAAGTTATAGCTGAAAAGAATGAGACAAAATTATACTCATTTATTTCACTTCCTTTGAGTTCTACAGAAAACTTCCACTTTGAAGAGCAGGGTGAACTATATATTTTGAAAAGCCCTTCAACAATAAAGTCCTAAATGCTGAATAAAATATAAAAACTCATTTTAAATGCATTGCTGAGAATGTATGAAAATAAGAAAAATTTCCAAGCTCTCACCTTTCCCACACTCAAAATAGGGTGAATACAAAAAGAGAAGGTGAGGCTATCTGGGACACAATGCCATCCCTAGAAACAAGAGATGGGGGTCTTAATTTCTGGGCAGTGCCTTCCAAAATAAAACCTATAAAAAAACACACAAATTATGAAAGATGTGTCAGAATTAATAAATGATAAGCATCACAGAATGCTTTTATGTATTTTTTCTCTGTAAGTCTCTCAAAATTTATTGCATCATCTAATACTCTGAAAATAGAAAATATGCATTGGGTAGATTAACTGTTCGTACAAAGCCTAATGGAATGCTAAAGGAATGAAGATGGCACCTGCAGGTGTGGTTGATGATATAATACCAAGAAAACTTAGAGGTTAAGAACTCAGAATTCTTGGGAGCCTATTTCTGCCAAGGAATGTGGGTGCAGTATTTGGAACTGCCAAGTTATGCAGCTGAGAGGTCTAAGGTTGACTTCTAGTTTGGTGAGATAATATCTCCATAACAAATCCTAAGGGTAAGTGTTGTGAAGTTTTATCTATGAGACTCAGAAATGCTTCTGGATGACCAAATACAAGCCTCTTCAGGTACCCCTTTCCCTCTTAATAAAGTGAAATGTTCATCCAATTTACATACCTTTAATACATTTTAATAATGTAAACAGCTTCACAAAATCTATTGCTGTATTTTCATTCTATTTTTATTACATTTACTATTCTGGATTTGATTATTTATTAATTATGGATCTGATCTTTGTCTAGCAATATATTACGTGACCATACGGCCATTTCTTATTTCTCTTTGTACCCTTTTGGACCTAACATATTGACTTTCACATACTAGGTACTCAAAAAGACTTATTGAACTAGAAAAAGACATTAAAAATGCTCTCTCTGAAATCACAGTTTGAGTCAACATTCATCTTTAATCCAGAATTTTCCTTATTATCTATCCACAGTTACCTCTTACTTTCTGAGTCATAGTACTTCTTGATTGCATTGTGACAGTGGATGCATTAAATTTATGTCCCAAGACAGATAGTAAAATATGAATAGCTAATAAAATGTCAAGAGTTTAGTGAGGCACAATGGGCCCAATTCAAGAGTGAGGCTGAGCAAGTTAAAGGCCTTGTTGGGAGGAAAGTGTTCATTCATATACCAAACTCTGGCCAAGGTAATTACCTCTTCTGGACTAGCACTCTTTTTCCCAGAGGCTACTTTACTCACCCTGACTTGACTCAACTTTGGATAAGTTCCAATATAAATATTCTCTCAAAAAATCAGGCAGAGGGAAACATCTCAATCTCTTTAGAATAAAGTGGTCTGACTCTCAATTTTATGTCCCTTTATTTTTGCTCATCAGCACACAGCACACTGACCTCTGCATTACTCATAAGTGTATTACTCAGGTGCATCTGAAGGGAGACCACACTACTACTTCCATACTACCTTCTGAGTTACCTGCCAAAACTTACTTCTTCTTTTCTTGAAGGTCCCAAATGTCTGTATTTAATGTGTTGATGACATCACACTTGAGGGTGGTATGGCTGGTGAGACATTAAATAAATTACATTTTATAAGATGCCTAATGTGCTAATACTGGGAGGGCTAAGTTGAGTTCTATGCCATGAAAGTTCCTATCTGGATCTCAGAAATGAACCAAGAACCTTAGAGAAAGAGAAAATCCCTCCTTATTAATTTATCCAGCATATTTTACCTTTGTTCTTCTGACAAAGAGAAAAAGATTAGTCTATAAAGATAATATTCATTGTGTGTAAGACCAACACAAAGATACGCACATAATCTTACTTTCTACAAGATTAATGGAAAAGGAGAAGTTTCCATTTCTGAATTTAGGAAGATAAGACTGAAATCTTCCACATCCAATCAGAAAGTGCAAAATGTCATTGTTGCATGTCTTAGTCCGTTTGGGCTGCTATAACAAAATACCTTAGACAGTGTGGCTATAAACAGCAAAACATTATTTCTCACAGTTCTGGAGACTGAGAAGTCCAAGATCAAGGCACCAGCATGTTAGGAAAGGGCCTGCTTTCTGGTTCATAGATGATAGCTTTTAGCTGTGTCTTCACATGGTAGAAGGGGCAAGAAGCCTCTTTTTTAAGGGCACAAATACCATTCATGAGGGCTCTGTCCTCATGAGCTAATCACCTCCCAAACACCTCACCTCCTAACACCATCACATTGATGATCATGTTTCAACATGAATTTGCAGGGGATACAAACATTCATACCATAGCATTGCATAAACTATAGAAGTATTATGTAATCATAATAATTTGGTAGAAATAATCTCAGTTGAACATCACTAGTGATTTCATGTGGATATCATGTACCTTCTCACATCATGTGATGAGGAGGGCATTTCAACTCTGTGCTATTCTTTCCAGAAACACATAACCTCAGTCTACTCATGAGAAAAACACCAGAAAGGCCTAGATTGGGGAACATTACAGAGTATAGTTGGCGAGTATTCCTCAAGGTCATGAAAAACAAGAAAAGACCAGAAAATAGTCATAGACCAAAGGAGACTGTAGAGATATGACCACTAAACGCAATGTGGTATGCTGAATTGAATCCTGGAAAGAAGAGAGAACATTGATGGAAACACTGGTGAAATCCAAATAAAATCAGAAGTTTAGTTTAAAAAAATAAAAACTGAGGATGGCCTTTGTTGGGACTACCTGAAAACAATCAGAAATAAACAAGATAAGCAGCATGTAAAAATTTTTAAGGGAGGAAATGCACTACTCCCTTTTGTAATCCACTTTAGTGATCAATTTTAGTTATCCTGAGAAGCTTAGATGTTTTACTTATCCATTCGTTCACTTAGAAAAATAAATACTTAGTACCTGCCATGAGCCAGGCCCTCCTCCAGGTGCTAAGGATACACATCAGTAGACAAGATAAACCAAGTCCCTGCCCTCATCTATAACCTATCTCCTTATTGGGGCCAATTTTTCTTCTTTTATTATCAATACAAACAGCAAAACTGTTGTTATGCTTGGGCTGCCATACAAAATACTGTAAACTGGGTGACTTAAACAACAGAAATTTATTTTCTCACAGTTTTGGAGCCTGGGAAACCTAAGATCAAAGTTCCAGCCAATTCAGTTTCTGATAAGGGCTCTCTTCCTGGCTTGCAGACAGCCACCTTCTCGCCATGTCCTTACACAGCCTTTCCTCAGTGTGTGCACACAGAGACAGCAAGACAGGGAGCTCTCTGATGTCTCTTCTTATAAGGACACTAATCCTTTGGGATCAGAGCCCCACCCTTATGACTTCACTTAATTACTTCCTTACTCCAAATACAGCCACACTGGGGGATAGGGCTTCAACATATGAATTTGGGGTGGGGGGAACACATACATTCAGTCCATAAAAAATACAAAAAAAAAAAAAAAGATGAACTGTTGAATAATCCAAACCTCAGGCTAAGTAAGACTCGGGTAACTTGAAAAGCAGAAAGCAGGAAATTTTATATCCCATCTTCTTTCTGGGTTTTTTAATATACCCTGGAGAATGTCGAGAAGTATAGCAAAGCCTGCCTTTCACACAATTTATGAAAACTTCTGCTCCTGCTATAGGCTGGAGGCAGATAGCAGAGAATTGCATAAAAATAGAAGGATACAAGCCACCCGAACATTTTTTATGCTCATAAATAATATTAAGTTGGAACTACCTTCTAAGTGGAGTTTTGCTTCAATTGCCTCACTTTAACAACACATATTCCATTTTTCAAAATTCAGTTCTATTTCTAATGCTGCTTTCATTCACTGAGACAAGAGGGAAGGGACCTAAATCTGGGTAAGGCGAATGCGACACAGATTTGGCTTATAAGAGGATTTGAATATATCCAAATCCATGTAAAAATTAAAAGGAAAACAAAAATCAACATGAGAAAATAGAAATGTAAAGCCTACTTCTGAATCTAGAATGTTCCCAGGCTGAAATTAATAATATTGTCAGAAAGTTTTATCATGAAGATTTGAAAAAGTTTTTAAAATAGCTGTGACAGTGGCCAGCATTCACACTGCATTTGCTCTATTGTATTTCCTGATAAATAATTTTAATTAATAATTTAATTTTAATTTGGTAAAGATATTAACATAATTAGTGATGTAATTATAACAGTCTTAACTAGAACTTTTTTTTTTTGCCTAAAAGCACTGTTTATTTGCAGTAGGATTGCCATTTACCTCATTCTTTTACATGGCTCAACTTATCACTGTTAAAGAGGCAGGCACAGTTCCCAGACAGCAAATTGTGGCAGATATTTTTTTTCCAGTAGCATCTGGTGTTTTGGCAGAAAACTCATTGGGATAATCTTAAATATGGTTAGTTTTCTTTCCCAGGTCTTTTTTTTCCTTCAAACACTAAGAGAAGCTGAATTTTCATTATTTTCAGAACTGAGTAGAGAAATGCTCAAGAAGCATTTTTAAAGACAATATATCCTTAAACTCAAGAAAGAAAGTCATTCTAGGGAATAGCTAAGAAATAAGCTCCGGCATTAATTTCTTTTAAAAAAAAATCTAATTTTCCCAGAAGCACATGAACATGAAATCTAGTTTTTCTCTCTCTTTCTCTCTGTCATTTTCTCTGGGAACCAAAAGCTGAAACAAAATCAATATCGATTTACTTTGGCTTTTCCAAAATGGAATTAAGAATTTCTTTTTTTCTGAAATAATTCCAAATCTCATGATCAAACTCCCAACTTCAAAATACTTAACCCCCAGGTATCTTGGAGGTTAGCATAAGTAATGCAGTACACAAGGCTCAAGTTAGGGGCAAACATAGATCTCTAATTTATTTGGAAAAAAAAAAACACATTAAAGCCAGATTTTGCAAGGTCTTTTAGGAGTGTGGTCTTTAAAATGATAAGCACAGAAGGTTTTTATGCAATATAATTTCATGACCAAAATAGTGCTTTCAGAAGATTAATCTGGTCGCAGTGTGGGGAGAGATTGGAAGGGAACAGACTCAGGCAGCAGCCAGCTCAAAGATCAGAGAGGAGACCCTGAAAGTGGAGGCAGGTAGAGTGGTAGTGGCAGGGGGAGAACCCGGGAGAGTTGTTTTTAAATGGAGGGAGGTGTTTCCCTTTGATGTCTCCAGAGGCCAGGCCACTCCCCTGGCTGCCTGGGCTGATGGCCCCTGCCCTCTGCCCATGGACCCCACATGCAGAAGGCACCATCAACGTGGCCCCCACTCAGCCTCTCCCACAGGCAAAGCCACGCTGCCCAGAGGACATCACCACACACTCTACCTCCTCTGAACAGTTCCCTTTTGTTTTTCTGTTACTTGTTTTAAAAAATAATAGTTTCCCTAATCCACTTTATTCTTGTAGTTTTAACTTAATTTTTATTTTCCTTCTGTTGCCTTTTGAGTTCTGACTTCCTGTTCCAAACCCTTAATCCCAAGGAATGGTCTGTTTTTAGCTTTTCATCTTATAGGCTTTAGCCTTTTAGCCTAAACCATTATAGCTTTTACTGAAGTTTTAACCTTTTATCTCATTGGCTTATAGTATTTTATCTTTTATTTTTAGATCTCATTTGTTTTTGTATTTTTAAACTCTTAACCTTTTACCTTCATGGAGATTTTAAATCTCTTATTTTAGCTCCACATCATTCCCTTTTAGCCCACCTTATTCCCTCTTTTTAAACTTTAACCTCCACTTAACCAACTGTCCTTTTTTTAAAAATTATTTTCCCTCATTTTTTCCTTCTTTTATATTGTTTCCTGGTTTTAGCATATTTTTATAAAGAACATCAAAGGCTGGTAGCATGGAAAGGACCCAAACGTAACTAGGGAACTTTGGGCACTTTTCCTCTCCCTCACCTCCATCCTGTAACCAATCTCCCGTACCTCCAGCTATCCGAAGGCTGCCTTTCTGGTGCCCCTAGCAGATCTTCTAGCCTTTGTAAGACTGGATTTTAAAAATAAAAATACATAAATCGTTTAATTAATGAAACAAGAAACTGTTTTCAAATCCATGACCGCCGATACATACAGCCTGCGAATTTTGGGCAAATTAGTTCTCCGTATAACACCCCTGAGACTTGGCCTGTGACAAGGCAGGTGATGTGGAAACTCCTCACAGGAGAATGCAAAGTTAAGTGGCCCCTGGCCAGGCTGTTGGCACCACTTGTAAAATCATTCACTTCTAATATACTCATTTCCAGGTTGGTCTTCTCTTTTCCCAGCAGATTCAGAGGGGGATCTTCTTAAAGTAGCCTTCTTCCCTTATTTTAAAAGATGAGGATAAGCTGGCCAAAGTGGAAGTCATCACAAATAAGACTTCTGAAAACATGAATCTGATGTGCTCCTGCTGGCTGCCTTTTTTGCCATGACCCACATTGGAAAAACCTAAGGACAGGAAAAGGACCATTTTACCTCCATATAATGGGTATAAGTTTCCCTCAAAAAGTTGTAGGGGCATAGCTAACGTTGGTTTCGCTAATCTTTTTTCTATCTTCTTAAGGAAGGATTGAGTCTCCAAGATGGCTAATCATCATCACTGCGTGTCTGCCACACGCACTGTCATCCCAGAGAACTCCCACAGTGCCCTCATTCAAGTTTCTGCTGCAAGGCACTCTCTTCCAAGAACCAATCCTGCCCCGTTGTTTTACAACTGGATTGCCTGCAACTCCTCCCCTGCCTCAGAAAACAACATGGCCTCCAACCCTTCCTACTTGTAGGACAAGACAGGAGTCACCCTCCCCACAATTTCACTTGAAAATATTCCTTGTTTTGCTGAGCACCAACTCCCAACCTACAGCAGTGATCTCACAAAAAGAAAAAAGAAGGCAATCAACTCAAGTGTTGCAGGACCTGGTGAGACACACTCTACCTCAAACAAGAGGTACTTGTTCAACAAGTACAATCTTAAAGCCGTTGGAGCTTACCAATGATGTTTTGTCTTTTCATTCATTCATTCAAAACTATATACTGATGCCACCATGTGCCATATACTGTCCTAGGCACTTGCAATGTATGAATGAAACAATACCCCTATTGGCATGAAACTTTCATTTTAAAGGGGGAGATAAACAATAAACAAACTAATAAAGATATGTCATCTGTTGGGCAGAAAAATAAAGCAGAGAAAGGGGATATACTGGATAAGAGCAGGTACCATTTTGAATGTGGCCACTGGGGAGGCATCTCTGAGAAGGTGACAAATGAGGAAGAGTCCTATGAAATGGGTTAATAGTCAAAAAGTGATTGAAAACATTTGCTGTGTTTCCAGGTAGAGAAATGTCTCTTTAGTCTTGCTTCTAGGAAATGTTTGTTCCTCTTGAACAACCAATTTGTTTTTATCTTAAGGACACTGTGAATCATGTAACTGATTGCAAAACCTTTTCATGTGGCCGCTGAGAACCATAGATCCAAATTTGTGCCCAACTCTAGCAAATGTCCCCAGTGAGATGTGACACGTTGGGTATTATCTCACCCCTGGCATGATCTTCAGGATCTTCCCTACCCCTCCTTCCATCACCTGTTTTCTTCATTCAATTTTGTTTTTACATCATTTTGTTTTACCAGGGATATTTATTCTTTCCTGAACCAAAACTAGAAAGAGGGAAAGAGAAAAAGAGCAGACAGGAAGAGAGAGAAAGGAATGTGTTGCATGCTGCAGACAAGTGAAACAGACTAAGACCTGAGCAAAGACTACCACATACTAAATCACTAGTGTTGGGAGGTCATTGCTAAATCGCAATGAAAATCATTTTAGTGAAATGCCGGGAGGAAAAGCCAGATTCTCTGTGGTAAGACCTTGAATGTACAGTTGAAGACAATGTAAGTGGCTAGCAGAAACAACCTGTCTCTGACCACACAGACTACGCTCTGTGCACACGGGGGTCTGCACCACGGCCCTCCAGCAGCCAGCAGTGCTGCCTCTAGTGGCTTGTGAGTCTTCTCAGTACCAACCTCATTCCTGGGAAGCCAAGTAAGATTGGGGTCTGGTGTGAGACTGCCTGTGTTCAAATTCTGTCTCCATCACTCACTAGCTCTGTGATTTGGGCCAACAAACTTAACCTCTCTGTGCCTCTTATTTTCTCAATTGTAAAATAAATATAATAAATTAGGTCTATCTCATAAAATGATTGGGAGAATTAATGAGATAATGCAGTGAGAGAATAGTACCGGGCGTGGGTACTTTGGTAATAAGCACATGTAGGTGCTTATTACATTTTAGCTAGTATTATTATTACTACCGTTATCTCTGCTTAGGAGAATACACTGATGGAGAGGAAGCAAACTAAAGTGGCAGAGTCCCTGCCACCCTTCAGATTTCATCACTACACTTTGGAGGTATCTTTAATCCTCCATTTATTCTAGATCCTGAGAAGTGACACAGTCTGATACTCAGATTGTCCAGAAGTTTTGCTATTATCTCAAAAATTCTCTTCCAGTTTAGACTTTTTATATCTAATCCAAGGTGGAATTTCCACTATATAAACAGCTGAGACACAGGAAGCCAGTTTCGTGAAGTAGGTCCTTCATAGATACGTGCTCTAGAATGTTCTAGAAAGGTAGAGGTCTGCAGCTGCATTTCCTAGACAGCTGGCCAATTATCAAGCAGCCAGGTATTTAAAATTCCCCTTATATTGTTCATGTGTAAAGATAATAGACTACACCATTTGACATTATTTCATTTTCCCGTCTGACTTATCACTGAGGGTCTTCATTTGGTCTCCATCCTTCTCCTCATTGGAGTATTTAAAATGGAAAGGAGGGAAGCCCAGGAGTTCCAACAATAAGATATTAAGAGTTACAGAAAGAGTCAGAAGAGGAAATGAAAAAGAGGGAACATTTAAGATAATTTCCCAGATTTGAACACATGAGTCTCCAGATTGAAAAGGCTCATTAAGATTCCCCCACCGAAAAGAGTGAAAAAGACCTGTACCAACACACATTCTGATGAAACTTGCAAACATCGAGTACAAAAAGATCTCACAAGCTTAGGTGAGGGAAACAAAAATGGGTTTCCTACAAAGCATCAGGAATCTAAATGGTGTTAAAAAAAATTAAACCAATCCTTTCAAAGTTCTACCTCTACCAAAATCAAAGTATAATAAAGATATTTTCAGATATAAAAGGTCAGTGAAAGTTTTGTGTACACAATTTCTCAAGAAGCTGCTGGAGCGGATGTCCCACCAAAACAAGAGAGGAAACCAAGAAAGGACGACATCGAATCCAAGAGGTAGGGCACTAACCCAGGAGAATAGTGAAAGCAACCTCCAAAATGGTTGTACAAGGGAGACTTTACAGCAGCACCTGGGCGCCACACCCAGAGCACAAGAGGCTTGGACTAGAGCAGAAGGGGGCTCAGAGGGGCAGCTTCAAAGAGGAGAAGCTGCTAGAATTCCTGATGTATTTGGATTCTCATAATGGAACGCTAATATTTCTGACAAAGATTTTTGGGAACAATCAGTGATGAGTGCATAGAAAAGGAAGCCAGTAAGAGATAAGACAAATATAACTCCCAGAAAGGACAAAAACTTTTTACAAAAAGAGTAAACTTACCGTAGAATTCTGTATGACTTATCAGTGAGTTACATTTATATGATCGTAATAATGTAAATCCTGAATATTTGTCTAACCAAAAATAATGATATAACTATATCATAGCAGAAATTCAATGGATAAATCGATAAATGCCAGTATAAGCATGTTATTTAGAAGCACGAAAGAAACACACCAAAGGAAGCAATTAAAATAGTCTCTGTACGATAAGAATCTAGTATGTGATGTGGAGAGGGAAAGAAGACTGCTGTGTTTTGTTTAAAATGAGGTAATATTGACAAAGTATTTAGTGGAGAGTCTGGCACATAGAAAGAGCAATCTTTGTGTTTGATGAATGAATGAATGAACAAATGAATGAATAAAATTTTGCAGTAAGTGACAGAATTGTGTCTTTTTAATTTAAGAATATGCATATATTTACATATAAAATTTTGATTGAATTAAGAAGTTAATCTTAAAAATATCATAGAAATAAAATATGATAATATTTTTGAAGTTATTATACCATTATTTTTCATGATCTGAAAACAGCCCACCTTTGTAGCTTCATCTTCAGTCCCTCCCTCTCCATACATCCTATTCCCCTCCCTCTGCAAAATACCTGCCTGCGTCTTGACATCCGCGCACCTTCGCATCGCTCTGCTCTGTTCTGCCCATCGCACTCCCTCTGGCTGGAATGTTGTCAGGCCCCAACCCATTCCCTCTTCTGCACCCCCCCATCCTTGACAAAAACCTAGAAAACTCCTATATAAGGAGTTTATACAAGTCAAATATCACTTCAGCCCTGATACCTTCCCTCTACCTCCCAAGCAGAATCAGTCACTTCACCGATCCTATTGAATTGTAACTATTTATACATGTCGATATCCCCTAGGAGTCTAGGCACTCCTCAGTAGCAGCATTTCCATCATAGGCAACCATTTACACCCAGGGGCTGTAACATAGTACACGGAACTTATGTTCTAAATAAGCTTTGAATGAATGGACCAGGAAGTCATGATATAGGTAAAGTGACAAGAAATATACACAGGAAATAACAACAGATCACCAAGCCGGCCAACGACAACCATCCTCACACAGCACAGTGACATTTTCCAAAAGATTTACCACCATCACGGTCTCCGTTACCAACTATCAAAACGTCAACAAATTCTGAGATTATAAACATTTTCCTCCATTTTTAGAGATTGACTTTTCTCTCTAAGTCTACTGTGGATATGAATTTTTCTCAAATAGTTCATTTACTTTTTTAGAGCTTAAAAATTGTCCTTCAAACAGACTAATTGTTGCTGTTAATGTGTGCGTGTGCATGTGTGTCTTTTTTTTTTTAATTAATTTCCTTGCTGTTTCCAGAAAAGTTTCGTGAATTACAGCATGATAGCTGACTTTCAACACCTTTGAAATGAGGTCATTCAGGTATGGATTGGAATCATATGTAAATTTTGCCTTCAACAGTTACCGAGGGCAAGAAGGCAAGATTAGGTGAGCATTATTTCTCTGTCTACACAAACTTTTCTCTGACTTTTTATTAGTCAAGGTCAAAATATTTTCAACTTAAATAATTTTCCTTGTCTTAAATTTATAATTTGTTCCTGCCATGAGAAGATATATGAATTCTCTCCTAGTTTCACCTCTCCTTTACTGTTATTTTAATTGGCAGAGGCCAGAACAATTCAAACCCTTCATATTTATTGCAGGGCTGGGCCGCACACCCCAGCCACTTTCCACTCCTAATGAGACTGAACTGACTCTTTCACACTTCATAAACAAATAGATAAAGATCTGAGTGGGAAGTAGGTGAGTATTTTTAAATACTCTAAATACCTGAGTTGAAACAAATGTCACAATTGTATTGGTTATGAAGAGTTTTGCCTGAGCAGATCTCCAAATTATTTGCAAATTGCCCAATACTGTATATTGGTGTGGCTGGGTTTTGACAATTATTTGTTTGGTCAACAAAGACTTCTTGAGCGACTTCTGTGTTCAGATACTGTGTCAGAAACTAGGATTAAAAAAACGATTAATAAGATTTACCCTTGTCCCTAGGGAATTCACAGTATACTTAAGGAAACAAACACAAAACAGACTACCACAATGCTTGTGGGAAGAATCATGACAGACGCGTTCATAGGGCACTTAGGAGGAGCAGTTAACCCAGTTTTGGAGAAGAAAAAAATTCTTCCAAAAGAAAGACTGTTTACTTTAAGGACCTAAAGATAAGTAGGAAGTTGAAGGTAGGAATGAGGAGGTAGGTGGGAAGTTCTAGAAAAGGAACGTTATGTTCAAAAACCTGAAGGCAAAAAAAAAAATGTCACTTTTAGGGAAAATACAAGTAATTCAATATGGCTAAAGCACTGGAGGGAGGGGGCAGTGAGTCAAACTCAGCTAGAGAAGGAGGCAGGCACCACGTGGCAAAGGGCCTCACATTCGGACTCTATTCTGAGGGTGCTCGAGTATCATGGGCATCAACGCAGGAGCAGGTTTGCTTTTCAGAAAAAAAAAACACTCAACTGGTTACCATTCGTCTTCTTCGTAGAGGGGAGACAGGAAGGGATTGGGGGTTCTAGGAGGTATGTAAGCAGGCAGGTTTACAGGTACTCGGGCTCCTTCCCAAGAGCTTTCTGGGCAGCAGTTAAAGATTGGAATCATCTGCACATATTTGGCAATTTAAGCCTGTGGTCCACTGAGGATCGGAGTTGAGGAATTGTGCCAAATCCAAGGCATTTGGTTATGTTTACAAAGTAGACAATTTGTCAAGTTCCTTTCAGTAGCTCCCAGTTGTGTTCAAATATCCCCCCTGAAGACACAATACAGACACCCAATAAAATATTTTCCCAAAACACCAACAATGTTTCCTGAAGTTTTCAGAGGGCATTCAGGAACAGTGATCTCAAAAACTTCTCATGAAGTACCTCCTATTAGCCAAGCATGGTGCTGTGTTCTGGGGCTGCAGAGAGAAATATAACTTAGGTCCTGCTTTCAAAGTACTCACAGTGCAGCAGGGTCCAAAGGCAATTAATATATGACAACAGCAATGTAATTAGGATAAAAAAGGTGCTAAGAAAGCAAAGAGGGGGAAAGCCTGAAACCAGCATGGGAGGCCTCCTGGAAGCGGAGGCCTTTGAGCTGAGGATTGAGTTCATCAGGCAGACAAGAGGCATGGGGCAGAGAAGAGAGAAGCATCCAGGAACACAAAGCAGTCTTGCATATTTTACATTTAGGAAATGGCAGGGATTTCAGAATGCTTGGGAGAAAGCAAGGCATAAAAGGTCACGTCATAAACTGTCTTGTTTATCATAGAAAGGAGCAGAAGGAGAAAAGCCTGTTGGGCAGTTGCAACGTGCTCTGTGAAAAACTGTACGAACCTGAACTAAGAGACAGAGAAAATGAAAGCAGATTTGAGAGATTTGAAAAAGTAGAAATGGAGAAATTAGAGATGTGAATTTTAGATGTATGCCAAAATTGTAACTGCACAGTAGCCAGGAAAAATGATTTACATTTTTGTTCATTACAATAAGTTTGTCTTACAGGAGGTTAAAAATGCTTAGGATAGGGTCTAGACTTTTGAAATTGACACCAATGAGGTCAACTACATCCTACTACAGGACCTCCTTGGCCCTGCTGTCAATGATGGGGCAAGTTAGTACTAATGAGCAAAGATCTTACAACACAGCATGGTGGAGCATGAATGCATGCATCCATGCAGCATGGATCATATCTATGATCCTTAGGACTGGGAGAATCTGGGCTTGAAAACTGGTTCCATTACTGACTATATGACTTTGAACTCAAACAAGGTCTTGTTAATCATGACATTGATGATGATTTCTACTCCTTGTGTACCTCCAGCGAGAAGGAAAGAATGTGTATGTGTGTGAATGTATGCAATGAGCATGTGTGTGTACATTTAAGCTGGATAACACCATACAGCAGAAAGTTATTTTTATTTCTACAGGGAACTGTCACAGTAATGGACCAGCCTCAATAGTCTATAACCGGGATATGGCTCACAATTCCTCTCCCATCATGCCCAGGTGTTTTTGTTACTCAGAACCAACATCCTTAAGCTCTCCAGGTTGGTTTCAACGAGTGGATGTTCCATCACCTTAAAAATTGGGAGGATATTGAATATTTCTTCAACAAATAGTTTCTTAACAAAAAAGAAACTAAAATTAGTTGTATTGGATGGCATATGACATGAGGAGACTTAAAAGAGCTTTTCTAAGCCCATCGTTTCTGGCTGATTCCCAAAAGATGCCCTTGGAAATCTCACTCCAAGTTACCCATAAATGACATAATTATATGCATGGTTTACGGTTCTTTCTACAAATAGCATCAATTGTCTTTACCAGAACTTGCTGTGTAATGTTACCTGATGGACCTTTACCTTTCCCAAGAATTGAAACTGATCTTGTCATTAAGATTCTTAAAAGTTACTGATGCTAAAAATACATGCGTGTGTCCATACATACATACATACATACACACATTCTTACAAGTTCAGAAACAGGTGTGCCTCTTTTGAAGCTACCAGCAGCTTCTTCTCCTCCCAGGCTTTTGCTCTCTTGGTCTTTCATCACTGAAGCTGGTGTTTACCCTGGAGCTGACATTTTAACGTCAACCCACCAGGTGTTCACAGTCCTCTCTCCCGTGACACTCCTGTAGCAGATGGTGCAAATGGCCTGGCACATATATTCTGATTCATTGCAAAAATCAAACTGCCAGACTGCTGACTAGCTTGGCAAGAAAAGGAGAAAGTTGTTCCTGAAAAAACTATTATGAATTATCCTTCATGTGGTGACTTTGGACTTGTCCCTGCTTAAAGATGATTATTAATTTACTTAACCAGATTAAATAACTGCCCTGTTTGCAAAGATAGCTATAGGCAGCAGGAACTTGTCTTTACAGAACAAGAGGCAAACAATAGGAAGTCAAAACAAAATTAGATCAAATGTAAAATTTTTTTTAAGTTAAGAGATTAAATGGGAACAGTAAAAGTTCTTTTGGACTTTTTAACTTCCTGATACTATTCCAAAATCTCTAATACAAAATTGCTTCTTAACAATACTATTAATATTCTGTGAGATTAAAGAATATTTTACAAAAACATTTTATAAGTTAGTTATTTTATACAAAGTGCTTTTTACTTTTTGTCCATTTGGAAAGGGTGACTTTGAAAAAGTAATGCAATTCTACCAGGCAAATCTATACACAGAGAGAGAGAGGGGAGCTAAATGTTTTCTTTGTAGTCACAGCCTTAGAATTAGACCTTCAATTTCCCTTTGTCACTTCCATTACTTTGCTCTACTTTTCCTTTGCATCATTTTAAGGCCTGTCATCCTCCAGCACTTCCAGTACGATCTCTGATGCTTCCCTTTGTACATTCAGCCATACCCACTTTCTACTCCATGCCTCAGTTATCAACCACAGAGTCCTGGAATGAGTCACAATGCCAGAACCACGGGGATGTCTTGATTCAGTCTTCCCTCTACTTTTGGTCATATAGCCCAGCCCTTATGAGACTCCTGACTGGACGCCCCTGCCCTCTGGGGGGGCGGGGATCCTAGCCAGCTACTTTCCAGAGCAGTCTAGATTCTACAACCCATACCCCAATATGTAGGCCTATTCCAAGTTTCCTTTATCCAAAGTGGCCTGTACACTAAAGTCTCAGCATGTTACACAGCTGAGCACCCGTGGTAAAGAAGAAATCTTAAAAGGAGCTGATAAAAAAGATAAGTTACATAAGAAGGAGCAAAGGCAAGGATAAGCAGATTTCTCATCAGAAATGATGTAGAGATAATAGTTAGAGAAGAGTGTAGCAACATCTTTAAAGTACTAAAAGAAAAAAAAAACCTGCCCATTTGGAATTCTGTGAAAATGTCTTTCCAAAACAAAGGTGAAACAAACACTTTTTCAGACCTATAAAAGTTGAAAGACTGTATCACCTGCCAACTTACACTATAAGAAATGTTAAAGAAAGTCCTTTCGGCATAAGGAAAATGATATCAGATGAAAATATGAATCTATATAAAGGAATGAAGAGCATTGGGTATAGTAACTACATGGTAAATATGTAAGATATTTTTATTATTATTTAAATGTTTTCAGAAGATGACTGATGGTTAACTAAAAATAATGATAATACATAAAAATAAAATATCTGACAATAGCACAAAGGTGGGAAAGGGATAAATGTATGTAAACTATTGGAATGGTCTTCTATAATTCATAACGTGGTTTATATCACTTGAAGATAAACTGTAAGAACATAAAGATTTATACTATAAATAAAAAACAACCACTGAAAAAATAAAACAAAGAGTTATAGCTAATAAGCCAGTAAACTAGAGAAAATGAAATCTTTAAAAACATTTACTTTATTCAAAAGAAGGAAGAAAAGAGGACAAAGAGAACAAGAATAGATGAGACAAATAGCAAGAAAGTAGATTTAGACTTAATCATATCAATAATCACATTAAATGTAAATGGTCTAAATATTCCAATTTAAGGTTAGAGACTGTCAGATTCAATTTTAACAAGACCCAACTTTATATACCTATAAGAAATGCACTTTAAATAAAAAGACACAGACAGGTTAAGAACAAATGGAAAATGCTGACACAAATCAAAACAAAGTTGCAGCAGCTATATTAATATCAGACAAAGCAGATTTCAAAGCAAAGAATATTACTAGGGATAAAGTAGTTGTTTCATACTAATAAATGGGGTGGATCAATTCATCAAGAGATGCATAAACATTTATTCACCAATAATGGAGCTTTCGTATGAAACAAGAACTGATAGAACTGCAAGGAGAAATAGACCAATTCATGATTAGAAAGATTTCAATACACATTTCTCAATAATTAATAAAAAACAAGTGGATAAAAAATCAGTAATGTTATAAAAGACTTAATGCTATCAACAAACTTGACCTAATTAATATATGTAGAACACTCCAGCCAACAACATCATTCTTTTGAAGTGCACAGGAGCATTTTCCAAGATAGACTATATTCTGGGCCATAAAACAAGTCTCAATAAATTTAAAACATTTTAATTTATACAAAATATATTCTTTGACCACAGTGGAATTCAGTTAGAAATCAATAGCAGAAAACTATGTGTAAAATTCCCAACTACTAAGAAATTAAATAGTACATTTCTAAATAACCCATGGGTCATAGAAGAAGTTAAAAGGGAAATTAGAATATATTTTCTACTGAGTGAAGATGATGAGGACATAACATATTGATATTTGTGGGATGCCACTGAAGCAGTATTTACAAGGAAATTTATAGCAGTAAATGTATATATTAGATATAATGTCAATAGAATCACCATAAAAGAAAATAT
Source organism: Daubentonia madagascariensis (assembly GCA_023783475.1). Classification (NCBI taxonomy): domain Eukaryota; kingdom Metazoa; phylum Chordata; class Mammalia; order Primates; family Daubentoniidae; genus Daubentonia; species Daubentonia madagascariensis. The sequence goes on along the minus strand of JAKFHU010001244.1, from coordinate 23,243,499 downwards.
TGACAAATTCAATTTCATAAAAGTTAAAAACTTCTGCTCTTTGAAAGATACTGTTAAAGAGAATGAAAAGACAAGCAATCCACAGGTGCAGAAAAAATATTATATTTGCAAATCATATATCTGACAAAGGACTTATACCAAGAATACATAAATAATTCTCAAAACTTAGTAATAAGAAAACAACTCCATTTTTTAAAATAGGAATTATTTGAACAAACACTTCACCAAAGAAGTTGTATAGATGGCGAATAATGTTATAAAAAGATGTTCTATATCATTGTTCATTAGAGAAATGCAATCTAAAATCACAATGAGATTGTACTACCCATCTGGCAGAATGACTAAAATTAATGATTGACCATACCAAGGGCAAGAAAGGATGTAGAGGAACTATAATTTTCACACATTGTCAGTAGGGATGTAAAATTGTATAATGACTTTGGAAAAGAGTTTGGCAGCTTCATAGAAAGTTAAACATATGCTAACCAAATGACTGAGCCATTCTACTCCTAGGTATTTACCCAAGAGAAAAGAAAGCATATACCCATACAAAGACTTGTCCATGAATGTTTCCAGTAGCTTTACTTTAATAGTAAACAACTGAAAACATACAAAATGTCCACCAACAGATGAACAGATAAACAAACTGTGGTATGTCCATACAATGGAATATCACTTGGCAATAAAAAGGAAGAAACAACTAGTAGATGCTATAACATAGATAAACCTCAAAATAATTATGCTGAGTGAAAAACCAGACATAAAAAGAGTATGCACTGCATTGATTCCATTTATATAAAACTTTAGAAAATGCAGACTAATCTCTGATGGCAAAAACAGATCAGTTTTTGCCTGACAATATGGCAGAGGGTGGGGAGGGTCACAAGGAAGTTTTGAAGATGAAGGACATGTTCATGATCTTGATTGTAATGATGCCTTTTGTGGGTGTATACATATGTCAAGACTCATCAAATTGTACATTTTAAATACATTGCATGGAAATTATTTGAAAATATCCAGAAGGATGGAATCCCCCCAAACTCATTCTATGAAGCCAGTATCACCTTTATACCAAAGCCAGGAAAGGACACAACAAGAAAAGAAAATTACAGACCAATATCCCTTATGAATATAGGTGCAAAAATTCTCAATAAAATCCTTGCAAACCGAATTCAAATGTACATCAAAAAAAAAAAATTCATCACGATCAGGTGGGATTCATTCCCGAGATGCAGGAATGGTTCAACATATGCAAATCTATAAATGTAATTCACCATATAAATAAAAGCAAGAACAAAGATTATATGATCCTTTCAATAGATGCAGAAAAGGCTTTTGACAAAAATCCAGCATCCTTTTATGATAAGAACTCTTAACAATATAGGCATAGATGGCTCATACCTCAAAACTATTAAAGCCATATACGATAAACCCACAGCCAATATCATACTGAATGGGGAAAAACTGAAAGCATTCCCCCTTAAAACTGGAACTAGACAAGGGTGCCCACTATCTCCACTTCTATTCAATATAGTGCTGGAAGTTCTGGCCAGAGCAATCAGACAAGACAGAGGAATCAGGGGCATCCAGATGGGGACAGAAGAGGTCAAACATTCACTATTCGTAGATGATATGATATTATATATACAAAACCCCAAAGGTTCAACCAAGAGATTACTGGAATTGATAAATGAATTCAGCAAAGTCTCAGGATACAAAATTAATGCACACAAATCCATAGCCTTCATATATGCTAATAACAATCAAGCCAAGAAACAAATTAAAGATGCAATACCTTTCACAATAGCACCAAAGAAAATTAAATATTTAGGAACATATCTAACTAAGGAGGTCAAAGACCTATATAGAGAGAATTATGAAACACTGAGAAAAGAAATTGCAGAGGATGTAAACAGATGGAAAACCCTACCATGCTCTTGGACAGGCAGAATCAACATAGTAAAAATGGCTTTGCTACCTAAAGTGATTTACAGAATCAATGCAGTCCCTATCAAAACACCAACATCATTTTTTGCCGATCTAGAAAAAATAATTCTATGCTTCGTGTGGAACCAGAGAAGACCCCGTCTAGCCAAAGCAATCTTAAGCAAAAAGAACAAATTGGGAGGCATCTATCTACCAGACTTCAAACTATACTACAAGGCTATAGTAACCAAAACTGCATGGCATTGGCACAAAAACAGAGACGTAGACCAATGGAACAGGACTGAGAACCCAAATATAAAACCAACCTCAAACAGTCACCTGATCTTTGACAAATTCCAGAAAAACGTACACTGGGGAAAAGATTACCTATTCAATAAATGGTGCTGGGAAAACTGGATGGCCATATGTAGAAGACTGAAACTGGACCCACACCTCTCACCTCTCACAAAAATCAACTCACAATGGATAACAGATTTAAACCTAAGATGTGAAACCATAGGAATTCTCAAAGAAAACATTGGAAAAACTCTTATGGACATTGGCCTAGGTAAAGAATTTATGAAGAAGACCCCCAAAGCAATCACAGCAACAACAAAAATAAATAAATGGGACCTGATCAAATTAAAAATCTTCTGCACAGCCAAGGAAACTATCACTAGAGTGAACAGACAACCTACAGAATGAGAGAAAATATTTGCATGCTACACCTCTGATAAAGGGCTGATCACCAGAATCTATACAGAACTTAGGAAAATCAACAAGAAAAAATCAAACAACCCTATTAAAAAATGGGCAAAGGACATGAACAGAAACTTTTCAAAAGAAGACAGAATAATGGCCAGCAAACATATAAAAAATTGCTCAACTTCTCTAATCATCAGGGAAATGCAAATCAAAACCACAATGAGATATCACTTAACTCCAGTGAGATTGGCTCATATCAAAAAGTCTTAAAACAACAAATGTTGGCAGGCATGCAGACAGATAGGAACACTCATACACTGCTGGTGGGACTGCAAGTTAGTACAACCTCTATGGAAAGTAATATGGAGATACCTCAAAGAATTAAAAGTAGAATTACCATTTGACCCAGCAATCCCACTACTGAGTATTTACCCAAAGGTAAAAAAAGACATTCTATAATAAAGACATCTGTTCGTGAATGTTCATAGCAGCACAATTCACAATTGCAAAGATGTGGAAACAACCCAGGTGCCCATCAATACACGAGTGGATTAATAAAATGTGGTATATGTATACCATGGAGTATTACTCAGCAATAAGGAACAATAGTGAATTAACACATCTGGTATTATCCTGGTTGGAGCTAGAGCCCATTCTTCGAAGCGAAGTGTCACAGGAATGGAAAAACAAGCACCACCGTACTCACCATCAAATTGGTACTAACTGATCAACACTTACATCACACAGGGCAATAATATTCATCAGCGGGCGGGCAGGCGGCGGGGGGTGGAAAGGATGGGACAACTCTCACTGAATGGATGCAGGGAGCACAGTTTGGGGGATGACCACGATTGTAGCTCTTTCTTGGGCAGTGCATGGGCAGTGCATGGGCAATATATATAGCCAAAGTGTTGTACCCCCACAATATTCTGAAATTTAAAAAAAAAAAAAAGAAAATATTGAACCCCCCCCATAAATAAATAAATAAATAAATACATTGCATGTCAACAACACACAAAGTTATTAGAAAACATAATGCCACCCCAGCTGTGATCAAGACCCTATTTGATAATTTTAAAACCACTGACTATCAAAAATTATCCAATTCAGTGGTTTTCAATCTGTGCTCTGTGGAGTTTCCTCAGGGCCTGCAGAGGGATAATTATGGCTGTGTACACATTTATTCTTTTTCAACAGAAAGGGGAGTGACTTGCTTAAAGGCACACAGAGCTAGAGCCAGACCAGACTTGGGGCTTCCAGGTTGCCAATTATATGTTCTTTTAAATACAATCCCCTGCATCTCTTTGGAATCCCCACAATAAGGTTGGCAAATGGAGATGTTTCCAGCTAAAAAGCCACAAAATGAAGGTTTGTCCTTTTTCATAAGTACATACATTATCTTGGACCAGTCTAAATGATGACCTTTTTCCGGTTATGTTATAGACCCTAGTATTGTAAACGAGATAAAAAGAAGTGCTAGAGTTATGCTGAGCTGTATTCCTTTGTTCATTTTTTTCAACTCTGTGGAATGCTAAATAAATATTATTAAATACAGCAAAAATTTATTTTACTTATTTAACTAAATCATGAGAAATGTGTTTCAGTGTAAGTTAGTGGTGATGAACATAGGCATTGCAATCAGTCCGGTTCACATTCCAGCTCTGGAAATTCCAGCACTGTTTGTTAATGGACAAGTCACTTAACTTGTCTCAGCCTATGTGCTCATCTTCAAAATGGAGCTAAGAAGTGCTTATTGCGGAGAGTTGCTGTGAGGATCAGATAAAACAGGACAGGTGTTGCATTTACCACAGTGACTAGAGTACGGTGAGAGAGAAAAAGAAGCATAAGATGAAGTTGGAATATTAGACAGGGGACATACGTCTTTTTGGTTCAAAGTAGGTGCTATCAATATTCTCCACTGCAAGGAGAAAAGGTAAAGAATGAGGATAGAAACAGATTTTTGTCTTACCCATAAGCACTTAGAAACTGAAATGAAAATTTTGAGTGTTATTTGGAATAACAGATATCTTAGAAACTAGAACCCTGCCAACCTGAACTTCTGACAAGTAGCATCAAATACATAAGTTTTAGTGTATCTTTTTTTCAAATAACAAAATGCCAACTTTAAGAGTCCCTATGAAGTATACCAACCTGATCATTGTATCCAGATGCTCACATCTCACCATCTACTGGACACCTCCACCTGCTGTCCCACAGACACTCCATGTTCAGAGTGCTCAGCCTTGAATTCCTCATTTTTAACACTGTCACAATTACCACCTCACCACACACCCCCACAAATTCTGCTTCTCCCCAAGTATTTTCTACATCACTTGTGGCTTCAATGTGGCAGTGACTAATTTCCCACAACAGAAAGCTAGGAATCAACCATATTCCTCCCTCATCGCCCACATTCAACCAGATCTCCAAATTCTGTCCATTTCCCATCTAACTTTGTCCTCTTTGTTCTGTTTCATCATGTCTTCAACCTTCTTAGTTCTGGAAGCCACCATCTCTCACCTGAAATATGATGATAGCTTCCTAACTGGTCTCCCTCTATCCCATCTAGTCCTCTTCTAAATCACCTGCCACGATGCTCACAAACATCGATCTAAAACACAAAGGCCACCAAGTCATTCTGCTGATTAAATCCTCAATGCCTCCCCCAGTATCTACAAGCCAAACACAAGCTCCTTAACAATGGCATAGGAACTGCCTCCTGGTGTGGCTTCTGTTTGGATCTCCAGCTGTTTAGTTGCCACCCTCACCCTCCCATCTTCATGTTCCAGCAATAATGAATTTCTGATCACTGTAACACACCACATTTCTGTGTCACGGGCATTCAATTCTTTCTGCCTAGAATGCCCCTTCCCACCTCTTGCCCACCTAGTGAACTCAATGACGCCTTCTATGACACACTCCTCACATTGGTCCCCCACAAAGTTAACTACTCTGGTGTTTATATTTATACTGTTGCCCTTTTCAGGCTGTGCTGTAAGCATTTGTTTATATAACTCTCTACCACACTCAACTGTCAACTCCTCAAGCTTAGTGGTCGTGCCTATTCATCTAAATATCCGCATTACCTAACTCAGTGCCTAGCATATGGCAAGAGGTTAATCTGTCTTTTAATTCAATGTGACTGTTTACTGACCCTTGATTCTCTTCATGTTTATACAGATAATATTTTTGCAATCTATTCTGGGAATTTCTACATGCCTGGTTACAATGCTTAATAGAAATCAATGTTGAAATGAAACATCTTCTTCAGCTCAAACCAAAAGAGGCCACATTGATAGACTGAGGATTTGAGAAGGGGACATTGAGTCAAATATCAGCGTGAGAGCATTCCAGCACTGCAGATCATGAGATGGGACACGATCATGCCCACCCTGGCATTGTAAGGGTGGCAGGCAATCTAAGGGAATCTGGAATTCATTGTTGTTGATGTTTTAGGGACCATAAGTCAATCTTTTGCTCCCCCTCTGGCAGGTGGTGCCCTTCGTCACGAAAAAAGGCTCTGTCCTGATGAGTCAAATGTTCATTACGTTGAGTCAGCAGCACCAGCTCTTCCATGTCAGAACTCAACTAACTGCTAACAGCATGTCATTAACAAACTGCAAAACCCATGTGTCTCCTCATGACATTCAGTATTAAACTGGAAAATGTTTAAAGCCAACTCTCCTAAATCCAACAGGATTGGAAATGCAGTAATCAGCTCTTTAATCTTCTTTATTACACACCATGGTTATATAATTAATTGATTCTTTTAATAGCCCTAAAACTTAACTTCCTCATACCTACTTTAAGCATCTCTTCTGCCCCTGCTTTGCCTTTTATGTGAAATTTCTTCTCTGACTCTTAAATGTAAAGAAAATAAAAGTTCCTTTATAAATTTACCAAGAAAAGCAAAGAAGCTAAAATTTACCAGTACAGAACTGTCCTTTTTTGGCAAAACAGAACCCAGCACTTTTGAGTATGATGCCACATTAATGACATGCAAATTCCTCACATGGTAGGGCCTGACTTCTGGAAATTTTCTTTGAATGGGAAGTTCTCTCCACTGAAAAGTCCAGTCCTGCAACACAGAGAATCCAGGGTGCTGTGGTTGAAGAGGAAGCTCTGTCTTTACTAACAATTACCATATAGTTCAACATTTAGAGAATTCAGTCATATGGGATTCCCTGTGTCAATGAGAAAATTCTCAGAATAGAGGGAGCACTCTATAATGTAAAATTCAACTCTATTCTTCCAAGAAAAATGGTGTGGCACCATTCATTCAGCTGTCAGTGGTGCAGACAGTTGTTTATTTAACCCATTTTCTGCCCCATATAGCACAAACCACCTTTCCATTTCTTCTACTTCAGCAAAATCCTTAACTTGAAATTAAATACTTGTATCCAGATAATGGAATATTATTCAGCACTAAAAAGAAATGAGCTATCAAGCCATGCAAACACACAGAGGAAACTTAAATGTGCATTACTAAGTGAAAGAAGCCAATCTGAAAAGGCTACATACTGTATGATTCCAGCTATATGACATTCTAGAAAAGGCAAGACTGTGGAGCAAAAAAATCCATTGTCAGGAGTTGGGGAGAGGAAGGGATGAACAGGCAGAGAATAGAGAATTTTTAGGGCAGTGAATCTACTCTATAATTCAGCAGTCCCCAAACTTTTTGGCACCAGGGACTGGTTTCATGGAAGACAATTTTTCCATGGACGAGGGCAGGGCACAGAGATCAGGAAGTGATGCGAGTGATGGGGAGTGGCTATAAATACAGATGATGCTTCACTCTCCAGCAGCCGCTCACCTTCTGCTGTGCGGCCTGGTTCCTAAGTTTCATGGAAGACAATTTTTCCTTGCGGGGTTTGGGGGTGATGTGGGGGAGGCTGAGCACAGCCAGTTCCTAACAGGCCACAGATTGGCAGACCAGTACCAGGCTGTGACCCAAGTGTTGGGGACTGCAGCTCTATATGATAGAATGGATAGATGTCACTACACATTTGTCAAAACTCACAGAATGTACAATACCAAGAGTGAGCTCTGATGTAAACTATGGGCTTTGGGTGACGTGTCAATGTAGTTCATCAATTATAACAATTAACCACTCAGTCAGGGGATATTGACAATATGGGAGGCTGTGCATGTGTGAAGGTGGTGGGTATATGGGAAATCTCTGTACCTTCCACTTAATTTTGCTGTGAACCTAAAACTGCTCTAAAAAAATAAGTTTTATTATTTTAAAAAAAAACCTGATAAAGAGGTCTCTCCAGCTGCTTATACAGAGGAATATCTTCTCTGTTTTATTGAGCCATTCCTAAGTCTTTCCTATATATGGGAAGAATCTTAGAACAACCCTTTAGATTTCTATTTTAATTGCAATAATCTTTCTCATACCTGGCCCCAGACAGTCCAAAATAAGAGCCAAGGATGAACCAAGAATAGTTTAGACACAAACCTTGTTCAATTCTCCTTCCATTATCAGAGGATGCTGAATCTCCAAAGAGAATAAACATAATAGGACTCAATTTTAATCAGTGTAATTGTTGCTGCCTCGGTACTGAACTATTACATTTATTCACAGATCTCAATTTCACAGAAAATAAATTGTAGTGGGTGAAAAATGCCTTGAAACCACATAATAAAAACTCTCCTAGTCCACCATACACTATGCTATTAGTTGCCGTAGACAACCTCACTCTGAGCCCTCTCAAATCCAGACACCCTTCAAATCAAGATGAAATTCATAAAGGCAAAAGTGTTTCTTTCTACTCCTCTGCCTCTAGCTGCCTGCAGCAGTCAGGCAGCTTGTTCCTTCCTCCAACACTGAATCCTGGCCCACACTCAGTTGCACCATAAAACTTTAGACTTTCAATAAACTATAAAATTAACCAGAACTGTAAGATAAATTGCTATCACATGTGGTGATTAAAAAAAAAAAACTTCCAAATAGAGCTGGGTGTAAGCAAATGCAAGCCAAATTTTACAAGGGTGCACAAAATGTCTTTCCTAGAGGTGTGGACTTGATGTTGCTTGTCTCTTAGAACTGAAAGTGTTGGGGTTGGGGGGTGGGCATCCCTTGAAAGATAGCAGAAAGCACTCATGCTGTTTTTACATTTTTGGCAAAGATTTCCTAATTATTTCTCTACTTGTCCTTTGCTTTTGTAACTTTCATTTGAGCAGGTAGGGTGGAGCCCATTTCCTCTTTTGGCAGTGGGTTATATGGTTCTCAGGCAATAAAACCCTGGACCTCCCTGACTGAGGAGCTCCCTCCAAGTTTGATGGTCCTCTCAGTTTTCTACTCTTAATCAGTCCTCCCTGGAGCACATACATATACAGCTTATATTACATGTTCTTTCTTGTAAAAGTGCTGTCCTACAAGTGCAAAGTGCTGTCCTACAATGGATTAAACCACCTCTATCTCCTCCCTACCTCCATCCATGGGGATTTTTAAAGTCTGGTAATCCACAAACTGAAAAGCACAAATATTGTTCAGAAACAGGCATCAGTATATTAGCGGCAGGCTGAATGCTTTGGTTTGGGTAGTTGTTTTATACTTTTTTTGTTTCTCTGGCACTAACCCAAGTGCCTGCAAAAAGTAAACTATATTAACATTTTATCTTCATGTTGCTACCCTAACTGCTGCATTATTTGGCACCTTGGGGGAAGCCCATGCCCATTTTCATGCTGACAGGCAGCTTTCTGAGCTGGTGCTGTAGGTGGTCTCACACCTGCTTCCTGAGCCAGAGCACCAGCAGCTGTTATTCTAAAACCTGATTTGAGTAGGTTGAATTTTGTTGATACATTTCCACGGTGCCATTTATGAGGTAATGTTTGTGGCTTAAGACCATGTGAATTGCTATGTACCTGATTGAAGAAATAAAAATTTCACAGCATCATCAAACAAAGATCACAAGATCCTTCCACATTTACATTTAGTCACAAAACCAAAGCCAGAAAAAAAAAAGGACATTAAAAAATGAAGCACAGCAATGTCCTTGCCTCTGCCTCATATATTTTCAGCTTAAATATTCCCTGCAGTCAACAGCCTGTGCCTGTACTAGCCCCCTTGCCAAAGATTTCATATGCCCCATGTCTTCCACCTTCTATGAATGGATATATATCAGACACGCATGCAGTGAGGATGGACCAATAAGCCTCTCCAAAACTGAAATGATCCCCAAAAAAACCAATAAATAGGAACTGTAACCACTAACGTCTGAAGTAGAAGCCTACTATTAATTGAATGTACATTCATACAGAAGATTGCACAGTGGGTCCCCAGGCAAGCAGCAAAAAGTCTCTCAATGCCAGATTTTTAAAATTCAAGCTATATAAAGTGAACTCCATTGTAAATTGTTTTATATGTTTGCAAGCCACTGTAGGCTAACCAAGTGTGAACAGATGCAAAACGTTCTAAATCGTAAGCACCTGACATGAAAAATATATTTGTGAAAATGTATTTTTCTCCACATTCAGTGATTTTGATCATAATCCTGAAAAATTCTTAGGACAAAATTCCTTGGGCTAGATCATAGAATATTTGTCATGGTTTGAAGACTTTTCAATATAACATCAAGTAAGCCATGACAAAGTGTTATTAAGATTCACGTTTTTATGCCTTATTTCCAGGCTAAGGCACCAATTGTCTACCACCATCAGAACTTTTCAGTCCATAACACCAAATGCCTTATCATTTAATTTCTTTGTGTACATTTCTGTGAACAATCAGCCCCTGCTTTCTTCCTTCTCCCTTCCTCCTCCTCCTCACTAGCATCATGGAGCACACACATATGTGTGCCTACACATGCACACATGGCTTATATTTTGTACTGGACATAAGAATAAAGCAAGGTATTTCATGAACATAAAAACAGCTAGTGACAAAGATTCATAAATAGATACAATTAGCCAACTGTGGACCATATTGCCTCAGTTTCCTGAAGGATTATATCTACTGACTTGCATTTTTATGTTAAATCTTGAACTTTCAGCAAAGAAGGATCATTAAGAACGTGGTCTGCTACTTCCTTCAGGGTTCCCTATATAATGTTCCACATTGCAAAACATAGAACTAAGTACTTGGAAAAGCTTTTCTTTCTCTCAGGAGCAGAGATGAGCTCCTTTAGAAAGCAGTCTGGTATAGTGATGAAAGGCAAAGATCCTGGGGTCAGATTGCTTGCACTCAAAACCCAGCTCCACCCACTTATTAGCCATATGCTCTTGGACAAACCACCTAACCTCTGTCATTCCTCACCTGCAAAATGAGAGTTGTTGAGGGGGTGAGGATGCGGATCACGTGAGATACACTCATAGATGCAAACCACTTAGAACTTAGTACTTATCACTTAGGTTTTATCTCAGAGTGTTTATTTTTATTATTTGTGAACACTAAGAACTATGTAACTGCCCATGGTCACCTTTTCATTTTGAGCACCAGGAAATTCAGGCCAAATTTTCAGCCCAAACATAGTAACCAATAATATTTTGCAACTGAGGAATCTATGTTCTATTTGTTTTTTCCTCAGTGACTTTTTTTTCAAATCTATATTTTTCCTATCCTTGACTTTTTATTATTGAATTCTATATATTTTAATAGCACAATTTAAATTCTCTGCATAAGAAGGAGGAGAAAATAATGTAAAAGTAATCCTAGAAATTATTGATAAGTTTGTAGCTACAAATATGTAGACTTGGAAGTACCCAAGACAAATCTGAGTAACTATGGTGATTACATAATTTAAAAGAGGAAATTCAGGCCCTGGATTGTCATCCATCATAAGAAAGCATTTATTAGTCAACAAGGAGTGATCTGCCTGGAAAAGAAAAATTAAAAATGATTTTTCTCATTCATAGTACCTCAGGGGAACTCACTTTAAATATCAGTCTCTTGTGAATTTCTTTATCATGAGAGTGATTCTCTTAAAACTTAATAAACTTTGAAAGCATGGGGAAAAAAAACTGAGCTTTTAAAATTGCAAGGCTGGGAACAAACCCTGGAACACTGTACTCACATTAAGGCAGAAAGCTAAAAAAGATGCCAGGCTTGAAGCTTTTTCTGATTCTTGGAACCATGTCTTCGTAATCCAAAGATTTTACAATATCAAAATGCTAAAATACATCAAAATGACATTGGTCATATCTGAGGACTATAAAAAAATAACCATCAATCTGCAAAATTATCGTGCTAGAATAACTCATCCCTCAATGGGTGAGCAGTGTGCTCACTGTGAGAGCTGGGTGGTGTGCTTCATGACCGCAGAGCAGTCACCTGTAGACAAGGTCCATGCAGTAGAGTTAAATGGTATATGAAATGCAGGGACAAATGATTGGTATGCCAAAATTCCTGGACACCTTTTCTGAGACATCTGGCAAGGTTTTGGGGTGTGTTACTAGGTGCACTGCCAGTATAAGGGACACCACACAATCCTACGCCACCAGCTTCATTTCCCCAAACTCCCTCCCGCCTATGCTTCTGGCTGGGGCTCTGGCATCTTAGCTGAGGAATAGGACCTTAGTTGCCATTATCATTGAAAACATCAAGTTCACATGGCAGATGCAGATGAGCACAGGCCAACCAGTAAACATCATCTCCTTCAGGGTTGCAGATGCCGTGAAAAACACAGAAGCCTTTGATGGATTGATGAGCAAATGCAACCTCTATGTCCACACAAACAACTATCCCCACAGTTCTATGTTGAGAAAAGCTTTTACACATTGCCCCAACCCATTATATAGGGTAAGTGATAAACAATTTTCTCAAGAATATGTATGCCACATGGAAGCAAGTTGGGTTATACATTCAGCTGAGGACAACTTGTACAGGAAATCTCTGAATTTTGAAGTTAAAGATGAAGATAAAAATCCTATTTCAGTGACATGAGCAGAGTGGTTTCTGTTAAGGCCTAAATGTACCCCTAATAACCCTACTTAGTCCCAGACACCCTTACACTACACACTTTCTAACAATTAAAGGTTCATTTGTGCTAATGTTTCTACTTTGTAAAATATAACCAGGATTGGCTAAACTTCTTTCAACAAGAAGATTATTGGTGACCTATGCAGTAGTTTCAGTAAAGGTGCAGGAGAAATCAGGTACAAAAACACAAAAAGTGTAAAGAGAAATTAATGGTGGAAGGAAAAGACTTTAAAGATAGAAAGATTTGTTTCAAAGACATTTGGCTGTAAAGGGAGAGGATGTTAATTCAAGGCTGACTTCCTCAAGCAATTGCCAAGTGAGAGCCCATGAGGTCAGCCAGAGAGTGTGTTGCATGTATCAGAGAGGGTCTCAGTATGGAGGTCTCCTCAGGGAACCTCCAGAGAACTCACAGATATGTCCCATTTGAGAGTGCCATTATATAGGCACCTGCTAAACAGGTAGCTAGATTTCAACAGCATCTCTTCTGGAATAATTACCCTTTTCTTGTAAACTTCCTATAAAGTGATAAATTATAGAAGGAAATCCCTCCCAAGGTGGAAGGAGATGGGGTCCAGGGCACAGGTGAAAAAGAGTAATCATAATTGGAAAGAGAAATATTGTTTATTCGGAAGATGGAAGGTAAAGTTGTTTGTTGAGAGCTTCTCTGCCTGGTTGCCTCTGCGGTGTAGAAGACAACTTCATGTATGGGAAAAAAAGAAAAAGTACATTGAATGGTAGGAAGTTGAGGAGAATGGTCAAGATCAAAAATTGCAATTGTAGAAAATAGGAAACAGAACAGTTTCTGGAATTAGACTACACGATTCCACACAAACTGACAACATGTTTTGGAGCAAGTTATTTAGTTTCTAGGACTCAGTTTCCTCATTTGTAACAAAATCAAAAACAGTCTACCTCATAGGAGGATCAAATTAGATAATATGTTTACAGAACTTTGAACAGTGCCTGGCACAGGGCATTCTAGCTCAACAATTCTAGCTATGATGAGATATTACCCAGAAATATGGGGAACATTTCCAGGCAGTGCTGGGGCCCCAGATAAACTATTGCCTGGCTGCCCTAGCCCCCATACCCTGTTTTAATTTTCTCCATTATACTTATCACCCAGGAGAACACTAATACATTTACTTATATATTTCCCATCCTCCCCCCTAGAATATATGCTCTATTAGGCAAGAATTTTTGTCTGTTTTGTTCACTAATTCATGCTCAAGTCCTAGAAGAATTCCTGGAAAACAACAAGTTCTGAATAAATGCTCTTTTGGATGAGTTGAATAAATCAATGTCAGTAGACTGGGTGCTGTCTAGACTGGGTGCTTTTTGAAGGTGGAAATTGAGGGCTTGACTTCTGTATTCTCAACACCTGGAGAAGTATGAACCCATAAAGGAGGCAATCAAGGTTTGAGAGTTCAAATAGACTTGACTTCTCTGAGCCTAGGATTCCTCATATATAGGTGTTGAGATTAATGATCTCTACATCTCAAAGTGGGTTTGAGGACTAAAGGAGATAACTTTTGTAAAGCACCCAGCACAATGTCTAGCACATAGTAGACGCCGCTGGTGGTTATTTGCTGTTGAGACTTCCAGATCAATTCTCGGCCCTTTTCTTCCCTGCTGTGTACCCTGCAGGATTACCTCGGTGGACTGCAACCTGGGCTCCTTAGCCCTCTGGTTAAGCCAGCAGATTAGAGATGGAAGGAGGGAAAGGAGGGGGAATTTAGTTCCCAAATGCACTTCCCTCCCACTTCTGTTCACCTCCCCGCGCCAACTCCCTCTCTGCTTGGCCTTGCTTTATCAGTGGCTACATTCTGTTTCTGTCCTGCCACAACTGTCCCTAGGCCATAGCTCTTTTGGGTCCCAGTAATAACTCCCTCCCTTAATTACAGTAACTAGTTTGCCCAGAACTTTCTCAGTTTTCGCATTGAAGTCCCATGTCTCAGAAAACCTTCAGGCCCAGGAAAACATGGGTGGTTGGTCACCCTACTCCCCTTGTCCCCTCAGTCCCAAAGCGAAACACTAACCATAAACCTCTCTAGGCCTGTGCAGGTCATTTGCTAAAGCTATGGGATTACGGGTGATTTTTACTTTTTTTGTAATTTTCAGTATTTTTCAAACTAGATAAATCAATAGATCCATACATACACAAATCTGCGCAGAGCCCTGGAAGTTGGAAATCTTTTATTCTAGGACAAACTGCAATTTAATGATCTTGGGTAAGTTACTTAATCTTTCTAATTCTCTGCCAGGTCATTTGTAAACCTGCGGTATTCTTGATGTTGCCTCAATACATTCAGGTTTCTCAAGTCATGAGCTGAATAAATATCTTGAAAAAATAATAGTTTTCCTATCTGTTGCTTGACCCCTGAGTTTGACTTCCAGCAAACTACTATTTGAAACTTTTCTGATAAAAGTCATCAATAGTCTCTTTATTGATGGTTGAACCTAATTCTATATCCAGTCATTTCCCTGAAATTCGCTATGATCTAGTATACTGGTTTGAATTATGTTCCAAAAAAAGGTATGTCCAAGTCCTAATCCCTAGTACCTGTGAATGTAAGCTTATTTGGAAATAGGGTCTTTGGAGATATAATTAAGTTAAGGATCTCAACATGAAATCCTTTTGTATTTAGGGTGGGCTCTAAACTCAATGACTGGTATCCTTATAAGGGAAAAGAGGGAAGTTTGAGACACAGAGACAAAAAGAAGATCTTGGGAAGACAGAGGCAGAGATTGGCATTGTGCAGCCGCAAGCCAAGGAACAACGGAAGCCACTAGAAGCTGAAAGAGGCAAGGAAGTTTCTCCCCTAGAGCCTTTGGAGAGAGTGTGGCTCTGCTGGCACTGTGATTTAGGATTTCTAGCCTCCATAACTGTGAGAGAATAAATTTCTGTTGTTTTAAGGCACCAAGTTTGTCATGGCAGCCCCAGAAAACAAATACACCTGCCCGTCCTTGGTTTTCAAGACGGTCTTCTTGTTTTGTTCCCCTCTTACCTTTATGTGTATAACCAGTCAGCCTTTCTCAGGCCTCTTCCCTGGCCCATCCTCTTTTATCTCCTATAATGAAATGTTCCTGTGAAACTTTGTTCTTGGTCCTCCTCAAAGGTATACTGGAAAGTTTTCCTCAACTGAGTAGTTTCCCATCATGATATCATCGTGATATCAGACCCCATAATGGGTGATAACACCCAAAACTCCATCTTCTGCAAGAGCCCAGGCATCTCTTCCTAGGACTGTAGGATGTCTTATCCTACAGTCAATTGAAACCAAATATGTCCAAACTCACAATCTTCTCCTGCAACCTTATTCCTCCTCCCCTATTTCCTAACTCAGTTGATGGCATCATCATTCATCCATTCTTCCAAGCTTTGAGGAAATCATTCTCATCACGTAGATGAGTCATTTCTATCTCAGAAAGATTTCTTGGTCCGCCCCCCCTCCCTTTTCTATCCACAAAGCCACGTCTATGAGCGCAACTGCCACTGATTAAGGTCACAACTACAGCAACCAGCTCCCTGGGACAAATATATTTCCATTTTTGCTCATTCTCAGAATTGCCTTCAACGTTATCATACTAAAAAGTCAAAATCATCTTCTTCTACTGTTCAACTTCAAAGTTTCCGTTGGATCCCTATCACCCAAAACAATGATTCTAACCACTTTCCTGCCACACATAGAACAGATGTTTATATGCACCAACGGGTCACATTTCTCCACAATTCCCTGAATGTTTGCCATAGTCCTGCCCCTTTATTTCCCAATGAAGAAAAACATCAAAATACAAGTGAGTAAGTATAACTCATTTACCAGAATAACCTCATCTTCCCCAATTGAGAGTAAAACTCATCATTTTTGAAGACTTCAGCATTTTAGTACTCATAATAAATTACTTGCAGTATACCTCACAGGCACACTGCACTGTAACATAAAAGTTAAGGACAAGCAGCCTAGAAAAAAGTTCAATTACCCTTAGAATATCATACCAAAGCCTTCACAATTTTGCTCCAGTTTTTCTTCTTGTCTCTCATTCTCCGTATCACAGCCTATACCCCAGTGACACTGAATTACACAGCATTTCCTGGAGTCATCCTGCTTATTAACTTTGAATTTGCCATATTCCCTCTGCCTGTAATGTCCTTCACCCCTTGTGCAACTGGTGACCTCTTCCTTTTTCAACACTCTGCTTAAATAGCACTTTCTCTGAGAATCTTTCCTTCATCCTTCCTTAGACACATTTGCTCCTTGCTCCTTCCTGTACAGCATTTTACACATACCTATAATAGTTTCCTGGGACTCTTGTAACAGATTGCCACAGGTGGCTTAAAACAACAGAAAGTAATGCCCTCACAGTTCTGGAGGCCAGAAGTCCAAAATCAAGAGGTTGGTGGAGCTGGTTCTTTCTGAAGGCTCTGAGGGAGAATCCTTCCTTGCCAACTCCTGGCTTCTTGTGACTGCTAGCAACCTGAGCAGAGACTGCATCACTCCAAAATGTGCCTCCATCATCACGTGATCTTCTCTCTGTGTGTGTCTCTGTGTCTCAAATTTCCCTCTCCTTTCTCTTATAAAGACATAGTCAATGATTCAGGGCCCACCCTAAATCCAAGATGGTCTCATCTTGAGACCCTTAAATTAATTACATCTGCAAAGACCCCATGTCTAAATAAGTTCATATTCACAGGTACTGGGGGTTATGTCTTAGACATATCTTTTTGTGGGACAAAATTCAACCCACTACAATATCTCTGTCACACTGTATCATGATAGTTTGCTCACATGTATGTCTCTTTCACCAGATTGTGGGCTCCTTGAGGGCAAGAGCTGTCTCCTACTCTTTTTTCTTAGTGAATCCCTACAGCTTATTGTATCTCCCAGTATCTACTAAGTATTCAATAAATATGTTTGTGAAGAAGAAAGGGAAAATCAGGTGGATTATGAGTGTAATTGTTTCTTTTCCTCCTGTGAACTTTCTCTCAGCCCTCAGATTCCCAAGAATCTCCCATGCCTAATACCTTTAACAAGAGCACTATCAAGAACCAGTCCCATAGGGTCACTTAAGTGACAGGGAAGATTTTTCTGTCTCTTCCCAGAGTTGCAGATCTGAAAACATTCAGACATCATTCGGTCCCTGCCTTGAGTCACATTGGTACACTTAGATTGACCTAGCAGCTGATAAACTAGACTGAGAAGAATCAATCCTGCTTTTAAAGGTCAAGAGAGAAATGCTTTTAAAACCTCCCTTTGTGACGCCATTCCCTTAGTAGTCAGTTAAAAAAAAAAAAAAGCCCAATCTCTCCTTACACGTAAGGTTACATGTCCCAGGTTCTCCTCCCTCTGCCAACCACATAGAGGCTCAAATTTTGAGACCCTGGGAAATCTTTTCCAATTGCTTCCCTAGTCTTGGAAACTGAGCACAGCTCAAGAGTCAGAAAATCTAGAGCTCTTGGCCTGAGACAGACCACTGAGATTTCCAAAGCTCTGTCTGAGTTAAAGTTAAGCATTACTCTAACTCTTAGAAGAAAAGTAGTGGATAACCCAATTAATTACTCCAAAAATTTCCACTAACAACAATATATCCAGTTATTATCCATTTCTTTCCCCCTTATCCTTGGACTTTTAAACTGCCTATAAAGCCAAAAAATATTATATCTTGCTGTTACAAGATTAAGTTTCATTTTAGTCCCAGAAAGAAGTCAAAACAAAAAGGAGAGAAGAGGGAAACACCTCTAAGCCATGCATAGCTAAGGATTTGGTTTCAGATCAATGTTAAAAAGCAGAGATAATTAGAAACATCATATGATTTGTGTACAATACAAGAGCTGCATTGCTAACTAAAACCATAACTGACCTAGTTTCACTGAATGTTCCAATGAAAATGACAGACATGCAAAGAAAGAAATATAATCCTAGCAGTGGATGATCCATATTTTCCCCTTGAGTTTCAAACACATTCCTCAGACAGTGGACAATACCAACATGTTATTGACGAGAGTGCAGACCTTCAGATGGCCAGCAAGAATGTCTGCACATCAGAAAACCCACCAGATTACAGTCGCTTGACCCCAACAAGACTATGGGAACCAGTCCATCACAAAACCCTTCTACCAAATACAGTAACAAATTTAAAGGTCCTATAATGGGAATTCATTTCTCTCTTTCAATATAGGACAAAATTAACTAAATCACTACCTTACCCTGAATGATTCACATGTCTGTAACTGCATGCACACTGAGCGGTACCGACACAACATAGCCAGTAACACCCCAAGTCTAATCTCTCTTTCAGACAGTTTCTCATCCTTCATTGCAGCTATTCCTCCATGTAAACATTCTTGTGAAAAGGGCACATTTTGTAAGCTATCGCAGATCATCTGGCAGGATTGAAGCTATAAGCTGGCATTTTATTTAACTTGCTCTACTTGGAAATCCCTTATATCAGCTCTGCTTTCACAAAAAGAGTCCAGCTGTGCTGTTTTCTCTTTAATATCCTTTACTGAATCCTGGTAGGCAAATGCTTATGAAGTCTACCCACTAAAATGTCAAGGAGAGTACCATGTCAGAACTATCAAGATTGAGAGTATCCAGGGAAAATTCTTGTCCATAATAAATAAGGATGACAGCACCAGCAAATTGGAAAGTCCATCCTCTGAAACATCTTATCTCTATCTAGCCTGTGCTGCCTTATCTAAGGCTGCTTATCTGTCTCCCTCCTTTTAAGTAAGGACCTGCCCTGCATTCTTGATTCCCATAGCTTTAGAAGTAAAAGATAGAAGGCTACACTCACCACAGAGGTGACTGAATTCACTATTGTTTAGGAATCAGCTCATTTGTTAGAGAGATGCTGTCACACAGCAACTGTAGATAATAGTATTAGCTCCCTGTGAACCTGCAGAGGTATTGTCTGTTCAAGATTCAGGTAAAGATAGGCCAGGCCCCTGGCCAAACACACAATTGTTACCATCACTAACATTCTTAGGATGGGAGTAGGTAGGGACTGCAAGATCTGGATTTCAAAGGACTGCTAAGACTTATTACCTTTTCACTGGAAACCAATTCTCTTGTTTCTACGTGAATAGAGCCTTGGATCTGATTTTCTAGAAATTATTCTACAGGCTGTTTACTCAGTTGATGAACATTTATTGAGCATGGGACGCTGTGCCAGATGCTAGGAAGTGTCATGGTGAATAGAAACGCTCCTTTGCACAGTGATATGTGGGAGAAAGATCCATAAGTAGATAATCATAATCTAGAATGACAGTGGCTGGAATAAACATAGTACCCTGGTGGAAAGAGCCAGGCAGAATTGGGTTTAGATCCCAGCTCCACAATTCACCACTGTGTAACCTTGGATAATCTTAGATAATTCTGAGTCCCCACTTCCTGATCAATAAAATGAGAACATCTTCTTTATAGATTTGTTTTGAGAAATTAGTGAGAAAATGTATGTAAAACACCAACTGCTGTGCCAGACATGTAGGAGATATTGAAGAAAAGGGAACTGCTGCTGCCACTGCTGCTTTGGACATGGGGACTTTGGAGATGATTAGGCAAAGAGCAAGTCTGCCCCCACAACAGGACAATTACTTCCCAAGGGAAATAATACGTGAACCAGGTCTTGAAGGATATTGCTTCAGGTATTTATTTCTTCATAACAAACCAAAACTTACTGCCTTAAAATGGTCATCTTATTTTGCTCCTGAGTGTGTTGGTCAGGAACTCAGATGGGTGGATCATCTCTGATCCACGTGCTGTCAGTGGAGGCAGCAGAGGCTGAAGGGTCCACTTCCAAGAGGGTCCCTCACTCGTCTGTCTAGGCCCTCAGCCTTCCTCAGACTCTCCTTCTAATATCTCATCCTCCAGGGCTTCTCCGTGTGAATTGAGCTTCTCACCAGCATGGCCATCTGAGGGTAGCCAGATCTATCACATGGTGGCTGGCTTCCTCCAGAGCATTCCAGGTGATAGGAAGTGAAAGCCGCCAGTCTCTGAGGCCTGAGCTTGTCACATTCCATTGATTAAGTAGTCACAGAGTCTAGCCAGATTCAAAGTGAAGGAATACAGACCCTACCTCTCAATGAAAGCAGTGGCAAAGATTTGCAGCCATCTTTAATCTGTCACAGATGTGTAGGAAATCATTAGACAGAAAACTAGAAGGAGACATTTCCAGACCTAGAGAATACACTGGGTGGACAGAAGCTGGAAGTGGACTCAGCATTTATCTTCTCCCAGTTTCAAGTATAAGGCACATAGTTGGAGGCAGGGGCAAGGTGGGGTTATTGTCTACTGTTCAACTTTTTAAATACTTCATGTTGCACCTGTGTAGTACTATGGGGCCTCACCATTACCTTGGAAGTAAGAAAATTGATTCTCCAATTCAGTGTTTCTCATCCTGATGATGCCATACCAAGTGATGATGGGAAAAGTCTAATGTTCAGTGATTATAAAGTGAGCTACTGTACAACCACTCGCTCTTATTCTTCTGTCCTTACAACCAAATCTTTTTTGACTCCTTATTGTTCCTTGGGTCACATATCAGCTAGAATATTTATTGCAGTCTATTGACATCATATCCATCTTTCACTCCTGATTCCCCACTGAACTATAAGCATCTAAAGTTGCACCTGCATCTTCCTATCTCCTGGCCCTAGTTCCATATCTGGCCCATGCTGAGCCACAAGCATTTTTAGTTCTGGGAAAACATAAGGTATAATTTATATCCTTGAGGGACTTCTCTTGTTGAGGGGCACTGAAATGAAGACAAATCACTACAACACACTGTGGCAAACACAGAGCTAAATGAGACATAAGGCCACAAAGAAGATGTGCCTAAGCCAGCAGAAGCACTTATTTGGGGCTATCATAGGTTCCCAAGTGATTTTATAAAAAATAAACACACACACACACACTGCAAGAGTGGTTAGGATACAAATTTAAAAGAGAAAAAAACATTCTCTGAGCAGCTTTTTAGGAAGAGACATATGTTATAGGGGTATGATATATGTTGATCATAAAAATGATACACTAAACCTTGTGGGTTTTTTTCTATTCTGATAAACTTTTGCCTCAGATGACCTCACAGGAGAACTTTGGATTAGCAGGCATTTTTGCGTATCTTAACTAATGCCCTTCTGACCTAATGTTCCTTCATTTTAACTATCACTCAAGTCACTAATGAATTTCATACCAAGCTTGGCATTCTCAACCAGTAAAATTCACCCCCTTCCTTTCCAACCCACACCCAGATTTTCCTGTTGGTGTGAGATCATTCAGAGCGTATCGCGGAGAAAGTCATCGGAAGCAGAGGGCGGAAAGAGAGCCAGGCTGCTAGCCGTGACGAGCCACCCCGCAGGGCTACCCACACATTCCCCACTTTTTGGTTTTTCTTCCTCCACTGTTTTGCTGCTTTTTCCTCTGTCATCTGTTTCGAAGAACCCTCATAAATAAGCATTAAAAGTCAACCTAACCAGCTTTTTACAATTTTTATATAACTTAAAGGGAATTCAAAGAACATCTCATTCAATGTCTCACTTTGCACAGTAAGAACTGAGTCCCAAATATATTAAATGGTTTTCCTAACATCACAGAACCAGGGTGTCTGACTCCACTAAAGCAAGTTGTCTTTCCTAGCCACGTCCAAGAAGGAAAGAGAAGAACATCTGTAGTCTTAGCTACTTTTTAAAAATATGACCTGTTCTACCTATTTAATTATAGACAGTCCAAGAACATCTCAAATTTACCCAAATTCAAAGCAATAGACCTTTCAAAACAGGCAAAGACTTCTAAATCAATTCAAGGAATGAAGCTAGATATCCCTAATCCCCACAGAAAGAATACATTATGAATTCCAGTGTCTTTTCTAACTGGAAATAATATTCATCAATTATTTTGAATATGAAAATAACTTATTAATAAAAATTCACTCTAAGAATAAGGCAAGTTTGCATGTTTTTCTTTCATAGTCAAATTCTTACCTTCCATAGAGAGTTTAATGATGTGGGTTAAAATTTTGTAAGCATAAAATGATGGATAAATCCTGAATGTTACAAATAGTGCATTACTAACACACAAGTGACATCAGTGAACTGCTATAAAATAGACAGTCTCTTCTTTAACCAGCAGAAAGGAAGTTGGTTTATATAATAGCAATTATATAATTCAGATGAACTGCAATAATGTTTGACTATTTTGCCTTAATAACTGTGCTATGATAGAAACAAAATACTATTTGTGCTATCCTTTCACTGAAGCCAATAAAAATTATAAGGTAGCTGATTTTACTTAAAGATGTCTATTTATTATAGATTTCTTTTAGCTACCACAAAAATAACTTTTGGGCTATAAATATGGATGACTGGATAATTTAATCCCATACCATCTTAGCCAAATAAAATCAAAACTTTTATCTTCCAGCCAAGTAATTTTTCTTTAACTGTTTTTCTCCAAGCATTCTTGATATATTCTGACTTGCTGGTTGTCTAACTTTTGGTTAGTAACCACAGTTATCCAGAATGACTGCCAGTTACCGAGAATGTAGGAGAAAATATTATCTGACAAGCAGGCCCATGCATCAAGGCAACTCCCAAGTATAGAGTCCTAACACTTCAGCTGGGGTCAAGATTGACTGAGACTCTTTGTTGGATAGTTTGCTGAGATGCGACAAACATTAAGATGAGCAAAGTTCCACAGTATATTTCACCTGGGAGTTGACATTTCAGGTAGACAAATCATAGATGTAAATAAGTGAAATGTGAAAAGTAAATAGTAGTCCAGAAGAAAAAAAGTAGTATATAATACCACTAAACACAAGGAAAGATAAATCAATGGGCCAGGCGGACTTTTGGGTGGACTTTTGAAGTTCTTGCACAGGGTAAAAGGTTTCCTTTTTTTTTTTCTCCTTAAGTGGTCACTAAAATATGTGGCTCAAACTTAAGATATCTTTGGATCATTTTTCCTTTTGTTTGGATTATGTTGTTTTTCTAGGTTTTACTTTCTTCTGTATCTTCACAATGTGAAGACGAATGCCCAGCTCTTTTTCTACTTTGTATAGTTTATAATAAGAATATGCAAGGTCTGTCCGGAAAGTATCCAGCCATTGTTAATATAACAAGAACAGTTTGCGCAACATCAATGTAACCTGGCAGCCAAGGCGAGTGGACTGGAATGCGCATGCGTGAACAGTGATGCCATCACTGTACTAGCCAGTGGGGCGCTAGACCTCACTGAGTGGGCATGTGTACTGTGTGGCCGTCACATTCATAATGACTGAGCAAGTAGAGCAATGAATCTGCATCAAATTTTGCGTTAAGTTTGAACATTCCTCTGTGGAAATTATTTGGATGACTCAGAAGTCTTTCAGAGATGATGCCATGAGTGCAGTGCAAATAAAAGTGTGGCACAAAAATCAAAGATGGTCGAGAATCTGTTGAAAGTGATCCACATTCTGGAAGGCCTGCAACAAGCAGAACACCTGAGAATGTGGAACATGTACAGGTTAGGTTAAGAGACGCTGGGAGAACTGTGTGAGGTCCCAAGGTGCCTACTTTGAAGGGGACTGAGTCGTCATTGTCCTATGTACAATGTTCCTTGAATCTTGTATTGTCTTCAATAAAAGTCTTTATTTTTCATAGTACATGGCTGGATACTTTCCGGACAGACCTCCTAAATTGCCTGAGGACATGGAACAAATATGCTACTTTTGTATCATCCCAGATGGCTAAGATGGTGCTGAGTGTTTAATTGGCTAGTTCCCATATCAAAACGTCTCATTCCTAAGAAGTAATGAAGTAACTTATCTTTAAAAAAAACATTACTTTATATGTTATCACTCCAAGATAATATTTATACATTAGTGCTTTTATTCAAGGAAGTGAGTAATGGAAAATGTTTAGCACAACGGCTGGTTGAGGGTGGGAGTCGAGTACAGAGATATTTTGGAGCACAGAGCACTTGGGTAAACCTTCAATCCCAGAAGAAAGGTTTTTGCCACCTCCATGGCACCTAATGCCAGACCCAGCTCTGTTTCTGATGTAGGATGGCAAGACAGTGTATTTTATTTAAATCATATGCTTTCCAGTTTTTCCACTGCATAATGTCATTTCATTCCAAAAGATACAATAGATAATATGAAAGCCACAATTATAAATAATGTTTGGTCAGTATTAGTCAGGATCCATTAAAAAATAAGAAGTTTCTCAATAATAAAGAACTCTCACCAAATGAGTCCTGTTTCCTCTCTAAATAAAAGCATTTTTAAGTTAATCTGAGTTTTTACATTATCCCATCCCAGTGCAACAACATTGAATTTATGATATATCAAGACTCTTCTTCAAGGGTAACAATCATTTGAGGAGGGAAAATAACTATTTTTGTTAATAGGACACTGTTTTATACTATCTTATATTTAATTTCCCATTGTTATTACTTTCTAAATGTTTAGGCGGTTTTGAACATCAAAAAAAAACATTGAAACAATAAATAGTTGGCAAGTACATTTTGCCTTCTCAATAATATTAGCTTCTTTACCTTTTCTTGTTGCATTTTATTTGCTTGAATTACTTTGAAATCCTACACGACTGACATGATGTCTTTCTTTTCCCCTTTTCCTTTTCCTGTAGTAAAGATTGATGTATCTAGCTATATCTAGTCACTATATGCACTAGATATAGTTAGATACTTTGTAGTCAAGTTTAAGTAACACCAACTTCTGATATGCAGTGACAAAAAAAAAAAAAACAGACTTCTAAAAGCCACTGAGGTTCCATAGAATTTTATTTCTATACCATCAAATATTTATCAGCACTAAAGAACAACCAGAAAAACAATAACTTCCTTTCCCTATTCCTGCCTAGTCTCTGATGAAAGTATTAAGAAGCAGAGAAATGACAAAAATAAAACTAGAAGAAATCAGGAGGAAAACAGTTAACATGAATAATCTGCAACCAGTTCCTGACTCAACTCAGGATAGTCCTGTCAAAGAGGTATGCTTTGGGGGGTTTTAATAGTCTCTATAGTCTTAGTTTTTAAATGTTGTTTGACACAGAAGAAAACTTTCACTAATTGTTTGATTAATTAATGACTCCCAGATCTGTCAATCTGTATTTTATCTCTTTAAAATTCTTCTTTTATTGAAAGTCTCTGGATTTTTTTTTCAGCTTATCTCCTATGTATTAAGCTATTTATTCTTTTTCTCCTTTGCAAATTAATCACTGTCTAGCCATTAGGCCCTTTTGTCTTTTCACTCGATACCCTCACTAGGAGCTTTGGACGATACACATAGTGTTACTTACTTGTACACAGATGACTCACAAATGCATGTCTTTAGCCCAGACCTCTCCCTGAGTTCTAGCCATATATCCAATAGTTTACACTTAACATTTCTAATCGGATATCTAAAGGCTCCATGGTCATGATGTCCCTATCCCACCCCAACCAAATATGGTTTTCTTCTAGTGTTCCCTATCTCAGTAAATGACACTGCCACCCACCTGTCATCCTTGGCAATGTCCACACCTTCACCTTCATATTCAATGTCTTGAAACCACTCATTTTTTTCTCTATCTTCTCTGGTACAACACAGTCCAAGAGGTCACCATCTTTCACCTCCGCTATTATTTTGTCTTTACTATATCCACTGCCATACTAAGAAAAGTCAAGATAACGTGGGACTATTCTTTACAAGTTCAAGGCCACTGGAATCACTCAATGTCCTAGGACATCAGGGTATTAGGAAACACCCTCAATTTGCATAGCTCCCAATCATTTGCTTCTGTAACTTAGACCAACATACACAAACATATGCACATACACATAAGATTCACACAGCAGCACATTTGTCACCTATGGTAGTTTCAGTATTCTTTATTATTTATTTATCTTTCTGCTCTTCCCAACCATCTAGCCTTACAAACTTCCCAGTACAAATTTTAATCACAAGGCCAAGATCTACAGCTGTCTTACCTGTGCGGGATAATATTTATGGAGTACTTGCTCAAGGTGAATGTCAATGAGTCCTAAAGCCAGGAGCCATACAGATTTAGTCGGAGATAGTAAAGTATTAAAGACTTCACATCTTTATTTTCTCTCTTCAGAACAGGCCTAAAACAATGACATACATCAGGTTAATTTATACATTGCAGTATTTTGGAAGGCAAGCTCTTATAATAAAATTATGGGCTGTGAAAATCTGGGTCTAAGCCCAGCTCTACCACCTACTAGCTGGGTAATCTCAGGTAAACTACTCAACCTCAGAGGATGCTGAAAGTCCTGAATGATATAATACAGAGTGGTGGCAAAGATGGTGCTGTGACTTTAGACTAAAGAGCATTGGCTTTGGAATCTGAAAAACCTGGCTTCAAGGTTAAGTCTATCACTTATAGAACCTTAGGAAAGTTTCTTAACTTTCTCTGGACCCCAATTTTGTCATATATAAAATGGAGATAATTCTACCTACCTCACAGGGCTGTTTTTAGGATCAAATTAACTCAGGGGCAGGTGTTTGGCACAGCGACTGGCAGTGGGTGAGATGAGGTGGCCCTAGTGATGGGGAAGGGGACCAGGAAGAGGTGAGAGGGACGTCAAGCAGGCTGTTGGCAGCCAAATTAAAAAGCAGAGAGAGAAGAGAACGCGGAAATCAGGAAACACAGTGACCCAGAGCCAGGAATCTATCACCAGTCAGTAAAAAACAAGAAGAGATAATGAAGAAAACACCCAAAGTAAAGGAAATGCGAGACCATACAGTCCCAGAGAGAGACCATCAGAGACAAGGACTTCCTGATCATTTTCAATATCTGTGGAACCATCTATAGCCCACTGGTGTGAGATTTTTTCTGCATTATAACAACAAAAAAATTTTTTCAAGTAGCTTTATAGTAGAGAAATCTGACAAACACTACCTCAGCCAGGCAATCAATGTCAACATCAACAGTGAGTGATAAGTCGTGTGTATAGGACATGACTTCACTAGGATGGGATGACAGTGGTACTTTGCCTCTGTGGTCCTCCTTCCAAAAACATATAACCCCAGTCTAACTATGTGAAAAACATCAGAAAAACCTCAATGGAGGGACATTTTACAAAATATTTGACCAGTACTCCTCAAAACTGTCAAGGTTATCAAAGACATGGAAACTCTGAGAAACTCTCACAACCAGGAGGAACCCAAGGAGACATGATGACTAAACTTAATGTGGGATCCTGGAACAGAAAAGGAAATTAGGTAAAAACTAAGGAGATCTGAAAAAACTATGAACTATAATTCATAATGTGGCAATATTAGTTCATTAATTGTAACAAGGAGCTATACCAATTTAACATAGCAATAATAGGGAAAACTGGGTGTCAGGTGTATGGAACTCTTTGTACAATCTTTATCATTTTTCTGTAAATCTAATACTGTCCTAAAATAAAAATTTTCTTTAAAAAACCTTTTCTTTTTCCCTTGAGCTAGACATAAGCAAGATCTGACCATGCAACCAAACAATCTTTGGCTAGACCAGGTAAAATCCTGGCTCTGGCACTAACTGGCTATGTGACCCTTAAGCAGATCACTCAAAATTGCTGAGGTTCTTTACATACCTATAAAATACATTGTCAGGTTTGCTGAAAGGATTAAATGGCTCAATGTGTGGACAGCATAAGCACTTGTTAAGAATAATAACTGTTATTATTTTTACTATATTATTATTATTAGAAAGCTCATTGCCTAGTACATGGCAGTACTCAAAAAATATTATTAATATTTCCTTTATTAATTCCTCCAGTGTATTGATTCTTTATAACACATACGAACACTACCTAGAATATCAATAGATTTCAAATGTCTGTACAAACTCTTTATTAAGACAAGCACAGTATATACTCAACTACACAAAATGTCACCCCAGACTAGAGTTATGCATCTACTCAAGGAATCTACTGTGGAGAGGTATGCACTACATTTTGCCGGGCATTTATCCAGGGCCCACAGGTTGACAATGGGTCATAGGCTGGCCTTGGTCCCTTTCTTTTCTTCTCACCCTAGGTTGAGCTGGGTTCAGCCTTGTCCAGTCATGAAATTTGCCAGTATTTTCATATGGTAGGGATCTCTATTCCCCCAGTAAACAAGGAGAGTTAAAGGGGGAGGATTAAATGTACTATTAAGCCTGTACATGAAATTTGAATAAAAATATAACATCTTATGATGTTATGAGGAATTCAAACCTCCTCTGACTCACTTAGGACTAGCTTCCTGGAGAAGGCAGGAGTCACTGTAATAACCACTGGGGCTTCACCTGCTGCTGGTGTGTCTGGTCGGGACCAGAGATCAGAAAGACCCAAGTGGGCTGTAATACACAAATTCCAAGCAGCAAGGACTTGATGTATTCCACCTCATCTAGAATTAGATGCTTAGTCTTGCTTCTCAACTAAAGTGAAAGCTGCTTGAAGACAAGGACCTTGATATTTTTAATCCTTCATGGTCCCCAGAACAGTGCCTAGTACCTGACACTTGATAAGTGTCAACAAATTGCATTAATTCCTAGCACATAGCCCAGCCCCAGAGCTAGAGGAATCAAAGAGTTGCTATTCACTGCTCCTGCTAGGATAGCTAGGCCCTCCTTCCAGCCATCACCCTGGGAAAGGAGAAGGATAATCCTGGCAGATGAAAGAGGAAAACCCAGAACTGAGGTTTTCTCATCTCTCCTAGATGGAAACATGCCTGAACCGAAAACAGAAAGACGAGCATACACATTGGGCTCTTCAAACATTACACAAAAGAGTGTGTTCTTTCTGCCGCCCCTTAGCCATCTCATCCTACTTCACCCCACCTTCATGGCAGAAAAGTCTGGGGTTCAAAGTTAAACAAAAATGCTAAGTTTAATTCCATTCACATGGAGTGGGTACTGTGGTAGATTTTGTACTCATGTTCAAAAATATTTTCTCTTCTTCCCTGTGGGAGAATTGTATTTCCTTTCCTCACGGGAGGCAGACTTGGCCATGTGATTTGCTTTGGCAATGGAATGCAAGTGGAAGTAACTCTCTCCTCCAAGCAAAGCTTTAGGAGCCAGTCCATGGCTCAATATTGTCCCTTTCCCTCTGCCATGAAATCTGCAACATTCCAGATAAAAACTGTTCCACTAGTCTGTGTCCCAGATTAAACAGAAAGTGGAGCAGAGCCCAAGCTGACCAACAGTGGGCATATGGTAAAATAACCATTTTTCTCATAAGCTGACAAAATTTTAGGGTGGTTTGTTACTGCAGCATAACATAGCCTATTGTGATTGATACAAGTATACCTTCTAAGTGTAGGGAATTGTGCTAGGTGCCAGGAATACAAAGGTAAACGGCATGCACCCTTACTTTAAGAGATTCCAATTGAGTGATGGAGATGGAAATATATTCAGCAAAATATTATATGAATCAGATTTGTGAGGAAAATCTCATAGAATCTCTCCTAATAAACTCATCTTGAGGAAAAGTAGTATGGGGGCACACTGCAGCTGATTGGGTAATATGGTCACTGTGTCCAAAGAGTGACATTTGGAGATTATAGTATCTGGGAGATTCTAGAGGGTTTTTGTTATTCACAAAAATTAAGATGTCCATATGTCCCAGCTTGCCTAGAATAGTTCAGGTTTACATCAGTTGTTCTAGCACATTATCAATAGCATCTCTTTTTACACATCAAGGCATCCCAGCTTAGATAATAAATTATACAATTACCTAATAATAATGTGTCTAGAGGTTATTGGCTGCTAACAGTCTAAAAACAACCTACTAGACAGGCCATGTTTATCAGACAGCTGTGTGTACTGGTTAGTCCATGTGTCCCAGATAGACCAACACATCCTAGATTGCCTGCCACACCCGGCCCCCTACTAAGAAAGCTGCCCAAAGGGCTCCTTAAAAAAACAAACAAACAAACAACAAAAACGACTATGCTTTTGCATCATGACCTTGATATTCTAACCACAACTGATTAGACCTGGGAACATGCAGTCAGAGTTGACCACGGATATTGTGGATGTAGGGACATCAACCACTTATGAGGTAACACATTTGGAAACTTATTTTTTCACTCATTCAAGAAATATTTACTTAGCACCTGTTCTGTGCCAGGCCCTCTATATGGAATAGTGACAAACTAGCCCCACCACATGCCCTCTCTTGGGAAATATGACAGTGAGACAGAAGGGAGGAAGGGAGCTACACCAGGAACAATGGACCCCACTTCTGGGAAGGTAACAAGAGGTCACCAGAGCTGTTGCTTTGTCCAGAACTTAGTGGGCTGTTGTTCTAGAACTTCTCACTCCCTGCTGAACATCCTAGACATGGAAATGCTGGGACCATATATGACCAGTCTTGTGGCTGCTGAGGTTTGACCCACCTCTTGGTTCCCATATGCATCCTTAAAACCAACCCACATATAGAGTTGCCAAATTTATCCAATGAAAATATAGAATGCCAGTTATATTTGAATTTCAGATAAACAACAAATAAGTATATCCTGGGGACATACTTATACCAAAAAAGTATTTGTTGCTTATCTGAAATTCAAATTTAACTGGATATCCTAGATTTTGTCTGGCAACTTAACCCCTACTGCATAAGCAGGTCAAGGAAGGACAGGAGGGTGGAGTACAGGGGTGTGGTTAGAGTGATATCAGTAGCTCAGGGATTTTTGCAACAAGTCAGCTTTGATGCCAGTTCCATTTTTACCATCCACCAAACTTAAATGAGATATTCCTTCTTGAAAAATTCCTCACATTGAATCCATGTCCAGAGCCTGGGACCTTTCATGCCCCATTATTCCTAAGTTCTGATTTGGTCCCCTGAGCAGTGTAGCTCAAGGGAAAGAGTGTTCAGAACATAGCATTGCCACTACTAACATGTACGTGTCCTTGGGCTGGCCTCCTAACCTCTCAGAGGCTTGGTTTCATCAAGAACATGGGAACAAGAATACCTTGCAGGGCTGTTGAAAGATGTAAGTTCGTTCACTCAACAACGTGCCAAGTTCCCTGCCAACACAGGCCCTTCCCTCAAGGATCTCACAATCCGGAGAGAGATACGAAAGAGCCAATAAGCAGATGAAACGCATTGTGAGAAAGTCTGTGATTGGTGTAGACATTTCTAGCCCAGTACCTGGCTCCTGACAGTTGCTCAAGAAATGCTAGCTAATATTACTAGTCTCTAGGGACAGAGATCTGGTTTTCTCCTTCCCCTACCTCAACCTAGTGTTCTTCCAAGTGTTTAAAAGCTGCTCTGGTTTTCTTCAGGCCCAGAGTGAGGCGCCCAATGCCAGGTCTCCCTGACACCTTGGGCTGCCTTCCCAGACCTCCACCTTGGAGGCTCTGGCCCCTCGCCTGCCAGGACCTGCTGTTACCTCCTGCCAGGTGACCACCCACCCTGATGGTTGGCCCTGACCCACAGCATCCATCAGCCTGACTTTCAGGGCCCAGGCATCCACAGTAGAGGTGGTCCAAGTAAGGACCATCCCTACTGTACCTTTTCACTTGGGCAAAAAATATGTCTGTGTCATACAACAGTTCTCTTTTTTGGCAAGACCTTAAGCATGCAGGCAATCACTATGTGACAAGCATAGTGCTGATGTTAGAGATTTATAAGACTGTCGGAAATGGAAATAGTATACGATCCAGGTTTTCCAACCAGGAAGCAGGTTTATTCATGTAGCTACCTCTCTAACTCTGCTTCAACTTTCTAGTTTCTGGGTTGGCTCAAGCAATGTCAAAACCTGTGACTGCAGCTCCGGCAGCTTGAGAGTAGGAGTGTCAGCGCAGATCTATTTCTGTGGCAAGTTCAGTACAGGCTGAATTTAAAATACGAAAAACAAAAGTGAGGCTCATGACTGCACCACAAAAGGGGAGGGGGGAGGAACACAGGACCTCTACAGAAGCACCATCAGCCTCCTCCCAACGGCAATTCATTACAAATGTTTCTCTATTCCAGCTTCTAACATGATGTGCCAAGCTGAAAAAGAGGCAGATCATTGTGGGATTTCACTGTGCCTGCTTTTAGTAGCCAGCTCTGGTCGCGCCAGCCCTCCTATCCTCTCGCCAAATATAGAGTTGCAACACAGAGGAAATTGTCTTCTGCTGAGTCGAGGAATGGCAAAGTCCCCACAAACGAACAGTTGATGAACTAGGTCTTACTGTGCGCTGAGGAGTCCAGAAAGAAAGAGGAAGGGGAACTGTTGCTGCATTGCAGGCCCGGGGGAGGGGGAGGGAGGCCTGGGGGCAGTTGGTGTTTAACCTAAACACCCAGAAGTATCTCCACCAATGGCTAGGGTCTAACATCTAACATGGTTGAATAAGATTTAAATGACCCAATGACAAAATTAGCATCCTAATGTAGGGCAGTTTTGTCTTGTGGCAGTTTGAGTTCTTCATCCTTCCTGATGGGGTATTAATGTTATGTGCCCCTGATAGGAACAAAACTGGAGAAAAGGATGTTACATAGAAGTGCCGTCGCCTTGGCCTGCTCCCTCCAGGTGCCCCAGCCTGCTGCTTTTTGCTAGGTCTCCATGGTAGCCTGATAGCATTAAGAGCACCCCACTTATACCACAACCGGTTTGGAGGTACGTGAAGAAAATTGAGCATTCCTACTTGGAAGGAGCAAGAAGCTTATGATGAAACAGCCTTGTGAGCTGGGAAGGAGGAAGGCACAGGAACTAGCTCCTTTTTGTTCCCCCGAGGTCTCGTCTTGGTCCCACAGCGTCTTGTGTCTGGAATAATCTTCTGATCTCACGTGTGTTCATTGTCCCGGTGGTGATTTGTGGTACATGGTCACTGACTGATTTTTCTTTTCTCTTTAAATTCCTGCGTCTGCTTTTTGGCGTTTTTATCTCCCCATTCCTTCTCCGTGGAATGAGCTTCAAACAGAAATGAAAAAAGGATCTCCTACAGATAAACTCTTTCACGTGTCTAGTTTTTGCAGCACAATTCGTATTTTCAACATAAATTCCTTCACCACCAGATTGGAAAAGATGAAGTTTAAGCTCCGTGATGGCCATGTCCTCATGGACTTGGATTGCCTCCCATTTTTTAGAATAACTTCTCAGTTATATAGTGACTAAAAGGTTCCAGAACTGAAAATACATTTGCAAGGTTACAAAGATATTATCTATAGTCCATGCAATTGTATTCATTCATTAATCCAGTGTTTATTGAGTGCAATGGGCCAGACTCAAAACTAGATGTTGTAAAATTAGTGAGATAAACACAATCCCTGCCTGCAAGGAGTCAGCATTTATCCCTGCTCCCTTTCTTTATTTCACAAACATTTACTGAGCCCCACAATCCATGAGACGATATTGTCAGGCCTGAGGATACAGTGAGGAACAAAATAATGTCCTGGTCCTCATAGTATTTCTGTATTCTTAATTTTTTGCTCAGTTCTAATGGCCTATTTTATACAAACTTTTGGTTCTACAACTGAAAAACAACAGTGATTACAATTTCTCTTGGTCCAAGATAATATCTTTCCAAAAATCCCAAAATTTTTATTAATTTTCAGCAATTTTTTCCAACCAATTAAATTCAAA
Organism: Daubentonia madagascariensis; assembly: GCA_023783475.1. NCBI lineage: Eukaryota > Metazoa > Chordata > Mammalia > Primates > Daubentoniidae > Daubentonia > Daubentonia madagascariensis. The sequence continues at coordinate 23,209,403 of JAKFHU010001244.1, read as the reverse complement.
TCAGGTTTGCCTGTTTAAGACAGTCCATTAAACTGAAGCCTTTGCTGTTTGAATGCTGTTTTATGGAATGAAACACACTCAGAAGGAATAAGCGTTGCTATGATTCCATTTTCCAGGAGATTTTACTTATGTGCTCTGTTCTTTCTTAGTCTTGGAATTGTGGCTATAAAATATACATTTTTATATCCATCCTAATGGGTTTCTTAAATTAAATGTTTATTATGACAATAAAAAGAACTAGTTAAAAATGAATAAAACCAACTTCTAATTCTACGCAAGAAGAATTAACAGGGGTCTGATATACTTTCCCATCTGAAACATATAAAATAACAGGCCAGATATATGAAAAAGTAGGTTCTTAACACTTAGGACTCCAGGCAACAAATGACAGTGATCTCTGATTGACAAGCCCTCTGACTGCCCCAGCTTACTGCCTTGAGAGCATTTCCAGGCTACAGCACAGGGACAGGGAAGGAAAGCAGGCTGAGTCCAAGAGTCTTCCTGAGTTGAGAAGACTGCTGAATGCCTACAGAGGTCCAGGCAGCTACAGTTCACAGAGTAAAGGATAGTAGAAGAGGCGGCTCTTATTTAGATAGAGAAGAAAGCAGCTTTTAGCTTGCATAAAAGGTAAACTACTGTGCAACAGTAATAAGACCTGAAAATATTTCCTTGACTATTCAGGGGCAATTGACTCTAGGGCATTTCCTATGGAATAGCTCTATCATCCCTCTGGCTAAATGCCACAATTTTGCTACTTGATTGTTCAAGAGCAACCATAAGGCCTAGACTCCCAAATTGGTTGTATTTGGAGGACTACTTCTTCCTGGGTGGGGTACTAAATGACAATAATTCCTATTTTGGTTTGGCCAGCTACATGATGTAGATGGTGAAATGAAGAACACATCCTAATATCAGGAACCATTGCCAGTCCCCTGGTATGGAATAAATAGGAACAACAGCCTGTACCACCTGAGATGAGCTCTACCTCTCCCTCTGCAGGTTTTGGTGTTAGAGATGGACCTTAAAAGGCCAGCTACAGTCCCTATCTCATCCAGGATGCCCTATCTCAATCATATGAATGTAAGCAACTCACCCCCTCTCGTGATGATTATCATGTTCCGACTTCCTTTCCTTATTGCTATATCAGCAACACTGATCATCCTCCATTTTAAAATCTTAACTTACTTGGTCTTTATTGTCCATAATTCTCTCTTGATTCACTAACTGTCCTTTCATTTGTGAGGAATATCAGTGTTCTCTGAGAGTGTCTTTCTTGATTCACCTCATAAATATCATTCTATTCTGTACTCATGATATTAACAGTGCTTGTTGTACTATTCTCTGATCATTGCATGAATAGTACTCATTGTACCAGTCTCTACTCATCACACACACCCTCCCCGTACAATTCAATCTACTGCCATGTTTCTAACTTCCAGCTATAAGAGTAAGTCTCCCATTTATCTCCAGAGCTGCAGAACTCTTGACCTATATTTCCATATGCCTTCTGGACTTTTCTACCTATCCATCCTGCAAATACCAGAATATGTGAATTTTCCCTGTTTCTGACTTTAGTTAACAGAACCATGATCCACCAAGAGACTCAAACCAAACTGCCCTAACCATCACAAATCCTCACCAAGTGCTTAGGCTTGAGTCTCTTGATGACACCTACTTTATGCCTCAAATATTACTCAAATCTGTATCTACATCCCGGTCTTTGTTCAGGCTTTCATATATCTTTTTAAACATAGACACCTTTCAAATATAAAATAGCCCATTTAAGCCCTTGTCTAAAAAGCTTCCTGTTTTTAAAAAGATGTCCTGATCAAGCAGCACAGAGGACACTAGAGAGAACATACTTGTCTTTACAAGCATATAGAAATAATAAATCAAATGCAACAAAAATAATATATAGCTGAACTCAAAAGACAAAAAGAGAAATCTACCAGAAACAAAGCAGGATCTACAGCCAGAACATTAAGTTCATGAGCTAAAATGATAGTACAGCCTGGTGGTATATTGGAACTATTTGGCTGTAAGAAAAAACCCAAGTAGTGATAGAAAATATAGCCTTGAGGTCATGACGGGTTAGGATCTGGAACTGAGATTCTTAACTGGGACTCAGGAGAGACTGCCACCAGCTGTGGGGAATTATCAAGGAAGGTTAAGTCTGCTCAAGGTTCTGTGTGGAGATATGTCTCTCATGAGAATTTGAAGTCTCAGCTCTTTAGAACACTTAGGTATGGAATACAGTAGCTGAAGCCTGAGGGAATTTTCAAGTTGATAGTATTTTAATATAAAGATTACTTCCATATCAACAAAACCCTTGGAGCATCTAACAGAAGCAAAAGCAAAACTACTCTATAGTAACAATTCTACCATTCAGCATACATGTGATACCCTCAAAAATAAATACTATGTGATAAAGATTAGCCCACAGCACAAGAGGAGATGATTTGCTGAAGGAATTAGCAGACATAACAGACAGATTAGCATTACCAAGAATATGGATTAGCACTACCAAGGATATGGCATAAAACAATCATCTGGAAGTGACTATAAAATAAAACTATCAAAAAGGTGAAAGAAGAAAAATATAAAGAAAGAAGAAAAGGGAAATACAAAATAATGTACAATTTGAAAAAGAGCAATTATAACATCAAGATGAAAGATTTAGTCATTGAAGTTAAAAACGCAATGAACTGGGGAAACGGCATGTAAAAATGGCTGAAGAAATAATTAGTAAATTAGAAAGTGGCTCTGAGGAAATTATGCATAAAGGAGCACAGAGAAATGAACACACAGAAAATAGAAGACTTGAAGTAAGATCTATCTGGAGAATAGAACGAGAAGGTCCAGCATATATCTAATAAAAATTATAAGAGGAGAGAATAGGCAGAATGAAAAACAGGTAATCTTTGAAGAGAATATAACTAAGAAACTTTTAAGATTGATAAAAGACCTGAATTCTCTGTGGTATATATATATACCATGGACTACTACTCAGCCATAAAAAAGAAAGAAGTAATGTCTTTGGCAGTAACTTGTATGGAACTGGAGGCCATTATTTTAAGTGAAATATCTCAGGAATAGAAAAACAAATCCTCTATGTTCTCACTTATAAGTGGGAGCTGAACGAAGGGTATACATGGCCATATAGAGTGGTATAATGGACCCTGGAGACTCAGAAGGGGAGATGATGGGAGGGGAGTAAGGGATGAAAAATTACCTGTTGGGTACAATGTACACTATTTGGGTGATAGATGCACTAAAAGCCCTGACTTCACCACTATGCAATCCATCCCTGTAACAAAAAAACACCTGTACCCCCTAAATCTATTGAAATAAATTTTTTAAAAAGATGTGAATGCTCAAATTTAAGACTGAGACTCAGATATTATTACCAGACAAAAGACATGAATTCTCAAATCTAAGAAGCATATCTAGTGGCATAAATAAAAACCAATCTTCTACCTACATACATGATGATGACACTCCAAAACACCAATGACACAATTAAAAAAAAAAAAAAACTTAATAGCAACCAGAGAGAAAAGACAGATAAGCCAAAAAGGAACAATACTTAGACAGCCAGCATGCTTCATACCAATAAAATAGAAGCCAAAAGATAATGAACAAAGGTTTGAAAAATGCTACAGGAAAAATAACAATTATTAACGGAAATTGCACACTCAAGCTTGATAATTGAGGCAAGTTTAATAAAGGGACTAGCTACAAAGGTAAGGGCAGGATTTAGAAAAAGCAACAAGAAATGATATGGATACCCCAGGGGTAATAACATCTGGAAACAGTACAACTCCAAAGTCTGAAGAAACAACAGGGAGGAGCAGTTACTGGAAACTGTAGAAAGTTGATGGAGAAGGCCGCCTAATGTGGCTTTAGCCTTTAGTCAAAGGAAGCAGCCAACCTGAAGTAACCCATCATAGAAGAGTGGAGGAAATAAATACCTCATCCTCATTCTCCCTCCAACCTATTCCTGCCAGAGTCTTCCATTGCTTAACCCAACTAGAAGCCAAAGAGATTGATTGATTCAGTCTATACAGATCAACTTCTTGGGCAGCGAGCAGGATGCAAAAGAGTGGAGAATGAGTCTAGACGGGACCAAAAAAAAAAAAAAATTCAGTACATTTGTCATCCCAGAATCCTACACAAACCAAACTATCCTTCAAATCTGAGGTCAAAGTAAACACCTTTCCAGACAAAGACTGAGAGATTTTACTATACCTGATAGCTAAACTAACTCTTAAAGAATACATACAAAATGAAGGAAATAAGTCCAAAAGAAAATAATAGGTTAGGCCTGGTGTGGTGACTCATGCCTATTACTGGGAGGCCAAAGTAGGAGGATGGCTTGAGCCCAGGCGTTGGAGGCTGCAGTGATCTGTGATTGTGCCACTGCACTCCGGCCTGGGTGACAGAGCAAGACTCTGCATTAAAAAAAAAAAAAAAATAGGTTAAAGACAAATTATCCAGCAATAAAATTTATAAACATGTAGTAAATCTACACAAGTATGGACTGTAAATACAATAATAGTAATAATGACTAATGCGACAGGGAGTAAAAACAATGCCACAAAATGATTTTGGATGTGGAAGGGTGTGGTGATCATAATTACAGCATTAAAATATCTGTGTTCATCAGAGGAGGATAGAGACAGTGATTAATTTTTTACTTACCCCTTGATGTGAAAAATGTAATGGTCATCACAAAAAGAGTGGAAATAGAATGTTTAACTTTCAAATAAGTAAAGGGAAAATAGGGAATGATGAAAATGTAATCAATCCAGTAAGAATAGGAAAATGAAAAAATAATGTATAGTAAATAGAGAACACAAAATAAGATGGTAGAAATAAATTCAAATACATAAATAAGGGAGACAACTGAAAACGTGCAAGAAGATAATTTAAAGGTAAATGAAGTCATCTTTCTGGTTAAAAGACAAAACAAGTATCCTACTATGGCTCTTTGTTAGCTCTCCAAATACTTTCCCTACAATCTATACAAGGCTCTGTCTGGCTCTGAATTTTACAAGATTCTTTTGACTATAAGCGACAAAAATCCAACTCGTACTTGCTTAGGCAAAAAAGTAGGATTATTTATTTGCTCACATAATCTAACACAGGAGCCTGAGAAGGAACTAGCATTAGAGACTCAGATTACACCAAGTCAGTCTGTCTCCTTCCGGGAAACCGTGACTGACCTCCTCCATGTGGAGTTCAGAACTCTACAGGCTTCCGAGACCTTCTTGCGTCTGTCTTCTCTATAATAGCCATTACTGCATTGCCACCAGCATTGTTCATTGGCAGGTCTGTGTCCCTGTCCTAGTTACCAAGTCCTTTGACAACAAATACTGTGCAGTCTTCACCTCCACAGCCTGATCCCCTAGCACAGTTCCTGACGCATAACAGTCACTTAATAAATGTTTAATGAAAAAAAAGAGAGTTCTTATTTCTATACGTGTTCTCTCTCCCCTCTCAGGATGTCAGCTTTTTAAGGCAGTCTTATTCCATCCATTTCTACATTCAGCTCTTGTGCTTTACATACAGAAGGTAACCAATATATATCAAATAATATATACTAAATTAAAAATATACATAATGAATAAAAAGGACTGTCTTCCTTCTTTTTAAATAGAACCAAATTGTACAAATGAAATGCTATAATTTCTGTATGTTCAGCTTTAAATTTTCAAATGTTATTCTGAAGTTATCACAAATGTGCTTTGTACCAAACACTGTGGTCAGCAAGTGCTGACTCAGCTTCTGCCAGAGTGAATAGAGCAGTGTGCTCCTTCTGCATCCCAGACCCGAGTCTGTCTACACAAATATGAGCTCACCCTCCACTGGAGGCTTTTCCCCCACATTTCAGTAGTTGCTCAGTATTCTCCACAATGATACTTTCAAGCTGCATCAGTAATTTTTAATACTGCCACACATCAATCAACAAAAGATTTTTATTCATTTACCCTAATACTGCTCAGAAGAGGGTATTGATTGAGCTTGACAACATTTAAGTAGAGCCTTAATTTGTAGAATTAGTAAAAGAAGAGAATTAAAAAGCATCAATTAGTAGAAAAGTAGGTAATCATATAAAAGATTAGCAAAGGCACAGGTCGGGTAGGGCATAAAATTAGAGAGGGCAAGGCCTGACTCGTCTGGTAAGCAAATTCCCACTCTCCTTGTTCTTCCACCTTCCTATTACACAATAAAAGCACTTAATTAAAAACCAGTAAAGAAATTATTACAAGGGAAAAATGGAGCACACCAGATAGAATTAAAATTGTAAGTGTCTTGGAAAGCCTGCCTAGAATAATTTTTTTCCAAGCTTGTCAAGTTTCAGAGCTCACAAATCTTGTCTTGCAGCTCAGCTCAGTTCTTGGTCTCCCATCCTCCCCCCCACCCCCCGCCTGCCCTTCTCAGCCTCCTGAAGATGCATGTATTTCCATACGCTTATTGTGTGTCTCATAAAATGCACTGCCTCTATATGAAAAATGTATGAGACACACCATACTGTGCAAAACAATGTCTCCAAATTGGCCAATTATATTTTGTGCAAGTTCAGAATTGTTCATGATGTTTCTAATACGCTGCCCTTCTGGCTATGGGGAACCGTGTTCTGCAGAGTTAAAACAGAGGACTTGATAGCTTAATTGTGCTTAATGAATGAAAAGGTGTTTAAAAATAACATGGAGAGTGATGCCAGTGTTTTTCAAATGTCTACTTTAGCATTTACAAATTACATAACCCTTTTGAGAAAGGGAAAAGTATATAATTTTGAAATTGTTTAAAGTGACTAGTCATTTTCCCCTTCCTGTCTTTCCCAGATAGGAACTAAACCCCCCATCCAATATTTTCATTCCTTCTTATCTGCTGCTATATTTATCCCCAGGTAGCTATTTCTCTCCTCCAACCCATCTTGCTGTCTGGTTTCCATATGTTAATCTCAGCCACTCTCTATCTTAAGGACTTGCTTCCTGTGTGTCTTTTTTTCCCTGTCATCTTCTATTACTCAAATACACATTCCCTATTAACTCTTTTCCTTCTGATGGCTTGCATTAAATTGCTTTTATTAGATTTTATCCTATCTTTTATTTATTTCTTATCATAACTCTTTCTAGTCTTCCCAACTACCTCCTAAAGTCATCTTACATTTCAAATGCTATCACTGAATTACAGACCTATATGTTCTTTAGCTAAATGTTATGTAAAACCCTCTGGTAACAGAAAAGAATTGTAATGATGTCTTCATGAAGATATTCTCCTAGCAGCACTATTATTAACATATTGGGAGATGTCCTTTTTCCATTCCCACTGAAAACCAAGCGAGAGAAATTTATATGAACTATAGCAATAAACAACTTTTTTAAACACAAAGGACTATGAGATGGTTATTCTCCTGCAACAGTGGTTACAAAGATAAATTAAAACTGTCCTTATTTAGCAGTCCTTAAAAATAGAAAACACTCTCTAACTCCATTCACAGGGATAACTTCCTTCTCTCCACACCAGAGTATTTATAATCTGAACCACTCAACAACTAATTATATCCTGCCTTATATTATTATCTGATTATTTTGTGGATATATAGCTTGTCTTTGTGGTTAAATTATAAGTTCTTTGGCTTGTCTCCACTTATATTACCTTCTAGTTAGTGATCTGTAAACACTCTAACTTAATCAGAACACATTCGTGAGAAGGAACGACTGTTTAATAAATACTGTCCTAATTAAAGAAAAGAAAGCATAAAAGAGAGACAAAAATTCTTCAAGTTTTCTTCCAGTTTTATGATATTCCCATCTTCTACGTCCTTCATGAATTTTCCTCAAAATCACATGCCAGTAACACTTTGCTGGTGTCCTGTATTCCTTAGGTTTCGCTCAGCTCCCTACTCACAGGATTTTGTGATAAATCTTCAGTAGAAACTGGAGTCAAGTTCAGATGCTACTCACTCTTCCTATGAGAACCATTTTTCAGAAAATGGTTCTACTCAAATTGACATGTTTGGAATAAAAAGTCCAGTCAATCCTGAGGTTCGGTGTTTTAAGACATTATTTTCCAAAATACGTTCCATAAGAAGTTAACGAATGTTACACATAAAATTTCTTGTAGCAAAAAAAAGTTTGGAAAAGCTGACTGAAACAATATTAAAAGAGTTCCTTTACTAGAGGATTGATCAGAACCCTTTATGTGAAAATTATTGCAGTAAATCTCAAAAGGGTGATGGAGTCTGTAGAGTTTACTTAACCACCAAAAATTTTTCTACAGTAGAGTGGTACTTGGAACACATTTTGAGAAATGTTACAAGAATGAATAGATGCATAAAATCATTTTTTAATGAATTGGGTAACTGCATCTGTCTTTTTCTAATGGGATGTGTATGCCTGGACGACACACGCTGCAACCAAACTTTCCCTCATACTTAGAACTCACCAGGCCACTTAACTTGGTTTTACCTGTTAGAATTCCTCTTTTATAATTGTTAACCTGTCATATCTGTTGGGCATAGAGATATATGACAGGCACTGAAAGACATCAATATGTAATATGTACTTTAATGGTAACAAGCACATTTTATATTTCTTTTTTATCTCTATTCACAAGCTAGACCTTGGTAATCAGTTCTGTATCTAGACAGATAATCAGGATAGTGAGGGGAAAAGGGCCATGTCATATGATGAAGAATTAAAGCAGACCTGGGATTGCACAGCTCTCTTCAAATACCTGTAATAGGTGAGGCTTATTTTGTTTCACTCCAGAGAACTGAACTGCAATCAATGAATGTAACGGACCTAATTAGGTTCAGCATAAAAAAGAATTTATAGCCCTATGACTGTCCAAAATGGAATAGAAGTTGTAAGTTTTCAATTACTACTTTTTGACAGTGCTATTGAGTAGATTCCTATTTTTTGTAATCACACCCATTCCTATATTTTTGGAATCACATCTAGAAAGAAATAGAAAATTATTCATGCGCATAATGACTGCATTACCAATCACATGTTATCTGCTTTATCAGTGAAAGACAAGCAGATTTACTTAAAGAAAAACTGTATTTTAATTATAATTTAGAAATATAACTGAGTGACTTTTATATAGTATGGGCTCAACAAATGTGGCTGTTATTGAATTACTAGCTTTTTGGTACTAATTTTCCTACTATGCTCTTTAGCAAACTCTATTCTCACCTGTTTAAATTGTGTTTATCTCACAGACTTCAAGGTTTCTTCCAAGTGCAAGATTATATTGGTTCTGTCTCTCCTAAATGTATTTTCAGGGGAAGGATTGCCCCTGGGAAGTCGTGGGCAAAGTTAATGTACAAACAAATGGATCCCAGTTGTGCACTGCTCCTTTGCCTCCTCTGTACAGATGCTCTTCCTGCCATGCTTGTCTGTCCTCCAGTCTTGCTCCCTCCAGGCCATTTTCCATCCTCCTTTCTGTTCATGGCTCCCTGCATCTTCATTCTTTCTTGCCCAGGTCAATTTGGAGTGGCAGCTCTACCATAGGATCACCAGGAATTAAAAAGACAAACTACCAGTAAAGAATAAGAGAGATTAAAAGCCTCCACGTTGCCACGTGGCTCACCTTTATCTTACCTTAAGTCACATATTAACTGATGATAAATGAATGCAAAGTGTCATCAATGCAAGGATCCAGTTATGTACAGAATTAGTGTCATTACTTCAGCTACCCCTCAATCATGCACATCTCAAAAAATAATTCAAATAGGAATCACTTAATTTTTTACCATTTATTGACTCATTACATTCCAGACCCTGTTATAAGCACTTTATGTGCATTAACACAGAAGTACTTAAAATCAAAGTGATTTTAAACTAAAATTTCTCTATAATTATTGACGCAAATTTATCACCCTAATTGATGTCTTATTTCTCATAAGCTTATCCATACATTTTTCATAGAATATGTGAAAAAGTGTATAAATTTGGCAACTAAATTAAAATAACCCATTATTAAAAATCAAAACTGGGTCCATTGCACATGCACATAACAGGCAATAGAGTATGCCTCAAATTACCATTTTGTACATCATATATGCTAAAAATCTACTGAATTATCCTAAGCCAATGTCAAATTAATAAATATATTGGATATCCAGTGTTATCAGCAGATACTATAGGCAAAAAGCAATATGTTAAAGGGAATTATAAAAGAGATATGTCTAAAAAAGCTTGATATTCCAAAACGAGATGCCTGGAACACAACCAGGCTTCTTTTTTCAATCCAGATATTTGACTCTTAAGTAAGTTGTGACAAGAGAAGAGGAGTATATACCCAAGTAATGATAAGTTCATATATTACTCAGGCTTCTACTATTGACCCTGTAACAATCATAGATAATTTTTACAAAAGCTTGAAAATTGTGTTAAGTCTTCACAAAAGTAAATTTCCAGCAGTAAACCCACTTTAGGGTGATTTTGTACCCAGTGACAAGATTGCATACCTTTTTTGCTATTTCATTATTTAGGGATAGTCTTCTTGACATGCTTTCTAAAATTAACACTTTAAAAAAATTTATTACCTTTCACTTTTGGCCAAAATGAAGCAAAAAGGACTAGATTTACCCTCCTGGCTAAAACAATTCAAATAAAAAGACAAAATTTATGAAATAGTTGTCAAGATAATGGACATCAGGCAGAGATGTAAAACAAAGAAGGTGAGCACTATGATGGTCCCCAATTTAATTCCTTGAGGGAGTTTCCAAGTAGTGGCAGAGAAAATGGGGAAGCCTGGCAGAGCCCAGCAGACTACTTGAGTTGAGGAGACAGAGTTGATAGTCCACAGAGACCAAGGTGAATAGAGTTCTGGAGAGGAGACAGTTGCACAGGAGGAAACTCCAGAATCTCCAGAGGTTGCCTTGAGTCAGCAGCTTACTAATCAGAGGATGTGTGTAAAAAAACTACTTGGAGCTAGGGATAGAACTCCCAAAGGATTAGAAAAGAAAATTATCTGGCACTCACAGGCAAGAAATAGTGCCTGCTTTCATTAGCCAAACTTAAAAACCTCATTTTCACAGGGCATTGAGTACTCAGAAGGGACTTGCATCAGTAATGGGGAATTATTAGCCCTAGATTAAACACTGTCTGGTCTCACCTAATAAATCTTAAAAGACAGGAACCAAAAGGACAAACTGATTCCAAGTAATGTAATTGCACCCCAGAACCAAGCTCAAGAATATTTACATAAATACAAAAGTATCTAGCACCCAAAAAGGTAAAATTTACAATGTTTAGCATTCAATCAAAGATTACTAGGCAGATAAAAAGGTAGGAAAATGTGACCCATAATGAGGAAAATCAATCAATCAAAAAACTGACTGAGAACTGATGCAGATGTTACAATTAGTACATAAAGGTGTGAAAACAGTTATTATATTTGAAAAGTTAAATAGAGACATAGAAGAGATTTTTTAAAGACCAAAATAGGAATACAAAAATATTCAGCATCCAACAATACAAATTTTACAATGTCTGGCATCCAACCAAAAATTACTAGACACAGGAAGAAGCAGGAAAATGTTGTCTGCTTAACACAATGACTCATAATAAAGAGACAAGTCAATTAATTGATATCAACCCATAACTGACAGAGATGTAGAGTTAGCACACTAGAACAGCACAAACTATTATAACTCTCCATGTGCATAAAAGTTAGCTTGAGATATACAAGATATAAAAAAGGCACAAATCAAACTTCTAAAGTTAAAAACTACTATGTCTGAGATGAATAATACAGTGGATTGGATGAGTAGGAGGCTAGACATTGCAGAAGAAAAAATTAGTGAACATGAACAGATAGTAACAAAAAATATCCAAAATGCAACAAAGAGAAAAGAGAATTTTTTTAAAAAATAGAGTATGAAGGATCTTGGGAGATTTTAAAGCAGTCAAATATACATGAAATGAGATTCCCTAAGGATAGGGATGATGAAGGACACAGAAAAAACTTTGTTTTTCAACAAATAATAGTTAAGAACTTTCCAAATTTGGTGAAAACTGTAAACTCACAGATCCAAGGAGCTCAATAAAACCTAATCACAATTTCTTGAACAAAGTTTGAGAATATTTATAGGAATATGAAAGTATCCATTAAAAAACTACACCAGAGTACATCATAATGAAATTGTTCAAAACCAGTGATAAAGAGAATGTCTTAAAAGTGATCAGAGAAAAAAAGACACACTATGTACAGAGGAGCCCAGATAAGGAATCCAGATTACTTATTGGAAATAACGCAAGTGAGAAGACAGTCAAGAAACATCTTTAAAATACTGAAAGCAAACAACTGTCAACCTCGCATTGTATACTTTAAGAAGGTAACTTTCAAAAATGAAGTTGACTTTTTCAGACATACACGATCTGGAAGAATGGGTCTGATCGTCATCATCCCACCATAAGAAATGTTCAAGGAAGTCCTTCAGGCAGAATGGAAATCATACCAGCTGGGAATATATATCTAAATAAAAAAGGAATGAAGAGTACTATAAATGATATCAAATAAATAAATAAATAAAAAATATTTATAATAACTAAAAACTGAAAACACCCCAAATGCCTGCTAATAGGTGAATAGATAATTACACTGTAGTATAAATAATAACTACACAACATAGCTTTTCAATGCAGTCCTATAGTTGCCCTTTCTAAAGAGCACTGTAAATTTGGTGTGGATTTCCTCTTAACCAAAGAAATTATGAATGCATTCATTTTCAAGTCTTACTTTTTTAGATTTTTATATATTTAATTCTTGTTATAATATTTCTTTTTGTTTTTATTTTCATTTTAGGTTATTTAGGTGCACTTATTTTTAGAAACTGTTTTTATTATAAAATACATATTTACATGGTAAATTGAAAGTCAGAGTACAGAATGGCATGAAGTTAAAAGTAAAAGTCTCTCTCCCCTAAGCATTTGTGGTCCCCTTCCCCTGAGGTAACCACTCAGTGATTTCCAGTTTTAGTTCTCCTGTGCGAGTTCTATTGCTACTTTACATAAAATGCGTTTATCCCTATTTCTTGATTTATAAAACTACATTTCGTTTCCCACTTTTATGACAAATAATGTACTTACACTAGGGCCCACCTCCCATACTCACTCTAAATCACGATTTCTGTTTTTTATACTACCATTTATAGCTCTTTCATTGATCATTGGAGGTGGCCTTTATATCTCTGAATAATAAATTTGAGCCTTTCTTGTGATACTTTATATAAGAACATATATTAACTCAATCTATGCAAATACACAATACTTATTGCAGCTATTTATAAGACCTGCTTTAAAAATAGGTAAGATTTATTTGGAAACATAGACAGTCTTGACTTACTATAGTTTGACTTACGACTTTTCAACTTTATGATGGGTTTATTAGGATGTAACCCCACTGTAAGTCAAAAAACATCTGTATCTTCTTCCTTTATGAGATACTGTACATCAAGATAGAGTGCTTGGCATGAAATGAGTGCTAATTCCTATCCTTTTCCCTTTGAGAACTTCTAAACTACTCAAAAACCTGAGCTCACAAAGGAGTTAGGGATAGCAGAGAGCAGGACAGAAAGAGAGAAGTGAAGGGTTGCTAGCAATGAAATCCCTGAATAACACTGTAGAGGAGGGATGGCAGGGTAAGTGGCTCACGGTCTTGCACTATTCCTGGCTGAGAATCTTGATAGGAAGAAAGGAGAGAAAGACATGCTGGTGGCACCCATCTAGACATCCATCGGAATGGCATTTCACCTCCATCAGCAGATCCTATGGACCCAAAAACAGCAACAATAGCAGCAACTATAATGATGAAAATAATGTGTTCACTGCTAAACAGAAGTACATTGTTTTTACATATTTAAATTAAATTATGGCTGATAGACCACTTCAACAAGGGCATACTGCCCTTCTGTTCTTTTTCACATGCCCTCCTTTGTGCACTCACATCTTCCCTACAGCCCACTACTGGCAACCAAAGAGCTAACAGTCAACATGTGTCCATATGCATCATAATATTTAATGTGTTTAGATGCAACACTGTTACATTCTAATCTTTAAGTTGGGTACAAGAAAATAGTAGAAAAGAAATAATTCCATTACATACTTTGAAGAAGAGTAAAATTTAAAACCCATAAAAAGTGATCAGATTATCAATGATATCCTGTATAGTCTCTTTTAGTCTCACAGTCATGTCCCATGAAATGCACCAGATAAACCCTGCTGTCCTCCCACTGCTCATCCTCTATGCTATGGCCCCCTTGCCTCAACCCACTCTACACTTCCTTCTCTCCTGTCCTTGATTCACCTATTTTTTGATCTTATTGCACATGCTTATGACTTATTGTTCACTCTCCTCACTGCTGGGATTTCACAGCCAAGACTGTCTTAGTTCCTCTTGAGTAAAGATTTCTCCCCTTGGGTTGCCCTGGAGAAACACATCTCTCAGTTTTACCAGGTATTAGGGCTCCCTATTCTGATACCACTCCAACTTCTACATTGAATAGTATGTTCACTAGATTGATCCAGGCCATTTAGGAGGATTCAGATTTTTTAAAATAAGAAATTACCAAATACTTCTCTGCCATATTGCTGCAGGTTTGGGAGAGACCATGTTCTATATTAGAAGAATAATAATAATACCTTATATTGCAAAGAGCTTTCCAGTTTGCTCAATGCTTTCCCATATGTTATCTAATTTGATCCTCATAATAATTTTAGGTATTATTATACCCATTTTACATGTCTATATAGAGAAAATACAAAGTGATTATCAATAATCATATAGATTAATAATTTCTTCCCATAAAGAGGGCTAGTGTGTTGCAGACCAATCTTCCCATGGTAAAAAAAAAAAAAGAAAGAAAGAAAGAAAAGCTCTGCACTAAGTGCATATACATATATATTATGTCTTTGGAGGCATTACAGAGTTTCCAAAGCTATGAGGACTAAGAGGCCAAGATCCAAAGAGAAAGGAAAATGAGACAGTAACTCCAACATTTGGTACTGTTTTTCCCCTTAAGTCATTAGTGTGTTCCTAAGTGGCTATTGAGAACTGAGAAGCTGAGCAAAATTTCTGACAGTTTTACCAGAATGAGGGACAAAAGGTAATGTTGAAAAAGAAATGCCAGGTTTAAACTACCTGGCCTTTCAGTTCAGCACTCAAAAGACCTCTACCTTAGAAATAGAGAGAAACCAAAATCAAATCAGCGCTCACAAAGACTGAATCACAGATTTGAATTAGCTCAATCCTTAACCAGGTTAAGGTGAGTTGCATATACCCTAACTGCCTGACAGATGCAAAAGTAAATTCTCTAGGGATGCAGAAAGCACTATCCAGAGCCTCCATTTATCTCTACAATGGTTCATACCTGGTGCATACAGTCAATCAAACACTGCTAGAAAACAAGACTATATGGCAAAAACCAAAGAAAAATATAACAGAAACAGACCCATAGAAGAAACATATATCAAGTAATCAGACACATCCTTTAAAATATTTTATTAATATGTTGAAGAAAATAGATGAAGATATGGAAAATTTTATCTTAAAAAAAGAATCAAATGGAAATTCTAGAACCGAGAAATGTATTATCTAAAATTAAAACTTCAATAGATGGGTTAACAGCAGAAATAGATACAGAAAAGAAATGATTAGTGAACTGAAAGATCAAAAGAAAATATTCAGACTGAAGCACAGGAGACAAAAGAGTGCAAAATATAGAGAGTGGGGGGAGGGGGTGGAGGTGGGGAATGTAAAATACATATGGTATTCCAGAATAAGGTTTGGAGTCCCAGAAGATGAAGAAAGAGGATAGTTCAAAAGCAATTTGGAAGAGTTAATGGCCTTAAATTTTCCAACACTGAAAGAATACATCAAGCCACAAAATTGAAAAGTGCTACCAATCCCAATGAGGATAAATTCACAGCAAACCATACCTAAATGACAACAATGAAACTACTGAAAACCAAAGACAAAGAGAATTTTGAAGCAACCACGGCCAATGGGTCATTCCCTTTACAGAGGATCAGTAAGACTGAGAGCTGACTGTTTAGCAGAAACAATGGAGTCCAGATGATGATAATGAAAACTCCAAGTGCTGAAAGAAAACAACTAAAAACTAAATATCAATCTAGAATTCTATTTTCATCAAAAATATGCAGCAAAAGCAAAGGCACAAAAGACATTTTCAGGCAAATAAAATAGATCTGCACTAAAGAAAATATTAAAGCAAGTGCTTTGGAAGAAGGCACATGATGGTAGTAAGAAGACACAGGAGAGAATAAAGAGTAATAGAAAGGTTAGCAATGTAGGTAAATCTAAGTGAATATTGACCGCACAAAATCACAACAATCTCTATGGACTTAAAATACATAGAGAATTAAAATACATGACAACACACCATGAGAGGGAATAAATGGATTTAAAATGTTCTAAGGTTCTTTCATTATCTGTAAAATGGTAAAAGTATTAATTTACATGAGACATGAATAAGTCAAGGCTGTATGGTATAATCTCTAGAGTAACTTCTAAAAGAAGAGTAAAATGATATATAACCAACAAGTCAACAGAAAGGAGAAATGAAATAATACAAAATAATTAATCCAAAAGAAGACAAGAAAGGATTAAAAACAAAACAATATAGAAGAGTTGGAACAAACAGAAAACAAATTATAAACTTAAATACAAATATGTTTGTAACTTCTTATTGAAAATAGGCTTAATACTTCAATTAAGTAAAAGAGTGAAATAAAATAAACTTTATGTTGTTTTATGAGACTGATCTTAATATTAGAATATAGAAAGTTTAAAAGATATATCTAATAGATAGATAGATATAGGTATATATAAATATAATATAAACACTAATGAAAAGTAAGCTAGTATAGCTGTATAAATATCAAATAAAGTAGGCTTTAAAGCAGGAAACATTATAAGAGATAAAATGGACAAATCACAATAATAAATAGTTCAATACATCAGGAAGATATGTTAATTTCTAATTAGTATGCACCTAGTAATATACCTATAAACTACATAAAGCAAATGACAGAACTAAAAGGAGAAGTGCATCAATCCAAAACCACAATGATAGACCTTAAAACAATGTTCTTGATAACTGATAGAACAAACAGATAAAATCCTATTAAGGATACAGATCTGAGTATACAAATATACTTAACCTAATCAACATATTAATATATAGAACACTATACCTACCAATGCCAAAATTCACATTTTTTTCAAGTGCACATGGGACAATAGACCAAAATAAACCATGGAAAAGATCTAAATAAAGGCAAAGATAAACCACATTCATAGATTGGAAGGTTCAACATTATATAATAAGAATATCAATTCTGCCCAAAAATGAACTATAGATTTCAGGTATTCCCAATCAAAATCACAACAACCAAAATAGAAAACCACACAAACTGATATTTGATAAAGGGACCAAAGTAATTCAATTGAGAAAAGAAAGTCTTTTCAACAAATGGTGCTCAAACGCTTGGGTGTCCATATACAAAAAAGTAATCTAGACACATAAATCATAACTTACACAAAAATTAATTCAAAATGAATCATAGAACTAAATATAAAACATAAAGTTTAAAATTCATAGAAGAAAATGAGGTGAAAGCTGCATGGCTTTGATTTTGCTGAATTTTAAAAAAAAAAATCCACGAAATAAAATAGTAAGACTTATTAACATTAAAAACTTGATCTGTGAAAAACCCTAGTAAGACAATTAAAAGACAAGCCACAGACTGGGAAGAAATATATTTAAATCATATGTCTGATAAAGGACTTGTATCTAGAATATGTAAAGAACTCTTAAAACTCAAAAAAAGAAAAGAAACAACCCAACTTTAAAATGTGGAAAAGATCTGAATAGATATTTCACCAAAGAAAATACATAGTTGTCCAATGAAATCATGAAAAGATATTCAACATTATATGTCATTAGGGGAATGTAAATGAAAGCCACAATCAGATATCACTACACACTTATTAGAAAGGTTTAAATCCAAAAACCTGACAATGCCAAATGCTGGCAAGGATGCAGATCTACAGGGATTCTCATTCAATGCTGGTAGAATGCAAACTGGTAGAGCCACTTTGGAAGTTCCTATAAACTTAGACATAGATTTAACATACCACTTAGTTATCACACTCTTAGGCATTCACCCAAGTTACTTGAAAACTAATGTTCACAAAGAAGCCTATATGTGAATGTTTCTAGCAGCTTTATTCCCAATCACTAAAAACTGGAAGCAACCAAGAATAGCCTTTTAACAGGGGAATAGATAAAAAAATAAAGTAAAAATTTTAAAACTGTGGCACATCCATTCAATGAATTGCTATTCAGCTATAACAAATGAGCTATTGATTCACACAATGACATGGATGAATCTTAAATGTATTGTGCTAAGTGAAAGAAGTCATACCAAAAGATTACAGATTGTATGATTTTATTCATACAACATTCTAGGGAAGGCAAAACTATAAGGAATTAAGACAGATTAGTGGTTGCCAGGGGGTTGGGGTAGGAGGAATTATTGACTACACTGAACTGAAAGGACATACAATGAAAGGGACTCATAGAGTAACTGTTAGGGTGAAGGGATGGTTCTGAGGTGATAGACATATGACTCTACATGTGGATCAAAAGTCAGAACTGTACATTACAAAGAGTGAACTTTATTGTATACAAACTAAAATTTGAAAATGCACTGACCCACATAACTTTGAAAACTGATGTTTTGACTAAAAATTATAAAGCTATAGGCAAAAGGAACCGTACATAAACACTGTACCCTAGTGGGGGAATTTCTTTCTCATAGAGATACAGATTAAGAATTCTGAAACTGCTTTACTTATATACTAAGGATTGAACAAATAAAAAAGCAATGGATGGTGGGTACCAGGTTTCTCACTGTCAGAAAGGAGAGTTACAGATGAACAAGAAAGAAAAGCTTAAACGAACCTGGTACTATTGGTCAGAGATATTAACATAAACTCATGTTTAGCTTAATATACATTCATATGTCTCTTAATGACAAAGATACGTTCTGAGAAATGTGTCATTAGGCAATTTTGTCCTTGTACAAACATCATAGAGTACACTTACATAAATCTAAATGGTGTAGCCTGCTACACACCTAGGCTATATGGTACTGCCTATTGCTCATAGGCTCCAAACCTGTACAGCATGTGACTGTACTGAACACTGTAGGCAATTGTAACACAGTGGTAAGGATTTTTGTGTATCTAAGCATATCTAAACATAGAAAAGGTACGGCAAAAATATGGTATTATAATCTTATGGGACCACTGTCATATATGCAGTCTGTAGTCCTTCGTTAACCAAGACATCATTATGTGGCACATGATTGTGTGTGTGTGTATGTGTGTATATATATACACAGAAATAATTATAGACATGTGTGTATTAATGGGTTAGTATTCATATACATACATCTACATACACACATCATATATATACACATATATGTTTATATGTGTGTGTGTGCATGTGTGTGTATATCCTAGCACTGTCCATTGAGAAAGCCTGAAAGCAATGATACCAACAAGTACATCTGGGCACAAGAAGTGCCTAGATCCCGGTTTCCAAATACTATTCTCCAATAAAAGGAACAAGAGATCATTGGAGAAATGACTGATTCTAGGACTGGAGCAGGGAATATACAAGATGAGCCCAGAGCACCTTAGTAGTACCAGAAAGTAAGAAAGTGCTCCAAAAACAAAAGTATGGTTGTATGTCAAAGGGACACAGGAAACAAACTTGAAAATTTCCCCATGGCTAAACCTAGGACAATTTGAGCAACAAAATAAATAAAGTGGCATTGAATTATAACCCCAACTATAAAGTAAATATATATGAGTCCATACTGATATAAATAAATGATCGAATGAATAAATAAAAGAGAGAAATCTTTCTCAGAGAAGAATTTCAAATAATATGTGAAGATACTGATTCCTACAGAAGGTAGAGCTCAATACCTGCTCTTCCTCCATGAGGGTGGGGCAGACTTAATGACTCTATCCAAAGAATAGAGTAAGAAAAAGAAAAAAAATAACTTTAACATGGATAAACCTGGCAAATCATACTTTAACAAAGTACTGAAGGTTAACACTAGCAGCGATTTCTTGCAGATATCATACCCTCCAATACGATGTGATGAGAAGGGCACTTCAATTCTGTTGTATTCTTTCCAAAAACCCATAACCCCAGTATAATCACAGGAAAAACAACAGAAAAACCCTAGATTAGGAACGTTCTCCCAGATAATTGGCCAGTACTCCTTAAGACTGTCAAATGTAAAATGAGAAACAAAGACAGACGGAGAAACTGTCATGGACCAGAGGAGACTAGAGAGAAATGACAACCAAATGCAATGTGGTATGCTGGATTGAGTCCTGGAAAGAAAAAGGACATTAATGGAAAAACTGGTGAAATCCAAATAAAGTCTGGAGTTCAGTTAATAGCAATATATCAATGTCAGTTTCTCAGTGGTGACAAATGTACTATAGTAACATAAGATGTTAACAACGTGAGAAACTGGATGAAGAGTATATGAAAACTCTGTGTGTTCTCTTTGCAACTTTCTGTAGGTATAAAATTATTCCAAAATTAAAAGTTTATTAAAAATATCCCAACAGGACCTTTTGCAGAAAATGACAAGATGATTCTAAAATTCACATGGAAATGCAGTGGGCCAAGAATAGTTGACAATCCTGAAGAAAAACAAAACTGGAAAATTTATGCCATAAGATATCAAGACATCATAAATCTATAGCTATTAAGATATTGTGGTATTGATGCAAGAAAGAACAGCAGAACAATGGAATATAATATAAAGTCCAGAAACAAACCTGCATATATAGACCCTTGGTCTATGACAAAGGAAGGAATAACAAGCAGTGGGGAAATTTTTTAAATGTTCTTCTTAATAAAGAGTGCTGATCAATCAGATATTCATGTTTAAAAAATGGACCCTATCTCATACCATACACAAAAAATCAATTCTAGGTGTAATGTAGATTTTAAGAGGAAAGGGAAGCTTCCAGAAGATAGCATAGGAGTGTATCTTAAAGACCTGGGGTAGGCAACAATTTATTAAACTAGGACACCAAAAAGCATTAATCATAAGGAAATGAATTATAAATTAGACTACAAATCAGTAAGAAAAATACAGATAACTTTTTTAAAAAAACAGGAACAAAAATTTCACATGATAGAATGCCAAAAGGCCAATAAACTTGTGATGAATATTTGCTTACTTTATTAATCATCAGGTAAATGCAAATTTAAACCACAATAAGATATCAATACACACTCAGCAGAGCAGCTGAGATTAAGAAGATTAAGATTACCCAGTGTTGATGACAATGTGGCACAACTGAATTCTCTTACAATGCTGGTAGAGATGTAAACTGGTACAATAACTTTGGAAAATGGTTTTGCATAATCTACTAAAGCTAAACATATACCTACCCTGTGACCCAGCAATTTCACTCCTAGGTATGTACCCAAAAGAAATATACAGAAAAGTCTTTATTAAGAAAAGCTGCTATAAAGAAAGCATAATAACAAAATACTGGAAAAAATCCAAATGTTCATCAACAGTAGAATAGATAAATAATTGGTGATATACTCATACAATGGAAAATGATAAAGCAGATAAAAATGAACACATTACTTCTATACAAAACAACATAGAAGAACCTCATACACATAATACTGAAAAGAAAAAGACAGTAAGACTACAAACACACACACACACACACACACTTCAAAAACAGGCAAAATCAATAAAGCATTAGCAATAAAGCTAATGGTTACCTCTGGAAGGGGACTCAAGAGGTTATTCTAGGATGCTGGTAATGTTCTATTACTTCACTTGGGTGGTGGTTACAGAAGTGTGTTCAATTTGCTACAATTCATCAAGCTGTATACTTATGATTTTTGTACTTTTCTGTTTGTATATTATACTTCACATTAAAAGGTTTTTTAATTAAAAAAAAAAAACACCAAGAACTGTATAGACTAAAGAGCAGAGCATATGGAAAGGAAGTATAATAATTGTGGAGAGAAATGGAGAGATGCTGAACCCAACATCTAATATTAATAAAACAAGTGAGATTTGTTTCTAGCTCAGTTCAACAAACATCAAAAGATGACTAGTACATTAAAGCACCATACTTAGTGCTACTGAGAGCACTAAGGAAAGAAAGACAGAGGCCCTGTCCTACCCCTGCCCTGTACCACCCGTACCCTCCTACGTTATTTCGACACCTTCAGATAAACAAACTTAAAAGTAGGTACTCTTATGAGGGAATATTTATTCCCCATTTCTACCTTACACAGAAGAGAAAAGTATGTGACTAACAATAGCATTTTCTCTCCAACACCCCACAGAAATTAGGGTGATGAATTAGGGAGGAGTGACTAACATTTTAGGTTCATCTACCTCTTGGATCTATCTCTCAAGGTTTGAAATTTAGAAAAGGGGAACAATGGTATTTAATGCCCCTCCACCCGCAACATGTATCATCACAGGTAATTTACAGATAAGGAAAATGAGATTCAAAGAAGTTTAGTGACTACCAATGCCAAGATAGGATCTATGACTACCCAACTCCAAAATCCGTGCTTTTTCCAATGTGTCACGCAGCTTCTGAAACAAGCAATATGAGAGTAAATGGTGGGTAGAGATTAGTTCCAACTGGCAAGATCTGGGATGGCTTCTTGGAAGAGCTGAGATTTGTTACCTGGGTTTTGAAAAATAAACATGTCTTTCAGAAGGATGATGGACAGACACCTTTTTCCTAGCTAGAAAAATAGCCTCCTTTTTCTTGAAAACCACACAGTTTTCTAAATTTGTCTGTAGGTGAACACATCTGTTTATGTGGAAAGACACAAGATGAAGCATTCATTTACCCAGTTCTGGCCTAATCAGGGTAAAATTGAATGGTAGACATCACGGTGGTTTGGTAATTTGTGCAACTCTGGCTCCAGGTAGCCTTCTCCCTCTCCCTCAGCAATCCAGAAATGAAAAAAACTAAAAGGTTATTGTTTTGTTAATGTGCAAAGCTCTATCTGCCTTAGAAGAGAATATTAGCTGGCTGCCTTTAAGTAGGTTGTGCAATTCCATGCCTTGGTTATACATTTAACTTCCGTGATTTCCAGTGTAGAAGGCACAGGAAAAAATTTAATTTGGAAATGATCATCAATTCACTCATCTGCTCAGCAAATATTTCCAGAGCATCTTCTACATTTCAGGATCTGTACTGTGAGTTGTGAAGAATATAAATATTAGTAAGATTTTTCTCCCTGCCCTTCAGGAACTTTAATCTTTTCCATTTCCATGTTTTTAATTTATATGCTAATTATTCCTAAACCCAAGCCTTATCTTCACACATGAACTCAAGATTCATAAACCCAAATGCCTACTAAAGACCTCCTCTTGATCTTCATCTCCTGTCCTCAAATCCACACAAACATCCATCCAAACATCACAGGAAATAGGGGATTCATATATGTCTCTCTGTCCTTTGCTATCTACAACCCCTCCCTCACCAAGTTCTTTTCCTTTCTAAATATTTCCCAAATTGATTCTTACTTTTCTACCCTTGAGACTGCTATGTTGATTCAAGTCATTATCTCAGGCCTGCAAAAGGGAAAAAACCATCTAAAACTATTCTCTCATATTCCATTTGTCACACAGAGTCTAGTTTCAAACACAGCTCTGACTGTCTCTTCCATCTTAAAACACATTGATGACTCCTTAACCTCACGTAATAAAGAACAATCTCTTTACCTGATATTTTAAGTCCCCCGTAATCTGGCTGCTACATCTTTCTTCAGCCTCTGTTGCCACTTCAGGCTTCAAAATTAATTCTCTACTAAAATTCTTATAAGTTTCCACATTAGTACCTGTCTCCTTGCCTTTGTTCGTGCACTTCCCTCTCCTTGTTCTGCTTTTCTCCACCTTTCTTTTTTATGCTAATTCTTATTCACTTGAAAGGCTCTAGAATATACCTTCATCTTGGCTCAGCCATAATGTATTAACATCATCTGTTTACATAAAAATTCCAGAAGGATCAGAACTGTGTCTTAACTAATCTTTTTACCCCCAGCACCCATGAGCTGCCTAGCATATATTAAGTGTTCAACATATGTTTACAGGTAATGAGGTTATTTGTAATCAAGACAAAAAACACTAAACAAATTGTGGTATATTCATAAAATGGAATACTATACAACAATGAAAAGGATTGAACAATGGACACATGCAATGACATGGATGGTTTTTAAAAACACTATACTAAAGAAAAGAAACTACACCTAAAAGACTGCATACTGTATGATTCCATTCATTACACATTACAGAAAAGGCAAAACTATAGTGATAGAAAAAAGGAGGTTGCCAGTGTCTTGGGGTAAAGGGAAGCAATTGACTACAAAGGGGCTTAAGGGGACTTTGGAGGATGATGGAAATGTTCTATATCTTAACTGCAGTAATAATTATGTGAATGTATACATTTTAACAAAATACATCAAACTCTACACTTTAAAAGAGTGAATTTATAGTATATAAATTATAGCTCATAAAACGCTATAGTTGATATAAAAGCAATATATTATTATAAGTTAAATGAAAGGACAAAAAGCTCTGATCTGAGGACACAAAGAAGTCCTCTCCAAGAAGAATGAATAGCATCACATGGCTAGTTGGATAATAGGAGGTAGGACACTCCATGCTGATATTCCAAATGCTATTACCATTTGCTTGGGGAACATCATATTACATGATAGTAGTTGTGACTTAGAAACACTTTGCATGTAATCATCAGTGTTTTTCTGCTACTAATTGTTACAGATACTAAACATGCCAAGTCTTTCAGAAACCAAACACAGTGGCCAGATACTCTTCTTTGCTCACTTTCCTTAAGATCAATTAGAAACATATCCACCCACCCCTCATACCTCCTCACACACGTACATACAATCACTAGCTACATTTAACTGATATTTCTGGATTCTTCTTTTTGCTTTGACTCTTGATGAGGCAAGTGTTGGTTCGTTTCCAAAGTAATCTTCTTAGATCATTTGTTAACCTTTTCAGTAAACAGAGGACTGGTCAGGCAAGTCATAGTTTCACCATAGGTCTTATTAGCTGATTAAAGAGATGCCTATAAAATCAGAAAAATTGGAGTGGAAATTTTCTGTAGTTTTACAGAGAACAGGCTGTAGAAGGCACACCTAAATATACCACACATGGCCCCAAACCATAACTCTCTCATTAGTAGGTAGGATGCCTCATAAGAACTACATCTGTGTGGAATTAAAATCCTGGTACACAAAATTTAAACAAAGCATTTGTGGAAATAATATTGCCTGAACATACCAAAAGTCCTATATTTGAGGACATTTTCTAAAGTGAACACAAGGATGAGAAATGTGTGCTTGCTCTTAGAATTTTCCAAGGAACTGACGGAGGTAGAGTACTATATAGTAGGTGCTGGTTGGTCTGGAGCTCACTTCCTTCTTAAAAACCTGCAAAGTGCTGTTGGCCAATCAAATGAAATCTAAATTCTTTACTCTGATATTTGTGGGGCCCCTTTACTTGGCATTTACCATGTATTCAACTTTATTGCTCTCTAGTGGGTTATTCTGAGTTGCCCATAGGCACCATTAGGCATCATGAAACAGATGA
Source organism: Daubentonia madagascariensis (assembly GCA_023783475.1). Classification (NCBI taxonomy): domain Eukaryota; kingdom Metazoa; phylum Chordata; class Mammalia; order Primates; family Daubentoniidae; genus Daubentonia; species Daubentonia madagascariensis. The sequence continues at coordinate 23,183,637 of JAKFHU010001244.1, read as the reverse complement.
ATCCCTGTTTCTGCTTACCTTGGATCAGTTCTCCCTGAGACATGCTTGTGTCAAACAGCTCAGCTGCAAATCAACACAAGCCACCACTCTGGAGGCTGAACTTGTTGAGGTGCCCCCCACTGGTGACCCCACCACATGACTTTTATTTTACATCACACCATCTCAAACAAATCCAGATATGGAGAAAATATGTGCAGCCATTTCACCATAGTGAAGTCCTTAATTTTATTCATATAGATTATTCCTCAAAGTAGTTCCTCTGCTCCAGCTGCCTAATAGAATTTCTCACTCCTACATTTACTGTTGTTTACAAAAACTTCAACCTTTCTATTATATCCTTATTTGCATTTCTTCATTATGCCTTGATATGGATCACTTTAAAATCTAATAACCCAAAAAAAGTTAAGGAAAACTGATGAAATAGTGGGGTTTTTTTTCAAAAAAGCATGAAATTTTCTTATATTGCTATTAAAGAACAAGTAGGTACTGTTTCATTCTCGATGTTGGTATATAAATATAGGTTTAGATATGTTATTTAAATTTTTAAAGACAACCATGAGTTATATAAACATGGAGTTTATAGCTTCCAAATCGGTTAAGAAGAAAGAACTAAGAAAATCTAATCAATACAGCAAAAATAGGAAAAGAACAAAAGAAAGGGAAGCATGCAGGCATTAAATAAGATGGCAGAAATAAAGCAACACATATCAGTTATCCTAAGAAAAGTGAACGAGTTAAGCTCCTCCATAAAAGCCAAACACTCTGTCTCCAATTAAGCCAAAAACAAAAACAAACCACGATTATATGCTATTTACAAGAGACAAACCTAAGTTAAAATGGCATAAAAATGTTCAAAGAAAATAAAAGCAAGAAGTACCCATATCAATATCAGAGTAGAATTCAAGTCAAAAGTATTAAATAAAGAAAAGAGAGTTATTTTATGTCAATGAAAGGTATACGCTACAGTGAAGATATTACAGAACTAAATATTGGCATGACAAAGAGCAAGATACATAAAGCAAAAGCTATTAGAAACACAACAAAGAATTTTTAAGAATACAATTGTAAGTGAGTTTATCTTTGACAGATTAAATAGATAATAAACAAGAATATAGAAGTTTTGGATAGCATAAAAAGTCTTAGTAATAGATGCTTGCTAAACTCTGCAAACTGAGAATACACTTTCTTACCAAAAGTTCTTGGAATGCTTACAAAACATATAAAATAAAATGTTGTAAGGAAAACTTCAAAAATTCCAATAAGTGACATAATATGGGCCTCATTACGTGACTCTGCAATAAAAAAGTTTTAAACTTTTAAATTACAATTGGTAACAACCATTTAGCAGTTTTAAAATATAAATAACTTAAGCTAAAAAAATCAAATTATTAGTATAAGCTATTTAGAGAATAAAAATGGTAACTACCTATCAAAAGGTACAGCAAAACCTGCCTTCAGAGGAAAATTTGTAACCTTAACCACTTTATTAATAAATAAGAAGGAATAAAAATAAATAAAGTATTCAATTCAAGAAACTATGAAAATTAAATTAGACATCTAATCTTTTACCTTTCATATTGAAAAATATTGAAAAGAATTATAATACCTACTATTGACAAATATTTGAGGGGAAAAAAACCCTATTGGTGATCTTATAAATAGGTACAACCCTCCTGGATTGCAGTTTGCCAGTAATATCCAAATCCTTATCAATTCCACTTCTACGAATTTATTCTAATGGTGGATTTGCTCAAAGATATATCTTGATATTTAAGCAATAAAACCTTTGCTTATGAACAGTTAAATATTTAACAGGGAGAAAAAATCTAATATCAAGAACAAAAGAATAAGGCAATACTGTTAAATTATTCAGGGACCTGTTATTATGTACCATGGTTACAGTGACATTTCTTCAAAGAGGCCTTCAAAAACCACATCAATCCATGGTAATCTGCGTCCCACTGAAAGTAGTTCCTTACACATCAATAGGCACAAGGGGGCATCATCTATCACTTAGTGTCTTTCTTTATCCTCCTATGAGATGACTATGACATAAGCCATTGACAAGATCATGAAGTGGAATGTTACAAGACACCAACTTCCATTTACCCTGCTTCCTTCTTGAAACCCAGCACCTTCTTCAGGCAACTACCTTCTCATTTTCAATGCGGTTCTCTGGGAGGTCCTTGATAAATTCATTCAGACTACACCAAAAACAATGAAGTTCATCTCAGAGACTGTTTGCATTAGAACAGTGGTCAAAGTGATCGTTGGCATTTTAAGGGAGGAGGAGAAATTTTCTAGGGTGCCTAAAAATCCAAAACACAGAATATAGCCTAATATAGTCCAGTCTGGAGAAACATCATGCCAGTTACATGAGGTTACCAGAAAACTTTGAAATTTTCAAGTATTCTAACTTCACGGTGGAAATCGAATCAATAGATAGATGAATGGATGGATGGATGGACAGATCAATGTTTTATAAGATAACAAATTTGATCTCACTATTTAGGTTTTCTTTTCAAATGTTCTGTCATGTCCTATTATCTTCCTGAAATGTCCTACTATCTTCCTGAAGTAGAAGTGTGATTAAATAAACATGACAATTTTAGATGAGCTTTCAAAATTGTGTAAGAGGTATTTAGTTTTATTCATAGGGTTTCTGCCTGAGGATATAGGCAGATGCCTGAAGGACTCCATCGCATTAAGACATACTCATTTATGTCTTGTAAAGCTCTCTTTTTACTTTGACATCACTTAATTCCTCATCTCTTTTGGCCCCAGCAGTGGGCTTCTTAGTTCTCCCAAACCATGTCTGCTAGAATATCCTGGGGTAACTAAGGCTACTCCTCAGCTACCCGGGCACTATTGCAAAGAAAACTCTGGGCAAAAATTTGTAGTCATTCATATGGCACACATTTTTCTTGAAAGGGATGTAGTTTTCTACTCAATCATGCTGCCCATAATTCTAACCTTGATGCTTGCTGCTTTTATTATCAAGCTTTCTCTCCTCAGAAAAATAGAAAATAAAAAGAAGTCAGCTTCTTCCATGGTGATCCCTGGCTGACTAGCATCTTCCACAGGGGAACCCATGATAAATCTGAATCCATTGGAAGGTGTCAAGTAATCAGTTACTATAATAAGAATAGTTAAGACACCTTATAATCGTAAATGCTTTACGTGTTTGGGGGCATACACAATAGGGACTATAATGGGCTTATTCTCACCCTCTTGCATTGAAATGTACACTCCTGAGAGGGAGAGATGGTCCCAGAAAACCCAGCAGGGCTGATCATGTGAGAGAAGGTGTCTACTCAAGTTCAAGGCAGGAAAAAAAGGAAAAGTCATTGCCCTAGATTTTTCCTTTTCCTCCCTAAATTACCTAATCGGATAAAAGATTCTAGGTCAATGAATTTTAAAAAGAAGCATTATCATAAGCCCTTTTGGAAGGATGAAGAACAGAAAAAAAGAGAGAAAAAGAGCAGAGGAAGGAAAGGGAAGAAGAGAGGAACAAAGGGTTTGAGCCTCCCCTGTACCCTTTTGCCAGGTCTTAGCTTCACATGGCCTTCTGGAAGTATCTAAGGGATACTGAGTGGGGAACTTTACAGTTCATGAAAGAGCAATTGCTGGCGTGGGGGAAGGGAAAGTTGCTGGGTGAGAGAAAAGGCCAAGTGTGGAGAGGCATTTGGAACAAGGCAGGCTTTGTGGTGCTTCCCAAGTTGTCGCCTTTGGGGGCACTACCAGCTTGCCCACTCAGTAGACAGCTGCTCCATCGCAAGCCTCTCCCTGCCTCCCTTCAAAGATCTCCATCTACCTCCTGTAGCCAAACTAAACAATTATGTGAGGTTTACAAGAAAAACATAAGATACATTTCATACTCTCAAAGAGCTCAGAGTATAATTTTCCATGGTGAAAATCTCTTACACTTTGAAACCTACCTAATGTACCAAAACAATTTTTTTTTCAAAAAGAGGGCAGATTGAAAACCAATTTGTAACCCTATTTGATCTAATATTTCATTTTCTCCTGCCTTCGCATAAATTAACCACCCACCTGACCCAAAGATAATGGTAAAGTGAGCCCTAAGTCTTCAGAGCAACCTTTGGCAATTTTGCTTGTCCAGCCTGCACAAAAAGGAATGGGAACAGAAACAAATCACACACAAGGCTGGTAAGGCCCACTCCCTCATCTTCAAATCAGCTGTAACTAGTGTTTAGGTAAGTATCTGAGCTGCAGAAGTTTCAAAACAATGGGTCTTTTAATTTCCAGTGTGTGTGTTCTGTGACATGAAACCCTAACATTTAAAAAGTTACCATGTATTATAATATACAACTCAGCTTTTTTTATGTTTAAAACATTCCCCACATTCCAGAGTGCTAATTTGAGACCAAATGCCTGGAAAATGACTCCTTTAACTCCTTCATTGACATAAGCCCATTTGATATTTCTGTTGTCCTTAACTGCAATGTTTTGATCAACGCATCGGAAGCTCTAGGGTCCCAACAAGGTCTTTAAAAATTAAAAGTGAACGAGGAAAGATAGAAAGAGCCCTGCAGTTTTAAAATCCTTGTTCTAGCCAGATATGGCCCATTCGACTGCTGTTTAGTGAGCCTGACCAGGAGGGGCCAGAAGCCGGAAAGGAGGTGGGCCAGGGAGGGGACATTGAAGGGACAGATCCGATTCAGTGGATTTCCTGTGGAACCAGCAGAAAGGAATCCGATAGCTGAAAGCTATGGCTGCAGCCAACAGGATGAAGACCAAACTGTCACCGTCCAGGAGGATCATTGCAGTTGAGAAGAACCATCATAAGTAGCTAATTTGAAGTTTCTTTGCTAGATTTCCTGATTTTTCTTTCTGAAGTTTAATGATGTTACCCTTCCGTCTTTAACCAGCATTTTTAAATTATAACGTAGAGGTCATTGGAAGAAAATACGTGCTGCCTTTTGCATTTTATGAAGCTCAAGAGGAGAGAAAAAGTCAGTAAAGTACTCAAGGGAAATTTATTTTCAAAAGTCAATGATTTCTTCTATGAGACTGCTCCCTAAGTTAATATGAGCAACTTGTTATTTGAAAATGATGTTGTATTTTTGGAGGGGTAGTATTCCCTTTTTTTAGTCCTCTATTGAGAGAAGGTTAAGTGTGCAAACATGATTTCCCCTTTTCTTCTCTCATCCCAAAGTAGATGTTTCTTCACACTAGACAGGAAATCACAAAATACTCAAAACTGTTTTAGTATCTTCTTGAAATCCACTATATAAACTCCCTGGTGCTTGCTTGCACATTGTCAACCTAGGGTAAATAATACTTAAATGATTATCCACTTTCTCAGCCAGGAGGACTATTTCCCTACCAGAATTTCTTTCCAATTTGACTTAATTATGCTCTAAAATGCTATCAGCAATGTTAAGTGTGCTATAAAATTGGAATTGTGTTATAGTTTGTGTTCAATAGTATCTCTCCTTTGCTTTCTGAGAAGCTTTAGAAAGATTTCACACTCTTGTGGATCAAAGAAATACTTCCCTACAGCTTCTGGAATAGTCCTGAAGCCAAGAGTGCATTGGGAGCACCCCTCCCCGACAATGTTAGTGTTCTAACTTGTTTCAAAAGCAGCTCATTAAATCACACTTTCTCTTTATGTTAATGTCACCTACTGTTAGTCATTCTCATATATTTTACCCAATAGACCGCTTTAACCACCCAAGAACATGATGCCCCTTGAGATAGGCTTATTCCTAAAATAGAAATTAGAAAGTCATTAATGTATAAATCACATCACTGGAAAGAAAAAATCATAGATTGATAGAGCTGAGGTGGGTTTTCTAAGGCAAAGACAAGTTAGAAAACCCAAAGGAGGATGGCTGTGTATTCATAAATCCAAATGGAATTAATTGAAGCAATTTAGTGGCAGTTTAAAAACAATGGCACCCATCGGAAGTGCTGTGATTGTCTTCCACAGAGGATTTATTAGCCAGAACTATATTTTGATTATTCTTCTTCAGGGACCAGCTTTAGTCAATTAAAAATGATTTATGATTCTGGGTCTATTTTGTAGTCATTTTGGGGAGAGTTCATGCATCTACATAGTAACATATCTATCTCACTTTGGACGGAAAACTTTTCAAAAATTCCATAATCTGACTGACAGACATCGAGAGGTGGGAGAGATTTAAGAGCCTGATATAATCAGCCTAAATGTTCTATTGATTCTTAAAACCAGGAGTACATTCCTTGCTGTCAAGTCTGCGGAACCACAACCCTGCTGCTCACTCCACACATTTGGGCTTCCCCCTGTGGGTCCAGAGCTGCTCCATCAATCTCTTGCTTGTTTGATATCAGGGAGTAGTGACAGACCATTCTGAAATTTAAATTAATCATGTGCTTTTTAGTTAATGCTTGAGTGCAGATGGATTACAACATATTCTATATATCCTGCATCTTAAATCTGCCCTTTAAAATGAAATATGGAAAGAAAACAAATTTTTTAAACTAAAAAAAAAGGTTTTGAACTCAAAACATTTTGCTCTAAAAGAAAAAGAACTAAATGCACTAGAAAGAATTCAGCAAACCAACCCCAGACACTTGACACCTTTTTTTTTAATGAAAAATACTCTTGTCTGGAATATTTAAGGTACCTCCTTCCATAACTCTTCACTTTCCACCATCTATCCTCTACTCAACCGCTCCTTCATATCTGCCTCTTGCTGTTTCCACTGCCCAGAGCAGGCCTTCATTGGATCACACTTGGGCCTCAGCAGTGACCTTGTGACTGGTCACCAGCTGCCTACTCGCTCACTCTTTCAGTGTACCCGAAGTCAGGGCCAGAGAAACCATTCAGCGATATACTTCCCTAGTTGAAATAACTCCCGTATTCCCCTTGCACACAGCCATTGCTGTCAACCTGGGCCCAGGGCAGAAAGAGCAGCTGAGTAGGGGGTTCCATGATGTCCTTGTTGCTTGAACCAGAGCACGTTCACTTTGATCTGTTCATAAGACTGAATCTCCCTGTTTAGTATATTGACACTTTCAATATACTTTTATCTGTTTAATATATTGGCAAAGTATCATTTGAAAAAGCATTCCACAAGGAGTCTAAAAAATGACGGTGTGATAGGGCCCTCCCACCGTACCGCTCCCAGGAAAGGAGGTGAAGAACGCCAGCAGCTGCCTGCGAGCATGGACCGCTCACTCCGAAAACAGCATTGCGAATGACAGAGAAACAACGCCGAACGCCCAGCCCAAGAAAACAGGTACAAAATTTTCACAAAGATCGGAGGGCGCACGGAGCACAATAGAGCCCAGAGCGCGGGAAGGACGCACTCGCCAGGTTGGCGCGGCGCGACCTGCCCCCCAAGCGGTTACGCGCCTCCCCATACACGCAGTCAGGGACAAGCCCAGAGTTGGGACAGAGCGGTTGCTCGGGCCGGCGAGTCCTGTGGAGAGGAGGAGGAAGTAGCCAGAGCCAGACACAACTCACAGCTGCAATATACAGAGACTGCCGAGGGCTGGAGAGGAACTGGGCGGGGACCGAGATTCAGCTTCCCGGGACAGTGCGCGGGAACCCGCAGGCCGGCACTGCGCCACTAGAAGTCAGCGGGACTGGGTCCAGGAGTTTATCGGAGAGCGGGACGCGCCCTTAGAGGTTGCTTACAACTACCGGCGGAGAAAAACTGCGCTCCCGGCGCGATCGGAGCCCGGCTGTGCGCCAGGCTGGCGGCGGCCGCCATCTTTACAGCCGCCCGCGCGGAGCCGTGAGCCGCGTCTCTAGCTCCGCCCCGCCCTGGCCCAGGGCTCATCCGCTGGGGCGAGACAGGCTTTGCCTGTGGTGGCCAGGGACAGCTGCATCCGTGGGTTCCAGGTGGGTCGAGATCCCGGAACTGTAGAGGTGGGACCTTTGAGTATTGGAAACAGTTTGCAGCTCGTCCATCTGGTTCTGCTACCCCGGCTCTGGCCTCCGACAACTCCGCTCCGTGCCGGTCCTAGTGCCCGCCCTTCAGGTCCCAGCCCTCCTGTACCCCAGAGATCGCTCATTTTGAAGGTTGCTGGCCATAGTGACTCATTTGGTATAACTGCTGGTTCCCATGACAACCAAATACCTCAAGAGCCACAGGCTGAACCAGAGCAGCTCCCCATAATCCTGCCCACTTCAATAGGGAATTTCGCGCCATCCAAGAGCGCTTCCAGCGGCCACTACTCCCCCCTCCCCGTGGGAACATCCCCCCGGTGGAGACTGCTGGGGATAGAGACGGCCACCTGCCTCGCCTTGAGGTCTAGTGGTGGAAAAGGGGTGCACAACTGGGGATCCCCCTATCAACCAGTATCACGCGGAGACACACATCAGAAGGGCAGCCACACGTGGCTAGATGAGCAACCTCTGAGCTGTGTAGAATTTTCCCAACTCAGCTCTCACACTGCAGCCAAAGGAAATTGTGTTTCTACCAGACCTCAGGAAGAGCAGGGTCAAGTACCCCTAGGAGCTACAAGACCCCTCCCAAAGCACAGGGCTTTCGCATACCCCAACTGGGGAATCAAGTCTGCCACGGACATAACGAATACCTAGCTAATAGGGAGCGGAGGACTCATATTCTCAAGTACAATCCATTAGCTCAGAGCCCAAGCTGGGAGGTCATTCTCACCACACTCCACTGGGAAGAGGAGAAGACCACAGGTCAGGTTAACTCAAGATCCAACAAACTTGCTAAAATACACCTAAGGCAATACAGGCCACTACTTCTCTCCCTGGCTTTGCCAAGGAACATAATTGTGGCCTGGTGACAGGCCATAACTAGCTCAAACACCCACTCTCGACCAAGAGGCCAGATGAGAAAAACCAGCGAAAGAACTCAGGGAACATGAAAAATCAGAGTGAAAAGTCACCCCCAAAAGAAATTAACAGTTCCTCAGCAATGGATACCAACCCAAATGAAATGGGTAGAATGACAGAAGAGGAATTTCGTTTATGGATTATAAGAAAGCTCAATGAAATTCAAGAGAAAATTGAATCCCAGCACAAAGAAACCACAAGAAAAATGCAAGAAATGAATGAAAAATTCTCCAAAGAAATAGAAATATTATGGAAAAATCAAATAGAAATCCTAGAAATGAAAGAAGCATTCAAGGATCTACAAAACACAGTGGAAAGCCTTAAAATAGGCTGGACCATGCAGAGGAAAGAATTTCAGAGCTAGAAGACAGCTCCTATGCGCTAAATAATCAGCCGAAGAGAAAGAACACAAAAACAAGAGGCAGGAAAAAAGCATACAAGAAATGTGGGATTATGTAAAGAGGCCAAACATAAGGATAATAGGTATCCCTGAGGGAGAGGAAGAAAATTCGCATGGGCTGGAAAATTTATTTGAAGGAATAATAGAGGAAAATTTCCATGGCTTAGCCAGAAATCTCGACATCCAAGTACAAGAAGCACACAGGACTCCTGGGAGAGTCAACGTGAAAAGGCATTCACCACGCCACATAATTATTACACTGACCAAAGTAAACACAAAGAGGCACTCCTCAGAGCTGTAAGACGAAAAAATGAGGTAACCTACAAAGGGAAACCCATCAGATTAACTGCAGATTTCTCAGCTGAAACCTTACAAGCCAGAAGGGAATGGGGAGACATCGTCAATCTCCTAAAACAAAACAAAGGTCAACCCAGAATTCTGTATCCTGCCAAACTAAGCTTCTTATATGAGGAGAAATAAAGACCTTTCCAGATAAGCAATCACTGATAGAATTTGCGAAATCCAGACCGGCCTTGCAAGAAATGCTTAGACCTGCATTATACACTAAACAGAGCAACAGACACCCACCTATGTAAAACTATGCAAAGCCTAAAACCCCAGAAACCAGATTCCACAATGACGCAAGAGGTAAAACAAAAGATACTACCCAACAGAATAATCAGAAATTTACCCCAAATATCAATTCTCTCAATAAATGTAAATGGCTTGAACTGCCCATTGAAGAGACATAGGCTGGCTGAATGGATTAAAAAATACAAACCAAGTATCTGTTGTCTTCAGGAAACACACCTTACACACAAAGACGCATTCAGACTCAAGGTGAAAGGATGGAATACAATTTTTCAGGCTAATGGAAACCAAAAGAAATCCGGAGTAGCCATCCTCATTTCAGATGACATAAACTTTAAAGCAATAAAAGTAAAGAAGGACAAAAATGGACACTATATAGTGGTGAAGGGAAAAATTTCACAAGAGGATTTAACAATCCTAAACATTTATGCACCCAACACAGGAGCACCCAGGTACATAAAGCAAATGCTGCTAGATCTAGACAACATAATAAGCAGGAATGCCATAATTGCAGGGGACTTCAACACCCCACTGACGGAACTGGACAGATCCTCCAAACAAAAAACAAATAGAGAAATAAAAGACCTAAACAGGACTACAGAACATTTGGGCCTAACAGATATCTACAGAACACTCCACCCAAATAACACTGAATATACATTCTTCTCATCAGCCCATGGAACTTTCTCTAAAATTGACCACATCCTAGGCCACAAAACAGACCTAAACAAATTCAAAAAAATAGAAATCATACCATGTATCTTTTCAGACCACAGCGGAATAAAATTAAATATCAATTCCAACAGAAACTCACATCTTCCTCCAAAAACTTGGAAACTAAACAATCTATTGATGAATGATTATTGGGTCAAGAGGAGATTCAAATGAAATCAAAAGATTCTTCGAACTAAACGATAATGGGGACACAAGTTATCAAAATCTGTGGGATACAGCAAAAGCAGTCCTGAGAGGAAAACTTATCGCCCTAAATTCCCACATCCAAAAGACAGAAAAGTCACAAATCAGTAAACTAATGAATCATCTTAAGGAATGGAAAAGGAAGAGCAAAGCAATCCTAAAACCAGCAGAAGAAAAGAAATAACCAAAATTAGAGCAGAATTAAATGAATTGAGAACAAAAGAACAATACAGAAGATCAATGCAACGAAAAGCTGGTTCTTTGAAAAGATAAACAAAATAGACAGGCCACTTGCCAGGTTGACCAGAAGCAGAAAGGAAAGGACTCTAATAAGCTCAATTAGAAATGAAAAAGGAAAGTCACAACTGATACCATGGAAATACAAAACATCATCTTTGAATACTACAAAAATCTCTATGCCCACAAACACGAAAACTGGAGGAAATGGACAAATTCTTAGAAACACACTACCTCCCTAGGCTCAACCAGGAAGAAACAGAATTTCTAAACAGACCAATATCAAGCACCGAAATTGAAGCAGTAATTAAAACTCTACCCACAAAAAAAAGTCCCAGACCAGATGGGTTCACACCTGAATTCTACCAAGCCTACAAAGAAGAACTGGTGCCTATACTGCGAAATTATTTGAAAATATCCAGAAGGATGGAATCCTCCCAAACTCATTCTACGAAACCAATATCACCTTGATACCAAAGCCAGGAAAGGACACAACAAAAAAGAAAACTACAGACCAATATCCCTTATAAATATAGATGCAAAAATTCTCAATAAATCCTTGCAAACCGAATTCAAATGTACATCAAAAAATAATCCACCATGATCAGGTGGGCTTCATCCCCGAGATGCAGGATGGTTCAACATACGCAAATCTATAATGTAATTCACCATATAATAAAAACAAGAACAAAGATTATATGATCCTTTCAATAGATGCAGAAAAGGCTTTTGACAAAATCCAGCACCCTTTTATGATAAGAACTCTTAACATATAGGCATAGATGGCTCATTCCTAGAAACTATTAAAGCCATATACGATAAACCCACAGCCAATATCATACTGAATGGGGAAAAATTGAAGGCATTCCCCCTTAAAACTGGCACCAGACAAGGGTGTCCACTATCTCCACTTCTTTTCAACATAGTGCTGGAAGTCCTGGCCACAGCAATTAGACAAGACAGAGGAATCAGGGGCGTCCAGATAGGGGCAGAAGAGGTCAACTTTCACTATTCGCAGACGATATGATATTATACATAGAAAACCCCAAAGATTCAACCAAGAGATTACTGGAATTGATAAATGAATTCAGCAAAGTCTCAGGATACAAAATTAATACACACAAATCCATAGCCTTCATATATGCTAATAACAATCAAGCCGAGAAACAAATTAAAGATGCAATACCTTTTGCAATAGCAACAAAGAAAATTAAATATTTAGGAATATATCTAACTAAGGAGGTCAAAGACCTATATAGAGAGAATTATGAAACACTGAGAAAGGAAATTGCAGAGGATGTAAATAGATGGAAAGCCCTACCATGCTCTTGGATAGGCAGAGTCAACATAGTAAAAATGGCTTTGCTACCTAAATTAATTTACAGAATCAATGCAATCCCTATCAAAATACCAACATCATTTTTTGCCGATCTAGAAAAAATAATTCTATGCTTCGTGTGGAACCAGAGAAGACCCCGTCTAGCCAAAGCAATCTTAAGCAAAAAGAACAAATTGGGAGGCATCTGTCTACCAGACTTCAAACTATACTACAAGGCTATAGTAACCAAAACTGCATGGTATTGGCACAATAACAGACACGTAGACCAATGGAACAGGACTGAGAACCCAAATATAAACCAACCTCATACAGTCACCTGATCTTTGACAAATTCCAGAAAAACGTACAATGGGGAAAAGAATCCCTATTCAACAAATGGTGCTGGGAAAATTGGATGGCCATATGTAGAAGACTGAAAGTGGACCCACACCTCTCACCTCTCACAAAAATCAATTCACAATGGATAACAGATCTAAACCTAAGACATGAAACCATAAGAATTCTCGAAGAAACGTTGGAAAAACTCTTATGGACATTGGCGTAGGCAAAGAATTTATGAAGAAGACCCCCAAAGCAATCACAACAGCTACAAAAATAAATACATGGGACCTGATCAAATTGAAAAGCTTCTGCACAGCCAGGAAACTATCACTAGAGTGAACAGACAACCTACAGAATGGGAGAAATATTTGCATGCTACACATCTGATAAAGGGCTGATAACCAGAATCTATACAGACCTTAGGAAAATCAACAAGAAAAAATCAAACAACCCTATTAAAAAATGGGCAAAGGACATGAACAAAACTTTTCCAAGAAGACAGAATGATGGCCAGCAAACATATAAAAAGTGCTCAACTTCTCTAATCATCAGGGAAATGCAAATCAAAACCACAATGAGATATCACTTAACTCCAGTGAGATTGGCTCATATCAAAAATCCCCAAATAACAATGTTGGGGGATGTGGACAGATAGGAACACTCATACACTGCTGGTGGGACTGCAAATTAGTACAACCTCTATGGAAAAGAATATGGAGATACCTCAAAGAATTAAAAGTAGAATTACCATTTGATCCAGCAATCCCACTACTGGGTATTTATCCAAAAGAAAAAAAGACATTTTATAATAAAGACATCTGCTCTCGAATGTTCATAGCAGCACAATTCACAATTGCAAAGTTGTGGAGACAACCCAGGTGCCCATCAATACACGAGTGGATCAATAAAATGTGGTATATGTATACCATGGAGTATTACTCAGCAATAAGGAACAACAGTGAATTAACACATCTGGTATTATCCTGGTCGGAGCTAGAACCCATTCTTCGAAGCGAAGTGTCACAGGATTGGAAAAACAAGCATCACTGGTACTCACCATCAAACTGGTACTAACTGATGAACACTTACATCACACAGGGCAATAACATTCATCTGAGGGCGGGCGGGCGGGAGGGGGGTGGAAGGGATGGGAAAAACTCTCACTGAATGGATGTGGGGAGCACAGTTTGGGAGACGACCACAATTGTGGCTCTGACACGGGCAGAACAGGGGCAATGTGAATGGCCAAAGTGTTGTACCCCCATGATATTCTGAAATTAAAAAAATAAATTTAAAAAAAAAGAAAAAAAAAAAAAAGAAAAAGCATTCCACAACCTTGAAATCTTTCAAAAGCAATGGCCTACATACAGAATAAGACTAAATAAATAAGTATAATGTTCAAGGCCTTTCATGGCCTGATTTTATCCTATCATCAGAGGCAGCCCTGCTGTGGGAGTTGAGTGCAGCTCTGGGACAGATGGCTTGTGTTCAAATCCAGGGCCCATCCTTGCTAGCACTGTGAACTTCATTTAAGTTGTTATCATCTCAGAGCCTCTAACAATTTCATATGGAAAATGGGGATGCTGATAGGTACCTAGCTATTAAGCTTTGTATGGATTAAATAAAATTATATAAATGAAGCACTTAGAACAGAGTGGACACAAAAGTCAAGGGTCAGTGGTAGCCATCATGATTTCCTTTCAAACCCATTAATAACTCATGTGAACTCTCTGTTATGAATGAACAGCCTATCACCATTTCTCAGATACCCCTTAGGTGTAAATAAAATACCTTCCTGGGCCTATATCTCCAGACTAGAAATGCCGCCATTTCCAGACGCTGACACTTTACAAGCAAGGGTGGAAAGGGAGGGGGAGAGGATATTGAGAAATACCCGTTAACGCGCCTTATCTTTGAACTGCCTACTCTCCACCAGTCACTGTTCACTCAAGTGTAATATTGAGAAATTAGTGCTTTGCCGCAGCGGTGGAGTGTGGGAAGAAAACAAATAAAATTGGAAAATACTCTTATTTTTACTGACAGAATCCCAGTTGCTTAAGAATCCCCAAGCGTTATTAACATAAACCATCCCAAAGCTAAGTGCTTACAAAGTCAGTCTGATCTGGAAGATAATTTAGATTGTATCGTGAATGTTTGTTTTTGACCTGTTTAAACACTAAAGATCCCCTGGCCCCTTTCAAAGAACAGGAGTTGAGTTTCGACTTCTGAGCCAACTTTCTTCCCCTTGCTTCCTACCACTTGGTGTTGGTTTCCTTCACAAGGTAATGTGCTTTAATATTTTTATATGCTTCCCAGAGCACTTTGAGTAGGAATGTACCTTATGAGCATAAAATAATATATTCCAACAAAGACGTCCTGCTTATAACTACCCCGTAGCTTTCCTTACCCTATGCAATAGCATCCTGAATTTTGATCACTGAGAGAAGCATCATGAATCGGGAATTTTGCCCGCTCTGGGACTGCATTAAGTACGTGTCGGGGAGGGAGGATTTTAATTTTGTCAAATCATAACTACCACACTTAATAAATACCTTTCTGTTTCAGTACATTGATCAGTTAATGAAAGTCTCAACCCCACTTGCCATGCCAGCTTCCTTATTAGATTTTCAATTTTTGTACCATTTGTGGTTAATCAGACAATTACAGCCCTAGATGTAATATTTTTCCAGTTTTCCATTCTTTAGTAGTCATGGACATGCCCTATTATGTGTCTGCCAATTCTAAAATTCAGTGCTTAGAGGGAAGAAGGGATCTTTTGCTTTGGCTCCCAGAACTGTAACAAGAGCACTATGGATTTCCTACAAATACGCATCTGGCTTCTTGCCTTTGTTGTCCAGGACAAATCAGTGCCAGGAGCACATCCATCACCTTGAAATCTTTGGCTGCATGCAGAACACCAACTGGGTTGGAGTCCTTAGCCCATTCTACACTCAGATGAAAGATTAGGGTAGGACATATCGCTATATTTGTCTTTAGATCTTTCTTAGTGATGCCACACAATTGTAAGAAGAAAAAAGGAGTTTTGGATCAGCTGCTACTATATGCCAGTCACTGTGCTACATTCTGGGGATTCAAAAATACAACAGTCTTTGTCCTCAAGGAATTCACAATCTACTAGGGAGACATACTCATAAATAAACAGACAAACTTACTATGTTTAGTTACCAACTGAGGCAGAGCAAAACCAGAGGAGACATTTACTAAATGGTAAGATATCTTATCTGAAGGGGTTAGAGCACCTCCAAGACCCATGGGTGGGACCTCCAGACACACTGTATTTGTTCCATGGATCCAGAAAAAAAATTAACATTCATAATTTACCAGGTTATCTGAGATAGACACAGAGTCAGCTCCAAGCCATTTATGAGTATGGAGTTGGAGATGCCTCCCCTAACAAATCCAAGTGAACCAATGATAAGAAACGCTCCTTGTCACCAAGGGGTTATATTCCAAAAGAAAGCACTCAGAATTCCATCTTGTGGAATGTAATGTGCATGCTACTGACATGGAAGACATGTTGCAGCTGGTGATAAGAGATCACAGCTGAGGGGACCTTCCAACACGCTTTTAACATCTCATATGCTGCAAAAATGCAAAAAATACAAAATAAATAAAAACCGGCCCTTTATTTTCACGAACACTTCCTTTTAGTTGTGATTTCTTCAAACAGGAGGGTTAGAGATACAGTCAAGAATACTTTAAACTTCCACTGAGAAACCTAACTACTATGCTCGAATTCTTTAAAATGTCCCATCATCATGACAACGGCGTATTTATGATAAGCGCCCTCAGTCGCTGCTGGGCATATGCAAGAGAAAGTAGAACTTCTCAGGGTCCCAGCCTCACTCACCGCTCTTATTGCCCGCTCTGTACGGGCTCTGTAGGTTTGCTTAAAGATGTGTAAAATTTCATGTAGTTTGACAGTCCCCCGAGGGTTCTCATGTGTGTTGTTTATTCCACTCTGTGTGTGATAGAACATTCACTCAAAATTTTCTTCCTGGACAGCCTTAGAGGGTTGGAGAGACTGTAAATATTTAGTTTTGAAAGTCAAAACTATCCACTTTTGTGCAAAATACCTCTATTTTAGAAAGTCTCAAACATCTGTTTAGAAGATCTTACAGCCAGTTTCTAAACTAACTATAAAACACACACATAGAGTAATATCATCTACAAGGGAATAAGATGTGTAGAAGATACGGAAGTGGGAAGTGGTCTGGAATCCAGATGTATCAATTAGAATGTTCTGGGCTACATACTCAAGTAAGACAAGGAAGATCCGTGGACTCATGAACTTTTCCAGACCAAGGGAGACTAAGGAAGCTTGACAACTGAAAACAATGTACAATCCTGGGGTTTCTTTTGCCATAAGGACAGTATTGGGACAATTGGCAATATCTGATTAAGGGCTGTTGATTGGATAATGGTATTTATTGTCTTAATATTAATTTGCTGATTTTGATAATTGTATAGCTCATAACAGAATGTACTCATTTTTTAGGAAATACACACCAAAGTATCTATGAATAAAGGGGTATTTTGTCTGCAAAAAAAAAAAAAAAAAGAATGTTCTGGGCTACAAAAATAAATAAATAAATAAATAAATTATAAAAACCTTGACTCAAAATGGCTTAATCAGTTGGGGACATTTATTTTCTCCAAAGTGAGAGGTTGAGAAGTAAGATGGTTCCAGAATTAATGCAGTGATTTAACAACATCCTTAAGGATCCCGGTTTTTCCCGCCTTTTCTGATCTGCCGTCCTCAGTGGGCTGTCTTTGTTTCTCAGTCTTTTGTGCTCTCAGCTGAAAGATGCTTGCAGCTGCTCCACTTTTCATATCCTGCCCCTCAGCGTTCAGAAGGGGAAGCCAGAATGCATCTCTTTCTTGTCCCTTTTTGTCAGAGCAAAGTACACTTTTCCAGAAGTCATTATGTAGAATTATCTTTGTATCTTTTCTTTTTTTTGACTGAGCAGGAAGTTTTATTGTTTTAATCCCACGACATTTTTGGAAGAAAATAAAGAAGTAAACCTACTCCTGCCGCCACTTCAGTCCTCACCACCAAACTAACCTTTCTATAATTATGGTAACCAAACATATATAGAAATTATATATATTATATACAAAGTCACATATATTTTAATCAGAATGCAGTTATGCTATATCTTTCTGCAACTTGCTTTTTTTTCTTTTATTTTTAGTTGGCATGTAATAATTGTACATATTTATGGGACAGAGAGTGATATTTTGATGCATGTGTGCAATATGTAAGGATCAAATCAGGGTAATTAGCATATACATCACCTCAAACATTTACCATTTATTTGTATTAGGAACATTCAAAATCCTCTCTTCTAGCTTTTGAAAATATACAATAAATTATTGTTAACTATAGTCACCCTACAGTGCTATAGAACACTAGAAATTATTCCTTCTATCTACCTGTAATTTTATATCAAACCTCTCCATTCCTCCCTTCCTGCTACCCTTCCCAGCCTCTAATAACCACAATTCTACTCCCTACTTCTATGAACTCAACTTTTTTTTAGCTCCCACATTTGAATGAGAACCTGTGGTATATATCTTTCTGTGCCTGCCTTATTTCACTTAATATAATGTCCTCCAGGTTCACCCATGTTGCCATAAATGACAGGATTTCTTTATTTTTTATGGCTGAATAGTATTCCATTGTGTAGATATATGCCACGTTTTCTCTATCCATTCATCTGTTAATGGACTTTAGGTTGATTCCATATCTTGGCTATTGTGAATAGTGCTGCAATAAACACAGGGGTGCAGAAATCTCTGAGACCCTCCATACTGTTTTTCAAAATGGCTGTTCTAAATTTACATTCCCAGCAATAGTGTATAATAGTTCTCTTTTCTTCAAATCCTCTTTATGTTCTTATTGACAAGAATTGTGTCACAAGGCCATTCCTAAACCAATTAGTAGCAAAATAATGGAATTACTGGTCTTGGTTTAGACTAATCACCATTTAACTTCCTGGGGCTGGGGAAGTACTTAAAGTTCTTGGCTGCCTAATGCCCAAACAAAAGTGGCAGGAAGTGGAAATAGCTATTGGGTAAACAAACAAGTATCTATCACACCAGAGAATACAAGTGCTTTCACTTTGCTTTTGATCCAGCTTCCCTAATGACTATTTTACTGGGTAGAAAAGAAGGTACTATAGCATAGCAGTTAAGACCATAGTTCTGCAGTCACTGAGCCTAGGTTCAAATCCCAACTCTGCCATTCATAAGCTGCAAGACTTTAGGCAAGTGGCTTTAACTTTCTGAGCCTAAAGTTCCACATGTGTACAATGTAAGAAAAAAAAAATAGTACTTAACCCATAGGGTAGCTATGCAAATTAAATAATGAGTATACAATGCTTAGCCAACCATCTAGCAACTGGTTTCAATAAGATTAGTAATTGTTATTAACATAATCTTACTCCAGAAACTAGCTCTCAATGCCTAAAAATTTAAGAATTGCCCTTTTCATGCTGCATTAAAAATTGAAAAAAAAATTACAATAACAAAAAAATAAAATAAAAAATGCAAGGCCACTAAAAATGTCTGGAGGTGGGAAGGGAAGATAACATACTTTAATCGTATCAATAAAAGCACACCAGTGCCTAAGAAACTACTTGACTTTTAAGTTGATGTTTGATTCTTGGGCACTTAATCATTTCATCTATTTCAATAAACAAAAGGAAAAGCATATTTGGCATGAGTTTAAGAATAAGTTAGCTATCTCTTCAGAAAATATAGAAGGGCAATGTTATATGTTTAAAATCAAATGTATCATGTTCACAGTCCATCTCTCTCATCATACTCTTTCTCTGGCTGCAATTCCTCTTATTTATTCATTTGGTGACTGTACCCTATAAAAATGCTTAAAATCAAAATCCTTGTGTCTTTCCCTTTCTTTCTCACAAACACACTTGCCAAGAGACTTAAACAAGAGAGCAGAAGTTTCTAAACCCAGCTTTAAAATCAGTTACACCTGAGAAAGACACTGGATACTCAATTAGGCATTGTTTTCAAATTCCAGCTTTTTTAATTCTCAAAATTAACGGTTTCCTAAGATATATTTAGGTGTCTTTAGACCATCAACTTCTCAATCTTTGCCATACACTAGATGCAATTAATTATTATAAAGAATGTCTAATTAACTTGGCTAGATGTTTTTGTTCTAATTTTAAATGAATTTGGCAACCTAGGAAAGAGAGCCAAAACGGCTCAAAACAAAAAGATGCACAGGAACTGCTCACCAGTTGCTCTTTGTTCTAGCACCAGCACTCTGTCATCTCTTTGATGTGTGACCAACACAAATTAGAACTTTAAACTGACATTTGTATATTTTATTTGTACCCCTCCATTTGAAATCTGTTGTAAGAAACTTTTAGTCCAACGCTAAGCTATTAGAACTTCAGTATGTTCCTGGTTTGAATATGACAAATGAAATAGTAAATCTCCCCTCACAGTTTTATAAATCCCTGAAGCAATTTTTGAAGCTTGAATAAATGATTTTGGAGTTTGCTCCTTATGAAACTTATTCTGTGAGTTTCCTCAGTACCAAAATGGGCTCTTCAGCCAGATAGATAGAAAGAAAATCTAGAAATAAAGCATACAAAATCTAAAACAAAAATATACATCTCTGAATCATATGGTACAACATCCAGTTTCCTTTTTAGTTGTGACTTTGCCATATGGGGATAATAAGGGGGAAATTCCAAATACAACCTCCATGGATTCTTTGTCTCTGGTGGCCTAAGATGTTAGTCCATCCTCACAAAAAGAAAAACTCCAAAAATAACTAATATCATACATAAAGTTAGTTGTTAATCAAACTCAGAAGAAGACAAAATAATATTTTGCATATAAAATAGACAGTTAAGAAACCATAGTTGTTCTATGTAGAGGTAGTGTTCACCCAACACACAAACAAAATTGGACAAAAATCTAGGGCAATATGATAAAAAAATCAAACAATACTAGTTAGGGCAAGAATTGAAAATGACACCATCTAGGCCTGTTCTTGTTTAGGAATGTCAAAAGAAAAGAGCTATAATAATTCTTTGGCTTTTCTTTAAAAGGAATTTTTTCTTACTTCTTTGTTCTGCAAGAAAAAAAAACAATAATTAGCAAACCACAGATGAGAGTGAGTTCTCTCATTTAACACACCAAATATGCCATCCAAGACCACAATTGCTGCCATCTTCACTTTGCATGCCCCTTTTTCCCTGGCTTTTTTAAAACTCTAAACCTCAAGGAAGGTGCAGTGAATTGTCACTGGAAGTGCCTTAGGGAACCAACTAAGTGAGACCAACTAACAGACTTTGAGGGATATTATCAAATTACTCCATCCAGAGAGGCAATAAATACCTATTGCACATCAACTCTGTGTAAGAGTCTTGACTATACTCTGGAGAATGAAAAGTATATGAGCTAAGCCCTTGTTCCTATGAGAACTTATAAACAAGTAGGGGAAATAATGACTATATATAAAAATAAATCATGTATATAAATAATAAAACAAAGTCATATAGAAGTATGAAGTTTCAGTAGGGCTTATTATTTCTTTTTAATGAAAATAGTTTTTGTTTCCATTTGGTTATAACTATCCACTCTCTCAAACTAACAGTGGAGGTGAAGGCAAATCCTGCATAGGAGATGGTAGAAGCCTAGAGAATCCCAACACTAAGAAGGACCCCTGAAACATGTGGAAGACTTGCCCTTCATTGTTGGATAGCATTAATTGGAATAAACAATTCAAAAATATTTCTAATAAACAATTAGAAAATGTGTTTTAAAGCATCCAATTCACAATAGCAACAGAAATTATAAACCCAAAAAAAATTATTGACACCAATTGGAAGAAAACATTACTAAGAGAAAAGACCAGAATAAATGGAGAGAGATACCACACTCCTTGGGGGGGGCGGAACTCCATATTTTAAAATGATCAACTCCCTTATGATAATCTATCATTTGAATATAATTTTGATCCAAATACAACCAAATAGTTTTCATACCTGACAAACACTATCATTCATCTATCTGGAAGACTAAATGCTAAGAAAGAGCCAAGATCTAATTTGAAAAAAAAAAGAGTGAGTAGGAAATTTAACAGACTTTAAATTATTAAAATACTGCACTATTGGTACAATAATAAATACATGAATAAATAAAAGAGAGAGTAACAGGAGAGTAATAGGAGTGACATCAGCAAGGTGGGAAATAGGAGATTCCAGCTCTCATACTCCCACAGAAACATTAACTTTAACAACCATCCACAGCCAGGACTCTGTCTGTGGGAGTCCAGTAGAGAGATTCTAGCACCTCATTGGAGCAAAGTACTTTAGAATAGATGCAGTAAAGGGGGCAGAAAGAACAGTTGCACTTTACTTGCATCACCCTTCCCCCAAGGAAGCACAGCTCGATGCCAAGAGAGATCTCCTCAGCCTGAAATTTCTCCCATTGGGGAAAGTGAAAGCAAAGTAAGTTCCTGGTTTTCCCAGCCTTGCAGGGCATTGACCAAGAGGCCAATTTCTGCCTCATCCCATCTAGATCACTGAGGGGATCAGCACAGCTAAACAGTCTGGGGAGAGATAGGAGCAGGAAAAAGGAGCTGAGGTTCACAGCAACCACTGAATAGATCTCAAGACAGGCAACAAATCCTACTATCCAAGTTTGCAGGCTCCACCAGAAGGCCTGCCCACAAGCCCCATGGATGGCCTCAACTCCAGCCCCCACATATGGCCAATGCATATTGTCTCCAACAGTCCACATGTACCCCTCAGATTGTTCTCACAAGCCTCCACAGATGGCATGTACATGCCTCCACAGATAGAGCCCAAACCTCCATAGATAGCAAATGCAAACTTCTTTACAGGGTGCAAGCAAATTCCCACAGACAGCACATAGACATCAGCAACTAGCTCAACTCATGAGACTGGGAGGAGTGCAACCCTGAATACTTCCAGGCAATGCCCAAGGGAAAATAAACACGAAGCTCTCAGCACCCAACCTGATTTCACAGGATTGAGAGAAGGCATAAAATCCTAAGACTTCTTCCCCAAGAGGGAAAAAGGGGAGAGGGGAAGGTGCATCCATAGAAAAGGCCTGCAAGAACCACAAAATATCTAGCTGGGTTGACTGGTAAAGATCCTTCTCTCCCAAAACCAGTCAGTAAAAGACTAGAGGAAAGGACTGTTTCTTCAAATGTGAAGATAATAATGCAAAACTACAAGGAACATGAAGAATCAAAGAACCATAAACAACACCCCAAAGGAACAAAATAAAGCTCCAGTAGCTGACCTCAAATTAATGGAGATCTATGAAATAAATGCCTTATAAAGAATTCAAAGTAATCATCTTAAAGAAGCTCAATGAGCTACAAGAAAACACATATAGACAAATAAATAAAATTCAGAAAAAAATACATGAGCAAAATGAAAAATTCAACAAAAAGATAGAAAACACAAAAAAGCACCAAACAGAAGTTCTAGAGTTGAAGAATATGACTGAACTGAAAAAATTCAATAGATAGTTTCAGCAGCAGACACGATCAAGCAGAGGAAAGAGACAGTGAACTCAAAAAAAAAATTATCCATTCAGAGGAACAAAAAGAAAAAATAATGAAAAAGAGGAAAGAGTGCCTACATGACTTATGGGACATCATCAAGAGAAACAATGTGCACATCATAAAAGTTCCAGAAGTAGCAGAGAAAGAGAAATGGTGAGAAAGCTAACTTAAAGAAATAATGAAGAAAACTTTTAAAATCAGGAGAAGAAAATGAACATCCAGATCCATGACACCCAAAGAACACCAAATAGGCTGAACATCTAAAGATATTCACCATGACACATTAAAATTAAATTGTCAAAACTTAAAGACAAAGAGAAAATTTTGAAAGCAACAAAAGAAAAGTGGCTAATATAAAAGGGAACTTCCATAACACTATGAGTATATTTCTCAGCAGAAACCTTGCAAGCCAAAAGAGAATAAATGAAAAATTTACCATGCAGAAAGAAAAAAAAAACCCTGCCAATCAAGAATACTTTACCCAGTAAAGCTGTCCTTCAGAATTGAAGGAGAGGAAGACTTTCCAGAAAAACAAAACCTGAAGGAGTCCATCACCACTAGAACTGCTCTACAAGAAATGCTAAAGGGATTTCTTCAGTTGAAAAAAAAGGACACTAAAGAGAAACATGAAAATATATGAAGGTATAAAACTTACTGATAAAGGTAAGTATATGATCAAATTCAGAATAATACTGAATAGTTATTGTTAGTTGTGCATAGATAATTATTATGTATAGTTGTGCATAGATAATTTTTAACACTAGAATAAAAGTTAAAAGACAAATGTATTAATAATAACTATAGCTACAATGATTCTATATAGCATACACATTATAAAAAGATATAAATAGTGATATAAATAACATAAAATGGGGGAGTAAAAATGTAGTTTTTATATGCAAAGTTAAATTGTTATCAACTTAAAATAGATTGTTATAACTATAAGATGTTTTATGTAAGCCTCGTGGTAATCACAAAGAAAAACCCCATAATAGTTATACAAAAGATAAAGAGAAAAAGAATCAAAACATAAAATGACAAAAAATAATCAAATCACAAAGGAAGACAAAAGAGAGGAAGAACAAAATAATCTACAAAAGAGTCAGAAAATGTTAATGAAATGGCAGGAGGAAGTTTTTACCTATCAATAATTACTTTAAATGTAAATGGATTAAATTCTTCAATCAAAAGACATAGAGTGTCTGAATAGATTAAAAAAGAAGACCCAACTATATGGTGCCTACAAGAGACTCACCTTAGCTTTAAAGACACACGTAGGCTGGAAGTGAAAAGATAGTGAAGAAGATAACACATGCAAATGGAAACCAAATGGAGTGGCTATACTTACCTCAGACAAAACAAACTTTAAGTCAAAACTATAACAAGAGATAAATAAAGTAATTATATAATGAAAAATTGGTCAATTCATCAGAACATTAGTTGACCATATATGTGTCATAGAACACCAAGCAGATTTAACCCAAAAAAGACTACCCTCAAAGCATTTAATAATCAAGCTCCCAAAGGTCATGGATAAATAAAACACCCTAGGGGAAGCAAGAAAAAGGAAAAAAATAACATATAAAGGAGCTCCAATACATCTGACAGAGGACTTCACAGTGAAGACACACATAGACTGAAAATAAAGGGATGGAAAAAGATATTCCATGCATATCGAAAACAAAAAAGAGCAGGAGTAGCTATACTTCCACCAGATAAAATAGATTTCCTCACAAAAAAAAAAAAACTGCAAAAAGAAATAAAGAATATGAATGACATATTCAAAGAATGATAAAAGGGTCAATTCAGCAAGAGGATATAACAATTCTAAATATATATGCATCCAACACTAGAGCACCCAAGACATATTATATAAAGCAAATATTATCAGAGCTAAAGAGAGAGATAGACCCCAAAACAGTAATCACTGGAGACCTCAACACTACTTTCAGCATTGAACAGATCATCCAGACAGAAAATCAACAAAGAAACATTGGTTTTAATCTGCACTATAGATCAAATGGACCAAATAGATATTTACAGAATATTTCATCCAACAGCCACAACACACTTTTCTCCTCAGTTCATGGGTCATTCTCAACAATAGACCACATGTTAGGCCACAAAACGAGTCTTTAAAAATGCAAAAAAACTGAAATCATACCAAATATTTTCTCTGAGCACAATGGAATAAAACTAGAAATCAATAACAAGAGGAACATTAGAAACTATATAAACACATGGAAACTAAACAATGTGTTCCTGAATGACCAATGGATCAATGAAGAGATTAGGAAGGAAATTTAAAAATTTCCTGAAACAAATGAAAATGAAAACACAACATGTCAAAACCTGTGGAATACAGCAAAAGCAGTAATAAGAGGAAAGTTTATAAACAATAAGTGCCTACAGCAAAAAAGTAGAAAAGAACATCAAATAAACAACCTAATGATGCACCTCAAAGAACTAGAAAAACAAGCGCAAACCAAACCCAAAATTAGTAGAAGAAAAGAAATAATAAAGATCAGAGCAGAAATAAATGAAATTGAAACCAAAACAAACAAAAGATCAATCAAACAAAAAGTCATTTTTTTTAAAGATAAACAAACTGACACACCTTTAGGCAGACTAAGAAAAAAAGAGAAAAGACCCAAATAAATAAAATCAGAGATGAAAAAGGAGACATTACAACTGATAATGCAGAAATCCAAAGGATCATTAGACACTACTATGAGCAACTATATGCCAATAAATTGGAAAACCTAGAAGAAATGAATAAATTCCTACACACATACAACCTACCAAGATTAAACCAGGAAGAAATCCAAAACCTAACAGACCAATAACAAGTAATGAGATAGAAGCAGTAGTAAAAAGTCTGCCGTCAAAGAAAAGCCCAGGACCTGATAGTTTCACTGCTGAATTATACCAAACATCCAAAGAATTAATATCAATCCAATTTAACTATTCCAAAAAATTGAGGAAGGAATACTTCTAAACTCATTCTATGAGGACTGTATCACCCTGACATCAAAACCAGACAAAGACACAACAAAAAAAGAAAACTACAGGCCAATATCTCTGATGAACATAGATGCAAAAATCCTCAACAAAATACTAGCAAAGCAAATTCAACAACACACTAAAAAGATTATTCATCATGATCAAGTGGGATTCATCCCAGGGATGCAAGGATGGTTTAACATATGCAAATCAGTGTGATACATCATATTAACAGAACAAAGGACAAAAACCAGAAGATCTTTTCAATTGATGGTGAAAAAGCATTCAATAAAATTCAACACCCCTACATGATTAAAAACTCCCAAAAAACTGGGTATAGAAGGAACTTAACCTCAACATAATAAAAGCCATATATGACAGACCCACAGCTAGTGTCATACTGAATGGGGAAAAACTGAAAGCCTTTTGTCTAAGGATGCCCACTTTCACAACTGTTATTCAACATCGTACTGGAAATTCTAGCTAGAGCAATCAGACAAGAAATAAAGGGCATCAAAATTATAAAGGAAGAAGTCAATGTATCCTTGTTTACAGATGATATAATTTTATATCTACAGAAACCTAAAGACTCCACAAAAAAAACCTCTTAGAATTGACAAACAAATTCAGTCAAGCTGCAGGATACAAAATCAACATACAAAATTCAATAGCATTTCTATATTCCAACAGCAAACAATCTGAAAAAGAAACTAAGAAAGTAACTCCATTTACAGTAGCTACAAATGAAATAAAATTCCTAGTAATAAACTTATCCAAAGAAATGAAATATCTCTATAATGAAAACTATAAAACATTGATGAAAGAAACTGGAGAGGACACAAAAAAATGGAAAGATATTCCATGCTTATGTATTGGAAGATTCAATATTGTTAAAATATCTATACTACCCAAAGCAATCTACAGATTCAATTCAATCCCCATCAAAATACCAATGACATTCTTCACAGAAATAGAAAAAATAATCCCAAAATTTATATGGAACCACAAAAGACCCAGAATAGCCAAAGCCATCCTGAGCAAAAAGAACAAAACTGGAGGAATCACATTACTGATTTCAACTTATACTACAGAGCTGTAGTAACCAAAAACGCATGGTGTTGGCATAAAAACAGACACATAGACTTATAGAACAGAATAGAGAAACCAGAAATAAATCCACACATCTATAGTGAACTTATCTTTGACAAAGGTGCCAAGAACATACAGTGGGGAAAGGACAGTCTCTTCAATAAATGGTGCTGGGAAACCTGTATATCCATATGTGGAAGAATGAAACTAGACTCTTATCTCTCATCATATACAAAAATTAAATCAAAATGGATTAAAGACTTAAATCTAAGACCTGAAACTCTGAAACTACCAAAAGAAAACATTGGGGAAATGCTTCAGGACATTGGTCTATGCAAGGACTTCTTGAGTAATATCCCCAAAGTACAGGCAACCAAAGCTAAATTGGACAAATGGGATCCCATGAAAAAGCTTCTGCACAGCAAAGGAAATAATCAACAAAGTGAAGAGGCCACCCACAGAATGGGAGAAAATATTTACAAACTACCCATCTGACAAGGGATTAATAACCAGAATATATAAGGAGCTCCAACAACTCAACAGGAAAAAAATCAAACAATTTGATTTAAAAATGGGCAAAGGATCTGAATAGACATTTCTCAAAAGAAGACATACAAATGGCCAACAGGTATATGAAAAAATGCTCAACATCATCAGTCATCAGAGAAATGCAAATCAAAACTACAATGAGATAACATCTCACCCCAGCTAAAATGGCTTTTATCAAAAAGACCGGCAATAATGAATGCTGGTGAGGCTGTGGAGAAAGGGGAACCCTCACACACTGTTGGTAGGAATGTAAATTAGTACAACCACTATGGAGAACAGTATGGAGGTTCCTCAAAAACCTAAAAATAGAACTACCTTATGACCCAGCAATGCCACTGCTAGGAATATAGCCAAAAGAAGGGAATTCAATATATCAAAAAGATATCTGCACTCCCATGTTTATTGCAGTACTATTCACAGTAGCCAAGATTTGGAATCAACTTAAGTGTCCATCAATGAATGAATGGATAAAGAAATTGTGGTACTACTTTGATCCTTGAATGTATTTAAACTTCTCCCTTTTATATAGCTGGTATTGCATGTTATATGGAAATCAGGTAGGCTCCCAAGTCAGTGGGAAAGGCAAAAATTTGCACAAATTTTCTTTTGAATATTTTCTATGAAAAAGCTAATGGAGTCCGACATTTTCATATTTCCATAAGCCCAATCCAGTCATAATCTTCTCCAGCATTGGGACACACACCTATAATTTAATTAAAAAGCAATGGATTTTTAAATACTAGAATTATATTCACTATGACAAGGAATTTATAGCATGAGAACCTGAGCTATCCAATAGGCTCTTTCATTTCCTCCAGATTAGGGGACTGTGTAGGTCTTCGGATCTCAAGCAAAAGACATTCTAGTCGGTTAATTCCTGCTCCACCACTTACTAGTGGAGGGCCCTTGTGCAGTTTATTTAACCCCTATACCTCAATTTCCTTTTTTATAAAATGAGGACAATAATAGCATCTTCCCCCAGAATTGCTCTGAGACTAAGATAGGATAATGTATGATAAGTGCTTCTAACACTGTGCCCAGATCATATTACATGGTCAATAATTGATAGTTGGAGATAGGAGTCAAGTAGCCTAGCTTGGTAAAATTGTTTTTAAATGGAAAAAGAGAGAAAAGAAGGGCACTACTCCCCCAAAAAATTATCTGGCAGAGCATTTTCAGGAAAAAAAATTCAATCAGGAATTATAATAGATTTACTTAAATCTAGAATTTTATCGTAGGTTTATTAAAACTAGAGAACCAGAACACCAGCAAGAAAGTTCTCTGAAACATGAGGCCCTTGTTTAAAGTGTTTCAATCTTTAAAGTCTTATGAGAAGGCTAAACCCCTTTACTCCCAGAGTGTCTAGTTGAAGTACTCTGTTCTCAGCACCTTATTCTGAAATATTCTGGGCCTGATATTTGTACCCTAACTAAATAAAAGATATTCAGGAATATATTCAATCCCCCTTCTTCTTGAGACATTAAAATACAATGTCAGAATATGTGCTTGGACTTCTAACACAGATGAATTAAGAACTCTGACTAAAAATGCTTATCCTGTTCTACTGCATGATTAGTTTTCTGGAATTTACATAATGAGAAACAAAAAAGAAAACAAAATGAGAGGAAATGGAAAATCATTATATTGTATCTTTGTTCCTAAAAGTAGCTTGGCTGGGATTTCCAACCCCCTGCTGGATCCCTAGACAGATGGAAGGAAACCACCAACATATGTTGGAACTTTATCATCATAAAGATGCCAGTGGAGTAAAAGTCACATCAAGACCTGGCACCTTGGAGCCCATCTGAGGAAGGAGACAGCAAAATTCCAAAAGGCCCTTCCTGTAAAATAGTTTTCCTCTGAAGGTCTCCTTCATCATAAGCCTCAAAGATGGCACTTAGACAAGTGATGTTCCTGAGCTAAAGAAAATGAATATTGTGAATCATCAAAGATGGAAACCTGTACACAGTTGAGTGGATGTGCACATTTGGAAAAATGTACTGGTTCACCCAAGCGGCATATACATGTACCTGTAAATGTAAGTATTTAAGATCCAGGGCAACAAGGACAACATTTGTGCAGCATGGTCACCTTACAAGTTCAATAGGTTCAGGTGTCCAGTCTGCCTTCCTTAGAGTGTTAAGGGTAAGAGAAAAGCAATAGAGTCCTTGGTCTACTAATTATTTTCCAGGAAAAGAGGAAATGAGCATATTGTTGGGTCATAACCTTTAATAATAATAAATAACATTTATATTGTTTTGCATTTTTACCACCTTTTCATATACATTATCTTATTTGACCCCATGTTATGACTTTCAGGAAACTGAGACTCAGAGAAGTTAAGTGACTCACCCAAGGTCGCACAGCTAGATAGTAATGAAGAAGATACTCACATCCAGATCCAACTGACTTCACATCCTCCCATTCTTGTGATTCTATACATCATACTACTTCCCAGCATCTTCTCTTCCAGTCAAGAAATAAAGAGGTAGAGGGAAAAAGAGACCTGTCTCACCTGAGATGCTGCCCCCAACCTTTTTACTATACCCTCAGGAAGAGAAAATTTTCCAGCTTCCCACATTTCACCATCACCATGGAAGGACTTAACAATATGATCCAGGCTTCTTATTCCTGAATATTCGCCCCCCTCGCATTCACACAGGGAATGCTGCTCTCTGAGGGTTATCTGAGAAATTAATTTATATCACCCCATCATATCTAGTTCATAATGTTGCACTCCAAAATTAAACAATTTAAGTCTCTGTATTAGTCTTCTTCATTTGCACTTAGGTCAAATAGGGGAATAAAAATTTTTGAATTATGTCCATGTCATTATTTGAAAAATGACTCTTTAATGTTAGCCAGGATGGATGGATGGATAGATCAGTAAATAGGACAGTATTCAGCTCTGGAAAGAAATCTGTGTGTGTGTGTGTGTGTGTGTGTGTGTGTGTGTGTGTGTATAAAGAGAGAAAGAGAGAGAATTCAAGCTACTTTAAAGATGCAAAAAATATTTTAGAATGTAAACATAAATTCCAAAGTTCAAAGTGAAAAATCACTTGTTCTGAATAAGAGTAGTAATGACAAACCTTTGACATGCCAATTATGACAGGTAAGTTGTTTAAGAATTTACCATTACAGTGTATATTTATTTAGAATAATTTTTCTTTATTAAAGTGACATTTATATCTTTAAGGTATATTCATAGTTTCCTTTGGCATTAAATTATAAAATAAATGTGTGTAATTATAAGCCATGGCAGAGCTATATATTGTAATTGTTATGGGTAATGACAGATTCATAATCTTAGATATAATAACAATTTTTATGACTTCAATAGTAACATTTATCTTCAAAACATTCCATAAACATTAGATAATGTTTTGATATTCTGATATTGATGTTGATATTTTTAAAAATTCCTCACAGACCATATCAACAATTAAATTCCTCAAGCCCTAGCGACACTTTATATGTGTTCCATTAACTAACTTCTTTTTAAATAACTTGAGAAACAACTAAAAAGTTGTCTAACATGAAAATAAAATCTGAAGATTATTTTTCCTGGCTTTGGGAAGACAATTTCTTTGTTTATTATTCTTTGCTTAAATCATCTCTATTATTTGGGAGTGTATTATACAGACCCAACTTTCATTCTCCCCATTGTTTGAGCTTGTGTTATTTCAAAAAAGAATCATTAGCCTTCAATAGCCAAAGTGAGAGGTGAATTACAATAGTGAAATGAAACATAAGCTACCAGTCCAACTCTTCCCAAACCCACATACCCATAAAATGGGGTCATGTGGGTCAAGAGAAATAAGAGACTTTAGTATTAGATCTTAATAAATTGGAAATGCTTCTCCCACTTTTCCACTTCTTCTCTATTTGTATGAATATATAATAATAATTATTATTTATTAAGCACTTATTATCTTCCAGACAAGATGCTAAGGTTTCTATATGCATTAGATTATTTAATAAATATAAAACTTTTTAAGGAAGGTATTTTTATTATCTTGATCATTGTTATGATAGCATTATCATTATTAATATGCCCATTTTATAAATAAGGAAATTAAGGCTCAGGGAAAGTTAAATAAATTGCAAAAGATGAGAAAGAGCAAAGACAGAAAACCAGATCCATCTGATCACAAAGCCCATTATTCTAACCACTACACCAGTTGTTCTCAAACTTTGACAGGCATCCTGAGGACCAGCCCACTCAGCAGTCCCACCCCCAGCAACACTGCCCCTGTGACTAACACAACTGTCACACTTTGCATACACTCCACATGGCTTAAGTACCAGCCCACCCAGCAGCACTGCCCCCAGCAAATCCACACCATCACCTCTGCAAACACCCGCAGCCGAGGTGACTGAAGCACTGACAGACACTGCTGAGGTTGATTGGAGCTGAAGAAATTACAAAAGGACTATGCTACTGTACCCACCCAGAACCAAAGCCAAATCATCCTACCCAACCAACACCCTAGGGCTCATTTACATGAAAAAGTCTTTCCCTACAAAAGCTACTTCATAAAATTGGAAGAGTTGACTGTTCCACCAGATGTACAGATATCAACATAGGGACAGAAGAAACACTAAAAAGCAAAGAAACATGACATCTCCAAAGGAACACAATAATTCTCCAGTAGCAGACACTAAAAAAGAGGAAATGCATGAAAATGAATTCAAAATAATGATCTTAAGGAAACTCAGTGAAATACAAGAGAATACAGATAGACAATTCAATGAAATGAGGAAAATAATTTACCACCTGAGTGAGAAATGCATCAGAGATAGATATCATTTAAAATAAGAACCAAATAGAAATCTCTTGGAGCTGAAAAATTCATTGAAGGAAATAAAAAATACAATTGAGAACTTCAATGACAGATTATATCAAGCAGAAGAAAGAATTTCTGAACTTGAAGACAGGTCTTTTGAAACAACCCAGTCAGACAAAAAGGAAAAGAAAAATAATTTTAAAAGAATGAAGAAAGCTTATGGGACTTATGGGACACCATTAAGTGAACAAATATTCTCATATGGGAGTTCCAGAAGGAAAAGAGATGAAAAAGTCATGGAAAACCTTTTTAACAAAATAATAGCTAAAAACTTCCTAAATCTTGGAAGATATATGGACATCCATATCCAGAAAGCTCAAAGTCTCCAAATAGATTCAACCCAAAAAAAGGTCCTCGCTGAGGCACATCATGAGTAGCCAAAAGTTAATAACAAAAAGAGAATTCTAAAAACAGTAAGAGAAAAGTGTCAAGTCACATATAAGATAACCTTTATTAGACTATTCACAGATTTCTCAGCAAAAACCTTCCAGGTCAGGAAAGAATGGGACAATATAGTCAAAATGCTGAAAGAAAAAAAAAAAGCTGTCAGCCAAGAATACTATACCCAGAAAAACCATCCTTCAGAAATGGAAAAATAAAGTTTTTCCTAGACAAGCAAAACCAAGGGAATTCATCACCACTAGATCAGCCTTATAAGAAATGTTTAAAAGAGTGCTACAATTGGAAGTGAAATAACAGTAACTACCATAATGAAAACAAGTGAAAGGATAAAACTCATTAATAGAGATAAATTCAAAATTAATTTGGAAACAGTAAATGTAAATTCACTATCAAACTCAGATTACTCCATTAATATAATGATGGCATATTATCCTTCAAATCCCTAATATGAAGGTTAAAAGACAAAATGGTCAATGATAACTACAGCTACTATAAGATGTTAAAAAACACACAATATAAAAAGATGTAAATTAAGGCAACAAAATTATAAATTGCTGAGGGGGGATAAAAGTCTAGAGCATTTGTATGTGATCAAAATTAAGTTGCATTATTTAAAAAATAGTACCTACCAACCAAATGTACACAATTGTTACAGACACAAATTATACATATAAACATTTAAAGCTGAAAAGAGTACCTTAAAAGTTACTTATTTCAAATCCACAATTTACAGTTGAAGAGAAACCCCAAGTTGTCAATTTATTTAATGTTACCCTATTTATTACTAAAGGTTGAGCATTCCTAATCCAAAAATCTGAATTCTGAAATGCTCCAAAATCTGAAAATTTTTTAGGGCCGACATGACACAACAGTGAAAAATTCCACACCTGACCTCAATGATGGCTCTCAATCAACATACAGGTGCACAATATATAGTTTATTCAGCATCCCCAACGGTAACAAATAACCCTCCCAGCCCCCTTCAGCTGCAATACATCTTTTCCACACATGCTCAGATTCCCCCATGCAAGCATGCCCACAAAGGGTAATAAAATGATATGTGTACAGGCCAGATACACCAATGGTAGGTTCCCCACAAGGCCCTTCATGGGGCCAAGACCTGCATGCATTGCTCATGGTGGGGTTTGTGTGTGTGTGTGTGTGTGTTTTGGGTTTTTTGTTTTTGTTTTTGTTTTTGTTTTTGTTTTTTGCTTATTCTCTGCTCTATGGTGTAAAGATATTGTTGAAAATGTCAAAAAAAAAAAGGCTTATAGATACCCTTATGGATAACAGTGATAATAAAAAAAGGAAGCATTTATGTTTATCTATAGCACATGAAATCAAGCTGTTGGAGAAACTGGACAGCAGTGTAAGTGTGAAATGTCTTACAAAAGAGTATGACATTGGAATGACCACCATATATGACATGATGAAATAAAAGGATTAATTGCTGAAGTTCTACACTGAAAGTGATAAACAGAAGTTAATGAACATAAAAACACTGCATAAAGCTAAAAATGAAGATCTTGATTATGTATTGAAAGAGTGGATCCATCAGCTTCACAGTGAACACACGCCACATAATGGTATGCTGATCATGAAAGATCTATCACAATGAAATGAACTGAAAATTGAAGGGAACTGTGAATATTTAACTTAACAGGTTAATTGAAAAATTTTAAGAAAAGACACAGCATTAAATTTTTAAATATTTGTGGTAATAAAGCATCTATTGATCATGAAGCAGTAGAAAAATTCATTGATGACTTTGCCAAGGTCATCACTGATGAAGATCTGACACCAGAACAAGTCTATAATGCTGATAAAACATCACTGTTTTGATCTTATTGCCCCAGAAAGACACTGACTGCAGCTGATGAGACAGCCCCTACAGGAATTAAGGATGTCAAGGACAGAATAACTGTGCTAGAATGTGCTAATGCAACAGGCACATATAACTGTAAAATTGCTGTGATAGGCAAGAGCTTGTGTCCTCACTGTTTTCAGGAGTGAATTTCTTACCAGTTTGTTATTATGTTAACAAAAAGGTATGGATCACCAGGGACATTTTTCTAATTGGTTTTTCATTTTGTTCCAAGAAACTTGTGCTCACTGCAGGAAAGCTAAACTGAATGATGACTGCAAGATTTTGTTATTCCTTGACAACTGTTCTGCTCATACTTCAGCTGAAATTCTCATCAAAAATAATGTTTAGTCCAAGTACTTTCCCCCAAATGTGACTTCATTACTTCAGCCATGTGACCAGAATATCTTTAGATTAATGAAGAATATAAAAACACTTTCTCAAACAGCATGCTAGCAGCAGTGAACAGAGGCATGGGTGTGGAAGATTTTCAAAAAAGTTTAGCAGGAAGGATGTCATATGTGCTATTGCCAATGCCTGGAACACAATGACTAAAGACACAATTGTGCATGTCTGACACAACCTATAGCCTGCAACAATGTTCAGTGATGATGATGAACAAGGTGGTGACTCTGAAGGATTCTGGATGTTATATAAGAAAGAAATGATATCAGCCTCTTTATATATGCAAAAATATACCTTCAGAGTTCATCAGTAAGCTGCAAGAAGTGGGTATCGAAGTAGTTTTTAACACTGGTAATGTGGCTCCACTTGTTCATTTATTGACCAATGGCAAAGTAGCAAAAATGGTTCTAAATCAAGGTGATCATAATAATAGCGATGGTGATGATAATGTTGTTAACACTGCCGAAAATGTGCCTAGAGATGACATGGTGAAAATATGTGATGGAATTATTAAAGGACTACTACAGCATGCATTCATAAGAGAACAAGAAATTATGTCAGTTTATAAAAATCAAAGAAGGACTTCTAAAACAAAAACCATTGTTAATGAGGCAGATGACTATGAAGGAAACATTTTAAAAGCCAAGCAGCAGCATACCTCCTCATCTCTTGAGGACTCACTTCCTGGTCCCCCAGCTGCTTCTGATGTTTCTTCTTACCTAAAAATATAAGATGCAGTGTACAGTAATCTTTTGATCAAAACACAGCATCATAAGTGGAAATTGAAAGACTATGCTGTTTGTTGTTGCTGTTGTTTAATAGCTGATACAGGTATTCTGGTGATGTTACTGTGCTGCTTAGTTACCCAGAACACATTATTTTTTCACTGTATAATAGTATTCTTATTTTTTATTGGTAAGTACTTAAGTATGAATAAGTGTTTAAAAAATTGCTTATCAGTAGAATAGAAATTCAGAGTCAGGCATGATGGTGATATAAACAACCACAGATTGTCCTTATGGGTGGCTGAGATAATGACAGTTTTGTTTTCTGATGTTTCAATGCACATAAACTTTGTTTTATGCACAAAATTATTTTTAAATTATATAAATTACCTTCAGGCTATGTATATAAAGTGTATATGAAACAAAGATGAATTTCATGTTTAGACTTGGGTTCCATCACAAAGATATCTCATTATGTATATGCAAATATTCCAAAATCCAAACAAATTCAAAATCCCAAACATGTCTGGTTCCAAGCTTTTTGGATACAGGATACTCAACCTGCACTAGTGAACCAAATTCAACAGCACATTAAAAAGTTCATTCTCCAAGATCAAGTGAGATTAAGACCAGCAATGCAAGGATGGTTCAATATACACAGATAAACATGATATACCACATTAACAGAATCAAGGGAAAAATATATATATTATCATTTCAATATATGCAGAAAAAGCATTTGATAAAACTCAACATCTATTCATGATAAAGACTCTCAATAAATTGGTATAGAAGAAATGTACCTCAACACAATAAAGACCATATATGACAAACCCACAGTTAACATCATACTGAATAGAGAAAAACTAAAAGCCTTTCCTCTAAGATCTGGAAAAAGACAAGGATACCCACTTTCATCACTTCTATTCAACATAGTACAGGAAGTCCTTGCCAGAGCAATTAGACAAGAGAAAGAAATAAAGGGTATCCAAATTGAAAAGAAGGAAGTCAAATTGTTCCTGTTTGCAGATGCCGTTATTGCATATATAGAGAACCATAAAGACTCCACCAAAAAAAAAAAAGTTGGAACTAATAAACAAATATAGTAAAGTTGCAGGATACAAAATCAATGTACAAAAATCAGTAGCATTTTATACATGCTAGCAGCAAACTATGTGCAAAAGAAATCAAGAAAGTAATCCCATTTGCAATAGCTATAAAAAAAATAAAATACCTGGGAATAAATTTAACCAAGAAGGTGAAAGATCTCTATAATTAAAACTATAAAACATTGATGAAAGAAATTGAAGAGGACACAAATAAATGGAAAGATATTCCATGTTCATGGATTAGAAGAAATAATATTGTTAAAATGTCCATACTACCTAAAGCAATCCACAGATTCAATGCAATCCCTATCAAAACACCAATGCCATTCTACTCAGAAATAGAAAAAACAATCCTAAAATTCATATGAAACCACAAAGTATCCTGAATAGTTAAAGCAATCTTAAGCAAAAAGAATAAAGCTAGAATCATCACATTACCTGACTTTAAAATATATTACATGGCTGTTGTAATCAAAACAGTATGGTATTGGCATAAAAACAGACACATAAACCAATGGAACAGAATAGAGAACACAGAAATAAATCCACACACAATCAATTGATTTTTAACAAAAGTTCCAAAAACACGTATAGAGGAAAATGATGGTCTCTTCAATAAATGGTTCTGGAAAAACTGCATATCCACATGCAGAAGAACTAAACTAGACCCCAGCTTTCATCATATAAAAATCAACTCAAAATGGATTAAAGACTTTAATGTAAGACCTGAAATTACAATACTACTAGAAGAAAACATAGGGGAAATGCTTCACAACATTGGTCTGGGCAAGAATTTTTTTAATAAAAACTCAAAATCACAAGCAACAAAGGCAAAAATAGACAAATGACATTACATTAAACTAAAATGCTTCTACACAACAAAGGAAATAATCAACAGTGTGAAGAGACAACCTACAGAAAGGGAGAAAATACTTGCAAACTATGCATCTGACAAGGAACAAATATCCAAGGAACTCAAACAACTCAATAGTAAAAAGGCAAATAATCTGATTTTAAAATGGGCACATGATCTGAACAGACATTTCTGAAAAGAAGATATACCAATGGCCAACATGAAAAAATGCTCAACATCACTAATCATCAGGGAAATGCAAATCAAAACCACAATGAGATATCACCTCACCCCAATTAGAATGGCTATTATCAAAAAGACAAAGCATAACAAATGCTAGTGTGGATGTGGAGAAAAGAGAACACTTATACACTGTTGGTGGGAATGTAAATTGGTATAACCATTATGAAAAACAGTATGGAGTTTCACCAAAAAAATAAAAATAGAACTACCATATGATACAGCAATGCCACTACTGGGTATTTATATACAGGAAATGAAATCAGTATGTCAAAGAGATACCTGCATCACTGGTTGCAGCACTATTCACAATAGCTAAAGTATAGAATCAACCTAAGCTGATGATAGACAACTAAGACAAACGGATAAAGAAATGTGGTGTGTATATATGCAGTGAACTACTACTCAGCCATAAAAAAGAATGAAATCCTGTCATTCACAGCAACAATGATGGACCTGGAGGACACTATGTTAAGCAAAATGAGCCAGGCATAGAAAGACAAATACTGCAAGATCTCACTCATTTGCAGAATCTAAGAAAGCTGACTCATAGAAGTACAGAGTAGAATAATGTTTACCAGAGGCTGGGGAGGGTAAGGGGGAGGGATTGATTGGGAGAGACTGGTCAACAGGTACAAAATTACAGTTAGATAGGAGAATAGGTTCTGGTGTTCTGTAACACAGTAGGGTGACTATAGTAAACAATATTATAGTGTATATTTCAAAATAACTAGAAGAAAGAATTCTGAATGTTCTCACCACAAAAAAATGATAAATGTTTGAGATAATGGAAATGCTAAAATCCATGATTTGATTATTACACAATGTATACATGTATCAAAACATCACACCATACCCCATAAATATGTACAATTGCATGTCATTTAAAAACAAAATAAATAAATATAAATAAATAATTAAAATTAAAGGTTAAAAAAAAACCTTGATAGGCATCAGAATCACTGATAAAAACACAGATTTCTGGGCCTTACCCCACAGTTTCTGATTTAGTAGGTTGGGGGGTGTGCTCCAAGACTTTAGATTTCTAATGGGTTCTCAAGTAACAAGAATGCTGCTCAGGGACCACACTTGGAGAATCACTGCAGGACACTATACGCCTTTCCATTGATGGTTCTGTCAAATAAATAATTTGAAATAGGAATGTTTATTTATTTTAGTGGATGTTAGCCAATGTCCTTCTGGGGTGGGTACAGAGTTGGGGAGCCAGGGAACAAGTGCTGTTACTTCTAACAGACATGTTTCATCACAAAAAAATGCCAGTCCAATGTAAGATTTCTTTCAGAAAGCCTCCTGTCCTCACTTACCAAACTTATAAGGGACACATACCCTCAAATTTGTGTCATTCTTAATCTTTTCTTTAGGAAATCCTTAACCATTTGTTAATTCCCTGAGGATAAGAACATCACTTATATGTCCATTTTCTGAATTCCTTCTTTGGACTTCCCTAATCCAGGTCTATCGCTAATGTTGTGCAACACGTATGCAAAACCAGCAACAGCAAGGGTGCTGCCACCCTCACAGAGACCCACAGGGGCTTTTCCCTATCAATTAACGTGAGTTTGCTCTTCATCTCATAAGTTTGAAAATTGAGTTCGTGATTTATTGCTATGGTAAATGTGCTTATGCTAAAAACTATGCCAAAGCTAAGCTTGGAACAAGATTTTATGGGCCAAGTAGTAAACCCCATAAAATCAGGGTTTAAAATGGAAAATGTTATTCAGACTAATTATGGATCATGCAATTTGGCATTGGTATAGCAAGCTTTATTTAAATGTTATCCCAAATGAGGCCATCAGAACACATGTGCTGCAGACACAGCCCAAATCCTTGGTCAGTAAGTGGAAGAAGGCTGCAGTGTGGCAAAGGGGTATGACGGCCACCAACATCCCTGTGGCAATTTTCTCATTAGACAGCCGTGTAAGTGAGCCTTCTCAAGCTGTAGACAAAGGACAAAGGATAATAATGTTTAGTGGGAGTGGGGGAAGAGTGGGGAAAAACAGAAGAAGTAACTCCTAAGTCAGGGAAAAGGATGTCTGGTAATTTCTGAGATGCAAATAAATTAAATGTATGAAAACTGTTTACTGTAATGGCTACAACTGATATAATTATAATGATAGGCTATTATTTTTGTTCAACTTCATTTCAATTGAAATAATATCTCCATGAACAAATCCTAAAGTCCATGATGAGTGATTACTTTCTACTCTGGGAGATGAAATGAGTGCTAAATTTGAAATGCTCTTTCCTTTGCCTAAATTGTACAGGTGGTATTTTTGCTGATAATTCTCAGTATTCATAACAAATTGGTCTACATTTCTCAATTTTATGGTATTATGAAAGGGCTGCACCGAACATGGGGAGGGGAGTTTTGTCAAAAAAAAAGTGCTTTAAGGGCCAAGGTAAAATCCCAATATTCAAGGCAAACTATATGAAGAAACAAAGCATTAAGCCTGTGGTCCCCAACCCCTGGGCCGAAGACCAGTTGGCCTGTTAAGAACTGGGCTGCACAGCAGGAGGTGAGAGGCGGGTGTGCAAGCAAACCTTTATCTGTATTTAAAGCCTCTCCCTATTGCTCGCATCACCACCTGAGTTCTGCCTTCTGTCAGATCAGCAGCAGCATTAGATTCTCACAGAAGCATGAACCCTACTGTAAACTGTGCGTGCCAGGGATCTAGGTTGTGCACTCCTTATGAGAAACTAATGCCTAATTATCTGAGGTGGAGCTGAGGTGGTGATGCTAGCACTGGGGAGCAGCTGCAAATACAGATTATCATTAGCAGGGAGGTTTGACTGCACAGAGACCATAATAAATCAACTGCCTGCAGACTCATATCAAAACCCTAGCAGTGAGTGGCAAGTGACAATGAAGCTGCATCTTGTGGCAGGCTTTATAGTGGCAAGTGAGCATCTTACTTCAATTGTACAGCTGCATCTGGTGGCAGGCATTAAGTCAGAATCTGACACTTATTTTATAGTCTGTGCATGGCCCACCCATTATTTTAT
Source organism: Daubentonia madagascariensis (assembly GCA_023783475.1). NCBI lineage: Eukaryota > Metazoa > Chordata > Mammalia > Primates > Daubentoniidae > Daubentonia > Daubentonia madagascariensis. Next base: position 23,142,294 of record JAKFHU010001244.1, on the reverse strand, counting down.
TTACCACTTCTGTCCACGCCTCTTTCCTGCATTGTACACTTGTCTCAGTCACAGTTTTGGTAGCCCACAAGCTAACCCTAGCAAAAATGAGTAAAAAGCAAACGTCACTGGAGAGCTTCTTTGAAAAGGGGGAAAGATCCAATGATGAGACAGCAGAAGACTCTGACTGCCAAAAAAATGAAAGCTGCGTTTAAAAGAAAATACCAAGAGTCCTACTTAAATTACAGGTTCATTGCAACAGGTGATTCACATTCTCCAAGCCTGCTTTGTATAGTATGTGGTGACCGGCTATCCAATGAAGCCATGAAACTTTCAAAACTGCCTCACCACATGGAGACCAAGCACCCTGCATTAAAGACAAGCCTTTGGAGTTTTTCAAAAGAAAAAAATGTGAATAAGAAGAACAGAAGCAATTATTGAAGGCCACCACTTCATCAAATGTGTCCACACTGAGAGCATCATTCTTAGTGGCTAACCACATTGCTAGAGCTAAGAAGCCCTTTACTATTTGGTGAAGAGTTGATCCTGCCTGCTGCTAAGGACATCTGCCATGAACTTTCAGGATAGGCTGCAGTTCAAAAGGTGGCATGTGTTCCTCTTTTGGCTAGCACCCTAACTAGATGAATTGATGAAATAGCAGAAGATATTGAGGCACAATTGTTAGAGAGGATTAATGAGTCACCATGGTATGCAATCCAGGTTGACGAGTCTACCAATGCCGACAATAAGGCAACAATGCCTATTTTTGTGCCATATATTTTTTGGGAGGATGTTCATGAGGATGTGTTATATGCACTTTTATTGGCAACCAACACCACAGCTGCAAAACTATTCAAGTCTTTGGATGATTACATATCAGGAAAACTGAATGGGTCATTTTGTGTTGGTATATGCACAGACAGAGCGGCTGCTATGACTGGACAGCTTTCTGGTTTCACTAATTGGGTCAAGGAGGTCACTTCTGAGTGTGAGTTTACGCACTGTATTATCCATAGAGAAATGCTGGCTAGCCAAAAAATGTCACCTGAACTAAACAACGTTTTGCAGGATGTGATTCAAATTATCAACCACATAAAGTACATGCCCTTAACTCACGTCTGTTTGCGCAGCTCTGTGAGGAGATGGACACAGAGCACACACGTCTTCTCTTATACACTGAAATGACATGGTTTCTAAAGGTAGGTCACTGACCAGAGTTTTTGAGCTATGAGAGCCACTCCAGAGATTTCTTTTAGAAAAACAGTCACCACTGGCAGCACATTTCAGTGACACAGAATGTATCCCAAAACTTGCTTACTTGGTGATATATTCAACATGCTCAACGAACTCAATCTGTCACTTCAGGGGAGAATAACAACTGTGTTCAAGTCAGCAGATAAAGTGGCTGCTTTGAAAGCCAAACTGGAATTATGGGGGTGATGAGTGAACATTGGGATTTTTGACATGTTTCAAACATTAGCAGAGATTTTGAAAGAGACTGAGCCAGGGCCTTCTTTCTCCCAGCTGGTGCATGGTCACCTATCTCAGCTTTCAAAAGAGTTTGAGCATTACTTCCCAACCACAAAAGACCCCCAAACTTGGAAGGAATGGATCTGTGACCCATTTGTGAATAAGCCAGGTGAATCAACTTTGTCTGTGCTAGAAGAGGATCAACTGCTTGAGGTCGCAAATGACAGTGGCCTTAAAGGTATGTTTGAGACAACTTCAAATCTTCATACATTCTGGATTAAAGTCAAGGTTGATTATCTTGAGATTGCCACAAAAGCACTGAAAAGCCTGCTTCTATTTCCAATTTCCTATCTTTGTGAAGCAGGGTTTTCTGCAGTGACAGCAACCAAAATGAGATTGGACATAGGCAACACACTTCAGGTGTCACTGTCTCCAGTCACCCCCAGATGGGACCGTCTAGTTGCAGGAAAACAAGCTCAGGGCTCCCACTGATTCTGCATTATGATGAGTTGTATAATTATTTCATTATATATTACAATGTAATAGTAATAGAAATAAAGTGCACAATAAATGTAATGTGCTTGAATCATTCATCCCGAAACCATCTCCACCCCACCCCACCCCCGGTCTGTGGAAAAACTGCCTTCCATGAAACCAGTCCCTGGTGCCAAAAAAGTTGGGGACTGCTGTATTAAGGCATTTCACTCAACAGACTTATATCATTCAACTTTCTTTCTTTCCATATCCATTTTTCAAACAAGAATTAGTATGGGCCTTAATCTTCATCCTCTCCTTGCACATCTTAACAACAAAAGAATACATACTAAAAGAAAATAAAGCTAATATGCACTTGGAAAAAATGAAATTAAAGTTATCACAACATTCAACCTCAATACATAACAATATACATTTAATAGAAAATGAAAACCACATCCAGAAACACAGCACACTCTACCACCAACACATTCAAGATTCAAATAAGAACTCAAAATGGAGGTGGTAAGACATTGAGTATTTGGCTAGAACCCTAAATTTGAACTTTAAAAAAATTAATTTTGATGCCATTAATTTTGTAAAGATAAGTCACTTAACCTTTTTTTTTGGAGGGGGTTCACTTTTTGCAATTTATATTAAAATATTGGTAATATGAAAGAAAGCACTATTAAAATGTTGAAAAAAATCTTAGCCCAAAGAATTGTCATTAAGTCAGCCATATACCCAAGAGCCACAAATCTATTTTTTTTCCAACAAATATGTTTGATCACTACTAGGTGCCAAGCACTGTGCAAGAATAATAAGATGTAATACTTGCCCTTAAGAAATATAAAGTCTAGTAAAGGGATAGAGTGACATACACAATAGAAGTAATGAAATGATGTAGCATCTATGACAGAAGTTGATGCAGTGAAATACTAAGGAGGAAATGGTTAATTCTTCCAGATAACGGATGAGGAAGGTGAAGAAATGTTTCAGGAATTTTCAGCTTCACAAGGAAGGAGACCCTTAAGCTACGCATAGAAAGACACGTAGGTGTTCACCAGGGAAGCAGGATGTTCTCCAGGTAAGGAGGGAGAGGAATGTTGATGGGGAGCATAAAAAGGCAAAAAGCATGAAATGGTATAATTTATTTAATTAATTACAAATAATTCAGTGCAACTACATCATGGTACACAAGAAAGGACACAGAAAGGATGAGACTGGAGAAGTAAGCTGGGGCCAGACTACAGCATAGCCTATGACAAGAATTTGGGTCTTTATCTTAAGAACATTGGGCAGTCATTGAAAAGTTTTAAGCAGAGAGGAGACATGATCAGTTCCAGGGTTTATAAATATCCTTCTAGCATCTTTCTGAGACTGGATTAGAGAAATCAAACCTAGAGGCAGGGAGGCCATAGGAGGATATTGGAATGATCCAGGTTAGAGACAACAGGAGAAAACAAGAGCCGATCCAGGCAGTAGTTTGAAAACAGGGACTGGAGGAAGGTCCAAGCGATTGACTTTAGCACTTGATCGGCTGAAGGAAACAAGGACTGAGGAAAGGCAGGGTCGTGAATGACTCTCAAGTTCCTGAGCAGATGGTGGTTCTGTTTCCTAAGAAGATAGGGAATTAGAGAGGAGGACAAGCTTTGGAGTAAAATGCAACGGGTGTAGGTTCAGCCATTCCAAGCTTGAGGAGGCTGTATCTTAGGAGGCTGAGGCTGGGCATCAGCACCTCTGGGCTGCACTCTATCTCAAATGTCAGGCAGAATCATTCACAGTTAAGATGCCAGGGTACAGTTGGTCAGTCCAACCCCACTAAAACCGGACTTTCTTCTGTCTTACTATTTAAAGAAGATGGATAGCTAAATTCACTGCAGCTGAAGAGTCAGGTGGTCTTCCTCAAGCACAGGTGAAGCAGAATGGCAAATATGGCCAAAACATTCCATGAACAGACCATTACTCCCATATTCTTTCCTTGACTCATGTAGCCACTTATTAGTTACTTTAATAAGGGGTGAGGAACCTGTGGCCCCCCAGATCCTCAAGTGCAGCCCCTTAAGAAATCCAAACTTCACAGAACAAGTCCCTTTGTTAAAAGGGACTTGTTCTGTAAAATTTGGATTCAGTAAAAAGGCCACACTCAAGGATCCAGAAGGCCACATGTGGCCCCAAGGCCCCAGGTTCCCCACCCCTTCCTCACCCTCATGCTGTAGCTGGGTAACTTGACTTTCCCAAACCAGTCATCTGCCAAGCAAAGACCTTTGTCCAGCACCACTCACAAGCTTAACATAACCAGCATATTTTATCATTAAAAACACTTATTAAAGGCCATAGCAAAAGATACCGTGTTCCATCTATAGGAAAGTAAGCTAATTCTGATACTGTCTGTTAGAAGTTTGTAGACAGATGCAGCACATGTAGGCAAATGAAGCAGCATTAACCAAATATAAACATTAAATGTGTACAATAAAAATTGCTAAGGAGACCACCTATATCCAAAGACCACCTTCCAAAATAGGGAATAGCTCTGAATATGTAGTTTATTTCCCATCAGAGTAATGTGTTTTGAACCTTCCTTAAGAGACCACCTGCTTAACATGAATGCAGGCCCTTTACCCAGTACATTAAGCTATTTAAAAAAAAAAAAAAAAACTTTAAGAAAGTGTTATACAAAATGTATAGCCCAGCCAACTCCAGCTTCATATATGCCTGTCTCTATAGGCAATGCTTTTCTTGAAACCACCCCACATGAGGTTTTAAGCTTCCCTGCTGAGTTCTTAGACCTCTGAGTACTGAGACAACAGGCTTCCAGCTGTTCCACAAGCTGAACTTATACCCAGCAATGGCCCTACTTAATGGTTAATGGTTCATGGAGAGGCTATGTCCAACCTTGTTGCAGGTTTCCTGAGATCAACTATGGAGACCCCACTCGGTACAAGATCATTCCAGAAAATCTTTGGGATAATTTGGGGGATGTTCAGGGCCAACTACATTGACTCCAGCATAATTATAGGTTATGAGGCCCCAAAGAATCATTTTACATGTGTTAGCAGAATAAACTATAGAAAGCACTGTTAAACTGAAGACCACCTGCCAGAAAGAGCACTTAATTTTAGAACCCAGGGTGGTCTCCATATGCAGATTTCATAGTTTTACATTATGAGCAACAAAAGGTTAAATACATTGTGCAGGGTGGTAAGTTCAGAGTGAGCATTTTGAATAAAAGTGGGGCCAGGAAGAAAATTCCACTTAATTATTTAGAGAAAGAGACTTCAAGCAATGCACAGAAGCAATCAAGAGCAGTAAGCAAGCCTATGAACCACCGAAAATCACAATTTCTGTAGAGGGAGTCAATTAGGAAAAAAAAAAAGATGCACGTACTAGAACAGGAAACACGGCAGGCCTTCACTACTCAAGGGTCACTTGTTGAAGAGAAGGATCTCTGTACAGTCACCCTTTTGACAATTCTCTCTGAGGCCAATGGAATGCCACAGAAATGCACAGGTAAATGGTAAATAGGCTGTAATCTTTAAAGGCAAAGAAAAATATGACTGCAGATACATGCACATAATAATAAGCCATTATAAGTAAATTTAAATCAATAATAGGCAAATGGGCAAGGGGTGTCTGCTGGTGGTCCTCTTGAATCTGGAATGTGTATACCTATAACGAAATTTTTTTAAAAAGAATTTTACTAGGTTCTTAACAAGGCTTCTTTTCCTAGTTTCTTTCTGCAGTTATCAAAGCTTACACAGCCTGCACCAAAGAAATGAAGGAAACCATTCCTTCCAGGCTGGCAGAATAAAAGGAGCAGAATTATCCTCTACAGGTTGCAGGAAGGTTTATCATTGCTCCTTCGTGCATGCTGCCTCTCTGCTCTGTAATGAGCGTATGGTAAAAACATTTTGTTGTGGTTAGGATGACATACCTAAAGCAGCCCAACACATTTGGTTTTATAGCTGATCTTTGCACATTGTTAACAAATACTATGAAATCCAGGAACTCTACTTTAAACAGCTGTGAGAATTCACTGACTTCCAATATCTCATCCTAAAAGAGGAGAATGGTTAATGAGGATCCAATCTGAGTACTTTCTGAAAACCTAATTTTGAAGTTATGGACCCTAATAAAGATATATTAGCACCTACCTGATGCACTGTCTAAATTTTGCTTTCAACAGTTGAAATTGCATATCTCACTTTCAGCCTGAGACCAGGTGGCTTATTTAGGTAAATTGATGGTTTTAAAGAGTTTTAAAACATACCATAACCTTTTTTTGTTTCATTTGGGATGTTATTTGTTCAGCATTAATTGGCTAATAAAACTCAATCTTTTGAATTCACCTTTTAAAATGGCCCAATTTTCTGAAACAAATGACAAGCCACTATTAAATGCTTACAGCCTAGTGTCCTGTAGACATGAGATATTGCGACTTCTGTTGTCTCGAAAAACAATCATAAAAAAATACCCTAAATTGCCTGCAAAGTACATCTTAGTTACCAAAGTCCCAAATGTTGTAAGACATATTGTAGGGTCAATGAAACTAGTGATATTGCTATTAGCAGTTCCTGTTTCTGGAGCATTACCCAAGTTCCCTCTTGGAAGACCAGTCATAACAGCAGTTTGGCTTTTTAGAAATCCGTGGACACCTCAATACAAGTTTTAGAGTCTACAAAAATTGAATGTTCTCATATCAGGGATGAGAGGAATCAAGGTTTAGCTAGATAACTGACTTTCCTAAAATCAAACTAATACTGTTAAGTAACAAATCCTTTGTATCTCTATTATGTGCTAAGTACTTGACATGGATTGTCTCATGTGTACCTCGGAACAACCCTAGGGAAAAGTGTAATTATCATTCTGTATTAGTTTTCTATTGCTGCATAACTAATTACCACAAACTTAGTGGCTTAAAACAATTCAAATTTATTATCTCATGGTGTCCATGGGTCAGGAATCCAGCACATTTTAGCTGAATTCTCTGCTGAAGATTGAAATCAAAGGCTGAAATCAAAGTGTCAGCTGGATGCACCAGCATCCCAAGGCTCACGCAAGGAAAGATCTCCTTCCACACTTGTGGAACTGAGGCCCCCATTTTCTTGCTAGCTGTTTTCACATTGGGTAGAAATTGGAAATTTTTAAAGACCTAAATTTTGTTTTCATTTTTTCTAAATGCAAGGAATTAAAGCCCACACAAACTCTAAGTTGGACCGTGATCTATGAATGTGCTTGTATGAGTCTATTTTCTTTTTAAACATCTACTTTTCATGTGTGAGACATTTCTATTTCCTGTTAATGCTGCTATTGTTTAGATGCATATGCTCATTTCTAATGTAATAGGAAGTCATCGGCCTCATCATTTAGTCAGCACCCAATTCCACATTGCTCTGAAGAACTAGATGGGATAGACCCCAATAGTTTATGGAAATATAGAATATATGTTAAATAAACAGCAGAATAAAGTTGTAAAATCATTATGTGAATTAGTGTAATGCATGCTTTTAATTGTGTAAGTCTCAAGCATAAGTCATTTTAAGGTTGAGAAGCAGAGAAAGTACACCAGAGGTATTTCCTTATCCTGGAACACACTTGCCTACTCCTTACCTACCCACCCAACTCCTGCAGTCTAACTCTATTCACCTCTCAAATCCCAGTTTAGGTATTAACCCTTCCACAAAGACTTCCTTTACCCTAAGTGTAAGATAAATGCCTCCCCAACAAGTATCCATACTCATCCTATCATAGCATTTATCACACTGTATTGTAATTACCTATTTTTAAATAGATTTCCCCAAATTTCCAAATATATACACTGCAAAAAAGACCCTCATGAGGGGTTTCTGTCTCGTTCTCCATTACATCCTCAGCACCTAGTACAGTGTCTGGCATATAATAGACACAAATTAAAGGTATGCCCAATAATTGAATTAAGTTGGACCTGGTAACCAGGGGAAACCTGTAACCTGATAGAGTGGGAAGTAAATAATCAGTTCTTTGATCAATCCTGAAACTCGTAAGAGTGGAGAAGGGGTTCCAGAAATTGCCACTGGCAGTATTCTATTTAATTAACACATTCAGCTCAAGTCATTTTGATAAACATTCATTGAGCACCTACCACATCATGGCAGGGACTATGTCAGGCAATGGAGCTCAGCAGAAGTGGTCTGGGACCCACAGTGCTGTGGATGAGGTCAGACCTCCATCTGACCTCCATGGAAGTCATCACAGTCCCTTGCACATCCCTGACCTCACCCCCCCCAAAAGAGAACGGTCACCCAGTAACCTCATGTCTTTTTGATGAATACTTGGGACCGTAGCCTGATTGCTTACCTATGTCTAAACAATTTTAAACCTACACCCATCTTACCTCACAGCTCTGCCACCACCAGAATTCCAAGTCCCCAAGGTCACCCATCAGCACAAACCATCCTCTACCACCACCCAACTCCACTTCAGCCACCCACTGCCAGGTCATGGCCTTCATTTTGTCTCAAACTCTTGCAACCCTCTGAGATCACAGTTTCAAGCATCCCACTCTGACAACCACCTCCAAACCTCCCATCTCACTTATCTATTAGTCCCATTCCAGCAATTCTTCAAACATACGGAGATCTTCAGTCCATCACCACTATATTACCGCCCATTGCTCTTTCTCCTATCTTCCCAGACCTAAAATTAAGTTTCAGTATTATGTGCTGCCTTGACATCGGGGAACAATCTGGAGGATCGTGAAAGGTCCAACTGCAAACTCCCCTCCCCACTCAGCTCCCACAGATAAAGCCCCCTAGCCAAAAAACCCTCCTTAGCACGGGGACCAGGAACAGTTCCTGCTCATCCCTGAATAGCAGATTTTAGTTTCCTGTGGGCCCACAGAATTGTTCAAATAAGCCAATCACATCCTCCAGTGGGAACCAGAGGGTACCGCTACCCTCTTAAAATTACAAAGGCTGCCTCCTACAATCCCAGGTTATTCACTCCATTCCCAAGTACAAACCCTGTGTGGCCCAGCGTGGCATCCGGTGTCTCCCTCCCTCAGGCCATAAGTATATGTGACTAATAAAGTACCATCAATCCCATCTGTCCAGTATTGGGTGTCACATGTCCAGCCATTCCATAGCCCTAGGGCAGGAATCCCTCCCTTACCAACAGGGTAAAGAGATGACAGAAATACAGGCCCTGGAAACCCATCCCAGATTCCACCCTCAACTCACTATGCTCCAGCTATACTAACCTTTTTGTTCCCTGAACTCATTAAAAGTGTTTCCACCTGTAGGTCTTTCTACTTGCTGCTCTCTTCCAAGAATGCTCTTCCTAAAAATACTTATATGGCTATTGGCAATAATAACTTGTCTCAAATGTTATCTATTCAGAGAGAAGACCTACCCTAACTGCACCAGCTGTTGGAACCCCCTACATACCAGTTCACTCTACCACATTATCCTATTTTATTGTTTTCAAATCACAATCTGAAATTATCGATTTATTTGTTTATTTTTTATAGTCTGCCTCTATCCCACCAAAATGAAAGCTTTATGGAAGTCAGACATTTTTCACCATTCTCTCCCATGAATCTAAAACAATTCTAGGTACATAGTAGGTGCTCAATAAATATTTGTTGAATTAATGACTAGGAATTAATTTTTACATGGAAGAAAGAAAGGGTAGAAATACTAATATTTCACATTACATCATGGCAATACATTTGTTCACCAGGATTCCTATTTTTTAAAATGGACTTTCTTATAATTTTTAATCATTTACAAACTAAGAGAACTTCATTGAAGCAAACTGTCAGTCCAAACCACTAATCATTTATATCTCCTTAAAATTCGCTAATCTTTCAGAGCGACTATACATGATCGATGGCAAAAACCCAATCAAGAATTTGAATCCAGACCTTAATATCAGTAACACCAGGTATGTCCTATACCTTCAATCGCGTTTGTTATACTGATTTGACTTAATGATGATTGGCGTATTCACAATAAGAGAAAGTAATTAAAGTTTTCTAATATAAGTTAGGTTTCCTTTAATATCTTGGTCTCAAATGTTACCTGGAACCAATATTCTCAGCTTCCTGGATTCCTTACATTACTCTGAACTGGTTAAACCTACCTCTGTACTGCTGTATTCCATTATATTCCACTCAAATTCATGACATGTGATTAAATATAAGAGAGACTTTGTGGCAGGAAACAGTATTTAAAACCCATGATATTCTGAAATTAAAAAGATAAATTTAAAAAAAAAAAAACCATTTAATTCCATAAACATTTCATGGTGCCAGGCTCTGTGCCAGGTGCTGCAGGGGAGTCAAAGAAAAGGGAAATGCAGCACCTGCTCGCAAGGCGCTTACAGCCCTCAACAGCGCTGGTTTGAGAGATACAAAGGACATCATTGAACAAACCCTTTCACTGGGGTTATCAGATCGACTAAAAGCACCTACCATTTGATTAAAAAGCTATGTATCTGATGACAGGAAATTGTAACAGCCAAAGGTTGAGTGTAGCTTGACATCTATAATTTACCAACTAAAATTATCTTGTATTTTTATATTTTCTATTAAAGAACTTCAGGAGAATAACAATATTCTGTATAGGTATAGACCCTGGCTGACTCTGAAAATTGTTCTGCAGTATTTATAAATTTTTCTAATGTTATTTTCCTACATTATATTCTCCAAGAAAGATGATTATAATACATTATAATTTATTTTATAGCCATTTGTATTATAATAATATATAATTACATTATATACTTATTTGGTTATAAATATAACCAAGTAAAATCAATGCATTCAATGCAATTTTGGCCCAAATCTTAGTTTGATGTATCCAATAATTGAAGTTACCTCTGAAGCCAGCTACCAGCAGAACATAGTTGACAGGCTCACATCATGTCAGATTCCTCCTAAAGCTCTTCAACTATTAATAGCTAAAAGTATTTTGTAAATATTCTTCACATATTTTGTTAAAATTGTTTGGAAACAATGTGCAAAAAGAGAAAGGCCTTTTGCAGAGTTACGTCAGGGGACCAACAATAAGGATCTATTGCTTTGACTCTGTGATGCAATATCCTCCATAAATTTACATAATTGTGTCAGGAATGATTTATCCCACACAGCAACCTCAGCCAGGTCCTTGGTCCCCAGATTTTCAAGCCTGTTTGTGTTGGACCTATATCCCCCCTTATGAAAAGTAAGGAGAATGGTGGGGTCCATTGGCTCACCAACAATGCAGACTTTAATTCTAAGATGGTTTAATAAATCAACATAAAAGATATATGTTATTTGCACAACACAGGTGTTTACTTAAAGCTGGATATGTTTCTCACCACTTTTCCTTAATGGGAGTGGAGAGTCCTAAGAAGCTATGGATCAGTGAGACAGATGTTTTTCAAAGAGAGGGGAGTTTTTTTCTTTTATTTCTCTAATTCCCACATGTAAATCTCTATAGCTAACGGGAAGTGTCCAAGAGAGTCAGTAATTAGAATGGCAAGCAGATTTCAACTCTGATGCTAAGACATTGGGAGTGGCCGCTGGAAACGATGTGCTGAGAAACACATTTGCCATCGTAGAACTGGGCTCTCCTTAACCCACCCAATCCTTGAATCAAGTTAGCATTTAATAAAGGAAGCTCCTTGGCCCCACCAGGCAAGAGGAGCCTCTGGGCCCCATAGTCTCACTCTTGGTCTGCCCTTCTCTCCTCTCTGCCTATATATTCCCTGTCTATCTTTCTAAGGCCCAATCCAGACTCCAACTTTCCCAGAAGCCTCCCTGACTTCACACATTATTGTCTCCTTAGAACCTTTATTGCATATAGTATATGTTATACAGTATTTTATTAGGTATTGTATTGTTTCCTAGCAAAAGCTTAACTTTAGAAAAATGGATGCAATCTTGTATTTCTTTCTTTATACATTACAGGGCCCAGTATGCTGTTAGCCACACAAGATATGTTTTGTAAATGTTTGATCTTGTTATTGAAAGAAAGGTCTTGAATGCCAAGCTGTTGGCAAGTTGCTCTCAGAATTATCAAAATCCATTTCATCTTAGTATGGTCATTCATAAAGCAACCTACAGACAAGTTGTTATAAAAAGAATAACATGCCTTATCTCCTCAAAGGGGTTCATTCAGCAAAGCAATGATAAAACAAAGTAATCTAACTTTTAAGTTAGGGTCACATTTTCCAAATGACGTCAAAGGCTTTGGATGCAGGCTCTCTTCCTTTTTCTCCTGCAACCTCTGGTCTCACAGAGAACCCCACAGTATGCTGATCACTTTCCTGGTTCCCCCCGGCCAACCCCTGCTGTTACTGATGGATATAAACAAGACTTGCCTTTGGGCTCATAGAATGCAGAAATTAGGACTAAGGTTTATCCCCAGCAGGGAGTAGGCAAGTCCTCCTCAGGACTGGAAGTCACTGCAAAATGTGCGTAATAATATCCATCCCATAGGGCTGCTAGGAGGCTTAACCATGGTGATGGGGGGTGATGGGCCCCTAGTTGTGCCCCTAATACCATCGGGTAGTCACTCTATACCTGGAGATCGTATTGCTATTTTTGATTTAATCGTCCTTTCTTAACCTCAGCTTTGATTTTTAGGAATCCAATTTCTTCTGCTAGTTCTTATCACTTTTTGTACAGGCACTTTTCTTGCCTGTATTATAATAATGCCACCCCCTATAAATCCCTCTCCAGATGATTCAGTGCCCATCCTATCAGTGGTCAAAGGCTGATGGTTCACACCTAAAGAGGCAACTCTCAGATCATGTACCATTTCCATGTCCTTATTTGTCCTTCTTCCTGGTGAGCTGCTTTTGGGTCTGTTTGCATCTTTTAAAAGCCACATCCCTTTGAAATAAAGAGCTCAAAATCAAAATTATGTTCATGGGCTCTTTGTTTCAATTCTGATAAAAGACGAGGTGGGATGAGGATGGAGATTAAAATGAATGGACAAAATGAAGTAATGAGGCTTGGAAATTACTTGTTGATACCAATTATCTATATTCTTTTATGCTCTCCTCCCCACATGTTGTCCTTTTCTCATTACCATGGATAATTGAGAAACAACATTTGCAAATTCTGGGGTTTTTTCCCCAAAATATCTAATTTGGGGAAAAAAAGAGAAGAAGAAGAAGAGTTGTACTAAGGAGTTATGTTACGATGAGGGAAAATGTCCTGAAGGCATTATTTTCTCATTCTAGAATACCGTGATTCCTTGTCCAGATACTCTGTCAAGACAGAGATTTTTTTTCCTTATGTCTGACTTCTGTCTCAATCTACATGCCACTTAAGGATGAAGGGACATTTACTCAAGGCCCAGTTTATATCTAATTTCAATAGTATGAGTAACTTTTTCTGATGCCAGATAAAGAACAGAACCTCAACCTAAAAAATTGGAAATGTTCTATCTTGACAATTAAGTCAAATTGAATTTCAATTCTCAGGGTTTGTTCTATGTCCTGAGGCTTGTGTAGTCCCTGTATGATTTCCCAGAATGTTGTCATACTTCCTCTCTCCTTGCTCCTTCAGTTTACCTAATAATTGAGGAATACAATATTCTGAACTTCAGCTAAATACAAGATAGCCCCTTAATAATTTTTTGTTATGTGGCCTTCTCCAGAGAATCAAACAAATAAACAAACATAATTGATAAGTTGGAATTTGCTAAACTTAATTTATGCTTACTTCATGATTTCTCCTTAGCCCTCCATCATTCAAGTGCATTCAGCACTTCAATGAGCCCTACTCCATGCCTCAGCACACATCAAGGAAAAGGAAAACATAATTCCTAACAATCAGAAGCAAATAGTATAACTGGGATTTATTTTGTTTCTGCCATGTGCAAAGCACTATACTAAGGTGTGTTCACATTGCATTAAGTTGTGTAACAGCACACAACAGAACATTAGGGTTTACAAGAAATGACTTCAGATTCAGTCCCACCTATATTCATTCAAAGATAGTCATCAGTCACTTTACCTGCCATGACCAATATCCTCTTCCAGTTTTCTAACTTAACTGATTCCATCCCTGCCCCATGAAAGGCATTGCCCTACTTTACGGCATGACCCTACTTGCCTCCAACAAGAACTGACTGGATCAGTGGAGGGCACTTGACCTTGACCAATAGAAGCAATCTATAAACTAGGGGGAGCCAATCATCTCTCTCTCTTTCTCTCTCTTTCTCTCTCTCTCTCTCTCTCTCTCTCTAAGAGATAAAGAGACCACAGTCAAGTAGTCAAATTGTAGTGGGCACTGGACCTGTGAGTAGTTCACTCAAGACAAAGCCAAGTGTTAGGAGGAGGCAAACACAGAATGAGCATTGTGTTAGTTTGCAAAGACGGCCAAGATTCTTCCCCTCCCTGTAGGCAAGCACCTTTGCAATGTGACTGTGCAGTTCTTCACATCAGGGTGAAGTTTATTTCTCTAGCCGTTGAATCTAGACTTGGTCACGTGACTGGCTTTGGCCAAGTGACACAGCAGAAGCTTAAAAAGTGCTGGTGTATTGGGGTTTGCTCGCTTTCTCTTGCAGTTCTTTGGAAATTTGAGGTCACCATGTAAAGAAGCTAGCCTACTGGAGGAGGAGAGACTGTGAAGAGCAAAGATGTGCCCAGCTGAGGCTCCCCCCGACTGAACCCCCAACTGTCAGAGATGAGAATGAGACCATCCCAGGCCATCAAGCCCAGCTGAGCCACTAACTGTCTACAGACATCAGCAGAGCCAGCCCAGACCTGAAGAACCTCCTGCTGATCCACAAAATCAGGAGAAATAAGGGTTTGTTGTTTGAAGCCATTTAGTTTTGAGGTGGTTTTCGTTGGTTAATTTTGTTAAGATTATATGGAATAGATATTTTTTGCCATGCAGTATTTTTTCCATCCTGGAATGGTGCTACTCCCATCTGGTAGACCTGTCAATCAAATGACACCTCGCTTCCTCGCTTTCCCACCACAGAGGTCCACATGTGACACAGGCTAGCCTAACAAAGCACCCCAGTCCACTGGAAACAGCAGTGGCCTATTTAACAGTAAGAGTTGTTTTCTGAAATTGCTGTAGGCACGAGCAAAAAGAGGCTCTCTCTTCTGTGATTCTTCCCTTCTGATCAGCTGAATCCATATTTGTTACCATCTAATAAGAGCCTGCCTAAGAATAAAACTAAAGCCAAGAGGTAGAAAAAAAATGACAGAAAGAAAAAAAAGAAAGAAAAAGAGGCCGGGCGCAGTGGCCCGTGCCTATAATCTCAGCACTTTGGGAGGACAAGGCAGGAGGATCAATTGAGCCTGGGAGTTTGAGACCAGCCTGGGCCACATAGCGAGACCCTGTCTCTACCAAAAAAATTGTTTTAATTAGCTGGGCGTGGTGGTGCACACCTATAGTACCACTTCTCAGGAGGCTGAGGCAGGGGGATGGCTTGAGCAAGGAGTTTGGGGCTACAATGAGCCGTGATCATGCCACTGTACATCAGGCTGGGCGACAGAGCAAGACCCTGTCTCCAGAAAAAATTTTTTTTAAAAAAGAAAGTATTTTAAGAGTTCTTGTTATATTTTTGATAACAGTCTTTTATCAAATGTGTCTTTTGAAAATATTTTTCTCCCCGTCTGTGGCTTGTCTTCTCATTCTCTTTTTTTCCCCTTTTTTAAGATTTCAAAACATTAAGGAGGTACAAATGTTTTTGTTACATGGCCACTTTGTATGACGCCTAAGTCGGGGCTTTTAGTGTGCCCATCAGCAGCATGGCGTTCACGGTACCAGATAGGTAAGTTTTACCCCTCACTCCTCCCACACTCCCTCCTTCTTGGTTTCCAATAACAAGAACTCTTAAAATGCAACAATAGAAGGAACCACCCAATTTTGAAATGTGCCAAAGATCTTAACAGACACCTCACCAAAAAAGATATACAGATGGCAAGTAAGCATATGAAAGGACGCTCCACATCATATGTCACTAAGGAATTGCAAATTTAAAAACAATGCGATATCACTGCACACCCATTAGAGTGGCCAAAATCCAAAACAGACAAGTGCTGGTGAGGATGTGGAACAACAGGAACTCTCATTCATTGCTGGTGGGAATGCAAAATGGTACAGCTACTTTGGAAGATAATTTGGCAATTTCTTAAAAAACCAAATATACTCTTACCATATGATCTAGCTATTGCACGCCTTGGTATTTACCAAAGGGAATTGAAAACTTACATCCACACAAAATCCTGCACATGGATATTTATAGCAGCTTTTTTCACAATTGCCAAAACTTGGAAGCAACCAAATGTCCTTCAGTAGGTGAATGGATAAATTGTGGTATATCCAAAAATAAAAATAAAAAAAAGAAAGCAAAGCCAAGAGATAGGAAAAAAAAGATAAAAAAGAGAGAGAGATCAATTTTTTATAACATGATGTAAACTCCTGGATCTAACCACACCTGAAGTTCCTGGACTTCGCAGCTACTATTTTGTTTAAGCAGGTTTAAGTTGGGTTTCTGACTCTTACAACTCAAAGCACCCTAATGGGCTATGCCTCCTCAATCTATTTAAAGTGTACGATCTGTATATGATCCCTACTCCCTCCATTTCACAGAGGTGGAAGATGTAGTCTCTTGTGTTTCCCTCTCAAAAGATCAAGGCATCAAAGAAAATGTCATGACAGCATTTAGATATACATGGAGAGAGAAGCTTCATGGGCAGTGGAGTCATCAAGAAATGATAACAATATATATTATCTCTGAAGAACAACAATAGGAATATGGATATATGGTGATGATTATAAAAGCAGTTACTATATTCTCTGACTCTGCAGAAATCTGTCATACTTTCAAAAAGCTGCAATTCCCAAGCTGATATCCATTACATTTGGTAAATGGTGATCTTCATGATACCTTAAAATAGTCATTTGATACCTTAAGATCTTCATGATCTTACCTTAAAATTGGCATCTGCTGTGAAAGATGGGGAGTGGACATTTGCTGCTTTGGCTGCCTCAAATTTGTTCCACTTTCTTTGGTTACTGAATGTTTTCCTTGAGCACACAGTCTGAGAAACAAGCAAATGACCTAACCTAAATTAGTCAAATACTCCTCCTAGGAATTTGAATATTGAACAGAAGTACAAAAAGATTTTTTTTTAATTTTGTTTCCTTATTTTGGCAGCCTCATCTTGACAAAATCTTTGGGTAGTTTCTGCAACTTCACCCCAGAAACATTTCCATTTGTTCTTAGAGTCACCTAATAGCCTCCTAATAAATTCATTTTATTATCAAAGTTCTCCAGAATCAGTTTCTATTGTTTACACTAAAGACCGTTGTAACAGAGCAGCCTAACTCTCTACCAATTATCTCTGCTCCCCTTCCAGAGTACAAAGTTATTTCTGGGAGGCACTACCAGCCAGGACTCTATTTCCATGCGCCCTGCCACCCTTGTGAGTTCACATAACTAGTTCTCATTTATAGACTATGAATGGCAGTGATTTGTGTCATTTCCAAAACCAAGTGGTTAAGAAGTAGGTTCTCCACCCTTTCTCTCTTCCTGCATGAATAGACTAGATGTTGTCACCCAGGGTGACCTTGGATGTCACATGTTGAAAATGGTAGAGGCTTCTTCAGCTTGGGTCCCTGAATAACAGTGTGGACCAGACAGCCACATGCTTACCACCTCCCCTCCCATGAGCCCTATCTCCACCACCTCTTGGACTTTATGAGAAACTTCCATTATGTTAAGCCATGGAGATTTCGAATTTTATCTATTACAGCAACTGGTAGTATGAGCCGCAGCTAATACAAATGAAAATGCAAAAGCATTTTCTTAGCATTTTGAAGACTCTGAAACAACTGCAGAAAGTCTACTTGGCAGGGGCAAGAGTCATCTGACACTTCTCCCAGTGATCCCGCTGTCCAGATGCCAGACACGGACCCCCTCACCCACGTCCTCTGTTCCATTTTCTCCTTACCCACAGAAAATGACATTTTCTGTCTCCTCAGTAAGAAGAGAAAATGCTGTTTGATACGTATGCTGCTCAAGATGAATGAGGTTCTGAAGTCTGTGTTGCTTTATTAATGACTCATGGAGAAATCTTAATGCTGCTGCCTCCTGACTACTTTCCGAGCCTTCAAAGGGACTCTGAGCCAGAAAGATGCAGGTTGGACAGGCCTGAACAAAGAAGCAAGTAATATGTCCTCTGAGACAAAGAGCTTGGAAAGAGGCTGGAGCACTATGGTTTTTATTAGCGTGCGTAATCATGCTTTCACAAGACTAAGAACTCTGAGACATATTCTTCAAAAGTTCTAAATTTTCCACAGCTGACTACATTAACTATATTAAGTGAAATATTTGTCCTCTTTTTATTTTTGCCTGTAGTTCTTTCAATAATAATAAAAAATCCTATAGAAATTTGTAGCCTCGGTGGGGGGGGGGTGCGTGTGGTGCCTACAGAATCAAAATGAGCATGAAATGTTCATCTAAAGACCTTTTGAGTGTTGTCTAGGCACCTTGTCAGTAGCCTTCCCTCAACCTGACCCTCAGGCCTGGGCCCCACACTCCTGCTTTCTTTAGGATATCTCGTTGAGGGAAGGCTGTGGGATCTGGGTTAACAGGCTCCTGTGGAAAGAACACAGTCTCATTCAAACCGCAGCTCTGCAATTAACCGTATATGAATCCATAACCTCCCTGTGGCCACTTTCCTAGCTGGAAAATGGTACTATCATGTTTTCCCTGCCTCCCCTAACAGAGTTTAAGAAAGATTATACTGAAATCCAGAAGTGAAAACTCATCTTGTTCTGGTAGGCAGAGCTGTGGAGGACTTGAAGTCAGGGTACTCTTGCACCCCTCATTTTATATGGCCATGTAATCATTGCCCTAAAGCTTACATCCTCTTACCAACTTTTAGCTGGATGTTCAGTCCAAAAGTGAATCTACTTCTCCCAGTTTTCTAAACTATAAAATAAGGAAAGTAATAAACCCCTGGCTGTTTGTTGAACCCCTGGCTAGTTTGTTGTACTCAGTGAGTCTAAGGTACTTAGGACGGTGCCATATACATAATACCTCCGGAGCAAGTGCAAATAGTATACTTCGCCTGAGGCCAACAAACATCTTCATGAAGTCTTAATGCAGAGGATGTTCATATTTCTAACAAGGTTTTTCACTCTCTTGTACACTCCAATTTCATCTGTCAACCCTCATACCTCAAGATTTTGCAGGGCATAGGGTTCTTTTAGAACTGAAGTGAGGAATTACTAACATGACCCCATTATCTTCCCTCCAGAGTGGCCTGAAAAGTACACTCTTATAAGCCCAAGTTAACCAAGTCAAGTGCTGGAATAACCACTTTCATAATCATAATTGTTCTCCCTCAAGTATTATTTACCTTTACAAAGTTCTTTGCAAATATTTTTCTCTTCAGAGTAAGACAGTCTCTGGCTGACTTTTTACTTTTGCACTGATTTTTCCTGTTTTTTCCATAGAGTGAACCTTAACTATTTACAGTTAGTTCTATATTCCAATACCAGAGATTTGCAAGTTTCTGAGTTTGTTTATTTTATAACTTTCATTTCTATCAGCATGGAAAATGGTATTTGCAAAATTACTTCTTGTGAAGTTGGTGTTTAGAGTTATTTAAGACATGGGAAAAGATTATTAGCAATGTGCAAAATTAACATGACTTACCTTAACTATGTGTGTTTAATTTTGCATAGATCTTAGGATATTAGGTCCTTAAGAGACCTTAAGCTGACATGTAAGGGGGATCTAAGAAAAAGAGAGAGACCTTAAGAAATATTATCTGTCAATAACTTTGATGATTTTGAGGTCAATTACACATTCTAAGAACAAAAGGCAAATTCTCATCTCCTAGATGCCATAATGTCTCCTTTTAAGCCACCTTGTCAAAATTCATTTATAACCTTCTTACTGGGCTCATAACACTTTCTTCCTACTTAGGGATTTCCTACACATTAGAGACCATAAATTAAAGCACACCAAGATAACCATTTGAAGAACATACCTCTATTATGAAAGCTTCTTGGATAATACCCAGTATCCTTGTTCCCAATTTGTATAAAGAGTTCTTTTCTTTCTCTAAAGCCTCAACGTCCCAATTCACCGAATTGGTCAACACCCTATACATTTTCCCTTTTCTAACACAAACCTCCTTTCAAGTGATAAGGTTAAAAATCACATATATATATTTTCTCCTTCAATTTTGAAAGTGAAAGTTCTGTGTGAAGTTTAATTTTATACAGTATAAAGTTTTAACACAAATCATTGCCAGCCTAAGAGATCATGACCTTGAAAGGGCCAAGGTTTAACCTTAAAGGAATTTAGTTTGAATTTAAGTTACAAAGCTCAGAAGAAAAATACATTGAAAGACTGCTACAACATATATAGCCTGTTTTGTCTGACCATTTATGTCTCATCTCTATCAATAGTATGTGAAGAAGTACCCAGGGGAAGGGAAGGCAGGAGAGGGAGAGAGAGATTGAGAGACAGAGGTTAAGAGGGAGAGAAGAGAAAGAAGGGAGGGAAGAAAGAGGGAAAAGGAAAGGAGGGGACAGAAGGAACAGTGAGAGAAGGGGGGACAGAGGGAGGAAGGAGGGGAGAAGATGAAGATTATTGTCTAATTTGTCAGAAAAGGGACTTGTTTCATCTCTCAGTAGAGAGCAGGCAAGCTCACTCCCGTAATTTCTAGTGCTGCTCAGGGCCTTGGAGTCCATGCAGTAATATTATTGCAGCACAGTTTCCCAGCTGTAGAGCAGTTGCTTCCAAATCTCCACTTTGGAAAAGAAAAGTTGAAATTCTTTTGTTCTATAGGGGGAAAAAATGTTGTGGGAGTTCACAAGTCTATTCTTCCTTCCATATATATGGAATATGATTCTCCCAACCTAGATGGGAGATTTTAACTGCTCTGATTCAACAATATAAAATGAAAGACACTATCCACACTATACTCTGGAGTTGGACAGTCAATAGTCTGCCATTTTTATGCTTTTGTCCACATGCATTATCTAGCTCTAAAATACACTCAGAGAGTGGAACTTAGTTAAGCCAAATCTTCATTCGTTTGTGTTGTGATAATAATGTAATAAGCTCAATTTCCATACACCAGGCAAGAAAACGAATCTTAGAACTTAGTCATTCTATTCCATGTAGATATCACATAAGTGGCTAGGTTGAATTTTTCACTTTTGAGCTTGTAACATAACCCTTGTAATGCTTCCTGGAGTACCTTTGTTCCAATGCACAGTCATACTGAGGACATCGACGTTTCCTCATGGAAAAGACCATTTGCTCTGCCACTGAGTTCTGTTTCTCCATATCCCCAGAAGGGGGAATGGAGACCCTGCAACTTGTTCATAATGTTTATCAGGGTGTATAGGAATGGATTTGTTGAGAAGTCACTGACTTTTCCATTCCTACTTGCCAGCCTGACTAAACCAATGAATTCCTCTCCTTCAAATGCATTCCTCGTGTTGCCTGGACTTTGAAAAGTCAGTGGATATTAATATGTTTGGCTCTATTTTTCTGGCAAAGTAGACTCTCTGAGCTCAACTCTGGAAGAAACCTTTTTTTTCTTGCCTTCTGACAGTCCGTAAATAAGTTAAATCAACTCATACATTTTTTAAAAGTCAATGTTCAACTGATATTCTGAGATCTTGATTTTTAGAGCTGTAGTGGAACATACATTAATTTCTTAATTCAAAAAACAGTAATTTTTTACATTTTAAGAAAGCACTTTTAAGGCATAGTAAAAACATAATTTCAGCTATGCTACTTGAGCTTTCAGCTATATTATTTTAATGAGAAATAAAGTTTAAGAATCTCACTGAAGTAGAAAACAAAACTTTAATGGGAATAAAAAGATTACAAGAATCTAACAGAAGACATACATTGGTTTTGTAAACATCAATAATTACAAATAACACAAAAACAAGTGTTCTTTTGATCACTAAAAAAAAGATGGTATCCATGCAATATCTTCAAAATTATCAACTTTTTTCCCTTCCCTTCCCTTCCCTTCCCATCTACAGTTCAACATTTACTCCTTTCCCTCAGTAGCTATTTTCTACCTGATTTCTGGGTTATTGATGCCCCTCTCTTACAAACAGAAGCAACTACATCTTCAATCTGGTTAAGAATTAATAGGGCCTTACCTCCAAGCTGTGCAGAGAATGCAGGAAGTGTGAACAGTGGCTCAGGTCAAATCACTGTAGGCGTTACTGCACTGGAACAGAAAATTACGTAATAAAACAAGGTAAGGCACACAATTAACTACCCTTTAGAACTTTTCATCTAAAACCTGGGCTAAAGAGGTCAGAGGTGATGCCTATTCCACCTCTCCACTTTGGGAAAAAATAAGAGCAAGAAAAACAACCACTGAAGGAGAGAGAAATACAACGCTCACTTTGCCTGCCTTGCCTACCTTCTGAGAGGGTCTAGGAGTATTCTTTCTTTTCACTCTACAGTGTGTTTTCTTTCTTTAGATCAGTTGACCAGTTTCATGACTTGGCTTGAAATTTTTGCACCACTGTCAACACCCTGCTCCATTTTTGCTGTCTCCTAATTTTTTTTTTTAATTTATACCATGCTGTGCAATATATGTCAAAAAATGTATTCCTCTTGTCTAACTGAAACTTTGTACCCTTTGACCAACATCTCCCCTTCCTCCCACCCCCTGAAGCCTGTGTAACCACCATTCTACTCTCCTTCTATGAGTTTTATTGTTTTGGATTCCACACGTACATGAGAACATGCAGTATTTGTCTTTCTGTGCCTGACTCTTTCACTTGGCATAATGTTCTCTAATTCCCTCCGTGTTGTCATAAACGACAGAATTCCCTTCTCTATCAAGGCTGAATAGTATTCCACTGTGTATACAGTATATAGACCACATTTTCTTTATCCATTCATCTGTTGATGGACACTTAGGTTGATTCCGTAACTTGGCTATTGGGAATAGTTCTGCAATGAACATGCAAGTGCAGACATCTCTTCAACAAACTGATTTTAAATCTTTTGAATAAATAACTAGAAGTGGGATTGCTGAATCATAGGGTAGTCCTATTTTTAGTTTTTTGAGGAAACTCCGTACAATTTTCCACAATGGCCGTACTAATTTACATTCCTACCAACAGTGTACAAGTGTTCTTTTTTTCTCTACATCCTCACCAACATTTGTTATCTTTTGTCTTTTTGAGAATAGCCGCTTTGACAAGTGTGAGATGACATCTCATTTGTATTCCCCTAATGATTAATGATGTTGCCCATTTTTTAATTGGGTTGTTTTCTTGCTATTGTCTGAATTCCTTACATATATTGTTTATGAACCCTTTATCAAATGTATGGCTTGCAAATATTTTCTCCCAATCTGTAGGTTGTCTCTTCGCACTGTTAATTGTTTCCTTTGCTGTGCAGGAGCTTTTTTGTTTGATGTAACCTCATTTGTCTATTTTGGCTTTTGTTACCTGTGTTTTCAGGCTCAAATCCAAAAAATCATTGCCCAGATCATATATTTTTCCCCTATGTATTCATCAAGTAGTTTTACAGTTTCTGGTCTTACTTTTAAGTCTTTAATTCATTTTAAGTTGATTTTTATATATGGTGTGAGGTAAGGTTCCGATTTGATTCTTCTGATTGTGGATATCCAGTTTTTCCAATATCATGTATTGAAGAGAATATCCTTTTCCCATTGTGTGTTCGTGGCACATGCATCATAAATCAATGGACCTGACATGCATGGGTTCATTTTTGAGCTCGCTAATCTCTACCATTGGTTAATGTGTCTTTTTTTTTTTTTTGCCAGTTTAAAATCAGATAATGTGATGCCTCTAGCTTTATTCTTTTTGTTCATGACTGCCTTTCTTGACTATTTGGAGTTTTTTTGTGGTACCATATGAATTTTAGGATTTTTTTTTTCTATTTCTATGAAAAATGATGATAGAATTGAATAGGGATTGCATTGAATCTGTAGATCACTTTGGGTCATATGGACATTTTAACAATATTACTTCTTCTAATCTGTGAACACACTATATCTTTCCATTTATCTCTGTCTTCAATTTCTGTCATCAGCATTTTATAGTTTTCAGTGTATAGGTTTTTTACCTCCTTGGTTAAATTTATTCCTAAGTATTATGTTTCTTAAAGTTATTATAAATGGGATTGTTTTCTTGATGTCTTTTTAAGATAGTTTGTTAGTATATAGACATGTCATGGACTATTGTGTATTGATTTTGTATCCTACAACTTTACTATATTCATGTATTAGTTCTAACAGATTTTTGGTGGAGCCTTGAGGGTTTTCCATATGTAAGATCATGTTATCAGCAAACAGCAATAATTTCACTTTTTCCTTTCCTGTTTGGATGCTTTCCTTTCTTTATCTTGCCTAGTTGCTCTTGCAAGGACTTTCAGTACTATGTTGAATAGAAGTGGCAAAAGTGGGCATATTTTTCTTGTTCCTGACCTTAGAGGAAAAGTATTCAATGTTTTGTTATTGAGTATAATGTTGGCTGTGGGCTTGTGAAATATGGCCTTTTTTGTATTGAGGTACATTCCTTCTATACCTAATTTGTTGAGAGTTTTTATCATAAAAGGATATTGAATTTTGTCAAATGCTTTTTCTGCATGCGATGAGATGATCATATGGTTTTTGTCTTCATTCTGTTAATGTGATGCATCACATTTATTGATTTGCATATGTTGAACCACCCTTGGATCACCAGAATAAATCTCTCTTGATCATGGTGAATGATCCTTTTAATGTGCTGTTGAATTTGGTTTGCTCTCTGTTAATTAGCCTATAATTTTCTTTTTTTGTAATGTTCTTGTCTGGCTTTGGTATCAGGGTAATGCTTGTCTTATAAAATAAGTTTGGAAGTATACTTCCTCTTCCATTTTTTGGAGAAGTTTGAGAAGAATTGGTTTTAGTTCTTCTTTAAATGTTTGGTAGAATTCCCTGATGAAGCCATCAGGTCTTGGGCTTTTCTTTGACTGGAGAATTTTTATTACTAATTCAATCTCCTTGGTCATTACTGGCCTGTTTATATTTTCTATTTCTTCATGATGCAGTCTTGTTAGGTTGTATGTGTCTAGGAATTTATCAGTTTTTTCTAGGTTATCCAATTTGTTGGCATGTACTTGTTCATAGTACTCTCTTATGATCCTTTGCATTTCTGTGGGATAAGTTGTAATGTTTCCTCTTTGATTTCTGATTTTATTATTTGTGTCATCTCTCTTTTTTTCTTAGTCTAGCTAAGGGTTTATCAATTTCGTTTACCTTTTTAAAGAAACAACTCTTAATTTCATTGATTTTTCTACTGTTTTTCTAATCTTTATTTCTGCTCTGATTTTTGTTATTTCCTTCCTCTGCTAACTTTGAGCTTAGTTTGGTCTTTTTCCAGTTACTTGAAGTATAACTTAAGGTTGTTTATTTGAGGTCTTTCTTCTTTTTTGATATAGACATTTATTGCTATAAACGTGCCTCTTAGAATTCTCTTGCTGCATCCCATAAGTTTTGATATCTTGTGTCTCCGTTTTCATTTGTCTCAAGACATTTTTTGATTTCCCCTTTGATTTCTTCTTTGACCCATTGGTTGTTTAGCAGCAATGTTGTTTAATTTCCACAAATTTGTGAATTTTCCAAGATTTCTCCTGTTATTTATTTCTAATTTCATACCATTGTGATTGGAAAAGATACTTGGTATGATTTCCAGCCTCTTAAATTTGTTAAGACTTCTTGTTTCATAGCCTAACATATGATCTCTCCTGAAGAATGTTTCACGTGCACTTGAAAAGAGTTTGTATGCTGTTGCTGTTGAAACAAATGTTCTGTATATGCCTATTAGGTCCATTTGGTCTACAGTATAGTTCAAGTCCGGTGTTTTCTTATTAATTTTTTGTCTAGATGATCTGCCCATTGCTGAGAGTGGGACATTAAAGTTCCCTACTATTATTGTATTGATTCTCTCTCTCCCTTTAGATCCCTTAATATTTGCTTTATATATTTAGGTGCTCTGTGTTGGGTGTATATACATTTATAATTGTTATGTCTTCTCAACGAGTTGGTCTCTTTATCATTATATGATGCTCTTCTTTGTCACTTTTTACAGTTTTTGACTTAAAGTCTATTTGGCCTGATATAAGTATAGCTATCCCTACTGTCTTTTGGTTTCCTATCCCTTTACTTTCAGTCCATGTGTGTCCGTAAAAGTGATGTGAGTCTCTTGTAGGCAGCATATAGTTGAGACCTTCACCTTCCTAAGTCTCAATTTGTTGTTGATATAACTTTCTGATTTTCCAGAACTAGACTAGGTACCCCATGCAGTATTGCCAAGGGCTTTATCCCACTGTCTTTCAATTGCCTGCCTGTGGTATTTTTGAGAACCAAGATATTGGCTGGCATGAGGTCAGGAGCAGGGAATGAGTGTTTAATATATAGTCACTGAGTAAATGAATAAATCACAATTTTACCTCCCCATTTCCTCCCATTCTTCTCTTATTATCCATTCTTTGTCATCCCCAACTACCTTAACGATTGGAAAGAGAAGAGAGTTATAGAGAAAAAACCCTAGATTTGGTTTTAGAAGCCCCAGAATTCCTAACTCTATTGTACTATTTATGCTACCTTGGATTCAGTTTCTCCTTCAGCATCTGTCAGATTTATTGTGAAGGTAAAAACATATAATATATTCAAAAAAAAGCTTATAAACTGTAAAATATCATCCAAATGTAAAGTACTGTTAACAGTATGGTATTTTTCCATATCCATCAGTTGAATACAACACCTGCTATGGTTGGATAAAAGTTATACCAATATCTTTTGTGGCTGCAACATTCATCCTATTGAGTGTATTAGTCAAGAACATAGGAATAGGTGAAAGACAACATGAGTTGGTGGCACAGATATCTAGATATGTGAAATCCATTCAAGAGTCAAGAATGTGGCTTACCCCACTGGGCCCAAGGCGCTTTATGCTTTCATTGCTCTCCAGATAAATACACTGTCCTCTCTGGCCCATACACATTGCTCCTGTGTCCCACCACATGGACTGCCCTTTCCCGTATCCGATATCATTACTCCCAAGTGCACATTTTCCTTTGTGATAAGCTTCATCCATTAAGTCACACATGGAGTCCATTCCCTGCAAAGGGTATGTTCATATATTTATTCATTCATTTTATTCATCTCATAATGGCCTCCTACTATGTGTCAAGTACTGTTCTGGATGATATAGGGAATAGCAAAATGAATGAGTCCTGTTCCTTCCTCAGAGGAACTTAAATTCAATGAAGGAAGAGACAGATTAAAAGAATAACTATTATTTGATGTTGAAAAAAAACCAACATCTAACTGGGTGTGGTAGCTCACGCCTGTAATCCTAGCACTTTGGGAGGCTGAGGCGGGAGGATCACTTGAGGCCAGGAGTTCAAGACCAGCCTGAGCAAGAGCAAGACCCCATCTCTACAAAAAATACAAAAATTAGCCAGGCATGGTAGTGCACACCAATAGTCCCAGCTACTTGGGAGGCTGAGGCAGGAGGACCTCTCTCGAGCCCAGGAATTTGAGGTTGCAAGTGAGCTAGGATGACGTCACTTTTTTTTTTTAAGATCCTGTCTCAAAAAACAAACAAAACAAACAAACAAAAAAAAAATCTAAAGAGTTTCAACCAGTGCATTATGACAGCATGAGAGAAGGAGTGGTAATTTCTACTCAGGGCAAGTAGGGAAGGCTTCACAGATCAGGTTAATTTGAGCTAGGCCTTGAAGAGGAGCAAAGAGAGATTAAGTTCTTCTATGCAAGGGAAAACTATGAGCAAAGAAACTGGGTCCATTTGGAGAACTATGAGTGGCTTAGCATACAGTGCGTGGAAGGATGCAGTAAGAATTTAACCTGACAAAATTAAATTGAACTCAAACAGAAGTTTCTTATGGCCATGAGATATGTACGATTATTTTACTAAGACAAGGTAAACATAGCCCTAAATTAAACTGAAGGGCTAAATGCTGCTGAACATTCACTCATTCCATATGTATTTATGGAGCAACCTTAACTGGGACTGTGCCAGGGGCTGGAAATAGAGCAGGAAGCAGGGAAGAGGCTCTGGTGAAGAGACTGACAGACTGACTGATAAACGGGTAATTACAATACGGTTTGGCAGTGGTACATACAGGGTGCTAGCCCGGTGGCAAGGCAGTAAGGGAGGGGAGGAGCAGCCCAGAAACTACGCTCTATGAAAAAAAACTGGTGTGTCTTATTCGTCTCTCTATCTCTAGTGGTAGGAAAGGACCAATTCATTGTAGATATGAGATAAAACTATTGATTGAATAAATCATGAATGACTATAACATGAAGTTCTACCTGTCTCAAACCATAGAATGAATAGACATAGCCAGATGAGACATTACAAGAAGGTAGCCTATTTAACACTTTCAGAAATATACACAAGAGTGATTTCTTTTGGTCCAAATTAATTAATTTTCCATTTATCCACACCAATTTACTCTTGTAATTTGCTGACCCTCCATTGTTGCCAGTAGGGCCAATCCAATAATAATGCCTTTTCTTCTGTAAGACACAGGTCCTAGCGCTGAACCTGATGTAAGTTACTCAGTAAGAACGTATTAGATGAATGGGTGGGTGGATGGATGGATGGATCGATGGATCGATGGGGGAATGAAAGAGTGTGTGAGTGAATAAGTCACTCACGTGCAAGAAGCCTAGAAATACTGAAATACCTTTACATAATGTTACCTCACTTCATGTGTTCTTCTGGTCCATTGAGATGACTAGGAAAAGGTAGTCAACAAAATTTCAACTTCATTTGAAACAAAGATACATAAATGTTAATGACGTAGACCCTTGTCCAAGAATTACTGCTCTCGTTAAAAGAAAAGGGCAAAAATTCAAATTACACAATTAAAATACAACCAAATATATCACATAATAGTACCATAAATGAAGAGTGTTAAATAATTCAAGCACCATTAGGAAAGAACACCCCATTAAAAATTAGCTATTGAAACCATGTGAGGGATTTTTTTTCCTTTAAACATATGCTTTCTTGTTAAAAAAGAATCCAAATATTCTCAAAGATATTAGTCTTATCCACATGGTTCAACACTCCAAATGCATAATTTAACTGTTATCAATATAAAGCATCTGTTTTCCACACATGCCAACTTTTTGAAAGTTCTTCAAATATCTTATTGATATCTAAGCTTGCCACATATTCAAGACTTAGGCTCGTAGTCAATGAATTTGCATGACATTCAACTAGACCGCTGAAAGATTTTGGTTATCAGTGGTAATAATTATATTAATAACAATGTATAACATGTATTCACATCTAATATATTTTAGTCTAGCCTAATCACACAGTAAACATTATTTCTAATATTCACAACCTGCAATACAGTCACAGTTGTCACCAAAAATACTTCCTCAGAACTTCCAAGTTAATCTCAGCCCATATATATCAATAACCAGGGTGTAAATTGGTAACCTCTGTGGAGGACACTATACACTATGTTTCAAAAGTCTCCAAATCCACATTCCCTTTAATCTATAAGTTATAAAAATAGGAACTTAACCTAAGAAAATAAGGGTAAGTTCAAAGTTTTCCTAAAAGGAAAATTATCCCAGAATTTTCATAATAGCAAAATATTGAAAAAAATATTTTATGTCCAATTGCAGCCATGAAAAATTATGTCATATAAAAACATTTGTGTATGTTAACTATCATAGTCACAGCATACAATTAAGTAAAAAAAGCATCTTACAAAATAGCATGTTGAATGACTTTAATGTGTGCACACCTACACAGAGGACCTAGAAGTACATAACCCAAGGTATTAATCAGGGCTATCTGTAGGTTGTAGGATAATAAATGACTTTTAATTCCTCCTTTTCATTTATTTTTATTTTCTATTTTACTTTATCACAATGAGCATCACTTTTACAACTAAAATTTAGGTTATTTTGATTTTTTTTTAATTATAGTTTGAGCTTTTAAAAAATTTATTCATACCTTAAAAAGGGTAGCCCACAATTTAGGACTGCTGCCATCAGGTGGTGGGATGCTTTACCCATCTTGTCTGAATAGAGACCCTAGCCAGGCATGGTGGTGCTCCCATAGTCCCAGCTACTCAGGAAGCTGAGGTGGGAGGATTGCTTGAGCCCAGGAGTTCAAGACCAGCCTGGGCAACATAGTAAAAATCCCATCTCTCAAAAAAAAAAAAAAAGGCCCTGGGTTTCCCACCTCAATAAATATTGTATATCCCTGCAAACTCACAATGTGCATTTAAAAAAAAAGAAGAATGAATTCTAAATACCCATATCTTGAAAAATTATAATATGCCATCCATTCTTTCTATTTTTCTTGGTCCCCTACCCTTATAATTGTAATCATTTGAAGAGAGTTGGGTTGGCTGAACTCTGAAATCTGCCAATGCTGCAAAGCCTTACACACACACACATGCACTATTTATAATCAGGATTTTTCCCACACACTATTTAATAAAATCATTTCTAACTAAATTTTTAAACTCAATTTACAATATCTAACAATTAGTTTCCAGGGTAATATTTTGCCACCTAAAAAAATCCAATATTTTCTAATATTTAAGTTGTATCTTTCTTGTCTATAATTGTCATCTTCCATTCAAAAGAAATGGATGATGCCCCAAAATACCCACATATAAATCCATTTTAGGAGCAAACTTTTCAAGTAACAAAACTTTCATAGATGTGCAGTCCACCCTCTTTTTTAGTTTACAGGGTTGTGTTTCCCAGAAAATGAAGAATATTGGAAGTTCAAGAAAGACCAGGACAGTGTTACCATACATCATAGACTTTTAAATAGAGTTCCACATCTGATAAAGGGCTGATGACCAGAATCTAAACAGAACTTAGGAAAATCAATAAGAAAAAAATCAAACAACCCCATTAAAAAGTGAGCAAAGGACATGAACAGAAACTTTTCAAAAGAAGACAGAATAATGGCCAACAAGCATATAAAAAATTGCTCAACTTCTCTAATCATCAGGGAAATGCAAATCAAAACCACAATGAGATATCACTTAACTCCAGTAAGAATGGCTCATATCAAAAAGTCTTAAAACAACAAATGTTGGCGGGGATGCGGACAGATAGGAACACTCATACACTGCTGGTGGGACTGCAAATTAGTACAACCTCTATGGAAAGTAATATGGAGATACCTCAAAGAATTAAAAGTAGAATTACCATTTGACCCAGCAATCCCACTACTGGGTATTTACCCAAAGGAAAAAAAGACATTCTATAATAAAGACATCTGCACTCAAATGTTTATAGCAGCACAATTCACAATTGCAAAGATGTGGAAACAACCCAGGTGCCCATCAATACACGAGTGGATTAATAAAATGTGGTATATGTGTTCCATGGCGTATTACTCAGCAATAAAAAACAATGGTGAATTAACACATCTGGTATTATCCTGGTTGGACCTAGAGCCCGTTCTTCGAAGCGAAGTGTCACAAGAATGGAAAAACAAGCACCACTGGCACTCACCATCACATTGGTACTAACTGATCAACACTTACATCACACAGGGCAATAATATTCATCAGGGGGCGGGCAGGCGGGAGGGGGGTGGAGGGGATGGGAAAACTCTCACTGAATGGATGCAGGGAGCACAGTTTGGGGGATGTCCACGATTGTAGCTCTGACACAGGCAGTGAAAGGGCAATATATATAGCCAAAGTGTTATACCCCCATAATATTCTGAAATAAAAAATAAATAAATAGAGTTCCACTTCCAAATATTTCTATTTTTAAGCTTTTAATTTATTTCCTTAGATATATAACTAAGATCTCTCCAAAACAATACCACAATGAGAGAGGCGTCTTTGATCTGTTTGCAGATAGGACAATCAATCTCACTGTTAAGATCTCAATTTTTTTTTCGTCAGACCATTTATTTGCCTAAGGCAGAGATGAAAATTATAGCCACATGAAGTTTTAATCTATAAAAATACTGAAAGTAACAGAAGTGGAGGAAAAAAATTGTAGGTATGTGTGTACAAGAATTCCGTCTAACATAGTGGTAAAGAATTGGCCTCTGAGTCAGACAGAACTAGGTTCATAATCCTTAATTGACCATTTGCTAGCATTGTCAACTTGGGCTATACACTTTACCCCTGAAAAACCTCAGTATCCAAGTCAGTTAAAAAGGGCTAAAAGTTGACCTACCCCACAAGGTCGACATGAGGATTAAATGAGATAATCTATGTAAAACACTTGGCAGAGTGCCTGGCACATAATCAGCAATCATAAACGCTGGTCACCATCTTTTCCAAGACATTGCCATCTGCCGTGCAGGCTGGTTATTATGAATATACTAGAGGTAATTATAGGACATGGGAAAGATGGCAATTCTGATGAACTGCATAATATACTCGGTGGTAAATAAAGTGCTATTCTGCCCTTTCTGTACCACACTCTGACCTTGAAAGTGTTTTCCAGTGTCCAGTGAAAGCCATAGGAGCTCAGGTCTGCAGCAACAAAAGGAATGTGGCTCTTAAAAGCTTAGGACAGACCACAGATATGGGGCAGTTAACTTATCGAGAGGAAATGGGCTCTGGTTTTCTTTGCAGGCCTCAGATTCAGGAGCTGCAAAGTTGAGTCACCAGCTTGCTATCTGACCCCAGGCCGGCCACTTAACCTCTCCCCGACCCCATTTCCTTACTTAAAATCAACTCTCTGCTCATGTTCCATTCAAGTCATTAGCTTTCCCCACAAAAATTCACAGTGAGTAAGGAAGGTATCCCATAGATTTTGAAAATTAATTATATGGTGTGTTGGGTTTGCAAAATAGAACAGTAAAAGGTTTGGAAATGAATAAGTCCAGCTATGCTTTTTGGTGTTTTGGTATTATTTTAAGAGCTCTCTTCCTGGAATAAAATCACCAACCCAGACAATAAGCTTTGTCTGACACTGTGACCCTAGTTCCTGATGAAGCTTTCTTGTGTTGATATTTCTGGGAGTGACAGAATGGAAGAGAACAGGAGCCCCTTTGTCAGGAGGTAGTCAAGAGGGAAATAAATTTTAGTTATTTAAAGAGAGTTTAGGACAAGCAAGACAGTGTCATTTGTTAGAGAACTAAACCAGGAACTTGGAGTATTAGGTTTTATACTCAGCCACTGTCTCTCCACTTGAACTAATGAATCGTTCCAACCACCCACTTATACAACATAACTGCACACATGCACCTTGAAAGATGCAAACTTCTCACCGTCCTGGGATCTTCCGTGGACACCTTGACTGCAGAGGTGTACTGTGCTTGTCCTCATTCACACAATGCCTCACTCCATAAATGCTGATGTCAGTGGTGGTCACGAGGAAATGAAGGGGCTAAAGTGTCAAGTCCAAAAGCACCTGAAGTTTGCCCTGTCAGATTTTTAAAACTTTGACCATGTTCAATTTAAAAACTTTATGCAATATTCTACAGTCTATACCTTTCCTTGCCTTCTTGCTGACTTGAAGTCAGCCACATCACCCTTAATTGATTCTCTGACCTATAATAATTTTTGTTTCCCCACTGGCAACCAGAAGCAGCCCTTTCTGCTTCTAATTTGGCCCATTGAAGCTACTGAGAAATCAAATTAGCAAGGTTTATCAGTTAGGGTTAGGTTCAGCTGTTACTAACAGAAACCCAACTGCAGTAGCTTAAACACAAAAGGTGTATTGGCTTGTAGAAAGGAAGTGCAGAGGTGAGCCATCCAGGTAAGAGGATGCCACAAGGCTACTGGGGCCCTTATGTCTTTGCTCTGCCACGTGACTTCTTCACAGTCTGAGAAGCCTGCTGGAGCTCTAACCATCACAACCATGTTCCAAGCAGTAGAAACAAGGAAGGGAAGACTAACAAAAGCATACTATCTTCTTTTTACACCACTGTCCTAGAAGTACCACCAACATCTTATGGGCCAAAACTGAGCCACATGACCACACCTGCTACAATGGAAGCTGGGAAATATAATGTCTCTCTGTAGCTGATGGATACATTGCCACCCCAAATAAAACTTGACTTACATTTCTAAAGGGAAGGGGAAAATGGATATTGGGATAGCCAGTGGTTCTCAAAGCATGATTCTGCAGACCAGCATCACCTGAGAACTTGTTAGACATGCAAATTACCAAGCCCCACCCCAGACAAAAAAATTTGACAATCATGGAATAGATATTAGCAGACCCTGCCCCACCAGGTTGTTTGGATTTTGTACAATATGAAAGTCAAGGGGCTCTGTATGAACATAGGCAGAGTATGGTGTAAAATTTAGCTTACTAGCTTTAGTACATATATTCCAGAGACTCTAAAGGCTTCTCTTTTTTTTTTATTATTTCCTGTTCTCAAGATGTAGAGATTGCTGGAAATCTCAAATGATAAGCAACAAAGTTACTGATTTATCAGGAATGGAACATTAAAAGTAGCATATTACCACTGTGTGACACTGCTAAATAACATCTGGAACGAAGGCAAGATCTCTCCCTCTCTCTCTGTAAATTCTAAGGTTGTATTTTGCAATCTCTTAAAATGCATGCCTTCTTTTAAAAAACATAAAGGTCATATGCCTTCCTTGGATGTTATGTGAAATAATTAAATTAAATATTGAGATTAGAAATGTCAGACAATAATAATTTTAGAATATACGTTTCAAAATATACAAACACACAAGCCTCACCACCGCCACCTGCTTTGAGAATCACCATTCAAAGGCAGAAGCTATAATAAGCCAAGGACAGACACAAAATGTTGGTAGATGGTGTCACAAGAGGCTTAGGAAGACTGAGAAGATGAATGCGCTGATGTCTCTGGATCCACATCTGCCTATTTGGCCTGCTGATTCTTCGGTCACCAAATTGGAGGAGTAAGCTGAAGATCTGATCCAAATTAACTAGTGTTTTATTGATTCAGCCTGACTAAAACAGACATTAAGGCTAATGAGTCAACATTAAATAGATAACACATTTAAACCAAATGCAAGGAGACAGCTTATTTACCGGAGAAGAAAGTTGTGGGAATGCATATTTAGAGCTTCCAGTTACATGTAGTCAGCTCCTTGCACTTCAAGGATCCTATAACTTTGTTGAATGAATGAGTAGACTTGATATACTGGTGGGCAGAAACCAGGACATGGTCACATGAAGGGAACATCAAATGCTTCGGTGCTTTCCAACCTGTAGATAGAAGATCCCAGAGGGAGAAAGTATTGCAAATGTCTTCAACTCCTTAGAAAAGTACAACCACTATAGAGGGTGCCAGAAAATACCTGAGTCCATAATGCTAGCTCGGGAAATCTCACAAAAGAAAATCTTCCCAATCTCCCAGGAAAGCACTCAGATCTGGTAGGAAGAAGATAGCTTCAGGCTTCTTGTTCTATGGAGCATTTCCCATGCACGGTACATTCCAAAGGTATCTACCAAAGTAGCCCTTTAAAACAGAGAAGGGAGAATGCCAGCCCCTGGAAGGTTTGCTAGTATATTCAAAGAAGTGCCTGACATCAAACTTGGGATTTCTTCGAAGTTTTCACTTAAACATGCATTCAAATTGTATTTTACTCCATAGATAGTGTTTCCTTTCATTTTCTAATTTTCACCAACATTAAAATGTGATTGCCATGTCCTCTGTCTTCTTATATCCTTCATACCGCCTAGTATCCTGGGAGTACACATAACCCAATTTAAAAACTGAAAATCTGACCTAGAAAGAACCCAAAGTGTTACTGTGCTTAACCTTGTGTGAATGTTTTCATGTGCCACTTAGATAATTTTTAATGGGGTTAAAAAACACTCAGCCCTTGGGTATTTCTAAATTATGTTCTGCCAACATGCTTAGCTGGACCCTCCCCGCCTCAATTCAGGAGCTGAGGGTGACAATAAGGGAGATCTAACCCATCAGATGACAGTTTTTACCAACACAAAGGAAACGAAGAAAGGGGATTTTATGAAATAGCTTCCCTGAAAGATTACTGACATAGAACCAGAACTGTTTCAAATACAAGTAATGTAGAAACTCCTTTTAAAGGAAAATTATCCTATATTTTAATAAAAACTACAGACCCCTCCCATTTTTGACTTAAATGGCTTTCATCATAATGCTACTAAACGAAAATAATAAAGGCATAAAACTTGCTGTTGACTATTCCTGCTGATGTTCATATACAACTACACAACCAAAACAAATGTGCATATTAGATAAAATTTACATGCTGGACAACAAAACCAACAACTTATGATTAACAGCTTTAAAATAATATGACCAATGAACTCATTGTACCAAAAATCAATCTCTCAATGTGATAAGATTCTGTTTATTATAACTGATTTTTTGAGTAAACATAGATGCACACCGGAACACAGCAATTGTAGGGTGCTACTCAGTTATGAAGGAGTTATCAAGATGACCAAGATGCTTAAAAACTTTTTAAATTATCATCAAAGTGAATTTAAAATTTGTAAATTACCATAGAAAATACAAACTTCAAAGAGTAAATTCATAGACTACCACTTCCCTGCCCCAGTTTTAGATGCATTGATCTAGCAGAAGGAATAAAAACACAAATGTGATGAGTGTTGTTATCATGCCATATTGTTCTGTTCATCTGCCTGTCTCCACCACTAAACAGAATGTCCCATAAAGAAAGGAACAACCTGCTTCATCACTGTATTCCTAGGTCCTGTGTAGTGCCTGGCACATAGAAGTCCCTAAAAAATATATTTATCGAGTGAGTGACATTCATCATATTCTATGAAAGCATTACAATCTAGGTGCTAATTTAAAGAGTAAGGAAAAGCTACCCTAAAAGTCAAAGAAAGATGTGCAATGATCAAAACTTTGGGTACTATCAATACAGACTTGTCACCTGTCCAGGAGGACAACCTGTTGCTAGATGTTGACAGCAGCTCTTAGTATGTAGGAAAGGTCTGGGAAACAACTGGAGTTAATTGTGTTGTCAGAAAAATTGGAGAACATTATGGTCCTGAAGACTGAGGCTATCAGTTACTTGAATTGGTTTGTCTTTTATTTTCTTAAAAAGCTCTTTCTGAACACAAGGAGATATATTAAACTTTAAAGGGAGATGAACTAGTCATTTAAATCCATCATTAAGGTATGAATAATAGCATAATTATGAAATATGATGATCACATGGGGCTTATGATACTAATTTCATTTCCCTACTAACTGAAGAGTAGCTGAGAAAGGCATTAATTAACCAGGATGGCCAAACTATTTTTCTCTCCTTTTTTTGCCAAAATTTCTTGAACACAGAAATAATCCTATATTTTTCTAGGTATGAATTATAAAAATAAGTAAGTACAGTGAAAAAAACTCTCTCCTTTTAAAGAAGGTAAAAGGTAAGTTTTTGTGTGTACAAAAAAATTAGGATTCAATGTGTATTTTGCAGTCTTTTCCCCACCTCCTAAAAGATAAATAGTCATATATTCTCCATGCAAAAGGCTAACAACTGACAGCCCTGCTCATTTTATCTATCCTCAGGGGCAGATGTGACAAGAGAGACTGATCATATGGTCTAGTAAGAATGGAGGAAATTACATAAAAATACTTTCCTTCTCTATGTAATTTAAGATACAAAGGGGGAGAATTTGTTTTAACTAAAAGCTTTTCATATTGAGAGTTGATGATTTAAATATTACTGTATTTCATGTTACACCTTTCTCAAATTCTCCTTTTCTTTTCATAAAATATGACCTAATTACAGTGGTACATGCCTGAAGTGGAAACTCAGAGATCTAGGGTGAGGTCTCTGAGCCATAATTTTTTTGTTGGGTTGCTACTAGATCAATCAATCAAAAGTTGTTTTGAGTACTTGCTATGTGACTAACGAACATGTCCTTATCTATATTGCCTCTGATTCTGAAATTTTTATTTTTAATTTAACATTTCAATATAGTATTACCTGTAAATCCCCTCATATCCTTGGAGGAATAACGTAGAGGATGGATGGATGGATGCAAGAAAGGATCCGTGAATGAATGGATGAATAGACAGGTGAATGAGTGGATGAATATACAGAGAAAGAGAGAAATAAAACGCTGTTAGCATAGAAAGCAATAAAGAATATAGGACAACATATAAAAAAGTACAAAAGTGTACAATATAGACAGCTTCTAGTACTGCAGGAATTCAGGAGAGTTAAACAATAGATGAGATTAGCAAGAAAGTGTTTGCCTTTTAGTCTCACACACCCCAAAAAACTCCAAAACCACACCAATCATCTAGATTTTTCTTCTGTATATCAAGGTTATTGCTGGAGAAAAATCACATGGTCTCTGCCTGCCCTTCCCCTCAGTGTATCATCAAACTTTTACCCATTTTTCCTGGCCCTCTGCCCTTCCCCGTCACTCTCAGAAGACAGCACCTCCTACTTCACAGAGAAATTTGTAGAAATCAGATACGAATTTCATCAATCTCTTTGTTGTCAAATCCAATGAATATGCTGTGATCCTTGACTTTCTTGACCTCTCTGAGGCATCCAACACTGCTCACTACTTCTTCCTTGTTAAAATACTCTCTCTTGGCACCCACAACGCTCCTTGCTCCTGAGTTCTCCCTCACCTATCTGGCCCTTCCTTCTCAGATCCTTTCATAGGTTCTTCTTCCTCAGTTTATATTTGCTGTTTATATTAGTCAGCAATTGCTACAAGAATGCTGCCTGACAAACAATCCCAAAACTCAGGAGCTTACAATAACAAGCATTTAATCTCACACTTTTCAAATCAGCAGGTGAACTATAGTTCAGCCCAACTAGGGTGTTCTCAGCTTCAGACTGTGTGTCAGCCAGGCTTCACTCCAGGTTGCAAACTGGGCTCAGGTCTACTTTACCTGCTTTTATTTTGGGCCCAGCCTAAAGGAACAGCAGTCATTGAGGGCACGTTTCTCTCACAGCAGGTCACCAGAACATAAGAGGGGAAGTTGAACTAAGCACATTTCAAGCCTCTGCTCACACCATGTCCACTAGGAGTCCATTAGACAAATCAGTCATATAGCCCAGGCTAATATGAAGGTGTAGCTGTACACCTCATCCATCGTGAAGCCACTGAGAAGGTGTGAATGTATAATTCAATTACCAAAAAGTAAAGGGTTTGGTATAATAATTCAGTCTTGTTTTCCAAAGTTCTTTCCTCAGCCCTTGCCCCCCTTATTGCTTCCTGATTTCTTATCCATATCCACTATGTATTAATGATCCCCAAATTTACATAGCTTCCATCCAGATTGCTCTGCTGATCTCCAGACCTGTGGAACCAGTTGTCAAATCTCAAATATCTAGTTGAAAGTCCAATAGGCATCTGAAATGCAAGATAAAATCAAAATGTAAGGAACTGCGTATCTTATCTCTCTATAGATAAAGAGCCCAAACTTGTGACTCTCATCCAATTAATATTTAGTGAGGGATTATTATGTGTCAAGCACTATTCTGGGGACAGGAAATAGAGTGGCGAAAAAAAGTTTAATAAATTGCCACCCTACTAATTTCTACATTGCACCGATTATTATAATAAGCACTCTCGCACTGTCTGTCCTGTGCACTCTCTTTCTCCCTCTTTCTGGCATCCTGTGTTTAATGAAATATCATCTATTTCCAGAAATGGTTTGAATAAATTCTTCTTGGAAACCCTCATGTAGTTTATATTTCACGTGCTTGTTAAATAAATCTAAATTTCTATGTATTTGTTCAGGTTACACAGCCATCACCATATCACTACAAATAATATAGAAAAAGGCCTTATTATAGACGTTGGACTGTATGCAATTGTGGGAGCAGTACATGCAGGCTGATGGAGGAGTCTACACAGGCTGTGGTCTCTGTGACTAGGGATGATCCACTATAGTCAACTCACTATAGTTCGGCCAGACTGACAGCTGGGAGGGAAAGCTGAGTATGGATGAGAACAGGGACAAACTGGAATCCCTGAGGATGAGTTGGGATCTCTGTCTGTCGCTCACCATCTCAGCCCTGATGCCCTAGGTGACCTGCTGGTGCCCTTCCCCAGGGAGCTGCACATCTACTTGCCTTAGCACGTGGGGAAGCTCACAGAGGAGATCTGGTGAGAGCTGCAGGAGCCGCAGGTCTGGGAGCTCCCTCCACCCACTAGGTAGGCCAGCAGACTGCCACAATGAGCACAAGCTGCCACCGCGCCTGGGGCTCACCACCAACCTCTAGAATGGAATATAGCTGCAATGTCACTTTGGCTTTCCAAATCTTGGGCAAAATGCTGTGGCCAATGCTAGCCCAACACCATACAGAGAAGAGGATTCTGGGAAACACAGTTACAGAGTAGTCAAGTTGACAGAGTACAAAGCCATCAAACTTTGTTAAAAATATGTATATATGCATGAGATATGACTTAAATAGGACCTAAATGGTGTGTAGTGTTTGGATAATCCTAGATCCGAGCAGATTCACCCAAAAGACAAAAATAAGTATAACAATTTTTCATAGTTAACAGTTTGGCCTAGCTTCAGAGGCTTATCTTTTAGAAAAACGTGATTAATAATGTCCCCGTCTGCTAGGGACCTTACAACGATTTTATGGAACCTGATGAAAAGATGCTGGTAAATCAATATACAAATCCCAAGTGTTATTATTTTTAATCATTATTATTTGGAGGAAAGATATTACATAGAGATAAGAGAATCCATTCTTCACATGTACAATAACTTCAGGCCACACAGGGGCAATTTAAAATGTACTCAACAGGCCTAAAAAAATTAGTGCACAAACCTATGACTAACTTACATGCAGGTAATAATTTACTCTCCTGGAAGCATCTGGCTCACCACTTCTACTACAGTTTTCACACATATTCTGAAGAGGGTGCCAATCACTTGACTATCTGTGTACAATTGACATAATTTAAAACAGATGTCACATCTCAACAATGGAAAGAAGGTTCTGTCAGCAGAACCGAAGGGCACAGGCAAGTGCTGCTGCTGGCAGGCCCTGAGGCAGAGCCCACAGGCATGACCCCTGCTGGGCAAGTTTTCAAGCAGAAGTTGATCTGCAGTACACCAAATATTCACTTTCCCTACCCTTTTTCTCTTCTGCCCTCTCTCCCATCATCTACTCATCATTCTCCCGATTCTAAGGAAAGAAACCAATAAACTAATTCACACTAAGGTGTAAAAACCTGATAAGACAGCTATGGGATATTAACAAGGCCATAAGCCAGGGAAAAACATCCTAGCAATGAGATTTGAGGGAATCTTGAGCCAGTAAGAGAGGAAATAACCTCATCCAGATTCCCTACGATTAATCTGTCTGCTTGTTTAGAGCTTGCCTTATCCTCTGTCTACCACACAGGACTCACAGATGGTGAGAATGACGACAGTTCTTCCTCAGTGCCAGCTTTCCCACTGACTCCAGATGTAGGCGAAACTTCAGCCCACAATTTGTGCTTGTTTCTGATGAACAATTTAGGTGTTCTAACTAGTAACAGGCCAGTACTATGTCCTCCTGTACGCTGTTTTTTTACTGACTGAAACTCGTAAGCAGAATGCTCAAAATAGCTTTCTCCGTGTCTCTTTCTCTCTCTCTCCAAAACTAAATGATAGAATAGAAGACAGATAGATAGATAAAAACCTATCATAAAGGGGAAATACGAATTTTCAAGCAGGAGAACAAAAGGAAATGCAATACAAAGTAGCCTAAAAAGATTTCTTTTGCTAATACCAGAAAGGCTTTCAAACCCATGCTCCGGATTACACACTGAGCAGAACTGTACCTCTAGTCCTCAAGCTTCCTAAAGAAGCATCCTTAATGGTCCAGCTAGCCCTGAAGGCCCCCCTCCTACCCTGTTGTCTGCCTGCCTCCACTGCATCAACCCTCCTCATCCCCAGCCCCTGAGCAGCTCAGATCCATTTTAATGTCAAGAGAGCA
Source organism: Daubentonia madagascariensis (assembly GCA_023783475.1). Lineage (NCBI taxonomy): Eukaryota > Metazoa > Chordata > Mammalia > Primates > Daubentoniidae > Daubentonia > Daubentonia madagascariensis. Next base: position 23,100,439 of record JAKFHU010001244.1, on the reverse strand, counting down.
CTGCATGGGGGCCCCAGTTTGCTGGAGCCAAGGGCAAAAATAAAGCTACGAAATTGTTTGCAAGAGCTTAAAATAACTAGTCTGGCAAAGCTAAGCTACACTTTGAGAGAGACAGCAGAGCAGCAGACGAGAGAATTCTAACCATCTAGCTGCCCATAAATGACCTCCCTGCTTCGCCCAGCGGCGCACTTCCTCCCTATGAGAACATCTCCCCCAAGGCAGCGACTGTCATTCAGCTTTTTATCTTTCACCCACCTATCATCTTTTTAAATGTCTGACTGAACAGTAAAAGACTCATGGCAATGAGAGAAACGCTTTTAATGTAATTTAATATGACTTCAGAAACCACAGCCAGGCGATAAATACATCAGTGGATGTAGTTTCCTTTTAGAATGACCAAAATTTATTCATCATGAAATACTATGTTGTAAGCATGTCCCAAAGGATTGCAAAACAAAAGCTAGATTCACCGGCTTCTTCCTTGCTAAACAAGACTCACCCTGTCCCTTGGGGCAGCCAGTAACCCAAAAGGGTTTGTGCCCTGCCCCACAGGGCAAGCGACTGAGAGCAAGAAGGGACCTAAAGAGGGGAAGCCTGGGACCCACCTGCACCGTCCGGGGCACTGAACCAAGCCACTTGGATGGAGGTCTAACATTTGGATGCATGTTAATCAACACCGATCTCAGTGTTTCCCTGAAGTAGGCACGGAACCAACATGATGCACCAGCAGGAGCACAGACACTTGCGTTCCAGCCAAACCCGTGGGCAAGCTGGATCCGGTCTCCATTGTCTAATTTGATTCTGGGTCCCTGGCTACAACCGTGGGTGAGGTCTAAGCCCTAGTAAATCTCCATGCCCTGAATGGTTCCCAGGAACTTGAGTTCTAGCACCTTCACAGAGGCACTGCTCAGACTACATACCCACACCCTCTCTTCCAGTTGCAAACAAGCAGCTTACAAGCTGGTCCTTGGAGACTTCCAAACTGGAGGTAGCCAGGAATGAGGCAGGATATTCTTAAGCAAACATGAGCAGAAGCTGGCATTAGCACCAAGCCAGGATTCCTGAGGTGCAAGGAGCACCCCCATATTTCCTAAGTATGCTGACTCCCAGGCTGATTACAAAAGTTTTGAAGTTTTATATAATATCTTCCTTAAGTGGTCATATTAAGGATTAAACTTGTCCTAAATTTTTGAGACAATAGTCTGCAAAAAAAGAAAGATTAAACTTGTCCTAAATAAACAAAGGTCATCCATTTATTTAGCCATCACCCATCACAAGACTTTTTTTATCCTAACTCTGGCTATCTGATAAATATTGGGGAATTAGAATCAATTTTTGGTTCACCTTGGAATCCCCATAACCATAACTGAGTCTGGCACACAAAGCACAAGCAACAAAACTTTGCAAGGAATTATCCTTGCTGGTAACAAAGTACATATCACAGATCACATACTCCCTTGTGTTAACTTAGTTGTATTTGTATTGAATTTACTTTTATGCCATAATTATAAGTTTATAGAGGACCGGAGCCATAGTAGGTGACCAATAAATATGTGTTCACCAAATACATGAAGTCAGAGAAATCATAAATTTCTCAAAACCAGAACAGTTTTTAAAAACTAATTTGCGTTTATTATTTCAAAATTATCTACCATCAAATTTTTTTAATCACCATTGCTAAGAAGTTGCAGAATGAGATATATTGACTTTAACCACCTCTTCTAATCACTTCTAATGGGCACAAAGGAGAAAGGAGAGACACCCCCCTCCCAAAAGTCGAAGGTTTCGTTAAAGAGCTGAAGAATTCTTGCCTGGCTAATCAACTATTTTCTGTAGTAGCAGAGCTACTTAGTAAGCTCTCTGCAATAGGAAAGGTTCTTGTGGTGTTAGTAGTAGCTGGTTGTCATATCTGGTCTGTGGGTTTGTTGCCCAGCAGTCTGGAGCTGGGGACAGACACATCTCAAAGCAGCTTTACCTGTCCTAAACACATGAGGCATTTAGCTGGTTGGGCCAAATGGTTCCCATGGATACTTCTCATATCACCTGCAATTGATGTGCAAATCAACTTCCTATGAGATACAGATTATGATGCAATTCATTAAATAAAGAGTATTTTTCAGTGAGTCTAGAAAAATAGAACTTGGATGACATCTTAAATATACACCATTCTAATTTTACCCAAGCTAAATAATTGTATGTTATTATAATAATACACACTATTACTAGGTAATAATAGGGTTGCATTCATGTACTAAGCACTTTACAAACTACAAGTACAATGGTATTTGCAGTAATGGTTATCAACAAGTTTGCAAAAAGTTTATTGCCTCCATTTTCACATGTTCATGTGCCTTAGTACGATCGAATTTTTCAAAATCCTTAGGGATAAAAGTCACAGAGGGATGAGATAACTGAGTAGAAGAGAAAAGTGAGGGAAGTGTTTGCTATTTGCAAAAGGATCTTGGTTTATTTCAAAAATAAATAAATAAGGCATGAATTTAGGAGAGCATCTACTGTGGATTTGAATCCTAGCTCTTATTTATAAGCTGTGTGACTTTGGGCAAGTAACTAAACCACTCTTTCCTAATCTGTAAAAATGGTGATAATAATACCCCCTCAAAAACCTAATGCAAAGATTAAGCCAGACAATGCATGTGAAAATGCCTTGCATCATGCATGGAAGATAGTACATGCTCATAAATATATAGTTTTCTTCTTTACGTGGAATTAATTATTTGCTTAAAATTCACAGCTGACCCTGGGACGCACAAATAGCTTTGTCCCTCCCCCCCGCACCCCGTTTTCCCCACATTCTCCTAGGGAGTCAGGCTCGCCTTCACATTTTTGCCCTCCATTCTCCCCTTATCCTTCAGGTCAAATAAAATTCATGATCTCAGATAACTGAGGGTTCGATGAGTTAAAAGGGTGCCTTCCTACACACAGGGGAAGTTTTTTAGGAGGGTCTAGATTTTTGTTCAACTTGGTATCCTAAAGCAGCACAAGGTAGAGGAAATGGTCTGTGAGGTCTTTAATCCAGAACAAAAAATAAAATAAAACACAAGCTGAAAAATTTGAGGTCCCCTGTTCTGGACATAGGCATGGTAACTGGTTCAGTGGAGGCTGCAGAGAAAAATTTTGTATGTTAACCTAACTAGATAATAGCACACGGTGTCTTCCTTGCAGGGAACTCAGAGCCCTTTAATATCAAAAGTTCCACCTGTGCCGAGAATAGATTTGTCCTACTTTAGAAGTTCTGGAACTCTCTCAGGCCCCTGAAGGGAACGAAAACTTTAAAACTGAAAGGTTTTTCACATAGTTTCCCTTTAGGATATGTTTAGTTCAATAGGGGAAATGTAATTTACCTGGAAGATTTATTACGCATTTCCCAAAGGTAGACATTTACTCTCTCCTCATCACCAGGATTAGGCACAATTATGTCATTAACCTTCCAAACATTCCTTTTGGTTGGTGGTGAATTTCCTAATAACCATTATGGTCAAGCTGAGGTCCGAGGTAAACAAAAGGTTAAGTACCATGGAGTCTAGGGTCATATGACTTCAAAGGCAAAAACCGTGATTGGAATCTAGGTCCTCTGGTTACCTCGCTACCATCCAGGTTGGTGTGCCTCTTCTTATGTCTATAGAGACTTTTCGTGCCTGATGTTCACAGGTCATGAGGAAAGCTCAAAAAAGATGGAAAAATGGTCAAGTAACTGTGGGCAGAAGGAGAGGCTCTTCAGCCTGCTTCCACAGGGTTGTGGCCAGTTTTTCAGGGTTGTGGCTTATACAGCTAGAGCTTTGTAGAGAAAAAAATCTAGAAAAATATGAGTGGGTATATTCAACAAGGTCAACCAACCAGGACCAGAGCAGCACCCACCAGTGTGGAGACAAAACTGGGTTCTTGCAGCTGAACTTTTTCTTGCACTCCTAGGAAATAAACAGAAAATTCCTCTTCTCTTATTATGTGAATTATCCAGTTTGCAGCTCAGATCCTAAGTTCACAAAGTCAAAACAACTGAAATACGCTGAGATTCTACTGCGTGCTGTATACTACGCTGGGCATTTTGCATATATTTTCTTATTTAATTTTTCTAACAACCTGCAAGTTATGTATTATGCTTCCATTTTACCAAGGAGACCACTGAGGCTCCAAGAGACCAAGTAATTTATCCAAGTGAAGTAACAGAGCTGGGACTCTTACTAAGCAAAGTTTAACAGACTCCTGTCTATGCTCTTTATGTTTTGTTTTAATTTTCTGGAAAAGAAACTCTCTATAAAGAAAGGGCCTGATCACAGTGTACCTCTCTCTCTCTCTCTCTCTCTCTCTCTCTCTCTCAACCACTCATCTACAACTTCTGACAACCTTCCTCAGCTGGGATTGATTTCTTTGAAGTGAAATCAGTTTAACCTCGGGAATCAATTTGCCTCCTGCTATATATGTCAAGGAAAGACTACATAGATACTGACCACAATACCTGGTTGACCACAGGATCCACAGGAGATAACCAAATTATGAGCTTTCATAAAAAGAAAATGGTGGTTATACAGCTGCCTGGAATGGCCGTATTCCCGTGCTCCCTCGGATAACAGCATTTAATGTTATATTGTTATATTTCTTGCTAGAAATATAACAAAAATGTAAATTCTAATCTTTAAAATGAGCAGGACTCCTGTCACATCCTTCTCCTGTTCCTTTTTTTCCTTTACTCCTGCTTTGGGACCTGCCTCTTCTCTCTAGAAGGTAAAGAGTTCTCTATCTCAATACTGTTGACGTTTGGGGCCTCAAAAGTTTTTGTTGGGGGGCAGAGGGGAAGGCAATCTGTCCTGTGCGTTGTAAAATGCTTAGCAGCAACCCTGGCCTCTACCCACTAGATGCCAATAGCAAACCCCCTCCCCAGTCGTGAAAATCAAAAATGTCTCCAGATGTGGCTGAATGTCCCATGGAGGACAAAATTGCCCCTGGTTAAGAATTACTGGTCTCAGTCATGAATTTAGTTACCAAAAAGCTCTAGGAAGCTGTAAATAGAGTGTTATCGCACAGCCCTGAGATCATTTTCAGGAAACTACTAGTCTTGCTCATCTTAAAAGGCCAATAATCCAGACTCAAAAGAATGTAGATGATATTCTCTAGGTGTCATTTGTGCAGTAGCAGAATAAAGAAGTTCCAGCCTTACAGAATTTTACAGGAAATAGCCATTCATTTCCTAGGTAGTGAATGGGCCAAAAAAAGAAAAAAAAATCTCTAAAATGAAAAGGATCAGTAATTAAAATGTGTGCTTGTACGTGTACATTTTCAATTTAATCTTAACAGAGAATACATTATGGGAATGGGGAAAATACCATTTTCCATTTCTACTCATAGGGCTATTTTTTTGGTGCAAATAAATCAGAGAATAAAACTTGATATGCAGATGGCTTCCCTTCTCAATTGTGCTTAGTACCAATGTGTAAGGAATGATTTTCTGAAAAAGTAGGAAGGAAATGTCTATTGGTAATATGCTATCTGAGTCTTACAATCTGTTTAAATTCTGCAAAGTTTTTGTCTTTGTTCCTTGGCTTGAATAAAGTTATTATATAAAATCAGGAAATAGCTGCACAACATAGCAATATAAATATCGGTTTAGGTATGTTTGGTCTTCTTTTTCACCTTTTTGTAATTTAAAAAAAAATTTTAATCTGGCTCGAGTCCGTTACACCAGGGATTAATCAATGAGGTCTTTGTTTGGCTGTCAGATTTGTCTGTGACTAAACACTATGTTATAGGTGAAATGCAATCAAATGTGTCCACATTATAGTGCAAGACCAGCAAGGGGAGGGTTGGATTGGAAGGAGCTGGAGACAGAATGATCTTAGGTAACAGAAGACATAAACTATCCAATCACCAGAGTAGTCATTTTCTATTGTCACATTTCATACTGTGACCCTATACATATTAAAATACAGACCGAATGTTCTAAATGCTTGGAAAAGATTCAGAGGAAAGCAGTGTATGTAGCTATAAATGTACACATACATATTGATTTAATTCTCACAACAGCACTAAGAGGTACATACTGCAACTGTCCCCATTTTTTATGAGCAACTGAGGCACAAAGAGATTAAACAGCTCAAAGCCAAACATTTAGTAAGAGGCAGAGCTGGGATTTGAACCCTGGCAGCCTGACTCCCAAGCTTACATTCAGCTATTATACAGAACTGCCTCTTTAAAAGGTTAGAAGCAAGGATCTAGGAAGGAAATGGGATCATTTGTTCCAAAGAAGTACAAAGTCCTATACCATTTAAAATATGGCCACATTGGAGGAAGACCTGGCCCTTATTCAGTTAATCTGATTCCTACAGAGAGAAACTCCTTAGGGGCTGGGGAGAAAAGTTACTGAAACGTCCCCTTCTGGTTCTCTATACTCATCAAATTAGCCATGTAGTTGCCAAATGCCAAACCCATTTGGTAGATACAGCCGTAAAGTTATTCTTTGAAGACAAACAGTTTTGTAAATAAGCATCTTCCCACTGTCACTCCCACTGAGGACCAAACAGCAGCCCCGTGTGGGAGGCTGAGGAATCCCCCGGCCCCGGAGGGAGATACTCCAGGCTCACGCAGAGCTCTTCACGCTCACCTCAGAAATGCTGCTGGGGTCGCCTCCTACCTGCTGCCACCATTTCTCTCTCCTCGAGCCTTAGACGCACCCTCGCTTTTTCCTCTCTGTCTCCCCTTCGTCCACCTGCCACCTCGGCACAGGCGTTCCGAGGTTCCGTCCTCAGCCACCGTCACGGATCCCACCATCTCTCATAAAGCAGTTAAATCTCGGCCTTCAGCCTGCCCCTCCCCTGAATTCCAGAGCCACCTTCCTCACTTCCTGCTGGACAGCCCATTTATTTGTCCAAAACAGGACTCACACGTGTCCCCCTCCAAAAAAAGAAAAATCCTCCATGTCAATGATTGTAGCTAATCGCCACTGTCTCTGTCACCCAGTCCTCCCTACCACTTCCCACCACATCCCGCCACTTACCTAATGTGACTCCAAGTCAGCCCTGAGTACTTGAAACGTGCCTAGTCTGAAATGAGATGTGCTACAAAGGCAACACCCCATTCAAAGACTCAGTAGGAAATTATATATATTTTTTTACATATAATTAATAACATGTATATTGATTACATGTTAAAATCATAATATTTTGTATATTGAGTTGAAGCATTAAATCATTTCACCTGTTTCATTTTAGATTTTTTAAATGTGGCTGAATAATGACCTCCCAAAGATACTGACAACCGAAGTCCTGAAACCTGTAAATATGTTACATTAGATGGCAACAGATTATGTATATGTGTTTAAGTTAAGGATATTGAGATGGAGAGGTTATTCTGGATCACCTGGATGGGTATGATGTGATCCCAAGGGTCCTTCTGAGAAGGAGGCAGAGGGAGCGTGGATTGCAGAAGATACTATTCTGCTGGCTTTACAGACAGAGGAAAGAGCCACACACCAAGGAATGTAAGTGGCTTCCAAAAGCTGGAGTTGGCAAGGAAACAGATTCTCCCCTGAAGATTCCAAAAGGAAAACAACTGAGCCAACATCTTGATTTTAGACTTTCGACCTCCAAAACTGTAAGAGAATAAATTTGTGCTGTTTTAATCCACTAAGTTTGTGGTGACTCGTTACAATAGCAGTAGGCAACTAATAACATATGGCTACTGGGAAATTTAAAATTACAAGTGGCTCACATTGGTAGCTCACATTATATTTCTATAGCACAGCACTGCTCTGGAATCTTCTCCCTGTCAGTCCATTCCCCTGTGAGAGTGATTTTATGCTGTTGCTTCCCCACTCAACTGCTGTCAATAGCAACACAGGTGGATGAAACGGAGCCCCAATTCCCTTTCAAATCTCTCTCCATCACTTCACAATTTCCAACCTTTGCAGTCTCGTCAGCACTGCACCACCACTACCCCCAAAAAATTACTATCTTTCAACCAATCTGATCTACCTCTGCTTCCACAAATACTCCTTATTTTCCTGTTTTTCTCCTTTTTCCCAAGGTGTTCCCTCTACCCTAAATGCATTTGATTTTCATTTATTTCATGTATTTTCATTTTCAAAATCCTGTCCATCCTTTAAAATTTAGTTTAAGTCTCAATTCTTTCAGGTAGCATAGCCTTCCACAGCTCCCAAGAGGAGTCAATTCGGCTCTTTTCTGTGTCTTCTATTGCATGTCATCACTTGTGTCACAGCATCACTGAAATCTGACAGAGTGGAGATGTCGCTGCACTGGGGGCTTCCAAAGACAGGGGCCTGCCATACTTATCCTGGCTCTGTGAGTTGTGTCCCCATCAAAGTTCACATGGTGAAGCCCTAACCCCCAATGTGATTGATGGGGTCTTTCATTAAGGTCAAATGGGGTCATAAGAGTGGAGCCCTAATCCAATAACACCATGGCCTCATAAGAAGATGAAGGTCTCACCCCTCTCCCCCTCCCCTTCCCCCCCTCTCTCTCTAACCCCCCCCCACCCCCTTCCCACCATGTGAGAACATAGAGAGAAGGCAGCCATCTGCAAGCCAGGAAGAGAGCCCTGCTGGCACCTTGATCTTGAACTTGCCAGCCTCCAGAACTGTGAGAAACCAAATTTCTGTTGTTTAAGCCACCTAGTCTATGGTATTTTATTATGGCCAAAAGGTTGGGCCTCTAGGGGTGACTCTCAGTTTCTGCTTCACTGCGGTAGTGTGGATACTGAGGACTGATTTGCAGGCACCATGGAACTATTTAAAAAGAGGACTCCAAGGAAAAAACTGGACTTCCTTTGTGAGCTGGTGGGGACTCAAAGCTACTGAGATTGGTGATTAGCTCACTGACACTACCACAGTAGTACTGATAGGCTGCTGCAAGCTGGAATATACTGGAGACAAAGAGACAGGCAAGAGAATCTGTGACACCAAATAAAATGTTTTAAACAGAAAAGATGTGCTTCTCAAAGGGCTTGGATATTATTTATGCCAACCTCCTCATTTATAACAGAATCACAACCAGAGTGCAGGTCTCAAGGCTCCTCATCCAGCATCCATCCAAGCAGTCTACCTTGCATAGCCGTTTTTCTGTGATGCAGCCTTTGAAAAGATTTTTATATTTCCATGAATAAAATAGTTTAATAAATATTAACTTCAAACCATTCATTTAAAAATATAAACTGGGAGAAAAGGTCAGATGAAAACTGTTATGCAACCCCAATATGAAAGGTCCCTTGATTATATTTGTAAGTGATGACAGTTCTCTATTTTTAGTTCCCTAAGTGTCACCAGCTGTCTACCATGAGAATTTTGGAACATTTCCCCAAAAAACAATGTGTTAAATTATGCCACTTTTACCACCTTGTGAAAGAGTCATATTAGCCTGATGCTCATGGCCTAAAATGTGTCCAACAATTAAATTCAATTACGACACTATTCAGAGTTAGCCCAGATCCTACAGGTTAAGGGCCCAGTTCCGCAAGACTGCCCAACTTCAGACACCAGCTGCAAATGGGGCACCCAGCCTGCCCATATCTCTACCTGGCCAACTGCAAATCCAGAGGTCCCCAAGACCCCTCCCTCAGGTTCAATAATTTGCTAGTACAACTCATAGAACTCAGAAAGCACTTTACTTCCAACCACCAGTTTATCGTAAAGAATACAACTCAGAAACACCACATGGAAGAGATGCATAGGGCGAGGTATCGGAGAAGGGGCATGGAGCTTCCATGCTCTCTCTGGGCATGCCACCCTCCTGACACCTTGATGTGTTCACCAGCCTGGAAGCTCTCCAAACCTCATGGTTTAGGGGTTTTTATGGAAGTTTGATGACATAGGCATGTTTGATTAAATCTCTGGCCATTGGTGATTGAACTAAATCTCCATTCCCTCTCCCTTCCCTGAAGGTCAGGGAATGGGGATGAAAGTTCCAAGCTTCTAATCAACACTTGTTCTTTCTAGTGACTGGCTCCCATCCTGCAGTTATCTAGAGGTCTGCCAAAAGTCCCCCCATCAGAACAAAACAAGCTCCTTTAACCCCTATCACTCAGGAAATTCCATCGGTTTTAGAAGCTCTGTGCCAGACTCTGGAGACAAAGATCAAATATATACTCACCATTAAACCACAACAAGAAAAGTGCCTTACATCCATGGAGTGATATACAGGCCATAGTATTTTGGTCGATCCACACAGTAACTTCGGAAGATTGGTAAAAGAGATATTTGTATCCCTATTTTATAGATGAGGAAGTTCCTAAAGCTAGGATCGTGGTAGAGGGGAAATTCACACTCATGTTCTCACACATGATCAGAAAACATATTCTAAAATGTAGACAACTCATGGACTGTTAGATTTTAAAAGAAATCAAGGAATCAACTAGTTCAACACCCTAGTTTTTGGGCAGAGGCACGACTAGGAAGGGCTTGCTTCCTGTCATCACTGTGTTTTTGGTCTTGCTGGTCCCACTTTCTAAAAATGCTTTGCCAGCTACCCCTCTGCCCCAACCCAAATCCTCACACAGAGGCTCGTTCTGTTTATTCTTATCCAGGAAGCCTCGACTGACCTCCCTGACTGAGCTGGATTCCCCCATTCAGCACTCTCCCTGCACCATCGACTCCTCCACAGCACTCACCACTCTGGTAGTTTTACATTGTTTATGTAATTCTTTAATTACACAAGGTGGTATAATCAATTTTAATCTCTCTCTTCCCCAATAGTTCATAAGCATCACGAAGGCACCATTGTAACCCCAGCATCTAGTAGAATGCTAAATTTGAATAAATATTTCCTGAATAGATTCATTTATCTTGAACTTGTCTCCTGACTCTAGTCCAATTATTTTTATCTATTACACTACGGAAACCTGAATTAATCCCTCTCCACTCAGATTCACAAATTGGTCAGAATCGTAAGGGAGGATTCTGTTCAATGTGGAGTTTCTTAAGAGGAAGTGAAAATTCCACATAAATGCTGAAAGTGGATGCAGTCCCTCTCACAGCCCCAGGCCCCTATGCCTAATAGAACCTGCCTGTGGATAGAATCTGACTCATTCATCTTGTTATCCTAGTTGTCTAACCCAAGTGTCTCAGGCTTCACTAAATGGTGGGTACAGACAGATCCCTACTAGCACTGATAGCTAATTGTCTTTGACTCCAAAAAGGTGTGTAAACATTTAGAAAGTCCTCCTTCTGCCACAAATATGTTCAGGAATCTTCAGGACAAATCTACCTGGCCACTGCTTCCCACCACTCTCAGTTGATTCAGGACCACACAACTCCAGCACCACCACCCCCAATCTCACAGAAGTCAACTGTGGATCAGAAATTCTGTGTCTGTGACATTCTTCCCCCAAAATTCTCTGCCAGTGAAACTGGCTTACCGCACGAGAGTTGAGTGAGAAGAGATGATTCTTTCTGTATCACCTTCCCTTGGGTCCACCGCCCTGTGGCTCGATGGCAGTCTTCCCCATCCCAGGTGGCCCTTTTTCACAGGATGTTTGGTTGGAATGAATCCCATGACAGACAGCTGTCATGCTTCTCTCTCTGACCTCCAGGCCAAGGCTGGGCCCAACTCCCTGGGCCAGCCTCCCTATTCCACTACGGTGAGCCCTCCCTTCAGGTCTCTGGGGTCTCTAACTGGCTCAAACATGAACTCCACCTGGGTTATGCTAGTCCACCAGACATTTTTATCAGTCTGGATGCTCAACATTTCTTCCCAGTGGGGTCTTTGTACCCTGCATAAATCAAGGCAGGCAAACATGTCTGAGAAAAGAGCTGCCCCCTAAGTCCAATCACCAGAAAGATGCATGCATCAACTTCTATGCCACTAAAACACCCTGTTGGAATTAGAATGGACAACTAAGTCTTCCAGGTATTACAGATGCTTGAAAAGTTATCTAGAATGGTGGGTTACATGCTAAGATTTCAGTAACAGAGAGCTTTACTTAAATTTTAACTACCTCATTTATTATCTGGGTTACCTCGGGCAAATTTCTCATCCTCTCTGGGTCTTGATTTTCTTATCCATAAATCAAGATCAAAACACCTATCTCACATGATTGGTGTAAGAATGAAAAATGAAATAGAATATGTAAAATGGTCCAGCACAGAGAAAGCAAAAATAAAAGTTACTGCCCTGCCACCTTCCTTTCAAAGGCATTGAAACTAAAGTGAAGAAAGACAGGGATGGAGACCTGTTTACAGACATAAAACAACAGGACAGTGAGCCTAGGGTTCAACACTAATGTCCATTAATTTACTCAATATGAGAATTATTTCTTCCAAAATCATTCACACCTCACCATCAATTCAGCATTTCTGCTTCCCCAGGGATTGGGTAATTATTATCGACCCATTCTGGAGAAAATTGAGGCACCAAGGAGGTGACCTTCCAGGTTTATCCAGAAAGTCAATAGATGAAGTATAAAGTAAAATCAAATTAATCATAAGGTAAGAAAAAAATATATAAAAGAGCTACATTTTTAGAATTTTTGGTATTATAAAAGACCAATCTACTAGCTACTCTTTACTTAGTGCCTAGTGCATATCAGATACTCTGCTAGGTGTGCAGTATTTTTATTCAACAAATATTTGTGGAGCATCCTCTATAAGCCAGACACTATCCTAGATGCTGAGAATACAATGATAAGAAAAAATAAATATGCTCTCTGACCTCACAAAGTCCTGTGCAAGAACCAGACACCAATAAAACAGTTGCACAAGTAAGTGAATAATTACACAATGTGATAAGCACAATGAAAGAAAATCATGCAGTGTGAATAGAGTGTACAACCGTGTGTAAGGGACAGCTTCCTGGCAGAAGTGCCATTTGAGCTGAAATCTAAAGAATGAAAAATAGTGACCTAGGGCACCAAGAGGGAGAGCAAATGGACACAGGAAATAGCAAGTGCAAAGACCCTGGGGCAGGACAGAGCAGGTAACATTCAAGAAACCAAGTCCAGCATGGCTTGTTCACAGAAAGAGAGGGAAGAATGAGGTCAGATGTGGCCAGAGAGACCCTGAAGGCTCTGGTAGTCTATGTTGGAAACTTTAGGCTTTATCCTGAAGCAACAATAAGTCACTGAATCAACCAATTAATTCATTAATCTATTAAGTATTTGGGGATTTTTCAGGGATATCATCCTACCGCAAACATCTACATAATATCTAGCATAGAATTCAAATCCACGAAACCATTAAATAAGTACTTCCCGCATCTGATTCAGAATCCAATACCTTTTGCGAATGAGTAGCTGACAGATAGGCCTAAGCCTTTTTATCCACAAGTTCCAGTGCAGACTTTGAGAACCAAATAGGTGTAATGTTACATATGCTATGTCACTCAACACATGGGCTCAGCAGAGACAGAAAACTTATTCAAGATACTAAGACAGATCACTGCTTCTCATATATGTTATTATAAGAGTAAGATGTTTTGAGGTAAAAGCTGAATTTTGGCTTCAAAGGTTCTCAAGACAGCTACATCTGCACCACGCAACATAGCAATCTGGAAGTTCACATGGTGAGAATTAAGCATTTCTCACTCAGTATAAACTGTGAAATGCATTTGAAAATAGTTTTTTATTAAAATTAGCACTTTTTCATACCTCGCCAGCAGCAGCCAAGGTACATTATTTATAGCATGAAGATTATTGAGATGGGATGATGCTCTGATCTCCACAAGCTGTCACAGGCTTAGGGACGCACATAAAATGAGGACAAGTTCACCTCGGCTCTCAGTACGACAGGTGAGATGATGTAAGATCAGAACATAGTTCATCAGAAGACTGCTTTACGACAAGGTTTGGGAAAATAGACGTTTAGGATAAAGTTTCCAGATTCGAGAAACTTCACTATGAGTCCATAATTCCTCAAAACTTTTCATCATCCTACCCCATATGCAGGGATTGCAAACACAAGCCCAGTTATCATTTGTTACATTTAATAGCATCTCTCTTTTTCTATTAAATTCATTTCATGAGTGGCATCCCCTTTTTAAATTAAAACAAGTTTAACTTTAAAGGTTTTCATTTTAAGAATTTTTAGACACCCTTTAAGGTTAGCAGAAATACCCTAAGTTTTTGCCAAAGTGGAGTTAAGTAATCAATGTTCTCTATCTTAGTCAGACTCCAAGGATCTTGGACCAAATATACAAAACTTATAAGAGATGGAGGAGAAAAAAAAATTCTGTGTTAAATATTTAGTATCATCTGTTTTCAGGATCATGAATGTACAAGTTCCCACGAAAAGTAATGCCATTGTTTAATTCATTCCTAATTTCTGGACTAGCAGATAATTCATTCCTTTTATTTTTTCCTGTCCACCTTTTGGCCATTATGATATTATTACTATTTCCCTCAGAATATTGCTAAGGGAAGGAAAGCAATAAAATGGAAACAAATCTCTATGGCGTCTTGTTAGCAGCTCATGTGAAAGTTTAGTTAAACAGGAAACTGAAGCTCTCAGATCCAATAAGATTTCTGCCCAATCTGAGGAGGGTCTGTTTGCATGCTCTCCCAGTCCCTTATTAATGTATCTAATCAAGATTTTGACCTGTATCTCTTTGGGATATAGAGAGCAACACTTCAGAAGAAGTTTTAACTGAACTCCCAATGCACTTATAATCTGTACAACACAATTCAATATAAAAAGTTGCATCATGTTATGAAAAGAGCACTAGATTTTGAGTCAGGAAAGCTGGGTAGGGGGCTCTGCCTCTGCTAAGAACTTGACTCTTGATTTTTGATAAGGGAAGATTCAGATTAAATACCCTCTACCTTTCACAACCATCCCAAGTAGAATGAGACATTCTGTCAATCTCAGTACTTCACAAGCACTGTTCCCATCGTCCTCATCGGGTCTGTAGTAATGGTTTATAAATACATAGATGCCTCTATGTTCACCTCGACCCTCACCCTTACCACCCACTTTAGTTTCCTTCAGAGTAGAAGTCAGTCATTAATTTTTATTTCCTTAGCGACTTGAACACCTGAATGGTGCTGGACACATAGAAGGCCTTCAACAAATTGTTGGATAAATGAATGTCCAGGAGTTCTCATCCCTGTTTTATACAATAACAACTCCCTTTCTCTCTCTAAATTCCTCCAGGCACGCCTTCAGGACTTCTTTTCCTATATATGGCATTATGGTTGTTACCAGGATAGCAAGTTTTGGGCTGTCTTAGACTAGTAGGAAATCCAAGCATTAACTTCAAAACATCACTTTAAGATAACAAATTCCTCTAGAGCATTTAACAAAGGTGGGTTCCTAAATGAACTGAGCCACAATTCTCTCATTTCCCAGCAAAACAAATGTAGCAAACAGACACAGCCATATTTCTCACTCCACATGCTCTTCCAGAACCTTGTCACCTCCTATCAAAGAGTAAAATCTGCTGGGGCACAGTGCCTTGTGCCTATAACCCCAGTATCTCGGGATGCTGACATAGGAGGATTGCTTGAGGCCAGGAGCTTGAAATCAGCCTGGGAAACATAACGAGATCACATCTCTTAAAAAAAAAAAGAGAAGAAGGAGAAGGAGGAGGAGGAGGAGGAGGAAAAGAAGAAAGAATTAGCTGGACGTGGCTGTGCACACATAGTCCCAGAGTCCCAGCTACTCGGTAGGCTGAGGCAGAAAGATTGCTTGAGCCCAGGAGTTTGAGGCTGTAGAGAGCTATGACTGCACCACTGCTGACTCCTTGGACTAACAGAGTACAGGGGAAATGATGCTACATGACTTCCAAACTAGTTTATAAGAGACAATCCAGCTTCCACCTGGCTCTCTCTCAGAACAGTTGCTCAGAACATGCAGCCACCATTTTGTGAGGAAGCCCAAACCACATGCAGAAGGCCATGTGGGGAGGAAGCCAAGCCCACAGCCCTCAATCCCATCCAAGCTCCCAGCCAACCTCTCATACCTATTTGCCAGGCATGTTTGTCACATTGAAGCAGATCTCCCAGCCTTCAATCAAGCTATCCTAGCTGACACTTCATGGAGCAGAGACAAGCTTTCCATTCTGAGCTCTGCCCAAATTACAGATTCATGAGCAAAATAAATGGTGGTTGTTGTTATAAGACACTAGGTTTTTGAGTGGTCTGTTACACAGCAAAAGGTAACTGAACAATAAGTGCAATGGTGACAACAAACCAGAGGGGCTAATTTTGTTTTGCAATTAATTCAAAATTAAACCTGAAATCTGCATGCATTTAAACACTTCACGTCTTAAAAATGTTTGTGATAATTAAAAAAGAAAAAACCAACCTGAGTATAGACTTACTTTTTAATAGAGGCTTTGTTATGCAAAAGCATTTCCTATCTTATTTCATACTATTCAGGGTCCTAAAGTAGCAAACTTTTCTAATTTTATCAGTTCCTATACTTCTGAACTCTATTCCTTTTTATTTCTTTTTATAAACGAGTCAATGTTTGCCTGGGTCTTATCTCTTATTTTCTAATACTTTTTAATTTCTGCCAGTAATAACCAATGCACACTACTACCATTCTGTTTTCCTACCACTTCCCCAAGAGGTACAGGCTATTTGGGCACTTAGTCTGCCTTTCAAGCTATCACAGACAATGTTTAACCAAATGTTGTGCCACTGCATGACATGAGTCTCTGTTTTCCAGTCTCTGATATCTGTTTCTTTGACGCCCACCTCTTACCACCTTCTACCCAACCACTAAACCAATTTCACATCTTTTAGGCTGTGTTAAGGAAGAACATTACTTTGTGTCCCAGTATATATATAAATTATGATAATGCTACCTGTATATAAATAAAATTTTCAGCAGCTTAATCAGTGGTGTGCTGGTAAAACGACTCCCTGAAATAAAAGCCCTGATTTGCAGCATTTGCCAATTTCTGTATTGTGAGTGCTACAGTCATGCTGATTCCAAGCTATCAACTTGATGTCAACTGGCTTACGTAATTCCTGAAAACTTAACAGTCAGCTCTGGCCAGCCAGTACGAGCCAGATGCAGTACACCAGTGGGGTTTAACCAGTGTATAAAATCCAATCAACAGTGGGAGCGGCTGAGAAGAGGAGTTTGCTTCACAGGGACCCAGGGTGATGAAGGCTCTACCACGTTCAACACTTGGTTTCCAAGGTCATTTTGATGCCAAAATCCATCCAGCAGACAGGGAGGAAGGAGAATGGAGGGTCCCAAGGGAGGATATTTTTAGGCCAGGGCTGGAAATGATGTACATAACTTTCAGTCACATTCCATTTGCCAAAATTCAGTTTATGGTTATACCTAACTACAAGGGAGACCAGGAAATGTAGCATAGTTCTATGTCCTGGTGGAAAGGGAAACAGGTTTGTCCAACACCTGCCCAGTCTCTGCCACTCCCCCCAGACCCAGTACCAGCCCATCATCGTATCATGAATATCTTATCATGTGACTCTGTACAACACAGGTTCTATAGCCACAGAGGAAGAAATTATGGTCATCATGGTGTAAAGCATGGCCTAATGTTGCCAGGAATTATATAATAACTGTAGCTGCAAGCACTAAGCAGACATAGCTCTGATTGGCATGTTCTACCAGGTGCATGGTAGAGGTGACTTGTCCAAGTTACAGTAACAGAACCACTAGCTCTCTGATCTGCTCATGTGACCTTGGACACCCAGGATGACAGGAAAAACATTGAACTTGGAATGCAGGGGAAGCTTCACAATGAGTTCAAATCTTTAAAAAGAGACAGTTTGGGTTCAAGTGGTCAGAGATTCCTATCCCAGCTTTGTCACTGTCAGCTCTCTCTGATTTAGGTTCCTTATGTGAAAATTGAGTAATTATACCTAATTCACAGAGTGGTGATGAGTAAGTTAGATAATTATTACAAAATGCTGGCACATAGTAGGTACTCAATAAATGTTATTTCTTTCTCCCTTCTCCACCTAAGAGGGAACACATTCAGCCAAGTTCGAGGAGGCAACGCCAATCGCTGGCGCTCCTGCACAGATATTTTTAGCACCTCTACATCTTGACATGGTCTACCACATGCTCTGAAGTTTCCCTCTCTTCTCTTTTCCCAAGAAAATTTCTGTGGCCTTTCTATCTGGGTCATGCATGGCTCTCTACTAACCTGGTTGACGTGGTTAGTAATTTTTGAGCATTTCGGAGACATTGTTGTTGCCAAAATAACTGCGGGGAGACAGTCAGAGATGCTAAACACCCTACAATACCCAGGAAATTACATACAAGAAAAAAATTACCCTGCCCGTAATATCAACATTGCCTTCCACTGTAAGGAATTATTTAATGGTGGAAATTTGAAAAGCCTGATAGTGGGGAAGCGGAGGGAAAAGACTTTTCTGTGACACCATACAATGGCCATTCTTCTGCCCTTATCTAGTCTTTGACTCACCTACAAGTGTTTCTACAAGAAAGAGAAAGCCTTGTGCTTTTCTCTTTCCCCAAGTGGCTGCATTGCCCTTCACCCCAACCTCACCCCAGGCATACTCTGATCACTTTTTCTATGCTTCTGACCTCACGATCCAACAACATGTAGTAAACTCTGTGGGAATCATCCCATGGGTTAAGGCCATTTCCTTCCACTTAAAATGGTGATGATTGACCTGGGAAGCAATCATTAAGTCTGGGTCTAGATAAACAATAGGCAAGCTTGCACAACCAAATTCCTCATTATAATCAGGTTGAAGTTAAAACTAATGACAAGTTGTGTCAAAAATAATGACACACAAAAACCCCCAGCTCAAGTGTGTTTCGTTCAAAGACAGTCACTTGTAAGTATAAAACAGGCCTCCTATTCACTTGGATGTCATGAAATTACAAAGTTTATACTGTTGAATTTGGAAAACTGTTAGCTGATACATATTTATATTTCTGTTTAAAAACTATAGTGTTAAATCTGTTCCCCTAAAGAGACTTTGAATTGATCAAAGATACAGGATTGTCCTAATTCTTTTCAAATGTAGACTATCTTTTAAAAGTTAGAGCATGGAACATGTCTATGATTAAATAATATTAAAACTCTTATGATGCTTGCAATTTAAGATCTTTGTGTTTTTGATGGGACTAATCTCAAAGCATTTTATTACTGAGTCAAGTCCCTTTTCCATAGCATGGGTTCTGAGTCCAGGACCCAGCGGGTCACAAGTTTGCCTTTTATAATATACATCTTATGGAATAAAACTCCTCCAAGGCTGAGCTGAAAAGCACAGAAGGTTCTCAAGTGCAGCAGTCTGTTTTAAATCCTGTGTATTCACAGGCACTGGGCATCTGGCCCTCTGGCTCCAAATCAAGGAAGTTGCTTAAGAAAGAACTTGTTCATCCCTAGGGTCATTTAACCTTCACTCCTCAGACAGAGCTTATTTAAGTGTTTTGCTCTTCAGATCCAGTTTTTGGCCCCTGGTTCTTGAGGGGTTCTCTAAACCCCTAGTTTCTTGTCTTACGACCCACAGAGGACCTCTCTGATTGGAATGGAAGAAGCAGATGAAGTTGAACCTAAGCACTTTTCCATGAGCCTGAAATCTATGTTGACATGTCCTCTCCCTCTCAGCCAGGACATTGGAATCAGCCAAAACTGATCTGATTTCCCCATTTGGAGTGATTACCTGAATACAGTGTAGCAGGAGGCCTAGACAAAGATGTGCAGGGTAGTTGTGAACTAGAAAGCTCCTCATTCCTTGAGATTAAAAGATAAGCGGTAATTCTGCTGCCCAAGGCCTGAGGCATCAAATTTCTCTCCACACAGACTTCCCCCAAATTGGAAGGGAACTGTCATTAAAAACATTATTAAGGATGTTCTATTTCCCAGCAGGCTCCAATGCCCCCTCAGTCAGAAATAAGTGCTTTTCTGCTTCCAGAAGGTCCTTTCTTTAGACTTTAGACATCATCTCCAGGTGGAGAGATATCTCTGGTCACAGGCTTACTGGCTTCTTTCTTAACGCAAACTGCTACCACGATGCTGCCCGGTAAAGGGCTGGCAAACATCATTCTTCTCTTTGTGCCAACGAGTTGGTCATGAAGAGCATTGTCTCAAACCTTATCTGCCTTGTACCTCACAACCGGCTGTGAGATCTACATCATTTCCTTCATTTTCCAGACAAGAAAACTGTGGTCTGCCTTCCATAAGTGACCAAGGGTCAAAGGAGGAGGAGCCGAGCGAAGAGTGTAACCACATCGTCTGGCTTCAAGACCACTGTTCCTGCCATGCCCCCACCCTGCAACTGGCTTCTCTCAAAGCCTCTGTTGCTGGCAGCATCAGAGAGCACCCAGAGCCGTGCCTGAGTCCTCGTTTACTGAGTGGTGCTGGTGAGTTGACTGTAAGAAGTCAGCAAGCATTAACTTGCACCTAACGTGGGTCTCATCAGCTTTGCATGTGAGCTTTTTAATCGGACAAATCTAAATAGGACACTAGTGTGGGTATTTATTTTAATTCAGCCTCCAGACCACAACTGGAGAGCGAGTTGCTGCTGGTTCTTAGCAGGTCAATTAGTGGGTGGATGCTGGCATCCTCCGGGGAACCATATCCTGCTTTACAATATTTAGCCTACACGTATGCCTTTAAATTATAGGAATTGAAATATAACATATTATCTACCCAGGTCCACACAATCAAAGGGAACCACTCTAATTATGCTTAGTCAAAAATGGCCCAGCTCGGTCCTGAATTGTTTAGGTAATTAAGGGCAAGCCAAAGCCATTTGTTCGAATTACCCAGTTACATGCGATTTTTCTGTGCTTTGTGGACAAGCCCTATAAACTTAAGTCATTCTTTTGTGTACTTTGTATACTTTCATATATATTTATCTTTACAGGTTTATGTGAATTTTCATATTTTACAGGCTAAGTTATTGCCATGGGTATTTCCACTCTAAATGAAATGGTTATTTCATAAACCACAATTTCAACAATTACAAGGTACCTCACTAAAGTATCTTATACTTTAAACAACTTGAAAATAATAAAATTGTCAATTCACTGTTCTGCTTAGGATATTAACTTCATACCCAACCAGCAGCATGTGCAGACTGTGTATGGTGAGCGTAAGACAAACAGCAGAGGGACGAGACCCTAATGGTTATTTCAGGGGTCTTGGTCATTCATTTCATTTCGTTACTCTTGCCACTGAGTCGCAATTTCCTCCTTTCCCTGCAACTAAATCATTCTGAACATGTTAACTCTAAGACACTAATATCTTTTACACCCAGTGGAGGGGAGAAATATATTATGGTAAAAGTGAATGGATCTGCTCTTCCCTTCTATACAAATACAACAATGGGATGTGTTAGATACTATTCCGTGACTCTTTTTGTTGTAATGTTTTCCTGCATCTAGTCATTTTTCCTTCTGCCACCTGCAGCTTAACAGACAGCTGGAAGTCAGCTGCATAGCATCTAGTGTAATCGGTTTTTAAATGTTTCACTGCCTGTTAATTGTGTGATATTGTCCCTCATTCTGTTTTGTGGATGGACTGTGTGTATGCTGGAGCTAAGCAGACAGCTCAGCAGTTTGCCATCGTTGCTTTACTACACAAGCAAACTTTTCCTCTATTGTCCCTGCAGTCAAGGTTAGAAAACCAGGCAGTAGAAAGTTGGGAGAAATCCTAACTTTGAGGATATCCCAGAGCTGGAGTTCTGAGTAAGTGCCTCTGTCTCAAACTGTCAGAGCTCTCTCCAAAACCAACGTCCAGTCTTGTCCTCATTAATTGTTTTGGTCACCCACAGGAATTCTTTTTATTGTCCCTCCCAAAAAAGGTCTCCATTTTTATGATTTTATAACCCAGTCATTAGAAATGTTTGAAACAGCATTACACCCTCAGGTTGCATTGTGTGGCTATGAACTTCGTTTGATCACTGTTCCATCAATTCCACGTTAACTGCTGCAATTTACAACTGCTGCAGCTTTCTACTTATTACCGAACCTTCTAAAAGAGGAAAAAGAAAGAAAGGAGGGGGTTAGGGGAGACCTCTGCTGCCCAGGGGAAGTTTAAAAGAATGTGATGGCTTGTTAAAACCTGACTGGACAATGGTGGGGAAGGGGATCTCTGAAGACAGCAAACCAAAGCCTGGTAATGAATAATGCCTCACTCCCTGCTGTGAGCACCAGTGACCTGGCTTGTCCAGCAAGGCAGAGGAGTGAATAATTCACTGTAGGAGTCATAGGCCCCCCTGGTAGGCCACAGCATTGCTTTGTCTTACAAATATGTTCTCCCACAGAATCAGACCTGACAGGCAGGTTAGTTTGAGAAATGTTTAAACAAAAGCCTTGTGTGACAGAAGGCACCTTGTGATTTTGGCCCAGGGCTCCAGCGCTGAAGTTCCTGGTGAGCACTTGGCTGGCTAATAAATCCGCAAGCATCAAAGCAAAGGTAATCAAAAACGGAGCAGGTCAGAAGACGCTGAGGCCCTGCTCATGTCTGATGAAAGTGTGATGAAGTCAGACAAGAATCCATTTTCACCACACACGCAAATTGAAGTCACCTTAATTGTCTGACTTGAACCCACAAAAAGAAGAAAGTATAACACAGCTGGGAATGCCGATGACTTCTTGACCCTGGCTCTTGCAATTTAAGTTAAAAGAGAAAAAAATATATGTATTTCTCCTTGAATGAAGAACAAGAAAGGCATCAAGATTGTTTGAATTTACTCTTTTTGGTATCTTGAAAGTAGACTACAGAAGTCTGGGGGATTTTTTTAGAGGCCAGGGCAATTGGTTGGCTCTCTTGGCTTGTGGAAGAAGAGTCTCAGTGTTAGGCCAAAGAATAAGACATGCTGAGTCCTCAGCCCCTCTTTTTCCTATTTGGGGATCAGGCATGAAATGAGAAGAAGTTAGAGCCAGCCTCAAGGAATAACGTTCCACAGCCTTACCCCCTTCATGAGGTTTCCCTTTCTGCTGATCTGAGGAGCTGAAATTCACAGAGAACTGGTAAAATACAGAGAGATTGCCCCCAGAAGGCTTCTGATACCCACTTCCTATGTATCAACATGTGCATATAATTCTGCTTATTTCTAAGTACAGGACTGGGGGTATATCACGTTTGAACGAAGTTTTACTCAGTTCTGAGTTGACACTTGACCATAACTAAATTGCTCATTGGTATGTATAGTAAACTACAAACGAAGCTAAACCAGCCTTAAAACACAGACTCCACAGGCGAAGCTCCATAACTTAGAGTAGAGACTCAGACCCACCTTATGGGAAAGGGCTCTAAAAATCCTAAGAGAAGGATAACATGCTTGGCATGAACACCTCACCCCTCCTTATCTCCCTTAACAAGCTCCGGTATGGAAGTGTCATGAATCGGCACTGGGATTCTTTCCTGCTGTTCGGAGTGTGAGAGTTAGTGTTGGCCCACATCCTTGCCAACCTTTGGCGTTGCCAGTCTTCTTAATTCTGTGTGTAGTGATTTCTCACTGTGATTTTAATTTGTATTTCCCTGATAAGTAGGGCAACCATAAACTCTATCATCTCAACCAAAAGTGAAAGGTGTGCTTTTAATAATTTAGTAACCAAAGCAGGGTAAACTAGGGCTTTTACAGGAAAACTGGGATTTATGGTCCCCCTACTGCTGACTAATGAGGTTAAGCACTTTTGCACATGTTTATTGGCTATTTGGGTATCCTCTTTGAGATTTTCTCTACTGGACTGTCTTTTTCTTACTGATAATAGGAGTTCTTTACATACTCTCCTTGCATTTGTGTATGTATGTGTATATATGTATTTCATATATACTCATGCATATTTCATAAAGAAAATATATCCTTATGAAATAAACTATATTAATAAAATACCATTCATCTGTTTTATATGTTGAGGTTTGGCATACCATATTGCTAAAAT
The DNA here is from genome assembly GCA_023783475.1 of Daubentonia madagascariensis. Classification (NCBI taxonomy): domain Eukaryota; kingdom Metazoa; phylum Chordata; class Mammalia; order Primates; family Daubentoniidae; genus Daubentonia; species Daubentonia madagascariensis. The sequence continues at coordinate 23,076,636 of JAKFHU010001244.1, read as the reverse complement.
ACTTGAAAATCAGTGCTCTAGAATGTTAAACGCACTCTACTTTGCATCTAGAACACATGGGGAACCTATCAGTTCATGGTGTGACATAGTAAGACTTTTACTCAGAGTCCATTTTTCTCATTGAAAGACTTTCTAATAATATTTGCCTGTTTTGTTGTTACACTTCACTTTGTTTGGAATTAAAACATTGCAGATATAGTTGAAAATTCCAGCATGTTATTCCCCAATCCCATTCCATTCCTACCCTTCCAGAGAAAACCTCTATAATGAATTCTGTGTTTATCATTTTCATACAGCTTTAATAATGCAACTTATATATGTGTCTATAGTTATATATAGTAATGTTTTACTATGCATAGATATATATTAATATAACATACATATTACATACTTTATCTATAATAACCATTCTGTACTTTTCTCTGCTAAATAATCTGTTTTTTGAGACTTATCTATATTGATACATGTGGCTGTAATTATTTTCAAACTGGTGACTTTAAACTGTATGAATATATCACAATTTATTCATTCTCCTATTGATAGAAATTGACGTCCTCTGTTTAAAAAAATGCAACCATCACCACGGTGGCCCACACCTGTAATCTCAGCATTTGGGGAGGCTAAGGAGCATCAGTTGATGCCAGGAGTGTGACATGAGCCTGGGCAACAATGCAAAACCCTGCTTCTACAAAATTTTTTTAAACAATTAGCCGGGCATGGTGGTGTGCACACTTGTAGTCCTAGCTACTCAGGAGGCTGAGATGGGGGACTTGAGCCTAGGCATTCAAGGTTGCAGTGAGCTATGATTACAACACTGCACTGCAGCCTGGGAGACAAAGCGAGACTCTCTCTCTAACAAAAAAAAAAAAAAAGTTTTAATACAACAATAAATGAGACTCCTTGTTCACAAGTATAAGGTTTTTCTAAGAAATATGTCTATTAATAGAAGTAGAATAGCTACTTCATAGAAGATACATATTCAGACATAAAATTACAAGATATTGTGGAAATACTCTTCAAAATGTTCTTCCTGACAGTATGTTCTTCTCATCATTCTGTGAGAGTTACAATTGCTCTACATCTTCAGTAGTACTTTGCATTGTTAATTTTTGCCAATCAGATGGAGGTGAAATTGTATTTCACTTTTATTTTGTGTTTCCCATATTACTAGTTAGTTTGAACAGCTTTTCATTTGCTTATTATCCATTTTAACTTCTTCTTCTTAGAATTACCTTTTAGTTTCTTTTGCCCATTTTCTTTTGGGTTATTTGTCTTTTTTTCTCATTAATTTATAAGAGTATTTTATATAATCTCTTTAATAATTTTGTATCAGTTATGTGCATAATAAATATCTCCTTCCATTCTGTCATTTGTCTTTTAACTTTCACATAGTACCTTCTGTTGAACATTTAATGTAATCAAATATATCAACCTATTATTGTTTTGCTTTTTTATTGATATATTAATAGTAGATATTTTGGGAATGCAGGTTATATTTGATACTTGTATACAGTGTGTAATGATCAAATCAGAGTAATTGGGATATCTATCACCTCAAACATTTATCTTTTCTGTGTGTTGGTAACAGTACAGTTCTTGGCTTAATTTGTACCAATAAATTATTGTTAAATATAATTTCCCTACTGTGCTATCAAATACTAGAATTTACTCCTTCTATCTAACTGTATTTTTGTGCCCCTTAACCAGCTTCTCTTCTTCCTACCCCCTAAATATATCAATCTATTCTTTCATACTTTTTGTGACATTTCTAAAAATTCCTTACCTACTTCAAGATTTTACAGGTATTTTTCTACATTTTCATCTAAAACTCAATATTTTTTTATTTCAGAGTTAAGTCTTTCTTGTGCCTGGAATTATTTCTGTATAGTTTGAGGTAAGAATTTACTTTTTATGTGATGCTAACCAGTTGTCTCAGCATAATTTATTGAATTGAATGTTCTCTCCTTCCTTCTACTGATGTGGAATGTAACCTCTGTCCTATATACCCTTGGGTTTGTTTCTTGGTCTCTTTCTTTTTTCCATTGGTCAAATTGTTCATTGTTACTGTGTGTAATAGGCTTTGAGATCTGATAGGACCAGTCCCCCACACTGTTATTCTTCACAATTTACTCATTCTTCACAATTTTAGAATCAAGTACCATGAAACATCTTATAATTTATTATTTGATTAGAATTACAGTGCGTGTGTGGATTAATTTGGGAAGAATTGCCATCTTTACAATATTGAATTGTCTTAGTCATGTGCATTGTCTAACTCTCCATTTATTGTTTTCGTTTATGTCCTTCAATGTTTTATAATTTTCTCCTTGAAGATTCTGCACATACTTTACTAGATTTATTTCTAACTACCTTTAATTTTTGGTTCTTATTGTAGAAAGGATCTTTTTCATTTATTCCATTTTCTATTTGTTATACAAATGCTATCAACATTTTTATATTGCTTTTACAGCCAACAACCTCGCTGAACTCTTTTGCTTTTTCTATGGATTTACTTATAAATTCTCATTGTTCTTCTAGGCAGTCAGTCCTATCATCTACAAGTAAGGATAGTTTTAATCTCTTCCTTTTTAATTCATTTCTCTTTTACATGTCTTATTTCATTGACTAGAACTACTACAAAGTTGAAAATAAATGTTGACTGAGGGCACCCTTGAGTTCTTCCTGACTTTAATCGACATGTTCTAATGTCTCACCATTAAGTATGATATTTAATACAAAAGTCTGGTAGATACATCTTATTGAGAAAGGAAATATCCTTCTATCCCTATTTTATAATATTTATAATCAAGAATTGGTATTGAATTTTATCAAATGCTTTTTTGCATCATTTTGATTTTATTTAATCTATTAATTTATGTACTTTATAAAATACTTTTGGATAATAAATGATCTTTGTATTCCTGGCCACAGCTTTGGTTTAATTTTTACTACTGGAATCAGCTTATTCAGGGTTTTTTTTTAAACTTGAACTTTTGTACATAAATAAAAGTGATCTAAAACTTTCTTTTTTATGCTGCTCTTGTTCTAGCTTAAGTGTCAAAATTCTACTAGGGTCAAAATATGAGCAAAGTAGGTTTTCTCTTTTTTTCTCCTGTAACTATTTGTGTAATATAAAAGTATCTGTTCTTGAACATTTTGTTAAAAATTGTCAACAAAATCATCTGGGCCTATTTACTTTTAAGAAGAGAAGACTTTTGACTTTGCATTGAACATTTGTAGTAATTAAAATTTAATCAGGTTTTCTATTTCCTTTTACGTCAATATTAATAATTTATATGTCTATATGTGTATGTGTATTGTATGTATATATGTGTGTGTGTGTTGTGTGTGTGTGTGTCTACATATATATATATTTTTTTTTTTTTTTTTTTTTTTTTTTTTTTTTTTGTAGAGATGAGGTCTCCGTAGGTTGCTCAGGCTGGTCTTGAACTCCTGGTCTCAAGTGATCTCCCACCCCGGCCTCCCAAAGTGCTGGGATTACAGGCATGCGCCACCGTGCCTGGCCTTATATTTTTTCAAAAACTGTAATTTCACCAAAATTTTCAAACTTACTGACACAACTTGTTCATGGATATTTCCTTGAAATAATGAGGTAACTGTGATTATGTCCCTTTTTGTTCCTAATAGCATAATGGTTAAAAGCACAGGTCCCAGGGTCAGACTGCCAGACATCAAAGCCTGGTCCTACTATTTATTAATTTTGTGGCCTTGAGAAAATTATTTAACTATGCTTCATTTTTTAATGATGTTCTAGCTTAGTTTTAAATACAAATAATGGACAGTTACTGTCCTTCCCTCTTGCTCCCTTGCCTTCTGGCATCTACTGTTGCTGAGGTAAAGCCTGCTGCCAGCCTGAAGTCCACTCCTTTGTGAAGATCTTCTCTCATTGGTAGCTCTTAAGATTTTATTCCTTATCCTTGATACTCTGCAGTTTCACCATCATGTATCTACATATGAACTTATTTTATTCATTCTGATGGTACTCAGTGCACAATTTCAATCTGAGGACTCATGTCTTTCTTCAACTCTAGTACATTTTTTAATGACCATCTTTTGAAATATTGATTCTTCACCACTCCCTCTATTTTATTTTCCTGGAATTCCTATTAAACATATTTTGGAACCTTTTAATCTATTCTCCATTTATCTTAACTTTTGTTTATTTTTTCTCAATTTTTTTCATTTTTACTAGACTTTGCTTCATAATTTCTTGCCCTTTATATTTTTTTTTTTTGGGGGGGGGACAAGGTCTCACTCTGTCACCCTGGGTAGAGTGTAGTGGCGTCATCATAGCTCACTGCAGCCTCAAACTCCAGGGCTCAAGCGATCCTCCTGCCTCAGCCTCCTGAGTAGGTGGGACTACAGGCGTGTGCCACCACGCCTGGCTAAAATTTCTTGCCCCTTTTAAAGGAAATCATCCCTCTATCTATCTCTTTAAGCATTCTAAACATATGTCTGTTAATGTCTTATTCACACTCCTCCATGGAACAAACTCATGTTTGACTTGTTGCTTTTGTACCTGTATTACTGAACTTTTAATTTCTTTACTTCTAATGGAAATTTGGTGCAGGCTCCCTTTGAGTGGGTGAAGATCTGCCCCCTCCCACCTCTCTCCTTCTGTCTCATTGTTTGTTATGTCTCCAGTAAAGAGGGTGTGTATCAAAGCTTCACTACACTAGAGTTTATAAAATAAATTTATACCAACAGAAAGCTTTTTAACAGGTTATAAGATTTCTGCAATATTTTAATGCTAAAAAGAAGTATTTTATTACAAAAGAAAAATGTTTTAAAAAAACACTATAGTTGGCTAGAATTTCCAGTCCCAGGGAGTGCAAGTTTTCCTGCAGGAACTCCCTCTAAGAATGCTACCGTTCGCGTTGTAGGCACATTCCAGCTACTAGGAGAGCTGAAGGTTGCTCCCCTGGACTCACTACCTCCCGAGGAGGGAGTAGCCAACATTGTGCTGATGTGGTTGGACGCAAAACAAGGCCCACAGGAGAAGGTGGAGATTTCTATGGGGCCAGTCTCACGCCCTTTCTCATTCATGAGCATAGAATTTCTACTTTCAAGTTTGTCTTCAGGACTGTGTCCACATCTCAGCAGGGGGCTCGCCACTGCCAAGCACAATCACCATGGGAAAGTTATTCAACCTCTTTGAGCCTCAATTTATCCACTTGGAAATGGGGATATCCATAATATCTACCTTATAGCATATCTGTGAAGATTGAGAAGGATAATGTATGTAGAGCACAGTGACGGGCTCATAGTAAGTACTCACTCAATGTTAGCTACTATCTTTCACTATCATTACCATTATCACCATTATTAATCAGGGCTTCTGCCACCTGTCTGTGATTGGTGAAAGGCTCCAGGCACTGGAAAGCAAACCAGCAGGAGCAGGAGAGAGCTCAGCTGAAGAGGGAGTAGGGCTGTAGGTGACCTTGAGTAGGAGTCGGGCACCTGGGAACAAGAAGGAAGGGGAAAACAGAGACCGGATGAGGAAACAAGGGCAGAGGATGAGAAGCTCAGTTTTCAGAGCTAGCGTACAAAGTCTAAGTTAGACTCAAAGCCAGACCAGCAGAAACAGGGACTTGCTGCTGAGCCTCAGACTCTGGGGTGGAGCTCCTTGATGGGCGAGCTTAGAGATCAGGACAGGGCTAGGCTTGCAGGCAGCGGGGAGCAGCTAGAGAAGACAATAGAGGAGAGAGATCAAAGCAGATCGACCTCTGGGGGAACCTGAGCAAGACACGCACACCCTCTATGCTGTCGCTTCCTCTCCTGCACAATGCACTCATCGTACAACTGGACTGGATTATCCACGAGTGATAGAACAATGGATGTTCAGTATTTTTTTCCCCTGGGGACACGTGTCACAGGATTTCAGATCAAGTTTTACAATAATGAAGCAACTATGAAAATGTGGTTGTACCAGACTTCTGCTCCCCCCAAAATGTTATGTCTTCCAGACATGAGTGGACATCAGAAATTCATTTAAACGTGTGTATTTACTTGATTCCGTGCCCACAGGAAAGCCTGCAATTTGCTGAAAGTCAAAAGTTTTGAGAAGTTCCTAGGACATAAGCATTTCTCTAAGAAGATCCTGTGTCTCTAATAGAGGGGATTTGTAAACAGCCCCAGGCAAATGCCTGGTGCTCCGGAATCGTGAGGCTTTCCTTATGAGGTGTCAGCCTGGTTGTGTCAAGTCCTCGAGACAGACTTCAACATAATTATCTCTGGCATGATGCTATTTCATCCCAATACCATATATAGCTTTGGGTTTAGGCTTAGAAGCGAGCATGCAAATAAATGGTCTGAGGCCCAAGAAGAGCGTGTGATTACAAAAACCACTCCCTTACACCTTTTAACTTTTTTACAATTCCCCAGAACAAATATATAGTGGTTTTCTGGCTGTTTAGCAAGAAACCTGGTGCCCCCTAAGCTATCCTGGCACAGCCTCTGAAAATTTTTAAGATGAGCTGAAGTCAAGGAAAAACTGATCTGGGTAATTAAAAGACACATAAACAAAAGATCACTTACCAAAATGACTTGAAACCCTTTAGCAAAACCATTGTAAATCCTGCTTCAGGGAGAACAAAACAGCAAAATATTATAGCAAGTAAATGCTTTATTGCATTAAAAGTAACCTCAGAGCTGTGGACTTTCCCAATTCTACTTCTATAATTTCTTATAATCTTTGCTATTTTTAGTTTGACAAAAGCCCTGAGAAGCCAGTCTTTGAAACAATGATCCTTGTTACAGTGTAGGGGCAATGACATAATACAACAAGTTAAAATAGGACCCAATACAAAATCCAGTGAGAACCCCCTCTTTGTCGTACACCATGTACATACACACACAGGCATGCAGGCACACACACAATCACATAATCTCCCCTCCTTTCTCCACTGAGCTGAGTGTATTGATTTGGCTAACAGGCACAAGCTCTCGAGCAGGAAGGGAGGGTGTGGTCTTTGTGGAGCAGAGGAGGAAGCAAGAGAGATGGCAAGAGAGAATAGCAAGGGGGTCTTGCCAAAAGCTGAAGAACGTACTCAAATATCAGGAAAGGGAGAGACACACAAAAGCCTGTTGCCCCCACCCACTGTGAGGACCAAAAACCAACCTTTAGATCCAACATTGCCCAGGGTCACCATTGGCTTTCAATCCACCATTGGGTGGACTAAAGCCAACACAAAATTTAGAAGGGTGACGCCAAGGTGGATCTCACTTATGACTAATATGGAGAGAAGTCTTCCCAAATCATTAATATCCTCAGTGAAGTCAGACAGGAAAATCGCCAGTAACAGAAATACTGAACTGGGTTTGGGAGGCCTACAAGGGGGCAGTAAAACCAGCATTCGTGAGACTCACTGTGAGCCATAGACTGTGCTGTGCTGGCCCCTTTACATGGCTGTATTATTTAATGGCTACATTGTTCTATAGTTATGTTATTTAACTCTGAAAAGGAGACCGGATCCCTGTATTCCATTAGAAAATTACAAAAAAAGTACAGATTTCGTCAAGAGGAAGCTAACCCTAAGCCCTGCTCAGGAAATGCCAACCCCAATAACATTTTGGCACAGTCAAATCATGTGCCAAAATCCCCTATATGTAAGTTATGTCTTCTCCATCTCCTTATGGTGGGGTCAGAACTAAATACAGAAAGTCAGAGCATGCCCAAAGTCAAGGGATTTCTAGTACCATCAAATTAAAGAACCAGACTTCCTAGATAAAATTATTTAATACAACAATTCCTTACATTTGCATTATGCAATTTTATTCATTCAATAAATATTTATTAAGTGGGATACAAAAGAGAGCAAGACATTCCCCTGCCCCTCCCAGAACTATCAGCTTGATGTGAAATATTCCACACAGAAAAGAAAGCAGAAAACTACAATGCTGTGCAAAAGAGGAAGGAGAGGCTGGTGGGAAAAAACACTGGAGAGTACCCAAGGGACTCCCTATGAACTTCCAAAAACCTTTTTAGCAGCAGGTGTCATTGTCAGTTTTACAGATGAGGAAACCAAGAACTAGAGAGGCTAAGTGCTTTGCCCAAGTCAAACGCATTATTCAAAAGGAGAGTCTTGATCACATTATACCATACAGCATCTAGGCATGAAATTTTTTATCCCTAAAGCAATAATTTATTGAACAAGACACAGAAGACTGGAAAGAGCTGATGTAGTTTTTAAAAGTCCCTAACTTAATCTCAGGGACTAGTTTTAAAACTGAAAGAATTTGATTCAATAATTTTAAGTCTCTATTTTAGTCTTACCTTTTAACCCCACAAAATTATAAGCCTGGTTCAAATCCCCTTTGGAGAAACCTCTGGGGACTCTACCTCCTTATCTGAGGATTTTTTCTCTTAGTACAAACTACAGTTGACCCTTAACATTCACAAAGGCTAACATCATGAGAAGTTTTGAATACTCATATTTGCAAATGCCTCTGCAGCAAATAACTTTCTCTATAAAATGTAGTCTTTTATTCGCTTTTTCATTTAGGAAACATTTTATTGAGAGCCTGCTACATAATCCAGGCAATAAAATATAACCAGACAATTTCAGTGACCCCTTTATAGCAGAAAACAAGATAGCAAGGTTGAGATTAGATACCAAGGGGCCAACTAGGCTCATTCTCCAGTAAAGTGACTCATCTCAATGTATCAGCATCACTTCACATGCATTCAAATCCCTGCTTCAGCAAAATTATAAATACTACATGTTATGGATTTTAGTTCATTGGTATGTCATTGAAACCACAATGTTAAATCTGTAACTGCCATGGGTCCTATACCCACTGCTGAAGACTTGGATTCTAGTGCCGTTTGGCTGTGTGGCACCAACTCAATCACTTGACCTCCTTGTGCCTCAGTTTACTCATCAGAAACACTGGAGTTGAAGGAGATGATCTTTAAGATTTCTCCTGGCTCTAAATATTGATTCTATATTGTCTAATTGCAGTTTTGGAGCTGTGAATTTTAATTTTAAGGGCATTTGTTTGTTAGAAGTAATGTACACATTATCACACCAATTCATTTTCATAAACCATATATTTTTATTCCCTTCAGGAAATAATCTCTCAAACTTTGTTTCTATTATGCAATTAGAAAATCTAGAAAGCAAGTGCTTATGATTGTGTATAATAGAGAAGCAACAGCTGCAGCAGCCATTACCAATCAAGCCAATAAACACCACTGTTTCTATGAAACCAAGTAGCCAAAATATATATTTTTATGATCAAACTGTACTAGGGCTTCATGGAGTGCAAGTTACTCAGTTCTTCAGTCTATAGAAACTCAAAAACTATTTTAAAATAGACTGGCCTTTTGACCATGGTATAATCATATTTCTCTCTCACTGCTTATAATTGCTTTTAAGTGTGTGAGTGAAATCTAATTCTAGACCATCGTTTTCCAAAGCAGTCCCATGATTCCTGTTGCAGGTTTGCTACTAACTGCTCTGTGGTGCCTTTCTCAAGCTTGCATAATGGTGGTGATAAAACTGCTGCTGATGATTAATATTCATTGGCTGCCCAAAATATGTCTACAAAACCATATGTGCAATGCAAGCCTTCCAGCATCATTGGAGACAATATGCTTCACATAGCAGGACAGCCAGCCACAAATGCTGCAATCACATTCAAAGGTTACTTGAAAGCATCCGTGACAAACTGGGCCTTCTGCGAACTGAGTGCAGCTCACAGACATGGGCCTTACGTGGTTTTTTTGTTTTTGTTTTTGTTTTTTAACTTAGTTGCCAACATTTACAAACTGGGATATGCAACATTTTAAAAATCTGGCTTTCTTGCTTTATTTGAATCAGAAGATCTGGCAACAATAAGACCCATGTTTCCACATGCTAACAATTGACCTGACTTTTCTAGCCCTTTAGATGGGCTTCTCCAGCTCCTTATTTAAAATTTGACTATTTTAGATACCTCATATAAGTGAAATCATGCAGTGTTTGTCCTTCTGTGACTGGCTTATTTCACTCAGCATAATGTCCTCAAAGCTCATCCGTGTTGTCCACTATTGCAGAATTTTCTTCTTTTGTAAGGCTGCATAGTATTCCATTGTATGTATATACCATATTTTCTTTAGCCATTTATCTGGTGATAGACACATCTTTGCTATTGTGAATAGTGCTGCAGTGAACACAGGTGTGCTAATATTTCTTTGAAATGCTGATTTCAATTATTTTGGATAAATACCCAGAAGAAGGGTTGCTGGATCATATGGTAAATCTATTTTTAATTTTTTTTTTAGGAACCTCCATACTTTGTTCCATAGCAGCTACGCCATTTTGCATTCCCATCAACAGTGTAAAGTTATTTTTAAATAATCTTTTAGGAAGAAATATAAACATCATGGCCTAAGTTAACTCAGAAAAGCATTTCCTTCACATGTGGTTTACAGCCTATGCCTGGCACAGAGTAGGCATGCAGAAATGTTTGGTGGACCAAACTGAACTGAATACAATATACAAGAGGGAAAATGGATGCCCATGGTTAGCATTTTGTGGCCTTTGGAAACAAAGTTGGAAATAACCAATTTCTAATCAGATTGTAACCATGATTATGGGCTCCTTTGCCATGCTGGTATCGGGTAGCAGTGTCTTTTTGCCCTCTCCCCCACATCTGACATGCTGTGCACTAAAGGGCCTGGGTACAACAACCAGGACAGAATACTCCCATTAAACCAGTGGCTTCCCCCAAACATCCAAAGTTCTTCAATCAACACCAGTTTCACAACCATATTGGTAGCAACAGGTGCCCAGGGGTTTGGGATTGCATTTATCATCTGCTCCCTACAGCAAGTAGCATCTGCCATATCATGGAAAACTAAGGGAAGTGTTCCAAGCACTGTCCCCTTAGCTACTGATGGGACCTACTCGATCCCCAAGTTCTATAGACTTGTTGCTTTCATGGGCTCCCACAGCCTAGTATAAGCAAGCATGAGTATGTTTGCACACACACATTCACATGCACTGAGGTATGCACTTGCAAGAGTGAAATGATGGCACAGAAACAGGCCATATAGATGCTCTGCTTCTATCTTTCCAGCCATGAAGTTTCGAGAAAGAGGGTAGTACATTTATTACATACTGTGTAAGCCAGAAATGTAAGTCTAGGTAAAATCTCTGTATTTGCAAGCAACATTGAATAAAGGCACAGCATCTCTCTGGGGCTCTATTACCTTATCTGTAAAAAGATAGGACAAGTGGTTTTCAAATATTTTAGTGGGAAAAAATGACGGAACGCTTTTTCCCTAAAGAAATCCTACTCGGAACCACAATATATGAAACAAATGTGATCAGTTCTTGTTGAGAGAGGCTGAGCCTTCCTTTCTGTTCCCTTCCCCAACACCCACTAAAACCCACTGTACTAAATGAGCTTAAAGGCTCCTTTGGGCCCTAGCCTTCTATGACTCTACAAGCTAGACTTATTTATGTATATTTGTAGCTCTTGTAATATAGGATGTGATATAGCTAACCAGTAACATCTTTTAGCTGCTATAGTCAGGTGTTAGCAGGAGGCTTCTTATGACTTTTCATAGATAGTGTTAGAGCTTTGAGGTTTTTGCCCAGTGGAGGACATGTTTCAGGTCACTTATCCCACTGCCAAAAGCAGGGATCACAAGCTGTTCCACCACCAGCGCACAGGGAGAACAGAGAACTCACAGAGCAGGATCCGCAGCCGGGCAGAGCTCAAGGAGGTGGGACTAGACAGCAGAGCCCAGAATGGGCCACACAAGGAAACCACATGTCACATAAAATACTACCTCATCAAGACATTTCTGTCTTTATCTGTGCTACCTACACATTTGCCTATTTTCTGTGAAAACTAAGACAACTTAAGGGGAGTCCATACATATGCTTGATGTTCAATAAATAGTATTTCAATCTGAATCTCCCACCTCTGGAGTCAGGATAGAAGTGGCATGCTTTCATTTTCATAGGAAAACCTAAAAATTTTGCCATCTGTTCACTCAAACATGGGGAAAATCAAAGGTCAGCTGAGCATACCACAATAACATAAAGACTCCAGTCATTTTTTCTGCAAGTGGAAAAACTACTCGTGGAATATCATTGAATAGTCCCTTCTTCTGACAATAGCTTTGACATGAAAAAAAGGGATAGCATAATGTGTTCTTTTTCAGAACACACTTGAGTAGAGACTTTTAAATATAAAACCATCTTCAAATCAAAAATGAATCCTCCCTAAAATATTCATTCCACATTCTGAAATGTATTATAAATGCAAAGTGGAATATTTTTAAGTAATTATATTCCTGATATTCCTTTTTATATTCAGATACTGTTTTCTGAGATCCCCTTTAATCAGTAGAAAAGTAAAATGTGAATTTCTAAAGGTAAAAATGTTGAAGTATAATTTTTGCTATCATTCAAAACATGCTTTGTTTGAGCACTAAAAACTAAGAAAAATGTATATTGCAGTGGACTAATAATCAAAATAATGATTTAACTGAAAATATTGTAATTAAAGCAACAACAGATTCTCCCATCTAGAAATTGCACTGCCATCTTTGCATTGCTGCTCTGCTTAACTGCTTAATAAGAATTCCTTATCATTCACTTTGAAAAATGCTGCACTTTAAAAGAATAACAAATAGAGGATATCATTGATGATTAAAAGAAAACAGAGAAATTTTGAAGATGCTCCCTGACTTTGAAGTATAATTGCAAAGACCTGAAAAACAATAACATGAGTTTTGTGAAGACTCCCAGGCAGTTATTTTCTACTCTTTTCCCCTAATTTAATTCAATCCCTTCTTTTCCGTCCTCTCAAATTTATTTGATATAACTTTCAAAAAGTTGCCCTGAAATAGGTTCCAGTGCTGTGATTTTCAAGATTGTGGATTTGTGGAACACCCCGAGGCACATGGCATAGAGTTTGGAGGTTATTGTCACAATCAACAGACTGGAGGCACCATGCTGGGTCTCCACCCTGCTGCCTGATAGCTCTGCCCTTCCAGCCTCAGTTGCCAGGACTAGCATTAAACATCCCTGGTAATGGTACTTCCTACTAGAGGAAACTTTCAAACTCACAAAAATAAAACTATGAAACATATTATCCAGAAACAATTGTTCTGTGCTCCCCAGGCTGCTGGGATGGAAAGCAGCACTTGTGTCCTGCATAAATGATGACCAGTCTAGAGCAATTCCAGAGAACAGGTGGGTTAATGGCACTTGGTTGAACTCAATGCTGTGAATTAATTCCTTCCAGCTGGTCATTTATCCTCAGGAAATGTCCTGATTCTCAATCACTGTTTTCTAAATTTTGGAACAGATTCTCTCTCTTAAAATCTTTGAGCTGTCGATACATGGATGTCTTTAGGTGGCTTTGGGGGAGATGTTGCCAGATTTTCCAGTTCTAGGAAAAATCTCTATTTTCTCCTCCAATCTTGCTGGCACCAACAAAGATTCACAGCAAATCTCATCATTATATTTGATAACTCCAAAAGACTGGATACATGTCCAGTCTAATAGTTATTTGTTTCGGGGGGGGTTTTGCCAAGGTGATTAATCACATAGATATTATTCCCAACAATTTTCATAGCTTTCCTTATTCAGGACACATGTTGTGATGAGATTTTCCTTCCCACAGGATAATGCTAGAGAAGTTTATGAATCCTTACCACTTCTAATGACTGATTTACAAGAATCCATGTGGGGGGAATTCATGAGCCTAAAAATAGATTAAGGAAAATTTAATAAAGAACAAGTTAAGACTTTCCCAAGATGCCTGAAAACAAATTAAACTTTATGTCAGAAAATTTGACAGCTGCTACTCTGTAATTTTTTAAATATTTACTATAAACAGCATTAAGAATAGACTTCTCTTCTTTTTCCTGCAAAGACACTTTGTGTCTTTGGTAAATGTCATTAGCACCAATCAGCAGGTTCTCTTACTAATGTGGTTTAGGTGTTGTGGGGTTAGGGTCTGAGAATATGGAGAAGGTAGATTTCTAGGAAGCCAAAAATAGTTTAGAAGAATATGACCATAATATCATCCCTGGAGTCTACTCCATTGAGAAACCCCAATGAAGTGCCTCCTCACTACTACTTCCTGTTCAAGCTTCACTAACAAATTTTCATTGGGTTAGACCTGTCTTTTCTGACATAATTGTATCTTGCCCAGATCTAGAAAATAAACAGTGGCCTTGTTTCATATAAATCCTTAATTTTTATTTCTATGCACATTAATACACATTTGCTATTTGCCTCATTTGCTAAACTTTTCATCACCATAATTCCCACGTTTGCCCCAAAGGGAAGCAGCAGATAGTGTCCCTAACTTTCTCCTAAATCCATGCAGAGGAAGAAGAGTTTTCCCTGAGAAGCCAGGCAGCTTACAGGATTATTACCATGAAAAAGATTTTCCTTCAAAGGGTCCTCAGAAGGGTCCAAACATGAAGCCCAGCAGCAAGCTTGTCCTCATCAGATAGTACCTTGATTGGAATTCCCAAGCGCAGTTGTCTAGCCTTTTTGCATAATAGGACTGCCTGCAAGGAGAGGACACCCAGGGAAAAGCTGTCAGTGAATGGTAAGGAATCTTCCTTGAGCCCCAGAATAAACCTCATGCTGATTAGTTACGTTGGTCTCGGGCCAGCTGACTCCGCCACAGAACATGCTGGGGCTGACTGTCGCCTGCATGCCTGCAAGCCTGCAAGCCTGCAAGGGGGGAGACTGTTCTGTTCACTGAGTGCTTTTTTGGAGACACTGTAGCCAAGAGGTAAAGTGTCAAAATACCTTCCTAAAATAGATGGTGCTCCTGCCAAGGATAAATGTGTACAAACCAAGGCTGCAGTGCCGGGGGCTCTAGACAGTTGTTGGAAGCATCTGCTCATATCTCAAAGAGGAATGAATATCAATCCTGATGGGTGTGAGTGTTCTGGTGAGCCAACCTATGACAGGAGCATACAAGTTAATTATAGTTATCAGAGATTATTCTATATTAGCACAGCAGCAAACCTGTTAGCCTGGTCTTTAGCTCTTCTCTTCACAGGGAAAGTAGTCCCCGTGTGTGTCATGGTTGTGTGAGCACGTGAAGCTTGCCAAAAACACTTTAAAGAAAAAAAGTCAGTGTGTAAAGCTGGCTGATTTTTGATATCTGGGTAAAGCTTCAACAAAGCCTCTGCTAATAAGAAAAGATTATGTTCAAAGTTGCAATTTGAAAACCTGAAGAGGAGACAATGTCCTACAAGTTGAAAGACTCAGCAGAAACCTTTTCACCCAAGTATCACACAACAATAATCAGAGCCTGAACTATTAATAGCATGCTGAACTCTGAATTCATGGCAAAGACTGCCCTCGTGATTTAAAAATAAGGATAAAAACTACATATTAGAATGCTAAAATATAAGAACACCCAGAGTCAAGTTGCTGCCTCTGACAGTGACACAAAGGAACAATTTGTGGAAGTCAAGGTTCACTTTCATGAAAAAATAATTGTGGTGGGATGGGCACATAGGAGTCAACTAGTACAGCCTCCTGGCTTCCACCTTTGCCCCAGCCTCACTTTGAGGAAACCGAGGCATGAAGAGCCAAGGGATTTGCCACTGTCACACAGCTAGCTAAGGCCAAAGCAAGAACCAGAACCCAGATCTGCTGACTCCTGGCTTACTGCTCTGATCAACCTCCAGACATTAGAGATGGCACCAAAATTGTCCTAGCTTTTACTGAGAACTTCTTACAAATAAAACTGTTCTGTAAAATATTACACAAACCCAGTTTTAATCCTTTTTCAACAATGAATCCATTAACAGTTTTAATGTATATCATATGGATAACTGGTTATTACATACAGTTAGCCTGAAGAGAAAACAAAATGGAACACTGATGCCAAAATATTTTTTCCCACAAAAATCCAAGATTAAGGTAAAGCTAAAAGCGACTCTTTGAATATTACAAGATCCTACCATTTTTCCAGCTTTAAGTTTGAGAAGATAAACGGAATTTCAAAAAATGTGACCATGTGGCAGGTGTTGAAATCACGGTGGTACAGACCTGAAAATTTAGGGTTGGTGGATAAGGAATGAGGCCTAGTTTTGCTTCCAAACCCAATGCAGCTGAACCCCAAATCACAGGGAATGAAGCCATATCCCACTAATACCAACCCAGAGGGCGAAAAGGAATGGTGCCAGGTCATCCCCCCACATGTAACCTGATTCAAGCCACAGAAGAGCCCAAGTGGAACAGGGCAAAAACTCTAAAAGTAGCAGATTTGGCAGAAATGGGGCAAGCTCAGATTTTAACCAAAATTGAAAAGCAAATCAACAACATGGAATTGCAAACCTGGTATTCACTGCCATCTGATGCCATCATTGCTGTGATACAGAGAAGTACAATAAAGACTGGGGCTATTGTTGTGGTGCCATCGTGGATTTAGCATGAACACGAACATGAAAAGGCTGCTCTAGGCAAATCTGTGAAGGTTGCTTGGTTCTCCACCCATCTTCCATTCTAAGGGGCCTCTTTCCTTCTTAGGAAAATCACAATTCCTGGGAGTTTCCACCTTTATCTCCAGCCTGGTTTTTCAGAGTCCTTGCTAAGGCTTTGCCTCAAGCCTGCCACAGTCTCTGAGCCAGGCCCAGCATCCCCCTCAGTGTCACAACTTAGCTTCTCTGTGTCCTGCTTGCCGCAACCCCCCACCTATGGAAAGATGATGACAGATATCCCATACCGGCTTACTAATGATTAAATGTGATTTAATGTGGGTTGACAGCATTCTAAACATAGAAAAAAGTGGCAAATTCTCCTACAAAATGCCCAGGTACTTGCCAATAACTTTCAACTCTCAAAAAATCAGAATGGGGGGCCATTCTTAGGTGTTGTAATCTGAGGCCAGGCGCAGTGGTTCACGCCTGTAATCCTAGCACTCTGGGAGGCCAAGGAGGGAGGATCGCTTGAGGCCAGGAGTTTGAGAGCAGCCTGAGCAAGAGCAAGACCCCATCTCTACAAAAAAATAGAAGAATTAGCTGGGCATAATGGTGCACACCTGTAGTCCCAGCCACTCGGGAGGTTGAGGCAGGAGGATCACTTGACCTCAGCAGTTTGAGGCTGCAGTGAGCTATGATGATGCCACTGCACTGTAGCCCAGGCAATAAAGCAAGACTCTGTCCCAAAAAAAAAAAAGAAAAAAAAATGAGGAAGAAAAGCACAGCAGTTCTGTAACAAGTGTCCTAAAAGTCAAAAAGAGAAGGTCACACAAATCAGAAACCAGGCCAGAAAAAAAAGAGATGGAAGAAGGTGGATTATTTTGACCTTTCCTGCGTCTAATTATGTCTAAGGCCATTGCACAGGCATTAGCTCCTTTCAGCAGGGAAGCAGAAGGGCAGGGAGTCAAAGGTTCAGAATCAGACTTCATGAGTGTGAATTTGGTTCTACCACTTACAAGTTGGGTGCCCTTGGCCAAATTGCTTAACCCTTCTAAGCCCCAATTTCCTCATGGGATTATTTTGGGGACACATGAGCTAATGGATATGAGGGGCTTTGCACAGTGCCTTGCGTAGAGTAGGTGCTCAGTACTTTTAAATCATTACCATTATGCTTTTTAACATGAGCATCTTTGTCATCATAGCAAGCCTGTGCACTTGCTACCCTGTCATGCTTCCTCTGCAGACAGCAGTAGCAGCCTTACACCACCAAAGAGGAAACTCGTGTGGTGCAGGCTTTGCCATCACACAGCACCTAGTGTAATTGCCCACTTTGCCACTTACTGTGTGTCCCCAACAAGTCATTTAACCTCTCTGAGCTTCCTCAGTTTCCTTACCTGAAAGTGGAAGTAATAACATCTACCTCCTAGGTTTCCTGCAGAGAGTGAATACAATCAAGCATGTAAAATGCTTAACATACAATCTGGTACACAGGAAATCTCAATAATTATCCATAGCTCTTGGTAGTAATGGTAGTAGTATTCCATCATAGGCGCGTGTTTCTCAAATGACTCATCAATCTGTGTTTCTCAAATGACTCATCAATCTGCCCAACTTCCAGTCATGACCCAAAGACCTTCATCCATCAATTCTCAGCTCAAATGCCACCTCATGCAGTGGCTTTGCCTGCCCTCACCCTTTGAAGTCAGTCTCTCCACACATTACTCTGTTTATTTACTTCATTGCAATTGTCACAATGGGAGGGGGGAGTTTGGTTTACTTGTTTATTTTCTTTTTCTCTTTACTGAAATGTAAACTCTATGAGAGGGGAGGGCTCTTTATCTGTCCTGTTTATCCTACAACAGAGTCTGGCTAATAGAAGATATTCATAAAGTATTTGAGGAGTAAAAAAAGGAAAATAAAGATAAGATGCTGTTGAAGGAACTCTTTCCAGGTTCCTTTAACTATATGATTAGACCGTATGACCCACAGAAGCAGGAACTGTGCCTATCTACATAACTTCCTGTCATATACCTGTACCCAGCAAAGTAAATTCATAATTAATGTCTGTTCAGTGAATGCAGGTACGAATTCTACATGCTGGCCCCCTTAGCCCTCAAGGAACTTTTCTGAAGGTATCCCTGCAGTATCAGTGGGAGGTTGTCCAGGCCAATCATCAAGCATCTGCTTCATGCCTATAAGGCTGCAGTTCTCAAAGTTTAGTGTGCATAAGAATCACCTAGGGACATTGTGAAACTCCATATTCTTGGTTCCCAGCACAGCCAATGCAGGATTAGTAAGATTTCCCAGATGTTTCTGGTATAGGGCCACACTTTGACAAACGCTCTTTGAAGTATCCACCTCCAGAGATGGCATTTACAACTTAGTCTTTTCTCTCAAAGAGAGATGAGATGATCTGGCTGGGGAGATAAGACTGTAAACCCTTAGAGAGCCATGCAAGGCATATTCAAGGGTTAAAACGAGTATAGGAACACATAAGCACTTTGGGAATACATAGGTTCTAGGTTTACTCTTGAGTTTGACAAGAAGAGGGGAAAAGGGCATTCCGCTATTGGGCCAGAAAACCAGAACTAAAAACGTTTCCCCCGTATATCAAGCCACTCAACTGAGCAGTGAGTTGCCAGTATTATTGGTATACTCAACATCTCAGAAAAAAAGTATCCCGATACAGATTTTGTAAGACAGCACAGGGTTAAGTATTCTGCAAGTCTCGAGAGGAGGCGAAGGTTATTAGGAGCCTACTGAGGCCCTGGTGACCCTTGCTTTCTGTCCAGTGCCATTTCACACAGTTTTGTTCAGTTCCAAAGTCTACCATCGTGGATGAGATATGCAGTTTAAAAGGGTTTGGGGCTGGAACCAGACAAGGTTGCCCACTATCTCCACTTCTATTCAACATAGTGCTGGAAGTCCTGGCCAGAGCAATCAGATAAGATAGAGGAATCAGGGGCATCCAGACGGGGGCAGAAGAGGTCAAACTTTCACTATTCGCACACAATATGATATTATATATACAAAACCCCAAAGATTCAACCAAGAGATTACTGGAATTGAAAAATGAATTCAGCAAAGTCTCAGGATACAAAATTAATGCACACAAATCCATAGCCTTCATATATGTTAATAACAATCAAGCTGAGAAACAAATTAAAGATGCAATACCTTTCACAATAGCACCAAAGAAAATTAAAAATTTAGGAACATATCTAACTAAGGAGGTCAAAGACCTATATAGAGAGAATTACAAAACACTGAGAAAAGAAATTGCAGAGGATGTAAACAGATGGAAAACCCTACCATGCTCTTGGATAGGCAGAATCAACATTGTAAAAATGGCTTTGCTACCTAAAGTGATTTACAGAATCAATGCAGTCCCTATCAAAACACCAACATCATTTTTTGCTGATCTAGAAAAAATAATTCTACGCTTCGTGTGGAACCAGAGAAGACCCTGCCTAGCCAAAGCAATCTTAAGCAAAAAGAACAAATTGGGAGGCATCTATCTACCAGACTTCAAACTATACTACAAGGCTATAGCAACAAAAACAGCATGGTACTGGCACAAGAACAGAGATGTAGACCAATGGAAGAGGACTGAGAACCCAAATATAAAACCAACCTCATACAGTCATCTGATCTTTGACAAATTCCAAAAAATGTACACTGGGGAAAAGATTCCCTATTCAATAAATGGTGCTGGGAAAACTGGATGGCCATATGTAGAAGACTGAAACTGGACCCACACCTCTCACCTCTCACAAAAATTAACTCACGATGGATAACAGATTTAAACCTAAGACGTGAAACCATAAGAATTCTAGAAGAAAACGGAAAAACTCTTATGGACATTGGCCTAGGCAAAAACTTTATGAAGAAGACCCCCAAAGCAATCACAGCAGCAACAAAAATAAATAAATGGGACCTGATCAAATTAAAAAGCTTCTGCACAGCCAAGGAAACTATCACTAGAGTGAACAGAGAACCTACAGAATGGGAGAAAATATTTGCATGCTACACCTCTGATAAAGGGCTGATAACCAGAATCTATACAGAACTTAGGAAAATCAACAAGAAAAAATCCAACAACCCTATTAAAAAATGGGCAAAGGACATGAACAGAAAGTTTCCAAAAGAAGACAGAACAATGGCCAGCAAACATATAAAAAATTGCTCAACTTCTCTAATCATCAGGGAAATGCAAATCAAAACCACAATGAGATATCACTTAACTCCAGTGAGATTGGCTCATATCAAAAAATCGCCAAACAACAAATGTTGGTGGGGATGCGGACAGATAGAAACACTCATACACTGCTGGTGGGACTGCAAATTAGTACAACCTCTATGGAAAGTAATATGGAGACACCTCAAAGAATTAAAAGTAGAATTACCATTTGACCCAGCAATCCCACTACTGGGTATTTACCCAAAGGAAAAAAAGACATTCTATAATAAAGACATCTGCACTCAAATGTTTATAGCAGCACAATTCACAATTGCAAAGATGTGGAAACAACCCAGGTGCCCATCAATACACGAGTGGATTAATAAAATGTGGTATATGTATTCCATGGAGTATTACTCAGCAATAAAAAACAATGGTGAATTAACACATCTGGTATTATCCTGGTTGGAGCTAGAGCCCATTCTTCGAAGCGAAGTGTCACAAGAATGGAAAAACAAGCACCACTGGTACTCACCATCACATTGGTACTAACTGATCAACACTTACATCACACAGGACAATAATATTCATCAGGGGGAGGGCAGATGGGAGGGGGGTGGAGGGGCTGGGAAAACTCTCGCTGAATGGATGCAGGGAGCACAGTTTGGGGGATGTCCACGATTGTAGCTCTGACACGGGCAGTGCGTGGGCAATATATACAGCCAAAGTGTTGTACCCCCATAATATTCTGAAATTTAAAAAATAAATAAATAAATAAAAGGGTTTGGGGGAGAAAGGGGCATGGAAAAGTACTGGATGAAGAATAAGGAGCCTGGAGTCCCAGTTTGTCACAGTAAGCTGTATGACCTTGGGCAAGTCCCTAATGTACATGATTTTATGATCATTCATTGGGTGTACATCAAAAGAAAAGAAAAGAAAAAATATATCCTGATTTCAGAAGTCTGAGGTCTTCCCATGGCATAACTCACTCAGAGGTGCAGCTAAAGGAGTTTCTGGAGAAATTAGTTGATGGCAAATTTTTTTTTAAGAGTTGGGGTCTCGCTCTGTTGCCCAGGCCGCTGGAGTGCAGTGGCATGATCATAACTCACTGCATCCTTGATCTCCTGGGCTCAAGGGATCCTTCTGGATGGTGTATTCTTTAAAGACATAAGTGATAAAGCAAAACAACTTCAAAAATCCCATTTTTTTAGCTTGTTTTCAAGAGCTAGATGAATGTGGGAAACGTGGAATCAGGATAGATACTTAAGAATTACATAAAGAGAAGATGACAGATTTGAGGGGGAGAAGTTAACAAGTTCTTACTTCATTAGAAGAGAAACTGTCTGTTCAATTAGTATGTATTTCACTTCCGCAGGAGGTAGGACATCGCTGTATGCAATCAACATACTGAAGAAGAGAACATTTACTTAATGTTATTTCATACATTAAGTAAATTCAAGCTAATTAGCAATTGTATTCGCTTCCTTCCAAAACTGTACCATACTATGGCACATAATATATTACAAAATATGTCATATTCCACAATTGGAAAGTCCCTTATCAGCTCCAAACATTATGTTGCCACCCAACCTCAATGCTTTTACTTACAGGAAAAATCACTTTAAAAATCATATTCAAATCTTTTTCTCTGTGTATAATCATTTCACTTCATTTTCCACACTGAAAATTTGAACCATGACTAGGATGAGGGTGGTCTTTCTCACTCTGTAGTTTTTTAGTAGGTTACAGTAGGTTATTTTAAAGATGTTTAATCCACATTAAAAAAAGGAAATAGACAATGTTGAAAGTTTGCCTGGTCAATGTGAAATGCTGGCAAAATTCCACTCTTGGCTCTGCAGGATTCTAGAAAGATGAGCTCATATATTTAGTGTAGGATTTAACCTTCACTTCTGTCCCCTGAGGGATTCTTCCATTCATGGAGTTCCTTCTGAAATCAGGACAACAGATGAGTTTGGGCAACAATACCTAAGAATGTGTGCGTGTGAAAGTGGGTGGTATTGAATAATCAGCTTGTTAGGTATTCTCGGGATTGTACTAAAGCTGGTTAAGTCTGGCTTGATGGAGCATTAGGTTAAAACAAGTCAGATTAGACAACTCCACATAGTTGCCCTGTAATTTTTTAAAAATGTCAGTCTCCTTGCTGGATGCTCAAAAAGCAGAGGAACAAGTGGATTTGCCGCTCTATATGTGACTCCAATCAACACGTAGGAACTGGTTAGCGACATGGAACAAAAAAAAAGAAAGGAAGAACATATACACGTATGTTTTCCTAGACTCTAGATGAGATGTTTAAAAATCAGAGAAAAGAGCCTATGGAGGACAGAAAACTATAAAAAGAAACACATCTCAAGAAACTCTAGAAATTACAATCTCTGCTAAAAACAAACACAACTGAGTGATCTTGAGGTACAGGAAGAACTGAACTAAAGACTGTGACTGCACAGTCTGCTTTCTGATGAGCTCCAGGTTTACAAGAACTTGAACATGAACAGGCCAGCTGACTCCACAGCCTGGCTCGTGCTCGCCCTGCCAGAAGGCCTCCTCCGTGTCCTGCACCCTCATAACACCTAAGGACTTTTACTTATTGAGCATTTACTGTGTCAGGGCAAGATGTTAACCACTTTTATGCATCATTTCATCCTTACCATAGTCTAAAGGTAAGATAACTGAAGGTTCAGAAAGATTAAGTAAATTGCCTTTAGTCACATAGCTAATGAGCAGGAGAGCTGGGATTCCTATAAAGGGGTTTATATTGTATTTTAAACAACCTATGAGGAAGGTGTCATGGGGAGATGATGTAATGTTAGCAGAGGACAACAGTAATGATGAGAATTAAGACTTGTGCATTTACTCTATATATTTCATCTCTACATATCTAATCTATGTATATTTCTCTATACATGTTAACTCACTTAATCCTCCCAACAACTCTATGCAGTAGGAACTCTTATTACCCCATTTTACACAGGGGGAAATGGACTAAATAACCTACCCAGGGTTACACAGGCAGGATTTTGAGCCCATGCTTTTAAGCGGTAGGTTATAAAGCCTTGTAGAAAAAAGCAGTACTGGCCAATTCCTCTTTACCTTCAATTAGTCATTCAACAAATATTTGTTAACCACCTGCTGGGAACCCAGCACTTTTCTAAGTACTAGAGACACAGCAGTGAGCAAAACAAACCACACAGACAAGTAAAACGTCCTCCTTTCATGGAGCTTAAATTCTTGTGGGAGAGTCAGATAAAAAACAGGATAATATAAAATATACAGTATGTTATTAATAGATGGTGATAAGTAGCACTAAGGAGAAAAATAAAGTAGAGAAGCAAACAGAAAGTGTGTATAGATGAATGAAATTTTAGACAGAGCATCTGCAAGAGGTTTCACAAAGACTTTTGGATGAAGACCTGAAGGAAATGAAGGCATGAGCTGTGTGGATATCTGGACAAAGAACATTTTGGGCATGGAAATAGTAAGTACAAAGGTCCTGAGTCAGTAGCCTGTCTGGTGAATTCAAGAAAGCAGTGTGACTGAAACAAAGGAGAGAAGAAAAGTAGTACAACGGAGGCCAAAATGTAACTTTGGATAGAAGTAACAGGGCATGAGATTGTATGAGGCTTTGTGGGTCATGGATAAGGCATTGGCTTTTCTCTGAGTCATCTGGGAAACTATTGCAGGGTTATGAGTAGGGGAATGACATGATATGGCTTATGTTTTAGGAGGATTGCTCTGGCTGCAGTGTGGAAAATAGACTAAAACACAGTGACAGTAAAGGCAGGGAGACCAGGTAGGAGGCTGTTACAAATATCCCATGAGAGATGATGCTGGTCCCTCTAAGGTGGTCACAGTGGAGGAGGTGAGGAGTGATCAGCTTCTGAATATATGTTAAAGGCAGAGCCAATACGATTGGTTGATGGTGTGAGACAAAAGATAAATCAATAACTCCAAGGGCTAATCAACTAAAAGAATGGAATTGCCACGGGGAAGGCCACAGGGTAGCAGTTTTGTTGGGGGAGAGATGCCTATCGGGTACTGAGTTTGATCTTGTTCAATTTGTGATCCTATTTGACATCCAAGTGGAGATGCTGAACAGGCAATTGGAGTATGAAATACAAGTGTGAAGTTCTGGGGAGTGTCTGGGCTGAAGATACAAATTCGGGAATCATCACATGAAAATGTTACTTGAAGCAACGAGACCCGATAAAATCACATAGTTAGACAAAAAGAGAAGAGGACCAGGGACTGACCCTGGGGCATCCCATTATTTAGCAGTTAGAGATGAGGAAGAACAAGTGGAGGAGAAATCACTGTGCAAAAAAGGTTAAAGGAAACCAGAAGAGTATGGTGTCCTAGAAGCTGAGTGAACAAATATTTCAGTGAAAAGACACCAACCTACTATGTTAAAAACCTCTAATAGGCCACAGAGGGAAAGATCAAGCAAATGATCACTGGATTTAGGAATGTGGGTGTCACTGGTGACCTTGACAAGAACAGTGGAGTGGAGAGGTGAAAGACTGACCACGGCCATGGAGACCTCCAGAGCAGACCACACATTCGAGGAGTCTCCCTAGGAAAGAAATAGAAAAACAGAGCAGGGACCGAAGAGGGAAATGGGAAGTGGGGCCTATGGAGGTCTGTGTTGGAGATGAAGGAAATAACGCCTATGTTCTCATGGGGATGATCCTATGGAAAGGCGTTATTTGGTGATAAATAAGAGAGTGGGAGAATTCCTGAGCAATGGCCTTGAGTAGGCGAGAGCAGTGACATCCACTGCCCCAGCGGCGGGAGCGCAAGCAAACAGAAGTCACGGCGTATGGACACAGACAGACAGGCAGTGAGGTGGGCTGGAGGAAACTGTGGACGCCCCTTTGGGATGGCTTCAATTGCCTTGGTGAAGCGGAAATCAAGGTCACCCACCAAAACTGAGTGAGGGAGGAAGGAAGAGGAAATGAAATCATTGTCTAGGATGATAGAGAATTGTATGCAATAGGGAAATACATACAACTGCTGTGCAGAATTATGGCTCACTTAAGACTAGTGATCATGAACTTAAAGTGAGAACAGGCACCACAGTTAAGTGTTTTTTTCCTTAGCTTTGTCTGAAGGGGGTAAAAGAGGCCGAAACCTCCTCCCAGAGAGGACACCTTGTCCTAATTCCTCCACCCAGAGGGGTTGCCTCTGGTGTTTGACTAGTGGAGATATTAGACGCAAGGTCCTGATGAGGTTGAGGGATTGTTGCAGTTAGGCTGCTGCAGGAAGTGGGCTATAAAGATGGAAAACGTGGTCTGAGAGCTGAATGTTTGAAATGAAGATTCTGGCAAGGTTCAAGTTAAGGGTAAGAGCAAGGTTTACTGGGGTATGATAATGTGAAAGTTGTCAGAATCAAAATGGAGTCACTAGTGTTTTGGAAAAAAAAAGCTCTGACACATAGAGCCAAGGAAGGCCATGGAGAGAGTTTTCTCACACCTGTATGCCTCATAACAAGAACTAACACGAGAGACTCTGTAAAAACCACAACCTTGCACAAAGGCCATCTCAACCTTATACAAAAAAAAATATACCTCTTCAAGGACATCTGCCTAACAACTGCCTGACCAACCTCAGGCAGGCATCACCCTTGTTATTGATCTTTGTAGCCAAAGATAATTATTTCAAAACAATTATGTTATCCTATTGATTGATTTTTTCCTTTAAAAACATTTGTATGCAGGGGCGCACACCTGTAGTTCCAGCTATTCAGGAGGCTGAGGTGGGAGGATTGCTTGAGAGCCCAGGAGTTCAAGGCCAGCTACATAGCAAGACCCTGTCTCAAAAAAAAAAAAAAAAAAACCACCTTTGTCTTCCTTTACCTTACCTCCCTGAATATGCACATAGTTTACTATGGCACATGTATTCCCACTGCAATGCTCTATTCTCAAATAAATATCATATTTTTTTAGAGAACCTCTCTCTGTTTGTTATTCAGGTTGACAACTGATTATGAGAGGGAGTTACTGAGATAAAACAGAGGACAAGATAATTGGAGGAGAAAAAGTCAAGAATTGGCTACATGTATATTTAAATTGCTAACAAGAAGGAAATAATGATAAGGGAATGGTAGTGAGCCACCAGCTAAAGTCTTCAAGAGGTCAGGCCGAGTGATCAGGTATGCTAATGGCAACAAGGGAGTGGGGACCAGAGAGTGATCCAAGTCAATAACATGAGATTTATAACTGAGTGATTTGAGGGAGGAGAGAGAGGGAGAAAGGTCTAGAGGTGGAAATGAGGAGCAAAAGAATTCACCCACCTGCCCTCCAGGTCCAGCAGTACCACAAGGAAAGGAGAGAAAATGGCAATCTCTCGAGAGCTTCAGCGGAAGCAGTGTCTTGGGAAGAGCAAGTAGGTGAAGAGAAGATTCAGTGAAGCAGTGAGGATTTGGGGGATTATGCTGACAATTGACTTTAAATTCCAAAGAGCCAGTGAAATCCTTTAAGAGGAGAAGGACAGAGCCACAGGGCAAATCGAGTTTGGGCGTGAAGATGGCCAGGCAGTCCTGGGCTTCCCGTGATGACAGGATGAGAGTGGTCTTGTGGTCCCAAGGCAGCAGAGGAGGTAGAGAAGACCTAAGTGTCCACGTGAGGGTGGTCTTTACAGGCGCCTAAGCAAGTCTACAACACCCTCTTAACTTATACTGACAGAGACCTCCAGGTCAGCTGACGGTGATCCTACTCTTTTAACCATCTAACACAGATCTAACACACTCACTAGAGCTTTCTGTGATGATGGAAATGTTCTATACTTATACTGTCCAATATGATAGCCACTAGCCAGGTGTAGATGGCACAGATCTAATCCCAATCATATCCCCAGGTTTTTTGACCATTCTCTTCATTACCAACTCCTTATTTGTCCATCAGAGAAAACATTCTTTAAATTTAAAAGCACGGAATGAACCACACAAAAAAAACATAAAAACCCAAGGCAGCAAACACCTGTTCCCTTTGAATAAATTGAAGTCTACAGTTTCAGAAAATTATTAGAGGTGATAATTACAAATGGGTGCACATTATCATAAAGCTTAACCTTAACAAAGTTCTAGAACAGATTATTACAGAGCTGATTTCTGCCACCTGGAATGCTCTCCAGAAGCCAGCATTGGTGCACTAAGACAGTGTCCTGGGAACCTCTCTAGGGACCACTTTACAGTCACTCAGTAAATGTTCTCTGCTGATGTTGAGAATATACTTTCTCCACAACCACAAACACTTATCCCAGAAATGGCCTGGAGTCCAGGGAGTCACAAAAGAGGAAAGGTGGCCTGTGCCTGGGAAACTACCACCAGCTGAGCTGCATGGACATTAGGTACCTCCTGACCCAGTAAGCAAACAACTGAAGCACATAAAAATGGATTATGAATAATGCAGGCACAAATACCAGGTGGAATAACTTCCATTCCCATCACTGCATACATGGGACACCAGAGAGAGAAAGGAGAAAATAAAACCAGTTATTTCAAATGCTTCACTGAAAGAGACAAAAACATCCTTTTTCCTCCTTCCCCGGTGGGTTTTACTTCTGTCCCAGTGGTGGTCACAGGAGCACTGCATCCAGGAGGCTCACCATCCTAGATACTGGATCTAAAAACTGCAAAAGAGCAAGAACAAGGGGTAGAATTTTGAGATCTCCTATCAATAAGTCACACAGAAAAAAGCAAGAGATTTTCTTTTCTAATCCTTTAAGAAAACACATTATTTTTCCTCGTCCTCACGGACCATGGCCACCTGAGGTGGCATGTGTATTGCGTCACCTGTCTTTCTATGTGGTGTCTCCCTTTGCAAAACTCTGGTGATGGCCCACTTGCTGGGGTTAACACAGCATCTCCACCTCTGACCCCAGGTGGACACAGACTAATGAGTCAATAAGGGCTAACCTTCAGGAGCTTTTAAGTCCCAGAGAACAGAGGCTGAGAAACATCTGTCTCCTCTGCTTGACGGTGGTGTCACATGTGGGACACGTTTTTCTGGTTCCAGGAGTTACCCATGCAGCTAGTAAGCTGAAATCCAGTGAAAAGGAAGTCTGCAAGTCTCTGATAGAAAGCACTCTCTTGCTGTCACTCAGTCACAGTGTTATACTCTTGAGTGAAAAAAAGTAAATATTCATATATTCTGCCTACTCTGGAAAAGGCACCGGTTAAAATTTTCAGTGGTGTTCTTTGGGCAGTTTCTTTGTGAAATTTTCTCTTAGCATAATTAAATTCATGGCTACCATTTACTGAGTTCTCACTATGGACTAGGAACCATATTAAGCACTTTAAATGCACTTTCTTGCATAATCCTCAAACTGCCAAATATATGCCAAATATTCTTGACACCATTTAAATGATGAGCAAACTGAGATTCAGCCCAAGGTTCCAGCTGTGTCCTTACCCAAGATGGTAAATAGGGAACCCAGAGTGGTCTGACCCTAGAACCTCTTAGTAATTATGATACTATTGGATAAAGGATGTCCAAGGTGAAGACAACAGCCAACCACCTCAATCTGAGCAGCAACCCCTGCTTCATGCTGAATGTTCTGTAATCAACTCTAAGAAAAATTATTTTGTATAGTCTTCCATTTCTGCATGCTACATACTTAATTTAAAAAAAAATTGTTGTCTGACTTTCAGGTTTGATTCTCAGCTCTTATGGAGTCCCTCTCCCCAGCACCCAAATTAATGATATTATTTGTATTTGTCACTGGGCTAATCTAGTGCTTTACAGGAGTCATAATTGCTCTCAGTTGCTACTTTAAATAAATCTCTAGGCTCATGTCAAGATCATTGCCAATTCATCCATAAGAAGTCTTCAAAAATAGGGAAAACTGCCAAAGACCAAAGATAGGAAAATATTGAAACTATGATAACGAAATTTCAGTTCAACCTTTGACAGACTTTGTGAAATCTAGTGGAAAAGATGGATAAATGAAGTAATATATTGAATAACTGATGTTTATTAAATGCTTACTGTTTGTTTGGCACTGTGATAAGCCTTTTACATAATTTATCTTAGCCCTCACTTCTTCAACTCTGGTAGGTAGATATTTCTCTACTTCACAGACGATGAAAGTGAAGTTCAGAGAGGTTACATAACTTTCCCAGTGTCACGCTGCTAATAAGTGAACAGCTTCAACCTTGGTGCTATAAGCTAAATGTTTATGTCTCTCCCAAACTTTGTAAGTTGAAGCCTAAATCCCCAACATGATGGTGTTTGGAGATGGGGCCTTCAGGAGGTAATTAGGTCATAAGGGTGGAGCCATCGTGATGGGATTAGTGCCCATGTACAAAGAGACACAAGAGCACTTCCTCTCTCTCTGCGGTCTGACACATGAGAATACAATAAGAAGATGGCCATCTGCAAGCCAGGAAAAGGGTCCTCACTGGGACCTGCAGAGCCTTGATCTTGGACTACCTAGTCCATGGTATTTGGTTATAGCAACCCGAACCAACTAAGACACTTGGGTGGTGGCTATAGACTCTGACTCACAGGAAGAATCAGCTGGTTGACTCCAAAGTAAAAGAGTGTTAATTAGTAGATGAATATTAATCTCAGAGCAAAATGTGTGGTGGGGTGCTGGAGCGTGCTGTCTTTGCCTTTTCTTATTCAGTCTCATGCTTATCAAAATTACAAATGCCACAAACCTCTAACTGGCAAATTCAAAATTACATCAAAGGATAGGTGAGCTGAAGTTAAATTAAATTGTTTCAGGTAGATTCACAAAGTCAATTACATAACTATGGTGTGGGAAAAAATTGGGTGAATAATGGCTCACTTAAAATTTTCCTTTAAAAGTTTTAAACAGTCTTTGGGTCCATTAGTAGATATAAACATCAAGGATACTCTTATTCTATATGTGGAGTGTTAAGACTAAATCCTTGTGCTGCATTTTAAGGTGATTCCCAGGCTGAGATTCTTCCCAAGCGATCAGAATGTCAAAGAGTGGAAATCATGCTATATATGCTGAATGACCTGAATCTGGAACAAATGAGTCTGAAAAGGAAAAGATTCAGGAAAATAATGTATACCATTAAATACATACGATAGAGATTTGACTTGTTTTTTTGCAAAACCAGAAGAAGAACCACCTGCTGGAAGTTGTTTGGGTAGGTTTACTGTGCTATCTGGTAGGACAAAATGATGAAGTTCCATGACTGATCTGGCCCAGTGAGTGATTGAGTGAGTGAACAAATAAATAAAATGTTAGAGCAGAAGCCAAATGACCATCTCTCAAGGCATAGTTTTCAATGATTCTGAATTTGGGTAAAAGGCTGGATTTTCTTGAGTACATAGTCCTCATTCAGGCAAAGTAACCAGTTGCTAAGGGTCATTCTCAGGAGCTAAAGCTCCTTTCACTGGTTCTAAGGAACCCCATACTCATGCTAGCATTGTTCTCTAAGGCACCTCTTCCTAAAACAGATGTGTTAGACCCTCGCAGACCATGCATATGAGGAGAAGACCATTTCTTAGAGTTCCCTATCTCCTACAGCACCTAGCCTAATGCTACATAAACCCGTAACCAAGGGACAGGCTAGGGACTGGCCAAAGGTCATATATTCCAAGTGTAAGGTTATGAAGCCACAAAGAGGTGGAAGCTAGAAAGTCTCCGCAGATGTAAATGACACACTCCAATAACAGGCTGGGCAACAATCCCCCCAGTCACCTCTCCATCCCACCTGGGAGGAGGAGCTGGCATTGGGGAGCAACAAAGTGGATGTCCCAGGCAGTGTTCCAAATACATTACATATGTTAACTCATTTAATTCCCCCAATAACTCTGTGGAGTATTACATCCTTTCCAAAGACTAGGAAACTGAAGCTAAGGGAGAACTGACAACATCCCCAAGATTGAACAGCAAGTAAGGTGGAGGCAGAATTAGAACCCAGGCAACCCAACCCCGCACTGCTAACCAAGCTCTTTACAGTTTACTGAGATACGAATTCGTACTTTTATCCCCTCTTCTTAAGGTGAAACTCCTAAGAAGCAGCCCTGACATTGCGCATATAATATGTGATCAATAAATAATTGTTGGAGTCAATTAATACTTTAAATCACTTGAAATTTGTTGACAGTGACCCAGGTATTCAGGACTAGAAACATCCAGATACACCCTCAGACTCTAGTTCAATCCCTAGCATAAAACCTGTTTGTCCTCCACATTCCACTTTGTCTTTGTGGTTTTTATTTTATTGGCATGTTGTTGTTATTTAGCTTGGGACACACAGTCATCTATTTGGGCTTAGGCAAACCAAAGATAAACATTGAAACCCTAAGGTTCCAACCCCCTATAAGGGCCTTGTTTTAAAAAAAAAAAAAAAAAAAAAACTTGTGAGCTGGTAACTTAGTAAAGGAAGTGAATTTCTTTTACCATAAAGGACAGAATTTCCTTCCTATCTACTCAGGGGTCAAGCTTTTCTTTAAGACCTGGTTTAACCCTCAAAATAGTGTATTTAGCGGAGTTTAGTTGAAGGTCCGAAATTAAGAAAATCTCAGTTTTAAAGGGTTCAGAGTGGAGGAGGCCCAAAAATTCCATCAGGAAGATCTGGGACCAGAAGAACCCACCACTGCAGGCTTCATCTGTCTTGGGTAGGGCCTGCGCTTGGCACAGCACAGTGACGACAGCCTCAGCAGAGCAGCCAGCAGATGTCCTGAGGGAGCAGGAGTGGACTTCACAGGAATCCACGCAGCCCTGGCCTTTGCTGTCTGTCCAGCTGGCTCTCAGTCGCAACAAGGCAAATCCCACCAGCTGAATGAAACCCAGCAGCTGTGGTAGCCTGGAGATTCCATGCCATACAATACATCAAGCAGGCAGCCAGCTCTGAGCTGACTGTCCTCTGTGTGATGAATCAGCTCTGGCCCTCAAAAGGGAAGGAGGTCAACACCATGAGGTCTCTACACCGTCCCTATCCCTTACCATAGTCATCCCACTTCAACCCTCAACAAGAATGCTCACTATTGGTCAGTCACTGCTCTGGGCACTGAGAATTCATCAGTAGACAAACCAGACAACACCCCTGCTCACACTGAAGTTACATTTTGAATCTATCCTAAGGAAACAATCAAAAATATATCCCCTAGAAATTGTATATAGTATTATTATAACAGCAAAATATTGGAAATAATCTGAATAACCAACAGTGGTAGACTGGTTAAATAAATTCTAGCACATCCATTTGAAGTCACACAAATAACCATTTTTAAAAATCATGTTATACAAGAATACCAAATGACTTAGAAAATTTTTTTCAATATAGTAAATGGAAAAAAGAAAAGAATACAAAGCAAAGAGTACCGTATGCCTCCCAAGTTGTGAAAGGAAAAAAATGTATACCTACATATAAAAATAAACTGGAAAGATGTATATCAAAATACTAACCATAATCACCTGTAGGTATCCGTGGTGACTTTATATTCATTTTTGTATGTTCTACAAAATTCTCTTTTTGTCAAACTCCAACAATAAATACATGTCTCAGTCAAGTTCCAACTAAGAAAACAGCACAACCCAGGTAGCTCAATATTAGGAATGTAATATGCAGAACAAGCTACAAAGCTTTTATGAGAGAGAAAAAGTAACAGGAAATGGTGTGGCAATCCAGCAATTAGCAGAATCAAGAAGCTAGTACCAAGGAGTGGGAGGGAAAAGAGAAGAGGTGATAGAAACAGAGCCGGTAGCCAGAGCCACTCAGTGGAATCTGCGACTCCTAGCAGAGAAGATATGGCTACTTCTGGAACATGACTTGAATCAAAGAGAAAGGGGAAGAAATACCCTGGTTCTTCAGCACTGCACTGCACACCCCCAGTCCCCTGCAGTCCTTCACATTGGCTAAGCCTGAAGCCAATTGGCAAGGGAGCCCAGGAAGTGTAGTTTGTAGAGGAAGCCACCAGCAATATAGAGCAGTCCAAGGTGGGGTAAGGATCTGAGAGCAAACACATAGGTGACTGGCACATTAGTTCTATAATCACGAAAAAAAATTTTTAAAAAGCTGCAATATTTTTTAAGGGAAGAGAATACGAGGACATATTTCCAAATGTCTTCTTCCTTCCTCTTATAAATCAAGAACTTAAGATTCAATGAAGCCCTATTGTTTCCATGCCATACAGAGGCATATACATCATCAGAATATGCATTGTCATAACACTGAAGGTGTTAGTGGAAAAATTCATAATCTGGGTCTCCCTTCTTGCTTTTCAGATACTCACCCTCACCTTGCCAGACACCTCTCAGCTGAGCACCCTCAGCTGCCCCAGGTTTCTCATATGGTGCCCACTTGGGCAAACTCCACCCTTCTCTGTCCTCCACCCAAACTCCCAAGCAAGTCCTACCTGTTCTGTGAGCCCGACCATACTGCTCCCACTTGCTGCCAGAAAGTAGATGCTACTTTGAGAGATTTAGTGTTGAGATTAGGGAAAAGGTGTATTCGAAATAACAAATTTGCTACTTTAGTCATCCCACAGGGCATGTATTTAAAGGGCTGCAAATCTTTCAATTAAATTTAAATAGTTTTTACCAAAAACTTGAAATTCACCCAAAATAGTACTTGAAACTATGAAACATACAAAGAAAACTAAAACCAGGTCCTTTCTATAGGGAGCAGATAAGAGGTTTTCTGATTAATCAAGACAAAAATTCTGGAGTCTTCCTTGTAATCTGTCAGTAAACCCTTCTGGCTTAACCTCCAAGATACATACAGAAGATCCTGGCACAGTGGCTCATGCCTGTAGTCCCAGCTACTCAGGAGGCTGAGGCAGGAGGATCACTTAAGCCCAGGAGTTCGAGGCTGCAGTGAGCCATGGTCGTGCCACTGCACTCCAGTCTGGGTAACAGAGCGAGACTCCCATCTCTTTAAAACAAAAAAGAAATGTTTAAAAGATACATACAGAGTCTGGCCACTGCTCATAATCTCCCCTAAAACAACTCTCCCGACCCTTCATCATCCATCACCTGGATCGTTGCAATAGCCTCCTACCTGGTTTCCCAGCTTCCAGACTTGTACCCAACCTCCCTGGTCCCCACAGTCTATCCTCAAAATAGCAGCCGGAGCAATCCTTTTAAAACATAAGAAAAACTATGTCACTCCTCTGCTCAGAAACTTCCAACTGTCTCCCATCTCGTTCAGTATAAAAGTCAACATTTTTTTAAGACATGGTCTCACTCTGTTGTCCGTGCTGGAGTGCAGTGGCCCTATCATAGTTCACTGCAGCTTCAAACTCTCAGGCTCAAGCCATCCTCTGCTTGAGCCTCCCAAGTACCTGGGACTGCAGGCGTGCCATCACACCCACCTAATATTTTTTAATGTTTTTTTTTTTAGAGACATGGTGTTGCTGTGTTGTCCAGGCTGGTCTCAAACTCCTGAGCTCAAGCAATCCCCCCACCTCGGCCTCCCAAAGTGCTGGGATTACAGGTGTGAGCCACCCCACCTGGCCAAAGCCAACATCCTTAAAATGACCAACAAGGCTCTAAATGACCTGCCGCCCTACCCAGCCATTTCCTCTCAGCCCTCATCTCCTATGACTTACGCACTCAGCTCCTCAGAGATGCCAAACATGCTCCTGCCTGAGGGCCTTGGCAGCCACCATTGCCTCTGCCTAGAATGTTCTTCCTTCAAGTATAGGCAGGACTCTCTCTCACCTCCTTCATGTCTTTCTCAAATTTCACCTTCTCAGGAAGACCCTTCTTCACTCCTCCATCCCCTCTCTTTTTCTCTCCCCTGTTTTATTTTTCTGCTTAGCCCTTATCACCTTCTAATACACTGCAGTACTTGCTCGGTTATTGTATCATCTGCCTCCTCCCACCATAGTAGGTAAACACCTCAAGAGCTGGGATTTTTGAACACTAATTATGTCCAGCACTTCCATGAGTGGCCAGCTCAGAGTAGGTGCTCAACCAGTACTTGTTAACTGGATGCATGCAGATAAATCCTTGGGATGACTACAGGGCAAGGCAGAAGATGGTGCAGAGGGTCAGTCCTGGGCCTGGCAGGGTCAGTAGGTGGGGAGTCTACACAGGGGAAGAAAACATTCTCTCTGAGATGAATCATCTCACGTAGCCTCTGCCCCTTGTTCCCTCTGCCTTCCCCCGGCCACGCCAGGAAACCTCACTTCATTATCATCCTTCCTTCTTTATTTTAATTTCTCCCTTTCTAGTGGCTTTTTGCCTTAACACTAAAAACATGCTCAAATGTCTCCATCTTCCAAGAAAAAAGAAAGGAATAAGCTCTTTGGATCTCACACCCTCTCCAGACCTATACTGCTCCTTCTGTCACAATGAAAGTTCTAGCAAAAAAACTTGTTTTTCATTTTTTTGGTACTGTTTTTTGTTTGTTTGTTTGTTTGTTTACTTATTAGCTTTACCTTCGCACCTCCCATGTATTTCTTAACCCTCTGCAACCTTGATTTCCACCCAGAGCACCCACTGAAATTACTTTCATCTTTTTATAGCCAAATCCAGTGGATATGTTTCAGTCCTTCACTTACTTGTCCTTTCTTATCCATTTCATGGAAATCGACTCTCCTTCCTGCATGAAGCCATCCACTTACTGTTGTCGGATGTCTGATTTCCTCCTGTCTCTCTGCACACCTTATCTCCGCCAGCTCACACTTCAAGGATGGGTGCTCTCCCTGCTTCTGTCCTGGGTCCTTATCTCGTCCCACTGCACATACTCTTCCTCGCAAATTTCATCCATCCCCATAATCTCTATTGTAATCCACATGCTAACAGTGCCCAAGCCTGTCTCCCCATCCCAGATCTCTCATCAGAGATTCATGCCTGTGTTCACTGCTTAGTCGCATGAATCAAAAGCACCTCACCTCCATATATTAAAATGTCTTCACCTTTCCTCCAAACCTGTTCCTGTATCATCCATTTCTGCAAAGGGCCCTTCCGCCAGGTAAAACCGGATGCCGCAAGTCATTCTTGATACTTCCTTTTCTGTCAACCACCACCCAATCTATCCTGTCTAATTTTTCCATGTCTCAAGTATCTATGCCTTTGTCTCCAGCCCCACAGCTATCTGCCTGAGCCCAGCCACCAGCATTTCCTTACTCCTCTCCCTGTATCCAGTACGACCCCCTCTAACCCATTATCCATCTGTGCCACAGTGATGTTTATAAAAATCAACCCTGGGTAGGACCCTTACCTGGCTTCCCTTTGTCTATACAATACAAAAGCTTGTTTGTAGAACATCAAAGCCATTCAGGTTCTGTCCTCCCTCTCCACGCCCCTGTACTCTTACCTCCCTCTCTCCCCCACTTCACTCTTTGGTGCCTCACTCAGGCCCCGGGAAACTACTTACAGTTCCCCAGGGGAACAGGCCTCTGTCACATCTGCCTGGACTGCCCACCTCACCTTGTCCAGCGCATAACAGTTTGGAGATCAGGCTCTGGAGTGAGACAGCCTAGATTTGCTCCACCAGCTTACTAGCTGTGTTACTTTAGGGAAATGATTTAATTACCTTGTACCTTTGTTTCTTTATCTGTAAAATAGAGGTTATTTCGTATATAACCCAATGTCATAGGGTTATATATAAAATACTTAGTTCCTGACACATAGCAAATACTCTATGCATAGTGGTAATTGTTGTTATTAATATTTATTCACCAGATTATCTATTTTTGCCCCAGCCTCTAGAAAGATTTTTCTGAGCCTTCAGGTTTGGATTAGAAGCTTTCAAACTAATCCATACATTCCTCTATCCTAGCACATCTCATACTCTACTGTTTATGTGTCTTTCCTCCCAACCCCAAAACTATAAGCCCTGTGAGGGCAGAAACTCACCTTACTAGTCTTAGTATCGCCAGCACTAGTTCAATGCTCAAAAATTCATTGGTGCAGAATAAATGTGGAATGAACAGATGAATGAATGCATGAAATGGTCATGGCATGTCACTAACATTTGTTCAGGCATTTACAGTGCTCAAAACACCATCATATATTTCTCTCATTTGTTCCTTACATCAAATCTATACAGTAGGCAAGAAAGAGGTGTTTATTGTTTCCATTTTTTAAAAAGGTGTTCAAGTTTAACTATATGAAGTAACGTGCTCAAGATTACAAAGCTGATGCATAAAGAAGCCCACAAGAGCTATGTCTTGTAACTTCAAATTCCATGCCTTCTTCTCTACCATAAACAGAAAGTTGCTGCTGGAGGATTATGAGAGGTGAAGAAGTTTAGGCCTGGGATGAGTAGAGCTGTGAATGGCAGGCAAAAGGGGTTTGAATTCCAAACAAGGTATCAGCTAGTGTATCCATACCAAAGAAAATGGCCCCAGAGAAAGGAAAAGACTAAATCCTAGAAATGTCTTATCCAACTATGGCATTGAATCAATTAGGAATTGTTTTCAGCTGCTAGTAAAAGAGGCCTGACTACAGTGGCTCTTCAATAAACCAAGAATATGTCTCTCCTCTAATAGAAGTTCAGAGTTAAGCAGTCTGCAGGTGGCAGGGAGCCTCCACAGTTGTTGAGACACTGGCTCTCTCTACCTTTCCACTCTACCTTCTTATGTGCAGTAGGCAAAACTGCAAGATGGCCCCAAGATCCCTGCCCCTGGTGTACACACCTAGAATAACCCGCTCCCTTCGAGTGTGGGCAGGACTGTGAATTTGGGCAGGATCTCACTACCATGATTAGGTCACATTGTATGACAAGGGTGAGAGATTCTGCAGATGTAATTAAAGTCCCATATAAGTTGACTTTAACTTAATTAAAAAAGAGATTATCTTGGGAGGACCTCATAACCAAGTGAGCTCTTAAAAGAGATTGGGCTCAAATTAGAGGAAGAGATTCCAAAGTGGCTTTTAAGTCTTTCTGAGAGAGATTCTCCAGTTAGCCTTCAAGAAGAAAGCAGCCATATGTGTGGGGCATGGCTGGGATGGGAGGGCAGACTTGAGGAACTGCGTGGACTCCCCAACCAACAGCCAGCAAGAAAACAGGACAGCTGCCAGCAACTGGATTCTGCCAGAATCATGATGAACTTAGAAGAAGAGGGAATCAAGCTCACCCATACTCAGACTCCAGATCCACAGAAACTATAAAATAATAAATTAGTGTTGTTTTAAGCCACTAAATATGTGGTAACTGGTTATACAAAAATAGGAAACTAATACGCTGTGCACTGTACACTAATACACTATAGGTACTATAAACTAATAACACAAATAACACTATACTTCTATTCCCAAGTACCTCATGGTGCAAGCTGGCCGTTGAAGTTCCAACATCTGCACACCAGGCTGCAAGAAAGACGAGGGAAAAGGCAAAAAGGGAGCTCCTTCACATTCAGCTAGCTCCTGCTAATCTCACATAGAACTTCCCTTAGATGTCCTAACCCAGCTCTCCTACCTTCCCAGGAGGCCAGGAAAAACTCTTTTTAGCGAGGCACTTGTCACCCCAATAATATAAGGGAGATTGGCCACCAGGTAGGCCACTCTTGTAGAGAGACTGATGCCCTAAGATGCTAGTGACGTACTTGCCCATGTCTTTGAACCCTTTCATGGCCAGGACTAGAATGGCTTGACCCCAACCTAACCCCTGTCATGAGCAGACCTGCAGGAGGCCAGAGGTGTTGACCACCAGCCTGGTGCCCTGTCCTTCACCTGCTCTTCTGGATATCCTTTCCAATTGCCTTTCTTTCCCTTCTTCTCCTGCGACCTCAAACACAAATACTAGTCACAGCAGACCTATTTACATTATTTACACCCTCCTTGGAAGGGAGAGCATCACTCGACCACTTTGTAAGAGGAATTTTTTTTTTTTTTTTTTTTGCTGATCAGAGGGGGAAAAAAGTTGAGTGAGAAGGCTGAACAACTGGGGCTTAAAGGAGAAGTCATAATTCTATAGAAAAGGATATGATCGAGAGCTGTTGAAACCAGGAGACGGACTGAGGAAAAAGATAAGCATGAGAAGAGATTTCAGTAATGTCATGGAGGCAAAAGCGACCAGACTGGGCAACAATTGGGAGATAGAGCACAAACGGGTAAGAGCAGAGCTGACCTTAAGACAAAGTAAGCATAGGACAAAAGAGTTCTGCCGACAGAGACCAGGAAATTGGGCGCTAGGAGAGCCGGAGGGGAAACTCAATCCATCAGTCTTGCTCAGCAGGAGCCAAAAGCCATTTAGTCAGGCAGAGGCATTACAGATGCAGCTGAAAATTATGCAATGATAGGGAAATTGGGGGTAAGAGGACAGATCTGGGAATTGTTCACATACAGAAACATGAACAATATCTGGGGTGCAATAAATACTAATTGCTTAATCACTCTATGGGGTGAAAGATTTTGCAAATGGAAATGAGTCATCACTGTTCCATCTATGCAATTACAGAATAGCGTTTCCCTCACCACTAATGAGAACTCTGGGTGAGTTTCTACAAGATTTGCTACATTTCCTGGTCTTTGGTGATCTTGTAACACCAGATCTTCCTTTAACTCCAGGCACCTCCTTCAGTCAGTAAATTCCTTTCACATGAAAAAATCTGGCCCTATTACAGTCATGTGCCACATTAACAAGGTTTTGTTCAACAATGGTGCTCCCATAAGATTGTAATACTGTATATTTACCGTACCTTTTCTATGTTAAGCTATGTTTAGATGCACAAATACTTACTATTGTCTACAGTATTCAGTACAGTGACATGCTGTACAGGTTTGGAACAATATACCCTAGGTGTGTAGTAGACCAGACCAGCTAGGTCTGTGTAAGGACACTCTATGATGTTCACACAATGACAAAAATCGCCTAATGATGCATTTCTCAGAATGTATCCCCATCCTGCTGACACATGATTATACATATGAAAGAATAAAATTGTGCCACTTTCACATGAATCTAGTGTGGTATGCTGCAATTTTCAAAAGTTAAATAGCCAAACCATGTCTCCATGCCCTGTCTCCATAAAAAAATTATTATATTTATGAGTACACACATCACTTGCTAGGCACCAGTAACCAAATATTGATATAGAATATAGACAGGAATTGCAAAGACTGATACAGTCAATACTTTTTAATAACCACATAACCAGCTCGCCACAACAAAAGCAAAACTAAGGGAAAGGCAGAAAGGGAGTTGCTAGGAATACAGGTTCTGGAGTCAGAGAGCCTGGGTTTGATCTCAGACCTGGTGCTTAGTAACCTAGTTCAGCAACTCAGCTCATGATTTAACCTCTCTATACTTCAGTGTGTTTATCTATAAAATGGGAGTAATAATATTACCTGACCCATAAGGGCATTGAGAGGAGTCTTTTTTGCTATGTCCCTGAAGTGCTAACCTGGAATTCCAATCTGCTCGCTTCCTTCCATCTAACTCTACAGGCCACAGCAATATCCAACAGCCCATGTATATTTCTGGAACCAGAAGGCATCTTATAAACTGTGTATCCAGCCAAGGATGCACAACCAAGGATGTATCAGACCCTCTGGGCACCAGTGGTGTTGAAAAAGCACAACCGGTTGAGCACCACTGACCTGCTCTAAACTTCTCATTCTACAGAGGAGCAAACTGAGGCCCAGGAGCATGAAAGATCTTCTGAGGTCACAAGACCATTTCCAGAATCTGCCATGGGCAGACCTGGCTCAGACCTGAGAGTGGGAGCCAAGTGTCTTGACTCTGGTTGCACAATTTTGGCACGACCTCAGGCTGCCTTATGGAATTCAACAAGCATTTCCTGAGAAACCACAGCAGGAGTCAGGAAGGAGAACACAGTGGCGACCCTGCCAAGAATGGCATCGCAGCCTAAGCAGGGAAACAGGCATTGGCGGTGCTAAGAATTCTACAAGAAGTGCCAACAAACTGCTAAGAAGTCCTAAGTGCTGCTTCTATCTCACGAAGCTTTCACGAAGAAGGTGGAATTTCCACTGGACTTTGAAGGCTAGGGAGGGACAGGAGCCATTCTGGGTAGAATAAATCATTCAAGCAAAGGCCCAGAGGCTTAAAGAAAGAGAGAGAGAAAACACGAGAAAGTTTACATCCTTCTCGGACAGATGAGGAGATAAACTATTGAGCTGAAACATCTGGGTTCAGGAAAAGCCACAGTCCAAAGTATCTCATCTTATAGAATTGCAAAGCAGAGAAAATACTTCCTCTGTCTCTTCCCAAATTATCCACAGAGCATCTGCTTTCTGCCTGCTGCTGGTTCTGAAAGATTGAATGCCAGAAAGCAGAGTAGCAAAAATAGTTCATGTGGGGATTCCACTCTGAAGACATTCAGGGGGATGGAGAAGCTCACTTCTCATTCCTTGGAGAAGTTGAAACCAGCAGGTACACAACCAGACTCTCTACGCAAAAGCTAAGGAGATGATTTGGGAGAGATAAGGACAATTAGCCTCATTATATTTGATCCTACTGTTTTAAAAAGCATAAACTTCCAATATTTTTAAATGTCTGTTTTGCTCTGGAGGTCCAGTAAGCAATAACTACAGGTAGCCATCACAATGTAAAGGTATTGAAATAATAGAAATAACATGGTTCCAATTTTCTTTACAAGCTTATTGTCGTGTTAAGAGTAGGTTTGAAACAGATGAGTCCTCCAATCTTGTTCTTGTTAGCTATTGCTGCGTAACACACCACCCCCAAACCTGATGGCTTGAAACAATTATTTTATCATTCTCATGGATTCTGGTAGGTTAGGAATTTGGAGAGGTTACATCACAGATGGCATGTCTCTGCACCATGTCATCCGGGGCCTGAGCTGGGGACACTCAAAGTCTGGAGACATCTTCACTCACTGCTGCTTGATGCTAGCTGTCACCTAGGACCTCAACTAGGCTGTCAGCCAGGACACCTACACATGGCCTGTCCTCCAAATGAGCTGAGCAGGGCTTCCTCACAGCATTGAGGCTGGGTTCCAAGTGTGAGTGTCCCAAGGAAGCAAGACAGAAGAAAACATCATCCAGTTCCAAGGGGAGGAAACACAGACCCGCAGCTCCCAATGTGCCAAGATCACATTGCAAGAAGAGCATGTGGAATGCAAGTTATCCGTGCAGCCTTCTTCAGAACATACGACCTGCCACACATCCCAAAGAATGTCCTGCATCCACCTGCCTACGTGCATAAAACTTTCACCATAAATGGAGTATTCTGTGGTAATAAAGTGCTCCCTCAGCAGGAGTCACTAGCTAAAAAAGAACTCAAATAGCACTTTAAGCTTTGCAAATTCCCTTCATGGTGTTCACAATAACCCTGTGTGGTTGTTATTCTCACACCATTTTATAGGTGAAAGACTCGAAATTCAGAAAAGTTGTATGAGT
The DNA here is from genome assembly GCA_023783475.1 of Daubentonia madagascariensis. NCBI lineage: Eukaryota > Metazoa > Chordata > Mammalia > Primates > Daubentoniidae > Daubentonia > Daubentonia madagascariensis. The sequence continues at coordinate 23,033,755 of JAKFHU010001244.1, read as the reverse complement.
TTAGCAGAGACACTTGGGAGTTTAAAGGTAGACTCGGAATTTGAATTCAGTACTGTGGACTTTAAAGCCTATATCATATCACACTTTCTTCCAAGTAAGTGAAAATAGGTTTATCTAATAGCAATCAATAAACACCAAATGAATGAATAAATTAATAAACACTAGACCCTAAAATTATTTTAACAGAAATTCCAGGCATTTATCAGAGCCCTGAGGAAATGGGACACTAAAACTAAGTTAGTTTTGATGAAACAAGCTTTAGAGAGTAAGCCTGGAGAAATGTCACAGTTAGAAAACTCTGGAAACCAATCATGACTAAGAGATAGGGGAGACACTTGGTCAAACAAACATAAAATTGTGGGTACTTCCCAACTTTGCCCGAAAAAGCTTGTGAGGGTAGGAGTTTTCATTTCTCTTTTTATTTTCAATAGTAACTTAAAGGTGCCATAGACAATTTAAGTAATTCCCAGTTGTGATACAGATAAACTTCTCTAAGAGAATTAAATACTCTTGGAACACTGAGAAAAAAAGTTGGTTTTCATGTTTAGTTCTTGGGATGGTTTTTTCTTCAACTACAGATTGCCAATGAAGGTATTGCTTACCTAATATGAATAATTAGAATATGAACAACTTCTTATTTTCTCTTCCCAACACTACTCCCCAGTATTATTCTAGGAGACATCAGATTAAACTTTTGAGGAAAACAACCTGTGTCATTTTTAGAACTATAAACCTTTCTCGGAAATTGATTCTCTGAAATTAGTTCTACCTCAATGATATTGCACAATGAAAAGTGAACAAATAACTTAAGATCTCACTGTTACCTCCAAAATGTAGTTAGGCACTAATAAGTGAGGAAGTAAATTCTCAGTTCCTCAAATGTTCTAAGAATCAGCACAGTAGACAGAAAACTAAAAATCTTCAAGTTCTACTTAGACGTAAATCAACGTGGAAGAGTAGGAGAATAACTTTTAGATATCTAGACTATAACTATTTTTCCCTAAACCTTTTCTTCCAATATCCTTGCTTTGCCATTAAAAGTTCTTTAATGTTAAAAGAGCTGAACAACAGTCATTTGCATCGTTTCAGTATTTATAAATCTGTCCCAGATAGGTTCTGGAGCACAGAGGCCAATTCATATTTCACATAATTCAATATGCTTCTTTTTATTTCTCTGCCAAGTAGAAAAATATTGTAAGTCCCAGGACTATAATCTCCTTTTTAAAATGGGCCATTAATTATTTACAAGGGTGGTTTGTTGGGGTTTTTTTTTTTCCAAAGGAAGGGAAATAAAACTTTGCATGAGTTCTCTTCCAGGCTGGCTTTTTCAGAGCACTGATATGAAAAAGTTATAAAATACTGTGAATAAGTGAAACCAAGCCCAACCTCTCCTCTTGGCATCCTGGTCCTTTTCTGATCTGTTCTTTACTTACTTTTTCTATCATTTCTTTTCCCACCAACTCCTGCCCTTCCTACTCTTAAGCTCAGGAGAATCCTTCTCCAAATGCTTCCTAGACCCATGTCTGAGTCATTCTCCTCTCTTTCTCCATTTATGGTACCCTGCTCCTCCAAAATCCAGATCAAATGCCATCCTTGGCTGAACCATCCTCTAATCCACCCAGGAGTTAATAATCACTCTAGCCTCATCTCATCTTGTAAATATAATATAATATAACACATTTCATTCTGGTTGAGTTTTAAGTGGTAGTTCTTTACATATCTACATCCCCAAATGGATTACAAATTGCAAACTCACTAAGGAAGGAAGCCATGTGTTATTTCATTGTTATATCCCTACACAATGCATAGTACAATGCCTTAAAGTAAGCTCTTGATTTTGTTAATATTTATAATAGCTGGTATTTGTTAATCATATACTATATATCAGTCTTGTTCAAGCATTTTAAGGCATTATTTCAACTAATTTTTACAAGAACATTATGCATAAATACTATCATTATCTCTCACACTTTACAGAGGAGGAAATGAGATCACAATATTTAAGTATTTTTCCCAGTGTCATGCACTGGGAAACTGGGATTTGAACCTGAGTGGCTGGATTCCACAACCCAAACTCCTATCTGCTAACTTTACCACCCACTTGATAGTTTCCAAATTAATGTAAATGAAATTCAAGAAAAGCATAGACTTTATTTATTTGCTGAAAATGAAGCTTTAGAATAGGCAGAAAAGTAGCTCCATTTTTTTATGTATTATTTTTGCTTTCTACAGAATAAATTACAACTGGTCTCTGGGATTTGACCTTTCATAAGCCAACACCTGGATTTTCTTAAAACAGATTTTTTTCTTATCCATTAATCAAAGTAGATCCAGCTTCTCTTAATATCATGACAACACCAGGAGTACTAGCAAAGCATAATACTAATCATCTCACTCAGATGTACAATCTTAGAACATAAAAGAAAAAATACCCTTCCTTTTAAATTCCTTGTAACTCCTAAGTGATAAAGAAGGGGGTAAATATCAGGTCAAAAGAAGAGTTTGGGGGGAGGGGTAAGATGGCATCCCACTGACAGAGTTGGACAGATCACTGAACCATAAAATTAATAAAGACACACTGGACTTAAATGGGATTCTAGAACAAATGGACCTACCAGACATTTGCAGAACATTCTACCCAAAAACTACTGAATATACATTCTTCTTGTTAGCACATGAGACATTCCCTAAGATTGATCATATCTTAGGCCAGAAAACATGTCTCAGCAATTCAAAAAAATTGAAATTATACTATGTATCTTCTCAGACTGCAGTGGAATAAAACTAGAAATCAATTCCAAGAGAAACACTCAAATCTACACAAAGTCATGGAAATTAAACAACTTGCTGCTCAACAATCCTTGGGTCAATAATGAAATTAAGATGGAAATCAAAAGATTCTTCAAACTGGACAACAAAGGGGACACAAGCTATCAAAATATGTGGGATACATAAAAAGGAGTCCTAAGGGGAAAATGCATAGCCTTAAACGCCTACATCAAAAAGACAGAAAGATTGCAAATTAATAACCTGATGTCACATCTCAAGGAACTAGAAAAGGAGGAGCAAACCAAACCCAAAGCCAGCAGAAAAAAAGGTATAAAACTTAGAGCAGAACTATTAATAAATGAAATGGAAACCAAAAAATCAATACCAAGGATCAACGAAACAAACAGTTGGTGTCTTTGAAAAGATAAACAAAATCAATAGACCTCTAGCTATATTAACCAGAAATAGAACAGAAAGGACCCAAACAAATTCAATCAGAAATGAAAAAGGAGATATTACAACTGATACTATAGAAATATAAAATATCATCCATGAATACCACAAAAATTTCTATGCACATAAACTAGAAAATGTAGAGGAAATGGATAAATTCCTGGAAACACACAACCTCCCAAGTCTCAGGAAGAAATAGAAATCCTGAACAGACCAATAACAAGCAGCAAAATTGAAGTAGTAATAAAAAATCTTCCAACAAATAAAAGCCCCAGACTAGATGGATTCACGACCAAATTCTACTAGATCTGCAAAAAAGAACTGGTACCTATCCTACAGAAATTATTCCATAGCATAGAGAAGGAGGGAATCCTCCCTAACTCATTCTATGAAGCCAGAAGCTAGTATCGCCTTGATACCAGAGCCAGGAAAGGATACAAAAGAAAACTACAGACCAACATCCCCTATGAATACAGATGCAAAAATCCTTAACAAAATGCTAGTAACCGAATAAAACAGCACATCAAAAAGATAATTAACCATGACCAAGTGGGCTTCATCCTAGGGATGCAAGGATGGTTCAACATATGTAAATTAATAAATGTGATTCACCACGTAAACAGAAGCAAAAACAAAGGTCATGTGATCATCTCAATAGACACAGAAAAAGCATTCAACGAAATCCAGCCCCCTTTCATGATAAAAATCCTCAAAAAACTAGGCATATGAGGAACATACCTCAAAATCATAAAAGCTATATATGACAAATCCACACTCAATATCATACTGAATGGAGAAAAGTTGAAAGCACTCCCCCTAAGAACTGGAACAAGACAAGTGTGCCCACTGACACCACTTCTATTCAAAATATTACTGGAAGTCTTAGCCAGAGCCATCAGGCAAAAGGAAGAAATGAAGAAATAAAGGGAATCCAAATTGGGAAAGAAGAGGTCAAACTATTGCTTTTCACTAACAATATGATCTTGTATCTAAAAAATCCCAAAGACTCCACCAAAAGACTCCTAGAATTAATAAATAAATTCTGCAAAGTCTCAGGTTACAAAATCAATGTACACAAATCAGTATACCCTTTCTGTATACTACTAACAGTCAAGCTGAGAGTCAAATCAAGGCCCAATACCATTCACAATAGCTACAAAAAAAAAAAAATAAAACACTTAGGAATATACTTAACCAAGGAGGTGAAAGATGTCTACAAGGAGAACTGTGAAACACTGATGAAAGAAATTGTAGATGACATAAACAAATGGAAAAATATCTCATGCTCATGGATCGGTAGAATCAACATTGTTAAAATGACCATACTGCCCAAAGTGATTTACAGATTCAATGCAATCCCCATCAAAATACCAACATCATATTTCACAGATCTAGAAAAAATAATTCTGTGCTTCATTTGGAACCAAAAAAGAGCCCAAATAGCCATAGCAATCTTAAGCAAAAAGAACAAATCTGGAGGCATCATGTTACCTGACTTCAAATTATACTACAAGGCTATAGTAACCACAACAACATAGTACTGGTATAAAAGTAGAGACATAGAACAATGGAACAGAATAGAGAACTCAGATACAAAACCATCTACCTACAACCAACTGATCTTTGACAAAGAATACAACAACATACACTGGTGAAAGGAAACCCTATTCAATAAATGGTGCTGGGAAAACTGGATAGCCACATGCAGAAGAATGAAACAGGACACCTGTCTCTCACCATATACAAAAATTAGCTCCAGATGGATAAAAAATTTAAATGTAAGGCATGAAACCATAAAAATTCTAGAAGAAAATGTAGGAAAAACTCTTCTAGACATTGGCCTAGGCAAAGAATTTATGATTCAGACCCCAAAAGCAAATTCAGCAACAACAAAAGTAAATAAATGGGACTTGATTAAGTCAAAGAGCTTTTGCACAGCAAAGGAAATAATCAACAGAGCATCACCATCAAATTGGTACTAATTGATCAATACTTATGTGCATATATGAAAGTAAACTTCATTGGGTGTCAGGCAGGTGGGGGGGAGGGTATGTGTATATTCACACCTAATGGGTGCAATGTGCACTGTCTGGGGGAGAGGCATGCTTGTAGCTCTGACTCAGGTGGTGCAAAGGCAATATATGTAATCTAAATGTTTGTACCCCTGTAATGTTTTGAAATAAAAATAAATAAATAAATAAAACAATCAACAGAGCAAATAGACAACCTACAGAATGGGAGAAAATATTCTTAAACTATACATCCAATAGAGGGCTAATATCCAGAATCTACAAAGAATTCAAACAAATCAGCAAGAAAAAAACAAATAGCCTCATTAAAAAGTGAGCAAAAGACACGAACAGAAGTTTTTCAAAAGAAGATAGACAAATGGCCAACAAACATATGAAGAAATGCTAAATATCACTAATTATCAGGGAAATGCAAATTAAAACTACAATGAGATATCACCTTACCCCTGTCAGAATGGCCATTATTAAAAAGTCAAAAAACAGTGGATGCTGGAAAGAATTCAGAGAGAAAGGAACACTTATACCTTGTTGGTGGGATTGCAAATTAGTACAACCTCTATGGAAAACAGTATGGAGTTTCTTACCATTCAATCCAGCAATCCCACTACTGGGTATCTACCCAAAGGAAAAGAATTTATTTTTATAAAAAAAGACACCTGTACTCAAATGTTTATTGTAGCAAAATTCACAACTGCAAAGATGTGGAATCAACCTAAGTGCCCATCAATTCATGAGTGGATTAAGAAAATGTGGCATATATATACCACGGAGTACTACTCAACCATAGAAAGGAACAAAATAATGTCTTTTGTAGTAACATGGATGGAATTGGAGACCATTATCCTAAGTGAAGTATCTCAGGAACATAAAAACAAACAGCACATGTACACACTAATAATTGGGAGCTAATCGATGAGCACACACGGGCACAAAGAGATATAAAGGTCATAGGAAATCAAGAAGGGGGAGAGAAGGGGACGGGTAAAAACCTACATATCGGGTACAATGAACACTATTTGGGTGATGGGCATGCTAAAAGCCCTGACTTAAACATTATAAAAGGTATCCGTGGAACAAAAACATTTGTACCCCCTTAATATTTTGAAATTTAAAAAAAGAAGCATTCAAGCTGTATCTATATGGCCAAATCACTGAGTCAAACATCCAATAGGCTGATTGGTATATATTTTTTAAGTGTTTTACCAATCATATTGTCCAAATCAATGTAATTGATTTCATAAATGCCAGCAATCACTGTGTTGGGAATGCTTTTTCCATGCATCTACTTACATACAACGTCCTAAAACAATAAGAAATAAACTAATTGAGAAATATTCAGTCTAGGCTTTTTCTTGTCTCTCCAGTGCATTCTCCACATTGTTGCTAGAGCAAGCTTTCTAAAATGCAACCTTAAATGAAAAGAAATGAACCTCAATCCATACCTCTCACCTTATCCAAAAATTAACCCAAAATGGATCACAGACCTAATGCAAAACATAAACTATACAAAAATTTCTAAGAGAAAATTTAGGAGAAAATCTTTCTAGCTTTACTTAGGCAAAGATTTCTTAGAAAATATACCAAAAGCTGAATTCATAAAAGAAAAAAAATTATAAAGTGAACTCTTCAAAATGAAAAGCTTCTGCAAAGACACTGTTGAGAGATGAAAAGACAAACCACAGACTGGAAGAAAATATTTGTAAAATACATATCAAATAAGGGACCTGTATCCAAATAAATAAAGAACTCTCAAAACTCAACAATAAGAAAGCAACCCAATAAAATAAACTGGGCAGTAGATTTGAACACATACTTCACCAAAGAAGATATATGGATAGCAAAAAAAAAAAAAAAAAAAAACCTCATGAAAGTTGTTCAACATCACTGGTCATTTGGCAAATGCAAAATAAAGCCACAGTAAGATATCATTAAATATCTATGAGAATGGCTAAAATTTTTTTTTAAACTGACAATACTAAGTGCAGACAAGGATATAGAGGAAGTGGAAATCTCATACATTGCCGGTAGGATTAGAAAAGGCTACAGATGCTTTGGAAAAAAGCTTGGCAGGTTCTTATAAAGTTAAACACACACTATCCATGTGACCCATTAATTCCACATTTAGGTATTTCATTCCAAAAGCAATGAAAACTTATGTTCATACAAAAGCCCATACCTGAATATTCATAGCAGCTTTATTCATAATAACCAAAAAGTGAGAGTAAACCAAATGCCTGCTAATTGTTGAATTAATTAAAAACCTGTGGCATGTACGTGTCATGGAACGCCACTCAGTAATAAGAAGCAACAGACTACTGGTACACGCACTAAATGGATGAATTTAAACATATGCTTAGTGAAAGAAGCCAGACTCAAAAAGTTATATATGATTCTATTTATATGACATTCTGGAGGAGGCAAACTTATAGGAACAGAGTTGATCAGTGGTTGCCTAGGATAGCAGGAGAGCTGACTCCAAAGGGAGAGCCTGAGGGGACTCTCGTGGGATGACGGAACTATTCTACATTTGTCTGTAGAGGTTGTTATACGACTGTACGCACTTACCAAAACTGGTAGAACTGTACACCAAGGACAGCAAATTTTACTGTATGTTGATTTTTTATGAATAAAAGATTAAAAACAATTACTTTTTAATATCCATCCATGGCTTCCCATCACTGACAAGAAAAAGAAATACTCCATTTGCTTTAGACCAGCATGCAAGGCCCTTCCTGTTCCTGCCCTTCCCTGCCTCCCTAGTTTCTACTCTTTCCCATGTCTCAGACAGGCCATATCACTATGGCTTTCCAAATACACCTCACTATGTCTCACCTTTCTGCCAGTGTGTGGTCTTCCAGAAAGGTTCTGCCCACCACCTCTTCAGATTTTCTTTCCCTGGACACCACCGTGTGCATCTGAAGTTCCAACCAGGCTGAATGTCTTGCAGGTCTCCAAAATGTGCTAGGCTGTTTCAAACCTCCTTGCCTTTGTGCAGGCTCAGTCAGAATATTCTTTCTCCCCTTTATTTTCTTTTATGAAAGCCTGGTAAACAGCCACTGTCTTTTAAAATTATCTTTTAATATTACCTCTGAAATTTTTCCTGAAGCTTCCCCCTGGGTGAGTTAGCTCTCCCCTGTCAGTTGACCATGCCATCCATAGACTTCTATCATCACACTGGAAAACACTTCAGGCATTTGTTTGCATGTCTATTGTGAGCTCTTTAAAGGCAGGGATTCTTCTTTTTCACTTTGTACTGCCACTACCTAGCACACTTCTGCTGTGTAATAGGTGCTTGATAAATGTTTGATGAATGAATGAGTGAAAAACAAGTTAACAAACTAATGAGCTAATAAATCTCCTTATCGAGAATAAAACTCCAAACTGTCCTTCAAAAGAATGCTCAATATCATCTGAGTTCTGCGCAGCCCACCTCAAGCACATGCTTTGTATTTCTTTTGATATTTATAATCTAGCATAGTAATTACCTATTTACTGTACACAATTGTGTAAGTAGGTAATTACACTAGTCTATGAATTCTTCCAGGGACTCGCTAATCTCTAGATCCCCAGCACCCAGGAGACAACGCCTGACTCAAGTAGTTACTCAATAAACTAGCGTTGGCCTGAGCTTTTCAGATGAGTAGAACTCAGGCTTTCCTCATCTCCTCGGAGTCCAGGGCCTGAATAGGCTGCAGTGATGCCTGTAATAGGAAGTGTGTGAAAAGCAGAAAAGTTACACACATAAAGTTCTTAAAGAGAGAAGGAAAAAGGGCATACATAATTAAAGCAGAAGGACATTAATAACTCAATAGTAACAAGGGTAGGGAATTAGAAACGACCTTGAACCACATTTTCCTCTGGAAAAACAATCCCTCAAAGAAAGTGACAGAGAAATGAACAATGGTAGGATAAGTAAAACTGCTTATACCAAAAGAACCCCTGGAAGATAAAACATAAAGTGAGCGGACACACAGTATCTCTTTTCAAAATGTGGAATTTGTTTCAGGTCTGCTACTTGGCACCGGCTCCCCAGGCACGTATGCAAGTCACATAGTTTCACCTTAGCTAATGTCTGCATTGTCCCAGGAATGATTTAGAACCTGCAAGGACAACATGATTCCACTAATGAAGAGGAATTCTCAGTTCAACTTGGCCATAATCCATTCTGAATCTAAGTGCGGTAATACATACTCTTCGAATCTCTGAGAGAGTTTCTAAGAATTTGACCAAAACAAATATTTATGTTGCAGAAGAGGACTTTGTGAATATTAAATTTTCCCAAATGTCTCCTGCTGGAATCACACTCACAATTCGTCACTGAGATCATTGGCTAAACATTGCCTTTCTCTCTCTCTCTCTCTCTCAAGCTATAACTGCCTTTTGCCCATTTGGAGCTGATTAGTTCATCCCCCAACAGGTACTAAAACATTTTGGGCTCAGTAAGCCTGCTCACCCAATGTGTAACCCCAGACTTGTAGCTCAGCAAGTCCAGTGCCTAAATATAAGAACTGGCTCCCTTGCTACTTATCATAAAATCCCCATTAATTATGTAAATATTTTAAAGCACCGTAATTTTGATCTATCCTTTGGCTTTTTCTATGTATGTACATGTGTGTGTCTGTGTCTACATTGATTCTTTTACTTCATTGGGTTATACTTAAACTTGGTAAGCAGTAATGGAACGCAGACCTCAAATTTGTAGGTCCACATGTAGGGCCAGGACTAGGGTGAGGCAAGAAAAGGGGCCAAAGTTGCAAAATTCAAGGAGGCCCTCACTCTCAGGGTGCCCACACGAAGCTTTTTCACTGCCAGTCCTACTCATCTGAGGCTCTGTAAAGTGAAGCAACATGCTGCAATCCTGTGTGAAAAACTGACATTGTGTCATCTAATCCTCTCAAAAAAATGCTGTGTCCCCTTCTCATATAGCTGACTGCTTCTCAACCTTCAGGTTCTAGCTCAGATGTCTCCTTGGAAAGAACATTCCTAAACGCCTTCTCTAAAATATGCACCCCCTCTTGTAATCCATCATGGTACTTTCATATTTCTTCTCCACATTTGTCAAAATGTATAATTACTTCTTTTTTATTGTAGTTCCCACTAGAATGTTATCCTAGCTCCACTAGGGCAAGAACTATGAATGTCTTGTTCACCATTATAGCCTCAGTGCCTAGCACAGTGCCTGGCACGTAGTAATCACACAATAAAATATGTGTTGAATAAATGAAACTTTAATAAACAGCTTTGGAATGATTCAAATCCAAGTGTGACCTTTGTTTGCCTTGTGACATTGGATAAGTTCCTTAATCTGTCTGTGGCTCAGGTTTCTCACTTCAAAATGGAGATGTTCACTGATTCAATTGATCAACGTGTTGCTTGCAAGTGTCTGACATAAAGAGTAAATGAATGAATTAAAATTAATTTTTATCTTCCCATTTGGAAGCATAAAAAGTTATATATGATTCAAATTCACATGGCCAGTGTTCTAGTTACCTATGACTATATAACATCACACCAAAATTTAGTAGCTTAATGTACTACCATTCACAGTTTCTGTGAGTCTGGAATCTGGGAAGGGCACTGCTGGGCATATCTGGCTTGGGACTTCTCACCTAGTCAAATGGTGGCTGAAGCTGGAAGAGTGGAGATCTAGAACAGCTAGAGGGTGGTCAGGCATATATCACCCTCTCTCTCTCTCTCTCTTCCTCTCTCTCTTTCTCTATCTCTATCTCTCTGTTGTTGCAGGGCTTCTTTCTGAGATCTCTCTAGGTGGACCAGTTGGGCTTCCTCACAGCGTGGTGGCCTCAGGCAGTCAGACTGCTTACCTGCCAGCACAGGGCTCCATTGCAAGTGTTTCAGCAAACAAGGCAAAAGTTGCATTGCCATTTATGATCTAGCATTGGAAATCATATAGCAACCCTCTGCCCTACACTATTGCTCAAAGCAGTATCAAAAGCCCACCCAGTTTCAAGAAGAAGTAACAAAGACCCAAGCTCTTAACAGGAGACCTGTCAAAGTACAGGTTGAATATCCCTAATCCAAAAATCTGAAATCTGAAATACCCCAAAATCTGAAACTTTTTGAGCATAGACATGATGCTCAAAGGAAATGCTCATTGGAGCATTTCAGATCTTGGAATTTCAGATTAGGGATAATGAACCAGTAAGTTTATAATGCAAATACTACAAAATCCAAAAAAGTTTGAAATCTGAAACACTTCTGGTCCCAAGCATTTTGGATAAGGGATACTCAACCTGTATTTACAGATACACTCAAAAATCACTACAGCTCATTTTGTGGCCACAAATTATTTAGATTCCTGCTGCATGCAAAATACATTCCCAAGATCCCTGCAGTTTCATTCCATTAAGATATCGGGCTTGAGGTTCAGGATCTTATCATCTAAATCAAATCCAACTATGGATGGCATTCTTTGTGGTGCAACTGCACCATTGGGTGCAATTCCTTGGAAATGATTCACTGGGTAAAGTTCCTCTCAATCTGAGGACTTATGAAAGAGTGACAAGGTATCTGTCCCATACACCTAATATACAATGGTGGGACAGGCATAGGATAACTATCATAGATACTCCCACTCATAAAGGGGGAAAACAAGAAGCACATAATGGTCACTGGTCCATAGCAATTCTGAAGTCCAGTCATGCACGCGTTGCCAAGTTCTCTGCTTGAGGCCCAGTTCTATCTCCAAGGAATGATTCTCTGTGCTTCTTGGCTTCACCCCCATGCTTTTGGTTTGACCCTCTAAGTCACTTTTACTTTTCTGTAAAAACTGGCCTGTTTGCAGCTAAGTAGATTTCTCAGCGTCCTTCCTGCCCACATTAGTTCAAGGGAACAAAGTCCCCTTTTCATTTTTCTCTGTCCTTTTCAGTTCTAGCTGATATAATTCCTTTAAAATTTTGTGGGATTTTTTGTATATTAATGTGTAGTCTACCCCATTAAACAAAAGTTATACAAAACTCTTTAAAGTAAGCCTTGTCTACCTTGGGCTTCCTGTGAGGTTGCTGTAAGAATATTCCCTTAAGAGTCTTAAAAGTCCTATTGTTTAACACAGAGTCTGTCTGTGATGCACACTCTTAAAATTCTTAGAGAGGTTTCATCTGTTTGAGAGGATCTATGAGGCACAACCTAACATCTTTCTGAGGTCTTAACAAAGGATCTCTTTGCCCTGAAACTGATACTTAATTTGAAAATTTTTGCTGTCTGGTGAAACTAGGAATAAGAAATAGTTTTATTTTCAAACAGTCTTGACATCTTAATATTTCCTCTAAATTTTTATTGAAAACTGCACAGTTGCATTTTTGGCTTATCTCTCTATTTGTACCTTAGCATACACATTTCAAAGAAACCAGTTGGCCTTTTCAACATTCTGCCTACAAATTTTCTCAGACAGATCCATCAGTTCATTTAGTATATTTTCTCTTTTCCACACTACTATAGGTAACTATTTGGCTAAACTTTCTACCACCACATAACAAAGGCCTCCTTTCCTTCAGTTTTCAATAAAGTTTTCCACACATTTTTTAAAACTTTCATAACAGATTTCTCAAGGCCTGTCAAGCTTCTGCTAACAATTTTTTCAAGACCCTTCCAGCATCTGCCTGCTGCTCAGAGGCAAAGTTAATGCTACATGTTTTCAGGTTTTGTTATAGCAGCACCCCACTACAAAGTAACAAAATCTGTTCCATTTTTCTACTGGTATGTAACAAATGTACCCAATGCTTAGCAACTTAAAACAACAACAAACATTTTATTCTCTTATTGTTTCTGTGGGCCAGAAATCTGGGAAGGACTCCACCAGATAATTCTGGCTTAGGGTCTCTCATATGGTTGCCATCAGATAGTGGCTGGAGCTGGAACAGTAGGTGGGTTGAAGCAGATGGGGGATGGACAGGCATCTCTCTTCCTTCATGTATTCTCGGGGTTTATCCATGTGGTCTTTTTGCACAGGCTAACTTGGGCTTCCTCACAACATGGTGCTTGGAGCTCTAGCGTGAGTGTTCCACGAAGCAAGGCAGGATCAGCATCGACTTTTTTTGTCTTAGCTTTGGAAGTCACACAGCATCCCTTAGATCACACTCTATTGGGAAAAATAGTCAAAACTCCTGTTCAGTTTCAAGAGAAAGAACACAAACCCCACATCTTTATGTGAGGAGTGTTAAATAATACATGCAGATTAATTTTCAAACCTCCATTTCCAGTAGAAAGCAATTGAACTATTTGCTTTCCATTGCATTAAAGGAAATAAATTCATTCACTCATTCAATTATTCATTTATTCATAGTGCCTTAATTCTCTGTGTATATCCTGTTGACAGATACATCATGTTGTCTGCAAATGACCTGTTTTTGTATGTGTCTCTTTCCTTAAACTGTTAGATTTCTTCATCTTTACATCTCCATTATTTAGTGCAAAATCTGACTCATAAAAGATGCTCAGATAATATATGCTGACTAAATGGATGAATAAATGAATAAATTGCACTTTTACCTTATTTACAAATGTTGAAATTGTCACTTATTTCCCATTAAGCAGCAATCACTAAAAACTAAATTTATGTTTCTATTCTCTGTTGCTAGAAAATTTTGTTCTCATTTTTAAAAATCAACAGCATAATCTATGTTTCTATTGGCTTTGTTTTGCAAATGTGCATTTTCACATCATTTATTGTACCACTCTTTGATATAGTCATTTACCTACATATAGACCACAAAGAGGATACACCCTGCCCCAAATACCTTCCAAAAGCAGGTTGACCTAGCCACAGCACAGCACTGATTGCTCAACATGGGGAAAGGGAAAAAAGAACAAACTGGTGAAAAAGCAGCAGCCAGAGCAGGAGAAACTATCACAGCAGAGGTATGGACTTCATGAAGACAAGTGACAAAGCTCTGCTATAATTCTGGGCTCAGGCCCATATCAAGGAGTCTGAACTCAGGAAGCCTCAGGGCATCATAAATCTTTAAGTGCAAAAGTCAGGCGAACCTGAAACTGAAGTAGTGGGAAAAGATGTCCAGCTCCAAGAGACTTGACTATGATGAATAAGGTGATATGGCAGAGTGTGAGGCTGGGCTCCTCCTCTGCATAGGAGATTCAGGGGTTAGAGAGGTTGGTGGGCAGGGGAAGTACACTCATTCTGCATGTGCAGGGGGTGGGGGGTTGTGGGAGTGTTAAGGAGGGACAAAAACAAGAAGGAAAATAACTAAAAAACCAAGACAAAGATTTTAGCAGAAAGACACCAACCAGGCAGGCTCCCTCTCTGTGCATCCACATCCTGCCCCCAATCTCACATTCCTCCCAAGATGAGGATTCGCTCAGGACGCCGCCTCGTGTTCATTGTCACCGAACAGGAAAGATGTGGCTTACTTCCAGGCTCTGCAGCCCCAGGGCTTGAAGGCCAAGTGGGTTGTGTGGTTGTTGTTTAATTCTGTTACATGGTCATCCATTAAGGTAGATGGATCAATTTTTCCTAGTCACTCATGAAATTGGCTCCTTAGCACAGCTCATTTATTTGCCTCTGAAGAATGGTTTGAAACAATGGTTTGGGGAACAACACTTACAACAGAAGATGTTTCCCAAACCCCTCTCACTAGCGGGGAGGAGACTTTTATGTTTTGCCAGGGGTTGTACAAGTTCTGGGATGGGGTATGTGGCGTGTGTGGGCAGATGAAGGAGGGTTCTGAAAAGCTGAGAAGGAGCTAGGATTGGACAAGGAAAGACAGCTATAAAATTAAAGTGCATTTCTTTATAACAAGGTCTTGTTTGTTGAGAATTGTTTGTTTCTCACCATACGTTCTCCCGATTCGAAAGTTATATGGAAAATTATCAAAATAAAACTATTGCATTGATAACATTTCACTGGGAAAACTGAACCTTATCTCAAAACATATCAAATATTGATAGCCTGAGAAACAATTCTATTAATGTTTGTCATGAGCATGACTGAGGTGAGGTCAACAGAGCTTCCCATCCTGCTGTGAGATGAGCTCACACAGGATGGAGTTACTGGAGGACATCGTAATGCCCTGCGCACTCACGTCATTTGACTTCTGCCTCTGATCAAAATGGTGCCTAAATCAAGTTTCCTTCTTCTCCACTCTATTACACAGTGAGCCATTAAAGCAGGTGGATCAATTGGAGCAGCCATCCATGCAACCATCTGTTTCCAGAGATCAATCCCCTTATTTGGCTCTGATGAAAAATAGCATGAAACAACAGTTGGGCACAAAATTTACAGTCCACTTTCAAAAGTTGGCATCATGTAGATATGATGCCTGAGAGACAGTTTGGAATTTCTGTTTACCATACTATAAATCTTTTCCAGTGAACAAAGAGGAAAAACATCAAGTCTTTATTTGCATTTAAATGAGGGGCCTTCCTGTTCCCCCACATATACTATTCAAAGAACCTAAAGGCACTAATATCAAGTGAATCATTTTATGCTTACATGTGGAAGCAACTTACAGTTTTTTTCCCAAATTTTGGAACAAGAAACCTTTGAAACACTTCTAAGTCTTACCATATATTTTGTCAAGATGTGCCAGACAACTGCAGAGATGGAGCTATTTTCTTGGCCAACATAGAATAGCATGTGATTCACCACACCTTTTCCTACAGCAACAAGCTGCAGGAACTGAAACAAGGTAGAAATAATAAATATATGGGAAAATGATGCCGGAACTCATTGTATCTGGTAATTTGATAATTAAGCGATCGAAAACAATAAAGTTTCAGTATTTTTAACCTTAAAAGAAATCTAAGTTTAAAAATAGAGTTTAAAATTTTATGTCTCAAGAAGCTTCCCACCAAGAATAATACTTAGACAATAAATTTCTGTATGATTAAAAACAAAGAGGCCTATATTTGAAGACAACAATGAGATATCATTTAGTCAAAATCAAAAAAGGAATGGCAAGGGTAATATGAAAAGGTTACTCTCCTGTATTTCTGGCAGCACCAGATATTGGCAAAATCATTTTTGAAAGTAGTTTGGTAACAAGTATCACGATCCATGAAAGTGTTTGTAATATTTGGCCCAGATTTTGCAACTTGAATAATCAATCTGAAGGAAACAACTTGGAAATACATGGCAAAAGATGTTTTCCACAATATTATTTATAGTAACAAGAATTGGAAATAATTTAAATGTCCCAAAATGAGGGGAATAATAATATAATTTGGGGTCTAGCCAACAATATGGTAATGGTTAAATAAACTATGATACTGTTAGGGCAATATAAGCAAAGGCATATTTTTTCATTTTGGTATTTTTCAAGCTTGCTGTAAGTGATTATGATATAGTTACATTTTTAAAATAATTTTTTAAAGCTTTAGAAACCCTACCAATGCCCTTGAGTGTCATGAGAGCTTCAACACTGCAGTAGTTTTACAAACCCTGCTCTCATGAGCAGAACTAGAGAACTAAAGAGGAAGGACAAGAGTTGCTGCTTTTCTATACCACGTGATTTTTTTAGACCATTTAACAACAACTTAAGAATTTAAAGAAAATGGCAATTACTACTGTAAGTATTGAGGCCAGAAGGTCTATAAGCAAAGGAAAGATGTGACCAGATTGTGTTTTAGGACCAAGCCCCTGGTCAAGTGTGAAGACTGCATTAGAAGGAACTAAGGAGAAGACAGTTCGTTGGAAGGAAAGGATGCTTTAATGACTATTCTTCACATTTGTGTTGCACTTTATGACCTACTGTCTTCTTTCACTCTATCATCTAATCTGAATCTTCACCATTCAAAAAAAAGCAATAATTAAACATCAGGTTTCAGAGGAAATCAGCATGTAAGTGAGACATCATGAAAAGAAAAAAAAATCACACTTAAAATCTGCAGTAAAAATACTGTCAGAGTCCCAACTGCCAGGAAGCTCTGAGGCATTGAATGTTTTATCCTGGGATCTGTGCTGAGCTATATTTTAAGTGTATCTGTTCTGTCTTCCTTCCTCAAGGTCTTTTGATATTTTATTCTTACTGAAACAAACTTACTGCTAAACTTAAATGTCACTCAGTTGTCTCATCTTTATCATCAAGTCACTCATACCCCAACTCTCCACCCCCATCCTTTGGCCCAAAAAAAGAACAAATGGGTAATAATGGCTTGGACAGGGTTGTCATCTATTTCCCATGAGCCTTTTAATCCTCTCCCATTTACCACTCAGGCTGCAGAGAAAGAAGAAGCAGTGTTGTCCCCATCCAAAATGTTCCTCCCACTCATCTGCACCAGCCTTACCCACCACCCACTGAGGGAGAAGGGGTGATTATGACCATGACCCTCCATCTGGCCCTGTGCACAGCACCTCACCTGCGTGGTTTCAACTATGCTTCCTACTGCCCTGTGGGTTTGGTACAATTGCTCTCTCCTCTTAGCTGTAAAGAAAATAAAGCTCAGAGGGATATAGTAACTCACCAAGGCCACACGGCTAGTTAGTAGCAAAGTTAAGGTTCCAACCTGGGGTGTGTAACCCCAAAAGATTCTGCTTACACATTATGGAAAATGCAGCATTATTCTTGGGTGGTATTCTTAGGCCACTTGTCCTTCAAGCTATCAGCTTTCACTTCAGGTTAAGTAGAGAAGGGTGTTTGTGAAGCAACAGAATGCATGCGGCTCAAAGAGCCTTTGCTTCTAGTTGAACCCAGGGATAATATATTCATCCTATCTCAGCAGTGGCTTAAATGTACATTTTAAAGACTAACTCAATTCAGGGGTTTTAACTAGCATATAAAGACAAGCATATTCCTGAAATTCTACTATATGAAGCATCTGAGTCAGATTATACCAGAGCACATGCCAGGCTATTTTTAGAAAGAGGGATGTATATAGGACATAGTTTTCTGGTTATGTCACAAACTTGCAGGTGGGCCTTCTGTTCACATTTTGGATGAAAAATAGATACATACACTGGTGATATAAAGATAAATGCAATACAGTTTCTGCCCTTGAAGAGTTCCAAGACTAGTTACAGGAACAGAAAAAGTAGAACTCAAGCATCAGAATGCAAAAACTGGCCTTACAGAGGTAGAGGAGCACTGACAGTAGGAATTTAAGACACTTTAAAAGCCTGCTACACTTGTGCAACAAATTTTATTGCGTACCAGGCACTGGAAAGGCAGTGATGCACAAAAACAGACATGGTCCCCACTCTCAGAGCACTTTCATCCTGGTGGGGAAATCAGACCTGGTCACATGCCAGCACAAAGCAGAGTTACACACTGAGAGAAGTGCTCAGAGGGAAAGCAATGCTGTTTGTGGAAGACATACGACAAAAGGACTCGACAGGCAGGGGCTGGGACGTGTGTAATCAGGCTAGCCTTCTCTGATGAAGGCACTCTCCTGCTAAGAGGTGAGGACAGAGGAGGCATTAACTTAAGCAAAGGAAGGGAGTGGAGAGCATTCTAGACAGGCAATCACATGCGCCAGAGGTGAGGGAGGGATGAGAAAAGCAGAGCCTTTCCAAAACACTGGGAGGAAGTCATGTGACAAGAGTATAGCGAGCAAGGGGGAAGGGGTACAGAGGATGGTGGGAAGACACACAGGGGCCTGGAGCTGGCGATGATGTTGAGGATTACAGGCGACAGAGATGGAATGAGTCAACAAGACTCTTTACCTCCTCTCCATTTACCTCGTAGGCACCCTGCCACCTGGGAAGTTACCTTCCCTTAGCCATGCATGTTGACAAAAGTATCACAGAATCGCTACAAATGTTCAGACAAGTCATATAACCTCTCAGTTTCTTCACTTGTTACAAATCAACATTTTGGTACAGGTAAATGTTTTAAAATCTTTTCAGTTAACATCAAAAATTTTTTCAGACCTTTCCCACTACTAAAGATTGGTAGTAAACGTTTATGCTGATTGAGAAAATGGTTTTACTGATTGATAAATAGCTACTGTGCTTTCCGTCCAGACATTAAATGAATTACAACGTAGTTCATCATAGCAGCATCTGTGTGCATTTGAAAAATGATAATTCATGTATGTGTGTCAGATACACCCTTTTTTTATCTATAGGACAATGTTTGTGACATATATGAATTTATGGACCAATTGGAAAAACAATATGGCCCGTAGTTTGGGAAACATCAGTCTACATAAATTCTAAGGTCCCTTTCAGTCCTGAAATTCTGATTCTTTCATAATTTTCAATGAATAGTTTTAATCCCTCTGTATAATGGAGCAAATGGCAGAAAAAACTTCTCCTTTGGCTAACACTACAACTAAACTCTTCTTTTGGGATACAAAGTCAATTGGGAAAATCTGCTTAAATTGACGATGATTTAGTGTGATTCTAAACATGTGCACTCTGCAGCTGATTAACAATTCTCTTTAATGTGTTTTTTAAGCTTCCTGAAACCTCTTAACCTCAGCTGTTCTGAATCTTGATGTCATCAGCCTTGATCTCTCTATGTTCAAATGTCCTCTGTGGGCCTTGCTTTCAGACAGGCCCTTCCAACTAATCGCCCCAACAGCTCAGGGCTGATACCCTCCAGCATCGCAATTTCAGAGAAAAACTGGCTTTGCATTTTCAATAGTTCCTTACAAAAATCCCAGAATTGACCTGGACTTTGTCCTTGTGCTCACCCCTGAACTGACTGCTATAGCCAAGAACATGAAACTCACAGATTGGCCAAGCCAAGTGTCACCATCCATGCACTTGAGAGTGGAGAGTCGAGGGAGGTGTCAAAAGAAAACCCAGGGCCAGGCACAGTGGCTCACGCCTGTAATCCTAGCACTCTGGGAGGCTGAGGTGGGAGGATCACTTGAGCTCAGGAGTTCAAAACCAGCCTGAGCAACAGCGTGTAAGGGAAAACCCGTTTGTATAGGCAAAAGGTTTCTTAGGCCAAACCAACATGACTGCCAGTGTGTTTTCCGGCCCGGTCTACTTTCCGGTCCGGCCTTCCGGTAAGGCATGAGTCAGCACACTTATGTAACCAGGATGTAATCTCTTATGTAAGACCCACGTGCCCACCCCTTGATTGGGCACGTTGCCACTATTGTTCTGAGCCGTATATATATGAGTGCTCGCCGTGTTACATGGGTGCTCGCTTGCTGCTGTAGTTGTTGCTATGCCCTGACAATAAAGAGTATGTCTCATTTGCCTGAGGCTGCTCGCCCCTTCTTCCAATTCCTGGAACCCGCTCCGGTACCCTCACTGGCTGCGGCACTTGCACCCCACAACAGAGTGAGACCCTGTCTCTGCTAAAAGTAGAAAAAATTAGCTGGGCATGGTGGCTGCATACCTGTACTCCCAGCCACTTGTGAGACTGAGGCAGGAGGATCACTTGAGCCCAGGAGTTTGAGGTTGCAGAGAGCTATGATGATGCCACAGCACTCTTGCCCAGGCGACAGAGCAAGACTCTGTCTCAAAAAAAAGAAAAGAAAAACCAAGGGGGGCATAATATGAATGCTCCATAGACCAAAGCAACACATTTAATGTCCTTCTGGATTTATTTTTCTATTGCAAATGACAGAAACCCAACTGATGTAGTTTTAGCAAAACAAAGTCTTTTTTTTTTTTCAGAGATGGGGTCTCCTTGTGTCTCCCAGGCTGGAGTGCAGTGGCATCATCATAGCTCACTGCAGCCTTGAACTCCTGGGCACAAGCGATCCTCCCACCTTAGCCTCCCAAGTAGGTGAGATTACAGGTGCAATCCACCACACCTGGCCAAAACAAGTCTTAATCGGCTCACATAACTGAAAACTCCAACGGTAGTTTGGCTTCTGGCACAGCTAGAATCAGGAATTCAAATAATAACTAAATTCCCTCTTCTTCTCCCTCTCTATGTCCTTCCCTCTCCTGCTTTCTTTGGTCTTGGCTTCATTTTCAGGCATGTTTTCTCCAAATGGAAGTCTAAGCCATCCCCAGCAACCTTGATGTACATGATCTTAACTCCTAAACTTTCCAAAGGAGAGTGATCTTCTTTCCCTTCATGTCAGCCTTCAAAGAAGGACTCAGAGTCGCCCAACTGGGGCCACCTCTCCCCCTAGCGACAAATCACCCTGACCAGAGTGTGAATGACTCTGATTGAACAGCCTAGAGCCCACACCTGAGGCTGGGAAGGTGGGGCTCCAAACTGTCAGTGCCACAAAGTGTAAGAGAAACAATTCCTTAAAGGAAAAGTCAGATGCTGCATCAGGAAAAGAGGGAAGGGGTGCTAGGAAAGCAAAAACAGCAGATGTCTATTATGGTCCTCTAACATTCAGCTCTGTACATCGCACTGTCACCCAGCACTTGAGCTCCTCACCCTGCTGTTTTCTCTCCCTTCTGGCCAAGCACTCTCCTGGGAAACTCTCGTGGTGACTCTCTTGCTTTAGCTCAACCCCAAGGCCCTTCTTTTCCATACTCTAACTCAGGGGGCAGACCCTATTCCAGCATGCATTGGCCATCTGGCAGGACGTTCAAGTGAGAAGCAGGGCTTTGGCTGTGCTGGGGACTGAGGCAGGGGGAGGTGGAGGTGACAGTGCAGAGGGAAGAGAGGAATTCACTGTATGTGAATGGGCACAACTTTACAAATAAAGGTAACAGGAAAGAAGGTACAATAAATGGCGTGAACCCAAATGAAGAACAAAATTATTTTAGGGCAGGAAGAAACAAAAACTGTTGTTAAGGGAGATAACATTTTTTAATGAACACAAAGCAAAGAATAAAGAGCTATGAAGGGAAAGGAAGAAAAGTGTACAGCAGTGTATCTCAAAGTGTGGTCCCTGGACCAGAGCATCAGCATTACGTTTAAAACACAACTCCAAACTCATCAGAAGCCCCAAGGTTAGAACCCTCCAGGTGAATCTGATGCACAAAATTTTTTAGATCTTTTGTTCTAGAGAATGGTAGATCCTTCCTATCTGGAGATCCATTTCTTCTTTTAAAACAAGGTGCTGGTACTCATCTTTTAGCAATTTGTAAAATGCCTCCTTTCTAGTCTCTTCTTTCTATTCCTTCTTCCTTATATCCTGTAATTTTGATCTCTAGCCCCTGAGCACTACACAAACTGTCAGGTGTAGGTCAATGAATGTAGCTAGAGACAAATAAGAAAAAGATAAAGAACAGCTCACCATTTGTCAGCATATATTAGCAACGAGGAATCACTTGAATCAGCCAAAGTTTAGCTTTGAACTTGCTGCTCACAAAAATGGATTATTTATTTAAGCTGACATATAGGGGGAAAAGGGTTTGCACATTCTTTGTTGTACGCTATTTTGTGCACACACAGACAAGCAAATATTGTAGAAATCAAACATTAAAGTTTCTTCTTATAAAGAATAATGTTTTTAAATTTTTTTTTTTTTTACAAATAACATGCTAATGTTTTAACCTGGGAAGTGTGCAGAGACATATTCAGTGTGAACAAAAAAGGGAGCAGTTATAGGTCAGGAGCAAAGAAACAGAGAAACTTCAATGAACACCTCCATGGCATTTACATGCCAGGCCCTGTTCTAAGTGCTTGACGTACATGGGCTTATTCAACCCTCACAATAGCGCTATGACTTGCATGTGTGCTGCTAGCAGGCCCATTCTACAGAGGAAGATGATGCACAGAGAAGCTCCAACTTGCCAAAGATCACACAGTCTGGATTTGAAACCAGGCAGTGGAGCTCAAGAACTTATGCTCTTAACCACCCTTCTTAACTTCTGTTGCTTACCACTCCTCAATGCTACCTCTAAGCAGAATGCAGTGATATTATTGTAGCTTTCAGCAGGTCAAGGGCAGCTGGGGAGCAGAGTGGGAAGAGGCAGAGCAGAGATGATGAAGGAAACATGGAGACAGCAAGAACAAAGCTGGACAATAGGGCACAGAGTAGCAGAATGAAAAGGAAGGAGCGTGGAGTCAAGGAAGGAGAAGCTCAAAATGGGCTGATGGAGTTCATAGGCAAGGATGAATAGCAGGGAGGCTATGAGAGAGCAAAGGGCTCATACCCCTGCTCCAGAGAGGCTGAGGATTAGTTCACACGACAAAGGCATGGGTAGCAGCAGGGAAAGGTGAAGAGAGCAGAGGCCTGAAGGGAAGGCATGAGTGAGCCAGTCCTGGGAAGTAGCGCCAAGAAGAGATGAGTTTAGAAAAGAGGACCTGGGTCCAGAAAGATAGAATAGAAAGTGCACAAAAATAAAGAGAGGACAACATGAAAAGAGAAGGTCCTCTCCTTGGGCATTCCAAATGCCATCATGCCTTATGGCCTCTGCTAGAATAAAATTAAAACATCATTTTAATAAAGAGCATGGTGTCGACTTCATGACACACACAAGAGAGCATTCATGAATAAAAATTTAAAGATTTGGATGCAGCACCAGTGCCTTCGTCCATCGATTCCCCAACAGCTTGTGACCTTTCACTTCTTAAATAATAAAGACAGACGAGATCAAGCTAGACGGGCATTCCCTGAATGCTCAGTACATGTCCCAGTGCTGGCAGTGGGGCAACCATAGAGGAAGGAGTGAGCAATATAAAACTGTTTTTAATTGCCTCTTAGAGAACGGTTTAAATGTGCCACGGTGAACACAAACCAATTCAGTGAAACAGGAGCACCGCGTGGCAGCTGCCGGCTCAGCTCGGGCTGTGTGGATCCACGCCTCGCAGGGCCACAGCTGTTCAACGCAGGCACCGCTGGGCCTTGTGTCACATTTACCTGCGCGGCCTGAGCTCCCAAATGGTTAAAGAATGTGATTGAAGAGTCAAAGTCATACAGCCAAAAACAATTTAGAAATATTTTGCCTATAGACCAGAGAGGTGGGAATTCTTACTTGCAACTGCTTTTGCCTTCTGAGTAAAATCTAAATGCAAGGTCTTCCTTTACAATTCCACGCCACCCAGTCCAGGGCTTCCCAAACTTACCTGATGTGAGCAATCACTTTAGGAGCTTATTTTAAAAACAAAAATGTCTGCCCAAAAATGTACCCTAGAGATTCTGAATCAATATATCTACTGGGGGCTAAGGAATCCATTTTTTTTCACAGATACACTCTCATGCGCAAGTAATTCTTTTGGTCTGATGTATTTGGGAGGCACTGATTTGCCCTGTGCACCAGCTAAATCATTATTTAATATTTCTTTTTGCTCAAGCATTTCCCGCCTCTTTCCTACCCATACAGTTTATATCACACATCTGCTTCTGCTGATTTCTGGATTCCCCACATACTGTGTTCTATGGAAATCCTAGCTGTTTTCCAAAGGATGGGATTTCTTGACCTCACCGGGTGAAAGGGGTCTCTTCCTCTCCACTCTCACGTGCGCTCCAGTTTGTGCTTGTCTTGTGGCACTGCCCACATTCTACCTTGGATTATGGGTACAGGACCCTTCTTGTCCTCTTTACTAGGCTGCAAACTTGTTGCAGGTGGTAACTATGTCTTCAGATATCCTCACAGACATAAAATGTTTAGCTCCCTGCTTGGGACATTGTATCTCTTCCAGAAGTATCACACCCCCTTCCCTTCCCTTTTTCCTGTTCATATCCCTTCTGTGCATAGCAACATGCTTTGCATACAGTATATGTTTACTAAATTTATGTTGAATGAATGAACAACGGAAATAAGAACTTTTGGAGGCTTTTGTCAATTCTTGTTACTTTTTGATTTAGATAAAACAAGTTTAGAAAAAAGTACCTAGAGACATTTAGCATACAGAAGGGAGATGTTTTATTTTTCTCCTTACGCATCTCATAAATTATAATGTTAATGTCTTGGCTGTTGAATTTTGGGACATTATTAGAATAAACAAGCATTTCACCGAGTATCTGAGGATATATACAAAACTCTTCAGAGAACTAAAGAAGGATACAAAATAAGCACGGGAAAGGTTCTCCTATTCTCATCGACCCAGAGTTTTGTTTAAATATAAAGAAATATAATATCTTCTGATGTAATTCTATATCTTCTCCTAAGTGCTTCAAATTTCTATTCAATTCTATTTGTTTAGTATATACCTTTAAATCAAATGCATTTTTACTTCCATAACAATTATTCCAAGGAGATTAATAGTTATTATTTTTATAATTATTTTTATATTTAATATAATTTAAATATAAAATTTATATTTAATATAATTATTTGTATGATTGTCATATAATCCAATCGTTATCTTTTTGTAATATTGTTATATTATTAGAATATTAATTTTTGCAGCAATTTCACTTAGTGGAAATTTTGGTCTATTTGCCAATCATTACCAAGTATCCTAAATGCCATACAAGAGATCGTTTTGCTTACTTTAGGTGACAAAATTATCCTATGAATCTATATAACTCTCCAGATCATTCTCCAGTTTCTTGAATTCAAATTAAGTTTCCTTCAATTCCATCCCAATGTGTAATCCTGGCTTTGCAAGGTCCCCTCCTGTAAAACATCAACTTAATTGGATAATGACCACTCTCATCCATATATTATTCTTATAAACATCCCTATAGAACTGGATGCAATTTCTTCAGAAATCAGGGAGACTTCGATATGGCAAAGAAATCTTTTCCAGATATCCTTTTGCAATTGTGTGTTACTATTATGATATAAAACTACAAAATGACCATGTTCTGATGTTGACTATGCAGCTATGACCACATTATGACAAGCATAAATTCACATTAAAAAGAAACTTTAAAAACACACTCAATTATCCAAATGTTTCTTAACATCCAGATGTTTGGCATTACAACAACAAAACATCTGGGTAGCAATTAAATGTTTTTAGTTAGCACCAAGATATTTTCCTTCCTATAAGACTGTATAAGAATCTTAGAGATATTATCAAATTTTTCTGATAATCATCTCCATGATCAATGTAATCAATGTCATACAATTTGAAATGTAGATAGTTTCCTGCCTTTAAACAATGTTCAGCGTTGTTGGCACTAACCTAGCATAAATGCATAGCTTGTAAATTTCTTCTGAATGCACTGCATTCCAATCTTCACAAGTGAGGACTTTAAATAGCAGCTTATCATTGTGTCAAAATTCCTTAATGCTTTTACACCAGAAAGAAGGCATATAAGGAAAATAAGAAATCGAACTGTTCCAGATCATCACACGGCTATTTATGTGGTAAATGGGACGCACAGTGACCTCTAAGAATTGTGATTGTTCAACCATACAAGACAGCTGGTACATTTAAAAGATGAGTTCTTTAGGAATTGGTTAAACAAAGATTCATTTGGGACTAGTTCAAATGCCTTTCTGTTGCATAATGTCAGATGTGAAAAACTGCTATGCATATGCCCTGTGGTATATAAAAATAGCATCTCTCAGTACAACTTGATCGCCAGGTAATATGGCTAAGGATGGAGACAGGTAACAAGTAACAATAATTGTGGCTATGCAGCTTTAACAACCAAAAAACGCAACCTAGTGAACTCTTCCCAGTTAGCAATCAGGCCCTTTCATTCATTTGAGTTATAAATACTGAAAGAAGAAAAGAGGGAAAAGACCCACAAATATTTTACTTCAATTAATTCCTACAGAATGTTGGAATGTATGTGTCAGAGTCAACCATTATTAAACCTGGTATATAATTATAGCAAAACATCTTGCAGTATCTTGAAGCAATCATTTTCATTTTTCATTCCTACTTGGTGACTAAAAATTACCATTTCAAATTTCAATGAGTAATCCACATCAATTTTGGATATTTAAGAAGTCACATAGACCTGAAGATAGTATAAAATTTACAAAAGTATTCAGGTGCAGGTATCTGTCGTTCTGGGATAGGATGCTGCAAAGTTAACACTGCTTTATTTAGAATGATACATACATGGTAAATAGAAAAAAAGTATATACTTCATCACTCCTCAATTATATCTGTACGACTGAAATAGCACCTGAGGCTGAATATTCTGTGCTGGAACAAAATAATCATTTTAATGTGAAATGATTAAACAGTCAAGACAGTTCAGATGCTCTCCTTTATCAGAATGTAAGATCTTTGAGGGCAGAAGTCTTATCTGCATGCCTAGAATAGTACCTGGCACATAGTAGGTGCTCACTAAATATTTGTTGCATGTGTGAGTGAATTCAATCTTTTAACACATACTTCCTGAGAGTCTACTCATTTTAAGACATGGCTCGATATCAAGGGAGATGTGAAAACTGGATGAACATGCCCAGGTCTATGATGAGCTTGCTCTGTTGGAGGAAAAAAACATGGACAAATCTGATTAAAGTACAAGTCAGTGAAGGTTAAATATCACAGGAGTTATACTCAAACATAGGATAGCAGGATACTTGGCCTTCAGAGGAGAGAAAAGGCATTTCAAACTGGTTGACCACAAATACCCACCTACTGTTTGCATTATAGGTAAGTAGGAAAAAAAAGAAAAAAGAATAGAATAGAGAACCTACCTCTGATTCCTTCTGTGAAAGCAGCCTAGTGAGAGCGTAGGGAGAAACTTCTGGAAAGTTAGTCTGAGGTTGTGAACACTCGGTCAGCTGTGTGTTAGTCTAGAGATTTTGGGAGTGGAAAAAGAAACTTGCAAGATTTCACACAACCATATGAGTAGCTATTTTATTGTTTGTTTTTAATTGTTGTAGGATCTCTAAACTTCTGATTTCTGAAAGGGGCCATAAAAGTGCTAAATACCCTGAGAGAAGCTGTTCTGGTGATATGATTCATCAAACCAAACCAGGAGGAAATACCTGCTCTCATAAGAGTTCCAGTCCAATTTTTCCAACCCCAGAGACAGAATTTTTGCCTGAGAAATAAAACTTTTGGGTGGTCATTCAATAGAAGCCAAAAAGCCTTTTGAGGTTCTCCAACTGCTACTTATCTTCTACCATAATTCTTCTTATAATTATAGGTTTGTCTGATATGATCCCTGATCCATTATGTTCTTTACACATATCAATTTTTCTATTTTATACTTGTGCTAGGAGTGATTTAAAGATGTGGTGTTAAAGAATTTATCACTAGTCCACTTAACCAGTAGCTAATTTTTTGTCTAATCAGACAATTTTTTTATATTACCAAAATTACCTGAACTGTTTATGTATATTCTTTACACAACTGTCTCTGATTCGTTTCATTGGGTTTAACACAGTGGGATGTGTTAAAATATAAATAAAGTGCAACTTTTTCTGTGATTAGTAAAAAGCTTTTCCTAAGATTTGCTTAACCTCTTGCTGTGTGCAAATGCTGATGGATTCCATTAAAGGGTCTGTTTGGTGCTAGCTAATCTGAATTCCCAGCAGTTTAGGCTGAAGGAATTGTTTCTGTCACTCAGACCAACCAGAAGAAAAGACAACCAGCCAACAGGAGTGCTACAGAATTGTCACACTATCTGTTTACACTTTGATGATACTTTTTAGAAGACAATGATTCAGCCGTTGTTCCTGCTGAATGCTTAATAGAGAGTATCAAACCAAGTGTTATGCTGCAGAACCCTGGGTGTGTTTTCTTCCTTTGGGTTTAGGCAGAAAGCATGACAAGCCTCCCATTGCTTTTGTATAGTTCTCCAAGCTTTGCTTGATTTTGTGGACCCAGACAGTGCCCCAACGTAAGCTACATCTAAGCAACACACACCCTTGGCTCAACCCTAAGGCATCCCACTTCTGTGTGGAAAGATACAGAGTACTTCCCTTCCCCAGGGTGAATTCTTACTGCAGTGAGTAGGAATAGACATTGAGTAAGACAAATGACCAATGATGGCTGCTTCTTGGAGGAAAGAGTATTCTTTACTTTTCTTTTAGATGGGTGAGCTCAGAGGCACTATAAGATCCATTTCTACAGCATCACTTATTATGGAGCAATGGAAAATTGTTTGGCAGTCTATTACAATTGTTTTTTTTTTTATATTTTCTGATACATTTACCATATGACCCAGCCATCCCACTCCTAGGTATTTACCCAAGATAAATGAAAACTTATGTTCAGAGCTGGGCACAGTAGCTCACTCCTGTAGTCTCAGCTACTGGGGAGGCTGAGGCAGGAAGATCACTTCAGTTGGAGGCTACAGTGAGCTATGATTGCACCACTGCACTCCAGCCTGGGCAACAGAGTGAGATCCTGTTTCTTAAAAAAATAATAACAAGACATATGTTCACACAAAAATGTGTATACCTCTTTTCATAATCATCAAAAAAGGGAGACAATTCAAATGTTCTTCGGTGAGTTAATGGACAAATATACATTCAATGGAACACTACTCAGCAATAAAAGGGAAGGAACCACTGACACTCGCAACAAGTTGGATGAATCTCAAAGGCATTATGCTGAATGAAAGACACTAGTCTCAAAAAGTTACATACTGTATGATTCCACTTATGTGACACTTTCAAAAAATGTATGACTATAGCAACAGAGAACAGATCACTATTTGCAAGGGTTAGGTGTGAAGGGAGAGGATTGACCAAAAGAGTGATGGAATTATTCTGTATTCTGATTATGGTAGTGATTACACAATCTATTCAAATGTTAAAACTCATAGGATGGTATACCAAAAAAACATCAATTTTACTGTTTGTGAATTTAAAGAATAAAAAAAGAAACGTACACTGAATGGTAGAAATAGCAGAAAAGGAATATTTGAAGAGATAATAGCTGAAAAATTTCTAGACTTCTTCCCTCATTTCTGAGGAGTGATAGCCCAGGGGGAAAACTTGAACCACAGGGGTCCATGTATCCCAGCACAACTACAAACCATCCAGCTGCTCCTGGAACCAGGTCGATGTGTCAGCCACCATTCTTCTGGATATAGACAGAAGCCATGTAGTGTAACTACTATTCAAGGGCACTCCAGTGACTCCCCACCACCACCCCTTGGCTTGCCATGACTTGAAACTGTTAGCATTAGAGCCCTTCCCCAGGCTTAAAGCAGGTGTCTTCATTGTGCTATTCCAATATAAATATGTTAACTAGGAAAAAGAATCTATTGATACTTTACCAAGAAGTTTTTCAGATAAAGGAGACTCAGAATCTGGGAGAACAGCACACAAGGCAGCTGTATTTGCTGGAAGGACGACAGAAGACAGCTGGAAGAAGGGATGGTCCCAAGTAAAGGAGACCTAGGTAAATCAGTGGAGGCCACAAAGGCACCACCACCGGCAAGACAGTTCCCAAAGAAGAGACGAGGCAGGCAGGTAAACACAATTCATTTCCCATAAACACATAAACACCATGTCTATGTCCATCAACATTAAAATAGGCCCCAGCTGCAGGGTGTATGAACTATGCATAACGGGTCCCATAATTTATACCTGACTGATTTTAAGTTCCTCTGGGACAGGACCTATTTATTTCAGTGTAGCTATCCTTCCTGTGCTCCCAGAAGGTGCTTAATAGTTTTTCAAATGAACGGAACAGATCAATGAGCACGCGAGGTTTATTGAGAAGTTCAGACTGGTGATGACAACGCTTCACCTAATTTCCATTTCCAGTTTCTTGTTCCTATTTTCCAGCCTGAAACTCCTTGGTCCATGAAACAAATCCACATACCATGTCAGAGTAGAAACACTGTCTTAGAACCACATAAACATTTCCTTCTGAGTTTACAGGGGTGGATTAGATGAACAGGGCAATATCATACATTTTTCTCAATAGTGCCACAAAGTTAACAAAAATTCTACATTTTTTTCCTCTTTAACCTGTCTGTCCTTGACCTGCCTTCTCAGGGTCATGTCCTCACTCCACCATGTTGAAAATCTTCTTTCTATTTTCAAGAAACATTTGCCTCCTCTGGAGAAAAGCAAAGTTCAGACACCAACCACGTCTCTGAAGTTCAGTCTCAAAAATGATTCAGATACTATCTGAATGTGTTTACTATTTAAGAGTTGAGGCAGGTAATTGGGTATAGGTTTCCCTTCCTCCGTTCTGGAATTAGCATCTTTTTTTAAACTTCACACCCGCACACATTAGTTTCTTTTTTCCTTCCTTTTTTTAACGTGGACATCAAAACATTTACTCACTTTTTATACAGATGCACAATACACATCACTGATGCCTTTCTCTCTTAAACATTGTGCAGGAAGCAGTCACACAGACAGAATTATATCTCCAAAAAGTATTGTCTGGGTGCTTTTTACTGTCAGTTTTTCTTGAAATTACATTTTTCATGGATGCATGCATGCATGCACACACAAACATACACACACAAAGAAGAACTTGTGATTCCATTTGAAGCCTTCTATACTATCCAGAAACATGAAAATGTTAAGCAGGCATCACTGGTACTGGCTCCAGTCACATAAGTATCTCTTTTCATTAAAACAGAACTTTTTTCAGCAGTAAGAGCATGGCAAGACCTGAAGGAGGTCCAGCCTTTTGGCACAGGAGCACAGACACAGCTCTACTGTTTAACACTGAAATGCTATTTATTAGATAAACATTGCATGGAAATAGCCAAAGAACATACAAGGCCATTACAAGAGTGAACTATTTTTTTGCCACCACTTATTTCTTTTTATGTTATCTCCTTAAAGGAGGACTTTCATACCAGAGCAACCTTGGGGAAAATGAGACCACAAAAAAGGCATTCATGGTGGTGATTTTCTAGCCCCTCCATTCTATTATTTTGGATATTTCCTT
This sequence comes from Daubentonia madagascariensis, assembly GCA_023783475.1. NCBI lineage: Eukaryota > Metazoa > Chordata > Mammalia > Primates > Daubentoniidae > Daubentonia > Daubentonia madagascariensis. The sequence goes on along the minus strand of JAKFHU010001244.1, from coordinate 23,001,987 downwards.
TTGAACATGGCTTTCTTTCCCACAGCTATGCTTGGCCTCCTGGTTTGCAATGACGTGATGTCTGTGTTGGTGACTTCCCAAACTGCCACTGGGAAAATTAATGCCACAAATTTAACATAAAGAGCTAAATTCTAGCCTCAGTTGTTTTGCTCTAATTCAAGGACTCTTTGACTGTACATGTAGTCTTGATATGGGCATTCATTTTTTCATTACCACTTCTGGGAATGGATGAAAAAATAAAGGCAAAAGTTAAATCCATATGCAAGAGGTATATCACCAATATTGCATCCAATTCCTCCCAACTTTGTCAACAAATATTTATCAGGCACCTTCTGTTTGAAAGACAGCAAACAAAACTCTCCAGGGGCTGCTAAGATGAATGAGAAACAATATTATTGTCAAAGAACTTTCAATCTAGATAGAATACAAGGGGGGAAAAAATCTAACTACCACACACACTTCTAGATGTGTACAAAATGAAAAATACAAGTAAATGGAAATTTTAGAGAGAATGAAGAAGATAGATTAGATTAAGGAAGTTTTAAAAAAGAAAAATGATTTGAGCTGGGTCTTTAAGAATGGTTTAAAGTACAAAAGGTAGAAATTGGAGAAAATAGAGAAAAAGGCATCTGCAAACACCAGAAACAAGCGGATGAGGTACATGTTTAGAGAACAGTGTATGGCCGTGTCCCACATGTGCATTTGCCACCTTCTGTGGCTCTCCAGCTCCAGCTCAGGCCAGTTACCAGGCTTGTAAGGGGAGGGTTGGCTTCACCCCCTTACAAGGGCTGACCCAAAAGAGCCAAGACCACAAAGAAATTAGATTGGCCCTAACTCTAATCTAAAGGATCAGAAGACAGACCACAAGAATGTTAAGATAAATTGAATATATATTCCTATGCATGATTAAGAAACTTCAAACCCCCAGATGCTCACTGCCATTAGTTGTAGAACCAAGTGAGGCCCAATAAATATTTTTTAAATCATGAATGAATGATGGAAAGAATAAGAAAATGGATAAAAATTTTGCAGGTTGGTAAAATTATTAGTAAACTGTTAGATTTGGTTCAATCTATCTGGAAATGGTACTGTTTCAAATTTGTCATTTTTTGCTAACATTTAAAACATGGCCTATTTATTCAGAGATTGTTCATATTCAAATATCTCACCATTTCCTTGGGCACATGTCTTCTCCTAGAGCATGTTTTCATAGCTATAGATGCGGAGAAATTCTTGGAGTATCCACACATTGATTTAAGGGTTGTTGAAAATCAGAGTATTTCTTTTTAGCTTTCTTCTAGGGCCTCCACTTTTCAAACTGAAATGCTATGACAGTCCTTATGCCTATAATTTCCTAACATGACCTAGCAAGACAGAAAACGTAAGACAGAAAAGATCAGTTGCTGCTGAAAATGCAACCTCATCACAATTTATTTTAAAAGCCCAGAACTAATGAAAAAAGAGTAAATCTATTTGTTTTTAAGGAAAAGCTTTCTTCAGTTCCACTTTAAGAGATGATTAATGGCAGTGATTTTCTTGCATGTTCCGCTGATCTTGCTGAACTGCCTTCCCTGAATCCAAGTGGCAGTTGGGGCTGAATAGCTTTATATCATCTGGTATCACATGTCCTGCCTTCAATGTAATTACCAGTTTCTAGAGGCTGAATATAAAGAACTCATTTAGAAACGGCTGTTCAGGTTCTTTACTATAGACCATACATAGAGTTATTCAGAACTATAAACTCATTCAGTTACTAATAGGACTTTAAAAAAATGAATAAACCTCTTGAAACAGGAAGGTTTTACTTCAATCCGTACCTCGATGTTAAATTTTGCCATTAGACGAAAGTCCAAAACTGAGGTTTGATTTTGTGCCATTACAGAGTAAATCGTTCATCAGTCTGTGTGTTCACATTGACCTGGTTCTCGGGTGCTCACTAAACAGCCTTAGCAGCTGACAACCAAAAAAAGGAAGTGCCTCTTTATCTGCTAAGGAAAAATGATAGTTGTCAATCTGGAACTATGAGTCATGGTTCATTTGATAGCTTTAAAGCAACAATAATCCCGGAAAAATTCTAATTAGCAAATCGGTACCCTCCATGTGCTTTGAGTTTGGTTTGTGTTGTCATTTTGAGCTTTCATTTGTTCTGTCAACATTTTGTCCCTTGCTTTTCCTTCAGCTTCCTTTAAACAAAAAAAGTAAATTTTTGTATTTTCTGCCCTATTTCAGGAGATGAAAAATCCTAGGACACAAATAAATGTGAAAAGTGACCTGTCACACAGTTGACTGCAACAGTTTCTGTGAGGCAGTAATAATATTACCTAAATTAAACACCATTGGAATTTTCATGAAATTGTATTCATTTCTAATAAGCTCTTTTTTGAAACATTAACAAGTTTATCTGTTCTTTTTCAGTCAGCTCCATTTTTCTTCCCAGTAATAAAATAAATTACCACAGTTCTTTATTTAATCTGATAGTTCTCAGATTATGGCTCAACCATATAAGAAACAAAATTATGAAAATCATATATCTTCAAATACAATATTTCTGTATGAGATTGTGAGTCCAGCTATCCTTACTGGTAAGTGACTGGCAATATTGGGTTTCGTTACACCGTAAATGGAATTTCTGCCATTTCTAATATTCTATCATATGTATGTTCCTGTATCCTCCTCATAATGGGCAAAAAGTGTTCAAATGATAATATCCCAGAACTACTGCTGCCAGGAGTATTAAATAGGATGCACAAGAGATTCCATGCATCTGTATTTCTGCCCAGTGGGGAAATATATTTTCAGTTCTGACTCCAAGCAGAGAGTTGCTTTTCCTGCCAACTCCCAGTACCATGATACACAGAATGCTGATTCCGTAAGGACAATACACAAATGCAGGAGAACCCACTAAAGTTTGAGAGGGGGAGGGTGCCTCAGTTAACATGCAGCCATTGTCGTTAATTAGTAAAGCAGACAACCAGCATTTGCAGGGCATATTGGAGAGAAGCCAAGCCTCCTATAAGAGTCAAATGACTTAATAAAAATACATTTTTAAAAACCTGAACTTGGAGCAAATGAACAAGAAAAGACAGAATAATTTGTGATTGCCCACAGCAGATAGCAAAACTTCGTGGACCTTGCACAGAGGCTTTGGGGAACAAGAACTATTCCCTTTATCAAAGGTTACTTAGTAGAAAGGGGCTAGAAACTACCTTCAAGGAGCTTACATTCTAGAAGGGAATAGGAGAGAAAACATAAACACTTGCACAAGTAAATAATGTCAGGTGCTAGTATAAGTATGAAAAACACAGAACAGACTCCTGTGCTAGGGGTTGCCAGTGAGAGGTTGCCCCAGGGGTTGGGGATACTGAGTTCAGTTAAGACTGGTGGGGACAGCTTCTATGAGGAAGAGATATTTGAACTGAACCTGGGAGCAGAGAATTCCAACCAGAAAGTACAGAACACAAAGTTCTTGGGACAGAAAAAGTCTTTGTATTGGTTTGCTGGGCCAAATACCACAGACAAGGTGACTTAAACAACAGAATTTATTTTCTCACAATTCTAAAGGCTAGAAGACAAAGTTGGCAGGGGTGATTTATTTTGAGGCCTCTCTCCTTGGCTTGTTAGATGAGGAAGATGGTTGTCTTCTTGCTGTGTCTCCACATCATTTTCCTTCTGTATGTGTCTGTGAGTGGAAAAAAAAATATTTTTTCCTCTGTGCTCTCACAACACGCTTCTGACACCAGATGTGTGGAGATTTCTCCCCACCAGCAAGCAGGCAAGCAATTCTGAGGACACTACTTGAGTGTCCTCAAATTCAATTTAATTATGACCCTGTCGACCTGGAGGTAGCATCAGATCACACAGATTGAGGACTCAGTCTCACAAGACTGCTCCCTCCTTCCAATACTAATCACAAGCCCAGGTTATTTTGCCTGTGCTTCTGATGGACTGGCTATAAATCAGGGTTCTCACAGCCCCGTCTTTGGGTCTGATTAATTTGCTAGACTGGCTCACAGAACTCAGGGAAACAATCACTTACATTTAACAGTTTACTACAAAGGATATTTTAAAGGATACAAATAAACAGTCAGATGAAGAGATACGTAGGGCAAGGTCTGGAAGGGTCCCAAGTGCAGGAGATCATGTCCTCGTGGAGTTGGAGCATGCCACACTCCAGACCCATGGGTGTGCTCTTGTTCACTTTCCTGGAAACCCCAACGTGTCTGGATTTTTTTCTCAATTATTATGGGCACATAATAGTTGTATATCCTCATAGGATACATGTGATGTTTTGATACAGGCATACAATGTGAGTTAATCAAATCAGGGTAATTGGGGTATCCGTCACCTCAGGCGTTTATCATTTGTTTGTGTTAGGAACATTCCAATTCCACGCTTTTAGTTATTTTAAAGTATACCCTAACTTATTATTGATTATGGTTACTTTGTTGTGCTATCATATTTTGTTTATTCTATCTACCCATATTTTTGTACCCATTAACCATCCCCACTTCATCCCCCCCTCCCTGCTGCCCCTCCCATACTCTAATAACCATCATTCTACTCTCTGTCTCCATGAGATCATTGTTTTTAATACTTAGCTCCCACATATGAATAAGAACATGTGAGATTTGTCTTTCTGTACTTGGCATATCTTACTTAACATAATGTTCTCCAGTTCCTTCAGAGTTGTTGCAAATGGCAGGAATTCATTCTTTTTGTGGCTATATAATATTCCATTGTGTATAGGTACCACAATTTCTTCATCCATTCATCCATTAGGACACTTAAATTGATTCCAAATCTTGGCTATTGTGAATAGTACTGCAATAAACATGGGAATGCAGATATTTTTTTGATATATTGAATTCCCCTCCTGTGGATACATACCCAGCAGTGGGATTGCTGGGTCATATGGTAGTTCTATTTTTAGTTTTTTGAGGAACCTCCATACTGTTTTCCATAGTGGTTGCACTGATTTACATTCCCCCCAACAGTATACGAGGGTTCCCCTTTCTTAACATCTTTGCCAGCATTCATTATTGCCTGTCTTTTTGATAAAAGCCATTTTAACTGGGGTGAGATGATATCTCACTGTAGCTTTGATTTTCATTTCTCTGATGACTAATGATATTGAGTATTTTTTTCATATACCTGTTGGCCATTTGTATGTCTTCTTTTAAGAAATGTATACTCAGATCCTTTGTGCATTTTTAATTGGATTATTTGATTATTTCCTATTGAGTTGTTAGAGCTTCTTACATAAAGTTATTAATCCCTTGTCAGATGGGTAGTTTGTAAATATTTTCTCCCATACTATGGGTTGTCTCTTCCCTTTGTTGATTGTTTCCTTTGCTGTGCAGAAGCTTTTTAGCTTCATGTGATCCCATTTGTCCAATTTTGCTTTGGTTGCCTGTGCTTCAGGGGCATTACTCAAGGAGTCCTTGCACACACCAACGTCCTGAAGTGTTTCCCCAATGTTTTCTGTTACTGGTTTCATAGTTTCAGATCTTAGATTTAAATCTTTAATACATTTTGATTTGATTTTTTGTACATGATGAGAGATAAGGGTCTAGTCTCATTCTTCTCCATATGGATATCCAGTTTTCCCAGCACCATTTATTGAAGAGACTGTCCTTTCCCCACTGTATGTTCTTGGCACCTTTGTCAAATATAAGTTCACTATAGATGTGTGGATTTATTTCTGGGTCCTCTATTCTGTTCCATTGGTCTATCTGTCTGTTTTTATGCCAGTACTGTGCTGTGTTGGTTACTACAGCTCTGTTGTGTAATTTGAAGTCAGTAATGTGATTCCTCCAGTTTTGTTCTCTTTGCTCAGGATGGCTTTGGCTATTTTGGGTCTTTTGTGGTTCCCTATACATTTTGTGATTATTTTTTCTATTTCTGTGAAGAATGGCATTGGTATTTAATGGAGATTGCATGTAATCTGTAGCTTGCTTTGGGTAGTATGGACATTTTAACAATACTGATTCTTCCAGTCCATGAGCATGGAATATCTTTCCACTTGTTTGTGTCCTCTTCAATTTCTTTCATCAATGTCTTATAGTTTTCATGGTAGAGATCTTTCACTTCTTTGGTTAAGTTTATTCCTAGGTATTTTACTTTAATTTGTAGCTGTTGTAAATAGGATTACTTTCTTGGTTTCTTTTTCAGATTGTTTGCTGTTGGAATATAGAAATGCTACTGATTTTATATGTTGATTTTGTATCCTGCAACTTGACTGAATTTGCTTATCAGTTCTAATAGTTTTTTGTGGCATCTTTAGGTTTCTCTAGATATGAGATCATATTATCTGCAAACAAGGATAATTTGACTTTTTTCTTTCCAATTTGGATGCTCTTTATTTCTTTCTCTTGTCTGATTGCTATAGCTAGAATATCCAGTAGCATGTTTAATAACAGTCATGAAAGTAGGCGTCCTTGTCGTCTTCCAGATCTTAAAGGAAAGGCTTTCCTTTCCAATTACGCTGATTTTTCCCTATTCAGTATGATACTTGCTGTGGGTCTGTCATATATGGCTTTTATTGTGTTGAGGTAAGTTCCTTCTATGCCCAGTTCTTTGACAGTTTTTATCATGAAGGATGTTGAATTTTATTGAATGCTTTTTCAGCATCAATTGAAATGATCATAGGGTTTTTGTCCTTAGTTCCATTGATATGCTGTATCACATTGATTGATTTGTGTATGCTGAACCATCCTTGCATCCCTGGGATGAATCCCACTTGATCATGATGAATAATCTTTTTAATGTATTGTTGAATTCAGTTTGCTAGTATTTTATTGAGGATTTTTGCATCTATGTTCATCAGAGATATTGGCCCATAGTTTTCTTTTTTTGTTGTGTCTTTGTCTGGTTTTGGTATCAGGGTGATACAGACTTTGTAAAATGAGTTTGAGAGTATTCCCACCTCAATTTTTTGGAATAGTTTAAGTAGGATTAGTATTAGTTCTTGGAATGCTTGGTAGAATTCAGCAGTGGAGCCATCAGGTCCTGAGGTTTTCTCTGATGGGAGACTTTTTATTACTACCTCTATCTCGTTACTTTTTATTGGTTTATTCAGGTTTTGGATTTATTCCTGCTTCAGTCTTGGTAGATTGTATGTGTCTAGGAATTTATCCATTTCTTCTAGGTTTTCCAATATAGTAGCATATAGTTGCTCACAGTAGTGTCTAATGATTCTTGGATTTCTACAGTATCAAATGTAATGTCTTCTTTTTCATCTCCAATTTTATTGATTTGGATCTTCTTTATTTTTTTCTTAGTATGGCTAAAAAATTTTTTAATTTCCTTCTTACTCTCTTCATTGATCCACTGGTCATTCAGTAGCATATTATGTAATTTCCATGTGTTTGTCTATTTTCCAATGTTCCATTTGTCAGTGGTTTCTAGTTTTATTCCATTGTGGTCAGAGAAAATATTTGATATGATTTCCTTTTTTTTTTTTTTTTTTTTTGAATTTTTTAAGGCTTGTTTTGTGGCCTAACATATGATCTTTCCTTGAGAATGATCCATGAGCTGAGGATAAGAACATGAATTCTGCAACTGTTTGATGGAATATTGTGTAAATATCTACAAGGTCCATTTGGTCTATAGTGCAGATTAAGTTCAATGTTTCTTTGTTGATTTTCTGTCTGGATGATCTGTTCAATGCTGAAAGTGAAGTGTTAAGGTCTCCAAATTACTGTATTGGAGTTTATCTCTCTCTTTAGCTCTGGTAATATTTCCTTTATATGTGTGGGTGCTCCGGTGTTGGGTGTATGTATATTTAGAATTGTTACACCCTTTTGCTGAATTGACCTCTTTATCATTATATAATGACCTTCTTTGTCTCTTTTTACAGTTTTTGTCTTGAAATCTATTTTATCTGATCAAGTATAGCTAGTCCTGCTCTTTTTTGGTTTCCATTTGCATGGAACATCTTTTTCTATCCCTTTATTTTCAGTAAATGTATGTCTCTATAGGTGAAGTATGTTTCTTACAGACACCATATACTTGGCCATTGTTTTTTTTAATCCATTGAGCCATTCTATGTCTTTTGATTGCAGAGTTTAGTCTATTCATATTTAATGTTATTGTTGATAAGTAAGGACTTACTCCTGCCATGTTGTTATTTGATTTCTGGTTGTTGTGTGGTCCTCTCTTTTTTTCTTATTTCCTTCCTGTCTTCCTTTGTTAAAAAGTGATTTTCTCTGGGAGTGTGTTTTAATTTCTTGCTTTTGTTTTTTGTGTATCTGTTGTAGGTTTTTTAATTTGAGGTTACCATGATGGTTGCAAAAAAATTTTTATAACTAATTATTTTAAACATATGACAACTCTTCTTACAAAGAAACAAAACAAATAAACAGGCAAAGAGAAATCTAATGAAATTCTACCCTTTAACACTATCCCTCCCCCCCTTTTTGACCTTCTATTCTTTCCATCCACATCTTTTTATACTACCTAGCTCTCAAAAAGTTGTTGTAATTATTTTTGATAGGTTTGTCTTTTAGTTTTCCTACTCAAGATATAAGTGGTTTATACACCACAATTACAGCAATAGAGTATTTTGTATTTGTATACTTACTGTTACTAATGAGTTGCACACTTTAAGATGATTTCTTATTGTTCATTAATGTCCTTTTCTTTCAGATTGAAAAACTCCTTTTGTTGTCAAAACTGCAAGGGGGTTTCAGTCTAGTCCAGTTGCTTGTTGTACAAAGATCCAATTATTGAGCTAATAAGGATTGCCAAGGAAGAAAGGGATTTTTAATACAACAGACATCTTGCCCAGAGAATGGGAGAAACTGCCTCAAATCTGTCTCTTCAACTCAGGAAGATCATGAGCTCTTAAAGGAGGGTCCACGTGTCTTGGGGTAACTAACAAGGGCTACATGCATTGGGGCAGGTCGTGGGGGGTGGTGATTCTTGGCATCAGGAAAGTTTGTCAGGGGCTTTCAGAATCTCAACTCCTTTGTCTTGCAGAAAATCCACCCATTTCTGGGAAACAATTCAAAATGTCAAGTAGTTAGTTAAGGGAGAGGATTATATAGGTGTCATTGAAATTTCTTAAATGAGGGGCCAGTTACACTTTTGCCATTTCTTTAGGACAGGTCTGATGTTGATGAAATCCCTCAGCATTTTTTTGCCTGGAAAGTCTTTATTACTCCTTCATTTTGAAAGATATTTTTGCAGGATATAAAATTCTGGAGTTAAGGATTTTTCCCTTCAGCACTTTGAATATGACACTCTCTCCTGGCCTGTAAGGTTTCCACTGAGAAGTCTGCTGCCAGACATATTGGAGCTTTTTTGTATTAATAGATTTTTTTTTCTTTTTTCTTGCTTCCCTTAGAACTTTTTCTTTATCTGTGACCTTTGTGAGCTTGACTATTAAATGCCTTGAGGTAGTCTTGCTTGGGTTAAATCTGCATGGTGTTCTATGAACTTCTTGTATCTGCATATTGGTATCTTTCTCTAGGTTTGGAAAGTTCTATGTTATTATTTCTTTGAATAAACTTTCTACCCCAATCTCTCTTTCTACCTCCTCTTTAAGGCCAATAACTCTCAGATTTGCTCTTTTGAGGCTACTTTCTAGATCTTGTAGACATGCTCCATTCTTTTTTATTCTTTTTCCTTTTTTCTCTTGTGACTGTGTATTTTCAAATAGCCTGTCTTCAAGCTCACAATTCTTTCTTCTGCTTGGTCAATTCTGCTGTTGAGAGACTCTGATGCATTTCTCAGTTTGTCAATTGAATTCTTTAGCTCCAGAATTTCTGCTTAACTTTTTTTTTATTATTTCAATCCCTTTGTTAAATTTCTCTGATAAGTGTCTGAATTTCCTCTCTGTGTTGTTTTGGAGTTCATTGAACTTCTTCAAGACAGCTATTTTGAATTCTTTGTCTGAAAGGTCACATATCTCCATCACTCCAGGATTGGTCACTGGTACATTTCATTTGGTGACATCATGTTTTCCTGGATGTTCTTGATGCTTATGGAAGTTCATCAATGTCTGGGCATTAAAGAGTAGGTATAGGTATTTATTTTAATCTTCACTGTCAGGGCTTATTTGAACCCATCCTTCCTAAGAAGACTTACCAGGTATCAAAGGGAATTGAGTTTTGTGATCTCAGTCTTTGGTCACTGGAACTGTATCATCACTGGGGTTGCTCCAAGCCCAGGAATGCTGTAACTCTTGCAGACTTCTGGTGGTAACATCTTGGTAGGCTTGAATAAGATGTGGGAGAATCCCTGAATTGTCAGGCAAATTCTCTTACTTGCTTCCCTCACTCTCTGTGCTGGGTTGCTAGGGTTGGAGGAGGAGTGATATGGGCACTTCCCTGTGGCCACCAGCACCAGATCACACCTGAATCCAGCTTTGTCTCCTCCAAAGCCCGTGGTGACTCTTGCCTGTCTCCCTCTGATGTTTGTTCAAAGCCCAAGGGCTCTTTACTCAGCAGGTGGTGAATTCTGCCAGGATTGCGTCCTTCCCTTCAGGGCAGCGTGTTTGCTTCTGGCCCAGGGTGGGTCTAGAAATGTCTTCTAGGAACTAAGCCTAGATTCAGGGGCTTCAGGAGTCTGCTTGGTGCTTTATTTTACCATGGCTGAGCTGGTACCCAAGTTGTAAAACAAAGTCCTCTGAGCTTTTCCCTTTCCCTTCCCTAAGTGGAAGAAGACTCTCCCTGAACCCTGCTGCCTGTAGTTGGAGGAAAGGTGACATAGACACTGGTTTGGCTGCAGCAGCTGGTATCTCTCTGGGTCATGTGCACCCCAAGTCAACTGGCTCCAAGCCAGCATAACCACAGGAATTGCCCAAGGACTGCAGCCTTTGTGGCCCAACTGCCTTATGAATTTATTCCAGGCAGCTTTTTGTCAGCCATTAGTGGGGCTAGCTAGAACTTGGGTTTTGGGGAAGAGGATTTCCCTCTGGCCCAGCTGGTCTAAATGCTCCCTCTGTGGGCATCAGCACAGTTCTGCCCTGTGCTGTGTTCCCCTGTGCCAGGGTGGCCCTGAGTTTCAATGTAAAGTCCCACAATCACTTCACTCTCCCTCCCCTGGGCGCACAGATTCTCTTTCCACTCGGCACACTGGTGCAGCACTGCCGGGGAGGGGGGAGAGGTGGCGTAGGCAATGCAAGATTGTTTGTTCTGTCCTCTTCAGTGCCTCTTTCCTTAATACAGTGCTAGAACCAGGTAGTATGATTGCTCACCTGATTTTTGGTTCTTCTGAAGCTGCTTGCTTGTGTGGATAATTGTTGAATTTGGTGTTTATGTGGAGGGACAATCACTGGAGGTTTCTATTCAGCCATCTTGCTCCACCCCCTGCAAGAATGAAGTTTCTCACTCCCATGTGTTTGGCCACCCACAAGCTCTTTGAACCCAGTTCTTTGGGGGTTTTATGGAGGCTTCATTACATAGGCCTGATTGATTAAATCACTGGCCATGGTGATCAACTTAACCTTCAGGCTTCACCCGCCAGAAGGCAGGGGGTGGGGCTGAAAGTTCCAACCCTCTGAGCAGGCAGCTGGTTCCCCTGGCAACCAGCACCCCAATCTGTGGCCATACTGACTTTCCAAAAATTGCCTCATTAGCATAAGCTCAGATGTGGTCGAAAAGGGTTTGTTATAAATGAAAAAAACTTTCACCTTTATTGCTCAGGAACAGCTTCAGGAACCCAGGACAAAAGGCAAGATACTTTAACAAAGATATTCTTATTGCTCTAGTCACTTAGGAAATAACAAGGCTTACAGGATCTGAGAGCCTGGAATCATGGAGGAAAACAAAAATATATATACATTATCTCCATCTGTATTTAAATTTTCTTTCTTATAAGGACACTAGTCATAATGGATTGGGGCCCACCCCAACGACCTCATTTTACCTTAATTATCTCTTTAGAAGCCCTTTCTCCAAATATAGGCACATTCTGAGATACTGGGGTTTAGGACTTTGACATATGAATTTGGGGCAATGTCAGGGGGTACTATTGATCCCCTAACAGGCTGTGTGCTCCAGGGGTGGGAAGAGAGCACCAGAGTGGCTGCACTATGGTGAGCCAGAGAGTGGAGGGGGAGGAGGAGAGGGAGAGAAAGGACTCTAGATTTTATTCCACATGTATCATTCCAGGGCTTAGCACAACCATAAGCTGAGCCCTTTCCATGACTTCAGTGCTTTATTCAGTGTATTTTATTCTCAATAATTTTTGCATGGCATTCATATTGCACCAACTTAATGCAAAGTTGTATACATTTTTCTGTGCTATTTTGAAATCACTGGCACATACCAATGATAAAATAGTTCTTGTCTCATAGTATTATCACCAGGATTTAACCAGGTGCAGGTGGGCACTTGGCACAGTGTCTGAAACAGAGTACGTACTCACGAGTGGCAGCTACTCACCATCATCACCATCAGGAGGCCAGCCTAGGTTCCCAAGCAGGAGAAATGTTCTCCATAACTACTCAAAAAGAGGGCAACTTGAGGCTTGTCCCTGAAGAGCCTTCTCCAGACATTTCCTGAACTAACTGCAGAGCAAGCTCAGAACGTGAGAAAACGATATTCTCACCAGCTTCAGAACACTGTGAGGAGACAAACATGCTGCATTGATTGGGGTCCACCCATCTGGGATAGTTGTGGCCTGGGCTCACTCTCTAGGGACAGAAGACTTTCTCCTCCCTCACACCTGCTGCCACCTGACCAAATGGCAGAGCCTTTTGCTGGCCCCTTCTCCATGCCTCACCTTCCAAGGCAGTCCTTTCTATACAACACTCCTTCACTAGCACCTGTGTATGATCCCCACATAACACGAGTAAGAATAAATAAAAAGGAGCAGGTGAGAGAGCTTTTTGCCCCCAGTTGCTGGAAACAAAAGCCCTCTGAAAACTGTACTCAAAGACCTTCCCACTTAGAAGTTGCAGGTGTGTCATCACCACCTATGATCAGTCATGCCTGAAAGTGTCAGAATAGAAAAATTCAAACAGCTTATAGATTACCTCATTACCAATACATGTATTGTACTGTGTAGGTTAGCTATACTTAACTTATCAAACAGTCTCCCTCTGGAAGGGAGATTTAGCTCAATTTCCCATCTAAAATAGGAGTCCGTTCAACTTCATCTCTGGCAGAGGGCAATCCAGCCTTTTCCTAAATATTGCCAGTGACTGGGAGCACCCTAAAACATAAGACAGGTTAGTAATGTTAGGACAGCTCTTATTAGTAGAAAATATAACCTTATGTTAAAGCCAAGTCTGGTCCCCCCCTCTAATTTCTACCACTTGTCTAGCTGACCCTTGGGAGCAATACACAATAACCCTACACCTTCTTCTCTATGGTAGCTATTCATATATATGAAGACAACATTTATAACCTTGAAATATGTGGATCTCCTGAAGGAATGTTGGGATTTTGAGGTCATAACAGAATTGTAGTTAAGTGTGGTTTCTCTTAAAGACATGTTGTGTGGATGTTCTGTTGCTGATCCTCAGAGAAGTATCAGACAATTTGCTTATAATTCAGAAGGCAACAAATAGAACAATTCTTCTCTCTTTGGGCTTCATTTTTTAATGTAAATTTCAAAGTCCTAAAGATAATGAAATATTCTAAGGGATAAGGAGTTTAAAATGATCTCTTCCTCATGGAAGAAAAACAGGAGATATACAAGAAGACATCCTAGGAGATCCCAAGCTAAGGATGGGTTAGAGAGAAATGGACAAGTTTATCTAGTTTTATGTTGCTCTATTTCCACATTGTTAGTCACTTAGCCTTTATTACAGTCTTAATAAAATACTCTAATCTAGTCCTACCTGTTTTCTGGGTATTATAGGAGAATTATTCAAATATGGGTCATGAAGTGCCTTTGGTGTTAAAGAGCAGAATTACCCTTCTGGTAGCAGTAATTAGCAAGAGACCTTTAAGGTAGGGATTACAAATAGGCATCATCTTTAACACCAACACCAATCAATTAGAAAGATTTTGAGGTCAAATTCAGATCCAGCAGGAAAGAACGTTTTGATCAATTATTACTCCTACCGATCATGAATATTACAGAGGGAGTGGCAACATACGTGAATGATAAGTGTCATCCCTGCCCTAAAGGAAGTTGCATGTCAAGGAACAGGGTTACAGCCTTGGAAGATTCTGGATTTTCTTTAATTAAGAAGGAAAATTCCTTTTATTAAGGAAGAAAATGTATTTAAGGAAGTTATCATTTACCTTATAATTTCACGCCATAATTTCCTAGGACAATTGTCTCCATTTCCTTCAAATGTTCATCACTTAGCATGGTTTTCAGACATTTTGACATCAAGATTGTGCTCCATGAGGCACATTCTGGTTTATCTCTATATATTCTAAAGTGCCGCTCCAAGAACTCCCTGGAAAGGAGTAGAGTGGTAAACAGCATAGCCAAACATATCCCCAAGTAACGTTGGAAACAAAGAAACACAATAAAAATCGCAAAACAGCAAGATTAGGTTCAAACACATTTATTAAATCTAAGAAAAACAATGGAAGTGTATTTAACAAATATAGACCACCAAAACGGAGCAGCAGGAGAAGAACCCAAGGAAGATGTCCCCAGTGGCAGAAACTCCAGTGATAGCCAAAAACTTGCAGCCAAGGACAACAAATTTTTACTCTATACTTGAAAAAGAGTAATAATTTAATAATTATTGCAGAAATAAAAGGTGAAATATTGCATTAAATAACATTTAAGAAATAAGACTTAATTGTAGAAAATATAATATTAGAGCTTTATATTGAAAAAGTAAAAGTACCAGGCCTGAAACACAATTATAAATGTTCATTATATTCTTGGGCAATTCTAATTTGTTTGTTTATGTCTACGATTATTTTTCAAATGTGCATAAAACCAAAAATCACAGGACAGAATAAAGTTGAACAGTGCCTGTTCTTCCTTTAGAAAACCATGTGTTCTCTAATTAAAAGCTGTGTAGTCTAAAGACCTCTTACGAAGCTGGCTTGGTTCCAGAAGCAGATCTCCTGGGTACACATTAGAGACACCTGGAGAGTCCTAGAGTTTTGTGTTTGTTGTTTTGTTTTGTTGTTGTTGTTATTAATTCCAAAGTTGGCCAATTAAATCAAGCTTTCTACAAAAACCTCTCCAGAGGATTCTAATCAGAAGCCAGGTTGAGTCCTACCTAAATTCTAATGCAGTTTTGCCTCCCACCTTCAATTCTCTAACAATTACGCACCCCAGAATACCAGCCAGTAGGATGAAAATTGACCGTGAACTAGGAAAATTAAATTCTTCCTGCTCTTCTTTTACCAGATAACTTCTTTGTGTTCCCAATTAAGCCATGACCCAATACTTTCTCATTTATGCAAATTGTAGATGATGTGTCTAAGCTAGGAGGACTTAAGAGAAGCAAGGTGCCAAATAAAGACTGAGAGGTCAAACGTGTAGGTAATAAAAGTATTTCTTCAATCATGTTCATCAGTCCAAAGCTATGAAGACTTGGTTCCAAAAGTGCAGATGTTTTTCAACAAAGTAAGAGCATTTGGTACATTTTTTGGCAGATGTCAAGATAAAGTCCATTTGCTTAAGAAGCCACTCCTTCTTTGATGTGGTTAATTATGACCTCTTGGGGTACATACCAACCTTATCAAAATCCATCTGGGTACTGCTCTTTCTTGTAATAATGCCTCCTGTTGCTTTACTATTAATACTGCTTTCATGCCAACAGCGTTCTTGACAGTGTGTAATCCCAGGGAGACGGGGTTCCACACCAGTGCTTTGAGACCTAGCAATTGAGACATAAACTACAGGTGAGAATGTGGGCACATTTGAAGATCATAAGTTTCATTTTCATGAAGGTTTGTAAGTTTCACAAAGATTGTCAGTTTCATTTTCATGGGAGGGTCACTTGAGCCCAGGAGTTCAAGTCCTGCCTGGGCAACATAGGGAGGACCCCGTCAAGAAAGGAAGAAAAGAAGGAAGGAAGGCAGGAAGGGAGGGAGGGTGGGAGAGAGAAAGAAAAAAGAAGGAAAGAAAAAGAGAGGGAAAAAAAGAATTTAGCTCAAGAAAAGCATGTTGCTATTGAGAAAAATACTGGCATTTGATGCTGACTTGTACATGTGAAAGAGAAAGAATATAGAGGTAAAATAATATGAAAAAGGAAACAGTAAAATATAGTTGGTGATTTTGGCAGATATAGAGGGAAAATTGTAAAGTATTTATTAGGGAAGGCAGCCAGACAGGATGAATTAGGAAGCCCAGGGGAATGGATAAACAGTTGTGGAATTCTAGCATGTGTTAGACTCTTTCAACTAGGTTATTTTACTCTTCATCTACATAACAAACCCGTGAGGGAAGAATTAATGATCTCCACTTAAAGATATGGAAACTGAGGGTTAGAAAGCTTTGGTGACCCAAACCTCTTAGCTAATAAGTAGCAAAAACACTTTTTGAACCCAGGCCTTAGTCCTCTGAGCCCAAGCCTCACTCCAGTTGACCAAAGCTTCCTCCAGAGCAGTATGTTGTAGGAATGGGCTTATCAGAATGATAAACAGTAATATAGAGTCTTGATATTCAGAGCCTGCTATAGGGACCTTGGCATGGGCATCACCTGGAAGCATGACCTTAGGCCCCCCTCCACAATTACTGAGCCACAATCTGCATTTTAACAGATCCCTAGTATGTGTATTAATGTTTGAGAAGTACTCATTGAATATCATTTTCTCTAGTACTTACACCACTCATCTGGGGGAATATCAAGAATTCCCTAAAATTGAAAAGTCTGGAAAGAGTGAGAAACTAATTTCCATTAGGTCCTCTGCCAATTGTATATTGGACCCTCCTTAATCATTTCATCCTTGTTATGTATGTGTCAAATAGTTCATATAGTGAAACAGAATAAAACAAGTCAAAAGTCAGTATCACTCTGAGTCGGCATAGAAAAGGCTAATACTTCTCAGCAGTATCCACTGAGAAGGCAATTCTCTGCCCAAGTTCTTTCCTCTCCTTCCTATCCAAAGATATGTGACAGCCAACTTCAGCTCCACCTCTACTGCTTAGACCTCAAAAACAACCCCTCGCAGGCTGTGCATGTTGTGTGGTAGGAATGGAAACGTGTTTACTTTGGAAACTCGCCCTGAGTTTCTACGCACTGCTAGGGTTTAGGTAACTAAGACCCAAGAGACCTCATTCCGGTGTGGTCTCTCCCACTCACGCACACCCAAGATGCAGCTGGCTTTGGATGGATAACTGGAAGTACAGAGCTCTCAAGGCTTCTGAACTCTGTCATCCAGTTACCCAATGGCCTTGAGAAAGTCATTTGTCCTTTTTGTGGCTCAATTGCCTCACCTGTAAAATGGGCTTTACCTCGTTCACAGGGAGACCAGGAGAATTAATTAGTGTTTGTAAAGCTTTGAGATACCCTAGATGAAAGTGGCTATATAAGTGTAAATGATTGTCATTATCATCATTATTATTATTATTATGACATAAAGTATGGATGACAGATTAAGTATGGGATTGTATGTCAACCTCCCGAGGAAGGTAGATTTCTGGATAAACAAAAAGTTCCATAGACTGTTATTATCCACCTCCCTTTCCCATGTCTGTTCAGGAATGCATCATCATGTTTGCTAGGCTAGAAATGCAAAAAAGAAGTCCTCCTTAGTTCACTAGAGATGAATTCAGATGAAATGGTAATCACTGAAGACAAGAAAATCTCTTGAACTGTATATCTCCAAGATCAAGCAGATCTTGCTACCCACGTGAACTGCAATCATCTGGTAAACGGGTATGGAGACAATTTGGAACCTAGCCTACCACTGAACCAAATTACCAAGTCAGTCCAGTGAAAAGTTTTTGTTTTCTTTTCCGACATACTATAAATGAAAGTATAAGTAAATGCTGAAAAAATTTAAAATCTCCCCCAGATGATCCCACTACACAGCAAAGTAAAGGAAATCTGTGGGGGATTAAGGCCACTTCTGTTCACCCTAAGTAAGACTGAATCAGCCTCCCAGCAGATGTTCAGTCCCTTTTTTTTTTTTTTGCTGTGACCTGGCCCTATAGTATATGTGTGTAAGGGGGTTGGAAGTTCCAGGTGCCAGCCAGGGAGAGTGCCACATAAAGAAACCATAAATTGGGGGCGAGGGGGGAATAGCTAAATAAGAGGTACTTAATGTGGGGTCCACATGCCTGTGGGCATCATGAGTCTGTGAAGTTTCTGAAATAGCCCGAAAGCTTTTATGTGTATGCAAATTTTTATGGGGAGAAGGTTCACAGCTTTCAGAGATTTTCAACAGATTCTGAAACCTAAAAAGATTAAGACCCAAATGTTTTCCTCTCATTTAATTTCACTATTTCTAGACATTTGCAATTTCAGTTCCCCCGAAACCCTAATTATGGAAGTGGTAACTGCATCTGATGTCATGGTTTTCTCAACAATTTCTCCACTCTGATATGCTGGTCGTTATTAGGAATAAATTTAAGTCAACATAAATCCTATAACATGAATCTGGTTCTGATTTTATGTTTAGTTAGGGACACTTTGTTGTTCCAAATTTTTCTCCATTTGGAATAACATTTGTGCTCTGCTATCCAAGTTTTTGACTCAACTTCTGGTGCTTATACTCTTCATTTAACTGCCCTTTCACCACATTAAAATGGCCAGGCTATGATTGAAATTTGGAGGAGAGGGAGTCTGAGAAAGTAGGATTCTTTATTTTATTTCAGATAAGCTCCTAGAAAACATACATATTTTCCAAAGCAATCAATCAGAATTCACTTGGCAGCTAAGCAATCCCACAGGACCCAGTTCTCTTATGTGATTTATGAGACCTTCTCTTTCCAATAAAGTTGAAAGTACCTGGAGAATAGCTTCTCACCCAGCATTTTTAACCATAGCTTCCAAACTAAGCCAAGAATTAGGAAGACACACAATGGGATGAAAAACTTCAAGGAATGAAAGCAGAGATGGAACAAATTCTATTTGGAGGCTAAACATCCTCCTTAAATCATATTCTGGCTCAATGACTCTGCATTTTTCACTGATGCAAATACCAAATTAAATGCTGCTTTATCCTGTAATTCATAAAGGGTCATGGCAGCATTGGGTAATATGAGAAGTTTTTTTTTTAAATTACACAAACCACCTTGGGATAGTCAAAAGGACACGGGTCTGAGAGCTAGGAGGCTTGAGTCCTAAGCCACCACTTGTTTCCTGTGTGAATAGGAAATAGTTTCCTATTTGTAAAATGAAGAAGTTCTACTATATAGTCGCCAGGTCCAAAATTCTACACCCATCAAGCTCTAGCTGAGTACTCTGAAGGTTATTTAGGGGCATCCCATTAAGGTTTCTGATGTCAACATTAAATAAAAAGCTGTTTTATTCTAGGAGCTGAGCCTAGCGCAAGATATTCAAGATAATTAAGACATCATTTGTCTGCCCTCAAAGAGCTCCCAATCTAGCTGTATACTATTAACATAATATTATGGGGTTAAACTGGCAGAATCATCAAAGTTCCATGGGCACATAATGGGAGAGAGCAAGGCAAGGGCATTTGAAACAGGGGGGGCAACACATGCAGAGGTGTGGGGAGTGAAACGCCTGCTGTGGTCAGGGGGCAGAGGAGCCCGGGACCTTACTTCCTTCTCTATCCTGGCGAATTAGCCCAGGCAATCTGAGGAGAAACCTCAAGGCCTCCTTCTCTCTCTCCCTCCAGCTAATCTGTGCCCTACTTCCTTTACTCTGGACCCATCTTTGTCCCCTCGAGTTCTAGAGCCAAACAAAAGGCAGTCCCACCCCCAGAGAGAAGGACCTACTGAAGGCCCCAAGGTTCCAAGTCCTTGCTTGCCACTTCTTTACTCCTCCCCTAACCCCCACCCCAGCTCCCCAGTTCTGTCTTGTTTGTGTCTAACAGGAAAAAGTACGAGGAAGCAAAACTGGGGTGGCCTTTCACCCTTTCTGCTGCAGAGTGAAGAAACTATTTCACTTCCACCCAATTTCCTGTTCAAACATATTTACTTCTTTCCCGTTGTTCAACTTGATTGGCATTTCTGGAAGTGCTCCTTGCTCCTCTCTCCATATATTCCATTGTAAAATGGCAACCAGGTCTCTTCCCTGGGGTTGCAGAGTGAGGAGGCAGAATGTCGGGCAAAATACATTGCCAGAAGTAGCAATATGTTGCTCTTCATAAAAGATGACAGTATCAGAAATGCTTGTTTATTTTTCTACAAATGGTCCTAGGTTGGTATTAGCTCACTCTTTCATCCCATCTCTCTTGGGATTAAGGGAACATGACTGCTG
Source organism: Daubentonia madagascariensis (assembly GCA_023783475.1). Taxonomy (NCBI): domain Eukaryota; kingdom Metazoa; phylum Chordata; class Mammalia; order Primates; family Daubentoniidae; genus Daubentonia; species Daubentonia madagascariensis. The sequence continues at coordinate 22,981,718 of JAKFHU010001244.1, read as the reverse complement.
GTCAACTGAGCCAACAGTACAAAATCCAGGATTCACACTCAGATCTCCATCTAATGCTCACACCAAGACACTACATTAACTCATTAATATCAAACTAGCAAGCAATTGCAACAATCTACAATCATTATGCTATTAGATAGAGTAAAGCTTCCCAATAGTATTTGATCAAATAACAGATGTTCCTCTCAAAAAAAAGAGTTCTGTAATCAAACAACTTGAGAAAATCCTTGGTTTAAAAAGTTAAACAGGTCTCCCTACTACAGGACTTCTCAGAGCCTTTAATTTTCTAATTTGATTGGTAAATCTTCAAGAAAGTAATTCACACACTTATTAGACTCCTTTTTCCTAAAGGATGTATGAATCACTCTGAGAAACTTAAAAGTTCATGTTACCAAGCCCCACAGAAGCAGCCCCGGAGCCTATATTTTAACAGACACCCAAGTAGCTCAGAAGCAGATGATCTGCACATTGAGAAATATTGACCTGGAAGGTTTCCCTAACTGGGCTCCTCAGAACACATTTTGGGAAACACAAATCCTGGTGTAGGGAATTAACTCAAGGTCAGCCCACAAAAGGCTTGTTTTGTTCCAATATACCATAGTCCTTATTCACATTAATTTGAATAACTTTTTTGTTATAGTTGCAAAATGATACCTCATTAATGAAAAGGAGGCAAACTAGCAATGGGGCTCAGAAAACAGTACCCCAAAATGAAGGCTTCAGAAGAAAAACTTTGTCTCTGACCTCCTGTCCTCCTGCCTCTCAGACCCATTCTTCCCCAAGGCTAGCTGTAGAAGCTAGAATGCCTCTTCCCTAAAGCAGGTCAAAAAAGCCCCTTTTCCCCAAAAGCCAGCCATAAAACCTAAAATTATTCTGTGTAAAAACTGACCTACCTTGTTTGACTGTAGGTCATAAGACCCCCATTCCAGAGAGGTCCCTGCACCACACGCAGAAGGAAGGAATGCATGCTCAGAGAGGCCAAGAAGAATCTAGACAGACAGGCCTTGCTGGGTTTCCCCACTCAGTCTATTAGCATTAGATCATACCCTTTTTGTCCAATCATATTTCTACACAGCTGCCCATACTTTGTTGAACCTAAACATAAAAAACAACTTCTCCTGTATCTTTGAGTCTTCATTCTAAAGGCCCCTGTGCATACACATTAAATAAAATTTATGTCTTTTTCTCCTATTAATCTGCCTCATGTCAGTGATTTTTCAGTGAAATTTTAGGGAGCCAGGGTCCTTGGTCCCTACACCAGCAATAGAATTAAGAGGCAGCCAGCTATTGACAAGGAGACCCCAAAGTTCTGGCATGGAAAGCTAATTCTAATAGAGATAATAATATCAGGGTCAAGGTTTTTGTTGCTTGGTTTATTTTTAAATATGATCATCTTAACGAAAACAGACTTTCTCCAACATCTTTTTAAGCCAGAGAAAGAAAAGATCACTATATTTCAGGGGTTGTAGATTTAAACCATTTTAGCACTTGGCAAATTATCAGGTTTGGTCTCAAGATTTTTGTGAATGTTCACTATTAACCACTAACACCTCTGAGTTATCAACAGTCAAGGACCAGAAATCAAACATACCAATGGGATTTTGATTCTTTTGAATCAACAATATGTGAAATGGGTCATAGCTATAGTGAGCCAGGAATAAAGTATTAAATATACACTTGAGCTGTGTCAAATTGGAGAGTGTTCCTAACATCTCAGTAGGACCTACTCCAGACTCATTCACTAATTAAGAAACACTATCTCAGGGTGTACGATAGGGGCAGTACTCTGGTAAAATGAAATCAACATTTCAAAGGGGAAAAGTACAGTGTTCTTAAAACACAGAGTGACTATATTGTAACAGGGCTTTCTGGACACAGTACTGTGGTTGAATATAGGTAATACTCATTAGCTGAGGAAAATTAAAAGTAGGTCTTAAAAAATTCTTTTATATAATATATATTTCTTTTATATTATATATATAAAATATATATTATTTTATATAATATATATAAATATATATATATATATATATATATATATATATATATATTTTAAAGACAGGGTCTCACTCTGTCGCCCAGGCTGGAGTGCAGTGGTACAATCATAGCTCACTGCAGCCTCGAACTCCTGGGCTCAAATGATCCTCCTGCCTCAGCCTCCCTAGTAACTAGGACTACAGGCACATACTACCAAGCTCAACTAATTTTTTTATTTTTTATGGAGATGGGGGTCTCGCTATGTTGTTCAGGCTGGTCTCAAACTCCTGGCCTCAAGCTATCCTCCCACCCCAGCCTGACAAGGCACTGGGATTACAGGTTTGAGCCACCTCACCCGGCCTAAAAAATTCTTTTAAAGTGATCAACTTAAAATAAATACAATATTTCATTTTAAAAAGAAGGGGGAAAATCTTGTGCAATGAAACTCAAATTATTAACATAACTTTATTTCATCTATTTTATGTCTTAAAATTTGGCTATAAGACATTTAATGCTAACATTATACAGGATCGAATGAGTAAGGACAAATTGTGTGAGTTTACTACAGAATATTTTTTATTTGACTTCTTGTCAAAGATAGTAATTATGGGCACTCAAATATTATCTAAGGAGTTCCCTCCTTTTATATAATTTTGGAATCATATATTGTTACAGCTATAAGTGGGTCTTAGAGATCATGGAATCTGTTTTATCAAAAGACTTTCATTCGTAAGTTATAGAAACTTAACGTAGTTTAAGCCACTTTCTCATCCAACTAACATACCAAATGCTCACCTGATGTTAAGAATCTTGTCTCTATTTTTATTTGTCAAGTATACCCTAATAAAGCCAGAGGGGAAGAGAAGAATCTTGTCTCTCTGCATCCTTCATCTCTGCTTTCTTTTTCACTAGCATCATTCTCAGGCAAGCTCTTCCCAAATGACCAAACAACTCCTGGGCACAAGTGATCCTCCTGCCTCAGCCTCCAGAGTAGATGGAATGACAGGGACGTGCCACCACACCTGGTTTGCATTTAATAGTTTCTAACCCAGTGTTTTAACTCAGCATATATTACTGATGGGAATACAGAATTTCAAGGAAAATTTGACATAACTAACAAATGCCTTAGAATCCTATACACACTCTGACCCCATAATTTCATGTCTGTGAACTAGTTTAAGAAAATAATCACAGATGTTTTCAAAGATTTTACTTTAAGGATGTTCACAGTAACATTATTAATAAGAGTGAAAAATTGGAAATAACTTAAATGGTCAATAGTAGACAAATAGATAATTCATAATACATCAGTCTACTAAAGAGCCATAAAAATGATGCAGGCAAAGAAAAAGGAATGAAGTCCATAATATATGATCCCATTGTTTGTAGGGGGAAAACATGTCTAAAAGGATAAAATATGAGAAAATATTAAAAATGATAATGTCTACATTGAATAAAAGTTGCTTTTGTATTTTTTAAGATTATTCTTTTTGTATCTTTTTAAGCATTATTAAATATCCAAGCCACTCAACTATCTTTTTTAAATGACTGTGCTATGTCCACTGTAATATGTTGTCTATCTTCGAGTCACCATTACTGCATTCATCCTGGTTTAAAATCAGTTTAAAACTTTTTACTGCAAGTGAGTCTCCCTTGTGGCAAAAATAAAAGGGGAGGGGAGAGTGTTAAAAATATATCTAAAGAAAAATCCATATGTAAACATTCAAGGGAAGGAGCCAATTCAGGTATACAACTCTACCCCTTTCAACTCTATGGGTGCTGACTTTTCAACAATTGTTCTAGATTTACTTAAAACTGCATTTTTTGGGAAACTGTTGTAAAAGAGCAGAAATAGACGTCAACTCAGATTATTTGGAAGAATCTTTCCTGCTTTCCCATGTAAAGGATGAATTCAGAGAGCCATGGGCATTTAAGGATCCAACAAAGTCTCACTGAGGTTTGAGAAACTCTCCAAATACAGTTTATAAAAGAGTCAAAGGACCTAATTTTGAAATTTATATGACCAGAGGAAATCGAAGGAATAAAATTAAGTAAAGGATGTGAAACAGGGAGGGGAACATTATGGTAAATGTCTTTCTTTAAAGTCATTTAAAGAAGTTTATAAATGTAAATTTTTAAACATTTCTTTTGCAAGTCATAATGAATTTTAGGCTCTCCAAACTCATCTAATACATGTCCAGGAGCCCTGAAGGTAGAAATCCATTTCCCTAGAAATGTATTTATTTTGCATTTATGTAGTAGGAGAAGGAGTAAGAGAAGAAACAAGGATGCTTCTACAGAAATTTTTGCTTCAAGGCTCAGATTTTAACGTTACAGCTATTGTATCAGAAAGAAGGCTATACTTAGAAACTGAAAATTTGGATTTGGGGTATGACTCTGCAATTTACCAGCTCTATTACCTGGGAAAAATCACTTACCCACTCTAAATCTCAGGACTTTGGTCTTAAAATACAGACAAAATGCTAACAACTATATAATTGTTCTGAGCACAATGGCTGATACATATTGTATGCTCAATAAATATTTGTTGAGTGAATTAATAGTGTTTGTGAAATTACTTTGCAGACTGCTGTAAGTAGTACCCCCATAGCACTTAACACCACCTGACACAATAACATATGTTACTCATTTACTTTTTGTATTTTCTACCTTACCCACTAAATGCAAAGCTCCATGAGGGCAGGAATTTTTGTCTTTTCTGTTTATTGCCATATCTCCAGAAGCCAGAACAGTGCTTTGCATGTACTAGGCACTTAATAAATATTTGGTAAATATTTTTGTGTAAGTGCTTGTCACAAGGTAAGCCCTTAATCAGTGATAGCCAACATTGTTTTTCACCTGTAAAGCATTGTATGAATGTTAAGAATTATGTATTCCTAAAAGTCCTGAATTTTCTACTTCTATCCTACTTTGTTTTAGCTTTAGTATCATGCTAACCCTTCCCCATTAACCATATCACCAGGAACAGTTTCTGGGAGCCTCCTGAAGTCAACCCATACATATTTATCTCCCAAGATTCTTTCCCATAAATCAGTCCTTCGTGCCATTAATCATTTTTGTTTCTCAATTGTTTTCACCTTCTGGAATTTAAAACAAGGGCCTCGTGGCAGTGAAATACAAATGGCTGTGGGAAGGTTTATGTTTCAGGCTCTCTCTTCTCATATAATCTTGATAACCAGACTAAGATATCTATAGTAGAAAGAGATGTTGGCTCTGAATTACAAAAGGCTTAGCACAGTGAATGCAATTTTCTCTTAATAAGGGTTCTGTCCCAATCTCCACAGGCTGTGTTTGAACTGCACAGTGCACATGGTGGGACAAGAAAGATAGGGAAGATGTAGGGCAGACTAACTTATGTTTTACAGAAGGAAGCTGATTCCCCTTCCCCCTGAGCATAAACTCCAAGAGGGCAGGGATTTTTCTCCTTTTGGTTCGCAACTGTATTCCAGCACCCAGCACAGAGACTATAACATACTGTCCTTCCAAAAACAGTTGTGAAAAGAAACATTTGGAGAATGAACTTTCTCTCTGATTAGATTTCAAAATACACAGCTGCTCCTGCACAGTGGAAAGGCAGGTCTGTGAGCAGGGCTGGATGCCAAGAGACAGTTACCATAATCTTAATAGAGTAGGAAGGAGACGGGGCAAGTGGGTGCAAGGAAAGGGGAATATGGGTTTGTTACTAAATATGTCTGATAGGTTGATCATTGCTTAGAAAGAGAAGCCTGCTGATCGTGAAATCATGTTTTTTTAGGAAGGCTATAACTCCTAATCCAAGACAAACACACACAAAATATAAATCAGCCAACAAGAAGAATTTTGGTTTCTGTGTTTTAAAAGGCAGCTACTACAGATTGTCAACCTCTTTTAACATAATTTGCTCTTTGTCAACTAGAATAACTACAACAGAGATTTTTTTTAAAGGCTGAAATTGAATTTCCTCACTTTGTGCCTTAAAGCAGCTTCAATTTTACCTATTTCAGAAGCATTCACCAAAACACGAATTTTACTTTCTCCCTGAGAAGTACAGTTGTCTTGATGCATTTTGCATGTGCATTCTAACTTTGACAGATAACTAAACAGTAGTTGGGAAACTGCACTTAACCAAAGAGACAAGGTACCTTTTAAAACACCTTATAGTTAACCTAAAAAGCTTCTCTCATCTCAGAAGTTGTGACTTCCTCAGTTTCCCTAATTGTTGACACCTCAATGTGGTAATTAAAGTTAGTTCTGCTCTGTGCAGCATTCTCAAAAAAACAATGTTCCTTTCAGGCTTTTGAGTGTTAAAAGAACATAAAGTTGCATTTCCTTTTAAATGCAGTGCAACAGCCTCCTAATAAAGACTCCATAGAGATTTCCTGTAAAGCAAGGAGCTGTGAAAAGGCCTGGAGTTTACTGCCACATGACAGTGATGCAAATTAAAATGAAGATCTAAATGATACACCTTGTTAACATGCTGCAATTCTTTATCAACGCTATGGACATTGGGAAATTGGAATGTTTCTTTTATCCTTCTTAACTTTCTTGAAATGGCTACCCAAATTCCCTTAATACATAGCCAGGAATGCACTTGGCAAGATTTCTAGAGAAAAAAAAAGTTCAGCTTTAAAATGTTGTGACATGATTTAATGGGAGCTTTAGATGGAGAAAATGGAAGCCCAACAGCCAAACCTCAGGCTGCACTATTGCAATGTAGAACTGGATACCATAGGGGACATTATTTCTAACCATCATCAGAAGATGTGAACAGGTTAGAGAAATGCATCAATGACAAGTACATGCGTCAATGACCCCAAGAACATACCAGGGAGATAAGCCAAAATCTCACCCAACTACCATTTCCACTGATGCTCTCTGAAGCCAGCTACACATTCCAAACCAAAGCCCTACTCTCCTAAGGACAAGGAGCTTTCTAACATTCAATGACTCAGACACAGGTCTTGAAAAACTGAGCCAAAAAATTCTCACACCATAAAGCACAAATCTTTATCTCCCTCCAATATTGTGTTATAAATTAAAAGTACTCTCCTTACAATTAAATAGTCTATCTAAAGTTAACTATTACATCTACACTAACTGTACATGATCTTTAAAAAAAAAGTAATTACTGAAACATCCTTGTATTGTGATAAGAATCATGAGCCACAGAAAAAAATGTGACAGTGGTAGCTATTACTGCCAGTGACCAGGACTCTGCAGGTTATACACTTTGTGCAATGGTAACATAAAGCTGCAATCAGTCCACTCATATTTTCATTTTGGTGTGAGTTAATTGCAAGAATTGCAAGAAAGCAAAAAATTGGTATGAAACCCAACTTATTTATCTTAATTGTGTTTTACTTTATTCTTTCTGTAGGCCATTCTCTCACAGTTAGAATGATAAATAATTGATTTTGTGACCCACCACAAGTATTTGATGAATAATCAATCAATTGAGTTTTAGTGATTTTATTTTGAAATTTATAACCAAATTAAAAGGGGTGGGAAGGAATTCTTCCAAGAAGTTAAAAAAATGAACTTTACTTAAATGATGTTTAAAATAAAGCTCAAAAGCACTAAAATAATTCAAAGCTACATCTTCACTTTCACTCATGATATTGCAATGACTAGGGACAAGGGTACGTAATGACATGAAATATAATGTAGAGAAACAAAGAAGCAAGAATTTGCTAAAACAGTTTATTTCTATATTTGGACTTAGCTACTTCGTCTGTCTGATATTCTGACCTATGGGTTTATACAAAGATTCTCTTAGAGACAAGTGAAGTACAGTGAAAGGAACTCTGACACTGTAAACAGAAATCCTTTTGTTTTCTCAAAAAAGTCTGAATTTGGTCATTGATCATCTGTGTGATTAAGTCACAACCTTACTAAACCTGTTTCTCCCATAGAATATAGGGTTGACAATTCAAACATCACAATGTTATAGTGAGGATGCAATAAAATAATGCACTTGAAAATGCTATGTAAAGTACAAACTATGTGTGAGAAGATGTTCAGTTGTAAATAAGGGTCCCATTCAGTTGGGGGAAGCCTAGATCATAGCAGCTAATGCCTCATGTCTTGCATCCTAGCTTGGGCAGACTTCTAGCTTCTCAGAAAAGTGGAAGGTTCTGTTAGCCGCAAGGCAGGCGAACAGCAAAGCTGAGCAAGGGGCCAAGGGCAGTGTCCCAGGGTTGTCTCAAGAAGTAAAAATGTATCTGGTATTTGCTATGAATCGTGCACTTTTAAAAGCTTTTGACAAGTAAAATTGAGCGAGGTTTCCAAGAGAGAGCCCGCAGCCGGAAACCAAGCGCGGCCCCTGCGACCACCGGGCCGCACTAACCGAGGCCCAACGACCCCCAGGTGCCCAAGAGAGCGCAGAGAAGGCTGACCGAGTGAGGCGGGAGAGGCCGCCGCCACCACGACCACCCGCAGGACCCCGCGCCCACGAGCCGGGTGGGATGCGGCCTGCCCCAGGCTGCCGCCAGGGTCACAGGAAACCCCGGTGGGAACGCGGCCGCCCCAGCCTCCGTCCGCAGCAAAGACACGGAGAAAAAAGCTCTCCCCTCCAAAGTCCTTGCCACTGTCAAATAATTGAACGTCAGAAATGGATATCGAAATGACACCCAAGATGTATTTGTACATCAGGCTGCCACCCAGAAGAATAACCCACAGAACTGTGTGCGCAGTGTCGTCACAGACGTGGCCACCACGGCAGACAGTGGACTCCCCGGAATTGCACCAGGGAAGGGAGCTGCAGCAGGGAAGGATTTGACCCCCTGCCACTGACCGGTAGTTCTCTGGAGCCCGGAATGGCCCTCGGTAAGGGCAGCGGTTCCGCCTTAGCATGTGGGACAGGCCTTGAGCGTGGATCACTCTTTCCCCATCCTGACAGAATAGCAGGCTGGTGAGATTGGTGGGGTGATGAAGGATGGAACCCCAGAGGAGCACAACTTCAGGGACCCGATCATCCAAATCCAACTTTTTGCCCAAGGTACTGTAGGGGACCTCCTCGCCCACGACCTGCCCAGCTGCTGGAGAGGCTGTATGTAGATAAAATCAACAAGCGGCCAGTGGTCCAAACCAGCCATCTGCTTGCCGTGGATACGGCGTCCATAACGCCGGTGTCCTCGCCCTGGTCCTCCTAATGCTCCTTCACAAGGTGGCAAAGAGACCAAGGCGGGTGAAGCACCAGTCGAGAGCCCTGCGCCAGCAGCCAGCAGAGCAGTGCCGAAGAACGCTAGGCTCCCTGTGCACCTTCACCATCGGCAGGGTGACCTAAAGAATTAATGACCATTCAAAAATAAAATAAAGCCAAAAACAGACCACAACCTTACCACAACAAAGAAACATAAAAGCAATCGAGGAAGACTAATCAAGATTTGGACATTAGAATGTTTAATATTATTCTTTAAGAAACTAACAACTACAAAAGGAAAATGTCAGCAAATTTTCCCAGCAAATTGAGAACCTGGGAATGCCTGCACAGAAGACAGGAGAGCAACCTCCCCAGTTTCAGCAACCACTAGTTTGTTTTTTTCCTGATCTTTACTGTTTCAGTAATATGAATTGGAAGAAGAAATATTATCAATAATTCCACATGAGGAGAACCCCAACCAAATAAATCTGAAATAAATAGTCAATTTTTTTCCCCTTTTTTGTTCATTTTGGATGCTGGTGCTAAACTTACAAGTGTGATGATTTAAAAAGAAATTTTATGCCCTTCTAATTTATTTCTAGGAAGAGGGGAGGATAACTTATATAACTTTATTTGAAAATGTGCAGCAAAAAGTTCCTCAAAAGTAAATTTTTTACTCCTCAAAGGAAAAAAAAAGCATTTTACATATATTAACATATTTGTACCTGTCATCAATCATGTAAGGTAATCATGTAGCATGATTATCCCCATTTTACAGGTTGAACAACTGAGGCAAACAAGAGTGGAAGGAAAATGCAAAGAAATTTAAGGTTTCTCAAGTCACCAGAATCAGAAATCAAACCCAAGCTATGAGGTTCAAGAGTCTTGATTCTTAACACTTCTCGTGCCCCTCCAGCATGGAGTAAGAAAAGCTCCTGGGGGTTTCACACCCAGGAAAGCCTGAGAGGACCACAGAGCCCTGGGGTCTGAACAGAGTATGGCAGGGTACTGGGTGCAGAGTCCTAAGGACTGGAGGCAGTGGTGACTAATAGATGGGGCAAATTAAAGTGCAAAAGAAAAACCAAGGTACATTGTGCTAACAGCAGATGCAGCAAGGACAGAGGCTGACACACAGAACAGAGCAAGACAAGACACTTCCCCAGGGCTAGATGCCCACTCTGCTGCAACCAAATACCATGCTGCAAAGGTGAGGTGGGAGGAGCCCATTCAGAAGGGCAAGGGGGAACCACTGTCAATAAGACCAGACATTACTACAAGCAGAGAAGAATCCCACACCCTTAACCTGCAAAAGTGTTTCCTTCCTTAAGTATGCATGGTGGCTGGAGACTAAGATCAGTTCTTATAATGAAAATAAATTTGCAGATTCATGTCTGTCCAAGGTTTTCCACTCGCTATTCCCTCTTTCTGGAATTTTCTTCCCAGATCTTTATAGTCTTTCCCTGGCTTCATTCGGATATCCATTCAAATGTCACTCCTCAGAGAGACCCCCTGCTTCTATGTCCTTTCCTTGCTGTAAGACGCCAATCACTAGCTGTAATCACTTTGTTCATTATCTATTCTTCAACTAGAATGTATACTCTGGAGGATAAGGACTTTGTCTCCTTTGCTGCTTTATCCCCAATGCCTAAAACTGTGCTGAATGCACAGCAGATGCTCAGTAAATGTCTGACTGACTGAATAATGTGTTCACGTCAAATGCAGTACATTCACATTTAGGATAATAAAGGAACTTAGAGTTCAATCTGGTGGCTCCAAAATGGTTTTTTTTCTTTTAATCAGCAGTATGCATTCTCTAAAGATTAGGATATGAGCAGAAAAAGTCCTATCAGCTCTGCTTGTGCCCTGGAAGGGAGGGTGTTACTGAAAGTTCAGCACTTGTCCCCGAGGCCACATCAAAGAACGAGGACAAGTGGTTTGAGGACAAGGAAAGGGGAGTTTATTAATTTACCAGCAAATGAGGAGTATGGCAGACTCACATCTTAAAGTACCACAGTCCTAACTATAAGCAGAAATACAGAGCTTTTAAAGGAAGGGTTTTTAGCTTTAGGCTATTGTTGTTTAACTATTGTTGATGGTTCTGATCTATCTCATCTCTGCCAAAGACAATCTTATAACCTCTGCCCAGACAATTCTGTTGAGCCATCTCCTGTGGTACAAAGAACAAAGGAAACTCCCCTCCCCCTCTGATTACTGGCCTTGGGTAGGGATACAGGTTTTAATTCCCAGAAAGAGTGGGGGAGGTTTTAAAGAGACAGCTTATAAAAGATTTTTACCCTTTTTCAAGCCATTCCCTCTGTTACAAGGGAGAGGCATTTTGTAGGAAAAATTTTAGAGAACTGTTTGGAGACCATCTATCTAAACCAACTGCTTCATTTTTCAATTGAGGATATTGAAGTCCAGAGAGGTTATATAATTTTCTGAAAGTCACTAAATCCAAAAGTTAGTCTTCATGAACTCCAGTCTAAATGAATACCATATTTGCAAGTCACCTGTTTTGCAACAGGCAGAGTGAAGTTTTTGGTTCCAGAAGTAAGACCCTTGTTTAGATTTTGTGTGATGGTTACCCTGACTGTAGACTCCAAGGATCATGGAATTTCTTGAATATTACAAATCCAGGCTCTGGGTGAAGAGTTCCATTTCTTATTTTTCTGCTCTAATAACTAAAATTTTGCAAACACAGCTAATGATATAATGTGACTTCCCCCTACCTTTGAAGTATGAACTAAAATAAAATCTTAAGCCCCCCAGCTGACTGAATAGATTTGGCCAAGGGGACCCAAAAAAAAAATCCGTTAAAGCTGAGTTGCAAGCCATGAGGAGAAGAGAGGTCAAACACACCTGGTTATGCACTGTCCTTTGGAGTTATTCTCTGTAACAGTAAGATACAAAATCATTAACAAGCCTAAGGATATCTAAGACAAAGGTTAAACCACACCTGCAGGTCATCAATTTACTTAATAGATCACTTGAGTCTCAGTATATGTCTGGTATATGTCTGGTGGCTTGTCTCTGATTAACAGACTTCTTTATCTTAACTTAAAACATTCTGAGACTCTGGACAAACCTTCATTTCTTTACCCAATTACAAATCAAAGAATCTTTAATCCCACCCATAATCCGTAATCCCTCACTTCAAGATGTCCTGCCTTTTCAAGCCAAACCAATGTACACTTTCCATGTATTGATTTATGACTTTACATGTAATTCCTGTCTCCCTGAAGTGTATAAAATCAAACTGTAACCCAACCATGGCAAAACCACTTTGCTCAAGGCTTATTGGGCATGGCTCTCTGGGTCATGGTCACACATATTCAGCTCAGAATAAACCTCTTTAATTTATTTTACAGAGTTTGGGCTCTTTTCCATTGACAGAAGGAAATATATTTTACCCCAAAGTATATTTCTTTGACATATTTTGAGATGGCTGTCAGAGAGCCAGCAAAAAAAAGTGTCCCTGCAAAGCTGTCTTTTGTGAGAGAAATCTGCATCTGTAGAAAATCTGCATTGATGCAGCCAAGCCTTCCCTTGTTTGCATCTAGGAAAGATTTACAACTTTAAACATTTACCATCTTTTCTCTCTGAGGTCTGCTACCTGTGGCATTTCATTTACATAATAAGACCACCTTTGCTGGCCAAGTCTCCTCTTCTGTCCTTCCCCACAACCTGTCTTGTCACTAAAACCTGATTTACCACCATAACCTGTTCTTGGCCACATTCCTTTCTGTAACCTCAAGATGGTATATAAGCTTCTGCATTCTATTGGGGGCTAGGGTTTTTATTCTGAAGGCTCCTCATGTGCACATTACTAATAAATTTATATGCTTATTCTCCAATTAATCTGCCTTTTGTGAGTTGATTTTTCATGAAGACTTCTGAAGGCAAAGGGCAACTTTTCCCTTTAAAACCTACAGATTGCAATAATCAGCAGGATCAGAGATCAACTCTTCAGGAAGCTGCAGTTAAGGGAATCCAGGACCAGATCAGCCATCAAAAGAATAGTAATTTCTCAACAGCTAGGCTCCCAGCCTCTCTCTCTGTGTAATCCGGTTGAGAGGACAGTAAAAATCACTGTTTCCTCTGCAAACTTTTAACTAATGGAAGAAAAGGATTTGTGTGACTAGTCTTGTGAGAACTAAAATAAAATCTTAAGCTCCCCCCAGCTGACTGAATGAGCCTTCTCTTGGCCAGGGAATACCCTAAAACTGAATTGCTGGCCATGAGAAGGGAGGTCAGACATGCCTCATCATGCCCCCTTCCCTTCTTGGAGATATCCTTTATAACTCATTAACAGGCCTAAGGCTACACAAGATAAAGCTTAAACCACACCTGCAGGTCCTCAATTTACATAACAAATCACTTGAGTCTGCATATATGGCCAATGGCTTATCTCTGATTAACAGACTTCCTTATCTTAACTTAAACATTCCAAGCCCTTAGACAAAGCTTCATTTCTTTAACCAATGAGAAATCAAAAAGTCTTTAAACTCAGCTATAACCTGTAAGCCCCCACTCTTTTGCGATGTCCCACCTTTTTGAGCCAAACCAATGTACACCTTCCATGTATTGATTTATGACTTTATGTGTAATTCCTGTCTCCCTAACATGCATAAAACCAAAGTTTGACCCTACCATAGTGAGTCCACTTGCCCAAGGCTTCTTGGGCATGGCTCCAGGCCATGGTCCCTCAAGCTCAGCTCAAAACAAATCTCTTTAAATTATTTTATAGAGTTTGGCTTCTTTTCCATTGACACTTGGTATAGCCCTGGTGTACTTTTTGGTACTTTGTGTTATAAATATTTATATTGTTTGATCCCTTTCCTCCCAGAAATAGTCTTTTCCTTTGTCTTTATCTGTGTTGTTCTGTCATAAAGAGGGGTACCAGATGAGGTTCCCTCTCATCTTGTTTTATGTCCTTGAGAGCTTAACTTGTGACCAAGTGGAACTTTCTCTCTTGGTCTCTGCCATCTGGGAGGGGCATGATTTTCAGATCACATCAGGTGGGCAGCCTGAACATGGCTGGGAACCCGGGATTATTTTTGTTCTGAATGTATCAAGCTCTCTGGAGTATTTGTCATAAGAAGTCCCATTAATAACGGGCTCTTGTTGTCTCAAGCCTTATTGCCTGGAGAGTGAAGAACAATTCCAATCCCAGGAGGGCCTATCCATTGTCACAGATTAACAGGTCTATAACTGGTGGCCCCCCACAAAAGGATGGTGGAAGCAACACCATCCTTAACCGTCTGTGGCAATAAGAGTCTTTTGCTATCTTAGCCTATTCCTGGGAGTTAATATTTTTGAAGGGGTGGGACTTTGGTATTGTTTCTTCTATGTGCTCTCCAGAAAATACCTCTTTTTCTAAACCTGGATAATTACATCCTGGGCTTTCCATGAAGAGGCTATTGGATTGAGTCACTATTGGAATAAGTACAACACTGGAAATTCTAACTGTCAATGGCTAGAAGATGAATCCTTTAAGTTAGACTCCTAAATTTAGAAAAGAAAAGATTTTAGGGATCTCTTCTTCTAAACAATTGATGGGAAGATCAAATTAAAAGAAAGACACATATTAATGTCATGGCTAGCCCTAGAAATTGTCTTGACAAAATTAAAGAGCAAAAATCTGACCTAAAACAAAGCTAAAATCCTTGGTAAGCTCAAACTGCCTGCTACGGATCCACTCTGTCACTGCCATGGCTTGGGTTTAATTCTCCATCAGGGAACCAGTCCCTTATGGTTTGATATTTGTGTGACTTTTAACTTTTTGGGATACTCATTCACCTATTTGGAGATGCCTCAAGCATCCTTGGTTAAGTAATACCTTTGGATCACTTGGGAGGGTGTCTCTGATAAAAAAAAAAAAAAAGACGTTCAAAAGCTGGAAATATTGGCTTTTTTCATGGTTAAAATCTGATAATAAGAGATTTAAAGGGATTTTTTTAAAAAGAATTCTATGGTTAAAAGTCTGCTTAGTTAAACATTGATATTCAAGCTATATATAAATATATAAATATTTTATGTATATATGATTTTTAAAGCCTTTCTGCTTTTTCACTTTTGCATACTCTTTTTAAAATTTTTTTTTTCAGTCAACCAAAATCCTTTTTTAATTATGTGCTTGGTCCCTTTGCTTCCGTTCTTAAGACTTGTTCTCCCATTTACTTCTACTCCTCCCTACCCTTTCTTCCTCTTTGCCATCTTTGATACAACATGAAGGGATCTAGGGGGGATAGCTAATGACTGAGACCCCTTAATACACACAGAAGATGGTGCAACTCACCCCTTTTTGAGGTCTTCTGTCTTCCTGTGGAGTCTAAAAGAGTCCTGGATAGATTCATTTCATATCTAAAATTTGGCTTTCTTTTGTATTGTGTTACCCGATCTCTTTGGCTTTTGGGGGTACCAGAGATTACTTTGTACTATGAGAGAAGACTTGGCCTTTGTGTCTATGATGGCTGGTGAGTCACTGGCGAGAGCTACAGTTTCAGAGGTGGGCTCACAGCAATTGTTTACAGTAAATGGTTATTACAGTAAATGGTTATTACTACAGGGGGTTACTTGTTACTCTGTGCATTTAAATAAGAAAAGCATCTTCTAAATGCTGCGAGAAATGTCTTTGTAGTAAAGTGGAAGCATTGCACAGCCTGGTCTCATGGCATTTCCCTCTTTTGGAGGACCTGAGATTCAGTGTAAGAGTGAAATTCTTGATTTTTAAAGGTCTAAATGCTCTGCTTTCCTACTGTGACTGATTTTCACATATATAAATTATTAGGCCCTAAAAACTGCAAATGCTTTCATGACCCTGTTTCCCAATGGGCTACTGAGCCCTGAGCTCAGTTGTCCAGTTGGAAAACAGAGAGTGAATTAAAAGATACTTATCTAATGAAATTGGTTTCCTTATGGCAAGTTCCTATCATTTAGTGTTACCTGGGTATCCATCTTTAATCTTCCTCTTACACACCCAAACTCCTTCTTGATAAAGCTTATATTCTCTCTCTCTCTTTCTGCTTTGAGATGTAAATTTGCTACCCTGTTTTCTCTAAAATTCAGTAAGGGCTTCTCCAGATAAACTCTAACCTTTTCCATTTGCAGAGGCAAAGTTTGAATCCAAGTGTTCTTTTAAACTAGTGATTTTTACCAGTCTCATAGTTAAAATTCTAAAATCAAATCCATAAAATCTTCTTGTCTATCTATATCTTTATGTGTACATGTGTACACGTCTGTGTATATACAGTCTGTATGGTACCAAATTGATTTATAAATAAATGAATATTCATAAATTAAGTAAATAAGCCCAAATGCTTTTCAAGTTTACATGATTTTAGTAATCTTTGGTAAATAAAGATAGTTTTTAAATTGCTAATAAAATAGGCCAGGAATAGTCACTCATGCCTGTAATCCCAGCACATTGGGAGGCTGAGGTAGGACAATCACTTGAGTCCAGGAGTTTGAGACCAGCCTGGACAACATAGTGAGACCCCATTTCTACAAAAAACAAAAAACATTAGCTAGGCTTGGTGGCACATGCGTATAGTCCCAGATACTTGGGAGGCTGAGACACAAGGATTGCTTGAGCCCAGAAGATCAAGTCTGCAGTGAACTATGATTACACCACTGCACTCTAGCCTGGGTGACAAAGTGAAACCCCATCTCTAAAAAAAAAAAAAAATTGTTGATAAAATAAAATAGAAATATCTTCAGAATTTAATTTAGACATTCTTGCCTAGTTCTATTCATCAGGCAGGTTTATACTGTCTCTAAGAAATGTTTTAAGGTCATAAAACTGTTGTTTTATGATGTTCTTGTTACTTGTTTACTTTGTCTGTAAGCTACTGTCTTTGGATTTGAGCCTTTATACTCTGAGGTCTAGACAAATGACCATGATGAGGCCTGGTGACAGCACTTGGGCCATATCCTCCCTGACTCAGCTGTGCCTCTTGGCCATGCTGGGAGGGATTAGATCCTCCAAGCATTGTCTTCACAGCTCTGTCCTTTGTCCTAGACACTGCATCTGGTACCAAATTAAAATTGCTTACTCCCTAAGTTTTTCACTAAAAATAAGGGTTACTAAGAGTCAACATTGTAATTAATATATGTAATTAAAACCACTAGGTACAAGAGAAACAATTCTATACACAAAATATATAAGGAAAGTAGGATATGTTTTTGGTTTAAAGAGAAAGTAACTTTTGCCTAGTTTAGAGGTTTTTAAAAGTTGTTTTAAATTAAAGGAACAAAAAAATAGATAAAACTAAATAGATATAAAAAGTTGGAGAAAAAATGGGAACAATTGGAAGAGGTCACAAAGGGTTTATAAAAGTCTTACTTTGTGGTCAAAACTGAGATTGGCTAGATTTGTTATAAGGTCTATTAAAATGAGATCTAACACTTATAATACACTAATGCAAAGGTAGAATTTGTTTTTCTCTTTTGAACAAGATTTTCATGTAATATAAATAAGAGATAGTAATATATTTTTGTTCACCTTTTGAGTAAACTGAAGAAGAAAAAAAGGGGAGAAAGAAAGAAAAAGATCCAGTTTGCCTTATGGTGTATTTATTATGTCTTATGATTGTTTGGGAAACTGAGTTTCCTCTCTATCAGAGTAAAGAATTTTGCTTTTTTTTAATTTTTATTTATTTATTTATTTTTGGAAACAAAGTCTCACTCTGTTGCCCCGGCTAGAGTGCAGTGGTGTCATCATAGCTCACTGCAACTTCAAATTCCTGGGCTCAAGCTCCTGGGATAAGCCCTGGGAGGCTGATCCTCCTGCCTCAGCCTCCCGAGTAGCTGGGGACTACCCACAGGGCCTGGCTAATTTTTCTATTGTTTGTAGAGACAGGGTCTCACTCTTGCTCAGGCTGGTCTTGAACTCCTGAGCTCAAGTGATCCTCCCACCTCAGCCTCCCAGAGTGTAGGATTACAGGTGTGAGCCACTGTGCCCAGCCAGGATTTTGCTTTTTAAAATCTTTGAATTATCACTTTGCCTAAACGGATGACTACTATTTTGGGCTAAATGAATGACTATTATTTTACAGTGACCTGTGATCCTAGTGTTGTAAACTTTTGATATTTGACAAACTTCCCAAAATCAAAATTTCAATTTCTAAATTCAGTCTTTTTTACCTCAAACTAACTTTTTGGATAGTGGGGCCCCTGGAAGTCTAACAGAGACATATTAGGCTTATTTGGTATGTTAAAATCATATGGAAATCATCATCAAATAAGAAATGATGTTTAATTTTCTTTAGGTTATATTTGTATATGTGTGTTATTAATATATGTTCCAAAATTGTATGAGATTCCTAAAATTCTGATATGTGTATTGGTATATATTATCAGTAATAATTGTGATTATTATGTTAAATTGTTGTATGCAACAAAAATAACCAAACTTCCTTGTCGACTGTGTTTTTAAACAAGCCTGTTCTAAGACTTTTGTCATCCACAGACAATTATTGCTTTACTTCGATTCTTCTCAAAAAGCAAGTTATAATCAGCTACAGTCCAAAATTTGCTTAAGGAAATTCATGGAAAAAACTCTGACAAGTACTGAACACAGGTTTCTGATAACTTTAGAGATTATATCACTGGACTAGGTAAAAACTTCTGGGACTCTAAATAAAAAGCTGATGTGTTCATGAGTATTGCTAACCCAGCATCAAACAGAACAAGAATTAAATACATTGGACTAAATTAATAGAGGACTGAAATAATTTTTATGAATTTTTTTGTTTGAGACATTGCTGATTCTTTTTTATGTTTTGTTTTCCACAGTCAAGAAAACTTTTTTTTCTTTTGAGCTATTTATAGTTTATAATAAACTGGGTAAAATGTACTTTTGTAAGCAAAATCTGAAGTGTTTAATCTTTCTCTCTACTTGATTTCTCCAAAATTTGGAAATTATTTGTGGGTATTCTTAATTTATGGCAATATAGTTATTTGCATAAGTTCAGTAAGAATCTGTTTGTTTTTGTAACAGAACACAATTGTAGACACTGGTTATTTTACCAATGCTTTAGAATGGCATATTTTCAGATATGACCAGACTGCTTTGAGGAATTTAGGTTGACTTTACAGAGCCAACAAAAAATACCTGGAAAGACTGGCCTGGTACTTTGTCTACATGATTCTTGTACAAGTTTTCCAACCTGTGGTAAGCAAAGAATGTCACTTTCTGACAGGCCCAGGAACCTCAAGTTATTTTGGGACCTCAATAAAAGAGGAATTCACCCAATTCATACAGGTATTACAGACAATCTGATAGCAAATCTTTGGCTTGGCTTCCTAGCCTTGACGCTTTTAAAAGTCTAATGTGAGATTCCTCATGAAAAAGCTCAAGCAAAGCAAATTTTAAAAGAGCCTATATGGCCAATCACTATTATTGCTGCACCTTATGCAAATAATCAGGCCAAGTATAATAAGACTAAAACTTATTTTGCAAATAAATTGGTCCTGCTGTGATTTGTCTTTGGTAGAAATGAAGGACTAAAAGGAGAAAAATTACGTTTCAAAAGAAAACTATAGTACACCTGTTATTAGATGCTAGCCTTGTTCGTGGTTTTTGAGTTTTATTATTTGCCTACAATTTGGACTGAATCCCAGATTCTTTCCTTGCTACAAGTCTCCAAACTAACAATTTCAATTTTTTTTCCATTTTTCTGACTTGAAATTACTAGAAATTAAAACTGTGATTTTCTTAAAGCCCTTCGAACTGAAGCTAGACAACTTAAATAAACTTCAGGCAAAAGTGCAGCAACTTATATATAAACCTTCTTTGTGCCTGCTGATGTATGGACTACTCAGAAAGTTCACTTGAACACCTGATTCAAACTGCAATCCAGAAAAAGCTATCAGACTGTAACTGCAATCTGAAGATGCTTCAGTGACTCTAGAAAAACTAGTCTATAGACTGCTCCAGACATTAACCTTTGTTTTTCTTCTGTTTCCATAGAAATGCCACTTAGTAAAGATCTGTTTGCCTAAATCACATATAGAGGCCTAGCCAATCTGCAATGTCACCTCCTGGAATGAGACACAGCTGTTTAACTCAACTGATCTATTCTCAATGCTAAGAGACTGATTCAAGAAGATATGAGATGATATATTTAAATTTGATCTTTTCTGCTCATCCTAACTTGTTTTTCCACTCCTTTGTCTATCTCTATGTAACAACCTCTAACCCTAATCTCTTCAAAGCTATCGACTTGGCTTTTAATATGTGAAAGTTTTTTTAAGTTTTGAAGTGGGGACTGAAGGAAATCAGAATATTTTACCCCAAAATATATTTCTTTGACATATTTTGAGATGGCTGTCAGAGAGCCAGCAAAAAGAAGTGTCCCTGCAAAGCTGTGTTTTGTGAGGGAAATCTGCATCTGTAGAAAATCTGCATTGATGCAGCCAAGCCTTCCCTCGTTTGCATCTAGGAAAGATTGACACCTTTAAACATTTACCATCTATTCCCTCTGAGGGTTGGTTGCTACCTTGAGAGTTTCATTTTCACAACAAGACCACCTTTGCTAGCCAAATCTCCTCTCCTTCCTGCAACGTGTCTTGCCACTAAAATCTGATTTACCACCATAACCTGTTTTTGCCATGCTCTGAGACCCCATTCTTTCTGTAACCTCAAAATGGTATATAAGTTTCTGCACCTCACAGGGCGTTTGGATCTTTATTCCGAAGGTTTCCTGTGTGCACATTAATAATAAATTTGTATGCTTTTTCTCCAATTAATCTGCCTTTCGTGGGTTGATTATTTAGTGAACCTTCTGAGGGCAAAGGGGAAGCTTTCTCTTCCCCTATACTTCTTTACACTATTTCCTTCGCCAAGCCCTTGCTTACCCAGGATCTCAGCCCCATCTCTTTTTGCAGCTCAGTGATGTTCCTCTCTCCCCTAAGTCCTCCTCTTCTTCATACAAAGTTGTGCCACACATGCTCCACCTCTGTCAAAATGCCCTGCGGCTATGCACTCCAAAATACTTACATACACCACAATTTCTGAGTATGTGAGTATGTGTGTGTGTGGTTCTCTCTCTCTCTCACACACACACAAACACAGACACACACAAACACATCACTCAGCTCTTGCTATAGTAGCATTTTCCTTCACGTTATTGGCAATCCAAGCCTCCCCTCACTTGGTATATCCTTCCTCCTCCTCCTTTAGGCTCTGCCAGGCCTGACTCATTTGCCACTTTACTCCATTCCATGGTTCCTGCAGATGGCAAGGGGGGAGTAGGATCATTGGCCATGAGTACCAAGTGATATGTTATTATGGAAAATTCTTCTCTAAATGAAACTCAACCATCTGGCAAAATGTGTAACAAGGGGAAACCAAAGTGAGAAGGAAAAATCCATGAAACATTTGTTCATTTCAGGTTGGGAAGGAAGATAGAAACAAAAGACGGTCTACTCAAATCCATCTAGTTAACACAGAACATGAAATAGAATAGCCTATATTGGTGATAGAAACACCTGTATTCCAGTTTTGTGTACATAATATTTATTTATTTATTTTTATTAATTTTTTTAGAGAGATAGTCTCAACATGTTGCCCAGGCTGGACTCGATGTTCTGAGCTCAAGTGATCCTCCCACATCACCCTTTTAAGTAGCTAGAACTACAGGCACATACCACCAAACCCAGTTCTTAGTATTTAAATTCTAGATTTGAAATTAAGTTTTCCCAGGAGAAACCTGTGGGAGGTAATATTTTTAATGGCATTAGTGGGGACAAATTTTGCACTTCTGCCTGATGTAATGTGTGAATAACATTTCTTTGCTTCGCTCTTCCTAAGTAAAAGTAAAAACTTATGCTAGGAAAGATTTTTTTTTAAGTCTCTTGTTAATTCATAAAAAAAAATTTTTAATGTCAAAAATAAAAAATTATCTACCATTCTACTTTTATGTCCATATTCTGAATATGTACTTTCCCTGATTTTTAAATATTCTACTTATATAACCTGAAATCAGAACAGAAACTCAAAGTATAGAGCAAGAATCATAATATGTTACTTCTCATAAAAAGCTATAGATCAAGCACAATGAAGATTTTTCCACTTTATTTTCAGCTGAGACAGAATTTTGGCATGAGGCAGAGAAAGAATGTGCTTTATGAGAAACAGACAAAGCTGACTTTTCCCAAACTTGGCTCTGGTGAGCAGAAAGTTATTTTCTAGTAATGAAAATATAAGAATATTTGTGTTTGGTTAATAATCATACTTGAATTAGTCACATCATAATTGGGATATGAATTATCCATGTCAAAAGGGGGAAAGGAAGTGGTGATTATCAAAACAACTTTCAAGGTCCTCTAAGTTCCCCTGGTATGCAAAAAGATGACAATATGCAAATTTCAAAACATCCTAATCAATCAGTCTTTCAAGAGTAAATCATTCCTGGTTCCTACCGATGGTATGTGTGCTATGGAGGGATCCAAGATTCAACCTTTTATCTGCCCCAGAGGACCACAGTCTTTCTGTTGGGTGGCCATCCCACGTATGTGAAACTTCCAACTTTGACTGTGTCTTTTAAAAATTTTGTTTCTTTCCTAATTGTAGCTACATCATGCTCTTTGTTATTTGTTGTCCTCAACTCTGGTCTCCCACCTCTTGCACACCCCACAGATTTCCCCTCAAGGGGTGAGTCTCTGACTGTGAGTGAAGAAAAAAGGGGAGAAAACCTCCCATTTCCCAGCTTGATGATGAACTGTTCGTTTACACTCTTCACCCTTCTTCTTTTGTTGGCAACAACGCCATCTGAAATGCTGACTCAACAAACACAGACTAGTGAAGATTCTTTTGATTAAAAGCAACAGAAGAAAACCTCACACTTGCTCAGGCCAAAAAAAAAAAAAAATAGGAAGATTTATCATAAAGATACAGTGGTGATTCATACAAACCAGGGACGGGAATGTGGCCAGGGCTCAGGAAGACTAGGACGGGAAAGGAAGGGGGTGAAAGATTTCCCCATCTCTCCTCCCAACCCTTCAGCCTCATCCTTCTTAACATGGTGCTACTTTGTCCACCCAGTGAATACAAAACGGCTGCCCTTTATTCCCAAGTTCCAATATTAAAGTTCCATTCCCTTAGAGAGACAGAAGCTGCCTTGGCATCCAAGGGAAAGGGTTCTAATTGGCCCAGCTGTACATGGTGGCCAGGAAGGGTGGGGTCATCTTCCCACATGGACCCTGCCATGAAGAAGGGGGAGCGAGCAGAGACATGCCGGGGAGACACAGGATAACAACAAGAACTCGGTGACTGAACAGGGAACGCTAGGAAATGAAGTGGGAGGCGACAGGAAATGAAAAACTAACATTATTTTAGCCGTCAGGAAAAAAATATTTGTGACAGACAAGGCTTCAATAAGTGTAAACCACACAGAACCCTCGCATAACAGCAAGATTCAACGTGCACCTTGGGTGACCTGTGGAGAAGCATTCTTTTTCCGCCTCAGAAATCCCCAAGAAAATGATCCCACTGAGTTATAATTTACACGGAGTAAGGCTTCTTAGACATGCTAATGCTTTTCCTTGTAAACTTTCTGTGAGAGTTTGTGTCAGTGAGGAGGAGTCAGAACAAAAGATTTAACCAAGACGTAGCAATTGGCTCCCTTCTGTCGTACCCCAGAGACCAAAGGAGAGAGAACTTTTCTTTCAGGTTGTCAGAAAGCCTGTGTCATCAGCAAAATCAGTGCCACCTCAATCTGCTTCTTTGGCTGTGTTTCCTTCAGCCTCAAGCAAAGAACAGTTTAAAAGTAGGCTCTCAGTAAAGACAGCTCCCACTCCTTAACGTCTCCCAGACCCAGGGTCCGGCGCCCTGGGTGTTGTAAAAGTTCCTATGTGTCTGTTATATATCACTGCAGCAACCGTGTCTCCTAAATATAAACGGGACGTTGAGAAAATGAAGTGTCTTTGCAAAAGTGATGGATGCACAATGTGCAACGCAAAGCTGGAAGCTCACATGGACCTTACCTAAGAGACCATAAAAGGCTGAAACCCAAAGGCCAGAGCCCAGTTGTGGAATAGGTTAGGGCCTCCTGGGTAGGACTTTTTTTTAAAGGCATGAATGGCCTTAGAATGTCTCTGGGGACCAACATGAACTCTAATAATGTCAATTTAATATATATTAAACATAGTTCCATCCTAGAACGCTAGTGTCTAAAATTATAGCAATTGAACAAGAAGTTAGCAACCCGCAAACAGCATAAGAGCTTAGCTTTGGGCAAGTTTGCCAGATCTCCCACGTCAACTGCAGCCCACTCTCAGGCCTCAGGAACGCTGATGTGTCACCTTCTTTCCCATCTGTCCCAGGGAACACTCATCCTCCATAAAAGCATGACAGTAACAACACAGCCCCTCCCTTTCTGCCTCTCTTCTCCCCTGCTTAGAACCCTAAATTATACAGGACAGGAGAGAAAGAAAGAGGAGTTGAACAGGGCAAACATGAGCTCATTGAATATAAAAGAATGATGTTGCTGACTTTAACTCCAAAGCAAAAGTCTACAAATGACATCACCAGTCAACTCAGTAATGAAAAACATGCTTTAGAGTTTGTAAACTCCCTGTGAGGGAAGATGAACTTCATGGACTTACTGGACTTCTTGCCAAAGAGTTTTCCAAAGACTCTAGAACCATCTATCTCCAAAGGGAGTACCAGCTGCAGAGCCTTATTAAATACCTAGGAGATTTTAGCTTCTTCCAACCTCACCCTTTTAGAAAGTATCAGTGTTACTGAAATCCAAATGTACTCTCTGAGAAACCTCCTTCCTCCTTCAATTGCTTAGTCATTCATTAATTTATCAAGTTTTTTTTATTTATTCATTCATTTCTTTGGTATCTACCAGGTGCCAGGCACTGTACTAGATGCTGGGGACACAATAACGAATAAGGCATAGGCTTTGCTCTTAAGGGGCTTTCAGTGGATAAAGGAGAAACAATGATTGGCTGCCTGGAATCCCCTCAAAACTTGCAATCCTGCCTGATAGTTCCTAACCCCTACTAAGCAGTGTGCCACACGACATTTTGAACCCACTTTCTGTAGTCAAATGGTTGCAGTGTCAAAAAAGATGACGTTTTCTGATAATGGAAGTACCAAACATCAAGATAAAGTATCATCCAACATATAAGGATAATTGAGTGGAAAAAAACCAAATAAATTACAATCTCTGGAGAGAAGAGCCAGGCTACAGAAACACTAAGCAATGAAACAAAATTCCTTCAAATGAAATGTATAGGATAGAAAGAGTAAGTTTTAGCAATTAAGCACATGCCTAAGAGCCGGAACGCCAGGACTTGGGTAGATTTAGGTACAGTCAAACATGTACTCCTAAACCATCAATAGGATCTTGCTATTCCCTTGCTTAAAAATCTCCCCGGCTCCCTGCTGCTCACTTAACAGAATCTAAGTGCACATACTCACACTAATAGTTTGTTCACTCAGCAGAACCTACAATATTCTGTGTAACATTCTAGACAATAGGAATACAAGGCTGTGACCACTGCCATCAAGAATCTCATTAAAAAATAACTACAATACGACGTCCTCAGAGCCATAATCGTATTATATACACTGTGCCATGGAAATGCAACAAACAGAGAGCTGAACTCCCTCCTGGGGAGAAGGGAAGTAAGAGAAGGCTTTATAGAGAATAGATTTTCACATGGAGATTCAAAGGATAAGTGGAGATTCTGAAAGAGGTAAAGGAAGAAAAGGCAACACAGCAAATTAGACAAAGCAAAGGGACTGATGTACAATTTTACTCATCATCATCTGTGTAATTATCTAGTTGCTTAGATGGCTAACCTGGCTAAGATAGGTATGCCTATATAACAGTTTGTACTGGTAAATATAACTCTGGGCTTTAAGAAATGAGTAGTTTACTAGGAATGTATTCATATTTGAGTCCTTTACCGTCTTAGAGAAGATTTCTCAAAAGAATTGGATATGAAAGCAGAAGACTGCATTTACCACTGGCAATCACAAATTTTATACACCTATGCAGCTTAAGATTTTATTAATATATTTTTCAATGTATGTATGCTTTGATTGCTTTTTTAATCTAAAAGTCTAAGGTGCTTTTAGTAAAAAGTAAAAGGAAAACTTTTCAGTTATCCAGGTAATTTGATACATGTAGAAAAAATCTCAATGACGTAAACGAAAAGAGATAATTTGACAAAGATCTGGTAGTTTAGGCTATATACATAACTGAATGATAAGATTTATTCACTCCACAAAAATCTTTGAGGTGTCAGAGTTGGTGCTAAATCACTCAAAGGACACAGCCCTCCCTCATAAAGCATACATTCTAGTGGGAAAGACAGACAGTAAATAGGAATGTAAGTTTAAATGATAGTAAAAGTTGTGACAAGAGCAAGGAGGGAAATGCTTACAGTGATGTGATGGGCAGTCTCTTCTCTCTAGGGCAGTGATACTTAGTCAGAGATCTGAAGTGAGGTTGAAAACTTTTACTTCCAGACCTAAATATTTCATTTCGGTTTCCACATGGATGAAATTAATAATTATAGTATGATGGGGAAAGAATAAATTTTGGAGCTGGACACATGGAATCTGGATTTGGCCACCTTGGGTAAGTTACTTCTCATTTCTGGGCGTGGGCTTCCAGATTTAGCCATAATAATGCCCACCTGGCTGAACCATTGATGGAATGAAAGGAAGATAATATAATAACAGGTCAGAAAAGTGTTTCTATGTTAAGTCATTTATATTACCCAGCAACCCTAAACCATAGGTACCATTATTATCCCCATTATGCAGGTAAAGAAACCAAGCATCCAGAGGGTAGAAGTGGGGTTTAAATGGGGGTGGTTTGAGTGAAGATCCCATGCTTTTTAGATACTATGCTACGCTGTCCTTCCCTACCTCCTGCCCCGCCCCCGTATTAGTCCCTAGCAAACAGTCAGAGCTCAGTTACTCTTCTCCCCTTCACTTGAGACAAACACAGCTTTAGAAAACAGGAATCCTTTTACAAATTTACCGTAAAGGGAATAACGGATGAGCACAGAGTTCGCTAAAGAATGCTCATCACTACTAAAGAATGTTTATTTTAAAAATTGTTTTAATGTTAATGTCCCACAGATGTATTATTAGATAGCCATAAACTAGTAGTTGTAGAATAACATTAAATGGAAATGTTTTATTATATATTAAGTGAAAAGTAAGTTTCACTTGTCTAGTGTGATCAATGTTTTGTTTTATATTATATATAATATATATATGCCCAGAAAAAAAGACCAGAAGAATACATTTTCTTTGTGCTTTTCTCTATGTTTCAAAATCTTTATAATCAACATGTGTTCTTTCAATACAAGAGAAACAAAAGAAAAGGAAGTTTTCAAAATACTACCCCTTTTAGAATGGCCTGTTTGTCTTTGTTTATTCATACAGAATTTTTTTCCTTGTGGAATAACACTTCTATTAAGAAAGATAGAGCATTCCAACCATACATCGCATTCCCAGAAGTTTAATGGCCAGGGGTGGACAAATACGGCGTCTACCCTGGCATTTGCCCTGTCTCCCTGTTCGGCTGCGTAGCGTGCCTCCTCCCCAAACCCCTCCTCCAAGTTCAGTGCTTTCCCCACAAAAGGTCTTACCCAACAAAAGGGACAGGCAGAGTGTGTGTTTCTCTGTTGGAGAGGAGGAGTATCTGGTTCCTTGCTACTTAAAACAATTAAAACACTGATCTCTAAGGTGGAACAGAGGTAAAGGACGGGTTGTTAGAATGAGACACGTTAATTTAACGGTCCATCCTACCATAGTAAGGAAATCAGACTCCGTTTTGTGTGAATTTAACTGGAAATCTCATCAGCATTCTTCTGTGACTATAACTACAAATGTTACCTTTATGGTTAGAGAGCCCTGTAGTGCACTAACCTATAAAACAGATAAATTAAAGGAAGAATTTCTGCATCACACAAAAAAGATGCTTTGCTTTACAAAAGATTCACCTGGGGGGTTGTTGAATATATAGACCCCTGTGAGCAGCTGTTGATTTGTTTACAGTTCATTAACTATTTGGCTGAAAGATGAGTTAAGGCCAAGGTGGGCGCCGGAGTCGGGGCCACTGTGAGCTAGAGATCAATTCAACGTGGAAACAGCTTTCCGGTGGAGAATCCGAATCTTCTTTTCTGCCCTGTGTCTAGGAAGGAACCACTGCAGAGCCAAGAAAAGGCAAGCAGATTAGCAGGAAAGTAATTTTAGTGTACTTCTGAGAAAGTGACAACCCTTTCGTGAGTGCCTAGGAGGTGGGGGAAGGAAGAGAAGGAGGGAACAAGAAAGGAGGGGCCCCTACAGGCCTCAGTGGATGCCTGTCCCTCAGGCTGTGCCTGGTGGCAGTGGGAGGAGCTGTGAATCACAGATCCCTGTCAATGTTTGCTGCTGCAGCTTTGGGACACCAGAAGACTCCCTAAGAGATGTCTTAAACCAGAGAAAGACCCCAAGGAAGATTTGTCACTAGGGCTCTTTCACCTCTGCTGTAATTAACAGGCCCTGATTTTTGTAGAAATCTGTACCTGCCTTAACTGGATGGACCCAAAGACTATTAAAAATAAAAATAAGATATACCCAGCTTAACTTCAGCTTTATCCTCAAACAACGGGAAGCCTGGGTCCCTCAGTCTATGGTGACCTCTGAAGAGCTGGCTGGTTTTAGGTTTAACTACTCAACTATTGCTTTTCTGTTCACTTAATGAAAAATTTAATTTTTGTGGCAATTATTGATCTGCTATCAGTTTTTCATTCTACAGGCAATGATTGATGGCCAGATCTCATGATGTGCATGAAGCCAAAGCTTTTAATGTTCCTTTACAGAGTTTATTTTTCTACTAGTCTGAGAATCAGAGCCAGTGGGATTTACTTTCTGACCAACCATAGCATCACTTTGAGCAGCACATAAGGGAGTCAACCATAACCTCCTTCTGGTTTTAGCCTGTACCTGGGCTGTTTGGTACCAGCTGCAAATCCAAGGTGCCTACTTTGACCAACAGAAGATAAGGATCCTTTAGATGCTGATTACATGGCACTGCTTTCACATTCCAGGAGTGGCCTCTAAAAGTGGTTGAACCTGTTGACCAGTTACTGCCTAGAACAGCAGCTAAATAGTAATTATGTCAAACCAAACTCCTTTGTCAGATGCATTGTCACATATAAATGGACAACACTAAACAATTTTATCCAAAAGATTTCCCCATTCAGTTTTACACGACTTCATTTTGGGGCTGAATTATCTTGGAAGACAAATCAAGTTGTAGTCCTATTCAACATTAAACATGATTCAGGAGTTAATTAAGATTCTTTTAGAGCAGAATAAGTGGGGATTTGGGTAATGTCTTCCCTCAAAATACTTCAGGCCAAAGTCTTGTCTTTTCTGCTTTTTTAATGGGGCAGAATTTGGAGAATTCAGCTAAGTATGTCTTTAAATTCTTAAACAGATAAAGAGCTCAGAAATGAGAAAATCCCCTACATTGTCCATAGATACTACTGTGTTTATTGTTCATTATTTTCCTCAAGATCCTTTGCATAAGTATCCTTTTGACAAATTTCCTAAGTGCTTAAGATTCTCTCCCCAAGAAAATTTTTGAAAAAAAATTTTTTAAAGCCTTTCTTTTGTGACAAACCTTGATCCTTGAGAGCTTTGCAACTTGTCATATTTCCTACCTGATCTTGGCAGCTAGAAAGTATAGTGCCTGTGGAGAAAGCCTGGGTGGCCAGGAGAAGGGGTAAGAGGGAGACTTTTCATTGCATATATATTTCATCTCCTGAATTTTGAAACTCATGCATGTATTATCTCTCTAGAAAATCAATATAAAATTTAAGTAAGAATTTTGTGGCCTGATGGCAACTTAGAAGACTGTCCTTAATTCTGCCATTATTCCCTTCTCGTCTTTTGGTGAGAATTACTAAGTTGTTTGGCTTTGCTTTGTTTATTTTTACAATATCCTTATTTGGCAAAATTAAGAGTTAGTAACCCTACGTCATCCCTCTCCACTCTACGACTTGACTTTTGTCTTCAAATCTAGGTTTAAGGTTTTGACTCATTGTATCAGTGCATTTTATTATAAATTGCCTCATATTCTTTTTGGAATTAGGCTAGTTATAAATATGCAAATACGTGCCCACATAAACACGTACCATACACATGCACAAAGTCACACACCCAAACCCTAGCGCTCAAAGATCCTTGGAAAGCTCCTGTTTCCGTGTCCTCATATAACGAATGAGAAAAACGAGGCTGGAGAGGACTATAACCTCGTCCTGTTAATGCTGGCCTTGTATGTAGAACCCAGGTCTCCATACTTCCCGGGCCATTGCTCTTTCCATTAAGGTTGAAAGTGCATTTTAAATCAATCAGAAATATGATATGATTTATAAAAGTATTACTGTGTACCACTTGGAAAAACCTAATAATTGCAAAAGCAAAAGGTATCTCTAAGAAGTAATTTTCATCTTTTTAGGAAAATGAAATGAGCCCAGATACATTTTTCTATAGCAGCGCTATTTATATTCAGCAATTCACCATACTTTGAGGAAAAGGACATTAGTATAGACACTT
Organism: Daubentonia madagascariensis; assembly: GCA_023783475.1. NCBI lineage: Eukaryota > Metazoa > Chordata > Mammalia > Primates > Daubentoniidae > Daubentonia > Daubentonia madagascariensis. The sequence goes on along the minus strand of JAKFHU010001244.1, from coordinate 22,951,017 downwards.
TCTACTCTGCTGGTTCCTTCCTCCCCATCACTGTAAGCTAAAATATAAACTCCTTAGCACAGCATCCAGTGTTCTTTAGATTTCTCCTTTCCCCTACTCTCTGCCACACCAAACTGCTTCTGGGTTCCTAAACATGCCATTTCCCCTCATGTCTTCATGAGTGTACACATGCTGCCCGCTCCACCCAGGACAACTTTTTCCCATCAAAACCACCCCTCTGGGCGGGGCGAGGTGGCTCACAGCTGTAATCCCAGCACTTTGGGAGGCCGAGGCAGGAGGATCGCTTGAGGCCAGGAGTTTGAGGTGGCAGTGAGCTATGATGACACCACTGCACTCTAGCACTAGCGACAGAGTGAGAACCTGTCTCAAAAAAAAACCAGAAAAAACAGCAAAAAAGAAACCACTAATAACTGTTCCGTAAAGACTCAATGTCACTTCCTCCAAAAGATTTGCCTGGCCTCGTAGATGTCATTAGTCCCCCCTTCCCTTGTGCTGCCATTAGCACTTTGGAAATACCTCTTTCAGCACTTGTCTCACTGCTGGTTGAATATTTATGACATTTTTCCTCCCTAGTATGACTGTGAGCTCAAGAATAGGACAGCTATCTTTTTTGTCCTTGTCTCCCCCTTGAGTGCCTAGCAATGGGCTCAGCATATCGTAGGTGATCAATAAATGTTCTTAGAAGAGAGAGAGGGAGGGAGGAAGGAAGGCCGTCATTTGAGATGCAAACAGAAAAAAGCCTTCTGCACTTTCCCTTTTGGATTGTGGTCAAAGAAAAGAATGTCTCCCCCATGGCTAAATATGTCCCAGAAATAGCTACTTTAAAAGAAACTTTACAGAAAACCATACAGCCTGGGCCTTGGCAGGAAAGTGAGCAGGCACACTCTTTGCTGCTTTGTTCTCTCCTTATATTTAGACACCTGCCTTGGAGCTCCTGCTGAGTGGAACATTCTCTTTGCCCTGCATAAAGCCAGAGAAGCCTGCCTATGAAGGCTTCGGTATTGAGTGACACATGGAATGACTTGGCCTATGCCTACCTAATAGTTACTGTGCACAAAACTGAGAACAGTGACTTACCAGCTCAGGACGTATGCCACTAATTCATTTTATCATCCGGTCCCCAGTCTCTTGAACTTTACTTAACAGACACCAGGTTCTCCAACTGGGAGGCGACAAAAGGAAAAAGTAGATGTCCCATGACAGAGCTCTAACCCCCACTGTACCATGGAACTGTAAGCACGTTTTATCCCTTTCAGAATTCTCAGTTTCCACTTTTATACAATGAGATGTTTGGACTAATGGTCTCCCACATCTCTCTTAGATCTAAAAGCTATGATTTTGTGTAACAGCATATCAAAGATATGAAATTACACACTGAATAAATATAAGAGTAATCAACCAATATTCATCACTGTTAGTTTATGTGCAGACAAGTAATAGGGATATGTGAGGGATATTAAAAAGCCTACGAAATGACCCCTGCCCTCAAAGGACCAACAGTCTAATCAGAGCTTTACAACACACTGAGAACATGCCAAATATCATGGGCAGATATTGGAAGTGCCAGATGAGGGGTAGAAATAATAAAAACTCAGATACCAGATAGCTACTATGTTAGCAAACCTCACTCAAGTAAGGAGAGAATGAACCACTGAAATGACAATAATACAGCTAGCTTCCCCATCATTTTGATGCTCATAAATCAGAGAGGAAAATAATCTATGGTTTTCTGTTAGACATTTTAAATCAATTTCAGCCTATATTTTAAAAAGTGAGAAGAAAATAAAATGTGGTCTTTTGTTATTAACCCTCAAGACCCTCATAAAAATAATGTTAATAATAGTAACAAGGCTAGACGAGGTGGCTCACGCCTGTAATCCTAGCACTCTGAGAGGCTGAGGCAGGAGAATCACTTGAGCCCAGGAGTTGGAGGTTGCAGTGGGCTATGACGACACCACTGCACTCTACCCAGAGTGACAGAGTGAGACTCTGTCTCAACAAAAAGAATAAAAATAAAAATAATGACAAAAAACTTGCCAAGTGCCAGTCACTTGGCAATCCACTGATGGACAATTGCACTATGAAAAATTGTATGACTTAGATCTGTTTTCAACAATTTTGCTCCAAAGGAGAGCACTCCCTAAAAGCCACCTTCACCTCAATTCTGGGGAAAAAAATAGTATCAAGACCTACCTGCCGTGACTGTGACAAGAGCTTCATTTCCTTTGGCTGTGTTTTGAAAGATACCCCTCCTTTCTCTTCCTTTCCCCCTAACACTTGTCACCCACACAGCTCTCCTGATTCTTGCAGAGTGAATCAATGAGCAAAGACATGAACATCCTACTATATTCACATTTCTCTCAGGCCCTGCTGACAGACTTGCCCATCTGTTTTAACCTATTTAACCAGATAGTAAGAGTGAGAAAACTATAGCTGCTTACAGGCAAATTCCAATTTCAGATTAGACGAGATTTCATACAACTTGCAAATGTGGAAGTTCAAGCGCCAGGCAGCAGTATGGGCTGGGATCTCACATCCTGACTCATTCATTAGGGGAAAATTTATTCCTGATTCTTTGACTTCATTTTAGTTCCTTATCTCTATGGGCTTTTTTTTTTTTTTTTCCTGTTCTCATATTGAATTATTCTGCTTTGGTAGCTGAAATAGTACTTTTTAGCAAGAGTGGGTTGGAACTCTGAAACTCTATAAAAAGGATTAAGTATGTTGATTTGGGTGTTTCTCTCTAAGGCTCCTTAAACTTCATTATTTTACAACGTAGAAAGTAAATTAAAAGAGAAATTCCCTGTTAGATAACTAATCCTGAAAATTAAAATAATACCATTTGATTATTGTTTTAGTCTCCTATTTGCCTTTTAACCTAATGGATTTAGTAAACTAATTTCCTTTATACATTTCACTCAGTCGCATCAGGAGTGACATATTATTTTGCTAATGCTTTAGGACAGTAATGTAGAGGAGAATGTGTTCTAGTCACATGGTAAACATACTACCATAAAAGGCTAATTTCTAGGCCCAGCAATGGCTCTCACTCACCAGAAAGCCACATGCTGGTGGGGGGGGTGGGGAATGCTAGCCTGGGAGCCAGTTCCCGGGAGCTCACAACGAGAGCTGCTTCAGCCTGCTCCCAGCCCCTTCCTACCATTTTGCTGCCATATCGTGATTTTCAGAATTGGTGAGCAAAGCCAACAGATTACCCCTGCCCCATTCGTGAAATGGCAAGTAGCCACCAATGCAGTTTCCCTCATCCCATCTGAAACCTCTGGAATAAAATGGAATGTAAATCTAGCAATCTCTATTTGGAATTTGTTCCTTTTTTATACTTATAGCTTATAACCACTATTGAGCATGTAATTTTTTTTCTTAGGCTTGCTTGAGTTTTGTTTTATTTTAATGCCCCACAAATCCTGAGCTCAGGGTGGTTATTCTGGTGTGGGGGTGGGAGTGTGACCAGGAGTGGTGGAATTATTTAAATTTAGACCTCTGGGAACTTCTGCCTGACAGCAGCACTCATGAGGGGGAAAGCTAATGCAAACATTTGCAGGTCATACTTGAAGATATTTATGGAACAGTCATGTGCTATCTATAGAAGATCTTCAAGCCTGGGGTCAAAGTAGCAGAATAAGCAGCATTCTGAAGCAGGAATGGCTACCTTTTATAGAAAGGAGAGAATGTGTAGTAAACTCTAAGATCTGGAGTTTCAGAGGTAGAGAATTGATTTTAGTGTTCCTTCCGTGACTCAACTACAAGTTCCAGAGTGCCTTTTAGATGAAAAAAAAATAAAAAATAAAAGTACCATTTAAGCCAGAATATTTCCAGAAAGGACATTAGAAGCCACCATGTAACTCTCTTAAGTTTTTATAAGCTCCCAAAGTGAATAAATAAACCTTGAGTGTCTCTACATGGCACCAAGAAGATCTGAAATAAAATAGGATTAATGGCTATGAGCAAAAAGGACATTTATTTTTCCTTTTTCTCTCTCTTTCTCAAACTCATAGGTATGTGAAGTCAATAGTGTGGGGTTTGAAGTATAAATAAGGAAGCCAGAATCAGAGAACCCAAATAAAGAAGACACCAATCTATCCTCTAGTCTCAGCCCCTCCATTTTGCTGGTAGAGGTATGGAATTAACCTTGTTCTCCAAAGTTGGGTATCTGCTATGGGGCTCCTCTGAGTGGTAGCTGTGCCCCGTTATATGTGGACACCACTGGATTTCACCCTGCTTCCTAATTTGGCCACTGGGACTCTGGTCCACACTTGAACCTTAGCTCCTTTGGTTGAATGCTAACAACCTGATATCCCCTCTTCTTGGGAGGTTAGACTCGGCCCCTAAAGCCTAGCTGCTGCTTCACCTAGCTCACTGCCTCCCCATCTAAATCTGCCTCTACTGCCCACATAAATTCCTGCCCCTGAGCTCCTTCACCCTGTGGACCACATAGCCTTGGCTGGGTCATTTTAGGGCATGGGCGGGCCAGCCCTACCTGTCCCCACCTCACACCCTTCTCCCCACCAGCCCTCCAGGAAGGCCCCAGTATCCGTTTCTCATTCTATATATGTTGAGCACCTACTTTGTTCCAGTTGCTGTGCAAGGCACTGGAGTCACGACGTTGAATTAGGCAGCATTCTGCCCTCAAGGGGCAGACGGGTGGGAAAGGCAGCTAAGCAAAGATTGCTGTGACAAGGGAATGGACACTGACACAATGTCCTTCGTCCACTCACATTTGAGCAGAGGAGAAATGGCCTTCAATCTTGCATATGTTCTGGGTAAACTCAATTTTCATAAGAGATTATCACTTAGGCTCAGTTGACTGAGCCTAAAATATATGATTCCTTTTTTAATACCAACATGGAATCATTGAGTATTGCCCAAGGGTTACAATTTTAAGATCACGGCTGGCCGAACTCCCAAAAGCCTGGTGAAAATTTGTTGTGGAGGACTGCCTCAAGGATAAGCAGATTAGCTTGGTCCACTTCGCAGAACTACTGCAAACTGTTGAACCCTCCTGAGGTCCCCAAGGCCCACCCATCAGACCCCCTGAGGGCCTCCATCAAGCCTCTTAGTTCAGGGGTTTGATGGAGCTCTAGGGCTGTGCGGAAGTTTGCTCTGGGCAGTGCAAAGCATAGCAGAAGAGGGTAGGTAGTACTCTCTTCTTGAAATGGCCTCTACTTTTGTATTAATTCGTGCTACTTTCTCTCTGACATCTTCCATCTCTTTGGCTTCTTCTTCTTAGTCAGTTTTGAAGGTTACTTTCTCTGGTCAACCAAAAGTGAACTGCCCATCTTACCCCACCAAACTTGTCCCTGCTTTTAATCTCACTCATGCCCCAGCCTCTGCCTACCTCTCCAGGCTTGTCCAAGCCTCCACCACCACCAGTCACCCCTGTGCCCCATACTGTGGCCAGACTGGACAGATTCCAATGCCTTAGATTCATCATATTTGCATCCACCTCCTCACTTTTACACATGATGTTCCCTCGCCCAAAATGCTTGGATACATATCCACCCGCACACGTACATGCACACGTCTTTCCCTAGGCTAGCTCATTCTTTAGTTGCCTCTTCTTAAAGGAAATCTTCCCTAACTCTATCTTTGTCCCCTCCAACTATGTGGTTTGGCCCTGCTATGCAATACCAGAGCACTCTGAACTACTCACTTTATTGCAATTGTCATATACTCTGTAAAGTACCTGTCACAAAGTGAAGTGATTAAATTGCTCCTTCTAAAAAAATAAATTTCACTGAATTGAGGGATGCTCTGAGAAAGAGCCCCAAGAAACACGTTGTGAGTGCTTTGTAAGGATGTTGTTGAGGACACTGTAGATCATTTTTCTAGAGCCTTCTTCATGAAGACCTGGGGTGGGGGTGCTTCTTTTCACTCTTCAATTTATTACTTTAATAATACCAGTGGTTATGGCTTCTCCTAAGAATAAGATTGTTTTACCTTAGATATCTTTCCAGTTGTGGAAGAATTGTGTAACCATTGCCATGTTGGCTGCTAGAAATCTGAAAACTAAATTGTGTCTCTCTCTTTATGGGATGAATTTTACGAATTTGTCTCGTTTCTGTTTCTCATCTTTCTTACCTACCTTCAAATTATGCTAAATTGCTATATGTTATTGTTACAAAACAGTATGGGGACTTAAATATTTTTCAGAATAAAGGTAGATATAACTAATCAAATAAATGAAGTGACAGAGGAAAGTTGAACAGAGAAAATTAGCATCTAAATGGCAGAGGGGTATACCAACTAGTACTTTTTAATTTGCAAATCACTTAAACCTCACACTGGCTTGAATGACAAGAAAATATTAGTTTAACCTGAAAAATTTGGTGGTAGTTTGCTTTCAGGTAGGGCTTGATCCAGGGGTTCAAACTATGCCATCAGGTCCTAGTCTCCATTTCTCACTTCTGTCCTCCTTCATGTTTGCTTCATGTTCAGGCTTCATGTGGTGATAAAATGGCTACTAGAGTCTAGCCCTTTGTATTCCCAGATGTATGCTTAAGAGACAAAAGAACAAGAGAATGTCTCCTGTCTCTGAGTATAAAATGCACAAGGGTAGAGACTTTGCCTGTTTGGTTTACTGTTGAATTCCCAGCGAAGAAATGGCTGGTACATAAATGATCAATAAATACTTGTTGAATTTGTTGTTGTAGAATTCCTAAAAGCTCTTGCAAAAATCCCAGGACCTGACCTGGGTCATATGCCCATCCCTGAACTAATCTTTTGATCAGGGTGATCCAGTGCTCTAATTTTCCAGATCTGGGTCACTGAATCCTAACACCAAAACCAGAGATGAGTCTCCATCTAAACCTTGTGTACTGACAGTGGGGGAAGGTGGTTCTACAGAGGAATCTGGGGCATTACAAAGAAGGAAAAACATAGGCAGACAAAACAACAAATGTGCACATCGATGGACTACCAAGAAGGTGATGTTTGGATTGAATTTTAAAGGATAAGCAGGAGTTAGCTAATAAAAAAGGCAATTATTAATAGGTAACATTCTAGGTATTTTCAAAGCACAGAGGTGTAAAAAAGCTTGATGCTTCTGAAGAATTAAAAATAGTTTAATATGGCAAGAGCAAACAAGGGTAGAGAGTAGTAAAAAAAAAAAAGCTAAAGAGATAGGCAGAGTGTAAATATGAAGGACCTTTTACACTAATCCAAAGAGTGTGCACTCTGTCCTGAAAGCCCTGGGGAGCCTATGTAGGATTTTCAGCACAGTAGCACACCTTACAGCTAAGCCCTTGCAGATCATTACAGGGCCAAGACTGATTCACCCTGCAAATACTAAGTGGGGCTGAGTTGGCAGGTCAGAGAAAGGAGTCCCAGATGTGGATGAACAGGAGACACAGGGAGCAGGAACCAAGCAAAGCCCAGGAATCAAACAGACCTGGGAATCAAACAAGGACTGCCAACACTGTCAGATTGTTGCTTGTTTAATTCTCAAGTTTGTGGCCTAAACTGTTGTGAATTCTTCATCTACATGTGAAGGTACTCTTCAGTGAGCCAAGATGCATTCATAGCATGACTCCCTTGGGCATTGTATTAGTTCACTGGGGCTGCCATAATACAGTATCACAAACTGGGTGGCTTAAACAATAGAAATTTATTGTCTCACAGTTGTGCAAGTGAGAAGTTTGGGATTAAGGTGTGGGTAGGATTGGTTCCTTCTGAGGACTGTGAGGAAGAATCTGTTCCATATCTCTCGTCAGGCTTCTGGTAATTGCTGGCAATCATTGGTGTTCCTTGGCTTGTAGAAGCATCACCCAATCTCTGCCTTCATCTTCACATAGTGTTCTCCCTGTGTATGTGTCTGTCTCCAAAGTTCCGCTTTTTATAAGAACAAAAGTCATATTGGATTAGGACTTGCTTTAGTGACGTCATTTTAACTTGATTATCTCTGTAAAGACCCTATCTCCGAATAAGGATACATTCTGAGGTACTGGAGGTAAGGATTTCAACATAGGAATTTTTGGAGGACATAATTCAACACACAGGGGTGTCATTTTAAAAAATGTAAATTTATATCAAGGCTTGAAAAGTAGACGTTCCCTAAGTGAATTGATTTCTTTACAAAAGGTATGATACCATGTTTGTTTGTAAACATGAAGAAAATAACACCATTACTAAAAGAGACCCAGAAAAAGAAAATAAAAGAGACCTATGTGCTACCCAAGAGTCCACAGTGAAGAATGCTTTTTCAAATTAAATAAAAAATAGTTATTTTCTAACGTGGTATTTTGCATGGAGGCTAGTGTAGAGAAGGGCGGTTGTGAGAAAATGCCTTATAAAATGGCATTTTACAAACTTTCCACCAACTGAGTCTGTTCTGCAGCCCTAGCACTCAATCCCCCCAACAGTCCTCTGAGGTGAATATCCTCATTTACAAATGAGAAACTAAGCCTCAGTGAGGTTAAATACATTACTCTAGGCTACATTTGGTAAACAGTAGGGCTGAAATTTGAAATCAAATTGCTCTGACCTCAAACCATCACATGAACTGCCCAGAGTCATTTTATGAGCATCCCAGTTGAAGATCAAGTGTTCACACTTGCACTGGATCTGAATGATACTGCCCAGCACACTGCCCTAAGAGGCAATAAGCCTCTTGAGGAAACAACTGTGTATCATCTATAGTGCTCACATGTTTGCTCGACATAATAGATGCTCAATAAGTAAAGCCTTTGTGAAGTAACCATAGAGCTATAAGCCCTCTGATATCAGATGCATTTCTTACCATAAGGTAACATTTTCCCCAATTAATAGGGAGATCCAAGTGCAGGCTCTATAAATACCCTTTTCTTGAACTTATCCTACCCAACTCTGCCTGCTAGCCTACTAGCCCACTGAAGAGGACTTTCTCATGAAGTTGTAGCTGTAGAAGTTAAATGATGCTGTGCTCCACTGCATCCTCCATTGATTCTGTTCCACTGCATCATTCAGTTTGTTGGGAAACTGCTATTATTGGAAGGTTTTGATTGAGACAATGGACAGATAGGCACCCAAAGATGCTAACAAAGAGTGGACCAGTGGACTCTTTGCCCTTAAAAGTAGTAATTTTCACTGCCCCCATGGGTGAAATAAATCATTTTGTCAACTTTTTGTGGGCAGTTGTGGAGGTTAGATAGAAGCTAAAAGGTGATATCGTAATAGAAGCATTTGTAACCTGGGCAAGATAAAACAGACAAAACTTAAAAGGCCAACTCCAATAAAATGCTGAGGGGCAAGACAGCCAGGTTTGTTCCTCCCCAGATCTTCATCAGTTACAAACACCACTAGCAAGTGGAGTTATTTCAAAAGCAACAGCCTTGTTTCCTGAGTGATCTGCACTCAGAAACTCTGCCTGGGTGTCTAGAGAGAAGAGAGTTTCTACAGTTCAGGGAGATCTGAGTCAGACTTAGAATTACAGAGCACAGGGCTAAGGCCAAACATTTCCTTGGATTTGGACCATTTCCTCCTCTATTTGCCTTTAGTTATTTCCTTGCATCTTCTTTTTCATAGATTCCATTTTTGCTGAGTATTCCCTTGCTCTATTCCCAGTGAAAATCGATAAGACTTGGTGCTCTAAAAAATCCTGAAACTGGCTGTTTTGATCTTAAAAGGATAAAAATTGCATCAATCAATACCTCCCTCCCTGCCCCCCAACACACACATCGTCATCTTCCTGGAAGATGATACAGTATCCTACAGGGCGGTGGAAGGGGTGGAGAGGTCAACGAAGCCCCAGCTTTACAGAGACACCGGTCAAGTTGGGGTTACCAGCTGCCTTCCGTATCTGCCCTCTGCAGCCCCGGGAACCAGCACCCACACAATGTGAGACTCCACTGATCCGGAACTGGAGAGGATGGGGGGTTCTAAGGTTGAAGGTGACACAAATGTCAGGGCAGAACTTCCAAACAGGCTGAGTCCCAGTTCAACGTGGGTGAATGTGCCTGAGAGCCCAGCTCTGGGAATTGGGCAGACTGAAAACATGGAGAATAGTTTGGCCAGTGAAAAATAATCATCATGATCGAATAAATGCTTTGAGCATGGCTTTAAGTTCTCTACGCTAACTTGAGTTGGGCTCCAGACATTGGGGTGGGCTGAGGTTCTGGCGTGCACTGCCCACGCTGAGTTTGGCATTAAGACGACCAGGGCAGTCGAGGAGGGTAAAGGAACGGACTAGAGGCTGAATTTTTGGCTTCTTGCTCTGAAATATCACTCCTTTGATTCCGAAGCAGAGACTGCGACGAGCCTGTGGGATCACACGAGATAGGATCGAGTCCAAACGGGTCCCCAGAGAGGCGAGGCGCGACAGAAGGAATCTAAGCGTTTAATTAACTATCCCTCTGCATACACACACCAAAGGAAAAGGAACTCAAATAGGTAACCCCCAAGCCGTTTGATCAGAGGAAATTGGGTTTGTCTTTTTTCCCCCTTCACCCTTCCTGTCTTTCAATTCATCAGGATTGTAGGTTTAAAAGGGGGGGGGGGGCATAAAACCGGGGGCGGGGCAGAGGCGATGACCGAGCTGCGCTTGAGAACCCGGGCCGCGCCTCGGTGAACTTCTACTAGCGCGTAACCCGCCTCCAGCCCAGCCCCGCCGACCTTGCCCGGAGCCGTCCCCGCCCGGCTCGCCGCCCCGCGCCCGGGCGCCCGCCGGATCCGCGTCGCGACCTCTCCTCTCGGGCCGAGCCGGGGTGCGCGTGGGCGCGCGCCCAGCGGCCTCGATCCCGCGGCGGCGTCCGCGCTCCGTGTTTTCGCTCGCGCCGGGCCCGGCGGCAGAGGGCGGGGTGCGCGGCGGCGCCGCGGCGCGGGGCTCCGGAGCCCGAGCGCACTCGCCTGCAGCCCGCTGCCAGCGCCGCCTCCCGCGGCTGCCGCCGCCCGACAGCGCGCCCCGAACATGCCAGCCCCGCGCCGCCTGCGCTGACTTCCCCGAGACGCGCTGCGGCCCGCACGGCGACTTTCTGCGCTCTGGATGGTTCGTGTGCTGCCCACCCCGCCCACCCCTGACGCCGAGGACCGCAGCGCCGCAGACCCGCCGCGGCGCGGAGGACCGTCCAACCGAGTTCTCTCTCCCTCGCGCGGGGTGAGTGGCAGCCCGGCTCCGGGCGGGTTCTGCAGAGGGGGCTGCGGCGCGGCGGTGGGGGACGAGCGCCGCAGGGCCAGGGCCCGGGCATCTTCGCTGTCACCGCGGGATGTCTGTGACACCCAGACTGGGTCGGTGTGGCAGAAAATAAGGGAGAAGGGCATAATCGGTTTGTTGGGCTACGTAGGCAGTGAAAGCAGATACTGGGCTGCAGCACCAAGAGGGCTTCAGCTAGGCAGCCCGCATGGCTATTGCCTGCTGCATCACAGCCAACTCTTCCCTTGATTCTCTCCTGCGTGGAAACGCAGTCAGTGGCCCGAGAGTCGGGGCGATGCGGAGCGCTAGGAGGCGAGGGTGCATTGGTATGTCTCCGCCGCTTAGGATCGCCTGTCACCTACTGGCGTCCGGAGGGAGGGTCCTGATTCTCTCCTAAAGCGCTGGGGAAATGGCCGGTTGCTTTCTGCCAGGGGCACATCAGCTCCCACCACTGCCCTCCGCGCCCCCCCCCCCCCGCGATATTGTTTTCTGAATGTAGCACGTATATAGAAAAGAATGAGAGCCTCTTCCTCTCTTTAGGCAGAAAAAGTTGAGGAAACTAAGCATGTTAATAATTAGCAGGACCAGGATTCAGGATGCAGCAGAAAGCTGTTATATTTTCATTGCCCTCTAAGAAAAACAGACAGCATCGCCATTGACTTTTGGCAGTGCTGTGTTATTTTGGGGACTTTGGGAAAATTGTCCACAGATTGTCTTCAGGAGGCTGAAGAACCAACGAGGTGGGTGAGGGGCGGGAGGGAGGCCAGCTCGCACCACACTGAGTTCCAGCTTGCCTAAGGAGGATTCAGGATCACAAGCGAAACGCGTTCGGCTGCTGGTTTTAAAAAGGGTATCAGGGCAGAACTGCAGCCATGAACAAGGTGAAGAACACACCGTGGGAACCGGCCTGAAGGAACAGAACATGTCAAAATCGTGCCTTTGCTGCGGAGTTCAGATGCATTTGTGCTATAAAAAGGATGCATACATACTTGTTTTTAGGAGAGATTTTATGAAGGACAAATTATTCTTAATGAAATTGTACCTTGTATCTGTTCGTGCATACTGTTTTGTCTACCGCCTCACTTTAATCAGTACTTCAGAAGACTGTGTCTGCCGCTGGTGTTATGTAATTGACGTAGTTCACCATCAGATATTTTTTAATGTACTTTTGGAGTAAAGGGAACTTCCATCTGTCTTTCCAGACAGGCCTAAGGTGTAGACGGGTGAGGGTTGCTAATGTTTGCCCTAGTTCGGCTCCAGATGTGTGAGCTCAGCTGTTGCCTGTCACTTAGGTGACAACTGGCCTTTTCCCACTAAGCCTTTGCTGTCTCCATTATCCTCAGTGAAATGTCAATGTTCAGCCACCTTCTACTATCAGGAGTGGACTCTAGGCCCTTGGGAGGCGGCAGCCTTGTTTGGCCATCGCCAACAATATGACTGTTTTCAGACTCTAGGAAGGGAAAAAAAAACAAATCCCATGATAGCAAGATAGATACATTTTGAATTGAGCATCAACTTAATCCAAAGATTCTGCTTTAATCAAGACAGCTCTATAAGGATGACGCAATATCTGTCAAGCCTTTTCTCTGGAACAATATTTACTCCCACCAGGGGATTTTAAACTTAAACAGCAGCCATTTGTCTTGCTGTCTAGTGGAGCCTGGCTCAGTTTGCCTCCAATGTGGTCCTAGCCTTGGTGGCTGGGTTTAGCCTGGGACAGGAATCTGTCATTGTAGCCCAGCTGGAGCCTGAAGAAAGCAAAATACAGCACCTGCTGGTACCAGAGGGTTTCTAAATGCCATCAACTGACAAGTCAGGAAACACAGAAGGAGATATTTTACAAGCTCTTCCAGAAATGTTTATACAAAGGATTTAAAGGTTAACAATGCATGTGCTCTACATATTAAAACTGAAAGGTGCTACAAATAAATGGATGTTACCCACAGTTAAGGGTTTGCACACTTGCTGATGAACTCAAAAATCTATAAGTTTAATAAGTCATGGCTAACATAGTGACTCATTCTTATGAATAAGCCTCAAAAGGAAAAACGGAAGGAAGGAAGGGAGGGGGGAGGGAGGAAGCAAAACTGGATGGTTCATAGAGATAGACATATTGATGTGAATGAATGGGTTTAGTAAATTAATTTTTCCATCCTTAATTTGGTACTAATTGGTGATTTATCACTGAGTGAACCTGTTGATTCATAGGTTTTTAAAAGAAAAGTGATATATTTTACTAAAGTGACAGATTCAATCAGTTCTGCCAGTAATACCAATGCAGCTTCAAAAGTTTATTATGTTTTTATAATCAAGGTCCGTGGAACCACTGTTTGTCCACAGGGGGAGGGGTGTAATGAGTCATCTTGGGTCACCCAAATAAAATCTCATATCAGCTGGGGAGAAAAAAGAACCATTATAGTATTAATAGCTGAACTATTAAGTTTAGAGTCAGATATGGATAAAAGTCTAGTTGTTCCTAATATTCTCTCATATGATAATTCTAAAAAGACCAAAAAAGTTAAATTTTGTAGTTTCTTTGATTAAGGATTTTTAAAAGTAAGCTGAAATATAAGTTCAAAAAGTGGCATCATAAGATAATTTCTCTAAAGTCTCATATAATTACTTGGAAGCAAAATACAAAGCGTTGAGTATGTGAGTATTTATAATACTCATGAAGTAGAACAAGAATCTTTAAAAATTATTTTCCAGTAATTAAGTAACTCTTTTAGTGGCCTATACCTATATTTTAGGTTGTCCAATATTATGGGAAACAATCTTCAGTAAAGATTATCATTACTTATATTCTAGTTACTGCAGTTGATTTCCTGGTTAAAGTAATGTATAAAGAGTAAATTTTTCCCTTTAAAGAAGGAAAGAAAATCCAGGTGCAGTGAGGGGCACACCTGTAGTCCCAGCTATTCAAGAGGCTGAGGCAGGAGGATCACTTGAGCCCAGGAGTTTGAGTCCAACCTAGGCAACATGGTGAGATTTCACCTCTGGGGAAAAAAAAAGTAATTTAAAAAGTCAAGTGATCCTCGTCTGTGCATAGAAATGTTAAAGATGTCACTTGACTACCATTGACTCCCCCTTGGAAAAATAGCTCTCTCTTTTTTTCTCCATCTTATGTAAAATAATATCAATTATTTAATATTTACTAGAGAATATTAAAGTTGGTTAGATCCATGTGTAATTATTCTACAATAAAGAGGAGTTAGGAAAGTGAATGAGTTGTGTTTCTTGGTTGGTTGGTGGGTTGGTGTTTTAAGGGACTATTACGTCTTTTTCTTCTGGTCACAGAATAAAAGATTACTGAATTGTACACTAAAGTCTTTAGAAGGTTGGTGCGAGCAAGCAGATTGAGAGAGAGAAGCAAAAATTCGGTGCCAAGTCCTGCACTGTTGAGTTCCTCGAAACCTCAAGCAGCATATGGAGCCAGCACTCCAGAACAGAGTGCCAAGGACCAGGACGGCAACAGGGCAATTGCAGCAGCCCGAGCTGCTAACCTCCCCACCTCTGGACACACAGAAGTGTAGTGTCTCAGCTCCCCCCAGCAACCAGGAGCCATACCTCCTTGTTTATGGTCCTGCTGAACCAAAGGACCAAAGGAGGTTGACTACGTGGGTGTTGGTGAATGAACATTTTGGAGCAGTGAAAAAAGCCTGGCCTGAGATTGCATGGGGTGTCTGAGTAAGTCTTCGTTTGCCCCTTCCCTTCTCTCCTGAAGGAGCCACAATAGGAAGAGACATGCTTTACAAGCTGGAACACGCTAATGTCATGACACTTCTGGCATAGAGATATAATAGAAAATCAGATCATTTTTCTGTATGCCAGAATGACACAGTTTTTCCAAGAACCATTCCTGAGCTGCTGGTCCACTTGCACTGACTATTTCCAGTTATTGGGGGCGAGGGGGTGGAGAATCAAACCTCTCAAAGAGAATGTAATAATTCTTCCTGTGTCTCTGTTTTGTGCACTTGTTTAGGCTAAACTCTAAATGCATTTTGGTCATTTTTTGAAGAGACTTCTCCAGGAACAAGAATGATTGCCCAGCCTAAACTGATTAGACCTTTCTAGGTTCATTCTCCCATAAAGAGAGATTTTACTTTTAAAATAAAAATAAAAATGTCAGCCAGGCAGAAGCCAAGGTAAACATTTTAAAACTTAGAGCTGTAAACTAGCAAGTAGTTGTCATTTACCTTTACTTAACTTTCTTCCTGCCTGTCTGTAAGTTTGGTCCTAAGTGATCCTAAAAATCAACTGACCAATTCAACTGCAGTTGTATTTTTCTCGATGGTAGATTTGGGGTAAACTCTTGGGAGAGATGCCTTTCATTTCTAGTGGATTACACTTCAGAAAAAAAGTTAGAGCTGTGTTATTTCAGTTGTTCTAGGACTGAAGTCATGGACTCCTTTCTGAAAGTTTTGTCCCAGCTGCTGATTTATAGCACCCAACAGCTTTTGCTTTGCGTGTGTTTCTCTCTGTTTCCTCCTTTTCTCATCCATCTCTGGAAAAAAAGATTTGTCAATAATGCAGTGAAAATATTGCAGTTCGATGCAACCCATGGGTAGACGCCTACGTGCTGTGTGCTCTCGCTCAGCTGCCCTTCTTTTATCAGAGGCACAGATCCCAGGGCTTGCAATTATGGTCTTTGACTTTGGTAACAATTCTGTTTGAAATGTTTCCAATTACACACAATATTGGCGGCATGTAGCAGCTGCATGCCAAAAAGCATTTCAAAGTGTGTTCCAAGAATCAGGCTGTGATTGCTTTTAATTTAAATAAAGGCTATTTGGTTTCCTGTGATGTTTTTTATAACCACCTTTTCCCCCATTTTTGTTGCCTTAAAAAGAAAAAAAAGTCTGATATAAAATAGCCACCACTTCATGTGATACAATATTGACTCTAGTTTTCTAGGATGGCTGTTTGCTTTTAGCAACCACAACAGACATTTTAATAAGGGAATTTCAAAGAGATATTGCACAGCAATTTGGATTTCCCCAAAGAAAAAAAGGGGGGAAGGTTATCTGATAGCATGTTGTAAGTAGCTAATGTTTTCAAATTTTCCCCTCTTCCTCTTTAGGGACCTGTCATTATAATTATCTTTTTAGATCACTGGAGATCATTTGCTATACTGTCTTTTTTTCAGATTCCTCTATTTTTCTTTTTGTGGGTCCATGAAAAGGTGTTAAAAAAAAAACTTAAAAGGGTAGAGAGAGATCAATAAGAATATTCTTAAAACAGAAGGGTGAGGGTGAGGTGGACCAGCAAATAATTTCACCATTTTACAGGAAGTAAACCCTCCAAATCTGCGTCCTCTGTGGGCTTGAAATCTCTGAACACTGAAACCTTTTTAAATGGTGGTCATTTAAATCTTTCAGTAGCTACCAGATGTACTGGACTTATTAAATCTGAAAATAAGAAAATATACACTCTTAGGACTTGGAGTGAATGGATTGGAAATAAGACTGAGGAGTTCTGTTTCCAGGACAGTTTGTTGGCCCACCTGAAATATAACACCTAGAGCTAGAAGGTATCCAATAGGTGAGGTGCTAAGATGGTCCTAATTAAGGTGTTTTCACATAGGCTCTTTCAATCCTGGCAAAAACATCCTATGGAATATAGTGCTTCTTTGGGTTGAACAGTAGTTGACTCGCATAAATGCCAACATCTCTTCTGGCATTTTTGGAAATCTTCCATCATGTAATAAATAGTGCTGTATAATCCAAATTTGTAAATGCCATGTTTCATGTAGCCCCTGTAGAGACAGCTGAAATTAACCCAGGCTGCTAAGGATCATTGAGATCCTGGAGGTTAGTTTACTGCCTAAATCCAAAGCACTACCAGTAACTGACGGTATTGGAGGCCTTTGATCAAATCTAGGGGAAGGTATGAGGTTAATTTTAGTATAGCAGTGTACTGTGAAGAAGTGCCCACCAACCGATGCTTAGAGTTTTCCTTTTGATTCCTTTTATCCTTGGAAACTGTCTTTCAATTAAGCAAACCTACTTGGAGGAAATTTGCTCAACTAGAGGTAAAATGAGGTTTATGTTACTTTACCAGCTGAGCACCCCGGCCTGCCAGACATACCCCCCCCCCAAGCCCATTGCTATAGTGACAAAACCCACAGTAACTATGGTTGAAATAGAAAGTCTATTAAAACCTTTTTCTATATTGGCCAGCTCCTCTGCCCTAGTTAAAATGCTGCCTTCTGTGTACACACACACACACACACACACCCCCACCCACTCTTTCAGTCTAATGATAGTGAACTGATTTAAGCTATGTTATCGGTTCACCAGGGCATTTCTTCTTCTTTTGTTTCTTTTATTTCACTGATAAGCAAATAATATGGTAATCTTCTGGAGAAACTCATAACTTGTTAACTGTAATTGATATTTCCAACGATGCTATTTACATGCTTGACTAATCTAAGTTCCTAATTTAGGATCTGAAAAGGGGCTGGATAGTGTGGTATTTTTGTTTTGCTTTAAAATATCTCTTCCAAACCATTTAGGGAACTGTTAGATTTTATATAAGACTGCTTAGTGCTCTAGTGTTGAAATACTTGTTATAATATATATCAAAAAGAGATGACATTTGAAATTCTTCTGTGACAATGTAATTAATATGTTCAGTGCTAGAAGTATATGCATGTTACATAATTGTTAGAAAGAGATAAAGTTAGGTCTGAAGTACATTAGAGAATCACAGATGTTTCTTGTAAGAAAATACATATGCTTCGTAGGAATTTTGAACTGCTTTCTGATGCTAAGCTTTGTTCACTGCAAGGATCATATGAATAATTTCATTGAGTTGCCTCAGTTCTTATTTACACAAGCCTTGAGAGAGGAGCTGAAGTGATAACTAACTTGCCCCTCACCCAGTTCTGAAATGCTTTAGCCTTTTATGTTTTCATGAATGTGAAGGGAGGGAATAAAATATACAGAGAAGACGTTTGTGTTTAACTAACTTAATCATATAAGTTCCCTTTGTGGGCCTTCTATAAGCTTAAACAGCTTGGCAGGCTAATAGCCAAAAACGTGTCCTCAAGTACTGCCAAACGTGTTAAAAGCAGACCAGGCTTTCTCCATATTGAGGTACTGGAAACGTATTTTTTTTTAACCTTCTGAATTTTAAGGAATAAACCAGAAAAATCGCTCTCTATCGCCCCCTCTTTACCCATGGAAACAAAAATTATTATTCATTGCAGTATTGAAATGAGAAACTGGTAGGAATGATGATATTTGCATGGGAATGTTTTAAACTAGCTTGATGTGGCTGATTAGGCAGGAAGCAGCCAGGTTACTACAGCGTATGATGGGTCTTTTTGTTATTTTTATGTTTGTGTTGCCCGTAGAAACTGACTTTTTTACATTGGTTCGGTAACTTTTGATAAAATACTTTGTCCGTTTATCCTGTTCCTTACAGTAGTGGAGTGATATGCTATACTAGTGCCAAAAAAGTCAGCTTTTCTACACTCTTTTCTTAAAATCAGAAAACTCAGACTAAGTGCAATAGCTGTGTGATTTCAGGTCAGTCTCAGCCTCCCTGGGCCTCAATTTCTTCATATATAAAATGAGGGAATTAGGCTAAATCAGTGCATATGAATCAAAAAATTAAATCCTACACACCTATGGAGGCTTTCCAAAATACACATACACGGAGATTTTAAAGCAGCAGGTTTGGGTGAGGTCTTGCACATTTAGCTTGAACAAGCTTCTGAGGTGATTTCAAGGCACAACTGCTGTTGAGCCACTAAATGAGATGATGTCTAAGATTTCCTGCCGGTTGAAAAATTCTATCTTTCTAATCCTACAAGGCTGAACTGCTTGCCTTCCTTCCTTCCTCTCTTCTCCCTCCTCCTCTCTTTTTTTCTCTCTTCTTCCTCCCTCCCTCTCGCCTTCCTTCCTTCCTGTCTTCTCTCCTTCCTTCCTTCCTTCCTTCCTTTCTTCCTTTCTTCCTTTCTCTTTTGCTTATTCATTCATTCTTAATGGCTACTTTTATTCTTAAGGTTGCTTTCAAAATATTATAGATGTCATTTTAACCCAGTTCTGGGGAGATCTATGTTCAGTGCCTGTGAGTAGAGGGGAGTTGCAAGGAACCATGGCATACCCAGTGCCTAACACGGTGCCTGGTGCGTGGTAGACACTTGACAAATACACAGTGCCCAAGACATCAAGAGACTTTTTGAAAATATAATGTTAATTATGTTTTCAAATAATATGCTCAATATGTTTTTTATCAACTGCCAGACACTTCAGGTGAAGTACCTCCAAATTTAAAACAATTAGAATAATTGTTCATCTGAAAACAGCATAATAAATACATTATTTTTCTTATGTTTTTAGACTTTGGGCATACTCCATAGTGTATTTATTGTGGTTTTTTTCCCCCCAGTTTGCCAATTGGTCTCATTGTTTTAAATTTAGAGGTACTTTACCTAAAAAGGTATCTGAAAGTTGACAAAAAAGATATTGAGCATATTATTCAAAAATGTAATTAACAGACTATTGAAAAATAAGTTTATCCTATGTTTCCTTATTTTTGAGCTCTTGTATTTGTTGAATGAATGAATTTTAATTTTCTGTGGTTATGCCATATGTGTCAATTTAAGAAATATTGCATGTACCCAGCCACATCACCATAAAGGTTTCAAAACTTGTCTGACAAATGTATAACTTTATTACAATTTTAAGTCCTATTTTTAAAGATTTTGAATTGCAAAGATCAAAAATTTTAAATAGATCTTTATTAATATAAGTTTATTCAATAAAGTGTTATGTAGATCTATTTATCTATCTATGCCATTAAGCCCTTTGTCTTTTTTAACAATGGAAATACCAATTCTCACTTTTTTGGATAAATGAAGTAATATTCAAACTAGATAATTATAATTACTTTTTATAGCCGGCAATTATTTTGATCCTTTTATAGACATGATTCCATGCCATACCTTTCATAACATATGAAGTGTAATACTTTAAAACTGTCTACATCCGTACTATACAGAGGTTCATATCCACTATATATATTTTTTTTGTTCTAGATAAGATAAATCAGAGAATCTCAATAAAATATGATAAACACTCTCAGTTTTTCTCATAATAACTATAACACATCTGAAAGTATTATTTTCAACCACAGGAAAATTCTTGGTTACATAGTTTTGTGGAAATTGATTAAAAGAGTTTGTCTCCCATTTTGTTTCTTTGCTTTTTCTTTTTCTGTCTTTGAAAATTTGAGTATTTCTTACCATTATCAATTATTGCCATTACTGTAGAACATACACAGACTAAATAAAAAGAAATTAAACCAGTTGATATTACTGATGGCTTTGTCTACATAGTACAAATAAAAGGTGGCATTTGGTACTTACCTAGTTTACTTGATTTTTTGTTGCTGTTGTATGTTGCCATTCTTGGGGGGGGGGGGGTTCTGTTCTTTTGTTTTTGATTAAAAGAAGAACTGTAAAACTGGCCATTATAGGCCAGGCATGGTGGCTCACGTCTATAATCCTAGCAGGTTGGGAGGCAGAGGCCAGGAGTTCGAGACCAGCCTGAACAAGAGCGAGACCCTGTCTCTACAAAAAATAGAAAAATTAGCAGGGTGTGGTGGCATGTACCTGTAGTCCCAGCTACTGGGGAGGCTGAGGCCGGAGGATCGCTTGAGCCCAGGAGTTTAAGGTTGCAGTGAGCTATGATGACACCACTGCACTCTAGCCTAGGTGACAGAGAGAGACCTTGTCTCAAAAAACAAAACAAAACAAAACAAGTCATTCTAAAACCTGAATAACTGTCCAATTTCCTTTGAACTTTTTCACTGTACATGCGTTGCCAGTAGCAAAATCAGCTAGCTTCAGCACATTTTTTCCTACTGTATGCCCTTTGCCAAGTCAAATAATCAGGGCCTCAGAGTAGAAATTTCTACCTGAACTATCTACTTGGGTTATTTACACAATGTGACAGGAAAACTCTCTCTTTTAGTCATTATGTGAACTGTGAGGCATTTTAATCAGGAAAAAGATTAAGCTGTAGCTAAACAGTTTAAGGATCATTTGAAATAAATTGAGAGTTGGTTTAGAGTATTGTATAAAGCCTTAATATTTGTAGGCTTAACTTTCCTGAAGTTTCACAGCTAATCTTCTTGTTTGTGCTAGGCTTCAAGCTAAAGGACAGGTGGGATCATGGCTCATCCACCGTTTCATATCTCTGCTGAAAAGTCATCTGATGGCAGAGATGCTTCCCTGATCACCCTATATAAAATAGCAGCATCCCTACCTTCTCCCAGCTACCATCCAGCACTCCCCAAGCCCCTTAACCTGCTGTACTTTTTTCCCGTAGCATTTACCACTCTTATAGATATTTACTTATTATAGCTACCTGTTCCATGAAGATGCCTCTATACTATATTTTGTCTATTGCTTTATCCTTAGCTCTTAGAGTGGTGCCTGGCACATATTAGGTACTTAATAAATATCTGCAGAATGAATAACTGCTCCCAATCTAATAATATTTAGTGCTGAGAAAGTTAGAGAGTTCTAAGCTTATAATCTCATTCTTATAATAGGGCAATAAAGTTGACAAACAGCCTCTCTTATTTTATAGGTTAGGTGCTTGTGGACCATTTTAATGTTATGTATAAAATAAAGACAAATAATAGCCAGTATTCTGTTTTTATCTGAGCAAAAATTTTTTAGAAAGGAGATAGAGATTTTTTGTTTTGAGGTTTTGGGGTTTTGATTTTGGCAGGTGAAGTGGACTTTCTGAGCTGTTTACCCCCTTATCTGAATAAAGCCAGAGAAATGTGATACAGTATGAGGAAAGAGTCTGATCAAATATCCCTCCTTCCTTTTCCCCACCCCAAAGTGATCAATGAAATGTAATCATATAGCAAAGGGATGCTGTATTAATAGAAAATCAAATATTTGCAACAAGGAACCTATGTGACTTCCTTCTTCATAATGTACCCATGCTACTCTAACCTTAAAAAATACATAGGTAGCATCTTCAGAAAGGCTTGTGTTGTTCCCATGTGTGTTAAAACATGGATGACAGACTGTCTTTCACTCAAGAAATCTCCTGATTTAAATTCCAGGGGTGAAAAGCTAATCCTCTAAGTGGTTTCAACCAGCTTGCTAGGAAACCTGGTTACTTGAAATTATTATTTTAATGTCTCAGGTTCCAGGGCTAAATTGGCAGTGAGTCAGTTTTCCTATTAAGAAGCTGAGCCAACTTATTTGTCCAGAAATTATCATGTTTTAACTTGGGAGTTCTTTACTATAAGACGATTAATATCTCCAAAGTACACAAAGCACTTCCAGATTCATCTTATTTATCTTCACTGCATCTTTGTGTGCAGGTCTAACCAAGGTTACCCCAATTTACTGATGAGGAAGCTGCCTGTTAGTTCAAGACGCTTCCCAAGGAGCTTTGGTTTGGCAGTTCCTAAATAAATGAATGTTTGCAGTTAAAATTGGAAGGAAGGAAGAAAGAGAGGGCGGAGAGAGGAAGGAAGGAAGAAAAGAGGGAAGGAGAGAGAAAGAAAAAGAAAGAAAAAGTGAGCACTTGTAGCTTAGAATTGTTTGATGATGTTTTATTGTTTCATAAATATTGCTGTATTTATATTTGTTCTACATTACATGCTTTTAGATAATTATTGCCTCTCTTACTACTTACTTGCATGTGACCTTGGATGAGTCACTTAATTTTCTGGACTTTTTATCCACTTTGTGCCTCAGGTTCATCAATTGTAAAATGAGGGGGCTGATAAGCTGAAAATTCACTTGATTCTAAAATACTGGATTTGGAGGCCCTAACTTCAGGGGGATGGGTAATAAATAACAAACGTGAGCTGTTGTTATTCTCATCATTATCACTACCTGAATCTCTGACTAGAATTATTTAATAATCTATTCAAAAGCATTCATGTTAGCCAGGTGCATCTTATAGCTTTATTTATTATTCAGTGTGGCCAATTCACAATTCAACAGTAGCTATGTTTTAAAGACCTAAGAGAATATAAACTTCCCCTGACCAAAAGTCTGATTTAATAGGTTACATTACAGTTCCATGTGACAGCTAAAAAAATTGCGGTGACATTAAAGAGCAAATTGTTAATCTAATGTAGTTACAGCAATGGCATACTTATATTCATCCTAAAAATTACAAATGTGAGTATTATGTTTATGTATGGGAAATGTGGAAAATTTAAAAAGTAGAATTCCAAGAACTATGTTCACTTACTTGTGCAATCACATAGTGATTAGAACTATGTTTAAAATGTGTTTGTCCACTGACCAAATTATAATTAATTTGGGGCGGTTAAGAGGGGGTTTGCTGAAAAATAAAAATAACCCAACATCCATTTTAGTTGCACTCCTAATATTTTCAAAAACCCTGATAACTTTATCTCTCACACTCCCCAGATAAAAGCTGGCATAAATATGCATTAAGTAGTGAAACTATTAATA
Source organism: Daubentonia madagascariensis (assembly GCA_023783475.1). Lineage (NCBI taxonomy): Eukaryota > Metazoa > Chordata > Mammalia > Primates > Daubentoniidae > Daubentonia > Daubentonia madagascariensis. Next base: position 22,927,426 of record JAKFHU010001244.1, on the reverse strand, counting down.
TATATTAATCTTAGATAATACACACTGGCCTGGATCACCATACCTGCTGGCCTGAGTGTTCCTTTTAGTAGCATTGTGATTAATTAATCACTAACTTTTCAGCAAATTCTCATTCACATTCTAATTAGGCTGAGCCCAAAGTTATAAGCGGCCCACTGGGAAGTATTATACCATCTGTATTATATCTAAGGTCGAGTTTGTGAATTGTTCAGATGAACACAGCAATGAGCCGTGGCGTGTCTCCCAGCAGATTCATAAGTGACTGTGAAGTGCTATACCAATAGGAAGGACTACATAAATGTGACATTAATAATAACCAGTTTGAATCTGGGTCACTTCAGCCATGACTCAAAGATCAAACGCTATCAGATGGTAATGACTGTGTGAAAGTACTGCAGGAAGGCATTCCATTTCTTAATGACACCTTTGCGAGCCTTCTCAGCAGACTGTTAGAGAGTGGAATAGAAATAAAGTCACATGTGCCCCTTGGTCTGGAGGCCCTCCAGGGTACAGTTGGCACACTTTTGCAGAGATGCCTTAAGAACAGTTCACAGTGGTTTCTGTTGTTCTAGCTCCTTAAACGGATATACAGAACCTTTCATCTTTTGTCTCTTTTCTTAACCACTTATTCACTTCAAAGCGATGATGGCTGTTTTGCATATTCTCTGCCTTCTTTTCTCTTCTCTGGAAAGTAAAGAGAAATTGCACTTACAAATGCATGTTAACCATTTAATGTTAAACTTTCACATTTTTATTTCAACTTGGGGGCATCATTTTCCTTTCAACACACCTTTATTGAGTGCCTGTGGTTTGCCAGGCATTATGGCAGGCTCCTAGACACAAACATTAAATAAGAGTGGTTCAGTCTTTAAAAAGCTCAGTGTTTTGGAAGAAAGGAAGGCATTTAAGCACTTACTGGCGATATATTTTGGTAAAGGCAGGAATAAAGAAATGTGCTAGATATACCAGTAGCGCAAAGGAAAAGGCGGTAGTCATTTGTTCTGTGTAGATTGTTAAGGAAGGTTTCAGAGAGAGAGAGAGAGAGATGCTTGAGCTGGGTCTTAATGACTAAATAGGAGTTGGCCAAGCCATTAGAATTGCAGAAGGAAAGGTATGCACAAAGGCAGGAAACATGGGACAAGCGTGATGCTCAGTGAATTACAATTATGCTCTTGGTTAGGGATTTTATAAAACCCAGTTTAAATCAGCAATAAGATGAATTTTTACAACTTTCATTGTGATCCTATCTTTTCTTCTCTGGGACTAGCTTTAAGCTTCTGAATAAGAGCTCTGTATTTTCCTTCTTAAATATTGCCTTTACCTGGCCAACCTACTATATGTTATACTTGCATCTTTTCGTTGTTATGTTGGTATAATCTAAACTTATTTGCTATTAAGTTTCACTGCCAGGTTTGAATTTCAGCCTCAAGTGTTTAGACAACATTATATAATGAATGTTATACTTTTATAACATTTGCTTTCATACTGTAAGAGCTTTTGATGAAAGCTAATCGTTGGGAAAAAAAAGGAAGCCTGAATGTAACCAAGTGGCCTCCAGATGTATTTTATTGTGTTGGTATCTCTGTTTTGTTTTCATAAAACCTTTTTTTAATCTTAAAAAACCTTACCAAGCAGGAATAGCAGACAATAGACTCATAGGAGATGAACTATTTTCTTCATTTCCTGATTGTTATTTCTTGAACTCCTGCTTAAAAAATTTTTAAAAAAAACAAAAAAACCCTATGATTCAGCTGAAAACAATCCATAATATAAAGTACTGTACTTTTAAAAGCAAATCCTGTTTATTTGTTTGTTTTTCAAAGGTAAACTCACTTCTTAGGTTGGAAGGTTCTGCTGTGTTTTAATATGTGATTCCTCAATGTGGTAATATTAAAATTGTGATTTAACATCTTTTAGAATTTCTACCATCTAGTTGTTCGCTGAGCAATCAGTATGTTTTCAGGCAGTCTGGCATGTGATAAATATTTTGTAGCATATGTGGCTGAACATGCCAATTTCAAAGAGCTTTACAAGCTTTAATTAATTTTCACAATAACCAGATGCACTTTGCTTTATTGATAGGAAGTCCACAGACAGTAGGGTTCAGAATGTTGGCCATATTCATCTAGCTAAGCAGTTTTCAAACTTTTTTTGCTAGTTGAACACTTTTCTCAGACACAAGATTATCTGGAACACTAGCACGTGAAGTAGGGTTGCTTTAGTTGGGAGACGTAAAAGGAGTTTGTTATAGGGCTTGTCATATTTACAAACACACACACACAAGATGCCCAGCTAAATTTGAATTTCAGATAAACAATGAATAAATTGTTAGTATAAATGTGTCCTAAATATTGCATGTCCCTAAGAAATTACTGGTTGTCTAACTGAAATTCAAGTTTAACTGGGCATCCTGTATTCTACCTGGCAACCCTCATCTTGTGATGGTAGCCCCATCTTCTCAGTTCCCTTGTCTCCTTCCAGCCAGGTGAGGTTCCTGGTTCCTTGAGCACAGTTTGAAAACCACAGATAGGAGAAATCTATATAAATATTGAGGAAAAAAAATACATTTTTCTCCTCAGTCCTAAATTTAGGAATATTATCACTTCCTTGGCTATGTTAGAGAATCTTCATGATTATGCATCCATCGCTGCACATAATAATTTTAAAGAATTATTACCTTTGCTTCACCTTTCTTTTATCTTAAGACAAAATAGTTTAGGCTCCCAATCTTTGGTAACAATGTTGAAGTCACCTGTTTGTAGACGCTAACAACTTAACTCCTATGAGTTAGGGAGAACTGATGTTGTAATCAGAATTGCCAGATAGAGTCAGTACAGAGAAAAATGAATAGGAGCCTGTGAGTGTGACTCTAAAGAAACCCAGGGGAGAATTGTCTCCTGTGAACTTATGCTTGTCATTTGGTCTAGTTGGCAAGCACATCTTTTAGTGGTCCTGGCTTGATGACAATGCCCATTGAGGTAATTCTGTTATTTTGCTCCAATTTTAAAGCAGCCCTCGGATATTACTCTCAGTTCTCAAGTCAGCTACGCCACAGAGCATTTTTATTATTCAGCCATTAAATTTCTCAGTGTGAGTACAGTCTGATTAGCAATCAGAAGCCACTAAGTTTATTTAGGGTGAAACAACCCTCCAATGCCTAAGGGACTCCATGGATTAACTGATAAAAAATCTTTTTTTAAACGTGGAAGAAACTGGCAACCCCTAGCCCTGGATCTACGGAAACTCAGGTGATTTGGGTTTGATGATCTGCATGGGTGGCCTGCTAACTCTGTAAGATTTTGTATTTGCTAAATGTTAATCATGTTTATTTCTTGGTAGTTAGAATAGGAATGGGTATGATTTTATTCTTTGTGCCCTTCTCAGTTTTTCCAAAATTTGTGCTATAAGCATGTTAATTTTAAAATAAGAAAAACAAGTATTAGAGATATATCTTAAACAATGTATCTATGTTTAAATGTTCCAAAGTATAGATGAAGATCATCTGGGATATTAATAATAACTTTTTTAACTTGCAAATGTTTATGTATCTTTTAAGGTTAATGGTAATGTGAAATCTGCCCAAATTGTTTACACTTAAAATTTATATCTCTCTTGCCTTTATTCCTGCAACAAATACTAATTGAAGAAACATAATGTAGACATAATCCTTTATGTCACAAGAAAGGGGGTGGTGGGGTGGAAGGAAAAGAAAAAGGGAGATCAATGGTAAAACCCACGATCTGCATCCTTCAGAACTTTGCTATGTAGTGGGGCAGGGCTGGGGAATGTGCTCGTACGGGTACACCTGAAATGGGGAGGAAAGGTGATTGACTTCAATTAGCAAATAAGCCCTTTGATGCACAGTGATGGTAAATGACTTTCATGAGGCTGTGTGTTACCATCAGTACCTGAACACCCAGGACACCTGAGTTAACTGTGAGGTCTTTATACTCTTGCACCATAAAGCCAATTGCAAGTGCCCATCCCATGAGGTGGATCTGAAAAGCCATCAGAATCCCTGCTTTTTTCCAAGCCCAAGGCCTGGAACCAAGATGAAAGAGTTCATCTACTTCTTCAGACAAGGCCAGCCCCAGGACTGGCTGCAGGCTGCGGCCAGATCCCCACCAGCTTTAGATAAAGCCTGTATTTGTGCTGGGTGGTTTCACCCTTCTGTAGACTGGTTTCAAGGATTTTGTTTTAATCAACCATACAATATAAGCTATATGGGTATTTTCTTTTTTCTGCTAGCTTCTTTTTGTATTCTCTTGGAGAAGAAAATAGCCTGTAAGTAATTTTATTCCTATAATACCTCTTTATAAAATCCCTTTTACTGGTCTTTTTTTGACTCTGAAACTCATACCGGGTCCATAATATGGAGAAGCCCTAATTATTTGCATTTTTATCTTTTATAATATTAACATGTGAAAAAAATTACCTATTCATTATGTTTACCTCCTTCCACAGTTCAAATAGGCTATAATTTACTCTATATTTCTCAGTGGCCAGATGAAGGTGGAATTTGACAGGCAATTTGAGGGGATTTGTGTAATAAAGCCTATGAAATTAAACGTTTTGTATTTGCTAAGACATCCTTTGGAATCAAAGTTAAATTCACACAAACTATTGCACATTAAATTAAACCGAATTATTGCTGACAATTATATGTAAATGCTTGTGAAAATAATCTTCCAGATATAAAAAATATTTGCTTTAAATTAAGGCTAAATATTTTCTTCCTTATTTTGATTAGATATGTTAAAGGTTATATAATAATTTTTAAGAACTTACTGAATATGAAATTTTTCATGTAAGATGCACATTTGGATTTGGAAATCCACTGAAATAAATATGAAAGAACTTTCTTAAAGGATTAATTTTACTTATGAATAAACTAGGTGTTTTCTAGAAAGAGAAATATGAGTGCCCTTCAAAATTGCCTAATCATAATTCTGTGAGTTGTTGAAATCAAACAAATGTCTTGATCAGTTGAGCTGCCAGATGGAATTTTATCTAAAACCAGTACAACTTCTTTCATACTTTAGGACTCCTGTGAATTTTATCACAAAATCACTTCATACCCCATTTGGAAGGCAGTTACTTAAGGATGGAATATGAAAATTGTTTAATAGCGCTAGTAAAAAAATTTATGACTCAAGGCAGGGAACTGTATCTCATTGAAATATCCAGGGTAATTCAGGTAGGTGGACATAACCACTCAGGTGTCTGGCACTATTCCAATTCGGATTAACTAATGTGCTTATAAGACTGACGTCTACTTTGCCTTCCTTGAATGTTTACTTGTCCCTTAGCACGTTGCCACCTAACACCATACTGGGACATTGATTTTGCATTGATTCACAAAGGAATGCCTTGGGTCAGTCAGTGACTAGTCAATAGCAGGTGTTGTCTGCGGATCTCTAATTTCAGAATCTGTGCTATTTAGCTGATGATATAATCTTTCAGCTATACCATTCCAAAGAGAATTTCCAAATGTCACACTGGTCACCTTAAACATGAAGCTTGGTGGAGTGATATATTCCCTTTATTGATCCATCTGTTCCAGCAATTATGTCACCACAAAGGAGTTAATTTGTCTTGTTTGGAGGGTCATGTTTAATTGCATAGGTCAGCAAAGGATGATAAATGACTGCTTCTTCCTTTAAGTCTGTGCCTCACTTTTTCTCTAGGACTGCTGAACAGTACAATTGAATTCCTTAATCGGCACTGCTGGTATCATAAGAATGACATACAAGCCGGAAAAGATTACTAGTATCTAAAACCTGAGTTAATGAGTCCAGGTAGTTAAATACAGAATATCCTTCTGAAACTGACTTGTTCACAGAAATCTTCCCGCATCCAACAGGAAGAAAGGAGGCACTAGATGGCAGTCTTAAACAAACTTGAAATGACCTTTCCTCTCTTAAAACAAATGCATTACCTCTGTTCCAAATAAAGTTAGACTTGAACTCTGCTTCATAAAAATTGCAAATCTAAGGGCATTATGTATTTTAATGTCACATTATGGAATTTTGCTTTTGAAATTAAAAATGATTCCATAATATACTTTAAAGGTTCATTGCTGAACTGATTTAATTACTAAGTTGCCTATTTCAACTTTACATTTTAAGGTGCTGTCAGAGAGCTTTTTTTAGACTTTAAAAACTAGGGAAAAAATGATGGTATGTCCATAAAGTGGAAAATTATGCAGCTGTAAAAATAAAAAGATGTAGAGGTAAAGTAGTATGAAAAGATATTCAGGACATATTTAAGTGGAAAAGGCAGATTATAAAATAGTCCATAGGGTATGATCATTCTTTTATGGAGAATAGTATGTACTCACTGTGTTTGTGTGTTTATATGTCTGTGTTGGTCTCTGAGAGATGGGATTACGGACTATGGATTTTTTTTCTTCTTTTTTTTTTTTTCAAAAAGTATATTTCTTCATTACAATAGAGTTTTTAAAATGCATACAATAGAGTAAAATTGCCTTCCTGATCTAAGATGAACTTCTTGAAAATACTACTCCTGTCATTTCATTTTTTTCCATCAAGTATATTTGCCACTTTGCACCTTGCCAATGTGATTTTTCATGTTGCACAGATAGTATTTACACTGTGAGATTTTTGTTACTTAAATAAAATAATGCAAAAAGTGTTTCCAATTTTTCAGAGCACAGTGAAAATGATGCTATACATATTAGTAAATTCTAGGCATATCTCAAGGATGATTTAAATGTTTAATTTGTTTTCTTTAGTTTCATCTCCAGGTAGGTGCTTATTGAGCCAGATTCCATTCACAGTGAACATTTATGAAACACCAAAGGTGTGCGAATCACATACTATCAGAAATTATAAATATTGGATTGTAAAGTTGGAGATGAAGGTTTGCAAGGGTTATGTTTCTCAGTGAGCTATTCTTCATCTGTGTGTGTATGTTTAAGGAGGAATGCATATCCCACCTAAAGATAATAACCTTGATACTTTTTATCTTCTGTCTTGGACATTGATGTCATTTGGGAATTAGTTTTCGTATACTGTAAGTAGAAAAGAATGTGATTTGGAAAAAAATGTAGTATTTTTTTTAATTAATAACAACATACCAAAAGTTTAATTCCATTTGAGAAATACTCCAGAAATAATCTGGCAAGACTGAAAATTTCTACACCAGACTGTACTCTAGCAGCTTTTATAAAGGAAGTTCCCAATTGCAGTTCCATTCAGAAGGAGCCAGTGCAGACTTTTGGGAGATACTGGGGATTATTAAAGAGTGGATCCTGCCCTTAATAGAATGCCTGGCACAGAACGTATATTCAATATCTATTCAGTAATCGATTGTATCCGTCAAGGATCATTGATCCATCAACAGATCATTTGGATTGATAATCTCTGTATACTTGATATAAAAAGCTTTAAAGAAGAGTACAAGGGCTAAATCTGCTGGACATTTTGTTAAGGTATGTTGATCTCCCACAAGGCCAGTTTAGTTCCAATGTGAATAATTATTTAAAATAGAAGTAATAATTTCTTTGCCCCTCATATACAGAAATTAGAATAGTAAGGAGCTTAGCTAGCCCTTTGCTAAGGATGGCATGAACATCCATCCAATTCATTCAGACTCACACCTCCAGTACAGTGCTCAACACATATTATAATTCATCTCTTAATATTTTATTTTCTGCACCCTGAACTTTGAGGACCTTGAGGAAAACAATTGTCTTATTCGAGTTTCTACTTTAGAACCAAGCATCTCATAATGGTTCAAAAATTTTTTACTTAATGAGCAAATAAATGTTTCTGAAGTGAGGAGCCAAACTAGGGACACCAGACCTGGATGGCTGTATCAACCACAGTGAGAGTCACTGTCTGCTTCTTTATCTTTGGTACCTGGCTCAAAATAGCACAAAATGTATGATGAATGGCAGGTGGGAGGGAGAGGGGGAGAGAGAGAGAGAAAGAGAATTCCATGCAATTAAAGATTCAGAGTTGAAGAATGCTTTACACATATTCTCATTTAATCCTGATAACAAACCTGTGGGTCAATTGTCTCATTTTATAAATGGAGAAGGAGGTTCCAGAGGGTTGAGAGAATCACAGTGGGTCACACAGTTACTAAATATTAGCAGCCAGACCAGAATCCAGCTCTCCTTACACAGGTCCAGTCCACTCCACCAGCGTGCTTGAGCTCAGCACCTAGAGTACTGCCTGTCACACAGCACCCTGCCCGCTGACTGCTGCAGCCCTCTCCAGCCTCAAACCTTCTCTGCCGTCTATATCCTTCTAGGTTAGTAGCTTCAGAAACCACCTAGTTATCCAGACTAGAATCCTGGATGCTGTCTTCAGCTCCTCTTCTCATTTTCACATTCATTCAGCCACAAGTCCCATCTAATTGACCTCCTGGGCATTTCTGGAATCAGCCGTCCCCTTCTCTCCATTCTGTCTTTTATCCCAGTTCATTAATCCACATGGACCCAGCCTTCTGGCCTCCACTCTTGCCTCCTTCACAACGCAGACCGATCTGTCTGAAGTGGAGCTCCCACGATGCCCCGCCTTTGTTCCCCGTGTGCGTCCCCTGTGAGCTCCCCCAGCCTGCTCTGTCCCCCCTCTCCGAATCTCCCGCCAGTCTCTCCCTCGCCTTTGCCCAGCTCCCCACACAGGCGATTCGCTGGTCCCACATATCCCGCAGGATACAGCCACGTTTTTCCTGCCCCTCTTCCCCACCCCCAGTCCCTTGTGCTGGCCCATTTTAGGTGCATATAGTAGTCACGGAGTCAAGACTTCTCAGCGCGAGCCTGCGAGCAGCCGCGGCAGCCCCGACGGCAGCGTGGCTCTTCCCGCAGTCCCAGAGCCCAGCCCTGCGTCCGCAGCCTGCCCTCCCCAGCCTCCGGCGTCCCGGCTCAGGTCAGCAGCGGTCTAAAAAGAGAAAAGGACGATAGGGAAGCTGGGTGTGGAGGAAAAGCAATTAGCAAAAGAAAAAAGCAGATGTAAACAAACACGGGTAACAAATGGATAAAACCGCAGGACTGGCCAGGCTGTTCCTCGGAGAGGGACTTGCTGCTTTGGTTGTTGGGGGAAGTGAACCCGTGAAAAAGGCTCCCTTTTTACTTACCTTTTCCCTGTCCCTGTGTCCCCTAAATTTCATGCTGTTTTATTTAATGCCAGCTCATCATAGTCTTTATGACCTTTGAAAAAGTACCCATTTGGGAGGAGGGTGTTGGGGGGGGGGACAGTTGCTTTCCACGTCTGTGCTCTACTCCCCTTTTCCCAAAAACACGTCCCCCTCGAGAGAGAAGTACTTCCTTAAATCTCTTGGTTCTTTATGTGACCCCAGACCTTTCCTTTCTTCCAGCCACAGCTCTCCCCATCTCTCTAACTCGCCTGGGCTAGAGTTTGAAGATCCCCCTGTTTGAAAACTTCCAGAGCTGACGGCCACCCCCTTCCTGCCTCCTCGGGCATCCCCACAAAAGGGCTGTGCCGGCCAGTTGTTCCCTCGGCCCGGGGAGATTTCTGGGGATTTCCACAGGCAATTCAGATTTCTCTGAATCTGGGAACCTAATTAAGTTATTAATTTGTCCCTGGCTACACTGACTCAGATACTTATGAATGATGTTTTTAAAACATGTGGATATCTATGTTAACTCTTTTTAAAAATCTTTATTTACTTGTAATTTGCTAGTGCTAGTGTTCCTGCCCCAATATTTAAATAAATGCAGACTAAATGCAAGTTAATCCCTTTTGCAATAACTGAATTATTGTTCTTTATTACCAGTGGTGTTGAGCTCTACATCTGGATACATGCCAGTAAATATATCCTTTTGCTTTTGTTTACATTCCACCAGGACTTCGGAATCCAAATAACTCTTGAGATTGACCCAAAAAAAAAGAAAAAGTTAAATCCTTTTAGAACTAAGTCTTCCAAAGATATTTCTTTGAATCCTTTAGTGAAGTTTGGGAAATGGTGGTATTCCTAGATTTTAAAATGTGACCTCAAGAAAGATTTCAGTAGTGTTTTTTGGAAAGAGATATTTTTCATAGTAGGAGAAGGAAGTCTTGATAAGTCAAACTGTCTTGAAGTTATTTCACTTTAGAAATTGCTCCATACTTAGGGTGACCATGCATCCTGGTTTATGCCCATTGTCCCAACATGATTATTAATTGCGCCTCTTGTACTCTAAAAGAATCTTGGTTTGCATGATAAATTATATATTCTCCCTGTCTATACTCTTTTTAAATATCAGTTGTTCGGTTTTTCTCTTTGTCCATAATTAAGTCTTGCAGATAAATGCAAAAAAAAAAAAAAAAAAAGATTGGGCTTTTAGAAATATTCCAGTATTTATGTAGTTTGTGAAAAAAGAAGTTAAAATTCTTCTTACTCATCCTGCTTGAACTTGGCTTGCCACAGGCAAGTTTTTATTTGTGACAGTAAGTCAGCTCTTTATCTTCCAGAACCATGAAATTGTCCTGATCACAATTTTAATTTTTTAATTAAATCTTAAATGTAAGCCATGTCTTTGTTGGTGACCCAATGTTTCTGGACAGTTATCTCCATCAAACTATCTCAGCAGTAAAGTTTCTTTCACCTTTATATAATTTATTTTTCCGCCTTTCCTTCTGTGACTTAGGGTTACTGAAGCCACTCTTCAGATGAGGAGAATGTGCACATCTCTTCTCTCCGTTACAAAGTTGATATTTAAATTTTATCTTTGTATATCTGCCTGCGGGTGTTTTGCCTTGCTTTGGTTCTTCCTTGTCTATTTGTTATTGAATCATCACATCTTTTCTTCTTAGTCATTCATTCGTTTATTCATCTCATTTCTTTCATTGTTAGTTCTAATTTTTTCTTACTTATTTTTAAGATATCTTCCAGAGGTGCTTTATTTCAGAATTCAGTGTAGTTAGTACTTTACCAGCTGCTTTCAAGTACATTTCAAATACCTTTGCAAATTTTCTTACCTTCTTTTAGTTCTAATATTTAAATAATATATTTTGAGTCTGTCTTTTTAAACATGTCATTAATATCTTTTACATCCTCAAATTGAATTTCAGTGTCTTTTACACAATGTCTAGGGAGGTTTCCCTCCCTGTCCCAATCTTTCCCTTTGTAAGATTACCACGCTAGCATGTATACTTTTAATATTCTACTACAAAAAATCAGATATCTTTGCCTTTTGATTGATTTGAAAATGGGTGGGACATTACATTTTTACCTGTTTTCCTTGGAGTAGCCATAAGATGAATAGTCCAATGACTATGACAAACTCTCGGTGTGATACTTAATTAGAAATACAGCTTGAGTAGTCTTAGGTGTGACTTTTCATAGTTACTGTACATAAGCATTGAGTCATTATCATTAAAAAATGGGCATATAAAATGGAAAATAAGGTAAATTTCATTTTACACTCTGATAAAGTCTCTCGTGAGGATTTGTAACATGCATATTAGCTTGATAAAAACTATTTTGGCCTTCTAAAAATATGACCTCTACATTTGAGCCAAATTAGTTAATTAATTCTTAGGCAGAATAGAGTTAACCTTCTACAATAAATAGCACATTTGAAAACACATATCCACAGAAGATAAATGCCATCAGTAAGCTATTTTATGACTGTTACAAAAATTCATAAGTTAACTGGAGTAGGAAAAAAATAGCATTCAGGAGAAAAACTTGGGTGGAGTAATAGGAAAGTTTGGTGGAAGAATGAAGGTCAGAGAAGTGACTGGGAGTGGTTAGAAAGGTCCATTCTTGATGAAAAGTGCCTTTGTCTACTTGCCACTTTTCTATTGTGTTATTTTTTTAAATAGATATTTTCCTCACAACACACACAACAAAGGAAAAGAGAATAAAGGTTATTACTAAATATATAGTCCATTGTTGGCTCAATTTCCACCATCTTGCTATAGCAGATGACAGTTTATTATTAGTGGTAGGCATTTGAAGGATGTCGGTTTGATAAAGTCTAACCTTCAAGCCACTTCCCTAACATGATTTTTCTAGTATCCTCAAAAGTTTCTGAGGCTTATCTTATTCTAATCTTGTCTGGAATTGTGACAAATGCCTCAGGGAAGTGGAAAGAATATAACCTGTCCTCAGAGATTTATAGCATTTCAGGCATCACAAATCCTGTAAGACATTTTTGTTCTTTTTAAGAATAGATAGGACTCTATTAATATTTTTTATATTATTAACCAAAGTTAGCAATATTCTTACTAGGTAGGAGTTCTGATAGCATGTGGGGCTTTTTGTTGGTTGTTTTTTTTTTTTTTTTTTTTTTTTGCATTAAGATGAGGATTTTGACCTGCCAAGATTAAGGTGTATTTTTTCTAGATTCAGATGCACATCCATTCTTGCCTAACTGTCTTTGTGAGTGGTGGTAGCCATATGTGAGGGGACTCCCCAAGGTTGGAGATGCTGGCTTCAGCCATGGCAAAGCACAAAAGTAAATAACTGCATAGTCCAGAGTAAAATATAGAAATAATAAATGCTAGCCTTTTATGGAAAATTGGATCACATCTCCTCTTTCTCTCTACCCACCCTATCCAACAAATAGTCACAGACTAGAATACAAATACCTAAATATTGAAAGGAGATTTCCCATTTATCTGTAGTATCTAAAAATTTAATTCTCCACCTTGAGTTTGAAGAGCTAGTTCCTGTTCATTTCTCTTCCAATGTATAGAGAACTATTGGGTAGCATGTTAATTTCATGAAATAATGTTTAGGATACATGGATAGAATTGTTTTATTTGCCTACAATTTACGCATCATATAAAACCTTCAGCATAGGCTCCAAACTTCATACCTGGAATGTAACTTCCCCTGCTGTAGGAACTTGATAAAGACATGTCTAATCAATCAAATCAGGTAGAATCAATACCAGAGACAAGGGGTAAGTCAGTTGCCTGTATTTAAGGAAAGAAAGACCAGGACATTTCCCTTAGCATGGAAAGTCTTGAGTGGGATTTATTTTGGTACATGTTAATTAGGAAGGTTCAGTTAAGTATCTTGACATCAAAATAACTCTTCTGAATTTAAGATCTCTGACAGTTCAAATGGCTTATATAGGTTAATGTTATTTTCCAAAAGCCACCAGGAAACAGTTTGAAACAAGATATGATGGCAGTGACAAGGAAGAAAAAGTGATTTCTTTGTAGGAATTTTGACGTATGTCTAGCCCTTCACAGAGGTCTGAGCTCATTGTCCTTTGATTTTTTTGGAAGTAAAAGTACTCCTTTTTCAAACTGCTTAGTGCTCCCAACTACTTAATTTTCTGTAAGAATCTACACTCTATATTGCAGCCTAAAAGCCAGGACATCTTGCAAATGAAAAATTTATACAGTCACGCAATTCAGTATTGAATGTCAGTTTGGATTTATTTATTTATTTTTTTTTTTACACCTCCTGCCTGTTTGCTAGCTTTTTGACTAAGGAAACTAACTAATTCACTACACTTGCCCTTTCAACAGCGTCCTTTCCTTTCTCAGTGTAGCGCCTTTTGGCCGTGCTTCATACCGTGTCATCCACATATATATTAGCTCTAGCTCCTGTATAGGAAAATGAAGTTCTTTAAAAGAAAATAAGGTCATAAAAGCCAAGAAATAGCACTTTATTACTTTCTGTAAGAAGACTTTTAAAAGAGAGTGTTACTTTGTAGTTTAGTAACCCAAAGGCAGCAGTGGGGGAGGCCAGCGCCCGCTCACAGCTGGCATCTGCTGGCCCAGGCTAAAACTGGCTGGGGGACCTAGACAAGCAGCGTCCTGTTGGAGACCTTCACTGCATTTTCCACAACAGCATCGGAATTTTCCTAAGGCAATTTCACATCTGGAATTTTAAAGAAAGTTTGCCCTTCAATAAAATGGTAGTAAATCTTAGGAAACATTGTGCCTTTTTTCTGTTGTTGTTTTAATTAACCTGGCATTTCTCTACTAAACCATTAACAAATTATTGGTTGTTCCCTCCCCTTTTCACCCTTATTGGTAATAATGGACAAAGAGAAGAATTATGAAGTGGTTTTTTGTTTGTTAGTTTTGAATGAAGGTGGCATAAATATTTCAAAGAATATCTTTTACATTTTTTACATAAGAACATGTATGCATTAATCTAAGGTGTAACTATTACATTTAATTTATGCAACATAGCATCATCTTATTATGAAGATGTATAGTTTGTGTGGTTAAACAATATTGAAACACATTTCTAATAGGTAGCTTGTGTGTGACATACATTTATCCAGTCTTAAAGACAACTGGATAAAGGCTATCTTACTTGGAAGCCTGATTTGGAGGCTGTCATCACTCCAACGTGCGCATTACTAAGCAGGTGAAGTGTCTCTGTAAAAGCCAATTTTAAGGACTCTAGCCTGCTATTAGAATAGTCTAACCAAATTCTGAAAGCGACAGTTTCTTATTTAAAAATGTCAAAGCTGTTCACTTTTTGATTGAAAAAGATTGTGATGATTTTAGAATGAATAACTGTGTGTTTAAAGAGCCCTTTTTATATATAGAAAAACTTTGCGTGGTTACATAAAACAGTCACGAAACCTAAAATTTTGATTTGCCAGTTTTATAAAAACAAGATGACTCCCACAGAAACCTCAGAATTGTAATAATTCAAGGGTTCCATGAATTGTGCATGACAGCTAAGATGAGGCCTCTAACTCCTAAAGCAACTTTTAAATGGACAAACATGGACATCTTTAAAAATAGAACATTTTCAGAAAGGGAGAGAGAGAGGATGGTGTGTGAATGGGTGGTATAAAATCTGGAGTTCTCTTTGCTATTTTGATTGTTGATTTCCCCCCAATTTTTAAGGGAAGCATATATTGTAGGGAAGAATGCAAACTAGAGATTAGCTGCTGCTCTGGTATATAAAGAGACCAGAACTACTTGAGCTTGCAAGTCATTTAGAATTTGAAATGCATTTTCCCAAACAATGTGACCAGTTCCAGTTAGCTGGCTTCCTTCATTTGGCCCTTCTTTCACCTATTTAACAGTGACTTCCTGAGTTGCTCCTCAGTCTAGGCACTGTCCCCAGGCCAATCTCCAAAAGGTTTAAAGCATAATGCATATGTGTTGAATAAACTGACTTTATTTTAAAAATGTTCAAACATTGTCTCAAACCCCCCCCCCCAAGGCTTAGCTTGGTGCATATCTTCCTGTGGCTGAGTAGTGCCACCAGTCACCACTCTGGTAGAAATTAAAAGCCTGTTCCTTCATCTCTGTCCTATACTAAACCATAAGCTCTCTGAAGAAAGGGCAGTGTCTCATTCTATCCTGGGTGCCTGGCACATTGTAAGTACTCAGAAATATTTGTTGAGCAAAGGTATTTGTGAAGTACATTCAAGTTTGCAAAACCCAAATTTCTGCATTAACTGCTTTAATGCTTCTTTGCAGCCCATAATGCAGTTACATAGATTAGCAAATTAAGAAGTTGGGGATGATGGGAAAAACTCTCACTGAATGGATGTGGGGAGCACAGTTTGGGGGATGACCACGATTGTGGCTCTGACACGGGCAGAACAGGGGCAATGTGTATGGCCAAAGTGTTGTACCCCCATGATATTCTGAAATTTAAAAAATAAATTAAAAGAAAAAAAAAAAAAAGTTGGGGATGACTGTATAGACGCCTTGACTAATTATAGAACTTATTTGTTCAGTCATTTAATAAAGATTTATTGAGGCCCAACTTTGTACTGAATCCTATTTCTGAATAAGGATCAAGACCAAGACCCAAGAGCACGGACCTGGAACCAAACAGCCTGTGTTTGAACCCTGGCCACGATACCTAGACACTTACTAGCTGGATGGATGATCTCCAGCGGGTCATCGAACCTCCTCTGTAAAGTGAGGATAATAATAGTCCCTCCCCTTACAGGGTGGTTGTGAGGATTAAGTGAACTGCTTTATATAAAATGCTTTATGTAGGCATTAGTTATTATCTTTGTGGCTGTGGTGGTGGTGGTGATTAGATAGAGCAAAGATGACAATGTATTGCCATGAAACAGGACGGGTGGGAGGAGCAAGGTCACCTCACGTCTTACTGGCCTCACAAGCATTTAGGGCTTTAACCTGGGACCTGGGAAGCATAGAAACCCTTAAAGCAGGGGGAGGGTTGTGATGAAATCTGTAGCCTTTTGCCTCTGCCAAGGCCAGAGAAGCTCACTCAGTGAATTCAACAAGCAGTTGCTTAAGGCAACCTTGTAAGAGGCCACTTGCACATAATCAATAGGGCTTTATGCCTGAATCACAGAAAGAATAGGGATTGTATTCAGCAACTGAATGAGGTGGTAAATGTTTGCTTACCTTCAAAGTGGAATTAAGAGATACATAATATTATAGACCTAACCTCAGGCTATTTGTAAAGAAAATCAAATTTGGTGATTCAATAGTGAAAGGTATAATTCTTTTTACTCTCTGGCCCTTAGAATAATAGAAGGTTTATATGCACTGGGGTTAGGAGTGAAGTTATTGCTAATTCTGGACAACCAAGTAGCATATAAAGAAAATGCTATACTGGCCAGGCAAGGTGGCTCACGCCTATAATCGTAGCACTTTGGAAGGCCAAGGTGGGAGGACTGCTCAAAATAGAAAAATTAGCCAGGCTGTGGTAGCACACACCAGTAGTCCCCGCTACTCGAGAGGCTGAGGCAGAAGGATTGCTTGAGCTCAGGAGTTTGAGGTTGTAGTGAGCTATGATGACGCCACTGCACTCTAGCCTGGGCAACAGAGTGAAACCCTGTCTGGAAAAAAAAAAAAAAAAAAGCTAGACAGAAAAAATGGGTATTCCAGAAGGATTCTAGGGGGGTGATTTTTAAAAGCTATTCTTTAATGTTACCTTATGGGGTCTTGCTCTGTCACCCAGGCTGGAGTGCAGTAGCACAATCATAGCTCACTGTAGCCTCGAACTCCTGGACTCAAGCGATCCTCCTGCCTGCGATCCTCCTGCCTCAGCCTCCTGAGTAGCTGGGACTACAGGTACGAGCCACCATGGCCCAGCTATTTTTTCTGTTTTTTGTAGAGAGGGGTCTCACTATGTTGTCCAGGTTGGTCTTCAACTCCTGGCCTCAAGTGATCCTCCCACCTCGGCCTCCCAAAGTGCTGGGATTACAGGTGTAAGCCACTGCACCTGATCCCTTTATCTCTTCTTGTTAAAATATTTAGAATGTGTTATCTCTTACAAATATCCACAAATATTTCAAAATTTTGCATTAAGCCATAAAAAGCAATAATGAGAACATTTTCAACTCTGAGCTCTTGTGTCATTTGAAACTTGACAAAACATTGGAATAATGATCTTTGTGTTCCCTTATAATAAAAAATTAATTATGTATATGTGGTACTCAGGGAAATATATGTTGTGAAAGGTTTTACATTTTAAAGGTAGGAATGTGAAAAGCAATGAAAAAAATTGCTAAACAGACTTTATATTCACACATAAAGATTATTGTTTTCCACATATATAAACACAATAATACTATTTAATTTTTAAAAATAGTTGGGCTAAGTCCATTCCATTTTCCTCTATATTCTAACAGAATTTATATATTCTAAAGGGGTTTGAAGATCTTTTTTTTAAAGCTACTCACCCAAAGCAACACTTTAAAATGGACCATCCCATCTAAGTGTCTGTACCTAGTAAGGTACTCGCATAAGATAAAAAAAAGTTCTAGGTCCATTTTGTTTTACTTAAACTAGAGGAATTTTTATATTATTGCCGAGTGCCTTAGGGAAAGAGTTGGTGAAGGGAACTTGAGCCCAGGTTTTAGTGGGAAAGTTCTGTGTTTTACAGTCTCCACCATGAATAGAATTTGGCTTTGTTGGCATTAACAAATTCACTCCCTTTATTCTCTTGGGTTTGGCTAAAAGTCTTTTTTAAACGTGAAACTTCCTTTTTTCTAATAGGAATTTGCCTTACCTCATGTGTTGCTTTTCCTTCTCATAGGTTTCTAGTTCCTCCTTTGAATAACTTGTGAACTGCTAACAAGCCTAAAAGGGAACTATAGAAGTCATCTCCCACCTTTGGAACACATCAGTGGCCTATTCCAATCTTTTTAAAAAAAAGATAATTAGGGAAATAAATTTCCATAGTTTTCTTGGAAGTAGAGTCTTCTTCCAACTCCCATTTTGGTCATTTTTATAGTGCTTTACTTAATCCTAAAAGTTTTCACTTTGAAATTATGGGTTATTTTATTTTTCCCCTTTTTGTTCATCTGTATTTTCTAATTCCTTTACAATAAGAATGTTGGGTACTGTGTAATGAACACTTAATACACTCAAGGCTTATGTGCATTCTCTCTTTTAATCTTCACAATAAGCAAAATGAATTCAGTCCTAAGACCCTTTGTAGTATCAGTTTATTTAATGCTCACCACAGCTTGATGGGTGTTTTTATTGTCTCCATTTTTCCAAGGAGGAAACTAAGGCAGAAGTTCAGTGATTTGCCCAGGTCTCCTGGGATGAGTGACAGAACCAGGCTTGTCCGACCCTACGAGCCAAGGTCTTAACCGCCGTGCTAGGGCACCACTCCCCCGCCACATTCAGATTGCCTGACATAGCTGCATTTCACCGATGAAGAAACTGAGGCTGAGAGAGGTTAAGTAACTTGCCCAAGGTGGGATAGCTGGTAAATGACGGAGCTAGGGAGACCCCTAGATCCCTCTGGTTCTAGAGCCCATCCGCCTTTCAGTAACACAGTACGCAATACACAATATTTAAAAAAAAAAAACAAAAAACCTGGGAGTGACATATAAATATCCATATTCTAAGAGACCACTTCCCTGTTTGCCAGAAATGTGATTGCATTTACTCAAATTTAAAACAGGGCTTTGTGTGTGTTCCTGATACAAGCACGGCTTGCTACTCCTGCTCCTGGCTGCCTGCGACCAACTCTTAACTTCCTCCCACGAGTCCCTTTCAAAAGAAGAGAGGAGATGCCTTCCTCCTGGCGTAGGGCCCCTGTCGGTGATTCCTGACACTTTCTGGCTACTTTGGACTGTGACTTGGGCCATAATGATAATAAGAATAAAAATAGCAAATACAACCCACCTGTGTGGAGCACTTGCTGTGTTCCAGGCTCTGAACTAAGCACTTGCATACACTATCTTATTTAGTTCCCACAACCCTCTCTGGTAGACACTATTATCTCCCCATGTTGCAGAAATAGAAAATAAGGTAGAGTGACATGAAGTAACTTCCTTGAATGTGTACAGGTAGTGAATGGCTAATGGAGATTCCATTAACATCTGTCAGACTTTACAAAATCCATCTTCTTAACCCCCATGCCATAGCGTAGGTTAAAGACTGTAGTGGTGACTAGTTAAACATGACAGAAATACAGTGGGGCTTTTTGTTCTTTGTGGGCTGGGGTGGTGGGGGTCAGCTGCTTCTTACCAACTGGCTTTAAAAATTCAAAATCCTTCATTAAGTCGGTTATGACTTTATGGTCTCTGCTTATGAAAGTAACTGAGCTCTAGCATTGGACCCATTCAAAAGCAGACAGTTGACCTTTTGGGAAGGGAGGATGTCCAAATAAACATCTCCTCCTCCCTTGGGCCACACACAGAGAAGAAACCAGCTTCCAGCTATTGGCCCGCCATAATGTGTGTATGTATTTCTCTTTCCTCTGTGTTCCCCCTTCTTTATTTATTTGCCATCGTATGGAGATGGCACCCTTATTCTTTACAGGTGGATCAATATTTACAGACATTTGGAGGAGACACTGTTGGCTCTTCCTGTTCTGCAGGCTGCTGTGTCACAAAAGCTGCCTGTTTTTCTGGGAACCTCCACATCTGCTTGCAGAACTGCTGTTAGTATTACCAGGAGCTTTGAGAGATGACCAGTTCAAAGGCAGTTTGTTTGGAGTGCTTACAACCAACCATCTTCCTGTTTGCTGGGAAAGGAAAAATAACTCTGCAACACTTAGGTATCAGACCCAGCAGGCAGAGATGTGGTTCACAGTAGACATTTATTTCTCCATCTTTATTTTTTCTCATGATCACCTCAACATTCTGATGTGTGATCACAACCATCTGTACGATTATAGTTATTTAACCTACTGTAAGTTTAAAATTGAAGGTTGCATAGGTGCATATTAACAAGGCTGGTGCTGATAAATAAAAAGTAGAGGCAGCTGATCACAACAGCATTTTTAAATTAATGAATACAATTGGCTTTAATTATAAAAAGAAATACATATGTCTAGCAGGCTTCCTCAGTAAGGCTTTTTTATGCTGACTGTGGCACATTTTTCCTCAAATAATTGCAGAGCTCAGCTTTATCATTAAGCAGATGGTTTCTATTAATTCTCAAAGAAAGTAAATGATTGCAATTAACCAAACACTCAAAACTTGAGGATTTTAGAGTTCAGTCCTACTACTCCAGGCATGACTCCGTGTGTTGCCCTTTTAGTCAAGGGTTGCCAAAAAGGAGAAGCCCTTTTGACAATTTCATAATGTCTCCTATTTTATAGATAGGCTTTGAAAGTAATTTTGAAAGTTCTCAAAGTTAAGTTAATGCTAAATCCCTGTTGCCTTGTTGGTTCTAAGTTTCTGTGGTGTTTTTGTTCATTTGTTGTTTTGGTAGTGGGGAGGGGATTGGAAATATTCTAGATAAATGTGAGTATCAGTTGAAAAAAGTTCAAAAATTGTGTAAATTCAGGTAGTACAATAGGGGTTATTTCTTTTAAACAAATACCACTTTGCTTCTTTGCCCTATAGTACAACCTTTATGAGACTGAAAATATTTCGTTGGCAATTTCAAAGAAAGGATAAATTGATAGCGAATATCCCCATGCAAGTCACCCCTTCTCCCCCATTAAATAAACGAATGTTTCCAGTGGACTTCTTCAAACTTGTCGGTTCTAACCAAATGGTATTGCTTCCTCTTTTCCTCATTTTAAAGTTTAGTAATTTACTCAACGTATTTTTGTTTGAGAGGGCTACTGTGTGCCAGGCTGGAAGGCAAGAGAAGAAAGAATTTTGTCCCTGGTCCCTGATTTCAAAGAGCTTACAAAGTGGGTGCAAAGTCAGACATTGTCAACAATCATGGTACTATGAGCTCCACAGAGAGGGGCGCACCTTAGCACATACAAAGGTGTCAAGAAAGAATCAGAGCAGAACTACTACTTGAGCTTAGGCTAGAGGATAGTAGAAGTTTTCCAAGTTGTCAGCATGATGAGGAGGGAAGAGTGTGTGCAAGGCAGAGAGGCCCCCAAAGCAGGTTAGGTTCAAGGGCCTCTTAGGTAATTAATTACATGTTGCTGGGATGCAAATTTCAAGGGATGAGTGTAGGAAGCTCAGGTCAGACTGGTAGGCTGGGGCCAGATAATGATGCCCTCTGAGGCTGTGCTAAAGAGGAGTTCAGATTTTATCCTGAAGGTGGTACTCTTTGTGGCAGCAGTCTGGAGAATGGATCAATTAGAGGAGGTGGGACCAGACTAGGGAGATGAGTGAGCAGTCTGTTATTACAGAGCTGGGGAAGAGAGGGAAGAGTCTTATGGGGACTTGCAGGTTTGGGGTTTAGGCAACTGCCGGGAGGATGCTCATGTGTTCTAGAGATAGGGAATGTGGAGGGAAGAGCAAAGTAGTGCCTTTGAGTCATCTAGGTGGAGATGTCAATACGTGGTGGGGTTGGAAGTGGTTACTTAGTCCTGCAGCCTAAAGGACAGATATGGCTTTGGGTTACAATAAGCCCTAACCTGCAAACTCAGCTTATGACTCATGCAACTATGTCAAGATAAGCTTAACAACAGCAGATATTTTAACCTTTATTTCTACCTCATGTTTCCTTAACTTTTTATTTTGTATTCACACAAACTCCTTTGGGTGTGGATTCTGCCATAGCTTGTTTGATGCCTGTTCTGACTCTGACCAAGCTTTGGCAGCTTGATACATGCCTGGGAAATGAGGACCGCTGGGATGGGTGCAAATTGTTAATTAATATTACCTCTAATGCTTTTATTCTAGCTGTCTGGGGGGAGAGGTGACCTTTATCTAGAAAGCTAGAAGCCATACAAGTTCTCACCCTTCTTCTTAAACTAAATCATAGAATCTTTTGAGACTTGGGTTTGAACCTTTGTCATTAGTTTCAATTGGAGGAGGGGGTTGGACAGGACAGCGTGTTCTTTCCATTGGAAATGATGACCCCCGTATGGTTCACGTCCTCTCCAAATCCTGACACTTACGGCCCAACTCAAATCCCACCTCCTCCCTCTGTGATCAAACCTCCTGAAAGTGAGCCAGTCCTTGCTCTTTGAAACTCCTATAGTGTTTATTAGTTTATACCCTTTATTTGCCACTTAGTGTTTCCTACCTTGTGTAGTCGTTTTGGTGTGCATGGATGCCTTATGCTCCTTCTAGATGAATATCTTCTCATGGGAGTACCCCATATTATCCTCTCTTTGTCTTCTATATTGCCCTATGCTTAGGAAGTTCATAATAAATATTTTTGTGTTTAATATATTAGGGGGATTGAAAGATATAGGATATCCTACACTGTATACAGAGCCTTGCTAAATAAATTTTTTAGAAAATAAGGATATAGGATTTTTTTTTATATTACATATACAGGTTGAGCATCCCTAATTTGAAAATCCAAAATCTGAAACTTTTTGAGCATTGACATGATGCCACAAGTGGAAAATTTCACACCTGAAATTTTGTAACTCATGTGACTGGTCACAGTCAAAATGCAGCCAAAACTTTGTTTCATGTACAAAATTATTGAAAATATTGTATAAGTTTACCTTCAGGCTATGTATATAAGATGTATATGAAACGTAAATAAATTTCATGTTTAGGCTTGTGTTCCATCTTCAAGATATCTCATTATGTATATGTAAATATTCCCAAATTCATAAATATTTGAAATCCAAAACACTTCTGGTCCCAAGCACTTTGGATAAGGGATACTGAACATGTACTATGAATGCATAACCTTGATTTTCCTCTTTCATAAATTGACATTATCAATTATAAACATAGCCGCCTTTATTAGGTGTATAATATTGTTAATCTGAGAACCTTGGAAGTGGGTTTATCTAGTTCCTAGCATTTAATCTGAATTGGCTTAATGATTATAGCTCATATTATTTGAGCACAATGCATGTTATCCCATTCAGTCTTTAAAAATAATATCATGAATTAGGTATATTATTTTCTCCATTTTACAGATAGGAAAACTGAACCTTAGAGAAGGTAAGTAACTTGTCCAGAGACACATAGCCATGAAGAGGCAGAGCTGGGACAAGAGCCTAGCTGGGTTCAGCTCCAACTCCACATCCTGGGGTATATCCATTGCATTGTGCTGTTGGCTCTTGTACATCTGTTATACATATAATCTCCCCAGGGGCCTTATGAATATCTGTTGTTAGCTTCATTTACAGATGAATAAACTGAAATTCAAAATTTTTCGGTAACGTACCAAGGTTATTATGTCTGTCTGGCTCCCATACCTTTGCTCTTTCCATCATATACCACTTCCTCTTATTAGCAATTGTTAGAAAGACACCTCAGATGAAGATTAGAAATAGCTCATCTCTAAGAGCCTTCCCATTCTAAGATTCTATGTTATAGGAGTTAGATTTACCAGGGAAATAACATTACAGGAATAGAAGTTATTCTAGCTACAGAAAGTAGCTTCGCCTCTCCCCTAGACTGTTCCTATATTAGTGAGAATACATGAATACTTGGAACTTGAAACTCATTCAGAACAAAACAAAACAAACAAAAACTTTTTATATTTTGTAAGAACTGTTAACAGGTAATCAAAATGGCTGGTTCAAATTTCTTTCTTTTCCTTTCTTGCAAAATAGTTGGAATGCAATGAAAGTAAAAGGCGCAAAGACAGACAGCAACAAAACAGAACTAAAGTTCTCAAAAAATCCACATAACTACAGAATTCAGTAAATTTAAGAGTTTTTTGGCTGTTGAAGTCAGCTTGAGAAGATTCACCACTTTAAAAGGTTCTAAGTGAAGAAAAATATTTAATTGTTTCATCAAGTTGCCTAAAATTCCCCCTAAAACCAGATAGCATTGACAGTCAACATCAAGTCAGGTGGAAAATTCCTTCCATTGTATGAATCTTTTTTCATTTAACTTTTATTTATGTCCACTACTCTCATTTTGTCTCTATCTAACATAATTTTGTCTGTGATTGATTACCAGTCCATTTCAAATTTATGTATACTGTGATTTAATTAACATTACCCTTAAGCAATGTCTTTTGAGACATATTAATGAGGTGGGAGTCTTTTCAGAGTATTCATAATTTATACATCTTTTTTTTTTTTTTTTTTTTTGACTTAGCATCAAACTTTGAAATCCTACATGGCAAAGGGCTGAATTCTGAGCTTATAGGACTCCAGGCATGTTTACTCATCAGTGTTTATAAAAGATTACTTTTTTTACATCTAAATTATTCTTTTCTCTATTGCTGATTAAGAAATTACTTGGAAAAAAAATCTTTTGCTGCAGAAAGTTTGTTTTTTTTTTTACTGAGTCATTCAAAGTAGTTTCAAGACAGTCCGCCTTTAAAAAAATATTTTAATGTGTTGAGTCTTAGTATCTTCCAAGAACATATTAAAACAAGATACAAATAACCAATTTAATGCGTGTGACTTAGGGAGATTATGTATTTCTCCTACCTTCTGCTCAGTGCATGCTAACTATGAGAAACTACAGAATGCAGCCTGGCTTTGTGCATTTGGATATCTGTCTCATTCACCCAATGACATTCAACAAGTATTTTTTACGGGCCTGCTACCTATGTGCTGGTTGCTGTCAGAATGCAGCGTGTAGCCCGGGGAGCTCTTTTCCACTTCTCCAAAGCAAGAAAAAAGGAAAAGCAGCTAATCCTTATCTATAATATCAGGAAGTCAGATATAATAACTCAAATTTTAAAATCAAGTGTAGTAGTCTCCATATAGTACTCAGAAATATGGAGGTAAATATAAGAAGAAATAGCTATAAGATGTAAAAATGGTTGCCTCTGTCAGCCAGGTGACTGTTTCTGTTGCAAGCCTTTTAGCACTCACTGTTTTGCTCTTAAAAATAGGTGCATATATGTTATTTTGATAAAATAAAAATAAAATTTTAAAAAGCATAACTAGTTTTACCAGATGGTTAGCATTATTCTTAAAGTTTTGGGTAGAGAGTGAATCCTGTTCATATCTTTCTTGATGGAACACCTCTGCCCTGTTTTACTTTACCTTTATTTGGCATATCTTTACTAGGGGCCTGAAGTTAGGTCCATAAACGTAACACTGGGGGACAGGAATGGGAGAGATTTTGCCTCACCAGATTCCCCAACCAAATTCTGAATGTCACAGGAGGATTTTAACTAATGTTGATGATCATGACAAATATAAAAATTAGCTACAAAAATGGAAAGGTTCTTGAGGAATGGTATATTGACACAGTGCCAAAAAAATTAAATATACTATGTAATTACATATGCCTTGTATATACTGACAAAGAAAAAAAACATGCCTTTATAATGGAGAAGTCTGGTGCTCACTAACATAATCAGGTGATCATTCTTAAATTGAGTAATAGTGAGGCAACCTGATATGTTTCTTGACGTGAAGCAATATGAGATACAGTTGACCCTTGAACAACACAGGTTTGAACTGCACAGCTCCACTTATACATGGATTTTCTTCTGCCTCTGTCACCCTGAGACAGCAAGACCAACCTCTCCTCTTCCTCCTCAGCCTACTCAATCTGAAGATGATGAGGATGAAGACTTTTATGATAATCTACTTCCGCTTAATGAATAGTAAATATATTTTCTTTTTATTTTGATTTTCTTAATAACATTTCCTTTTCTCTAGCTTACTTTATTATGAGAATACAGTATATAATATATATAACATACAAGCTATGTGTTAATCAGCTGTTTATGTTATCGGTAAGGCTTCTTGTCAATACTAGGCTATTAATACTTAAGTTTTGGGGGAGTCAAAAGTTATGCATGAATTTTCAACTGCTCAGGGGGTCAGCACCCTAACTCCTGTACTGTTTGAGGGTCAGCTGTCCACAGCATCACCAATTAAATCTCATTTCCAAGAGCATTTAACCTGAATCTAAGTAAGCCTTACACAGTTTACAGGAAATAGAAGAGTATCTTAGTCCATTTGGGCTGCTATAACAAAATACCTTAGACTGGATGGCTTATAAACAACAGAAATTTATTTCTCATAGTTCTGGAGGCTGGGAAGTCCAAAATCAAGGTACCGGCAGATCTGATGTCTGGTGAGGGCCTGCTTTCTGGTTCATAGATGACATTCTCACTGTGTCCTCATATGGTGGAAGAAGCAAGGCCTCTTCTGTAAGTGCACTAATCCCATTCGTGAAGGCTCTGCCTCATGACTTAATTACCTCCAACCCCCTTAATACCACCACACTGGTGATTAGGTTTCAACATATGAATTTTGGGAGGGCACAAACATTCAGATAATGACAAGGGGCTAGCAGAATATATTAAAAGAAAACATAAAGAAACAACCAAATCCTGAATGTGGGCCCTTCTACAAGATAACTGTCCTGGCTCTTCAAAAAAGTCTGTTGTTAAAAGAAAAACGAGAACACTACTCTAGATTAAAAAGACTCAAGAGACTTAGCAACCAAAAGCAATGCACAAACGTGACTGGATGCTGTTTAGGAGGAAGCTGCTATTAAACCAGTTTTTAAACAAATTGAAAATTTTGTATATAGATTAAATATTTGATTATGATATAAAAATGTATAAAAACCCAAGTTTTACAATCTTACTTTCTTTGACAGCATGAAAAAATAAAACCAAAAGTCATACGAGCCATATCTTGGTGAAATCTAGCACAGTCACACTCAAGTTCTTGGTGTTTCTTCCTTTTTGACTCTTTTTCTCACACTCTGCCCATGCAATGACATGGGTGTAGCTTCTAGCTCTGCTACTTACTAGGCTGCTGAAATTTCCTGGGCAAGCCATCTTCCTCTCAGAGCTTCATTTTCTTGGTAAGATAAAATAATTATACTAGCTCCCTGAAGATTGTATTCAAGTGAGTTCTAATATGACTTTATAAGCCTAAAAGATCTGTACAAATGAGAAGTTTCAAAACTGTTTCGCTTCCTGGCTCCAGGTTTCTTGAATCCTAAGACTGGAGGCTAGTGTGGATCCCCTGTTATTGACTTATACTGTCATAAACATGACCTTAAATGTGAACATACCCACAGTTCTATCTTCAGAGAAAGGTCAGCCTCATGTAGGGAAAACAGGCACGTCTAAGCCTTTCTCACCTGACTGTGCAGATACGTAGGTCCCTTGGCTGATGAGGAGCAGCTGGCCAGGCTTTGAGGTTGTCACTGGGGCCACTATGTCTTGACCCCATGAGGAAAACGAGTCTTGCTCTACATGGAGCTGTGCTCAATAAGAGAAGGGTGGACTTGGCGCGATTCTTGCATAGGCAACAACCAACCTGGATAATTAAGGACAAAAACAATCCTCTTTGTGACCTGAATGATTTTTTCCTTGTACAATATAAATTTATACATATAATCACCAACTTCTATTTTGTTCTGAGCTGTCTGGGCCTCACTTCAGCAACCAATGCCTGAAAGTTTTCTTCTAGGAGAGTTCATATTATGTTACTAACCGTATTTGTATATTATTATATTTCTTGAAATTGTACATCAGTTCTTTGAATTATTTTATCTCTGAATGGGGGCCATGGAGCAATTCCAGGTGAGCAGCTAACATACTTGTTTAAAAAGAAACCCAAAAACAAAATACCTCTCTCACTCCTCTCATATGTAGATATTTTGTATATCTTAAAGGAAGATTTCTAAAGACAAATGCAAAGTAGGGGATCTTAAGGGGACTTGATGGAGGTGGAGAAAAATATTTCATGGCCACTGAGCTATGATATATTTCTTTCAGATGTAATAAAAATAATTAGCATTCATTTAAAGCTTACTGTACTAAATGTTTGTTTACTGTGTTAAGTGCCGTATAGTCAGTATTGCATTTAAAGCTCCCAACATCCCTATTCGTACTCCCATTTCACAGATGAAGAAACTGAGTCTTAAAGAGATAGTGGATTTTCCGAAGGCCAACATGATGAGGAGACTGAGTGGAGAATTTGTATCCCTTAACTATTATACTTCTGCCATCTAAGTGTCGCAGCAGCTTACTCTCCTCTCAGGGGAAAAATACTCTCATCTAGTTATCCTCCCCAAAGTGAAGTAGGCGTTTGAGGAATCTTAACAAACTTATATTGGCTTAGGTTATGTGGCATGAATAAAACTATTGATTTAACTCCTGAAACATTTCCATCTTTTAATGTGTCAGACAAAATCTTAAAACCAGAGAGGTTCATAATATACAGACAGTGTGATCCCTAATTAACGTGACTAGGTGGAATGATTTTATGTTGTACTAATCACAGTTAATTTTCTTCTCACACTGACGAGAATGCCCACTGGGAGGGACATCAAGTATTCTCCAGGACATTGGATTGTAATTAAAGGGCTCTGTTCCACTGCTTCTTTAACTTTCTCTGAAGTCCAAAATCAAAACCAGAACTCTAACATACTTGACATTTCTTTCAGTCTTGTGCATTAATAAAACTTGTTTTCTTTTTGCTTTGTAAAGAATACATTTAAGAAGGCACAAAGGACTCTTTTTTTAAAAAAAACTTAATGCATAAATATGTGACTTTTTAAAATACAAAAATGACTGACCTTTTAACCTTAACTGCAAAGTTCCAAATTAACTGATTGCAAATAGTAATCACTGAGATTTCTAGAAAAATGGAAATTGCTGATGGAAATCTATATTAAGAATTGCAGAAGTGGCTGCTCATACCAAGACGGCTGCCAGTTGTCCCATTCCAAAAAGTTGCTGTCTATTTTTGGGGTAGGATGTAAGCTCTCAGTAGTACAAGGACACAGATGAAGTTTCTAATTGCATTATTTTTGTAAATATTTTAATCATTTTCTAACTTTAAGATAGAACTTTGATGTTCAATTGTTTGTACTTTCAGGAAACTACTTAGCATTCCTTCAGCTATCAAATATATGTTATATATTTTTTTCTCAGCTATTTCTTAAATTAACTGAAGTATGTTTGCTATAGTAAAATTTACAATTCATTTTAAAGCCATCAAATAGAATTACTTCCCATGTTTTTTTCTGGACGTTGAGATAGTGCAGCCACCAGTATCTCACTTTTGGGAAATCTAAGGCAATAAATGGTTAGGTTTAAGACCTAGTGTCTTTAAAAAAGAAAAAGAAACTGTATTTATGTGTAACATTGCAGTGAGTTGCAGCAAATTGCACCACATATAATGCACTTAAAGGTAGGAAAACTTGCTCCCTTGTGTCCCTACACTGTGCAATCTATGATTAGGGATGTGAAGGGCAGTAAGATGTACTGCTCTGTCTTAAGGAGCTTAAAATCTAATTGGGAAGACCAAAAAAAATACACATTAAACTATTAGGGCACTAATACTTGCAGTGTTAACTCTGGTAGGAGTTCAGAGAAGGGAGAAAGAAGGATGAGCTAGAACCTTGATACGCCATACTCCAGGAGTGGTCCTCAGACCAGGAGCAGTTCTATTGATTGGCGCTGATTAGGATTGTAGAATCTCAGACCCTCTGCCCCTGACCCACAATATCAGAATCAGCATTTTAACAGCATCCCCAGGTGAACATATTAAAGTGTGAGAAACGCTGAGTCAGAACAATGTAAGCACTGTGTTTTTGACCCTGTAACACTGTCCAACAGAACTTTCTACAGTAATGGAGATAGTCTGTTTTCTCTGCTGCTCAGTATGGCAGCCACTAGTTTATGCGGCTGTTGAGCACTTGCTATGTAGCTAGTGCAGCTGAGGAAATGAATTTTCAATCTTAAATCTAAATCTAAATTTAAATGGCTGCATGGGGCTAGTGGTTATCATGTTAGTGCAAAAGAAGACCAAGCATTGGATTAAGAGTCAAGAGATTTAATACTCGTCTCAACACAGACACTATTTGGACGACCTTGGGAAAGTGTTTTTAACCTCCCTGTGCCTCAGTTTTATCATCTGTAGATGATGGGTTGAATTAGATTGTCTTGTAGTTTTATTTCAGTATTACTGTTACATGATTGCTTCTTTAAACAGTGAGTCTTGAGGTGGACACACTGTTTTAAGAGTGTATCTTGGGCAGAGTCATCAAAGCAGGAAGGGATAAAAGTTGAATTTACAAAGTGGTGGTTCCACAAAGGAGGTGAGCATAGTTTGCTAATCAGCACATATGAAATATTCAGAAAATGTCTTGTTTCCTACTATATTTCCAAGGCCTCAATCACTGTCTGGTATACAATAAACACTCATTAAATATTTGTTGAACTAATGAATCAAAGTGATGTTTAAATGAATACTCAATCAAACAGAGTTGGTGTTCGAGTCCATTTGATTTGGTCAATATTACTGGGTTTTGTTTCAGTTTGGTTTGGTTTTTCTGCCTTGGTAGATTTGCTTAAGAATAGTCTCAGCTTAGGCCCCAGGTAAAGCAAAACTGAGATAATTCGTTAGGCATATTTGTGTTGACTAAAGTGTTTTAATTTAGCACCACCTAAATAGGATCTTTATGTTGACATTTTTGTAAATGTAAGAATTGAGAAGAACCAAAACAACTCTATAGGTGAATTACATGTAGTTTTACCAAACAGTTAATTTAAGGGCATTGCTAGTTATAATATGTACATTTACCAGTAACCCCTCCCAAAGATGGATAAAGTGTGTCATCATATGGACATGGTACTTAATGAGTCGTCACGGCAAATAGGGCAAAACCCCTACCCATCTGCACACCAAGTAAGGAAAAGTCCTTCGAGATGAAAGGGTGGGGAAAAGAGGTGGGAAGAGGTAGGAGAAGATAGTGACAAGCAGGGACAGCTCAGGCAAATGCAACATCAAGAGGCCCAAAGAAGGCGGCAGCATCTCAGCCAGGTGAGCAGAGTTTAGGAACTCGGAAACGAGAACCTTCTGCACATGTGTTCAGGGATTCAGGCAAGAGAAGCTCTGAGAACTAAGCGGTGTAGCAGGAGCCAAAGAAAAATGCCCAGTTCTGAAGACCGGGGCACACAAGGATGTAGGAAACCCTGGTTAATTTCGGGGCACTGGATCCTGAGTTTGGGAGGGCAGCTAATGTCCAGCTCCACAGAGGAGGGAGCTGGATGGAGAATTGATCTGAGGAACTAGATTAATTGGTCAGGAGGAGAGATCAGCTGGAGGACCTAGGGGTGTGGTAAAGACCAGGAAAAGTTCCCAGGCGTAACAGTATTTTGCAGCAGCTAGAGGCATTTTTAATTTTGGCCCTCTTTGTTCTTCTTTACATTCTATCCCTAGTTTCCTGCATTGATTTCTTTATTTAGCAACTTCATTTCTGGAAATAGACAAAGGTCCACTTCAATTCCCTTAGTGCCAGCTTCTAAGTGTTTCTACCCGTGACTACTGCTACTGCTAATGCCGATCTTTCACCCTTCAGTTCTCTCCATCGAGTGGCCTTTGCACCTCTGACCTTTTCATTACACTCTTGAGAGGGAGATATTCCTGTCTGGACAGAGAATGAAGACTTTTCTTTTTAGTCAGGTGCTGCTTTTAATGTGCTGTGTACAGTTTGTAGGTAAATCACGAGGAAGGTATAACCAACCGGTGCTTCCCTCCTTTGCCCTCTGGAGTAGCTAATGAACTCCAAGGGGGAAAGGGACTATGCCTTGTTCATTATCATATTCCTGCACCTAGCAGAGTCTGGCGCACATTAAGTGGCCAATAACTGTTTATTGACTCTTGGCTGTTTGCACCTGCATTTCAAAGCTGTGCTTTCCACATTGTTGGCTGCCTGCCCCTAAGGAATGGGAGCATTCTCCCTCTAACGGTGTGAGTTCTCAGACAATTTTCTTAATGGTCATAAAATTTAGGATCTTTCTGACCACCTTACTGCTATTTTGGCTAATATTGGCCTTACTTTGACCCTCATGTCTCTCCAGGTTGCTCTGATGCTAATCCACACCAGGTCTCTTCTGGTTGAAAAATCCAACTCAAAATAGCTTCTTTGAGAAAAGGAAATTTGTTAGTTCATTCAACTGAAAAGTCCAGGAGTAAATCTTGCTTCTGGCGTGGTTGAATCCATGTGTTCAGTGATTCATAAGTTCTCCATCTTTTCATCTTCAGGCATGTCTTTTGCCTGTACTGGCTTCATTTTCAGGCAGTATCGTCCAACATGGAGGAAAGCATGCATACCAGCAGCTGTAAGTTTGTATCTTCCTCAACAGTTCAGGAAAGTTCC
Source organism: Daubentonia madagascariensis (assembly GCA_023783475.1). Classification (NCBI taxonomy): domain Eukaryota; kingdom Metazoa; phylum Chordata; class Mammalia; order Primates; family Daubentoniidae; genus Daubentonia; species Daubentonia madagascariensis. The sequence goes on along the minus strand of JAKFHU010001244.1, from coordinate 22,895,127 downwards.
AGAATTGAGCTCATATGCCATCAGTCACATACCAGCTCTGAACCAGTGACTGGCCAAGTGTATGGAATGTTCCAATCGCCTAGGTAAAAAGGATTATGTGCCCAGCCCTAAAGCCAGGGGTGGGGTCTGCCCCACCAAAACTGCCATAGGCTGAGAGTAGATGAGGGATACCGTCCCAAAGAAAAATTGTTTCTATCAGAAAAAAGTAAAATAAATGTTGGGAAGACAAAAACCATAGCTGTGTACTGCAGCATGCTATATACATTTCTTTGTCCTTACTCTGTGGTTTTAGACATGAGTAGTTTGGTGTTTAGTGTTCATAAGGTTGGTTTATCTTTCTGGGACCATAAATCTCAGTTTCTTTGGTTTTTCCCAGTATCCCCTTTCAAAGAACGGTTCCTTTCCCCACTGTGGGGGGCAGTGAACATCTGGGTGTAAGATATGGAAGGAGAGGCAGTCTACCAAGGAGGGTAAGAGTTCTGACTCCAGAGTCAGCAGATCCCTGCTCCCCCCTTTACACGTCCTGTCCCCTTAGACAAGTTACTAACCTCAAAATATCAAAAGGGCTGCTGTAAGCAATTAATCCATTCTTATGTGTAGAGCTCTTAGCATGCATTTTATCTATTGCTATTGTTGTTAATAATAATAATAACAGCTATGACTCACACGCTGTCACTGGCCCCTCTGCTGGACAAGCTGAAATGGCTCTGGCATTCTACCCTTCCCTTACCATAGTCCAGCCAACACTGGCCTGCCCTACCTGAATTCACCCAAGCCCCCATCCACCCAGGGCCAGTACATGCACCTCTACAGGAAGGTACTTCTTCCCACTCTAACTAGCTACCTCTCATCTGTCAACTGAAGAATCATAAGGTTTACAAATTTGGAAAGGAGAGCTTTATTTCTCATAAAGGGTTGCATCCTGCAGGCTAGCCATCTTGCAGGCTGGGAAGCACAGCCATGGGCAGAAGCTGGGAGCACTTCTAGCGAGGGGTTAAGGGAAAAAGAATTTATGCTGAGTAGGGTGACTGAATATACACATTTAATAAGCTATAAGAGTCATGAATATTTGTGAAAAAAGAAACACACAATTGAGCTTCCTGCCTCTTTCTGGGTCACATGTTAAAAAATAGCAACTGTTAGCATGATCTGAGGATGGAGTTTTCAGCTCTCTGACCTCAAAAGGTGAAGCAGAGGACATGAAGACCCTCTGCACAGCCTCTGTAAACTGGCCAGAACCACACCATGGTCAGTGTTCTCTTATCAGGAAGGAATGATGGTCAGTTGTGTTGAAACCTCAAAAGGGAGGGGCAGGTTCAGATGTCTGGTTGAAATCAGCAGTGGAAAGAGTCTTTTGAAATGCTGGTTTCTGGCCAGGCATGGTGGCTCACGCATGTAATCCCAGCACTTTGGGAGGGTGAGACAAGAGGATCGCTTAAGGCCAAGAGTTTGAGACCAGCCTGGGCAACATAGTGAGACCCTGTCTCTAACCCCCCCAAAAAAAAAATTTTTAAAGTAGCCAGATGTGGTGGTGTGCAGCTGTAGTCCTAGCATCTTGGGAAGTTGAAGTGGGAGGATTTCTTGAGCCCAAGAGTTCAAGGTTACAGTGAGTTATGATGATGCCACTGCACTCCAGCCTAGGTGATAGAGGGAGACCCTGTCTCAAAAAAAGAAAAAAAAAAGAAAAAAGAAAAGAAAAGTAATGCTGGTTTCTGCTTAATCCTTAGGAAAGAAAGTCTAATGGGGGTTAGTGAGAGAGGGGGTATAATGAGGTGTGTCCAACCTTCCGTCCTGTCATGGCTAGGAGCTCAGTTTTTAAGGTTTCTCTGGTATCCTCTTGGCTAAGATGGGGTCTGTTCAGTCAGTTGGGGGGCTTAGGATTTTATTTTTATTTCTCACATCCATCAGTTCTCATTGTCAATGGAAAATACTTCCCTGACCCCCACCCCAGATCTGTTGTTTTCTTTCATTGCACCATCTTCTTGTCCTTTATTGCCCTTACTACCATCTGTAATTACCTATTTGTCTTTGTGTGCTTCTCATACTGACTGTAAGCCCCACTTTATGCAATAAGTAGGAGTTCAGCAAATGTTTCTCAATAAAATAAATCAGTGTGAAATATTTTCAGACCTACTTAAGGGGGGTGGGGGAACTTTGCTGAGGATACAATGAGGAATGTCAGAATAGCTAGACAGTGCAGAGCTACTCATGGAGGAACATCGAGAAAGAAGGTCGAAGAGGAAAGGTGGCCTAGTTTTGTCCTAAGGGCCTTTTTTGTGGGTAGGGCATTGTGTGGGTACAACAAGATGAAGAGAGCAGAATAAGGCCTCTGTTATGTGAAGCTGATGCTATGCATGTGACGTTCATTTCAGTTTAGTCTCACTTTTTCAAAGTGGATTTTGTTTGTATTTAGCATCTTTGCCAACTTTATGTATATTCTCTATTTCTCTTTTTTTTTCTTTGTGGGGCATGGGAGTACAAGGAGGTGTTGGTCACATTGCCTATTTATTATACAATTCCCCCAAGTACTTTGAATGGCAACTTTATAAATAATGGCTATTTATGATTGTTGTCTAGACTTAATAAATGGTTATTTAACAAGCAATGAAATAATTTACCCACAGTTCTTATACTTTAATTACACACACCACTTTTAAGGGGCAAATGTTAGGGCTTATGTTCAAAATATAAGTCTTGTTCACAGTGGTGAATTATTTTCTATGGACAATGAAATTAGTATTCACTAGTATGAAATACAGAACAAAGGCAAGTACAGTCATTTTTCAGGGATCAGGTTCTTAGAAAGAGTTGAATGTCTAAGTCATCATTAATCAATGCTGATTAGAAAATATTAAATTACATATCCATTCATTAACTTCACAATAGTACAGGCTTATTTGCAAACACTTGGAAAATACAGAAACGAAAATAGAAAAGAAGAAAAATAATCCCCAGAGTAACGCAGTAAACATTTTGGTATATTCCCTTCTAGGTTTTTTCCTCCTATTCATGAATTTTTAAAGCATACAATTAGAATCATACAGTACATATGTCATATAATCTGTTTTAAAATTTTACCATATCATTAATGATTTTCTAGGTCTGACCATTGTCTGTAGCTACATTGTTTAATACTGTGACCACTAGCAACATGGACTATGGAGCACTAGAACTGGGGCTAGTCTGAATTGAGATATGTTCAAGTATCATAAACACACCAGATTCCAAGACAATAACAAAAAAAGTAAAATACCTCATTATTAATTTTTATGTTGATTACATGTTGAACTATTTCAAATATGTTGGGTAAAATAAAATATATTGATAATTTTACTTGTTTCCTTTTACTTTTAAAAATGTGCCTGATAGAAAATTTAAAGTTACAAAAGTGGCTCACATTCTTTTTCTGTTGGGATAGTGCTGGTCTATAGCGTCCTTTCATAGCTGCATAATTTTTTATTATATGAATAAAATTATTTAGCCAATTCTTAACCAATTCCATCTTGTCGAACCTTCAAAGTACTTCTTATTTTTCAGTATCAAAAATTACTCTCTGAACACCTGTACATATCTCTGATTGTTCCCTGAGGATTTACTGGCAGCAGTAAAATTGCTGGGGGAATGGAAATGTTTAAATAAGCAATAATGTTATAAATAAATGAATAAATAAAAAATAATGTTTTTGCTTTTCATTATTCATTTATCTTTCTCCTTCTAGAGAAAGATATCATTCCGATCATTAGCAATTGCTCATTTTATATTGAATCAAAAACACCTCAACTATCTTCAAATAAATTATGATTAACTGCCACTAAGTTGTTTTTGAAGTCAGGTCTGAGGTTTCATGTTTTGTGTGAATTGCGAAGTGCTGAGTTGGATCTCAACATTATCCTTCTTTTTGAATTGAAGTACATACACTTGACGTTGTTTATTGTAGATAATCATGAAATGGAAAAGATTAACAAGGTATACATTTTCAAACCTTTCTGATTTATCTTTGTAATACTACATGATGGGGGAGGGGAGAGATCAGGGAGTTGTGAGCTTAAACGATCATTTATCAGAGGTCCAGAGTATTTGATCTATTATTTGTATGAAGGTATAATCTAACATTATTTTAACACTATTATTGTACAGTAAAAACAAAGCCTTAGGATATTTAGCAATAGTACATACATAAGATGAACAAAATTATATTTTTCTTGTAATATTAATTGGATAAAATACACTGAATTTTTGCATCAAATGGCCAATAGAGCCTCTATAAACCCTTCCTTCCTGGCTTGCTTAGAAGTTTTTCATTTTGCATTTTTCTCTAATATCTCTGGGATTCTTTGGGAAAATGTCAGGAACCTTTAGGAGTTGCTGAACTCTTTTATATCCCCTAGGTAGTATTAAAGAAAATGTTGATTGAAGAAATAGAGCTTGTGTTTGACTAGGCAATATAGTACTATTGAGGACTTATTAGACTAAACAGAGACTTGAATATAATTTAGGGGGAATGATTTATGGCATTTCTAAAATATTAATATAAAATGAAGAGTTTCTGGTTCACCATCAGTGTTTCATTTGAAATAATGAATTACATTGTCTACCAGTGGAAATAATGAATTACATTGTCTACCAGTGGAAAAAGAAGAAATAAAAATCCATCATATAATCCAAATTGGCAAATGCTTCCTTTTTCCTAATTTTTCATCTAAAGAATTTGAAGAATCAGCACTGCCCCCACTAAGCAGAAACACCAAGCTAGATTTTTCTCCTTATGCATAAAGGTAGAAGAGATAGAATACTTTTCAGTAGAATAGTATTCAGAACTTCAAAAAATATTTTTTTGCTTGAGCCCAGGAGTTCAAGATTACAGTGAGCTATGATGGTGCTACTGCACTCCAGCCTGGGTGACAGAGCGAGACCCTATCTCTTAAAAAAAAAAAAAAAAAAAAAAGAATTTTTAGGCTGGGCAAGGTGGCTCATGCCTGTAATCCTAGCACTTTGGGAGGCTGAGGTGGGAGGAAGATGGAGACCAGCCTGGGCAACATAGTGAGACACCATCTCTACAAAAAATAAAAAAAATTAGCCGGTCATGGTGGTGCGTGCCTGTAGTCCCAGCTACTCAGGAGGCTAAGGCAGGAGGATCACATGAACCCAGGAGTTCAAGGTTGCAGTGAGCTATGATCACACCACTGCACTCTAGCCCAGGCAACAGACCAAGAGCCTGTCTCAAAAAAAAAATAGGATTGATCCTAAAGATAATGTTACATAAGGTTCTACCATTTTATTGTTTTCCTTTATCTTCCTTCTATCATAGATAATCATCCAAAATAAAGATATTTACCCAGATCTTTTATTTCTAGTTTGCTGTAAACTTTCCCCTTTGCCATCTGATTGCAAAAGAGATTTTTTCCATTTATTAATTTTAAAAAGCATATCTTCAATGAACATTGTCTTTTATACACTCCATAGTCTACCTTTTGGATAATGTACATGAAAGTGCAACATGTCATGCTAGCATGGGATATTTTTTCAATTTTAGATCAGATATAATAGCAGTAGGGCTAAAATAAACTAACTTTCTTTGCCCAGGCTGGAGTACAGTGGTGCAGTCATAGCTCATTGCAGCCTCAAACTCCTGGGCTCAAGTGATCCTCCTGCTTCATGCTTCAGTCTCCCGAATAGCTGGGACTACAGGCATGCGCCACCATGCCCTGATAATTTTTTCTATTTTTTGTTGAGTTGGAGTCTTGCTATGTTGCTGAGGCTGGTTTTGAACTTCTGGCCTCAAGCAATCCTCCTGCCTCAGCCTCCCAAAGTGCTAGGATTACAGGGCATGAGCCACCACACTTAGCCAAACTAACTTCTGTAAGAATCACATTTCTATCTTTTGGTGGCATTTTAAACAAGGGAACATTAGTTTGGTAATATTTTCTTTGTATAAGCAAGTAGCAAAGTATAAGCACTTTATTCTTACTGTCGATCTAGCTTGACTCTTCTATCTCCCAAGTAAGTATACAAGCAGCTGCCATTTTGCCAGTTAAAAGTATAAAATTTTTTTAAAGGCTATTCATTTAGATTTCTTTTAATTTGTCTATATAATTAATAGGCTAGTTTAATTCCATATTAAACCTTTGCCATCTGCAGAACTGCCATACAGTGGTGACATAAAGTCCCATAGGAACATATTTAATTGAGTAATTAAGACTACAGAAAAGGCTTCCAGAACAACATTTTGATTACAAATAAAAATCAAAGTAAAATATCTAGTTTTGAAGGACTGGATATTTTTCCTAATTAAAAAAGCAAACAACTAAAAGCCTGCCATTTATTTTAGTACAATTTTGAAAGTGTTTCCATGTGTAATGCCACAGAGCAAAATAAGTCTGATATATCCATTCATAAAAAAAATAAAAAGAGTCACAGAGAGGGGCAGTTTTCAAGGGAGGCTTCCCTTAGTGGTGGTACTCTACAAGCAAAGAGTCATCTCAAAAAAAAGAATTAATCGAGATGCTACAAGGATTTTTTTAACTATTATGATAGAGAAGAAGCTGTGCAGTCCTTTTTAAATAGCACAGCTAATTCCCACATTCATTGTATAGCTTACACATACGTGTTAGGTATGTGGTTACTTTTCCTTGATTTCATTCACACATTCTATGGGTATTTTCTGAGCATTGACTATGAGGATATCAACTGGAGTCTCACTGACTGGCATATTCCAAACATTTCCAATTATATCAAATTCTGCCTGATTGACAGAATATGAAAATTTCTAATGCTTCAAATATTTAATACAAACATTTAACTTTTTCATAACTTATTAAACTTAGCTATTTAATCAGCTAAGATTTCTTGAGCAATAATGTTTTATTATGAACTGACATTTAAAGGCAGATGCAAAACCAGGCTATAAATATTATGTTCTTTTTTTTTTCTTAATATGGAATGCTTCACGAATTTGCATGTCATCCTTTCACAGGGGCCATGCTAATCTTCTGTATATTGTTCCAATTTTAGTATATGTGCTGCCAAAGCCAGCGCTTTTTTTTAAAGAAGACTTCTTGCAAACGTTTAGTTTTTCTCAAAACTAAGAGCCCTCCCTAAATGGATTTTTTTTCCACAGTAAAACTTCCATACAAATTTAGCCTTCCCATGTAAATTTGAGAATGCTTTCATTTCATTTTATTTGTTTAATTGCTTTATGGCGAAACAAGGTAGAAGATAAAACTTTAGATAGATATAAAGTAATATAAAAAGTATATATAAAATCTAGTTGGCAGCTTCTATTTAATAGATTACTTCTCATTAGATACAGATCTCAGCTGCTCAGTCTTCTTGCTTCTTGCTTCTGCTTCAATACTTCTTGATCATGTCTTACTTATTTTAAGGATTTTTTTCCCTTTAATTCCTGACATCTTTATCTCCATTTTCTAAATGAAGAAATCAGGGCACAGAGGGGTTTAAAAGATTCATGTAATTCTAAGGCCCAGCCCACTGTTTTAGGCGCTTTGTGCTTAACAAATTCCATGGGCAAGTGTTTGCTAGGTACCCTCCACATGCCAGGCACGTGTGGGTCTTTATGGGCTCGCTATAAGGTCTGAATAGTTGTCCTTGTCATGAAATGGGGCGTCTAGCAGTGCTTCATTTTGTTGCCTGCTAAGTGGCCCTTGAGTTGTATCTTGGCTTCCACTGTGGGAGGAGCAGTTTTCCTATGGGAAACACACCCTTAGGTTCTACCCTTTCCCACTGACCCGATCTGACTGTTCATGCCTCCTTTATTACCAGTTGTGGTCATCTGAATTGTAGAGATTGTGCTCCTCCACAGTGTGGCATTGGGCACATCATCTTTGACAAGGCCCTCTCACCATGGCCACTGTGTCATTCAAGCAGCGTGGACTATTTATTCTACCTGAAAACTCTCCCTCAGATCTAAGCCCTGTCTTATCCTATTGCCCTGCTTGAGGCACCGTTGTCATTAATTAACAGCTTCCTAACTGATCTTTCTGCCTCAGCTTTTTTCTGCACGCCTCTAAACTGTTGTTTATGCTGTGGCCATGGTTGGTCGCCATTCTAAAAGGCAATTCTGATCACGGCCTGACCATACGAAAATAGGTACCGCTTCTCACCAGAGTTCACTTGCCAGGCCCTCTGCAGGCTGGGCCGGGTGGTTTCTCCCAGGCCTCTCTAGCCACAGCGTCCCACTTGCACTCTGTGCTTCTCAGCTACAGGGAACCTCTTACAACTCTTGAGGCAGGAAAACTCCTGGGTATGTCCTTCCCACTCCTAAATGACATTTCCATCACTTTTTTGCTCTATATATTACTCACTTTCCAGTCCCAGTTCAGATGTCCTCTGAGAAGCTTCTAATTCGCCTGAAAACACTCAGTCTTGCTGGGCTCCCACCCCACCACCCCTGCTCCTCAGCACTTTCTTCCAGCTCATTCATACCTCCACTGTAGAACTTGCTGCATCTGCACATAATTGTACTTCTCCCTTCCCAGATTGTAAAGCTGTTCAAATACAGAATTTTTTAAAAATTATTTTTGTCAGTCCAAGGTCTAGACGAATACCAAGAAATACACATGAATGCATCTCTGGCCTGAGTTTTTGCCTACATATTCCACTGGCTGAGATCAATCCCCGTCAGAGGTTTCAGTAAGATATGGCCACCCTAGCTTCGCAATGAATACGTTGGCATTTTGTATTCCTAGAGTACTCTGCTCCGTGTTTCCACTTAACATCCCATAATTCTGTTTTGAACAGAAGACAGCTGAAATGCCCTATGCTATCTTCTTGGGAAGAGTCATTCATCCCTTCCTTGTCCTTTGTGAAGGACATTGATGATAATGGCATTTAACATCTGTTAAACACTTACTATGTGACAAGCATGGGGCTTTGTATGTATTACCACTTTCACTGCTCACATCAACAACATTATGATACAGGTGCTATTATTGCTTCCGTTTTAGAGAACAGGAAATGGAGGTACAGGGAGGTAGCGTAACTAGTCCGAAGATACAGGGAAAAAACTAAACCAAGGTGCTTTTCCTATTCTCCCACTCACAGTAATCAACACAGAAAATTTCTGTGATCTCTGGTCACCAAGAAGTGTGCAGGGATTTCTCCCCACCAACAACCCATCAGTCAGTTCTGCAGTAGACACCAGCTGGGTGTCCTCCAATTCAGTTCTGCCACTATCTGCCTGGAGATAGTGTCAGATGCCATAGGACTGAGCCCCACTTCAGAAGCTGATCACAAGCCCCAGGTTGTTCTACCCATGCTTCTGGCTACACGAGGTCTGTCCAGAAAGAATTGAGCCGTTGTTAATATAACGAGAACGGTTAGTGCGACATGGATGTAACCTGGAAGCCAAGGCGGGTGGACTGTAATGCACACGCGTGAACAATGACCTCACTGTACTAGCCAGGGGGGAGCTAGACCCTGTTGAGTGGGCATGTGTACTGTGTGGCTTCGCATTCAAAATGACTGAGCGAGTAGAGCAACGAATATGCATCAAATTTTGCGTTAAGCTTGAACACTCCCCCGAGGAAAGTATTCGGATGATTCAGAAGGCTTTCGGGGATGATGCCATGAGTGCAGCACAAATAAAAGTGTGGCACAAATGCTTCAAAGATGGTCAAGCATCTGTTGAAAGCGATGCACATTCTGGAAGGCCTGCAACATGCAGAACACCTGAGAATGTGGAATATATACTGGTTAGGTTAAGAGACGCTGGGAGAACTGTGTGAGGTCCCAAGGTGCCTACTTTGAAGGGGACTATTGTCCTATGTACACTGTTTCTTGGATCTTGTATCATCTTCAGTAAATGTCTATTTTTCCTATTACTTGGCTGGATACTTTCCGGACAGACCTCGTAAGTTGGGTTTCCCATGACCCACTTCTGGGTTTGATTAATTTGATAGACCAGCTCACTAAATTCAGGGAGACACTACATTTACTGGTTTATTATAAAGGATATTATAAAGGATACAGATGAAGAGATGCCCAGACAAAGGCATGTAGGAGGGGGCACAGAGCTTCCATGCCCTTGCTGGGGGCACACCACCCTCTAATAATGTCCACGTGTTCAGCTATCCAGAAGCTCATCCAAACTCTGTCCTTTTGGGCTTTTATGCAGACTTCATTACGTAGGCAGGATTGATTAGACCATTGGCTGTTGGTGATCAGCTTAACCTTCAGCCCCTCTCTCCTCCCTGGAGGTTGGGGGGTGGGTCTGAAATGTCCCAGCCCTCTAATCACAGCTTGGTCTTTCCTGTGACCAACCCCCTCTCATCCCGAAGCTACCTAGGGGCTGCTGGCCACCAGTCATCTCATTAGCATACAAAGAGATTTATCACTTTGGAGATTCCAAAAATTTTAGGAGTTGTGTACTACGACACCCAGGACTAAGACCAAATATATATTTCACAATATCACAACTAGTGAGTGGCAAAGCTGGCACTTGAACCAAGGCTGAATGACTCCAGAACTCATGTTGTTAACCACCACACCTCACTATCTTCCAAAAAAACCGATCTACTCTAAAAACTATCATAACTGATATAGAATTTTAAGATAAATGTAAAAATTTAAACAATGATTATTACCAATAATTTTTATTCTGTAGCTTAATTTTGGTCCTTTTGTTATTTCAGGAAAATTTTAAATCTATTGGGTTAGTAGGAAAAAAATTCTGAAAAAAAAGTCAAGGTTACATAGCTAAAATTCAGGTGCTTGGACTTACTGTCCTTTTGTTTTTCCATAATATGCAGTGCTTCAAAATAACCTTGATTTTTATAATCAATTATTCTATACAAAACAACATTTTGTAGAGCTGTTGTATTATACATGTACTTACTATTTCAAATTACCTGTGTTGCACAGAAGGTAAATGTGTTCCATATTTTAGTGGAAATAAAATTAGCTTAAAGACAGGAAGTGCCTTGATTGGCTCAGTGAAGCCATGGTCAATTCAACTAAAGTGTTAAAATATATTTCAGAGGAAAGAATGTTTAGAGTCATAAATTAATTCAACACAGTTGTTCTTAAGCACTTACTATTTACCTGGGAATGTGTACTGTGCTTCGTGCTTTGAAGATAAATGTTATTTACAAAATGCCTAGTTAATAAAAACTTGCTTCAAAATGCTGTGTTTGACATCAAAGATCTTTATCCTGAACTTTGTGGTTAACAGGGTTTCATTTCATTTAAGTATGGGATAGGAGAGTCTTACTGGGTAGGTTTGCATATAGATAAAAGTTTCAGGTAGCCAAATCATCTGTTCTGACTGTGTTTCTAGATGTATTCCACGTGTACTACATAATGTGACCCCAGATTTTTACCCTTTAATACGTCCATAGGGCTCCTATTTGTAACTGTACATCTGTCAAGCCACCTGAAATGCTGAGTACGCATATGTGTGAAAATTCATTGCCTCTGCGAGTCTCTCTTCTCTCCCTTCTTGGTTGTTTGAAGACTCCAGAGAAGTAGTTAATATCAACCTATGGTTTCAAACGACAAGGTTGGGGGACAGATGTATTAACGTGAAAAAGAGTTTGTTGAAATATTTACCAGATGGCCTCTTTGTAAAGTAGCCTGAAAAAACCCAGTGTCCTGTGTCTTTATTTATTTATTTATTTATTTTGAGACAGGGTCTTGCTCTCTTGCCCAGGCTAGAGTGCAGTGGCACCATCATAGCTCACTGCAACCTCAAACTCCTGGGCTCAAGCAATCCTCCTGCCTCAGCCTCTCAAGTAGCTGGGACTACAGGCTTGCAGCACCCCACCTGGCCATTTTTTCTATTTTTTGTAGAGACAGGGTCTCACCATGTTGCTCAGGCTGTTCTCAAAGTCCTGGCCTCAAGTGATCTTCCTGCCTCAGCCTCCCAAAGTGCTAGGATTATAGGCATAAGCCACCATGCCTGGCATTTTAAAAATTTTTTTAAAATTATTTTTAGAGACAGGGTTTTGCTATGTTGTCCAGACTGGTCTTAAGCTCAGGGGCTCAAGTGATCCTCTTGCCTCAGCCTCCCCAGTAGCTGGGACTACAGGAATGCACCATAGTGCCTGGCTAGTTCCCTATGTCTTGTTCAAAATTAATAAGTTGCCCCTGTGTAAATTGGGCTACAGGGAAATTCAGAAATTGAGCATCTTGATTAACCTTTAAATGCTTATTCAAAGTATAAAGGGGATTTAAAGGAACTCTTAGAATCACCTTTCAACTAACATGAACTGCTTTGGGACATGGGTAGTCTTTATAATTAAAATGACTAAGTATAAAATGGGGTAGCACATGCTTTCTTCATAAAAGTCCACTAAAAATTCCTAGATCCCTTGAGATCAAATTTATGTAACATATCCATTTTAAAAATAACTGCCAATTTCTTGCTTTAAAGAAAGATTCTATTTGCTAATGGAAAAAGCAAAACTTTGTCCAGGTACTAAAGTAATAAAACTTATTTGATGCAGTGGTGCATTTCCCATAGCAAAATGCCACATGGGATGCTAAGGAAAGGAGCATTAATATAACCAAGGGCCACACATAGATGAGGGACACAGATCTCATTTTGTGATTTTTAGAGTGTTTTGGGGCTACGTATTATATTTGTTAAAATAAGATGCATTTCAGATAAATATATTTTCTCTTGGTACGTTAGGTGATAATTCTGTTGGCTGTATTTTAATATAATTTAGAAACCAGATTTACAATACCAAACTTGCAAATTTTGAGGCTAAGATGTAGCCTGAATTATCAGAGGAAAAAAAATAATCAATAAAACTTGCTCTACTTTGATCTGGTTCTATTGCAAATGGACTATAGTCATTTACTTCTGCATTATTCAAGTTGTATAAGCAAAGTAGAAAATGGCAGCCCTAAAAACCCTGATTTCACTTGAAATATTTAGGTAACTAAAACCAAACTTAGTTGTTCTGAGTGTAATGGTCTCACTCTTCTTTGTTGGTTTATATTGGCGTGGTCTTTGCACAAGACATTCTTAATGCTCAAAGAACTGGGACAGATTAGAAGACAGCTTGTTCTGGGTTTCAACTGATTGGTTAATTTCTACTGATATGGCTTTTAACTGTATTCTGTTCATAACCATTTTGAATTTGAGTTAAATTTTAATTTTAAAGGTATTTCACTTTATAAATATATAATTAGTAAAGAAATGTAATGTTTCTCAAAGTAATGTCTTAAAGTTTTTGCCGTCATTCTTTGGACTTTCAATTATGTAATCAATATTTATATTAGTATGATACAAATTGCCTAGAGACACTTTAAGGTTTGTCTTTGACTCATTTATCCCTCTGTCAATAGAAGTGAGCCTGCACTACCACATCATGATATTCTATCTGATTCAAATTGTGCACATCTTGAAATTTCTTCGAAGCTTGCATTCAGATCATAGCATTTGCAACACCTCACTGTATTATTAACCAACCAAATTCAATCAACAGTTTGATGCTCTGCCTAAATTAAAGAACTTTTTGAAAGTTAAAACCTTTTGAATTGAAAGTGTATTTTGAGGTTAATGTAGATAACGCACAAATTAAAATGAAGCCTCAGTCAAATGTAACAGTATAATTATTTGTCATTGACCTTGTTCACAGTAGCTCCCTACTGTGCAAAGCACTTTCCATGCATCACCTCATTTAATCCCCATCACAACTCGGTACAGTAAATTTTATATTTCCATTGCATAGTTGACTTGCCCCAAATCACAAAGTTAGTAATGGGAGAGTCATGTTCTAGCTCAGGGCTGTCTGACTCCAGCATCCACTACCTGTTAATATTCTTCTCATGTATATTGACCACCAAGGTCCTACATTTTTCTTCTTCACATTTTAGGTTATGTTGGAAAAGCACAGAGAGAAATTCAGTCACAGTGTGTGTTGGGGGACTAATCTGCTCTTCAGTGGATATTGCATATAACTCTCTTACTTCCCTGACTCCAGATCCACCATGGATCTGATGACCCACAGATACAGGGTGACTTTATATTAATAATTTATCATCCACACCTGGACACTTGAGAGGGTGAAAGAGGTTACTGTCAATAACTTTACCTGGAAAAGAGGTACAAACTAGGATTTTCCAGACCAGAATGTGACATATAAGTTACTCCACAGAAAGCAGTGGTCTCAGGGAAGTCATGCCATATCAGAACTTAGGTGGAGGGGGTGTTGTGGGTTGAAATATACCATCGTGGGCTACTGTTAAAACATTCAAAACCATAGGTCAGAGTTCTGCTTTGTTTTCATGCTCCCCAACTTCACCCCACCCCTTTTTTAGCCACTCCTTCTAGAGGTGTTTCCTCCCCTACCTCATCACTGGTCTAGAAGTATGGAGAGCAGTCTTGTGTAAAGGTTAACCCAGCTGCACATTAACCAAACAAATAGGCCATTTTACTAACCATTGATTAATATTCACTCTCCAAGATCAGAAGAGGGGTCGGAGTTGATCAAATATATTGAGCCACAAAGGTCTAAAGTATCTCCTGTATTTGGTAAAAGCCTAAAGCTGGTGCTAAAATTTCAGGAAATGCCTATTAGCAACATTGGAGACAACAGGTTAGTTCCCTGAATAATGCTATCTAAGAATTCTTCATGTTGAAGACATTTTTCAATATTAAAGATGGTAATGGTTACTGCTTGAGGGTTATATACCAAAAGAGAGAAGTAATGTAACCCTTCTTTGCAACATTTCAGGTTTGACTTTCCTAAATAAAGCAGAGAATTATCAATTCTCAAGCCGTGGTGCATTTCATTTTTACTTCCTCCAATAAATTGGAAAACTTATCTGATATTGGCACTATATCTATGTTACAACATTTATACTTTTAAAATTATCTAGTAAGTGCAGTTTACAGTTTATCAGAAAACTGTAGGGATATTATTGCTAGTGTTTCAAGAAATATAAGGTACATTACTCCTATATCAATCAGTAGATACTGTCAAAAAAATTTCAAGGTCATGTAACTGAATGTTAATACTGAATACGGTTTAGTTTTAAATAAAAATGGGATTGAAATTCATCTCATAACTTCTATGTAGGTAAATTCAATAATGTTTTAGTTTTAAGATGGGAAGACAGATGCAAGGGACAAATAAAGGAAAATTAAGGACCACTGAGCTATTTTTAACACTTTCAAATTAAGTTGGCAGCTGTTGTTTGTGTCAGGACTTAAATAACTTTGCTTTGTTAAAAAATAAATCCACAACATATGGGTTTCAGCATGTTGTATATTTATTATTTGTACTTATTAGAGAAAGGCACTTCAGTTGAAAAAATAAATTCTCCAGGGTATAAAAATTCATTCTTGTTAGCAGGCAAGTGATCGTAGTGTTATAAAGATATCTGTCCTCAAAAACTTCTGATCCTTTTAATTTAGGAAACTTTTACAGTAAAGCCAGTCTTCTTGCTAATGGAATGAAGGCGTTGCATTAGACCAGGTCTTAAATTCTGTTATTTTTGGAATTAAAAACCCAGGCCTAGAAGAGACATTCTGAGACCTTTTAATTCCTCCTTCAAACTCCAGAAATGTATTCCTATCTGGTGTGCAGAAAGAAACCTATCTATTATATAGAAAAAACATCTTTCAGACTGCCCAAGAAAATACCTCACTCTTCTTGTTAAGTACCTAGTTTAGTGTTTAATAACACATTTGCCTTTTACCGACTGAGATTCTTCTTTTCTCCATTCAAACCAGGACCTCAAGGGCTGCAGGGTGTCCTTAAGCTGGGAGAAGGCAACAAGGCTGGTGCAGTATTTGAGGAAAGCCTTAAAACCAGCCTGTGGAAAAAATGAAATAGGGACCTCTGGTTACATGTGGCAGATCGAACACACACATTTAGTTCTGTTCCCTTTCACAATTTCATTAAAATGACAACAAATAAAGTATTTTCTAAAAAGCGACAACCCACAAATATGAAAAGAATGGGAAAAAAGAAAATAACAAATTTTGGAGTCTGGAAACAGGATAGTTAGTAACTTATTTAGAAAACCCAAGGAGGCAGATCCTAATCTGGAAGTAGTAGAGAAAGTTGAGAAGCAATCTGAGTTACACCATAGAACTCCTAAAAGGCTCAGGAAGATTTATCGTTTGGTGAGGGTGGGACAGAGGTTCTCTAAACTATGAGACACAGGCACAGTTGAGCGTGGGGTAACTTACCCAGACCAGAAGAATTAGAATCAGGTAACACATCTCAACTTGGCTTCTGCATCATTCAGCCAGTATCACCCTCTAGGCAGGACATGGGAAGAGTATTCTCTGGAGAATCTGGTTAGCCAAAGGCTGGGGTAGGGGATGTGGGGTGGGGGAGTGTAGGGTAGGAACAAAACTAAAGAGACTGACTTTTGGGGTTTCCCAAGGAGACAGCCCAACCTAGAACATCTTAGTCTAAAATGAGGACAGAGTCAACAAGTTCCCCTTCCCTGCCCATATTCTCCCAAACGTAGATAGCTTCCTATCAATCAGCTTTTTGGTATCTCACTCTTAAAATAGGAACAGATCACCAAGGATCACCAGAGATTGGAAGATATATATAATATGAAATGAACATCTCATAAGATGATAATGGAGAGTAAAAAAGAAAAGCACAGAAAGAGAGAGACGCGGTAAGAGCAGATAGAACAGATGCTATCCAGGGAGAAGACTTAAAAATATATATATTGTTAATATTGTCTGAGAAAGAAGATATACCCAGTAAGCAAGAACAGGAACCTTCATGGACAAACAAAGTAGCTCTTGGAAATTAAAAATATTTAAGAAGAAATGGAAAACCATTCACTAGAAGTCTTGGAAGCTGCAATATAGGGAATCTCCTAGAAAGTAAATTAAAAACACAAAGAAATGCAAAATAGGAAAGAAAAGATGAGAAAATTGGAAGTCCTGTCCAGGGATCCAATATCTAAATAGTAGGAGAAAATGGATGGAAGATTATCAGCAAATAAATAATTCTAGAAAATTTCCTGAATGGAAGGACATAAATTTCGGATTGAAATACTTACCAAACACCCTGTACAGTACGTGAAGATGGACTCATGTCAACATACATCATCAGGTTATTTTAGAATACTCAGAACATAAAAGGTCCTACGACATTTCAGAGAGGAGAAAAACAGATTTCATAGGAAGGATGAAAAATCACAATGGCAACACTGGAAGCTAGAAGACAACAGAGTAGCACCCTCAATGTTAAAAGGAGAAATCAGTCTAGGCTTAGAGTTCAGTACTCCACCAAAGTATCATTTGAGATTAAGGGTAGATAAAGGTATTTTCAGACATGTAAGGTTTCAACAATTTTATCTTCCATGAAAGGGTACATGGGATGGAGTGAAGGTAGAAGTTAACAGATAATGCCTTTTAAAAAAAAGAAAGGTAAAGAAAAAAGTAGTAATATCAGTATTCTGTCTTGAGAAATGGAGGTAAATACTAAAAGAATCAGCTAAAAGAGGTGAACATGGTTGCATTTGGGAAGCAGAAAAGGGGAGAAACTGAAAACTGCTGTTTTTCAAAACAAGCCTTTTAGAATGTTTTAATTTTTAAACTATGTGCTTATATAATTTTAATAAATTTTAAAAAGAAATTAAAAAAATGGAATAGGCTAAGGTGGGCAAACAAACTTTCTTCTCATTTTTGATTGGTAATGTGGGTCTTTCAATTTGACAAGTCCTTTGCCAGAATATAATAGATAAATTGTTCAGATTTAATTTTAGTTCATCAGCTCTTGAGTTTCCCAAGGTGTTTCTTTTGGTCTGCATGCATTAGTGAAATCATTCTTTTGTAATAATAATTAAGTTACCTTTAGATAACTATTTCCTATGGGAACACTGACAAGCGATTCAGAAAAAAAAAAAAAAAGATGCTCTTTCTTCTACCAAAGAACCATGAGATAAGAGAACTAATGGGTGGGGGATTTAATAGTTTTTCAACACACAAGCGCACACAGAGGAAAATATGTAATGCAGAAAATAAAAGGTTTTTAAATCCTGGAATAGAAAACATAGTTTCAGTTGCTGCAACCTGAAACTAATTGTTTTTATTAGATCATTAATGTTTCATGATTTGGGGATATATTTGTATACCATACTATTGGACTATTTTATTGCAATGACGATGCCTCAAAGGATTTTGAAAAGCACCAAATGAATTTTGGAATGGTTATAGTCTTGGGGCTACTGAATATACTAAACTGAACAGCTTCCTAATAGACAATAAGATTGTATCCATGTTTTATTATATAATAATTTTTAAAAGGAGACACTAAAGTTTAAAAAGAGAGACATAAAAATGAGGACAGCATTGAAGATATGTAATAGAGGGTATAGATAGTGAATTATTTAAGGGCAAATAGCAGCTCTTACTCATTTTTTTTTTTCAAAGACAGGGTCTTGCTATGTTGCTCAGGCTGGAGTGCAGTGGCTATTCACAGGTGCAATCATTGAGGACTACAGCCTTGAACTCCTGGGCTCAAGGGATCTTCCTGAGAAGCTGGGACTATAGGCACGTGTCACCACGCTCAGCTCTATTAATTTAACAAATATTAATTGAGTACTTACTATGTACCACGTACTGGAGTTACATCAGTGAACAAAATGGATAGAAATCCTTGCCTTCATGGAGCTTACATTCTAGTGGGGTGGGGGATGAGGGCAGGGGCCAAATGTATTTATGATTACATGAAATACATAGTACGTCACATGGGAATAGGTGCTATGAAGATAACTCGGGAAAGAAAGATGAAGAATATAGGGAGGGAGAGAGCAGGGGATGCAATTTTGAATAGGGTGGACCCCTAATAGGCACACCGAAATGCTTGCTAAAATTATTTTTTTGACAAAAACAAATCTGTCCATCTCTGGGAACTTTGTCTAAACTCTTTATTTGGTTTAGTAATAGGAGCATCCTTTTGGGCATTCAGGAACATCATTGGGGCTAAAGCAAAGACAGGAACCTGGAAAGAACTAGGGCAAGGTTGATTGAATATTGACTAGCACAACCCGGGTGGGGGTAGAGTGAGGGTCTAAGGAGAATCAGATGAAGATCCTAGCCTCACAGACCTTACAGTCTTATGAGTCTTTAGCAAGGCCAAGCACTTTGCAAAGTACAAAGGATTCCGTATAATAATGGGAGATCGTTTGTTTGTTTTTAAAACATTCTTTGCATTCTAGGATGTACAAAGCACAATCTCTAGCTTTGTGAAATAAGGACGACCTTTTAAGTAAACCTTTGATGCAGAAGAGATCAAGCTGTTCCCTATTCATCCCCTGCTTCTAGCATCTAGGTGGCCGGGTGTCTTTGAAATAATACTACTTACATGTGTCTCTAATACACATCTCCAAGAAATGACAGGGGAACCTCAAGGGTAAGCCTTCAGTCATTTTCACGGACATTGGATTTCCATATCCCTTCTCCTGTGGAACCTGATTTGGGAAAATAGGTTTTTGTTTTTGATTTTCAGGGAAGTTAAACGAGGCCGACAGATCAGAGCCCTCCCCACCACAAGGCCAGACCTTCAGAGGAAATTCAATAAATCCTGCTTTCTGTTCACCTCATACCTGTAGGCTCTCTCTTTGCACCCTGCAAACCAGTATGGTCTTTTATTCTTATTTTTATCCGCGCCTGCAAAATTCATGTGGACACCTACAGACTATTCTGAGTTGTCTGCAGACATACTTCTTTCTCTGTCCCTTTCTCTCTCTATGTGCTAAGGATATAGCCCCTGAAGCTCAACTTCCATTCCTCTGGCAGCTTCCTCACCCTAGGAGAATAATGAGACCCTGTTTTTTGAGAATACAGTGTTTAGAGTAAATGGTGTTTAAACTGAAGTTTCCCCCTGGCTTTATTGGTAAAGACAGAGAGTCCTTGACTACTCTGTAGGTGCAATGCCCTTGACTATCCTGCCTGGCCTTTGTTGTGGGATGAGCTGTTGGAACCTGTGTGTAAACATCACAGTAAGGGGCAAACTCAGGACATCTTCTATGCTGTGCCTGCTTCTTTTGAAGTGTTTGGTGATTGTACCATTGTCATGCCAGTTGGAGGCATCCTTTGTTTTACAATGGTAAGGCTCAGAAGAGCCAGCTGATAAGACTTGGGACCCTGGTGTGAAACTGACCCTTTGAACTAGGAAGAATCTTTTTAGATAAGCAAGCTTTGGCATTTTTATCACACAACTTTTTATTAGAGCTCTTAACAGAGCAGGTTAGTGTCTTCACACGCATGTAAATGAAAGTTTTTCAAGCTCTTCTGTAATAATACAGACATAAGACATGGGCTCCTTTTTACAGAGAAGCAAACTTTCTAATTGCCCATCTCAACAAAGATCTTTGGGAAAACAGCATCAATTTGGGAGGATTCATTTATAGTTACTCATTAAAAAAAAAGATTAATAATACCAGTAATAAAATACCAATGAAACCCAACTAAAGACCTTTTCAAGAAATGTTATGCTTTCTGCCTTAAAAATGATCTTGATTATCTTTCAGACCAAATGGCATGAGTTATTTCTTAGTAAAGGTCATTGGTAGAACAGGAAGTAGAAAAATAGAATAAGTGGTAGTCTTTTTTTAATTGACATTTTATTTTAAAGTCCTGAGTGTTTCACATCTTGGATATTCTCAGAAAACTGTACCTTCATCATTCAGCCATTCAGTCACTTAAGGACTTTTGTCCAGTTCCTACTACGTGATGGCCTGGAGGGCAGCACTGAGTGCGATGCTCCAGTTTCCCGTCCTCCCAAGTCTTCTAGCCCAACAGAGACCACAGACATCAAACAAAACAACGAAAACAAAGGGTGAACAGAATACTGGGAAGTGACTGGCACCATTGGAACATTCTTTTTGATACTGAAGTCGTCTGGAGCTTTATTCTGGAGCATGCTTTAAATGAAGAATTTCATTTTTCTTTTTCAGCGGTTCTTTGAGAGTTTCCATGTTTTATGTTCAAGTTTTCTTTTTAACTTTTTCTTCATATTAGCCTAAATGCATCTTTAGACAATTTCCCAAAATAGAATTTTCCATTTCAGTCTAAGGGGCTGCAGGCGAGGTGGAGAATTTAGGGTAAATGCCTTAGAACTTTCATTTGAAGTTTAATACTATCTAAACCCCAAAGTTACAAAAAGGGCTTGTTGTGTCTGCTCAGACTTTCCGGCCCTTCACTGTCTGTGGTCTTTGTGACAACAGGGCTGGGCAGACTGGTGGGCTGTCCTCAAAGGGAAGACATGCAGCTGTTTCTACTTCACTCTGGGGTGTAGCAACGGGTTCTAAAACAGCCTTTCGGTTTAAACTGGTCCCTGTATATACAACTGACCTCTGTTCCTAGGTTTTCTAGACTGAAGAAATCGGGAATTACAGGATTTCACAGCCAAAAGGTCTGAGAGATCATCTGCCATTTAGTGGGTAAGAAACTGAGGTACATATGGTAAAGAACTTCCAGCCAGTTGGTAGTGGAAGCAGAACTACAAGCCCTGCCCTCCCTCTCCATCCCAGAATCAGAATAGAGCACCACAGCCCCCAAGGACCCCAAAAGCACACCCCACTCTGTGTCAGTCCTCCTTTTCCTTTCCACTGCTTCTGGTACCTCTCTGCCCATCTGTGTTTGAAGCCTGGCGATTTTGAGATATTTTCTATGTGTTCAATCTAAAGCAAACTTGTCTCCACAATTTTTTTTTACCCCTAAAGAATAAAGCTATTTATGAAACAACTCCTTATCGATATGTTCCATTGATGAATTTTATGTTTCTAATTTGATATATGTTATATACCAATGTATAAAGTGGTTGAGCCCAGATCAATAAAGGTTGAGAACTGCAGTAGGGAATTTATAAATTTATTACCACTTGCCTTTTTTTCTTCCCAAACAGTAGCTCATTTGTGGGAATTATGTTACACATAATGTTCAGGCGTACTTGAATTCTAAGCCAAAAAAGTTCAAGGTAATGGTACAGGATATTCTAATAGGAAAGTATGTTGTGCTAAGATTATTACCATATAATAAAGTTCACAGTGCCCTTAAGCAGTATGAGCATGGAGGATCCTTTATAAAAAAGTATTTAGTCTACAGCCAACATTCCACCCCGTTCTTTTCCTGTTCCCTCCCTTCTTCTCAGAGCCACGTTCTCCAAACTTTTCATTTTCTGTTATAACCGTTATAAAAGAAGGATTATTATCTTTTCATGAGTTTTTAAAAATGTAAAAGCTGTATCTCAATCACGTTTAAAATATATTTTCCCTGTGGCTTGTTTATACAGTTAACGTTTGTAAAACCCCAAAGTGACAAATTGATGGGTTAATTCAAGTGGGATTGACATCCTTGCATTTTATATCCTGGTAAAAATCACACAGGAACGGGAGTTGTAATCTTACCCAACTGTGTATCCTCAGATAGGTATTTACCTTGTTCTCTGGCTAATGAGGAAAAATTAATACTGTCAATACTGCGATTGAAGCTGGTGATAAGCTTATGTCTAGTCTGTCACGTGACTGGCCATAATCATCTTCTGTTTCTCTGCTTTAAATCAACACAGATGCTTGGGCTTTGTAAATGTCAGTTAACATCTTTAGGCTCTGCAGCCTGCTCAGCGCAATGTCGTCGTTTGTGTGATGCGGATTGCAGATTAGTTCCTCTGGAAGAATTCTTCCTCACAATAATATGATAATAATAGCTCAAGAAAAATTCTTCCATGCAGTAAAACAAATCCAAAGACTGAGCAAGAGAAAAGCTATAGAACTAGCGCAAGAAGAAAGGAAAAATACTAAAACAGAAAAAGCAAGAGCTACAATTGTAAACAGATCGAATCATTTGTCAGTGGCCACTTTGGGGCAAATAACAAGTTGTAGGACAGGAGAAATCTTTTCTGTCCTCTGTCAAGTCAGTGGTGTCCCAGTGAATTAGAGTATGTTTAGTTCAAAAGGGTTCAAACCCCTTCCCAGCTTTTGTCTGTAAGGGTTGTGTGTTTTGTTGTGTTTCTGCTTTGTCTACACAACTTGATCTGCTTAGTGTTTTTGGTAAATATTCCCTATCCCCCAAATGACATGTGATCTGCCTGCTATGTGTCCATGTGCTGGGACACTAATGAACACTCAGAACTCAGGGAGACAGCAGCTGCCCTGCAGCCTTCAAGTTTCAACAGCCCTACCCAGCAGGAAGGCATTTAATTTACATCCATGGGAGCAGTATTCGCCTCAAAAACTTCGTGAAAATGGAGCTTATGCATAAGAAATGTGTTGAAATTGCAAAAACTATGTATAATTAAAATTAAGCATTACAGGTCCCCAAAATAATGGGTATAGATATTAGATAATGAAATGGCTTTGGTTTTTAATCCCACCCTACAAACATTTTTGAGAAACTATAGTTTTCAAAGGTTTTATGGATCAAAACCAGTACCACACGCCATGCCAAAAGAACAGTTTTGGCTCAAATAATTAAAGAGAAGTTAACTTCCACTTGAGAAAGACATCTTATCTAAGGTGGGTCGAATCCCTAAAATCACACTTATCCTTTCAGAACTTTTCATAAAAGAGTTCTGAGATTCACTTACCAACATGGGTGCTTCATAAGCAATATTGAAGACCTTGCAATGTCGAGGTAAAATTTTGCATTAACCAACTACTGAATGAAAACTTAAAGTAACTCTTCGTTCTTACTCCACAAATTTACCACTTTTTTTAGGAAAGCTGGTAACTAAAGTGAATGGTGTTGGAAGAACAGTGGTTCCTAAACCCAGTCACAAATTGCAGTTATCTATGCTTGAATTACAACTATATAAATTTCTGGGTCCTAACACAGACTTACTGAATCAAAATCTATAAGGATATGGTCAAGGCTTCTGTATATTTTAAGAGGCTTTCCAAGTGATTCTTACATTGCAGCCAGCTCATCATCAATTGCTGTTTGAGCACCACTAATAAATACAACCTAATTCCCATGCAAATGCAAGCACTTTTTCCCCATTCTACAAATAGAATTTTTTAATCCATTTAATAGACATTTTTGGCATATCTGTGCAGGACAAAACAATTCCACCTTTGCTGAATTACTGGCCTCCAGCCCACAACACACACACACAAATCCAAATCCATCTGTCCACATGGCTATGTCATCAAGGGGTGAGCCCTTTGCAGTCATACTGAATTCTAACCCCAAAACTGTGAAATGGCCATTTTTGAACCTCATAGACTGAGGAGCTGTAAAATCCTGTCTGCAAGAAGAGAAAAATTAAGTGTTATCCAGAAATAAGCAGAGGCAGGAATGGAAAGAGAATGCTGTCTTGATTTCTGAGGGGTTTCCATTTCGGAGTTGCAGTCATTTTCGGAAGCTCAGCTGCATTCCCGCCCTTGTGTTAGTCTGAGACACCTCTGTAGCCTTCTGTTAAATTATTGCTCTGCACTCTTTTCCCCCTTAAATTAGTTTGGTTTCTGTTACTTACAACCACAGAGTCCTAACTAATACAAATCTCATTCAGCATTTTCAGCAAAGCTCAGTTTACATCAACAGTCGCTCTGTAATGTACCTGCCCTGCTTGGGTGCCACAGAGAGGGAAGCAGCCATCAGTAGAGTCAGCTCCAGAGCAACCCTAGTTCCATGCAGATTTTCCTCCCACTAAACGTGTTTTTTTGGAGGCAGATACCCTTTGATTCCCAGTTGGAATATTCTCCTTAAAGTTGCTTGAATTACACCTAAGCAGTTTCCCTGTACTCTTCCCACCAAATTTCCCTGAACAAGAAGTTTCCTTTCCTGGCACCATGCCCAGGACTCATGTCCAGGAGCGGCGCCTCCGAGCTTGCTGTGGCTCTGTTTTCAGAAACCTGCATTCAACTTTTAACACCCCCTGCTTGTTAAGTGTCCTCGTACTGTCGCGGACTTTTCCTCGGAACAAGCTTTTTTCCACACCTCGTTTCGCCTCTTTTTTAAACCATTCCCAGAGTTGATATCCCAGTGTCATTTATTACTTATTATTTAGAACTTCTAAAATTCACATACGATTTTTATGAGGAAGCGGGTTTTTGATTGTTTTTTTGCCACAGATCTAGAATTTAAACTAGAAATTTGTCTCAAACCTCTTTTCCCCAAGAACTCCCTTTGTTACATAATTAAATAACCAGAACCCTCCCCCCCCTTTGAATTATAGGGACATTCACGAGAGGAGGACCACCAGGAGGAATTTCTGGAGGTTGTAGGAACCTCAAGCTTGATGCAGCGTTCATCCCTTTATTAAGTGAGTTGAAAGGGTGTAAAGAAGGTAAAGGTAAATCGGGGATTCCCACAGCTGAGAACTACCCCAGTGGCTGGGAATATTCTCATGTGAATTGATTTCATGCATTCACATTTCTACGACTAGAAGATCCCACAAGAAAAATTAGCCTTCATAATCTCTGTTACTTAGTGCTTTCCTTGGAGCAGATAGTGAGGTTAATGGCTCTCACTTAATTGTTTTGTGTGTGTGTGTTACCCTGAAGAGCTCAAATAGACCATCTCCTGTGACAGTTCTGTAAGGTCTGTGTGCTCTTTTCTCAGTGGTTACTTTAGTTAAGATCTGTATTGTGATAGTCTATTTTGGGAAAATTCCAGGGATTTTAGTGTGTCTTAATTTCTTTACTACCCAGCCCTCCAAAGAATCTATCCCCTTGTGTAAAATGAGTGTGAGGGGAGTCTGGACATGCTCATCCCAGGTGGAAGTAACTAAGCCCAAGACTTTACTAGATAAGTAACAGGTGTGAAGTGTTGTCAAAAGGCTCTTCTCTTTGACAGCTGAATTGAGCCATAAAATTTTTGAATAATTTATGCAAGTCTGTGGGAGCTCAGCTATAGATTGTTAATCCAGGGCTCAGAATGTACTAGTGTTGATTTCACCATGAAATGCTTAAAGTTAATTTCTTATTGTGTCTCTTAGCTTTGGCCTAGGTGGAAATATTCAGATTGCCCCGCAAGTCAAAATTAATTTAGTAAACTATTATCCATGGGCTTAAACATCTTCTGTTTGCTTTTATGTAGAATCAGAGTTTTATCATAATCATGTGTTCCCGTTTATATCTTAAAATATTACAAGATGGCCAAGACTGGGGTTAAGAAACCTTTAAAACATCTTTAATTTCAGTTTAACTGCTAAGTTTGCATACTCTTCTTGTAAGCTAGATTTTTCCTCCTCGAAAAAAGAAAAGCAAAGCAACATGTGGTTTGTTACATTCATTGCTCTTCTTAGCCTGTTTTGCATTAGGAGGTTATGGAAACCTAAAACTGAAAGCTCCATAAAGAAAAACCTTACAGGGAAGGAAAGAAATAGAGAAAAAAGACATCTGAGACTCAGCTATTTTTTCCCCATCTGCCCTAAAAATACATTCCAGTGTAAAATGTGGGTCCTTGG
Organism: Daubentonia madagascariensis; assembly: GCA_023783475.1. Taxonomy (NCBI): domain Eukaryota; kingdom Metazoa; phylum Chordata; class Mammalia; order Primates; family Daubentoniidae; genus Daubentonia; species Daubentonia madagascariensis. Next base: position 22,868,767 of record JAKFHU010001244.1, on the reverse strand, counting down.
TAGTTGGAAGTAGAAAGGAGCTGAGAAGCAAACAATTTTTTAAAAATCATACCAAGTACTCCAGTGAAGTAGACCCTATATTTCTTCTGTAAGAACTATCTGAAACATAAAGCCATCTAAGAAAAAACCAAACAAACAGAAAACTATAAATGTCCATTCATTCCCAGGCCATTTTGTAAATTAACTGTCAGTTCCATCCTGCTCCAAACAAAAACTGCCACCAGGAATCCACCCAATGAGGGTCATAGCTGTCACACCTGTTGGCAGGCTTCTAGGAGTAGCATGGCAGAGGCCCCAGCTCACTTTCTCCTAATTGCTTCTAGCAATGTTGATGGTGACAGTGAATATTTTCCTCGTGATGCACAGAAAATTTGCAGTCCAGATAATGCATTAGTAGTCATCTTGAATTCTTTTCCCCCTTATAATTCCACTACAAATTAAAGTTGTTATCATATAGCATCTGCATCATAATGCCTGGATGTTCCTGTTGTAGGCTTTCAAGTATCCCAAATATTTATGTATGTGATCATCATATTTATTCTCCTGAAGAACTCTCTTAATTAGGCATGAGAAACGGAATGACAAGCATTTTTCTGTAGTAGGTTTTAATTGGCCTGACTCTATTAAAAGAAAAAAACTGCACTTCATGAAAGATATTCTTAGGAATAAGTTGCATGTTGGGGGAAGTCATTTTAAAGGTTTTTGGAATGGCAAGAAGAGGATCATAAGTGTTGCTTGAGCAGCAATTTTCCCTACTCTTTTATTTTTTGGGTGGTGGCTCCATTTGAAGACGTCTAATCATATCATTGGATTTTTGCAAACAATTTGTTGACTCTTCAGATCCAAAAAACATGGTGTCATAATATTACTTCCTAAATAATACTTTTAGTCTTCACTAAATGGCTCCCACTTCCCAAACATACTTTTCCAGGAGGTAGAGAGCAGCATTTCAGAGATTCCTGGAATCTTGTTAGGAGCTATTGAAAGAGAAGCTAAAAACTTCAGAAGTGGTTGATAATGGAAACATGGTCTGATCTATTATATAAGCAGCAGTGTAGTCAGCAGTCTTAAACTGGAATTAGAGGGTGTGTTAAGTAAAAATGTTTGGGCTTCAGTAGGAAGTAGATTGTCTTTACAAGCCCATGTGATGTGATTTCTAATAGTCTCCTATTATTTCAGCTCATCTGCAATAAATTTTTGTTGGGGACATATTGGTAGAGTTGCAAAGAATTGCTGCCAGACGGATTATTAATTCTATTGCCTTTTTTTTCATTTGTTGCAACTGAACTGAAAGACCTTTGTAAAAATAAATAAATAAATAATGTATTATGGTCCTCTGAGTTGAGCTGTAATCAATTTAGTCAGACACGTGTATTAATGGCTGCATTACTCCAGTGCCTTTTGCCTTTAGGATGTCATGTGAGATACATTCAGTAGAATGGGTTACACACAAACTCACAAATTATAAACTGAACCATTCTTATGGTCTGCCCTTTGTTCAGCATAATCTGCCTTAAATTGAAGAGGTGATGGCTGAGCTGCTGAACCCATCCCAGAGTGATATCCTTTGAGTAAGAGCTTAGTACGTACTGATACTGGTAGTGACTAACAGGCAACAGAGCAACCGTTATAGGAAGATCTTCAAATACAGGCCAGTTGTGTTGTATTTGGACAATAAAATGATTTTGTATCTATAGAAATGAAAACAGTACAATGAACTGCTTCAAAAAGCTCAGGGTCTCATTTGTCCGAGTATCCCCAGAGTTGGTGGTGGGGTTCCCCTATGTTTTTGCCTTTGGGCTGTACAACTCTTTGATCCTAAAGGCCAGCAAAGCCAAAATATTGTTATTGAGGTCCCTTGAGACTGACAATCATTGCTTCATTTCTGGCTGAAATAATATGGTATTAAAGAGTTTTGGACTTCTTATTCCTGCATTCTGGTGATGCTGCTAAGGGAAAAGTTGGGGAGAGCAAAGCATTTTATTTTGCCATTTATAAGAAGCTCTCCTTTAAAAACAAATAATATAGTAGTTTAAGAGCATAGGCTTTTCGTGTCAGGCTGGGGTTGGAGTCCAGGTTCCTCCACTAATTGGCTGATGGTTTTGAACAATTTATCTTACTTTCCTCATTTGTAAAATGAGGAAAGTAAGATCCACATTATCATGTTGTTGTAAGTATTGTTTTTAATATGTACAGGATTTAGCACAATGCCCAGCATACAAGTAATGCATAAATCATAGCTGCTATAATAATAAGAGAGCTTCATTTGGCACTATTGTGTTCTTACTCTATCTATTACCAAAGATAAAATAATGACATTACACTATATGTCAAAAATGACTCACAATTCTAATACATGCTTGACTCCTCATTCTACATTGATTCTACCACACAGTCTTTGAATCACTAAATATTCATTGAAAAGAAGGCCCTATACCAAGTACTCAAAGGAATGCTATAAGGAAATGCTCCTTTTCCCTACAAGGTGTTAACGATGTTCATGACCTCCAGATCCACTTAGACCCCTCTTTTATCCCCAACAAGCAGCTTCTTCACTATGGTCATCTGCAGAGAAAGCATACCCAGCTTTTCCTTTGAAAGTCCTCATTCCTTTCTTTTTCTACGCCAGCCACTTCTACCCTTAGCCTAGGGATTGTTTTGTCTCACACTAGCGTAATTTTTTTTTTTTTTTTTGAGACAGGGTCTTACTCTGTTGTCTGGGATAGAGTGTGGTGGCATTATCATAGCTCACAGCAACTTCAAACTTCTGGGCTCAAACGATCCTCCTGCCTCAGGCTCCCAAGTAACTGAGACTACAGGCGCAGGCCACCACACCCAGCTAATTTTTCTATTTTTTGTAGAGGCAACGTCTCACTCTTGCTCAAGACTAGCCTAACTTTCAATTTCACTATTTCACATGCTCTAAGGCTGATCTTACCAATCTCCTGTCACTTTATGTTTTATTTTCGTGTCTTGAAAATTATCCTTTAGTATGGTCTACAACAGGCTGTTAATGGTCTGGTTGTGTTGGATTTGAAGCAGAGGAAATGGGTGTTGGGTAAGACAGTTTTGCATATGGAATCATATAACATGCCACATCAGGATTTGGTACTTGTGCAACTGATTGGAGAAAAGTCTATTCCTGTAGTTCTGGCTTCTGCACCTTACCTAAATTAACCATACTTAACCAAAGTCTACTCCATCAAGCCATCTTCATTATGCTCAACACTGTGAAATAACAGACAGGGGCAGACACTGCTCTCAAGAAGCATCTAGTCTAGATTGAACCAGATTAACATACCCCAAATTATGAGCTGACAGCTGTAGAGGGGGTGTCATGTTTGTTGTGGTCTGTGTTAATCCAACAATTCAACATGACCGTTTTCATCAAGAATGGCTGGTTACCAAACTATTTAGGGTGGGGTTGCAGAGGGAGAATGAAAGCATTTGGGAAAGCTCTTTGAAGGAACTAGAAACACCAAAAGGTCTATTTCTCAAAAATATATCTCTTCCATACATTAATATTAATCAAAATAATGGCCACAGTCCAACCTTATTGGTAAAGATGCTGAGTGGGAAGGTTGAGCCTCTGGGTTATCCCACAGGTGTGCACACATAGGAAGAGAATCACACCACTCCGGTCAATAGAACTTCTGATAGAAAAAAGCAAATAAGCAGTAATTTTGGTGGTGTGTCTGGCCTAAACAGAATGTCAGTCTTGGGACTACTGAGAGTCCTGGAGCAGCAGAAGTGCAGCATAGAAGCCCTTGGTCTCCTGGGGCCTCAGGGAACATTTCCTGGGCCCATCCTGAACTAAGTCTTGAAGTAACAGTTAGTCGGGCTAACAAAAGTGAGTGGTTGGATGGCTCCAAGTAGAAGAAACAGACAAAGGGCCATGAAACAGTGTGGTGTGGTTAGAAACTACCAGTCCTAGCACCAAAAATGAGCTGTAACCAGTGATGGAGACAGCTAGAGGCATTGGTAGGGGCTGGAAATTCAGGGGCTTCTTTACAAAGAACCTTAATTTTATCCCATGGAAGTGTTGGGAAAACTTTGAAGAGGAGATTTTAAAAAGAGATGACGTCAGATTTCTCCAATGAAGGAGAATGAATATAGGGATGGGAAAACCTGAGGAAATGAGCCAGGTTGTGGATGCAAAAGTTCTTGAAGGAAATTAAAAGTGCTACTCCAGTGAACACATGAATGATAACAAAGTGAAACAGCCTTATTGCTGATATGGGGAAAGTTTTAGTGGTCTGGATAGAAGGTCAAACCAACCACAACATTCCCTTAAGTCAAAGCCTAGTCCAGAGCAAGGCCCTAACTCTCTTCAATTCTATGAAGGCTGAGAGGGGTGAGAAATCTGCCAAAGAAAAGTTTGAAGCCAGCCGGGGGTGGTTCATGAAGTTTAAGGAAAGAAGCCATCTCCATCACATAAAAGTGCAAGATGAAGCAGCAAGTGCTAATGGAGAAGCTGCAGCAAGTTATCCAGAAGATCAAGCTAAGATAATTGATGAAGGTAGCTACACTAAACAACAGATGTTCCATGTAGATGAAATAGCCTTCTGTTGGCAGAAGATGCCATCTAGGACATTCATGTCTACAGAGGAGAAGTCAATGCCCCTATAGACAGGGTGACACTCTTCTTAGGGGCTACTGCAGCTGGTGACTTAAGTTGAAACCAATGCTCATTTACCATTCTTAAAATCCTAAGCCCCTTAAGAATTATGCTAAATTCACTCTGCCTGTGCTCTATAAATGGAAGAACAAAGCCTGAATGACAGCACATCTGTTTACAGCATGACTATTTTTTAGCCCACCATTGAGACTTTTTCTCAGAGAAAAAGATTCCTTTCAAAATATTACTGCTCATTGACAATGTACCTTGTCACCCAAGAGCACTGATGGAGATGTACAAGGAGATGAATGTTGTTTTCATGCCTGCTAACACAACATCCATTCTGCACCCCATAAATCAAAGAGTAATTTCTACTTTAAAGTCTTATTTAAGAAATACATTTTGGGATGGAGGAGGGTGAGGGATAAAAAATTACCTGTTGAGTACAATGTACACTAGTCAGGTGATGGGAATGCTAAAAGCCCAGACTTCACCACTACCCAATATACCCATGTAACAAAACTGCACTTGTACCCCCTACATTGATAAAAATTTTAAAAAGAAATACATTTCGTAAGGCTGTAGCTGCCATAGATAGTGATTCCTCTGATGGATCTGGGCAAAGTCAATTGCCTTCTGGAAAGGATTCACCATTCTAGATGCCAGTAAGAACATTTGTGATTCATGAGAAGAGGTCAAAATATCAACACTTTGAAGAAGTTGATTCCAACCCTTATGAATGACTTTGAGAGGTTCAAGACATCAGTGGAGGAAGTAATTACAGATACGGTGGAAATAGCAGGAGAACTAGAATTAGAAGTGGAGCCTGAAGGTGGGACTGAATTGCTGCAATCTCATGATAAAACTTGAACAGATGAGGAATTGCTTCTTATGGATGAGCAAAAAAAGTGGTTTCTTGAGATGGAATCTACTCCTGGTGAAGAGACTGTGAACATTCTTGAAATGACAACATAGGATTTAGAAGATTACATAAATTTAGTTGATAAAGCAGTGGCAAGGTTTGAGAAGATTGACTTCAATTTTGAAAGAAGTTCTGTTGGGTAAAATGCTATCAAACAGCATCACATGCTACAGAGAAATCTTTCATGAAAAGAAATCAATCAATGAAATTGCCACAGCCACCCCGATCTTCAGCAACCACCCCCCGATCAATCAGCAGCCAGCAACATCGAGACAGCAAAAAGATTATGACTTGCCAAAGGCTCACATGCCCTTTAGCATTTTTTAGCAATAAAGGGTTTTTAAATTAAGATATGTACAATTTTTTTAGACATCTTGCTATTGCATACTTAATAAAACATAACTTTTATATGCACTGGGAAACCAAAAACTTCATGTGACTCACTTCGTTGTGGTTGTCTGGAACTGAACCTGCAATGTCTCTGAGGTATGCCTGTACAGAGTCATTAGAGAAAACTTAAAAGACACAAAGTTCTGATAAGTAACTGAACAGGGTAGGCAAGAAGGAGGGAATCTACAGTAAAGGAGGCATCTGTGATGACCAGATTTCTAGCTTCCTCAGAGGATTAGTGGGTGCATAAACAGAATAGGAATAGGGGAAGAAGGAGGGTATTGGTTTGGAGGTAGCTGGAGTATGTGATTTAGAAATTCAAGCTTTCTAAAGAGATTTCAAGGTAGTCAATTAGTATGAGTTCATAGCAGATCTTTTTTCTTTTTCTTTTTCTAGTCAATGGTTGTCATGTCAGATCTTTTAAGCCAAAAAGAACAAATGACCTAAACAATTAATTTGAGGAGATTCTTTTAAATATTAAAACCGGGCCGGGCACAGTGGCTCACATCTGTAATCCCAGCTACTCGGGAGGATCGCTTGAGGCCAGGAGTTCAAGACCAGCCTGGGCAACATAGTAAGACCCTATCTCTAAAAAATTTTTTTAATTTAAAAAATACATATTAAAACTGGAACATTGAACCTCAAATTAGTTGACTCACTTTTTAAAAATCCAAATTAAAAGTTTAAAAACCAGAATCAATAGACTGATAATTAAGACACAAATAAGAGCACTTAGTATGAACAAGGTCCTGAGTCAGGTTCTGTGGAAGATCAAGTATGAAGAAGACAGTCATCCACCACTAAACAATATTTATTGAGAACCCACTATGTACCAGGAAAAGTGTCTAATGTATCTAACGTACCAGGCCAGAGTATTTAAGCACTTGGGACATATCACTAAGCAAAACAGACAAGATCCCTGCCCATAGGTCATCTATAATCCAGTGTAAACTCATTGAAGAGGTTAAAGCTCAAAACATAAAGGAGAAAAGAAATATTTAGGCCTGGCATAGTGACTTATGCCTATAATCCTAGCACTCTGGGAGGCTGAGGCGGGAGGATGGCTTGAGGTCAGGAGTTCAAGACCAGCCTGAACAAGAGTGAGCTCTCATCTTTACAAAAAATAGAAAAATTAGCTGGGCATGGTGGTGTGCACATGTTGTCCCAGCTACTCAGGAGGCTGAGGCAGGAGGATTGCGTGAGCCCAGGAGTTTGAGTTTTCAGTGAGCTATGATCATGCCACTGCACTCCAGCCTGAACGACAGAGCAAGACCCTGTCTCAAAAAAAAAAGAAAAAGAAAAAAAAAGAAAGAAATATTTACATGGATCAAAAGACAGTGACTTATCTAGAGCTATGTGTGATTCAAGACCAGTAGAACAATTTGAATTCCAAGTCCTGGCCCTGGTACAATCTAATTAAAGCTTGTAAACCAGTCTCCACTACAAAATCACCTCCTTTAAACTCCCACATTGCAGAAAGGGTCTTGGGATCACAGATAAGATAAAGAAATGTTATGGAAAGCTTTGCTGACCTTTTTCTTTTTGACAAGAGGCTTCTGGCTTCTTGAAATCATTCTTCACTGACACCTTTCTAAGAGCACCTTGGTTAGTTATAGCACATGGTAACAGTGTTAAAAAGCTAGCAAGCCCAGATTTTCCCTTGTGGAAAACCAACCATCCTAGTTGGTAGAGAGTTTAAAAATCAAAGGAAAATACATGGCAAGCAAAAGAGTTTTGAGCATGTAGTTCATAAAGTAAAGCAGCAAACATTCTATAATTTAAAAATTTAAGATGGAACAATACAGGTTGCCTAAGGAGTGGTGAACCAGCCCCAGTCAGAAACAGAGCAGGTCAAAAGTCCTGTGCTGATCAGTAATGGGACCACACCTGTGAATAGCCACTGCACTCCAGCCTGGGCTACATAGGGAGACCTCGTCTCCTTTTTTAAAAAAAAAAATTTAAGTAAAAAAAAAAGATGGAGCAATATCTATTATTTAGATATTTTGAATAAAACACTAACTGCAAGATTGAAGACCCCTGATTAATGCATACTAACTTTCCAATGCCATTTTGATCTCTGTGGTAGGAGTTAGTTGGGTAGTTCTTCTGCATAGATTATATTCCAACCTCAAAATCATGCATCTATTTCTTTCATAATGATGGACCCTGAGCTCCTTAACACTGCAGTATGTAAACACTATTTTAAAAATATCAAAAGGGAGATAAAGTTCGAGCTTAAAAATGTAAATCCTTCTGGTTACCTTGAGTTTGTCTCCCATGGACAGTGAAAAAAATTTGCAGTTCCATGTTAGCGCTCACATCAGGGCTAAACTGTTGGTTACCTTTCAAGCAAACCATGGGAAAGCTGACTCATTTAGAAATGTCTGGGCCCCATCTGCCACCCCCTCCTTCCCCACCCCCACCATACACACTAGGCAGCCACAAGTCCGATTTATCCGCCCTTGGAAATCACACCCTCAGACACACTGTCTTGGTTTCTCTGCCCTTGACCACTGGCGCAGCTTCCAATCTAGGCTCTTCCCATCTGGTTTCCCTGCACTGTTCTCTCCACCCTCCCTCTAATTAGGGCATAAATATGATCATGTCCCTCTTCTCTGCTTAAGCTTCTGTGGCTCCCCACTGCCCCTAGAACAACTTGGTGTCTTTATGATGGCTGATGCCTGAGCCTGCCTGTCTTGGGGCACAGTCTTCAGCCCCTCTCTCCTGTGCACCAGCCTTTTTGGCCCTCAAACTTTGATTGGCTCAGCCTGGACTAGGCCCTGTTCCCTACCCCAGCCCCACTCCATTCATTACCCTGATCAACTATTTTCAATCCTTACAAACCCAGCTCAAATGTTAACTCACCTTCACAATTCCTTGATCCTCACCTTCTAACCAGAGCTGATTTATCAACATTTCTTCTTATTCCTATATTAGAATTTAACCACACCTCAACTATAGTATAATCACCATGGATCATGGTTCGTTATGTAGTTCAGAACATTAGACCCATTGTTTATTTTCCCCACTTATTTTGTGTGTTTTTCTCTGCCTTCTTTTTGGAATAAATCATGATATAAATAGAATATGAAGTCCTTAAGTCAAGGGGACGGTCTAGGTCTAACAATCATGCCCTTCAACTCAACCAAAGAATCTGTCCATGAATGCATGGGTGGACACATGAGGCATGAATTGGGGCAGCCCCTGCCTCAGCTCCATGGAAATGTGGGACTGGTGACACCTCCTTCTCAGTGTTATAAATAAAGGCAGCAGGGATTCCACTCTTGAAGTCTGTGGCTGGACGGAAGAGAGCAGGGGGAGGAATTATTTATTCATGCATCTTCTCACACCAGCTAATACTTAAATTGGGAATGTTATACAGGGCAATAATATGCATCAGCGGGTGGGCAGGCGGGAGGGGGGTGGAGGGGATGGGAAAAACTTTCACTGAATGGATGTGGGGAGCACAGTTTGGGGGATGACCACAATTGTAGCTCTGACACGGGCAGTGCATGGGCAATATATATAGCCAAAGTGTACCCCCATAGTATTCTGAAATAAAAAATACATAAATTGGGAATGTTAATTTCTACTTTCAAACTTTTCTTCCTTATATTAATATTGTAATACATTTTATTGTTTAAACTGTTTTAAAAAGTTTTGTATGAGCATTATAAAGAGAAAAGTTTTATAAATGATGTGAAGATAGGAAAATCCATTTATTTTATAAATGTAATTTTTAAATGATGGTTTACTATAATCTGCTCTCCTTTAGAAACCATGTTAATGGTTTGGTATTTATAGTCTCTAAATAATTTGGCAGTGTATATACTAGTTTATAAATTATTAGTTATAACAATGTGAGCATACTATTAATATATATTGGGTTTTGCAACTTAATACATCTTGGATATCTTTCCTCTTGGATATCTTTCCATGGTACAGCTCTCTCAATATTTATTGGAAGATTTAATTGTTTGGGTCTTTTGGGGGTTTTTTTTTTGTGTTTTTTGGAGATATGGTCTCACTAATGCCCAGGCTGGAGTGCAGCGGTGTCATTCTAGCTCACTGCAACCTCAAACTCCTGTACTCAAGCCATCTTCCTGCCTCAGCCTCCTGAGTAGCTGGGACTACAAACACGCACCACCATGGCCAGCTAATTTTTCTATTTTTTGTAGAGAAGGGGTCTTGCTCTTCCTAAGGCTGGAAGATTTAGTCTTAATTACTTAACATTTTTAGCAGTTTTTCAGTAGTGAAGTTTAAGAATGTTTGTATTAAACCATAGCTCTACAGGAGTTGAGAGGGTTGCAGTACCTAAGGTCAGAACCTAAGATAACTTACTCAGTTAAGCTGAACACTAGTTTAATTATCTGTTCATGAAAAGTAACAAACATTTCCTGGTGTTGGGAAATGGGTATTTCAGTTGGGAGTAAGGGGTGGGGTGGGCAAAGATGACTGCAGGTTTATAACCCTGAACAAGGTCAGATGAAGAAACTGATCCTATATTCTCCCACTCAACTTGGACCGTCGTCTCAAGACAGCACAGCTATAAATAACTATGTGACATTAGCATCATGACCAGCTGTTGAGTTTTTAGAGAGTCAGAAAATATTAAAACTGGTGGAGCTTCTGGGAGCATCTAGTTTGAGATGGGGGCTGCCTTGGAGGAACAGAGGTAGGGGAGGTTGTGGGAGGGGGTTGGAAGAAAGCTAATCCAGAGCCTCAACAGAGCAGTGTCACTTTATCTGTTTCTATATTAGGATTTTTTATTTTGGTTGAAAAATGGATTGTGTTCCCTCCTCAAAAGTTCTAAACATTGACCCAACCCAAACTCCAGCAATTTTAAAGGTGAAAAAAACTAATACCTTAGAGAAGTGATTTGTCCCAATGTCACAGAGCTAGTAATTGACAGAGAATAGACATTTTAGTCTCCTAACTCCAAACCCAGTGCATCAGGGTACTTTGAAGGGAGGATTTACCTCACTCACAAAGGAGGTAGGGTTGGGGGAGGGAGGGATAGCTGGAAGAATTGGAGTAGTAAATCTAAAGAGGGATTGGGTGTAGAAAATGTTAAAGAACCAGTGCTCTCTAATCACATTGCTTTAAATATAATCAAAGGGGAAAGAAAGTAATTGGAGACCTAGGGAAACTGCAACCTATTATAAAACTCTATAATGCCTGTTAACCCTAGGAAGAGCTTGGTATCTGCCTTGAGGCCCTTCCCTGGGGATGCTACAGACGCAGCTAATAGTAACTAGAATTTGTAAATGTTCAGTGACCCACTTCGGTATATTGGTTAATCAGAGATACAACAGAAATGTTTGAAATTGACAAGAAAGTAGGACATTTTGCATAAACTTTCCAGTGGTAACAAATTTGGAAACAAACAAATATTATTATTACAATTATTCCTCTGCACATCAGTTTCTTCAGCTGGACGAGATATAGGATCCCAAAGGTTTTATCAACTCTACCTACAATTGTGTGATTTTGTGATTTTTTTAATTACCTATCTCTCCATAGTCAGAACAACCCACTGTCAGAATAATCCAACTGCTGTCCTGGAATATGCTCTCACTGAAGACTAAAACTGTCACCCTACTTAATATTACATTGCCAACTGCCCTTCAAATTTAGCTGAGATGTTATTTTGTAACAAACCTCAATCCTTCAGATAACAAATCGATGAATGTTAGAGCCCTTGATCTCTCTTTTCTATTAAGAAACTGAAAGACATCTAATTATTTAAATATGCTCTTCCTAGATTGCTGGCATTTATAGTAGTTACAAATGCTTCCAAATATCTGAGACCAAGAGCAACTCTTACCCCTAAAACTAAAAAGGAGGTCTGTTTTACAAGTTGAAAAAAAAATGGAGGCAACCCGTAGGAAAATCCTCAAGGTCACTATATACAAAACTCAGGAAAACCAAAGATTGGCGCCAAGGTTGGTTTTATATTATGTACTTTATCTCTTTCTACCAGACTCAATATAGCTGGCTGGCATTTGACAAACAAAATGCTACCTCTTTATTTCTCTATGCTTGGCCTATTTCTGATTGTCTATTATAGACTCCTTCATTAGGACGTTGCAGTTCAGCCTGACTTTAGGTTAGAAATGGAGTTAACTTGTACAGGTATGGTATATTTGTGAGGGCCTGAGAAGAATAATATCTGAGAATCATTCATTCATTTAACCTCTGTTTACTGAACTTGTCTGCTATGTGCCAGGCATCACTCTAGGTGCAAACCCCCAAAATCCCCAATTTCTGCAGGAGGAGAAAGACTACAAACTGTTGAACAAAGAGACACACATGTCAGGCAATGCTAAGTGCTATGCAGATGAATATTACAAATGGAGGGTGAGGTGATATATGGGGTTAGCGGGATTGAAGGCCTCTCTGTTAAGGTAGCAGTACAGCAGAGACCAGGATAGAACCAGGGAACCAAGCCCTGTGAATTTTGGGGCTTCCTTTCTCAGTTGCCCCCGCTAGTGTGATATTCAAGCATTGAATATTCCACCTGGCTGAAACAAAAGGATGCCGGTTGGGGGCCTCGCACCCCATTCTGCATAAGTTCACCCTTGACAATAAGAATGCCTTTCAGACCAGACTAAAGTCTGTTTCATTCAGATTGAACTTTAGTAGGAAGCTTTTAACTGTCTCCAAACTGCTTCATCACTAGAAACACTACAGTAGGCAATAAAGCTGACAGTACTTGTTGAAAATGTTAACAAACTGTATTTACAAAGTACCTGCTTTAGAGGAAGCACACTTAACAATGGCTGACATTTAATAATGATAAGTGTTGCTATGGTTTGTAGTTGGCAGCGTTTTGTGGCCTTAACTAATGTGTAGCTCTCACATAAAAGCTACTACAAAAAGGGTCTCCTGGCTTAATGCATTCACCTGCTAATACTTCCTTTATCCTAATGATATGATAATTTAGGGTTTGATTTAAATCAATAATTGATTGCAATTTATCCTATAGATACTGTTAGTTGAAGTCTTCCCTGAGGAAGCCCAAACAGAATGAAGAAGGAAAAAGGAAATCTGACCTAGGTATTCATGGTTAATTTTACAGATCCACAGAGGAAAGTGGTAACCTTTGAAGTCTTCCCACAAATCCCTAAACCCTAAGACCAGAAGAGTTCTATATTAGAACTTTTTGGGAATCATCTTCAAGACTGGAATCCACTTGCCCAATGGAGAGTCTATTTGAATTACAAATCCTGTTGTCTGAAGCACTGTTTCCAAACTGGTCTACCAGCAGAGCCACAGCTTTTTTGTCTCTGCCACTTTAAAAAATAACTTTAAAAACCCCCTTCTTCTCAGCTGCCTTGCCTTGCTGCAGAGATAACAGAATTTGGCCACAGAGTTATTTACTTGACTGATCTATTTATGGCAACTTGTTTGTATATTTTAAAGCTACAGTTACAATGAATGAGCTATTGTTCAGTTGTAAACTGTAGAAACATATAGGTTGCAAATCACTCCCAAGGAATCCTGATGGCATGGGATTATTTTCTAGCTTAAAAAAATGGTAGGATGCCAAAGGAACTGAAAACCACTTAAAATTGCTTTTATTTACTTACATTTTATAGACTGAAGAAGCTCTTAAATATTGCAATTTTCCTCCCTTCTCTTGGCAGTCTATCAATATTACTTTGTGATAAGAAGGCTACTGTAGAAACTAAAATTTGTAGTTCAGACCTCTACTGATTATTGCTAATCTATCATTTCTTTCTGGGCTTGTTTTGAGGTCCTGCTTTTGCTTGTCTTGGTCCTTTCTGTAGACAACTGAAACCAAACTGCACTTTCTCTTAGTGTACCTACAAATAGCTCAGAAACAAGACTAGCCTTCAGTATAGGGCACTTTCTTGCGTTTGAATAATGCTATTCACTTAACCTATTTGTTAAAAAAAAAAAAACACTCTTCCTAGTGTACTTAAGTACATCGCGTGATCTGGCTCCTTTTCTTTTGCTGTTATTTGCTGATAAAAATAAATCTCCTGCTCTATGCTGCAGGAATCACTCCGAACTGCAAGGAAAGTCCTAAGAGAAGAATTCATATGTTAATGAGCCCTTCCAAGTGAGAACTCGGTTAAATGTGCCATTTGCTGACATCATTGTTATGGGCAGAGTGGAGATGATTTCTTTAAGAGATGGCCTTTCAAATTCTCCCAGCGTTTTGTGGCCCGCGCCGGCACCTGCTGGAGGGGGAAGTTTACATAAGCGTCCTAGGGCACTTGCGTCTTAGCGGCCTCTCTCACTAGGCTCCTGGGAATGGAGCGGGCGGACGGAGGTAGGTGCTCCATCGGCGAGGCCGGCCAAGTGGGTGGGTAACTTTTCGAGGAACAGTGCTCGCGGGGCCTCGTGGAACCCTGCCAGGGGCACGGTCAGCAGTGACAGTTCCTGGAAAGCGGGCGGCGGCGAGATCAGGCTGGGCAGGCGCCTCCAGCGGACCGGAGCGGAGATCCGAGCCGGGCTGGGATCGCGAGCCGGGCGGCCGGCCCGCGGCGCTCGGCGGAGGGTGGGCTCGGCAGGAAGCGAAATGGTTACTTTTTTTTACTGCGGGCTCTGATTACTTTTGAAGATCGCCGGCCCCAGGCGGGCTCCCGGCGCGGAGCAGAGACGGGTTTTCCTCTCCGCAGAGGAGGATCCTGGAGAGACGCAGAGCTGGGGCGTGGGGAAGGCGGTGGCCTGGACGAGGCGACTTAAACCCAGGGAAGCGGAGTCCGCCACGCCGGCGGGGACAGGGGGTCTCTGCGGAGCTGGAGGACCTTTTGTCGGGCCCCCCACGGCTGGTTAGGGAGCTGCCGCGGGTGAGGATCGCGGCGTTGCACCGAAAGGGGGCTCGACGAGGACCGGCCCGGGGGAAAGTGCGTCACGGCGGGGCGGGGGCGGGAGAGACCCCTCGCCGGCCAGGCGGGGCCAGCGCTGCGACACGACCCGGGGGCGCGGCCCGCCGCGATTGAGTGGGGGCCCCGCACCCGCTCTCCCGCCCCTCGGCCCCCGCCCTGCTGGGGTCTCCTCCGGAAATGGGTGGGCGCGGGTGACCCGGAGGGCACCCAGCCCTCTTTTCCTTGGGGAACCACCCCGCGCCCGCACAGGGCCGCCAGCCTCGGCCAGCCGCAGAGCGGTGGGCGGCGAGCGCGTGCCGAGGGGCTCCGCGGCGGGCGCCGGGAGGACTGCAGGCCGCGCTCGGCCCCGCTGCCCGCGGCCGCAGATGGGGAGCCGCCGTCTGGGTCCCGGGGCTTGACGGCGGCCGGCGGCGGGGACGGAACGCTGGAGGGCTGCGGGCGGGCGCGTCGCTGCGCGCCTGCGGGGGGAACGTCTCGGCAGCTGCGGGACAGACGTGGGGACCCGCGGGCGCTCGGTGCCGCCGTCCAGCGCAGGGCTAGTGCTCTGCCGCGGAGGGGACGCTGCGCCGAGAGGCTTGCTTCTGGAGGTGGGTAAGGGGACTTTGAAGGCGACTTTTCTGCCCTCGGGGACAAGGGGGACTGCTCTCCGGGGACTTCGCGGCGGCGCCAAGGAGGGGTTCGCTCCCTGCCGCTGGGTCTTGAGTTGGCCTCTGGCTCCCCGGCCCGGAGGCGGACGAGGGGCAGGGACCGGCTCGGACCCGCGGCCCGCGGCGCCCCCTCGCGGCCGGAGCCGCCGCCGCAGAGGCAGGGCTTGAGGGCCCCGGGGCGTCCCTCCTGCTGCTGCGGGCCCGGCTGACCCAGAGCAGCGCCGACAGCCTGCACACTTGGCCTTACCGAGAATGGGCCGCTGAACGTTCCCGAAGTCGGGCGACGTCCTTTCCCTCCTGCTCTCCTCCGGCCCCATTTTTCAAAGCTCGGGTTTTCGCATTAATCTGTGTCCGCATAAACCAGGCTGTGTGTGGAATTTGTTTTTACAACTCGAGTCTTGTGACTTCTCAAACACTTTCTTGAAGTGTTTTCTCTGGAAACTTGTTTCAAATGAGTGCTGTAAGTTTCACAAAGAGGAGTGTTGTTCAGGAGCCAACAGGTGACGGGGTGAAACCTGAGTCTGTGTGTACATTGGAGTCAAGTCTGGCTGCCGTTTCCTTGGGCCGCCGTTGAAAATAGAAATTCAAAAAATCAATAGGAGACTGACGGGAACACGATTTTGAGAAAATATCTGCGTCCCCCGTTATAGAAAATAATGAGCTCATTAGAATAGTGCCCTGTGTGGCGCACCTCATACCACAGCATGCATTGTCGCTCTGGCAAAGGACCCTGCTTTGTCATCACATTTCCTCCTTTTGTTAAACAGTCTGTCTTACTGTCGTGGAATGTACTTGTGCATGAAATTAGAATGCTTTGAGAGAGTTCCACGTTTCCTCTTGGAAAAATGGATAGTTTCTTGGCTGTTGGGTGGTACACGGCGGCCCATTCAGCGGTCTGAAAATGTACAAGTCGGATGGAGGTTTACCTGGAAAATACCAAAGGTCATATGGCCTAATGCCACTGATGGCTGGTATGAAGTGCCTTTAGTAAAGGAATGTTTCATAAGGAATATCTTCTGATAGATAACGTCATTACACTCCTATTTTTCAAATAAGTGAAATTGAACTGGGCTCCGTTGGCAATGGGTTTATCTTTAGCAGACAATAGGCACATTGAATGCTCTTTGGGTGTGTGAAAACTTTAATGAGATTGCAGCTCAGTGTCTCTTTACTGTGAAATTCTGATCTTGATTGTAATAGTTTTGATACATCTGGTTTTATTTCAGTTTTAAGTTAAGGACATCATAAATTAGGAAATGTGTATATCCATAGGGTTGTATATTTTTATTTTGTAAAGAATGGAAGTGTTAGATGTTTCTGTACTCCAAATTAGCCTGTAGTTAAATTCACCTGCATAGTTAGCCTGGAAGAATTAGAGTAGCTTTTGAATGGGGAACCTGTGATCTGCATCTTCTATGCACTAAGGCCTTGTTAACAAGCAGTTTAACAAAGAAGTTGTTAAACAGTTTGTGGCCAACAGGATGGCACTTAGCAGCGGGGGACACCTAGGGAATGTTAGCCTAACTGACTTCGCAAATCAGTATCTGTTCTGGTTTCTGGTGATCAAAGGATTTCTAACTTCCCTGGGCATGTTCACACAAGAAATACTTTTTCATAGGGAGGATCCTACAATGCCATGGTAGTCGGTCACATAGGAACTGGAGTAGAATTTCACTGGGAAAAGTATTTGTAATTAGGGATATGACCTTAAACTTCATTTTCAACAGCAGGCACTGAAAATTATTGTTTTCTATTTGCACAATTTTGATTTGATTTGGTGACTTGGTCTGAGAAAATTATGAATAATAAGAATCTTACCAGAACTGATATACAGGTATAACCTCAATATGTATCTGATTGAACTCATTCTCTTAAAACGCCCCCGCCCCCCTACCGCCCCCAAATCCTCACTCCCTTCTGAGTTGCCTGATGGTATTTATGTATTGGTATTTCATCTTTCAATCACCTGATATGCAAAACTTTATCTTTGACACAGTTTTCCCCTTTCCCATTGGTTCCTTTTACTTTCCCTCCCCAATCCATGTTTAGGCTTTCATAGGGAGGTGGGCTAATTGGCCCCTCCCAGGCTCCTTTTCTCTTTCCTGAGCATCATACCATATTAATCTTCTTTAAGACCAGGGGTATCTGGTGGTACCCTCCACTCAGGTGCCTTTTGTGGTTTCCCATTGCCTGTAGTGTTAAGTCCAAAGTCTTCTGCCTGCCATGTATAATTCTTGAAAATATGATTCAGATACCATTGCCGTCTACTCTTGCTTCTTTGAAAGAATTGGTCTTCTAGCAAAACTGTCCACTCTTCACTGCTTCTGGACCTTCATATACTGTGCTGACTCATTAAACTCTTTAGATAGTAATGGCTCATTTATGTATATGTCAAGGTCAACCAAAATAATAATGCTTAGCTCTCCTGGGTGCGGCATATAGCCCAGTAGAAAGTAAAATGATCCCAAATAACCAAAATAGCATAACAAAATAATAAAGCTACTTTTTAGTTTGAATAATACCTTCACATACTGTATGCTATCTTATTTTACCAGTGATTATTGTGCTTATAGGAGGAATGCTTAAGTCCTCATCCATGGCGTAATTATTCTATGTACTTGTAGACTAACTTTTTCAAAGGGTAGTTGCCTAATTTACAGAATATTGGAAGCAACAAATATTGGAAGCCTAATTTACAAATATTGGTTTGGAGGTTGTTGGTTGTGGACACAAAGGAAAGATAACAAGAGACAGAAGTGGCAGGCATCAAAACATTATGAGAGCAGGGAGGAAAAAACCTACAAAAAGTTTGCCAGTTATCATAAATTTATAGGTGAGGGGGCCATCCAGTTCTGGCAGTGGTATCTGAATCATATTTTCAAGAATTATACATGGCAGGCGGAAGACTTTGGACTTAACACTATAGGCAATGGGAAACCACAAAAGGCACATGAGTGGTGGATGCCACAAGATATGCGGTAGCCCTGAACCACCGTCATATTCCAGTTGAAGAACTAAGTTTCCGGCTCACACTCAGCTGGATGGCAGGATTAGAACTTCTGTTTCTTGAATCCTGAAGCCAGTGTTCTTTCTACTGTGCTCCAAGTGAAAACAAATGATCAGCCAAAGGCTAAATCACATATAATTTACACATACCACCATTAAAGAAAGCAAAGAGATACATAGTAGAATTTGGAAACATTCTTATCAAAGTGACTACATTTTTTTTTTAAGTTCTGACTTTTAATGGAATAACTGTCAGTTGCCTTCTTTTTGATATTCTCCAGAATCATTCAGTAATGACCTTTAAATATAATAATGAATGAGTGAATGGAGTGAATCAACCTAGAAAGTAAATTGCACAAGAAACCCCTCGTTACATCACTGTGTTGGATGAATGAGGCTATACTCCAATTTGGGGAACAAATGCCCCCTCACAGCCAAGCACATACTAAGTGTTCACAATTGTTGCTCTACCTAAGGCAACTGGAAAGACCCTGCCATGCTCCATAGACCATACACATGCTGTGTGTGTGTGTGCCATGTGTGTAGTGTTGGAGGTTTTATGCGGGGACTGGTTAGAAGATGCCTCCAAGGCAGCTGGAAATGGTGGCCAGTAATTTGGCAAAATCATTTGCCCTTTCAGGAGGCTAGAACCCTCCCGAAGTCAAAAAGATGATGAAATCCAGGTATCAACATTCAGTCTTCATTTGTTATTAACATGTTGTTCCGATTCCGTATATCACTGGTCAGCTTGAAGAGAATTTGTCTAGTCAGAGTGGAAGTAACAATGCCAATTGGTATATTGCAATCGTAACTTTAATTCTTTGTATTCATATAACTCTTTTCTGACTTAAAACTCTTTTGCGTCCTTAGACCATCATTGGAAGGAAAATAGTTGCTGTTTGAAAAGAATCAGATCCCAAGATGTTTTGTGAGGTGTCAAAGGCATGAAGACTTCAGGACTGAGTTTACTGAATGCTGAGAGCACCAGGTTCCATTCCCTAAGTACTGCTCTTATCCCTTGGGTCACATGTCCTCTTGACAATTATATGATGATTGAGAAGTCATACATCTGCTAGCTGTTTGTCTTTGGGTCTTTTTAAATGCTGTAGCTATTAAACTATTTTGAAGAAAGAGGGGAGAGAAAGGACAAAGGAGGCAAATGGAACTGCTCTATTTTCTATTGCATTGTTTTCACGGAATACCCCCATGATAATCCTTCTAAGAAAAAGGTAGCCCAGCTCTCTCTACCCAGCCTTGGGCTTCTTTCTCACCTCCCTTGTGTCCATGCCCTTTTCTTCTCTTTGTCATTTATTTCTCAACTTGACTCTGATAGTTGGCTTTTAGTCTTCAAAATAGTGTCTGCAACACTCATGGCCTGCTTGAATTAAATTCAAATACCTGTTCTCTGTACTTGACCTCAGTGCCATCTTTGATGGTGTTGTTAGCTATAAAAAGGTTTTGCTACCTCTGCACATTTGCTTAATGGTCAGGCTCTATTTGGAACCTGAACAAACCCATTCCTGAAATCTGTTTTACTTGCTTTTCTCCTGCATTATGAGACTTATTTACCTTCAGAATTGTAAAGAGACATTGGAGAAGTGGGACTCCTACTGATTCATTTCCAAACCTAGCCCAAGATTGGTTATTGCATAATTGTCATTCATTTATTATTAAATTTATTATAGCATTTCAAGACCAAGACAATAAACCTGCCTTAGAATAATCACAGAATGCTGATGGTTTGAGCTATTTTGGCTTTTTATTCTATTTATCTCCAGCATCTAACATAATGCCTTGCATGTTGTTTTTAAATAAATGTTTTTTTAAAAGATACCGTGTTTAATTTAACTACGGTTAGGTAAGAGAATGTAAAAAATACACACTCTCAGGTGGATCCCATGAAAGAGAGCGTGTGTGTGTGTATGTGTGTGTATGTGAGAGAGAAAGAGAAGGATGATGGTAGAGTAAATGGAGCAAAATGTAAACAATTGATGAATCTGGATAAAGGATGTATGAGTTCCTTTTACTATTCTTGCAACTTTTCTAAAGTTTAAAATTACATCAAGATAAAAATATACCAAAAAAAATATGCAGAGCACAGGACAGGGCCACTGTTCATCTAAGGGTGGTTCTGCAAAAGGAAAAACAGGATCCTAACAAAATGTTACTCTCTATCACAACCCCAGCTTTGAATAGTTCTGTTTCCATTATAACTCAGCTTATTTTGTAAACTTGATATCTGCCCCTGTTTCATGTGATCAACCTTAAGAGACAACACTTGAAAATGAAGTTTTAATAGAATTTTTCTATTAGATGTGATTCACCCATGCTCATATGCTTGGCCTAAAAGATGGTATTTTAACAGACCAAATACAACCATGTTTAGATGTCATCAGGAAGACCCTCTGTTATGACTCAGAGCATAAGGAATGGCCAAGCTCCCCTCTCCCTTTTGGGCTGTCAAAGTAAATACCATATAGTAATGCAAATGCAGAAGGGGTATTTGTGAGATTGCATTTTTACTTAGAATTTTTATTGTAACATTTTACAAGCACAAGAACCATGTTCAGCATTGCTTTCACCCAACTGATACGCACTTAAGGATAGACTCTCAGGATCTGCTGGCAAGTACAAGTAATCTTAAAAAATAAAAAAAAGAAAAATCCAAATTCAAGTTTTCCTGTTAACAAGTAAAGAAAAAGTAGCTAGTGGTGATGTAGTGACTCAACACAGCCTGGTCCAAGTGGAAGTCGTGATATGTAACTTATTTCTTTAATGTTTGTTTTTTGGTCAGCTCTGAGAACTTGCTAACAAATGTAATGTTTTGTCTTTTTTTTTTAATCTCCTAAATGTTCTCCAGGAGTGTTTTGTCATTTTAGGTAATTATTTCTGATATTAAGGAAAAAGAAAGGCTTTTTCCAATGGATAAACTCTGAACCAACAGCTCCTGAGGCCAGTGAATTTTTGCAATCCTTTTTGACTGTACATTCTCCTTAAAATGCCTTCTGTGGGTAAAGTGGTCTGTCTCCTATCCAGTTGTGTCACTTTATGTGTCTGCAGTGCAGTAGCATGGCTAGTTCACCAAAGAAAAGGGAATAGGCTCAGTCACTTCCCACCCTCACCAGGCGGTGGGGGGTTGTAGGTTTATGATCACAGATAGTCCTAAGGCCACTGTTTGTTAACTTACTGACCTTGGACAACTGACCCTGAGGCAAATGGCTGTGAGGCTCAGTTGCCTTATCTGTTAAGTGAGGTACCACGCCCCCACACTGGGTTGCTAGATACAGTGATTAAATGCCATAGCACTAATGGTCCCAGGCTAGGCACAAAGGAGTGAGTTAGCTGTCTGCTAACAAATGAATGGAAAGCCATGCCTGTGATGAAAATGATTTTGTCACGTTCCTTCAGTTGCACTCATTGCATCATCCGTGAATGACAGTGGGTCCTCAGTGCAGGTTGTTGAAAGGTGGGAATTGTGGCCAGCGCTTCCAGGTGATTGGGAGGAGGCATGATGGCATTTAGTGCTAACGATGATTTACCTTGATTAGGATAGTAATTTACAGTACATTTTTCACAAAAGGCTAATCGAGTACAGCTGTAAAAGTAATTCATATCTTTGGCAATCTGTATCTTTGTGCTAACTTGAAAAATCCATGGTTTGTCTTAATTTGTGGTGTTTTCTCTTGTTTGGTAATACAGGGATATTTAATTTTTAGGTTCTATTTATTAAATAATATTTATGTTTTCTGTAAGTCTGCAGAGCAGATACTTAGTGTCTCCCACCTCAGACAGATTTGGCAAGGGACAAATGTTCATATTTCATGATTTAGGTTGAATTGCATTGAAGGCATCCGTTCTCCTGGTGGGGGTTTTCTGAGTTACTAATTAAATTCTTAACCTCTAGTTCTCTTCCTTTGACATGTGGGAGTTGTGTCTTCAAAACAAAAGGGAAAGACTAGATCCAAGAAATTGTCTGACTTTCATTAACACATCCTTTTTTATTGAGGAGTAAGAGGAATGTGCCTTTCCTAAGACATGAATGAATTGCACCTGTGTGAAATGATGACTTGTTTGAAAGGTCGTAACCTCCCAATGGTAGTACAGGAAGTGAGGTCATCTTTACTTTTTGTTCAGGGTGAATGAAAGTTAAAGTTATTAGTTGGAATAATATCTACTGTGTGGCCTTGCTCCTACTGCTAGTAAAGACTGCAGCCAGGGGGTGCTTGACCTTCGTTTGTGAACTGTTCCAACTTTAATTTTATTTTATGTCCTTTGATTTAGAAAAGAAACACCATAAGTTTTAATAATCATAGGTTTTAATAGGCAACATTTTCTAACACTGTAAGTATTTAGAGTTGCATTGAGATAGTTGCTGAAAAATGACTTAGTTTCAGGCTGAAAGTGTTCAGGTTTCACTGCCTTTGTCACTTGTTTAAGCAAATGAGAATTTTTTTTTTTGCACAGCCTTCCTGAGATGGAAGAACATTTATTAGGGCAGAAGAATTTTTGGAAGTCTGACATGTCAGTGTGTGACTAGATCCTGGCTTTTAGCTGTGTTACCTTGGGCAAGTCACTTAGCTTCCTTGAGCCTTGTTTTCTCAAAAATGATTGGGTTGGGATAATTCTAATTTTATTTCTTTACATCATTTTTTTGGGGAAAAGGGCAGGTAAAACGCCATCTAGTTCTGAGAGTTATCTTTTTTTTTCTTAGTTTCTTGGGGTAAGGGATGATTTTAAGAACTGGAAGACACTTACAAAGAACATAGATGGTGATAACAAAGTTCCTGGGTTGTAGGGCAAGGAATGTTGTCCTGACACCTTTATAGTCCTTCACCTGAGGAGGCTTTTCATTCAGAGAAGGATTTATTTACATCTTACTTTGCATTTCACACATAGTAGGTACCGCATAACTTTTCAATGAATGCTGGCTTATAGCACAATTAAACGTTAATAGTCACCAAGCTGGATTTTATTTTAACCGAGTGCTGTGTTCAATTACAGTTTGTTGAAGGAACTTATTGATGAATGCCTGGCTGACTTTAGCCCTTCGTAAGGGCTTGAGGATTTAATGTGCTATATAAGGATTTAACTGTGTTATTTCTATTCACTGTGTAAACTAAGTTTAGTGTCTTACAAAACATGATTAGAAACCTGAAACCTAAGCAGTTTGGCTCAGGGGACCCACTCTCAGCAGGCAGCACTGCCTCAGTTGGAAAAATTGCTTAGGAAATATGGGGACCCGAGTGGGATCTCAAGCCATTTCTCATGGTGCATAGTAGTCAGCAAGGCAGGTGGCCCCCTCCCTAACACTTCTTTCTACAACTCACAGGACTTCACAGGGATTTCATTTGTGGGCAAGTTAGAAAGTCAACAAAGCAACTTTACTGAGAACTTTTCTAATGAATTGTGTGTAGAAAGGCACCTTTTAAAGGTGACTGGATAAATAAACTAGCTTTGGTGGCATTTTCTGAACTACTGAGCTGGTCTATTTCTGAATTGTATCACCCTAGATTTTAGCTTTCAGTGGCCTGGAGGCCGGTGGGGTGGTGACACTGGTGATTTGGTTACTTTCTCTGGGCCCAGCTGTGTGTAAACAGCATTCGGTAAACACTCTGGGGCAGGGGGTGTAAGAAATGCATTCAGGTTTTTAATTTCTTTATTTTTTCTTATAGTGTCCACAGCAGCCATTGTTTGATGCCCTGTGACTGAGAAACCAGGCTTTCAACTTGATTCTTATGCCTTTGGAGATGGAGCCCAAAATGAGCAAACTGGCCTTTGGGTGTCAGAGAAGTTCCACATCAGACGATGACTCCGGCTGTGCCTTGGAGGAGTACGCCTGGGTGCCCCCAGGCCTCAGACCAGAGCAGGTGGGAACCTCATCATCCTATGTTTCCTATTTGTGCTTTTTAAGTGTGTAAAACATCGCTGCGGTGCTGGTATACCACCCTCCTTAGTCCTCACTTCTCTTTGTATGGCTTTGAATATTTGCTTTTTAAGGTCTTATTTAGTTTCTCAATGAACATTTCTAATCTCTTAGTACTCATGGGTCCAGAAGCCCCATAATGATGCCATTTTTGCTTTAATGAATGAGACCCAGAGTACTACGTGTGCATGGCTTATGCGGATTTCTGATGAGTCCCCCTTGAGAGAGTGAGAGGAATTACCTTTTTTAAAACTTCATTGACAACAAAAAGGTAATAAAAGGAAAGAGGAAAGTTTCCATCCCACTTCTCAGCAGTGCTTGTGCTTTGAAAGAGAGATACAGAACTCTCAGAAACCATTTGAAGTGTTATTGCTTTGATAATTTTGCATGTAAAAGAGTCTGTCACCCCGCAGTAGGGATTGGAGAAAAAATTAAAGAGTTAATTTTGTGGTTTATTTATATTTTTATTTTAAGGAAGATGAGAACATTCTCCATGCCTATTTTTATTTTCCCAATGTCCTTATAATGATGAACTTGTTGAAGATCACTGGTGATAGATATTATTATAAGGGCAAAGGTTTCATTTGAAATAAAAGACGAGTGGTGGGTATATGGTTGCTTCTGAGTTATGGTTCTGTCTCCTGTAGGGTGGGAACTCCTTTGAGAACAGGACACCTTTACTCACCCACGGCCTACCACTGTACCTAGCGCATATACAGCTGGTATTCAGTGAGCGTTTATACCTGTAAAAAGCTTTTAGAGCTCATACAATGGAAAGAGGGTGGCGTGCTGGTCCAGAGTTAGGAAAGCAATATTTTGACAAACTACTTATTAGTTAGAACCCCTTCTTACATCTTAGGGGGGCAGGTTTGTAAGGTACTAAGTGGGCCCTAAATTCCTAACTCCTGTCTTTTTTTCTTGAATCACTTCCGTTCCTTCTTAGCACTGCGTTATCCTTTGCAGTACTTACTAAGCAGTGTTCCTTTAAATACAACGCAGAAACAAACAAAAATTAAGTTCTTCTTACAAAGTGAATAAAATGCAGCTCACTATGGCTCCTCTCCATTTTCCTTGGGGAAAGTGACTCCAGGTATTTAGAAAATTGCACCCAGGGAAGCAAAGAAAACTGATGTTTGAGAGGACCCATAAGGGAGAGTTTACAAAGTTTAATGATACAACTTGTGTCTTTGTAACGTGTAAAATTCAGAGAGCCAATGAAATGTATTTGTGTAGAAGCCGGTTTTTGGACAGTGACATCCAGCCTGTGTGGTCATTTGCAGGACTCTGATTTCTTGGCTGACCCTTGGAAGACTGGCTGAGGAATAGTAGCATTAAATGTGCATATTTTATGGTGCATAATTTATGATGCCCCTAATTGTCACTACAAATTACATTCCTGAAGAGCAATTTAGCAGCTGGATGCTAGTTGTCTGAAGGTACTGCAGTTCTGCAAGTTAGCTCAGCTGGTCGTCTTATTAGCTACAACAGGCCACATCCTGTCCCAGGCCAAACCCTGACCCTGTACCTAGGGAAAGGTAACTTTTAAAGATGGAGTAAGCAAAGATGCTCAGTTTCTGTATGCTGATGCCATTCCCTCTCTCTCTTCTGCAGATCCAGCTCTATTTTGCTTGCTTACCAGAGGAAAAGGTTCCTTATGTTAACAGCCCTGGAGAGAAACATCGGATTAAACAGCTTTTGTACCAGTTGCCACCGCATGATAACGAGGTAAAATAACAGGAAGAAGGCATAATTAGAAAAAAGAAAAATGTACAGGATAAGCACAGAGATGCCTCTCATAAACCCCAGCTCCTCACTTGCTAGGGCTCTCTTTTGCCTTTCTTCAGTTAAAATTTGGCCAGAGAATACAGCTTTCCATTCTTTAGGAGAAGAGAGAAAAGGGTGTCAGTGCAATAAACTTAACACAAGTTGGTTTTTATAGTGTTTGCAGCCACCCACCAATTTTCAGCAGCCCACAGATTCCTGAGGTTTCCCTGGCCCCGCATCCAGGGTGAAGGCTTTATGGCAGCTGAGGCCTGGAGTTGAGTGGAGCACCTCTAGAATGGAGAGTCAAAGTGGCCGCTAACAAGTTTAAACCTTTTGTAGGAAGGCTAATGGCTTTCTTCTTTTAAATGTTTTTGCCAATAAGGGTTTGCATTAAACATTTCATATTAAAAAAAAAAATAGACTAAGGCTATTTCTTCAAACTGCATTTCCCTTTTTCTAGAGCGGCTGGGAGATTTAGGTGTGGTGCCATTTTAAAATTGGGGATGCATGGGGCAGGTTGGCTGAACTTGCTGTCGTATTTCCTGAAACTCTAACTCTGAAGGTGAAAGATGGGTGAGGAAGATGGCGCACTCAAGCGTAGTGCTCTGTCTCCTTCCCGTGAAGGTGCGGTATTGCCAGTCGCTGAGTGAAGAGGAGAAGAAAGAACTGCAAGTGTTCAGTGCTCAACGGAAGAAGGAAGCACTTGGAAGAGGAACAATTAAACTTCTGTCCAGAGCAGTAATGCACGCCGCGTGTGAGCAGGTAGCCCTATGTAGGATGCGTAGCTTGCACTGGCGATGTCGGTGGAGTGAGTGGGGAGGGGGGTTAGGTGACAGGGATAGCCCAGGTGTAGGCCCTGAAAACCTCCAAAAAATAAGAGAAAGAAAGACAGCCTAGCTTTTTATTACACAGCAATTCAGATCCATAACTGGCTACACTGCCATGTATGGCAGCGGGAGTCAGTCTGCCCCTCTGCAAGCTTCGGGTGAAATCCTGCCTTTCATAGGATCCTGGCATTGGAGGGAGGTGCCAGGATGCACCTCATATTCAAAAGATGCAGAAACGTAAGGGAGACGTTCAGATCTTTACTGGCGGTTCTCAGAGCAGGAAATGTATCCAGCAGGAGGCTGGCTCAGGAAACCCACTCTTCCTGTGAGTGAGATGACAGTGTCCTCACAAGCAGGCTAGTGTGGTCGTAAGTACGTCTGAGGCATGTGCACTACAGTGGCGAGTCACCAGTGGTACAGTATTAAGGAGCTATTCAATCAGAGGAGACAAAAATAAAAGCTTTCCTGACAAATTTGGGATTTATCATAAAGCAGGAAAGGCTCAGGATCCCGTCATCAAGAAAGGACCCTTTCCCATTCAAACTTGTTTGTCTGTAGTGCGGGTTGAAGATAAACGGAGGTGAAGTCGCGGTGTTCGCGTCCCGCGCGGGCCCTGGCGTGTGCTGGCACCCGTCCTGTTTCGTCTGCTTCACGTGCAACGAGCTGCTGGTCGACCTCATCTATTTTTATCAGGATGGAAAAATTCACTGTGGCAGGCACCACGCGGAACTGCTCAAACCACGGTGCTCGGCATGTGATGAGGTAAAAAAATTTCATCCGTGCACACTGGGAAAAATAAGCTTAGAGTAAGCCAATGTTCCACTGCCACATCTAAGCAAAATATAAATATCTCCTGGATTTTGTTCCGTATGCAATTTTTACATTCATGCAATGGAATAATATGTAGCTAAGAAAGAGAGGGCAGCAGATCACTGTGATGGGTTGTGAGAAAAGAACAAGTTGCAGAAGAGTATGAAGCAGATGATTTTATTTTTGTTAAATAAAGGGGAAAAAACCAATATAATATACATATTTGTTTATACTCATAAAAGATGTGCAAGGACAAATTCTAAGTTAATAGTGATTGCCCTGGGTGTATGGGGAAAGGGATGGTGGTGTGAAAGGAAATTTTTTTCCTGAAGCTTTTTATTTTAAAGTAATTTTAGATATATAGAACAGTTGCAGAGCTATTACAGAGAGATCCTCTATACCCTTCTCCCGGCTTCACCTGATGCTAACTTTTTACATAACCATGGTATATGTACCAAAACTAAGAAATTAACATTGGTATAATGCCATTAATTAAACTATAGATTTTATTTAGATTTTTCCAGTTCTTCTACTAAATTCCAAGACCTAATCCAAGGTACCTCATTGCATTTACTCGTCGTATCTTCTTCTTCTGCCTCAATCTATGACAGTAAACTTTCAGTTTTTGCTTTTATACATTTCTTTATTTTATAAGTTTTTTCAGTGATGGGCTATTTGAACATTATCTAGAAACCAAAAGTATAAAATATTTTAAAAGTCCTTAATCTGGAGATGCCCATCGGGTCAAACGAAGCATTATCTATACAAGTGCTATTCACACGACTCCAGCCTCTGTGTAGCTGTAACTATGCTCACCCCACAGACCTAAATTTTTGAGTTTTCTTTCTATTAAAACGCTGAATTATCTCAGTGTTAATGTGTTCTCTGCCAGATTATGCCAACAAAGTGTTATTGGGGAGCAAAAATATGACCAAATGAATTACTTCCAATGTAGAAATCAGTTTTATTTTTTAAAGTTTAGGCAAGCATTTATTTCATTTTTCTTTTCAACACTGTCAATTTATGCTCTTGTTTTATAGCTAAATCAAGTTAGCTTTGAGCTTGTGGCTGTAAGAAACAAGGTTAGCTATCTGATTTTTAAAAGGCTGTGCACTGCCCAGAAAACATGCAGTTACTTGGCCTTTAAAGTAATTCACAATGATTTTCCTTCATTCGGTGGTTTCATGTTTCTTTTTAAAGATAATTTTTGCTGATGAGTGCACAGAAGCTGAGGGTCGCCATTGGCACATGAAACACTTCTGCTGCCTTGAGTGTGAAACGGTCCTGGGAGGACAGAGGTATATCATGAAGGATGGTCGCCCATTCTGCTGTGGCTGTTTTGAGTCTCTCTATGCAGAGTACTGTGAAACCTGTGGGGAACATATTGGTAAGTCCACAGCCAGCCTGTCTGCCCTGTCACATAGCCATGAGTCAGGCTATGATTATCCAGTCTTATTTTTTCTTTTTCTGTTTTTTTAAATTGAGGGATAATTTGCATACAGTGAAATGTACAGATCTTAAATGTTTCAGTTGATGAGTTTTGACAAGTAAATATATAGTCCATTCTTGTTATTTGCAGTAGTTGTGTTCTGTAAAGTTGCTATGAACACTGAATACTGGATTAGTGAACACTGAATATTGCTCCTAGTGGACATATAGGGTTAGGTTCCTGTGAGCCTCTGGTCACAACATTTTCATCAAATCATCGACACATAACCTTGTCTCGTGTGTGTTTTAGTTTAAAGCCACCTCATTGCATATATATTGTTGATGCATTAACATTGAACTCAGGGACAAATCATAACTCGTGATTAGGAGCTTATCTAAGACATGTATTTTCTCCATGAGGTATATTATAACCTTCTTGTACTTAGGAACACTAGATAGCACTATGGCATTACACTTGGGGGCCATTTTAAGCAGCAAAATCACCAACAAAAAGCACAAAAATGCAAAAAACATGGCACTAAACATACCATGAATAGGACACTTGTTTACAGTCTGAGAGCAGAAACAAAAGGCAGAGCATTGCTTTGACCTCAGCTGGGAACATGTGTGTTGGTTGATTCAAATTTTTGCCACTCTGCACATCTGCGAATGACCGTGAAAGTGTTGCAAGTACCGCTTTTGGGGTTACAAATAAATTTTAGTGAGTAGCAAATTCACAAATACAGAATTCACAAATAATGAGGATTAAATGTACCTGCGTAACCCACACCCCTATCAAGATACAGACATTTCCATCACCCCTGAGAGTTCCCTCATGCCCACGGTCTTTCTTTCTTTTCCCCATTTCTTCCTTTGTTTCAGACATTAAGCTTATAACCTGTTACTCTGTCCTTTTTCAAAACAGGTGTTGACCATGCGCAGATGACCTATGATGGGCAGCACTGGCATGCCACGGAGGCATGCTTTTCTTGCGCCCAGTGTAAAGCCTCTCTGTTGGGATGCCCATTCCTTCCCAAACAAGGTCAGATTTATTGCTCAAAAACGTGCAGCCTCGGTGAAGATGTCCATGCCTCTGATTCTTCCGACTCTGCATTTCAGTCAGCTCGATCAAGAGACTCCAGAAGGAGTGTCCGAATGGGCAAAAGCAGTCGGTCAGCAGATCAGTGTAGACAGTCTCTCCTCTTGTCCCCTGCACTGAACTACAAGTTTCCTGGCCTTTCAGGCAATGCTGATGACACCCTTTCTCGGAAGTTGGATGATCTGAGTCTCTCCAGGCAAGAAGCAGGTTTTGTCAATGAAGAATTTTGGAAAGGCAGAGTAGAGCACGAAACCCCAGAAGACCCTGAAGAATGGGCTGAGCATGAAGATTATATGACACAGCTCCTCCTCAAGTTTGGTGATAAAAGTCTCTTTCAGCAGCAGCCCAGTGAGATGGATATTCGAGCCAGTGAGCATTGGATGTCCGATAACATGGTTAAAAATAAGACCGAGTTAAAGCAAAATAACCAGAGCCTTGCAAGTAAAAAATACCAATCTGATATGTACTGGGCACAGTCACAAGATGGACTGGGTGATTCTGCTTATGGCAGCCACCCAGGCCCCGCAAGCAGTAGAAGGCTTCAGGAATTGGATCTGGACCATGGGGCTTCAGGATATAAT
This sequence comes from Daubentonia madagascariensis, assembly GCA_023783475.1. Lineage (NCBI taxonomy): Eukaryota > Metazoa > Chordata > Mammalia > Primates > Daubentoniidae > Daubentonia > Daubentonia madagascariensis. The sequence goes on along the minus strand of JAKFHU010001244.1, from coordinate 22,837,891 downwards.
CATGATCAAACACAGTGGTATGAAGATTCCCTGGAGTGTTTGTCAGACTTGAAACCAGAGCAAAGTGTTCGGGATTCTATGGATTCTTTGGCTTTGTCTAATATCACAGGTATGTAATTTAGGGATTATGGGGTATTTGAAAAAGGAGCCACTGAAAAGTTTATTCAAAAAATTGCAATTCAGCACCAGTAGGGCTTATGTTAGTTAAAACTGTGGATTACCAGTCATGGTGGCTCATGCCTGGTGATCCAGTACTTTGGAATCCCAGTACTTTGGAAAGTCAAGGCGGGCGGATTGCTTGAGGCCAGAAGTTTGAGACCAGCCTGGGCAACATAGCAAGACCCCATCTCTACAAAAAAATAAATTAGCTGGGTGTGGTAGCATATACCTGTGATCCCAGCTATTCAGGAGGCTGAGAATCCATTGAGTCCAGGAGTTCTAGGCTACAGTGAGTTATGATTATGCTACCGCACTCCAGGCTGGGCAACAGAGAAAGACCCTATCTCTAAAAAAAATAAATAAATAAAACCGTAGACTAAGGGAATGAAGGCGTTTCATTTAAATGCCAAATGTTATAGCAAAACAAACATGTATGTGTACAGGTGAGTGCATATGTATAAAAATGTATCTTCAATACAGTCTTTTAAGATATGTATTATTATCCCTGTTTTAAAGAGGAGGAAATTGATTTATTTGGATAAGAGAGTCTGCAACTGGATTGTGGCCAATTGTGCTACATGAGTTTTAAGATATTAAAATTGGCCTGCACACTTTATAGGCTCATAACATATTTTTAAGTTTTCCTAAATTGCCCTGTGGCAATAAATAGCTCAAGGATAGCTGAACATTTTTTACTCAGATTAAAAAATATTACTTTAATGTTTTCAAAGCACGTTCATATCAGTTATCCACACTTTATCCTTAAAATGACCCTGAGCTATATAGAGTGGATGATATTATTGCATTTTACAAATGAGGAAACTTGAATTACCAAGAGGCCAAATGCCTAACATTACAGGGGTTCTAAAGGCACGGTTGGGCCTAGAACCCAGCACATTATGAAACGCATATTTGAGACAAGTCTTTGGATACAGAAACGTTGCTGTTGCGTGGCTAGTTTTATAGTCAAACTAAGGATGTCCAATCCTTTCATAAAGGTTATGTTTCTGTAATATAGCTAGGAACGGCTTTAGTGGCTGCCCACGGACAGGAATGACCTGTGCCAGGCACTGCAGTGACAAGGAAGGATAAGACAGAGCTACCCTCCTAGTTTCTGTGGACTTGTCCAAGATAAGGCCTACTTTTGTAAAAAGGAGCTGAGGAAGAATGGAGGGTGGGACTAAGGTAGTAAGCACCTCCTGTCTTCCAGGCCCTGTGCCTGCTGTTTTAAATGTAGTATCAAAAATAGACATAATTTTACACATTTAAGTGTTAGGGGCTGACATTTTTTGACAATAATGGGCTGAAAAACAGGCTCCCTTTAAAAAGTAAGCAGTTACACCAGTCCCTATTGTCACTTACAGTCTGTTGGGCTATCTATATCCATCTAACTTACCTGGGCCCTATTATAACAAAGGAGATCAATATCAGTTTTGAGAAAAGTTTTAATAGAAAATTAATCTTGAAGGCAGAGAAAACTGGATGAACATCTAGGTCAGGGGTTGGGCAAACCTCTTCCATAAAGGGTTAGATAGCACTTTTTAGGCCATACAGTCTCTGCTGCAACTATTCAACTCTGCCATTGTAGACAGTAACCATAGACAATACGTAAACAAATAGGTATGGCTGTGTTCCAATAAAACTTTATACATAAGCAGGCTGTTAGGCTGTGGTTTGCTTACCACTAGTCTCAGTAAAAGATGAGGAAGAGGGCTAGGCGTGGTGGCGCACACCCAAAATCTCAGCAATTTGGGAGGCCAAGACAAGAGGAGCACTTGAGGCCAGGAATTCGAGACCAGCCTGGACAATATGGCAAGACCCCATCTCTACAAAAAAATTAATTAGGTGGGCATGGTAGCACACACCTGTGGTCCCAGCTATTGGGGAGGCTGAGGCAGGAGGATCCCTTGAACCCAGGAGTTAAGTTTGAGGCTTCAGTGAGCCATGATTGCACCACTGCACTCAAGCCTGGGCATGACCCTGTCTCTCAAAAAAAAAAAAAAGGACATGCCCATGATGGTGGCCATGTGGATGCCAAAGAAGGGATTGATTTGAGAGATGTTCAGCGGAAGCAATTTGGCTTTAATGGACTGAGAAGCAGAAGCTTCCACAGCTTATGTTAATAAACTAATGAAGGGGCTTCTATGAAGAGCTGTTAAATTTTTGCAGCTCATGCCACATGCTGTAACTAATCTTTGACTCCAAAATAGGTGGGCTCACAAGAAAGGCTGTGCCCCTTGTATCAATAACAAAATTTATACCTCTTCTCAATTGGTATATATACGTGTTGGTTTTCCTTAGGGGGTTTTAGTCAAATATTGAAGTTGAAAATTTTCTTTGAAATGTTTTCTTTCAGTAGCTTGTGTGTAATAATCGTCAGAATATTAGGATTATTGAGAAGCGTATGTTGTTATGGCTTCTCTTGTAGGGGCTTCAGTGGACGGAGAAAGCAAGCCGAGGCCATCGTTATATTCTCTGCAAAACTTTGAGGAGATGGAGGCAGAAGATTGTGAGAAAATGAGCAATATGGGAACCTTGAACTCTTCCATGCTTCACAGGAGTGCAGAGTCCTTAAAGAGTCTGAGTTCAGAGTTGTGTCCAGAAAAAATCATGCCTGAAGAGAAACCAGTACATCTGCCAGTGCTCAGAAGATCCAAGTCTCAATCCAGACCACAGCAGGTCAAGTTTTCAGATGATGTCATTGACAACGGGAACTACGACATCGAAATCCGGCAGCCTCCAATGAGTGAAAGGACTCGGAGACGGGTCTACCATTTTGAAGAGAGGGGACCCAGGTCTCATCACCATCGCCGCAGGAGAAGTAGAAAGTCCCGCTCTGACAACGCCCTGAATCTAGTTACAGAAAGAAAATACTCTCCCAAGGACAGACTGCGGCTTTACACCCCCGATAACTATGAGAAATTTATACAGAATAAAAGTGCCCGTGAGATCCAAGCATACATCCAGAACGCTGATCTCTATGGACAATATGCCCATGCCACTTCCGACTATGCTCTGCAGAACCTGGGAATGAATAGGTTCCTGGGACTCTATGATGAGGATGATGACTCCTGGTGTTCCTCCTCCTCCTCCTCTTCCGACTCAGAAGAAGAAGGATATTTTCTTGGACAACCAATCCCTCAACCCCGGCCACAGAGATATGCCTACTATACAGATGACCTTTCTAGTCCAACTTCTGCACTCTCCGCCCCTCAGTTTGGTCAGAGGACAACTAAATCCAAGAAGAAAAAGGGACACAAGGGCAAAAACTGTATTATTTCTTAACCAAGTAGCTACGGAGATCATTTGTTTAAAACTTAGCCATTAACCATCTGAAGCTTATCTTTTTTTCTTCCATAGGAAAGTTGCCAAAATAGTTGAAAGTGCTTTCTTTGCCCACGTAAATGAGACCCCAACTGCTGTTTACAGTGTCAGATGAACATTTGAAAGGTGTGATTTCTCCCGTTGACCCTCCTCGGATGGTACAGGTGGACGTGACATCTTGTGCCTGTCAGGTGCATTACAGTTTTATGTAGCTGCTTTGGTCTCCAGTCCTCAAGGGAATACTCAAGATACTGTCTCGAGGTGATTGGATGGGGGTGTTGATTTTACAAGATGGAGAACTCCAGCCACCTTCGTAAAGCAATAGTGTTTGTCATTTATTTAAGTCAGGTTGGCTCAGGTCCTGATCAGTCTGTCTTGGTGTGAGGCATGCACATCTTCACGATGACCTAGCTAACACTGTGCATCTTAGTGTGCGAGGCCAACTTGTCCCCTTTCAACCCTCTTTAGCCAGGTAAACGTATTGTATTAGCTCCAGCTACAGGTTGAAAAAAGACATTGCTATTTATAATGTAGTATTTCATAGACTTAAGTGTATTCCTAATTTAACGGTGCAAATATTAATGTATATACTGTACAGTTCAGATTTTAAAGCTGATATTTTTATATCCCTGAATTGTAAGACGTTTGTTACACTGCAGTGCTAGATTTATTAGGGAACCAGCAACAGCATTTATGAATGAAATGATTGCTTGTATTTTAGTCAGGGTTATAAGTTTAGACAGTCAAATTTATATTGCCTAGTGATGGAAAGTTCAATTTTTTTGATTTTTCAATATTAAAAAGGCTCTGTACGCACGGTGGGGCTATGTAAATACTCTTTAAAACTATGGCCCTATTAATCTTACGAGTGTTATTTATGGGTCAAACAATGTAATCTGTATAAATGTAAAAACAAACAAAAAACCCCACACATATCCCTGGAATATACAGTAAAAACAAGTAGAAGCTGTTTGGGTGAATGGTTTTTTTCCCCCTTGGGGGGAGGGGTGCCTTTCTCACTCTTAGCAAAGGTGATGATTCTCTCATGGGAAGAGACCAGAACTGCAAGGATCTGCTTTTTGTGGCAGAGGACTTTGTAGATTTATCGTTTGAAGAGAGGTTATTCCTTTTTTATCATTCCCTTCCAGCTAATTTGTTGGCTTTTAACAGCAATTTTGAAAACTGGGTCTTCTGGTTATGTTTTTCTTTAAAAATCTTTAAATGAGAGGACACTGTGCCACTGAGTACTTCAAGTTAATAGGAGGTTCTAGTTCAAGGGAGAATTAAGTTGGATTTAAATGATTGAGCAGATATTTTGATATGTGTCATTCTTGCATATGCATCTCAGTCCTAACTAAAGGTCCTAGTGGCTTCCGGGACCTTTAGAGAGGTATTTAATAAACGCTTAATAAATAACAAACTACTGTTCTGAATATAAATCTTTGCAAACACATCCAGATAACTTCCATTTTGCACCTCTGTTTGGGCATGACTTATTTTGCAGTCATTCTAAGAGGTTAGGAGACCTCCATTTGACTCCTGCCTCTCCACACGCCCCCCACTAGTAGGTGGGAATAGGACTTCAGGCACAGAGGCATATTTTTCCATACTTTCTGGAGGCCCCGGGGAGGACAGACATGAATCCAGTAGGTACACCAGTGAGTGGGCTGAAGCCTCCCATGCCCATCCCTAGATAGGGCAAGGCTTTGTATCTAGGCGAGGCAGACTCCCTTTAGAAGAGCACCGATGGTGGGAGAGCTCTTTACTCAGTAACTGTGTCATCATTCCCTGGTCTGGTGCATTTGAAGAACGTATCAGCAATGAAAAGGAAGTGCATGCACATGGTAAAGAAATTCACCCAGGACAAAAGACAGTGAAGCGTCTCCTTTCCATTCTTCCCCAGTCCCCCAGTTCCTCTTCCCAGAAGTAACTACTACTATCCGGTTCTAGTGCATCACATGTTCAAAGCACATTCATACAAATGTGTCTCTTTTAAAAATGGTAGCGAACTATACACGCTTTTTTACTTTATATGTAGACATTCCACAAGTGCATATAGGTCTACCTCATTGTTTCGATGACTGCTTAATATCCCACTTTTGCATATGTCTTTATTTAACCAGTTCCTTAATGATTGACTTGAATTTCCTCATACATACCTTATCCTGCACTGTCACAAATGCACATGAATTGGGAGCAGCATAGTTAGTGGGACAAAGGTTATATATTTAAAACTTTGGATATTGCCACTTTTCTGCCAAAAAGATTTTCCTGATTTACATTTATGTAATGTATGAGTGCTTGTTCCATCACAACCTTCTCAGTATTTGAGCAGATATATTGATTTTGAAGAAATGCTCAGAACCTATGCTGCAAACAGTGGGCATACTTTTAAAAAAGACTTGCAATATGTTGCTTACAAAGAATGGATAACAAATAGTAAACCGGTGATACTTAGTCTGCAGAAATGCAGGTTTAAGCTGAAGGCACTGCCCTCAGTAGTTTTCAAGTACATTCTCAAGGTTACATATATTGCCAAAGGCTTAAGGAAATGCAGAAATACTAATTCATGATGATAATATAATTTTCAAGCTTAAAAGTTAATCCCAGTTAGTAACAATTAACAGAAGACTATATACAAAGGGAGAAAGGGAAAGCAACTGCATTGCAGTTCTGTAAAAAAATCAGGCAAGAAAATAAAACTTTAATTGCTAAAAGGTCTGAAAAGCCCTAGTTAATGAGAATGCCAAGTATCTGGTCAGTTACTAAACTCCAAAATTTGGTCCCCAAATGAATATCAAATGTTAAAACACTGCATCTAATCTCAACATGGGTGAAGCAGAACCTTCACGGTTGCACTTTCCTCACTTCAGAGCGGTCACTGGAGAACATTTTGCGGAAGGCCCACGGAAGGACACTGGCAAAGGGTCAACAGGAACTCCTTTCAGCTCTCATTAAAAGAAAATGATTCATTTTGTATACACATTTGCTGCTCTCTACACTCTGCTTTCTAGTTCCTGAGTTATCAAAAGTACCAAAAGAGAAAGATATCTTTTGCCGTCTAACCCTCTCACTTTAGGTACAAGTCATGGCCTTATAAAAAGGATGGTAAAATTGGAATGGGTAACCATGACGGCTAGATCTGCATGTATGGCATGTGTCCCTGCCTGGCTCGGTCATTGGGAGATGGGACCCAGAGCTGTAAATCGTGCTGGATGTTGGTGTGGACATATTTCAGGAGTGCCTGGAAGACTTTAGAACAATTATTAATACAGTGTGGGCACACTCTGGTTTCTTGAGCTGCTCCTTTCTAAGGGACTCTCAACTACCGCCATGGAAAGAACCAGGGTTGCTAGACCATTGGATTTTTCAAGAGAGGACAGGAATCTGAACTTTTGTTGAAATCACCCAGCTTTTAAATGCTAGCAACTAATTCAAACATTTCTGAAACACTGTTGAATAAAATAAGCCAGCCATCAGCCAGTCTCCAACCCCTGGGTTATATAAATTCAAAAGTCTGAAGCTGATCCCCTATCTCTTAGAGCTATCTAGGGGATGCACAACTAATTACTGTTTGTAGAAATACAAGTGACCTTTTTTGGATGCACAAAGAGGAAAAATTATTGGGATAAAACAATTCCACTAAAAGCTTCATTATCAATTCAATGCTAGTAACACAATTATGATAAAATCCATTTTAATTAGTCAAATGAGAAAATTGGTAATTGCATGGTTAGATTCTCTAGTCATCCACTGAACGGTCTAAAAACAGAAGGTATGTTCCTGTATAGTCACATGGGTTTTTTGTAAAATCTTTCAAACATATTAGAAAAGTTTCCAGGTAAACTGGGCCAAGAAGAAGTGAGCAGGAAGAACTGAATTTTGCACCTCCAAGCTCATATTTTGCCAAGGTCATAGAATCATAAACTTTACTGGGGGAATAAAGTTTTAACACATTGTCATACTAGAAAAAAATTTTTTTTTCCTTGGGGCCACAGTATTTTATTATGAAAATAGAATAAAAACTTTGAAAACAAAACAATCCCAATTTAATGAAAAATTTATTTTTTATTGTTTTCTGTGCATGAGTTATATGCAACTTGAAAAATAGTTCTGTGGCTCCCAAGGTGAAGAGACACATGAGTTACATATGCTTCACGAGACCCCGGGCTCAAAAATAGCATGAGTTAAATACAACTCACATGGCAGTAAATGTGTTAAGGGTGCCTTTCAAAATGATTTGGGAAGGAAACATGGAGGAAAGTAAGACATTGGGTGTACATATAGACTTGGTCACAGGATTAGAGCCAATTTATTCTGTTTGAACAGACCCACCTAGCTGGTCAAGTATTCCCATTTTAGGGATGAACTTTAGCCTCAACTTTTCTTTTGCAAAGGAAACTTCACATCTCTACTGCTATAGGTGCACAGGGTGCTGTTATGCCGACTTTAGAAGTAACTTACAACCATTCGATTCCAGACAATGTTAGCAGTACCATTAAGAATATGCATCTTAAATGCTAATAATGTTTTAGCATTTTTAGTTAGATAGCTGAACCAAGCAACTGATGTTGGAAAAAACATTACTAGTCTGACATAAGTCCACCACAGAGTTTATCTTGCAGTGTGGTGCAGAGCACACTGGACTCCAGGATTCAGGAGATCTGGGTTAGGAGACTCACTTCTCTCATTAGCTCAAGCAGGTTAAGTGCTCTGACCCAGTTTCTACTTCTATGAAGTTACAGCCTAAACCATCTCAAAGGTTTCCTTCCAGCTTCAGTATTCTGTGGAGACTGAACTGAATTTATTAAGTCAGTCAACAGAAGAGTCCTCCCACTGAGCATAAAGTGTTGTTTCCCTTTTTTCTCATTTACCAACATACTTGTCTGGCAAGGATTCCCTCCCCCAAAGACCACAGCTAATAGGAGTTGGGAACTTTAAAGGGTGTTGGTGTTTTTTAATAATGCTTGGGATTCTAGCTGGGCAAGAGGTTAAACTAAATAATCAAAAGGAAATTTGGGGTATGCTTCAGGTTGGCTTTATCTCCATTAAGTAGACAGTTTGGAGACTATATAGAATATGTGGAGGGCAAGACATTTTCCTCCCTTCATGGTATTTCTTCCCAAGTACCAAGAGGAAAAGTAAGATTTTTTTCCCCTACACCTTAGAGGGCTGCTATTGGCAGCAATCTTAGTCTTGAATCTCTGAATAGGCTGTAAGGAAAGCTGAAGAGGTGCTATGTTTATTTAATCTTGGTTCCTAGAATAGCAGGGTTGAAATACCAGGTTCATTCCACTTAAACTGCTTTCTCAAACTCCATCACAAGTCCTGGCGCAGCAGCCACAGAGATTGAGAGTCCTGGGGCCGCGCTGCGGCTGTGGGAGCTAGCTGTAAGCCTACATGCTGCTCAGCCCAACAGCTGCTACTTATGAACCTCAATGTTGTCTTCTAAAATAGCTCCAAAGCAGGCCAGGCGCGGCGCTCACGCCTGTAATCCCAGCATTTTGCGGCTGAGGCGGGAGGATCTCTTGAGCCCAGGAGTTCAAGACCAGCCTGGGAAATGTAGCAAGACCCTGTCTCTATAAAAAATAGAAAAATTAGCCAGGCCCAGTGGCACACACCTATAGTCCCAGCTACTCAGGAGGCTGAGGCGGGAGAATTGCTTGAGCCCAGGAGTTTGAGGTTGCAGTGACCTATGATCCCACCACTGCACTCTAGCTCAGGCAACAGAGTGAGACCTCGTCTTAAAAAAACAAACAAACAAACATGGAGGAGGTACATCAACTGTTCTCAGGGTCCTAGCCTGGAAAGAGCAGTATTTCCACTCAAATTCCATAGGCGAGAACTTGGTCATTTAGTCATACGTAACAAGGAAAATATAGCAAATATAGTCCCACTTAGGCAACCATGTGATTCAATAGCAACTCTATTATCTTGGGAAAATAGGAGAATAGATTTTGGTAACTACCTTAGTCACTGGTCCACCCCCACCCGTGCTTTTTCCCCCACTGGATTTGGTAACACCAGTGCTCTCAAAGAGAACTGTCGAGGAGGAGATGGTAAGTGCACCACGCATAACCCACAAGTCTTGGTCTGGCAGGCAGAGTGTGGCCATTACTCTCAGGAGCTCCAGGAGCCAGCCTGAGCAGTGTCACAGCTGTAAACTGTACCTGGGTGGCTGGCTGCCCACAACATTGAATGCCATCCAGCATGAATACTTCAAAGAAGACCAGATCGCCATCTCCAAAGTTGTCACCAAAGAACTATCAGAGCCTTCCTTGGAGTTCAGGATCATTACAGGAAACTCTGGAGTGACGCTGAAACCAGAATATATTTTGGCAGTGTAGGAAGGACTCCTCCTTTTCCTTCAAGAGGTTCTAGATCTGTGAACTGGCTCAGGGCTCGGAAGTGGCTGAGGGCTATGAGAAATCTACATTTTTGGCAAGAATACTACATAAGTAACATTCCCAAATTTCATTCTTAAGTAGGGGGGGAAAGGGAAAGCTATAAGCATTCAACATCCTTTACATTCTGCTCTTAATTTTGCCCACTTTCATTCCCTATCATGTTCCCCAACTAGTTTCAGTACACAGGCCTATACCTTTCCCTCCATTTCCTCCTGGATTTCTAATATTTCCCCTTCTTTGCCTGAATAAATCCTATTCCTCCAAGACCCAGGGGTCAAATGTAACTTCCTTTGTGAAGCCAACTTTAAGTTGACAAATATGAGTACCTACTATGTTCCAAACTATGCTAAGAACTGGGGTCACAAAGACAACAAGGTTCCTGCCCTCCAGGAGTTACTACAAAGATGTAGGATTTTAATCCTACAATTCCTTGAAATTCAGATTCATAATTACACAAGTATTGAGTACTGCTGTGTATCAGGCACCATCTTTTCTTGTTTAACTGGTTCTCAGACATCAAGACTCCCTAAGTCACAAAGTTAATACAGTAGCTCCCTCTTATCTGCGGAGGATATGTTCCAAGACCCCCCAGTGGATGCCTGAAACTGTGGACAGTACTGAACTCTATATACCATGTTTTTCCTACACATATATACCCATGGTAAAGTTTAATTTATAGATTAGACACAGTAAGAGATTTATAATAGAACAATTACACTGTAATGAAAGTTATGTGAATGTGGTCTCTCTCAAAATATCTAATTGTAATGTACTCAACCTCTTCTTGTGATGATGTGAGATGATAAAATGCCTATGTGAAGAGATGAAGTGAGGGGAATGACATAAGCATTGTGACACAGGCTACGATTGACTTTCTGATGATACGTCAGAAGGAGAATCATCTGCTGTGGGTGACCCTGGAATCATCAAGCCATGACCGTGTTGACGGTTGGATACCAGGAGCAGACGACGTAGATGACTAACTGGCGGGTAGCATGTGCAGTATGGGTCTGCTGGACAAAGACACAATTCACATCCCAGTGGGATTAAGCAGGATGGCACAAGATTTCATCACTACTCAGAACGGCACACAATTTAAAACTCATGAATTGTTTATTTCTAGAATTTTCCATTTAATATTTTCAGACCACAGTTGACTGTGAGTAACTGAAACCATGGAAAGCAAAACCATGGATGGGGTGGACTACTGTATTTTTTCAATTCTCAAACTTCCTCTATCCTGTTGCTGAGTAGGTGAACTGAATACTAAGGAGTAATCTTGTAGTAGAGTAATAAAGCCTACTTTTTAGCAAAACACCTTAAGCCTGTTAAAATAAGAGAAAAGAATCTAATTATTTAGACGTGGTTACTTTATTTTGCACTTTAAAATTCACAAAAAGCTTTATAATATCTGTGTTCTCCTTGTTGATCATCAAGGCTTTATGGTTAGACAATGAAAATTTTATCACATCAATTGGGCATACTTAAAAACAATGGATAATTTACAAACAAATCTCTTTAATCAAGAACATTTTGTAAAATACACACTCTGGTACACATCTGAATTCGTCTATCCTAAAATTAGACTTTAAAGGGCTTAAAAAAAAAACCCTAAACAAACAGTTTTAACACTGACAAGCCTACCAGAATAATGCTGATGGCAAGCTATAAACAGCTTTAAATGCTGAATATAATTTGGGGGAAGGGGAGAAGAAGAAATTATCTGTTAAACCTATATTTAAATGCATCTGTTAGTAAGATGTCTCTAACTTAATGAATTTCAACAAAGTGAACAACTCCTTTGCCTTTGGTAGTTTCTTAAGTTTTATTTTTAAACTTGTGACATCTTGACTAAAGAAAATGAATCCTGGGGCTAGAATATTTAAAGAAAAGAAAAACATTGGTGGTAATCCCAAAATGGTATTAGTGATAAAAAAACAAATAAATATAAAAGAAAAAGAAAAACATTGGTGGGAAAAGAGGAAAAATAAGATCAGTACTTTCTTAGTCTATCTAAAGTGGGTAACAAATAAAATCACTGTTATTAAGGAAGAATACCAGAGTTGATATGTGAGACTTAGTTTGGCTTAAAGTTAGATAAGTTAACATCTAAATAACAAAAATAAAAATTCAAGGTGGTCTCACTTAGGAAATTTTAAAAAATAATTGTTGCCCTCAATTGGTTTTCAAATCTGTGGAACAGCATTAATACATACTTTGAGGCATCCATTATAGAATCTGTTAAAATTATTTATACTGCTATTTCCACTTTTAATATAATTTTAATGTACTCTGGGGTAGCTCTTTAGATATTATCAGTAGAGGCCACTGAAAATAATGCCAGAATTTGAGAAGAGAGTAGAAACTGAAAGGGGATGGGAGGGTAATGAAATTGGGTAGTAGTAACAAACATGATTTTTAACGTTTCCTCACTAACTAATGCCACAAAATTGTATATTTTGGCTCAATGCCACTGGGCTGCTGGAAGTGATCGGGAAATGAGTGGAACATCCTAATCGTCCCACTTAGATTCTTAACGAACCCGTGATTTGGATGGCTCACTCATGAGGGACTGTTTACACAGACTACTTGGTAAGGGGTAGCTATGTTGGGCTTACTACCTACTTGCTTTGTTTCTTTCAAGAACACTTTTGAAGGGCTAAGGACCTCTAAAAGGTAGGAGAACAAAGAGCTCACTAGACTACAGAGATTAACAAGGAAATAATCTGTAAATAGTGTAATCATTGACATGTTATCAATCACCTTCTTTCTTGAGGTGGGGAGTATAGGCCTATGAGAAAAATGAAACTCCACTCCACTACTGGGCCTATGAAAAAATAAAATATTCTAAATTTTTCCTGTTTTGATAGAAATTTTTGAGAAATCTCAACTTTAAAATATCCCTAATCTGTCATCTCAAATTGCCCCTTCTATTAGTCTTATAAATGATATTGTTTAAGGCTCATACAAAGACATTGAGTTCAGTTACTTGGAAAAAAGGATTTTATTCTGAGGTGTCTTTCAGAGATTTAAGTGCTCTATGTTATCACTGAATGAGACTTATTCTCAAAGCAAATATTCTCTATGATACCAAAGTATTCAGTTTATTACGACAGTACACTTTAACATATTAAAAGTCACAAAGCCTAAGAAAAGCAAGCAACGAGTTAATAAAATCACAACTCAGAATTCTAACATTTTTCACATGGTATCATTCACTATGAAATGCAAAAAGACTACTAATGTTTAAGTGGAATGATCTCTAGCCTGTAAATTACACTCTTGTGACCAAACAAATGATTACATACTTGGAAGACTACAGAACATGAGTAGGCACAGAAAGCTGTTCTTCAGGACCGCTTTTTCAAAGCTTGAAAAATTAATTGACCCATCATTTTAGGGGGGGAAAAAAAAGATGAGTATGGATTAGGAGGCTTTACATGTAGAAAAAAAAATTCTAATTAAAATATTTTAAACAGACTATTTTAGATGTTTATTTGATATTGGAAGTGTGGTCAACTATCATAAAGTATTTCTCTTCATCACAAAAATTCCATATATTAAGGATTTATGCAATCCAGGGGGGAAAAAAATCTAGAAACTTTTTTTTGCCTGAGCAAGAAATCTAAAAAGGCTCTCCAAAATCTTGAGTAGAAGTATCATATTCTGCAATAAAATGCTTGAGTTCTTCAACACACCGCTCACCTATTTCATGTAAATTCTGCCTCAATGCAAACTGTATAGACTTTTCTAATGAAGGATCTTTTTCAATCAGCATTTTCACCACCATCCCGAAAGTTTCACAGTCTTGTCGGTAAACCTAGAAAGGTGAAACATACTCTGGTTAGCTGAGAGTGAAAATAATTAGCTGAACATTTAGCTGATTGAATTGACAGAACTATGATGAAGAAGTCTACAGGGAAGACCCAATATTACTGTTGAACCTCTCTTGCCCTTGCATTGTCACTACTGTTAGAGGCCAGTTAAACCTCTATCTTTGAGATTTGTGGACAACTTGAATGAGAAGAAAAACATTAATGTACCATATCACCAAATGAGAAGTTTGGCATGGCATTTGTCAGTGTAAGGCAGTCTACTCAAAAGACATCAGACTAGAGGTGAGAATAACTAAGAACAAAGACTAAGGCATATCGATGGCTTTGTTCATTTATCTGTTTGGAAGAAAAAAGTTTCTGAGCCCCTAACTTTAGGTTCTTTGTTTGAATCATGCAGATGACAAATTCAACATCCTGTTTATTATACGACCAACAACTATAAGAATGCTGAAAGTATCTACTTAAAAAAAACTTTTCAAGCTATAAATGTTTAACATAGCTAAAGTCATCAAAGTAGGGTTAAGATCAAAACAATATGCTATACACATACGTGTATGAATGTTGAATGTGTGTATACATATTCAACATATATACATATATATGTGTGTGTATATATGTATATATATATTTGTACTTCAATGTGTAGATTTTATTATTTTAAATCAATACGTACATATTTTTTATCAGTGGCAATTAAATATTTCCAGTGTGAAACTGCTACGTTTCTTCCACACTACATGTCATTTCTTTAATGTGTAGTCACAGAATGCATTTTAGATTTCCATGCTATTTTTCCTACTCAGTAACTCATGTACTTAAAGAAAAATTACAGTTACGTCTCCATGAAAATTAAGTGAAATGCAAATTATCTGATTTTAAAAACTGTTAATTTTTACTTTCCTAACTTAATAATGACAATCAACTTAACATTGTTTATTCTCCAAAAGGGTTTCATTCACTTTGAAAAACTTTAGAAATAAGTGATATGAGACATTGCTTGGCTTATGATAAGTTTTTATTCCTCATATGGTCACTGCTAGTTGTAGTGGCTGCTGCTATATTTTTTAAATGTCTGCAATATTTGTTTTGATTGCTTAAAAATAGCTATTTAAAGAATGTTTAATTTTTACTGTCAGTTTTAGGTTGCTAAATTATACTAATTTCCTTTCCTTGCTCTCAGAAAAATCCACAAGTTTCAAGGAAATTTAAGGGATAAATTCTTCAAACGACACATTAAAATATATAATACCCTTATCAGCAGAGCACAATGGCTCCTGCCTGTAACTCCAGCTATTGGGTAGGCTGAGGCAGGCGGATGGCCTGAGCCCAGGAGTTCAAGGCTGCAGTGAGCTATGATCGTGCCACTGCACTCTAGCCTAGGCAACAGAGTGAGACCCTGTCTCTTAAAAAATAAATAAATAAATAAAAATCCCCTATCTGCCTTCTCCATCTCAGATACACATACACACATATACACACATATTTTTCTAAACAGTAATGAAATTTACTCATAATAGCCATTAAGTTTAATTTAGCAATTTAGACAAATCATTTTATCCAGTTTATCCTAAGGTTTACATGACCAAGAACTGATATTGGTATTCTGATAAACCAACTTAGAAAACAATATACCATTCACATACTATTACATATGACAATAGAACATATTATGACTGGTCTAACAAATACACAGTACCTAAGTCAAGCCAATGCAGTCCCCTGGAGGAAAGTCAGAGCATGATGTTTCACAGTCCTAGTGGAGGTGAATTCCTTACCAAACCAGTCAGCCCACATAATAACAGCATTCTAACACCAACCACAGGCCTCAGCAGACTGCTTTTTGGGTGGCCTAAATTTTACAGGCTTCTTTATAACAGATGTATTAGATGAGGATAATGTTACACTGTGAATTAACCTGCAAATTCTTTAATGTAAATCTGCTTTTTACCTAAACTCTAAATCTTCATTTAACATATTTACAGAACATAAATATGCTACAGATTTGCATATGAAAAATAAAACCATATTAAGATGTTCATACATTTATTTAAACTGTAAACTACTGTCACTTTGGAGACAAGACACTGTAAGCATTTAAAGTTTATTTTTAAATTTTAAGTTGTTTTTGAATTATTTGTTGGAAATTAGACAAATGTTTGCCTCTTAGTTAGCAAGAACAAGCAGAATTGCTGAAAGCAACGTAATTCCCTATTACAGGATAAATTTACTAAAAAGACTGCTTAAAATGTACTGGTTGGGCATTAGAAGGAAATAATTAGTTTTTTGTTAAAGGAAGACCTCACCCGCCAACATTTTATAAATACAATTCACAACTGTCAGAAACCTATTTCCGAAATCTGTTCCACAGTAAACTCAATCCCAAAACAGGAAGGGTGTAGTTATCTGTAGGAGAGTTTGTTTGCTTATGGTCCCTAGCTGGAAATTCATTAATAGTCTTCAGATTTGATATCTACAGGCCACACAGGAAGACTTTTTTGTTACTGTTTTTGTCGAGCTTGGACCTCATCAAAATGAGAAACAGGTTACAGTATGGGTGGGGTTCACATAAACTGCATAGAAAACGTAGTTAAGTTTGCCAGCATAATGAAAACACTATCCAAATGTGATTTCACATATTCCTTTACTACAGCAGCCTGTGTTAATAGCTAAATTTTCACAAAATTCTTCTAGGAATAAAGGAATATGATGAAACAAACTACCCATACTTTTTACTACTGATTACACTTTCAGATGACTGGAAGAAGAAGAAAAGGCAAAACAAACTCAATGGCAAAAATTGCTTAAAAAATGACATAAAACTCCTCTGATATATAAAATCTTACTTCTGTTCCCACAAAAAAAGAAACCAAAATTAAGGCAACACGAGCTGTTAGAATTTTCATTTTGGATAAACCGTCTTTAATGTATACATTACAATTCTGCAAGGGCAGTTTGGAGGAATGATAGAGAGTAGAGTTGTGTCTAAAACAGTACCTACTAGCCTCGGTGGCTACTTAAATTTAAATATATGAGCATATATAATATTACCTTAATATTAATATCATTTAATATTATTAATATTAACATTGATATAATTTAAATATACTTTAATTATATTTGTGTTAATATTAGGAGGTAACTGGTTAACTGGAAAAGTCAGACACACACAGCCTTAAAGGGCTCGGGAATCAAATGAGAACATTATTTCCTCTATTTCTGATGCCTCATTTCATATAATCTCATTTATCTGAACTCATACGGTTCAAATGCTACACATCCTGTTTCAGAAGAGTCACATCCTACTGGGAGAGGTAAAAAACAAACAATAAAAACACAGGATTTATTTATATCCTGTCCTTTTGGGGGGAAAATCTATTTCTGTTCTTGTCAAAGTTGGAAGCAAGGGTCCTATGACCCAAACTCCAGTCCAACCCTGAAACAAGTCAGCAGTGATAGGGAAGAAGCTGCTGGGGACCCTAGCCCCAAGCCTTTAGCTCCTTGAAGTTTTTCATCAGACTCATCCATCTACAGAAGATGCAACTGGTAGTAAAGCGCTTATCAGGCGGGGTGGGTATGAGATGCCGCATTTCTAAAAATATGTTTTATTGTAATATTTTTCAAACATAGAGCAAAGTTGGAAGAATTTTACAGAGGTAAAATATATAACTACAACATAATTCTATCATTTATATTATCCTGTACGTGCTTTATCACCTACCTATGCATTCCTTTATTCATCCATTAATCCATTTTCTCTTTTTCATGCATTTCAATGTAAATTACAGATATCAGTCCGCATTCCCATAAATATTTCATTATGTATATTATTAACCAGAATTAAATACTAGGTTACTGTTTTACTTTGTTGTAAAATTTATATGTAATAAAATGTATAAATATTATCAGCAAAGAAAAAAAAAACAAAACCACAGCACAAATGAGACATTTGTATGTAAGCAGTAGGGAAGGCAGAAAGAACAGAAGAGTAGTTCCAAGAGCAAGCTTATTGAATTTGAATCGAATCCTGATTCGATGTGGAAGGCCTGATAATGCCCCCTAACTCTGCCCCCAAGATGTCCACTTCTGAATCTCTGGAACCTATGAATGTTACTGTACACGGTATAAGGGACATTGAGATAGGGAGCTTATCCTATATTATCTAGGTGGGTGCAATGTAACCACAAGAGTCCTTAAATGGCAAATGCAGGAGGGTCAAAAGAGAGGCAATATGGCCACAGAAACAGGTTTAATGATGAGCTTCAAAGATGGAAGAAGGAGTTACAAGCCAAGGAAGCAGGTGGCCTCTAGAAACCAGAAAATGCAAGGGAACAGATTCTCCCTAGAGTCTCTGGAAGAAGTGCAGCCCTGCAGATACCGTGATTTGGGTCCAATAAAACCTATTTTGGACTTTACATATTCTTCTCAAAATCACATGGAATATTAACCAAGTTAGCCCACATTCTGGGCCATAACATACACCTTAAATTTAAAATAATAGATATTATACGAAATATGCTCTCCAACTACAATGGAATTAAATTAGAAATCAACACCAGAAAGCTAACTAGAAAACCCCAGAATATTTGGAGATTAAAAACATACTTCTAAGTAACACATGAGTCAAAGAAGAAATCTCAAGAGAAACTGAAAAATATTTTGAACTAAATGAAAATTAAAATAAACCATCAAAATGTGTGGAGTGCAGCAAAAGAAGTGCTTAGAGAAAAATTTATAGCATTAAATGCATGTATTAGAAAAGAAGATATAAAATTAATAATCTAAGCTAGGAAATTGGGGGGGGGAAGAGCAAATGATATGCAAGAAGAAGAAAAAATAAAAATTAGAGCAAAAAAAATTGGAAACAGGAAATTAATTAATAAGAGTAGAATCAATAGAACCAAAAGCTCATTCTTTGAAAAGATCAATAAAATTGATAAATCTCTAGCCAGGTTAACCTAGCAAAAAAGGAAGAAGACACAAATTATAACTACTGCTCTCACAGCCATCAGAAGGATAATAAAGGAATATTATAAACAACTCTATGCCCACTAATTTGATAACTTAGATGAAACAAACCATTTCCTAGAAAGACACAATGTGCCAAAACTTACAAAAGAAGAAACAGATAATCTGAACAGGCTTATATCTATTAAAGAAATTGAATCAACAATTCAAAACATAACAGAAAGCACCAGGCCCAGATGGTTTCACTGCTGAATTCTACCAAACATTTAAGGAAGAAATGATACCAACTGTTTGCAATCTCATCCAGAAAACATAAGCAGAGGGGCTTCCTAACTAATCCTATTAGGCCAGCATTGCCCTAATATCAAAACCAAAGACATTATAAAAAAGGAAAATTACAGACCAATACCTCTCATGAACATAGATGCAAAAATCCTCAACAAAATATTAATATATCAAATCCAACAATATATAAAAATAATTATATACCATGACCAAATGGGATTTATTCCAGGTACTTTTGAAAATTAATTAATGTTAATGATAGGGGAAACTGTGTAGAGGTATATAAGAACTATCTGTACTTTCTTGTAATTTTTCTGTAAACTTAAAACAGCTCTAAAAAATAAAATCTATTAAAATTGTTTTTAAAAAGAATCACATAAACAAATGAAAAAAGGGGAAAAAACATTTCTTAACCTCTGTGCCTCAGTTTTAGTACCTACACCTGACTATGCTGTTATGAGGATTAAATAAAATAATACAAAGTACTCAGAAAGTGTCTGCCATATAGGAAGCATTTAATTTACATGAGATATAGTAATGAGGTGGAAAGAGGAGAAACAACTGTTCTGTCCAGAGAAGGGAGTATTAGAAAATGGTGTTAGAACTAGTAAGTCCTCTCTAGGAAAACACTAAGGAAGAGAAGAAAATGGTGTTTGGGGGAAATTCTATTGGCTTAACATAGCTAGAGCTTAGGGTTGTGTTCATCCTGAAAGGAGATCATGAAGAGGTTTCTTTCAAGGAGTTGAGATATCAACCTATAAATAAGCATTTAGCAAACAGGGAAAGAGCTACAAGAGGAAACCAGATCCTTTGGATGTATCAGGAAGAGAAAATGGTTAAGAATCAATGCTTAGGGCTCCTGAGAGCTGGGACAATAAATGTGACACGATGTGTCAAAGAAAGACAAGACCAGACAGAGGCTTTACAAGTACAACAGTTCCCCCCTTATCTGAGGTTTCACTTTCCGTGATTCCAATTACCCATGGCCAACCACAGTCCAAAAATATTAACTGGAAAATTCCAGAAATAAACAACTCATAAGTTTTAAATTTCATGCCATTCTAAGAAGGATGGATGGTGAAATCTTGCACCATCCTGCTCTGTCCTACTTGGGATGTGAATCATCCCTTTGTCCAGTGTATCCACACTGAATAAGCTACCCACCTGTTAGTCACTTAGTGGCCTTCTTGGTTATCAGATTGGTAAAACATACTATATATAGGGTTTGGTACTACCCAAGATTTCAGGCACCCACTGGGGATCTTGGAACATATTGGATAAGGGGGAAACTACTGTAATTAAGAAGGAGCAGATATGTGATGTGAAGAGTGACAGGTAGAAGGTTTTTACTTTTATTTATTTAGAAGGGGAAGGTTTGGGGAGTGGAGGTAAGTTCAGTACCCAATAAGTCATTTGCGGCATGCATGAAACAGCTAGAACCAACCATTAATAGGAAGATGAGTATGAGTCTAGAAAACAGGGGAGGAAGCGAGGGAGGCATTGATTTTATAACCTTTAGCACTAATGCCAGTTGAAGCCACAGGAGTTTCTTAAAGAGGGCAATAAATTCTTTCTAGTCCCACAAACTAGATGCTCAGTTAATGTTGAATGAATAGCTAAAGGCAGCTTTGAGAGAACATGTAATATAAGAGCCAGAGAGAGCCAAGAGCAGACATCTAAAACCATCAATATCAGCCACAGAAAAGACAATAAGGAAGACGAAGAACCGGGAGACAGTAAAGACACAGATGCCAAAGAAAGAGTTTGCAAAATAAGGAGACAGTTAATCAAATGCTTAAGAAAGACCAAAGGGAGCTGGGCATGGTGGCTCACACCTGTAATCCTAGCACTTTGGGAGGTAGAGGCAGGAGGATTGCTTGAGGCCAGGAGTTCGAGACCAGCCTAAGCAAGAGGGAGACCTTGTCTCAACAAAAAATAATAAATTAGCCAGGTTGGTGACACACGCCTGTAAGTCCCAACTACTTGGGAGGCTGAGGCAAGAGGATCGCTTGAGCCCAACAGTTTGAGGTTGCAGTGAGCTATGGTGACACCACTGCACTCTAGCCCAGGCAGCAGAGCGAGACCTTGTCTTGGCGGTTGCGGGGAGGGGCGGGGGGCGGGGGGAAGACAAGACCAAAGAAGCTGATAACCAAAACATATTGACTGGATTTGGAAATTAGCAAGTAAACAGTTAATCACAATGGCAGTTTATTGGGATGGAGGGGATTAAAGAGCGTGGCATCCAATACGGTAGCCACTAACCATATTTGACTAAATTTAAATTAATGAAATAGAATTAAATTAAAAATTCAGTTGCTCAGTCACACTAGCCCCATTTCAAATGCTAGTGGCTACCATATTGGGCAGTGCAGATATAAAACATTTTCATCATGGCAGAAAATCCTATTTAGCAGTGTTGTCATGGAGGATGGAGGAATGAAAAGAATTTAAAGATGTAGTGGTAAGTGTTGGCCTAGTAAATTAAATAATATATATTTGCAATCACTTTATCATTAAAGTGGGTAATAAAAGCTTACCACTTTTAAAGAAGCATTGTGAAATATAATTAGTATCTGTAAAACGTTCTACAACCTTTTGATGAGGCACATAAAAATGTAAGTTAAAAAAAGAAACACCAATTGGGGCTTAATATACAAGGAAACATTCATAATGTCTAATGTGTTGACGAGGTTGGGGGGAAAAGTGATAGCATATTGATGTTAAATACTGGAGATAAATTTAAACCCTTTAATTTGGGTCTATAATAATGCAGAAGGTGTCAAAACTATTGTAATCTATGTTGCTGCTTGTGCTGTATTAATAGAAAAAGATATCTTTGAGTCTTCCTCCTCAAAGCTGCAGCCCCATTGGCTCTTAAAAGCACAGCTCCTAAAAAGAACACTGCTGGTTGCTAAGAAATGCATTATGAACACATACATTAGACCTCCAGTACCTACATTCAATATGTGGGTAAAATTATTAGAACCACATAAAAAAGTAACTCAAAATTAATGATAAAGTAGGTAAATGCTAAAAAGCCTTAGCAATCAATGTTTGTAGAATTCTCATACATAAATCCAGACCAATTTATAAATTTATAGGACTCGACTAAAGATTAATACTTAATTATGGATTTTCTTTTCTCCCTTTTCAGCTTATTATTTCTTTCAGTCATGATACACTAAATAGACAAAGGAATGAAATAATTCCAATTACAGAATTGTCTGTGGAATAATTTACTAATGCCAAAATCAGATCCCATAAAGTTTAAATATAAAACCTAAACAAATCTCAAATTAATGTTGATTGAAAATACTGCAAAGGAAATATATACAGTATGATCCATTTATGTACACTTTAAAAACAGTAGTTTATTTAGTTTAGGGATATACACACATATATATACTAGAAATACAAAAATATACACAAGAATGATAGCTCTGAGAAGGATCAGAGGAGACCCGAGAGGGGTTTTACCTATATATGTAATATTTTATTTCTTTAAAAAGAGGTTTAAAAAAATATTAAACTCTAGGTAATGACACACGTGTTGATGTGTTTAGGAGTGAAGTGTGCTATTTGTAACATACTTTGACATGCATCAAAAAATAAGATGAATTAATGGAATGAACGAATTATACAGAGGAACTGTATAAGGAAAAACCAACTGGTTTTCCTCTCCTATACTCTCACAATACTCAATACTTCGCCTTCTGACATTCCCACACATCAATTCTCTGGCAGACACCAACTGGGGTTACAGTCAGATCCCACAGGTCATGGACTCAGTCTCAACACTACTCCTCCCCCTCAGAAGCCAATCGTAGGTCGGGGGCCTCCAGAACTTCTGACCAAGGAGTTATAAATCAGGGGGTTCCCATGACCTCCTCCCTCAGGTTCAATCATCTGCTAGAACGGCTCACAGAAAGCACATTACTTACTAACACCCGTTTATTATAGAAGGATACAACTCAGAAATAGCCAAATGGAAGAGATACATAGTCCAAGGTAAGAGGAAAGGGGGGCAGAGCTTCCATACCCTCTCCGGGTGTGCCACCTTCCTAGCACCTCTATGTGTTCAGCAACCCCAAAGTTCTCTGAATCCTGTCCTTTTGGCATTTTTTAAAAAAATCAATTTTATTGTATATATTTGAGGCTTACAACATGATGTTATGGGATGTATGTAGATAGCAAAATGGTTACTATAATGAAGCAGATTACTGTATCTGTCACCTCACCATACAGTTGACCCTTGAACAATACAGGTTTGAACTGCTTGGGTCCACTTATACACAGATTTTCTTCCACCTCTGCACCCCTGACACAGCAAAACCAACCCCTTTTCTCTTCCTCCTCAGCCTACTCAATGTGAAGATGAGGAAGATGAAGACCTTTATAATGATCTACTTCCACTTAATGAAATAGTAAATACATTTTCTCTCCCTTATGATTTTCTTAATAACATTCTTTTCTCAAGTATACTTTCTTACCATGTGCAAGGTGCTGGATTTGGTCAGTAATAACAACACACTTTGCTCAGAGATTATATTCTAGTAAAAAGAACAATAGATTTAAAATAACCATAAAACAAGTTGGAATACAGTAAATGCTATAAGAGAAATACAAAGTATTATAATGATTCCAACTAAAAGATCATTGTGGAGGGGGGCTCAGGGAGGGGGAGCACTGAGGCAGTGTTGGCTATTCCAGGCAACTTGGAAACAAATTAGCATAGTGTGTCTAAAGAGTAATGAATCTTGGAATATAGGGAAGTTTTGAAAAAGATGACTAATAGACTAGAATCAAAATGGAGCTAGCTATGAACAGGTAAGGAAAGACCTTACATGTAGTAGGTACGCTACAGACATTTTTTTCCTTATTCATCATACAATAAACAAACCACTGAAGACTGTTGATGAAAAGAAAATCAATGTATTCACTGCTTAATATCCCCTTCAATTCTGATTTAGTAAGCCAGGAACAGTAATTTTGTGGTCAATGTCAGTTATTGGCTTGAGAAAAAAAACTTCTAAGGTACAAAAAGTATAAAGAGGGTAAATCTAAAGAAAAATATTCATAATAAACACAAGATAAAAGGCAATTAAATACATAATAAAATAAGTTTTAAAATTCTAACTGCTGAGAATTTTACAATATGACAAATAGTTTGCAATATGACTAAATTTTTCATGTGGCTTTTGATATTTTCATGTCTAAGAAAAATAAGTATTCTTTAACAAAAGCAGGGAAGGGAAGACTTAATTTGGACATTTTCCCAATGTCTAAAACATTCATCACAATGAAACAGAGACCATAGATTAAAATGGCAATTCAGCTCCTTGAAAGAATTTTTCACTTAGAAAATCTTTCCCTTTCCTGTTTTTTTTTTAAAATCAGGTTAAAAAGGTAAAATTCTTATGTATACACTGAACTGATTTTTATATACAGCTGTTTCATACAAAAGAAATTATTATATTTCGGTGAGAATTAAATGAAGTGATTGAGTACACAACTAAAAGAAAAATCTAACATACAGCCTTAGAGTTTTCCAAATAAAATTTATTTTAATTAAGGTAACATTCAAATAAATCTTAGAATCTCATAGATGAGGTAGTCCAGACTTCAAAATGATTTAATATCAGAAAAGTGCAATGTCATAACTGTATAAAAGGTCACATTTTTGATCTAAGGCTTAAAAAAAGTAATTAATTCACAACAGCCTGTTCTCACAAATGAAAAAACCTTACGTTGGTTTGAGAGATCTAAGAGTAGCAACCTCTACCCAGTTGCCCTCCAACAAGAGAAATTTGTCAGCAGGAGTGATTAAGCAGGAAACAGCTTAGCTATTTCAAGACCCACCTCCTCCTCTTCCTTCCCAATTCATCTACCACAAAGGAGGCTGGAGACAATTCAATATTAAGGTTGCTGTAAACTTCTGAAGATCTGGAAGTATTATATGTCTCAGAAGCTGGAAGTTTCAACAGTTACTGGGCCCAATCAGTTGAGTCCTTGCCTCACTGTACAAGAAGAATTTTAGGAGAATGGGGAGGATTCCTAGCAAAGGTCTCTGTGACTAGAAATGGTTGTAGGTCACAAGTCTAAAGGTCTTTTTGTTTGCTCAAATATAATGGCATTTAAAAATTATTGGCAAATTATAAGTATTAAGTCACTAACTTAATATTTTCATATTGACCTTTACATTATTTTGCATACCAGGAATCCTTACAAGCACTATGGAGTTACGGGCTTCATTTTATAAAATATCTAAGCAGAGAGGTTAATGGTAGTTAGTTGAAAAAAATACAATTAACATTCCCAGCCTAGGTTTTGAATTCACCTCTTATCATAATGCTGCTATAACCAAGAGAATTATTGAAATGCCAAATAGAAACAAAGCCATGACTGAGACTAAATCCTTGGCAGACAGAAATTAACCTGCCTGGTTGTCAAGAGTGGCATAAAGGAAATGGCTTGGAGGGGCCTGAAAGGCAGGTCACCTGATTATGACTCTTAACTATCATGGCACAGTACATGAGATACCATTTTGGGCGTGCTTTATGTCTAATACTGTACTTTAAGTCACTCCCGTAGTGAAATTTGAAACTTGGCTTATTTTTCCATATAGCTTCAGGGATGCCACTAAGATAAATTCATGAAAAATAAACAGGTCAGGTCAGCCATCTGCCCCATGCTGGGAAAAGCACTATTGTACTGTAAGCTACTTAGGCTGACTGTGGTTGGCTAAAGAGCATTTTATGGTAGAAATAGGGCATTTTCAACATATCCTGCAGGGGAGGAGATTTCTCCCTTAACTTCTTTTGACAGGTGACTTAGTGAACCAGGTATGTTCACTCTGCCCTTCCATTTCTTTCATCGTTAAAATTCTGCATCTTATATACACACAAAGCACCTAGAAGGACATATCAAACTGTAAAATGCTTGTGATTATGGGTGCTTTTGTTCTTTGCTGCTTGTGTTTTTTAGTTACCTGTAATGCACATATTAATTTTTTTTAATAAAGGTTATTTTAAAAACCTGGGGGAAAATTCTGTATCGTAAAGTTGATTTTAGTGGAAGTTACTTTTCCTATTATGAAATTTCTCCATGTCTCACACTGAAGAATTACATTATGGTTTCAGCACACATGTGCTGTTATGCTTTTTTCTTTTTCTGTGGCATTAAATAGTTTAAATATTTTGTATGTACTATAGTTTAGAAACACTTTCATTTTTGTTACAGTATCAAGGTATTGTGGATTTTCAGCTCAAAATGAAGACCTTGCTAATACAATAGTTCTGGGAGACTTTTAAAATGTATGCCATAAACTCTTTTTTGTGAAGGTGATGGGAGTGGGGGTTGCTGAGAGGCCACTGAATCGGAAAGTGCCAGTGAAGGGTGGTCGGGATTAACTGGCTCCAGCATATGGGTAGTTTCTGCTTAGCTGCTCCCTCCCCACCTCCCGAGATAGGCCCCTGAGCTATATTTATTGAAATCGAAAGCTATATTTATGTAATCAAAAACTATGTACTATAAAAGGTAGAATTTAAGAGTTTTGATGATAAAGGTGAATACCCAGAGCTTACTAGCTTATGAAACTGGGTTTGTGATCTTGACACTGCCAAGGAATATAGAAAGCTGGCGACAGACAGGTGGGGGAGGGAGGCATGGGAAGCAAGAGGGAAATTAAGATGGAAGAGAAATTGCCTGGTAATCTTTCAGTTCCAGGTTCTAAACTTGATTTCTGCCCTATGATTCATGAGAAACCCTTGTAAGCTTTCAATACTTTCCCTTTACTTGCTAAAAGTAGTTTGAGTGGGTTTTATAACTTTTTAAAACTTTCTCTGGATACCTAGCATGATAGCCTGCTACAAGGAATGATGTAACTTGGCCTTCTGGGCTGGGCTTGCAACCTGGGAGCAGCACAGGCCTGTGTTATCACACCTGCATTGCAGCCCATCTGCCTATCAGCAGTGCTTTTAACACTGGCAGGAATGCCAAGGTGATGGCATAAATCTATTTTCAATATAATCGCAAACCCATCAAATGCACTTCATAAGCCTTTATCTAACATAAACATAGTTAAAGATGGGCCACAAGCCTTTATCCAACATAAACACAGTTAAAGATATAATTTTAAAGGCTATAATTTTCCATGGTGAGAGCTAAACAATTACCAATCCTTGGAGTTTCCATTCAAAATACAGCTATTGTTATTCCTACTGGAAAAAAAAAAGTATCTGCTTTCAGCTCATCATATGCAAATATAGGAAATAGAATATTAGCAGTCTACTTAATCACACTTTCACTGGAGAGGGACTTTTGAATTAGATAACATACAATACCACTCTGAATACTTCTAAGATGTGTTTTTTCTTTCCAGAAGAAAGGAATTATTCATAACTAACAAATAGCACAGCTTCATTTTAAAAATAGGAACTGCAATATCAGGTAGATTAAAAGGAGGTTAAAATTAATTAATATTTAAAATAACTCATTATTTTGCTTTTATCTCTGAAGGTATTATGTACAGTGGGGAAGTCCATAAATACCATTATATATAAATGAAAGTACCTGTTTTCAAGATCTGTCTGTAGATATTTTCTAGTCTATACTTTTATAGCAAAAGTAATTGGTATATGATTTAAAATTAATCTTGATTTGTCCACTTGGCATTACAAATATAAACTATGAATGACTTCTCAAATGATACTGAAGTTCCTTCTAAGAATCAGAGATATACTTATAACAATATTGTTCACAAAAATGAACAGACTAATGTTGGAATCATGCTGTCATCACTATATCAGCTAGTTATATTGCTACTTTCATTTCATAAGCAAGGTAAACATCAGGTGTTAATCACTAAGCATGATGCTATTAAATTTTAGTAAATGAAGATAAATCTGGTCCTCAAGAGGCCTTTTTGAAGATAGAATTTACGTACAGCCAAGGATTTTGAGGTAGGAATCCAGTTAAATTAAATTTATGTATTGTTTACAGATAATTTGGGTTAAGCCAGTATTACTACGTACAACTCAATATTTTTATTTATTAGAAATTGAGGGCAAAAATGGTAGTGCTATAACTATGAAATGCTAATGGAATCTTAAAGATCTAATGAACTTGCCATACATATTTTCAATATGTAGTACATTTATTAAAATGGATTTTTTAAAAAAGTTGAGCCATTGGTTTAAAATATTGCTAACTTTTTTGATTAGTAAAATCACTAAGACTGAAATGATGGTAATTTTAGGTAAGAAAAACAGGGAAAACCAGAAATAAAATCTTTGTTTGGATTAGCAGAGCTGAACATTTGATTGGTTCAGATAAGAGTCAAAAGGTGAACTTATTACAAGAGCCAAAAGAAACAGCAGACTGTTGTTTCCCCTTTAACCTTACTTAGTACAAGATTACCATGTGCTCATGTAGATACAACATAGAAATTTTTCATATAAACACATCCTGGAAAAATACATTAAACCATTCCTCTCTTCATACGTATTTTCAGTGTCCTATGACATTAAAAGGTATAAACATGAAAATGTGGCTTCACTCTCTGAGAGTTCAGTGTTATTCATGTTACAGTATTGAAAAGTCTAGAATTATAATTTACCATTTGACTTATTTCCTAAACAAACACTAAATCATTTGTAAAAATTAAACGCTAAATTATTCTATTTTAAAAGGACTGTTCACACGTTTTTAGAGGTACCACAGTGCCGAAGTCTGACTCTGTTGTATATCCTTCTTTCTTGGGTTCATTATTTCTACAGTCGTAATACTAGCATGGACCTAACCAATACAGCAATGTTACTGCACAGGAGCCTTCTTTCTAGCAGTTTTGCATCTAGCCTCTTCTTGTTCTAAACTTTTCTACTCACAGGCGCCATCTTCCTCAAAAACAAAACAAAACAAAACACAACACCACACCCAACCTCACAACACTTCTCCTCTGGCTTCCCAAGATCCAATCCAATAAAATTCTTTGATAAAATCTTGGCTACTAAAATTTTCTCATCACCCACCAAAATACCATCTACTATACATTTTAAAGTATTTCACATGCTCTCATATGCCATCTGTATTCCCTTGCTTGCTTTTCTACTTTAATTTCTTCAAAATTTTGTTCAAGATATTTTTCACAAAATTTCTCTAGATCAACTTTTCTAGAATACTCTAAATATTTATGAAATGTATGTTTCTTTCTGTCCCGCCTACCTTCTCCATTGTTTAGAGGGCAAATATCATTTACTTTGCTTCCTTTGTAACTACCTCCCAGCCACCCAGTATGAGGTTGGAAACAATGGATTTTTAAGTATTTCTGATTAATTTAAAATTCTAAAATATTCTGGCCTTGGCTAATACTTTAATAAGACATTTTGACCATCTTATCCAATTGATCCCACATATAAATTTGTTGAGATTAGTAAATAAATCTGTTCAAAGGGGGTTGTCAATGAAGATTTTTCTTTGATCAAATTAAGATAATTAAACTTGTAATAGATTCAGAATTACAAGAAAGATGAATTATAAAAGACATGTTCTGAAACCAAGTAGGGAAGAAAGTTTACATTAAAAAGTCATTTCAAGATAGTGAAAAGCCAAAAACATAGTACCTTGAAAGGTATTATAATATCTTTCAAATATATAGTCAATAATAACTTTCAAATATATAGTCATCCCAACTTTTAAAGTATTTAAATGTAAAGGCCCTGGCCTAGGGTTGTTTTAGACAAATAAGACTTCTTGGTATTTAATATTAATTATTCATATACAAAATTACACACAGAATATTCTTGCTGATAATTTGCTTATTAGCAAAATGTTTTCTAAGCAGATTTCATAAGGTAATTGTCAATCCAATGCAGAAAACATAATTTAGTTAAAATACCCAGTTCCTATTGCTTGGATTAACAATATTTTATTACTTTGAAAGAATCAAATCTTCTGACCAGAGTCAAGATAAGATTTGTCTAAAATTCTTTTCTCTTCAAGATAATCACATTGTGGGAGGAGAATAAGATTCAATTAGAAATACTATGCTTTACTATACATTCATACAGTTTTTACCACTAAAACTGGGCATCAAAGGAGAAAAAAGTTTTTTAAAAAAGACTGTTATACAAAGAGACAAGCTTCAAAACGTCTAAAAAATATTTATATTGTCTTTTACAAAAAAAAAACAAAAGAAAACAAACACAAACAAAAGCAAAAGTAGTCCAGAAATGGTACCCATTCATGATAACACTATTTAAGAAGTCAAAAGGATTGCATGTTATTTAAGATGAAGCAATAATTAAAATATAAACATATTCTATATAAAACAAAAGGAAAATTTTCCAGTTCTTCCTCTGTCTCTATGGTGTAGGAAAAGCTCTAAAATTTCTCCTTAAACATTGAATCATCTCCAGCGATTCAAGCCAGAATTTATCCCATATAGCTCAATTGTGCAGCAGCTGCATTCTGTATTCTATTTTTTTTAAATGGCACTTAGGTTATTTCAGTTTTTGAGACAAAAGAAACCATGTTAAATTGGCAGAGCCAAAATACAACTTTAAAAGCCAAATCTGGCTATTATGTCCTCTTTTCTGTCAGCAGCAGCAGTAGTAGCAGCAACAACCATTCTCCTCACATACTAAACACACTCTGAACTATCCATATGGAAATCAGGTTAACTGTTTTCTTAGCTTTCAAGTTATCATGTACAGATATAATTACACAGTAAAAGCTTCAATTCAAATACTTCATATAATAAGGATCAATTTGTTATGACCTTAGGAAATGAGCCATTCATATTCACAGGTATGCCACAAAAGAAAGGAGAAAATGTTGAAAACTTCCATAGGTATAATTTCTTATTTTCTTTCTACTTGGCCAGAAATGACCACAATCTCTTGGGGTCTTGGGGTAATTTCTCAATCATATTAAACAACATAAATGTAACTTAAATACAATTCAATCTTCAAAACTGAAAAAACTAAACAAAACAAATCTTAGTCTTCAATCCTTTTTAAAATTCCCATAGATGCAACTATTATAAAAAAGTAGGCTCATCAGCACTTAAAATGTCCCATTTTATTTTGTCTTATTTAAAAAACACATATGAAAGAATTTAAACTATTAATGGGCCGGCAGCAGAATATGGCAGAGTGATGAAGATGATGAAGATTTTATGGTCATGAAGACCTAGATTTGGGTTGTTGGGTGACCCAACTCTAAGCCCCAGTTTCCTTGGTTTTTTTTTTTCTTTCTTTAAAAAACTTATTTTTAATTGACAAATAATAATTGTATGTATTTATGGGCTACAGTTTCCTTATTTGTAATGTGGGGATTATAACAATACCTTAGTTCACAGGACTTTTGTGAGGATCAAGTGAAAGAATGCACATAAAGCACTTAATACTCAGAAACCATTCATTCAACAAGCATTTGAGGACATACTATGTGCAGGCTCACTACAAGTGGTTAACAAAACATATAGTCCCTATCCTTAGGAAGCCATCTTTTAAGTTGGAAAGATATATAATAAAATGTATAAAACCACAAAAACATATGTATAATTGTGGTAAGTGTTATAGAGGGTGGTAATGTTATAGAGGAAATAAATAGGTTCAGTGATGGAGGAACTATCTACATTGGTTAGGGGGATAAAGAAAAGGGGTCTTTTTTAGTAAAAGGGTTATATTTAAGTGGAAGCCTAAAAGATTAGAAGCCAGAGAGAAAAGTCTAGGCAGAAGTCAGCATCAAGAAAGACTACCAGGAAGAGGGGAGATGTTCCATTGAGAGGAGGCCTGTACGACTGCAGCACAGTGAGCCAGGAGGGTAATATGATAGGAATTTGGAGGGAGAGGTAGTATACAGAGCCAGCAGGTCTCTATAACTATGGTAAAGACTTTGGATTTTTATTCTGAAGTGGTATAATAGGCAGCCACTAGAGGGTGTCAAGTAGGGAAACCATTATATTTAACAGGTTTATAGTCAGGAAAAAAACCATTGCAACATTCCACTTGGCTAGGAAGACTGAGTTTCAAAGTATTCTGGAGCACTCACCTTTGTTTAAAAATACTATTGTTCATTCCTTTTATGTGGAAAATTCTAAAACACATTAGCCATTTCCTGCCTTGATTAAAAAAAAAAGACAGCTCAAAAAAATTAAAAATTAGAGTATTTTCACCCTTTTTTGAATGTCAACAGTTAAACTGAGTTATAGATGTAAGTTTAATTTTTATCACTTTTTTTCTTTTCTTTTCTTTTTTTTCAAAGAGACAGTGTTCCACTCTGTCGCCCAGGCTAGAGTGCAGTGGCATGATCATAGCTCACTGCAGCCTCCAACTCCTGGGCTCCAGAGATCCTCCAGCCTCAGTCTCCCAAAGTGTTGGGATTACAGGCTTGAACCACACTTCGTTTTAATTTTGAACTGCCTAATAACTACTGATCAAACTTCCTGGCATATAAATAATTGAGTTAAAGACCAAAAGAGACTAAGTTTGTGTCCTTAAAATTTCTTTCTCATAAAATCATAACCTTTACCACCTTATTATCAGTGAGTATCTTTTATTTAACAACATTCAAAGTGTTTTTACTTGGTCAACTATGGATAAACAATCTGGTTTGCCTTTCTACTCTTACATAAAGGATGCTGTGAATTGTTGGAAAAAGTCCAAAACTGCAATTATTTGATCCACCACAAACTCCTTAATCTCTCTTGTTGACTTCCATATCAACATGTAGCATATGGGATATTCTAAGCCCTTTCCACACCTAATTCAGGAACTCCAACTGCTGATAGGACTCCCCCTTCCTTCTCCCATTTCCTCCTACTCTTAGCAAAATTGCCTCTTTCCCAAACTTATCTCCTCTCCACCTCAAAAATGCTATCACTTTATTCTCCTTTCCCCCTAGTCTCAGAACAGGGTTTCTCTGAATTTTCAAGGTTAGTTTCTCTATCTGTGCTACTGATAGCCCCTCTTGCATCATCAGTTATTCCATCTGTATTTTTAAAATCTCCAGTCTCTCATATTACCCTTACTCTTGCATAAGTACTCAAAAGTAAATAGATAGACATACCAGGTGCCAAGATTTACTTATTCTCCTGGACACACTCTCATGTACTTGTTCTTTTTTTTTTTTTTTTTGACACAGAGTCTCACTTTGTCGCCCTGGCTAGAGTGCAGTGGCGTCATCGTAGTTCACTGTAATCCCAAATTCCTGGGCTCAAGCAATTCTCCTGCCTCAGCCTCCCGAGTAGGTGGGACTACAGGCGTGTGCCACCATGCCTGGCTAATGTTTGTATATTTTTGTAGAAATGGGTCTCACTGTTGCTCAGGCTAGTCTCGAACTCCTGGCCTCAAGCAATCCTCCTATCTCAGCCTCCCAGGGGGCTAGGATTACAGGCATAAGTGAACCACCATGCCTGGCCTCTTCCGCATTTTTGACTCCACCAATTTAACTCAGGCTGTCATTATCCCTCACTTGAAAAGTAGCGAAACATTTCTATATAGCCAAACCAATCTTCCAAAAAACATCCTGATCACAATGCATACACATACTTGAAATTCATCTATAAGCCATACAGCCTTATCAATAGAATTTAAACACTTTTTTTCAGGCACTGAAGTTTTTCAGTAATCTGGCTCCAATCCACCTATCCTTGTACAACTATCCTGGGCTGCTATTTATTATCTTTTTTTTCTGCCAACAAATTTCAGTAAAATACAGTCTATAATCACATCCTTTACCACACTACCTGAATTTCTCATCCACTACGTGAAGACTGTGCCCTTTAACTTGTGGGATCTGTACTAACTCTGAGTGGTTAGTGCCAGAATTCAATTGCAGTATGCCAGTAGAGGTTGAAACAGAATACTTTCTTCCACCTTTCCACCAAATCAAGACAAAGTTCCTGAGATCATTATTCAAGACTATTCAAGCTCCTCCTAATCTACCACAGTAAATAAAATTTTGTACTCTGTGAAGTCACTGTAATAAATGCTGTGTCTGGGGAGTAAAATAGGGGAATGAAGGGTACAGGGGGAGAGATTTTTAAAAATCCATTAAGATATGATTTTACTCCTCATTTCAAGGATCATTCTCAGGGACAGACCACATGTTAGGCCACAAAACAAGTTCTCAAAAAACTCAAAAAAACTGAAATCATACCAAGTATTTTCTCTGACCATGGAATAAAACTAGAAATCAGTAACAAGAGGAACACTGGAAAATCTACAAACACATGGAAATTAAACAATATGCTCCTGAGTAACTAGTGGGTCAATCAAGAAATTAAGAAGGAAATTTAAAAATTCCTCAAAACAAACGAAAATAAACACACAACATATCAAAACCTATGGGATACAGAAAAAGCAGTAATAAGATGAAAGTTTATAGCAGTAAGTGCCTCCATTAAAAAAAGTAGAAAAGCTTCAAATAAACCACCTAATGATGTATAAGAACTAGAAAAACAAGAGCAAACAAACCCAAAATTAGCAGAAGAAAAGAAGTAGTAAAGATCAGAGCAGAAATGAATGAAACTGAAACAAAAAAATATAAAAGATCAACAAAACATAAAGTTGGTTTTTCGAAAAGATAAACAAAACTGACACATCTTTAGCTAGACTAAGAAAAAAAGAAAGAAGACCCAAATAAATAAAATCAGAAAGGAAAAAGGAGACATTACAACTGATACTGCAGAAATCCAAAGGATCATGAGAGACTACTATGACAACTATATGCCAATAAATTGGAAAACCTAGAAGAAATGGATAAATTCCCACACACATACAACCTACCAAGATTAAAACCAGGAAGAAATCTAAAACCTGAATAAACCAATAACAAGTAATGAGATAGAAGCAGTAATAAAAAGTCTGCCATCAAAGAAAAGCCCAGAACCCGATGGCTTCACTCCTAAATTCTACCAAGCACTCAAAGAAGAATTAATACCAATCATATTTAAACTATTCCAAAAAATCGAGGAGGAGTCCCAAACTCATCCTATGAAGACTGTGTCACCCCGGTATCAAAACCAGACAAAGACACAACAAAAAAAGAAAACTATAGGCCAATATCTCCAATGAACATAGATGCAAAATACCAGCAAGCCGAATTCAAGAAAACATTAAAAAGATTATTCATCATAATCAAGTGGGATTAATCCCAGGGATGTGAGGATGGTTCAACATATGCAATCAATGTGATACATCATATCAACAGAACGAAGACAAAAAACATATGATAATTTCAATTGATGCTGAAAAAGCATTTGATAAAATGCAACATCCCTTCATGACAAAAACTCTCAAAAAACTGGGTATAGAAGAAACTCACCTCACCAGGATGAAGCCATATACGACAGACCCACAACGAGTATCATACTGAATGGGGAAAAACTGAATGAAAGCCTTTTCTCTAAGCTTTGGAACAAGACAAGGATGCCCACTTTCACCACTGTTATTCAACATAGTACTAGTAGTTCTAGCTAGAGCAATCAGACAAGAGAAAGAAAGGGCATCCAAATCAGAAAGGAAGAAGTCAAATTATCCTTGTTTGTAGATGATATGACCTTATATCAAGAGAAACCTAAAGACTCCACAAAAAACTATTAGAACTGATAAACAAATTCAGTCAAGTCACAGGATACAAAATCAACATACAAAAATCAGTAGCATTTCCACATGCCAACAGTAAACAATCTGAAAAAGAAACCAAGAAAGTAATTCAACTTACAATAGCTACAAATAAAATAAAATACCTAGGAATAAACTTAACCAAAGAAGTGAGAGATTTCTATAATGAAAACTATAAAACATTAGTGTAAGAAATTGAAGAGGACACAAAAAAATGGAAAGATATTCCATGCTCGTGTATTGTATCAGTATGGTTAAAATGTCCATACTACCCAAAGCAATCTATATATTCAATGCAATCCCCATCAAAATACCAATGACATTCTTCACAGAAATAGAAAAAATAATCCGAAAATTTATATGGAACCACAAAAGGACTCAGAATAGCCAAAGTCATCCTGAGCAAAGAGAACAAAACTGTAGGAATCACATTATTTACTTCAAATTATACTATAGAGCTGTAGTAACCCAAACAGCATGGTACTGGCATAAAAACAGACACAGACCAATGGAACAGAATAGGGAACCCAGAAATAAATCCACACATCTATAGTGAACTTATCTTTGACAAAGGTGCCAAGAACATCCAGTAGGGAAAGGACAGTCTCTTCAACAAATGGTGCTGGGAAAACTGGATATCCATATGC
This sequence comes from Daubentonia madagascariensis, assembly GCA_023783475.1. Classification (NCBI taxonomy): domain Eukaryota; kingdom Metazoa; phylum Chordata; class Mammalia; order Primates; family Daubentoniidae; genus Daubentonia; species Daubentonia madagascariensis. Next base: position 22,801,640 of record JAKFHU010001244.1, on the reverse strand, counting down.
AAAAGAAGGAAACTAGATCCTTATCTCTCATCATATACAAAAATCAAATCAAAATGTATTAAAGACTTAAATCTAAGACCTGAAAGTATGAAACTACTAAAAGAAAACATTGAGGAAACACTTCAGGACTTTGGTCTGTGCAAGGACTTCTTGAGTAGTACTCCCAAAGCACAGACAACCAAGTAAAATTGGACAAATGAGATCACATAAAGCTAAAAAGCTTCTGCACAGCAAAGGAAATAATCAACAAAGGGTAGAGACAACCCACAGAATGGGAGAAAATATCTGCAAACTACCCATGTGACAAGGGACTAATAACTAGAATATATAAGGAGTTCCAACAACTCAATAGGAAGAAATCAAATAATCTTAAAAAATGGGCAAAGGATCTGAATAGACATTTCTCAAGAGAAGACATACAAATGGCCAACAGGTATATGAAAAAATGCTCAACATCATTAGCCATCAGAGAAATGCAAATCAAAACTACAATGAGATATCATCTCACCCCAGTTAAAATGGTTTTTATCAAAAAGACAGGCAATAATGAATGCTGGCAAAGATATTGAGAGAAAGGGGAACCCTTGTACACTGTTGGTGGAATGCAAATTATTGCAACCACTATGGAGAACAGTATGGAATTTTCTCAAAAAAACTAAAAATAGATCTACCATATGACCCAGCAATCCCACTGCTGTGTATATATCCAAAGGAAGGGAATTCAGTATATCAAAGAGATATCCGCACTCCCATGCTTACTGCAGCACTATTTACAATAGCAAAGACTTAGAATTAACCTAAGTGTCCATCAACAGATGAATGGATGAAGAAATGTGGTACATATACACAATGAAATATTATATGGCCATAAAAAGAATGAAGTCCTGCTATTTTCAACAACATGGATGGAACTGGAGAATATTACATCAAGTGAAATAAGCCAAGCACAGGATAACAAATCTCACATGTTTGCACTCATGTGGGAGCGAAATATTAAAAACAATTGACCTCATGGAGACAGAGAGTAGAATAATTGTTACCAGAGGCTGGGAAGGGTAGCAGGGAGGGGGTGATAAAGTGGGGATGGGTGCAAAAATATAATTAGATAGAATGAATTATAGATAGATAGAATGAACAATATTTGATAACACAACAAAGTGACTATTATCAACAATAAGTTAGGTGTACTTTAAAATAACTAAAAGCATGGAATTGGAATGTTCCTAACACAAAGAAATGATAAATGCCTGAGGTGATGGATACCCCAATTACCCTGATTTGATTAATTCACCTTGTATGCCTGTATCAAAACACTGCATGCACCCTATAAAGATACACAGCTATTATGTACCCCTAATAATTAAAAATTTTTTTTAATATAAAAAAATTTATCACCTATAAAATAGGATGATAATATCACAATGATGCTGTAAAGACTGAATAAGATTTAAAAAGGACCTACCATTGTATCTGGAATTCAATACTTTTATTGAACCTATTACATTTAATACTTAACCTATGAATTTACTGAACATAGGAGTTCAATAAATGCTTCCTTTCTATCAAAAAAAAAAAAAGATATGGTTTTACCTACATTAAACTACTTACAATTGTTGATTACTCCCTATTCGTCCCTACTTTCCTACTTATGCATATGTCATTCACCCTTACCTATAACCTTTTACTTCCTATCTCTACCTACAAGAATCCTACCTGTATGTTAAGGGTCGGATCAAATGTTACTTTCTACAGTGAAGCCTTCTTTGGTTCTTTTAACTGAGACTGGTTTTTAAAATCTGTTTTAAGGCAAATGAGCATATTAGAAAGCAAGCAATCAGTAGTCACTGTTCTTCCATTTCTAATATAAACTTGAAAAAGTCACTCGAGCTTTTTAAACATGTAAAATGAAGACAGAGCAAAATAACACACTATATTTTCCTGGAAAACTCTTTTGCCTCAAAAAACTTAGAAACATATCCTTTTAAAAGCATAGCTAAGCTCTTAAAGTAAGTAAGAGGAATTGCCAGGAGCCAACAACGAGAAGGAAGCAAGAAATCAAGAGTGATAAGCTAATACAGTATGAAGCCATGGCTACTCCAAAGAGCCGGGAACTCAGAGCCTGGTGGGGAATGAGAGACATGACCTCCAGCCCGTGTAAGACTCAGCTGGATCTGAGGCCTCTGCATAAAGCTAGTATCTTTAAATTAGAAAACAAGCAAGCAAAAAACTGCCTGTTGATAAAAGAAAATGACAGGTCTTAGCCTGCACTCTTGAGGTAAGGAGATGTGGTTTCCCCTGAGTACTCATAAGTACAGGTCTACCTTCATGTGCATTTGAAAATCTAAATATAAGCTCACAACTCCAAAATATAAATAGAACACATGAAAGAACCTGCTACCATGAGCAAGAAGCAGCAGAAACAACAGCTAAATTAAAACCCTGAGACCTCAGATATTAAAATTACCAGTTACATAATATAAAATGTCTAAAGAAATAAGAGAATGATAACTGAGCAATAAACAATCTAATTCTAGGCAGATCTGCAAAGAAAACCAAATTGAACTTCAAGAAATGAAAAACATAACTAAAATTAAGAACTCAATAGATGAGTTAAACAGTAAATTAAACACAACTAAAGGAAGAGTTGTCTTGAACAAGATGCCCATAATTTAAGATTTAAAAAAAGACAGAAAATATGAAAGAAAAAGTTTAAGAGAAATGAAAGATGAGATGAAAAAAATCTACCCTATATTCAACTGGAGGACATAAAAATAGGAGAGAATAGAGGATACTAAATATTCAAAGAGGTAACACCTTATAATTTTCCAGCTCTAATGAAAAATATAAATATAATTTTAACATAAATTATCTCAAACAGAATAAATTTCAAAAAAATCCATTATCTAGACACATTAGAGCAAAACAACATATCAAAAGTAAGTACTTTTTTTTTTTTTCTTTTTTGAGACAGGGCCTTGCTCTGTCGCCCAGGCTGGAGTAATCATAGCTCACTGCAACCTCAAACTCCTGGGCTCCAGAGATCCTCTTGCCTCAGCCTCCCTAGTAGCTGGGACTACAGGCATGTGCCACCATGCTTGGCTAATTTTTCCATTTTTTGTAGAGACAGGGTCTAGCTCTTGCTCAGGCTGGTCTCCAACTCCTGGCCTCAAGCAATCCTCCTGTCTCAGCCTCCCAAAGTGCTAGGATTACAGGCATGAGCCACTGTGCCTGGCAAAAAGTAAATACATTTTAAAATAAAAATAATCTCTTCCTTGCCCACTTCATAGGTTGTCGTAAAGATCTAATTAGAATAAATGGTTTTTCACATCAGTCTTCTCAGTACACCCATTTTAGTCATATGTAGTAAACTTACAAGAAATCCTCTCAATATTGTGAGCTTTGAAAACAATTAAAGTCTGGCTGCATTTTTGCAATCGAATGAAGATCACTTTGTTGATTCCTTCACTTCCTAATTGTTTAAAGGAAAAGATTCTTGAAGATTTACTACAGTACTTATCTTCACTAGCTTGAATTAGCAAATGACAGAGCCAAACTACATGGGACTGAGGGTGCTTCAGGCACTCCTAGTTCTATTCATTCACAGTTAAATAAACATTTACTGTGAGCCTACATTAGGCAAGGAACTCTGGATAATGCAAAGATGATTAATTAGGTAATTTTCCTTTCAGCCTATTATAGTATATATATACTACATATAATATAATAGTATATTATAGTATATATATACTACATATACTATAATAGTATATTATAGTATACTATATATACTATAATAGTATATTATAGTAGTATATAATACTACTTATCTTACTAAGGTAAGTAGTATTATAGTTGAACATATGCTAGCTGTGAGTAAGAAGAAAAGATATTATTAACTTTTGGCTATGCAACTTTCATGGGGAAACAATAATTAGCTATGCAACTTATGAGTTCAGTGAATAAAAATATATTGTGTGTAAATAAAACAAAATTTAGAAAATTAAACATACTGCAAACAAACTACCCTCCCTTAATGCCAGTTTCAAGTAAAAATTCAATTAATTTAGTACTTTTTATTCCTTTACTTTACACGGGGCTCTGATCTCTTTCACAACTACAATAAAAAATATACTGCATAAAAAAACATGGAATGGAAAAATATTTTCTTGTAAGAACAAAGCCTCTACTGAGAGAATCACATGCATTTCTTCAAGCTTGGTCCCAAAGGTACCAAAAATTACTAAAATAGATGATTAGATATTTAATTGGAATAACAATTAGTATTATTTAAACTTTAGATTAAAAGAAATCTTCATTATTATTAAGACTTCATCTTAACTGTAACTTTTGGGCAAATAAAAAGGATAAAAAAACACACGTAGTATAACAATTGTTGAAGTAAGGACAAGAGTTTTAGTTCTCAAACAGTGCCAGTGATGGATGCTAATAACAGAATAAAATTTCAAGGCAGAAAGAACAATGGAAACCATAATTAGAAATCAATGCAGTATAAAATTATCAGAGCTCTGAGGCAAGGATTATAAATGAGACTCCTCAAGAGAAGTGTGTGTATGTATGTATGTGTGTGTGTATGTGTGTGTGTGTGTGTGTGCGCGCACGTGTGTATAGACACACACTGCCCAACAGAAGACAATGAAACTAATGAAAATAGATACATAATACATAAATATTCTTCGAAAACAGTTATGCTAAAGATAAAAATAAGCAACACAGCAAAAGACAACGGAGTGGATAAGTTCAGGAAAATGTTCAGAAAAAATCCGACACAAAGTAGTAGTTTTAAATGAGGGGGATTGTGCTATTACATTTGCTGCCATGGAATTTTTAAAACCCTCTCTAACTTGAATTTACATACCATAAATGATTATTTCAAGGGTACCATGAAATAAAATATTTCCTACCAACCTAACATGGGGACTACATGGATAAAATAATAAATGGAAGAGAAAATCCCTACCCCAAAAATAACATGGCTATTATATATTTTAAAGGCTGATTCCCAACCAATTTTTTTTTTTTTTTTTTTGAGACAGGGTCTCGCTCTGTTGCCTGGGCTATAGTATAGTGGCATCATTATAGCTCACCGCAACCTCAAACTCCTGGGCTCAAGGAATCCTCCTACCTCAGCCTCCCAAATAGCTGAAACTACAGGCAGGCGCCACCACGCCCAGCTAATTTTTCTATTTTTTGTAGAAGTGGGATCTTACTCTTGTTCAGGCTGGTCTTGAACTCCTGACCTCAAGCGATCCTCCCACCTCAGCTTCCCAGAGTGCTACGTTACAGGCATGAGCCACCACACTGGGTCCACAAATTAATCTTTAAAAGGCATCTGAACAAAAGTCAAGTCCTACTAGCCTCAATATAATCACTACCATCATAGACAAATGGAGCTGACAATGTAGCAACATATTATTACCAACCTATACATTTCAGTTTTTCAATATCTGCATTGCCTTTTACCTTTCACTTCTAGTAAGAAAGAATCACTACTAGATAAAAGTGACAGGAATCATGTTTTTCCTTCTTGGTTTTAATGAAGTTAATTATAATTTTAATCCATTTATAAGGACTATACAGCTCCCCCCACCTTCAGCAGTTTCCCTTTCCATGGTTTCAGTAACCCATGGTCAACCGTGATCTAAAAACAGGTGAGTATAGCACAATAAGATATTTTGGGAGACAGGGAGGGAGAGAGATATGACATTCCTATAACTTTTATTACAGTATTATCATAATTGTTCTGTCTTATTATTGTTGTTGTTAGTCCTTTACTGTGCCTAATTTATAAATTAAACTTTATCACAGGCATGTATGTACAGGAAAAAATGTAGTATCTATAGAGTTTGGTACAATCTGGGTTTCAGGCATCCACTGGGGGTCCTAGAACATATGGCTCATGGTTATGGGGGGATTACTGTTATTTAAAATATAAGGATTACCAAAGCAGCAGATTTTCTTCAGGGTGTCTTTCAGTGTGATCAGAATTGTAGGCCTCATTTTTCTAAGTTGGAAGTCCAGACTAATCCACAAAAGCCTTGTAAGCACAAAAGAAGATAAATACTTTTCATCTACCATGAAAAATAGTACAAAACGATAATAGCAGACATTTTGATTACTGACAATGTCCCAAGCAACTTAAATATACATTCCCATTTCATTCTAACATTACTATGAAGTGGGTAATAGCACCAATCCCATTAAGGTGGTGAGCAAAGCAAAGCTCAGAAAAGTCAAATGACTTTCCCAAAGACACATACTAAGGAGCTAAACTGAGATTCAAGCCAGATCCCCTAACTCTAAAGTTCCCACACTATTTAACTATTAAAGTAACCCAGCAGTATGTATTGTGGCAATTCTCCATAAATCCTGCCTGTTTAAAATTCCATAGTGTGGATGTACTAGAATCTGTTTAGTTAGCTAATGCAGTTAAAGTCATACTGAGAGGGAATTTATATGCTAAAAGAAAAGCTGCAAATCAATAAGCATCTAGCTCAAGAATTTTTTCTAAAAACAGCCAATTAAACCACCAAAAAATAGAAGGAAAGAAAATAATGAAGTCAGAAATAAGTGAAAAATAAAATACAAAAAAAGAAAGAGATAAACAAAACCAAAAGTTGGTTCTCTGAAAAGACTAATAAATCTGGTAACTTCAGGTAATGCTACTCCTGGGAGATGTGACAGCTAACCCCCAAAATAGCCCCCAGTGATCCCTACCTCCCGGCCCTCATTTCCACAGGTTCCGCATCTGTAGATTCAACCAACAATGGATCGAAAATATTTGAGGGAAACAAATGGATGGTTGTATATATACTGAACATGTAGTAACTTTTTTCCTTGTCATTATTCCTTAAACTATAATGCAGTATAACAACTATTAACATTGCATTGCACTGCACTGTATAATACTTAAAGAAATTGGACATTTCATACTTAATAACCTAATATTTGGTATTATAAGTAATCTAGAGTAGATTTAAAGCATACAGGAGGATATGTGTAGGTTATATGCAAATACCACACCATTTTATATAAGTGACTTGAGCATCCATGGATTGTGGCATCCAAGGGGGGGGTCCTGGAACCAATCCCCCACAGATACCAAGGGATGACTATATTTACCTCCTTGCGTAATCCCTTCCTGTTGAATGTGGGCTGGGCTTAGTGACCCACTTCTAACAGGGAGAACAAGGCAGAAGTGACGGTATGCGACTTGGACACTAGACCAAAAAAAGTAAGGTGTCATACTCTTTTTCTCTTACTCTTAGGTTATTTGCGTTGGGGGAGGTCATTTCACAACCGGATCCTGTGGAGAGGGTTCATTTCAGTTCCTACTGAAATCTCCTGCCAACAGCCACATGAGTGAGTCTGGAAGTAAATCCTCCCATTCCAGCCAAGTCTGTGGCCCTGTAGCCCTGGCCATCAGCTTCCCTGCAACCTCTTCAGAGATCCTGAGCCAGGATCCCAACCGGCTTTGTTTGTTGTATCTGAGAACTTGAAAACTGACTAAAATTTCCACAAAATTCAAAGTTCCAAGTACAGGTACTCTTGAAAAAGAAGAACAAGGTAGGAAGATTTACTCGACTGGATATCTAGACTTATTATAAAGCTATAGTAATGAAGATGATGTGGTATTGTTGCAATGATCCACAAACAAATGGAAAAGAACAGCATCCAGAAACAGATTCATACATACATGGGCACCTGATTTATAACACAGGTGTCAATGCGGAGCAGTGAGGAACACGTGGTCTTTCCAACAAATGGTTTGGGGTCAAATAGAATTCCATGTGGAAAAAAATGAAACTTGATTTCTGCTATATTTAATATATACTATACATGAAAAATAATTTTCAGATGATTGTAACTACAAGTAAAAGAAAAAACAAGAAAGGTTCTAGAAAATAATAAAAGAGAAAGATATTTTAAATAGCAGACAAGTAACAGTAATAAAAGGAAGAATTGAAAAGTCTGGACTACATTAAAATTAGAATTTTTATTCCTCCAAAGACATCAAAAGAATGAAAAAGCAAGCCACAAAATGGGAAAAAATATCTGCAACACATATAATCAACTTGTATTCAGCAAATACAAAGAACTTCCCCTAATCAACTAAAAAAAGATAACTCATTAGGAAAATGGGCAAGAATCTCAACAGGCACTTTACAAAAGAGGATATCCATATGCCAATAACCATAGCAAAAGGTCTTAGCATAATTAGTAATCAGGGAAGTATAAATTAAAACCATAAGGAAATACATTACAGGTAATAATATCAATAAATCTCATAAACACAGTGTTGAACAAAAAAAGCTAGATACAAAATAATAAACAGTGTATGATTCTATCTGTATAAAGTTCAAAGACAGACAAAACTAAACTAAAATGTTAGGCATCAATATAGTAGTAATCTTTGGGAAAGGGCTGGGGATAGAGATTGGGAGGGGATATATATGAAGGGACTCCTGGGTGCTGGTAATATTCTATTTCTTGCCTTGAATGGTAGTTTTCACAAGTGTTTGCTTTGTGAAAAATCACTCAGGTTAACAATTATGTTCTAAACACTCTTCTTTCTGTGTTATACATGATTAAAAGTAATTTTTTTTAATAAAAGTAGAGCATAATAACACAGCAGCATTTAGCATAGTTTAACTTCGGCTAACCAGAAAATTAAATTATGCTGAACTGCTCATTTTTATCCCACGAGTCCAGATAACTGAGGGATTAGAAATTTTAGGATTTAGCTTTGAGGCAGATCAAAAAAAAAAAACCAAAAAAACCCCAAAAAACCCTGTAAATACTCCCCCGGCTAGTTCAAGTAAACAAAGTAAACAGGTATTCTAAACAGAAATGATATATACTGCATCTGATTTCCTATAATGGTTTTCTTAAAAAAACAAAAACAAAAACCCAAAAACAGAATAAACACAAAACAAAAAGGAAGAAGGAGGGAAGAAAAGCAACAAACAAACAAAAAAAACCCAGATGAAAACATAATTACCTCCTAACAAACCAGACACTAATCAATCATCAACTCACTTTTAATGTTTAATTTCAAGTTACTTTTAAGGAGAAATATAAGTTTTTCCAGTACAACTTTTAAAACATCTTCTGTAAATGAACTGAGAATACTAATTAATTCACATTGTAACTGTAGTGTATATAAGATAAACAAGTTTGTTCTCTCCTGGCACAATACCTGAATTAAACAACAGGTAAGAGAAGACAGCAGATGTTATAGGAGGGATCACATCTTAAGAATAAGGGATGACAAATGAATGGGACAATATGAGAACAATTTATTTTAGGAATGGAGAGGAAGAGCAGGGAATTTCAAGAAAGAGGAAACATTGATTTTTTTATGCTATGTCTTACATTGAGAAAAACAGATAAGGATAAAAAGATAAAAATTGAGATAAAAAGCCAAATGGAAAATGTAAAAGCAAAATCACAAAGTCCCCCAAAATAAGCAAAATATTTCATAGTAAAACAGGCAAAGTACTACTTAATGCAACCATAACCAACTTGTATAGTGATTTTCAATATAGAAAGCGTTTCATCACATTCAATAGGTGGCCAATTATGTGAGAGAACTTGTAATTAATCCCATCCAACAAATGAGGAAAAGGGCTCCGAGAGGTGAAAACACTAAGTGGAAGCAGCCAGTATTCATTATACCATCCTATTTATTAACATCCTTAACGTGAAATACTCAGAGACTAAATAAAATTGCTGAGTTAAAAAAGCAAACATGAATAGCAAGGGACAGTAATTTGTTGGAAGCACTAGAGAAAATCCTTACCCAACACTGACTGGTAGACAGAGGACAAGGAAGAGAGGGGAAAAAATGAAGCTTATGCTTAAGCTAATGCCATGGGGAACACATTTATTAGAACTATTTTATAACAGAATATTTTGTTTGTTTCAGTGATAACATTCCCAGGGACAAGGTCCAAGATGGCCTTATCCCTTGTGGTACTTGTACCATTTTAAGTATGGTTCTTATAAGGTTTGGTATCTGTACTGTCTATATATTTTTTTATGTAAAAGTAATCCCTTAACAGAGTCATCGAACTTCCTATTTATAGACTTGTATCAGGTATAAAATAACTTATCTTTAAATTTAAGGCTCAGATGCTTGATTTTGACATTTCAAATATGATACAAAGTATCTTATAGAGGTAACTTTTAGATGAAATTCCCTTAAAACTTTTTGATTGTCCTTAAGATTCTTCAGGAAAAAAAAAAACCCGTTGCACTTGCACTTCAACAAGTTTCTGTACTAACAGCATGACTAGAACCTCATTATTAAATTATAACTTTCAAAAACTTAGAAATTTGGCCAAAATAAATTATTTTCAATTTGTTTTGGGAATACAGTGTTTTCAGAGGTAAATCTTATGTGAGTATATTTTCCTAAATCTATACATGTAAAGTCTGAACAAGTGGTTGGGAATAATGGATTGTTAAACACAGTAGGGTAGACTTGATGTCTAGACAAGATAGTGGTGAGAGCTGCACTTTCAAGAACATTCGTCACTTGCTCTGATAAAAAGGAAAAACAAAGAATGTTTCTATTTGTAAAGTTAGTATGAAATGCTTAGATCATGAACATACAACAATAGTACAGCTGCCACTACTTTGAAAACAATTTCATTTTAATCCATCAAATGCTAAAAGCTGAGCTGATCCTTTTCCATGTCTACAACTCTAGTTTACATTATCAAAAAGACTGCACATTTGATTACCAATCTTTACTTCTAGCCTCTTTACTTTAAAAGTAAAACAAAAATATCCTATTATATGTTGAAAGAGAAAGAGCAAGAGCTAGTGAGAGCGTCGGGAATCATCAGGGTATGGATAACAGTTGAAACTAGATACCGAAAGAAGAGAAGAGGGTCACAGCTACAACACTTATGACTACATGGAACATCTCATTTATAGAAAAAAACACGTTCTGCACAATTTAACTCAAGAAATACTAATCACTGACTGATGCATAGCAGTGGTACATTTGAGAGTTTTTAAAAACATTTTTAATGTAAGAAACCTGTGTCATTATTAAGAGAGGGTTAAAAAAATCAAAACACCTAAAAATTCCATAGTTAAATCTCAAATTAGCTACACATAACAGTGTGTACAGAAGAAGCAATATTTAGCTTTTAAATTTTAGTATGATTTGAATCAGGAAGGGACCTAAGATTATTCAGTCCAACCTTTTCATTTTGAAGGAAAAGTGAAAAGCCAGTAACCAGCCCATATGGTCACAAAAATAGTTATAGTGTAGAATTCAAAATTAAATAAAAATTAATATATTAAGTAGACTAATTTGGACTTATAGGAGAGTCTTAGTGACCTATAAGCTAATGATATGACAGGCAAAAAAATGACTTCTCAATTAACTTGATTTTTTATAGCTAATTGGAGTAAAGAAAGGGGTTTCTAGATGGCAAAGAAATCAGTTACTACGATATAACAAGGCTGGCGTAGTTAAGACTATAACAAATAATGCCTTTACTAAAATGAATATATATTCAGGTTAAATCTTTTCCAGTTTAAAAAAAAAGAAATAAAAGAAAACCAAAATAATCAATCACCAAGTGTCCAAGAGTACTCTCTATTTCTTTATGTTTAAGAACATCAGAATGGCACCCTCTCTGTATCTAAAATGATTCCTGTCTACATTTTAACTATAAATTAACTGATAAATATATAATCAACTCTTCTTTCAATAGAGAGCGTACTTGTAGGTAGAAATATAAACATTTTCACAAAACAGCATTGTTAGGAAAGTGTTCTGAAAGAGCCAAAGAGGTTTTAAAAATGAATTCATGGTACTTGTTCTTTTTATTACATATTATCTGCCTAACAATAAAAAAAAGAAAAGATGGATTTTTCCCCCTACAAATGGTAATTTTATGTGATGTGAAAAAATACCATGAATAATGCATTTAAAAATATTTTCAGGCACATCCCTGCAACTGTTTTGGTTTAGATTTTATTAATTGTATTTACTAATATAATTTTAAAAAATGTTGACAATAACAGGTATAAGCAAGAAATTAAGGATCTCTACAAACTAATACACTCCAATTACTCTCAAACCTGACAACATTAGAATCATGAGAGGTGTTTTAAAACATACAGACTCAGAATCCATGGACTCAGGAATCTATTAATAGGCATTCTGGTGAGCTCATAGGCAGTAACTAAAACCAGCAAGCACATCACAAGGCATAAACATAGGCATGTGATACCCATAGTATTAAGCCAAAAATTTCCCAAACTTGTTTATTTTTAATGCATTGTTTTGTTTATTAAAAAATATGCCCAGGCACAGTGGCACACACCTGTAGTCCCAGCTACTCGGGAGGCTGAGGCAGGAGGATCGCTGTGCCTAGGAGCTGGAGGTTGCATTGAGCTATGATCATGCCACTGCACTCTAGCCTGGGTGACAGAGTGAAACCCTGCCTCTGAAGAAAAAAATATATATACACATCTTTTTTTTTTTTTAATGTGGAGAAATCAGAGGACTTGTATTTAAAAACACGGTTCATAAGAGAGTGTAAGTATCTACTAATAGACGACTGATATGGAATGATCCCCAAGAGTATTGAACAGGGTACATAGTATAGACACCATTTGTATTTAAAGAAAAAGTATGGAGACACACACATACTCACACACCAACTCTTATCTCTACCCATCAAGATCAATTATGATCAAGGTGTGTGTGTGTATCTATGCAGATATACACATACATGCATACTGTACATAAATTGTGTACATACACATAAATATGCATATCATATCAGTATATCTATATGCTGGGGAAAGAAACTGGGCTGCTGAGAGTTACGGGTGAGAAGAAAACTTGTCACTACATGATCTCTTGAGTCTTGAATTTTATGCTTTTGTATGTTGTCACCTGAAACAGTTCTCACTGAATGGGCTAGAGGGTATTCAACACCAAATCGGAACATAAGCTTTTAAGAAACGAACACAACTTTAGTTCCTAACTATATCCTTATTACAGTCAGTAAAATCAACTGTTTATAACTGAAAAGAAAGACATATGTATTTGTTTTGGGTGATGTTTACAGTGTTACAACTGTCAAAATTCATCCAACTGAATATTTAAGATCTATGTATTTTATTGTATATTAATTATACCTCAATTTAAAAATATATAGGATAGAACTTCTCTAATCCACATAATACTAAGGTGGTAGTAGTTCCTAATCTTTCAGCACATGAGAAGCAACAGTAGAATTTAAGAAAAAAGTCGTATCCTTCTAATTCTTTGTTACTCCAATATGGTCCATAGACTCAGCATTGCCTGGAAACGTATGAGAAATTCCAAATTTCAAGGCCCCTTCCCAAATCTACTGACTAGATATGTGTTTTAACAAAACCCCCGGTGATTTATGTGCATAGTAAAGTTTGAGAAGCTCTGACAACCTACTTACCAGAATATTTATGGTTGAAATCCAAGAAGCTCTACTTTTGAAAAGCTCCACAGATATACAAGAAAGGTAGAGAATCACAATATAAGCACCGTGCCTTGAGGGTGAAGAGATGGAAGATTCTCTTTCTTGTAAGATTATTTTGCATAGCAAAAGATTCCAGTAAACTCCAACTACTTACCAACTACACTGAATAGTTGTTTAAGTAACTGCTTCTCTGCTACCTGTCATGCTTTTAAGAGGATCTTAGCCACTCTAACACTTAGTCATATGATCTGAACACATATACTCACATACACACACATTCATATACATATAACACACAGATCTACTCAGATTATCTGATTCCATCTGAAGAAAGAAGAAGACAGAATCTAATCTAGATTTTATAAGTGAGGAATTACAGAGACTTTTTAAAAAATTGTTAGATGCCAGGATGCCAAGAAAAAAAGTATCTCAATGATAGGCTATGCTTAAGCATGATTTTATCAAAGTAAATGGATCTTGCAAATATTAAATACTAGAAAGTTTCAAAGAGTTAAAGTAAATATTGTTTTATCCCTGGTGCAATAGAAGGAAAATGGATATATAATGATGAAGGATTTCAATTTGTGTGGTTTATTTGAAGTGACAATTTGGTAAAAGACAAGATTTCTCACTGGTAAAACAGCAAGAGATGGGATATACTTTCTCTTTTTTTTTTTCTTTTTAATAGAGACAGGGTTTCGCTCTGTTACCTAGGCTGAAACTCCTCAGCTCAAGTGATCCTCCTGCCTCAGCCTCCCAAGTAGCTGGGATTACAGGCCCGAGGTACCATGCCCAGATATTTTTTTTTTTGGGTAGAGATAGTCTTGCTATGTTGCCCACAGTGGTCTTGAACTTCTGGCCTCAAGTGATCCCCCTACATTGGACTCCCACAGTGCTGGTATTACAGGCATGAGCTACCATGCTTAGCTGCTTTCAAGTCACTATGTAGGTATGTGAAAGCTTACAGGATATCACAGTCAAGGGATTAAGCCAAACACCTGAACCAGAGTACAAATCATACATAATTTTGTGGGTTAGGTCTCTCTAGGAATTAGTATAATGACAGTCAGAAGAAATACTGAAATTTGCCTCTCTAAATTCAGAAGCCAGGAAGCCTAGGAAAATAGTCCAGTAACTGAGTGTAAAAGATGGCCCAAATTGTATAAGAGGAGATAATCTGGGGAAATGAGGAATAAGAAGATACATCCTAGGACCCAAAGCGTAAGTCAGCTAAATGTGCTGTGGTAAGAGAGTGGATCATGTCCAAAGCACATTCAAGTAAAAGTGAGATGATTCAAAATGATTCATCTCTAGCAAGACAATATTTCAGAGATGTAACTTGATGTTTTCTGGATTAAGGATTTGAGACAAGTGGTTCTCTGTCATATCTGATTATAACCTGGGAGGCTTTTTCAAAAATCACCTGTACCCCTAACCCTAATAAAATTCTTATATGCTCAGGGATAAGAAGGTGACAATATGGTAAAGGACATAAATTTGCCTCCGTCATTGAGGTGATTCTGATACAATCTACGTCCATATGTACACCCTTAAACATCAAGAAACAGCTGTATCTGTGGCCTATTTTTAATTAAACCAAATTTTGGCCGGGAGATTTGGTTTATTTTATATTATAATACTTCTTAAAGTTAATAACTTTCTTGGGGATTCAATAGCTGAGAGATCTAATTTATAGAAACCCCCCCAAAATCATATATTACAATTTATCTTTCCAAGAAACCTGAAGATGATACACTTGATAAAACAGGGAGAAATATTTAATTTCTATATTATCCTAGCTTGATTTTTTGGTCTCATTCTCTACAGAGCTTTTTTGTGTTGTAATTCATTTGTTAAAATTATGAGATATTTCAAGTATATGGAAGAATATAAAAAATAATTACTGGATAGCTGGGTTCCCATCCATTTGGTATTTAATTGCTAAAAATAAAACATGTAAAAGTTTGAGTCAAAATCGGAAAAAAAAACCCTTAAAACTACTTTTTCATTTTAAAAATTACTATATGTTTTAGATATAAATTTATAAAATAACTGTATATCATTATTTACTAAATTTATGTTATTTTGGGGGCTTTAAGTTTGATTTCTTACCAATATATAAAAACCAAAATATCTTAGCAAAAAAAGAGTAGTTACATTCCAATGTTTAACACCATTTAGTCTTCTATTTTATAGCACTTCTAATAACTGTTTCACTTCTCTAGTAACATCAGAATATAATAATATCCTTTTAGATTTATTTTTCTTTCATTAGGTCACTTGTTCTTGCTGTAATAATCTCAATATGCTTTGGTGTCAGATTTTTCATGTGCTTGAACAATAGACAGATGAAAACAGAGATATACTGATACTTGCAGATAAAATATATATAGGTACCATAAAAACTAACATGCTAAATAATTTTATGTGTGTACTCCTAAACTATATACCTGGTAACCCACTTTCTCAAGATCAAATAGGTCAACTATGAATAATTATGAGAGGAGATAGTAGAAATACTAATAAATAGCAACCCAAAATAATCCCTCTCCCCTGTTATTTCAGTCAAGTTTTTCTACCAGTTATATTCTTAAGAGAATCTCTCCTTTAAAGAACTACAATTTGGGTGAAAAAGAGAAGTGATATTAAATCACTTAGTCATTCAACAAACACTTATCAAGTACTTACTACTAAGTGTTGGACCTAGGCAGTATGTTGAGTGGTCACGTTAAGACGCAGTCTCTGATTTCAAGTGACTCAAAGACTACTAAAAGGTTACTTTCAGGTTTATGACTCCATCATCCGTCATCCACCCAATAAATATTTCTTGTGAGCCTACTACACACCAATCACTGTTCTAGGTGATGGAGATACAAACAAAACAAAGTCCTTGCTCTCATGGAGTGCCCATTATGGTAATGGAAGACAAGGAAATAAAAACATAAGTCAAGTTTTTTAAAAAGCTACAAAGAAAAATAAGTCAGAGTAAAAAGACGGAAGGATAGTAATTTTGTTTAGGGTAATGTCATTCATTTCATGTTGAAGATACATGTGGTGAGCAAACTTTTTATTTATGCTTTCATTTAATTGATATCTTGAAAGGGACCAATCGCCTCCACAACACCAAATTAAACAGGATTTTCCCAGTCTCCATTTTCCTTATAGTTCTCTAGGCATCTGATACTGCTGACCACCTTCATTTTGAAACTCCACAGGTTTGCATGGCAAACTTCCTATTTTGGTTCTTATCTTTTGCCATTGGTGTGGCATTAACAGAAGCTACACAATCACATCTAGGATTTAATGGAGACCCGTCCCCTATCCAACCAAGGAAAACAGATTTTAATTGATGTGCAAATTGGACAGCACCTTGAGAAAAGGCTTAATTTTGTTCATAATTTCTAATCGTTTTTAGAAGATTACATAACAATGTAAGACATTTATTCAATGCACTGGAGAGCAGGAGAGTAACAACATCAAAAACTAGTACCTGTATAACTTGTTACACTTTATAAAGAAACCCTTTCACATTTTATTTACTTCATTTAATCCTCATAAAATGATAATACCCTATGAGGTAGGTAATTGTTTCACATTAAAAACAAGATCTTGCTTTTCAGAATGATATCACTAAAAAATCAGACTTAAATATTATCCTTTTTTTTAATATTTGGAAAATGCTTAAAAGTATAATGAAAAACATAAGAAACATCTGTAATCCCAATATTCAAAAATAACATTTGCTAACATTTTGCTGTATTTAACATTTCTTCCATCCCATCTCTGTTAAGTTTAACAATATTTTAATTGCTTCATACTAATAAGAATATTAATATTCTCTAAAAAAGAAGCTTGCTCTTTATTTAAAAATAAACCAGGTGGGGGACTACAATGATCAAAATGACTGTGAAATCAACCCAATTTTTACAATTTTTTAAGTTGTAATTTCAAAGTCACAAGTAGAAAAAGACAAATGAAGCATATTTATTCAGTAAATGTCTACATGTGCAAAGCAACAGAAACAAAAGATTATAAGACTGGATTCTAACCTGTTCAATCTCTTTGGTTTTTGATGCTATTGCTTTAGAGCGACTGGTTAGCTGACTGTCTTCAAATAACTCTATGCCATCTGTTGCATTTGACTCAGGTTCTTCTGGCTGGTCAATGAACAATGGTGCTGTGGATCCCGCCTTGAAAAAGAATTAGAAATCTTTAATCATTTTCTTAAAGGACATGATTGTGTGTAGGCACTAACTGGAAGATTACATTAAGAGAAAGCGATAGGTTTAATCTGTTTCAAGAAAAGAAAACTCTTTCAATTTCACTATGCATAATGAGCATATGTGAAAAGGATTAAAGAGGAAATGATTGCTACTTTTTTTTATTTTAGGTAAGACAAAGTTTCTAGGCTTATTCCATTCTAAAATTATACCTCACATTTTATTAAGATATAGATAGAAAGGTTTTGTCCCATGACTATTCCTTAATCTATTTGTGAAACACTGAAGAGAAAAAGTCCAATTAGAAGTGAGAGGTGTGTACGCCCATAAAGAAATATATAAAAAGGGAACATGGGAAAGGGCTCTACTTTCAGAAGTTAAAATACCTTGCTCCTGTAGTCTAAGAATTTATTGAAATCATTAAAAAGAAAACAATCCCACAAAGCAATAATAATCACTTCTATTTTAGAGCAATAATTCAATAGTGAATAAATAATCCCATAGTCTGGAGGTCATTCCCTATGAATATACATCAATATACTGTCAATTGTGTCAAAAAAGGAGGAGGGGTTTAAGTATGGAAGCATATACATTTATGCATATATATGCATAGACTATCTCTGGAAGGATACTATCTATGGAAAAAAGTGATAAAAGGAGTTGTCTCAATAGGAACAACTTGGAAGTAAGAAGTAGGATGGAAGGGATATACCGTAAATACTTCAGCACTGTATGAATTTCTGACAAATACATTTAAAAAACCTAGTTTTTACAAGTTTGAGTTACATATTTTAAGGAATTTAAAGTGAAGGCGTAAGAATCATTTAAGAAATAAACTCCAATGTCAGCAGCAGTTTTCTGCCACCAGGTCATTACACCCGTGTTATTATGCAATAACTCTCACACAGTGAGCTCCCAAATTATCTATCTTCTCTCACCCCTGCTGCCTGGAAAGAAACCTTGTAGTCAAAAAGAAAAGGTAACGACACAAGAAATATAGGTCAGGAAACCACAGGACACAAGGGTGCACAGTAACAAGGGTATAACTTTTCTTGGTGATAGGTAACGATTAGTTTTAGTGTTATCTAATAACAATAAAGGAAGGGCCAAGGAAGTTTATTTATACTATCAGTGTTCTGACTATCCCCAGATCAAAATAATTCTGCCATTAGATTCTGGTTCAGTTAGATCAATGCAAAAAAACCAAAAACTAACCAAACAAAAACCAAAACAAACAAGCCCCCCTGCCCCGAAAAAGCAAAAACAAAACTAAAAAAACTGTTGAAGTTTACAACATACACAAAATAGGAATTTCAGGCTTCATGATAATTCTAGGCTGCTATAGTTTGAATGTTTGTCCCCTCCAAAACTCATGTTGAAATTTTTTTTTTTTTTTTTCCTGAGACAGGGGCTCCTCTGTTGCCCAGACTGGAGTACAGTGGTGTGATCATAGCTCACTGCAGCCTCAAACTCCTGGGCTCAAGGGATCCATCCTCCTGCCTCAGCCTCTCAAATAGCTGGGACTACAGGCACCACCTGGCTTATTTTTCTATTTTTTGTAGAGACAAGTTCTTGCAATGTTGCTCAGGCTGCTCTCAAACTCCTGGCCTCAAGCGATCCTCCTGCCTTGACCTCCCAAAATGCTGGGATTACAGGTGTGAGCCACCTTGCCTGGCCCATGTTGAAATTTAATTGCTAATGTAATGTTATTGGGAGGTGGGACCTTCAAGAGATGATTAGGCCATGAAGGCTGTGCCCTCACAGGTGGGTTCAATGCCTTTAACAAAGGGCTTTCAGGAGTGGCTCACTCACTTTCTCTTTTTGCTCTTTCACTCTGATACAACATTCAAGACAACATCTTGGAAGCAGAGACCAAGGCCTTACCAGACACCAAACCTGCCAGCGCCTTGATCTTGGACTTCCCAGCCTCCAGAACTGTAAGAAATCAATTTCTGTTCTTTGTAAACTACCCAGTCTTGGCTATTCTGTTATAGCAACACAAAACTGACTAAGACATGGGTCTACACACAAAAATGTAAACTGGTGAACAAAGGACGCACAGCAGGGCAGATATAAGTTTTTGGAAAACGAAAAGCAAATGAAGAAGAAAAAAATAACTGACACTTAACTTAAAAGAGCTCATTAGTAATTAAATTTATTTCAATTAATTATTAATAGATATATATTGTCCAAGGTACTGTAGAGAAAACAAAGCAAGTCCTTAAGATACATTCAATATATATAGCTACACAAGAAAAAAAATTTTAAATAAAATTTTTAATGAGGTCATCAGTGAAATACAAAGTGGCATAATATTTTACAGTAGGTAGGAAAGTGGAATCAAGAAAGATCTTGAGTCTTATTATCTCGAACACTATTGGTTCTACTGAAGGAATATGAATTTGAAAGAGAGCCATGGAAGATGGGCATTTTAGGCTGGGGACAAAGTAAGCAGAGATACTGAAGCAGAAAATAACACCTTATAGGTGAAAACAACATAAGTCATATTTTCACATTTAAATGTAAGAAAAATGTTAAAGTTTTCTTCTATAGCAGGAAGTGACCTGTTCAATCAGGACATTCTAATAGTCTTCAAATAATTTGCTTTTCCTTCTGCCAAAAGCAAAATTCTCACAACTATTTGTTTAAAGAGAGTAAATTATATCTCTACAAAACTTGACTGCAACTTCCTCAATGGCTAGGATGGTGTCTCAAATGCAAAGAAGATGCAGAATGAATATTTAGTGAATTTAATAAAGTGTAAGAAAGCCAATACAGAATTTTTCTCTGAAAATGTGTGCCTTGAAACACTAATCCTAAAATATACACTGAAAAAATTTCATAGTCAAAAGTTTAGTAAACTATGCAAACTCTATTATTTCATCATCCTTTTGCAGAACACTCATGAGCATATTAACATATTAAAATCTCTGAAAAGTACTGAAATATCAAAACCAATCTACCTCTTTTAAATCTAGCATTTCCCAAACATACTGGCTAATAGAATCTTTTTTTCCTTCCTCAGACCATTAAGACCCTTCAATATTACTATACTGTCAAATACTTTAGGAAATGCTTTATTAGAGCCCAAAAGACAAAAGTATAAAACTGAACAAAAAAATAAACTACAACATGCCTGAATTTTTAAGCATACTACTGAATTTGTCTTCAATTTCTCTGGACTTTCTATAACCAAATTGCTTAAAACCACATTGATGACAGCAAGAGAAGATAATCTAAGCTTTCAACTTCTCTCAACTCATAAAAATGAATCTACACAGTGTTTCTCGAGTACATGAACCAATTAGTTACATAGCTAATATAAAGTATTGTCACAACTAGATTTAAACACAAATGCATGTGCACGTGCACACACACACGAACAGCACTATGCCAAATGCTTTCTTAGCATCAGATGCCTTCTTTCTTTCCAGGTTATTCTGTTACACTAGATAAGAGTTTACATGACCAAGGCCAAAATTCTATTTCCCAAAAGGCATGGAACACGAAAATGAGTAACTATTTAGCAACAACCCAAGAACAGATGTTACTATCTGACCCAAATATTAATAAGATAGGATGGGACCAAGTTCACAAAGAGTATCATGAAAATTTCCCTATTGCCTTATTTCCAGTAGGAAAAAGTATCAGACTGACTTGAAAAACATTTTAGAGAATGGTTTAAAGTTGATGCTGCTGTTCAACACTAATGATGTACACCAAGTAACAAACACACTAAGGTAATACCAGTCCTACTATCCTACATCTTGCCTTTGATCCAACAAAAGATCACACCTGGCCCGTGACACCACTTACAGATATTTAGGGTTATTATTTACCTTTCACTAATTCAAAATCTAGCAAATTCTGAGCAAATTTCAGAGAAAAGACAGAGGTAAAAAAAAGTCTTTGTAGATCCAATGTCACTGACTATTCAGTGTCAAGATCCATTCAAGCAATGAGAGAACCTAAGTGGAATATTTAAAATCTGAGAAAGGTAGTCAGATTTTATAAGAAACTGACATTAAAAATGATGGAGAGAAGGAGAAGATGAATATACTATTAATATTCATATATATAAATAAAGCCTTGCTTATGCATATATTAATAAAGCCTAAATATGTATATATATTAATGAAAGCCTTGCTAATTGAAGATAAAGTATTAAGTAAACAAGAAATTAGTCTTTTTGGAGGCTTTTGGTTTTAATTCCTAAAAGAAAAATGATCAATACTCCAAAACAGCACCCAAATCTATTATTAATAGAAAAACCATTATTCTAACTTATTAAACAAAATAACCCATTAAACGTATTACTGTATTGTTAATGAAGTAGTGCTGGAAAAGTGCCAGAAAGGGACAGCTTGATATTTTTCACACATTTACTTAAGGATATGCATAAATATCTATTATTAAAGTTATAGTAACAAGGAAAACTTGACCTATTTAAGAACAATCTAAAAGATCTGATATCTAAAAGATCAGCATTTTAAAAAAGAAAGGCTCTATTTGTGTACATTCTGATGGTGTTTGCACTTTTTATGAGCAGTGTACCTTAGTTATTTTAAAAAGGATCTTTTCACAGTGTATGAAGATGTAGTTAAATATTATTTTTATATAGATTCCAATGCTTGATCCTTTTATCAAAGAAACTTCTGTACAAGTCATCCAAAAATATATCAAAAAGCCAGAATTCTCCTTCAAATATAAATAATTTGTCATAGTACAGAGATTTTTATATTCTCCATCATGTCAAAATAATTCCTCTAGTATCAAATACTGAAACTAAAAGCTTAATTTTGCCCATAACATTTCTATATTTCCCTTAAAGATGTTATAGGTTATACAGAAATTTTTCAGTTCATTTTCAAATATTTTAATATAAACATCTCATAAACAGTTTTCTATGGGCTTAAAAATGTTTTCTTGGTACTCAAGACTTATCAAAGGTATCAGGTAGCCCAAACAATGAATAATTTCATTTTGGGGGATATTTATGAGATAATATGCATAAAGTATAATGTGCAATATAAATATAGCCCACAATCCAAGGTCGAATTAGATTTTTGTTCTGAATTCAATGGTTTATGACTAGTGGCTTGGCATGATTTCCTGAGATACTTTTAACAGCAAAGCCCATTAAAAGAAGTATATAAATAATGCATTTTTCTTATACTCCATATTTATACTATTCTTACATTCCTAAACTCCTGCAGACATTCAGACACAGTATGATTACTCAATTCAGAGTCATTCATATTCAGGCTATCACTCTGTGTGGTAAATTTTAATACCTGTAATCCATGAGGATGCATTCTGAAGTACTAGAATAAACCAAATATTTTCCACCCGACTTTAAAATCCAGACAAAACTTTCAGATGTAAAACATGAAGAAGAAATTATACCTTACCTCATATTCAGAAATTTCAGGCAAGTTACTTTCATCTGACTTCTCTAGCTTTTCAGCAGCCCACTTGCTTGCAGCCTCAGCAAGTTCTTTTTCAGTTAGCCTACTGGGTTTGTCTAACACCTAATAAAAAAGAAGAACATTTCTGTTAAAATTCTCAAGAGCTTTTAAACTTCAAAGAGATCAAGAAGCATATAAGCCTTTAAATTTATATGGAGAACAGATACATTATTTGTTCCTTCAAAAATATTCAGCATAGAATTCCTTTAAGTACCAATTCCTTTGGGACATATAGACCAGGTCTAACTCAATTTCATTGACATTAAACTCTAGAAATTCATGTAAGGAATATAGCAAAAGATACTGACAATTAACTCATATACTAATTGTATTTAGAATATGAAAGATATACTAGTTTCAACCTTATATTTTTAACTATCCTCAGTAAAATAAATAATGCCAAAAGCTCATTAAAATATATTCCTAATTAATGCAACAGAAAAGTCCAGATATGCTATTTTTATAATTTGTAACGAATTATGTAAATCCTCCTCACACAAAATTTTTAGACTTAACCTTCGTTTTTTGATCCTACTACTAGTTCCTTTAACTACAATACAATACTAAACAAGGCATAGGCTTTGGAGTTACAGATAGAACTGGGTTTGAATTGCAGTTTAATGACTTGCTAGATAGGTGATTTTGTATACATAATTTATAACACTGTGAGCCTTGGTTTCATCATTTACAAAATAGGGGTTAATAATACTCACTTTGCAAAGCAGTTGTGAGAATTAAGAGCGTAATAGACCTGAAAGTATCTAGAAAGTATGCTGAAAGTATCTAGAAAAATGCTTGGTACTTTACTTTCTTTTCCATATTCATTGATATAAATCTATTATACTAAAACATATTTGAAGATCAGTTCATGGGGTCAACAGAAAAATAAATAAAATAAAATATATTCTCTGAATCAGAGATAAATCCCACAATATACCCTTTAAAGGCTTGTGTTGTAGAATAAGATGTAAAATTTTAAATTACAAACTTAAAAATTCTAAATTACAAATTTAAAAGTTCTTTCTTTATATACCCTTATGCTAACTCTCTGATTCTATTCTATTTCCTTAGCATAAATTTTCATCAACTAGGCCCTGCCATGCCTAATTTTTTCCCATCTCTCTTACTTCTCTAAACTCACATCATTGATTCCAAATATACCCGTGGATGACAGTGCCAGTATAAACCCCCATCTTATGGTGTACTGCCATTTATGAAGTGCTTTTATTTACAAACCAAAAAATTTATTTTAATTGAATAGACTTCCCTGAAGGTGCTTTGTTACTCCAACTTATAAACCAAGAAACTGAATGATAGTGACTAAAGTCACTAATAGATGCTGAGATGGGACTTAAAACCAGATCTTTTAGATGGAAAGGGCACTTGATCTCTTTCCACACCTTATTAAATTCACCAATCTACTGGCTGGCTGTCTATAATATTTACTGGAAGATTACAGCAATGTATCTACATGAAGTATATTCTGCAGCCACTGAGGCTTACTCCAAAGCCCTACCCATATATTAATACTAGATTTAAAAGGTGTTATTACTGCTCAGTAATAGAAGGTTTTTAAAAAAATAAGTTAGAAGAAGAAAACACACACACACACACACTCTAACATATCCAAGAAAAAAAATTTATACTCTATGTTGTTCTGTTTGGGGAGGGGCACATTTTTATAAGAGAAAGTTACAGAGCAAAAACAAGTATTTATATGAATTCTCTCTAGTAAAGAATGAAGCAAAAACATACTATAATTTAATCTTTCTATTCATCTGTTATTAAATATGTACAACTGAAAACCTATCATTTGAAACTAACTTCTAACAGCAGGAAATAAACTCCGAAAAAGTATTCCTACATGAGGGCCACCATAATGTTTATACAAAAAAGTCCTCCACCAAATCAGAAAATCTAGGTAATAAAGTTCCCTAGAGCTACCATGTGACCCTGGGCAAAGGACACAGGGGGCAGCACTTTCCCAACACATAAAATAATTATAGATCTAAAATTCTGATATTCTGATTTCATTTTAAGACTTCATGGTCTATATAACAAAAACAAACAGCTACATAAAGCTATCAGTCAAAAGTAGCTAAATCCATTATGGTTGTTTCCCACTAAACATATCTTAACATGTGGCACAAAGTCCTATGTCATAACCTATACTTAAATAGCATTATATTTCAGGGGAAATGAATATTTCATACATAATAATTTAAATTTTCATAGTAACTTGGATGGGCAGGTACTATTTACTCTTCTTTGATTTATTACCTGCCAATAAAAACAAGCTAGTCTTTCAGGTGGGTGAAGCACCCTTGATATTGCTAAGACAGAACCAAATAATCCAATCAATCTTTGCTAATCAAAGCCCAGCATTCTAGAACCCTCAGACTTCTGGGAAAGTGTTCCAAAGATGTATGTTGTCACAAAGAAACTTTTTCCTCCTGTGAGGCAGAGAAGCAGCCAACCCCTGCCAGATGATATCTACTCTTGGGGAAAAGCCAAAAATATAAAAGACAGAAGCATGAAAAGAACAGAAGTTAACAACAGTGATGGTCAAAAGAAAGAGTATGAGATTCGTGAAAAGAACCTCTAACTGAAGAGAACAGATAGAAAAAGCAACTTGTCAAATTTTTAACTTTTTCAGGATTAGAAGCACAAGTCATCTTTTCAACATGTTTTGAGATGCTGGAAAGGTAGGAATGAGAAGAATGATAAAGCTATGTCCTTGAGAAAATTATTTAACTTCTGAGGCTTCACCCTGTTATAGAATAGAGATATATACGTACTTATATCATAAGATTTCTACATAAATTAATACAAGAAAAAAATAATATAGTATCTAGAATTGAGCGGTTATACAATAAATATTAGGTTTCTGCCTATACCCCCAACTTCCAAAATAAAAGCACAATCCACCAAATATGCTCCACCTGAATATTATTCCCACCTGGTTATGGTCAAGATGCGAGCAAGAGTTGCAGCAGTAAGTACTAATTTTACCATAACCTGTAGAAAAAACTATAAGAAAACCACCTATTTATTCTGGTAGCTATTTTCAAGTTGTGATTACTTAACATTCAAGTTTTTAAATGCGGCAAATTAGTCCCTTAGGTATAATAGTAAAGAATATAAGCATCTGTACTAGATAGCCCATTTCATTTATCTTGTAATTCTTTAAGCTGATTTTAGAAATATAACAAACCTTTGATGATGGAACTGCTGAAGAACTTGAGGGTGAAGTATCTCTTGATGTTTTCAAAGACTGTACAGGCCTCTCTTTATCTATATAAAAAAAGTAAGATGTAATTTTTTCTAGCTCATTTGTTTTCAATTAGGTGATTTTGTAACTGAATTAATGAGAGGAGTCATATACTTATTTTAATACTAAAATTTTTCATTACATTATTAAATTAAATATATTAACATCTAAAACTACCTATCTCGCTCAGAGGCTGAACACCATCAAAAGTTTGAAATAACTCAGAATTAAAGGAAATCATGTAAGGCCATCTAGGCCACACCATTGCCAATTAGCAAACATGGAGCCACAAAGACACAGAAAGGCAAAACACATTTTAAAATCAAGACTGCTTCCTGTTCCATGTTCCTAAATGCTAACTTTTAATAGATCACCATAAAAATACAAGAGTAGTTATTATACAGATACTACCAAAGTGAACAAGCTAATTAAGGGGTAGCTGAAGGAGAGATGTATATAGGAAATTTAGCAGATATTCCTGAAATGTTTAGACAGTTTAAAAAATAAAATTAGAAAACTATAATTCAGAGCACTAATCTGGTGCCTGGCATGAATGGAAACCCAAATATTTGTAATGGCTGGAAATAAATCCGTATGAGATAAGGTCACTAACCTTAGTCACTTCAGATATTTACATGGAGATTACATACATGGAGCTGTATGTAAACCATTTTTTATAGAAACTTAAGCCAGAAAACACATTTAAACAATGTTACTTCAGCAAGTTCGACAGCTACGAAAAAGATGGGTTTAAGCTGGGTGTGGTGGTTTACCACCGTAATCCCAGTGCTTTGTTTGGGAGGCTGAGGCAGGAGGACTGCCTGAGCCCAGGAGTTGGAGGCTGCTGTGAGCTATGATTGCACCACCATACTCCAGCCTGGGCAACAGAGAGAGAGAGATATTGTCTCTTAAGGTGGGGGGGAAGATGGGTTTAGTTAATATAATCTTAGAAATTAGTAACGGTGAGCTGCTACTGGCAGAAAAACATTTCATTAATTGTCTATATATGTCAAATATAATATATAATCCTCCTCTGCTCTTAGTTGCTAGAACAACTAACAAAATTAAAAATAGGGAGAAGAGAAAGTGGCACCAAGTTTGGAGTCACACAGAAGCTGGTCAAGACCAGACAGTGGGTTATGGCCAGGAAAGCAGTCAAGAGCAAAAGCAGAGACGAAACAACCTTGAAACGGAGGCAAAGCCAGCTTCAGTCAAAAAGCCTCTTAAGCTCTTCCTGCCACAGCCAAGAAATACTGCTAAGTAAGGGCCTGGTGGCTCAAAGACTTCTGACCACCTAGGGCAGTAGTGAATAACACCTCTTTCCAATGTCCTACAGACCCCAAATGCTTTCTCTAGACCAGTGGTTCTCAACTGAGGACAATTTTGTACCTCCCACTTTCCCCTCCCTGACATTTGGCAATGTGTGAAGATATTTTTGATTGTCACGAGTGGGAGAGTACCACTGGCATATAGTAAGCAGAGGACAGGGATACTATTAAATATCCTGTTATCGGGGTCTGTCCCATAACAAAGAATCATCCAGCTTCAAAAGTCAATATTGCAGAGATTGAGAACCCCTGCTCAAGGCTGAGTATTCCAATTTTGAAGCTCCAGCAGTTTTTAAAAAGTCACAACCCTAGAGTCTTTTAACTTGTGATACTATTAGAGACTTTCACACTAAGCAACATTAAAAGTTCTTATAGACCTTAAAAATCAAAAGAAAAATAATATAAACCACTACTGCATCCCAAATGACCAAGAACATGATTTATTTAGTCATTCCTTATTGCATTTTCATTGCACATGGCAAACTCCACATCGTATTCTGATAGTGTCAGTCTATCTCTGCGATCCAGGTATCAATCAGTGCCCTGTTAGGAATCAGGCTGCACAGCAGGAGGTGAGCAGCAGGCAAGCAAGCGAAGCTTCATCTGTATTTACAGCCACTCCCCATCGCTCACATCACTGCCTGAGCGCCGCCTCCTGTCAGATCAGCTGTGGCATTAGATTCTCATAGGAGCACAAACCCTACTGTAAACTGCACATGCAAGGGATCTATGTTGCGAGCTACTTATGAGACTCTAATGCCTGTTGATCTGAGGTGAAGCTGAGGCGGTGATGCGAGCGCTGGAGAGTGGCTGAAAATACAGATTATTATTAGCAGAGAGGTCTGACTGCACAATAAATGTAATGCTCTTGAATCATCTCAAAACCATCCCCCCCTGCTGGTCTGTGGAAAAAATGTCTTCCATGAAACTGGTCCCTGAAGCCAAAAAGGTTGGGGATCGCTGGTCTATCCCATTACACCAAAGTCCCTAAAGGAACATGTACCATAGCTTATTTATTTCTGAATATCCATGGCCTACTTAGCTCAAGTCCCTAAAGACAAGAGTAGGCACTCAAAAATTAGGTAAAAAGATGAATCTTATTTTTCCACCCTTAGGATGCAATTACCTCCCCATCCTATTCAGATAAGCAATCCCTTGAAAGAAGATGAGGTGCTGGACCAATCAGCACAGCACACTATGCCAATTAAAGGCATAACTGTAGGCTCAATTCTAGCACCTATGATCTATACACACATACACTACACACACACACCTACCACAAGCAGCTGTTAATCTTTTGCTTAGCGTTTCCCTTACAAACAGGACATCTGTACTGCAGCTATGCCAACTATAGCCCCCAAGCGTAGTCTTAGGACCTTTCCTGATTTTAGCTGCTGAAAGGCTAATTTAAGTAGATACCGACCAATTTCATGTGCAGAAGCAAAGGAACACTGAAGGATAGGGCAGGAGGTTTGTACATTCACATATATTCATATATACCTGTTGCATGAATGGGAAAGGCAGGCAAGAGGCAAAGAACAAAGAAAAAGATGATACAGATGGCAGCAGAAACAGCACCGAAAAGGTAATTAGAAATTGCTTGATCCTACTGTTGGCAGGTCCTATCTGCCAATAGCCTATCTATTCTACAGATCTCAGCCTCCTATAGGGTGGGCTATTCCTGACCAGGAATGGCTAGCCCAGACAACGAGCCCACATATCCCCCAAATCCTGGGTCTACTGCTGTGCAACTCTGGTTCTGACAATAGACTAATGGAGCAATTATATACTTTTCCCATTTCTATAACCTCAGTCAATTCAAGCCTCCCACCCCTTCATAATCCCAAATCAAAATCTAGCTCAAAACTCACCTGTTTCTGGCTTTCTTTCATTCTGCCATTTGTAGGAGGCACCAGCACGCATGGACTCTAGGGAAAGGCGGGCAGGGAGGAATTAACACCAGCACCTCTGTGCCCAAGAGGAGTAAGAGAAGAACCCAGGAGTAGGAGTGATGAGAACAGGAACTTCTCAGCATTTGCTGGTGACTCTAAACTACCCTGCTGTCAACTTGGGCTGCCTGAGCAACCACCAATGAAGAGGAATAAATAACACAACAGGAAGAAGCTGATTAGAAGTTTAAAATAAGGCCAGTCAAGGACGGCATGGGCATAAAGGAATCAGAAAAAAAGTTCCTAGTAAGGTGAGACGTTGAAAGTTGAAGGCAAAGATCATGCCTTATTCGTCATTGCAAGTACCTAGTCTAATTCTCTCCATAAACTTGACATTCGAAGGACTGTTAAAGGATCTCTCTCTCTCGATCTCTCTCTTTCTCTTTCTCTTTCTCTCTCTCTCTCTCTCTCTCACACACACACACACACAAAATCAAGAGTGAAAGATGAATCACCACTAGAAATCAAAAAGGATACTGGGAAAGTTTTCGAATAGTCATTCTGACTTGCACTCACCAAGGAGTCTATTACTAAATCTTGCTGATTCTTTTTATACATACTCTCTCATATATGAATTTTCTTTAGAAACAAATCCACAGCTAGTGTCTTGGTTGAACCTCTAATTATCCCATATTTAGAATCTTGAAACATTTTGTCAAGCTTCCTTACCTGCAAACTCTTGATGCAAATAGAATTGGCGTTCTAAACAGCCTAAGTACACTAGTCAGAGCTCCCATGTATTCTTCCCATAAAATGGAAACTCCTTAATATTTACTTCAAATCTTTCCATTACAGATCCCACATTGCCAATTATACTTCTTTTTCAGAGAAAAATAACATCAATTTTCTGAATCGTTTTGGCATTGTCAGTACCTTGCTTTGAAATGTTCCAAGAAATACCACGTAGGCTAGGCATGGTGGCTCACACCTGTAACCCTAGCACTCTGGGAAGCCGACGCAGGAGGATCACTTGAGGTCAGGAGTTCGAGACCAGGTGACCAAGAGCAAGACCCTGTCTCTACTAAAAATAGAAAAAATTAGCTGGCGTGATGGTACACACCTGTAGTCCCAGATACTTGGGAGGCTGAGGCAAGAGAATTGCCTGAGCCCAGGAGTTTGAGGTTGCAGTGAGCTATGACGCACCATTGCACTCTAGCCCGGGCTACAGAGCGAGACTATCTCAAAACAAACAACCAATCAATCAATCAATCAATCAGTAAAAGAAATATCAAGTAAACACTGCCATCTTTCTTTTGCAGTAACATTGAGGATGCAGTATCCTTTTGTCATTACTCACCAGTCTCTCTGGCATCAGGCAAGTTTTGTTTCTCCTAAGTAGCTGATTTGTTTTTATGTGAGATACTCTGTGACCACTATTATCATTCTTCTTGCTTTGCTTTGGCCAAACCCTTAGTTC
The DNA here is from genome assembly GCA_023783475.1 of Daubentonia madagascariensis. NCBI lineage: Eukaryota > Metazoa > Chordata > Mammalia > Primates > Daubentoniidae > Daubentonia > Daubentonia madagascariensis. Next base: position 22,770,476 of record JAKFHU010001244.1, on the reverse strand, counting down.
ACCTACAGCAACTTCTCAGAGCCTTATGAAAGGCATTTATTTCATGCACTAACTTTATTTTTACATTTATTTTCCCATTCTTATTTCCCTTTTATATAAAGTTCTTCATTTATTTCATCCTATTTTATTAAGTGTTTATTTTGTTAAGCTGCCTCAAATTCTTTCTCAAATCAAGTCAAATGATCAGAATAGTGGTGTTTTACAGAAGTGTAGTGGAGCTTTAGGCCAACTCATATTAGATAGTCAGAGTGAACTGCAGGCATCTCTCCCAAACTTTGTGTTCAGTTACTCCACACTGGTAGCCTGACATCAACCACGATGGGAGTTTTCACTCCACTAATATCAGCAGTTGCTACAAATAGGTCTTTTTAACCCTGAAGAGTTAGTTTACCAACATACCACTGGGGGTGTGTTTATTGATTTTGGTTCCAAATTTCACAGACACTATAGGAATTACATTTAATTACAGATTCCTATCCATGTTGCCTTAAGGAGGCCTTAACTATTTAATAATCTTGTAACAGACCAGTAAAAACCACCCAGCTGAATTGCAGAATCATAAACAAATTAGTTATTGTTTTAATTCAATAAAACAATTTAAGTTTTGGGATATTTTTAGTAACACAACGAGAGATAATAGAAACACCACCATTGTGCTTAAACACTTTATCCCAAAGTTTCTAGTGATCTGCTCATATTAAAATCAAAGGTCTCATTCTTCTTGTCCTTTACTATAGCATAGCATTTTAATGATTTATAAACAAGTTTTTAACATTTTGCCATTTGTTTTTCATGCCTTTGTACTTCTGTGTTTGTCCCCCTACATCTTCCTAACTACATCTTTCTCTTTCTTTTCTGTTGGTTAATGCTCCTTAAATGTGAGTGCTCCTCCTCACCTCAATCCTCTTTGCCCTGTTACTTTTGCCTGGCCCCAACCAACACTATGAACATAAATGTCTCTAAAATCTGCCTCTTTCACTCACTGTTCTACATTCTGAGAGGATGCTACTCCTTAGCTATTTAGCCATTACCTCAAATTCATCTCACCCACGATCTTAGCAAGCAGACACTGACTCCCTGCTTGACATAAAGGTAAAAAGGCTCAAAGCATTCATGCTTAAAAAAAAAAACCAAAAAAAAACTTTCCTGCATTTGCTGTGACTTGCTAAGGAAAATGAGTTCCAAATTACAATGGAGGAAAGGAACTAGGAAAAAAAATTCTGAAGTGGCAGTATAGAAATCAAAATCCATATCTACATATTGGTGAGTGAAAGAATAAATGTGGAAGAAAGAAATGAAAAGGACTTTCAAATACCACATATAAACTTTTCCCCATTGAAGTGAAATCAAAAGCTGGAAAAGCAGTTTAATGTACCAAAAACAGTCGTGAAGAGTTTCACAGCATTTGGTGGCTCCTTGAATATAATAGCCAAGTGCAAAACTGATTATGATCTTTCAGAAATATACTTTCTTCCTGATGTGTTTACCTGCTGAAAGCAATGATAAACCTAACCAGATTAATCCAACCCTATCAAGTACTATTCATTATTGATAAGCCATGTAGGAACAGAGAACACTGCAGGGAAAAAAACAAATTATCATCAGAGATGATAAAGTTAGGGGCGAACTACTGGATTCCTGGTACAGTGCTTGGCAAACAGGGACAAAATAGGTACTTCTGAATGAAAGTCCTATCAGGAAACAAACTTCATAGCACAGGTACACTCATCACTTCTTTAACAGCTGAAGATTTGAAAGAGAAACTAAGATATGAACAGATGAAGATATGGCTACATAGTTGATGAGAAAATGATTTGTTTTTCTGGATCACGGACGAAGATATAGGAATTTGGGGCTCTTGGTTAGGAAGAACATGATTTTTCAGAGATCTGGTTTATTCAAGATACAAAATAGAAAATGGAGGGACAAAGACATCAAAAGATGACAGAGAAAATAAACTGGTAGAGGGGTAGAGAAAGCTTTGCACCACCTCTGCTTCCCCCAAGATCCATCTTTAGGAGGTCAGAGATGGAACAAGTTGAAGACAAGACCAATTAACTGAATACTTAGAAGTATAACACATCAGCTAAAACCACATGGGCTCACTTTTAAACACATTAGTAAAATATTACATCATCTGCACACATTACGAAAGTGTGTCACTGACAGAACTAAGTAAGTTCTAAAACAGGGATACTATAAAATGCCTACACAAATGGCATTAATTACTGTTTTAGAACCTCCATCATTAAGATGCCAGAAAAGCTATAGCTGTACTCCTAGGATTCAGCCAGGAAACTCACAGCCAAAGCTCTCTTGTGAGTAAACAACAGATTCTCAAACAAGAATAATATTTATAGAAACTAATTCAACAGCACATTAATAGCCTAGATCCGTTAACAGCCCAACAGGTTTCAGGAAAATACTAAATTATACTTCAGGGACTCCACGTGACATAGCTTATCCCAATAATCTTTCTCCACTGGCATCTTTCCATCAACTTCTACTCATCCTTCAGATAAAATCACCTAAAATGTTTGTCCCTATTTACTTACTTGTTTGTCTCCCTCACTAGAACATAAACTCAGAGGGCAGAGACTTGATTTGTCTTGCTTGGCAGATCATTTATGTTCAATATATTTTTGTTGAATAAAAGATTGTATGAGTATTAAACACAATATAGTGGCTTTCCAACCAAGAAACACTATTGATATTTAGCTGCTAAGAGAATGATTTTATCCTCCTTTCCTACTGCCTAATATATATTATCTGATGCTCAAGCCTTATTTCTGTATTCCTATTACCACTTCAAACCTGCACAGAAAAGCCTTCTCTCTAAAGGCAGAATTAAACTTAAAATTCCATTAGAATTTCAGCTATAATCCAAAAATCCTTCTGAACCTCAAAATTTATTTATAGCCAACAGGTCCAAAGACATGTGTCTTCTCCTATTACACTGAAGTTTAATAATGGACTCTATCTTCCAAATGTACCTGTCTCAAAACAGCACTTTTAATTCTTTTAAGACACTTTCAGTTATCTTAGAAGATGTATTTTTAAAAAGAATTAAAGATTGATGAATAATAATCTTCCTTTAAAATACCTTCTATTCTTAATGATGGCTGCTGATATCTAGAAAATAAGGGGAGACTAGGCCCAAAGTTAGAGCAATAGAAAACTAGACAGGCAAGTTTAAAAATAAATTTGCAAATCTTCCATAGTAATGATATTTTTATTTATTTTATTTTTTATTTTTTTCTTCACTAACACATCACAAGAGATATTTTTAAAATTCAACCAAAATGTCACACAGCCTAATAAATACAGGAGCATCACTGTTAAACTTGACATTAATCCCTAGCAAATGTTTAGAATGAATTAACAAAGAGGTAGTTTGTAAGCACTTACATAATCATCCCTAGGAGCCACAATGGATTTACATAAACAAAGCAAGGCAATCTTTATGTCACTGTTTTGATAGAGGAAATGCTTTGTAACTTAAGAGTTCAAGAAAGCACCTGACAAAGTCTTCCATGACATCATCAAGTGGATATTAAGACAAGAAAGGTAATAGTAAAGGTAGAGGATCACAATGTTGATTAACAGCAAACAATGTTGATAAAACGTTAACAGAGAGATCTCTAGAGGTTTCTATATTTGGCCTTTTGCAACTCCACATAATTATTAATGATTAATACAAACACATAAAGCATACTCAATTTGCAGATAAACAAGCTGTTCTTATCAGGTGCTAATATATAGGATTACTAAATGAGATTTTAAGATCTCTACAGAACAGAATAATAAGCCAAAGTTAATTAGATGAAATATAGCATTTCTATATCGATTTTTCTTAATGCATTAATTACACACAAAATTGCACCTGAAAAAATATAGCCTGAGGGATATTTCATTTAAAAGTATTATACATGAAAATGGCTTAGGTTTCAGTTGTCTACAATCTCAATAAGGGCCACTAATGAAATGTTGTCAAAATAAAAGTTGACTTCTGGTATCACAACTTGAAAGGAACAGAAGAAAAATTAGGAAAACAAAAGGTCTAGAAACCATGACAAATACAAGGAACAGCAAAAGAAACCAGATGTATTTAAACCTGGAAAAAAATCATGAAGGATATGATGGTACTCCTATACATAAAAGGTTACAACATAAAAGGAAGAAATAGCTTCATATATATGGCTCCAAGATAAACATCTAGTATTAAGAAGATGTTACTGGAAAAGATTTTAATTCTTTTTATAAAGATTGACCTATCCAAAGGTGTTAAGAACTGGATTGTGATTTAGCAAACTTATCACAAGAAGTATTTTAACAAAGAATGGGTGAGGGAAATTGAACTTAGTGATTTGTTGCATCATTTTTTTTTGGTGGGGGCGGGGGGGGGGAACAGAGTCTCACTCTGACACCTGGGCTAGAGTGCTGTGGCATCAGCCTAGCTCACAGCAACCTCAAACTCCTGAGCTCAAATGATCCTCCTACCTCAGCCACGCCCGGCTAATTGTTTCTATTTTGAATAGAGAACGGGTCTAGCTCTTACTCAGGCTGCTCTGGAACTCCTGAGCTCAAACAATCCTCCCAGAGTGCTAGGATTACAGGCGTGAGCCACCGCACCCAGCCCTCTCCATTGACTTTTTACAAGATGATCTTATGTAACTATTCTGAAAACATGAAAGGAATATAGAAAAAATTTTCATAGTTCAGCCCAAGTAGTTAAGGAATCAACCAAGTAACTTGTAAAGAGAGTTTTCCCAGAATAAACTTTTTTTCCTGATTAAAGAACTTTACTTTCAAAGCTAAATGACTAAAGAAAATAAACTTGCAGGAAATAATAAAGTCATATGCTCTGTTTCATTCAATTTAGCCCATATTTTAGTCTCCCACCTTTCTTTGTTATCTTTTCATCATTCCAGATATTAAAGGTATTAGACCTCAAAAGATGGGGAAAGTATATGGAGACCCTAAGACAGGAGCATTGCATTGTGGCTTATCCATATTTCATCTCAAGATTTTAGAGTTTTAGCTACTAAAAGGCTGAAAGCAGATCAACAGGGAGAAGATGCTCTTGCCAGAAATTTCTGTTTTTGAGGGGAAATGAGAAAATAAGGTTAATTCATCAATAACTGTCTTTAATAGCTTCACTACAAACTGCCAAGTAAGAATCCATTTTACTCATGTTGTGTTAAAAAGGCTTCATAATCAGTTTCCAAACATACTTTCTTCCTCTTTAATCAAACCATTATTAGAGTTGGATTTAAGTCAATACACATTAAAAAAAAAAGTTCTTAGAAGGTACTTGGATATGTTTGTATATATTGGGCATTCATTAGAGCTTAGATGTTGTTTATCTTCTTGAAGGTTTTTTTTTTTCTGGTGGTAGGTGTTGCGGATATAAGAGCAAAAGGGAAAACACAGTAAAACTTCTAGTTACCTGGAACTGTCCTGAGCACATTTTAAGCAATCAGGCATATGTAAGTGTCTGTGTTTCTTTTAAATCCTTCAAATGACATTCTTACCTCCTATATGATCATTCACACACCTGTGTAAAAAAAATTTTTTAGGAAGCCCCGCTCTACCTATCTTTGCAAATAATAGACAATTGATAAATGTTTGCTAAACACAAGAATCTAGCAACAGCTGGAACGGAAGACAATCTGATGACTCCTAGTCATCTTCCATCACTCTCACCACGAAGGAGGCAAAGGCTGTTAAATTAAAACTCTAATTATTTGAAAAAGACAGTCAATGAGAAGGAAGTGAAAAAGAAAAGAAAAAGAAATATCCTGGATATTTCTGTATCTTGGTTCATAATTCCTTCTACTTAGAAGACATTTCTTCACTTGTATTATAGAAATCTGAAATAAAGGTGAGTCCAAATGTCATCTCCTTCATGACATGTTCTTCTATCCCCAGAGTAAGAATTAATCTCACACTTTGACATGCTGACTTCATGTTAATTCACTTATGACATACTAATTCTTATATCAAAGTTGTATCTTTTATATATATTAACATATTGATAAAGTTATTAGTTGGCAGAAAATATACACATATATTCTAGTTTAAAGACAGGGACATCTTTGTATCTAACACAGTGCCTTGCACATAGAAGGCACAAGGAAATGTTTTATGAATGAGTGCCACTGCAGGCTGTAGTATAGAAAGGTAATACAAGAATGCTTTATCTAGAAAAGTGGTAGCTTCATTTATTTGTTCCAATACATACTAAGCAACTCAGACAGGAGGACATATTATGAGTGCACAGAATGCTGTGTGTGTCCAGGCACTCTAAACTTAAAAAAAAAAAAAAAAAAAAGAGGTTGGGAAAGAATGAACCTAAGGTAGGGTTTAGCTCTAAATTCTACAAGGCTATACCATATTATTTAGAGAAGACCACTGATATTTTTAATGGAAAATAGACTATCAGATATATACAGATATCACCTAATGATAGAAGAATAAAGAGGTTGGACTGGCACAAGAATGACCAGAAAGTACGAGAGTGTATAACTTCAAGGCATGATTACAAAGACCTCTTTCACATGCTGAAGAATTCAAAGGTGAAATGTCATGCAGAATGTAACTTCAAATAGTTCGAAAAAATGTGCATGTATGGTGTTCATTATACCCCTCTTTCAACTTTTCTGTAAGTTTGAAATTTTTCAAAATAAAAAGTTAAAAAGAAAATAGTTTTACAATACCTAAAGGCAATCTGACTCCATACATTCTCATCAGTGGAGGTTGTGAAAGAAAAAGGAAAAGCCTTAAAAATACATACTTCTATATTGAGATTGATGGAAAGAGTATGGTTTGCTTCTTTCTGGAGAGTAGCTTCTACTACTGACACTGGAGCCAGATCTGCTGTGTGGAGAATCCTTTCGGCCTACAGGAGATTCTCTGAAAAGCGGATTATCCCTTTTATGAGGAGACCGGTCTCTCACATAATGGGAAGAGTAGAAACCTTTTCTTCTAAAGCCATCTCTCATGTCCCTTTGGAAAAAAACATAAAATAAGTTGATTATACCCTATACGCTATATATACAAACACAATGGCAAAAGCTCCAATTACAAGCTATACTTTATTTTGCAATCTTGGTTCCCTTTTTCTACCACCTAACTGCTGAAGTCAGTTAACAAAATGAAACTGTATCAGTGAAATAAGATTTAAAATGCACCTTTTTTCACAGTTTGGAATAGAACCAAGTGGCTAAGTGCAAAGGTCACTTTATTCTAAGCAAAGACAAATTCTAAAATGTAAAAAACATATGGTTATATTGTCTGTACTTCTCTTTGCCATTAACAATATACCATATAGCTACTACCATACTCTCAAAGACACCCAGGAATGCCAAAGATTTCCAAAGTGAGACATTTCATGTCTCTTCTAGAAGGTATAGATACTATTCGTGTTCAAGTGTTGTATAATTTTGCCCCCCAGGGACAATTTGGCAATGTCTAGAAGCATGTTTGGTTATAATTGGAGGGTAGAGTGTGACACCAGTGGGGCCAGGGATGCTGCTAAAATCCTACAATGGATTAGCAGGACACCCACCCACACCTCCCCCCACATAAATGCCAAAAAACTATTCAGCCCAAAATGTTAATAATGCCAAGGTTGACAAACCCTGGTAAATACCACTTAAATCCTTGCTCTCTGAGTTTGTATCTTTATTATATAGATTGTTTCCCATCTCTAAATATCAACTTTTTAAGAATCACCTCTACTTTTATAACTTAAATTTCTTTATTGAGCAATATCATCAACTCAAAGCACCCAAGTAAGCCCTCCTAGTAAAACTTTATAAAGCAAAACCATCTTTAAAATGTCAAAGCAAATCAAAATTATTAAGTGAAGCAATCGAGACACGAACCTCTATTAAAAGAACACTTAGAATCAAGAAGGTTTTAATTGATGATTTAATAAACGTACTTCCATATTAAAGTTAAATATTAAATTTCACACAGAAGAATGCCAAGAGACAAACCAATGGCATGGAATTCCAAGTTCTTGGAAATTCAGTTTCAGCATATTGATTGGCAGTCCTCTGTATATAAGTAGGTCATTGTCCTAAAGTTCAATTTTTTTTTTTTTGATATGAGGTCTCACTATGTTGCCCACGCTGCTCTTGAACGCCTGGTGTAACGTAGCTGGGATTACAGGCATGAGCCACTGCAGCCACTCTAGCTGATTAATACCCAAAATATATTGCCTCTACAAACACAATTAAGTTTCCCTGAGAAAAAGTAGAAAATAATTTAAATTCATCTATGATAAATGAACTTGTACAGAACACTAATACTGAAATAAAACAAAGAATCCTAATATACTCAAGTTTAGTCACTAAAACTGCAGAGGTCATATCATATGTAGCCAGAGTGACTACATATGTATTAAATAAACAGGTTTCAGGAACTAACTGTACAAGGTGCTGGGGACCCAGTGATGAACAAACTGCATGCAGTCCCTGCCATCACAGAACTCTCAGGCTAGTAGGAGAGGGTGACATTAAATAAATACACACAAAACGTAAACGCCATCAAGAATGGATGCAAAGAGACTAACTAGAAGCCTACTTAGTCCAGCCAAGAGACAGTGGTAACTTAGATAGGACAGGAGCAGGGTAGGGTCACAAATTTTACATGCACAAGAATACACCTTTTAGACTCAATGGGATGTGGCTTATGTTTTACTAACGAAGTGTGAAAGACAGGGCATGTCAAGCTGATTTCCAGAATTCTGGTATGATAGATTAATGAAGTGAGAAAACAAATTTGAGAGATGGGGGTGCAGGAGATCCACATTTAGACAGAAGCATGTTAAATTTAAGATGTTCATGTAACATCTAGGCTAATAACTAGAGATACTAGTCTCAAGCTCAAGGTAGAGTTTTGGCTATCAATATCAATTTGTCCGTACTTACAGCCATAGGTATGGATTAAAACAAAGGATAAAAAGAGCAGAGGGCCCAGAACATATGGCTAAAAATCTACAACATGAAAAGAGAAATGGGCTGTCAAAAAAGAATGTGAAAACAGCCAGAGAAACATGAGAAAAAACAAGAGTGCGTTGTCAGGGAAGCCAAGGAAAGAGTATACCAAGAAAGAGAATAAAGGTTTCGTATGTTGAAATTAAATGGGCTCTTATAAACTTGCTTAGGGGATAGAGAAGAGCAGGCCCACTTTCAGAGGAAAGACTGCCTGCCTTCTTCCATTGAAAAGACAGACAAAATGCTGAACTACAGTTTCCTAATCCTGACACCAGAGGGCAGTACAATCACAGCAGTTCAGAACTACCAGAATGGCCTGGGGTGTCTGGATACACTTAGGGGATGTACATGTCAGATGCTAACAGCGCAAAGTAAAGCAATCTCTTCGCCCCTTCACATCAATCCCTACTACTGCCCACCAATTTAAGCAAAACCACAACAGTCATCAATTTTTTTAAGTATCCTCTTTGATAAAGTGGTAATATTAGCCAACTCATTTTTTCAGGGGTGTGTGTGTGTGTGTGTGTGTGTGTGTGTATTATATAGTGTCCACTATATGAAAGGCACCATAAGGAATTACCCTGGCTTTGAAGAAGCTTAGAATCTAATTGGAGAGTGGGAGGGGGCAGGGAGTAAATGTTCAAGAAGACTATAGCTATAATTCATAAGGGAAATATATATTAGTAGATGGAAAATTGATCTAGGTTTTTAAGGAAAGATGAGATTTAGATCAATATTGTCTAACAGAAATATAACCAAGCCACAAATGTAGTAACCATATTTAAAGTAAAGAGAAACATGTGAAATTAATTTTAGCAATTTTTTTACTTAACTCAATATAGACAAAGTATTATCAACATGTACAATATTTTAAAAAATGTAGTGAGATATTTTACATTATCTTTCTCATCCTAAATACTGAAAATCCAGTGCATATTTTATACTTATAGAATGTATCAGTTTGAACAGGCCATATTTTAAGTGCTCAATAGGTGCTTGTGGCTAGTCACTCCCGTATTAGACAGCCCAGATTTCGATAGTAGAAAAAGCATTGCAAACCTTAAGAAAAAGCAGAGGAATTAAAGTATCATGTGAACAAGAACTAAGTAGTCAGAACAGTGAGACCTTAAAAAAGAAGTGACTAAAAAGCAAAAACAGAAAATTTTTAAAAGGGAAAGGATAGTTATTAATATCAAATACTGCAGAGTTTGGAAGAGACCTATACACATAAGACCTAGGAGTCATGTGACCTTTCAGTCCAAGAGTCCAGTAAAACTTTGGAAACCAAAACAGATGGTAAGAAATTAAGACATAGCTACTGATGGAGTTAAGCCATTACTTTTCTTCCAAAAACGGTTGACATGGAGAAGATGGGAGGGAACTGGGACAGTATTTTGAGGCAAGGGGCATATCTGTTCACATCTGAAGGTTGAGGGAAAAGGCTAATTTACTGTAGAAGGGGAAACTGATAATCTAAGTCACAAAAATGTTGATGGATAAGTAGCCAAAAGTCAACAGGAGAAAAAGAGACAAACGGACTAAGTCGAAGAAAATGGCCTTGAAGGAAAGAAGAGAAGAATATGAAAACGGTAAAGACAAAAATTCTCATTTCAAGAAAAGAAAATGAGGATGCTCTCATCAGGAAGCCTTTATCTCAGTAATTACAGAAGTCATCAATAGAAAGTAAAGAAAGTAAGAATGTGAATAAAGGCTTCAGGCAGAGTGGAACGTTTTGGAATTGGTCCTTTGGGGGAAAGTACTAATCAGAGCAGTGCTCCTCAAAATGTAGGTGTATAGACCTGCATCATCATTACCCGGAAGGTGACAGAAATGCAAATTCCAGGGCCTCAATTAGAATCTCTGAGGGTGTGACCCAGGATTCTGGATCCTGGGCTTTAACAAGGACCTCCAGGTGATTCTTATGCACACAAAACTTTAAGAAGGACTGAATTAGAGAACCTCACTAACATTTAAGAGCTGAATATAAGTGAATTGTCCATAAGTTAGAAAACAGAAATTTAGAGCTCATGATGGAGACAAAACAACTCACAGTGATGATTCTAGCATCTGACCATGCCTGTGGATAGCTAAAGATCGAGCTGGAAAATACAAGAAATAACTAGGGTTAAAAGTAACACCAATCAGAATAGAGAGGCAAATGGGATAGAGAAGACTGTGAGCCAGAAATTACAATCATAAAGGTAGAAAGAATGGAGTCCTGGAAATTTATCAGACTATACAGAGATGAGGACAGGGTGGTATAAATGGGGAAGTTGAAAGATGACCCTGAAACAGCAGTTTGAAGTAAGTAAGAAGGAGCAAGAAATATGCCCAGAACTCATCTGAGAATCAAGAAATTAGGAGACAAGTGAGTTGGGAGAAAAGTGCTTTCATCCCTGGGAGGTTAGGTTCCAGTTATAGAAAAGAGAGAAAAGAAGATAAAAAACAGATTCTATTTTGAATACTGTGAAGAAGGGTTCCAAAAGATACTAAAAGACCAAGTCGCTGCCCTCACGAAACTTATATTCTAACAGGGAAGATAACATATTAATAAAACATTTCAAAGTGACAAGTATTATAAGGAAAGGGAGATGTGAAGGTTATTTTAGATAGGATAGTCAGAGAAGACCTCCTTGAGAAGGTAATATACAACCACAGATATGACAGAAGGGACAGAACCAAAGAAAGAACTGGATAAAGAACATTTCAGGCAGAAGGGACACAACTGTAGAGACTTGCAAAAATAAGATGTGTGTTTAAGGATAGTGTGTCTAGAGCAGATTACGGGGGAAGGTGCAAGTGGACGAGATCAGAGAGACAGGCATATGCCAGATATTGTAGCAGGAGCATGATGGGATATCACTAGAGTTTGATGGAAGTAGTGAAGAGATCTGATCTATGCTCCGTGTAGGCATCTTATGTTGGTGAAAAGGGTATAATGGGGTATAATGATGAGTCAGAGGGCTTCTTAAAGTTTACAGAATTATATGTCATCAAAGTTTCAACTATAATACCAGTCTTTATAACGCTAGTCTTAAGTATAGGGCTTAATAGAAGCATCACCCAGTGGAGGAAGGAAAAGGGCAAGTTAGGGCATGTTAAAACCCTGTGTGAACTAGGCTCCTAAGTACTGAAAGACCCTTCCAAAGTAACCATCAACAACTATATTGAAGGGTGCAACCAAGCCTGGTGGCACATGCCTGTAATTCTAGCTACTTGGGAGGCTGAGGCAGGAAGATCGCTTGAGGGCAGGAGTTTGAGACCAGCCGGGGCAACATAGCAAGCCTGTCTCTAAAAAAAAGTAAATTAGCCAGGCAAGGTGGTGCGCGCCTATAGTCCTAGTTACTCAGGAGGCTGACACAGGAGGATCACCTGAGCCCAGGAGTTCGAGGTTGCAGGGAGCTATGATCTTGCCACTGCACTCCAGCCTGGGTGACAGAACGAAACCATATCTCAAAAAAAAAAAAGGAGGAAAAAAACACTAACAATACCAAGTGTTGACAAGGATATGAAGCAACTGGAATTTACATACCTTGCTGATGGGAATATAAATGCTCTGGTAAAAAGTCTGTCATTATCTACCAAAGTTGAAGATACACATATTCTATGGTCAAGCAATTCCACTCCTAAATCTATCCAAAAGAAGTGCTTCTGTGTGTAAATGTGCACCAAACAAGTTGCCAAAAACAGGAAACAAGAGTAGAATCGATTTTTTTTAAATTCATACAATGGAATATAACACTGAAAATGAAGGAATTGCTCCTACACGCAATTCTGAGGAATCTCATAATGGTAAGCTTACAAGAAATCAGATGCAAAAGAGTATATAACGTGCAAATCGATTCACAAGCAACCCTCACTTTGCCCAGTTCTGTTACCCAGATTTCAGTTACCACAGTTTAATTAAACATTACAACACTAATCCCCCTACAAGATGGTTCAAATTTCACTTACCACGAGTATACCAACCATGAGTAAATGCATAAAGTACAGACTTTGCTGCTAGTTCTTCAGTCCACAAATCACTACATGAATAATACATGTACCTCATGATCAATGACCAATCACATCACATCTTTCAAAGTCTCTGGTGATTGGTCACCGTACATTTGTTATTTAGTTTGCACAGATAGCAAAACATGTAGTTTCTGTTGCCTCCTTGTGTCCCAGTGATAAACCCATGTGGCATTTTTCAAAAATGGATAATCAAAAAGGAACTAACCAACAAAGATGAACATACAACCAAGAAACAAAACATAATGCTAGAAGTGAAATACCAGTTAAACATAAATGGAGTTAAAGAAGAAATAGTGGACTGTGAGAATGTTCACACTGCTGCCGTTCGAGAGACTCAGATGCGCAGCTAGAGGAGCTTAGGGAAGACACTTATTGACATAAATGACAAAAATGACTGTGACAAAAAGGATGATGTCTCAGAGGAAGTGACACCAGCAAAAAACTTCAAATTAAAGAAACCTTTAGAACTATAACATTTCATGGTAATGAAAATGCAAAGAATAAAATGTTGGAAACTGATCCAAACTTAGAATGGAGTATGACAATTCACCAGGACATAAATAAGATGCTTACTCTGTATCTTAAGTTATATGATGAAAAGAAGGCACGTGCTATACAGACTACTCTAAAATTTTTTTTCAAAGAAATAAAACTTTCTCAGTGTTTCTAATGTTTTTAATTACACTGTACTAAATGAATATCAGTTATTACCATTTTTCATTTCCCTACACATTTATAATTGATAGTAAGTTTAATGTTTTGAAAAAAAATATTTAAAGTCATAATTTTAATTTTTCCCATTGACTATTAAGATTGCTTTAGTCAGAATAATGATTACCTACTGAGAGGAAGAAGAAATTAACTGAGTAGGGGCATAAGGGAAGCTTTTGGGATGCAAGTATTCTATTTCTTAACCTAGATTGTGGTTATACTTATAATTCAGTGAGTTGTACCTTCATTTGTGTACCTTATGGATGTTATATACTCTAATAACTGTTTATTAAAAAGAAAGGTTTTTTTAATATCAGAGTACAAAAATAAAAAAAAGGAAGGTATTTTCCTCTAAAAATGTGATATATAAAAATATAACTATCATTTAACATGAACTGAAAGGATTTTTTTAAGAAAGTGAAGAAAACTTTCATATATGAGAAAAGGATTTCATTTTTAGTATTTATTTTAAGGAAAACCAAATTATACGATGAACTGTTATCTGAAAACCATAGCACAGCACTTCTTGCCAAACCCGAGAGTAGTCAGCCTTGTCAATGTCAGCTACAAACATAAAGCCAGGTCATCTTCCCAGAGGACCACTAAAAAATCACTGCAATATGATTAGACTCCTCCATCTTAAGATATTCTCTCTGCAAAGGCAAATCTTACAATATGTCTAAACCAAGAAATCATCCAACTTATATTTTCCTGTTTTTTATTTTTTCCTTATTCAGAAAAATGCTATACCTTAACATAGCAATTCTTAACCTTTAACATCATTTCCAAATCGAACATACTGTGATTCTCTTTACCCAATCTGCAGGAAAAGTCAATGAATAGATAAAAAGATAACTTAAAAGATATTTTTAAAACAATCCTTTATAGTAAAAGATAAGTTTTAAAGATTTTCCTTCTCCCATAGTTTTCTTAAATCTTTGGTGCCCACTACTACATCTATACACCTAAATGCTATCAAATGACTAATGCATAAATAAATACAAAATAATTATTAATAGAAAAATGTAAAGCCATCCATTGCCTGTGGGTTAACAGCTTGCATTTCTGTGCATGCACCCCTGATTTTAATTATATACTACATATTTAATAGACATTTTTCTATCAGTAAAACTTTTCACACATTATTTTTAAATATTTGTATTTCATGGAGTTCAAGCCAAAGATACCATTACTTCAAGGTTCACCTCAATTTTTACTACTTCAACAAAACACTACTATTACATTCAAGAAATACTTCTACTTCCAAAACAGAGAACTGAATAATTCTGACTAACCTTCCAGCTGAAAAAATCCAGAAAAACTGGGCAAAAAATGTTTTAAGCAATTTGTTCAAAGTCATCAGATAGCTAAGACTTTACTTAGCTTTTATGAGACTTTAAGAATGCAGGAAAGAACTATGGAACCAACATGCAGAAGTAGGAAGCACAGAGAACGGGGCCTGTTTTTTTGGGCTGCTTTTCCCTTTCTATATCGGCCAATTTCAGAAGCAGCAGCTGAGAATATGAAAAGCTGAGAATGATTCTGATGACTTCATAGGATTAGGATATAAAAATAGAGTACAGATTTTGCCAAGGAAGGAGGGTTAAAACCCAAAAAAGCTATACAATAAGAGCAGGGTGAACCAGAGATAGACTAGCCTGGCTTCACATGATCTAAATCCCTAAAGATTTAGCATGTGGTTTGCTAATGATCCTAACCCTCTGTTTGAAATACTCAGAGATTTCTGTTTTCCTGACCATTACTTAAGATTCCTTAAAATTAATTCAGTTGTAAAACCCCACTTTCAACAAAAAAAACTATGTACTTAAAATCATAAGTAAAAAAAGGTTAAGCTAGATATTTTAAAATACAGACCTGTTTCCTTGAAGAACCGTACAAATTAAAACAAAGCCACATATAAATTGCTGAGTACTTAAAATGCAAAACATGAAACCTCTATCGATGTTTGCCAAAAAAATTAGAAGGAAAAAAATGATAGAAAATATCACTTTATTCACACTATTTTTTTCAAAAAAAGTGTTAGTTCCCACACTCATAACTAACTGTGAAATTCAATCAATATCAACTAGTATCATTTTCTTTGTGCAAGTATCATCTTGATTTTAAGAAAGAATTTTGTTTGTTTGTTTTAACCATGACTCTGAAGCATGCTAAACAGAGCAAGAGTATACTGGAGACTTGGGCACATTTTTAATGCTATTCCATAAATCACCAGGTAAAAACTTTGCATTGCAAGTAAGACAAAGTTCTACTTACCATGCAAAGAAAATTTACATCAAAAGCCTTCAATCTAAGTTTCTAGCTATGCTCAAAATGATATCAACATATATAATACATTAAATACAATGAATTATAAGGCAAATCAAAGAGAGCCTTTGAAGAAATATAAATAACAATACAACTAGAATGCTTATTTATGAAGCCTCAAAAAAAACAGACATATTGACTGAACTGATGCTTTTTATTATCAAAACGTACACGGCTTGAGCGTAAGGACAGTGTCTTTGGCTATATCACAAACATTTCAGCTACAATGCCTGGCATATAACAAAGGCACAATCATCTGGAGAAAGGAGGATGAAAAGAACTAACGCCCTACAAGGCACTATCTCTCAAAACATGGTCCTTGGACAATTTGTACTAAAATTACCTTGGGTGCTGGTTTCAAAAGCAGATTTTTGAGGCTCAGATTCTCCCACTACTACACATCCCAAAGGTAATTCCAGCCCTTTACACCAGTCAAACCAGATAAGCTGTGATAGAACCCTCAGTTTCAGCAGATGTTCAGTGGTTAAGAGTAAAATTAAATAAAGAGGAAAGAATATAAGGGGAGGGAAAAGGGGGGAGAAAGCATTTTATTATTTATTCAGGACCTCATTTTTCTTTCCTTCCCTTCCCACAGCTAAACATGCAAAATATTCCACACAAAATATTGGCTACTTCTATTCTTGTCAACAGGAACTTCAAAAAGGAATTAAGACTTCAAGAACCATTTTGAGAAAGCAGCTTGATAACTAGCAAGGCAAAGTTAAGCATAAGTGAAGTACAATCTCAAATATCTATAAATGTGGAACCAAAAACCAGGGGAACTATGACTTAAGCTAAGGGATTTTCCACATACCTTCATTCTATCTTAACCAAAAATCAAACAACTGTCTTGCAGCTTGAGTTGAGATGAGAAGTTTAATAACCAAGTCCAGAGCTGTTTGCACAAAATCATATCTTTACAGTTAAAAGTATTCTAGATACAGACTAAGAACTCCTCCAAATAGAATATGTTCTTTAAGAGAAGAAATTTTATCTGTGTTATTCAGTTCGAACTCTTAACACCTAAAATAGTACCTGCTCTTGGAGAAGATATGCCTAAATTGCTATAACAAAAATACCAAAAAATGTAATGACTCAAACACAAAAGTTTATCTAATGACCATGAAAAAGTCCAGGTCAGACATTCCAGGAAGGTGAGAGACTCTACTCCATGCAATCATCCATGGACCCAGGGTGATTATTGCTCTGCTACTTCAACATGTGGCTTCCAAGGTCACGTGTTTGATGTCATTCTATTGTGAAGCCTATCCTGCAACACGGGAAGTGATGAATGTGTGTGGAAGAATGCAAGTGAAAGTAGAACTCCTACTCACGTTCCACTGGAAATAAACTGGTCATGTGACCACACCTATCTGCAAGGAAGGCTAGGAAATATAGTTATGTGCCTAACAAGTGTGGACAATAAGCAACAGTCTTTGCAAGCAGAATATATTTCATTTCAATGAAAAATCTGGCATTCTCAGATGAAGGTGTCTAAGAGGCAGTTGGATATAGAGATCTAGAGTTCAGAGGAGAAACCAAAGGCAAAGATACAGATTTTCAGTCATCAGCAGACAACACAGGTCAGTGTTTCTCAAACTTCAGTCTCCAGACCCTCTGCATGACAGTCATCCAGGGGGCTTGTTAAAATTACAGATTCTAAGACTCCACCTTACTGAATCAGAATCTCTTGAGATAAAGCCCCAAATTTTTCATTATTTTGTTGTTTGTTTTTTCTTGCAAAAATCTTCATTTGTGACAAGCTTCTAAATGATTCTTATGGGCACAAATTTTAGAAACATGAGCAAAGGGAATAACTGCTGCCATGGATACAGATTAAAGTTATCATAAATGAGAGAAGTGGCCAAGAAAAGTCATTATTAACATTATCCTGTGGTTTCTGGACTTTTGTAACTCCACACTATTTACTAGACCAGTGGTTCTCAAGTCTAGCTTAACATTAGAATCAACTGATGCGTTTTTTAAAAATACTGATACCCAGGCTCTACCCAAGAGCAACTGAATTGTATCTCCAAGTGTGAGGTCCATGCATTAGCTTAAAAAAAAAAAAAAAAAGCCTTTCACATAATTCAGAGTACAGCCAGGGTTAAGAACTGCCATATTAGACAAGCTGCTGTTATATTATAGGCTCTCCATTCCAGAGTCCCAGATTTTTACCCTATACCAGATTGCAAACTCTGCTTTTAATTAGTTATGAACATATGAACACTGAAAAACCAAGAGATTTCACATTTTAAAAATGTGGATTTCTGACTTCTTATGAAGCAGGCTGTGATGGGCTTACACACCCAAATAGCAAAGATCGTGGTGCCAAGTAGCAGCTGCTCCAATCTGGCTTTTGTTTATGTTCCCTGACTGGCTGCTGTAGGTATACAAGTTATTTACACTTATAGATAAGAGCATTATCACCACAGATAAACAAATATGTTAACTATTTACCTGTAAATATTACAAGTACTTTATATGTAATATCTATATTTGTATATACTTATATAATACAATATAGTAATTTAAATTGATCTTGTAAAAGCTTTCACATCCTCAGCCTCTTCATGAAGCAATCCCTCCAACTTCTTCCTTTAAGTGAAACCTGGCATTGGAATACAAACACTACCTTCCCTCAAGCTCTTGAGTATTAAGTGCACTTTGATGACCCCACTTCAAGGTCCTGAGGTATATGTGGCATAGGATCATTTTCTAAATCCTCCATCCCCTAAGTAAAGGGAGAAAAAGCCCAATACGCTCCTTATTAAAGTTCATGCCATCCTACTGTACACATTACCCATATTATCAACCCCCTGGAAACTCCCTCACATTCCCTAAAGACGTTAACACAATGACATAGTCTACACTGTTACCACACATCCTACCCCAAATCTTACCCACATGAGTGACTTTCAAAATTCACATGGATAATCTGTACAATGCTGTAGGTTCAAAATTCCTTGACCACTTCCTCTCTTTTCCCAACACTTCAGCCACACACTTAAATCCTAAACCTTTCCATTCATTATCCAGAGGTGATCATTAGCCAAATTTTTATTCCAATATCACATTCTAATCACAATGTCTTATACTTCAGTTTTCTCACTCCTACAATAACTATGCCTCTACTCATGGATGGCTTTAGTCTCCTATATTTTCTAGCAATCCTTTAATCACATCCTGGCCTCACTCATTGCCCTTTCAACCTAAGTTACAGTATTTGAACCACTCTAAGAATATCAACAACTTTTTACCCTTGCAATTCTGATATACCATCTGAGCCAACCCAAAGCCTGGATTGATTCCAAAATCTATGATTTCTCCACTGATACAACTGGATTGTCATTTCCTAGAGAGAAATTACCCAAGCCTCAGTTTGGACCCACTACAGCTTCATGATCTCTAACTTTCACTGCTCCACTCATTAATATTTGTACTTATCATTGATGAGCTCAATCTCCCATTTACTTCATCAACTATTTGATACCTTGATTATTCTCCCAAAGTCCTCTAACCTAGCACCAAACCCTTCACTGTCAATGACTGACCTCACTTTCCTAAAAATAGTGAAAAAGATAACAGTCATCAGGCATGAACTGCCTCAACTGCCAGCCCAGATCCCCTTTCCCCCAATTTATCTTCACCTGCACCCATCCCTAATTTCATCTTTCCTTTCTTGGTATACGATTTCTCCCCTGTTAAAAGTTACCCCTCCAATCAGTGGTCTTCATCCTGGTTCCTCGTTGATCTTGCGTCATCACTTATCCCTTTTCTGCCTTGTATTTTCAACCTCTCTCTTTCCCTTCCACTTATAAATATGGTAAGTCACTCATCATCTAAAAAAAAAGTGAACAAAAATAATTCCCTTTAGCTAGCATCCTTCTCCAGCTAACAAGATTCTCCACTTTCCCTCTTAAATATTTTTTAACAAGTTATCCACCCATGTTAAATCTACCCCATCATGTCTTGTTCATCCTTACACAACCAAACCCAAGAGATATTTTAATCTTTTTATTTCCAGAATACTCAGTTGCATTAGACACTGGTGACCCTTAGTACTGTTAAAAAAGTTTTATCTTCTACCACTTCCACAAAGGTGCTGCCCAGGGTTCTGAATTTAGTTCACTGCTCTTGTCTAATTATATCTTCTCCTTGGATAATCTCAGTTTTGAACACAGATCCTCTCTTGAAACCATTCCTCCTATATTGCCAATCTCAGATAATGGTATTATTATATACACAGTAAATAAAACCAAAAATCCAGATTCTTTCTCTCTTCCTTCTTTCCACATCCAACAACTACATCTTACTAATTTTTTATTTCCTAAGCATTTATCAAATTTAACCTTTTTTCTCCATCCCAACTCCCCTTCTCCAAATCAGATATTCATAATTTCTTGTTCTATCTCCAGTACCATCTTTATTATTATTATCATTATTATTATTATTATTTGTAGAGACGATCTCTCACTATGTTGCCCAGGGTGGTCTCAAACTCCTGGCCTCAAGCGATCCTCCCACCTTGGCCTCCCAAAGTGCTAGGATTAGAGGCATGAGACACCACACCTGGCCTCCAGTGCCATCCTTAAAAGTCATCCTCTACAGTGAAGACAAAATAAACTACAATCTGATTGTGTTACCTTAGCACCTCTCTCCCCTACCAGGTCAGTATTTCTCAGTAGCTCCCATTGCTAATGGAATAAAACCCAGACTTCTTAGTTATAATTTAACCCACAATTTCCTGGCTCATACATCATCTGTTAATACCTCTATACATTATGCCTTATACAGCTGTGCTTATGCTCTCCTCTTTGCAGTAATATGCTCCTGGTTACTTCACTCTTCTGGTTAGCTCCTACTTTACTTTTTCCTACAGCAAACTTTTTCTAGAACCCTAGCACAGAATAAGGACTTCTTTGTCTTTCTATAGCACTTTATACAACTTTAGCGTATATCCTATCATGTTATCTACTTGTGCATTTATTTCACTCACTAGATGGTAAGCTAGTGATATAAAGTGCTCTACACACTCAAACATTTGCACCACAGAACTAAACCAAAGATGACATTTTATAGCATTATTCTCTGTCAAACTGTCAAATTATATTGCCTAAGAAAATAAAAATTGCTTTAATAAAATTAAAAATAAAATCTACTCTATTTTTAAAAATTCAGTAAGTATGAAATACTGAACTACTCAATAAAAAATTTCCACAATGAATATAGAAAAATACCCCAGCATTTAAAAATAAAGTATACTGGCCACTTGCTGACACTCTTTTTCCATATTTTTAAACATTATATAATACTTTTAAATCACTTCCATCCTAAGGTTTATTATAAGATCTCAAACTACAGGAGAAAAAAATGACTCTGTTAACAACAACCTCATACTGTCTAAATCAATAATCCTTGATAAAGTATGACATGTTCCTTTAATACAAAATGAAAATAAATCCTAATATATTCTAAATTTCACCTATAAGTATGTTTTAAACAGATAGATATAATAATTATATAAGTACAGAACCAAGATGAGCAGGTGATGACACACTTGAAATGTAGATAAATTTACCAGGCATGTGGCTCTATTAAATACGAAAGTGATAACTTTCAGAGCCGGGGGTTGAGGGGACAGAAAACTTGTTACATTTTTTCTTCTGTTAGCTGTTATTTAATCCAGCTTCCAATGATTCCACACTCTCATTAGTAAAACATATTTGATATGAACCACTAATACATGTGTACTAGATTTACAAAGCATATAATGTTCTATTTAATACAATATGAAACACATAAAACAAAGTGAAAAATGGCCAGGTATGGTGGCTCACGCCTATAACCCTAGCATTTTGGGAGGCCAAAGTGGGAGGATCATATGAGGCCAGGAGTTTGAGACCAGCCTAGGTAACATAGCAAGACTCAGTTTCTAAAAAAAAGAAAAAAGAAAAGTGGCAAAATTAGCTAAATTATAAACATAAAATTCACTGCAGTAACAGGCCTGTGGAAGATGGTGCAAAAGCAAGGTGGCCCCACAGCAGCCAGTGGTGGCAAGCTGCAAAAAAAAAAAGGTGCTGGAGAGAGCAAGAAAGAAGATCCACAGGGTCAGAAGAATAACTATATTCAAGGGTATGAAATAAATATACTGATGATACTGGTGTCAGGTCTGGGATTTGATTCTACCTTACAAGTGTATAAATTAGACTGTTACTGTTGCATGATGCTAGCAGAAGAAACAAGACTCCTGGGTCAGAGAAAGGACTTTATCACTCACAAACATTATCACGTTTCCATCAGTACCCCAGTCCCGAGTCCCACAAGGATGATGTAATATAAGTCTAGATGAATATGGCACATGCAGTGGGTCTGGGTCACAACTGAGGAACACTGAACTTCGGGGACCCACTGTTTTTACACCAAGCAATAAGCAAGCCTGCTGTTTGACAAAGAGGGAGATATTACTTTATCCTTCAAGATTGTTCACTGCAAACACACCTCTGAGAACTAGCCTGAATAAGAAGTGGTCAGTGTCTTGCATATCTTGGCAAGATGTGGAGGAGTGCAAGAAACCCATGGAGGGCTGTCTCTCCCAACAACTGGGAGCCAGGTTTCTCACTGATGGAAAAAGGAGGTAAATATGAAAAAAGGAAAAGGTATTACCATGATCTCATGGTCTTCAATACATGTGAAAACTGTACAAAAATAAATACAGAAGTCTGTTTGTGCATATATATGCACATCTAGTGTCCAGATGTTGGCTTCAAAAAACCACTCTCCACTATACAGAACCTGTGTGTTCCCTAGAAAAGTAGTTGAATTTAGGGCTGAAGCAGAGAAAGCATAAAAAGAGATTGAAACACCTTGTGTCAGGAAGTAAGGAAGTGATCAATAAATGATGTGGACATGTCAAAACAACATAGATGACCTTGATTTGGCAATAGATTCTTAGATATAACACCAAAAGGATGAACAACAAAAGAAAAAAATAAATAAGATTTCATCAAAATGAAAAATTTTGTGCATCAAAGAACATTAATAATAAAGTGAACAGACAATCTACAAAATGGGAGAAAATATTTGTAAATCATATATCTGATAAGGGCTTAATACCTAAAATATTTTTTTAAAAACATCTCCCAAAACTCAACAACAAAAAGACAATCTAATTAAAATATCAAAAAACTTGAATATACATCTCCCCAAAGACATAAAAATGACCAACTAGCACAAGAAATAACAAGTCATTAAAAAAATGCAAATCAAAACCACAATGGGATACCACTTTACACTTACTAGGATGGCTACATATATATACACACTTTTTTTTTAAAGGAATATAACAAGTGTTGGCAAGGATATGGGGAAACTGAGACTCTCATACATTGCTGGTGGGAATGTAAAATTGTGCAGCCACTATGGAGAATAGCTTGGCAGTTCTTCAACAAACTAAACACAGAATTACCATATGACCCAGCAATTCCACTCCAAAGTACACCCAAAAGAACTGAAAACAGAAACTCAGGAGAGAAACGTAAACACCAATGTTCACTGCAGCATTATCCACAATAGTCAAAAGTTGGAAACAACTCAAATGTTTATGAGAGGATGAATGGATAAACAAAACTGGCATATACGTACAATGAAGTATTACTCACCAATAAAAAGGAACGAAGTTCTGATACATACTACAACATGAATGAACCTTGAAAACATGCTAAGTTAAAGAAGCAAGGCACCAAAGGACAAATATTGTATGATTCCACTTATGTGAAATATCTAAAATAGGCAAATTCATAGAGACAAAAAGTAGAATGATGGTTGCCAAAGGCTAGGGAAGAATGAGAAATTACTGCTTAATGGGTACAGAGTTTTTGTTTGGGGTGACAAAAAGTTTAGCAGTGTGAATATAATTAATACCAATGAAGTGTACACTTAAAAATGGTTTAAAATGACATATTTTATGTTACATATATTCTACCACAAAATATTTTTAAAAACAAAACAAACCACTGAAGCTAACTTGAAGGGACTCTCATTGGGCATCAAAATAATAACAAATTATAACCCACTGAATAAAATAAGAATTTATGAGTTCATACTGATATAAACAAAGTTTTGTTTGTTTGTTTTAAACGGGGTGGAAGGGTAGAGAGAAGAAAAGGTTTTTCCTTACAACAGAATGCCAGCATAATAAATACAGAAAGAATGGACTAATTACAAAATCACCCATTAAAAACCAAAATATTTGTCTTAGTGGGGTCAGGCTGCTATAACAAATTACCAAAGACTGGGTGGCTTAAACAAGAAGTTATTTTTCACAGTTCTGGAAGCTGGGATGTCCAAGATCAAGGTGACAGCAGATCTGGTGTCTGGTGTCAGCTTTCTTCTTGGTTTGCAGATGACTGTCTTCTCATTGTATCCTCACATGGTAGAGAGCAGAGAGAACAAGAGCACGCTCTCATGTCTCTTCTTAACAAAGGCACTAATCCCATTCACGAGGGCTCCACTTTCTTTATTTTTTTTTAATTTGGTACTAACTCATCAATACTTATGTGTACACATGGAAATAATATTCATCAGAAGGCTCCACTTTCATGACCAAATCACCTCCCTGAGGGCCCAACCTCCTAATACCATCACACTGGAGGTTACAATTTCAACATATGAATTTTGGGGGACATAAATATTCAGTCCATAACAATGTAATAATTCAGACAACACCATCAATGGATGCTAAAACTAGCGGGTGAAAAAGTGGGATGAAGAATGGTATGTACCACCACACAGTTTCAAAATTATCTCCACACAAAACACTTGCTAATTACAGGGGGGAGAGTAACTTCATAGTGGAGAAACTTGGCAGACTCCACCTTCAACAAGTGATAAAAGTCAACAATACCAATAAGGGGACAAATCAACAACATGTACAGCCCAATAGGAAGCAACTAAAAGAATATGGCATTACTTCAGGGATTGTCCCACCAAAATGTATAACGTGGATCTAATCATGAAGAAACATTGGATAAACCTAAATTGAGAAACATTCTATTAAAGGGAGAGGAAAAAAAAAGTCTGCTCTGTATTCATCTTGCCCAAAAAACAGTAAGCCACTAAAGTCAAGAAAAGACTAAGGAGCTATTCCAGACTGAAGAAGTCTACAAAAATATGATTTATGAGCCCAGATTAGATCTTTTTGCTATTAAGCACATTACTGGGGGCATTGTTGGAGACATTAATGGAGTCACTGGTAAAAAGTTATAGGAGTTCTTTGAATCATTCTTTCAACTTTTCTATACAAATCGTTTCAAATAAAATTTTTGCAATGTTCTAATATTTTATTTCCACAATACAAAGAATCATCATGTATACCTCACTGACAAAAACAAAAATTCTAACTAGCATGGCTTTCCTAATCGCTCAAAACATTACTGATATACTACTTCCTTTGCGTGATTTACAATGCAGTAACAACAGTTATTTTCTA
The DNA here is from genome assembly GCA_023783475.1 of Daubentonia madagascariensis. Classification (NCBI taxonomy): domain Eukaryota; kingdom Metazoa; phylum Chordata; class Mammalia; order Primates; family Daubentoniidae; genus Daubentonia; species Daubentonia madagascariensis. The sequence continues at coordinate 22,744,925 of JAKFHU010001244.1, read as the reverse complement.
TTCACAAAGTCTTTCAGTTAGGAAATCTTCAATAAGCCCACCTGATATAGAGAACAACTTACAGTAAAAGCTATAGCTTTTGTGATAGCATAAAACCTGAGACATTACTGAAGACACTGAAACATCAAATAAAGGGACAGGAAGATGTGGACAGTACAAATACTCTCTCCTCCATTCCTTGCTTTATTTTTCTTCACAAAAATTATTTGTTTTTTAATTCAGTATCTATAATTCGTACCAAAATGTAGGCTACATGAAGGTAGAGGCTTCCTATTCCCAGAGGCTAGAAGAGCATCTGACATATACTGGACACATAAGAAATATTTAACAAATGAATTAATATACCATATAGAATGAAGTCCATGCCCTAAAAATGGAGTACACTCCCTGTTTTAATGCCCATGGTAGAATTATTAAAACGGATCAACTAATTAACCATTAATCATCAACGGATTTAAAAAGTAGAATAACAGTTCAGGCAACATTCTGTGATCCAGAACAATTAGAATATACTACGTCAGAATCAGTATAAATGACTATATATAAGAATCACAAATATAGTTATAGCAGTGCTTAAAGGAAATTTCAAATTATTTATATTAAGAAAGAAAAATAAACTAATTATCCAAAAATATTATTTAAAAAAAAATAAAAATATGTGTTACAGCCTTTTTAGAAGGCAAACTGACAACATTTATTAAAATTTAAAATACACATGTCCTTTGACCCAGAAATTCTGCTTTTGGCAATCTATCCCATAAAAACTAAAGTACTGTTGTATAAATACTATGTACTGGTATTTATTGCAACACTCTTTTGTACTGTAAACAGAGTGACCAGCTAAATTATTTGGCATATCCTCACCGTTGACAACTGACTATTACTTGACCACTAAAAAGACTCAATCAATCAAAAACCCTAAATATTTATGAATATAGAGAAAAATATATAAGAACATACACTAAGATGTTAACATGGCTGTGGGGACCGTAGATTCATATATAGATTTTATTTCATTTATGTAAAATTCTATACACACACAAAAAAAATGCTAAAAAAGACAGGAAGAGAAAATTAAGATTAACGTAGAAACTGTTATTTAAAAAACCGGGAAACAATAAAACTAAAACAAATTTGAGAGCTGTTTCCTTGGGGGGGGAAGATTAACCATTAGCTAACCTAATAAACAAAAGTTTTTCACAATTCTGCTTTTCACATACAAGTCTTAATTATTTCAGATACTATTTTGACATATCAGGCTCCAATGTCATGTTTTTTCAAACATTTGTCCCAGCATTATTTATCAAAAAGTTGATTCTTTCCCCATTTGACTTGTAATGCCACTGTTACTACACCCCAACTCCTAGATATATCTAAGTTTGATTCTAGCTTCTCTGTTTCACTTGTCTATTTGACAACAACTGTGTCAGTACCACAGTGTTTACCTTGCTAGCTTTGTAATTTTGGATATATGGTATCCTGAGTCTTCACATCTTTTTCAAGGTTACTTTTGTCATTTGGCCCTTTACTCTTTCATATTAATTTTAGAATGAGCCTGTCAACTTCCATGCGAAAAAAAATCTTGGATTTCTGACTATACTGAATCATATTGAATTTACACCTTAATTTGAGAAGAACTAGCATCTTTATGATACTGACCCTTCCTCGCCAAGAATATCCTATATTGCTCTTTCTATTCAGATCTTCCTTTATGTCCTTCAGAAATGATGTGTAATTTCCTTACATAGGTCCCAGCCACTTTTGATAGATTTATTCCTATTATTCATTATGGTTTTTGGCTAAAGTATGTTTAAATGAAATTTTCTAATTTATGCTGACAGTTGATTTTACTACATTGAACCTTGCTATTTCCTAATAGTTCTAACAGTCTGGAGACTTTCTTAGATTTTCTGCATAGATAATTATATCATCTTTAAATAGTTTAAATTTTTCATTGTAACCCTACACCTTTATTTATTTTTCTTGTCTTACTGTGGGGGCTGATATCTCCATTACCATCCTCAGTGGAAGCAGTGACAGCAGATGTCATTGCTTTGTTCTGATTTTAGAGTAAATTATTCAGTATGGTAAATGTCCACTTATCAGGTCAAAGAAATTCTCTTCCATTCCCAGCTGGCTATCAGTGTTTATAACTACTCAGTATTGAACTTTATCAAAGCATTTTTCTCAGCATCTATTCTCTCTATTGCTTCTTTTCGGAGAGAGTCTGCCATGGGTTCTGAATGTCCCTGCATATACTTACGGATTATGCCAAATTGCAAGACCTAACTATCCACCAATATTGAACAGTTTCTGTAGCTGGTTATAGAGACAAATAGGTCAAGGTGACCAGAGTGTGGCTACCGTATAGCTGCTCGCTCCCAGGGAAAGAAAGACTGGCTTGCTTCCTGCTTGCTACAAAAGGCACTGAGCTCTCGACCCTGGGTTCCTTAGTTGCAGTGTCCCATTGGGTACATGGCCACCATTCCTGCCTATAACATCACCCTGTGGGATTTGAGGACAGGGAACCTGCACTACAATGCTGATGCTCCTGCTGACTGCTGCGCTGTGAATAAACTGCCTTGCTCTGACCCACTGAATCTTGTCTACTTTTGGCACCTATGGAGTTGTGGCAGTTGAATCCTTGACACCTTCTATGAGACTGGAAGTCAATTCCCTGACAGTTCATAAGAAATCTTTAAAAGACTCCTTTTACAACTTCCAACACTATCACTGTGATATCAAACAAAGCAAATAATGAACAATCAGCCTGGTTAAATGTGTTCATCACTTCCCCCCCTAACTATTCTATCAGACGCTCTTTGTAAGTAACCAAAGCTAAGAATGATTGAGGCCCTTCCAAAATGTGTTTTACCAACAGAACTTCATTAATCAACATAAAGCAACGGAGAGAATGCCTTATGACAGGAGAAACTTTGTAAGGACTCAAATATTTTCAGAAGAGTATTTCTGAAAATAATACTTTCTAATTAAGCAAACTGATCTAATTCATAATTAAACAAACCTCATAATCCATACCATATATTAAGAATAACTTAATAATTGTAAGAATACATCAATAGTTCAAATATTATTAAATACATATATTTTTTATCATCAATTACAAAATGCCAATAGATGTAGAACACTAGTTATCAGTACTGTTATATTACATAGTCACAAAAAGAATATAATACTTGTTGCTTTCAAAATTTTAAATCCTAATAAAATATTTCATCTATGTGCCTTGAGGTTAGATTTCAACAGCAGACACCTCAGTGAGTCAAGTACCAAAGTACTTATGTCACCATTTTGATCTTTTTACCTGTATTCAGGTTGTCGGCTTGCAGAATGATCATCTCTTGCCCATCTATAACCAGATTCATCCTGCAACATAAAAAAGCTACTTAGGTATTTGTTTACATTATTTTGGACAAGTAGGATATATCTATCAATACTACTGGAAACTCGTATGCTATGAAGGCAAAAATACTTTTCTAAATTTCCCTAAGCTTCAAAGTCATAAAGAGGTAAAAAGATAAGAGCAAGTCATCCATTTCAACAACTAAAATAATAGACTGAGAACCTGTGGTACCATTTATTGTTACTAAAATACTTAAATTATTTCTTTGGTAGACTCAAACTACCTAATTGCCGAAGATACATATACTAACATCACAACAGTTAAGGGCTGTTTGAGGATAAAGGCTAAATTTAATCAAGCATCCATTTTTCAGCCTTTCATTTTACTTTTCTGTCAAGTTTTCTAATCAATTTTCAGATTCAAACCCAATGAAAAACTTGCCACTTTCCCATTTTTCTTGCTCAGGCTTTCTTTCCTCACCTTATCTCCCATTGAAAACCAAAACTGGAAACAATATAATAAGAAACTGTCACGTGGTGATAAGCTTTATTAGAGTACTAATATAAAGTTAGCAAATTTAGAGCATTAAATTTAAAATCAATCAAATGAAGCATATTTAGTCCTCTAAGACAGACATGTTTGCAGAAAGGAACTACATAGCAATCCATATCCAATTACTTTAAAATTATACACAAAACAGTACAATATGTAAATTACTTTATAATCAGAAAGAATGATTCAGCTAAAGTAAATATATTCATCTTCCTCTTTAATATCACATACCCTACAGGTATATAAATAAAATGTATTCATCATTTTCCTTCTTAACATTAAATATAAACAAAACAAAAGGAAATTAAAAATTCAACAGCAATAATAATATTGGATCAAGTAATTTGTTTGCTTTATATAACTGAACTCTAGATAAGAATTAGTGTCATGAGAGGACTAAGGATCACTGTTTGTTTGAAGGGAATTTAAAGAAAAAATGTTGTATAAAGCATGAAGATAGTAATCTTTTACTTCATAAAGTATGAAGACAAACACAATTGGTAACAATAATAGAAAAAAACTATTGTTGAAGCATTATTATGCTGTAAGTTTTTGGAAAAAATCATGTTCATGAGGTTTCAAATACAAATGAATTTAATGAATATTCCAATGAATATAAAACTCCCTGGCCACACAGGGTTTTCACAAAAGGAATAACAAATGTTTATGCTAAGACCAAATAGTTTCTCCCTGAGACTACCTGGAGAATGGCTCTGATGGCAAAATCCACTATTTCTAGAATAGAGATAATGCACAGTATATACTTTACAATATCCAACCCCTCTTCCTAAAGGAACAGCATGACATTTCAAAACTGAATAAAATAAAAATCAATTCTATGAGAAGTAAGGAAGCTATAACACCCCAAACTTTAGAAACAAACACGAGAAAACAATGAGTAGTAGTATTACCACTTTGGAACCGGTAAGGGTCCCCACGATGCAGTAGTAAGAGAACTGGACTCCCACACATACCCACCCTGAGTAAACCACCTCACCTCCATTTCTTTACAAGTAAAGCATGGAAACTAATTCCAACGGCCAATTGTGAGCTCAAATTTTATTACAGTGTTTGAATATGTACTATTAATTATCATATTATATAGTAGGGAAGGGGAAAAAAGAGGAAAAGATAGGAAAACAGCATAGCAGAGGAATGTTGTAAATATGCAAGCTAGGACAGAGGAAGTGCATCAAGGAATGGTCTCAATCAAGTTCAACAACAGATTACTGCAACATTAAATACATACGTCTATATTATTAAGAATGTCCAAGAGATAAACATTATAATAGTAATAATAGTAGCTAACATTTAAAAAGTGCTTACTGTATGACAATGTTTTGAGCGCTTTCTAATCTGAGTTAGTAAATAGACTTTAATAACAAGTATAACAAAAATGAGACTATCAACAACTTTAACCTAACCTCACCCACAGCATTTCATAATGATGAAAATAAAGAAATTATAAGTGGGTACATCCATTCAGAGATGGTAACCACCTGCTCAACACTTATTAAATACCAAAGCAACAGATTACCTTTATGTGATTCTGCAAATCCTTGCCAATTTAGGGGATAAAAAAGCAGGCTAGTTGGAATTAATTTCATTTAGAAAGAGCTAACCAGAGTGCTTACCCACTTTGTCCAGCACCCCAAAATTCTTGACTACTAGTTCCCATATGACAGCTCCAGCAGGCAATTCAACAGAGCATCAAGCAGCAAGTGTTTATTCAACTGCTTTCACAGCCGTCACATAAATTTTTAAAATTATTAATACATGAATTTTAAACTTATAAGAAATAACAATTAGTACATGGGGGAAATTTACATACTCCTCTGTGAGGTGGACCACTTCTTCGATCATGAGAAAAACTGCGGCCCTCGTCATAGTCTCGGTAATCAACATGACTGTAATATCTATTGTAGCTTCCTTCACCAGGTCTGTCTAGCAGTGGTGGTTTCTTTGGCACAATATTAACTACTCTATGGTAGCCATCCTAAAACAGACAAAAAGAAATATATAAAAATCACTAATTTCTCTATTTGGTTTTGGAAAGGTTTTTAAAAAGCACAGGAGTTCTTATCCTTAATTAAATAGGATAAATGTATAAACAAAAATGCATTAATGAAGTAACATGAATATAACTAATAGTAAGGTCTTCACATGGATTAAAGGAAATCAAATTGTTCAATGAAGAAAGCCAGGTGTTTAAAATAACATGCAACAATGCAAAAACCAATCATAAGTAAAATAAACAATACAATATTATCATTTTAATAAAAAATAAATTTAAGACAGTAAGAATGTTACAGTAGCTCTATCCCTAATTGCCTAAGAATTTTAGAAATAAAATCATGTAAGATAGCATACACATTTGGTATACTGTGTTTGAACTATACTATTTAGAAGAAATATAAGATTTTTACACATAAGCAACAGCAAACAGGGAGATGATACCAAACTAGAAAGACCAAAACAAAACATTTTGCTATTTTTCCAGCAGCACTGGAGAAAGGAGAGCCTTTGACTGTACAGGTTTGGATGCAAAATAAAAGCTGACATAAAATTTGAACTAATTTTCAAAGTACTATAATATGTTGTTAATGTTTTAACGTTTTAACAACTGAGTGGGTCTTTTCTGGGACTTGGGGAATTGGACACAAGGGAGAACATCTGTCTTAGGTTAGTAACTGCTGTGAAATAACAAAAAATAACAGTAAGAAGTAGAGAGCTACAGAACATGTATCCATAAATAATCCAGTCTTGAGCATTCATGGTGCATCTATCAATATCAAATGAGATATACGTTAAAAAAAAAGCTTGGTATAAGACATGATCAATGTAAGTTAACTGATTTGAAAAAAACAAAAAACAAAAAACCTACAAAACATAAAGCCCAATATTCAGGACTGGTTACTTTACCACCCTAAGCCTGTAAAATGGGATTAATACTAATACCTACCTCATGGAGTTGTAAGGACTAAATGAGAAACAGAACGTAAAGTGTTGCATAGTGCTTGGTATACACTAAGTGCTCAAAATAAATGTTTGCTATATTGATTTCTACCTTGGCAAATCTATGAAAAAACACTACATACCTCAAATTGTTTCCTTAAATTACTTTTTAGCATTAATGGGTACAACTATTCAACTGTTATTAAATTACCATATATCATTAAAATTTCTCAATGGGTAGAAAGTTTGTCAATGGATCATGAAAAAATAAAATCAATAGTTTATATCTATTTGAGAGCTAAAAAGATCTAACTAATTTTTCCCCTGGGAATCTAAGATGGTTTCCTGCTTTAGTATGTTAAATATTAAATTGTAAAATATATTCTATGTTTACATAAAATATGGTACAGTTAATATACTGACTTTCTTCTAAAAACTACCTTTCACAGCAATTCAATCAATTCTAAGCAAATACTAAGCTGCTAAAAAAACTTGGAATTAAAGCAAAATTAGCAACTTTACAACTTATAGCCTTTCTAATTCAAAATTTCTTTGTCATAAAATTAGAATGGCTGACTTCTCCAATTCCAAGAAACCATAAAAATCCATTCCACAATATCCTTGTTTGTTTGTATATACTTATTTGGAGGGATGATAGGGTGAATATGCATGCCTAAACACTTCTATGAATAGAGAGCTTATTACTTTACAAAGCAGCCTGTTCCTTTGTTCAACTACCCCAGTTACTAGAAAGTTATTTCAGGATTGTAAAATGTATACAGTAAAACTTCTGAAGAAGTAAAACTCAAATGACATTTAGATATTTATTTTAAAAATTGCTTTACCAACTAATAACAAATGAAAACAATCATTTTAAAAGTTGTTTAGTCAGCAAAAGAAAAAAAAATTCCTAATGACAGCTCTTGTACCTGACAATGAAGATCAAATTGGCATTTCCATTATGTTTTGAGAAAGTGTTCAAATATAAATACATTATACTATCTCTGCTCTGTAGACGCCTAATCTTAAAGAAAATTCCCTAGCTATACGAAGAGATTTAATGAAACAAAGATGACGATAGGAGTCTGTAACAAAGCAAGACTGTATTTTCAAATAGTTCATGTGTTATCCAGATGTACCATTCAAGGATTTCTTTTTCTTCCCAATAAAATCCATGATGAGTGGCAAAGATTTCAGAATTTCCCTTTTAAAAGCTTATATTGTTAAGAAAGTTCAAGCAGTATTTTATATTACCTGCATTGCCAGACCTAAATGGAAATACCATCACTGTTTGCAATTCTTGTACAAATCTTACATTTAGCTATAAACACGTAATTTTCCCATCTAAATGTACATAAGAACACAGGCTTAAGGTACTGATGCGTTTGGAGCCTCCATTTTAGAAAGATCTTGACAGAAAAACAAATCAATTAAAAAAGGGGCCAAGGACATAAACAAACATTTCTCCCAAGATGACATAAAAATGGCCAATGGGTATATGAAAAGGTGCTTGACATCACTAATCATAAGGGAAATGCAAATTAAACCCACTATGAGGTATCACCCAACACCCTTAAGGACAGCTAAGATAAACGTTCGTGAGGGTGTGAAGGAAAGAGAACCCTAGCATGCTGTTGGTGGGAATGTAGATTGGTACAGCCATTATGGAAAACAGTATGAAGGTTCCTAAAGAAATTAAAAATAGAACTACCATATGACCCAGCAATCCCTCTTCTGGGTATTCTGTCTACTCAAAGGAGATGAAATCACCATCTGGTAAAGATATCTGCACTCCAATGTTCACTGCAGCATTATTCACAACAGCCAACATACGAAAACAACCTAAATGCCCATCAACAAACAAATGGTTGAAGAAAATGTTGTATATAAATATACAGTGGAATATTATTCAGCTTTTTAGAAGGAGATCCTGCCATTTGCCACAACATAGATGGACCTGGAGGACATTATGCTAAGTGAAATAAGCCAGACACAAACAGAAAAATATTACATGATCTCAATTATATGTGAATTTTTTTTTTTTTAAAAACCTCAAATACAGAGAGAATGAAACAGTGGTCACCACAGTGGGGGGAGGGAGAGAAGAAATCAGGAGATGTAAGTCAAAGGATACAAAATAGCAGATAGGTAGGATGAACAAGTCTAGAGATCTAACGTACAACATGAGGACCAAAGTTAATAAAATTGTGTTATCAGAAATTTTTGTTAAATACGTAGATTTTAGCTGCTTTTATCACACAAAAAAGTAACTACGTGAGATGATAGCCATGTTAATCTCGTTCACTAAAGTAACCACTGTACTATCAATATATACCTACCTATATGTATCTATATGTATCCCATAACATCATGTTGTAAACCTCAAATATACACAATAAAGTTTATTTTAAAAATAAATAAATAAAAATTTTAAAATGGAAGGCAAAAAGAAATATCTTGGAAAACAATGACACCATTATACACAAATCGGTAATAAAAAATTATGACTTACAAAGAGTATCTTAAAAGGTTAAGGATAATAGGGTTATTTTCAATTAATTAGAAAATACTCAGTGGAGTAGAAACATTTTTATTATTTCAAATGAAGATGTTTCAAATCTTGAGTTTAGATACAAAATTTCAATTTACCTCAATTATATCAATCTTCAACTCTTCTGTTCATTATATAATAAAAAATATACATATTAATGTATATGTTAATGTATATCTACATATTAATGATTAAATAAATCCCTATTGGTTAAAAAGATCAGAATTTTCTGTGGATGTTACTAGAATTCCCAAAAAATATGCATAGAACTTATTGGATTTGCTTCTCTAAAGTTAGTATTAATGGTATGATCAATCAGACCAAAACCAAAAAGTATATGTAACTTATTTAAGAGAAAAGGTCTATTTTACTTAATCATTTATCTACTCTGGCAGAATGTAGAAAGAAAAGGCTTGCACATAAACTCAAGTACTTTTTTGGAAAGTTACAGTTCTATGAAATTTAAACTTTCACATTTGTCATTATTTTAGGGATGAGACAATTACTACCACAAGGCTCTCTAAATTTGTGAAATAAGAATTGTTCAGTTTATAGGAGTGCCAAAGGCTTATAGGGGAAAAAAAAAGAATTGGTCAGTTTGTTTATGCTAATTAAAAACTGATCAGGATAAAATATCAAATTAGTTTTACAATTTAGAAATCTGAAATGGTGACGATGTTTTGTTAGAAAATGAGCAGCTATTTCTTAATTTGCTATATGTTCCAATTTAATGTAACTACTTGGTATAAGGAATGCTTTCATTTTAGTAAGAATGAAGTTGATAGTTTTTGTTTGATTCAATATATAAATCTATGTCAAATTTTCCACTCTGATGTTAAATCTCATAATTAACTATGAACAAATTATGTGGATTACTGTCTCTTTAAAAACATTTATTTTCTACAGTAGTACAAACTAATTGTGAGTAAAAAAAAAAAGAAAAAAAAAACCATTTATTTTCCACTATGTCATTAAAATATATTTGGCATCCATTTTAACACAAAAACATTTAAAATAAAAATGTTAACACATAAGCCTTCCCCCTTAAGCATCTTCATATTTTAGAGATACACACTGAAATATTTATTTACATTTGAAATATGGGATCATGGATTTACTTCAAAATAATTTGGGAGGGAGGAAAGTGGTAGAGGCATAGACAAGACAAAACTGGCCATGAGTTGATAATTGCTGCTTAGATGATTTCTCACTTAGGAGCTGATTATATTGTCTTTTTTTATATACTAATATTTTCCCCTTATAAAATTTCAAAAACAACTAAAACACATTAACCTACCAGCAAAGTAACTAAGCGCAATGGCACACGTAAGTAGTCAACGCCATTACTTCCTATCACAATCAACTTACAATATGAATGTAAACATACAGAAATCTTATTGGTCTTATTCACCGCTCCATTCCTAGCACTTGGAACAGCACTTGGTACACAAACACCATATGTATAATATATATTTTACCTTACCATCTCAATTTTATTTCACTTTTGGCATCACTTGCTTTTTACCAGAGAAGTACCATACAAACCATATCTAACTAAAAAATTCTACTACACAAGCTAATGGACTTTTGCTTTCATAAGCCTGTGGTTTCCTAACTCTGATCCCTCAAGTTCTATGATGAGCATTTTTACTGCAGCACTTATTAGTCTTACTCACTCACTGATTCTTCAATGAAATATTGGTGTTTCTGGGCCATTCCAATGGCTTTTGGGACAATGGGTCAGACCCAGAAAACTGAGACATACTGTTACAGAATGTAGGCAAGAATTGATCATACTTCTTCTGAAAATAGTGACAACAAATAAGTTCTTGCAATTCCATCAGACAAGAAAATAAAACACCTCGTAGGGCAGCTCTACACAAGGGAACACTACTAAATCAAAACTCAGCAAACACTTAAGATTTTACATTTCACGTATGTAATTTTCCCATTTTAAAAGAAACTAAAATAATTACACTGTAGCTAGTGATATGCATGCTTAAGTAGTTAATGGGAAGGATATTGTTGTACACAATTTACTTTGAAATGCATCCAAAAAATTAGATGGATTAATAAAATGGATAAACACATGATAAAGCAAGTTTAGTAAAATGTTAATGGTTGAATTTCAGTGGTGAATATATGGACATTCACTGTATGTTTGAAAACTTTAATAATAAAATATTGGGAAAAGTTGTACTCACATAGGTAAATGTACATGAACATTGACTGTATAAAACAATAAAATGTGAGGTATAAAAAGAATAGAAATTAAAATATGCATGACAAGATTTTGAATAAGTGTTTCATGAAATAAAAGTAGAAAGAAAAGCAGTATTCCAACATTAATACTTTTTTTTTTTGAGACAGGGTATCATTCTGTCACTCAGACTAGAGTGCAGTGGTATCATCATAGCTCACTGCAACTTCAAATTCCTGGGCTCAAGCAATCCTCCTGCCTCCACCTCCCTAGCAGCTGGGACTACAGGGGCATACCACAACGCCCAGCTAATTCTTCTATTTTTTTTGTAGAGACAGGGGTCTCACTCTTGCTCAGGCTGGTCTTGAACTCCTGGCCTAAAGCAATCCTCCTGCCTCAGCCTCCCAAAATGCTAGGATTACAGACGTGAGCCACCACGCCCAGCATGAAGGCAGTGGCATGATCATAGCTCACTACAACCTCAAACTCCTGGGCTCAAGCAATCCTCCTGCCTCAGACTCCTGAGTAGCTAGGACTACAGATGCACACCATCAGCTCCAGCTAATTTTTTTGTAGAGATGGGGTCTCACTATGTTGCTCAGGCTGGTCTCAAACTTGTGGACTCAAGCAATCCTCCCACCTCAGCCTCCCAAATTGCTAGGATTTCCAGCATTGGCCACCATGCCTGGCCAAGTTTTATATAATATTTAGGAAAAAACAATCTTCTGCCTTTCTAAAACTTTAAACTTTCTATTGAGGTATGACATACATACAAAAAATTATACAATCACAAATGCACTGCTGGGTAAATTTTCATAAGGCAAACATACTGTGTAACTACAACCCAGATTAAAAAACTGAACATTCCCAGCACAGCAAAACCATTCCTTATGCTGTCTCCCAGTCACTACGTCCTCCTCCCAAAATTAACCACTTTGCTCGCTAGTTTCGCCTGTTTAGGAACTTTTACATAAAAGGAAACATATAGGATATACTCTTGTGACTGGCTTCTTTCTTTCAACATTATGTTGGTGAGGTTCATCCACATTGTTGCATCTGGCAGCAGTCTATTTATTCTCATTGCTATATAATTTGCACAATTTATCAACTCTACTGTTGGACTTTTGGCTTGTTGCCAGTTTGAAGCTCTTATAATTAATGATGCTTATGAACATTCTTGTACAAGTCAATGTGATATGCCAATATGGTTTTTAAAATAACATTAGATGATCTCAGCTTTATAAGCAAATATTTTTAAACTTTTAATAAGTTATGTTTTTATTAGATCCAAAGACAGAAATTATAACTTTATTTACATTTCTAGTTTTAGTATCAAACATTTTAGCCCAAATATTCGGTGGGTCAATTAAATCCGATGTAAATACAAAATTACTTTTCTCAACTACATTTAGGCAACAAACAGTAATAACTCTGTGACATTGTCACCAACATAAATCAGATATTTTCATATCATGTTACAGCTAGCTATTACAGATATCTCAAAATATCATTTATAACTCATCACCACTTTGAAATTATAGCAATGAATCCCCATCACTAAGTCTTAATATTTAGTGATCTACTGGAGAAGTACATATTACTATATTACAAATTTGGGTTTTAATAGTTTGATAATTATATTTAAATATAAGTGGTCTCTTTTTAATTTTGTGCATTTTATTTATAGATTTTAAAATGTTACTCTGAGAAAGGATCCAGAGGCTTCACCAGACTGCTAAAGGAATCCATGGCACAAAAAAAGGTAAGAACCTACGCTTTATTTAACTAAAACATAGGCGTGACATAGAAGGCAAAGGGATAATTCCCAAAAGCCTTCTAATGAGCATAATGTATTGAGGGGAAGAGGAAGCTTTAAGTTACTAACCAAAATAAGGCCAAGTGCACCAGAAAAAACGTTATCTGAGTCTCGGTGAGGAGTGATATGGGAATACAGAAGGATTCGTAAACTAGGAGAGGTTGACTGGTGGGGTGAACAGACCAATCTACAGGAATGAAAGGAGAAAAAGGAGAGGAATGAATGTACAAGGTCTAGGCAGTTTCTGTGCTCTCAAAATTTAAAGAAGTGAGATTTACCTTTAGGCATTTAAGAGACAGTTAAGTACACTTAGTGTGATTTTAAGGATACTTGTGGTATAAAACCTATCCCCCTACCTGCTTGCTAATGAAATGATTTGATAAGGGAAAAAAGCCTCTGTTTCATATTTATACACACATAGAAATGGTATTAAATGAAAACATTTGGTTTTGTTTGGATTTCTCTCCAATATACTTATTTATTGAGGACTTCTATCACCTGTCCTCTTGATCTCAACTCCTATCTTTATCAGCGACATCAATCTTCACCTACGTCTATATTTCTTAACTCTGTATATAAGAATCACCTGGTGAACTTTTAAACAATACTGATATCCAGATCCCACCCACAGAAATGATGATTTAATTATCTGGGAAGGGGCCCACACAATGGTATTGAAGAGCTCTCTAGGAGATTTTAACTTGAAGCTAGGATTAAGAGCCTCTAATCCTAATCGCTGAGCCAAAATCTAGCCTTAACATTTTCTTCTCTCAACCGCAATAACTTATAACAACTCTTTCTTCCCACCACCACACACTGAACTTCACCCAGAACTGTTCCATCTTGGAAACCCCACACTCTAAAATACCAATTGCCTTTCCTTCCACCATACCATGGCCTTCAACCTCACTAAGCCTTTTCTGTCCCTCAACCCCTCACTTCTTTCAGTCTACTCTCCCTCTCACAGGCCTCACTTCCTTTCTTAATCAGCCCATACCACATAATATATTACCTCAATAATTTTCTGGGTTAGCACCATCAAAATTCTCATCTCTCTGGCTCCACCACTCATCTTAAATCAATACAACAACCTGCTTTCCGCACTCCCAAAGTAATAAAGCACACAATCCTGCACACTGGTGCCCTGTTGATGGCATAACCACACAAAATTTTTTTTAAGTATCTTTGAAACACATTATCTAAATTCCTAATGGGATATATCCTTGGTAGAGTAGAGGGGTCCTTAAAAAATAAAGAAAAAAAGTCATCCCATCCTTGCATTACTTCTACATCACATTTACCGACATCATTTGTTTATTCTTCCCAGTAAACCATAGAATAATTTTATCAAGTTAAAAATAAAAATAAAAACATTAGACTTTTGATTAGAAACATAAAGTCTACAAATTAACCTGGAAAGAAATGACATAAAGTAATAATTAAGTCTGCCTATCCTGAAATATAGTGGGCCTTTTCATTTTTTCCATTTTAAATCAACTTCAACCTGAACTATAATCTAGGTCAATGACAACCCTGAAGATGACACTAGCCATCTATGTGGATTGTAGGATTAAATAATATACAATAAAAAACTAACATATAAACAAATATTGTGCCCTCTGATGGTATACAATAAATCCATAATATAGCCACATACCAATACAACCCCAATCCCGTGGTCCTTATAAGTTAACACCTTCTTGATCTTCCCCAAACCCTCTTTTAGGCCTCCATAGAGGATTCTGGGGACAGAGTACACATATTCATTCAATAAATATTGAGCTCCTATTATGTGTTAGATACCAGATACAGTGCTGGGAATAGCAAACAAAAGCGTGAGCTCCTTGGGCTTAGAAAATGCTTGGCTCAAAAGTCCTAACTCCCAGAGCAACAAAGAGATGAGCACTGCCCATCAGACTGCCCAATCACAGGACAGCACACCTGTAGGAATCCTAACTACGGATATTAACGTGTTTCTGCTCTAGGAAGAGCATTATGCTCTTCTAAAAAGAAAACCTACTTTTAAAATTTCATGTATTCAATTTGCAAATATTTTTAGGAATACAGAAAAATAATTGACAGTCAATAGTCATAGCAGGTGCTCAAATACTTCTTTGTTAATTGATAAATATGACCTTTATAAAACCTACAATTTTCTTCACAAATTAAATTCTATATAAACCCTTCA
This sequence comes from Daubentonia madagascariensis, assembly GCA_023783475.1. Classification (NCBI taxonomy): domain Eukaryota; kingdom Metazoa; phylum Chordata; class Mammalia; order Primates; family Daubentoniidae; genus Daubentonia; species Daubentonia madagascariensis. Next base: position 22,729,299 of record JAKFHU010001244.1, on the reverse strand, counting down.
TTTTAGAAATTTAAAGAAATATAAATAATAGATTTTCCACTTAAATAAAATGTTGCCATTTATTTTTGAACTTTCAACTTTTAAAATGTAAGTTTGATCTATTTTTGAACCCAGACTGGTAAATTTCTGGCACTTGAAGATCTGGTATATCAAGTTAAATTAGACACTAGGTTTCGAATTATTCCATATGTAGAAGTAACTTACACTGGGATGACTTCGAGGAGGTACTCGTTCTCTTGGAAGTCTTTCATAGTCATATCGTCCCTCAGACCACATTTCATCTCTTCTGTAAGCCACTAAAGGAGAAAAAAAAAATCAAAGAATTACGGTTTTTATGTTATTAGGAAGTAATAGAAAAGATAAGGAGTAAATTATTATTCTCCAACACAAATATTTTCCAGGATCTTAAGGGGAAAAAAAATTATAAGTGACCAAAGGGGAAAAAAAAGAGTAGTTAAGGCAATGTTTCTTCCAAACAATTTTGAGATTTTCTTTTAAAAAAAAAAAAATAGAAATCCCTACCTTCCATTTTCAAAGCTATTTAAAGCTTCAAAAAGAGATTGTTCCCACCAATTATGAGAGGAAGATCCATAGACCACAACTTCTTCATTCTCATACAGCAAAAAGTAGAAAAGGTTCATTTTAATGAGTAGTTTAAAAGACTAATGCACAAAGCTACTCCTATTTCCTGATGAATGGTTTGTATAACATTAGTTTTTTGCTTTTCTACATTCTTAGAGCTTACATCTCCTCTCTACATGTTCAACAAAGTGGTTTTAACTGAGAAGTGTTAAATGAACAATCCTGTAAAAACACGCTCAACAATCCGAGACAAACCACTCCTGATTTTGTTTTTAATGCTATAAATTTATTTTAATGCAAAGGCACCCTTGTAAAATTTGAAATTAAAATAAAAGTTCTGTCAGCATTTTTCAGATTGGAGATGCAGAAAGGAGGGTGTATTCTTTTCATAAAAGTAAAAAATGCTTCCTACTATGACTGAGAGCTGACACATTCTGGGTAGAGGGTGAATATAGTGCATTACAGAGTCCGTGGGTAAACAGCTGCAAGAATAGAGGAAAACAAAAAAAATGAACAGACAGAAAACAAGGTAAACTAGGCAAACAGAAGATGAGAATAGAGTACAGGAAAACAGACCACTTATATGAAATGGTGATACACTAAATCAGGAATTGGCAAATTTTTTCTGTAAGGAACCAGACAAATACTTTACAACTATTCAATTCTACAGCCGTAGGCAATACACATAAATGTATGGGTGTGTCAATTTTATTTACAAAAACAGACAAGCTGCCAGCAAGCAGTAGCGTGACAACCTCTGGAGTAGATGAGAAATGATTAACAGAGCAGAACCAGGAGAAAGTGAAGTAACCATGCAGCAGGTTCTGAGAGCCAAGAACTGTGAACCACCCAGTGTGTAGAAGAACCATCATGAGCGAGAAGTAAAAATGGTCCAGGTACTAAGTTAGGTACTAAGTTTTAGTACATAGAAAGTACGGCAACAAGTCTAGATGCACAAATATGTGAAGAAGGAAAATATTTCAGAAAAGACATGTCAAAAGATTTTTGTGGGCCTTATAATGCAATACTAAGGGGGAGGGAAGACGGATATCCCATTTTGGCAGTATAGAATAGCTATAGAATTCTAATAGTTTAGTTAGTTTAGGTTAAGGAAAAAATAAAGGCTGGAAGATGAGAGCAGTATTTTTTTTTGACAGTATTATAGTAAAACAATCTTAATTTTCTCTGTAAAAGCATACCTATAATATTTTCTAATACAAACAGACCCAATAAAATGAACTAACTAACCAAGGATGCCTAGGGAAAATCTTAATTTCTTTAAGTTAAAAATTAGCTTTTAATATTATACATAAATCAAACTGAATTTTCAGTCTACAGACATCATTAACAATGTATAATTCAAAGCAACCAGTCTTTCAGGTACAAGAATTGATGGAAGCTTAAAGGGAAAAGAAATTGTCAACATTACTCCTCTTCTCCCACCTTTACTGAATCCACCAAAGGTTTCCATCTAAAGAGTTAGATTTTACCCTATTTAAGATAAAGTACAGAGTAATAGTAATACCAACGAGCTAAAATTAAATCAGCGGGAGCTGGAAGCTGGATGCAGTGGTACACGCCTGTAGTCCTAGCTACTTGGAATGGGAGGCTGAGGAGGGAAGATCGCTTGAGCCCAGGAGTTTGAGGCCAGCCTGGGCAACAATAGTGACACCCCATCTCTAAAAAAGTAATTAATTAATTTAATTTAATTAAGTCCAAGGGAAAAGAAAAAATCAACAACCACCCCAAAGAAAAATGGACATATAAGCAGACAGTTCACAAAAAAGGAAATACAAATGGCTCTTAAAATCCTTTGAAAAGATGCTCAACCGCCTTCAAAATAAGGAAGATGAAAACCAAAACTATAATGGTGCATTAATTTTCACCCAAAAGCTCTGCAAAAACCAAACTGTTTTGATAAGATTACGGAAAGCAACGCTTAACATATGTTAGTAAAGGAAATATATATATATTTCCTTACTAATAATTACTAATAATTACTAATAATTACTAAAAATATAATTTGGTAATTATTAGTAATTACTAGTTACTAGTAAAGGTTAGTAATTCCTTTACTAACATATGTTAGTAAAGGAAATATAATTAGTAATATATAGTTAGTTATATATATATAGTTATAATTTATAACTAACTATAATTATATATATATAGTAATATATAGTAATTATTATATATATATTATATAATATATATATAATTATATATATATAATTATATAACTAACTATATATTAGTAATATATAGTTAGTTATATAATATATAGTTATAATTAGTAAATATAGTTAGTAATTCCTTTACTAACATATGTTAGTAAAGGAAATATAATTTGGTAATTATTAGTAATTACTATTACTAGTAAAGGTTAGTAATTCCTTTACTAACATATGTTAGTAAAGGAAATATAATTTGGTACAGACTGGGAAAAATTTGGCAACACCTATTAAACTTTTAAATGTACATATGCTTTGACCTGGCAATTCTACTTCTAGGTATACTTGGTACACTTGCACAGCACAGATTGAAAGCAACTTAAAATATCTGTCAAGAGTACAGATTAAATAAATTGTTGTACATTCATATAAAGGAATATTACACACTATTTCAAAGAAAAGGAACCCCATATGTAACAATATGAAAAGACTGACAAGAAACAATGCTAAGCAAAGAAAAGCACAGGGCAGATCAAAATGTAGAGTATGCTACCATTTGTGGAAAATAAAAGGGCAGGGTATGACTACATACGCGTATGTACAGACTACTTCTAGGAGTAATAGCAAGAGAATGTAACAGTGACTGCCTCTGGGGAGGACTCTGGGGCATAGGAGGATGAATATTTTACTATGTAATGTTTTATATATTCTATTATATATTAAAAAATATGTAACTTTTTAAAGTTCCTGAAAATCATTCAATAAACAGCATGTCAAGTAATGGTAAAAATGATGAATATAAATTAGTAAACTGAAGGAGAACATAAATAAAATTAAGATTTTGTAATTAATGAGAAAAAATACACTATAAGAGTCTAAAGAAATACTACGTAATTTCTTAACTAGTCATAATACTGAAATATTGAATTTACTGGCTTCCCACAACAAACGTAAGAACTACTATACTAAATACTACTATACTATACTTACTCAAGTCCTTTCAGGAATCAATTTAAAGTTTTCAACAATCTCCTGTAGGAGGGGGGAAAAATACAGACATAAGGATTTGTGCCTGTGTAAACCAACCAATAGAGAAAACTAATTAAACCTTCTCTATTTGTACAAATAAAACTTTCAAAATAAAAATTATAGGCATTAATAAGCCAAACTCCCTTCAAACACACTTTTGAAAATAGAAGATATTATTTTGACCACCAAAAGCCAACCAAGTTTCATAAGAATAACAAAATTATGATATGAGAATTTCAGTCCTAATTTTGCCTGTTGAGAGCTGGACAGTTCATCTCTCTTATCCTTATAGCTGAAAAGATTATACGAGATAATTTTTCTGTTTTTGTTTTTGTTTTTTGGAGATAGGGTCTCACTCTGTTGCCCAGGCTGGAGTGCAATGGCTCAATCATAGCTCACTGCAACCTCCAACTCCTGGGCTCAAGCAATCTTCCTGCCTCAGCCTCTCAAGTAGCTAGGACTACAGGTGTGCATTACCACATCCAGCTAATTTTTTAATTTTTTGTAGAGACAGGGTCTCACTATGTTGCCCCCAGGCTGGTCTCAAACTCCTGGCCTCACAAGACCCCTCCCACCTTGGCCTCCCAAAGTGATACGGTTACAGGGGTGAACCACCTCGCCCAGCCTATACTAGATATTTAAGGTCATTTTTACCTATGTTATTATGAACACTTGCTTTAAAATATCTCAAGTAGCTTTTTTTTTTTTTTTAATTTGGCATCCGTAGTCTGGAAATCCCTACGGTTTTGAATTTGGCAAAAAATGGTCTCATGTTCAAAAGTATTCCAGAATTCAAAGCAACAATCATTAAATAAATCATCAAAGGATGCTAAGCTTATTAGGTAAAAATTTAATGGGGAACTTTTTAAATGATGACTTTGCCCCCAAAATATAAAGAGCCCTTGAGCAAGCTTAGGTATAAAAAAAAAAAAAAAAAAAGGAAATGTGAGACCAATAATGAAAATTGCAAATCTATGAAGTACTCTTATCTTTAAAAAAAAATCTATTCAAGCTCTAACTACCACTTTATATGAAATTGAAAGGACAGAGCAGTGCTCTATTAGAAAAATTAGGCTCATCTAATTGCTGCACAGAGATTTGTGAAGTGCCTCACTAGTAGACTGCAGAAATAACAGCGTATTTATAGGTCACTCCTGATCTAGTTGCAATTTTCTGCCTGGCAGTTTGGAAGAAAAATAACAATTTTATTGCAATTGCCTCAAAATGTTTTAATTACTTTAATTAATCAACCCACAATTCATAGAAGCAAAAAAAAAGTAGCAAAAAAAGTAAAAGTATATAACTTTGATAAAAACCTAGCTATTAGAATTAAAGCAGCTAGAAAAAAGCAAAAAGCAGACATAAAATCATTCAGGAGTTCAAAATAGGACTGTCTAGAATATGTATCATTAAGAGAAGAGAGATCAATTAAAGTCACGTGTGGAAAAGCTAAATATGAACAAATGCATCAAAAAGCTAAAATCAAGAGATGCCTCAACAAAGAGAATAAAAAAAAAAAAGCCTAAATAAAAGTACACTTATCTAATGGGGAGTTATTGTTTAATGGATATGGAGTTTCAGTTTGGGAAGACGAAAAAAGTTCTAGACACAGATGCTGGTGATGGTTGCAAACAATGTGAATGTACTTAATGCCACTGAATTATACCTTTAAAAATGGTTAAAATGGTAATTTTACATATTTTACCACAATAAAATTTTTTTAAGAAAGCCAAAAATGTGAATTATTAATATCTGGCATCAAACTCCCAACCGCATAATAAAGTTTACTGAATTTGCCGAATCTAACAATCACTTCCGCAGGCCTCAATCTGTACATTGAACTTAATTTCTACTAGAAACAAGCAGCATCCTTGAAACAGCCAGACGTTGCACTACTGTCACTACAATTTCAACCCCTACAGCTAATCCTATAACAACTTTGTATGTTTGACTCCATACCTCATGATGCGCCAGTGGAGCAGTTACCTTATAGAGAGCTACAGAAATCACAGTTTCAAGTTAAAATGTTTAGTAAATAAAGTAAATGAATTATCTTTACCATAAAAAGTTGACAGTTTTTAAGAATCTTAATTTAAAATTTCAATTACTGTGCATATAAAATGAAATTAATTTCCTTTACAAATACAGTAGTTAAATTGCTCAAGTTTCTATAAGTACAATGCTTAAATATAGAATTTGGGCTATAAAGTAATCTGTAATTAATTATTTCATTTTTTAAAATTATCTCTATCTTACTGGTGAGTACACTAAAATACTGAATTAATATCTTTACAGAATCTGCAGGTGTTTAGTACTATTACCATACCTACCCACTGCTTTTACAAAACAGCGGTATCAGAAAATGTTTTAGTTACCTAAATGACCATATATTTTCAGAATAAAGAATTTTAAAATATTAGAACACAATATAGGTAGAATTAAATAGGGCTTGGTGTAGCAAAATAATTAGCATCCACTAGTAACAAAAAATTCAAAAATCAAACAGCCCTGGTAAGGCCCATGCCAAATTATTTAATTGTCATCCTAAGGAAATCTATAACATAATTGGGGAAGGCAGGAATATAAATAAAAAAGATTCCATGTGCAACCTTGCACTATTATTAAAACAAAATAGAAGACACAGTTTTGTGATTGAATACAAAAGAAAAGGAAGAGCACTGGGCTGTAAAGAAGATGGGCCTTAAGCTGGATTATGAATTACGATAAAGAAAAGGGAACAGGTATTAGAGGAGGATATGATGATGAAAGTACTGTATGGTAATTATGGGCTAAAATATGTTAACATCACCTTAAATTTAAATAGCACCTTGTAAATTTCAAAGGATTTTAAAATAGCTGAAAAGTACAACAACCTTCTGATTAGTGACATATGTTTATGACATTATCCAGATTTAGGAAACTGACCCATCCCACAACCAATCAGCTACATTTATACAAAACTGTTCTGACTCCCAGTGAGTGATCATGCTACATACCTGTGTGATCACTTTACTAAGTCTCCTCACATTAGTGGAGTCTGAAATGTACTCCAGAAAAGTACTCTAAGCCAACAGAATATGCAAACTGGAGAATACAACAGAAAAATGGAAGGACCCTCTACATCACAATTAGGCAGAGGATAGAATTAGAATTCAGTGTGGAGAATGCAAGCTTCATTTAGAAGTGTGCTAACAACTGGTTTCAGATTACAAAAATCTCACTCTTTTAAATCCCATATTCAATGAAAAGGGTATGTTTAATATACCATCATGGGATATTTAATTCCAGAAAAAAAAGATAAGCCTTTTTTAGAGCACTCCATTAAGCTACCCAACCATTATTATTAATATGTTAACTTCAAGTGAGGTCTGAAAGGATATGGAGGACTTGCATTCTAAATGAATGTGGCATGGAAATTGAGAAAACAAAGTCACAGGCAATATCCTTCTGTCAAACCACTCACTCTTTGAATCCAAAGTCAAGGTAATGGATCTGCTTTTTCACTTTATCCAAACTGGTTCTAGTGACAACTTAGGCTATAGAGTAGCCCTGCATTCTGATGTAGTCAGCTTCTATTATTAAATACACTCAGGATAAATAGCTTTCTCTGTTCCCCAAACCCATTCCTTTCACTTTTTAAAATTCATTCAACAACTACTGACAGCCAACCACAGTGAGTGAATAGAAAAGTCCATTTGACCTCATACTTCAGATGCACAATAGGCCTTTTTGCACTTGCAATTCCCTGCTTGGAATGTTCTTCCCTAGATATCTGCTTGACTAACTTCCTCACCCTTCAATGTCACCTTCTTAATGTCACTTACCACCAGATCTCCTTAATCTTGCTATTGTTTCACAGCACTAGTCATTTAAGATACTATGTAATTTATACTTAATGCATATTATTGGTCCCTCACTACTAGAAATATGAGCTATATGAAAGCGGGGATCTCTGTTGTTCATTGATTAATATTAAGCACGTAGAACAACTTGTACAATGCATGTGCTCAGTATTCAGAGTGAATTTATTAATATTCTATTATTTCCATTAGAAAATGTTTGAAATTCCAGACAACTAAATTAAAAATAAACTTTATAACATACTTAGATTAGGTCTTTGAAAAAAAATTAACATTGATGCCAACTAAAATGGCCAAAATAGAGCAAAGTATCTACTAGAATTCAGCATTGTTCAGTGCTCAGAGAGAAATGCAGGCAGTGGTAGTTAAGAAAGCCTTTAAGATAGGCTGGGCATGGTGGCTCACACCTATAATCCTAGCACTCTGGGAGGCTGAGGCAGGAGGACTGCTTGAGCTCAGGAGTTCGAGACCAGCCTGAGCAAGAGTGAGACACCCCCCCCCCCGCCATCTCTATTAAAAAAAAAAAGGCAAAAAAAAAAAAGAAAGCCTTTAAGAAAGCTAAGAAAATGTAAATAGAATCTTGAGAGATTGCTTAAACGTAGATGGACAATAATGAATAGTAGAACAAAAAAAAAAAAAAGGCAAAGGCAGTAAGGAAGACAGAAAGCACATAAGAAAGAAGATAGAACTGACCAGAGCAAAAGATTCACACTGCAAAGTACTGGGAAATAATCCTACATAGGTGTTCAACAAGCGTTCATTTCCTTCCCTATATACAAGAATTTGTGTAATACACTTTCAAAATATATAAGCCCTTTACCCACACAACCCTAACAAAGGAGATTCTGTCTCTCACATTCCAGGTAAAAACATGGAAGCTCTGAAAAGCTTAAATGCCAGAGCCAAACAGAGCCTGGGGTCGGACTCATGTTTGAATGACTTTAAAGCCCAAGCTCTTTCCATCATTATCACACTGCTTCACAAAGGACACAGGCAAGGACAGAGAGAACAGATTCAAGGGCATTAAATGGAACAAAAGCAAAACACTAGACAAGAAGCTTCTCACTGCAGGCTCTTAAGCCTGGAAATAAGGTGAGGGGAAAAAAAAAGGTCATTCCAGAAGATGACCCTGGCAGTATGCAAGAATGATTAGAGGAGAAAGAGGCTGAGGCAAGGAGACCACTAGTTGTTTCCATGATGAACCATATAACCGAGCACTTTTAAAGTACTGCATGCTCCACTGGTTTCACAAGTCACTTTACTTTCCAATGCTTTAATACTTTTTATAAGTCCCACTTTACTGCATTAAATACTTAGAAGATTCCTGATTATCTAAGTGATCAATTGGAAAATGATCAACTGGAAATTACACACATAGACAAAAATGCCAGATGCTTGCCTATGTATAATAATTTAAGTCTTATTTCATATCTGGATGGAGGTTAAGGTCTTAACTAGTCAGCATGCTTCCAGTGTTTTAGCCTCTATTTCACCCTAAAAAAGAATACTCATCGACTTGTTATTGCATATTCATAATGTGAAGTTTCCCTGATCAAGAATCCAAATGGTTTCTTATTAACCATAATAAAACCATACTTCTCTGTCCTCCATATGCATCCTTCTATCATCTCACCTAATCACCTATTCTCTCCAAAACTTCATTCATGCTAGTCTTCTCACTGTCCCACAAACAGAGTAACATACACTACCCTGGAGTTGTTTATTTTCCAAATTGGAATACCTCTTTCCATTCTCTCGTTCACCCAAGAATCCAACAAGGCTCAGCTCAAAATCTATTATTCTCCACGAAGCCCACTGTATGAACCCTACAACACTTAGATTGCGAACTGGTGACTGATAGGTCACATGTGACTTGTATTTGGCCCAGGTCTTTTTAAAACAAAATTTTATTCCACTGACAACATTTAAAAACTGGGAGATACCACTTTTTAAAAACTATATTCCCAAATTTTCTTGAAAAAAATTAGATGTTCTGGCAGCACTGGGATCATATCCCCATATAACCACAAACAGCTGTAGCTGAGTGGCAGCTGACCCCTTCCACAGGTTCTTAAATATTCATTGTTAACTGCCTGACCTCTGAGACCATACCTTCAGCACCTGCAATCATTCAAAAAATACTTGACTGCCTGTTATGTGCCAGGAACTGTATTAGACACTGGAGTTACAAAGATAAACAAGACAAACACGGTCCCTCCTCCCACAGCCTAGCTTAGTAGGGAAGGCAAAGAGACAAGCAATTAGAACACATGTGATGAATGCTATGAGGGAAGCAGAGGGCACTTAAGAGCACATGGCAAGGATACCTAACTCTACCTATGGAAGTTAGGGAATACCCCTCAGATACAGTGACAGCTAAACTCAGATCTACAGCAGGAGTAGGAGTTATCCAGAAAGAAGCAGGAGGGGACAAGGAGATCAAATGTCCCAGAGAAAGAAAAGAGCCTTTGCAAAGATACTTGAAGGTAGGAAAAAGTATTTTGAGAGAGTGAAATCAGTTCATTACGGCTACAGCCATGCTCACCCTTAAAGGTAGGTGTCAGAGAACGGACTCAACTGAAACGGCTGGCAGAAAAAGCCACGTGTTAGTTATGGTCAGGAGATGAAACAGAATTTCAGTAAAGAAGCTGAATATGTAAAAGAGTTTGTTAAGCAAGGAATAGAAGTTTCAGAGAGCACAGCTGGGGTGCTGAGGAGTGAGATGGGAGAAAAGGAGAAGCAGTGATAGCCTAAGTCAAGGGGGAGGAAGCACAAAGCAGCATGGGGATGACGGTATAGCATAGAAGACCAAAGGGGCTTACATCTTGGGCGGTAACCAAGGATAACAGGGATGTGAAGCATGGTAGGTTTGGCTGGCCACAAATTTGCCAAGAGAATTAGTCCCAGCGGTCCCCTGACGGACGCGGAGGCATTCAGGCCTCTCAAAATTCAGCTGCGCCCTGGGTGGATTGCGCTTCCGTCTCTCTAGAAGACATCGGCTTCAGTCTGGATTGATTGTGCAGGCTCCGCGAGAGGCTCTGGGTTCCAGGCTGCTGGCACGCAGGCTCCCAGGGAGTGGTTAGAGGCCTGGTCTGTATGTGCTGGTGGGTAGAAGTTAAGTATAAACTACCTTGCATTATTTTCTGATTTTTCTGTAGGAATGATGGGCCTGTTACGGCCTCTTAGAGAAAAAGCAGCGCGTGCCCATTACAGACTTACAGGAAGAGAAAGGTGCCAAGAAGTTAAACATTTGTCCATGCCAATACTCAAGATGAGTCATTCTGTGAATCCAACTCTCTCCAAGTTGGCCTTGTCTCCCCAACTAGACTGAGATCTTAGCCAGAAAAAAAGCCTGTTTTGCGCTTTTTTTGTAGCTGCCAAAGTGCCTAATACCGAGCTAGGTACGTCGAACTCATTCAGTAAAATTCCCGAGTTCCTGACTGATCTGGGGTCACTGAAGTTACCTAGCTCAGTCTTCTTTTTGCATATTAAGGCGCTAAAAAAGCGAACCTGTATCTTAGACTCAACACTTTCCTTTATTCCAAACTCCGCTGCGTCTCTCCACCCTCAACCGCATGGGCAGGATTGTTGCACGATTCAAAGGCGGCAGGAGTCTCCAGAACCCACCACGGAAAACTCCCGCCCGCTCCCCCAGGTGTGGCAGCCCGCGAGCCCGTCCCATCTGCCTCGCGTAAAGGTAAAATGCGCTCACCGACTCTGGGCCGCCGGGAGACCCGTAAATGTAGTCGGCCGCCCGCCGCCTCTATCCCAGGTAGGCACTTCCGGCGCGCTCAATGACGTTAGCAAAAGCGCCCGCCTCTGGGCCCGCCTCCGGGGCCCAGGTTTTACAAAGCCGGGAAGAGGCGCTGCTGCTGCTAAGATCTCATCTTCGCGCCTGACCCCTCCCAGGACCCGTGATGCTTAGGCTGCTGCGAGGGACTGGGGAGAGTCGGGGTTGAGCCCCAAGCTGAGCCGAAGGCTCGCGCTCTTCTGGTCTCCTGGACCCGCCCACCTGAAGGTAAACGCCTCCTTAGCTGCGGCCTTTTCCCCTGCGAGCCCCCTCCCCAGACCCCGCAGCCAAAATGATTTGCCTCTCTCTCCCGCCACCCTTTTTATTCCAGGACCTTAACCTGTGCTTGCCCTCGCATTTCTCACCAGAACGTCTAACGAATGGTTTTAAATGAGAAGCTTTTAAAAAGCGACCTGTCAATGTTGAGTTCCTGAAGTTTTCTAAATTATTCCCGCAGAACACCAAGCATCGAGCAATTTTCTCATTACTTCGCAAATTGGCATGTCTTAGAATCAATATTTTGCCATTTGTAATAGTTCATATCCCCATCTCAAATATACACGCGCTTTTTAAATCGGAAATTTGAACTTGGTTGAGTTTGATATAGTTTTCACGGATAATTTGCTGACTTTGTAAAATAAGGTGTGAAAATTAATTACGGATTACCTTTGCAAACTTAAAAATATATATAAAAGTCAATATCCCTTCAGTGCACTGAACCTCTTTAAATAATGTATCATTTTATAATTTGGCAATAATATGCAAAATTAGTGATCCGAAAAAACTTTACATTGTTCTTGTGAGGCTAAAATTTCCTCTTACCACCACTCCAGAGACACACAGTAAGACAGCCTAAAAAGGTACCCAATCGTAGTATAGTCATACACAGCATAACCACGTTTAGGTCAATGAGGAACTGTATATACCATGGTGGTAAGATTATAATACACTGTACTGTATTTTTACTGTACCTTTCTATGCTTATTTACACAAATACCATTGTGTTACAATTGTCTACAGTATTCTGTACATTAACATGCTATATAGGGTGGTAGCCTATGAGCAATAGGCTATACCATCTAGGTTGTGTAAGTACACTCTATGATGTTCACACGACCTCTAGATCACCGAATGACGAATTTCTCAGAACTTATCTCCTTCATTAAGCAACGCATGACTGTGTATTAGCAAAAAATCAGTGGCTAAGATTCTTTCTGAGCTGCCAGGCTCTTTCTGATGTGGGTGGGCAAGGTAGTGTACATATCTGAAAGCGCTTTTTTGCTCTTAGGTCGAGGGGAGGTTAAGAGTAGTATCAGGATTTTTCCTTCATCTGTTTAAAATCTCCCTCTCTGTACATACACAGTCTGGCACTGAAAGGGTTAGTGTAAAGAATCTTCTTGAAAGAAAAAAGGACCAAAAAATTCTTTTAAGTGGTGACTGGAGAAAAGGAATTCCTTAATTCACCCAGCTGGAGTCATTGTTCCTAACTTCCTAAAACATTAGGCAGGTGTATAGATCTGGCATAATTAAATCAGTGATTGTCAATACTGTGTTGGTCTTATTTGGACTGAAGAATACCTGGTTTAGATTGCTTATGGGTTTATTTGTTTTCCTTTTTAGAAATGAGTGGTGGATTGGCTCCAAGTAAGAGCACAGTGTATGTATCCAACTTGCCCTTTTCCCTGACAAACAATGACTTATACAGGGTAAGTAAATTTTAGTATTAGTACATTTATCTACTGAATTGTCTATTTGAGATACAGATGTAGCTTAAGCAAACAGTTCTCCCTGGCAAAATTCTTAATAAGTACATTATAATGCCCTTAAACTATCAATACCAAAGACCTCTACTGCAAATATGAGTAAGCAAAGAAAATTAGAAACTTGTAATTTCCAAAGAGAATTTACAGTGTCCTTATAGAGAATAGCAAGTTTTTATAAACACAGAAGACACAACTAGCATAATGAAGTGGCAGCAACTTGTGATAGGCTGATTTTTTTTTCCTGCTTGCTTACTTGGCTTTTGAAACTGGTAGTCGCGTGGAGGTTCTGGAGGAAAGGACTGATGGGAGCAAACAGATCCCTTTTCTTAACCCTCAATTTCTGAAAGTATCATCTTATTTTATATATGTGGCAGAAGCTTTTTGTAGTACATTTTGTCTTCAGTTCAGGATATGGGTGATTAGGTCAGGGAAAAAGATCCCTTCCAATGTATTCTTTTACCTCTTTACCTCAGAAAGAACAAAATTTTCTGCTTTACTTGCCAGGTGGGTGGTTGAGAGGACCTGGAAGGGATGACATGAATCCTTTCTTCCAAGTGTTCTGTTCTCTTTGCTACTTTGGGTAGATATTAAGTAGAGAGATGTTCCATAGCACTTGGTTTATTAAGACAGCTTGAGTTTCAAAGAACAGAGGGGGAAATTAACTTTACTTTCCTGGCATCAAAGTAGAGACTTACTGTGTTTATGGAATGTTTATTATGTGCTGAGTGCTCTTACAGGTACTAGAAACACATCAGTGAACAAAAAGATAAAAATCCCTTTTGGCACTCACAGTATAGCAGGAGAGAGAAACAATGTAAAATATTTAAAAATCAAATTATGTGTTAGATACTAAGGAGATGCTAAAATGTTCGGTGCTAAGGAGAAAAAATAAAGCAGGAAAGGAGGGCTATTAAATGTTAAGCTGGGAATGGAGGTGAAATTTTATGTAGGGTGGTCAGAAATGCCCTTAAGAAAATGACTTGAATAAAGACCTGAAGCAAGTAAAGGGCAGCTGTGCAGATGTCTGGAGGACAAGCATTTCAGTAGAAGAGGAGGAGTGATCAGAGGTAAGCACACTCAAGATGCCTTTTAGGGCCTATATAGATCTGCCTTTCACTCTGAGTGAAATGAGGAGCCATTGGAAAGTGTTATCTAGAAAACTGTGCTGGCCTTCAGAATCCAGTGTTGCTAACACTGCAATCCAGATATGCTACATTCTGGTATTATACAACTTAATCATAAAGCTAAAAAATTCATTATTGGTTGCACATATAATGTATTTTAAAAGACTTTTTATGTAATAAATAGGAACTATTAGTATATAGGTAATGGCTGAAATCGTAGAAGTAGATAAGACTGCTTAGGGTAAAGATGTAGAAGTAAAAGGAGAAAGGGCCAACTATAAAGTACCACCAACATATTAATGGTGGGCAGAGGAAGGAGACTGATGGAAATGGATTTTTCATTATAAAAGCATTTTTGTTTTTATGAGTTTTGTTTGTTTGTTTGTTTTGAGACAGGGTCTTACTCTGTTGCCTGGGCTAGAGTGCCATGGCATCATCATAGCTCACTGTAGCCTCAAACTCCTAGGTTCAAGCGATCCTCATGCCTCAGCCTCTCAAGTAGCTGGGACTGTAGGGGCATGCCACCATTCCTGGCTAATTTTTATATTTTCTGTAGATACAGGGAGGGTCTTGGTATGTTGCCCAGGCTGGTCTGGAACTCCTTGCCTTCAAGCAATCCTCCCACCTCGGCCTCCACAAGTGCTGAGATACAGGCGTGAGCCACTGTGCCTGGCCTGTTTTATTTTTATTTTTTAAGCAGTCTAAGGATCTGTATTCTTAAACAGTGATTGCTTAATGTGGTAGAGATAGAATAAGAATAGTGATAGTCCACAACATTGATATTTGAAGCATAGGTTTAGCTGGTGCTACGGTGAAGTTGATAGTTGTAATGGATATACCTCAGGAACACAGCAGCTGTCCAATATGTATGCCTTAGATCTACCACTCATGTAGAGTGTTTTTCTCTGTATCCACTACATTGTCAGAAATTTAGGAACTGAGGCAGGACATGTGACTCCAATAACAATAAGAATATTATTCTAGTCACCAAAAAAATATTTCTAGGGCCTGCCTTATAGACTGAAGGCTAAATTTTTCATAAACTATAACAAAGAATTCGGTCTGTATATACAACCTGAAAATGTAATGTTTTTTATGGTCTTAAATTGTAAATTAATATATGGTCTTTTGTTTCAGATATTTTCCAAGTATGGCAAAGTTGTAAAGTAAGTATTTGCATTAAATTTTGAAACTTCATTTAAAATTGTATCTGAATTTGTTTCTTCATTACTTTTTTAATGACAGATTTTTTTTAACTTGACATTATATCATAAATGTCTTTCCATGTGCTATAAAGATATAATCTCATATCTAATGGTTTCATGGTTTTCCTTTATATATCATAATTTGTGTAAACAATCTTTATAATTTCTTACCATATTACTAAAAACTAAAACTAATTCTGTTACCCAGTATAAGACATAAATTAAAGGCTCTGACTAAACAAATATTTTGATTACTAGGAGGTGTGTTATCAAGTATGCGATAAATGGATTGCCATTTATCAAATAGAGTGTAAAGACAAATATGTCAATGCATATGATTTACAAAGCGCTTATGAGCTAGCAAATAGAAAACATATTCTCTGCCTTCATAGAAAGCTTAGATATCATTGGAAAACTGAAAACATACAAAAATGATAATGGATGATAAAAGCAATTGGGACTGAGAATTAAGAAAGGATAAAAAGAACTTGAGGTTTTCATATTTAATTCACTATATTAAAATCAATCAAGCAATATATTATGGGGCAATGAAGTAAAAGCAAGATACTGTCATTCTATCTTTTAACCAATGTACATCTTATAACCAATACACATTCTGGTATAAATTTAAAATCCCAAGAATTTAGAGCATATTTATCTTGACTAGTTATTTTTCTCCTGGCTTTCCATAAATGGATATTAAACAGTTGGTGTTCATTTGCATCTGGAAATTATTAACTCCTTTTAAACTTACTTTGCTATGAAAAATCATTATCAGAAGTGCTCTGGGTAAATTTCTGGGTCTTCAGATATTGAACAGTCATCATCCAATAAAACACTAGACAATGATATATAATACTTAAATGAATACATATATATGCTAGGAATGGTTCTAATCTATTTAAGTATATTATCTCATTTAATTCTCACAACTGCCCTTCAAGGTAAGTACTGTTATTATCCCAATATTATAAATGACAAAACTGAAGCCCAGAGTAAACCTAAGGTCTTATTGCTAGTTAGTAGTAGAGACAAGATTTGAATCCAGAAGTCTGATTCCAGAGCCTACTCCCTTAACTGTTCCATTTACCTTTTTTTCCTCTTTGCCAGAATGTCTGAATGAATCTCTATACAAATATATAATCATAAACCATGACAGTGCCATGAAGTTATAAGCACCTATAAACATGGAAGACATGATCTAGTCTAGAGAGTCAGGGAAGGCTTACATAGGTCAGTATCCTTTGAGTTGAAACCTAAAGGATGAGTAAGAGTTAAGTAGGCAAAAAGAAGGGAGGAACATTTCAGGTAGAGGGAGTAGCTCATGTAAAAGCCCTGTGGCACAAAAAAGTGAGATAAAGAAAGAAGGCCAATGTGTCTAGAGATGAGTAAGCAAGGGGGAGAAAGCACAAGATGGGTCTAGAGCTGGAAGCAGGTTCCTTATCTTGCTTATTGGCTATGTTACAAGATATTTGGTTTTCATCCTAAGAACACTGGAATCATTGAAGAATTTTAAAGGAGGGATGACATGATTTGAATTTTTAAAAGTTTATTCTGGCTTTAATGCAGAGATTGGACTGGAGGAAAACAAGAGCAAATGCAGGGAGATTGGTCTGAAAACTATAACTGTAGTCCAGGGGCAAAATTTGGACTAAGATGCAGGTAGAGAGGTATAGGCAGATTTGAGTGGTGGTCAGTTTTGAGAGATCATTAAGGAAGTAAAATGGGTAATACTTAGTGAGATTTGTAGGAAGTAACGTGGGTAATATAATACTTAATGGTATGCTTACTTTGTATATCAGGATTGGGTGAGCAAGAAGGAGGTGTTAGGGATGGCATCCAAGTTTCCCAAATTAGTGTATGCTTCCTATTATGAGCTTAAATGAGTATATCATATACCTTATATCAGGAAATGGTGCTACTCTCTGTCTCTTTTCCCATGCCAAAAACATGGGAGTCATAGATTTCTCCTTTTAAATCCTTGGTGTAATTTTTTTTCTGTTGTCATAGAAGGTATTTCTATCAAAGTATTGTATTATAATTGGTTTATAGGTCTGTCTCCACCACTAGACTGTAAGCTTTTATCCTGAGCATAGAACTATTATACTATCAGCGCTTAGTGCCTGAGCTTGAGGCTAATGGAGTGGCTGAGTGACCAAATGAATGAACATATAAATGCAGTCTTTTGAGAAGCTACCTTTCCCATTTATCTCTCTCTTTTTGTTTCAACATACTGAGCTAGGCATGTACAGGTTACAGAGACAGCCTTAAGGGAGTTTGTATTAAAATAAGTGAGATGAGGCATGGTTTCTATATAAACACATAATGCAGTAGAGACTGGCAGAAAGAGGAAAAATTATTTCCATTTGAAGAGATTAGGAATTGATACATGCTCTGAGCCCTGAAGAATGAGGAAAATTTTAATGGACAACATTTGAGAGGTGAAAGAACATAGAAGCTGTGTGAACACAGGCACCAATTTGGGGAAGTACAGGCCACGCTACCTAAGCATGACTGGTTTATTTTGGCTAGACCTCATAATTTGTGACTAGGAATAAGTAGTGAAAGATGAGGTAAGTGGGAGCCAAATTGTAAAGGAAATTGATTCCTGGACAAAGAATAGGCAACTTAAAGAACTAAAGACTTTTGAGCAAAGGAATGATGTCATTTTAAGACTCTTTCACTAGTGTATGAGAGCGAATAAACATCAAGGCACCAATAAGAATAGACTGTTGAAACAATAATGCCACCATGGACAAGAGAAAAGCAAGGGGAATGGAAAAAAGGGGACAGGTGAGAGATCGTTAACTGAGGATAGAACAGAAAGCTAATACTTCTTCTGAAATAGTACTTTTTAAGAAATGATTTATGATCTTCACAAACATGAAAAATTCCAAAAAGTAAAGCAAATGTCTTACTCAATATTTCTGTCAAATAGGTTTAAAACTTTCCTACATATCCTCTATAACTGTGGTGGCTTTGAAGATAACCAATCTAAACTTGAGCCTTCATCAAGTGCTTGACTTTTCTTCTTTCCTTCTCAGCCCATTGAATAAACAGATGTACTTTTTTGAGAAACTAAACCATTTTAGTTGCCCATTTTCCCCTAAATTGTTTCGACTTGTTTCTTTTTTTGTTTTTGAAATTAGATATCCCTTTTCTTAATATGATGGCACCTTTTTATCAGTTTCATTCCAATGACTATATATGTACCTTAACCTAAACCCAAATAAAATAATTTTAATATGTGAAATGTAACAATAAAATTGCTGTTTATTTATTCACTTGTGTCCTCTTACCTATTCTGTAATTCAAATTTTAGAAAATGTTTAAGTTTTGTTTTGAACATTGTCTTTTTTTTACTATTTTGAAATAATTTTGAATTTGTAAAAAGTTGCAAAAATAGTATAAAAAATAGGAAAATATCCTTTATCCAGATTCACCTATCGTTAACATTTTCCCCACGTGCTTTATCATTTGCGCTCTCTCTTTCCCCCAAATATATATATTTGTATATATACACACAATTTGGTTTTGTGAGTCATTTAGGGTACGTTACATCACCCTTTACTACTAAGTACTTCAGTGTGTTATTTCCTAAAAGTAGGGATATATCTTACATAACCACAGTACAATTACCAACTTCATAAATTTATATTGATATAATACCTTTATTGAATCAACCATCCATGTTTCAGTTTTGTCAGTTAAACCTAATAATGTCCTACATAGCACTTTTCCCCTCTATTACAGGATCCAGTCCAGAGTCAAGCATTGCCTTTAACTCTCTTATCTTTTTAGCCTCCTTTAGTCTGGAACATTTATAAGGAATATAGCCTACCCCCCATTCTTTTTCTTTCCCCTCATTTTGTGTTTTTCTGATGTTTCCTCATGATTAGACTCAGGTTGTGTATTCTTAGCTGTCAAACTGCATAGATGATGTTGTGTTCTCAGAGTACCACATCTGGAGGCATACACTGGCCATCTGTCCCTCACTCATGATATTTATTTTGATCACACAGTCAAGGTGTTGTCCAATTCTTTCACTATATACTTTTTTGCCTTTGCAATTAATAAGCAGTCCATGGGAGACACATTGTAAGGCCATACAAATGTCCTGCTCCACATAAAAATTTCATTTTAGATTTAGCACTTGTTGATGGTTCTTGCCTGATCCAATCTTTAGCATGATTGTTGCCAAATGGTGTTTTTTCTTCTGACTCCAGCACTCCCTTATATTCAATCATCCCTTGGCATTCTGCTGTAAGCAAGAGCCCTCCCTTCTCCCCCACTTATTTAGTTGTCTGTTATCAGTAAGAATTATTAATTCCTACTTTTTCTGTGGTTTATAATTTATTACTGGTACTTAATTATTTTGGTACTCAAACTGTCCCAGATTTGACCAGTGGGAACTCCTTCCCACTGGCTTCTGTATTCTTGTGCCCCATCATTTCTTTTTTTCTTTCTTTTTTATCTCTTACCTGCCCTGCTTCGGCCTTGGAATCAGCCATTTCTCCAAAGAGCCCTGTTGAACATTGTTTTTAAAGTATATTAAATGGTATGTGGTGAGCAAGGGTCTCCAGGACTAGGGATGTGTAAGGGGCAGGTGAAAGAGCAGGGTCTGTCCCCTTATTACTATTCCTGTCACTCAGGTACACTGGGTGGTATGGCTAAGAACCAGTAAACTTAATATTCTTTAACAGAATATTAAGAATACAATTAGATTCTAAAACTTGGAAAAATAATTCATTTTACTTTTTGTGTAGAAAAGAATACCTCAGTTTTGTTTGCACGGTGAGAGAGTTAGTCTGGAAGAGGAATTACTCTTCAAGATTCCATTGTCTCTGTAATCTCTTTACTTCACCCTTCAACCTCTGATTCACTCCAGTCATAGCTGTGCTAACTTGTGTTAAATCAGTATCATACTTTCTCATTCTCATTCTTGATATCCCATGACTTTGAAGAAATAGCTTATTTTTCAAATGTATTAATTTCTCTTATTTTATAAATTTTTTATTTAGCCCTTTCTAAAAATCTTGAGTTTGCTAAGTATTAATATCTGTTTTATTTACTGCTACCTCTGTTTTAACTGACTATTTGTTTATGATTTAAGGGTTACTATAATGAAAGATAAAGATACCAGGAAGAGTAAAGGGGTTGCATTTATTTTATTTTTGGATAAAGACTCTGCACAAAACTGTACCAGGGCAATAAACAACAAACAGGTAAGCCATTCATTCCCATCAAGGTTTTTAAACCCAAAAGCCTTTGTGCTCAACCAGGCCAAAAACGTGGGGATGCTGTCGATGGTCAAGTCTGATGGATATCAGTAAATTCTGAGGGTGTCTAATTTATGGAAAAGAGGCCAAAGCTGTAGTGGGTTCCCAACACATTGGAGGACTCTAAGGAATAAGAATACTACAGAACAGAATTTATCGCACCTAAGTGGCAGTTGCTAAAATAGTCCAAAAATAAAATGGAATTAAAGATTTGAGAAAATGGGATCAAAGAAATAGTTTTAGTTTTCAGTGAAATACATCCTTCTGCATTTACATTTTTCTCTGGTTTAGTTATTTGGTAGAGTGATAAAAGCAAGCATTGCTATTGACAATGGAAGAGCAGCTGAGTTCATCCGAAGGCGAAACTACTTTGATAAATCTAAGTGTTATGAATGTGGGGTGAGTAAACCTAAAACTTAATGGAACTTTCCCTAGTCTACTTTAAGGTATTTTTCACATCAGTCTTTTATTTGTGCTCACCAAAACTTCTGGCTGGCTAAAGCCAGGTTGTGAAAGTTGTTTTATTTAGGGACTCTAGACTCAGTAAAGTCAGTTGAAATGTAGTGTGTAAAGATAACCTGAGAGTGGTATTTTCTCTAATTCCTAAATCTTTGAAAATGGTTAGTTTAAAAAATGTTAGACTAATTACTTACACCATTGCCTTGAAAGATTTTAGTACTCATAAATTTTCATTAATAGGATATTGCCTGTTTCTATAACATTTTGTCAATAAGTATCACAGTTCAGTACCAACATCATCATATGACCCATCCTCTATGGCATACTGTGTTTCAAAGTTTTTTATTTTTTCTTCCTGTCAGTACTACTAATGTTTTGTAACTGACTATCCATCCCCACATTTTCTTACCTAGTTCTCCTCATGATCTGTCATCATCCATTTAAAGTTTGGGTGACTAGGAGAGATGCAGAAACATAGAACAATTTTGTATAAGGCCTATTATGGTACCAAGAGAATTTCAGTCTGGGTCTCACAGCTTTCATTTTCTAAAGTGGCTATATGAAAGAATTAAGAAACACAGTCCAGAGGTATTAATGGGAAGCTGGAGAGAGAATTACTGAGAGACATTGTCCTGGCTACAAAGTCATATGGAAGATACAGTGAAACAGTTTGGGGTCCTTTACCCCAGTGCAACTCCCTACCTGCTCCCAATAAAAAATATCTAGGTAAACAGACAGACAGATGAATGGGAAGAGTGAGCAAGCAGTGGCCTGGATACATACTAATTCTGTCAATGCCTGTGATTCTAAAACCTCTTAAGTAAATGTTTTAGAAACTGTTCCAAAGTCCTGAGTTTTGTAAAAGAAAGAAAGAAGGGAAGGGGGATTAGTTATGGTCAGATTAGCATGGATCCTGATATTCAGGGTAAATATTAAATTATCTGAGAAATTCTGGATGAATCTGTTAATCTGTTCCTTTTGGTTTATGGATCCACAGATTTGTTATATTTTGTACATTTCTATATTCAATTTTTACTTCCCCAAAAATCTGTTTACATTTATTTAGCCTGGTTTTTCCCAAAGTTATTTTACTATAAATTCTCTTTTTATATGGGATATGTTAACATTTTTTGGTATACCATTATTCCAAATGGAATAATGTTTGGGAAATGCTTCTCTAACTATATATTCTCAGCAGTTCATTAACAGTAAGTGACATCTTTTAGGTTCAGCCAAGTCCTAGGCATACAGAGTCCACAGTCGATTTGATGCTCTGTTAAATAGATTTGAAAAGCATGATTATTTTTCTCTTCTATTTTTCTAATCTTGGCTCAGTCACCGCACCCCACTGTAACATAATATCTCTTAAATTGGCTGGGCACAGTGGCTCACGCCTGCAATCCTAGCACTTTGGGAGGCCAAGGTGGCAGGATCACTTGGGACCAGGAGTTCAAGGCCAGCTTAAGCAACATAGCAAGACCCCATCTCTACAAAAAATAGAAAAATTTGCCAGGTGTGGTGGCACATGCCTGTAGTCTCAACTACTCGAGATGCTGAGGCAGGAGGATTGCTTGAGCCCAGGAGTTTGAGGTTGCAGTGAGCTATGGTCATGCCACTGCACTCTAGCCCCAGGTGACAAAGTGAGACCCTGTCTCAAAAAAAAAAAAAAATGTAGTGAGCTAATGTACCAGTTATAATTCTGAATTCTTATGTATTACAACTTGATGTTCTAAATCATTATAAATGATAGGCTAGTCCAGCATTGTCAAATAGGAACATAATGCAAGCCACACATGTAATTTTAAATTTTCTAGTAGCTACATTAAAAAAACAGGTAAAAATTAATATCTTTTATTTAATCCAATATATATCCAAAATTTTATCATTTAAATATGTAGTTAATATTTTTTAAAATTAAGGGTTTTTTTAACATACTTTTTCACATTATCTTCAAAAACTTAATGTGTATTTTACCTGTACAGTGCATGTTAATTCAGACAAGTTCTCAGTAGCCACATGTGGCTAGTGTCTACTGTAATTGGATACTGCAGGTGTAGTCTAGATATGAAAGGAGAAAAATGAAAGTAATTAATACAAAAAGGGAAGAAGACAAAATTTTCCATTTTTTTTTAAAACAGACTGTTAAACAGCATCTTGGAAATTAACAGGAATACTTTTATCCCAATTTTATCAAATAACTTAAAATTTTTATGTTTACAAGTAGATACATTTAAATTTTGAATTGTTTTATATCTTGCATCTTGAGACTTAAAGTGTTTGAGGGAAAGACTACTTCTTTTAGTGGAAATATTAAAATTTTACAAAAACTCCCTAATTGTTAAAGTAGCTTAATTGTAGTTATATCACAGACTCTTCCTTCTAAATATTATATTAAAGTAATGGGTTTTATCATTAATTTCTTGTGTATATTCCCAGTACTAGAATATTCTTTATTCAATTCTAAAAAACTTATACCAAATTTCTGTAAATAACAACAAATACTCTTCCCTTCCTTTTTAATGGGAAACAAAAGGAAAGTGGACACTTAAGTTATGCCTGTCCTAAAAACATGCTTGGAGAACGTGAACCTCCAAAGAAGAAAGAAAAAAAGAAAAAAAAGAAAATTCCTGAACCAGAAGAAGAAATGTATGTATATGTGCTCTTACTAAATACATTATTTTGCTGCTTTTGTCTTTTTACTCTTAGTTGTGATTACATTCCTTTTTTTTTTTTTTCAAATAATTTAGTGAGGAAGTAGAAGAAAGTGAAGATGAAGGGGAAGATCCTGCTCTTGACAGCCTCAGCCAGGCTATAGCATTCCAGGTACTAAATTGTTCTTTTAAAAGGTATCATGTGATAGCTGCCTTGGGTTAATAGTTTTATATTCCTTGCTTGCTTTATTGATCATCTCCTCATGGCAACCTCTGTCTTTCCCCTTCACCTCCTATGCTTTAGGAAATAAGCTGTTTCTCTGAGGTCCTTAGTGTGTGTGGAAAGTTTCTATTAGTTCTTCCTAGATATTAAGGGCCCAACAACACTTTATATCTTAATCTGTTTTCATTATAGAATTGAGCAGAACTATTTGATCAAAATGAGTTTAGCCCAACAGAAAAGATTTTTTAGAAATTGCCTAGGATAAATTTGAGTAACATTGTGAGATTGGGACAGAACTTAGGGGTCGGGGGGTATCTTATTGTCTGCATGGGCTGGGAGTGTGGGAAGTGGTAGCATTTGTGGTGTTTTTGCTATGTTTTTAATGCACCATAAATAATATTAAACAAGTTCCTGGTTTTGTTTTGTTTGTTTTCTGAATCACATTACAGCAAGCCAAAATTGAAGAAGAACAAAAAAAATGGAAACCCAGTTCAGGGGGCCCCTCAACATCAGATGATTCAAGACGACCAAGGATAAAGAAAAGCAAATATTTCAGTGATGAGGAAGAACTTAGTGATTAACGTCTTGGAGTACAAAGTTCAGTTGGGGACTAAAGATTACTTTTAGAATTTGAGCATATGACCACTTAATGCCAAATAGTTTTTTACTATAAAATCGTTCATAGGAAATTAAAACATAATTTTAAAGTATCATGTTTCTATCTGGCCTTAGCACACTAATAAAAGTCAAGATTTGCTAGTAACAATCTTGAAAAGAGCTAATTTTAATAAAAATAAGGAAACTTAATGCTATCATAGTAATACTATTGTCATCACAAGAAAAAAGGTAGATATTAAAAAGATTTATTTGAGAAGTTCATTATAAAAAGCTTTATTCATGTCTGTTTACATGAGGACGTTTGAAATAACTTTAATCTTTAAAACAAAAACGTCATAAAGACTGAAAAGTTGAATGATTTATTGTTAATAATAGTATTAATAAACTTTTCAAGAGAATTTTGTCTTTAAATATGTTGTCATCTTATTTCTTGTAGCTTTATCCCAATCTGGATAAGTTGTAAATACCCATAAAATAAAAAGTAAAGTAGCTCTAAAAGGCTTGTAATCAAACACAGCCGTTATTTGTCTGCCCTGCCTACAGCACCAAATTCCATTCCCCCAGAAGCAACTACTTATAACTTCTTTAGCTGTTTCTTTTCGTATATACAAACATATTGCTAAATAAAATACTTATACTTACATATATTTCTGTCACTTAATTCATAAAGGGATAAAGGAGGATTTTTCAACCTCTTATATTCCCCTTACCTACCTCCATCTTCCCAATGTGGCTATGTTAAAATTTTTGGTTAAAAAAAAATATATATATATATATATATAATTTTATTACCATGTAAATACTTTTCACTTCTGAGCCAAGGAGTGTGCTATGATTACATTTTTCTTAGAGTCAGTAATTGTCTAATTTTTTTCATGTACTTAGTACATTTCTTTGCATGTATGACTACATCTTCCCATACTATCTCCAGGTGGTTATACGAAAATGAGATTATGGAGCCTTTAACTTTCGACTTTGTATATGTCTATACTGTTCAAATGCTTTGTAAGAAGAACGTTCATTTATTACTTTTTCAATTACTAAAAGCAATAAAAATATTTCCATTTTGGAAACTACAAAGACAATGCAAGTGTTAACCGTCCACCAGCAAAGAAATCTTCTAGATCTCAACAAACCAGACAGAATATTATTGAATACAGAGCTCTACTTTCTGTTTACCCATTAGTCAAATACTACAAAAATTTAAAAGCAAAGAAAAAACTGGGACTAGATTTGCCACAAAATATTATATATTACAGTTTATATGAATACCTAAAAACACAGACTGTAATAGAAAATGAACTAGTGACATAAACAGAACATATAGAAAATAAAATAATAAAGTAAAATTTTTATCATTACTTATTAAAGAAATCTATTACAACCACTGATACATTATTTTGTACCTATTTAGGAAAAATAACATACTTCAGTGTTGATGAAGATGACATAAGAGTACTTGTGGTATTGTAAATTGGCTCATTTCTGAAGGGTTATTTCAATAATAAGTGTTAAATGTTAATTATGTTCTGTTCTTTGAACCAGAAATTACATTCTGTTTTATCCTAGGGTTCTCATCAGAAATGCAGGTATTTGTGTACAAAGATATATATTATTTAAAATTCAAAACACAGAAATAATTAAATGACAACAACAGCAAAGTAATTAAAGCATGATATATTCAAAATGATAGATTATTGGGAGGCATTAAAATATTTCAAAGAATTTTTAAATGTATGAAAAAATATTCTGGATATAATATCAAATGTAAAACACTTGCTGTACATGGATATATACATATGCATATAGATGGGGAGAAAAGTTCACTACTAACGTAGGAATGCATAGTGGTTAAGAGCACACCCTTTGACAGATGTACTTAGGTTCCTATGGCCATATTGCCACTTAGAGCTGTTGACCTTGGGCAATTTACTTAATCTGAGTTATTTGAAAAATAAAAAGGTTAAAACAACACAAAAGGACAAATATTGTATTATTCCACTTATATGAGGCACCTGAAATAGGCAACATTAATTTATAGAGACATAAAGTAGAATAGAGGTTACCAGGGGCTGGAGGGAGGTGGGGGGGTGTAGTTATTTAATGGGTACATAGTTTCTGTTTCAGTTGATGAAAAGTTCTGGAAATGGATAGTGGTGATGGTTGTGAATATACTGAATGCCACTGAATTGTACACTTAAAAATGGGTAAAATGGTAAATTTTATGTTATGTCTATTTTATCACACGAAAGAATGTGCAAACATAATTGGTTGAAAATTTTGTGTGAAGAGCAGTTAGGCCACCAAGCCCTCCCCCCAACCCCCAATCATGCTGAACCATGACACCTGTAGGCTCCTTCCCAAGCCTGTATCCAGAATACTACCAGAAAGGCTCCCCACCTCAGACAGTCAATTGGAGGGATCCCTCTCAGGAGAAAAGACATATAGCACTGGACATTTGGGGGCCTAAAGAAAAAGTCAATTCAGTCAGTAATAAAGTCCTCCTAGTTGATAGGCCCACGGCAGTGGTGGTGAAATAAGCTCTGACCAGCTTTTTAGTGCTTCCCATTCAAATATGAACAGACAGATAAGCATCAACAAACATTTGAGGAAAGCCTTCATTACAATAGAGACCCAAAGGAACAGACCAAAAAAGGGAGCTTCAAGGAGCTGAAGAATTCTGGCTTTAAAAATCTGTCTTCAGGGGTTTCAGAAAAAGGGACTGTGGGCCTGGAATAAACTTGGTGATTTCTAATGTATTTGCGAAGCAGAGACTGAATGCCCTTGCTGGAGATAAGTAATGTTTTCTTTCCTTCTGCAATCATTTAATTACTTATTTGCTCTTTTGACTAGATGCCTTATTCTGAAACTACCAATTCTAATTTTCAAATTATCACAAAATTCAATTACGGCCACATATAATAGGACATATTTTTAAGTTTCACATGTTAATTCATTGTTTTATGTGCTGTAAGTCTGTATGTATATATGTGGTCTACAAAACAGTGATCATGAAGTATTAATATTTAAGGATTAAAATGCTTAAATAGTAAAACCTTGGTTATCACACCCGGAGAAGTGCTTGAAAGCCTACACAGAATATGCCACAGATCAGTAATTTAGATTCAATCATTTATAGAGGACTGGAAGCCTGATGTTAAAAGGGGAGAGGAAAATTTATTGGATCATATAATGAGTCATTCAGCTTCAGAAATGGATGAAATAGTTAATGTAATTAGAAACCTATTTTTCTTTGTCTCTTACTACTGCTTTCCTCCGTACTACCTTCATTTCCCGACAAGCTTTCTTCGTGTGGTGGCAGAGATGACCACCAGTATCTCTAAAGCTAGAAATCCCAACAAAGAAAACCCCACTTTCCCAATGGTTCCAGCAAAAGCCCCAAGAAAATCCCCTATTGGCCAGGTTTGTGTCACAGTCCCCTTTCCTGGAGGTAAGGAGTAGGGTCAGTCCCACTCGACCCACACACCCTACACACATAGGGTGTACCTATGCAATGTGGTATCTATTTTCAGTTTGGAATCAATGTGGAAATTATCCTGCCAAAAGAAGCTTAACCTTAAAACCCTCCTATATCAACATGCCAAAGGCAGAATACTGAGACAGCTAAGCAGGACGCACAGAGAAAATAGAGATTCTGCACCAAACAAAAAAATCATTTCCCCATAATAATTTTTACAGACTATTTGCAGAACATATGGAAAGGTGAAAACCTCCTTGGAAAGCAGTTTGATAAGCACTGTTACTTAAAGTAGCAATGAGCAATTGCAGTCAGAGACTGAGCCCTAAGTCCATAGAATGGGCCAGCCATTGTCAATTTTTAAAATAAATTGCTTTTGTAAGAGCCACATTTTAAGAATCCTTATGTACTATTATGGGCAGAAAGAACCAATTAATAATTTTAGTTAAGATCTAGCACCTAGAAGCAAGAAGACCAGAAACATAACAGCTTTTATAGAACTGAGTTTATAATACTCCTTTCTGGGAGTTGCACTTTTCATCAGCACATCTTTGTAGATGCATGGCTTTATGTGAAACACATGACGTTTTTTAAAGGGATGGTATAGTTTGGTTAGGGCCTTATGAGTATATTTAAGACAAGTACAAAATAGGCTTTTAGCAGATTATCTGAAAGACAAACTGTACCACATACTTAGCACTGTGTATCAGGCACTGCTCTAAACACATTATAAATATAAGCTAATCCCTTTTAGGTAGATATTATTTTCATTATCATATAGATGACAGAATTGAGCACAGAGAGGTGAAGTTAATTCACCCAAAGTCACAGAGCAAATAAGTAGCACAACAAGGATTTAAATCCAGGCAAACTGGTTCTAGAATCAATACACTAAACCACTATGCTATGATACTTCTCTCAATAAGTACTCAAACTATATTACTGCCTTAACAAGTAGGAGAAGGTGGATTAGATCCTATTTTATCTACATAAGAATAACAATTTATTTTATAACTGTTCTTCCTTACTGATTTTTCTGAGATCAGGAAATATTCTTTGGAAAAGCCAGCAAGTTTAAAAGATCAAATGTATTATGCCTACATGCCTTCTTTAATCTCCACTTGCAAGTTTAATGAGATCTCAAATTATCTGTCCACAACTGAACTTCTAATCTTCCAAACCAGCTACCCACGGCCTTTCACATTTCTGTTAATGCTAATGCCATCCTTTAGCTCAGGCAAAAAAAATCTTGGGAGGTATCCTTGATTCTTCTCTTTTTCTTATACCCCACATCCAAGTTATAAGCTGGCAGCTCTATCTTTAAAATACATTCAGATATATAGAGCTCATCCACTGCTATCACCTTGGTGCAGGACATCATCATCTCACTGGAATTATTAATACTACAATTGAGCAGCACAATTCACAATTGCAAAGTTGTGGAAACAACCAAGGTGCCCATCAATACACGAGTGGATCAATAAAATGTGGTATATGTATACCATGGAGTATTACTCAGCAATAAGGAACAACAGTGAATTAACACATCTGGTATTATCCTGGTTGGAGCTAGAACCCATTCTTCGAAGCGAAGTGTCGCAGGATTGGAAAAACAAGCACCACTGGTACTCACCATCAAACTGGTACTAACTGATGAACACTTACATCACACAGGGCAGTAACATTCATCTGAGGGCATGCGGGCGGGAGGGGGGTGGAAGGGATGGGAAAAACTCTCACTGAATGGATGTGGGGAGCACAGTTTGGGAGACGACCACGATTGTGGCTCTGACACGGGCAGAACGGGGCAATGTGTATGGCCAAAGTGTTGTACCCCCATGATATTCTGAAATTAAAAAAATAAATTAAAAAAAATATATACTACAATTGCCTCCTCACTGCTCTCCATGGAGCAGCCAGAGTGATCCTTTTAAAACTAAGCCGGGTATAACCCTCCACTCAAAAGTCTACCCTGGCTTTATCCTCCCCGGAGTTAAAGCTAAAGTTCTTACAAAGACCCATATGTAAAGTCCCAAAAGAAGGGCATTATCTCTCTCATCTCATCACCTGCAATTTACCTCCTAGGTCAGTCTACTGTACCCACCCTGGCCCCCTTATTGTCATTCACCAGGCAAGCACCCATCTCAGAACCTTGGACATGTTTCCTCCTCTCTTCCAAGATTTCCCTTAAATGTCACCTTGTGATTTTTAAATTGAATCACACACATAAGCATTTTATTTTCTCCATGTCATTTATCTTCTTCTAATAACCTATATCATTTATTTATTTTATTTATCTGACTCCCCCACTAGAATGTAAACTCATGAAGGCATTGATTTGTTTTGTTCATTGCTGAATCCCCAAAACATAGGACAGGGCCTGGTGTGTTTATCAAGTAGGAATGCAATAAGCACTTCTTAATTACATGAGTAAATATTACTAGCAGAGGAAGCATAACTAAGATAGCTTAAAACACAAACTTTGAAACCCAATTGCTTTGGTTTAACATCTGGTTGCAACACTCACTAGTTGTGTGACCCTAGTCAAATTACATATCAGAATTGAACCTTATTTTTTTATCTGTAAAATGGGAGAACTGATTATTACCCAACTCATAATTACTATAAGGA
The DNA here is from genome assembly GCA_023783475.1 of Daubentonia madagascariensis. NCBI lineage: Eukaryota > Metazoa > Chordata > Mammalia > Primates > Daubentoniidae > Daubentonia > Daubentonia madagascariensis. The sequence continues at coordinate 22,698,436 of JAKFHU010001244.1, read as the reverse complement.
TTAAATTATATAATCCAAGTAGCAAGCTACATGTTTCTGGCACATAGTAAATTCTCAATAAACATTAGCTAGTTTAGAGGCAGTATGGTAAGTCAGGTCATTCTGTATAAAGCTGTATACAGACCTTTGTAGCAAATGAAAATTCTTCAATAATAAACAAAATTTATAAATGGATAGATATATATTCTTTGGGGATAGGATATTAGAATTTATTCCAATCCTTATTGCATTATGTAATATTCCTTGTTGACAATTCTAGGCCTCCTTGTTTGCCCTTTGCAAAAGATCAGGTTGATTTCCTGCCTAGATCCATTTCCCTACTTCCTCATTTTGGTTTCAACATCTACATTAACGACAGTATAGAAGAATCCTTCCTTTGTGGATATGGCTTACTAAAAAGTGCCAGAGAAGTATCTTTTCCAACATTTATACAAACTTCACACAGCCAAGAGCTTCTGGGATTGGCAGGTGACCCAATCCCTGGCTGTAGAAGGCAGATCCCAACTGGACCGAGCCAACCATAATAATCCCATTCCTCTTGCCAGTGATTGGTTACGAGTGGACACATGAGCCAGGTGCGGTGGCATATGACTGTAGTAAGCTATGAAAAGAATGGATGTGTGAGACATATGATACAGTTCTGGCCAATACTAAGTAAAGGAAGTCTGTTGAAGGCTTCTAGGGAAAAAATTTCTTTGTTGTTAAGAATAGTGATGGTTCTTTTTCTGAGTGCTGTTTCTTTAGATGTGATGTCTGGAACTGTTGAAACCATATCAACCTTGGAGGGCACCAGCCATTAGTTGAAATTGATATCCATTTGATAGTCATTAAATATTTAACTCACTATATTATCTCTGCCTCCCAGGCATACACAGTTATGCATTGTTTAATGAAGGGGATACATTCTGAGAAATGCATATTGAGGCAATGTTGTCATCATGCAAACATCAGAGTGTACTTATACAAACCTAAATAGCATAGCCTACTATACACCTAGTCTATATGGTATAGCCTATTGCTTCTAGACTACAAACCTGTACAGCATGTTACTGTGCTGAATACTGTAAGCAGTTGTAACACCATGGTAAACATTTCTGTATCTAAACATAGAAAAGTACAGTAAAAATGCAGCATTATAATCTTATGGGACCACCTTGGTATGTGTGGTCCATCACTGACCAAAATGTCATTATGCAGTGCATGACTCTAATAGGATTGCAATTCCTGGCTCATTTGTGAGTGGGTGGGGAAAGTGACCAGTACTGGTCAATGAGCTGTGAGTAGAAATGATGTGTGTTATTTCTGAACCAGAACATTTAATTTTTGGAGCAAAAGTTCTCTTTCTCTTCTGACATAGTGATCAGCAATGTTTAATATGGTAGCAGCTTGGGACCTTAAGTAATTACAGTGAAAAGAGCCCTATTACTGCCCTGGATATATCTATTTTTAGCATACCATTTGCAAAATACAACGGGCCGGAGGCAGTGGTTCATGCCTATAATCCCAGCATTTTGGGAGGCTGAGGTGGGAGGATCACTTGAGGCCAGGAGTTCGAGACCAGCCTTCACAACATACCAAGACCCTGTCTTTACAAAAAATAAGAAAAACTAGCCAGGCATGGTGGCATGTGCCAGCTACTCAGGAGGCTGATGCAGGAGGATTGCTTGAGCCTGGGAAATAGAAGCTGCAGTAAACTATGATCATGCCACTGCACTCCAGCCTGGGTGACAGAGTGAGACCCTGTCTCTTAAAAAAAAGAAAAAGAAAAAGTACCAAATAAAAGCACTAACATCTTGCTGTTAAAGTCTTAGCTTTGAAGTTAAACAGAAATATCTGAGTCCCAGATCCACACTTCTCTGAGCCTCAATGTCTCCAGTTAGAAGAGTGAATACATACCTTTCTAAGTTCATAAGAGAAATAAATAATATAAAGCACTTAATCTAACAAATAGTTAACACTTAGTTAAAATGTTATACATTTGCTTTCTACCAGGATGTTATTTATTGCAATAAGAATAACTTCATAGCTTTAAGCTTTATGATGAATATTAAAATGAAATTTCTGGGGGCATGGTGGTGTGCACCTGTAGTCCTAGCTACTCAGGAGGCTGAAGTGGAAGGACTGCTTCTAATGGTGGGAGGACAGGGTAATGAGACCCTGTCTCTAAAAAAAGAAAAAGGAAAAGAAAGAAATTTCTCTATTTGTGTGAGGAAAGCAGTTCAAATATATCCAAACCTATAATTTAAATTTTGGTCAAAATTATTTTTATTTTAGAGCCTTTAAAAATTAGGAGTGGAGGCTTAATTCCAGAAATCCTATTATCAAACAAAATGTTTCTATGGGAAGACAAGTAGGATTGTCCATTGAATACTCCTAGACATAACTGTAGTCAGCAACTAGTAATATCCCTGGGGCATTTAAGAGAAGCAAGTGGATAATGACAGTAAGTGAACATGCCTTCAACTTAAACACTGCACAAGGTCCTCAAAGATGAAACCACACTGAAGATGAGATCACAGTCTAAAATTACAAAACATGTAAGGAAGAAATCTACATGTGCCAGAGTCAGTGGACAAAATGAATAATGGGATTAGATTTCCAGAAACACAGATAAAAATATTATAAATTATATTCTGTAAGGATGATTAAATGATTAAAAATGAACAGACAAAAATGGAACTATGACAAAAGACCAAGACAATTTGAAAAGAAAAAAAAAACTGGATCAAAAAAGAAATAAGTAAAACTTTAAAAATGTAAAAACATATAGTCATTAAAATATTTGTAAAAATAAATGGACTCTGGGGTAACTAGCCACTCTGTAAGAAGACCACCATGCTGAAGAAGCCACATGCAGATATTCTGGTCAACAGCTAGCTGACCTTTAGTCAACAGCCAGCATCAACAGGCAGCTATATAAATGAACCATCCTGGACATCCAGCTCAGATATGTCTTCATAAGACTGCAGCCCCAGCTGACATCTAACTGCAACCACATGAGATAACCAAAGCAAGAACTTCTCCTTTGGGCCCTTCCTAAATTTCTGATGTATAAAATCATGAGCAAAATGAAATTGTTATTGTTAAGTATGTGGAGAAAACAGAACCCTCATACACTGCTGGTGGGAATGTAAAATGGGGCAGCTGCTTTGGAAAATAGTCTGGCAGTTCTTAAAACAATTAAACAGAGTTGATATATGACCCAGAAATTCCACTCTTAGGTATATACCCAAAAGCAATGAAAACACATGTTCACAAGGAAACTTATACCTGAATGTTTATACAGCATTATTCATAATGGTCAAAGATGGAAGTGATGTAAATGTTTATCAACAAATGGATAAACAAAATGTGCTATATCATACAATGGAATATTGTTCATCTATAAAAAAGAATGAAATAATAATACATGCTACAACACAAATAAACCTTGAAAGCATTATGCTAAGTGAAACAAGCCAGTCACAGAAGACCACATACTTTATGAGTCCACTCATAGGAGAATCCAAAAATAAGAAAATCTATAGAGACATTACTTTTCTGTAGAGCATAAAAATTTAAAAAAAGAAAGAAAGAAAAATAAAGAAACTTATAGAAAGTAGACAAGTGGTTGCTTAGGCGCGTGGGAGGGTGGGGTTATGGGGCAGTGGTTGGAGGATGATAGCTAAAGGGTATGGGGTTTCTTTTTGAGGTGATGAAAATACTCTAAACTGTGATGATGGTTACACATATCTGTGAATGTAACAAAAGCCACTGAATTGTACACTTAAATGGGAGAAATGTATGTTATGTAAATTATATGTCACTGAAACTATTAAGAAATATTAAAGAAAGTTCTTCAGGCTGAAAGGAAATGACACCAGATGGCATCTAAAATCCATACAAAGAAATAAAGAACACTGATAAAGGATTTTAAAGGGAATGATAAAAGATGGTATTAAATATATATTTCTCTCTTTTCATCTCAACTGATTTTAAAACAAATGCATAATACAATAATTATGACATTGTTGTGTTTATATTAATATGTAATACATATGACAATGATAGCACAAAGGAGGGTGGAGAGAATGGAACTGTATATTGAAGGAAGGAAATGACATACATGGTAACTCAAATGCACAGGAAGAAAAAGAGTACTAAAAATGATGAATTTCCAGGGGAAAAAAAATCAAAGACTGTGTAAATATGTTTTTTCTCCTTTCTTCTCTTAACTTCTTTAAAAGACATATCATTGTATAATGCAATAATTATAACACTACATTCTTGGGTTTATAATATATAGAGATGTAATATGTATGACAGTAATAGCACAAATATCATACCAAAATTTCTGTATTTTACTGGAATTAAGTAAGCATTAATCTGAAGTTGATGATGATAAATTAAGACACATGGTAATCCCTAGATCCACCACTAATAATATAACTTTTCTAAAAAAGCAAAAAAATTAACAGCAGAATTAAAGTGGTACACTAGAAAATACCTATTTAAGACAGAAGAAGGCAGTAAAGAAAGAACAGGAACAAAAAACACATGATTAATACAGAAAATGAATACCAAAATGGCAGATGTAAATCCATCCATATCTATAATAGTAGTAAATGTGAATGCAAACTAAACCCAAAGTTACCAGAAAGAAGGAAATAATAAGGATCAGAACATAAATCGAGAGTAGAAAACCATAGAAAAATCAATAAAAGTAAAATATGAATGAATTAAACACTCCTATCAAATTTCAGAGATTGTCAGACTGCATTAAAAACAAGATCCAATACTATGTTGCCTAGAAAAGACAAACTTTAAATTCAAAGACAAATAGATTGAAAGTAGATGGATGGAAAAGATATACAATGCAAATAATAACCAAAAGAAAGGTGGAATGACTGTGGTAATACCAGGCAAAATAGACTTTAGAACAAAAAATATTACTAGAGACAAAGAGGGACATTTTATAATGATAAAAGGTCAACTTATCAGGAAGATATAACTATTGTAAACATAAACATACCTAACAACAGAGACCAAAAAACATAAAGCTAAAACTGACAGAATTGAAGGAAGAAATAGACCATTCAACAATAATGTTGGATACTTCAGTAACCCATTCTCAAAAATAAATAAAACAACTAGACAAAAAACAGCAAGGATATAGAAGACTTGAACAATACTATCATCCCTCTTGGTCTAACTGATATCAATAGACCACTCCATATAAAATTAGCTTAATACATATTCTTTTCAAGTACACATGCATCCTTCTCCCAGAAAAACAAGATGTTAGGCCATAAAACAAAATTTAAAAATACAGAAATCATGCAAAATGGATAGAAATCAGGCAAAGCATGTTCTCTAACTACAACAATACTAAATTAGAAATCAACAACAAAAGTAAACTTGAGAAATTCACTAATATTTGGAAATTAAACAATACAGTCCTCCATAACTCATGGGTCAAAGAAGAAATCAAGGAAATTACAAAATATTTTGACCTAAATGATGCTAAAAACTCAACATATCAAAATTAATGGGATGTAGCTAAAGCAATACTTAGAGGCAAATTTATAGATTTAAACACCTGTATTAGAAAAGACAACCTATGATAAGAAGATTGAAGCTTTTAAGGAAAAAAAAAAAAACCCACCTATGCTTCTACCTTAAGAAACCAAAAAGTAAGGGCAAACTAACCAAAATAAGCAGAGGTGAAAAAAATGACAAAAATTAGAGTGAAAATCAATGAAATATAAAATGGAAAAACAGTAGAAAAAATAACAATGAAACCAAAAGTTGGTACTTTGGAAAGTTCAACAAATTGAAAAACCTTTAGATATACTGATGAAGGCGGGGTGGGGGGAGAGAGAGAAAGAAAGAGAGAATTAATAAGAGGAGACACCAATACTGACCTTGTAATAACTAAAAGGATTGTCAGATAATACTATGAACAACTTTACGCCGACAAATTAGACAAATAAGATGAAATGGATTTGACTTAAGTATTTTGGGGAGCAAAAAATGAAGATGAAATGGATAAATTCCTTGAAAGACACAAGTTACCAAAACCAATGCAAAAAGAAATAGAAAATAAAAATGGTCTATTTTATATTGCTGCTGTAATAAATTACCTCAAATTCAGTGGCTTAAAACAGCACAAATTTATTATCTTACAGTAGGTTAGAAGTTAAACCCTCTTCTAAAAGGTTGTAAGTCTCACTGGGCTAAAATCAAGGTGTCAGCTGAACTCCATTCCCTTCTGGAGGCTCTAAGGGACAATCTGTTTCTTTGGCTTTTCCAGCTTCTAGAGGATGCCTGCATTCCTTGGCTCATGGACACCTTCGTCCATCTTCAAAGCAAAAAATGGCAGGTCAAGAGCTTTGCATGTTGTATCACTGACCTCTTCTTCTTCCTCTTTTTCACCTTTAAGAATCCTTGTCATTACATTGGGCCCACCTGGATAATCAAAGATATTCTCTCTACCTCAAAGTCCTTAACTTAATCACATCTGCAAAATCCCTTTTGCCGTGTAAAGTAATATATAGCCATGCACCATAGAACAATGTTTCCATCAATGACAGACTGCATATACCATGGTGGTCCCATAAGATTATAATAGCATAGTACCTTTTCTATGTTTAGATACACAAATACTTACCACCATGTTACAACTGTCTACGGTATTCAGCACAGTAACATGCTGTATAGGTTTGTAGCCTAGGAGCAATAGCGTTTACCATATAGCCTTGGTGTGTGTACTATACTTTACCACCTAAATTTGCGTAAGTACACTCTATGATGTTCGCACAGTGACGAAATCGCCTAATGACACATTTCTCAGAACGTATGCCAGTCATCAAGCAATGTATGGCCGTCTTCCCTGGCTCTAGGGATTGAGACATGAATATCTTTGGGGGGGGTTATTATTTTGCCTGCCACATCCTATAACAAGGAAAGAAATTGAATTAATACTTTAAAAATCCGTCCACAAAGAAAATGCCAGGTTCAGATGGCTTCACTGATAAATTCTTTCAAATATTTAAGGAAGAAATAATGCCAATCCTCTTCAGATTCTTCCAGAAAATGGAGGAACAGGGAACACTTCTGAATTCATTCCTGAGGCCAGTATTACCCTAATATCAAAGCCAGACAAAAACATCACAAGAGAACTACAGACCAATATCCCTTATGGAATATAAACACAAAAATCCTCAACAAAATACTAACAAACAAAAGCCGGTAATATATAAAAAAGATTATACACCATAACCAAAGGTGATTTATTCCAGTGTGCAAGGTTGGTTTAACATTCCAAAAATCAATTAATATAACACATCATTTTAATAGAATAAAGGACAAAAACCACATGATCATTTTAATATGTACAGGAAAAACACATAATTTAACAATATCCAACACCCATTCATGATATAAACTCTCAGTAAACTTGGAATATGAAGTAACTTTCTCAACCTGATATAAGGCATTCAGAAAAAAACCTACAACTAACATCATATTTAATGGTGAAATACTGAAGGCTTGCCCCCTAAGATTGGGAATAAGGAAAAAATCTATGCTCTCACCCCTTCAACAAGTGCAATCTGGCAAGTGCAATCTGGCAAGAAAAAGAAATTAATAGCCTCCAGATTAGAAAGGAAGTAATAAAATTGTCTTTGTAGCCAACATGATCCTATATGTAGAAAATCTTAAGAAACCCAGAAAAAAAATATTAGAACTAATAAATATGTTTAGCAAAATCACTTTATTAAAGATCAATATACAAATATCAGTTGCATAACTCTAGGAAGAAATAATATGAAAATGAAAATAAGAAAACGATTCTATTTATAATATCATCAAAAAGAACAAATACTTAGGAATAAATTTAGCAAAAGAAGTGCAAGATATTGTACACTGAAAAATACAAACATTGCTGACAGAAATTTTAAAAGATTTAAATAAATAGACATTGCATGTTCATAGATTTGGAAGATTCACTATTATAAGGTGCCAATGCTCCCCCAGTTGATATATAAATTCAGTGCAATCCCTATCAAAATTCTAGCAGGCTTATTTTTGCAAAATTGGCAAGCTAATCCTAAAATGTATATGGAAATGCAAAGAACCCAGAATAGTGAAAAAACAATCTTGAAAAAGAAGATCAAAGTTAGAGGACCTATACTACCTGATTTCAAAACTTAATGTAAAGCTACAGTAATTAAAAGAGTGTGATACTGACATAAAGATAGACATATAGAAAAATGGAACTGAATTTTATGTCCAGAAATAAACCACTTATGATCAATTGATTTTTGACAAAGGTCCCATGGCAATCCAGTGGGGAAAAGATAATCTTTTCCACAAATTTTGCTGGGACAATTACGTATCTACACACAGAAAGATTAATTTAGACCCTAACCTCACACCATATGAGTTATAGGGGCTTAGTAAACAACTTGGGCTCTCTACTGAAGCCCCAGAAGGGCCATGCCTTATGAGTAAAGACCAAGTCCCTGGAAAAGGATATGCCCCAAAAGAAAAGTTAAATAAATCGACACTAAACAAACCCGTAACTAAGACTAGAAGATCAGGATGATTCTTCAGTAATTTAACTGCCTACTAGAATACAATTCAACACTCTTCAGAGGAAGACATCAGAATTCAGAGTCTCCCCACCTTTCATCCACCATATCTGTATATAATAAAAAAATTACTAGACACATGAAGAAACAGATAAAATTGCCTACACCACTATCTTTATTACTGAATTGGACTCAGAAAAAAGGTTGAGCAAGATTGATAATGCTAGTCACTAGCCCTTTGTCTTCTTTCTCACCAAAAAACAGGCTAATTTTAATTTTGGATGTTCAAGGTAAGGAGTGGAACACTCAAGAATAAACTCCTTAAATAAGTTGTCTGAATAAAAATTATTATTTATATTTAGTAAAGTCTTGTTTGGCTCTGGATGCATCTATCAAAATGGATCCTGAGGGAATTTTAACTCTTTTTTAAACAGCAAAGAACAAATAGGAAACCATGTAATTAATTACCTAGTATAAAGCCTTTGTAAAATAATGGCAGTATTTTCAAGAAACTGTCAGAAGCATAGCTGTCTCCTATTAATACTGCCTTGATTCTGGAAACTTGAAAAGGTTCTAAATTAACATTAGACTATTAGGATAGACCATAGAATTTCTATTGTTAGAGCATGCCTAGGTTCTGGGTAGGAATGAGGAAACCGTTATTATATCAATGGGGCTGTATCTAATCCAGAAAACCCATTATATTTCATTTGAACTCATTAATTTGACATTATATGAATAAAACTATCATCTCTTTTTCTACATGCAGTGTACTTTCCTAGGAGCTAAGGAGCCTCCCACCACCACCCTGATCACCACCTCTTTAGTTACTTTACTCACATTTGACATGACATGATTACCTCCTCAAACAGAATCAATTACAGATGCTCCTCAACTTATGATGGGGTTATGTCCCAACAAACCCGTAGTAAGTTGAAAATAGTAAGTTGAGAATGCCTTTAATACACCTCACCTACTGAACTTCATCACTTAGCCAAACCTACCTTAAACATACTCAGAACACTTACATTAGCCTACAGCTGGGCAAAATCATCTAGCACAAAGCCTATTTTATAATAAAGTGTTGAATAGTTCATGTAATTCATTGAATACTGGGCTGAAAGTGAAAAACAGAATAGTTGCATGAGTATTCGAGTACAGCTTCTAATGAATGCGTATTGCTTTTGCAGCATCATAAAGTCAAAAAATCGTAAGGCAAACCATCATAAATTGGGGACCATCTGTAGTTAAATAAACTAAAAGTAGCCTCATCAGCTTGGTTCATAACTCGACCTCTGTCTCATTCCCCAAGGAATAAATGAAAAAATACTATGTTAAATGCTATTCATAGGACCAAATAATTTAAGGTACATAGGCAGAAGTGTGGTCAGGGTACACATGGGAGAAGCATGATTTCTGTATTCAGGTTGGAGTTATGGGGAAATGTCTGTATTTAAAGTTCTCACATGGAAAAAAGATACAAGTAGAAGCAGAGTACTAATGTTATAGGCAGAAATCTGGGGAATGAGAGTCAAGCCAAGTGCAAGAAAACAGTTCACACCCAGACAGGAAATTTCTCTGGATCCTAAACAGAGGGATGAGGTCACACAGTAATACAAGCCTGGACTAACACATCTGCCCACTGCTCTATTACTGGTTTAATGGATTGAGCAGATTAATCCCAATAAGCATAAATTACTACTTGGAACAAAACATGTTTCAGGAGATTGCAGCTGATGTGTTTGTATATTTTTAAAAGGAGTGATGAGGATCCTTTTTAAAAATTTTACCTAGTTCTCTAATAATATTGAAAATAAGAATTCAAAGGTTTATTCTAAATTAGGGTTTTCTATATGTGAAAACTATTTACCAAGTAACTACAAGATGACTCAGACACACACGGGCACACACACACACACACGCATAATTTCCATATGACTCAGAGACTCTTACAGGCAAAGCCTAGCAGGGAACCAGCTGGCAAAGAAATGTGGTTTGCAGAGTCCCAAAACAAACATCACAAAGCAGGTTTCAAGCTGAGAGACAATAACTTAATAGCTCTCCTCATTATCCACCTTGGTCTCAGGTCGCCCAGATGGCTCATTTTCAAGATTAAAATCACCAGAACATAGCTTGTCAAATTTAGCACTTAAGGAAATCGGGCATTTCATACTTAATAACCTATACTTTTTCTAACTTCCTGAAATGACTTAGATCATAGATATTTAACCTTTCCTGTTTCCTAATATAGACATTTTGGCTTATTAATTAACCTCTAAGCACTATTTAGCTGCATTGCACAAGTTTTGTTTTGTTTTAGAGACAGGGTCTTGCTCTGTCAACCCAGGTTAGAGCGCAGTAGCGTCATCATAGCTCATTGCAACCTCAAACTCCTGGGCTCAAGTGATCCTCCTCCCTCAGCCTCCAGAATAGATGGGACTACAAGTGCGCACCACCATGCCTGGATAATTTTTCTATTTTTTGTCGAGACAGAGTCTCACTATGTTGCTTAGGCTGGTCTCAAACTCGTGGCCTCAAGCAATCCTCCTGCTTCGGCCTCCCAAAGCGCTAGGATTACAGGCATGAGCCACCATGCCTGGCCAACACAAGTTTTAATAAGCTGTATTTTTATTATCATTCAGTTCAAAATATTATCTAATTTCCATTGTTATTGCTTCTTTGATTCATGGGTTATTTTGTAATGTATTTTTAAATTTCCAAATGTATGAATATTTTCTATTATCTATAATAAATTTCTAGATTAGATTCACTTTAGTTGGAAAACATACTATATATCATTTCAATCCTTTGAAATATGTTTAAACTCTATTGCACAACAAATAGTCAATTTTTGTAAATGATCTTTTTATCTTTGGAAAAAACGTGGATTCTGCAAGCAATAAAAGAAAGTTTGTTAATTATATTTTTCAAAGCTAAGAACTGATTTTCTTTTCTGCTTGTTCTGTTAATTACTGAGAGGGAAGTGTTAAGATCTTCCATATAATTATGGATTTATCCATTTATTATTACAGTTCCATCTATATTTGCTTTATATTTTTTTAAGGCCATGTTACCAGACACCATAGAAATTAAGAATTTTTTTATACCTTCCTGTGAATTGAAGCTTTTATCATTATGAAGTGCTTCTCTTTTCTCTGGTAATTACTTTTGCCTTAATAGCTATTTCAGCTTTATTGAGTCTGAAATTTTCTATCTTTAATTGGAATATTTAGTCCACGTACCAGCCTAGGTCCAATCAGGAGCGAGAAACCACATGGTAATTTGAAGGGGAAATATTACATAAAGAAGTATTAACTATGACAGGGGTTAGGGCAGTAGGGATTGGCTACTAAGAAGCAAAGAGAATTCTAATAAATATAGCAGATAAAAGGAACAGCCACTACCCTACAGAAGAGGTAAAATGTCCAAGAAGAAGTACAACTCACACTCCCGCCAACCCAGGGCTAAGAGATCATGGCCATGGCTCACCGGATGGCAAAGAAGTCTCTGTGGTGCCACATGAGTGGAGCTTTCTAGAATCCACCCTCTGTAACTTACCAGAAATCCTCACTCTAGGGTGCTGGGGAAAGCTGTTTACCAGGAGGCCTCTCACTTGAGGCATTCTGCTACAATGCCACCTAGGAAAGGTATGGCTGCTGGCCACTGTGCACCGCAGGAACCTGGTGCTGGGGAAGGGGCAAGCGCCTGAAGCAGGGGAAGCCGTGCGCGCCGCAGGAGCCGGGCGCGGGAGGCAGCCTCTGCCGCAGGAGCCTCGGGAGTGAGCGTGGTGGAACCAGGAAGTAAAAACCCTTCCCTCCTGAAAGGTCTCTCTAGCGCCCTCTAATGACAGAGTTTCAGCGCCATCTGCCAAATGAAAGACACTAAAAAGGCCCAGAACCATACTCACAGAGGAGGAAGACAAGTGAATTTGGAGCTAAGAGGCAATAAACAGGTAAATAGCAGACAATCCATCAATCCATTTATATAATCTTATTACTTATCTATCTGAGTTTTATGTTCCTCTTTGTCCCTCTTCTTGCCTTCTTTTTTTAAATTAGGTATTTTTGTAATTCTATTTCCCTTCCTCTGTTAGTTTGGAAAATACACCTTAGTTTACTACTGTTTTAGAGATTATCCTCTAGATTACAAAATATATTATTTTACTTAAAAATTGTAATAGCTTTATTGAGGTATAATATACATCCATAAAATTCACTCATTTTAACTGTACAATTCAACAACTGCTTAGTACTTTTACAGAGTTGTGAAACCATCACATTAAAATTTTTCCATTTTTCAGCTACCATGAATAATGCTTCTATGACTATTTGTGTACAAGATTCTGTGTGGACTTATATTTTCATTTTGGGGGGGTAAATATGTGGGAGAAGATTTACTGGCTCACAAGATAAATCTATGTTCAACATTTTAAGAAATTGCCAAACTATTTTCCAAAGTGGCTGTACCATTTTACATTCCTGCTAGCAATATAAGAGGATTTCAGTTTCTCCACATCCTCGCCAACAATTGTTATTGTCTATTTTTTTTACTATAGCCATTCTTGTCGGTATGAAGTATTATCTCATTATAGTTTTAATTAGCATTTTCCCAATAACTAATGATATTGAACATCTTTTTTCTTTTTTTTCAAGTTTCCACCCACAACATTGAGATATTGAACATCTTTTCATGTGTGTATTGACCGTTCATATAACTTCTTTGATGAAATGTCTATTCAGATCTTTTGCCCATTATTTGTCTCCTTTTCACTGAGTTTTAAGAGTTCTTTATATATTCTGGATATGAGTCCCTTATCAGGTGTATGATTTACAGATATTTTCTCCCAACTTGTGGCTTATCTTTTCACTTTCTTACTGTGTCCTTTAAAGAACAAAAGTTTTTAATTGTGATGAAGTCCAGATTATCAATTTTTTTTCTCTTATCACTTGTGCTTCTGATGTCCTAAGGAATTTCTGCCTAACCCAAGACCATGAAGATTTACCCCTATGTTTTCTTCTAGGATTTTCATAGTTATAGCTGTTATATTTATGTCTGTGATCCATTTTGAGTTTATTTTTGTGTATGGTATGAGGCAAGGGTCTAAATTAATCATGTTGCGTGTGACTATCCAATTGTTCCAGCACCGTTTGTTTTTCTTATTAATCCCTAGCTATCCTTTCCCTCATCGAAGTGCCTCAGCAGCTTTGTTGAAAATCAATTTACAATAAATATAAGGGTTTATATCTGGACTTGAAAATACACTCATAACTTAACAAATTTTAATGATAATTAGTACTTTACTTACCTCCCCTGTTGGTTTATATGCTAGCGTTATCATGTATTTCAATTTCTATGTATTTTGAACCTCACAGGAAATATTATTATTGTTTTATACAGTCCATGTTTATTTAGATATACCTATACGTTTACAACTTTTGTGTTCTTCATTGCTTCATGCACCAGGGAACTTCTATCTAGGATCATTTTCTTTTTTTGTCTAGAGAACACCCTTTACTGTTTCCTTTAATATGGATCTGCTGGTGATGGATTATTTTAATTTTTGTTTGTATGAAACATTCCTCAAGAGTATTTCCCCTGGTCATAGAATATTATATTGGCAGTTATTTTTTTAGCTCATTAAAAAATAATTCCATTAATTTCTGGTTTCCATTGTCTTTTTTAAAGCACTTTTTTAATCTCTGGGATTTTATATTCTGAATATTCTCTTTCAGTTCTGTCTCCCAGATCACTAATAATTCCTTCAACTTTGTCAAAAATTCTGTGAAACTCATGAACTGAGTGCTTAATCTTGATCATAATGATTTTCATTTTTAGATTTTTTTTCATATCTGCAGTTTATTAAGGATAGCTACAAATTCTTTGTCACTCTTCCTATTGAGAGACAGAGTCCAATTCCTCTCTTTCTCTCTCTTTGAATCTGGGCTGATTTTAGTGACTTGCTTGACCAATTGAATGCATTGGAAATGATGTTCTGTGATTTCCAAGGCTGGATCATAAAAAGTTTTGTGGTTTCCACCTGGGCTTTTTGAAACACTTGTTCTAGGAATGCTAGCATATAAGATGCTCCCTTTGGGAGCTCAACCATCACGCTATAAAAGGTAAGACACATTTAGATACTTATCAAAAATTCTAGCTGAGCTCCCAGGAGACAGCCAGCACTAACTGAAGCCATGCAAATGAATTATATATCTAACCCATTTTGGTCTTCATATAACTGTAGCCCCAGAAGACAATTTCAAAATTTATAGTCAGACATGAGGGCAGATTAGAATCAGTGCTAGATTATACTCAGTGCTTCTCCTTCTCCTCTCTTTTTCGTGCCATCCTTTCCATATCTTTTTTCTTATTAATCCCCAGAGTTTTGGAAACCCTATTTTCTATCCCTTTTGCTTTTACTCTTTTACTTTTTCTCTGGATATGAAAGAATCCATTTTAGACTATAAAGAGGAGATGGAAAATGGTGCTAAATGCATATTAATACAGTTGGAATTCATGGGAGAAAGCAATGTACATAGAATGGGCAAAAGATTGAAAAAAGTGGTTTTATTTCTCTAAGACCAAAATTTATGAAGTTATCCTAGAAAGTTAAGAATGAATGACTCATAACTTATACAAATCTGGAAAAATAATTATGCCAATTATACTGCTATAGTATGTTGGAAAGTACTTGCCTTACCCAAAACAAACATAAATATATGGAAATCCTTGTGTTGAGGAGAAAGATTAATGCCTCTTTTAGCTTAACACTATAATATTTGTTTTTCAGGGAAACATTATTTGACTCATAGTTTAAACAAAGTAATAATTAATGAGATGTTGTTTTAGGACAAGATATTACTTTCAGAGGAAATGATTTGACACATGTATTCAAATCTAAGTACTAACAAGCTATATTATGATATAATAGGGTTTCAACATACTAATAATCTACAGTGGAAGGCTTTCTAGGGGGCCTCTGGATTTGGGAACAAATTTTAAAAACAATAAAATGTGTGATGATAAGCACTACTTTATATAATTTTTTAACATCTTAAGTTTATTAGTTTTTGTTTTCTATGCTTGATGGGCATTAATTATGTATTATTCAATTTTTGCTAAATATTAATTGTGCATTGAGCATTTTTCAGAAATTTTATTCTTGTTGACTAGGAAATATAACATAGTTTGTTCAAATTTTAGGTGGGTAAATTCTAAAGCAATATACCTTTTATTTACTTTCATATAACAATATATTAAGGCATTATTTCCCGTATGCCACTACTGCTACTGATAACCATATTGCTATCATATGTGCATTGATATATTGCTAACTGCCAAGTACCATTCTAAGCACTTTAAATGTATTTTCTAATTTAATCTTCACAAGAACTGAATGAAGTATGTCCATTTTACAGAAGAGGAAGCCAAGTCACAGAGAAGTTAAGTAACCTATGTGTTTTATGGCTGCAATATTGGATGATGCTTAAATGTATTCAGAATCAGTCTAAATATCATGTCTTATTTAAACTATATAAGTTAGATTGGGCTTTATCTTACTACTCTCTTTTTCTAATACCATTAAAAAAACAACTATTAGGGCACTCCGGTTAACTTCAGAAGAATGCCAGATCCTATTACGCAGAGGTTATGATAACTTTAAAGATTAAAGATTAAATTGGTTTATTATGAGAGCTTAGCCAACAAAAGATTCCAGCTATAAATAAAAAATACCTAGTAACCATGATACAATCTTACTGGACTAGCCTTTTAAAACCTGCATTTTCATCTTCAATGCAAACATCAGGAATTCTAAAGTTAGACTTAAATGTTTTATGCCTGCAATATTAGATGATGATCTCAGTATAATTTCTTCCAACATTCTACACTTGTCTTATACTGTCGAAAATCACGATGATTGTTTTTTTAAATCCTTGCTCACAAAGACATCTATTTGTATTTTTATGTTCTATGTTGTCTAAATGATAGCTTCGCCTGGAAAATGTCAAGCCACTACCTCTGCCTCCTCTTAAATAGAAAAAAAAAAAATTATGTTCTTGCATTTCTTTACTTAGTTCTCACCTGATAAACCCAAAAATGTATAGATAATGTATGCCCTCTCTACCATACCACTTGAAATTAAAGAATCAAATTGCAGTAACACACATACATCAAATTATGAACTGTGTTGGTCTTTAAAGTATACTTTGAAAAAAATCTTTACTTGAATAGGCTAGAGACATGATGATTCATGTTGCAATTTTATCTCATGAAACTGTATCAGATCTCTTTTGGCTAACATCCCAGCCAAATTCTAAATGTGACTTAAATCTAGATAGAACATAACTGTCAAACTCTGTACTAATTTTTAAGTTTCTTAAGTCTATACACAAGTACCGTATTTGACCACCTGCAGCCACCAATTACAGAGAAAACAATATAAAATCACTTAAATTTTTGAGTCGTAAGTAGTCAATCACTTATTGCTACAGTTCTGAGAGATGCAGTTATTATTTCAAGTACTATATAATTTTTGATTTTTTATTCAGTTTTGTGTACAGGATTTTCTTTAATAATAATAGCAAAACAAAAAAAGAATAGCTACAATTTGGGGTCCTACTATTTGCCATGTACATTACATATATTATTGACAATCATCTTCACAATCTTAGAAGACAGGTGTTGCCCATAGGCAAATGTAGTATTCTTTGTTCTGTTCCTTTGTCCTCTGACTCAATCCACAAGGAGTAATTCGTATGGTTTGATTTGGTTTGGTTAATCAACATTGTATTGTCCATGGCTAGTGGTTTGGTGCATGGCCATTTATCAAATGCCATAGCAAGACTGGGGTAGCAATAAGAGTTAGTACTATATCTTCAAAACTGAACTGGCTTTTTCTCTTCTTTTCAATTCTGTACCCATCAGGTTATGGAAGAAAGGCTTAAGACCTAGTAGAAGCCTAAACCACTTCCTCTTTCTCTGCTCTCTTTTTGTCTCTCTTTTCACATAATCAAGCTCAGTGTCTTGCTGTGGCATGAGAAGGTCTGCAGTAGATGGCTCGAGGCTCAGGAAACAATTTTTCTCTCTTTTTTGTCCCTTGTTCTCTAGCTCTGGCAGGTGTCATTTTCATATGACTACAACAGCAAATTTCGATACTTGAGTGTGAATGAGGTAGCAGAAACTGGAAGTGCCATTTTGCTTGCTTTGGGTGTTGGTGTTTGTGGCCTCCAGCCTAAGGAAGTGGAATTCTACCCTTCTTCTGGTCCAGCTCTCTGTAGTTTTACATTAGGGTTTGGAGCCAAAGATAGAGCTGACAATGAAGTATTACTTTGTCTTGTTTTGCCCCTGTTGTGCATAGAGCTCCCTCAGCACTATCACAGAGAGGCATGACAGGCTCACGGCAGAATTCAGATATTCTTAGCCAAATACCATCAAGACTATCTTGATACTTACCCGTTATAATAATTTTAACAAATTATAATAGCAAAAGTCTATATTATAATATAGCTAAGCTCTGTTCCAATTGATTCAATCCTCACAATGAACACATTGCCTCTGAAATGAAATAACCCATTAAAAGTTGAAAAAACACTATATGCTGAATGTTGGCAGTAACGAAGGAGTTAAAATATATGAAATAGCAACTTGTAGGGGTGCAGACCTCCTTAGTGCTGGTGTAAACGGTTTAAGCTCTTAGCTGAGACAAAATGTGCAAATTATAGAAATCACTTAGATTCACATATGGTATCATTAATTACTTAAGGGAAAAATATTGAAATTTTTCTCTCTTGGCTTTCTATCTTTTAATTAATGGGGCTATCATTTCACATTTTTTTTGTGGAATAACAACTCCAAATTATTTCAAAAAAGGGTGTTTCCACTTGGATTCATTTACTAAGTTAAGTACTTTGTCCCATAGATATTCAGCATTCATGTTAAAAATGTGAAAGATGGGAACCCAGGGAAGAAATGTTACTTTCTATCCAACCCCATTACAAGATTCTTACTTACTTAAAGTCCATAATACAAGGCTGTCAGCCAACTTCAACCTAAAAGCCTACAAATAAAACCATTTTAGAAGATGGGAGGTCATGGGGGCTGATAAAGCAGCTTACACTGTTCTAATGTAGCTCTCCTTATCTTGTGTTTCATGATGCATCAAAGTCTCTACAGACTGTTAGGGAAAAACAAAAGCAGACCAAAAGTTGAAACCAGATACAGAGGAGGGCACAAGCAGGTCAATGAGACCTAGTAAAACAAAGCAAAAACAGAATCAGAGATCAGCCAAGGACAGAAACCAAGTTGCACAATGACACAATAAAAATGAGTAGAGATAAATAGAAAAGGCAGAGTCCTAGAAGAAAATTAAGATTTAGATCAGCTGGAGCAAATCCAGAGAGAGCAGAATAACGGTCTCTGTGGAATCCAACAAAGATCTGCTGTGGCAGCACACTTGTGGCAGCCTTTATTTTGGAACATAAAGCCTTGTAGATGTTCCTCCACTGGTTTTGAAGGCACAATGTTCCAGACCTGGCATTTGACAGAGGCTAAGGTTGGGTAGCTTGGTTTTGTTCCCTCAATAAAAACATCACCCTTCTGTCTCAGGTGGTTGCAAAAGGCGCTGAGCCAGAAAGCATGAGAGTGGGTATAAATCTCTCTCTGCTGGTAAGAAACAACTCTAGGCACATGACCCACCAGCATTAAATCAGCAGAGCCCTAATTGTGTCCTGTTACTAAGAGCAGGAATTGGCCCATTTGCAAAGGTTCTGCCAATTGGCTCTTTCTAAATGTAGAAAAACATTTATCGCCATTCTTGGGATCATTGGGATTATTGGCTCTGACTTCAGATAAGTCAGATAAACAAACCTCAGCTCCAGTGGAAACTACTTCTGTTGCATTCTTCCACACCAGGCTCTTACAGCTAATTCTAGTTGGGAACTTCTGATGGATTACTCATATTTGCTTATTTGCCTTTCTTATGTGTCTGTATCTTCACAAAAACCTAGACTAATGGACAGCTCTTAAGAGTGTTGTCACTTAAGGTGTTTCCAAATACTATTTGCCCTATTTTGGCAGGGCTAATCAGCTCACTTGCAGATAGGGTTGTACAGTGGATTTAGTTTTTGCTTTCATTTGGGCAAGGGGTCAAATAGCTTGTGACAGGCCCTTTTTAAAAGCATTGGTGAGGCTGGGTGCGGTGGCTCCTGCCTGTAATCTCAGCATTTTGGGAGGCTGAGGCAAGAGGATTGCTTGAGGCCAGGAGTTTGAGACTAGTCTGGGCAACATAGCGAGACCCTCACCTATACAAAAAAAAAAATATATTAGCTGGGCGTGGTGGTGTGAGCTTGTAGTCCCAGCTACTTGGGAGGCAAGAGGATCACTTGAGCCCAGGTGTTCAAGGTTGTAGTGAGCTATGATCAGGCCACCACACTCCAGCCTGGGGGACAAAGGGAGAGCCTGTCTCTAAAAAAATTTTTTTTGAAATAAAAATATCAGTGATATATTTATTTAAATAATATTCCTACCCCTACCTCAGTTAACTTATATGGGAGGGAGGAGGGACAAGCTATCCTAGTATGCTAGTGGTTAGGCTGATTTCACATGATCTCACCACTAAAAATTATGACAGGAAATCAAAAGCATTACAATTTTTCTAGATTTCTCTTTTATGCTTATGCACTTTGCCCTACACCTACCATTTTATTCTTTAGATTGCAACGGTAGAAAAGTAGGATAAGAAAGGCCTGGAGGTAAAGTGAAAAATGGAGTGAATGAGAGAGCCATTTATAATTTATTTAGATTTAAGTACTGGATTATTCATTTACAAATAGTCTTGTTCCCCCATATGGAAACTATATGCAAGCCAGGTGTGGGGGCACGTGCCTATAGTCCCAGCTACTTGGGAAGCCCAGGTGGGAGGATCACTCGAGCCCAAGAGTTCAAGGTTACAGTGAGCTATGATCGCACCAGTGTACCCCAGCCTGGGTAACAGTGAGACCCCGTCTCAAAAATTAAAAATGAAAAGAAACTATACGTAGAGATGACATAGCTTTTTGTATTGCGATATATAATTATACCTCACTTGTCTAAAAGACATTCATCCAGCAACTTCTCCACTGTGTAGTACAACCAAGAGGTAGGAAATAAGGGGGGAAAGCTGTGACAAACCAAATGAAGTGTTATAATATTTGTGCACTAATGCTCATGAACTTTACCCAGAAGACAGCCCTTTGGATTTTCAGCCAGTCGCTGTTTTCCCCACCTATGACAGCACAGAAGCAAAAGACTAGAAAGGAAGACAAGGCAGGTGGTGGTAGCAAGCATGATGATAGCACAAGAACTTCCAATTTAATAAGTTACACTATAAATAAATTCATAGCAATGTTGAAAAACAAGTAAAGGTGCTCTTGGTAGGCTAGAAATTATGAGACATCCCTGAAAAGTAAAAGGTAGATGGGCCCAGTTTGAGGGAGGAACCACACCTAAAACAAAGGAGGAAGAGGACTATTAAAAATATGAGTGTTGCTTTATGCGTGCTCAGGGTTTAGAAGGGCTATATGAGGAAAGCAAGAAAGAGCCCAGTGGAACTGTGAGGAAAATTGGTTGGAGTACAAGTAGCCACATAGTTTAGCTCTTCCTCCCTTTCTTGTTCATGCCAAGCAATGGATAGCAGAAATGCACACTTATCCTATGACCTAGCCATTCCACTCCTAGAGAACTGAAAATATGTCTATACAAATACTTGTACATGAATATTTGTCTTAGTCCATTTAGTGTTGCTATAAACAAATAACTGGGGCTGGGTAATTTATAAAGAAAAAAGGTTTGTTTGGCTCATGGTTCTGCTGGCTGGAAGATTGGGCATCTGGTAAAAGCCTCAGGCTGCTTCCACTCATGGCAGAAGGTGAAGGGGAGCCATCGTGTGCAGAGATCACATGGAGAAGAGGAAGGAGGAAAGAGATGGAGTAGGTACCAGGTTCTTTTTAAAAACCAGCTCTCTCAGGAACTAATAGAGCAAGAACTCACTCATTGCTGTATGGATGGCACCAAGCCCATTCATGAGGGATCCACCCTCATGACTCAAATGCCTTCCATTAGACCCCACTTCCAACATTGGGGATCAAATTTTAATGTGAGGTTTGGGGAGACAAACATCCAAACTATGGCAACATTTATAGCAACGTTATTCATTAGCCAAAAATTGGAATAAGTCCAAGTATCCATAAGCTGATGAATGGGTTTATCCCGTAAAAAAATGGTTTATCCACCCTGAATACTACTCAGCAATAAATAGGAATGGATGACCAATACATGCAATGACATGGATGGGCTTCAAATTATTATGCTAAGTGAAAGAAGTAAGACACAAAAGAGTACATATTGTGATTGCATTTCTATGAAATTTCTAGAAAAAGCACAAGTATAGAGATGAAAAGAAAATCAGTGTATGCTTGAGGCTGAGCAGAGGCAGAGATTGACTGCAGATGGACACAATGAAACTTCAGAGGATAAAGGAAGAGTTCTAAAAGTGAACTGTAGTGATGGTTGCACAACTGCATAAATTTACTAAAAATCATTGAAAAATAATTCACTTACAATGACTAAATTGTACAGCATATAAATTATACCTCAATAACACTGCAAAACAAAACCTTTTTCATTACTACTAAAACTCTGATAGAATGTATAAGCCCTAAACAGTTAAAATAAAAATCAAATTACTAGAATCTGTTTAACAAAAAGCAAAATAGGGAGAAAAAGCCAATAATACATCATGGTACATAGTAAATGCAAAATAAAGTGGTAAAATTTGTCCAAACTTATCATAACTGCAAACATTGTAAATGGATTAAATTTGCTGATTAAAAAAACTATCTTTTTAAAAAATTAAGTGTATACTGAATTTTTAAAAGATGTCTTTATTTAAAAAAAAAAACACAAATTGGGGCTCAAGGAAATGACACAGTCCAGAATGTAGCTTTGGAAATGGGTTGGTGAAGTGGTTGAAAGAAGTCAAGAAACTTCAAGCCAGGTGCAATGGCTCTTGCCTGTATCCCAGCTACTCAAGAGGCTGAGGTGGGAGGATCACTTGAGCCCAGGAGTTCAAATCTGCAGTGAGCTATGATGGTGCCCCTGCACTCCAGCCTAGGCAACACAGTGAGACCCCTCACTGTGAGAGAGAGAGAGAGAGAAGAAATTCTACATTTTTGAGATGTTAAATATCAATATTGAAATTGTCTAGAATGATTATGGAATTCTGGGTGGAGAGTAAGATTGAGGAGGACTTTTTCTGGGAGGTAGGGTAATGAAAGTGATGTAGAGTGTTGAAGGATGGAATCAATGGTGTGAACCTTGAAGAAGGAGGTGTTTTTACACAAGAGTGGAAGAATAATGGTCTAAAATTGACAAAGAGAAAGGAGAATGATGACACCTCCCCCATGGCCTTTGTTTCATGGGGTGTAAGAGGATGATCAAACTCTTCTCAGTGGTCAAAATAGTGTGATAAGAAGGGCATGGAGAGCCACATTCGGGGGAAACTGAGAAAGAGAGAGTATATAAGAGTTAGGTTTGCATCTGGTAGTATGTAACAGAATCTCTACTTAGAGCAGATTAATCAAATAGGGAGTTTATTGATCTTATGACATAAAACATCTAAGAATAAGGATTTCAGGGTTGATATTGCAGCTTCATGAGATCATCAGGAAAGGATCCTGCTTGCTTTGTGAGACATCATTCTTAGTTCGCGGCTTCCAACTTCATGGTATGAGGATGGCTTCTGTAATGCCAGGCATCAAGTTCTAGTTATCAGTGGGAAGAAGAAATGGAGAAAAGGGCAAAGTGTGTGCCAACTTGTGTCTGCCCCATTTACTAGTACAATGATAGCTTTCCTGTAAACTCTGAACTAGACTTCAGTCTTTTGTTTATATTTCATTGACTAAGTCATTGGCTAAAACCATGTCAACTGAGCCCCCTGACTTTGAGTGAGCCTGAAAAATAAAAATTGTTTGATCTGGGGCACATTGATGTTCCAAGCAAAATCAGTGTTCTGTTAATAAAGAAGGAGATGTAATACATTTTGGATAGGCAATTAGCAGTGAGTGTCAGAGTATTTATTATAATCTCATGTTGTTCTAAAAGGTACTAAGGAGATTTTAAAAAGATGTTAACAACATAGTGAAGTTAAAATAAAGAGAAAGTAAAGAAGAAATAAGAATAAGATTATTAGATGGAGAAGAAAGTGGAGTTCATTCACAAAATTGGCCCTAAGCTTTCTAGCAGGCAATTCAAAGAGGAAAACACTTTAAAGGAAATACAATGTTCTTGAGAAAAGAGTTGGTTGGTTTGTTTGTAGGGAGCGCTCCAAAAGACATAGTAAAAAGGGTTGAGGTGGGTAGGTAACCACCAGTGGGAGAGTGAATAATTGGGGAGAAAGTACAAAGTATGGCAGCAATACTTTAAAAGACAGGATAGAGTAAAATGTTGGTAGAGGAGAGAAATTATGGTTTGACAGAGAGTCAGTTGAGGGTGACAGAGATTAGAAGCATTTTAGGGTTAACTGGCTTTGAGGTTCAAAATGCCCCAGAACTAAGACCTCAGATGGTGTTAGACCTGATGGCTCTAGTCTATACTCCTGTCAAGAGTCTTTTGCCTTTGCTGGTATTCTGAATAGAACATTGCATGATATGTGTTGCGAGCTCCTGAAGAAAGATCTGGCCAGATGACAGTGACATGGTTCCTAAAGCATTCTCCCATTGAGTGTGAAAGGCAAGGAGGCAGGAAGATGTGTTAATTCTGAGGATACTCACCCCTCAATGTAGTTTGGAGTCCAATGTGACTTGAAGGCTACAGTTTCCTTTTTTTTTAAATTTTTTTACTTTTTACTTTTATTTTTGGAGACAGCGTCTCATGCTGTCACCCAGGCTGGAGTGCAGTGGCACTATCATAGCTCACTGCAGCCTCAAATTACATGGGCTGAAGTAATCCTGCCACTTCAGCCTCCAGTGTAGCTGGGGCTACAGGCACGTGCCACCACACCCAGCATTTTTTTTTTTTTTGGCAAGCAGGGTCTTGTTATGTTGCCCAGGCTGGTCTCAAACTCTACAGTTTCCTTTTTTTAAAAATTTCAAAATATTAAGGGAGTACAAACCTTTTAGGTTACGTGGATCATTTTTGTAATGCTTCAGTCTTGACTATAGGTGTGCCCATCACCCAAATAGTGTTAATAGTACCCATTAGGTTGGTTTATTACCCTTCCTGCCTTACCCCTCCCCTCAGGTTGCTTTCCACTAAGTTTTACTTCCTCTGTGCACATGTGTGCTCATCAGTTAGTTCCAATTTAATAGTGAGTACATATGGTGTTTGTTTTTCCATTCTTGAGATACTTCACTTAGGAGAATGGTCTCCAGTTCCATCCAGATTTTTGCAAACAGTATTAATTCATCTTTTTTATGGCTAAGTAGTACTCCATGGTGTACATATACCACATTTTATTAATCCACTCATGAATTGATGGGCACTTGGGTTGATATTCCACATCTTTGCAATTGTGAATTGTGCTGCAATAAACATTTGAGTGCAGGTGTCTATTTGATAAAATGACTTCTTTTCCTTTGGATAAATACCCAGTAGTTGGACTGCTGGTAGGTCTACTTTTAGTTCTTTGAGGAATCTCTATACTGTTTTCCATAGAGGTTGTACTAATTTGCAGTTGTACCAATAGTGTATAAGCATTCCTTTCTCTCTGCATCCATGCCAGCATGTACTGTTTTTGGACTTTTTAATAAATGCCATTCTAACTGGGGTAAGGTGATATCTCATTGTGGTTTTAATTTGCATTTCCCTGATGATTAGTGAGGTTGAGCATTTTTTCATATATTTATTGGCCATTTGTCTTTCTTCTTTTGAGAATCTTCTGTTCATGTCTTTTGCCCACTTTTTAATGGGGTTGTTTGTTTTTTTCTTGCTGATTTGCTTGAGTTCTTTGTAGATTCTGGTTATTAGCCCTTTATCAGATGTGTAGCTTGAGAACATTTTCTCCCACTCTGTAGGTTGTCCATTTGCTCTGTTGATTGTTTCCTTAGCTGTGCAGAAGCTTTTTAGTTTAATCAAATCCTACTTATTAATTTTTGGTTTGGCCATGATTGCCATTGGAGTCTTTTCTTCATAAATTCTGTGCCTAGGCTGATATCTAGAAGAGTTTTCCCTACAGTTTCCTCTAGAATTCTTATGGTTTCATGCCTTAGATCTAAGTCTTTTATCCATCTTGAATTAATTTTTGTGAGTGGTGAGAGGTAGGGGTCCTGTTCCATTCTTCTGCATGTGGTTATCCAATTTTCCCAGCACCATTTATTAAATAGGGCTTTTTTCCCCCAGTGTATGCTGTTGTCTGTTTTGTCAAAGATCAGTTGGCTATAGGTAGATGGTTTTATATCTGGGTTCTCTGTTCTGTTCCATTGGTCTATGTCTCTATTTTTGTACTAAGACCATGCCATTTTGCTTACTATAGCCTTGTAGTATAGTTTGAAGCCTGGTAATGTGATGCCTCCAGATTTGTTCTTTTTGCTTTAGATTGCTTTGGCTATTCAGGCTCTTCTCTGGTTCCAAACAAAGGGTAGAATATTTTTTCTAGATCTGTGAAGTATGACTTTGGTAACTTGGTGGGGATTGCATTGAATTTGTAAGTCACTTTGGGTAGTATGGATATTTTAACAATGTTGATTCTACCTATCCGTGAGCATGATGTGTTTTTCCATTTCTTTGTATCCTCTGCGATTTCTTTCCTCAGAGTTTTCTAGTTCTCCTTGTAGAGATCTTTTATCTCCTTTGTTAAGTATATTCCTAGGTATTTTATTTTTCTTGTAGCTATTGTGAATGGTATTGAGTCTTTGATTTGACCCTCAGCTTGACTGTTATTAGTGTATAGAAATGCTACTGATTTATGTACATTGATTTTGTATCCTGAGGCTTTGCTGAATGTATTTACCAATTCCAGGAGTCTCTTGGTGGAGCCTTTGGGGTTTTCTAGATACAAGATTGTATAGTCAGTGAAAAGTGATAGTTTGACCTCCTCTTTCCTGATTTGGATACCCTTAATTTCTTTCTCTTGCCTTATTGCTCTGGCTAGGACTTCCAGCACTGTGTTGAATAGGAGTGGTAACAGTGGACACCCTTGTCTTGTTCCAGTTCTTAGGGGGAATGCTTTCAACTTTTCACCATTCAGTGTGATGTTGGCTATGGGTTTGTTGTATATGGCTTTTATAATTGTGAGATATGTTCCTTCTATGCCTAGTTTGTTGAGGGCTTTTATCATGAAAGGGTGCTGGATTTTGTCGAGTGCTTTTTCCGCATCTATTGAGATTATCATATGGTCTTTGTTTTTCCTTCTGTTTATGTGGTGAATCACATTTATTGATTTATGTATGTTGAACCATCCTTGCGTCCTTGGGATGAAGCCCACTTGGTCTTGGTGGGTTATTTTTTTGATGTGCTATTGAATTCAGTTTGCTAGTATTTTATTGAGGACTTTTGCATCTATATTCATAAGGGATCTTGGTCTACAGTTTTCTTTTTTTGTTGTGTCCTTTCCTGGCTTTGGTATCAAGGTGATGCTGGCTTTGTAGAATGAGTTGGGGAGGATTCCCTTCTTCTCCATATTATGGAATAATTTTGTATTATGGGTACCAGATCTTCTTTGTAGGTCTGATAGAATTTGGCTGTGAATCCATCTGGTCCAGGGCTTTTTTTGCTTGGGAGGTTTTTTATCACTGATTCGATCTCTCTGTTCCTTATTTGTTACAGTTTCCTTTTAATGAAATTTGATTACATGTCTTGAGTTGTTCTAAAAAAAAATTTGAAATTCTCTGCAGTATACAAATAGTAACCACATCCCTAAAGCTGTCTCTCCACAAAAAAAGTTTATGGCTACTTTGCACCAATTCCATAAGTGGTAATAATTTAAGTACTATTGCATCTAAGAAATTATAAGCTTTTTAAATTTATTTACCTTTTTTAAATGTCTGCAATAGATTCTAAATGAATAAAGATCATATTTTTTACATTTCCAGGACTTAGCACAATGCCTGACAAATATTAGTTGCTTAATAATTATTAAGTTCTTTGTGGTTTTTAAAAATCTTTTACTTGCTTTTAATAGACTTCTAAAAACAACATTATGGTAAATTCTGAATGAGGCCATACAATGGCTTATTAAAGAAATTGTTAATTTTTTGAGAACCTGTTATGAAAGCTGTTTTCAGAGTTAAGGAATTTGTAATGTCAGATTTTCTTTTTGCCTACTAATAAAATAAAAATTTAAAAATTCAGATGCTGAATATACCTCTGACATTAGAATTTTAGAAAGCATTTGCTTTCTAAAGCAAATGATACTGTGAACATACTGCAGCTCTTGCAGTACTATAAGTACAAGGAGATGTTAGAATTTCTTCCTTGAAGTATATCTCCTCTATATCTCCTCTTACTATTTCTTCCTGACTCTCCCCACTATGTACAATATTGCCCGTTAATATCTAAAATTCATTTTCTTTTCTATATATTCCTCATAAATCTGGCAATAACATAAAAAGCCATGTTAAATAAGTAAGTCATTCTTTCAAGACTTTAGCTCACAAGTATGGCAGTTCCTCAAATAATTAAACATAGAATTATGATATGATATAGCAATTCCATAGTGGGGATATACCCCAAAGAATTGAAAGCAGGGATTCAAAGAATATTTATATATCCATGTTTATAGCAGCATTATTCACAATAGCCAAAAAATGGAAGCAACCCAAGTGTCCACCAACACGACCAACAGATGAATGGATTCACAAAAAAAAAAAGTGGTATATGCATACAATGGGATATTATTCAGCTTTAAAAAAGAAGGAAATTGTGGCACATGCTATTACGTGTATGAACTTTGAAGACATTATGCTAAGTGGAATAAGCCAGTAACAAAAGGACAAATACTGTATGACTCCACTTACATGAGGTACCTGGAGTAGTCAAATTCACAGAGACAAAAAGTGGAATAGTGGTTGCCAAGGGCTGGGAGAAATGGAGAGTTGTTTGTTTAATGGGTACAGAGTTTTAATTTGAGAAGATGAAAAAAGTTCTGGAGATGAATGATGGTGACACTTGTACAACAATGTGAATGTATCTAATGCCACTGAATTTCTATATTTAATAATAGATACAATTGTAAATTTTAGTAATATGTATTTTACCACAATAAATCAACAAACAAATGACTTTAGCTCATGTAAAGATCTAAATAGTTCCAAAAGGAAAGAAAAGGCATTGTTTTAATAATAGTATAATTAAATCAATAGATAAAAAATGATCATAGCTTTGTATCACTAAAACTTAATAGCAGGCAAGGCACAGTGGCTCACATCTATAATCCTCGCACTTTGGGAGGCCAAGGTGGGAGGATCACTTGAGGCCAGGAGTTTGAGACCAGCCTGGGCAACATAAAATTATATTAAAAAAACCCAAACAGCTGGGTGTGGTGGTGTGCACCTGTAGTCCCAGCTACTGAGGAGGCTGAGGCAGGAGGATCAATTGAGCCTAGGAATTCGAGGTTACAGTGAGCTATGGTTGAGCCACTGTACTCCAGCCTGGGTGACAGAGATGCTGTCTCTAAAAAAAAAAAAAAAAAAAAACCTTAATAGCAGAAAGTGATCCTTTAATCACCTGCAAACAACTCAATTGATACAGAAAGAACTTCATTTCAAATATCTGTATTGGGTTAGCCAAGATAAGACAACATCATGTTTTACTGAGTACAAGTGAAGAATTTGTTGCAGAAATTTAGAATCAAATAGTTGCATCCAAAAATATAATAGTCACAAATGTTAAGATGTAAATTCTTACCAAATTGATCTATAGATTCACCCCAATTTCTAATCAAAATATCAGCATAATTTCTTGTAGATATCAACAAACTGATTTTAGAATTGATTTGTAAAGGCAAATGAACTAGAATAGCCAAAACAATTTTGAAAAAAAAGAAGGTTGGAGAATATACACTATCTGATTTCAAGATTTACTATAAATCTACGCTAATCAAGACAGTGTGGTTTTGGCAAAAGTATAGACACATAGATCAATGGAACACAATAGAATCTAGCAATAAACCCTCAAAAATATGGTCAATTGATTTTTGGCAATAATGCAAAGGCAATTCAATGGAGAAAGGTTAGCGTTTTCAACAAATTGCTCTAGGTCAATTGGATCCACATGCACAAAATAAACTCATCCATACCTGAAACTTTACCTAAGAGTTTGCCCCAAATGGATCATAGACCTAAAGGTAAAACTTTAAAACGTCGGAAGAACACATAGAAGATGATCTTTATGGCATTGGGTTAGGCAAAGAGTTCTTCACGGTCCTTGAAAGGAAAACTTGATAAATTGGACTTTATCAAAATTAAAGTTTTTTCTTCTTTGCAAATCCAAAGAAAATAAAAAGGCAAGCAACAGTCTGGAAGAAAATATTTACAAATTATGTATCTGATAAAAGACTTGTAAACAGAACATAAGAAGAACTCTTAAGACCCAATAATTAGATTGAGTGGAATAATATTGAGCCATAAAAGGAATGCAGTTTTGATATGTGCTCTAATAGGGATGAACTTTGAAAACATTATGCTTAGTGAAATAAGCCAGACATAGAAGGACAACTACTGTATGATTCCACTTACTTGAGGTACCTAGAGTTGGAAAATTAATAGAGACAGAAAGCAGAACAGAGGTTACCAGGTACTGGGGAATAAGGAAGGGGAGGATCATTATTTAAGGAGTACAGTGTTTTTGCTGGGGATAATGAAAAAGTGTTGGGTATAGATAGTGGTGACGGTTACACAATATTGTGACTGCATTTAATGCCACTTAATTGTATACTTATAAATGGTTAAAAGGTTAAATATTATGTTATGTATATTTTACCTCAATTTTTAAAAACTCAATAGTAAGAAGACAAACAATCCAATTCTTTTAAGTGAACAAAGGCTTTGAATAGATGCCATGCCAAAGAAGATACATGAATGGCTAATAAGCCCATGAAAAAATGTTCAGGTGTGTTTGTCATAAAGGAAATACAAATAGAAATCACAATGAGATGCCACTACATACCCACAAGAATGGCTATAGTAAAAAAAAAAAGATTGACAATATGAAATATCGATGAGTGTTTGGTGGAACTCTCAGACACAGCTGGTGGGAATGCAAAATGGTACAGCCAATTTGGGGGAAAAGTGTGACAACTTCTTATAACTTTAAACATAAAATACCATGGGATCAGCAATCCCATTCCAAAGTATTTACCCAAGAGAAATGAAAACTTATATTCACACAAAACACTGCCTGTGAATGTTTATTGCAGCTTTATTCATAATCACCAAAAACTGGAAACAACCCAGATGTCCTCATACTGGAGAATGGATAAACAAACTGGGGTATGTACATATAATGGAATACTACTCATCAATAAAAAGGAACCAACTATTGACACAAGTAACAACATTAAGGAATCTCAAATGCATTGTTCTAAGTGAAGGAAGCCAGACTGGAAAGGCTACATTCTGTATGATTCTATTTATATGATATTCTGGAAAAGGCAACTCCAGGGATGGAAAACAGAGCAGTAGTTGCCACTGGTTAGGATTGGGGGAAAGGGTTGACTGCAAAGGGGCAGCATGAGGGGACGTTTTTGGATGATGAAACTGTTTTATATCTTGACTGTGGTGGTGGCTATACGACTGTACGCATTGGTCAAAATTCATAGAAGAGGCCAGGTGCAGTGGCCTGTAATCCCAGCACTCTGGGAAGTCGAGATGGAAGATCTCTTGAGGCCAGGAATTCAAGACCAGCCTGGGTCACATAGCAAGATGATCCCATCTCTACCCTAAAAAAAAAAAAAAAAAAAAATTAGTTGGGCATGGTGGTGTGCGCCTGTAGTCCTAGCTACTTGGGAGGCTGAAGCAGGAGGATTGCTTGAGCCCAGGAGTTTGAGGTTACAGTGAGCTATGATAGTGCCACTGCACTCCACCTTGGGTAACAGAGCAAGACCCTGTCTCTTAAAAAAAAAAATTCATGGAAGACTGAATTTTACTCTATTGAACTGAAATATAAATTTTAAAAAGTAATCACATATATGGTAATGAAAAGCATGGTTAGTAATAATCTGGAGACCTATTGAGATAATTAGTGAATACATGATCAAGAAACATATCAAAACAGATGCTACAGAGTATGTGAAGAGATGTGCTGATGTTGTAAATATTGTGCCAGACTTAATAATGTGGTTTTGCACCATTTTGGACCATACATTGTCTTTCAAATATACATTGATAAATGGATCACTATATTACTGCAAAGATGAGCCCAAGCCATATTTTAAAGAATACTATAGCATTAACCACTGCATGATATACTAGGAGCCATAATAATAGATGAACAAATTTTGCCAACAGATTAGTCATTCTGTTATCCGATCAAAGTAAAAAGGCAGTGAAAAAAATGTCTTGCTATTAAAAACATCATAGAAATTTATTGGTGCAGTGGGGTGGGGGAAGTATGTGCCTCTGGCAGAGAAGCTGAAGCAAATGTGGAAACTTAATACCATCAAAGTAAATCTGCTTGTCTTCCTAGCAACTGGCATGACTTCATATACATGAAATCGTACTTGGACATCTTATCAACTAGAAATGCTTTGATGTCAGTTTGGAATCAAAGATTTCTATATGTTGCTAAATAACAAGAAATTTCCATCTCCATGAATTATTATTATAAAGCTCTTCTGTTAAAATAAGTTAAGAACAGATTGATTTTATAAATGATAACATCTTGCATTTGTAAAATATATTAACTCTACAAAGAATTTTTACATATATATATTGAAACTTAAAATTTATGCTCGGATTTGACAAGATTTTAGAAACTTTCGAATCTATAACATTCCGTTATTTCAAAGTAGTTGAGGAGTTTTATAGCAATTTAGTCATAGAAATACATGTCACTATAAAGATTACAATTTATTTTGGTCCTTTTGCTCCATAATAACAAGAAATTATAGGATTTGTTAATACCTACAGTTTAGGCAGCTGTCACCAACAGTGGTATTTGAGCTATGGCCTTGATTCAAATAGAAACTCAGATTCCATGTCTCTCTCTCTCTCTCTCTCTCTCTTTCTCTCTCAGGACACACCATACCCAAGCACCACGGATCATGTGGATAGAATGCCAGAATTTTAGAATTTTATACTAGGAAGGGTAACGAGAGATTTTTGGTACAATCTTTCATTTTGCAAATGAGAAAATTGAGGCCCAGAGGAACTAGGTGATAAATACTTCAAGAAAAATTTACACACAAAAAATACTTAGATAAAAAACAGTTCCATACTCTGGAAGTAAACCTGAAAAAAAAAACAAAACAGTTCCAGAGTACAGGAACCACAGCCAACTCAAATAACTTACAAGCTTCAGCTGGTTCTCTACATCTCTCCTTATTGTTTTAATTTAAAATACGAATGATTATTATAGTTCTTTTTATCTGTAAATTTCTAGTTGCCCGAAGGGGGACAAGGGAGTCTGGGAAGAAGGAATCCTGGTAGTCGGCCTGGCTAGCCCACGGGTGTAGTCAGTGAGTTGGGAGAGGATGGGCTAGCTCAAAGTTCCACCAAGCTGTTTGGGCTTTCATGATGCAGGGGAAAGGAAAAAAACAATGCCTTTTTTCAAGCCCCAGTGGCGCTCAGGTGAGCAAGGACTGCTGGTAAAAGCAAGTGTTTGTAAAACTGTGTGCTAGCCACTGTATTTTATGTATATCAACTCACAGTAATTCTAGGAGGCAAGCGCTATTATCACTCCCATTTTATAAATGAGGACACTGAGGTGCAGAGAGAATAAGCAACTTGTCCAATATCCTGTAGGTCATAAGTGGTAGAGCTGGGATTAATAACTGTCAGTTTGGCTCTAGAGTCTAGACATTCTGTTCAGCAACCTCAGAAAACCCCCTGGCACTTAGATATTACTCATAAGTGCTAGGTGATGTTTCTAATGGCTTTATGTATATTAACTGGTTTAACCCTCATAATAATCCTATAAGTAAATAACTATTATTAATCCCATTTTATAGTCATGAAAGCTGAGGTACAGGTTAAGTAATTTGCCCAAATTTACACAGCTAGTAAGTTTCAGAGCCAGAATTTCAATCCAGGCATCCTGGGGACAAGGATTCTTTGCTTGGCTAAACTTTAGTCAGGCTTCTGAACCTTCTGCTAGGCCCATCTGTGTACCTCCTTGTAAAATCCAGTTTAAGCAAAGAACCCTAAGTTTGTTTAGCAAGAACCCCCACCCCCACCCCCTCCTTGATATCTGATCACCCTCAATATCTGGTCAGATTCCTCCTCCTCCCCCATTCCCCGGGTGATGTCCAGTCACCCTGGCCAGTCTTCAGCAGGAATCCTGTTAAGTCGGTTTAGCCAAAATCCCCCTTACCCCTGATGTTTCTTCTTAGCAATTTTCTATCCACTGGCCCCCACATTGCTCCTTGGCTATAAATTCCCGCTGGTCCATTCTGTGTTTGGAGTTGAGCCCAGTCTCCCTTCCACCACTGCAAGACCCTGTTACAGTGGTCCCTATACCTATCGCCATGGTTCTGAGTAAAATCTTCCTTACTGTGCTTTAACAAGTATCACTGAATAAGTTTTTCTTTAACTGGCTATAGATAATGCCCTTAACCACTGGTTTTTGCTTGTTTCCAAAATTTATCCATGTTAAAAAATCTAAATATATTTAATCTGAGCAATGTCAAATAATATATAACATGTAAAATATGTTATGTATATTACATGATAAGATGCATTTGCTTCTAGAATATAATATACTAATAAGATGTATTATTTGAATGGCAATGTGTTTATAGCAAGAAATCCTTGTAGGAATATTAGGGTTTTATTTATGTTACTGCAATAACTGGTGTTAGTTCAATAATTTTCTTATGAAGATATATATGAGAACAGATTGAAATTTCTCCTTAAATATCACTCTCCCAGGTTATGTCTCAGGGGGATATTATTTTCACTGCTGAGAAATTTGATATTGCAGCTGTGTTTGTGCTATTGGCAGAGAGATTTTAGGTACTTTAAAATTTTTCAGATATGTTACAGTAGACTTTTTGGGTCAAATATATTCACGTAAGAATGTTTAAAATATATTTGACTTTACTAGGGGTTCTAAATGTAGCTACAATATTTATATTTTGTACTGAAAGGTTATAAAACCATTTAATATATAAGTAGGGATGAAATCTTTACAACTATGGAGTTTATTAAAAAGCTGTTTTTTAGTAATAAATACGACACCATTAACTTACTGGGCTGTGGGGTATGCACATAGAGTTGCTTTCCTGCATTCCTTTTTCTTTTCCTTTTTCTTTTTTTTTTTAGAGACGGGGTCTCACTTTGTTGCCCCCGCGTGAGGGTAGTGGCATGATCATAGTTCACTGCAACCTCAAACTCCTCGGCTCAAGTGATCCTCCTGCCTCAGCCTCCTGAATGGTTGGGACTAAAGGCGAGAACCACCACACCTGCCTAATTTTTCTATTTTTTGTAGAGACAGGGTCTCCCTATGTTGCTCAGGCTGGTCTCGAACTCCTGACCTCAAGCGATCCTCCCGCCTCAGCTTCTCAAAGTGCTAGGATTACAGGCATGAGCCACCTCGCCTGGCCTTTAAAAACAAACAAACAACAACAACAAATATATATACAGAGAGAGAGAGAGAGGGAGAGAGAGAGACAGGGTCTCACTCTGTCACCCAGGCGGGAGTGCAGTGGCATGATAATAGCTCACTGCAGCCTCAAACTCCTGGCCTCAAGGGATCCTCCCACCTCAGCCTCCCAAAGTGCTGGGATTACAGGTGTGAGCCACCACACCTGGCTCCTTTAATATCTTAAGATGCAGATTTGCAAGGGTATTCAAGGGTATTCATGATGCAGCATGACTTTAGAGAACCAAGAATTTTCCACTTGGAGACCCTGTCTGAATTTTAGGAATATCAAACTTACAACTTTCTTCTCAACAACTAATCTAACCATACTATATTAAATATTCACATATACTGAGGAAGTTTTTCCATTGGCATCTTTTCCATTGGAATTCTATAAGCTCTATAAGGATAAATATAAAAATCTTATCCCAGGTGCATGTGTTAAACCCTGAAAATGGCAAGAATAGGAACTAGTAGAAATAAAATTTAACTAATAGCACCGGGCACGGTGCCTCACACCTGTAATCCCAGCACTTTGAGAGGCTGAGGCAGGAGGATCGCTTGAGGCCAGGAGTTTGAGACCAGTGTGAGCAACACAATAAGACTCCGTCTCTACAAAAAATTTAAAAATTAGCTGGGCATGGTTGTGTGCACCTATCGTCCCAGCTACTTGGGAGGCTGAGGCAGGAGGGTCACTTCAGCCCAAGAGTTTGAGGTTACAGTGAGCTATGATTGTACCACTGCACTCCAGTCTGGGTGACTGAGCAAGACCCTGCCTCAAAAAAAAAAAAATTTAACTAATAAGAAAATACAGAGATAAAAGTGGAGGCGAGAAGCCTAAGGAGACAAAATTGCCTGTGTCAAATAGAAAACCAACAGAAATGAGGAAAACTTAGAAAAGATCAGTTAAGGCAATATCTATAGAAAACAATAGGAGGAAAATATAAGAAAAAAACACACAATAGGAAAGTGAAAGAAAAATTAACATAAACTAATGAGATTAATAGAAATGAAAGTAGAATTTTGACCAGAATATAAAATAACGTATTTTTAACAAAAATTTTTTAACAGGAAAATAAAAATTACCTGTGAGAATGGTGATATTTAATACTCATATAGCTATATACATAAAATATTCACTCTATTATATAGTAAGCAGATACCCTTTGCACCAAAGAAAAATCATAGTATAGACTGCTAATGTTTTGGAGCAAATTCATTCCTTTGCTGTGGATGATTACGCTCCTTTTGAGAAACAGCTCCGATCTTGCCTCTGAGCTGTGGGTAAAGGCTGAATGCCTAACTATGGGATATCAAGTGACCATACTAACTGAGCTTCCCTTTATGAAATGGGCGCTATCTGGACCACCAAGCCATGAGGTTGGGTATGCATGGCAGCAATCCATCACCAAATGGAAATGGCATGTAAGATATTAGACTTAGAAGTGGAAGACAAGTAATTTCATGAAGAATCCTTCAAGAGTGACTGTTCCTCTCCCTCAATTCACACCTACTGTCTTATAAGGAGTTTCTTACAACTGATTGATTGAGGAGGGAAAAAATCCCAGGCCTGGTTTACAAATGGTTCTCCATGATATGCTGGTACCAATCAGAGGTGGATGGTTATATTATTACAGTCCCAGTGAGAGGTGGCCTTGAAGGGAAATTCTCCTGATGAGCACAACTTAGAGCAACACATTTGCTTGTCCACCTTGTCTGGAATGAAACACGGTCAGAAGTATGGATCTGCCCCGACTCACGGGCAGCTGCTAATGTTTGGGCTGGGTGGTCAGGACAAGATAGGAAGATTGATGCAAGAAGGTTTGAGGTAGAGGTATGCGGGTGGACCTTTCAGAATGGGCACATAGTGTGAACATATGTGTGTCCCATGCAGATACTCACCAAAGGGCATCATCTGAACAGGAGACTTTTAATGGTCAGGTGAACAAAGCAACTCATTCTCTTGATGTCAGTCAGCCACTTTCCCCAGCCACCCTAGTGGGTTTTCAACGGACCCCTGTGCAAAGTGATCATGTTGTCCAGAATAGAGGCTCTGCATGGGCTCAGCAATAGGATCTTTTCACCAAGGCTGACCTTGTAGCCTTGCTACATTGCTACTGCTGAGTGCCTAACTAGCCAGCAGCACAAATCAACACTGGGTCTCTTATTTAGTACCCTTCCTTGGAGAGACAAGCCAGCCATCTGGTGGTTGATTTTATTGGATCATTTCCCTCATGGAAGGGGACAGAGATCTTTTCACTGAATAGACACGTATTCTGGATATGGATTTCTCTTTCCTGCTTATAATTCTGGCACCACTATCCACAGACTCATAAAGTGCCTTATTCATTTACATTGTATTCTGTGCAACATTGCTTGTGATTAATAAACTCATTTCACAGCAAAAGAAATGCAACAATGGGATTTATGCCCATGAAATTCACTGGTCATACCATGCATTTTCTCACTCAAAAGCATCTGGCCTAATAGAACAGCGGAATAGCTTACTGAAGACTCCGGATGTTTGGTGACAACATCCTGAAGAATGTGATGCTATCTTACGAGATGCAGTATATATCAGAGACCAATATGTGGTGCTGTCTTTCCCATAGCCAGAATAATAAATACAAGAATCAAGACATGAAAATGGAAGTGACTCTTCTCACTATTATACCTACTTGCAAAAATTTTGCTTTCCATCCCCATAACATTGAACTCTACTGATCTGGAATTCTTAATTCCCAGGGTAGGAATGCTTCTGTGAGGGGCCACACAATGGTTCTGCTGAACTGGAAGATGAAACTTCCACTTGAACATTTAGTGCTCCTTATGCCACTGAACCAACAGGCAAATAAGGGAGTTGCTTTATTCAGTGGGGAGATTGAGCTGGATTACAAAGGTAAAATTGGGTTACTGATATACTGCAAAGGTAAAAATGACTATGTCTTCAGTCTAGGGTATTCCTGAGAGCACCTCTCAGTACTTCAATGTCCAATAGTAAAAGTTAATGGAAATGTCAGCAGCCAAATCAAGTCAGAACCACTGAATATTCAGACTCTTCAAGAATAAGGGTTTGGGTCAGCTCACCAGGTAAAGAACTCAGCCTAGCTAAGGGCTTGACTGAAGGGAAAGGAAGCATGGAATGGTGAGTGGGAAAAAGTTATAAATGACAACTGTGGTCATAACCAGTTACAGAAAGGAGGACTGTAGCAGATACGTATATTTTCTTCATTGCTTTTTATGTGTGCACGTATACGTGTGTGCATTTGTAAGTATGAACTATTTTCTTCTTCCTTGTTTTCCTTTTATTACTTAATACAAGCTTTTCTGGAGGTTAACTTTAAAATTTAGTCTTTAGGTAACAGAAAATCAGATAAGACAGTGCCTGAATTTAAGGAGTAATTACAATGGTGTAGAGCTGGGTGATGTGATTGCCTCCCACACGTGGATATAACAACTTGGGCATAATGTCTCCTCATTTGGGGGGAAGGGTGAGAATGTCTTTGTACACGGGATAGTTGCATCTAGGGGGAAAGGTAGACATGTCTTGTTGAATAGAAGTTCAAATACGTGTAGAAGGGTTTGTGTAGATGCTTCGTGGTTAAAGAGGTTATTGTCGCTCAGCCCCAACCCACTCTGTACTCAGCTTTGTTCTGCGAAGCTGGTACTCGCTATACTCTGGGACCCCATTTCGGCTTTGTTAGCTTGCTCCACCTGGCTCTGCCAGTAGGGGGTGCCAGGAGTAGACTGCAAAGCTGGAGAAAGAAGGAACTTGGCTTTTCTTTTGTCTGCTTCTTACTGGCTTCCAGTCCTGTTTCTGCTCCTCAGAGCATCACCCCAGCAGCAGCAGTTCCTTTGTTTGGCAGAAGTTGAATCCAGTTTGCAGTTTTCCCAGCATTTGCCGAACCAGCTTCACATCAGACCTGTGATGTGACCCCATCAGAGACACCAGCAATGTCCGCACTTCCCTGTTCAAGGTTGTCCCTCATTAATGAATCTTATGTCCCCATCACACTCCTTCCTGGGTTTGGGGAAAGGGGATGACGTGTAGAAATAGGAGGCTATTTTGAAGCCAGTGCTGGGCTGGTTTGGAGTAAAGAGAAAATGCAGGAGGAATGGAGCCATGGTGGGTAGTGCCATTAGTTAAGGCAGCACCTTAACTAATGGGATGACATAGAGAACAATTATAATAGAAAGGGGTAGGATATAGGGAGAGCGAGTTGAAGATCAAAGAGGGAACAAAAGGCTAGAAGCAAACTGTAGAAAAAGGGTCATACTGTGCGGAAATGAAATTGAGAGACTGACAAGCCACCATTAATATTTTGGTGTGTTTCCTTATGATCTTATTTCTATGTTTTTAATATATTTATTCAATTTTAGGTTCTACATTTTTCACTTAACATTACAACATAAGCATTGCCTCTTGTTACAAATTATTCATGAACATTGTTTTTAATGACTGCTTAAAATCCAGTTGTTTGGTTAGATCATGATTTATTTAACTATTTCTGTTCTGATGGGCATGCAGGTTATTTTCGAGGTTTATTAAATTAACTGCAATGGCTATCTCCATGGAAGAGTTTGTTATGCATTTCAGGTTGTATCCTTAGGATATATTCCCCAAAGTAGAATTACTGTGTTAAAGAATGTGGACGTTTTTAATCTTAATCTTTAAAATCTTAATTCTTACTCAAATTCTTACAGATCCACAATCCTTTGTCCACAATCCTGTAATCCAAAAAGCACTGAAAGTTGAAAGCATTTTTATATTTTACCTAACCTGTAATCATTTAGCAGCACAACCGGAGTAGAACTGATGTGAGGTGTTTCATAGACTTTAATTTTCCCACTTAGTGTGAATATTTATATTTTTTAGAAATATTAACACATTGATTATGAGACACTATCTCAGAACCCACTCAGAGTGTTAGATAATTATGTAATGTTTGTGCCATACAGCCTTTTTTTTTTTTTTCTAGAGATGGGCTCTTGCTCTGTTGCCCAGGCTGGAGTGCAGTGGCATGATCATGGCTCATTGTAACCTTAAATTCCTGGGCTCAGGCAATCCTCCAACCTCAGCCTCCTGAGTAGCTGGGACTACAGGTGTGTACCACCATGCCTGACTAATTTTTTTAAAATGTTTTTTAGAGATGGGGTCTTGCTATGTTGCCCACGCTGGTTGTAAACTTTTAGCCTTAAGTGATCCTCCAGATATACAGCCTTTTGAAAATCTCCAAATGTCTTTTTATTTTTTTTTTAGAGTCAGGGTCTCACTCTGTCACCCAGGTTAGAGTGCAGCAACATCATCATAGCTCACTGTAATCTTAAACTTCTAGGCTCAAGTGATCCTCCCACCTCAGCCTCCTGAGTAGCTAGGACTACAGGTACATGCCACCATGCCTGGCTAATTTTAAAATTTTTTTTTAGAGATGGGGTCTTGCTATGCTGCCCAGGCTGTTCTCAAACTCCTGGCCTCAAGAGATCCTCCCACGTCAGCCTCTCAAAGTGCTGGGATTACAGGTGTGAGCTGCTGTGCCTGGCCTCCCCAGTGTCTTTCTTATAAAATATATCCAGCCTTAAGGGTTTCATATGAGGATTGTGAACCTGTACCAGTAGTGTTACAGCAATGCACTGGACGTGTTAATTAAAAAAAAAATTTTGCTGAACTTTACATAGATATTATGGGGTGAATTGTGTTTCTCCCTCCTCCCAAATTCATATGTTGAAGTTCTAACCCCCAGTATCTCAAAATGTGACTGGGTTTGGAGATAGGGTCTTTAAAGAGGTGATTGAATTAAAATGAGGTCATTAGGATAGGCCCTAATCCAGAGGCTGGTGTCCTTATAAGAAGGGGAGATGAGGACACAGACACACAGAGAGAATACCATGTGAAGACAGAGGGGCCAACTACAAGCCAAGGTGAGGCCTCAGAAAAAACCAACCCTGCTGACATCTTGATCTCAGACTTCCAGCCTCCAGAACAGTGAGCAAATAAATTTCCGTTGTTTATACCACCCAGACTGCAGTACTTTGTTATGGCACCCTAGAAACCTAATACTGTACAACTAGTCACATACTATTTTTATAACCAACAAAATCAGACACCAATGAACCAAACAAAAACCAACAAATCAACCTTTTAAAATGTGATGGTTTCACTGTTGTAGCTCATTGTTATACTTCATTTTGAGTTCCTTCTCTCAGGGAAGGGTTGTAGCTCATTTCTTCCCTAGTTATCCCATTTTCTCTCAAATTCCAGTTGGTAAACAAGATGGTACTTCTCATTTCAGGTATTAACTCCTATTGCCTAATAATTATATAGAATGTTAATATATAGTTTTTAATTGTTATTGTTTGCCTAATAAATTCAGGACTAATCAGAGGAATCTGGGGTCTCTGAGATCCCACTGTTGGTCTCTTGATCTAAGACAGGGGCTCTCATTCTTTTTATTCACTTCCACAGAGAACAGATTACTGTTCACCTGTACATAGGATCACATGCACAGTTTCAGTACCTACTCCAGTTTTTCCTATTTGAGGAAGCATATTAGAATGGAAATGGGTATTATATCAATGATCTAGGGATTTTAATTTTTAAAAAGTAAATCATTAGGGCGGAGCTCGGTGGCTCATGCCTGTAATCCAGCACTCTGGGAGACGGAGGTGGGAGGATCGCATGAGCTCAGGAGTTCAAGACCGGCAAGAGCCAAAGCGAGACCCCGTCTCTACTAAAAATGGAAAAATTACCCAGGCACAGTGGCGCGCACCTGTAGTCCCAGCTACTCGGGAGGATGAGGCAGGAGGATCTCTTGAGCCTAGGTCTTGCAGTTGCAGTGAGTTATGATGATGCCACCCACTGCACTCTAGCTGGGGCAACAGAGCAAGACTCTGTCTCAAAAAAAAAAAAAAAAAGTAAATCGTTAGAAAACTTCAACTTTGTTAAATTGTTCAAACTATTATTAAAATGCTTGTGTCACTTTACAAGTGACCCTAATGAATTGCATGTCTAAAGTACTGAACTCAGTTAATGTATTGAAAAGACACCTGAAAGGGTAAGAACCTGGGCCACTCTAGTGATAAAAATCTTTCTATTCTCCATGAGCCACTCTTCCAGATAGCAGAGAAGCACTTTTAGGAAAAGGTGTGACCTTTTGTGTCGAAATAGGAGTAGCTCCTGCATTAATGTCACCATGTAAGCCTAGTATAGGCAGAAAAATTTTTAAAAGAAACACCAATAAATGGGAGGCAGCTGGTATAGTGCAAAGGCATGTGCTTTTTGCTCCACAAAAACTGGATTCCCAGTTCTTCTACAAAGACTTGCAGAATTGTAAAGTTCATTTTGCAGGGTTGCTATAAATTTCAGCATTTATTGACCATCCATTGCATGCAATATGCTTAACAGGTTGTAAATACCTATTTAAAAAAACCTATTCAAGAATTGTGACCAAGTGAATGTATTAATTCTCAGAATATTTATCGAGTGCCCACTATGTGCCGCACTGTTCTAGGGGCTGGAGATGCTGCATGAAGACAATAAATAAAAGTTCCTGTCCTTCTTGAGTTTATGATTCAGAAGTGGAGCTTTCTAGTGATGGAGGTTATATTCTAGTAAAATAGTGATTTGCAGTATTAGGGATTTTTAGAGTGCTTGATTTAGTTTTATTTTTCATTTAAAAATACATTGTTGCCATCACTTTTGCAAATAGAGCTGTTCTTGTCAGTCTCCTTGAAGATCCATCCAGTTGAGGAATTTAAAAATGTCACAGTGCTTGAGATTTGGAAGGGACCTTAGTTGTGATAACAGTTTTAACTCCTTTATTTTATATATGAAAGAATGAAGTGACTTAACTAAGTTTACCCATTGCACTACTGAGAGATTGAATACTAGATCTTAGATCTCACTCTCTTGTATAGTTTCCTCAACAATAATGCCTCATGGTTTCTGGGTTTCTGAATCCAGGTCTGAGTCATAAGTGACATTTGCAAAAAATACCGATGGTGCAATGAATTCAGAGAATGCTATAAATTGGAGTGATTTGGTTAATCAGAAAGCATGGCTAGGCGAAAGACTAATAGGATACCTGACCTTTAATCCTGGCCTGTTCATTAAAGAAAAACCATTTAACCTGGGCCCTAAATTCATAGTCTTTAAGTTGAAGGGATAGACTATGGATTTACAATAGTGTGACTTATGATTTTTCTATTTTATCACGGGTTTATCACAGTATTAAATGCATTTTCGGCCTATGATATTTTTGACTTACAATAAGTTTATCAGGACATATCCCCATTGTAAATCGAGGAGCACCTGCAGTTGATGAGAACGTTTGCGTAGTACTTTGAGCCCTTTAAAATATGCACTTGTGTAAAGAGATTTATTAAAAATGCCAGGCACACAGTGTTCAGAAATGTTATTTTATTATTAATCACACAACAACCTCATATATTAATATTAATAGGTGCCATTTTGCAGATGAAGAAGTTGATAATTACAAAAATTGAGCAAAATTTCCAATGTCTACCCGTTAAGGAAAAGGGGAAGCAGGCTGAGAACTCTGGACTTTTGACTGCACTATTTCCTTTGTAGTTTAGCTATAAAATTATTTTACAGGAATTTGGACTTAATGTAAACCCAGAAAGATGGGCAGAAACGGTACAAAGAGGGAAATATTTTAGGCAGAAATAATCCCTATGTAGCAAAGCAGCTGCTATTGGGGAAAAAGAAATAAAAAATAAAAGTAGAAATTGAAAAAAGAGAAAAAGAAATAAGTAATCCTTGTGTATGAAGGAAAAGTTCTGAGAAGGGAATTAATGAGTTTCCTGTACAGTCTTCGTCCGAGGCAGCTTTTCTGATGGCGAGAGGGATGGAGAGGTAGCAAAGATGTGTGTAAGGCTTTGAATGCCAGGCTAAGAAGTCTGAGAGCCCTCAGCAGTTTTGATCAGAGTGGTGGCATAACGTTAACAACATTTTATTATTAATCTGGTTGTGGATTACTGAATAGATTGGGGAGGTGGGATCGAGCTTCAAAGGCCAGTTAGATGGCTGTTGCTGTACGATGAGGGCCTCCAGGATGTCGAGGTAA
This sequence comes from Daubentonia madagascariensis, assembly GCA_023783475.1. Taxonomy (NCBI): domain Eukaryota; kingdom Metazoa; phylum Chordata; class Mammalia; order Primates; family Daubentoniidae; genus Daubentonia; species Daubentonia madagascariensis. The sequence goes on along the minus strand of JAKFHU010001244.1, from coordinate 22,654,014 downwards.
AGAAACCTGGGGGGAAGGTGTTCTTTTCTTAGTCAACAGACAGCCTTTAAGGCACATGCAAACTCCTTATTTTAAAAAAGGGCTTATGAGTATGTATGTTTTCTTTTAAAAGCAGCTAGTACAAAGGCCTGTGAGGCCAAAAGAACGAGTTTGGAGTTAAAGCAGGCTTAGACTCCTGGCTTTCTCATTTTAAAATTACGTAACCTAGAGGAAATCACCTAACTCCTCTTGAGCCTCCGTTTCGTTTCCCGTAGATTAAGGGTGACAATCCTTACTTGGTAGAGCATTTGTGTGCATAAACCAGTGTTCCAAGGCATCTAGCAATGGCGCTCAGTGTTGGTTCCTGCCTTCCCCCAGGAATCCCCCTGGCGAGGGCCGGGTAGCCGAGGACAGCCGTGGCCAGGAAAGCGGTTCTACCTAGAGACCCCAGGCGGGCTCGGCTGTCCTCCAAACGTCGGCCCACCTTGGACCGGGATTGGCATGGGATGACGGAGCATCCTCCACGAGCCAGCGGGACAGACGTTTCCCCCCCACGGGGGCTCCGGAGCGCACAGCGGCTCCCACCTGCCCGCGGTGCCGAGGGGAAGCGGGGAAACAGGGCGGAGAGGCAGCGATAGCGCCCGAGGCCGCGGCGGCCACCCCCGCACCGCCCGCCCGCGAACTCACCGCGGGTGCTGGGCCGCGCTGGCCGCGTTTGAAGTCTCCGGCGCGGCCGCTGGTTGGCGGGCGCGGGTCACGTGCGCACAGGCAGGAGTTTCCCCGACAGCTGGAGGCTGCGTGGGATCCGGCGGCGGCTCCCGAGCGCGGCGGTACGGCCTTCCCCGCCCCCTCCCACCCTCCTCCCCCGCCCGCTTCCGCCCGGCTTATTATCCTCCTTATTGACAAACAGAGCGGCGGCGGCGGCGACTCTCGGCGAGTGCTGGTAGCCAAGCCATGGGAGACAAGAAGGCCCACCAGGTACAGCGCCGGCGCCGGGGCAGTGCGCCGCGGCGGCCCGGCCGGCAGGCGGCGGGCGCCCCGCTCGCGGCGCGCCTCGTACCGCCCGGGCCCGGGGCGAGCGGGGCGGGCCGCGGCGAGCGCGCCTGTGAGGGCGGGCGGCGGCAATGGCCGCCTGCGTTCCGGGCCCCCCCCCTCCGAGCCGGAGCGCGGCGCGCGGGGGCCAGCGGGGCGGGGGTCGCGGAATGAGGGCGGGGGGCGGGGCGGGGACGGCCGCGGGGCCCGGGCGCAGGGCGCGGCCTGCTGGTGACCCCGCGCCGCGTCGTGTCCGGGTTGTGTCCTGCAGGCCGAAGCGGCAGCCGAAGCCGTCCTCGGATGAGGGTTACTGGGACTGTAGCGTCTGCACCTTCCGGAACAGCGCCGAGGCCTTCAAGTGCATGATGTGCGATGTGCGGAAGGGCACCTCCACCCGGTGAGTCCCGGGCCTGCCCCGCGCGCCGCCGGCCGGCGGGGTCGCAGCGCGGAGGACGCCCGTGCGGCTGTCCCCACCCGGCGCACCCCCGCCTCCCCCGGGACCCTCGCAGTCCCGGCGGGAGGAGGCGAGGCTGAGGTGGTGGCCGCGACAGGATTTGGGTCACATTGATCGCGACCCAAGCGATGGTTTGCGGTGAGGGGTAATTGAAGAGGTTATATCGCTTTTTTGCTGCCAAGAGAGAATAAATTATTTAAGGGAGGCATTAGCTACTGCGATTTAATTCCTATCGCTGGGTGTAATGCCCTTCGCCCCATTCCGGGTATAAAAATGTTGGCTGCATTATTGTGTTAGTGTGTAGGGATCAAGGAAAAACCATGAATTCCTCTTTAGGAGCAAAGGATGTAATTTAATTTCGTTCCTCAAAAAAGTATCTGATTGTAGAATACACAATAAGTTAAACTTCTTTTTGTAGATGGATGTCTGGAAGGGTCAGATCAAGGTTTTGTTTAGTGTTTTTATTCCAGCTCTCTAACATTTTGTAAATAAATAGTTGGAGATGAGCCCAGTCACAGGAACATATTTTTACTGAAAGTATGTGAATATCTTAGTTTGATTAAAGGGCAATCTATTAGACAAATGAGATAAAAGGATCTCTATTTTCAGTCTTAAGTTTATTTTATTGTATGCTTACAGTATAACTCTGTCTTTTAAAAAACCACTTAAGTGAATTAAATGGGTAAAGAAAATCATCCAAGAAATTCAAAGTCAGTGGCATTCTTGATCTGCCAGCACTTACTCATAGAGCTTCTTCACCTTTGTAGGAAGGTAGCCTTTGAGTTAATTCATTATAATCCTGTGATTTATGGCCTAATATTTAGATAAGGCATATATTTGGGTATTACAAAGTCTATTAGAAACTAAATTATCACAATAAGCATATTAATATGTTTTACTGTTGCTTTAAAAAAGAGGGCCTATATAATATTGACATTAAATATTCAGTAGAAGTTAGATTTCTAAATATGAGGTACTTGATTTTTTTAACACCATTTACAGAATTTTATTAAATTTTTTAAATACGGAGACAGAAATGACGATAACTTAAAATTTTAAAATTTTCTCGGTGAAGCTAGCTGCTTTTTATATGCCTGTTTTTTTGTAAATCATAATATGTTTTTTGTATATTAATTCCCACTTACCTTGGGTAAAATACTTTGAACATTTTTCATGTTCAAAAGGCAAACTTTCAAGCATATACTAAATTTAAGGGACTATAAGAAAACATTCCAAAAAGAAAAAAGTACCTATTTGCTTAAATGATTGTGGTTACTATTTTTGGACCCGTGATTTAAGTATTTAGAAAAGCAGAGTGTGTGTGTAAGGTTAGATTTGGTTTACATTATATTTGTATATCTATGTTAGTACTGTGTACTTTTTAAAATGCTCAAAAAGCAATTTTTAGAAAATTTGGTTTTTGGAGGCAGGAACAATAAAGTGGAGACAATTATTTTAAGTCTTAATCTCTGGTACTATATTATTGCTTTTTGTTGTTCCCTCTCTATTTTCTTGTAGCCATTAGAAAAAATACTGAAACTAGAAGAGCCTATATGTTTATTTGCAGGGACAGCAAGGAAGGGGGGAAGCTGGTGTCCTACTCCACAGCCAGTCTTGGGGTTAGAGGAACCCTGAGAAATAGAGTAGGTGGTGGCAGCTCAGAAGAGAAGAAACAGGCCGAATACCTGGCACCTGGAAGAAGAAAGAATATAGTGCACAGGGGAGTTGGCCCAGGACAGAGAAGTGGGCCTAGTGTAAAAGAGGCTTGAGGCCCTCATGGGGGCCCCTGACATTTTTTACCAGTACATCTGAGCTCTTGTAGATCCAATTTTTAGTGGTGGAAACATTACTTGAGGAGGACTCAGAGAAGCATTGTCATTTGGATTGAAACTGAAGAGGCTCTGGGCAACTCACCAGAAATCTAAGGGACACTCTGTTCCTGAAAGTAAGTGTTCTACACTACAACCCTCTCAGCTTCTTCCTTCCTCTCTCTGAATTGTCTCTTCTCTTTTGATTTTGGCCCCTAAGTTAAACCTAAGAGCTCTAATTTCTCTGTTATCTGTTACTTTCCTTCTGCTGTTTCTGAAATTCAGAGTGGAATCCATGTTTGGATAGAACAATGGAACAGGGTGTCGTTAATAGGGCAGATAATGATTGCACCACAAAATATTTCCCTCTCTGGTAACGTTAGAAAAAGAGGATTAAAGGACTGCCGAACACTGTTGAGAAGAAAAAGTTTCAGTAGTTGGAAGAAATAATCTCCACAACTGACAGGTTAATTAACAGGGTAATTTCAAGAATAAGGTTGGCAAGTACTGAAGTAGAACTGATGGCTGCAGAGCAGAAAGATGCAGCTTGCTAATGACTTGTGTGACCGACAGACGGGATTCAAATCTCTTGGGTCAGACCAACCTTTGAACTGATTCTGTCTCAGTTGCTAAACGTGAGGCCAAGTCTAAGCTATTCTAGACATTTGAAAAAAATTTTTCTTTTTAAACCTCCAGGGAAGATTTGAGTTCATGGTCTCCCTTTCAAATCTTTACTGACAATATGTATTTTTTTCTTTAAAGAATATCTAGTTCAAATCCTTTATATTGCAACAGAAGACCCTTTCCTTTGACTATATCCTTGGTAGGTCGTATCTTTGCAGAATGAAGTTACATTCATAGCATGTATTACAAAATGAAACGTTGATTTGATGTAACTAGTGCTTCAATTGATATATTCTTTACATTTGTGCCATTTCTATGATTGAATTTCAGTTTTGTACTTGCTGGCCTTAATTCGTTTAAATTTGATTAATGTTTTTTTAAGTCCAGGATCTAAATAACTAGATAGTTAAGTACCTGAAATTTTTTACATTGTGCTTTTTTGAGGGACATAGTGATAAATGTCAAACTGACAGGAAAAATTTTTGTACTTTTTTTTTTTTTTTTACTGTCATTTGTATGTCCCAGATGGAAAAATTTTAAAAAGAAAAATAATGCTACAGTGACATTATTTTCAAATGTGCTGCACGGTCTCCTTCTTTATAGCTAAAGTTCTTTTAAGGCAATAGTCCGAAATGTAAACATAAGAAACTTTAAGAAATTATTAAATAAGAACTACTCTGAATCACAGAGAAAATAAAATATTAAGGATAGTCTGTGTGAAGGTGGTAATCAGTGTATGATGATTGAGTTAAGGCTAGTAGTATCTTATTGTTACATCTTCTCATAGGAATGGTAAATTACTTGATTGCTTAATTTAGATGGCAAATATTTAGAAATGGAAATGATAGAGTTATTTGTTTTGGTCTTAAACTGTGGTCTAAATGGGAACCTATTAAATGTTAATAATACCTAGTCCACAGCAGGCTTTCGAGTATAACAGGTAATAATGTATTTTCTCAGAGAGTATTATAGTAGTTCCTTTAGGTTTCTCATAGATGTTATTTTAGAGAGCTAAGGAAAAGAGCTCACATAGAAAGAGTAGTAGGTGTTGTACTAGGAGTTTGGTAACCTGTATTCACGTCTCATTTCAACCACTTCAACATTTGGCATTCAGCAAATGTTTATTGAACATCTTATGTTATACAACGGCAGAGGTTAGGTACTGGACATACAGTGGTGAGCAAAACCATTTCTTTGTTTCTTTAAAATTTTAGGGTTTTGTTATCAAATCAGAAACACTTCAAACTGTACCAAATTTTGTATGTGAGGTGGTATTAGTAAATCTTTCCTTTATGTGTAAGCTGAAGAGGTGAAACTTCTTCATTTAAAAAAACATTGTCTATAACTGAACACAGTATTATGGTAAGGATCTGACTTTTGGTAAAAAGAATATAAAATTCACATTCTGACGAAACCTTGAAGAAACCAACTATTACCTGATAAATCTTTTCGGTGTCATTGTTGTCTTGTCATAGTTGCTTTCTGTCTTCTAATTTGAGATTTGGCACCAGTTCTTCTAGGTTCTTGGTGTGGGAATGGGAAAAAAAAATTGAGCACCATTTGAATAAGTCCATTTTTTTTTTTTTTAAGAAATACATGGTTCCTGAGCCTCCCTTACGTATCTGAGAAGCTTTTCCGGCAACCACTTAGTTCTTGTTCAGAGACTCCTTATTCTAGGAGGTTTCTTGTTTGTTTTTTGTCCTCCCTTTAACTTAGAGTACACACATGGGTTCATTGTTTACAGGGAAATTTTGAAAGTAATTAGTGTTTAGATAATCCGGATTTCAAAGTGTGGTCTGAGGAACACTGGAGATTCTTGAGACCCTTTCAGTCACTGAGGTCTAAACTATTTTCATAATAATTTGAAGATGTTATTTGCCTTTTTCACTGTGATAGTGCAGAGGCAGTGGTGGGTAAAACTGCCAGCACCTTAGCACAAATCAAAGCAGTGTCACCAAATTATAATCTTCACCACTGTGCACGTGCAATAAAAATGCCAGTTTCACTTAAGAATATCCTTGATGAAGCAGAAAAGTTACTAATTTTATTAAATCTTATGTCTTTTTTAATATTCTGTCTGGCATAATGGGAATTACACATAAAGCCCTTCTGCATACCAAAATACAATGGTTGATTCAAAAGAAAGCGCTTGGGTAGTTTGACTTGCAAGCAGACCTAACTTTTTTTTTCATAGAACATCATTTTTATTTGAAAGACTACTTGACAAACTGGTTATTCAGATTTGGATATTTAGCATGTACTTTCTTGAAAACGAATACAGTAAATCTGTCACTTCAAGGAAAATAATTGATAATATTTGTTGCCAGTGATAATAAATCATTCAAGAGAAAGTTAGAATTTTTGAAAACTGTGTAACTGCAACAGTGAGCTTTAGAGCTTCTGAATACTTTAAAGACTTTTCTGATAAGATTGGTGGTGATATCAATGAATATAGTTTCTGATATTTTATCATGAAATGTGTCAAAATTTGGAAGATCTGCATATCTTAGTAAACCCGTATTTCCCAGTAACCAATGTTTGATCTTACAAAACCATGCATGGATAATCCATTCAAAGTACAAAATACCAATGGATTTTAAGGGAACACTGTGAAAACTTCATTGATGGAGTTTCAGATTTCACTTTGCAAATAACCTTTGAGAAACAACTATCTGTGTTTTTATGTGGAATCAAAGAAGAATATCCGTAATTATCTGAAAATGCTATTAAACTACTCTCCCTTTTTCAGCCACCTATCTGTGGTATTTTCTTCATATTCTTGGACCAAAACAACATATTGCAACAAATTGAATGTAGAGACAGATATGACAATCCAGATGTCTTCTACTAAGCCGGATGTCAGAGGTTTCCAAAAATGTACAACAATGCTACTCTTCACACAAAATTATCTTTGTTTTGGAAAATGTAGGATTTTTCATAAAAATATGTCACTTAACCTGTGATGCATTTGTAAATGAGCTAATAAATACATATATATTTTTCTCAGTTTTTGTTTCCTGTATAGTAAACATTGACAGATAAGACCCACATAAACAAAAGCTCTGGTCTAGAGTTGTACTGGCTTGGGGTTCTACACGCAACAGGTTTACTTCAGCAGGTATTTTTTTTCCTTTCCTTTATTGTTTATTGTGTGAGGTCTCATAACTAGTGAGCTAGTTGTTAAACTCAGTGGCCTAATCTCAGTCTTCTTTTGATGTCACCTCTGAAGTATTTGATGTTGGTGGCCTTTTTTTTTAATTGAAACTCTCCTTCCTTGGTGTTTCTGTAATAATACTCCTTTTTGACAGTTTTTCTTGTACATCCCTGAAATCAGTTTCTGCTTACCCAAACCTGATTGCTTCTTTATATTCCTTACTTTGTATGTGGCATAAACTCCTTTCTGGAATCTAAGCTAGAAACTGTCATTGTCTCAACTTTGATTCTAACTCATTGTCATCCCTCATGTACTGTCTTCCTCAGGATCATGTCACATCTATTCTTTTTCCAGTTTATGTAGCTACAGTTCAGAAGCCCATATGATTTCTCTCATGAGCTATTGGACAAATTGGTCTCTTCTCCAGAACATTATCTTCCTTATCTTTTTTGAAACCTGATTATGTTGGTCCCCATATATTAAAAAAAAAAAAAATTGAGGCCTCTTCAGTGGCTACTGAGTAAAGGATGAGCTCCTGAGTATGGTGTTCAAGGCTATAATAATCTATCTCTAAACTAACTCCCTATCTTCATTTCCTGTGGCGTATCCTAATCAATTCCATGCTGTATCAGCACTGAAGTATTTTTATCAGATGGTATTTCTTAAAGAAACCCTCTGGAATTCCCCCCCCCCACTATCATATTGATTTTATAGTATGTATGTACAGTCATGTGCCACATAATATTTCGGTCAACAACAGACTACACATACCATGGTGGTCCCATAAGATTATACCACCATATTTTTTTTTTTTTTACTGTACCTTTTCTATGTTTAGCTATGTTTAGATACACAAGTACTTACCATGATGTTACAGTATTCAGTACAGAACGTCATACAGGTTTGTAGCCTAGGAGCAATAGGCTATACCTTGTAGCTTAGGTGTGTAGTATACTGTACCATCTAGGTTTGTTTAAGTACCTAGATGTATAGTACACTGTATAGTATACTACATTAGGCAATTTCTTCTATTTTGTTCCCACAATGAAGAAATTGCCTAACGATGAATTTCTCAGAACATATCCCTGTTGTTAAATGACACATGACTGTATGTATATATAATTATTCTTAGAGAATCACCATGTTATAATATGTCTAGATATTTATCTACCCTACAGGGCAGAGACTGTCTAGTTCCAGAAGCTAATAAAGTACCTTAAATGTTAGAGATATTTTAACTTTTTCAATTAATGTTCCGTTAAATTTGACTGTGGCTATTTGATACCTAACATTGCTTTTTGAATAATTTTTAAGATTGTGTTTGTAAAAATATTATCAGACTGTTTTGTTACTAAGTTGTAGGTATAAATTGTTGTGGTATTATTTCAAGGATATATTGTACATGAATACCTTAGCATTTTTAAGGTACAACTTTGGAAAGCTGTATATTTATTATTTCTGTGGTCTCATGTGCAACCACTTATTTAGGTCTTGTTATTCAGATTATTATTTTAGTATATGTGCTGCCAAAGCAAGCACATTGTTATTTAGGTTATTAAAATTTATGTAGTATAGCTAAAAATGACAAGTATTTTTTGACTAAAGTAAACTAATGGTCATGAAAATATATGGCATATTATGAAATATATTATATTTCTGGACTAAATTGTAAGTTTTCTTTTGAGTGATTTCTAAAGTTAAGAGAGTTGACATTGAGGGCCTATCAAAAACTAAAATACACTGCATATAAATTTGTGGTATTTGAGATTGTTTAATTTTAAAATAGGGCTTTTTTGGTGTGTTTTTCAATGCTTCCATCAGGATAATTGAAAAATAGTTTAGCTTTCAGATTTTACGTTTGTTTGAACTGTATAGAGTTTAAAATAAAATTGAAACTAATTAAATTTAATTATAATGAAAAGGGAACTAATTTTTTCCTTATGATTGAGGTAGTATTTTACCTATGTACTTGTTTTTAAACATAAATCTGTTATGTAAATTAGCAGATGACTATGGATATTAGGCAGACATTAGGAAAATAATGTAATTTTTCCTTGTCTTGTGCTTCTTTGCTATTGGAATTGTCCAGGGTCAGTCTAACGGGATAAGTCACTGATACCTTTCTGGAATTCCATTGTCATTTTGCCTGCTTAGTGAACTCATATTTACTCTTCAAGACCCAGCTCACATACCTATTCACTGTGACGTTCTTCCATGCCCATCTGAAACCTGGCTTCCTTTGCCTTTGTGTGTGTGATTCAGAATCCCTCTGAATGTGATTTCCATCTAGCTTCAGCATTTCCTCATAAACCCAAGGTTGATTTGTGTCTTTCCCATGCGTCCAGGTATTCTAAGAGGTCAAATTAACCGGAGAGAGGAGGATGGCTCTTCGGTTAAAGCTGTGAGAGTAGCTGTGTTCTCTTTCTAGAATCTGAATAGTTCCTCAAGGTCCATTTGTGATGTTTACCTTTATTATATCATTTAGAACGGTGGTCTCCAACCTTTTTGGCACTAGGGACCGTTTTCATGGAAGACAATTTTTCTACACACCGGGGAATGGGGGGATGGTTTCAGGATGATTGAAATGCGTTACATTTATTGTGCACTTTATTTCTATTATTATTGCATTGTAATAGATAACGAAATAATTATACAACTCACCATAGGTTGGGGACCCCTGATTTAGAATACTAGTTGGTTTAGAATGCTAGTTGGGTTACATGTATGCATCTACTCCCTTGCTATGTTATGAGTTTTTTAAAGGAAATGTGAGTTTGTAGTTGTCTTTTTTCACACATGCTTGTTGAAGTGCCTTGGGAATGACAGGTATTCAGTAAAGGTTTGTTGAAGGAGGAATATAGGTATTAGAAAGAACAAGATATTGGGTTTTTAAAAAAATAAGCTTTGATTCACTGTATAAAATTCATTATTTGAAAAAGAACCTTCCTGTATACATGTGTGAATTATTGGAAGCGGTAGTGAATAAAATTCTAGAATTCTGCACATGCTTATTGGGTATTCATATCACATGCCATGAATTATGCTAGGACTACAAAATTGTGAATGAGACCCGATTCCAGCACCTTAAGAGTTTGAATTTTAGCATAGAAGATAGATAGTATTTGCTAATGAGTAAATACAAGAAGGAGTTGAAAATGAATTTTCCAACATAGTCATAGTTTTTTGGAGTAGACCTATGCTCAAATTAAGTATGAAATCAGGCTGGGTGTGGTGGCTCATGCCTGTGATCCTAGCACTTTGGGAGGCCAAGGCGGGAGGATCCTTTGAGGGTTGGAATTCCAGACCAGCCTGAGCAATGTAGTGAGACCCTTTCTCTATAAAAAATAGAAAAATTAGTTGATCATGGTGGTATGCACCTGTAATCCCAGCTACTCGGGAGGCTGAAGCAGGAGGATCCCTTCAGCCCAGGAGTTTGAGGTTGCAGTGAGCTATGATGATGTCACTGCACTCCAGCCCTGGCAACAGAGTGAGATCTTGTCTCAAAAAAAACCCCCAAATCAGTTATTGTTGTGGCCATTACTAGTAAAGCACTTTTGGTAAAATGTGATTTACCTTCATGGCCAATTTCCAATTTGATTGCTTACCTTCTCCCCTAAGAAATTTCATCCAAATGACGTTCTTTGAAACAGCTGCCACTTTATTGCTGGGTAAAGCCTTCTCTTTCTCTCTTTTTGTATATGTGTATATATATGTGTATTTTTTAAAGAAACTGTTATTTTTAAGATGTAACAACTGTTATACAATTGAAGTAAAATTTCAGTGGACTAAAACTTTCTACGAAGTATGCTGGACCTATATCTAACCTTGAAGGAAAGAGGAATAAGCAAAGAAACCTTTCACCCTACTAGAATGGTTTTATAAACTTCTTTATCAAAGATGAAAGGGTGAAAAGATCAACTGGTAATCAAACAACCTGGGTTTCAATCTAGGCTCTAATACTAGTTCTATGACTAGATTTCCATCTTCCTCACCAGCTGTATAGGTGGTTCGATGAGCAAATGGAAGATGTATAGGAAAGCATTCTGAACACAGTAAAGCGTTTCACAAGTGATAAAGATATTGCTTTTACTGAATTCCTACCGCCAGAAACTACCAATAGTAACTAGAAATTAATTTGGCAGTGATAAATTATAAGCCACCATTTATTTCTTAACAGTAATGGCTGCTATTTACTGAGGACTTCCTATGTGTCAGCCACTGTGATAATGGCTATATAGGAATTAAACCATTTAATCTTCTCAACAATGTTTTTAATTTAATTTTATTTGGTTTTTTTGTCCATTTCCTGGTGATTAGATCAACAATGCTTTTTATTTATTTTAAGTTTTTTGAGACAGAGTCTCACTCTGCCACCCTGGGTAGAGTGCAGTGGCGTCATTGTAGCTCACTGCAACCTCAAACTCCTGGGCTCAAGTGATCCTCCTGCTTCAGCCTCCCAAGTAGCTGGGATTACAGGCGCACACCACCATGCCCAACTAATTTTTCTACTTTTTTAGAGGTGGGGTCTTGCTCTTGCTCAGGTTGGTCTCAAACTCCTGAGCTCAAGTAATCCTCCTGCTTTGGCCTCCCAGAGTGCTAGGATTACAGGCGTGAGCCACCACGCCTTGCCTGCTTTTTAAAGAAAAGGAAAAAACTCCAAAAAGCCTGAATAGCATGCTGAAGATCATTGCCAATATAACCAATAAGATAACTTAAGAATGTAACCCTATTATAAAATTATTTTATTTACAATAATGATGGTTCCTGGGATGATTTTTAAAGTATTAAATATGTATATAAATTTAACAATCCTGCCATCTTACGTAAATTTGTCATAGGTGAAGCACTTGTGTAGCACTTTACTGTGTTCAGAATGCTTTCCTATATGTCCTCCCATTTGCTCATCGAACCACTCTATATAGCTGGTGAGGAAGATGGAAATCTAGTCATAGAACTAGTATTAGAGCCTAGATTGAAACCCAGGTTGTTTGATTACCAGTTGATCTTTTCACCCTTTCATCTTTGGTAAAGAAGTTTATAAAACTGTCCTCGTTGGGTAAAAGTTTTCTTTGCTTATTCCTCTTTCCTTCAAGGTTAGATGTAGGGCCAGCATACTTGGTAGAAAGATTAGCATTCTATGGGATATCGAGTTTTCATTCACAGATTTAATGAAAACTTAGGTTTTTTAAAAAAATGTATATTTTTGTTAAATATCTTTATAGTTTGACATTTTGGTATTACAAGTGTGTGAAATATTGTGTATTTGAAAATAAATTATTTAACAAAGATTTGTTGAACACCTGCAGTGTTTTGCTTACTGGCTTTCATGGTTGCTAAAAACTCTGTCTTTTGCTATATGAGCTATGATTGATAATCATATTTTAAAAGATTCAGTATATACTTCATTCTGTAATAATGTTTATTGTGGGAAATTATAGAATTACTGAGAATTTTAGAGCTGGAAGGAACCTTTCAGGAGTTTCCAGGGTATTTAGTTATTTCCTGAGACAGACTAATTTTTATTACTTGAAACCACAATGGTAGGTAGATAAGACAGACTTCAAAGGCAATATCTTGTAAGGTTTGTGGTAGAGATACTGGTATTAAACTTTTGAAATGGGCTTGGTATGCCTGTAATCCCAGCACTTTGGGAGGCCAAAGTGGGAGGATTGCTTGAGGCCAGGTATTCCAGACCAACCTGGGCAACATAGTGAGGCTCTGTCTCTACCAAAAATAAGAAAAATTAGCTGGATGTGATAGCATGCCCCTGTAGCCCTGGCTTCCCAGGAGGCTGAGGTGGGAGGATGGCTTGAGTCCAGGAGTTTGAGGTTGCAGTGAGCTATGACTACGCCACTGCTCTCCAGGCTGGAGCGAGACCCTGTCTCTAAAAACAAACAAACAAAACTCTTTTGAAAGGGGTTGAGGTCACTATTGTTCGCAAAACCCTTCTTGTTGGGATTTTCAGCTGTATTTGGAGGATTCTTGTTGGGGAACTGTCTTACCAGAACTAACAGGTAATGTTTAGCAATCTGCTGGGTGGGGTCTTTTCTGTTTGTTGGAACTCATGGCTCTAGGCTCATATCCTCTTGATAGGTAAGAAAATGGGCTGGAAAGATTGTGACAAGATTGTGACTTGTTCAAGAACAACAGCTGATTAGTGTGAGATTCAGATAACTGTATTTTCAGTCCCATTTCCTTGCTGTGATAGCGTTTAAATTTGCTAGCAAATAACTTTTTAAGGATTTCTTCTTACAATTTTCCTTATACCTAGATCTCGTGGTATAAGTGTTGGTAACTTTCAACATTAAACCTACTTCTTATAAATAATATATAAACTTATAAATAGGAACTAAAATATTAAAATGTTAGGCTAACTCTGGTGAATGAAAAACAAAATGACTCTATTTTACCTATATTTCCTAATATTTTTGAAATACGAATGTTAGGAAACTTCGTTTTGATGTCTTTATAGTCACATTTATTTTTGCTGTATATCTGGACTTCTTTGATATCCTAGTGTTTCTTAGGAGAAATCCGAGTATTATTTCCCCCTTTTGCTTGTGATATAAATACTAAGAATCACTGATATAATTGCTAATAACTTTGATTGTATGTGTGTATGAATGACTGTGTGTGTATGATGTAAAGTTTGTACAGCCTCCTGACAATTTTTAGGCGTATGAGTTAAGCCACTTCTTCTTTACACGTTTTACAGTCTGATCAGGGTTCTTTTGTACAATATCATACTTTACTTTTTGACTGGGCATGGTTGCTCACACGTGTAATCCTAGCACTTTGGGAGGCTGAGGTGGGGGGCATCACTTGAGGACAGGAGTTCAAGACCAGCCTAAGCAAAAGCGAGACCACGTCTCTACAAAAATAGAAAAATTAGTCAGGCATGGTGGTGTGCACCTGTAGTCCCAGCTACTTGGGAGGCTGAGACAAGAGGATCGCTCGAGCCCAGGAGTTTGAGGTTGCAGTGAGCTGTGATGACGCTACTGCACTCTAGTCCAGGCAACAAAGTGAGACGCTGTCTCAAAAAAAAAAAAAAAAAAAAAAAAATGTTTGGAAAATACTGTATATCATATCGTCTTGGAGTTTAAAGTTTCTGAGAAGTCCTCCAGTGAAACAGTTTGTTTTAGCGAGCAGTTCTCAGTCTTGTTTGGGCAGAGAACTTTTTATTTCTAAGACCTTGGGACATAGTCTGTAGGCCCTTGCTATCAAAGTGTGGTCCATAGAGCAGTGGCATTAGCATCACCTGGGAGCTCATTAGAAATGCACAATCTCAGGCCCCACCAAGGACTTACTGAATCAGAACCTGCATTTTAACAAGATCCTAAGGTTATTGCACATTAAAGTTTGAGAAACACTGCTATACTTTTTTCAGGATAAGATAATGAGGTGGGCAGGGCTCTGAGGTATTCATTCCCCTTGAGCTACTTTTTCCAAAGGGATTGTCCCCACTTTTTCTGTGTATGCAGATGTGTGTGCAAGCAGGATTGTGTGTATGGGTGTGTGCATGGGCATGCATGCATGTGCAGCCATGTGGGGGTGTGGGCATTTCTCTGTATCTGTCTCTGTGGCACCCCTTCTGTCTTTGGCAGACACTTCCCTTAATGAAGTTCATGAACTCTGGTGTACAAAAATGCTTTCTCTGTTAACTCGTTCTCCCTCTCATTCCTGCTCCCAATATGCATACACAGTCGTATGTTCCTTCAACCGTACAGCTCATCCAAGGCCACCTTTGGGAATCCTCCTGTGAAAGAGCAAGTTTCAGGAAATAAGGGGGTAAAGAGGAGAAGGGTTTGCCTGTTGGAATTGAGTAACAAGTTCCTTGGGGGTAAAATAGACCTGGCCTTCCCTCAGAAGGGCCCAGAGGTTTTGAATTATGGTGGTTGGAACCCAAAGGTCCTATGGAATTGTCTCAGCAGCTGCCAGTTGGAGCAAGCAAGTGGGGCTCCATAGTCGCCCACTCCACTTCAACCAGACCATCTATGCTTTTATATATTTTATTTATTAGGATTCCCCTTAATTTTTATTTCACAAAGATGTTTTGCAAAACTTTTTTTTTTTTTTTTTTAATCACTGCTGTATTCTACCACTCAAGTTCGGCTTAGCACAGGCTAGGTCAATTGCGACTGGACTTCTTAGCCTTACATTTCAAAAGGAAGAGCTATAATGAGTTTTGAATGGTAGCAGGAGAGATTTGAAGCTTGATTTCTTGAAAAGCCTTTTCTCCCTCTCTACGTCCTTGTATCTTTCCCTTTTTCCCACCCATCTTCCTAGACACTAACTCTTTTTAAAGACCAAGGCTGATAAGGCTCAGAGGTACATAATCATTGATTAATTAGTAGTGAGCACTGTAATTTGCATATGGAACATATGTTAAATTCATAATGTCATCAAATTGTACATTTTGATAAAATTTAATAAGATTATTCTGGGAATGAATCATAATCCTGAAAGACACAATCCTTAACACCATAATCCTGAATGTTGAAATCCCAAAAGATCAAAATCCCTGAAGTCTAAAATCCTGAAAATCACAATCCCAAAAGATCAAAATCCTGAAAATATAATTCCGGAAAAAATAATTAATTCTTTAAAATTTTATTTACGTTTTTAAAAGGGGATTTATTTGAGAAACATTAAAACACAACAGAATACTTCAACAGAATACTTTACACAATAAAATACACAATAACACATTTTTGTTAGCATAAACACTTGTATACTAATGACAGTCACACAGGTATAGCATTTATGAGCAGACGAACCATATTCATAAAGGAATAGGTCAAAAAGCAAATTATGTAAATGAGTTCATTTATACATTTATAAATAAATAAATTCATATCACTATGGTTGGTAATTGTGTGAACCCAGCTAAAACTGCAGTCATCTGCAATACCATGACAGACAATTTTAGTTGATGAGATGGGTCAAAAACCATAATCTGTCACCACTGCTCCAGTTGCCCACAGAGCCATGGTCTCAAATTTTATCTTTCACAAAGGCAGGTATACAAAAAGGACATCTCTTCATTTATTGAGGAAGTTTCAACATTTTTACATACATGCATAATGCTTATACACAAAATCAACATTGTGATAATGCACTTTTGTGGGGTCACATTTGCAAAAAATGCATAAAATGAATTAGAACTCTCTGAGTCTTTACACAGTTTATACTTCCAGTACTGGAAATGATACGAAGATGAAATATATAGCCTGGTGAATTGTAAAAAATAATGCTGGCAATTTAAAATAGTAAAAAGAATAACTAAGAAAAGAAAAAACCTAAAGAAAATTTGACACATGGTAAAGTGTACTACTATAGAGATAGATTATGGGCAGTTGCACAGAGATGGTCCATAAGAGCTGGCTGACTTTCATGATCACTAACTATATTTTGAAGTCTTGCATCATGATGAATAGCTGCTTTTTTTCTTTTAGGACATAGTTCTCTCCTTGGAGAATATATTCACATTCATTTTCTATGTGGTGTGCTGCCCTTTTTGAAATTCTTCAATATACACTGACATAAGCATTCCCTGTTCAATTTCCCTGTCTTCTGTGCCATGCTTCCGCATGCACTCGTATACAGACCACAAATTTGGCAGACACAATACTGGTGATCAAATAGCAATGCATGTCTTCTTATCCTACCATGCACATAATTATTTTTGAACCAGTCAGTATTCCTTGGCTGCCTTTTTTTTTTTTTTCTTTTTATTTGAGACAGGGTCTTGCTCTGTTGCCAGGGCTAGAGTGCAGTGGTGTCGTCATAGCTCACTGTAGCCTCCAACTCCTGTGCTCAAGGGATCCTCCTTCAGCCTCCCAAGTAGGTGGGACTACAGGCCACCACACCTGGTTAGTTTTTCTATTTTTTTGTAGAGACGGGGTCTTGCTGTGTTGTTCAGTCTGGTCTGGAACTCCGGGCCTCAAGGGATCCTTCTGTTTCAGCCTCCTAAAGTGCTAGGATTAGAGGTATGAGCCACCAAGCCCAGCCTTGCTGGCTTCTTAAGGCAAATGTGCCTTTAAGTCATTAAAAGCTCCTGGAATATCTTTTACTGGAAGGAATGCCAATGCAGGCAGGGAAATGATACTTTCTTTCTTTTTCTTTTTTTTTTTTTTTTTAAAGAAATAGGGCCTTGCTGTGTCGCCCAGGCTGGTGTGCAGTGGCCCGATCATAGCTCACTGCAGCCTCGAACCCTCGGGCTCAAGCGATCTTTTCTTCTCACCTTAGCCTCCTAAGAAGCTGGGACTACGGGAATGCGTCACCACACTTGGCTAATTCTTACAAAAATTTTTTTAGAGACAAGGTCTTGCTGTGTTTCCCAGGCTAGTTTCAAACTCCTGACCTCAAGCCAGCCTCCCCCCTCAGCTTCCTGAATAGTTGGGATCATAGGCTTGAGCCACTGTGCCAGGCTGCATTTTTAAAATGAAGTTTTATTGTTGCCGTATTGCGTGGTCAGTCCACTCATCTGAACTTTTCACCAAGTGCACTGGGCTGAATGGAAAAAACAAATTTTTTATTGGAAACACATTGAAATCGACTTTTAGAGGTCTTGATAGCGCCTAATACCATGTCTGTCATTATGGTTTTGGGATTCAGTTGAAATCTATTTTCTTCTGCATACAGACAATAACAAGAAAATAGTTCCATCTAACATAAAGCAACTGTCCGGTGATTGTGATTTTTGGGATTTTAGAAGTTAGGGATTTTAAACTTTAGGGATTTAGACGTTAGGGATTTTTTTTTTTTTTTTGAGACTGAGTTTTACTCTCTTGCCCAGGCTGGAGTACAGTGGCAAAATCATAGTTCACTGCAACCTCCAGCACCTGGGCTCAAGCTATCCTCCTGTCTCAGCCTCCTCAGTAGCTGGGACTACAGATATGCACCACCATGCCTGGCTAATTTTTAAAAAATTTTTTGTAGAGATGAGGTCTTACTGCGTTGCCTAGGTGAAAGTTACTCCACTTTTTGAGCATCAGTTTTTTCATTTGCAGAATTGAGATGATAACAACACCTACCTCAGGGTTGTTGTAGGGATTAAATGAGATAATCCTTGTAAAGTACTTGGCACAGTACTTGGTATATATGCTAAGTCCTCAAGAACTGTTAGCTAAAGCAATCAAATGCGTGAGTGGTGGTATAATAACAGAAATCCGTATAGGGGTATAACAGTCCTTCTTGTCAAACATGTGGGTTCTAGTGGGATAACTGGCAAAACCAGAGCGTAAGAATACATGGTTTCTACTAAAAAATAACATTTTTCGAGACCATTTGCTTCAGGGATACTTTCATCCACCCACCCTCCTGCCTCCCTCTCCTCTTCCTTTCTTTCCTTCCCTCACCACCTGTGTATACGTATGTGTGTGTGTTTCCTAGTGGCCTCATGTCTACTGTCACATAAACATTTGGGTCTTGTCAGTAAGTTTTAACATCTAGAAAGTATTCTCGTAATGTGATAGAGGTAAACAATGCATATAGACTTAAGAATTGAGCAGTTAAAAGCAGCATTTTTTACTGTTTGCCGTAGTTAAAGAGAACATCTGTTTTCGAGGTTAGGATTGTCAGAGCATGGTCATGATCTTTGTCAGGCCGCCATGCCCTTTTGTATATTATGCTGTTTCTTCTGCTCTGCTCTCCCCCATCCTCCACAGTTTCTTTCTTGTTCTTTATAATTGCTCAGCCATTAAGTCTCTGAAGAAGCATTCTCTTGTAGCACCAGAATGAATACCCTTTCAATTACAAGTAGTCCCCTGGTTATGGATGACCTGACTTACAGTGTTCCATGCTTACGAATGGGCTCCCATGCTCCCATAAGGATAATTTATAATTAAATTAATAATTTGGGAACTAGTTTTTTGGCATGTAAACAAACCTGCATGTCATAAGCGGTTCGTTGGCACAGCATCTTTACGCTAGTGGCTAGTCTCATTGTTTATATGGTCGTTTACAGGTAGCATCACTTTGGTCTTTTTTATTCAATTTTGTGTGTCTCTGTTTACCCTCGTGTCCATGCCTCCAAAGCGAAAGTCCACTACAAATCCAGGTGAGCCTGTAGCGAAGAGAAAGGTGATTACAGGGGAAATGAAAGTAGAAATATTATATAAGTAGAAAGTAGAAATATTAATTAAGCATTCAGAGAAAGGCCAGATACCATCATTTATTGGGAAAGCATTAGGCTTGTCTCTGGGCTATCAGAACAGTTATAAAGGATAAAGTGAGAATAATGGAACATGTGAAAGGCAGTGCTCTAGTGAAAGCATCACTTATTACTAAGCAGCATAGTGGATTAATTATTGAAATGGAAAGGTGGTTATTGATTTGGTTAGAAGATCAAAATAAGCATAACATTCTTAATCTAGTGTTGATGCAACATTAGGCGAGTGTTAACCTTTAATATTCTTTTTTGAAATTTCTCCTATCTCCTATCTAAACTTTTTGTATGAGTTTGTTTTTATGTCCTGTTTGAATGAAAAGAACGAGCATAATAGTTTCTGTAACTTACCATTACAGTACAGGAGTATTATTACAGTATTACATTGTATTATTATTACCACATGTGAGCCATTATAATATTGTTATTATTATTATTTTTACCCTAAATGCACTGTTCATCAAGGATCTGAGTTACATACAAATCCAACCTAAAGATGTTCTCAGGAATGTATCTTGTCTGTAACCCAGAGAGTGCCTGTACACTTAAGGCATTCTATCCTAAAAGTGATGATTCTATTTACATAGTGTATTGAAAATATTTTGTTTCTGTTTCTCCTTCCCTGGACTGTTATCTTCCTGAGGGTAGTACTATTGGCCACATTTCAGGTTGTTTATTATCTATTTATTTATGAATGAATGAATGAGACAGGGTCTTGCTCTGTTGCCCAGGCTGGAATACAGTGGCGTGATCATAGCTCACTGCAGCCTTGAACTCCTGGGCTCAAGTGATCCTCCTGCCTCAGCCTCCCAAGTAGCTAGGCCTACAGGTGCATGCCACCACGCGTAGCTAATTTTTTTGTTTTTGTAGAGACAAGGTCTCGGTATGTTGCCCAGGCTGGTCTGAAACTCCTGGCCTCAAGCGATCCTCCTGCCTTGGCCTCCGAAAGTGCTGGGATTACAGGCATGAGCTATCGAACTCAGTGCACATTTCAGTTTACATCCCCTCTTTGACATTTATACTCATATGGTTTTTTGATGATGATTAAATATGATAAGAGATATAATGAATTTAGCATAGTTCTTAGTTAATAGTGATAATTATAATAATATTAATAAAAATTCAAAATTCCTCTCACAGCATCTTGCATGGGTACTGATAATGCCTAACTGAACTACAAAGGCTCTTTATCATTTGTCTGATTCTGCTGCTGCTTTAAACTATTTTCCACTTCTTATTTTTAAGGAACATTTATATAATTTTATTGCATTTCATAGTCCTATGAGTTACATGGAGTATGTTTAATTTTGTCCATTTTCCTGGATAAAAGAACTTAGTTGATCTAAGTTATCTGTTCAGCTTTTTCAGCAGTTTTAAAAATGTTTTCTTGTACTGTCGATACAGTGCTTGATTGAAACCACAGCCAATAGTATTTTATTCTGTCTTATGTCGTGCCTGCTTGTTTGTTGAATCTTAACTAGAGGCAGCGAAACCATTTAGTGGAAGCCATTGCGATAGGCAAGAGACAGTAGTGTCCCCAACAAGGGTAATGCTAGTGGGGAGAGAAATGAATGGATTTTAGATGTGTTTAGTAGAAAATTTATAGGACTTGATGGTTGATTTCATATGGTTGTGGAGGGGAGGAAGTTCAGTTGTAGTGAGGGAAGAATCAGGGATGAATCCCAGGATTCTGGCTTAATTGGGCAGCTGAGCAAATGGTGGTACTTCTCACTGAGATAGAAAACAGGAGGAGGGACAGGTGTGGGGGAAGGTAATAGTTCACTTTTAAATTTGTTGAATTTCAGGTGCCTAGGGGAAATCTGAGAGGGAAGATCTATGAGGCAGTTGAGTATGTAGGGTAAAACTTAGGAAAGAGGACAGGCCTATAAATACATATTTGTAGTCATCAGCATAAATGATTGAGTTGAAGCCATGGGATTGGGTAAGACAGATCAGGGAGAGAATAGACTGTGCACCATAAGAAAAGAGACCTAGGACGGACTTTTAAGAAACATTATTTTTTTTTGTAGTGAAAGAAGAATAGCATCTCACAAAGAAGAAGAAAGAAATAGAGAAGAAAAAATATCAATAGGGAGTAAGAAACCCAGGAAAGTGTAATGTTACAGAAAGAGAGGGAAGAGGATACTTTCAAAAGGAGGGTGTGTGTTTAGCCATGTCAGATGACCTTTACTTTCATCAGACAGAATCTTAATTTTTCCCTAAAGTTCCATGTAACATTTGTTTTAATAAGTGTGGCATTTAGATTTATGTTTTAAGTTGTAACAAGATAATGTCCTGCATAGTGCTTGTCTCAGCATTTCATGTTAGTTACAATAGTTCTGAATTGTATCTATAGGTTAAATAAAGGAGGCTAAATATTGATAGGCAGGAAGATGAGTGAAATTATGTTACTAACTAACTTTGTTTCCCAAGGATATAATTACCTAGGAATATCTATTGTTAAGCCTATACCTCTAACGGTGACTCTTGATTGTAGCTACAGAATATAATAAAATTCATTAAAAAACCCCAAAACATTGGGTCCATCTTGTCAAGAATTTTTTAAGTGGTAAGTAAATGTACAGTAAGTTTGAAAAAACTTAGAAAATTGCATAGTTTATTGTGAGGGAGGATGTATGATTTGAAGAAACCTCTGTCTTTTGTTTTTAGGAGGAATGAATTATAGCACTCTTTATTGATCAGTTAACGAAGCAGATCCCAGCACTTTTTATAAAACTGTTTGTCCTATTAAAGTAATAGATACCTCTGAGGGACGTTGGATTTGTTATGACTTATGATGCTTAAAGATTCAGGTTTTATGAGTGCTGAATAACAAAGTTATTTAGAACATGGGTGGTATAAGAAAGGAATAGCTAAGACTCTAGAACTGAGAATGAGGGAGTGGCTTTCAAATTTCAAAAATACTTTACTCATTAAACAAACATTTAAATGCTCCTGTGCGGCAGGTGCTGGGCTAGGTAATGGAATTACAAAGGAGAACTGGACACATCCTTTTCCTCATGGAATTTAAGTTTCAAAACAAAGAATACAAATTAAATAATTGCAAATTGTGATAACAAGAGGAATTATTTGAAATTGGTGGATAGGGGAGGCTTCTCTGAGTGGGTGGCATTTAAGTTGAAAGCTGAAGGATGAGAGGAGGTATTCGTGAAAGAGTTATGGTTAACAAGTTTAAAGCCCTTTCCATAGGAAAGGGTTTGTTTTACATTGAGCAAAGACTATCATGTGGTGAGGCAGGAGGTCAGTGGCATCAGATGAAGCTGGAGAAGTATGCATACTACCCAGATCACAATTTAGTCATAAATGATAATGACGTTTAGATTTATTGGAAGTGTAATGAGAAGTCATTGAATAGGTTTAAGTATGGAAGCGCTATGTGGCTGCTGTAAGGAGAAAGGAATGGCAGGATGTAAGAGTAGAAACAGAAAGACTCATTAGGCTGTTTGTTTACTTAGGTGAAAAATAATGGGGCATTAATGTTTTGAGATGAACTCAAAGAGAATGAGTTTGTACCTTACTGTTATTGATACCTTGATATATGTTTCCATGAAAAAGCTCAATAATATACATGCAATGGAGACATTTAAAAGTGTGGCACTTCAGTACTTATGGTTTTCTATGTGCTTTTAAAGTGATTATGAAATTAATATTTTAAAGTAGGATAATTTGTGTGAGCATGGTGAAATGTAACAGGAATTGCTATTTAAAAGTTATTTATTCATTGGAAATAAAAAAGGAATAACTTTCCCTTCAAAGGAAGGGAAATGAGACATTCAGAGCGACTCTTCAGTTGTTTTGTAACTCTTACTATTGGCTTGAGACGATACTGAAATTTATTATGTTGGAAAAGTTTGCCATTGTTTTTTAAAATCAGTTATACACAGAAAATATGCACTTGTACTTTAGAGATGGTTATTAAGAATTGATAACTAATGCAGGGCTTCAAAATCTAGTTAGATTAATTTTAATATTACAATTTTGTTCTTTTTCTCATCTTTTCGTTCACAAGGCTGCAAAGTGTCAGCCAGAGCTGCAGTCATTTCAGGGCTCAACTGAGGGAGGAGCCACTTGGAAGTTCACTCATATGGTTGTCAGCAGGCCTTAGAACACCTACTTCCAAGTTACTCATGTGGCTGTTGTCAGGCCTCTGGCTGTTGTTTAGTGACATCAATTTCTTGCCCCCGGGCCTCTTTATAGGGCTGCTCGGAACATGGCATCTTGCTTGCCCCAAAGCAAGATATCTGAGAGACGATGAGGGAAAGCCCCAAAATGAAGCCACAGTCTTTTTATAACTTTCTTTTGGAAGTGATATCCCATTATTTCTGCCTTAGAACTGAGTCACTAAGTCCAGCCTGTACTCAGGGGGAGGAGATTATACAAGTGCCTGAATACCAGGAGATGGGATCATCATGGACCATTTTAGAGTTTGCCCACCACGCTATCCTTTGAAGTTTAAAACTTTTTGTTGTTGTTGCAGAAAGGCAAGCTTATGGGAGAAACCCAAAATGTAAAATAGATAAAAGGGGAGCTGTTCTGACGAGAGCAGGGGTTCTAGGGAACTAGAGCTTGCCTGCTTAGTATCCTTCACCTTAAGCTTTCAAAACCATTTGAATATTAGTTTTTTGACCATCAAATGTCATTCAAGAACATGAATATATACTGTCTTTCTCATATTTTCATTTTAGAATTTGTCAGCAGTTGCATTTCTAAGATTCTAGCTGTAAGTCAGGCATTGGAACATGGAAAACGATTTGTGTAATGTTTCTGACAACTTTTAAAGTCTGTGTAGCTTCATTTACCAAAGTAAATCTAATATAGTGGCTTATTTTATGGTATTAACAGATTGTTTATACATTGATGTGATAATGGTAGTGGTTTACTTTGTAACTACTGTCTAGAATATTTCATTAACTATTTCCAAATCCTGTATTTTAAAAAAATCATGAGTGTATAGTGGTATTGCAATTCAATTTTAACATTAATATGGTCTTATAGCTCTTTTCTGCTGCAAACCATGATTCCTAATATCATTAACATTAGTTACTTATTTTCTTTATCTTCAATATGAAGAATATAGTTTCAAAATAATATTACAAATGTTAACATAAACAATAAATCTGAGTGAAGTTTAAAATTTATCGTTCTTTTAGTCCTTAGGTTAAATTCCACTAAAGATGTACAAAGTCATTTGAAAATAATCCCTTTCTGGGTGGTTATGTTACTAGTTTGATATGTGGCAAGATTCTGGGTGTTGTTTCCAAGTGCTTTACTTACCTTCATTTATTTAATCCTTAAAACTACCCTGTAAAGTAGGTTATTATTACCTGATTTTACAGATGAATGTACTTTTTGCCATCTTGATTTTAGGCTAATTTGGGTTAACAAAAAACAACTGTTTTTGTTTGTGTCTCTGTGGGTTGGTGTAGGGGGAAGTAGTGGATGAAACTGAGTGAAAAGAAAATTTTGATTAGGAAATGAGATGGTATTTATACTGGGAACCCTGAGGGGAAGTATAATTGTACCATGGGACTGAAAAAGAGGTTAAGGCACAGTAAACTCAATAAAATTTTGTCACATGTGTTAAAAAAAAAAAAAGATGAAATACCAGTATCTGTTTATAACTACTGTGCCCTATAAAGCTTTTCCCTTTTGGAAGATAGTGACAGGGAGCATCTAGCCAGGAAAATCCAGATAATCCGAGATTCTACACTTTACCTAGACTATCTGATGAGCTGTTTAAGGAACAAAAAAGAAGACAGTTTCTGTAAATAACATTACTTAATAGGTAAGTTGATAATTCACTTTTGACCTTAGTTTGGTTAATTGAGGTTCAACTCAATGGTGTATATATCTATCTGTGTGTATATATACTTATATATGTATTATATGCATATAATGCGTATATAATATTTTATATGTGAACCATTGTCACTTAAATATGTGTGGATATATATAATGCTAAAATTTATTACACTATTACAGGATTCCAAATCCAGAATTTACCACGAAGAACAAATTTCTACAATCATGATACCTGACATTAGAATTTTAAATCTTAATTGAAAAGTAGAAAATAATGTATCTGGAATCATCAAAACCAGTTTTAAGTTGCTCCTAGCCAAAATATAATGTCCAAACCAGGGAGTAGTAGCGGAGGTGGAAATTAGCCTACCACCTTTTATTCTAAGCAGTTTTTTCATAAGTTCGGATTGATTTTATGGAGTAGTTTTTCATTAGTGAAATGTTTGATGCAGTTCTTGATTACTAAGGAGTGCCTTTTTGTGGATGAGCATTATAATTATTAGAACTTACATAAAATACTTTTGAATAGAACATCCTAATCTCTGGAATTTCTTTTCTAAGCTATTCTGATAAAGTCCATCTTAGTTGCATTTATAGAATGATAACAACAAAATGTAGCTTTCAGTGCCAGCCTCTAGGTGACCCTTTTGGTTATTCTTAAAATATTTTCAAGATATTTTAATTGATTTGATTTTAAGTTTATAAGATCAAGACTAAATTGAGACTGCATTTGCTATAAATAAAATTGGAAACAATAATTTAATTCTTAATGACATCTTTTATACTTGCTTATACCATTAGGGTAAAATATTTGGATTACTGCTTCTGTATTGATTTTATCACTATAAACATATAAGACCTTTGTGCCTGGTACTTACTCTTCAGTGACTAGAAATTAACTAAGACTCTAATAAACTAGAAAAGTTAACTAGATGACCCTTTTTTAATATTCATCTCTGTATTACAATTAGAAATGGAGGTCTGTGTAGTACCCCTGTGTGAATGGGTCATTTAAAAAAAACTAATGCATTTATTACTATTATACTTTAAAACTCAGACTTACAGAAAAATGGATATAATTTACCCAAGGCCATTTGTGTCTTAAAATTAGGTAGGAATTTACCAAAAATCTTGACAGATGTTCTGTCAGCCTTTACTAAATACAAATATAACAAGATTGAAGTATAAGATTTTCATTAGAATTACATTTTGAATTTGTTTTTGTAGAGTAATGATTTTATAGACCATTTTATCCTGTTGACTCTTAAAACAAAGGAAAAGCTATACACTTTCTTTAATTTGTTTCCATAGAACGAAGTTTCTTGAAGATAGAGGGCGATTAATTAACAGCACAATGGTAAAGGGGTATTGAAACATTTCTGTATCTAGTACCTACTATTATAGGTACTAGGGTTTGAAGACATCACTGCTGTCTTCAAAATGAGCATGATTAATATGCATTGATTAATATGTATTGAGTTAAAGGTAATAGAATATCTTTATATGAGCTTGAGGATAAAATTGAGGGCTTTCTTTCTTTTGATTAGAAATAGTATTTTTTTTAAATGACAGTTCCATCATTAGGCAATTATTTTAAAAGTGTATCAAAAATATACTATACTACTTTCTTTTGTTCAAATATTTAAATTAAAATCAGCATTATTATTTATTAGCGGCTGGCATACATTGTGTGTGGTTGGTTTGTTAATAGATGACAAATGGTTAAAGACTTATCAGGGGATAAATGGAAATTGTATTGGTGCTTTTTATCTGAATTCTAATAGGTTGTTAATCTATAGTGGTGGCTTCTATACTAAAATTAAGTGAATGTTAATGACAATGGCTAGTTAAAAGTGGCAGAAGCCAGGTGCCCATGGCATGTGTCTGTAGTCCCAGCTACTCAGGAGGCTGAGGAGGGAGGATTGCTTGAGCCCCAGGAGTTTGAGTCCAGCCTAGGCAACAGAGAGATCCCTTCTCTAAAAACAAAAAAACAAAAAAAAGAAAGAAAAAAATATGGCAGACTTTGATCAACTAACTATTCTTGTACTAATATTAAAAAACAATGGTGATGTTTCACTGAAATGGAATAGTCTTAGTCTGATAGCTGATATTTTTGTATATTAAGATATAGCTGCCATTATAGTAGACATTTAAAATGAAACTATACAAATCATTTTCTTTGTGTTTATGATAATGTCAGAAGTTTCTGTTAACATGTGGTTAGCAAATTTTTTCCATATTTACTTTCGTGCATGTATGTGTAATTATCTGGTGAATTTACAACCCTTTCCCCTGTAGTTCTACATGTAATAATAATCTCAAATAAAATTAAATAATCTTCTTATTCTAATAGAGAAGAAAAAGCTGGATCACTTACCAGTAACTGGAGTTCTCCTATTGGGTAATCTCCACAGATCCACATTCTTTGAAGTTATTGTGAGTGCCTCGAGGACCAAGGAACCGTTGAAATTTCCAATTTCAGGAAGGTAAGCAAGTGCACTGAAGCATGTCTCTAGCATCTCCCAAATCCCCTCCCCCAACTTTCTTACATATACGTGTGTACTGCATGCCCCCTCAGTTCCAGTGGATGCCCGTCAGGAAGATTCTCATGCTGGACAGAAGGGCAAGAGAGGTGGATCTGTGAGGGAAAAGACCCAATAGGATAACTCAAGTTACTGGTAAGTAATCTAGTTTTCACAGACTTGAGATTTTTTTCTCAAATTTCTTCTCTTTAGAAGGAGTTTGCTTAATTACAAAGAAAGTAAGTTGTTTGGGAGAACTTCTTTTTGTATGTTTGATATGGATTGTGGAAATTACTGTATGGACATTAAATACAGAGCTATTAATAGGTATATGAATAAAAAGTATGACATTAATTTTAATACTTTAAATTTAATTACTTATTAAATTAATAATACTTTAAAGTATTATTTACATAATAGCTCTTTCTAAAAAAATTATGTGTTTACTGGCTTTTGACAAATAGTGTAATAGTGCTAAAGCAATATAGAGACGCTTTATGTTGAATTCTTTTATAAATTTCTTTATTTATGATGTTGCTTTTAGTGAAGTAAATACTTGCACTGTAAAATTTATGCACATGCCAAATTTGAAGTTCTTTTGGCATGCTAGTACTGAACAGCAAGAATAGTTTTATATTCATTGACTAGCACTTCTTAATGACATAGTTTTCAATGTATGTTTTAACTTCATTGAAAGTATATTTGAAAAATAATTTAGGGTATGTTGCAATTATATTTACCACTTCCTTCTTCTTAATGAAAAGGCTTATTGATGTGAAAGTGAAGTGTGGCAGAATTGGTTCAGTTTGAGCTCTCTGATTCCTCAGGTACCAGATAATTTATTGAGTTGGCATGTCAGTGTTAGACAGAGTTTCTTGCTTTTCATTTCTCTCTCTTACTCATTCTGCATTATTACCAGGTTATTATTTCTTAAAGGGCATTTGTAGCATATAGAGCCTGTAGTGGTGCCCTACTATAGCTGTTTTATAAAATTTTCATCCATTTAATGGGTGCTTATGGCCTCATAATCCAATCCCATCCTATTTATCCACCCTTAATTTCTTCAGTTTGAAACTTTTGTTTGATCTTACCTGGATAGTTGTCATATTTATGCTTGGTTCGTGCTTTTCCATTTTCTTCAAATGGATTTCTATCCATTCTGCTTTTCTGTACTTCAAAGTTGAGGCAAATCTCACTTTTCCTATCAATCCTTTTATGCTAGCATCTTTGTTACCTCTGTTTCCTCAGTGGAAAAGTGGGATTTCTGTAAAATTGTATTCATGGAATATACTTAGTACAGTGCCTTGCATAGTTAATACTCTTGTTAGCTAGTATTTGGCTATAGATTGATCTTAAACATTCTGTGGTTATAGTTATTCCGTATGACACAGTGTAGCCCTTAAATATTAGCTTCAGGTTGTATTGCTATTTTGTTTTTAATATAAAACTCTTAAACTGGGTTGTATGTTCTTTGAGAGCAAGGATAAAATTTTATAGTTTTTTGTCTTTCCTAGTTCCTAACATCAGTGAATAAGATTAAATTGTACCCACTGAAAAATGAGTTTTTCATATAGATTCATGAATATACTTAATAGTTTTTTCATGTATAAAACAGGTTCACTGGCCTCATCAATCCTATTTGTACTGTATTTTTTTCTTAAAAACAACAAATTTTTTCCTTTAAAAACTGCTACAGTGGAATTCTAATTGTTTAGTATAACATTCATTTCTCCTGTGCAACATAGTAAGGACAGTGTATAGTTTTAAGAGTGTTAATTAGAGTGGCTTTACCTTAAGACAGCTATATATTGTTAGAAAACAAATTGGAAATTCAGTATACTTGATTTTGAGGTTTGAATATCTTAGAAGATTATTGCTTGATTTCAGAAATGCTTGTCTTTAAGAATACCTATCAGATGAAGCAGTAAATGAAGTCTAATTTCAGGGTCATTGAAGGAGGGAAATGCTGTTTGACAGATTGAGTGTCGCTTCTCAGTAATTACCAGAGTACCAATTTAGGTCCTATCATTAGACAAGCTGAGATAAAGAACATTTAGTCAGATAACTTCAATACTAGTTTTGAATCTGCTACTGAATGTCTATGTAAGATTCTATTCAATCTCATAGTATTTTTGGTGTGATAATGATATGGTGGTTATATTGACAATGCTTTTATTTTTTGGAGAAATACGCCAAAATAAGTATCATGATAGGTTCAGGAATGGGTTTAGAAAAAAAGTGTGTGGATATTTGGGTGTGGTGTGTGTATGCATATGTAGAGAGAGAGAAAAAGAGAGATAAAACGAAAATGTTAAATGTTAACAATTTTAAATCTAGGTGAAAGGTATATGGGTATTCGTTGTGCTTTGAACTTTGCTATGCCTTTGAAATTTAAAAAAGAAGGTGGGAAGAAAATACTTTAGAAAGAGCTTTATTGGGCTTCAGTTTCTGTAATTCTAAAGTGGAAACAATAGAACTTGTTATTTCCATGCCTTGCTGCAGATAGGCACAGTGGGATAACATTTGGCAGAATAACAGCCAAGGGAGCTCTTAAGAGGTGGTAATTTTTTTTTTGTTATTAAATAAGAGCTTTATAATGGAGACCTTTTCAGAGAACATTTTACCTAAAAGTATCTTACATTAAAACACATCTAGTCTTTCTTTAAAATTAAGAGCATATTTCATTATAGTTTAACAAGAACAATTATTTAAGAAACAATAAATATATATAGATATGTAAAGTAACCAATTGAAATCTTATTTTGGTGAGACAGGGTCTCGCTCTGTCACCCAGGCTGGAGTACAGTGGCACAGTCATAGCTCACTGCAATCTTGAACTCCTGGGGTCAAGCGATTCTCCTGTCTCAGCCTCTTGAGTAGCTGGGACCACAAGAGTGTGCTACCACGCCCAGCTAATTTAAAAAAAATATTTTTTTGTAGAGATAGGGATGGGGAAGGTGGTCTCACTTCGTTACCTGGGCTGGTCTGGAATTCCTGGCCTCAAGTGATGCACCTGCCTTGGCCTTCCAAAGTGCTGGGATTACAAGCATGAGCCACTGCACCTGGCCTCCAATTGAAATCTTAAAAATGAAAAACATAACTAATTATTAGATAACTCAATAAGTGGACAGAATAGAGGATTAGACACAGCTGAAGAGAGAAGTTGTTAATTTGAAGATAGAATGGAGAACTCTTCAGAGCAGCACAGGGAGATAAGGAGATGAAAAATATGAAAGAAAAGCTGATACCTTAGAGGGTAAATTGAGAAGTTCCAACATATGTGTAAGTGGAGTTTCAGAAGAGAAAATAAATACAGAGAATGGTGGAGAAGCAATGTTAAAAAATTATTAAGAATTTTCAAGAATTAAAAAACAGTAGAAATTATAAAATAATTAGAACTGAATCACAACAAAAGAATTGTATCAAAACTTGAGGGATGCAAGAGAAATGGTACTTAGGGGTAAATTTATAACCTTAAATGCATGTATTAGATTGAAAGATTGAAAATAAATGAGTCAGCTATTCAACTCAAAAAACTAAACAAAAATGAAAAATAAAACCAAAGAAAGAAAGAGGAAATAATAAAAATTAAAATAGCATTTGGTGAATTGAAAATAATCAGCAAAAATAAAAACAATATAATGATCAATCAAATCAAAGCTGTTTTTTCCAGTCAATTCTACTCATTAAAAAAACCCAGGTGGCACAAATAGTAAAATCTTAAAATGGGATATGACTACAAATACAGTAGTGATTTTAAAAATTACAAAAAATTGAAGCTGTAGTAAATTTCCCCAAGAGGTATAGATTTTTTTAAAAAAATAACAACTTTATGGGAGGCCAAGGTGGAAGGATCGCTTGTGACAGGAGTTTGATACCAGCCCAGGCAACATGGCAAGCCTATGTCTCTACAGAAAATAAAAAAATTAGCTGGGCGTGATGGTGCAGGCTTGTAGCCCTAGCTACTTGGGAGGCTGAGGCAGGAGGGTCACTTGAGCCCAGGATTTTGAGGTTGCAGTGAGCTATCATTGCACCACTGCACTCCTGCCTGGGCAACTGCAAGACCCTGTCTCAAATAAATAAATAGAGAAAGAAAGAAAGAACTTACTTTATTGAGATACAATTCACATACCCCATACCATTTACCCAGTTAAAATGTATAATTTAGTGGGTTTTAGTATTTTTACAGAGTTGTGCAGTATTACCACAGTCAATTTTAGAACATTTTCATCTCCCCCAAACCCTCTAGCCTTAGGCAGCTACTAATCTATTTCTATAGATTTGTGTGCTCTGGACAGTTCATGAAGTGAAATCATACAATATGTCACCTTTTGTGCTAGGTTTCTTTCACTTAGCATAATGTTTTTAAGGTCCATCCATGTTGTAGCATGTATCAGTACACTTCATTCCTTTTCATGGCCAAATAATATATCATCATATGTGGCTATACCATATTTTGTTTGTCTATTTATCATCCATTCATTGGATATTTGGATTGTTTTTCACTTTTTGGCTATTACGAATAGTCCTGCTATGAACAGTTATGTACAAGTTTTTGTGTGGACATATGTTTTCGTTTCTTTTGAGTACAGTCCATCCTTCAGTATCCATGGGGGATTGTGTCCAGGATCTCCTGAGGATACCCAGATCTGCAGCTGTTCAAGTCCCTGATATAAAATGGCACAGCATTTGCATATAACCTATACACATTCTCCCATATACTTTAAATCATCTCTAAGTTACTTACAATACCTAATACAATGTAAATGCTATATAAATACTTGTTATACCGTATTGTTTAGGGAATAATGACAAGGAAAAAAATTTATACATGGTTAGTACAGATGCAGTGTTTTTCCCCCAAATACTTTCGATTTGCAGCTGATTGAATCCATACATGTGAAACCCATGGATATGGAGGGCCAACTGTGCATACCTAGGAGTAGAGTTGCTGGGTCATATGGTAACTCTGAGTTTAGCCTTTTTGAGGAACTGCCAGACTGTTTTCCAAAGTGACTGCACCATTTTATTTTTCCTACCAGCAATGTATAAGGGTCCAATTTTTCCATACCCTCATTTCATTTTCATTTTCTGTCTTTTAAATTATTGCCATCTTAGTTTGTATGAAATGATATCAGAAGGAATAGTTTTATTGTGATATTTATATTCATAATTTCAGATACACTTTAGGGCAACAGATAATCCTGATCTCATGCAAATTGACCCAGAGAACAGCAAAAGAGAAAAAACTACCCTGCCTGTTTATCAGCCAAGGTTAGCCTTGAAGCCTAGAATGGAAAAAATGTACAAGGGAAAATTTATTGCATTCAGTCTTATTTATGAACACAGGCATAAAAGTTTTAATCACTTTAGGAATGTAAGCATAGTTCAATATTTGAAAATCATATTGATCTAATTTATAAGAAAATTTAGGAAAAAACATCTAGATAGATTTAGCAAAAGTATATGATAAAACTCAATACCGTTCATGTATAAAAAACCAAAAAACACCTCTTAAACTATGAAGAGAAGTGAACTTTTTTTCTTCCAGTAAAGACTGCCTTTCAAGTTTGTCATTCACACAGCAGGCATCATGCTTGATAGTGAAACATTAGAAAGAAAAATGAGATAAGCATCTCCCTAGAAAATTTAAAAGAAATGAACACAGTTTGTATTAATAAGAGAATTCAATGTTATTGCATACAAGGTCAACATTCAAATTGGCAACAGCCAATTAGAAAACAAAAAAGATCTCCTTTGTAGGAAATTCTAAAGTACCCAAAATTTTATTGAGGAACATAAAATTAGACATGAATAAAAGGCAGGATATACTATATTTATGGTGTGAAGTTTATTTAAAATTTATTTAGTAATAAATATTACTAAAAAGTTACTTCTTTGTGAATTATATGTAGTTTCAGACAAAAATCCCAAGGGGAATTTTTATAGAAAATGATCTTCATATGCAAAAGTAAATGTGCAAGAATAACCAAGACATTTCTGGAAGAAGAAAAAGAATGAGGAGGAACTTGCCCTATTGGATACCAAGACTAATTTAAAAATTATGGTAGTTAGAATGGAATACTACGCAGCAATCAAAAGAATAAACTGCTACACACATAGGATGAATCTCCCAGACTTAATGTTGAGCAAAAGAAGTGAGACACAAGAGGTTGCATTTTCTTGTATAGGTAGCTCAAAATCAGAACTAATCTGTAGTATTGGAGATTGGAACAGTGAGCATCTTGGAAGCATGGTACTTATTGAAAAGGGTCATGAGGGAGCCTTCTGGAGGATGAGGAATATTAATATCTTGGTCTGGGTTGGATCACACGGGGGTATATGTGTTTAAAAACAAGCTATATACTACTAGTATTTGTATACTGTATATAGGTTATACTTCAATT
The DNA here is from genome assembly GCA_023783475.1 of Daubentonia madagascariensis. Taxonomy (NCBI): domain Eukaryota; kingdom Metazoa; phylum Chordata; class Mammalia; order Primates; family Daubentoniidae; genus Daubentonia; species Daubentonia madagascariensis. The sequence goes on along the minus strand of JAKFHU010001244.1, from coordinate 22,620,042 downwards.
TAGAAAGTAAAATAACAAATTATGACATTTGAAGTAGTATAGTATTAGTACAGGAAGAGACATTAATATAACAAGAGAGTTCAGAAATGGATCCATAAATATTTAGAAAATTGGTAAATGCTAGAGATGCCATTTCCTGTCAGTAGGGAAAGAAGAAGTAGACTGTTGAGTTGGTTTTCTATATGGGAGGAAAATTAGATCTCTACTTCAAACCATACCCAAAAATAAATTCCAGTTGAATTAAACAATGAACATTAAAACCATTTTTTAAAAAGACTAAGATATAGAATATACAGCTTTAGGATATGGAAGGTCGTCTTCAGTAGGTCAAGAAAAGAAGAATGAGCCATCAAGAACAAAGACATCAAGGATAGATGATTTTACTACCTCCAAAAAAAAAACTTAGGTTTAATAAAAGGCATCATAAACCAAACTAAAAGATAAGTGGCACGCCTAGGAGGAGATTTGCGCAATGTCTTATATACCCAGTGGATTTGTATCCAGACTGTATCTAGATCAAAAGAAAGACAGATGTTACAAATAAAATGAGCAATGGATATAAAGATAATTCACAGCAAAGGAGACTACAAGTTGGAATGGCTAATGAACTGAAAAGATGCTTAGTCTCATTTGTAGGGAAATGCAGTTTAAAACTTAGGAGCTATCAGTTTTTACCCATTAGGTTACAAAGCTCAGAACGGGGGTAAGAGTTATGTAGTTGAAAATGTGCATACTCTTCTGTCCAGCAGTTAATCACTATTCAAGGTATTAATCTAGACAAACTTGCACATTTGTCCAAGGAGAGTTTTACATGACTATTCATTTGGGAAAAAAATCTAGAAGTCTATCAGTAGGAAGGCATGGATAAATGAAATGTAGAATAGTTACATAATGGAGAATTTCCTGGATCTATATTTAGATTATTATCATTAATGATTATTTGTTTTAATTTAAGAAACAAATTGTACTTTCTATGGCCAGGTATTCTACGCACTTTGTGAACATTAACTGTTTTAATCCTCATGGGAACTCAGAAATAGATACGTTATTGTCTTCATTTTACATATGGGAATGCTGAAGCATAGAGGGGTAAATAACCTATCCACTCCCATAGCTAGTACATAATAGCAGAGCTGACTTTCAAAGCTAGGATCTGAACCTCAGTTTTCTGGCTCCAGAGTCCACTATGCCGTGCTGCCTTTTGATGTGTATGAATATGGAGAGACCTCATAAATGTAAGGAAAAGTTAATTGCAGAATGATGTGTACAGTGTGATCTCATTTACACCAAACTCATGGTAGTGGTTACCTTCTGGATGGGCTTGAGAGGTGAGGAAGATGGTAACGGTGGTGAAAGGAAACTAACTTTATGGAACTGCATGTTTTTCCTTAAAGAATGTATATATATTACTTTATAGCTCTGAAAATACCTATATGAAATATAGGTATATGCTTATTTTTACAAAAAAAAAACACTGGGAGGATTGACCTTTATTGTTTTAATCTCCATTTATTTTCAGTATTGGTTTATAGTAGAAAAAGAAAGCAATGGCCCTGGCAACATAACCATCCATTAGTCTGCTCAGATAGTGAGCAGCAGATAAGCACTAGGTGCTGGGGATAGGAACGTTAATAAAGCCTCTTTCTTTAAGGAGTTCAGAATTTTACAGGGAAAGAGATGAGGGAAATAATTTGTTTGATATGTTCGGATCTCTTTTTTTCTTCCTTGTTTCTCCATTCTTGCCCCTTTCCCTCCATATAGGAGAGGGGGGAAATGTCTGGTTTTGGGACATGGGAAACAGGCAATGAAATATTGATGGTGATCTCACTTCCTGTTCTTTTACAAAACTACCAGAGAGTTAAACTCTGATGGTCAGAGACTGTAGCTTGTTCACCATTGTATTTCCAAAATTTAGCATAATGCCTTGTGCTTAGTAGACTCCTAGGTGGTTGAATGAATAACTGATGAACTTTCCTACTTCACTCTCAAATTTACTAGTGTCTCAACTCAAGTTGTTCTTAAACCATTTGGAATATCTTTTATTCCATTTCTTCTTTTGGTTGTCGAAGATTAAGGTAATCTGACTGAGAATGCTAAATGAAGCCTTGAATTGTTTTGTGTCAAAGAACTCTTACTTGAGTAATATTTTATTTTTATATTTTATTTTATTTTATTTTTTGAGACATGGTCTCATTCTATCGCCTGGGCTGGAGGGCAGTGGCACATCATAGGTCACTGTGGCCTCAAACTCCTGGGCTCAAGTGATCCTCAGCCTCCCAAGTAGCTGGGATTACAGGTGTGCACCATCATGCCTGGCTAATTTTTAAATTTTTTGCACAGAAGAGGTCTCGTTATGTTTCCCAGGCTGGTCTTGAACTCCTCACCTCAAGCGACCCTCCTGCCTTGGCCTCCCAAAGTGCTGGAATTACAGGTGTGAGCCGCTCTGCCTGGCCTTAAGTAATATTTTAATCTGCAGGAAATTTTGGATCTCAAAAATCTATTTTGTTTTCATTGTGCTGAGTCTAATACGTTTTTAAAACTAGTAGTCTTATAATATTGTGATAGCACATTTGGTTTTCTTAGTCATTGGTACTATATTCTGTTTTTGAGTTAGTGCTAGCTTATCAAACTATGTTCTGTATTTTATTTGTGAAATTCTTAATTTCCCGAAACCGCATTCTCTTCAAGTTTCTAGATGGAGCATGGACTGTTAGATGGTTAGTGTTAATAATATGAGAATTCTAGTGCCTTTTAAAATCTGTCATGGTATCTCATAAAAAGTAATGCTCCTATTTCATTTAATGTCATCCTAGTGAGAGAGAGAAAAGGGTCTTCTTGGTGGTAAATTCGAGTCAGTGTATTCAAGATCCTCCCAGCAGAGTGAATTTAAGTATCTGAAAATTTGCTGACAAGGAGTAAACTTGAATAAATTATAGTCAACAATGTTTATTTCATTTTATAAGTTTGACACTTGCACTGTATTGAGAAAATCCTGATACAAAGCATTAATATTATGCTGGATGGATTTAGTTAAACTGTTGGTGAAATCCTGTTCCATGTATACATGGTGCTTCTTTCTTACTGTGTAACCCTTTTGCCAGAGATAACAAAGAGAGCCTGGTTACCATTTGGTGGAACAATCCTGCTGGCTCAAGCCTCTGCCCAGAAATTTGGGTCATTCTGTTATTTGGACAGTCTGGTAAGCGGTCACTATTTTTCACCTTATGTAAGATGTACCCAGGAGGAACTTAATGCTAAAGGAACAAATGATATTAAATTCAATGAAAATGTTAAAATAGTAATATGAATTTAAGTCTTCACATTAACCATGACTTCTTGTGAATGGCACTGTCCAACAGAAATATAATACAAGCCACAAAAGGGAGCCATATATGTGATTTTAAAATTTCTCATGGCCAGATTAAAAAAGTAAAATGTAACAGGTAAAAATACTTCCTATACTATATTTTGTTGAATTCAATATATCTAAATGATTATCTTTCCAATTATTAGTGAGATATTTCGCAGTCTTTTTTTCATACTAAGTGTGGGGTGTATTTTACACTTAACAGCACATCTTAATTTGGACTAGCCACATTTTAAGTGCTTAGTACCCACATGTGGTTTTTGTGTTGTGCAGTGCAGACTTAGAGCATTTGAAAAAATTTAGATTTTATATAATTTTCCTCCTATTACTTCTCATTAAAGGTGTTTCAAGTATCTCTTTTTTTTTTTTATTGCTTCACTTGTTCATGGGTGCTCAGCTTTACTATTGATCATTTACTATTGATCATTGGTAATCTGAAATCCATTGCTAAATTTGACAGAGCATTTACGTCTTTTTATAGTGTTCCTTGATATCTAGGTCTACTTAATTTCTTTAGATAAAGTGTGACATTTCCCTCTGGTAAGATTTTAATCAGAATGTCAGCTCCTGTTTTTTTGTCAGAATATCAGACTCAGACCTTCTATGTGGGTTAGAGTAGGTAGGATTGTACGTTATTGTCATCTCCCTAAGGGGAGAGGTAACAGACTTCTCCTTTCATGCTTTAAAGTCATTGCTGTGAACCAGAAGGATTCCTTATATGATGAGTTCTTTTTTAGAAGGTGAGGTCCAACCTCTCACTTTATGGGGTTTGGGTGTCCTTTCCCTAGATACTAATTGCTTAGAGGTTTTCAAATCAATTCATTTTTCTCTACTTTTTTTCTTAGTAGATAACTATTTGAGAGTGAACATATTGCAAAGTAGAGCCATATCTAAGGTAGAACACATGTGGCTTAATATTTTGATAGTCTATTGGTTTTACCTTCTCTAGATGAGGGACATTTAAGATTATTGTCAGTAGATGAATTTATAACCTCTAATACTGATTATCCGTGTGTCCCAATACTAGCAGAATTTTCTATAATTTATTTCAAACAGTGCCAGACTTTGCTCTTGTAAGATAACCTTAATGGGACTGCAGCTTCTGAGGTTTTCTGGGCTGTTTTCTTGTCTTGATTATTGCTTAATTTCTGTACCTGTTCTGAGTTTCTACTCTTTCTCAACCTACTTCTTTGTTACACCACCTCCGTTCTAGCAGAATCTCAAATTCCCATTCTATTTCTTCCTAACCCTACTATCCAGGCATACCCATTATTATTCTTGAGCATTGCCCAGCACAGTTAGTGCAGCGTTTAACTGTTACTTGCCTCTGATAAGGTAGCAGTTTTAGCAACAGTAGGCAGCTTTAAGGTAGGGTATTATGGAATTGGTATTGGAGGAATATAGAATTAGCAGTAGAGTTGGAGTTAGCTTGGAGTTAAAGTGAAGCAAAGAATGTCCTTTTTATTCCCCTATCCGCTATGATCACTCATCCTATTTAACTTCATTGCCCCTACCTGGTGAAAGCTGATAGTTGCTAATTGTGGTCACTGTTGTGTTGGCCAAATTTTTTAGTTAGAGGCAGGTATACAGCCAAAGAAAGAATACCAGGCATCATGGAAAGAACACCAGGCAGTGTGTGGTAGCAGCTGACTGTGAGCAAAACCAAAAACTGGTGGAAAAGCAGGGTAGGATTAGAACAAAGGAGCACTGGATTAGTTTTGCTACTTACACGTTTGTTCCATTGCCATAACACTAATTAAAAAAAAAAAATCCCCATTTAAAGCTCATCATTAAATATTTACTGAGACCACCTAAATGTCATGTACTCTCAGAATTGAAAAATACAGACATTGTGCCTTCTGAAGTGGTGTTTATGAAGTGAAGTGGTGGTCATCCTTCTTTAAATCTTTAGTAACTCTCCATCCCTGTTTAAATCTCTACTGCCTTTAGTAGAGACTGCCTTCAGACTCCTCAGCTTTGTCTTTGTGCTTCTACAGCACAGACTGGATACTGGTGACTGGTGGCACTAGTTTGGCTCATAGCCTTGTTTTGTTTGGTCCTCTCAATGTTAGCCTGCACCATGTTTCAAAGAAATTTAAATATCCATTTTCTCTTTTAAAATTGGAAGATCTGGCAACACTGAGTCACCTTCATTCATTGCAACAATTTGCCCTGTTTAGTTGAGGTTTTTGCATTCCACAGTTCTCATCATTTGCTGTTGTCTCCTAGTTCTTTTGACACCTGGTCCTCTTACTCATTTTTATTACTTATCTAGTCTCTGTAGATAATTGAACTTGGAACCTTTGTTCTAGATAATCTGGTCCCTCATTACTGTAAACTTTCTTTGCTATGAAACTTTTAGTAGCCAAGGAGACATTGTTAGGACAAGTTCACACTCCTTAACATAGCTTACAAATCCTTTCATGGTCTGGTTCCTATTTATTCAGCTTTTGCTCTTGCCATTCACCCATGTAAAGTTCTGCCCCAGCCATATCGATCACCCACCTACTGGTAGTGTGCTCTGTTATTTCTGGTCTTTGTACACACTCTAATCTCTAGCTGCTATTTTGCCTTTCCTCCCATTCTCTGTCTCTGCCCACTTTATCCCCACAACCCCCTGCCTGCCAGCCTCCTGCACCCCCTTCCCCAGTTTTGTTCATTTCATGTCTGTTCAGATGTCATATCCTTTAGAAAATCTTCTCTTTGCCCATAGGATCTGCTTAGGTACCCATTCTCTGTATTTCCATAGCTGCATGAATTTAACCCAGTCTTAACATACCATGACTGCTTTTGATAGTCTATTCTCCACATTGTTCTGTAGACCTTTTAAGGGCAGAGACTGTGTTGTCTTCACCTTTGGTTCCCACAGCCTGTCCTAAAATAGATAAATAGTAAATATTTCTTGAATGGATGACTTCTTTCTCTAAGGTCTTTTAATAATTGATAATTCTGAGTCTGTGGTTTCTATTGTATAGAAGATTCTTTTCATCCTTCCAACTCTTGTTTATCCTGTAAGCTTCAACTTGGTGATTTTCCCCTAACAGATTTTTTTTTGGGGAGGGGGCCTGTTTCAGTATCTATTTACCTTTCACTTCTTTAAATTCATGTAATATGTTTTAGAAATCACTCATTTTAGCATTTGGCATTATTTCCTGTATGTTACTTTAAAAGGAAGTTATATTTAGTGCTACAGTTTTATTCATAAGGTGTTGAAATTTGCCAGTAACCTGTCCCAGGCTGTGCACTGGTACTGGGCTTCGGCCTGTTAGGAACCGGGCCGCACAGCAGGAGGTGAGCAAAGCTTCATCTGTATTTGCAGCCGCTCCCCATCCCATCGCTGGCATCACTGCTTGAGCTACGCCTCCTGTCAGATCGGCAGTGGCACTAGATTCTCATAGGAGGACAAACCCTACTGTAAACTGCATGTGGGAGGGATCTAGGTTACACGCTCCTTATGAGAATCTAATGCCTAACGTTCTGAGGTGGAGCTGCGGTGGTGATGCTACCACTGGAAGTGGCTGCAAATACAAATTATCATTAGAAGAGAGGTTTGACTGCATAATATACCTAATGCCCTTGAATCATCCCGAAACCATCCCACCCCCCACCCTGGTCCATGGAAAAATTGTCTTCCATGAAACCGGTCCTTGGTGCCAAAAAGGTTGGGGACTGCTGCTTTACTTAATAGTGTATTGCTAGCTAAAATAACTTATCCATTGGTTATATTCATTCATGAGTCAAACCTTCATTACTTTCCTGGATATTCTCCCTCATTTATTGAGAACTCTGACACCTAGCCAAAAGTTTTTATCTGTACCTAAATTTCTGCATCCATTTTGGACTTCCCTTCACCCATAATAGCACTTAATGCATTTAACTTTAATTGCTTGTGTGTTTTTCTGTTTCTTGCACAAAACTATAAGGGTTGATACCATGTCTGTTGTGTTAAAACTACCTCTTGGTATAGTATTTTAACTAATGTTGGCATTTAGAACATCTTGACATTCAATGTATGCATGTTTGATGTATAACTGTAAAACAGTGTTTTCAATAAGCTAGGCGTGAACATCTCTCATTTCTTTACATGTGAACTGTTAGTGAGTTATTTAGCAGCTCTACTTGTATGTTTTCTAGGCATCTCAAACTTAACATGTGCAAAATTGAACTTATCTTTCTCTCCCCCAAATCTTCCTCCTTTCTTGGTGACTCTTTCTTACCCTCTATTTCCCATTCATCTCTAAAATATATTTGAATTTCACCACTTCCTTCACCCTCTACTGTTATCATGCTAATCATATATAATACTATAATATAATATATAATAATAAGCCACCATCATCTCCTGCCTGCCTGTTGCAATAAGTTCCTAATTGATTTTTCTGATTATACTCTGCTCCCCTACCATCTGGTATCCAAATAGCAGCCAGGTAATTTTTATTTTAACTTTAATCAGATCTTGTTATTCTCCTGCTCAGAACCTTCCTATGCTACTTAATTTCCCATCCTACCTAGAATAAAATTTCAACTTCTTCCCGTTTTCTGATAGGTAAGCCTTACATAGTCTGGTCCTTGGCTGCCTCTTCAAACTAATTTTACCATTTCCTCTCTCACTCATTGCAGTTCAGACATTTTAGTCACTTTAGTGTTCCCTATATATGCCAACCTCTTGCCTCAGGGCCTTTGTACTTGGTCTCTCATTTCCTGGAATGTTTTGCATCCAAATACCTGCATGGCTTATTCTTTTACTTTAGTCAGGATTCTGCTGAACCTCCTCAGATGGGCTTTCCTGACTCCCTTATAGAAAAACAACATTCCTGTGTAACTCTCTATTCGCATCTCCTGCTTTATTTTTCTTCTGCTACTACCTAATAATATTTTATATATATATATGCACAGACACACACATATGTGTATGTATGTTTGTTTGTCTGTTTTTACTAGAGTGTATACTCCACAAGGGGAGATACCTGTATACCAGTAGGATAGGGCCTGGAACGTGGCTGGTGTTTAGTAAATGTTTGGTAAGTGAATGAATGACTATGTAACAACAAAAAGTGTTTTATATTACTGATTTAGAATACAATTATAGGACATAATCAGATATAAGGAAGGCTTAGTTTTCTTTTATTTAACAACTTGTAAGCTTTCTGAAGCTGGGGATTTTTTTCTTCTTTGCTGTATTCCTATGGCAAGATTAGGCCTGGCAGTAATATGCACTTAATAAATATGTACTGAAAGAAATTTATGTAAAGGAATAGGAATGTCTTTATTATTAAAAACAAATTGTACTGCAGTCACGCATCACTTAATGAACGGGTATGTTCTGAGAAGTGTGTTGTTAGGCAATTTAGTTGTGCAAACATCATTAAGTGTACTCATACAAACCTAGATGGTATAGCCTACTGCACATCTGTGCTATATGACACAGCCTATTGCTCCTAGGCTACAAACTTGTACAGCATATTACAGTACTGAATACTGTAGGCAGTTGTAACACCATCGTATTTGTGTATATAAACATATCTAAAGATAGAAAGGGTACAGTAAAAATATGGTATAAAAGATAAAAAATGGTACACCTGTACAGGGCACTACCATGATTGGAGCTTGCAGGACTGGAGGTTGCTCTGGGTGAGTCATTGAGTGAGTGGTGAGTGAATGTGAAGGCCTAGGACATTACACTACTGTAGATTTTATTTATAAACATTGTACACTTAAGCTACACTAAATTTGTGAAAAATTTTTTTTCTTTCTTCAGTAATAAATTAACTTTAGCTTACTGTAATGTCTTTTACTTTATAAACTTATTAAACTTTTTCATTCTTTTGTAATAACAGCTTAAAACACAAACACACAGCTATATAAAAGTATAGGTATTTTCTTTCTTTATATCCTAATTCTACAAGCTTTTTTCTATTTTGAAAATTTTTTAATTATTTTTTTTACTTTTTAAACTTTTTTGTTAAGACACAAACACATACATTAGTCTAGGCCTACACAGGGTCAGGATCATCAATATCACTGTCTTTCACTTCACATCATGTCCCACTGGAAGGTCTTTAAGGGCAGTAACACTCATGGAGCTGTCATCTCCTATGATAACAATGCCTTCTGGAATACCTCCTGAAGGACCTTCCTGTGGCCGTTTTACAGTTAACTTTTTTTTTTTTTTTTAATAAATGGAAGTAGTACACTCTAAAATAATGGTAATTATAGTATAGTAAATACATAAACCAGTAACATAGTCATTTATCATCAGGTTTTATGTACTATACCTAAATTGTGTGTGCTATATTTTTTTATACAACTAGTAGCACAGTAGGTTTGTTTACACCAGCATCACCACAAACAAGTGATTAATGTGTTGTATTTTGATGACTCTGATGTCACTAGGTGATAAGAATTTTTCAGCTCCATTATAATTTTATGAGATTACTGTAGAATATGTGGTCCATTGTTGACTGAAACATCATTATGCAGTGCATGTCTGTATATGTAAAAGTAACTTGAATAGAACTAGAAGTAAACTATATAACTCCAAAATTGAGTGGGGGTGGGGGGACAGAAGACTTATAGTACTATCTTGATTAAAATCTTTAGATCCATTCACTTTTATCCATTTCTGCCATTTTCCGACCACTCTAAGCCACTGTCTCTTGTCTGGACCACTCTAATAGTGTATTACCTGGTCTCCTCAATTCCATATGTGACATGTTTCAGTTTGTTCTCTATATAACATTTTAAAAATGGAAATACAATGGTAGTCACTTACCTCATTAAAAGTATTTTGGGGTGCTTATTGTACCTAGAATAAAATCTACGTTCTTTAACATGGCTAAACCTCATCTGGCCTGCCTACGTCAAGTTTCATTTTGTGCAATTATTCCCCCTTATTCAATTTTCTCCAGCCTTACTGACTTTCTTTTAGTTTCTATAATGCTTCAAGTTCTTTGTCTCTTTTGTACACACAGTGCTTAATTTCTGCCTGGCATAGTCTTTCTCCCACTCTTTTATTCAGGCAATTTCTTTGTATTGTTTAAATCTCAGTGCATAATATCTTATGAGAAATATTCCTTGACCTTTATTCAGCCCTGCTCCTGTTAGGCTCTCTCATGGTGTTGGGGGGAGGGGGGAATGAACACTGTAGTTTGTAATTATATATATGTAGCTGACTTTTGTTTCCTATTCCTAACGCTAAGCATGACACTTGGCACATAGTAGGTGCTCAATAAACATTTGTTCCGTATGTGAAATAATTGTATAGAATAACAAAAGAAGGAAAACAAAAGGAATGAACATGGGAGGGAAAAAAAAAATCAGAGAAAAGAAAACATAAAAACAAGACCAAGTGCGAGTGTTAAAACAATGAAGGCCCATGACATAAACTAGGCTATTAAGCGAGATTAAGACTAGATGAAATACAAAACCCACTTATAATACTTGATGTTTAGAAACACACTAGAACAAAATTTACTGAGGGAGTTGGAAGTAAATGGATAGTCAAAACAAGATTCTAGGCAAGTATAAACAAAAAAGTAATCAGTGGATTGGCATTATTGTTAGAAAAAGTTGAACTAAAAGCAATTTTTAGTGCCTAAGTTAAACATCAGGTGAGAAAAAGGAGAGGTACTTTGTAATAATCAAGGATACAGTTTCTAATATAAAGAGAACTACAAATCTTTATTTTTTAAGGATGAAGCACTGAAGTATGTAGAGTGAAAACTATACAAATTTCAGGGAGCAAGAGAGAGACAGTAATGGAAGTACTTTAAACATTAATAGTAATGAGAGACTTTAAAACATCTTTCAGTCCTTGCTGTATCAAAAAGATAAAGACATACGATATGGGGAATCTGAATCATATAATTAATAAGTCTGATCTAACAAATATATCATTTAATTCTGTTATTGTAAAGACAAAAAAACACTTTTTTAATTCCCCATGGAACATTTTCAAAAATAGGTTACACATTGTATTAGAAAACTGAAAAAAAATTTTAAAAATAGAAATATTGTCAATCACATACTCTACAATGAAATTTTAAATTAATAACAAAAGCAAGAGCCACAAACCAAACCACAAAACCTTTCCAAACCTGAAAACAAAAACTTCAATCTCTTGAATTTAAAAATGTAAACATATTCTCCTAAAAAATCTTGGGTCAGAGATCTAAAGATACTGCAAACTGGCAATTACAGTCTGTCTAGAAAAGAATTCCATTAAAAATGAAATATATAAATAACATATGGGACACAGGTAGAATTATTTCTAAGAATTTCATTACTCAAAAATGAAAATAAATGAGTTAAAATGTTTGTCTTAGTCTGTATTGTTATAATATAAAGGAATATCTGAAGCTAGGTGGTTTATGAAGAAAAGAGGTTTATTTGGCTCATGGTTCTGCAGGCTGTACGAGAAGCACGGTGTCAGTATCTGCTTCTGGTGAGGGCCTCAGGAAGCTTCCGCTCATAGTAGATAAAGGAGGAAAAGCTAGTATGTTCATCTTAGTAGACCTTGAAATGCAGTTAATAATACTGAATTTTTTTTTTTTTTTAAAGGCAGGGTCTCTGTCACCCAGGCTGGAGTGCAGTGGCATAATCATAGCTCACTGCAACCTTGAATTCCTGGTCTCAAGCACTCCTCCTGCTTCAGCCTCTGAAATAGCTGGGACTGCAGGCATGCACCACCATGGCCAGCTAGTTTTTAAAAGTTTTTTTTTTTTTTTTTTTTAGAGATGGGGTGTTGCTGTGTTGACCAGGTTGGTCTTGAACTCTGGGCCTTAAGTGATCCTCCCACCTTGGCCTCCCAAAGTGTTGGGATTATAGGCATGAGCCACCACGCCTGGCCTAAAGTTGAACATTTACTTCTGAATAAAGTCTTTAGTAAAACTTTAACATAATTAAAATATGCACCGCAAAACCATGGTCAAGAAAGTGCTTCATGAAGATATATTAGAAATTAAATGAAATTAATATTAGGAACAAGGCAAGGAAATTCTCTTATCACTATTATTTAACTGTTCTAAATGTTCTAAAAGTTACAGAAATTAGAGGAACATGATACAGAAGTAATCCCCAAACCTTTCTTGGCATTTAGTAACTGTGTGTTCAGGATGATCTGCCTTCTTGAATTTTCAGCCATTTTCCAGTAACTTCCATCCAGTAGTCTTACAGTGTTTTCGATTAGTTTATTTTAATAGTTTTTGCTATTTAAAAAATCTTACAGAATTGTCTTTGGAATTCCAATTAGTAAAGCAAAAGAGAGCTGCTCTGTAGTCACCTCTTCCTCACCATTCACCCCACCCCGGCTAGGTCCCGAGACTGCTGCTCACAGCTGTAAAAATTACAGCTCTGTTCTATTTTATGCAGTTTTGTATGTCATAGTCTTTAACAGTAGTATAAAAGAATTGCTTTGTAAAATGCAATCACCAATTTGATAAAATCTTATTTTTGGCAACTTTCAATTTGTTTTGATAGATATTAAATTAGAAGCAGCTTGGGATTTGGAGTTGTGAATGGGATGACTAAGGTTGCTAAAAGCAGATATACTGAGAAGTGGTAACTGACAATAAGACAGGAGACAAAAGAATCACCAGCTAGAATGATGCAATATTCTGGAACTGCCATTTCAGATAAGGCCCAGAACAACTTTATGGCTCCAGAGAGTCATGTTGTATAAGGTTCCAGATGGTGGTTCTGAGTCATCAAGACAACAGCATTGTGACATAGGGAAAGTATGGGATTTAGAATCTGGCAGACCTGGAGTTGAATAAGACTTGGGATGTGATCATGGCAGGTTTCTTAAACATTGTGAGGCTTGGTTTCCTCATCATGTAAAAAAGAATTTGAAATGAAATGAGTTAATGAGTGAAAGAGCTTAGTGTGATTCTCTGCACACACAAAAAACCTTAAAAAATTAATAGCTTTTACATGTTATACTATTTGCTAAGGCAGTGAAGCGTGTAACACATTTTAGGAACAAAAAATAAAAAGATTTGGTTTTTAAAAATTTGTACTTTAGTCAGCTAGAAAATAAATTTTATCTAAATACTTAATTCTCTATTATTTATCACTGAAGTCTTACTACATTTAATTTTTTAATTGAAGTATAATTAACATATAATAAAGTACATAGGTCTTATGTGTTCAGTTTTAACTTCAAATGTTTTTGTGATATCTTTCATTTGCACTAAATATGTATTAGTGAGTTGATAAATACAGTTGATAACTATGCTAACTTAGTCAATTCTATGTTGGCAAAGCTGTTTTATGGGAAGTTATCTTTACTTCAAAAAGCCCAGTTGCATTTGTAGTCAGTGCTGGTCTATATTAACTCAGTGACAATGTTCTATAGTAAATTTTATGTATTTGTGACCTTGTCTAACAGAAATCTCTGTATAGAGCTTCTATTTATTAGTACATAACAAATTTTAACAAAAGTCCTGTGTAAGACTGTGAAGCTTGTCTTCTCAAGTTTCTTTTTTATTTATCTCATTTGGGGAGCCTATTCTTCCTTATACTTCTCTTTGAAGAAGCCGGGCATGGTGGCACATGCCTGTAGTCCTAGCTACTCAGGAGGCTGAGGCCAGGAGTTCCAAGCTGCAGTGTGCTGTGATTACTCCTGTGAATAGCCACTGCTAGAATGCAGTTGCCCAGCCTGGGCAACACAGTGAGACCCCATCTGTCCCTGTCTCCCCACCAAAAGCAAAAAAAATCTGAAAGTAGTCATTTGCGCATGCTGGTTGGTTGACTCAGTACTCTTATGTGTTTATAAATTTGTCAGTTCACCCATGCATTTATGTTTTAGCTTTGTGTGCTAAAGTAGTTTTTGGCTGGCATGAAGCAAATGGGGAACCGTGGGATAGGAGGCAGGGAATGCACTAAAATCACAACTGATCTGCAAAGGTAAGCTTGACTTAAATCCCTTAGGATCAGCGGATAGAGGCTTCTGAAGTGGTTCCTTATTGTCTTTGGAAAGAGAAGCTAGAGTTCACTAGTGTTTGGTTGAGAAATGCTGAGAGTAGAGGGGCATTTGTCCTTCCTAAATTAGGACTCTCTGTCCATCAATAAAAATCCCTTTCCTATTCTTTTCCCTCCTGTCTTTGACTTCAGGTAACACCTCTTTTTTGATGGATATTTCTTTATATTTGATGTTATTGTTAAACTCTAACTCTCCCTTCTTTTCAGTTATTTTGAAATGTATTATTGTGACCTAGTCATTCCATATTAATTTAGTTCACTTCTTTACAACACAAGTTGTTCACTCACTAGTTTGGGATGTAATTTAACTAGTTAGAACTAAATCTATCATGGCAAACATGTAAATGTTTATTTTCATTCAGCATACTGTTGGTATCCTAAGAAATATGCTATTCTGCTATAAACTCCATACATAGCCATTGATTCAGATTTTGGAGATCTCTTAAGAAGGTTGAATTAAATCTTCTTTTAGGAAAAAGAAGATAACCATTTGTTGATTTCTTATGTAACTGTGAAAAATTTAATGATATGTAGTATAATCAAAAGGAAACAGGCAAGCAGTGATTGATATTATTAGGCTTAATTTTTAAAAAATCTTCATAATTATTGGGGATAGCTATCTTTAAAAGAGCATCCTTTAAATTAGAATGAAATTTCTGATTATAGACACCTTGAACTGTAGAGAAGATAATGAGTAAATGGTTATGGCATTGTATAATATATTAAGACAGGATATTTTGATCAAGATTTGTGTTTAACCCTTTCAAAATTATATGTAGCTGCTTTTGTTATTTAGAAAGTATGTGCTATAGTTATATGTACATTATTGAACCTCTTTGCCTTGAGCTGATTATTTTTATATGAATTATTAACAAAATGCTTATATGAGGATAATTTTCTTATGATATTTAGCATGAGTTTGTTTACCTTTCCTATGTGTAGCATACATCATCAATTGGTATTTATGAAACTCCATCTAATGTTAGTATTAACCTAAGAAACATAATCAGGAATGTAAAATTTTTAAGGATTTTTATATCTGCTGCAAAAGTGGTATATAGTATATATAATTTTAATAATCTACATTTATGTAACATCATATTTAAACATCAGATTATATATAGATACTATGTATATATGTATACATACACAATCACATATACACATGCATAAGTCCAAATAGCAAACTTTAACATTTCTGCTATTGTGTCATCATCATACTCTCAGGCACCTAAAAATTCTCCTTGCTTCCAGCCTGTCGCTCATGCCCTTACATCGTCAGCAGTGAGGATTTGAAAATGGATTCGGTTTTTTAAACCTTTCATTATAGAACATTTCAAATATATGCAAAGTACAGAGACTAGCAAAAAAAAAAAAATCCCCATGTAAATTGAACTTGTGATAGATAACTCCCTATTATTTCAGAATTAAATCCAGGCTCTAGACCACTTAATATATCAGTCAGAACTCTTCACAGCCTGCCTCCAATGTGCCTTTCCAGCTTTGTTTCTTATAATCTCTGTGCGGTTGTACCTGATTACTTACGCATTCTGAAAATACTATGGAAATTCCATATGTCTTCTTGTGACTCTGCTCAGAGTGCTCCCTCTGCCTTAATTGCCCTGCTTTTCAACTCCATCTGTTGAAATTCTACATGTTACTCAAGGCTCAGTTTAAGAATCAGCTCTGTAGGAGGCTTCTCTGACAGCTTTCTTTTCCACTTTGACTCTCCCAGTTGTAGGTGTTCTTTTAGCATTACCTACCTCTCATATTTATTCAACAAATATTTGAGAGTATACAATGTCCTGAGTCATGACTGGATTCCTCATGTCTGTTTCTCCTGCTAAATTGAGGCTCTGCGATGTTAGGAACCATGCTGTCTTCATCTTTTAGTCCCCTCTTGCATTTAGCACAGTGCCTTGGATATAATAGAAGCTTTGAAGTGAATAGTGATCTCATCAGTCCACTTTTGGTTTTTTTCAAATAGATTATTACATAATAAAATTGTATATGTGAATACTTAGAAAGTTTTTTAAATTAAAAAATATATTCCTGTTTTTAATTTTAAAAAGTAAAATATGTTGTTAAATGTTTAGAAAATATAGATAAGGACAAAAATTAAATATTAGAAATGTAGAAATAATGATAGCCTAAAATATTTTTGAACATTTTACATTGATTTTTATTCTATCCACTTTGGTTAGCTCTATTCCCATTTCTGTCTTTCTCTCTTCTGTATTCCCCTTTCCCACACCAGAAACCATTGTCTTTGCATATGGATTTTTGGTAAACAGATTTATTATCTATTTCTGCATAACAAATTATCCCAAAACATTCATTTTCTCATGGTTTCTGTGAGTCAGGAATTTAGGAGCATCTTAGCTGGGTAATTCTGGCTCTGGATTTCTCCTGAGGTTGCAATTAAGATGTCAACTGAGGATGTAGTCACACTGGCTGTTGTTGGCAGGAGGCCTCAGCTTCTTGCCATGTGTACTTCTCTGTAGGACTGCTTGAGTGTTCTCATGACATAGCAGCTGGCTTCCCTCAGAGTGAGTGATCCAAGAGTAAACAAGGTAGAAATCACAATGTCTTTTATAACCTAGCCTCAGAAGTCACATTTGTCATTTCTGCAGTATTTTTCTGGTTGTATAAGTCAGAACTGTTCAATGTGGGGAGGAGTACACAAGGGTGTGCATGCCAAGAAGTGTGAGGCTCGTTGGGGACCATGTTAGAGGCTAGCTGCCACTCAGGTCATGAAGTGAGAAATAGAAGCAGCAGTTGTCTAACCCTCCTCGGGAATTGGGAAGCATAGAGGTGAGATGGAGAAACCAAATAGCTTTTAGTTTTTCCCAAATTGGAACTTTACAGTGTAGTATTTCCGTTTTGTTGGAAAATGACAAAGTATGAAAGACTTACTTAACTCTTATAAAGATGCATTCCTAAGTCAATTTTTATTAACACCTTCACCTATAAGATTTTTCATACACTCAATTATCTGAATAGCCTCAACAAATAAGAACAAATAGTTCATTATTTATAATATTTATTAATACTTATTTCTAAGACAATGTGTTAAGTTATTTTCATGCCATGTATATTTTACTTCTTACAATTACTGTTTTATAAAGGAGAAATGAGATTCTAAATAAGTATCAGAGTAGGATCAGAATCCAGGCAATCTTACTTTGGAGCCAAGCTCTTAAACATGCCATTGTATCTCGATCTTTTAGTATCCTTGGAACACAAGAGAATATGTAAGCATACCACTAATTTTTGGTAATTAAAAATTTAAAAATATTATCACATCTAAATTAATAAAAACAAATTAGTATTGTTAAAAATTAATAGTTATTATTATTCATAATAAGCCACATCTGTGAAAGGGATGTTGTATATTAGGTCCTGTATAGGGCTCATGAGCATGACCTATAAGATCCGTTTCCTTATTTAGTATGTTTCTTTTCCTCTCTTAATTTCTGCTACCCTCCTATGCTAATTTAAAATTATAGATTGCTGAATTGGTAGCAAGCAATGGCTTGCTCAGATAATTCTGGATGTTCAGATTGAACTTGACCTAGAAATTAAGAATAATTTCTTACCAGAGGCTATTTCTTTTACTCTCATACTCTTAATGAACTTTGTCCCACTAAAATGCTGAAAGTTTGAATATTCCAAATTGAGACAGGGGCAAATGTAATATTAATTAGCTTCCTGGTTACTCTTAGTGGGAATGTCAGTCTCTTGATGATCAATCCTTATACACCATATCTGACTTTTTAAAGTTAAAAATTAAATTTATTGTATTGCACCCTAAATCAAGGTACACACGTACCTCAGAGATATTGTGGGTTCAGTTCCAGACCACTGCAATAAAGCGAATATTGCAATAAAGTGGTGTCACATGAATTTTTTTGGTTTCCCAGTGCATATAGAAGTTATGTTTGTACTATACTGTAGACTATTTACTATACGATAACTTTATGTTTAAAAAAGCAATGTACATACCCTAGTTAAACAATAATTTATTGCTAAAACATTCTAACAGTCATCTGAGCCTTTAGCCTAGTCATAATCTTTTGGTGGTAGAGGGTCTTGCCTCGAGGTCCAGGACTGCTAACTAATTACAGTGGTGGTTGTTGAAGGTTGGGGCGGCTATGGCAATTTCTTTTTTATTTTTGAGACAGGGGTCTCACTCTGTCACCCAGGCTGGAGTGCAGTGGTGCAATCATAGCTCACCCTAACCTCAAACGCCTGGACTCAAGCAATCCTTCTGTCTCAGCCTCCGTAGTAGCTAGGACTACAGGCGTGTGCCACTATGCGCAGCTAATTTAAAACAATTTTTTTTAGAGATGAGCACTTTGGGAGGTCTGGGCAGGAGGATTGCTTGAGTCCAGGAGTTCAAGACCAGCCTAGGCAACATAGCAAGACCCCATCTCTACAACAAATAAAAAAATTAGCCAAGCGTGGTGGTGCATGCTTGTAGTCCCAGCTCCTTGGAAGGCTAAGGCAGGAGGATTGCTTGAGCCCACGAGTGTGACGTTAACAGTGAGCTCTTGATCATGCCACTGCATTCCAGCCTGGGCTACAGAGCGGGACCCTGTCTCTAATAAATATATAAATAAATAAATATTTTAAAAGTAATAAAAATTAAAAACAAAAAAAAAGAAACCACTTTCTTTGCTCATCCTTAAGAAGCAACTTCTTATCCATTCAAGTTTGATCATGAGATTGTAGCAGTTCAGTCACATCTGTAGTCTCCACTTCTAATTCTAATTCTCTTGGTATTTGTGCCACATTTGTAGTTATTTCTTCCACTGAAGTCTTGAACCCCCTCCAAAGTCATCCATGAGGGTTGGAATCAGCTTCTTCCAAACTCCTGTTAATGTTGATATTTTGACCTCCTCCCGTGAATCATAGATGTTCTTAATGGCATCTATGAGGTGAATCCTTTCCAGAGGGTTTTCAGTTGACTTTTCTCAGATCCATCAGAGGAATTACTATCTATGGCAGCTGTAGCCTTACAAAATGTATTTCTTAAACTATAAGACTTGAAAGTGAAATTACTCCTTAATCTATGGGGTTGCAGAATGGATGTTGTGTTAGCAGGGCATGAAAACAACAATCATTTCCTTGTACATCTCCATCAGAGCTCTTGGATCACCAGGTACATTGTCAATGAGCAGTAATATTTTGAAAGGAATCTTTTTTTCTGAGCAGTAGTTCTCAACAGTGGTCCTTAAAATATTCAGTAAACCATGCTATAAACAGATATGCTGTCGTCCAGGCTTTGTTGTTCCATTTATAGAGCACAGGCAGAGTAGATTCAGTGTAATGCTTAGGGGCGCTAGGATTTTCAGAATGGTAAATGAGCATTGGTTTCAACTTAAAGTCACCAGCTGCATTAGCTCCGTAACAAGAGAGTCAGCCTGTCCTGTGAAGCTTTGACGCCAGACACTGACTTCTCTCTAGATATGCAAGCCCTAGATGGCATCCTCTTCCAATAGAAGGCTGTTTTGTTGACATGGAAAATCTGTTGTTTAGTGTAGCCACCTTCATCAATGATCTTACCTAGATATTCTGGATAACTTGCTGCAGCTTCTACATCAGCACTTGCTGCTTCACCTTGCACTTTTATGTTATGGAGATGGCTTCTTTCTTTAAACCTTATGAACCAACCTCTGCTAGCTTTAAACTTTTCTTCCGCAGCTTCCTCACTTGTCTCAGCCTTCATAGAATTGAAGAGAGTTAGAGCCTTGCTCTGGATTAGGCTTTGGCTTAAGGGAATGTTGTGGCTAGTTTGATCTTGTATCCAGACCACTAAAATTTTCTCTACATCAGTAATAAGGCTTTTTAATTTCCTTCAAGAACTTTTCCTTTGCTTTCACAACTTGGCTAACTGTTTGGCATAAGAGGTCTAGTTTCATCCTGTCTTGGCTTTAGACATGCCTTCCTCTCTAAGCTTAATCATTTCTATCTTCTGATTTAAAGTGAGAGATTTGCAACTGTTCCTTTGATTTAAACACTTAGAGGTCAGTGTTGGGTTATTAATTGGCCTAATTTCAATATTGTTGTTTCTCAGGGAATAGGGAGGCCTGAGGAGAGAGAGAAGAGGGAACAATCGGTTGGTGGAGCATTCAGAACACACATATTTGTTTACTGTCTTCTATGGGTGCAGTTTGTGGCACCCCAAAAAATTACAATAGTATCATCAAAGCTCACCGATCACAGATCACTGCAACGGAAATAACAATAATGAAAAAATTTGAAATACTACAAGAATTACCAAAATGTGACACAGAGACATGAACATGAAGTAAGCGCATGCTTTTGGCAAAACGGTGCCAATAGACTTGCTGGACACAGGGTTGCCACAAACCTTTAATTTATTTAAAAAAAAAAAATAATATCTGCAAAGTGTGGTAAAGTGAGGTGCAATAAAACAAGGTAGAAACATATTACTCAGATATGCATATTACTTGAACAAGGCTCTAGAAATTATAGAAATGATCATTTTAGATGTTATCAGTATCTTGAAGTGTAAATTATTTTTCCTGCAACAGCCAGTTTATATTAAGTTGGAAAGTTCAATATATTCAATAATATTTTCTTTCTGTGGAAAAAACCATTCTTACCATTCTTACCACATTGAGTATGGGGGGTGTGTTCTTGATTGCCAGTTACATGCTGAGATCTAAAGCAACAGGTAGATTAGGTAACCATTTGCAACCTCTTCTATAACTTTATACTTACATAAATAGTGTTCTGTTAATACTCATCTCAACCCACCTTTTCCAAATGATAGTGTAGTTCAGTTTGTGATATAGTTTTACTCTACTGGAAATAACTTTTCTGTAGCTTTTGATGTCAGTGATAAATCAAGCAAAAAGTTATTGATGACTTCTTAAACAGATTGTCTATAATTATATATTATAATACATTTGTGGTTTGTTCCTATTGTAAAGGAAAAATATCTGCTAGTATGCACATGTGATAGTATTAACTCTTCTTCATTTTATGTTTTTAACATTATATAATGCCCAATAATAGTGTATGTTAAAAGAATTGTGTGCCTTCTGCTTTGTTGTCAAATGTGTCGTGAACTTTGTGAAATTTTTTTAAAGCTTCACTTTATAATGTTTTTGCTGTTATGAGTACAACTCTGAATGATGCTTTTGTAGTTTTGAACTTCTTTGCTTTTGGTGACAGGATTCATCAATTTTACACAGATCAGCTTATTTGCCCTTGTTTTCTAAAACTATTTGATTTGCCAGAGAGATACTTTATTTTGAAAATTATTCAAAAGCTTTGATACTTCATACCACTGTTTGAAAAAAGATTATACTAGATAATACTGGTCACTAGAGGCAAAAGGGTAGTCAAAAACATTCCCTTCACGGAAGGCTGTGAAAAACAGTTTTCAGATACTTGTTAGTGCACTTCTCACTCACTCTTCTCTTTCCTAGGTACTTGTGCATAGACGTCACGGTTACAGATTCATTTACCCCGGTTCATACTGACTGGCATTCTGCATTCCACTGAAGCTCTGTTCAGTGTTTCCTATTACATCCTTATTTTGAATTATTTTCATCCCTACTTTTATGATTTGAAACAATTTTTATGAGTTTGGATTATATAACAAGTTTGGGTTTCTGTGAAAAATCATAATTACTTTTTAAATTTATGGTTATACCAGGCTGCCTTTGGGGCACTTGATAGATGGACAGGGCCCACTAGTGGTATGCAGACCATGCTTTGAGAATACTGCACTAGGCTGTTCCAGGAACAGTTACTAAAAGAGCCATAGATGTGACTATTACACAAGAAGTAACAGGTCCGCTGGTAAAAGGCAACAGAGAGGTAAGCAATACTGCTACCTGCTGATGACTCTGCAGACCAATGTCTGTTACCCACACCAGGCCACGAAGCAGAGGAAAAGCAGTAGGGCAAGTAGGAAGGAATAAGCACAGAATAAAGATGAACATTACAAAAGAGTGAAACACCAACTAGGACAGCTGTATTAGAATGTTAAGTGAAGGGCAAATGAAGTGTCATTTACTTGAGTAACCTCAAACAAAGGACAGTTTGTCCCACACTGAACATGTTGTAATTTGATGGATGATTTGTTGTAGTCCAATGTGAGAATGTAAGTTAAGTGAGTGCCATAACTTCTGTGTAATAGATACTCAGTTGACCAGAATTAGGTGTGTTAAAGAAGTCATCCTCTACTATGGGTACCAGATTTTCTGTAGTGAAAAATGACATCTCAATACTTAGAATACAGGTGTAAATACATATATTAGTTATCTATTGCTGCATAACAAGTTGTCCTAGAACGTAGCTACTTAGAACAACAAACATTTATTATCTCACAGTTTCTGTGGGCCGGGAATCTAGGTACAGCTTAGCTGGGTCTTCTGATTCAGGGCCTCTCACAGGCTGCAATCAATGTCATGGCTGGGGCCACAGCTATCTCAAGGGTCCAGGAGGAGGAATTATTTCCAGGCTTATTCAGGTTTATTGTGGCTGTTGGCATGCCTCAGTTCCTTGCTGGCAGTTTGAGGACTTCAGTTCCTCACTGACCTGTTGACCAGAGACTTCCCTCAGTTCTTTGCTATATGGGCTACTCTGTTAGGGGAGCTCACAACAAGGCAACAGTGGGTGAGTGAGATGGAAGTTAGAGTCTTTTAGTAACTTAATTTTGGAGGCAGCATCCAGTCAGTTTTGCTGTATTCTGTTTATTAGAAGCACTTTACTAGGTCCACCTCACACACAGGGAGGGGATTAGACAAGGGCATGAATACCAGGAGGAAGGGATTATTGGGGCAATTTTAAAAGGCTGCTGCCACAATAAACATTTTCATGAATGAGGTTGGCTCATACCTGTAATCCCAGCACTCTGGGAGGCTGAGGTGGGAGGGGATCACTTGCGGCCAAGAGTTCGAGACCAGCCTGAGCAATATAGTGAGACCCCATCACTACAAAAAATTTTAAAAATTAGCTAGGTGTTGTGGCACACACCTATAGTCCTAGGTACTCGAGAGGCTGAGGTAGGAGGATTGCCTGAGCCCAGGAGTTTGAGGTTGCAGTGAGCTATGATCGTACCACTGCACTCCAGTCTGGGCGACAGAGCAAGACCCTATCTCTAAAAATATATATATTTATATTAAATTTTTATAAAATATTTTCATGAGTGAGTTAATGAAGCAAAGGAGAAAAATTTAGGAAAATTACCTTGTACTAGTAAGTCCTTCATAAATATTGGTTACAAAAATGGAGAGAACTGTCAAAGAGAACATTAATCTCTGGACAAGACTTGCTTTAGCTAAAATTAAGCATGTCTTATCAGTGAGTACACGTGTCAATTCATCCATATTATAAAAGAAGGGCTTGGGAAATGCGTGTTTTCTGCAGACTTAATCAAATAACATCTTTTAATACTGCCAATTCCTATATTTAGAAAAGTTAGACCATCCCGATTTGATATGTTTCAGTCATTGGTTCTCAACTCTCACTGCACATTAGAATCACCATGGAAACTTCACAACCAAATAAAAAAGAGGATACTGAGTTCTATTCCAGGCTTAATAAATCAGAGTCCTGAAAGGTGGGACTCAGACAAGGATTGTGTTTTTTTTTGTTTTTTGTTTTTTGTTTTGAGAGAAAGTCTTGCTCTGTTGCCAGGGCTAGAGTGCCATGCATCACCTGAGCTCACAGCAACCTCAAACTCCTGGGCTCAAGTGATCCTTCTGCCTCAGCCTCCCGAGTAGCTGAGACTACAGGCATGCACTACATGCCTGGCTAAATTTTTTCTGTTTTTAGTAGAGATGGGGTCTCGCTCTTGCTCAGGCTGGTCTTGAACTCCTGACCTGAAGAGATCCTCCCACCTGGGCCTCCCAGAGTGCTAGGATTACAGGTGTCTGCCACCCGCCCAAGGGTATTTTCTTTTTTTTTTTTTTTAAGAGACGGGGTCTCGCTATGTTGCCAGGCTGGAGTGCAGTGGCTATTCACAGGTGCGATCCCACTACTGATCAGCACGGGAGTTTTGACCTCCGTTTCCGACCTGGGCCGGTTCACCCCTCCTTAGGCAACCTGGTGGTCCCCCGCTCCCGGGAGGTCACCATATTGATGCCGAACTTAGTGCGGACACCCGATCGGCATAGCACACTACAGCCCAGAACTCCTGGACTCAAGCGATCCTCCTGCCTCAGCCTCCCGAGTAGCTGGGACTACAGGCGGTATTTTTTTTTTTTTTAAAGCCTCTCAGATGATTCTAATATGTAGCCAGGGTTAGAAACCACTGATTTAAGTGGTTCTTAATAAAAAGATTAGAATTGTGCACTGTCTCTTGGTTTAGTGAAAATTGAAAAGGCAAGTAATTTTATGAACAAGCTTTCTTCATTTAGTGTTTATTTTATTCAGTGTCCAGTGTGTCCATACCACTTGTGGGGGATAAAAAGAAATGTAAGTAGTTTAAAAATGAGAGTAAGCTATACTTCATGTTATAATTATATACGCATTTGCAATGATTATTTGTAACAATCCACATACACTGTAGGGCTTGAGAGAGGGGAGAGATGACTATAGACTAAATAAGGCTATTTGTAAAAGATGGGACCTGGGGTAGACTAGGAAAGAAAAGATGAAATGTATAATAGTAATTTGCTTCACTGGATAGATCCTGATCCTGGACTCTGATTTGGAGAGATTTGAAGGTTTTGCTAGTAATTTGATCTTATTTTGTAGGCCTTTGGCCGCACAGTAAGAGCAACTGAGGAGCTTTGAAAAATACCCATACTAGGCTTCACTCCTAGAGATTGTTATTCAATTGGTCTAGGTAGGGCCCAAGTGTAGTAATTTTTAAAAAGACTCCCTATGATGCTGATGTGCAGCCAGGGTTGAAAACAAGTGCTGTAGGATCACTGGAAATTTTTGACTAGGACAGTTTTAACATTTATCCATTTATTAAATCCATATTAAGTATATTTATTTAATTTGTTTTTCTTTATTGATCCATAGTGGATGTACATATTTTGGGACATTACGTATTTTTTTATGCCACAAACATAGGAGAACCGGCAATGAACAAAACAGAACAGGAAAAAGTCTTTGCTTACATTATGGGGGCACTAGGGAGCTTATATTCTGTTACGGTAGAAGAAAACAGATAATAAACTAATAATATATAATACAGTAGGTAGGAGAGATATAAATGCTTTGAAGAAAATAAAACATAATCAGGAAGGCAGAGTGGGAGTGGAGTTGGAGAGGAATGCTATTTTATGTCAGGTTAGGAAAGACTTCTCTGACAGTTGGCATTTGAGCAGAGACCTGGGGGAAGTGAGGGACTGAGTAGGCAGAGGGACAGTAGGAGAAGCCCCCAGCCAGAAGTGGAATGCCAGTGACCCTGGATGCTATGGACCGAGTTGTGTCTCTCCCAAAATTCACATATTAAAGCCCTAACCCTCAATGTGACTATATTTGGAGATAGGGCTTTTAGGAGGTAATTCAGGTTAAATGAATAGGGGTGGGGCCCTAATCTGATAGGCTTGGTGGCCTTACAAGAAGAGGAATAGAGAGAGAGAGATCTCTGTCCCTGTGCATGCACTGAGGAAAGGCCATGTGAGGACACCGAAGGTGGCTGTCTGCAGGCAAGGAAGAGGATGCTCACCAGAAGCTGAACCCTGCCGGACCTTGATTTTGGACCTTAAAGCCTCCAGAACTGTGAGAAAATAAATTTATATTGTTTAAGCCACCCAGTCTATGGTATTTTCTTATAGTAGCTGGAGCAGATTAAGGCACTGAAACATTGGGTTCCAGAGAGGAGACTATAGAAGATCAGGTGGGAAGAGACTCTAAATCACAAGGGGCTTGTGGACTAGAACAAGAATTTTATATTTTATTCTCGATTGCTATATAATCTGGTTGCCAGAGTGTAACAAGGAAGCGGGGGTTGGTTGGGTGGAGAGGAGGAACCCACTGGATGGTTTTAAGCAAAGGCACGTGGTTTAATTTGATTAACATTTGGAAGGATCACACTGGCTGCTTTGTGGGAGAATATTCTGTAGCAGAACAATCGAAGGACATTAGTTATGAGTATATTACAAGTATGGTATCAATGGAGTTGGTGAGAAATCATCCCATTCTAGATATATTTTGAAGGTGGGAGGAAAGGATTTTCTGACGTGTTAGATGTGGGTGTGAGAGAAAGAGGAGAATGAATACTGCCTCTGAGTGTTTGTCTGAGCATCTGGAAGAATGGATTGCTATTTACTGAGATGGGAAGACTGTCAAAGAATGGAAGAAGGGTGGCATCAAGAGTATATTTTTAAACACACCAGGCTATTTTGAGGTGCTATTCAATATCCAAGTGGAGATATTAAGTAGGCAGTTGTAAGTCTGGAGTTTAGAGGAGACATTAGGGCTGGTCATATAAATTTTTGAGTATCAGTGTATAGATCAATTGTTCTCAACTTTGGATACACATTAAAATCAGCTTGGGAACTTTAAAAAAATTGTAGCCTGGTCCCACCCCTACAGAGTCTTATTTAAGTGGGACCCAGACATTCCTGTTTTAATTTGATTAGTGGTTAGGTTAAAAAATTTTAAGACAGCTTTTATTGAGGTATAATTGACATACAATAAACTGCACATAATTAAAGTGTACAACTTGATAAGTTTTGACATATGAATACACCTGTTAAATTATCACCATAATCAAGACAGTGAACATATCCATCATCTCTGGAAGTTTCTATCATAATGTGTTTGTATGCTGACAGGAATAACCCAGTAGAGAAGAAAATATTGTTGAAACAGGAAAGAAAGGAGGTCAGTGGCATGAGTGGTACCCTGGAGAAAGGATCCAGGAGGCAGAGAGAGGGATGGCTTAAATAGGAATATGGATAGGGAAGTCAGAGTATATGGGCACAGACAGGAGGCTGTGGACATTTTAATTAAATAGCTTCTATTTTTTTCTGTGAGATAAGAATTAAGGTCAAACCTTGATAAAATGGCACATGGTAAAAGTAAGTTTTGTTCAGTGCTCTATCCCCAGTTCTTAGAAGAATGATTGGTACTTAGTGAGTACTTAATAAATATTTGTTAAATAAATGTAAGGAAAAGTAATCTTGGATTGCAGGGGAGAAGGTGAGGAATCAAGTAGTACAGTAGGCTACTACTGTTGGGTTAGGCTAGAGTAGTGTTAGTGAGAAAAAGAGGAACAGTTCCAATAGTATGGAAGAAAAATTGAAAGGACCTGATGTTTATTTGGCTAAGAGGAAGGAAAAGTTGAGGGTGACTTATTTGTAGCCCTGAAGATTGTCCTTAGTCTTTCAAATTAAGTGAAAAGGTAATACCAAACTGGTGTTATTTAATGATTTGAGAGATTTTTCAGAGAATTACTTACTGAATACTCGAACCTAGTTTTTATAAAACTGATGTAAGCAAGCTCTTTTGTCTGTGCTTACCAAGGACTATCTTAGTATTTGCTAAGGAATCAGACCTTCTCTGCTGTCACCTCCCAGGAGTTTAGGGAAAACTGTGTTCTGGTCTTCTGCAGAAGCGTTTGATATTGAAAATTAAATAGTCCTTGGAGCTGGGCGAGGTGTCACGCACCTGTAGTCCCAGCTACTTGGTAGGCTGAGGTGAGAGGCTCACTTAAGCCCAGGAGTTCGAGGATATAGTGTGTTATTGTCACGTCTGTGAATAGCCACTGCCCTCCAGCCTGAGCAGCATAATGAGACCCCGTCTCTAAAAAAGGTATATATATACACACACATACACAGACCTTACAGTAAAAACTCTTAAATACATCAGCATAGGTGCGCCCAGCTGGCCCAGCCGGCCCAGCCGCTGGCACCCGGGGAAGTTCCGTGGAGCGGCAAGTGGCGGGCGCCGATGGCTCGCGAAGCCGGGCGGCGCGCTGATCACCCGCGCGGTATTCTCCTCTCTCGGTGGGCACCCAGCGTGTCATGGTGTGATGTGGGGCCGCCGCCTAGGCCGCCCTTTTCCATTCTTTGCGAGCCGCGGCAGGATGGGGAGGAAAAAGTTTGCGGTGGAGGCGGTGTCATGTGGGACGCGGCGGGCGGAGCATCTCGGACTAGGTGGGAAAAGCTGTGAGTGCCGGGAGCGAGAGGCTGGACGGCCACGGGCTGGGCTGTGCCCCCACCCTCGCGCTCAGGACCCCGCTGGATCCCAGTGGGCCCCGCCCCTCTCACCTTGTGCACCCGCAGGGTCGCTGTCTCATCACTCTCCACAGGCTTTCCTTGAGTCGGGACCCCTGGAAGACTGGATCTCACATGGCCCTCAAGGGACCGTGACAACTGCAGTAGGCTGTCTAGGATTGGAGGGATGAAGGTGAAAAGGAGTAGCCATAGGGCCTGGGAAAGGCCGTGTGGGCCACTGTTCTGCTGGAGAAAGTGTGTCACCTGTCCTCAGGGCCACCGTGTGCTGGGGCAAATCTCAGCATTCCACCCCAGAATGCAGATTAAGTAAACAATCTGTAATGACTGAGCTTTTCAATTTTTGTGAGTGAGAGAGAACTTGCTGTGTTCAGGAGGATAATGTATGATGTAAGAGTCCTGGTAAATCAGCCACAGATTCATAGAAAGTTACAGGCCCTGTTTTACAGATTAGGAACTTAAATCCCAGAGAGGGAAATGGCCTGGGTTTACCTCTCACACTGTGTGCGCTGAAAGCCTTCTGTGGAAATCGGAAACCTCAGGGGCTCAGATCCTGTAGTCATGGCCTGGTGACTCTGACCCCTTGAAGGGGAAGCAGCTATGGAGGGGCTGTCCAGGAGAAGTACAGTGCTCCAAGATGTAGGATATGGTGGCCTGACTTGCTTTGGGTCAGGAAGGACTTCCCTGAGAAAACAATACAAGTCCAGACTTTAAGGGTACACAGAAACCAGCTAGGTGAACTGGAGGAGGAACAGTTTGTGCAAAGGCCCTGGGTAGGAAAGAGCACAAATACTTCAAAGAACTGAAAGGTCAGTATGGCTGAAGCATAGGGAACAATAGGAAAGTGATACAAAATGAGGCTGCAGAGGTAGAAGGGCCTTATTGGTCTTGCTAGGAATTTGGAATTCTGCAAAGAAAACCTGGAAAACAGATTTCGGTGACACTTTCTCTTTAATGCCCAATTTCGATTCTGCTTGTGTGGTTCCACGTTGGTGGAGATGGCATGTTGCAGTGAAAGACCAGGGGCTTGAGGGTCTGGTAGACCTGAGAGGCCTGGCCTTGCCTTGGCCAGCTGCATGACCATTCTTCTGTTTCTGGCCATTCTTCTGTTTCTAAACCTTAGGGTTCTGATATTCCTACATATACATTAGGGGTAATAATACCAACTTCACGGTTAGTCTGAGGATCATAGGATGTGGTTGCGCATGGAAGGCATTGTAACTATAGTCAGATGTGCTTCCTCATCTGACCCAACCTCCAGGTTCTTTGTTTGATAACCTTATGGTTCACATTTTCTGGAACAGTTACCATTTTCACTCTGATAAAGATGACCTACTGAATGCGTAAGTGTGGTGCAGGATTTGTATACTTTTGTAAGATTGTCATATAAATAAATTTATAAATCAGAAAAAAAATACTTCATAGATTTATAAGTATGCTTAGGCAAGTGATAAGGAAGAGTACATTGAAACTGGGGTGTAAATTTAATTGATATAGTGTGGATGCCTTGGATTAGCAGTTTGGGAATTGTATACCTCAGAGCCACACCTTGAGCAAGATAACTGGGAGATGTAAGGATGAGTACTGAGCAGATGCAGACTCAGAGGTCTCCACCTCAACTTCGTATACAAATTATGGGTTTATACAAATTATGGGTTTTTTTTTTTTTTCAGTTTTGTACATGGAGGTTCCTCCTAAGGTTTTGTTAGATGATGATTCTGCTGCAAAAACAATAATAGCAACAATTAGAATATCATGACTATAGTTAATATTTGAATTTTGCCAAAAGCCAAATAGTGCTGGTATTAGCAGAGTAGCTTATCTTATTATTTGGAGGTGGAGAAAATGACTTAGAAAGGGCTCTTTTTAGTAATCAATTTTTATAGAAAGGCAGGTGTATATTAAACCCTTCATTCCATTTTCATGAAAAAAGAATGACTCAAAAGCAAGATAGGGGCAGGTCACGGTGGCTCACACCTGTAATCCTAGCACTCTGGGAGGCCGAGGTGGAGGATCCCTTGAGGTCAGGAGTTCGAGACCAGCCTGAGCAAGAGCAAGACCCTGTCTCTACCAAAAATAGAAAAAATTAGCCGGGTGTGGTGGTGCACACCTGTAGTCCCAGCTACTCGGGAAGCTGAGGCAGTAGTTTGAGGTTGCTGTGAGCTACGATGACGCCATTGCACTCTACCCAGGGCGACAGAGCGAGACTCTGTCTCAACAAACAAACAAACAAACAAAAAAATCAAAAGCAAGATAGAATCAACAATTTTTTCAAGAAAGTGAATCCCTGAAGGTTAGCACCTAGTCAAATCAGTGTTCACACAATTAACAGCTGTATTTACATACCAGATTTAACTGGTATTTATAATGATCAACAATATCAAGAAGTGTTTATTGAGCATCTGACACATGTAAGATCTGCTGTACTAGTGCTAGGGATACAAAAATAGGTGAAGCATAATCTTTTACCATGTAGGGATTAGAGTCCAGCTGGTGGAGAGACAACACAGCCATGGAAGGATCTATAGCGTTACAGAGGAGTATGGAAGAACAAGATGCTGCAGGGGTCCTGGGAATATTTGACACATATTTCTTTTCTAAATATTTTAACCATTTAAAAAAAACAAAATAAATGTTATATAAATGTGTTTTATGCACCAAATTTCAACATGCAGAGAGGGAAAACCACTAATACTAATTAATCTATTTTGTAGATTAATTTACTCTTTTTTAAAAAATTTCAAAATAAAGTAGCAAATCTTATTTGTATTTTTCAAACATGGTGAAAAAAGACACATAGCCCTGGCAAAAAAAAAATTTTTTTTTTTTTTTTTGGATCAAGACTGTGAAATGCCTGGAACCTGGCAAAATTTTTTAATCACCACTTTTCCTCTTCCACTTCTTCCCTCACACAATGGTTTTGCACACAAGCTACATTCCTCAAGCCCTCTCCAACTCACACGACAAAGCAAAACTTATTTAGAAGTTCTCTCTAACTTCCTTTCCTTCTGATTCTTCGTCACAAAAATCTTAAAATCCAGTCTGTCAAATAAGAGCCACCTCGGAAAGCCCAGTAGGGGAAGGGATTGAGTAGGCCCAGCTAACATGGTTTTAGGGAGAAGGTGGAGGAGGAATATAGGGTGTTTTTACTGAGTAACTTACATCACTTCATGGTCATTAACCCTTTGTAGGCTGCGTGGGTGGCAAAGCTCTCTGTGTCTTTAGCTTGAGGGCTCCAAGTGTATTTTTTTAAAAGCTTATTGAAATATAATTCATATACCGTGGGATTCACCCATTTAAAGTATATAGTTCATTGATTCTGTCTGTTCACAGACTTGTGCAACCACCCCACAATCTAATTTTAGAATATTTTCATTAGGCCAAAAAGAAACCTCATATCCATTAGCAGTTACTCCCCATTACATTCCATCCCATTGCCCTGGGCAACCACAAATCTACTTCCTGTCTCTATGGATTTGCCTATTTTGGACATTTCATATAGAGAGAATCATACAATAATACGTGGTCTTTTGTGACTGGTGTCTTTCATTTTCCCTAATACTGTATTTCCAAGGTTCATCCATGTTGTAGCATCTGTCACTACTTTATTCTTTTTTATGGTTAAATAATATTCCATTGTATGGGTATATACCACAGTTGATTTATCCATTCATGAGTTGATGGACATTTGGGTTGCTTCCACTTTTTGGCTATTAAGGATAATAATGCTACTATGACCATTCATGTACAGGTTTTTGTGTGAGCATATGTTGTCATTCCTCTTGGATGTGGACTTGATTAATTCATTCCTGTGCAGACCTCAGAATAACACTTATGCTGTCTCTGGACTTCTGTGTTTTTCAGGCTCTTTTAAATATGTCCTCAATTAGGAACATTGTAGCTCTGTGCTAGTGTTTTTAAAAAAATTCAAATCTCATGTCAGCTCACATAAAATTGTATGGCATCTAAATTAATTCACCACTGTAGCACACATATGCCTCAATTGAAGCACATTTGAGAAGGCTCTCGCCCATTTACTGGTGGTACATGCTGTCATCATGGTTTAGTAGACTATAATGGATGGATGTAAAAGATTTCACATCATGATACTTTTGTATGTCTTCTGTCTTTTGTGATAAAGAATGTGAGTGGGTATTAACTACTGTTAATGGTTCAACTTTAACCCAAAATTCCCTGTAATTTTCTTTCAGGCTTCTAAATTACTTTAATTGAGCACCATCCCAAGATTCAAGGTGAATTTAAAGTTAAAAGGTTGTCATTTGTAGGTGCTTAACTGTGTGAAGTACTGCCCAACTAATCCAATTTAGAAGGAGGATAGAGCATTGGAGGAACAAAACATGAACGGCATTAACATTGGAAATAACAATTAGAGGCTGGTTTGTTGAAGAGTCTGAATGCTTGTTTTTAAACAGTTTTATTTAATTAAAATAATCACTTAGTAAATACAGATTCCCAGGTGCCATGCCAGAGATTCAAATTCCTTCTGATTGAAATGAGGCTTTGGGAAAATGTATATTGAACATTTGCACTGCTGTGGGGACTGGGTGGGAACTTGCAGCCTTGGGGCCACATGTGGCCTTCTGGATCCTTGAGTGGCCTTTTGACTGAATCCAAATTTTACATAACAAGTCCTTTTATTAAAAGGGGTGTGGCAGAGAAAGGTGAAGCTTTTCTTGCCTGCTTTGGTGTTTGAAAAAGAACAATCTTTAAATCAGAAGGCCATAGGTTCCCCACCCGTGAAGGGGATCAGGAGTTGTATACCTAGAACTGGCTCTTTTGCTTGTTGGCAGTAAGAACCATAGAAAATCACTTACTGATTTTATTTTTAAAAGTAATTATATAAGTAACATATTTACCTTTTTAAAAAAAAAAGAAAAGAAAAGAAAAATGGAGCCTCACTATGTTTCCCAGGCTGGAGTACAGTGGCTGTTGACAGGTGTAATCACAGCTCACTACAGCCTCAAACTCCTGCCCTCAAGTGATCCTCCTGCCTAAGCCTCTCTGGTGGCTGGGGCTAGAGGCACATGTTACCATGCCCAGCTAGGGCATTACCTGCTTTAAAATACTAGAGTACTATAGTAAAACTAAACAACTCCTGACCACTTTTGTTGCCCCTATGTACTCTCCGACTTCCCCACCAATTAGAGCTGATATTGGGGGAAAGACAAGGAATATGTTTTTATTCTTGTTGAATATGGGTAATAGTGATACTATTGGAGTGGTAGAGCTACAGGACTAAATTTTAGGAAGAGGCAGGGTTAGAGATATATCATAGAAATTTTCTATTTAGGGAAAACCGTTGTAACTCTTAGAGCAGATGAGCTCCCTGAAACAATATAAACCAGAAACCAACACAAATATCATGGATTCTTTGTTATCATTATGATATACAAGATAAATTAACATGTTTTAAGAGAGGGTAAAGAATTATTTTAAAAAGGGAAAGATTGAAAATTCAGAAAGGAAGGGCTGTTTCATTCATTCAGCAAACATCAGGCTCTGAACTTGATGTACCAGTGTTTCAAACATGAAGACAACAGGCCTGGCTCGGTGGTTCACGCCTGTAATCCCAGCACTTTTGGAGGCCGACGTGGAAGGATCGCTTGAGGCCAGAATTTGAGACCAGCCTAGGCAACATAATGAGACCCCATCTCTACAAAAAAAATAAATAAATAAAAAACTAGCCAGGAGTGGTAGCGCATGCCTGTAGTCCTAGCTGCTCGGGGGAGGATTGCTTGAGCCCAGGAGTTCAAGGCTGCAGTGAGCTGTGATCGTACCACTGTACCTGCACTCACAGCCTGGTGGAGAGAGAGAGAGAGAGAGAGAGAAAAAAAAAAACCCTGTCTCTCAAACAAAAAAAAAAAAAAAAAAAGAAAAAGGACACAGTTCTTCAGGAGCTTGCAGGCATGCATACAATTATAGTGTTAAGTGATTGACTTATTTGTCAAAAATGCGTAACATAAGTTTAGCGTCTTAATCATTTTTAAGTGTGTGACATTTTATAACAGAAAGAACAGCACCTATAATAAAGGCAGGAGGCTGGGAAAGAGCATTTTGCATTTGAAGAATGCAAGTTCAGTATGGCAACATTGTAAGGTTCATGGGAGAAGAATTGCAAAAGAGAAATCTGCAAAAGGGTGTATATCATACCAAGTATTAGGTTATTAAGTATGGAATGCCCGATTTCCTTAAGTGCTAAGGTTGACAATTGATATCTCTGACATTAAACTTTGACACTTCTTGGGGTTTTTTTGTGTGTGTGTGAAGGTGCATCCTCATTCTTTCAAACTCACATTTTGGCTTGTTATTATCTTTGAAATTTTTTTTTTAGAGCAATTTCTATGAAACCAGGGATAAGTCAAAAATTCGTGTTATTTTTGAATATGAGTTCCATCGTAGAACTCATATGCAGCGCATATGTCTACAGCGCAGACAGCTTGAAATATTAACAAAGTGTTTGGGAAGGATATGACTAATGAACGCACAGTACGTCAGTGGTTTGAGAAATTCCATTC
Organism: Daubentonia madagascariensis; assembly: GCA_023783475.1. Taxonomy (NCBI): domain Eukaryota; kingdom Metazoa; phylum Chordata; class Mammalia; order Primates; family Daubentoniidae; genus Daubentonia; species Daubentonia madagascariensis. The sequence goes on along the minus strand of JAKFHU010001244.1, from coordinate 22,584,979 downwards.
TGATGATTTTAATCTTGAAAATGAGTCACGTGGGTGACCTGAGACCAAGGTGGATAATGAGGAGCTGAAAGCTATAGTGGAAGTGAATCCATCTCAACCTACACGTGAATTAGTAAGGTTTGACATTACTATTCCAACAATATTGGACTGTTTGAAACAAATGGGAAGGTAAAGAAGCTGGATAGATGGGTACTGCATGAATTAAACAAGCATCAGAAGAGAAATTGTCTGGAAGCTTGCCTTTCTTTGCTGTCATGACATAAAGGTGAACCCTTTCTGCACTGTATTGTTACATGTGATGAAAAATGGATTCTTTTTGACAATCACAAGCGTTTGGCACAGTGGTCAGATAAAGATGAAGTGCTGAAACACAGTTGAAAACCAAATAGTCATCCAAAAAAGCAAATGGTGCCTGTTTGGTGGTCCAGCCCTGGTATTATCCACTACAGCTTCATGAAACCCGGTCAGTTGATGACGGTGGATGTCTACTGCAACCAATTGGACAAAATGATGAGGATGCTTGTGATTAAGCAGCCGATGGTCAATAGAGACAGGCCAGTCCTCTTGCAAGACGATGCTCAACCACATGTCACACAGACAATGCAGCTCAAACTGCAGAGGCCGGACTTGGAAACTGTCTGTCATCCACCGTATTCACCAGACCGTGCACCGACCGACTACCATTTCTTCCATGCTTTGGACCACTCCTTGCAGGGAAAAATATTCAATTCTCAACAAGTTGTGGAAAACTCCTTTTGGGATTTCATCGCCACTCACTCTCCAGGCTTCGTTGCTGCTGGTGTAAACAAGATACTGTTAGGATGGCAAGACTGTGTGGATAGTTTAGGCACATACTTTGATTAATTGTACTGCTTCTTGTTTGAGATATAATAAACTAACCTTTTGATTTGAAATTGGACATTTCTTATTTAATGACCTAATAATTTAGCAGGTCGTTTTTGGGAGTACTGAAGAATGTTGAGAAAGAGAATGGCATGATCAGACTTTTTTTGTTTTAAAGAAAGATAATCCTGCTTAATGGTGTGGAGGTAATTTAGATAGACAGTAGGTTTTAGGTACCTTTTACTGCGATTGGTTTTAGTTACCTTTTACTGCGAGTAGTGTAAAATGCCCAGGTTTTTCTCTTGGCTACAAGTTTGGAAAATGATCCTTTGAGGATAGCAAGTTGTGGGGGCAAATTGTGAATTCAGGTTATAAACAAGTAGAGTTTGAGATGTCTGTGCTTTATCCAAGCAGATACATCTAGTAGGCAGCTATGTATACTGATCAGAGTTTAATTAAGACTTGGGATATAGTAACGTTAGGAGATACTCACTTGTGGTTGGTTTTTGAAGCCTTAAACTTAGATGAAATTGCCCCATGAACTCGTGTACATGAGAAGAGAAGAGGTTAAGAACAGAACAGTAAAGTAACTCCAAAATTTAAGGGCCTGGAAGAGGAAGTACTGAGATTAGAGGGAGAATAGGTATAAGAAAACTGAGCAGCTACTTACTGGAGAAGATAAGAGGAAGAGTAAGAAAGTAGAACCATTGTGGCTATGGTACAAGAGGATGTTAAATAGTGTCATGATACACAGAGGTCAAATGAGATGAGGACTGAAAGGTGTCCCTTGGTTTTAGCATACTTAGTGACCTTAGTATGGTTTTGTTGGTGTATAGGAAAGACAGATTTGGAAAGAAAGTAGAAGTGAAGACATGGACATAACTGAGAGTAGCTGGTGTTTTCAGATTCTGGAAGAAAAGAAGAGAAAAGTAGGACAAGTAACTAGAAGGGATTAAGGCAAGGTTTTTTTTTTTCCTCCTAGATGGAAGAGACCTACCTATATTTCTATGCCTGGGGAAAGGAGTATAAGAAGTATAGTGCTCTTCTGTTGGGCGGGGGGGAGGTGGAAACACCACAATATTTACAACATTTAAAAAAGTAATTGTGAGTTTTTAAACTTACTAAACTAAAATGCTAATTATAAATTTAATTTTTTTTTTTAAGAGACAGGTTCTCGCTCTTTCACTTGGGTTAGAGTGCGGTGGTGCAGTCATAGTTCACTGTTACCTCCAACTCCCAGGCTCAAGTGATCCTTCTGCCTCAGCCTCCCGAGTAGGTGGGACTACAGGCACGCTCTACCATGTCTGAGTAATTTTTAAATTTTTTTAAAATACGGGGTCTTGCTAGGTTGTCCTGGCTGGTGTCAAACTCCTGGCCTCAAGCAATCCTCCCACCTCAGCCTCCAAAAGTGCTAGGATTACAGGCATGAGCCACCCTGCCCATCTAAGTATGTTTTTTAATACTTAGGCAGGTCATTTCAAGCAAATAATCGGTACAAGCATCCCCTTAGGTCCATAGTTTGTATAGTAGATTCTGCTTATTGTACCTACTGTGGGAATGGTAGTTTGTTATTGTGAATGGAATATTCTCTCTCTCTCTTTTTAAGGAGAAATTGTATTTACAGGGATTTTGATAGTTTTTGGGAAGATAGCTAAGTATCAGGTTAGATTCTATATTTTCTGCAATGTAAGATAATCATTTTTTGAAAAGGGTATAAGGAGGAAGCCAAGCTTCTTCAAACTGAATCACCCTACTTAAATTCTATCACATAAAACTCTGTCTTTTCCTGAGATAGAAGTCGTGGGAAAGTTTGACAGGAATGTTGTGGAATTTATGTGAAACAAAACTGTAACAATCTGAGATTTAAAAATATTGTGCCATCAATATATACTTGTGTATTATTCACAAATATTCTTTAATTAAAGTATATTATAGTTTACAGTATTTTTAAAATATTCATTATTTTATTTGATTCACCCAGTAATCTTGGGAGGCAGTCAGAGCTTTCAGATCTGGAAACAAAGCCAGAAGCTGACTTGACTGGTGTCTCCCATCTCATGGAAATTCACAGTGGGAGGAAATACAAGGGACAAAAGGGGGTTTAATTTAAAAAAAAGGAAGGGAAGCAAAAGAGACATTAAAAATTAAAATTGGAAGTTAAATAAAGAGGGAGACTGTTTTATAGCTACAGAAATGTTAAAATATGTTGTGGTAGGTTGAAGAAAAGGGAATGACTCCTTATTATCCAAGATGTTTATTCTTGGTAGTCCTAGAAACCTTTCTTCTTTCTTGCTGGGCAATTTTCGGATATTGGAGGAAAATTAAAGTTACCAGATAATAAAGTAACGAAAGGAGGGGCAATTAGAAATTTTTAACAAGTATTCATTGAACTTCTGTTTTATGTTGTTTATAAATATTCAACATTGAGTTAAGAACCAAAAAATGGTTATTATAATGTGGCAGAACTTAAAGAATTAGTTACAGAATATGTGTATTGTCCTAGTATATATTAATAGATACATAAATTATTTTTTGTTCTTAAATTGGACCCAGTTTTAGTTTTTGAGTTCTTTTTTGAGCAGTTCTGTTTGTAAGAATTGGTATTTTGTTTTATTCTTTCCTTGAGATCTTCAAAGAAGGAGAAAATCTCTTGTTTTTTACAACCGCCATGTGGATCTTTGGGGCCCTTTTATATATCTAGCATGTATAATGGAATCTTAATGGTTTGATTCTTCCTATGTCTTGAGATAGTTTGCTGTTTTGTCATCCTAGGAATTATTTTATTTTTACTGATCAATTATTCCCAACTGTATTTAAAAAGAGACCAAAATAATAAGAAAACAAAAAAATGATGGAATCATCTAGAAGGATGATGCAATTGTGAAATAAATCATTGCCGTTGTATCATCTTTCAAGAAAGTATTAAAAAAGTCTAGAGACGGCATTTTTGTAGTCTTCACCTCCCCTCCCCCCCCCCAGTTTTTTGGCTTTCATTGAACACATTTGAGAATTCAGAATTTTTCATTATTTACTCGTAATGACAAAAAGAGAAGAAAATTGACAAAGCAACATGTTTCACAGTTATTAGGTGGATCCGGAGATGAATGCAAAGAGATTGATAGCAGCACCTAAGAGTGTAGTGATGTAGAAATAGACCAGATGAGGGAAATCTCAGACTGTGAGTCTTCAAATGACAATATCCTAGATCAGTTTTTCTCAAACTCAAGAATCAATAAGTGAACAAATATTAATATTTCTGAGGACAAAAAGGAAATATGATTTCTTGTACAAGTAGTCATTCAACAGAAAGGATTTAATCATACAATATTTTGCAACAAGAACTTGGACCATCTTGTTTTGCTTTAAGGACATGTGACAGTATTCTTTCATCTTCTATGTTTGGCACAAAAATTTACTTGATACAGGTCATAAGTGGACAGATGCTGAAGATAGGTATATATACCTCATCTAAAAATGAAAATGTTGGGTAATTTGGGTGCAAAGAAATTCTCTTAAAAAATTATGAGCTGTCAAGGTTTTCAAAAATAATGTGTTCTATGATACAAGTGCAAGAAGAAGAAGTGGAAATAAAGATAAGCTAAAATCTATTAGATGTGTGTTTGAAATCAGGAATCAGCATTTACAAGATGAACATGTTCCTAGGATTAGAACTAACAGTTGATAAGGAGATGGTTACATTAAAAAAACACTTTGGCCATTTCAGGTCTATATACCTTCAAAATCCAGTTATTATGGAAATATTGAGTTTACTATATTTTAAAGTCTTCATGAAAATTTTAATACAGTTGTTTCATTGTTCCCTTATTCTGTAAATGATTCATAAAATGACTTAATATATATATAAAAAGAAAAGGGTCTATGGTGATGGCTATTTTTCCTGGTGTATTGACAGTTTAAACATGAACAAAAGTTATTTCCACTCTGTCTATAATAAGTCATCTTCCTCTTTTCTCTATCATGGCACACAGGTTTTTCTAATTCTTAGTGCTTTTCACAAATTTTATTTTTAGTTAGTTAGTTTACTCCTGTGTGGTTTCTAGCCCATCCGCTAAGTAAACTCCATGAGGTCAGGGGCTATGTTTGTCTTGTGCATGGCTAATCTCCATCATTTTAGCTAGTGTCTGACACATGTAAGTGTGCAATAAAATTTGTCAAATAGGTGCTGCCTTATAAAATCTTACCTTGTTTAGATTTTTGGGTTTTTGTTAGCCAGGGTATCAACAGGTTCACAATAGGTTTAGATTTAGTGCAGCCTTTTTTACTCATTGAGGTTTATTATATCAGTTCAATTTACCATATTTATAGTGTCATTAAGCAGATTATTTCTTTCCAAACTTTGATGAATGCTGCCTCTTTTTAGAAAAGAATTAGTCATTGTTTTAAATTTTCTTTCTATTTATCTATCTACCTACCTACCTGTCCGACTTGACAAAACTAAATTATGATGAGGTTGATCAAGCTTAAAGCATTATTCTCATAGTATTTAGCACTTAAATTTTTGTTGGTGGGGGTGGAGGGCAGACACATAGTTAGAAATTGCATGTGTCAAGTCAACATGTATTGGCCTCCTACCCACATGGAATGTCAGACAGCTCCAAAAATATTTTGTCTTGATGAATAGTAAATATCCATTAATTGGTTGTTGAAATGTTCACCTTTTTCTTGTGTTGCAGTAATTCAGTGGACCTGCCAAACTTTATATGGTCTATTTGGGCTATATAGGAAAGATACATGAGAATCCCCAAATTTGTGGATACCATATCTCACAAGTTACAGCCTAATCATGACATATGTGAATAAATAGATGATGATGGAGTGCAATTAGGCAATGACTGAACAGCACTTATTTATTAACTAGACCTTTTTGTGCACATCAACTCCGTATTACAGAATCTTTGTCATTACTAAAGGTGTACTGTCAAAACCATGAATAATAAAATCCCTGAACATAAAAAGGCATACTTAATGATACTCTGCCCTTTATTTTTTGAGTTAACTATTTCTTACCTCTAAAATTCCCTACTATCCTCCAGATTTTTCTCATCGAGTAGAAAAGGAATCACAAATCTTAAGACCTCTGGAGATAGGAGGGCTTTCTTTTTAATTGGGTATGGTGGAGTCGAGTTACTTTATGACATTGTAAAAGGATCATCATAAGCTGATCGGGCACAGTGGCTCGTGCCTGTAATCCCAGCACTTTGGGAGGCCAAGGCGGGAGGATGGCTTGAGCCCAGGAGTTCAAGAACAGCCTGGGCAACATACTGAGACCCCATTTCTGCAAAAAATTAAAAAATTATCTGGGTTTTGTGGCACGCACCTGCAGTCCCAGCTACTCAGGAGGCTGAGGCAAGAAGATTGCTTGAGCCTAGGAGTTGGAGGATGCAGTGAGCTATGATTGCACCACTGCACTCCAGCCTGGTAACAGAGTGAGAACCTGTCTCTAAAAATAAATCATATGCTATGTTCCTCCTAAATTTAATGAAGGCTCTTTAATGCTCATTCAGCCCCTAGAAAGCAGCAGAAAACTTTATTTCAGTAATTAAGCTTCTCTCTCTCTCTCTTTCTCGTTTTGTGCTGCTTTTCTGCCCAAATTGAACCAGATTAAATAATCCTAGAATTGAGGAGCAAAGTCATGATCTTTAAGTGAAAATCAGTCCTCACTAAAATAAGAATAAAAGAATGGACTAGTTGTGTAGTACACATTTAGGAAAGCCTAGAATAAAAAGAGATGGGGAGATAAAACTACTCAGGAACAGAAAAAAATAACATTTTTATTAAGGCAAAAAAGAACCACTGGAAATTTTGTTCATGATTTAAAAAATAATAAATTAACAACAAAAACAACACTAGGTACAGAGATTACATGATTGTTTATCAGATCGCTAGTCTCACATTTCCACTTCCACTATCATACCTTTCCGTCTTTGTAAAAGTCAAGTCTGAATTTCTTCAGTGACCTCTCATCATTTAAGGGTGAAACCAGACTCTTTAGCTTTTCATTACTGGGTCCCTTCCTGTCTGTCCAGCTTGCTCTTTTCCATTTCTCTGCTACTTCTTGCTCTCTATCTCAAACTTTATGCTACAGTAGGACCAATATTCACCAAATACATTACACCTGTTCACGCTTCTTTTCAAAGTGTGGTCCCCAGAGACATTAGCATAACTTGAAAAGTAGTTATTATAGAAATACAAATTCTTGGGCTCCACCCCAGGACTGGCTGAATCAGAAATTGTAAGGTAGGGCTAAGCAAGCTCAACAAGCCTTCCAGGTGATTCTGATGAACCTTAAATTTGAGAACCACTGCCTTAATCCTTTTCTTTTTTAAGGTTAGACATTAATTACCATACTTTAAATATCACTTTGATTTATGTGACTCTTAATCTACAACTCTAACCCTATGTCAGTCCTATTTTTTTAAATTCTGTATTGGACATCCATCCTGGATATCCTTCCAATACTTGAGACTATATAAGCTCTAAACAAGATTCATTATTTGTCTCCTGAAATCTGTTTTGCATACTGTTTCTTATTTTCTCCCAGCCTTGCAGCTTTGAATCTTAGGTTGTGCATTATTTTCTTATTATTTTCTACTTTGTCTTACTGTAAAGGAACACAAAAAAAAAGATTAAAAAATTTTTTTTTTTTGGAAACAGTGTCTCACTCTGTTGCCCAGGCTGGAGTGCAGTGGCACAATCATAGCTCACTGCAGCCTCGAACTCCTGGGGTCTAACTCTTCCTGCCTCAGCCTCTCTGGATAGCTGGGATTACAGGTGCCAGCCACCACGCCTGGCTAAAAAAATTTTTTTAGAACTCTACTAACCAAAATAGGGTCAGGATTTTCAGGCAATAAAGTTACCATTGTTTGTAGACCATCTGTTAAAATGTATTTGTATCTTTTTCTCCCTTATTCCTCCCTCCCCCCACCCCTTTCCTTTTCCTTCTTTCTCTTTTAAGAACTTAGAAACTACTTTGAATCTTGACTTCAGTTGTCCAAGTTCTGTCATAAAGCTGGAGTCCTTGACCCTGGGCCAACAGGGTGAAAGCTTATACTGGCATCAAAAGTTAAAACCAGGCAACATTTCAGATATCCTTGTACAGTTCCTGCAGTAGGTTCTCAATAAATATTTTTTAAATGAGTTAAGTTAGTAAGCAGATAAGTCTCCAAGGACTGGGCAGATCTCCAGGATCAAAAGTGCCTAGTGAGATTGTGGCTAGAGAGGTAAGAAACTTCAAGGATTTAAGCAATAAGGACTGAGAAAGTTTGACTCTCAATAAATATTTATTAAATGGATAAATGAAAGATTTTAAAGGAAAGAATAAATAGCTGTTGTCACAGATGGTTAGATATTTCCTTCTCTGAAGGAGGAAGGATAAATTAAAATATTATTTTGGTGTAAACTTTCAAGTTTAATTTTTTAAATTCATGTTTATTTATATGTGTGCCTCCCATTTAGTTTGATATACATTTTAAATTTCTCACGTTGATTTATGTAACAGTTATATTCTAATGGTTTGACCACATATCTTGGACTATAAATTTTAACTGTTCTATTTTTGTTGAACAAGAAAGACAATAACATACATCTTTTAAATTGTATATTTGAATTATCTTATATATGAGGAATTTTTATACTTGAAAATCATTGTTATATATCTGTTCTCATAACATGAGATATTCTTTCATAAAGAACATATATTAAGTTATAATTTTAAAAACCTTTCTTTTTAACATACACACAGGAAGCCTCGACCTGTCTCCCAGTTGGTTGCACAGCAGGTTACTCAGCAGTTTGTGCCCCCTACACAGTCAAAGAAAGAGAAAAAAGATAAAGTAGAAAAAGAAAAAAATGAAAAGGAAACAACTAGCAAAAAGAACAGTCATAAGAAAACCAGGTAAATTTGAAGAGTTTTATGACATTTTTGAAATAATAAAATTAACCATTTAATATTCTTTTTTAACACTGATATACACAAAGTGAAAGTAAAAGATTTGATGTCCTTTATTATAAAGTATCATAAAATTTTTTTCTGTTTGATAGATGCATTGAAAATTAAACACAGATGCCACAAATATAACCTTAAATGTGATGATGCTTTTTTCTTTTTACTAGATTAAAAGATATTTGTGTCTGTTCTTTTTTCTTCATAAAAAAGAGCTATTTGAAAGCCATCAATGGTATTCAGCACATTGAATAGATATTTGCATGGACATTAACCAATCAAAATGGTCATGGGTTCAGTCAGAACAGTCATGATACCCTTATCAGTGCATATCAGTGAAGTAACAGCCCTGCATATAGCTCAACTTTAGCTTTTATCAACAACTTCTGTGGTGCAAATATTTCATAGTCTAAAACATCTATTTTTATAAAATGAATAAGCTGTCTACAAAATTATGTTGTAGCTATAAATGCACAATTAAGAGACCACTACTTCCAGGCTGTCACACTTTTTTTTTTGTCTCTTCAAAGAAGGTTCATAAATGATTGATTTGATTCCTGTTAATGATTTGAAACATTTGGTGATCATTTTATACTGGTTACACATGAATCACTTTAAACACAGATGTATTCATTTTCTTACTTTTACCTACTTTTGTTATTTATTGTGTGCTCAGAAATTTGGTAGAGTGAAAAGCTAGTTTAAAATTTCATCATTTTTTGTGTTTAGGCCAAGATTGAAAAATGTGGATCGGAGTAGTGCTCAGCATTTGGAAGTTACCGTTGGAGATCTGACAGTCATTATTACGGACTTTAAGGAAAAAACAAAGTCACCGCCTGCATCTAGTGCTGCTTCTGCAGATCAACACAGTCAGAGTGGCTCCAGCTCTGATAACACAGAGAGGGGAATGTCCAGGTCATCTTCACCCAGAGGAGAAGCCTCATCATTGAATGGAGAATCTCATTAAAGTTTATTTTCTCCATTTTCTTAGTCACTTCTGTCCTACCATGCAGATACACAGATTATGCCAAGAAGTACCACATTTTCATGACAAACACTTTCATGCACAATCCATAATTTGAGTTTTACATAAAATAGAGATTTGTTAGAATCTGTTAGATTTTATTGCAATCTATGCCTACAAAACATTTCCAGACTTAACATTTTGGTCTCTGCAGTTAAGTGCCATGAAAATGTGGTTGAATTATTCATTATGCAGTGTTATTGGTAAGTCTATTTTCACTTTTAGTTTAGTGAATTCTAACACATAATTCTTGAATTCTCTACTATTGGCATGTAATGAATTTAAATTTTTTATAACATAGTGCAAGCTGCCTAAATATGTATTTGAGAATTGTGAAACAAATAGTTATATGTATACAAGTCAAAGATCAACTTAATCAGCTATTGCTGCAACAGGATTTTCTTAATGGTTATCCTCTTAAATACACCTGCTGGTACTTGGTGTGGTTAAATAGGAAAATTGTTATTAAATAAAGAATTTGTATGAACCTTTGCCAATGTTTTTGACACGTTTTACTAAATTATTGTTCCTGAATTATGTTTCTGGTATTATCCATTTTTTGGATTTGTTTGTTTGTTTGCTTATTTTTCAAAACATTCATATATTGTAGTGTTTACTAGCAGACTAGTAAACAATAAAACATTGATTATTTAGCTTTGTATAATTCAGGTTTAGTGCTATTGTCATTGAACACTGGTATTTTCTGTATTATATAAAACGTTAAAATTCAAATAATTATAAGCATTTGGCAAAAACAATAGAAAAGAAACTTGCCATATTTTAAAAGCTGCAATTTTAGAAAAGCTTTAACTTAATGATAGTTTTATCACTGTTTCCTTGTCCCAAACTTATCCAGGGTCATAGAAGTATGAATCTAATTAATACAGAAATGGTAACTGTTGCACAGAAATGGGAGATAACTAATCTTAAATCAGTTTAATTGGCCTCTTATTAAATACAACAATTCTTATGAAAGTTATAGTACCCTATTTTCAGACACAACTGCCAGCTTATGCATTTATCAATATCCTGAAAGAAAAAAGTATTTACAGCCCCACTCACTATTGTGTAAGATTACCAATAAAATATTTTTATGACTACAGATTTTGCATTTTTGTTTACAACTAATAAAGTGTTTTATGTTATACTTAGAAATTCAACCCAGAAACCACACAGTACTTCTGAAATTCTCCTAGGGTCTCCTGCTTTCTCTTAACCATTTGCTTATTATATATCCACTTTTAGGAGACTTCTGAAATGTAAATGAACTTATTAAAATACAACTTGGATATGAAATATCACATAAAAGACATCATAATAACATTTGAAGAAGAAAATAAAACTGTAGACGCTGACAGTTGTGATATTTGGTGGTTTCACATGGTAATGTAATTTTCTGTTTAATTCAAGTACTTTTTACAGGCACAATGGTACTGTCTTTTTTGTAAGATGCTAGTTGTGAAATACAGTTAATTGCATACAGTAAAAGTCTGTGATTAAAACATTTATATACCTCATTCTTTAGTGTTGTTAAATGAAAAATTAAAATTTGCGTTTATTATAAGATATTTTCAGTGGACTACTAACCGGTTATGTTCTTTTAAAACATGAATTTTTTTTGTCTTATTCTCTGTTTTTCACATTTCAAATGTTTTATTTATTCATTTTTGGAGATAGTAAAAATTAAAAATAATTGTAATAGGGAAATATTCTAATTTTTTAAGTTGAAACTATGCTTTAAAGGCAGTGCATCTTATGATGATCAAATACTTTCAGGTTGTATTTTAAATAAGCTGTGAGAGAGAAAAGTCTGACAGAAGATGGGATTTTACCTGAATGGGACATACTCATCAGCATAGGTGGGAAGACAATATATTAAGGAGAATAAGAGTGGTAACTGACTGACCTCTGGTGTTTCAATCCTTGTTGTAGAATGAAAGTGTGCTTGAGTAAATTACTCATCTATGAAACAGAGATAATGATAATCATATCTAATTTACAGGGTTGTTGAGAGGATTAAATGTCAATCCATATAAAATTCTTAACAATTACCTGGCATATACTGGTTTTTCAGTAAATGTGAGCCTTTACTATCATAGGTAAAATCCCATTACAAAAATATTTTTGTAACAAAAATTATTTTCATGCCCTCTTCGATTACCTAAAGGAATAGTGTTTCAGTTTTCACTGAATTTTCATTGTAGCATCAGAGGTTTGCTCTGGGCCCAGAAAGACCATCTTTCCATAATTAAAGAACTTGATAGTATGCACCATGAGACTGGAGAAATGAGCTAAGTTGACTAGTTTTAAATTTTGTTTTCCTTTTATTAATTGCAATTATCTTTACCTGCCCTTGTTTCACCCTACCTCAAATATACTTCCATAACAGGAAAACAGATTCAAATTCCATAAATACACCTAATGTTAAAATATGCAAAAATATTCAGAGCCTGGGCTCAGGGTACATTTTTCACTCTGTTTTATCAATTTACTATGTGGTTTTAGCAGTGGGTTCTTTTAACCAAATTCCATACAAAAAGAATTTGGGAATTTGGGTGTTGTTCAGGGTTTATTTCCTTACTTTGCTATAAATAAGAGTGAAGATATACTTTGAGGCACTGGAAATACATATTCTTAAAACCATTTGTAATTATACAATAGAAGTAGTTAAAGGTTTTATTTTTATTAACTACTTGCCTAAAATTATAGTGATGATAATAGACAAGGTGAAAACATTGTAAAGGAAGAAAAAACTTCAGCTTTTCTAAGTTGATAGCATATTTAAGTTGATAGCATATTTATTACTTTTAGATAAAAATTCTTACTGCCTAAAAGAATGTAATTTCTGCATATTATATGCATTAATGGTAGGTTGTGTAGAAGTTTTAGTTTCCACTGAGGCCCTTATTTTATTTACTGCTATGGTTTGGATATGGTTTGTCCTCACCAAAACTCATGTTGAGGCTTGGTCCCCAGTGTGGTGGTGTTGGGACGTGGTGCCTTTATCTTTCTCAGGAGACTGGGTTAGTTTTTGTGGGAATGGATTAATTCCCCTGACAGCCAGTTGTTATAAAGTGAGGTTGCCTCTTGTGTTTTGTCCTTTGCACTTCCCTGCTTTCCACCACAAGTTGAAGCAGCACAAAACCTCACCAGATGGGCCACCTGATCTTGGACTGCTAAGTCTCCAGACCGTGAGCCAAAATAAACTTCTTTTCTTTTTAAATTACCCAGTCTCAGGTGTTCTGTTACAGCAACAAAAAATGGACTAAGACACTTTCTTCGTATGCAACTGACCTCTTCTGGAATCTTTTAAGGACCTGATATAGAAGCTGGGCTATTTAGTAAGCTGTTGATAGAAATTTCTGCACTGTACTTATAAAACTAAGTGAAAACAAAAAAGTGAGTATGTGTAAGGAGAGGATAACAGTAAAATAATGCTTTGACTTATTAGCACTTACCCTCTTCCATTTAGCCCCAGGTACCTTCAGTTGTCTGGAACAACTGAAGAAGTGCAGGACAGTTACCAATGACAAAAATAGCTGAGTGGAATCAAAAGACAAGGTAACAATATAGGGTGTTGCTGATCATTTTTTGAAAGCAGAAGGAAAAGAATGCCCTCCCTGGATATTGAAGGCGATGAAAAATAAGCCCCACTAGTATCAAAGGCAAGGAAGGACAGGAATGGAAGAAAAAAAGTGAAGGAAGAGGAAGGAGAAAAGGACAGCAAAAGTAGTGGTAAATTAGAAAAGAGGGTACTGGGATGCAATCTGGTTAATAGGGGAGAATCACTAGGAAGGAAGAGAGAAGAAATAGAACTTATAGCATGTCACTCTGAGGATTTTTTATTTATTTATGTATGTATGTGTGAATGAATGACAGGATCTTGCTCTGTTTGTCCAGGATGGAGTGTGATGGCCTGATCATAGATCACTGCAGCCTCAAACTCCCGGGCTCAAGCCTTCTCCTGTGAACCTTCTGCTTCAGCCTTCCGAGTAGCCGGGACTACAGGCGTGTACACACGTGCCACCACACCTGACTATTTTAATTTTATTTTTGTAGAGATGATGTCTAGCTATATCGCCCATATAAGGTCCTCCCTCCCCAACCTTCCAAAGTGTTGGGATTACAGGCGTGAGCCACCATACCCAGCTCTGAGGATGTTTTAAAAACACTCTATGATAAATCATCTTCATGATGATTCAGTCATTAATTAAAATTTAACTTGTGTTTAGTAGACTGTTTACTAGGGCAGCAATATGTGTAATACTTTAGAATGATTTTCATTAAAACTAGTTCACTTTAGGAAGGTGTCATAGAGAAGTTTTACCTTGAATTACATAAAGACTTGGCTTTCCTGAATGCACATCCCCAGTAGCCCAGATCATTTTTTTTTTTTTTTAATTTTTTTTTAGAGATAGGTCTCCCTATAGTCTCAAACTCCTGGCCTAGAGTGATCCTCCCACCTCAGCCTCCCAAGTAGCTGGGATTACAGGCACAACACTCTGCCCAGCTGGCCCAGATCATTTAAATGTTACATTTTTAATGTACAGTTGACCCTTGAACAACAGTGAATTTTAACTGCATGGGTTCACTTCATATTTGGATTTTTTTTCTCCTCTGCCACCACTGAGACAGCAAGACCAACCCCTCTTCCTCCTCCTTAGCCTATTCAACATGAAGATGATAAGGATGAAGACCTTTATGATGATCCACTTCCACTTAATGAACAATAAATACATTTTCTCTTCTTTATGATTTTCTTAACATTTTTTTCTCCATAAGAATATGGCATATAAAACATATAAACATACCAAATATGTTAATTGATTGTTTATGCTATCAGTAAGTCTTCCAGTCAACAGCAGACTATTAGTAGTTAAGTTTTTGGGTAGTCAAAAATTATACACAGGGCTGGTCCCGAAGTAGTGAGTTATCTCAATTGACAGTTACAGATTGAATTCCTTGCTGTACTCTTTCCCCCTTCTCACTACTACATTAGACTAGTCTAACAACAAAAAAATTAAAAAGTTATATGTGGACTTTTGACTGCAGGGGATCAGCACCCCTAATCCATGCATTATTCAAGGGTCAACTGTATTAATTAGGCTTTGTGTTTAGCCAGTGTGGATATTCCTGCCTTTATGGAATGGGCTAATGATGGAGCATGTGAAATGCCATAATAAAACCAGATACTTCACCAAGTAGATCTCTGGAAGTTTTCAGTGCTCTGGAACATGTTTCATGTTCTGAGTCTCCCTCACCCTCGCCCCTTCCCTATCAATGGGAGTTATAAACTTATAGCTCTTTTACTGTTGTAATACTTTAGTATTTTCTTGATCTAGATTTTCTTTACATCAGTATTATATAATTCATTGAACATCTATGGAGTATATTGTGTATGCTACGCACTATACTAGGGGTTGGTTAGAAAGAGGACAAAGATGTGGAACTCACATCTTAGAGGAGAGGTCTGTAAGTAATTAAATGCCATACTCCAGTAATAAAAATCTATATAAAATACAGAAGAGGGGCCGGGCAGGGTAGTTCACACCTGTAATCCTAGCACTCTGGGAGACCGAGGCAGGAGGATCCCTGGGGGTCAGGAGTTCAAGACCAGCCTGAGCAAGAGCAAGACCCGTCTCTACTAAAAATAGAAAAATTAGCTAGTCCCAGTGGCATGTGCCTGTAGTCCCAACTACTGGGTAGGCTGAGGCTGGAGGATCACTTGAGCCCAGGAGTTTGAGGTTGCAGTGAGCTATGATGACGCCACTGCACTCTAGCCGGGGTGACAGAACGAGACTCTTGTCTCAAAAAAAATAAAAAATAAAAGATACAGAAGAGGCAGAGAAGAGAGTGCTTGCCACCGATTTGTTTTTAGATAACTTACATAGGCCTAAGTATCCACTGCAAGTCCACATTGAAAATGTTAGGACCTCATCTTGATGTTTGCAGCTAATAATGTTGGGTGTCACCAGTCGTTTTAGCCAGCTACCATTTCATTACTGCAGCTTGAATTTTTAAAAGTTTAAGTCTTAAGCCATGTAATGTGAGATAATTTATCATTTTCCTACACTACTTTTTTTTTAAATCAAGAAACAACTGAATGAGGTCTACTATTTCCTTTTTATAGACATTGAAGCATATTGTACCACTCTGTCCAAGTGAGAAATTTTATTCAGACCTATTTCAGGAAAAACTTTACTTTACCAGAGAAATCAATTTGCCTCTTCCATATGGACAATGCAGATCATTAACTGATTGTCCTCAGTTTTTGCTGTAGTTGTGAGAAATCTCAGATTAAAATTGGACTCAATTTTAATAATTACGGAAGACTCGGTGGACTGCCTATCTCTATTTGAAATTTCTGTTCTTGATCTTCTATTTATATTTTTCCAGGGTCTGATTTTTATCTACTTATTTTTTTCCTTTTGTTCTTATAAAATGCCTCAAATCTCTTGTATAAATAAGGGTAAATAGTTTTTTGTTTTTTTTTTTTAAAAACTGTTTTACTTCCAAGTGTGAGGATAAGCCCCAAGGGGAACCTTTTGGGGCTAGGATCCAGTGAAACGGATTCCTCCCCAACTGGAATTGCTGAGGGGATATGAGATAATCGAGTGTCTTATACTGAGATACGGATTGAAGGGCTCTGATCTCGTTCTTACTCTTTAAGAAAATTAGATAACGGGATAGTTTGAATGAAGTACATCTTCGTTTTCTTTAACTCTTAGTAGAAAATAACTAAATGGGACTAAGTTTATTATTAGACTTCTTCATGTATATTATTTTCTTATCCTCTTTTGATTCATAATAATGGCAGCAATGAAGTGGTCTTGTGTTTACTTTTGGAGTCAGCCAGAATGGGAAGAGCTGGGAGACTATAAAACTAGTTTGGGAGAAGACTTAAAAAGGACAAACAAATGGTGGTGAACACATTTAAAAACACATAGTCTGAGTTCCCAGAAGAAAAGAGCAGAGTGATCAGGCCTTATGCGCAAGAGGTAGTTTTTGGTCTTTAATAAGAGAAAATAAAAAGCTTATGTTTCTAGCACAGAATAAGATAAATAATTTAAGGGACACTTTCACTTAATTAGAAAAGAGCAAAAAAGAATCAATTTTTACTTTATTAAAAATAAAATATAGAAATGTAAAAATAAAAGAAGCCAAACATAAGACTGCCTAGTCATGTAATTTCTGTGTAGAAAGGAATATGGGGTAACAACAAGAATTCTAAATTGTTTTCAGCCAAGCACTGGACTTCTAAAGTGTGATGATATCAGAATTCTTATTTTTAACCTTCAATTTTTGGGAACCTGGGTCAAGAGAGCCTTGTTATCTGTTCTGTATTATTGTAATTATGAGCCTTGATTGATGACAGGTTTTGGAGAATTTGCACATGGATTTTTAATTCAAATTTTCTCCATGACTAAATTTCCCTGCAAATCTAGTTTATATTTAACTGACAATTTTTAAAAAATAATAGATTATATTGTATTGTATGTATAGGAATAGAGGGTTCCTGAAGTTTGAACCAAGGAGAAATACAGGATGTCCATAGGATAGTCCTTGTTCCCTTCCTCACCCAGCCCCGTCTATGCTCTCCTCCCTTGTAGATGGAAATGTCAGCTAAATTGTGGGATCATATAGGAGCTGAAGGTATCCCTGTTCATTGGTTTTCTACTGCCTCTTTTTCTCATCTTGAGGCCTATACCTAAGTTTTCTTAGAGTGAAGAGAATCACTTTACTCTTTCATCTACCCCTAACTCTTTCCCCACATATCTGAAAGAACACTTAAAATGAAATACTTCTTATTCAAACTAACATTATTTTCCAACTTTTCCTCCAGTCCAGTAAGATCTCTAGGAATTGAACTGTGGAAAATGGAGAAATATATCAAAAGCCCACTAGAGGAGAATTTTACTTTTAGTGTGAGTTTCTGATTCCTTGTGCTCTGCAATTAATCTGACTTCTTGTAATTCTCTTATTTTGTTCTAAATCCCCCAAACCAGTCTAAAAGATTTTCATATAGCATTGATTCCCTTTCTGCTTTCACTTCTAAGTTGCATCATCAGTCAATTTAGCATTTATTTGTTCATAGTAAGGTAGCATGGTGTAATAGAAAAAAAAAACAATATAAAAAAATAAAAATAAAAATAAAGGCCGGGCGTGGTGGCTCACACCTGTAATCCTAGCACTCTGGGAGGCTGAGGCGGGAGGATCACTTGAGCTCAGGAGTTCAAGACCAGCCTGAGCAAGAGCAAGACCCCATCTCTATAAAAAACAAACAAACAAAAACAGACATGCACTTTGGATCCTCAAAGATTTCTATTCAAATTATGGATCATGATTTTTAGTGGTTAATGAAGCTCTCTGAATTTCAGGTTCCTTTCCTTGTTTAAAAAGAATAGAATAACATCTAATTCATAGGAATGTTGTAAGGATAAAATTTGATTATGTATAGACCTTTACAAAATGGAAGTTATATTAAAATGTTTTGAATTTTACTCTGAAAAGGTATAGAATTTAACCCCCTAGAGGATGCTGCTGCTGCTTTTTTTTTATTTTTAAAGAATCAAGTACTCAAAGGTAGAAGTGGGAAGCCAATGCTGAGCAGGACCCCAAATCTGCTCTAGAGTGATTTAGAAAAGACATTAAAAAACACCCATTAATTTAATGCCTATAATATATCTAACATGTACTAAGAGCTATAAGAAAAATCAAGATTAATCTTTTAAATGTAAGATTCTTGAGATTTGGTTTAATCCTGAATCAGAGAATTTTCCAGATCATGGAGATCTCTATCTCCTAATTTAAACAACAAATATTGCTACTTTTAAATTTCTTTTCCTCCACCTAAATTGACCTATTTGACAAGATGAAGGGAAGATCAACATGGATTGAAAATTTGGATATTCTCTAATTCTCTCATTAGAGAATTAGAAGACTGGTATAGAGACAAAAAAATAGACTTAGGAATACATAATACACACAATAGATGAAAGAAATACCTAACTATTATGACATCAAAATAATTTAAATCATTTTCAATAACTTAACTTTAGGAATATCAAAATGCCACATGTGAAGCCCGTAAATGATCAGAGGTGATGCCAGCATGCACATAGCTCTTCTAAGATAACCAGTTAAGATGGTATGTGGGTAATACAAAAATCATTGCTGTTTTTTGAATGCCTTACATACTTTTTCAACAGAATATTTTTTTGTATTTACAGGAGTAAAAAGAACCTATAGGGATGATATAGTTCAGAACTCTGATGCCAAGTAAATGAATGATTATTCTTCCCAATATGCTCTTTTCATAAATTGTTGCAGAAATGAAAACTGCCTAGCCTCCCTTTGTGCCACTGCAGTATTTTAACAATCTGTGGGTCAAGGCGTTATTCTTAATTTTTACTACATTTAGTTTCCTGTTGGAATAGAGAACTGATGTAGTTAGCATCTTTTAAATTAAACATTCTTTATTTGAGTACAGTACTAGTTCTTACTTTCTAGTTTCTTGGTATCATATCCTTCAACTTTCTCTCTCAAAAGGCATTTTCCATTCTTATCAATGCTTTTATTATCATTCTCTGTATCCTGTTAAATTTATTTTCATTTCTCTAAGAATTGTAAGGTGTAGTGGAAGGATTAATTTAGTATTCTCATTGTTTGTACTTGCCTGTCTTCCTTTTGAGGGCAGCACACTCCTTTATCTGAGCCCCTTGTGTGGCATGTAGAATATATTCAATAAATATTTACTGAATGAGTAAATGTATGTTCTCATTCTTTTTACACTTCTTAATAGCATGCTAGTCTTCCTTTTTTTGTCCGGTAAGACAAGAAATTTAATCCTTATAGGGGAGAAAACTGAGCCTTAGATTTGTTTAGTGACTTTCCCATGGTCACAGAGCCAGCACTGTTTGGTGTAGGGATTCCAAATGGAGTTACAACTATGTTGTGCAGCATTTTCCCACCTTGTATTTCAAGGCCAAACTTTTCAACATTCTAGCTGCAATTTCCGCAGTTTAATAGCATGATTTTTCTCCATGAACTCTGTGGGCATGTGTATTTTCAAGTCTCTTTTCCCTCACTTTTTGGCGCTGGGCTGCTTT
Source organism: Daubentonia madagascariensis (assembly GCA_023783475.1). Classification (NCBI taxonomy): domain Eukaryota; kingdom Metazoa; phylum Chordata; class Mammalia; order Primates; family Daubentoniidae; genus Daubentonia; species Daubentonia madagascariensis. The sequence goes on along the minus strand of JAKFHU010001244.1, from coordinate 22,565,040 downwards.
CTGTCTCCAGTCTCATCTCTGTTCCAGCCTCCACACTGCAGCCAGAATCTGCTCTCTAAAATGCAGATGTGATGATGTTACTTTTTTACTTAAAAACACTTCAGTAGTTCACCATTGTCTGGCAGATGAAGTTTAAACTCCTTGGTGTACTAAACAAGGCACTCAAATATCTGGCTCCTACTTATACAGTCTTGTCGCTCATCATATCCTCTCTTGCACTCACTCAGCTGGTGGGATCAAACTTCTCACAGTTCCCTGAACACAAGAGCCTGCTTCATTGATCCCTCAGCCTGGAATTACTTCCCCTACCCCACTCAAGACTCCAGGGCTACCTTTGCTATGGTGTCTCTCTTGACCACATTCGCTGATTGCTTCTTTGTGTGTGTGCGCCCACACCCTGACAGGCCTATATCCTAATGTCTATACAGTTGTGTTGCACTTATTTGCAAGTATCCATGGCCCACCCCCGCCCCAGCGAGGTTTCTTTATACACCGATACTCACAGTGCTTGGCACATGGTGATGCTCTCTGAAGGGTCGATGAGTGAATGCAGTGGTAACAGCTGGGGAAGAGGGAGAAGAAATGGGGAAGGAAGAAGCTCTTTAGGGAGAATACTAATACTGTTCTGGACATGCAAATGATGTGTTATGAGGGGGGTCAAAAGGCAAAAGGGAGGCACTTAACGGCCTGTTGGGAGGCAATATAGGCATACCAAACAATTAACAATACGAGGTAATAAGATATAGGGGAAAATGGCTCGCACAGACAATATCATAGAAACTTAGACACCAAGGAGGCTGGTCTGGGAGAGGGCTTAGTTAAATGACTTCTTGAGTGTTACGCGTTTTCTTGTGCGTTAAACAATTTAATCTTTACAATCGCCCTATGATGACAGTATTTGAGACGAAAACCACGCTCAGAGAAATTAGGTTGCTCAATGTCACAAACTACCTTGTGGAAGAACCATAGTTTGAATTTAGGTCAACTGACTCCAGAGCCCTGTTCCTTTCGCGACACCTCCCTTCTGTGCGGTTCAGAGCCACCAGGCTCAGGAGTGACAGCCCCGGGGTCAGCGTCGCCCCAACCCTGCACAACCGCGCCCCGCACGCTAGGCCAGCCCCAGCCCTCCCGCCGCGCTCAGTGCGCCGGCGCGCGCGGCCGCTCCCGCCCCCGGGGGAGGGGCGGGGCCGCGTCTCTGCCGGACCCTGGGGCGCGCGGAGGTGGAGGCGGAGGCGGCGCCCGGTCTTCCGGCCGGGTTGTCGGCCGGCTCGGGCGCCGGGGCAGTGCTAGCCTAGGTGGTGGGCGGGGAGGGGAGGGAGGAAGGAGCGGGCGCGAGGCGGCGGCGGCGGAGGGACTTGTTGCGCCCGCGACTGCGCGCTCCCGCTTCCTCCGCTCCAGTTCGCCCGTGCGGGCGCGGCGGCGGCGGCGTCGGGGGAGCGCGGCCGGGGAGATGCGGCGCTACCTGCGCATCGTGGTGCTGTGTCTGGCCTGCGGCTTCTGCTCGCTCCTCTACGCCTTCAGCCAGCTCGCCGTGTCCCTGGAGGAAGGAGCGGGCGGCGGTGGCGGGAAGCCGCAGGCCGCAGCGGCTTCCTGGCTCGCGGACGGCGGACGCGGCGCCGTGAGAGGCTCGGGCGGCGCGGGCACCGCGGCGCTTCCCGGTCGGTCGGACAGGTACGGGCGGTTCCCGGTCTCGGGCCGGGGCCGGGGCCCGGGGCCGGGGCGCGGGGCGCGGGGCGCGGGGCTCGGGGCTCGGAGCTCGGCCTGGGCCGGGCTGCTCGCAGTCGGTCCCGCGCCTCCCGCTTCTTTGCCTGGGTCTCTGACCCCTTCACTCATTTCCCTGCATCTCCTCAAGCCGGGGGTGAACTGGCGGCTGCTCCCGCCTGAAAGCATCCCACATTTTGTGTGTGTTTGTCATTTGACCCAGTCCTTACGCGCTCTTTAAAGCAGTTAGAAATTTTAAACTTTTTTTTAAAAAAAGGATTCGCCGAAAATATGAGGCCCCTACCTAATCCTTATTGCGCTCTGGCCAGTGGGAAAAGTGGGAATTGCCTCTTGTTTCCATGGAGTTCAAGTTGAGATATTTTAAACATCAGGCAGACGCCCTAGTTAAGTGGGGATTTTTTTTCCCCTCTCCTGAAAGGGACATCTAATTTTCGTGTGTTAACGCTTACAGTTTTCATTATTAGCCGCGGTTAGTTAAATCTGGACGTGACATTTGTGTGGGTTGTGAGTTTTTCTTTTGGAAACACTTGGTTTATTCTGAAACTTACAGTAAATGAGCAAAAATGAGCGATACTTAGCATGTTCAAGTTTTGTGGGAAGGGATGGAGGTATCTTTCTTGAGAATTCGATATTTAAAAAGCAGCGTAATGACTTAGATGGATATACAGAAATCACTGCCAGAGTGGGAATGAACATGAGATTTAAAGAATGTTTTTGCCATTGCTTAATAAGATCTAAACATCTGCACTGCCTTGAAACATGGACGCCTCTATTTGTGGCACCTCTCTGGGAAGGACCTGAAGTGTTCCCTACTAGGAGGCAAATGCTGCTTTGGTATAGGAAAGTAGAGTGTTGGTACGAGGAGGGAGTACAGGTCCGCTGTGGGCTGTTTAACATTCTGAGAGTTGATGGTCATTCCCAGAATGAAAGTGGGAAGTTTGGGTAGAGCAGCAGCATGGAAAAGCTGCATTGTCATGTTTTTACCCCATGATTTGATTACACTCAGGATAATTTCCTACATCAGTGCTCTGTATTCAGCACTAGCGAGAACTATTATACTAAAAGAAGAACCACTTCCAGAGCCAGTTTTATCGGCCCTCAGTTATCTGTCCTGGGAGAGGCAGTGACCGAAGAGTTGAATGAGCTCATGAAAAAATGACAGATGGAAGCTGAACTATTCATGGCCTATTATGTTATTGTGAAGCAGTTACAATTACGGAAAAGGAATTATTTTTATATTGCATAGAAATGTAAGGTAGCAATATTTTAATCAAACATTGAATGAAATGACACTATGATATTAGCATTTCAATTTGATAGAGTAATGTTCATTTTTAGTGCTCTCAGACACTTTTTTTGGTGACAGTTTTATAAGTTACGTTTGCTTGGCCAGCTAATTTTTTTTTTCTTTTAATTTATTTTTTTAATTTCAGAATATCATGGGGGTACAACACTTTGGCCATACACATTGCCCCTGTTCTGCCCATGTCAGAGCCACAATCGTGGTCATCCCCCAAACTGTGCTCCCCACATCCATTCAGTGAGAGTTTTTCCCATCCCTTCCACCCCCCTCCCGCCCGCCCGCCCTCAGATGAATGTTACTGCCCTGTGTGATGTAAGTGTTCATCAGTTAGTACCAGTTTGATGGTGAGTACCAGTGGTGCTTGTTTTTCCAATCCTGCGACACTTCGCTTCGAAGAATGGGTTCTAGCTCCAACCAGGATTGGCCAGCTAATTTTAACAAAATTACTTTATTTGAAATTTAGAAAGTAAGAGCCTAGTTTCAATAAATATCTAATAGAGCCATTACTGAAATCTAAAGTTTGATGTGTCAGAATTGCGTCGACTGAAGTGCTGTACTTTTATAGGTTCTCTGAGCAGCATTACTCTTTATTTTAAAGGAGGTGTACACCTAAGTTAAAACTAAAACTAAAGGTGTATCAGTCTTTGTAAAAATTTGGTAAAGAACGTTTCACCACATTTGCATGCGTAAGGAGACTTTGGGCAGAGGAACAATGTGGGAAGGCTAGATTGTCACTTTTTTTACCCTATGATTTGATTAAGGTCAGGCAAATTCCTAAGACTCAGCAGTCTTTTTATTTTAGATATCATTTATAACATCTTTATAGAGATCTCATAGAGTTAAATCAGCTTTTTTGGCTACCATGGGATATTAAGTAGGTCTCCTTAACCTCTCTATGTGCAAATTATTTGGCCAAGATCTAAAGGGCATCAGAAATTAGAACAGTATTAAAAACCATATCCTTTGATTGCTGTACAAGAGCTCTTTCTGTAAAGAAAGATAAGGGTCTAGTCCACATAGCAGACTCAATGGGCAGTGGGGGCTATGAGGCAAGCCACAAGGCAAGTCCTCTTTTCTGTAGGATTGGTTATCATTGCATTTTTTCTTTCTTTCATTTAAAATATGGGATCTAGGTTTATATCCAATAGGTTCCATTGGTCACATCTTATAAAAGGTATTTATTGCACAGAATTCCATGACAACAAAATACTTAGAAAGGTCAGGTCCTTCCAAGTTCTTTTTTTTTCCTAAGCCACAGGGGCTTGCTCTTTCACCCAGGTTGGACTGTAACCTCGAATTCCTGGGCCCAAGTGATCCTTCTGCCTGCCTCCTGAGTAACTGGGACTACAGGTAAATGCCACCATGCCTGGATGATTTCTTTTAGAGATAGGGTCTCCCTGTGTTGCCCAGGCTGGTCTTGAACTCTTAGCTTTAAGCAATTCTCCCACCTTGGCCTCCCAAAGTGCTGGGATTATAGGCATGAGCCGCTGTGCTCAGCCCTTCCAAATTTTTGAAGTAAGAACTTTAAAGTGATAGGAACAATTTTTCACTGAAATCTTTTAGCAGTTAGTGCATTCTGTTTGAAGCCATTATTTCAGTAATTAGAAAATATGTAGGTCTTAGAGTCAGACAAACTTGTATTTTCATTCTGTCTCTGGTTGCTGTGAGACCTTGGCCAAATTATGTCACTTCTGTGCTTTAATTTCCTCACCTGTAAAATGTAGATAATAATTACCTTGCATAATTTTTTCTAGCTTTATTGGGGTATAATGGACAAATAGAAGTTGTATATATTTAAGGCATACAACATGATGCTTTGATATATGTATATATATAGTGAAATGATCACCACAGTCAAGCTAGTTACCATTCATTACCTCATATAGTTACTTTGTGTGTGTGTGTGTGTGTGTGTGTGTGGTAAGAACACTAAAGATCTACCATCTTAGCAAGTTTCAAGTATACAGTACAGTATTGTTAACTGTAGTCACCATGCTGTGCATTAGATTACTTTACTTAATTTGTAATAGAATTCTTAGTTGTCATTGATTAAGATCAAATGAAACCATCTTAAGCAAAATGGATATCGATAGGCTTATATGGGTTGCTGGAAGAAACAATTGAAAGAAAAGCTGTAGATACCAGGGCAGCTCCAGGGACTGCAAGGACTGAGGTCTCTTATTCTATTCCACTGCAGACAAGCTTTGTTCATGGGGTCCTTCTGTTCCTTGCAGGTTTTCTTCTCTAATCTCAAATAGAAAATCCCAGGAAAAGGCTCTTATTGGATTTCCTAGCATCACAGGCCCATCTGTGGACCAGTCAGTGTTGCCTGGGATGGGGACCTCTGATCTGCTGCCTCTGTGGCACTTGTGTGTCCATAGGCAGACAGAATGGCATGATTGGTGTTGGAGAGGAGTGGTGCCTCAAAGGAGAGGGGTAGGCAATGGTTCGTCCACATAGATTCTTTTAAGCCATTTAATATGGACAGACTGTATTAAGGATTTCAGTAGAAAGCGGTTGTTATTACCGGGCATTAGTACTTCTTAGACGGTGTTATACCACTTTGTGACTCCACATTTTAGCTACTCAGGGTGATTAAATTCTCACATTTCACTGGAGAGTGTTGACAGTGGTTATCAAGATTTCACTTGTGGCTATACAGCAGTAGTGGTAGTGGGCAATCAAGAACCTACTAAACATTTCAGTGACACCATTTCTGGACTCCTTGTGCCCTCTGTGTGACTCATTGTCACACAGGGAAGTAGTCACCTTTCCTTTTCAGATCTGGTTAGGCCATAGAGTTATCATTTCTGCTGGATCCTGTGAACACTAGGCAGTAGGGTATACTGAGAATTTAAAGAATGGAAAGAGTAAGGGCTTTAGAGTCACAAATTTCAGCTTTGCTACTTACTTGGTGTGTTGACCTCAAACACATTTCCTTATCAGTTAGAAATAAGAGTACTATGATATTGGGTTGTTTGTGAGAATTGAAATGAAATAGCTGGTGGTATAGATTACCTGGTATGAAGCATGGCACAATGAAATTGTAGCTAATATGATCATTTAAATTTTAAGATTTTTTTTTTCAATTTCTAACCTCAGAAAAATTCTGGTCTTTGGGCCCCAATTGAGACCTGCTAAACCAGAATGCCTGGCAGTGGGGTCCAGGAATCTTTATTTTAGGTATGTGCTTCAGGTTGTTATAAAACCAAAAGATTGAGAACCACTGATTTACCTGAGAATGGTGTGACCACTATTTTTGCACTACTGTTTTTAATGAAGAAGCTTTTTCCTTCTTTTCTGCAGTTATTTTTGAAGAAGAGAGGAATTGGGGCAGTGAACAGTAAAGAGAGTTGTTATGGAAACTGGAATGTCACGTCACCTTAACCTCTGCTTTGTTATTGCAGAAAGATTTTATATAAAACCAGTACTCTGTACCTTGTATTTTAGTTCAGTGAAGATTATCGTGGTATCTACTCACATGTTTGTAAAGTGCTATCTTAGTCTGTTCAGGGTACTATAACAAAATATCATAGACTGGATAGCTTATAAACAACATAAACTTACTTGTCACAGTTCTGGAGGCTGGAAATCCAAGTCAGGGTGCCAGCAGATTTGGTGTCTGGTTAAGGCCTGTTTCCTGGTTTATAGATGGCACCTTCTTGCTGTATTCCCACGTGGTGGAAGTGGCAAGGCAACCCTCTGGGTCCTCTTTTATAAGGGCAGTAATCTCATTCGTGACCTAATCACCTACCAAAGGCCCTCCTTCATAACATCTTTACATTGGTAATTAGGTTTCAACATGTGAATTTTGGGGGAATGTAAACATTCAGACCATAACAAGTGCTTACCAAAACCTGACACATAGTGTTTAATAAATGCTAGTAATTAATTAAAATATTGTTCTGTGCTTTTGGATGGGAAACTGATGAGGCTAATGAAAAAATAGTGTGTACTTTTTGATTTAGAAATCTTATTTTAAAACATTAAGATTATTATCTGTGTGCCATACCTGTTGGAAATACTTCCTCCTACATATTAACTTAAATTTTGTTCATAATGTATACCATATGACGTTTAAAATTTTTATGTTTTCAAATTGGCTGCTTTTTACTTTATTGTTTTTACTTTTAACATGCATAAAAAAACTTCCTACCGGAGTTTTTTTCTCCTTTTTTTTACATTTAAATCTTTAATCCAGTTTTTTTGGGGGGGATGGTACTGTGTGATACTAACTTTTTTTAAAACAGATTGGTTCAGTGCCATTTGTGTATAAGCAGTCCTTTTCCCACTTACTGAGTATTCATGAAATTAGAGATTTAAGAAAAAGAAGTGAAGATCTAATTTAGTGCTAGAAAGTAATCTGAGTTGTCTGGAGACAATTTAGTTTAATGTGGGTGACCCAGGCCATCTTAAATAGTGGTGATTTGGCAGTATCATGGGAATGGCCTCCTTTATTGTGTCCATAAGCATCTTTCTTTCTCTTGCATAGTCACAGTTAAGATATCTATGCCTTGAAGTTGCATTGTTGCCTTGCAGTACTTCATTCATAACACCACATTCTTATGCTGGACATGCCTAAACATATTTATGACTCTGTAAGTTGTACATGGTTTTCACTAAAGCCTCATGACTATCATGGACATGTTGAAATGAAAAGTACCTTTTCCAGTTTAATTTAAAAGTATAAAAGACCTCTGTCATTGGATTTAAGTAAACTTCATATTGTGGTGAACATTATTGTTAATTGCTTTGTTTAATTCAGAACATGAAATGTCTTAATTTTTGGAACATTTTTTAGGTACTGAAATTTTGCGGAATGCTTATTTTTGATCAGCTTGCCTTTTTTAAAAAAAAAACAGCTTTCTATTTTGAAATGTAGATTCAGACAAAGTTGCAGAGACACCCTATGTGTCCTTCACTCACTTTTTCCCAATAGTAACATCTTACCTTACCATAGTGCCATATCACTAAATCTGGAATATATATGTATCAGTATAGTGCACTATTATAATCCTGGAAATTAACATTGTACAACCCACAGGCCTTATTCACATATCACCAGTTTTACATGTGTGCACATGCATGTGTGTGTGGTTTTATGCAGTTTTATCATGTGTAAATTCGTATAACCACTCCCACAATCAGGATATAGAAGTGTTTCATCACCACAGAGATCCCTTGTGCTACCCCTTGGTCGGTGTGCTTGTAGATGAGCCACCTAGAGCTAGATGCATTCAACCTTATGAAATTTGAGGACTAGCCATAGTGAAATTTTATTTCAGTTTGCTCCATAGTGAAAATATTCACGTTTATGGACTTCACTGCTTTTGGATGTCAGTGTTTACTGAAGACATACCCATTTAGCTCTGCTTACTGTTTTGCCCCATTAAAATTATTTAAATAGAGTTACCTCTTTAAATGCTGAACATCTAGTATTCTACTTTTAACAGTTTTAGGCAACTAATAATCAGACCCTGGATAAGTACCTTTACTTTTCCAATATTTTTAAACTTTAATTTTTCTTTTTGACCTGAAATTACAAGTGCTATCTGTCTTCAGATTAGTTGCTTTTCCTAATTTATTGCTTGTAATAAGTTACTGGTACATAATGAGTCCTCAGTATGAGTTTATACTTTTTATCTTAATCTCCAAAACCAGTTTTTTGTAAGTGGGAGAATGGATATTTGGGAGTTAAGAAACTTTAAACAAATTATTCCACTTCTTGCCAGCAGTACCTCAGTGTTTTATGATTTTTTAAAAATGGCAAACAGCATATGTATTCACTAGCACATATGTTCTTATATTTCTAGTAAAGAAAGAAAAACATCCTTTCTATATACTGTATGATTTTTGACATTGAATTATGGTCAAGACTTACCTAAAACTTGACTTTTCCCATCCAGCTTTGTCTGCATTAATCCTTTGTGGAGTTAATCATCTCTCCAGAAAGAAACTCTGGGCGGGGTGCAGTGGCTCACGCCTGTAATCCTGAGTACTCTGGGAGGCCGAGGCGGGAGGATCACTTGAGGTCAGGAGTTCAAGACTAGCCTGAGCAAGAGCAAGACCCCATCTCTACCAAAATCAGAAAAAATTAGCCAGGCGTGGTGGTGCATGCCTATAGTCCCAGCTACTTGGGAGGCTGAGGCAGGAGGATTGCTTGAGCCCAGGAGTTTGAGGTTGCAGTGAGCTATGATGACGCCACTGTGCTCCAGCCTGGGTGACAGAATGAGACCCTGCCTCAGAAAAAAAAAAAACAACCCAGAAAAACCAAAAGAAACCCTGTATCCATTAACAGTAACTCCCCATTCTACTCCTCAATCCCTCAGCCTTAGGCAACCGTGAATCTACTTTGTCTCCATAGGTTTGTCTGTTCTGGGCATTTCATATATTAGGTTATTAAGTATGAAATGTCCAATTTCCTTAAGTACTAAGTTTGGCAGTCGATATCTCTGACATTTCACTTTGACATTTCTTGTTTTATTTTTATTGTGAAGGTACATCCTGAGTCTTTCAAACGCGCATCTTGGTTTGTGGTTATCTTTCAAATTGTTTTTTAGAGCAATTTTTGTAAAACCATGGATAAGTCAAAAATTCGTGTCATTTTCGAATATGAGTTCTGTTGTGGAAACAGTGCGGCACAGACAACTCAAAATATCAATGAAGTGTTTGGGGAGGATGTGGCTAATGAATGCACAATATGTCAATGGTTTGAGAAGTTCCGTTCTGGTGATTTTAATCTTGAAAATGAGCCACATGGGTGACCTGAGACCAAGGTGGATAACGATGAGCTGAAAGCTGTAGTGGAAGTGAATCCATCTCAACCTACACGTGAATTAGCAGCAAGGTTTGACATTACTATTCCAACAACAATGGACCGTTTGAAACAAATTGGCAAGGTAGCGAAGCTGGATAGATGGGTACTGCGTGAATTAAGCTTCAGCGCAGAAATCATCTTGAAGCTTGCCTTTCTTTGCTGTCACAACATAAAGGCGAACCATTTCTACACCGTACTGTTACATGTGATGAAAAATGGATTCTTTTTGACAATCACAAGGATTTGGCACAATGTTCAGATAAAGATGAAATGCTGAAACACAGTCCAAAACCAAATATTCATCCAAAAAAAACAAATGGTGCCTGTTTGGCGGTCCAGCGCTGGTATTATCCACTATAGTTTCATGAAACCTGGTCAATCGATTGTAGTAGATGTCTAATGCAAGCAATTGGACGAAATGATGAGGATGCTTATGATTAAGCAGCTGAGATTGGTCAATAGAGACAGGCCAGTCCTCTTACAAGACAACCTCAACCACATGTCATACAAACAACGCTGCTCAAACTGCAGAGCCCGGACTTGGAAATTCTCTGTCATCCACCATATTCATCAACTGACTACCACTTCTTCCAGGCTTTGGACCACTTCTTGCAGGGAGAAATACTCAGTTCTCAACAAGCTGTGGAAAACACCTTTGGCGATTTCATGGCCACTTGCTCTCCAGGCTTTTTTGCTGCTGGCACAAACAAGCTATCATTAAGATGGCAAAACTATGTCGACAGTTTAGGCACAAACTTTGATTAATTGTACTGCTTCTTGTTTGAGATATAGTAAACTACGCTTTTGATTTGAAATTGGACATTTCATATTTAACGACCTAAAAGATTGAAGACTAGTCTAAAATATGAGGTATTGGAGTTTAGGATTGCAGTTTTAGGTGATGACAAGGTCCAGGATTTGCCATTTTTAACTGAAGGGAAGAGGGCATAAAAGTTACTGAAGTTGAAGAAATGTGTAACCTGTGTGTTGGGTAGGTCTCCCATATTGCAGTATCCAAGATGACATTCTGTCATTGCCTGCTAGACAGTATGATCCATGTCCATTTTAATCACTATTGTTTTTTCAGTATTTAGCCCGTGTAGGTGGTCATTCAGTGGATAATTTATTGATTTATTGAGTCAATAAATGGATAGAGGAAAATGGGATTTGGTATTGAGAAGAGGACTGTAAACCAGATTCTAGTTTTCTGTGATTAGGGAAGGAACCAGTAGGTTGGTAGATCAGAATGGTGCAAACACGTGGTCCTTTCACATGGCTGGCAGTTGGTGCTGGCTTTTGTCTCGTAGCTCAGCTGGGACTGTTGACCTGCATCCTCTCATATGGCTTCTCCATATGCCTTGGGCTTCTTACATCATGGGGACTGGCTTCAAAGAGCTCCAAGAAATAGGAGGTAGAAGTTGCTCTTCAGGCAAGGGTTTGGAAATTGGCACAGTATCATATCACCATATTCTATTTGTCAAAGCAGTCACAGAGCCCACCTAGATTCTGGATAAGGGGAAATAGATCCTACTTCTTTTTTTTTTTTGAGACAGGGTCTCACTCTGTCACCTGGGCTAGAGTGCAGTGGCATCATCATAGCTCACTGCAACCTCAAACTCCTGGGCTCAAGAGATTCTCCTGCCTCAGTCTCCCAAGTAGCTGGAACTACAGGTGCACACTACCACACCCGGCGAATTTTTATCTATTTTTTGTAGAGTGGGGGTCTTGCTCTTGCTCAGGCTGGGATCTTCTTAATAGAAGTGTCAGAGAATTTGTGACCATCCTTTATCTACCATACTTGGCACATAGTTTGACACTACCAAAAGTCCGGGGCTCTTAGTGTGGCTCATGGTGTCAGAAGAGTTAAACTTATTACTAAGTTGTCTGATATGTTGGTCTTTTTGAATTTAATTCTCAGGTCTGTGGCCTCTCTATCTTGCATGAACTTTTTAAAAAAAGACATTGCCCTGAAATAGAGTTTAATTATAATACTGCAGGGTCTCTGTTGAGTTTAGAAGCTTCCTGGTGGGTATCTCCTGAGGACAGAGTTTGAGGTGTGCTCTCCAGCTCCCTTGGGCATTTTCTTGATACTAATGAAGATCAAGTAGTTTGGGCAACTTCCACATGTTGGCAACATGCACGTGAACTTTTCTAGTCAAATATTTGTGGGAAGATATTTTTAACACATTGACTGCCACACTAGAAAAAAAAAATTTTCCTTGGGGCCATGGTGTTTTATTACAAAAATAGAATAAAAACTTCAAAAACAAAATGATCCTTTCTAATTTAATTAAAAATTTGTTATTTTTTATTGTTTTCTGTGTGTGAGTTATATGCAACTTGACAGATAGTTCACGTGGCTCCCAAGGTGAAGGGACATGTGAGTTACATATGCTTCAGGAGGCCCTGGGCTCAAAACTAGCATGAGTCAAATACAGCTCACATGGCAATTAATGTGGTAAAATGTGGGTAATAAAGATATCAGAATGTTAACAGTGGTGAGTAATTTGTTTCTTAGGCTTTAAAAAATTTTATACTTTATGGTTAATAAATGTGTATCAGTTGAAGTATTTGTAAAAACACTAATTTTAAAAATTTAATCCCTGTAAGTTGTAGTAAATAAATAGAATTATCATAAAAGAAGTTATATCAATACTTTCATTAAAAAATTCCAAGTTGACTCTTGATATCCCTTGATACACAGTGTTTCTCATTTAGGTGTTATTGTAAGACTTATCTGGGCTCATTAGTTAAAAATTCAGTTTCCCAGGCCACTCACCTGGAGGGTCTTAATGAACTGAGTCTGGGATAGGATCCTGTATCTGTATTTCTAACAAGTGACCTGAGGACCAGGCAGGTTTGGAAAACAACACATAATTGATTTGTTTTGTAACTTAAAATACAAGTTGAAGCAGCAACTGGTATTGTAACAGATACATAATTTTAAGTAATAATTTTTATAGAAAAACAAGTTTTCTATGAAATTTCTATTTCCCATTTCTATTTTCCACTGTTGTTGAGTTTGACAGGGGAGATGGAATAACCAGATTAGTTATTTTCTTCCTAGAGCAAAGGTGCATGTTAGGTGTTGATTGTAAATAAATTGTGGATTTGTTGAAATAAAGCTGTTATAATGGCTGTATCTGAAAGATGGAGATAATATCTTAACAGGTTGTTTATGAGGCTTCAATGGCTGTGAAAGCCTTGGAATCTGAAAAGAACTATCTATGTAAGTGTTAGTTGTTATCCACTACTACTGAGTCTGACTCCCTGGTATGAAATGTAAGACTTAAAAAATACATAACCATGCCTGGGAAGGTACAAACAGATTTCTAATTAAGTCTTAAGTTTTATGGATAAGTACACATTTTCTTTTCTCTTTCTGGTTTATCAGCCTTTTAAATGAACTTTTTGTGCTATGCTAGAAAATGGTGTCCCTTTAGAGAAAACCAAGTTACAACATAACTTTTTTGTACTGTGTTTAAAATTCCAACTTTGTTGTTCTTTATGCAGTACTATACAGAATTACTTAAGCCAGTGGTCCCCAACCTTTTTGACACCAGGGACCAGTTTCATGGAAGACAATTTTTCCACAGACTCGGGAGGGGGAGATGGTTTTGGGATGATTCAAGCACATTACATTTATTGTGCACTTTATTTTTGTTATTATTAGATTGTAATATATAATGAAATAATTATACAATCACCATAATGCAGAATCTAATGTCGCCACTGATCTGGCAGGAGGCAGAACTCAGGTGGTGATGCGAGCAATGGGGAGTGGCTGTAAATACAGATGAAGTTTTGTTTGCTTGCCCGGTGCTCACCTCCTGGTGTGAGGCCAGGTTCCTAACAGGCCATGGACCTGTACCGGTCCGCGGCCCCAGGGGTTGGGGGCTGCAGACTTAAGCAGCATTTTAAAAACCACCAGTGCCAGACCCTGTTCCCAGAGATTCTGATATAAGAAGTCTGATGTGGGGTTCTCTGGGTGATTTCATTATGCAGCCAGGGCTGAGAACCCGTGCCTTAGACTGTTGTCATTTGTGAGAGATGTGATAATAGATTTTTGCAAATCAGAAATTTCAGACTTTTTGATACAAGAATTGTAACTTATAATTGAATTCATAGCAAGAGAAAACAAAGCTATGTAGTGATGAGGTATGAAGTGGCCTGGTCTAGTGACTCACCCTGACTTCATACATACTTTAGTACCCAGGCCTCCATTGTAGTGAATTTTAGACTATTGTTTTGAAAAGAAATAACAGCGAAACACATACTTTCTGTAACATGAGGCCTTTTTTTCTTTTTTAGCTCCAACCTGCAATCTAAGAAGAAAGACCACACTTGATCCTCCATTTTAGCTTGTGTAATATGAAACTGAGACAATGTAGATAATGAAACTGGGCAGCATGATTTCTTTTTTTGTTAATTTTTTGATACATACTGATTGTACATATTTTTAGGGTACATTGATATTTTGATACATGCATACAATGTGTAGTCATCAAATCAGAGTAATTGGGATATCCATCACCTCAAACATTTATCATTTCTTTGTGTTCGGAACATTCCAAATCTTTCTTATAGCTGTTTTGAAATAAATAATAAATTATTGTTAAATATAATCACCCTGCTGTGCTATTGCACACTAGAACTTTTTCCTTCTATGTAACTGTATTTTTGTACCCATTAACCAACCTCTCTTCATCCCCCTACACCCCTACTCTTGCAGCCTCTGGTGGCCACTGTTCTGCTTTCTACCTGCATGAGGTCCACTTTTTGAGCTCCCACATATGACATGCGATATGTCATTCTGTTCCTGGTTTGTTTCACTCAACCTAATGTCCTCCATCCAGTTCCATCCACGTTGCTGCAAATGACAAGGTTTTATTTTTTTAATGGCTGAATGATATTCCATTGTGTATATGTACTACATTACCTTTATCTGTTCATCTGCTGTTAGATACTTAGGTTGATTCTATATCTTGGTGATTATGAGTAGTGCTGCAATAAAGATGAGAGTGCAGATATCTTTTCGATGTTCTGATTTCCTTTCTTTTGATTCTATACCCTGTAGTGGGATTGCTGGGCCATATGGTAGTTCTGTTTTTAGGGTTTTTTTTAAAATTTGTATATATTCATGGGGTATAGGTACAATTTTGCTACATTGATATATTGCATTGTGGTGAAGTCAGGGCCTTCAGAGCATCCATCACTGGATATTTTTAGTTTTTTGAGGAATCTCCACACTGTTCTCCATAGTGGCTGTACTAATTTACATTCCCACCAGCAGCGTACAAGTGCTCCCTTTTCTCTGCATCCTCACCAGCATCTGTTATTTTTTCTTTTTGATAATAGCCATTTTAACTGGGATGAGATGATGATGTGGTTTTGCATTTCCCTGATGATTAGAGATGTTGAACATTTTTTCATATACCTGTTGGCCATTATGATTTCTTATTTTTCAGTTTAAAATACCATACAAGTAGCTTGGGTTGAGGATTAATTTAGAAGATCCTCTTTTCCCTTTCCACCAGCATTTGTGGCATTTTTATTTTGTTTCAGGATAAGCAAATATTTTGTTTGGCTGAAATGGATTTTGTTCTAGGGGGATATGTGTAGTTCATGAAGAAAATTTTAGAAGACATATTTTGTCTCTGTCATCTGATGAGGGGATTTTTAATATATCAGGAGAGTTACTGACTAGAAAACTGTTTTCCAATCTGTGGTATATTCTACCTTAAAGTTTTATTTAAAATAATGGTGCCCTAAGTGAGGGAGAAATCAATTAAAAAAAAAAAAAATCTTCAAGTTACCATAGCAACTTGGATTTGCTGGTTTGTTGCTGTGAAATCGAACAGTAAGTTATTGTGTTACTGAGCAAATTCCTTGTTAGTTCCCAACCAAAATACTCACATAGGATATTTCTGTCTTACTCTGTTAGGTGTAAAGATTTCTGTCTGTGTTACTGGAATCCCTATTGGATGCTGCCCTCTGATGTTTGTGGAATGAACTGCTTTTGGGAAGCGGCTTTTAGGTAGGCACTTATATTTAATTGGTAGATCAGTGTAGGTAAGATTAGACAGTAGGTAATAAAACTTTCGATTGTAATAGGATGTAAAAATGTTTCTTTTCTTATATTTTAATATTATGCAAATAAGTAATTTATTTTATGATTGCATTTTCTATTTCTTTTTCCCATTTTGTAGTTATCACTAATTTTTGGTACATATTGCATATAACTACTCTAAATTCTTATAATATGTTATTAATATAAACCATTGGTCTTAGGAGAATTTATGATCTAACTTTAGGTAACAGGTGATAAAGTGATAAACAGGTGATAAAGATAGGCTCCCACTGACATTTACAGATATATATAGAGAGAGCATTTAATTTAAAGCTGGTGTACCAAAAAAACATTTTGTAGGTAGATAGGTACAACTGGGAAAGGATTATATTAGTTATTAGCAGGGAGATTGAATATCAGGGAATGGGAGGATAAAGATAAGTATTTAAGGAAGGAGCAAATGATATGACATTGTTTATTGACCTTTTAAGGTACCAAATAGTTTGGCTTTGTTCACTTCTCTGGATAATGATGGTATTGGATTGGCTGAGCTCTTGGATCCCTTCCTGCTCTAATCTTCAATGAAAGAAACAAGTGTTTATAGGAATGGCATAAGGCAGTGGCTGTCAGACTGTCTCCCTGAGATAGTAGCAGAGGGAGAGTGGGGTAGTAGCCTGAAATTCCCTTCCCAAGAGTAAAATTTCTTTGAGAATCGTCTGTTTTTACTGTATCTTTATGATTCATTTAAATGTTAATTCTACTCATTCTGTTTGCCAGGTACTGTGCTAAGTGCTAAGAAACAGGCTCTTGAGTCAGGTTAATGTGGCTTCATCCTCCTGGAGCTTACATTCTAACAGGAGCCTCACACTAGTAAACCTGAGATTTCAATAAAGGGTGACAAGTTGTAGCTGTGATGAGTCATCTTAAGGCATCAGGGAAGGCTTCCTGTAAGGAGTGACTAGATGATGAACAGTTTATTAGCCATGTTCAAGGACAGGAGGTAAAGTGTTCTAGGTAGGAAGAACTTTATTTAAATTTTTTTTTAATTAAAATTTTTATTTTTAATTGACATATTGATGGGGTGCAATGTGATGTTTTGATGTATGTATACACTGTGGAATGGTTATAACAAGCTCATTAACATCTATCATATCACACTTATCTTTGTTTTGTAGTGAGAACATTTAAAACCTATTCTCTTAGCAGTTTTGAAATATTTGATACATCGTTATTAACTATAGCCACCTTACTGTGCAATAGATCTTGAAAACTTACTCCTCCTATCTGACTGGAACTTTGTACCCTTAGGTCAACATCTCTCCATCCCATAACTTGTCCCCCCTGCTTTGGTAACCACCATTCTAAATTATATAAGAACTGCATTCTTTTTCTTTTTCTTCTTTTTTTTTTTTTTTGAGACAGAGTCTCATGCTCTGTTGCCCTTGGTAGAGTGCAGTGGTGTCATCGTAGCAACCTGAAACCTCAAATTCCTGGGCCCAAGCAATTCTCCTGCCTCAGTGTCCTCAATAGCTGGGACTACAGGCTCCTGCCACGATGCCTGGCTAATTCTTCTATTTTTAGTAGAGTTGGGGTCTTGCTCTTGCTCAGGCTGGTCTCGAATTCCTGAGCTCAAGCAATCCTCCCACCTTGGCCTCCCAGAGCACTGGATTACAGGCATGAGCCACTGTGCCCAGCCTAAGAACTGCATTCTTAGTGTCTATTCTTTGTATATATTTTTAAATTCTTGTGTTCTCAAGACATTGTGCATCCCATGAACAACTGGCAAGGAGTAGTTGAAATCAGATATTTTAATTATATCCTGTTGCTGTGGAAGAGATTGGGTGATTGAAATTTCAGTATGGGTCAGTCCAAGTCAGGTTATTCCAACTTTTAAAAACTAAGTTTTAAAAGATAATCTTACCCTTCAGTTTGTTTATAATTTTGGAGAATTGGAGCTTCAGTGTTTTCATTCTTGTGAATATTTGTTAATGAATGTGGAGTATTGACAAGTCCCACTTTGCCTTGTGCCATAATTCTGCTAACTCTGAAAGCTGGGTAAACCTGAAAACTTCAATGTACTCTGATTTATACAATCCACACCCTTTTGTAAATTACAGCATGAGTAATAATAATCCCAAATTTGAGATTTTAGAAGTTATATTCCTGTCTTATACTTTCTACCTGTAATATTGCATCTGTTATATCATATGATTACATAAAAAATAGAAACTATTTGGTTGTGTGTGTCATATTATGTAAAAATCTCTCAAACTTAGTTTCTTACTTAGAACTAAGGATCCTTTGCCTTTAATCACCCTATTTCAAACATGCAGACAAGCCAAAATGGCATTCAATGGCCATATCATTTTTACCTTCCATTTCAGTATTTACTCTACATAATACATCATTTTTGCGTGACTTTAAGAGCTTTTCTCTCCACCTAGTAAAGCTTCCTTGGAATTCCTCTTTACTATCACCTTTGGTGTCATATTCTGCCTGGCATCAGGGGGTCCCTTAGCTGGGCACTGCATTCTTCTTCCTAAACCTGTCCCAGCTTTCCTAACTTGAATTCTTAATATAATTTTGATCAATGCTTATCTGAGGGATCATTTCCTCCCAATTGATTATACAGAGAATATAAAATCATATAAAAAAGAAAAATGGCCTCAACTCCCATCACAAGTGGTTTTCATCATTCATATATTATGCTTTTACAAAGTTGTGATTAAGGTGTAGACCAATCTTGAATTCTGAGTTTAAAATTGTATTGCTTTTTCCACGTAATTATTTCATAATTATCACATCAGTGATTACATACTAATCCATTGAGTTTTGGAAAGCATTTCATGCTTAGAGCTTTTTTTCTTTTTGAGAACTTAAAAAGTAATTTGTATCTGCATTTACTCAGTCTCCTATTTGACTGATTGCTTCCCAGCAGCATGTCAGAATGCTCGTATCTCTTCTGTCCTTTAAACAAAACCAAACACAAAATCCCTACAACAGCTTGCTTCAAGGCATCACCTGTTTACTCTCTTTCCATTCACCAGCAAACTTCTTTTCAGAGTACCTACCTACTGGTTTAACTTCCTTAAATAAAAACCTTCACACCTCAACCATCTGGGAACAGCATCTGCCACCTGACTCTCCTTGCAGTCACCACTGACCTCTGAATTGTTCTTCTGGGGCCTAAGCTTACTTTTCTTATCTGTTTGACACTGTTTACCACTTCATTTTTCTTTCAACTCTGTCAATCTCTGGCTTTTGAGACCAGACCAGTGTCTAAGCTCTTTAATCTCTCTCCTCTTGAACTCCTCTATCCCTGTTTCTTAAATATCTGTGTTCCTAAGCGTTCTGCTCTTTTCTCTCCCCATTGCCTGGATAGTTACAGAATAATTTGTTTAACTGGTATTTCCAATCCAGAGTTGTTTTCTGAGAATCAGATCCGTATTTTACAGCTGACTTTCTCCACTTGTCAGTCCACATTGA
Source organism: Daubentonia madagascariensis (assembly GCA_023783475.1). Taxonomy (NCBI): domain Eukaryota; kingdom Metazoa; phylum Chordata; class Mammalia; order Primates; family Daubentoniidae; genus Daubentonia; species Daubentonia madagascariensis. The sequence continues at coordinate 22,545,642 of JAKFHU010001244.1, read as the reverse complement.
CTCTTCTTACACTGTTGCTCCTGACTACCTCTTTCTTCCTGTTCCCTTAATTTCTGTACTCATCACTTAGCAAACTATGTGATCTCCCTTCACTTCCCACTGCAGCTCCCTTCTCTGTATCCTCTTGGTTGTGGTAGTACATCTGTTGTGATTGTGAATCTTTATCTACTTCTAGACTGACAACTCTTTGCAGGTTGATCCCCTGTGGTATTCATCATTTAAACCCCCATGCCTAGCAAGGTGCTTGGCAACCAGTGCATAACAAATGATTAAGAGGATAGTTTGTCTGGGAAGCTTTCCCTAACACTTGCAGACTAGGTTTGATGTTAGTGTGGTGAACATCCTTAGCAATCTCCCCATCTTGTTCTATTTGAGCAATGACTATGCTTTCTTACTCTTTTAAAATTCTGTCTTTTCACAACAGGCTGCAAATTGTGTGAGGTCAGGATTGTGGATTTCTTGCTTACCTCAGTGCCTAGCATATAAAAGAGGTTTTTGTTAAAAAGAATGAATTATATCACTAAATTGTGTTCTAAAAATTGTGTGGATTCAAGCCTTTACCAGCATTGTGTGAGTGTACTGGGGTCACCATAACCTTAGCATTATTGGGAGTTATAATTTTACCACTTATTAAGGTAAAATGATAGCTTATTATTGATTTATATTTTGTTATTTGTTGAACATATTTCCATATTTAGCTTTTGTTCTGTGTATTGTCTGTGTTGATATTTACCTATTGAATTTTTAATGCTTATTTTATGAACTCTTAGAATAATATATTCTGCTTTTGCCATTGATTACAAATATTTTCCTAATTTGTTTTCTCTTTTATTTTACTTTTCATTATGCAAACACACAATTTTAGTATTAGTATCGAAAATATTTGTTTTTAATGTACTGATTTTTCTATGACTTGATTAAATATTTCTTTAAAATATTTAATCTTTCTCTTTATGGTGGGAATTGATTTTAGATTTATGAATTCTTTGGTCATAGGTGAATTTAAAGTTAGCTGTATTATCTTGTGTGGTTCTACACCAGTTTGTTTTTTTGTTTATTTTAATTGCTATATAATTGTACATATTTATGGGGTACATAGTTTCCATACATACACTGTATAGTGGTCGGATGAGGGTAATTAGCATATCCTTCATCTTAAATGTTTATCATTTCTTTGTATTGGGATCATTCCATATCCTCCTTCTAGGCTGGGTGTGGTGGCTCACACCTGTAATCCCAGAACTTTGGGAGGCTGAGGCAGGAGGATTGCTTGAGGCCAGGAGTTCAAGACCAGCTTGGGCAACATAGCGAGACCCTGTCTGTACAAAAAATTAAAGAATTAGCCAGGCATGGTGGTGCATGCCTGTACTCCCAGCTACTTGGGAGGCTGAGGTGAGAGGATGGCTTGAGCCCAGGAGCTCGAGGTTGCAGTGAGCTGTGATCACGCCACTATACTCCAGCGTGGGCAAGAGAGTGAGAGACCCCATCTCAAAAAAAAAAAAAAAAAGAAAAAAATATATATATCTCCTTGTAGCTGTTTGAAACTTTGTACTTTTGTTAACTATAGTCATCCTACAATGCTATAGAGAACTAGAATTTATTCTTCCTATCTAGCTGTAATTTTGGGATCACCATATATCCTTCACCTAGATAATTATCTATTATTAACATTTAGCCACTTTTTTTTGGCCAAACCATTTGAGAGGCAGCACCCATCATGACACACCCCTAAATACTTGTATTCAGTATGTATCTCCTATGAACAGGGACATTCTCCAATACAACCATAATAAAATTGTCACCTCAAGTTATTTAACACTGTTGATAGAATGTATAATATATTCCTATTTCTATTTCCTTATTTTCCTGTTAATATCCTTTATATCTTTTCCTTCCCATTCAGGACTCAGTCAAGGATCATACATTGTATTCAGCTGTTAGATCGAGCAGTCTCCTTTATTCTAGAACTGTTCCCATCCTTTTTTGGAGGGTGGTGGTATCTTTTGTGACATTATACTTTTGTTTAGTTTTGCTGAATGTCCCTTCTTTGCCGGACTGTCTACTTATGATCAGATTCAGGATTTTTGGCAGGATTACTGCATAGGAGATACTGTATTTTTCTTGGGGTGTGCTATCAGGAGGCATCTGATGTCATAAGTTTGACATTATTGGTTAAGTTTGATCACATGGTTAAGGTTGTGGTCTCACATTTATATGCTGTAACAGTATCTTTATCCCTTTTATAATGTTTTGGGGAAATACTTTGTTACAGTGTGATTTTGGCATCCGTTGATTATTCTTGTCCAAATTATCTATTACAGTGGTGATTCCAAAGTAGAGAGTTTTATAATTCTGTCATTTCTTCTATGTTTATTGATTGGTATTCATCTTTTTTAAAAAAGTCCCTCCCCTTCCCCCTTTATTTAGTATCATTTTGGACTCATGGATTCTTTTTTTAAATCTAATACATTTTCATACACTACTGTTGTACTTTTGATACTCAAGTTATGCCACGTTTAACCATGGGAACCTTTGGGTATTATCTTTGAATCATGTGAAGAATTTCTTCTAATTGTGTATCTGTAGAAAAATAGGTTTGACTTAAAAATGTCCTTTTGGATAACCTATCTTTAAATCCACAGGGACTTTTCTCTTAATTCACACTGTGATTAAAATATAACACATTTTTACAGACCCTGACAAGATTCTTCCATTCAGCTGGGGCCAAAATTATTTGAATGGCTGCTTCCCTGTGACTACTTAGAAGGTTATAGTTATCACTTCCTGTAGTGTAGAAGCTTACTTTAGATTTCTTCCAGTTACAGTTGATTTTCCTGTCGTTGGGGTCTAGGGACAGAGTGGTGGTCAGAGACATCTATCTTTTAAATTATGTTTTGTTTTGTCAGTTTAGATGTTGGAGTCTGTACTATGTATAATACTTTTAATAAGAGGGACACCTGACAGAAAGGCAGATGCAATGCAGTAGACAGCACTCCTGCAGAAGCTGGTAGAGGGAGCACTGGCTGTGTCACCAAAACAACTTTTGCCAGAATGCCCTGGAGTAGGAGTCCCTGGTGCTGATTTTAGAGGAATTTTTTTTCTTTGAGGAATATTTGGCTGGTTTTTCTTAAGGTTTAATATACTTCTTGTCTCTGTATGTAGAGGATTCTGTGCAAAACACATATGACTATTATAGCTTGATTTTTAAGTCTTCTCTTAGCTTTTAACTTTGGGCAAGATCTATTAATAGTTATGGGCTAGTTGAGCAGTCTGAGCCCATTATAGATTCTCATCATGATGCTTTAATGAAGGCCTTTATACCTCCATGAGAGGTAGGATCAGAGGCAGTTACTAGAAGGATGAGCTAATTTAGAGTTCTATAAAATTGTTGTGTGTCTTGATTGCCTTGTCTTTAACTTGTGTCATTGTGGCTTCCACTGTTTTGAAATGAACTAGATTCATGTCCCCTTGTTAGAGATGTAGAAAGCATAAATAGTTTCCCCTCCACTGATAACGGTTTCAGTGTTATAACTCATGGGCTCAGAAGAAAGGAGGGGAAAGGAGATGGTACAGACAAGGGGAGAGATACTACTTCTTCCTAATTGCTGCAAATGGAAGAGAACAGACAGCTTTAAAAAGACCCAAGCTTATGCTAACACCAGATATGTGAAAGAAGTGGCACAGCAGATGCAAGAGGTTTCAAAGGTTACTTAAACCTTTTGGTACACACTGTTGCTGTGTTGGAAGTAGGTTCTAAAGACGTAGTATTTTGCTGAATATTTGGTAAGTGGGACTGAATGTATGTCACTGAAAAAAGTTATGTGAAGGAAATGTTTTCTTGTCATCATTTAAGATTGGATGTAATACTGAAATATTTATGGATGAAATTATGACTGGGTTTGCTTTACAGTGAACTGTTGGTTGGTGGAAAGTAGTGTGGGAAGATGTTTTAGATGAAATAATCACAAAGAGTAATTTCTAGTGTGGTAAGATGTTTTATATGAAATAATCACAAAGTAATTTCTATTAAAATTTTTTTAAAAAGAATGTTTAAGAGTTTTTTTTAAATAACAAAAATTTTTAAAAAATTGAATGGAAGACCTTCAAATCAGCAGTGTTCCCTTTCTGAGTGGGTTCCTTGAGAGAATTAAGCCCTAATGTCTTAAGGCATCCAGTGTGAGTAATGAGTTAACTTTTCTGCTGGGTAGCTGAAATGGTGCTAATTATGGATTCTTGGGAGAATTGAGAAAGTAGTGGTTTTTTGTGTGTTCTGTGGTTCCTAGTGAGGAAAATTGGTTGAGAAAGGCTGGTTGAGAGTGGAGAAATAACACGATTGATTCAATGTTGTAATGTTTTGTAACTAGACATTTCTTTGCTTTTTAAATAGCAGTTTTGAACTTCAGTTTTTGAATGTTGTAAAAATACCATGTTGTAAACGTACTAAAACTGGTGGAAAATGTGGTTTTCTTTCCTATTAGGTATAGTCTGAAAATACAGCCTGTTGAGAAAATGCACCTAGCTGTAGTTGCCTGTGGTGAAAGACTGGAAGAAACTATGACTATGTTGAAGTCAGCTGTCATTTTCAGCATCAAACCTCTTCAGTTCCATATTTTTGCTGAAGATCAGCTACATGATAGCTTTAAAGGCAGAGTAAGTATTTGAGACATAGTCAAGGTTGTAGAGTTGAATATTTAATAATATACATAATGGAATGTTGTTTTAGTCCTTCACTGAACAAAAATATTTATTCTGTAACTCTGCCCTTCTAGAGTGGGGAGTACTCCTTGTATCACTGCCACCTGAGTCCAGATCTAGGGTGTAAGGTTTGTTTTTGAACAGTAGTAGGCTACTTAAAGTCATTTGCCAAGTATGGTTTTATTTTAGTGATTATAGTTCTTGGATGTTTTGACTGAGAAGTCCTATTATTTAATTTTGTCCCTATCCTTGGCTTGGGAGTGCCTCAAAGTACACACAAAGGTCTTAATCCTGTTTGAAGGGGAGGGAATTCTTGATTGAGAATATGGAGGGAAGTGGCTTCTTGCTTTGATAAGAAAGTTAATTTATTTTGGTTTTGTATTAGTTAAAATCAATTTGGCTGCAGTGGCAGAAAACCCAAAGTAACAGTGGCTTAAACAAGATAGAATTTTATTTCTCTCTCACATAAAAATAGGTAATCTGGGTTATATGGCAGCTCTTAGTCTTCAAGGACTATGTCTTCATCTAACTGTGGCTGAGCCATTTTCAATATGAGGCTTCTACCTTATGGTCTAAGATGGCTACTCAAGCTCCATCCATATTCTGTTCAACATGAGGAGAGGAAGGAGTGAAGAAGGGCAGTCTCCTCTTTCTTTTTAAGGACACTTTCCAGAAGTTGTGACATTTCTGCCAATATCCCATTGGTTTGGATTTAGTCATATGATGTAGCTGTTAGTGAGGATAAACTATAAACTCTTTAATTTGGGCAGCCTTACAACCTCCTTAACAACAAGAAAAAAATTCTTACTATGCTAGAAGATGAGAACAGATACAGGGAGGAGAACATATAAGAAAATTCTCCTGGAATTTCACTACCTGTGTTCTGACATGGTAGTAAAGATGATGCTAATGATTATTCATTCATTCATATCTGCCCCATCTGTCTGTCTGTCTCTGTCTCCACTAAATTAATCTTTCAAACTGATGTGGATTTTTATGCTTGGTCTAACTATATTAAAAAAAATGTATTTGATGTTTTTTCAAGTTAAATTAGTTCATTTTGCATATTACGTGAAAACTACCACTTGTGATCTCAGGTCTTTTAGTTTTCTGCCAAAATCTTTGATTCCAAGAGGTATAAAGGTTGATTTAGTGTTTAAAAATATTTCTAGTATCTGTATCTTTGATAAATACTTTTGTGATCTTGACCTCTTTTTCTGGTTTGTTTTCTAAAATATTAACTGAGGAATTAGTCTTGTCCTAGTGGTTAAGAGAATAGTAACAGACTGCAGCCAACTGTGAAACCTTTGAAAATATAATAAAAACTAAAACATCTGTTGCTTTGTCTTAGATGCAACCTCTGTGTTATGTTCAAACTTGGCTGAGTTATTGCTTGTGTAACATGTGCTATATTTTTAAACTTAGTTTTTCTTTGACTGTAATGATCACTGAGAATGTTTGGTTTTGCTGTTGATGAAAGAATACCAAATATTTCATCGAACGTGCTTTTAGTAAAAAAAAAGATGACTAAATATTATAATGTTAAATGAAAACTGACTAAGATTTCATTTTGAAGTTGGTATTGAAAGGATCTTAAAGTGACTTTAATAAGTTGGGCAGGGAAAATAAAAGTGCTAGTGTTTTAAAATAATTAACAGAGATACCAAAGCAAAGTGTTGGAAGTAAAGGCATTACCTTAAACTATGTCGGAAGGTATTAATATTTTAAAAATTACTTAAGCACAGTCATAGTTCAAAAGAGATTATCTTCAACCTGTTACATAAACCTAGTGCTTTTCCCTCTATAGATTGTTTCTGAATGCTCTTTTAGGAAATTTGGATCAATAATTCTATTAAATCAAGAATGATAGGTAAATACTTAAACTGAAGTAGCTTGAAGTGCATGTAGGATACTAAAGAGTAAACATCATTTTAGATTTTCAGATATGTTTTGCTTTTTATAATGATTTTTTAAAAATTGGCATTGGCTATATATTTATCAAAATATTTTGTTATCAGGAATATCCAGGCATATTAAAACTATGCATTGATGGACAAATATTTTTTAACCAGTTTCATATTTGGTGTGACTTTGAATGTAAACATCTGATATACATACTATGGTAATAATATTAGTGTGTAATTTTTCTGTTTTTAATTTGTTTAAAGATTGAGAGGATTTATACATCAGATAAAGTTGAGGAGGATGAACACTGGCAAGGCTCTTTCAGTTTTCTGATTTTGTGATTCATACCCCGGTAATATTCATTGTGCCTCAGATCTTAATGGTGAAGTCTTTCTGGCATATTACTATGATTTTTAGATTTTGAATGAAAACAAAGAAAATGGTGGAGAAGAATCTTTCTCTTAACTGTGTGCAACATAAAATTATCTTAATTTTTAGCTCTTTTGTTTCATAATCTGTTGGTTTATGATTTTACAGAGAAAATTCAAAGTGAAATAAATCTAAACTGGGTTCTTTTTTTTTTATTTTATATTGTTTAGCTTGAAAGCTGGTCATTTCTACAAACATTTAATTATACATTATACCCCATAACCTTTCCAAGTGAGAATGCTGCGGAATGGAAAAAACTCTTTAAACCGTGTGCTTCCCAGAGATTGTTCTTGCCAGTAAGTTTTTTCCCTCAATTTTTTTTTTTTAATTTGAACCTTACTTTTACACAAATGAGTTTCTGAAGAGTTAACTTGTAAATCCAGTTAAATAAATAAATAGACATGTTCATGTGTACTGTTAATACTTTCTCCTTTTGAACGTGAGAAAAAATTTGCAAGAATAAGTCAAATAACCCCTGTTAAAAATGAAAAATTTTTAGTAATTTCTGTTGAACTACCATTACTTACATTTTAATGTATTCAGTTGCTATGAACTGTCTTATCTCTAAGAAGGAATAGAGGGTTGCTAGATCTTAAAGGAGCCAAGTCTGTTGCCAGCAGAAATGCAGTGGCAGTATCACCTTCAACTTGTGGACTACATTTGGAGTTGGGAAATGAGGTAGATTGCATCATTAAATAACAATTTCAGTCTTACACCAAGCCATTTACCTATTCTAACTGATACTTAAACATACTAACAAAATTTAAGGCATGTGAACTCAAAGGGAAAATGGGAACCATTTATTCAGTGGGGCTGTTCTTTCGTGGTGGTCTCTGGTGGCAAACCCTAATTTTTTTTTTCTTTTTTATCTAAAAATATTCTGAAGTAAGGTTACCTCTTCCATTTTGAGTTGATTTTACTCATAATTTTAAAATTCACAGTAGTTGTTTGGACCACTATGATGTTTAAAATACTTACGGTATTGCAATAAAAAAATTAATGAATAAAAAATACTTATGGTAGTAGAAATACTGAATTTAAGAAGCATATGAGTTTCTGGAAAAGATATGAATTATGGGGAAGAACCTTTAGTTACTTGTTATTGCTAAGTGAGTTAAGGCAATCCTTAACGTATTAAGAATATAGTTTACCAAATCCAGGATATCAGTAAGATTTAAATTTAAGTTATAATTTTGATAGCCAAGTCTGCCTAAGCAGTACCATTGTTGCTGTGCATAAAAAATCTTGAATCTGAGGATCTGTTTCTTCCCCTCCATTGTAAAAGGTGCAGAAAATAAGGGATTAAGATTGAGAAAAAACTGAAGAAGTTTTAGATACTTCATGTAGGCGTTATAAGTTTTTAAAATAAATTTTATGTTGAATTATTGCAGTATCACAATCATTAATTAGTATGTGAGTGCCTATTTTCTGCTTGTCATCTATACTGAAGTGCTGGGTGTATAGGAATGAATAAAACAGACAGGTTTCTCATTTTCATAGGCTCATTGTCTGATGGGGAAGACAGACATTAAACAAGTAATCACACATATATGTTATTGAAAAAATAGTAAGTAATGCAAGAAAAGCATGAGTTTGCAGCCATTTCTCTGTCATTTTATTATGGCACTTTGTTAATACTTGGCACTGTGGCACTTTGGTAACACTTTATTGATAAGTTTAATTGTTGGTGTTATATAAAATTTGCTAGATCATTTAAAGATGTAGTCTAGTTAAATTCCTAAATGGAATTTTAAGTACTAAAGTAAAATACTTGAAACCTGTCAAATTGTCCTCCTACTTTACTGTTACTTCTGCATCTTTTTAACCAGATTTAGGTAAATTTATGCTTTTTTTCCCTAGTGATAAGCTTTTTTGCTGAGTTTCTCTTCCTCTGAAATAGATGAAAAGAACTACAATAATGTAAACTGCGCCAGTGCCTTCTTCCCCTAAAAGGAACCATAGAAAAATACTTACGTGATAATTATTTAGCCTTATGTCTGATCTCCAGGTTGGCAGTGGCTCCCAACATTGAACTTGGAGCTTTATGCAGCATCTTCTAGTCTGCTAAGAGTACAGCAGTCTGTAAACAGATGATGTGTCATAGTACAGATGCAGAATGTTGTTACTAAAAACAATTCTCCTTACTCTCCTCCCCCTCCCCCACTGCAAAAACAGAGACAGACACATAGGGGTGCACACACACCCCTTTTTGAGGTCTTTGAGCAATTGAACCTTTCCTACTCAAGCTCTGCAGTCTACTGTCAGATCTTTTCCCCAGGCTGATAATACATCAGCTGAACTAAGGGAGGAATTAGATGATTTCAGTCTAGTAGCTGCTTATTAAGGTGATAGCTTAACTTTAGTTGCAGGAAGAGGTAGCAGCTTTTGAAAAGTAGCAGAATGAGGATCAAGCTCTTGTTCTTATTGTATTTTCTTAACTAAAAAGGTTTAGATTAACCTATTCATTGAATCTTGCTAATAGACCAGGATAGGGAGTATGTTTAAATTTGCAGAAGTCAGATTCTAAATACTGTGGGTAAGGCAGAAATACAAAAATTACGCTTGAAAATCTCTGTGAAAGGGACATGTTAGAAATTTACGTTTTAAGGAAGTGCAACATAGCTAATCTTTCTTCTAAGACAAGTCTTCAACGTTGCCAAGTGCACATTTTCTTTGATTTGTTGGGAGACAGTAAGCATAGAAATAAGAATTCTGATGGCCTCTGTTCTAGTGTTTGCTAGTTGATTCTCAAATGATGTAAAGGTGTCAGTGTTAGAAGCGGAGGGAACAAGTTCAGAAGATCTTTGTTTGTGTTGGTTTATTTCTGTATTTATCTCAGGAAATTAGGCTTTGAGATACAAATTCACCTAAGTTAATGTTATTTTCTATTGTGAAAAACATTTCCTCCCTAATCTTTGAAGATTCTGCTTTTATTCTCTCAATTGTTGGTATAGAGTTTTTTGTTTTGGTTTGTTTTTATAGCTTTTCTTCTCTGAAAGTTAATATAAATAAAGATTAGCATAGTATCTTTATATGTGCAATTGTCAAAAATGACAGATTTAGGAAAAATTACTTTAAAAATGTAAATTAGCTTTATCTCTTAGGTATATCTTTTATAATTAGAGGCTCTTTATGTTTTTAATTAAATAAATAGAATTATAGTTAATGATTCAATTATCTTTCCTCATAGTTAATCCTGAAAGAAGTTGACTCACTATTGTATGTCGACACTGATATCCTTTTTTTACGACCCGTTGATGATATTTGGTCTTTACTAAAGAAATTTAATTCGACACAAATTGCTGCAATGGCACCAGAACATGAGGAGCCTCGAATAGGATGGTATAATCGCTTTGCCAGACATCCATACTATGGAAAAACTGGAGTAAACTCTGGTGTTATGTTGATGAACATGACTCGAATGAGAAGGAAGTATTTCAAGGTAAGTCACTGATACAGGTAGTTGGTTAACATTTCTCTTTTTTCCCTCTAAATTGTTTGATTTCCAATTTAGTTTTATTACAAACTAGATTGAACTATTGAGAATTTTTCTATTTATCTCAAATAATTGAAGAAAAATGTTTATAGTATTCTGTTTAATACAGCATTCAATAGGTCAAACCAGATGGTATTACGATGAAGTAAACTAACAATGCACCAAGTAGTGAACATCATCTCCCTTGTTTGTCATTCCCGGAAGTAGTCATCATTTTGTAGTTGTACGGTCATAGAATACTTGAGTCTACAGTATGATATAACCCAGAGTTGTGGTTAAGAGCATAGACTTTGCAGCCTGTTGGTGTGGTTCAAACCCTGGCACCCCACTTAGTAACTTAGTGATCTTGAGTAAGTTTTCAACATCTCTGGTCTTCGGTTTTCTCTCTGTAAAATGGGAATGATAGTAGTACCAATGTCTCAGGGCTTTTGTGAGGATTAAATGAGTTAGAATAGTGGCTTACACATAGTAAATGTTGGCTATTATGGCATCATTGGAAGTTAACTTTGAAAAAAATCTCTGGGTGTTTACAGTCTCTCAAATTGTGGGGTCAGTGGAAGAGTCAGACCATTTAAATTCTCTGATGGTACATTGTGAATGCATCAGTATGTTTTACTCTTTACTGTTCAATTAGTAGTACGTGGTAAATTGCAAGTCACTCTAGTCTGCAGGCTCTGGAGTCAAACTGGCTTTATGTGTAGCTTCGACACCTGTGCGTTACTTAACCACTAGCCATCTGGCTAACTTTCAAATGTCAATTCTCTCAAATAAAAAGTAGAGGTAGTAAATGGATTATTTATCTAAGTTAACGTAAAGGAGATCCATTTAAAATGCTTATTAGTACAGAGCATGGCACATAATAAGCAGATAAATATTAGGTAAAAGCAGTGACTTCTGAGCAAACACCCACTGTCGGCTTTCCTTCCAGGGATATAGACTTATTCTTTATTCCTTTATATCTAGTTAGGACTAAATTAAACATTTATGGATATTATGTCTTTTATGATATGAGTTTATACGTATGTTTGTATGTGTGTATATCTGTCATATGTTTTTCTTAAGGCTTCTGGTGGAACAGAATTTATTTTTCTTTTCTATATGTCTGATTTAAATCTTTGCCTCATCTAGAGTTGTTTCCTCTGATCTTTGGTATAGGCAGCAGTATTGCTTGTAGCCATCGCTGCCATCTGCCAACATTTCAATCTTAGAAATCTGACTGCTTGTCCCCATCACGCTTACATTCTGTTGATCTGGTAAACCTAGTTTTTTTAGCCTTCCATTTTCTGAACTTTTCCAAAATCTTGATTTCAATTCAGTTTTGTCTCTCATGAGACCACTGCCTAGGTAACCTCTGCTCTTGCTTAACAGAGAACATCTTTCCTTAGTTACCCAATTTGTTATAATATCTTGAATTTTTAAATTTCATGTACCATAAAGTTTTACTAAATAAAACCAGTATAATAACATGATTGTTATTTTCTGATTGTTAGACTATGCACAGTGATGTTATACCAGAAGATGGTGCTGTAAGATTATCTGCTAAGAAATAATGTGACTTCTCAATAACTGCATTTGAAATTCATAGAATTATGAGAAATTTTGTCTTGCAAAGGACTGTAGAGATAATTTAACATGACACCATTTCATTAAAAAAAGTTTAAAATACAGCCATATAGTTCAAAACATTATTATTTTTTACTTACCTTTTACTTATTTAAATGCCATTCTTAAATACTTTCGTTTCTCCTCTCCACTTTTCTTTTTGTCTGAGGCATGTTCTAAGCCAGCTAGAGATGTAGATAACGGGGGTTGAAATAATTTCTAAACTTTCAAACTTTTTTTTCTTCTGCACAGTAATGACTTTGAAGAAAAATATGAGAGGATTGGTTGTATATTAATTCAGTAGGTGTAATTTACTTCACACCTACTGTTCCTCCCTGTGTTACAAACATCCCTGTTGCTCTGTGGGAACACACTCAGATATGCTTTGTTTTCAAATATTGCTACATCTGTGATTGTTGAGATTGTTCTATAAAATTTATTGATTTTTAATTTCTTTTCGCATATATCTTTATTATTCTTGATTGTTTTCCTGTCTGTACCTGTAGTAAACATTGCCTTGGTTTTTCCTACTAAAATTCTACAATTTCTGGCGCAGACCTTAAATTTTAGATCTTTAGCAATATAACTGAATTACTTGTGTATCACTTTCCAAACTTTCATATAGATCCATGAGCATTGCCCCATGGTTCTTATCACATGAAAAGCCACAAGGTCATAGTTTAAGTTCCTAATTTGCTTTGCTGTCACCCAGCACCTACCATTTGTGGCTGTTCAGTTCCAACCTGATGTATTTTAGTTACATATATTCAAAAGTTAAGATAGTGAAAAGTCTACTTTTTTGCTCTTTGTATCTCATAATGCTTGATAGACAATGAGTAACATTGGTTAAGCTATTACTTTGTATTTTGTGTTATGATCGTGTTTGTAGTGTTGAATCCTTATTAGGGCATTTTCTCTCTTTGTAAAAATTTACTAAGGTATCTCTCAGCCTTTTCTATTTATTAGAGAAAAACCAAAGAATATAAATTAGAAATCTTGGGAATCCTTTCCTTGTATGTTTACCGTACCCTGTTCATGTCCTTCCATATATTACTTCGTAAAGTATTTTTTATCTGTTTTCTGCACCTACTGAGGGCAGAATGTGTCTTTTGTACAGCTTTATATTCAGAATATTTAGTATGGTGCTTGACATAAAGTAGCAACTCAATAGATAATTACTGGCAAAGGACAGTCAGATGAAGGTATTAGAAACTAGGCCATTAATGAATTATTGAAAAACACTGGAATAGAGAACACTTTGTTTGAGGTGGACATATTGTTTTTACATGTTTGTAACAAGATAAATGTGATGGAGGACTTTTATTGTGAGAATGGATATAGCTTATGAGAGCAGAATAATATCAATGAACATCTTGCCAAAAGGAGTGGAGCTTTTCAAAGTGAAGTAACTAGACTTTGGGAATTGATGAGTTCCCAGTTTCTAGCATTGTTGGAGCATAAGGTGAATAGTCACCTGTCAGTTTTATATTTATATATAGGATAGACTGATAATGATAATGAGTCAATCAATTTTCAAAAGCATACATAATTCTAAAAATGAAGCTAATTTTTTTCCTCTTATTTCAGAATATTATGGGGGTACAACACTTTGTTTATGTATATTGAATTGATATTAATATAACACATAATGTATTTTGGTAGTGGGTTTGCTAAAATTAATAAATTAGAACTATATTTTTCTGTTTTTGCTTTTTTCATTTAGTAAATATATAATTGACTGATTTCTATGTCAGTACACATAATCACATTTTTAATATGTGTATGATGTGGAGAATGGATGATTTGGTTTTATTGTTTGTGTGTACCTAGTATGGATGTGCAGTTGTTTGGCTGAAAAATACATATTTTAATTTGTATTTTCCTGACTACTACCAGTGTGGTTAAAAATCTTTTCATATAATTTTTAGCCATTTTTATTTCCTCTTTTGTGAATGGCTGTTTATCCCTATCCTTTGCCCATTTCTTCGTTGTTTTCTATTTCTTACTACCTTAACTCCTTTTATAGATAATGCCTCTTTATTAAACTCATTTCTCATAGTTTCTCATTTGTTGTCTTGGATATTCTAGGTTATATCATTCACAGATAATACTAGTGTTATTGCTTCTTGTCCAATAGTTTTCTAATAGGACTTTTTCCTTGAAGTTATGAAAGTTTTTTTCCCTTTTGATTTTTTTCCTAAGACTGCACTAGACTCTATAATTTTATCTTTCATTGATTTTCTTTGAATAGATATATTTCTTGTAATATATAATCAATTATATATATTTGATTTATAATGTTTTTAAAACTTAAATATATATCTATATCTTTATATGTATTTGAATAGATAGAATCAAATGAAGACTTGAACATGGTATTGTACAAGGGTTCCACCAATTCTGTCTGTTGAATGTGTTGCTGGTCTTTGTCCTTGTGCAATACATATTTTCCTTTTCAGATTCTAAGAATATTTAGTTAACATACTCAATGACTTATTTCAAAGAGTTATCTTTTCAATAAAGTATTGTTGTATTATTTCCTTAAGTAAAACCTGTTTCAGTCATTTTCCAGATTTAAAAACAAATTTCTGGTTATTTTATAATTACTATGTTTGCTGCATTCTAAGAAATTTCACACATGGATAATACAGTTGTAACAGATCAATTTAGTTTAAATATGTGGGTTTTTTTCATGAATTCTGGCTTTCTCTTTTTTAAAGGATAGATTGTTTATATCCTCATTGAGTTTATTATAGATCATAGAATAACTTACAACAATGCTTCTCCAACTATTTATGAAGAAGAATCAATTTTTTAAAAAATTTCCAGTATGCTATGAGCCAGTAGTTTTGTAAAATATAGTATAAATAGATTACTAGAAGAATATTACATTAAGTAGACATAAAATTATTATATTAACTTGCTATAATAGTTTCTAAATCTTACTCTTAATTTCTGTACTTAATCTTATTGGGAACATAGAAAAAAATTCACAGATTGGCGCACTGTATGAACCGCACCATGAGGAATACTGGTTTAAAAGAGTCAAATAGGTTTAAAAGGCTTTGTATTCAACTCCACCCCTTCTCACCCCAGATTCTCATGATCCAGAGCCTTCTTTCAACTTATTTCTGTAGGTATTTAACTTTGTGTTTTTAACAAGCCAGGAGCATCTCCATATAGCCTGAAAAGGTAACTAATAAAATTCAATATGTATTATTTATTTTCAAAAAAACATGAAATATAAATTGATGGATTATTAATATAACATGTTCTTCTCAGTTCAAAAGGCAGCATTGTGCTTAATGAGGAAACAGTAGAAGCTTTCCAGTTAAAATGAAGATGAGGATATCTTTTACCATAACTATTAAGTAATATTTTATTAGTGGTTCTCATCATGGAGGAATAAAAAGCCCCATGTTAGACATGAAGCAACAACAGGTATAAAAATTAGATAAGACATAAAATTATCATTTGCAATTGACATGTCTATATACCTGAAAACCCAAAAGAACCTATTAAAACGACTATGAACATTAAGAATGTATGGTTCATTTGGCTGGGTTGAAAATTAAAATTTAGAAATCACTACTTTTCTAAGGAGAGACAAACCATTTTCTGTGCTGGCTAATGCCAGGGGTTCTTTCTTTAAGTAGCATGGTATGGCCCCCTGCTGAAAACAGTGTTGATATGCAAAGTTCCCAGTTAATCGATACCCAAGAATAGGATGCTGCTTTTGCTAGCAGGGTTGTAACTCTGACAACAAAGCTTACAGTCTTTAGAATGGTTGAGTGAATCCTCTCAGCTCTTCTATAGTATGAGAAGCATTGGGAGACCAGGGTCCCTTTCCTGGAGCACAGTCTTCAATACAGCCTACAATGTCCAGCCCTAACTTGCTACCCTCTGGGATGGTGAGAGTTTGTGGGACTGCATACATCCTGCTAGACTGGACCTAGTTATTTTCCCTAACAGATCGTCTTCGACTTTGTATATTATTCATGGTGCCTCTTTACAGAGTTCTTTGCTGGAGTTTTCCAATGTACAAATAGTAACCTTTTAGAAGATAAAATGGAAGACACTGCCCCCTATTAAAATAGTAACAAAAGAGGTAATATACCTAGGAACAAACTTGATAGAAATTGGGCAAAATATATATGAAGAAATCTTTAAAATGCTAATAAGAAGACAAATTAACACGTAAATGGCAATGTTTTTGAATAGGAAAATCCATCATAAAAAGGCCAATTCTCCATAAGAATTGTGTACTTATAATACAAAAAAGACACGAAATCGATAAATTTCTACTACTTCTTCATCTTCCCCTCTCTCCCTCTACAACCTGATTTTTGTCAAGCATGTTGTTTTTTAGAGTTCAACTTTAGTTGTGTGTGTGTGTTTTTACTTGATTTATCAATTTCAAATGATCTCTTTGAACTGCCAGTTATAAAAGATAAGCAAATAAGTCTGAGAATAATGGTGAGCATCGTAAAATAGTAATAGCTAACACTGAATATTTATCATGTGCCAGGTACTATTCCAAGCACTTTTTATTTATATATTAACACTTTTAATCCTCAACAACTCTGACATAGACACAGACATAGATAACATAGATACTAAAACTATCTACATTTTAAGGTGAAGACACAGTTATAATTAATTTATTGCCTGCTTTGAGTTTCTTTCCTGAACTTTTGTTAGTTTTATCACTGCTACATGCAGCTACAGATCCCTTCTTTGTTATCTTCCTTTGTTCTGCTGGACAGCCCTCCTCACATTTAATTTAGGGTTACAAATGTTACTTGGTTTTGTAACAGAAGGAGTTTGTATTTCTCATCATGACTCTGTAATGGTGCTAAGGGAAGAATGAGGAACTATCATACTGCCATTTTTAAACCTGGAAGTCTCAGGATCTTTTTAATGTTTTTATCAACAGAATGATATGACAACTGTACGGCTACGATGGGGAGATATACTTATGCCATTGCTTAAAAAATACAAACTAAACATCACATGGGGTGATCAAGATCTGTTGAATATCATATTTTTTCATAATCCAGGTAATTATTTAAATTCCTTTTGTTTACATTTGTAAAAATAATCACAGTTAATATTTAGTTCAAAAGGAAGAAATGAATTTATTTGATTCTGGCTTATATTTATGGTTATCACTATGTTTAAGACAGTACAACTTTTCTTAAGTATTGATTTAGCTGGGAGAGATTTAAATGCCAAACATATTTTTACCAGTTTTAAATCTTATCCTGAAGAGCTGTATTTTTAAACTAAAATTTTTGCAAAATGTTAATTTTATGGAATTAGGTGTATTTGCTTTATTGTTTGGTCTGTCTTCATGTAGAAAGCCTTTTTGTTTTTCCGTGTCAATGGAATTATCGACCAGATCATTGTATATATGGAAGCAATTGCCAAGAAGCAGAAGAAGAAGGAATTTTTATTCTTCATGGGAACAGAGGTGTTTATCATGATGATAAGCAACCAGCATTTAGAGCTGTTTATGAAGCACTGAGAAATGTAAGATTTGCTTTTTTTTTTTTTTTTACTTTTTATTTGAAAATACTTTCAAGCTTATGTTTCGTTTGCAAGAATAGTACAAAGAATTTCCATATGTCCTTTACTCAGGCTCATCAGTTATTAACATTTTGCACTATTTGCTTTGTCATTGGTTCTGTCTCTATACATTGTTTTTTTTCTGAACCGTGTGAGTTGCATATATCAAGTTCTTTTACCCCTAAAAACTGTAAGAATAAGGACATTCTCTTATTAACCGCAGTGCAGATATCAAGCTCAGAACATTTAATACTGATACTGTACTTCAGTCTATCTTCCATGTGTCTTTCCTCTCCTTTGATCTACAACAGTTTCTCAGTCTGTCTTTGTCTTTTATGACATTGGCATTTTTGGACAGTAGACCCCCTACATCCCTCTTTTTTATTAGAATGTTCTTCATGTTGGCTTGTCTGATATTTCCTTATGATTAGGTTTAGGATAAACACACCTGGTCAGAATACTATATAAGTGGCAGTATGTCCTTCTTGGGCTGTCGAAGTCACCATTGTCTCTCTGCCCTCATGGCTGATGTTGATTTTGATCACTCAGTCAAAATGTTCAGTTTTTCCTCAGTGTAGTTATTTTTCCTCTTGTAAGCAGTCTATAAGAAGAGTCTTTAAAATCGTGGAAATACTCTGCTTCTCAACAAAATTTTCCCTACTAGATTTAGCATCCATTGTTGGTTCTTGCTTAAACCAGTCTTTACTATGGTATTTGCAAATTGATGATTGTCCAACTCTAGCATTCCTTCCACACACATTATTTGACGCACAGCCTCCTGCTGTAAGAAGGAACCCTCCCTTTTGCCCATTTATTGGTCTGTATATAATCGCTATGAACTGTTTGTTGAACTTTTCCCCCGCAATGACTTATAATACATTATTCCCCCACCCCAATCCCCTTAACACTCCCTCACACCCAGACTGAGTCTTGCTCTTCGCCCCAGCTAGAGTGCAGTGGCATCATCATAGCTCACTGAAACCTCAAATTCCTGGGCTCAAGCGATCCTCCTGCCTCAGCCTCTGGAGTAGCTGAGACTATAGGCATGCGCCACCATACCTGGCTAATTTTTTCTATTATTTTTGTAGAGACAGGGTCTCGCTCTTGCTCAGGCTGGTCTCAAACTCCTGGCCTCAAGCAATCCTTCTGCCTCAGCCTCCCAAAGTGCTAGGATTACAGGCCTGAGCCAACCTGCCTGGCCCATTATTCCCTTCTAATTATGTTGATGCTAAAGTTGTTCTGGATTTGGCCACTGGGAGCCACTTGGGCTACTTCTTGTGCCCTTTTGACATGTCCTTATCATTTTTTTTAGTATCTCCTCCTTTTCTGGCCTAACAAAATATTCCAAGTTTGTCTTACACTTTCCCTGCCCTAGCCCTAAAATTAGTCATCTGTCAAAGGAGCTGTGGTTCTTTTTAGTAGGCTCTGGATGTAGAGCATGATTTTTGGTACAGGGATCTCTTTGCTTCTAAGCCCTTTCAGTGACACAGCTAGGAAGTATAAGCACACGTGCAAACACAGGAAATCACGTATTCATACTTGATGCCTCCAATTTAAACCCGTTCCTCCAAGGCTCTTCCTTGCCTTCTCCTACTCTACATTTTATCTTCTTTCCTCCACAGTTAGGATTCTAACTCCTAATGTCAATACACTTCCTCATTTGCTTAATCAGACGTTTAAAACAATTTCAGAAATGCTCTATTCATACCATTACCTCCACTCCCCTCCTCTGCCCAAAACCTACTAAAAGGGTTCAGGATTTGTTGCCAGTCCTTCCTCCTCCTCCCTTCTCCCCCCAGATGAGGGTGTGTACTCAATCCTGCGTTCAGCAGTTACTTGGATTGGTTTTTTTTCCCTCCCTTTCAGTGTGCTTATTTTATTTATTTGAAATACATTTGGGTGCATTTATTTCAGTGTGCTTTCAGTTTTGTGGTTTTTTTTGCTATCCTTGTTGATACAGTTTTTTTTAATATGTGGAATATTCATATACTTAAAAGAGTCAAAACTATGTAAGGTTTTACTCAAATGTTATTACTTCTCCCTTTCACCCCAATCCCCCACCCCCATATACTACCAGTTTCATTGTTTTCTGGTTTGTCCTTCCTTTGTTTCTTTTTGTAAGATGAGCAGATGCACGTATGTTTTGTAATTTTCCTTTTCTTACACAAAAAGTAGCATACTGTATATATTCATATGTTTGCTTTTTTCACTTAAAATATTCTGGAAATCCATGTATTTATAGATATCCTCCTCATTTTTTTTTTTAAAGCTATATGGTGCTCCATTTTATGTATGTACCAGAGTTTATTCAACCAATATCTGTGTTTGGACATTTTGGCAGTTTCCAGTAGTTTGAATTATAATTAATGCAACAGTGCATAGCCTTGTCATGTATGTTGTATTGTTGAGACATGAATCTTCAGGGTAAATAAATTCTTGGAAGTGGGATTATTGTGTTGAAGTTATTGCCTATTTCCCCTCCCTAGGGATTGTTTGCATTCCTGCCAACAGTTTATGAGACAGCTTTTCCCCTACATCCTCATCAACAGAGTATATTATCAAGTTTTTAATATTTTGTCATTGTAATGGGTTAGAAATGGAATGTTAGTGGAGTTTTAATTTGCATTTGTCTTTTTATGAGTGAAGTTGAACATCTTTTTATATATTTAAGAACCATTTTTATATTTTTTTGGAGGGTGAATTTTCTTTTGAATCTTTCACCTATTTCTTCTATAGGTTTTTTAAAAATAACTTTATTGAGACATACTTTATATACCACAAAGTTCACCCATTTAAAGTATATAATTCAGTAGTTTTTAGCATGCTTGCAGAGTTGTACAGACATTACCATAAGGGAGTTTTGGTCTTGCTTCCCCCTCTCCTCCTTTTAATTGTTAAAAATTGTTTGTATATTAAGGATATTAGTCCTTTATCTGTGACATATATTGTGAATATTTTTTTAAGCCACAATTAGGAAGCCTTTTCCTATCTACACTCAGGTTTATAAAATAGGGTATTCACCCACATGCTATTTTATTTATTATATTCAGACCTTTGCTGTATTTGGAATTTACTCTTTTGTATTGGGTAAGGAATGGATATTATTTGATTCTTTTCCAAATGGTTATCCTGTTATCTCAACACGATTTATTTAAAGTCTGTCTTTAACCCAAAGACTCAACTGACTTTATCATATACCAAAACTCCATTTGTAATTTCTGGATTTTCTGTTTTGTTCCATTGGTCTATTTTGTGTGCTACTCCACACTATTTTAATTATTAAGGCCTCTTGCTGTCTTTTCATATCTGATAGGGCTGTTCCCTCCTCATAGCTTGTCTTTTTCAGTGTTTTCCTAGCTTTTATATGTTTTCCCACAAGTATCAACTTGTTTAATTCCATAAAATAGCTTGTTGGTATTTTTATTGGGAGCATATTAGCTTTGTATATTAACTTAGAGACTGCTGACATTTTAATGGTGTTGAGACATCCCTAACCAAGATGTCTCAACACAAATGTAAAGACAGATTTTTGTATTTGTCTTACAGGAATGTTTTATAGTTTTCTTCTTATAGGTTTTGAACATACCTTAAGTTTATACTTAAGTGTTGTATCTTTTTTATTGCTTTTGTAAATAGGGTTTTCACTTTTAAGCATTTGCTTTATGAGTTTGGAAAAAATACTATACTGCCCCTCCCCTCTCCCTGTCCCAGATATCTGTTCTCTCTTTTCTTCTTGTTCTTATAGTCCCCTTTTATGTAATTAAGGTAGACTGATGGAGGAGATGATTATACTTCATATACCTCTAGATGGGTCCATGAACCAGATCTCTATGAATATGTTAGGGACCAAGACTTGGGGCAAATTCAAGGTAGGTTTGAATTGATGCTGTTACTTAATGAGCTGTATGACTATCTGTGTCAGCTAATTTACTGCTACCAAGGGAGAAGTACATGTGACCACTCAGCTCTCATGTAGCTGTGCTATCTGTTCTGCTAGGCTATGCTTAATCATAGTGGGTGAAAACAAAACAAACAAATAATAGGAGTGCTAGTCCAATTTAAGTGTGGGGGTCAGGAGAAGAGCTGATGACCCCTGTTTGCTAGGTCCTTATTATTTGCTAGTGACTGAAAACCTCTGGCCTAGTATAGCCTCACTGATTGCAATGAGAGTAAAAACACTTAACTATAATACATTGTGACAGAGATTGTACTAGAACCGTGAAAGAGTGTATCAGTTTTGCCTTGGAAGGCCTCATTGAAGAGGAGGTATTTAAAGCAGGCCCTGAAGAATGAGCAAGAGTTTGCTAGAGGCATGGGGCAGTCAGGGCCGAGAACTGCCTGAGAAAATGGTTCAGAGGCTGTGAAAAGATCCATGGAGAGGTCAGGCATTGGGCTGTTCATTTTGACCGGAGTGATGGGTGAAGGTCAGCAGGAGCTGGGATGAAGATGGATTTGGAGATGGTCTGGCTTATTAAGGTGATGATGCACCGTGATGAGGAATTGAAGTTTTCTCCTGGGCATCAGTGTTTCTCAGACTTGGTGGTAAAGTGTTAACAGCATCGTAGGCTATAATTTTAGTATATTATTTGCTAAATTTCTTGTCCTATAAACTTGACAGATAAGGTTTCTAAATGGTCAGTTTATCATGATATGACTGTACTCACTGAAGAATTATAAAATTTAGTGTTGATGTTCATTTTAATGTAGCAGGCCTTGTATGCCTTCAGAAATTAATATTGTATTTTAATGATGTTTTATTATGGGTTGTCAGAAGGTGATAAAAATGAAGAAAAGTACTTTTGGGGTTCTGAGACTTTGCAGGATAGAAGAGAAATGCATTCCTATAAAATTGTGATTCCTTTGTTTCCTTCGAGCATTTAAAAAAATCTGTTATTAGAGAATTAAATCTCCTTAATTTCATTTGGTCTTTTCTTTGGTTTATAAATAGATACCTTTAAAAATCTGAGTAATAGTTTTTAAGTTGATTAATTACACTTGATTTTTTGAAAATCTTAATTTTAAAAGGATTTCAAATACTGAATGTGTGATTTTTTGTGTTTGTTTTTGGGTCTGTGTTAACTACAGCTTATATATATCCATTTTTCAACTTAATGAAGTTAATCAGTCTTTTTTGGTGCTCTTGGTTAGTGTTTTTATCTTCCCTTATCTATAATTCAGTGAGAAATATTTTTTTTAAAGAATTGTATTCAGACAAGGGTATTTATGCAAGTTTTAGACAGAAGCTTAGTCATAGCCATGGAATACAGTGAACAATATGAATTATAAAGAATGCGAACCGTCTTTAAAATGTAAATGCATGGCTATGTCTACCAGCAAATCCATTTTTATAGTCCATGCATATTTGTTAAATATTAGTTATTGAATGAATACAAATATTAAGTTTAAAAATTGCAAATCCAAAATGGGAACAAAACATTTTATGGGTCTATAAGGTATTTTCAGCTTCATGTATTTCATTCTGAGTTATATGTCTTGGTGTTTCTGTGTTAACTTTGATTTGCTTCATACCCTGTTTATATTTGCAAAACTATCTCTGCAAAGGAGTCTTGAATTTTTCCTTCCCACAGTACTGCCTTATATATAATTGACACTCAGGATGTGTTGGTTAAACTGCTGTTCTGCCATACTTTTCTAATGTTTTCTAACATGTTTTCTAACATGTTCTAATCTCTGAAAATGCCTTAAATTGCCTAATTGTGGTCGTCATAGCCTCACTATTTATTTCCTGCCTTTCAACTGGCAGTCTTACATATTAAGCATTACCTTCCTAAAACTTTGTGTACTGGGTACTGTGCCGTTGAAAAGAGGGAATGATTAACTCGTATAGAGGTGCGTCTTAGAGGAGCTGACATTTGAATGAGCCGCAAGGATGACGAATACCAGGCAGAGAAGGAAAGGTAAGGACAAGTCAGGCACAGCATATAGTATGGAAAGAGATCTGGAGTTAGGTGAGGGCACATGTGGCTTCTGGGAAAAGGACACCAAGATGTAGGTTAGATACTGCACAGCTCTGTGAGCACTGCAGATTGTGTGAATGGCAGAATGCAGTTATATTTATATAGGTGGAAATTTTGGTAATTTATCATCTTCCTTAAAGGTCAAATTGCTTATGTCATATGGTGGGCTAAAAGAGGTCTAACTCATGAGACACTGTTTTTATTTCAGAAAATATTCATTAAAGGGCTTTTTTTCCCCAGTGGGGAAAAAAATTTTTTTTTTTTTAACCACAAACACTGGGATTTAAATCACATGAAAATGAATGAACTAGATGTCAAGAACTGCATAGTCCTGGGAATCAAGCAGTCTTCCTCTAATTCTCAAATGCCTTTACAATTTTTCATTTTATTGTCATCGTATAATAAAAAAAAGAAAGAAATCACAGTTTGGTCTTCCTATTATTATCTGCCTTTCAACCGGTTGTTCAAGTATGTTTTTTGACAGTATCACTTGATGAGGTTTACCTTCTTCCACCTGGCTGCCCCTTTTAACCCCAAACAAATGTAGGCATATCTGTATTATAGTAAGCACTTTGCCCAGTTTTCCACCACTCACTGAGCATCATCCTTCAACAGGATTTTTGAAACTGACTTGGAACAGTTTCGTTTGCTTGATATTTGGATAAGCAGTGCTGTGTGGTGGTTAAGTGCTTGGACTTTTGGAGCTAAGCTGCTGGGGCAGGATCCTGGCTTAGCCACTTACTAGATTTGTAACTGTGGGGAAATCCTCTCCTGCTGCCTTAGTTGCTTCATTGTAAAATGGGATTAATATTACCTATATTATAAAGTTACTGTGAGGCTTAAATGCATTAATACATATACAGCACTTAGAATGGCATCTGGCATGTAGGAAGCATTCTATGCTATTTTTGTCCCCCATTACCTCTTCTCTGAAAAGCTTTCCGTGATTCTACCAGAGATTTAGTATGACTGTTTCCCTTCTCTAATGTGAAATGATTATTCTGTTTAATTTATTGAAAATATTGGCTGGGTGTGATGGCTCCCACCTGTAATCCAAGACAGGAGGATCACTTGAGGCCAGGAGTTTGAGATCAGCCTGAGCACCATTATATTTTCATTACATTGTTCCTAGTTAAGCTTCCCTTTCTAGCCTTTTTTTGTATTCAAAATAATTTTAGATACTTATCTTCGCTATGTGTGATTGATTTTTAAAAATCACTCCGAGTGATGGTTTAATGCAGTTAATGCTCAACAATTTTCTTTCTCAAGAGATACCAAGGTTTAGGATCTCTTTGCATCTCTACAGTGGTAAAATCCATGTTATAAATAAGCATCTAAGTTCATCCTGTTCTCTGTAGGTTGTCTCTGGCTTCCTATTGACTCACTAATTGTGTTTCCTAGTGCTTTGATTTCCTTTCCCTCAGTGTGCTAGTGAACCTCAGGGATAACCAGGTCATTTGCAGCCCAGGGAGATTTCAGGTTCTGAATTTCCTTTGTGATTTTGCATTTTTAATTGACTTCAGACTTTCATGTAAAGCATCCTATTTGCAATCCCCATCCATCTTTCTTATTGAAAATATACCTAGTTGAAAATACTGAGATCACAAAATATACCTGGTTAAAAATACTGCAATCACAAATTATTTCCACTTAACTACTACAACAGTCTTTTCCAAAATATAGTCCTTGGGATATTAATATATTTTGTAGTTAAAAAAAGGACTCTGCTCAAAAATATATTTTGGAACTAGCAGGCCAAGCAGCATTCACCAGATGTGTTTTCTGGTTTACTTTTTAGACTTTTTCAGTGCCAATGTGAATCCCTATGAAGAGTACATAATATGTAGGAGTTCTCAAATGTATTTATCCTTGGGGTCCTTTGGGCAGTTAGGTTCTTTGGGAAATGCTGAGCTGTTATCATCTTGGATTCCTCCCACTCTGTGCCTCTGTCTCATTTCTTTCCAGTCCAGCCTCAGCACTGTTACCAGAGTGATTTTTGGAAGGTGGGATGGGGAGTGGGATAAATGGTAAAGCCTTTTTTTTTTTTTTTTTTTTAAACCAGCCCAGCTTTGGTTAGTTTCTCCCACATTCCTTCAGAGCTTTTGGTCATCTTCTTGTACCAGTGTCTTTGGGTGTTCTCTGCTCTTGCACAGGTTGCACACATGTTGCACAGGCTTGGAATGCCCTGTCCCCCATTACCTCTTCTCTGAAAAGCTTTCTGTGATTCTTCCAGAGATTTTGTATGACTGTTTCCCTTCTCTAATGTGAAGTGATTGTTCTGTTTAATTTATTGAAAATATTGGCTGGGTGTGGTGGCTCCCATCTGTAGTACAAGACAGGAGGATTGCTTGAGGCCAGGAGTTTGAGACCAGCCTGAGCATCACAGGGGAGACCCTGTTTCTACAAAAAGTAAAAAAATTAGCTGGGTGTGGTGGTGCATGCCTGTAGTCCCAGCTACTTGGGAGGCTGAGGCAGGAGGATCGCTGAAGCCCAGGTTGCAGTGAGCTACGATGACGTCAGTGCACTGTAGCCCAGGCAACAAAGCAAGATCCTGTCTCCAAAAAAAAAAAAACAGAAAGAAAGAAAGGAAGTATTTGTTGAGCATATAATTTCTGTGAGACATTAAATGGAGTTTGTTAATATTAAACTGGTTGAAGAAGTTGTTTTGAAAAATAATTAAATTTTTATATGTATCTTTGCCTTTTTATTTTCTTTCTCTAGTGTTCTTTTGAAGATGAGGACATCCATTCCTTATTAAAATCTTTAGAACTGGAACTACAAAAGACAGTGCATACGTACTGTGGAAAAATTTACAAAATATTTATCAAACAACTAACAAAAAGCATAAGAGATCGTTATGACAGACCACCAAAGGAAAGGTGATTCTTGGTGACTACTGAATCAAGCAGATGAAAACAACAAAGTATCAGAGGATGAATGTGAAGGAATAGTCTTGGATGACGTATTCAGAAAGGAATTTTTCATCTCCAGGATAATTTTTTTCCTAAAGAAGTTAAATAAACAGTGTATTCATATAATGAAGAATAAGTTAAAATCTTGGGCGTCAGCAAGAAACATTTTTGATCTCTGATGTTTTGTAATGTTACTTGCTATCATTCCAGTATTGATTAAAATATTGAATGGTTTTAGCCTGCAGACTTCTGTTGACTCTTACTCTCAAGTGAGTAAGAGTGGTAGGGGTGTATGGATGGAGAAAACGTACCTCATACACAGTGGAAACACTCAGACTGTGAGTATAGCAATAATTTTATGTCAGCACTAACCTCACTTTAAATGTGTGAGAAAAAAGTTTACAGGGGCAGAAAAGGTTCTGTTTCTAAAGAAATGTGATATAACCAATATAACCATTGACAATCTATGTGTGCCTTTATACATTTCATCTCTGTTTTAAAATATTTTTGTGACAATCATGTTTAAAATTATTTTTAGATTTTAAATAAGCTGCATGTTAAAAATTAAGCTGTATAAGAAAGAGGAAAAATCGTGAAAACTTTGGGGTTTTAATCTGTGTGTGTGTGTCTATGAGTGTGTATGAGAGAGAGAGAAATGCATTGTTTTCATTTTGTGTGTGTTAAACTGTCTTGCCAAAACTCAGATCTGAGATTGTTAAATAGATATTTGGGGAAATTTTTTTATCACTTTAAATGAAAATTTTCAGCTTTACTGGGCATTCTGGAAGCAAAATATAT
This sequence comes from Daubentonia madagascariensis, assembly GCA_023783475.1. Lineage (NCBI taxonomy): Eukaryota > Metazoa > Chordata > Mammalia > Primates > Daubentoniidae > Daubentonia > Daubentonia madagascariensis. Next base: position 22,518,259 of record JAKFHU010001244.1, on the reverse strand, counting down.
TATGCTGATAAAGTGAGAACCTTAATAGTATACTAGTATGATGGTGGAAAATGTGATGGGCCAAAATGCATAAGCTATATACTTCCTGTGATCAGTAATTTTAGTTACAACGGACTAGAAAAAAGTGTTCATTTAAACTTCTACCTCATAATGGCTTTGCAAGATATTTTTGAAGAAGCAAATGGGTAGGGCCTTACTTTAAGTTAGACAACTTTGGTAGATGATTTGGATTAAGAAGATTGTTACATCTGAGTATAGAAAAAGTGGTTTTGATTAGGTTAATGTGCATATCTTTCTTTTTTGAACATCACTTAAGACGATTTTTCTAAATCTTGAAGATGAGAAAAATATTACTTCTCTTGGCATTCTTGACCTGCTATCTAATATAACTATAGATTCTGAGTACTTAGCATGTACTATGCTGGGGCACATAACTCATTTTACTGATTGCCACATGGTTATCTTCTTCTTGTCTCTTTGATATTTTAATGCTCAAATAGAGAAGGGAAACTCATGAAGGAAAAATACCACTCATGTCAAAATCATGGCAGTTGTCTCTGTGAAAACACAGTGCCCTCTGTGAAGACATGGAATATGCAGAAAGAGATGGGTTAATACACTTGTCCCCTGTCTTCTGCAGTTGAGTCAGGGAAAAATTGAGAGAGGAAGGTTTAAGAAAGGCAGATTAGCAGTTGATAACCAGCCCAGCACTCTTAGAACAGATCAGTTTGCAGTGGTCCTCAACCTTTTTGGCACCAGGGACCGGTTTCATGGAAGACAATTTTTCCACGGACCAGGGGTTGGGGGTTGGAGTGTCATGAGTGGGTGGGGGATGTGGTGCAGAGCTCAGGCAGTGATGCATGGTCCATTTCCTAACAGGCCACAAACTGGTACCAGGCAATGGCCTGGGGGTTGGGGACCGCAGAGTTAGAGAGCATGAGCTGTACTTCCTTTGCAAAATGCCATGGTGAATATAGGAACCTGTGAACTGTGTTGAAATTGAGCTTGCTAAGTAGAAAATGAGAATCCTAAAATTTTGAAGTTTGCAGGATATATATGAGATAATTTCCAGTGGTCCCCAAATAAGGCCATTGCCTGCCTGGCTATATAAGATTCTTGCTGAGAATAGATTTCTATAAGCTTGTTCAGAATAGATTCCTGAGCTTCACCCTTTGGAGACTCTGGTATATTGTGTCTAGGATGGGGTCTTCCAAAAAAATTTTTAACAAAGAGATTTAAAAATTACACAAAAGTAGAATAGTGCACTGGTACTCAGCATTCAGATACACCACCATATCTTACCATATTTGCTTCATCTATCCCTTTTTTTTTTTTTTTTTTTGCTGAAGTATCTTAAAGAAAATCCCAGACATTGTGTTATTTCACTGCTATGGACATTTTGGTAACGACAGTTGACATTATACCTAACAAAAGTAGCAGTGGTCCTCTGGCTTCATCTCATATCCAGTCCTTAAGCAAATTTCCCTAATTGTCCAAATATGCCATCTTTTAGTTGGTGTGTTAGAATTAGGTTACAGAAACAAGTCTCATTATGATTCTGTTTTTAGTAATGGCTTCAGAGGATTTTGATGTTAGCTAGTTTGGGAACCACTGGAAGTTATTTTGCCCACTTGAAAATTAAAGTTAGAATGCCACAATTCTTGGCACAGTTGGTAGATTATAACTGTGATTTTGAAATATTATATTAGAGGAAACTTGGGGTTATTGACAAGATATGAATTTATATTCATAAGTTCCTTAAGATTAATTTTCTCAGGGAACGCTCTGTGTGATTGATTAGGCCCTGTGTTGAGTGTGGTCATAGTTTAATCCAACTGGACTATATCCTGTGGTCTCAGTCGTGTGGTGGCTTATTTACACTGTCACACACTCTACATTGTGAATCTTGGGAAAGTTCTTCATCTGGTCTCTTTAAACCTGACCTAATTGATCATTGTATGATAAATTAGATTACAGTAAAAATTTTCTACTTAGGGACTATATTTTACCTAAAATTAAGGGTATCACAATGTCTATAACAATTTTAAAAAGGATTTTCTGAATTTATCTTTAGACAAGGTAAACTTTTTCCTTGAGAATTCTGAAGAAATGCAGTTCTCAGAGTTAATGAGGTTAAATTGTAGATTGGCAACTTGGAGAACATATTACATTGTTTTTTAGCATAAATGGCCTTTTATAAAACATAGTGTATCTATGCAGTTTATATGAATTACATTATATATATTTTGAGTCTATGTGTTAGAACAAGTCTGACCTCAGAACTATCTCTGGGCTACAGTATTACCAAAGTGGGATGGCTTTATAATGTGGTCAAACTTTATTTGTATGAAGTAGAAAAGAACTTGGAAAACCTTTAGAAAATACATATTGTGATTTACATTTTAAGAAAATACATGCTTTTTTTCCTTATGAAGAGTAGTTGATAATGTATACGGCTAACTACTTTAGAGCCTAAAATAATATTAGTGCTTACTCAGTGCTCCCTCATCTTGCCTCCAGTCAGATGTTACTGGTATAGTGAAGACCAGATTGTGAACTAGATGTGGATTCTCTTCTTGGTTAGGGCCCTGAGGCATGTTATTTCACCTTCTCTGTGCCTTAGGTTTTTAAGTGCAACCATTACGCCCTTCAATGCTCACAAGAAGAGACTGAGAAGAGAGAATGGGTTTGGACGCATTCTGCATGGCTTCCTCTGTGCCACGCCAGGGCTGCTGCTACCGTTCTGTTGCTCTGTTGTCTCCTGTGCAGAGCATTCTGTTTCTGAGGCTGATGTTTTCTGACATATATCTCCAGTGTGAATTTGTTTATATTATGTAAGGAAGAGTTTTTCGGGAAGAGAAGGTAGAGAAGGAAAGAATGATGTAACTGAATAATCAAAAAAGAAGGAAAGAGAGGAAGTGAGAGGAGGAGAGAAGGGGATGGGAGTGAGAATGGCGAAAGGCAGAGGAAGAGGAAAGACGGAATGAGGGTGGGCAATCGGCAGGTAGGGGTGGAGGGAAGTGGTGTGGCAGCGTTTACTGTTGAGTTGTAGCCTCTCGCCTATGTCAAGGTCCGCTTGCTCTGGCCCTCGGGGTCAGGAAAGGTGCTGGCTTCATTTGGTTTGTTGCTACTGATCACACTTCTCACTGATCGTTTAGTGCTGATACAACATTTTATCTTTTTATTGGATCTCAATCAGTGAGCTAGGACCTGTGAAACACAAGTGTCTTCCTTTCTGACTTTGTCCTTTCAGCCATCCTGAATGTCGGGTTATGCAAGACTGCCCACACATTCACCAGGGGAGGTTGGGGGTGGAGGGCACGGCTTTATCAGGTCTGAAGGGGGCCCAGGAATCAACTGCAGCGGACCAGGTTTGGGAATCACTGCCCCGCCTGGACTGGCAGAGCAAACAATAAGTCACATCTATGTGTTCCTCCGTAGGGGTACTTTCAGCTCTACCATTATGAGTAGATTCAAGAGAACAGGAGACAGCAGAGATACGTTAAAGGGAAAAACCTTGAAAGATATTATTCATTCTCTTATTTTTCAGATATTTGTGTTTAAGTAATAAATACCTTAATAGTAATGAGAACCTCTTTGAGGTGTTTTTAGAAAGACCACTGATCTATTTTTTAAAATGACTTTTTTGGTTCCTTAGAGTAGAGAAGAAAGGTAGGGGTGCAATATGTCAGGTGTGGGGCCAGTTATCCCTATATTAAATGCAATTTCAAGTGTCTTAAAACAATAATTGCCTTATTGCATTTTAATATTTAACAAAAGTAGATTAAATAATGATTTGTACTATAACAGTTATTTTGTACATTGCCAAAGCAGCCCTTTTTTGCCAACTAAAGCCTGGCTAAACTGTTCTGATGTTTGTTTCTTAATTCATTGATCATGAAACTAGACTTTTAAAACTAAGTTATATAAACTTAAGACAGAAGTCTAAAAAGTGGTACAAGAATATTCTTTTTTAAAAAAACCTAAAAATGAATATGTTGTTTAAATATCTAGCAATTATAGAATCACTGAAAAACAGAAAAGCATATTGGACTGGGCAATTTTAAATTGCACATCAATGTCAAGTTTACTTTTAAGTGGAAAATATGTATTATCACCTCATTTCTACCAGAAATTCCAAATGTTTAATGGTATTATTTCTTTAGGATTTACTACAAACTCAGTTTTCAAACGAAAGAAAGACTTTGAAAAGGTAAGAAAACTAGAAATGAAAAAATTTGTCTCACTGTGAGTGCTATTTGGAGGTGCTGTGATCAGATATTTTAATATCAGACTGAAGAACTGATGTGGAGCCTTTGATTATGTTTAGTTTATATAAACAGTTTGAATATGTGAACATGTTCACACACATAGCACACCATAGCAACCCCTTATAAGAATTGGTGAAGAAAATGCAACAGTGTATATTCTATTTAAAAAGTAAATTGACTTTGATTATGAAAAATAGCTGTTTTTCAAGCCTTGTTTAAAATCTCTTCATGGAATATTGGAATTTTTTTATGCAAAAAATGTCCAGGGCTTGTAGTGTATGTGGAATATGTCATTCATTCAAAACTTAACAGAATATGCATCACATGTATTGTCAGCAATATTTGAGAGCTGGACCAGTGGTTTTTGATGGACGCTATAACACATCTATGAAAGAGGTGGTGGTTTGCACCTGTTCCTGAAATCAGAAACTGGAAAAGGTTGCAGGTGTTTCAATTTTCCCAATATTTTGCATAAAAATATGAATATTTTGAGTAGTAATATTTCTAAAGCTGCAGGAAGGCATCATTGTATACTGTGATATGTAGAGAATACTACCCTTAAACTGCTTTTTATTTTAAAATATTTCAGTTTTAGAATAATGTGAATGTCTTCTTCCAAGTATTTTGTGTAGTTTGACAGTTATTAAAGGAGAGTATAAAATTATAGATTCATGTCTAACCTGAGAATAATGGAAAGTTGCTTCATTCTGTTTTGGAGGAGTTCAGCTCATTTTTTTCTTGAGAAACTGTGTTGCTGTTACTAAACATCAATAAACATTTAATTTCCTCAAATGATGTGTCTAAATTATTTTAGCTGTTAAAAACAATTTTAGAATATCTAGGGTTGGAATGCTTGATTACCAGGAGTCTAGGCGGAGGGCACTTCCTGGACTGGCTAATTCAGCAGCTGAACAATGTCATCCAGGACCTAGGTACCTTCTGTCTTTCCATTAGCATTGTGAGCTTGTTGTTTCCCCTTATGGCTCCAAAGCGACAGCACACGTGTATTCCCGGTGGTGGATAACAACCAGATGCTGAAATGTGTCTTACTTATGAGAGGAAAGTTTCACCTGCCCCCATTCACTTGCTCCCATAGCCATAGCAATGCTTATCTCCAGTCACTTTTCAAAGGGAATAAAGCTGTCACAACTGGCTCAGACCATGAAGATTTGCCCCTAACTTAAAAATTACTTCCCCTTGAGGAGTGGCTGCTCAGAGGAAGGGGAACATCATCAGGGTTCTGGATGAAGCTGATGGGGTAGGAGGGTTGTAGGGGTTTGGAAGACAGCTGTTGAGTAGTATTTTCTACAATTTCCAGGGGGATCAAATTTCTTATCTGGAGAAGAGCACCGTTTCTGTGCCAGGGGCTAATTTTGCTTTCAGTTGTCTCTAATGTTATGATCTATCCATTCTCAGTTTTGCATATTTTATTGCTTCTTATACAATGGGATGTTCCCCCCCCACACACACACACAATCATAGTCTAAAGGGTTTTAAAAGATTGTTGAGGCTGGGTGCAGTGGCTCACACCTGTAATCCCAGCAATCTGGGAGGCTGGGGTGGGAGAATCGCTTGAGGCCAGGAATTTGAGACCAGCCTGGGCAACATAGCGAGACCCCATCTCTACAAAGAAATTTAAAAAGTAGCCGGGTGTGGTGGCACACACCTGTAGTCCTACCACTTGGGAGGCTGAGGCAGGAGGATTGCTTCAACCCAGGAGTTGGAGGTTGCAGTGAGCTGTGATCGGCCACTGCGCACTCCAGCCTGGGCAACAGAACAAGACCGTGTCTCTTAAAAAAAAATAAATAAATAAACCAGATAAGTTCAGTTTTTTAAAACTAATGAAAGGGGTTTTTTAAATAAGAGGAAGTTCAATGCTGACAAGGTTTTGGTGAACCTATGCAGGAACTACAGATGGGAGTATAAGGTGGTGCAATTTACATAACCTCTTAGTTCACTTTGTGAAATCATTGATGATTCATGCACAATCATTAATCTCATATCTGTTTATAATAAACACTGGAACAACCTAAATGCCCAGCGGTAGGGAAATAGGTAAATGATGGTGCATTATTCTAGAGTAGTGGTTCTCACTGGGAGGCAACTTTGGCCCCTGGGGGACATTTGGCAATGTCTGGAGACATGATTGTCACAAACACAACTCCGGGGTGGGAGTGGGGAAGAAGGTGAGTTCTACTGGTATCTAGTGGGTAGAGGCTAGGAATGCTGCTAAACATCCTGTCTCTCACGGGACAGTCCCCCACAGCTAAGAATTATCTAATCCAAAATGTCAATAATGCCACTGTTGAGAAACTGGGATACAGGTAAATAGACAATTAAAAACGTGCCTTGATACAGGTAAGCACAGGATGCCACAGCCACACAGAGAAGTCAAGCTGCTCCTGAGGCAGAGGGAATGTTTCCTAGAGAAAGTAACACCTTTACTGAAATCTAAAGGAAAAGTAAGAGTTAAGCCAGGCAAGAAGGGTAAGGTAGAGTCTTCCAAGTGGAAGGACTAGCTAACTGCAAACTCCAAGAGTTCTGGAAACTACAATAAATTTGGAATGTCTTTAGCTAATTTCCACAGCCACCAGGCTAGATCAGGCTATGTTTATCTCTTACCTAGATGGCCACAGCCACCTAGTGTGTCTCCCTGCCTCCGTTTTTGTTCCTCCAAGCTGTTCTCCAAAATGTAATCAGAATGATCTTGCTAGTGTGTTAATCCAGTAACATTCCTGTCTTGCTGAAAACTCTGTCATGGCATTGCTAGTGATAAACTGAGCAGGTGTCTTATCTTTTCCCTCTTTTGACTTCAGAGTAATGTAAACAGCTGTTGGTGAGAAATGTATGTACTATGAGAAAATAGGGTGGGCCCTCTGACAAAAGTGTGGGCTCCAGAGCCAAAGAATCAGGTGGCTGTTCTGAAGCTGAGAGTATTCCCCATAGAACTGGGCTGCATCCCGAGAACAGGGAGTCTGGGCCTTTGTGCAGGATAATCGAAATATCAGGAGACATAGGAGACGAGAATTTGCATAAAGCCTGCAGATCACCAGAGTTAAGATTTTCTTCCAGTACAGAAAAAGTACGTAGCATGCAAAATCCCAATTTTCAATCTGTTGATAGGAGGGAAGAACCTGCAGCAGATACAGTGGGAGGATGAGACATTCATTATATCACCCCCCTCATTTCATGATAATTTTAGTGTCTGGCTCACTGTTACTCTCCAAAACTACTACCGTCATATCTTCTAGGTGATCTCAATAAATACACAAATGATCTTTTAAGTACCTTAAACTCCTCTTCATTCTACCGTAGCTACTCATAGTCACAGTCTAACCTTGTCATTACAACTGACTGCAACCACCCTATAATTTCAGCTTTGTACCTCTCACCCTCTGATCACCGCCTCCTCTGCCTTTCTTTCCAGTTCACCTCTAGTATCCTGACTCCAGCGGCTTTTCTATCCACGGGGACTCCAGGCTACTGATTCTACCACTTTTTCATTGTCCCTCATTCCCTTGATGTCCTCTCTTCCTTTTCTCACCAAATTAAGCTCCATTCCATCGTTATAATCATTTACTTGCATATGTGTCAACTCCCATGTCCTCTTTCTCACTTTGTCATATGAGTTTGGCAAAACCACAACTTTAGTTAAATTCAGCTCTGGACCTATTCATCTGCATCAGTGCAGCTAAAAATGGCTGGAGGAAAAACAAAACTGCTTACTGGTCCTATTTTAAATTCATGACCAAGAACCTCAAGTGGCTCTTAAAATTGCCAGCTGTTATGTTCTATACCTCCCTGATCTGTTTCATCTCCCATTTTCCTATAATATTTTCTACCTTCCACTTTCTCTTCAAACCACCAGGATCTCTTCCTCTATCCTCATATTCGCTGACACCATTGTTTCCTCTTTCAACAGATATAATTTTCACATGCTCCTAGCATTAATCTATCCACACCAGTGTTACTGAGTCTGCTCCCATGGATTCTGTCTTCCCCATGTTACTACAGCTTTCATCCAAAACCAGTTCCTTCATTTTGCATTGGACTCAAGCCTCTCCATGTATTCAAGAACATTGTCCATCAGTTCTTCCCTCTTTCTCATACTTTACAATTTTTTCCACTCTGCTGGCTATTTCCCAGCAAAATTCTTTCAGTTGTCCATATCCTTTGTCCCCAAGTCCCTTCTTGTCAAGGTCACCAATGATTTATGTGTTGTTAATTCCAATGTCCAATTGCTAATCCTCATCTTCCATCTATCAGCAGTTTGACATAATTTGAAGAAGCACTTTTTTAATTGAAACACTTTCTTCACTTGGCCCCCATTTCATCATATTCTTTGTTTTCCTCTTTCCTCATCCTATACTTGTTTTCAGTTTCCGTTCTGTCACTCCATTTTCTTCCCCCACCCTCTTAATGCTGGAGTATACACGGGTCCTCTCCATGACTTCATCCATTCTGTGCCTTTAAAAGCATGGACCATCTCCCCAATTTTTTATATCTTCAGTCAAGAGCTGTCTGCCAAATTTCAGACTCTTCTCTATTTCTTGTTCCTGCTTGGAATCGCTACTAAGATATCTAATATAATTTAACATGTCCAAACCAGAATCCTCTATTTTTTCTTAAACCAACTCTATCTGGAATCTTCCTTATTTAGATGATGGCAAATTTATCCTCCCAGCTGCTAGGGCTAAAATTTTTGGGGTCATCCTTTACTTCTCTCTTGATCATACACATTCAACCCCCAAGCCATTACAAATCATACTGTATCAACCTTCACATTAAATCTAGAATCTAACCACTCTTCACTCCCTTTATTTCTACTGTTTGTCTGAGCAAGCATGATCTCTTGCTTAAATTGCTGTAACAGACTTCTTAAATGGTCTCCCTGCTTCCAATTCTGCCCACCTACAGTCTATTATCAACATATCAGCTGGAATGATCCTCTTTAAAGAAGAGTCATATGCCATGCCTCTGCTCAACCCTCAGGAATCTACCATTCACTCATAGTAAAATCCAAAGTCCTTAAATGGCTGTAGGACCTTACAGGATCTGCTGGCAATCCATCCCCTCCCCATTCCCTCTCTAATTGTATTTAGTATTCTTCCCTTGCTCATTCTGTTTCAGCCAAATTGGAATGCCCAACAGACTCCTGACTAGAGAATTTTGCCCTGTTGTTTCCTCTCTTTGCAATTCTATTCTCTCAATATTCCCCTGGCCAACTCCCTCATCTCCTTCAAGTCTTTGGCTAGATGTCACCTCCTAATGATACCTAACGGATGATAAGACGGCCACACATTTTTTTTTGACACTCTTCCTACCAAGAGGAAAGTCTATTTCCCATCCCCTTGAATTAGGGGTGGTTTATGACTGCTTGGACCAGGAGAGTGTGTCAGACTCAGTTTTGGGACTAGCAACTTCCACCTTGGACTCTTAGAGTCCTGAGTTTCCTTGTAAGAAGTCTGATTCCCTGCTGTAGAAACCACCTGGAAACAACCTGAGACTCCCTGGGGAAGGAGAGGGTCTCAGTTGAGCCCAGGCTTCCAGCCCTCTGTGCCAAGTCCAGGCATGTGAATGAAGTCATCTTGAACCCTCTTGGACCAGTGAAGCAGTGTGGGATCTTCCAGGGCAGCCCAGCCACTGGTTTGAAAAACAGTGAGGGATCCCAGCTGACACCAGGTGGATCAGAAGAATTGCACAGCCAAGCACTGGCCAAATCTCTGACCCACAAAAATCATGTGATATAATAAAATGGTTGTTGCTTTGAGCCAGTAAAGTTTTGGGGTAGTTTGTTACACAATAATGGATAACCAGGTGTCTATGCCGACTACCAATTTAAAGTTGCAATTTGCACTTGTCTCCGCCTCTCAATTCTCCTTACCTGGCTCTATTTTTTCTCCATAGTATTCATCACCTTCTAACATGTAATGTAATAAATTTATTCACTACATTTATTATCTTTCTCTTTTTTGTCAATTCCCCTCACCCGATTCACCATAATATAAACAGCGAATTTTTTCCCTGTTTTATTCACTGATATATGCCTGGCACATAGATATACTGAATATGATGAATGAGAAGTAATCCACATTTTATCAGAGTGTATAAAAGATCTCCACAGAGCTGTCCAAGAATAAGCAAGGTATTTTTTAAATAGTATGATAACTATGTTGCCCATACTACAGAAAAAAAATTCCAGCCTAGAAAAAAACTATGTCCTAAGGAATAAATTTCCCTCAAGTGCTATATATATGGAACAACTTATTAAGATCATGCATTCATCAAGGCAAACCTCAAAAGTGAAATGATAAAACAATTGAATGATATTAAAAGATGATAAGGCTAAGAAACAAGACAAGGATCAAGAAAATGTCATTGAAAACTTGGTAAATAAATTAGAAAGGAACAGAAAAGACAATTGAAAATTAAATTGAAGACATGGAGGAAAGGTTTGGCACAATGAGTCAATGCCACTGAAAAAGAAAAAGAGAGAGCATCACAATTAGAAAAAAAGCTAATAGACTGCAGACTGGCAATAGTGCACGAACATATGGAACAGGAAAAAAAGGTATTTAAAAATACAAGAAAATTTCCTTAGAATGAAAAATGCAATAAAATAAGCATCATTTTGAAAGAGCACATCTTATTCCAGAAAATTTTGTCTTGGAATACTAACAACCTGATACATTCTGGTTAGGTAATTAAATTTCAAGAACAAATACAGATTTCTTCAGGCAATCTGATAGGAAAAACAAATCATCCCCATGGCATTAAAAAAAAAAAAAATCCAGCTCCTTTTAGACTTCATACAGTAATGTTCAACAGACTGAGAAAATGCTTCCAAAGTTTGGAATGAAAGAAAATGACCCTAACATTTTATAACTGACAAGATTTCATTCAAATATAAAGTAGATATTCTCAGATATGAATGAAGTCAAGAAATTCTAAACTCTTGAGCTCTTCTTGAAAAACATTCTTGTAAATGAAAACAGTTAACTGAAGAATCAGCATAAGGGTGTAAACAGTGGAGACACCATGATAAAAGAATTGCTAGAGAACACTGTATTATGAGACCGATTAGAAATAATGGGGGTGTTAGAGTTACATACCAGAAAGTACCTTGAAAATCTCGTGAGGAAGTTTTCTGGTAGCTGCACATGCTTTGCAAAAAAGATTAAATTTTTGACATGGGATAGCATTACAAATCTTGTAAAAAGTATCAGGACGAATATGATGTTTCTTCTATTATTACAACCTTGCAGATCCCTCAAGATTCAGTAGGGAACAGTTATATAGGAGCGAAACATCCACATCTGATAACATAGAAACTTATCAAGAGAATAAATTATTTCATAAGTTGTTCTAAGCATCTCACCTTTAAGCAACCCTTATGTCAAGAATCAGATTTTACCGTACAGTGTTAATGGATCACTTTAACAGTAATTACCTATTTCAGATAGTTCCTGAGATGTGTCCTAGTTGTGTGTATCTTCCTTGGGGAGATCACAGCCAGATTACTAGAAATTTAATTAGTCATCTAAATCAAAGATATCAGTTTGATTATGACTTCATTTGTCATAATCATTTGTCAATGAGATTTGACTTCATTTCAGTTTAGATATTCATTCAGAAGTAAAGATGTACATGTATATATACATATATTTTGTATGTATATATACACATATGTATGCATGCAATTTGTCAGGTTATATACAGAATTCTATTAAGGATTTTAAAAATGGACAAGCAATATGAGATTGAAATGTTTATCTGATTTGATTAAAATTTTGTATATCATCAAAAATATAAAAAGTAATAGTCAAATGATAAGGGGTCTAGTTGGCTGCTATTACAGTTTAAAACTTGAGGTTACACACACAAATAAAGACCTGTTTATATGATACTCATTTGTTATTTTCAAAGATAATTTGTGACTATGAAGTAGTGAGACAGATTCCACTAGCCACTCTACTACTTTTTAGTCAAAACTTAGTATTCATTAATGAGAATCATAAAGTATCTTGGATTAGAAGGCCCAAATCAAAGAATAAAGGATGAAGAGTGGATTAACTGACATTCCATACTAATATACATTGTTTATATTTTCTTTAAAATAAATAACTAAAAAAAAGGGAAAAATCTCATGAGTTTGCTTATAATGTAAATATATATTGTTTAAAAGGTATATTTGATTTTGTTAAAACTCTTGTTGACATTTCTACAGTGAATATGGTTTTTATCTCGATTTAATTAAAATGTTAATTTTTGAAGTGAAGTTTTATAGAATCCTTTTTCAGCTAAACAGCCATGACTTTAGATTGCAACTCTGAAACAAGAACAAGATGCAATTAAAAAGAACATTCAGAGAATGTTCTCAGAAATTAAAAATATGAAAACAAATTAAAAACTCAATAGAAGTGTGGAGTCTAAAGGTAAGTTAGGCTTTTGAAAAATAGGAGAGAAATAAGATTAATAGAGAACTATCCAGGCCAGGAAATATCTGAAAAATACATGTTGCAGAAAGAGAGATAAAAGGCAAAAAGTATTCAAGATAATTTCCCAGAAATGAAGGACCAAATGTCCAAATTAAGAGAGTTTATTGAGTATCCAGCACAAAGAAGGAGAAAAGGGTCACACCCAGGTTCATCATCATGAAATTTCAGAACTCCAGTGAGAATTACCCACCAGAATAAAGGACTCCAGGAAGAAGAGAAGATCTTAACGGTTTCAAGAACGTCAGGCCACAATACAAGAAGCTCAAGAATCAGAGTTCCATCAGACATGTCAACAATATTGCAAATTAGAAGACAACAGAACATACGCTTTCCAAATTTGAAGGCAAATTGCTGTCCAAATTGGAGCCTATACCCAGCCAAAACAGGGTATTCCCTTTTCACTGCATCCATCCCAGCATCTAATGGCCATTCTAACAAGAGATGGTATCTCATTGTGGTTTTAATTTGCATTTCTCTGATGATTAGTGATGTTAAGCATTTTTTCATATGTTTGTTAGCCATTTGTATATCTTCTTTTGAAAAATGTCTGTTCCTGTCTTTTGCCCACATTTTAATGGGGCTGTTTGTTTATTTCTTGCTGATTTGAGTTCCTTGTAGATTCCGGATGTTAGTCCTTTGTTGGACATGTAGTTTGAGAATATTTTCTCCAATTCTGTAGGTTATCTGTTTGTTCTTTTATTTCTTTTGCTGTGCAGAGCCTTTTATTTAGTCCCATTTGTATATTTTTGTTTTTGTTGCATTTGCTTCTGGGGCCTTAGCCATAAACTGTGTAGGTGAATGTCCAGAAGAATTTTTTCTAGGTTTTCTTCTAGGATTTTTATGGTTTCACATTCTACATTTAAGTCTTTAATCCATCTTGAGTTAATTTTTGTATATGATAAGAGATAAGGACCCAGTTTCATTCTTCAATTTTCCCAACACCAATTATTAAATAGAATATCCTTTCCCCAGTGTATGTTTTTGACTGCTTTGTTGAAAATTAGTTGGTTGAAGCTATATGATTTCATTTCTGAGTTCTCTATTCTGTTCCATTGATCTATGTGTCTACTTTTATGCCAGTACCATCCTGTTTTAGTTACTACAGCCTGGTAGTATAATTTGAAGTCAGGTAACGTGATGCCTCCCTCCAGTTTTGTTCTTTTTGCTTAGGATTGCTTTGGCTTTTCGGGCTCTTTTTTGGTTCCACATGAATTTTAGGATTTTTTTTCTAATTCTGTGAAAAATGATGCTTTTATTTTGGTAGAAATTGCATTGAATCTGTAGATTGCTTTGGGCAGTATGGCCATTTTAACAATATTGATTCTTCTGATCCATGAGCATGGGATATCTTTCCATTTGTTTATGTTGTCTACAATTTCTTTCATCAGTGATTTGTAGTTTTCCTTGTAGAGATCTTTTACCTCCTTGGTTATATTTATTCCTAGGTATTTCATTTTTTTACAGCTATTGTAAATGAGATTGAGTTCTTGATTTGGTTCTCAGCTTGGTGGTTGTTGTATAGAAATGCTATGAGTTTTCTATGTTGATCTTATTTTATTTTTATTTATTTATTTATTTATTTTTGAGACAGGGTCTCGATCTATTGCCCTGGATAGAGTGGAGTGGCATCATCGTAGTTCATTGCAACCTCAAATTCCTTGGCTCAAGTGGCGATCCTCTTGCCTCAGCCTCCAGAGTAGATGGGACTACAGGCATGAGCCATGACACCTGGCTAATTTTTATATTTTCAGTAGAGGTGGGGTCTTGCTCTTGCTCAGGTTGGTCTTGAACTCCTGAGCTCAAGTAATCCTCCCACCTCGGCCTTCCAGAGTGCTAGGATTACAGGTGTGAGCCACCATGCCTGGCCTCTATGTTGATTTTATAACCTATGAGTTAGCCATATTCATTTATCAAATCTAGGAGTCTTTTGGAGAAGTCCTTAGGGTTTTCTAGGTATAAGATCATATTATCAGCAAACAGAGATAATTTTACTTCCTCTTTTCCAATTTGAATGCCCTTTATTTCTTTCTCTCGTCTGACTGCTCTGGCAAGGACTTCCAGTATTATGCTGTACAGAAGTGGTGACAATGGGCACCCTTGTCTTGTTCCAGTTTTTAGGGGGAATGCTTTCAACTTTTCTGCATTTAGTAGGATGTTGGCTGTGGGTTTGTCATATATGGCTTTCATTATTTTGAGGTATGTTTCTTCTATGCTGAGTTTTTTGAGGTTTTTTTTTTTTTTATCATGAAGGGATTCTGTATTTTAGCAAATGCTTTTTTATCAAGTATTGAGATGATCACATGGTTTTTGCTTTTAGTTCTGTTTTTGTGGTGAATCACATTTATTAGCCTGTGTATTTCATCCCTGGGATGAAACCTACTTGATTGTGGTGGATTATCCTTTTAATGTGCTGTTGCATTTGGTTTGTATTTTGTTGAGGATTTTTTTGTCTATATTCTTCAGAGATATTGGTCTGTAGTTTTATTTTTTTGTTGCATCTTTTCCTGACTTTGGTATCAGGGTGACACTGGCTTTGTAGAATGAATCAGGGAGGATTCCCTGTTTCTCGATCTTTTGGAAGATTGGCACCAGTTCTTTTTTGTACATCTGGTGTAATTCAGCTGTAAATCCATCTGGTCCTGGGCTTTTTTGGGGGGGGAGATTTTTTATTACTTATTCAATCTTGCTACTTTGTTATTGGTCCATTCAGGAGTTCTGTTTCTTCCTGGTTCAATCTTGGGAGGTTGTATGCTTTCAGGAATTCATCCATTTCCTCTAGATTTTCTAGTTTGTGAGCATCTATTTGTTCATAGTAAGTCTTTGATGATCTTTTGTATTTCTGTGGTATTAGTTGTAATGCCTCCTTTTTCGTTTCTGATTGTGTTGATTTGGATATTCTCTCTTCTTTTCTTGGTTTAGCTAATGGTTTATCAATTTTGTTTATCTTTTTAAAGAACCAACTTTTTGTTTTGTTAATCCTTCTTCTTCTTCTTTTTTTTTTTTTTTTGGTCTTTATTTCATTTAGTTCTGTTCTGACTTTTGTTATTTCTTTTCTTCTGCTAACTCTGGGTTTTGTTTATTCTTGTTTTTCTAGTTCCTTGATGTGTGATGTTAGGTTGTTAATTTGTGGTCTTTCTATTTTTTTGATGCAGGCATTTAATGCTATAAACTTCCCTCTTAGCACTGCTTTTCCTGTATTCCACAGGTTTTGGTATGTTGTATTTTCATTTTCATTAATTTTAAGACATTTTTCTATTTCTGTCTTTATTTCTTCATTGACTCAGTGATCGTTCAGGAGCATGTTGTTTATCCATATGTTTGTACAGTTTCTGAAGTTCCTCTTTGTATTGATTTCTAGCTTTATTCCACTGTGGTCTGAGAAGATATTTGATATGATTTAGATTTTTAAAAACTTGTTAAGGCTTGTTTTGTGGCCTATTCTTGGAGAATGTGGTCTATCTTGGAGAATAGTCCATATGCTGATGAAAATAATGTATATTCTGTAGTTGTTGGGTGGAATGTTCTATAAATGTCTGTTAAGTCTGTTTGGTCTAAAGTCCAGTTGAATTCCAATGTTTCTTTGTTGATTTTCTGTCTCGATCATCTGTCTAGTACTGTGAATGAGGTATTGAAGTCCTCCACTATTATTGTGTTGCTGTCTGTTTCTTTAGGTCTAGCAATATTTGTTTTGTGAATCTGGGTGCTCTAATGTTGGGTGCATATATATTTAGGACCATCTTGCTGAATTGATCCCTTTATCATTATAAAATGACCTTCTTTGTCTTTTTCTACTATTTTTGATTTAAAGTCTGTCTTACCTGATATAAGCATAGCTACTCCTGCTCACTTTTGGTTTCTGTTTGTGTGGAGTCTTTTTTTCCCACCCCTTCACTTTCAGTCTATATGTGTCTTTATGGGTAAGGTGAGTTTCTTGTAAGCTGTTCACAAATATCTTGATCTTCATTTGGAATGGTTTTAGAAAAACATTAAGCATAAACATTTTATTATATCATGCAGGATGTAGTTGGAAGCTAAAAAATTTTTTAAATTATAATTTTATTTATTTATTTTTTGGAACCAGAGTCTCATTATATTGCACAGGCTGGACTTGAACTCCTGGTCTCAAGCGAACCTCCTACCCCAGCCTCCTGTTATTTGCTCTGTGTGTCAGTCTTTCCCTTTGCAAAATTACAATTTAAATATATACCTTGCCAGGGTGGAAAAAGAGTCAATAAAGAAATGTAAAAGTGATCAAAAGTTGGAAAATTTATAATAATTCTGTTTCTTTTCTTTCCTTCTTTTTTTTTTAAAACATAGTATTTCAGGGTTGTCTTAATTGTCTCAGGGAATAAACTGAATACTTCCAGCTTTATATATTGAAGAGAGGGTTCTCATATTAATGCCTTCCAATATGTGCTGTGTCCCATTCATTCCTACTAGGGTTCCTGGTTAACAAATGGTTAAGAATGAGTTATTACTCAATTGTTGTCATGTAAATAGACATTTTTCTTTAATTATCTTTAAACTTAATTAACCCATGGTCATTATTTTTAAAATTAGAAAATACAAACAAGCAAAAAGAGAAAACCCTCATAAGCTCAGAGATAACCATGGTTTACATTAGGTGCATATCTTTTCAGACATTTTTCTACACACATAAATATATTGTGAGGAGACCAGAATATGCAGCCCCAAAATATGCCATTTTGCATAAGGATTATTTTGAGCTGAAGGCAATTAAGAATAAAACTCTCTCTGCCCCTCCCTTATCTGGCTAGATGCAGGACATAAATTTCCATTTGTAAAGGGGTTTCTCTCTCCTGAAAAAGGGGAACAACTCTTAATCATTGGGACTCTTAATCACATGAGAGGACTCTAGAACTCTTATAAGCCCAGAAATGCACCAAGAGAAATCTGCATGACAAATCTTACTAAATAACCCTTATTTCCCGTTAATTTCCTCATGTATTTACCTTCTCACAATTTACCACCCCTAGGAAACCCACTTCCTTCCTTTTCCTCTGTCTTGTCCCAGTTCCACAATTTCATATTCTTTGTTGAAATGGTATATAAGCTCTCAGGTCTATTTTCTTCTTTGGATCTTCGTTTCTTTTATATGAAGGCCTCCATGTACATGTAAAAATAATAACATCGAATAAAATCTGTATGCCTTTTCTCCTATTAATCTGTCTTTTGTCAGTTCCATTGACAGGGGCCTAGCTGCTGAACCTAGGAGGATAGAAGAAAAGTGTTTTCCTCCTCTACCATTGCGTAAGCTGGGGTTCAGTCAGGGAAGCAGATTCACCACGAATGTTTTAGAAAAGGAACTGATTGTAGAAATTAGACGTTACCCAATTGTGAGGGGAGCTGGGGAAGTGAAAGTCCAGAAGGGAGAGTCGGAGGATCCAGAAAGAGCCACTACCCAGTTCTCCTGGGTGTGGGTGGGGAATCTGGAATTTGCTGGGAAATCTGAGAAGCTCCACCACACCCCACTACAAGGCGGGAGCTTGTGGTGAGGCGTCTGGGGCGCCTTGCCTCTGTGTACCTGCCTTCTCTGTGGGCGAGGGATTGTGGGGAGGGGACTGCTGTGGCACAGAAGAAGAGTCGGATGTGGAAAGGAGAAGAGCAAGGAAAAGCTGGAACCCACTGGGCAAGTCTGTGTCTGTCTGTCATGATATCTGACTGAAAGTTCCTTCACAGAGTGTGGCTGCCAACTCGACTCTAACTCACACAGGGAAGGATTCTGGGGACCATAGTTCTCAGGTTAACAGAGTTGACAATAGTGTGTGTGTGTATTGTGTGTGTATGAATTCATACTCTACAGGGTGTTCTGTAATGTTTTTTTCCCCTCACTTAAAACATTATCAGTGTTTATATAGATCTTTAGCATAACTTTAGTGGCTGCATAGTCTCCCACTTAGAGGATTTATTTGACCTATATGTTAATTTTCCTGACCATTTAACACTGGAGGTTTAGTCTGGAGTGCTTCTGGTGACAGACTGAAGAAGTAAGTTAATCAGGTGAAGGACACCAGGAAGCCCAGGCCAGAGTGCCAGTTGCTAAATTATAACTTTTAGTAAATTCTCATTTAAATTCACTACATTTTCTTTGATGTACTATCATGAAATCAAGAGAGAAGACCATTCCTCTGAGGAAGGTATAATGGCCACAGTGACTGGGCTCAGTGGAATGGTCATCTTACAAATGTCATTGTCATCAGAGACAGCAGTATATGGACCCAAGGAGGCCAAAGTAGAAGAGACTGAAGACCCTGCTCCTGCACGTCCCTGATGTGGCTCCCTGGGCACTGTTCAGATACAGCTGGAGGACACTTAGGAGGGATTAATTTCTAAACTATAAGTCCAGGAGAGAAGAGGGCTGGGGGAAGGTGCCTTAGTAGTTCAGATTATGACTGAGGGTATCACAATGCATTTTATTTAACTGTAATTCATTTTCACTTTAGCTTTGGATTGTGAGCAATTAGAAAGCATGGGCCATGCTTCAGCCATCTTTGTATCTCCAGTGTCTAGAATATTGAACTAAATTGTGACAGCACCAACATTAGATGAAGAACCAGCGTGTGCCCAACAGGGCAGGAGGGAGGGCAGGAAAAGCAATGGGAGATGCTGGCCAGCAGCAGTGCTAACCTCTTTCTGGAAGGAGCAATAGAGTTAGGCCACTTTAAAGTGGGGTAGGGATTAACTGATATTACCAGCAGCTAAGAAGGGCATGCATTCACCTCTGCACAGAAAGGAAAGGAATTTAGGAGGGCGGAAGTAGAAAAATGATGAACCTCATATATTTAAAATTCAGATTTATCTAGATATTACAACTGAAGGTAGCTTTCCACTGGTTGTTTCGTAAGAAACTTTGAAAGAATGGTAACGTGTCAGTCAGGGTCGCAGGAAGATACTGAAAGTATGCCCAAGTTGAGTGACTGAGGATAGGTTATTGAAGAAATGGTTTACAAATGTGTGGTCAAGGTTTAGGGAAAACAGCACAGGATGGTGGGATGCTCCACGGCTCATAAGCGTGGGGTGCTGTTATCACTTCTAAGCCTAAAGGGGCAAGAGGAGGAAGAGGTTATCAGAACCCAAGGAGTACCTCCCTCTGGGCAAACTCAACTGGAGATCAGAGGGGAGGGAGCCTGTTGATGGAGTCCTTAGAGGTCAGATTGCAGAGATCAAATCTGGGTGAGGGAGGTGGTGGACAGGAGATCTCGAGGGGTCAGTGGGAGATACCCAGCACAATGTGCCATCAGACACAGGTGCTTTGAGAAGATGAGCAAGCCCTGAGCTAGCCATTGTGTGTGTTTATACCTATGACCAAGAAATTTAGGTAATTTTCCATTCTGATATAAATTCAAACTAGAAAATTTATAAGAATACTACCAGGAACTGGTGTATACTCTTTACTATTTTGCGTTTTCCTTATTTACTTTATCATTCTCTCTCTTTCTGCCTGTAATTCTGTGTTTTGTTTTTTTTCTGAAGCATTTGAGAGTACATTGGAGACATTGTGCCTCCTTTCTCCTAAATACTTCAGTGTGTATTTCCTAGGCACAAGGATATTCTCCTACATAGCCATGGTACAATGATCAAAATCAAGAAATGTAACAATGACACAATTCTATTATTTTATGCACAGCCCATATTCACATTTTATCAATTGTCCCAATAAGGTCCTTTATAACTTTTCTCTCTCCCTCTGGTTCAAGTTCTAATCTAGGCTCATAGATTCCATTCAATTCTCATGTCTCTTTAGTCTCTTTTAATCTGGAACATTTCTTCAGCCTCTCTTGGTCATTTATGACCTTGACATTTTTTTTGCTGTTACTATAATATTTAGGTTAAATCTGTACTTTTGTATCCATGTCATCATAGAGTTAAGTTTATGAGATTCCTCCCTCCCTCCCTCCCTTCCTGTTTTCTGGGTTTTTTTTATGAAGGGCAAAAAGTTTCTTGTAATAATAAATATTTTATTTTAATAGTTTCAATGATTATTGACTTGTTTCCTTGAGACTAGGATATGCTATAAGAAGCTACATTTATAGGAATATTTGTCGTAGGAGGAGGCTGAGTTGGTCAATCTAAAGTTTAAGCTGTGTTAGAGGCAGGCAGGTGATTTTTACCATAAACCTTGGTAATTAATTTACAATGACATCATTGATCTAGCTATAATGAACTCACCCAGTATTAAAAGACAGTACAAATACTCTTAAAATTAGAAATGTAATTAAAGATAGTTTCTCCTTGTGAATTCTATTTACCAAAAAAAAAAAGTGATAACAGATTAATTCTAAATACAGTGTAGAATTTCAGTTTGTTTGAGAGGTGGTGGGGGGTTATAAGACTCCCTGTAACTATACTGGTTACTTGAGCTCTTAGGAGTAATGCTCAAGCCTTAATTGCTCTAGTGTGTGGCCCAGGAAAACGCAAAATATGAGTTCCATTTATATCAAGTGATATGTACCTTTTGTTGATATAGTATCTACTACTAGACCACAACTGGCTACTGTTCATTAAGCATCTGCTGTATGTTAGATACCTTCATAATTACCTAACAATTTTCACAAAGATGGACATTATTTAACCTATTGCACAAATGAGGAAACCTAGGCCCAGAGAGGTGGATAACTTGGTGTAGCTTGCAAGGAGCAAAATTGGCCCTGGAATCTAGAGCATTATGAATCCAAGAGCCTGTGTTCTTAATCACCATGTTAAGAGATCCATAGTCAAATAATTTGGAAAGGGCTGTTTTAGACAAAATTATATTCTTTTTTTATTGTAAGACTTACCAGAGCTTTTATCATGCAAATGAATTTCCTAGAGGGGAAAGAACGTGGAGCATTTCCTAAACTTGTATACTCAGAGAAGCCTTCCCCCCAGCTCCTATCTCAGAATACCTTTACTATGTAGTGCTATTTGTAAACATTGTGCTACCAAGTGGGGTATACGTGGCTAGAGGAGAGTGAGGGTGCAGAGCTATGGCTGAGAAAGGAAGATTGAGGACGGCTGCTACCACCCAACCAGGCTGTACTGCCTGCTGCACAGAAGGGAGCCAATACACTGAGACAGCAGGGTCAGCCGAGAGTTTAATATTGCAGGACACCAAGTGAGGAGATGGGCGGAATTTCTCAAATCTGCCTCCCCAAGAATTTGGATACTAGGGTTTTAAAGGATGGTTTGGTAGGAAGAGGTCTAGGGAATAGGTACTGTTGATTGGTTGGATTGGGGGAAATCATGGGGTTGTAGAAATTGTCTTCTTGCACTGACTCCTCCTGGGTAGGTGTTGCAAGACCAGTTGAGTCAGTTCCTTGGGCTGGACTCAGTTGGTCCACCAGAATACAGGGCCTGGAAGGTCTCTCAAAGACCAGCCTTAGGTTTCACAAGGGTGATGTTATCTATGGGAGCAGTGAAGAAAGCTAAGAATCTTTATGACCATCAGCTATGTGACTCCTGAGCAGTCAGCAATTATAGGAAAGCAGGCTAGGGAACAATGGCTGGTTATTTTTTAAATACGCTTATACCTTTGCAGAATTCAGGCCCCTACCACAGTCCCCACCTTGCAGCCCTTTATTAATTTTATAAATGGTGGTTTCACTATCAACAGGATGATGGCCAAGGAAACTGTAGTTTTTATAAATTGTCTAATGGGGTGGTAACACTAAGCAGGAGGGGCCTCTATTCCAACTGGATTCTGGAATGGGAAGCTGAAGTTGTGTAGATCACTATGTCCTTTTTAAAAAAAATTGTGGAAAGATATACATCACGTAAAATTCACCATTTTAACCACCCCCTCAGTCTCTTGTTTGCTTTGCTACATCTGTCTACATGATGGCTACTCCTGCTATTGCAGCTGACTCAGCCTTCAGGAAAGTTCTAAAACCTGTGTTTACAGACTGAGAATCAATCTAAAAGGAAGGAAATTTTGGAAAGAGAAAGAAGAGCTGCACAGGCCAATAAGAATCCTAAGGAGGAAATGGAGGGCAGTGAGTAGGATTAGGAATGTGGAGAGGAGGACAGGGGGCTGATGAGGAGAGGAAAGGAGATGAACCGTGGCAAAGCTGAGAGGGTCGGAGGCAGGCAGGGAGCTGATGACTGAATTCCCAGAAGCAGAAAACAGGTGGCGATGGTGGGACAGCATCAAAGGAAATTAAACAGGGTTTTCTTAAAAGGGCATAGTTTCCAGGGACTAGGGGAACAGGGGAATGAGAGTTGTTTAATGTGTGTAGAGTTTCAGTTTTGCAAGATGAAAAGAGTTCTGGAGATTGGTAGCAGATGTTGTGAATATATTTAATACAATCGAACTGTACACTTAAAGATGGTTAAGATGGTGAATTTTATGTTATGTATATCTTACCACAATTAAAAAAAATGGACAGGCCGGGCACAGTGGCTCACACCTGTAATCCTAGCACTCTGGGAGGCCGAGGTGGGAGGATCACTTGAGGTCAGGAGTTCGAGACCAGCCTGAGCAAGAGCGAGACCCTGTCTCTACTAAAAATAGAAAAATTAGCCTTCTGAGGAGGCGGAGGCAAGAGGATCCCTTGAGCCCAGGAGTTTGAGGTTGCAGTAAGCTACGATGATGCCACTGCACTCTATGCAGGGTGACAGAGCAAGACTCTGTCTCCAAGGGAAAAAAAAATAGACATAATGATGTGCACAACTTCAGCTTCCCATTCCAAAATCCAGTTGGAGTAGAGGCCCCTTCTGCCTTAGGTTACCACCCCATTAGACAATGTGACGCTTTTTAAATAAAATGCCATTATACCAGCTTAGGGGAAAATTTCCAGCAGAAGGAAAAGACAAAAATTCCAAGGCTGAGCTTTGTTCTCAAAACTTACTAGTAAAGGGAAAGTTTATTTGTATTTTAATTTACATATATGAATTTACAATTTTGTTTTTAAAAATAGTTCAGTTGGTGAACAAAACATCTCTGAAGTATTCTCAATCTTGCTGAGATATTGTTAGGTAGATAGTAAGGGACCTCTGGCTATCCTAGGGACAAAGGCGGGCATCTCACCTTGGTGCTGCACCTGGGGAAGAAGGACAAGGGTGGGGCCTGTCTTGGTGTTGCCCCATCTTGATTCTGCCCTGAGCAATTGCCACACCTGGGGGAAGGAGGAACGCCCTGCCAGTCTGCAAAAGAATGCAGGGAATTCCCTAGCGAGCCAGGCAGCCCAGGCACAATAGGATCTGGAAAGTGACCTAGAGTAACCTAAGGCTAATTATCATGTCATTAACTGTCCATCAAAGTGGTTCAGTGGTGACATCTGAACCACAAGGAGGGCCCAATCCAGACACTATAAAACAAGACCCCAGACCATAACCAGGGTCTCTTGTTACAAAAGGGGGCCTGTTCATCATCTGTGGCGAATGTGTCTTGCTCTTGCTCTATAAACCTATCTTACTCTTCCTCAATAAATTCCGTTTTTGTGCTTACCTTGCTTTCGGTGTGTCTGGTCATTCTTCGGCCAAGAGCACACCAAGAACCGAGAACAGACTTCCACCAGACAATATTACTTGTGATGTAACCACGTTCACTATAATTTCTAAAGATAGCAAAAACTTATTTTACAAAAGGAAAAAAAACTCAACAAAATTATAATTTTATTCGGAGCGTTGTGATAGTCCGTTTAACTCCAAGTCTAAAATGTCTGCAATTTATCCTTCTGTCTTCCCTTCCTACCTTTACCATGAACTCTCAGTGTATGTTAGATCAGTACAAAGGGTGTCTAAAATAATAGCAATATCAGGATAACAGAAAAAGTTTCAGTCAACATTCTGTTAAAAAAAAGAATCATTGTGTGACACAAACAAAGACCTGAAAAGTTCTGAATTTTGCATCTTTGGATAACATATCTGGAAATAATTCTCCATTTATAAAATATATTATAGGGAAGTATTATACTTTTTTAAGTGCTTAATGAGTACTGAACAACAGAAAGTCCATTGTGTAGTAAAAACCAAACAAATATAGTCAAGATTTTAGAAAGCACTTCCTTCCATCAGCATGGAAACAGATGGAGCCAGGTAGCAGAAATAATGGGAATCTTGTGATGGCTGCATCAGTATGATACCACTGAGGCATATTTGTAAATTCACATTGCTCCTTCTGTGGCCTGATTAAGAACATAACAAGACACCAATTGCACATTCCAGGTTCAAGGGGGAAAAGCCCAACATGTAATAAAATGAGAGGTAAATCATATGTTTTGGAATTAGCAATAAAGGAGGCAGATGCTCTGACAATAATGCTGATATATCCAGGGAGGCATCAAGGATCTTGCAGGATGATTCTTCCTTAGATTAGCACTGCCTAATTAAGAATAATTGAATTATAGGCACTGCTTGTGAGGCTTATAGCATTTGTCTTGTTAATAGTAACTCCAAAACACACCCACACTTGAATTAATTCTCTGATAGTTATTGAAAGAGGAGTAAAATGGTTCAGCAGGCTAATCAGACGGGCTGGACTACTGGGGCTGAGAACTGTGCTATCAATTCTGCACCATGGCTTCCTGATACTGTGTAACACGGTATTGAGCAGCTCAGTTCACCCTTCTGCCTCGGTTTCTTAGTGCTTCCGGGAAGCACGTGCAGCTCAGACCTAGATGGTCTTCTTCTCTCCCTGATTCTCCTTGCCCCAACAACCTATGCTGGATACCAGTGTCAAATATATTGGCCCCCAATTCCACTTTGATCACATAGAAGCAAAAAGTGACACTTTGCCCTGCTTCCAATATGATTAGGCACTTCACATATAGTAGTCAGAGAAAACATGTAACTCTCTGACATAAATCAAAAATAAGGTCACCCTGGCTGGGTGTGGTCTCTACCATAGTAAAACCTTGAGTATTTCCCATAAACCATTTTATACCTCATAATTGCCATGCCAGTGTCTGAATATACGCTGTGACCTTTGTGAAGATGATAACCATGTGAGAAAGAGACTGTTTTTCCTTCGCTGGCAGACAATGTGAACTTCATAACCTGGGTAATTTTGCAGTTTTTAAATTTAAATACTTGTATTTGGCTAGCCAGTTCTGCTGAAGTCTGACTCTCTTCCTCTCTTGAGAAATAAATGGTTTCTTTCCTTTTCTAAATGCTCCTTTCTCTGAGTCTTCCTTTGACAACCATTTCAAAAGCCTTTGTACAAAACCTCTAATGGTTTTTCATTACTTATCCAATCAAATCCAAATTCCTTTGGCTGACATGTCATAGCTTCTGAAATCTGACTTTTACCTTCCAAACTTACATCCCTTTGCTCCCTCCCGTGAATTCCACAGCAGTCAGGTAGACCATGATGCCTGGATCTCCATCTCTGCTCCTTTGCTCACAGTTCCCCTTCTACCTGCAAAACCTTCCCGCCCACATCTCTTTATCCATGCAAATGATATCCATCTCTCCAGGTGCAGCGTAGGTCCTATGTGGTCCATGAAACCTCACTGGTGGTTCACAGGGCTTTCCCTTCTCTCAACTCATAGTCTATGCCACGCAACCAGCACTTAGTCATTTGTCCCTATGTGAAGGATTTTGCATTAACATTTTATGCCTGCATAACCCATCTCTCTAGATAGATTATAAACTGCAATCCATGAGTAAAATTGGCTTCTCTTATACAAGTCTGATATTCAACTTGGGGCTTAAAAACTGAGTACTGCATTGTTCTGCCATTTACATAAATGCAACTGCATTATTGAGATATGGAATAAATTGGGGTCCAAACTGTTTTTAATAATTCTATGCCAAATCCCACTTTATGACCTCCTAACAGAAAAACCTGGGTAGATTCCAAAATTTTCTGGTTATTTTCTTTATTAAAACAATCTAGTCCAGTTAAAAATTTACATTCCATATCTGATGCAAAACTCTCCCCCAGTGCAGGGCAGACTTGTTGTTCTTCTGTCTTCTACCTAGAGCATGGGCGAAGGGGTGAGAGCAAAGGACAAACACCTCTTATCTTCTCTGGGTGAGACTGCAATCTTCTCCTAGTTGCTTTTCTGGTAACGCTGATGACAGAGGATGCAAATGCAGGCTTTCTCACCGGGCTCCCCAGTGCAAAGTCTCTCATGAGGGATATTTGGTTCCAGCTCAACCTCTTCCTTTGAGCTCCTCTTGCTGCTGGACCACTTTCCAGGCAAATGGCTCCCTTGCTGCCGCAGTGGTGTGATGATTCTAGCCCAGGTACTTCCTAGGGCTCCACTAGACTCTCAGGAAAGCCACATGTTATCCGTACCATGTGGTCCAGGTGCTGACTCCTTCGTTCTTGCCCTTCTCGCGGTCCTGCCCTCATTCCTCTCCTTGGGCCAGCCTGGGAGCAGATATGCAAAACCACTTTCTGAGCAGATGTTCAAGTGGAGAACAAAATGACAGTGCCCCCTATTTATGTGCACCCACATTTTTTTACAACTGATTCTTATGAACGCCCCAATCAATCCTTCACCTACAACCTTTGACATCAAGTAGCAAGATACAAATCTTGTGAGCCTACCTTTCTAACAAAGGCTCTCTGCAAAAATTATCATTGTTCGAATTGTAAAATGAATAGCTGTTTCATTTCTAAATAAGGTAATTCTAATGAAAGCCTAAGACCTCCTCAGGCATCCTATTATACTGTATTAAAAGCACAGAATTCTTCATTTCACTAAATAAGGGACTATTCCAACAGTTTATTTTCAGTCCTGAACCTTCGTAAGATGTGTAACGTATAACTTTCATTCTGTTAGAGCCAGTTTGGGACATACGACTAAATATCAGACATCTTTCAGACAATTCAATTATATTTTATGGTTGACCATTGTCACTATATATTTTATTTCAGTTTAATATTTATTTCCAATAATTTTTTTTGTGTTTTACCCCATCATCAACAATCTTTTCCAGATTGTTACTTTTAGTCACTATGTGCTTCTTTTATACATTCTTATTTTGTATTCTGTATCTGTATCTCATAGTTATAGTAGCTGAAGTCCTTGAGGGCCTAATTTCTTATTTCTTCTGACTTTTACTCATGGTGGCTCATCTGCTGATGTGTTTTGTAATTTTGGATTGTGAGATCATGTATGACTGACCTTTATCTGTTAATTTCTTGTTCTGGGGGGGTTCCTCAAGCCAATCAGAGACTGAATTTTAATCTCAACAGCATGAAGTTAAGCCTGTAGTTATGAATCTCAGGAGAGATTTTTATTTTTAAACACACTAAATCTGGGTCAAGACGGACAAATCTTGTTTCCCCTCTCTGCAGGAAGGCAGACAGTCTTTTTCCAGCCTTCTCTTCAACTGAGTGTGAGCATTTTATGTGGGGCTTCAATTCCAAATCCCTACCATATGCAAGTTCAAAACCTTTTTTCCTGTCTCCAAGCAGCCAAGAATTTAGATAATGGAAACTGGCAATCCCAGTGTGAGGCCAACCACACTTTCAGTGTCAGCCTACAACTGTGGGGTACAGCTAGCTGTTTAGTCTTGGCCCTTGGGAATTTTGCTTTTTTTTTTTTTTTTTGAATGAACTCAACTATGCATTAGAAAAGATTTATGTTATATTTTATTCAGTTTGTCTAGGTGTCTTGCAGGAGAATTTTTGAAAATATCTAGCCTGCTATTCCTTTAAATTTCAAATCCTACCTCTTTTTATTCCAGAATTTTCTGAAGCAACAAAATAGTAAAACTGACTGTTTGCTGAATGCCTTTTATGTGTAAAGTGCTTTATATCTGTGATCTCATTTTCTTGTCATCTGTACTGTAACCCACTGATCACTGTGTAATTAGGACCCTATTTGTTACTCACTGTTTCTATCCCTTGTGTGTATCCTGTATAGCAGTCATCATGATGTGTATTTATCTGTATTCTTATTTTCTTGTTCTGCTATAACGTAAGTTCCATGAGGATAGGGACCGTGTCTATCTTGTTCTTAACTGAACTTCTAATATTATATCTAGGTGAGTAGCTCCTATTGCGCTCTTGATAAGTATTTGCCATATAGATGTAGGTATTTACCTATGATGTAGATAATAGTGTGCCTATTTTCAGATGAGAACCTGGGCCCAGAGAAGTGAAGTGACTTGTCCAAGGTTATAGAGGTAATCAGTGACATGTGATAAAAAATTAGATGCCAAGGTCCATTCCCCCTGCCATTTGGTAAGCTATTTCTTTCATTAGTTTCTGAGAAGCCAAGGTGAATAGCTATAATATGAAAGTGTTTTGATTAAATAATAACTGAAATAAATTGTTCACATCATTAATTTCAAATTACATTTAATTTTAATACTGGTAGATGATTTATATTTCCTACATAGAATTAAAGAAATTTTATAGAGTCAGCACATCAGGGTAAAATATCCAAGCCCTATTGATTATACTTGGTGCCAATGTTTGTCTTATTTCTGAAAAGTAGATAACATTGATTTTGGAAAGTGTGTTTTGAATTCTCACACCAGTAAAGAGGAATATTAAAACTTTTTTTATTCCCTCCCCCACTCTGCCTATTTTGTGATAGAAAAGAGAAGGTTGGAAAACTATTGTGTTTTTTTAATTTCAAAATATTAAGGGGGTACAGATGTTTTTGTTACATAGATAGCTTTTATGATGCTTAAGTCAAAACTATTATTTTTACAGAGTGCATGATAAAAACCAGTTTATTATTACTCTAAAAAAACCACAAAAATGAGCAAGTTCAAAATGTCCTATCTTTAAAAGTCTCCAAAGATTTGAAAATAGATAAAAATTGCCTTGCTTTGAATAATCTATTACAGTTTTCTATTTAAGACTATATTTTTAAACTGGAGAATATTTTCTGCAATACAGTCTGAACTATCAAACTGGTGATCAAAGTCAAGTGAATATCACAAAGAATAGCCATAATGTGGAGAAGGTATGCATCAAAGATGAGATTCTCACAATAGAAGAGTAGATATTGTATGCTGAGTAGAAAGGCCATTTGGGATCTTTTCAGGGTAAATCTGCCTATAAGAAATTGCAGGTCACCACTGCTATGCTTCATTCTGAGACACTGAAATAAATGAATGTATGTGTTCTCTGAGTACAAAGACTTTGACTCATAGTGCCTTTTTCAGCTTAGTGCTATGAAAAAAGTGACTCCCATTGTCTGAAAGAGTAGTTTTCTATAGAGTCTGGAAAATGTTCTTATACTTTTAATGGTAATTTAAAAAATGTCTACCGGGTACTATATTATACAGCTTGAGGCAAGATCTGAGTTCGTTTCACAGGAAGCACAGAGCCTTGATTATTGGATGGGTTCCCACGGTGGTATGCACAAAGAACAGCTTTTCAATCTTAAGAGTCAGAGTGTATGATAGGTAAATCAATGCTATTTTAACTACAAAATGGAATACAAGATATTTTCAAGATATAGTTTCTTTTTCTTAATACACAAGGGGTTGTAAAAACTAGTGTTTAGGGGAAATAATGTTTCAAAAACAGGACAGTTTTGAAGGAAGATAAAAATTTAATAGTCATATTAATTTCTATGTACCCATGAATGTAGAGCATGATAGCATAGATTGTGAGCTCCCTAGGGCAGGGGATACCTCTTAACTCATTTTTTATCTTCCCATTACCACCACACCTAGTGAATGCTAGATGAAGGTCTTTGCAGACACCCATCCAAATGATCATGGACAGGCCTCGGCTTGAACATGTTTCAGCAGGATAACTCCCTGCCACACCATCAGCCCATTCTGGTTTTGACAATTTAGACAGAAATTTTTCTTCTCTTGAGTGAACATGTACTCTCCCTCTGACTTCCCCATGTGAGATCTGTTTTTTGAAGCCTAGAAGAACAAATCTGATTCTTTTTTCATGTCAAAAAGCCCTTTAGGGCCAGGTGTAGTGGCTCACACCTATGATCCTAGCCCTCTGGGAGGCCGAGGCGGGAGGATGGATTGAGCTCAGGAGTTCAAGACCAGCCTGAGCAAGAGCGAGACCCTTTCTCTACTAAAAGTAGAAAAATTAGACAGGTGTGGTGGTGCACGCCTGAAGTCCCAGCTACTGAGGAGGCTGAGGCTGGAGGATCACTTGAGCCCAGGAGTTTGAGGTTGCAGTGAGCTATGATGATGCCACTGCACTCTAGCCCGGGTGACAGAGTAAGACTCTGCCTAAAAAAAAGAAAAAAAAAGCCCTTTAGGTGTTCAAAGGCAAATACAATGACATGAAATTCTAACAATGGTATGGCAGGCACCACACCTTAAAGTCAAAGTCTGACTTTTCCCTTTTAGGACACATTGGGTCCTAGAACAACCCCACTCTACTCTGAAAGAAAGAGAGAAAATTCACACAACACTAATTTTGTGTGAATTTTAGGGTGTTCATGGATTTTCTAAGACCCCTCTCTGGTTCCAGGTTAGGACTTCTGCTCTAAAACACATTTCACAACATGATACTCCCTCCATGACTGGAGCAAGAAAGATTTTTCTCATGTGTGGACAAGGAATACTGTGAATTCTTGATCTTAACCTGAATGACTATAAAATTAGAAAATAATGTAAATGCTTGCCAAAGTAGAGCATGTAGGATCTCTGTGGAATCATGAAATATTCAAAGAAAGATATTTAGTTGAGTGGACGCTGGAACGTGGAGAGTGGTTGGAACTGAAGATTTGGGAGTCATCAACACAGAGGCAGAAGATGAACTTAAGTCAACAAATATATATTGAGCACCTACACATGCTGGGTGTTCTGCTAGGCATAGAGACAAAATTACAAGCATTAGCATGTGTTACTACCTTTAGATTTTATATCTACTCACTGGAGTTTCAGGGAAACCAGGTAGATGGAGTAGAGGAGATACCCTGATACTAATCAGAAGGATATGCTTATTAATGTAAATATAACTTTCTAATTTTTTAGGAATTGAATTGTAATTCTGTCACTGACAACTGAAATCTGTAACTGAAATTCACAAAATAGTAATGTCATATCTAAGAAATTTGGGGGCTATTTAAAAAATATGGCATTTAAATTTATACATGAACTGAAAAATGAAGCAAGTCCTGTCATAGTTTGACAGGTGTAATCACTTATCATGTAATGCAAGCAGTAATCTAATAGCAAGATGCTAATATTGCCTTGGTGCAGGTGTTGCTAATTAGCTATTGGATTAGGCTATATCATATTCTTTTCTCTCACCTATGCATAATGTCTGTGCAAAATGCAAATGTAAGCTCTAAGCTGAAATGTTTAAGTGCCAACCAGGGCTCATGGATTGACCTTGAAACAATACGAATTTTGAATTGGGCAATGATCATGGCTTAGTTATAGTTTAGGGCTTAGTCAGATTCCTGGTTCTTCTCCTGACAGTCAAGGTTTACTCTCTAACAGGAAGTTAAGCTCATTTGGGCTCTGGCCAAATGACTAGGTGAAAAGACAGAAGTCATTTCTTATTTGTTCTTCTTAACCATTTCCAGTTGTTGGATTGCTCTGGGAGAAACAGCAGCAATTACTAGATAATTAGGGATCATTCACTTTTTCTTCAGCAAATATTTATTGAATGTTTACCATGTGCCTGCACTCAGTATGTAGTAGGAATGATATAAATATTTGTTGAATGAAAAATAATCACTGGAGAGTTACAAAAATGCTTCCATGAATAATTTGTAAACTTTGGACTTACCTGTAGTAAGGAAATTATTTCTATTTGTGTGATTGAAGTGTGGAAGAGATAGTTGTAATACTCATCAAATAGTTTATTTTACTTCCGTACATTTTTCCGCCTCTTTTCAATTTGGTGGGAGCAAATGCTTGTTCTGGCTAATGAGATATGAGTCTATGTCTGGGCTAAGACAGTAAGACCAATAACCAAGGTGAGAAGCTATATCTTCTGAATGATGCTGTCAGAAGATGGGGGAATGGCGTGGAGCAGCAACTCTTGCTGACTCCTGCAGGACATGTAGCATGAGTAAGAAATAAACTCTTGTTGTGTTAAGAGAATTTGAGAGTTCCTTCTCACCTTAATAACAGGTTTTGAGGTTGTTTTTTAACACCCCATTGCCTCATCTATCCTAATGTAAGAACTATTGTATACTTTCTATTCTAGAGGATTTTTGTTGTTGTTGCAGCATTGTTTATTGTAACAAAAGACTTTGGACAATTAAATGATCATTGCTCTCAGGTAGCTTAAATTATGGTATCCCATACTATGTAATATCAGGCAGCCATTTAAAAGGATGTGCTAATAGGGAATTATCTCTAAGATATGTTGTTAGGAGAAGAAAAAAGGTACAGAACAGTGTTCATAGCTTTGATTAGTATAAAAAAGAAAGGATCTATCTATCTGGATACATACATATGCACACAGATACACATGAACATATGTGGTCTTTTTTATTGTGGTAAAATAACATAAAATTGACCAGTAACCATTTTTAAGTGTACATTTTAGTGGCATCAAGTACATTCACATTGTTGTGCAACTGTCAGCACCATCTGTTTCCAGAATGTTTTTCATCTTCTCAAGTGGAAACTCTTTACCATTAAATAATAACTCTCTATTCTCCCTTTGCCCAGCCCCTGGCAACCACCATTCTACTTGCTGTCGCTATGAATTTGACTTCTGTGGGTATCTCATATAAGTGGAGACATACAGTATTTGTTCTTTTGTGACTGCTTTTATTTCACTTGGCTTTAGCATACTGTCTCCAAGGTTCATCCACATTTGTAGCATGTGTTAGGATTTCCTTCTTTTTCAGGGCTGAATAATATTCCTATTGTATGTATATATGACATTTTGTTTATTGATTTATCTGTTGATGGACACTTGAGTTGTTTTCAACTTTTGGTTGCTATGAACATGGATGCACAAATATCTGTCAGAATCCCTGCTTTCAATTCCTTTGGGTGTATACCCAGAAGTGGAATTGCTGGATCATAATAATTTTATTTTTAATTTTTTGAGGAAATGCCATACTCTTTTTTGTAGTGACTGCACCATTTTACATTCCCACTAGCAATGTACAAGTGTCCCAATTTTTCCACATCTTTACCAACACTTGTTACTTTCTGTTTTTTTAATTAAAAAAGGGGAAAAAAAGGGAAAAAAGAAGAAAAAAATTTTTTAGAGATGGGGTCTCACTTTGTTGAATCTACAAAGAACTCAAGCAAATCAGCAAGAAAAAATCAAATGACCCCATTAAAAAGTGGGCAAAAGACATGAACAGAAGCTTTTCAAAAGAAGATAGACTAATGACCAATAAACATGTGAAAAAATTCTCAATGTCACTAATTGTCAGAGAAATGCAAATCAAAACTACAATGAGATATCACCTAACCCCAGTGAGAATGGCTTTTATGAAAAAGTCCCAAAACAATAAATGCTGGCACAGATGCAGAAAGAAAGGAACATTTCTACACTGTTGGTGGGACTGCAAACTAGTGCAACCTCTATGGAAAATAGTATGGAGCTTCCTCAAAGAACTAAAAGTAGACTTACCATTTGATCCAGCAATCCCACTATTGAGTATTTGCCCAAAGTCATTTTATCGAAAAGACACTTGCACTAGAATGTTTATTGCAGGACAATTCACAAATTGCAAAGATGTGGAATCAACCCAAGTGCCCATCAATTCATGAGTGGGTTAATAATATGTGGTATATGTATACCATGGAGTACTACTCAGCCATAAAAAATGAATTAATGAATTAATACCCTTTGTAACAACCTGGATCGAACTGGAGACCATCCTCCTAAGTGAAGTGTCATAAGAATGGAAAAACAAACACCACACGCACTCACTATTAAATTGGAACTAACCAATCAGCACTCACGTGCACAGATGGAAGTAAAACTCAATGGAAATCATGCAGGTGAGAGGAGGGAGGAGGGGACTGGTGAAATCATGCCTAATGGGTACAATGTACACTCTCTGGGTGATGGGCATGCTTATAACCTTGAGTCAAGCAGTACAAAAGCAATCCATGTAACCAAAACATTTGTACACTGTAATATTCAGAAATAAAAAAAAGAGAGAAAAAAATTTTTTTGGAGATGGGGTCTCACTGTGTTGCCCAGGCTGGACTCAAACTCCTGGGCTCAAGGGATCTCCTGCCTTAGCCTTCAGAATAGCTGGGACTACAGGTGTGGGCCACTGTGCCTGGCATTTTCTGTTTTTTTTTTTTTTTTTAATGACTGCCATCCTAATGGATGTGAAGTTGTATTTCACTGTGGTTTTGATTTGCATTTCTCTAATGATTATAGTCTAGAGGATTTAAAATGTATAACTGATGATGGGAAACCTTTCCCGAGTACTTTATTAAGCTATGGGATGATATCTTAACTTTGCTTTTTCTTAACTATTTTTTAAACAATAAACTAGAAAAGCACTTACAATTTAAAAAGTTGCTTTTCCTTTTTCACCTTCTTTAGATGCAGAATAATGGCCAACATTTGAATAATTTTCTTTTGCCATTTTGTTTAATGAGGTTTCTCATGTTCTCATGAACCTTTGAGTGTTACCATCATGTAGTGGTTAAGAGTATAATTTCTAGAGCCAAGTTTTTTGAGTTCAAAGCTTGGCTCTGCCACTTAATAGTTGTTTGACTTTGGACAAGTTACTTAACCTTTTTTGTGCTTCAGTTTCCTCTTCTGTAAAATGGGGATAATACTGGTACTTACCTCAGAGGGGTGTTGTGAACATTAAATAAGTTGATACATGTAAATCACTTGGAACAATTCCCGGGGCATAGTAAACACTAAATGTATTAGTTATTACTATAGTTAAATTAGAATACCATGAATCATTTGGTAACAGTGCATCATGTGTTTATATGTATTTAGCAACTATGTGGACAGTCTTATGTAAATCTCAAGCAAGGGAGTAAAATGGTCTGTTCATGATGGCTTCTGGACAGGAGTCTCTGGCTTTGAATGGAAGGGTTTCTCTGGTCTGTGTTAGTCAATAAAAAGTAGTTGAAAGTCACCTTCAGTACTTCTCTTAAAAGTAACTAATCTTTTGACACCCTGGGGCCTTGAATCAATGGTTACAGATCAATATTTTCTATATTCGGTTATTGTTTCCTTTCACTTTATACACTATGGGCTGAAAATCAACACACTGTAGACTGAGAAAATCAATGGGGTGCATTTGTGGTTTAGAGAACACTGGATAGGAGACATATGTCCTTTTGGAAAACACATACAAAGGAAATTATGTAGACACTTTCTCAGAGGAATCCTAAAGTAATTACTGGATGAATTTGTGATCCAAGAGGTTTCTCCTCAATTACACTGAGAGAGCACATCAATTCACTTGCCTTGCAGTAAACAGGCTAGCTCAAGCGTCCCAATAAAGACACCAAGATTGTTTCTGTTGAAGTAATTGGCTCCAGTGGGCCCAAACTCAGAATTTACAAACTGTTTCTCATTTCTGGCCCATTTGGCCTTGATTTTCAGGGATGGTTACTACTTACTGCTTTGAAAAGAATCTTATTGTCAACAGTCCCAAGGAAGTGCATCAGTGGCCATCTAGTTTACATGTTTAATGATGAGATTGCTATCAGCTTAATCACTGTAATTTAAAGATTTTTAATACAACCCCAGAGTGCGAATGTTTGAAGCACTTGTCTTGGTTTAAGTCAAGACCTCAAAAGCTATGTCCCTTGTATTGTTGGAGATAGCTACTGCCCTACTTGGGAAAAAACACATGTCTTGTTTGGTATGGGATGGAATTTAGTGCTGTGCTTCGAATCGCAATGGTTCACTAGATGAAGTCTATGTCAGAACAAATGGACGTATAGGATTTATCAAGTGGTTTTGACCCAATGCTTCTTAATAGTAGAAAGCTGGAGGGCCAGAATTTTGATTGTCATTCTCTTCAATAGAAATATCAGATGGTGCTTATATTTGTATTTGGAATGATTCAACATTATCGAGTCTTAATATCAATTGATTCAATTATGAGTTTAAATATCCTGTTCAATTATCCTTATCAGTAGATATGAGCTAGCATCAAGCTGTGACATTCAGCCAGCACATCTCGACGCAACTCATTCAGTCATTTATTCATTGTATGAATGTACTGTATGTTGATATATACCATATGCTGCGTGGCAACTACAGGCTGAGAATACAGCAGTGAACAAAACAAAATCTGGTCCCTTATGGATCTTATAATCTAGTTGGGGAGAGTGGGATTTTCCCAACCCTATCCTAGGCAGCTTGGGCTGCCATAACAAAATACCACAGCCTGGGTGGCTTAAATAACAGAAATTTATTTTCCCACAATTCTGGAGGGTGGGAGTTCAAGATCAAGGTGTGGGCTGATTCCCCCACCCTCATGACCTCATCTAAACCTAATTACCTCCTAAAGGCCCCATCTCCGCATACCATCACATTGGAGGTTAGAGCTTCATGATATGAATTTGGGGGAGGGCACAATTCAGTCCACAGCAGGAAAATAAAATACTTAGATGAGTACACAGTGGGTCAGATGGTAATATACACTGTGAAGAAAAATAAAGCAAGGGCAGAGGAGAGTGTTGATGGGGTTGCTATTTTATATAAGGTGGTTATGACAGGCCTTTCTGATAATGTGACATTGTAAACTGTTTGACTTTACTCTTGAGTGAAATCGAGAATCATTCTAGAATTTTGAGCAGAGGAGTGATGTGACCTAACTTACGTTTTAGGTGGATCCCTCTGCCTGTTGTATCGGGAATAGACTTGGAGGTGAGCTGCATTAGGAGACCAATGCAGAAATCCAGGGTTACAGAGGTGGGGGTAATGAGAAATGGTTAGATTCTTGATATATTTTGAGCATAGAGCTGATAGGATTTGGTGATGGATTGGACGTGGGATGGAAGAAACAAAAATCAAGGATGACTTTGTTGACATGAACAACTGAAAAAATAGAGTTGCTGTTTATTTATTTATTTTCTTGAGACAGAGTCTTGCTCTGTGCCCCAGGTAGAGTGCAGTGGCGTCATCATAGCTCACTGCAACCTCAAACTCCAGGGCTCAAGGGATCCTCCTGTCTCAGCCTCCCGAGTAGCTGGGACTACAGGCACGCGCCACAGCACCTGGCTAATTTTTCTCTTTTTACTAGAGACGGGGTCTCACTCTTGCTCAGGCTGGTCTCCAGTTCCTGACCTCAAGTGATCCTCCCGCCGTGGCCTCCCAGAGTGCTAGGATTACAGGCGAGAGCCACTGCGCCTGGCAAGTTGCTGTTTATCGAGATGAAGAAGACTGAGGGACAAGTTTTTCTTGGGGGAGATTAGAGTTTGGGCTATTAGATATGACGGCAGAAAAGTCAAGGGGGCACTTGAATCGAGGAGTCATGCATTTGGGGGCCGGGTCTGAGCTGAGGGTACATATTTGGGAGTCAGGTGTTATTTGAAGTTGTGAGACCTGGCCGGGTGTTGGCTGATGCCTGTGATCCCAGCGCTCTGGGGGCCAAGGCGACAGGATCGCTTGAGCCCAGGAGTTGCAGCCTGGGTGGCACAGGGAGACCCCTTCTCTCTAAAAAAAAAAAAATACGTCATGAGACCTGATGGGGTCAGCAAGGAGGCCCCAGCACTGATTTCCGGGAGATGAAGAGGAAGCATCAAAGGTAACTGAAAAGGAGAAAGCAGGTAAAACATGACCCGCAAGAAAGTGTTACTTCAGAACCAAAGGGAAAAATTATTATGTGAATAAGTAAGTAGCCAACTTGCTGAACGCTAGAGGTTTTAGTGAAGGAACAGTAGTGAAGTTCTGTGTACCAGGCTGTCCGTTGCCAATGTGGTGGCATCGCGTAAAGCTGGAACCGCGTTTCCGAATCCTCTTCCCTGGATGGTTCTTAGTTGCAGTTGGGCAAGGGAGAAACTGGCTCTGAGATTGGGAAGGTGGCACAGAAGCGAAAGCTATTGTTCACAGGAAGCCGTGGCTGCTAGACATGGTGGCTTTGCAGGTTCCTCAGAGGACCCGCCTGGTGCTGTGATGGCACCACGGTTGCTTGGGCTGCCCTGGGCTGCTCAAGTTTAGGCCAAGGTTGTTAGTGACTGTTTTCCTTCTTCCTTAGCTGCAGTCTTTAATTCCTGTGTTACACCCCTTCTTTCTTTCTTTTTTTGAAAAAAACATGCATTATGTCATTTATATAAAGTTCAAAAACATACAAAATTAATATTTCATTTAGGATACATACATATGTTGCAAAACTATGCTAACAAGCAATGACAAACACAAAATTCAGAATCATTGCTTGAGAGGGAGAGGGCCCATAGTGGACTTCTACAATGCAGGTAATATTCTATTTCTTAAGCTGGCTGATAGGTACACAGATATTTATGTATATTATTTCTTTATACCATATATACATATTTATATATTTTTGTAGTATGAAATACTTCATTAAAAAAAAGAAAAGTGAAAATGTGACTTTACAAATGAAGACCATCGTTGATGTATAGCAATAAAATCAGGGTTAAAAAATGTATACAAAGAAAATGTTTAGTTCTTTATCTTTCAGTGCCCTATAAAGTCAGTATTAATCTACAAGGGCCTCACCCTAGTATGGCCCTAGTATGAAAAAAATAACAGGCAGAGTATTTAACCATTTTGACACAAAATCTGAACATCTGCTTTCCTGCTACTCTAAGTTAGACAAGTAAACTCCTATTTCTTAATACTTATAGTATTAAGAATGCTACCTGTTTTCTGACCAAATCCAGGCTGATAAATCCTGTTTGGATCTTTATGGGGTCACTTCAAAAATCTCAGACACTTCTTAGGACTAATTTAAAAGGCAGTGAAGCCCCTGAAGTCCTTTTATAAATTCCTCTTTTATTACATATTGCTCCCAGAAATTCTGAAATGTGTCAAGGGAGAGCATTAATTAAGTACACCTGAAGGCTATGTGACCCCTTTACCTGGGAGGATTTACTTATTTCTCTCATCTCTGGCTAGCTCACTGGGCAATAGGCAAGCAATACAAAATATCCAAAATTTGATAGTGAGTTACTTCCCCTCACTGGCAAGTAAACCCTTTGATTTCACAGAGAAGTTTAAGTTTCTCCTCTTATTAATGTTGTCTTTTTCCCCAACAAAAAATTAAAGCATACCTGACTATTAAATCTTCCTTCTATTTCTCTGATAGATAAAGTGCAAAAAGTGGATTGTCCTTCCTTGTGTCACCATAGTGGAATGATAGTCCCACAGTCTCTCTCCTACCATTTCATATTATTTTGTTCAGTCACAGGCAGAGAATCTTACTCATAGGCCTAGAAGAGGGTTGATTACTTCTTAGACACTGTGGGGTGCTCAGTCTTACTGTAGATCTTTACTCTAGAATTCTAAAGAGGAATTTTCATATATTAACAGTTTTCTAAAGGCTCAAAGGTCATGAACACATAAAAACTTTGCATTAGTCCCACATCCACAGAATTTTAAAAATACAAATCTGTAGATCAAAAAAGCTCAAGGTGCAGTTTATAATCTGAACTGTCAATCTCTTATTGCATCCCCAAGAAAAGAAATGATCTAAGCATCTAATCATACTACATTCTAGACTGACATTACTCTTGTTAACCATAGAGCATGAGAGAAACTTAATATTTTGAGGGGTAGGAGGTAAACAGAGGAAATGGTAAATAGAAAATGAAAAAGGATTTTAAAAAATTTATTTTCATTATTTTTTTTTGGTGAGGAGTTCTCGATCTGTCACCCTGGCTTGAGGGCAGTGGCATAATCACAGCTCACTGCAGCCTTGAACTCCTGGGCTCAAGCTATCCTTCTGCCTTGGCCTCCCCAATAGATGAGACTACAGGCATGTGCCATCATGCCTGGCTAAAAAAGGATTTTTTGACCTCAGGATGGCCATGGAGCCAGTTAAACCATGGCAGTTGGCCGGAATACAGAGCCTATGATCTTAAAATTCAACTAAAAGAGAGATCAACACAAATGGTAGCATACTATCCATGGTATTCTGTACCTTATTTTTCTTTTTGTGCTATAATAACTTGGAGATTATTCATATTGGTACATAGAGAATTATATTAGTCTTTTTGACAGCTGTATTGTATTCTATTGTTTGCATGTGCCATAATTTGAGTCCCTTCCTGAGTGACACATTGTTTTAAAATCATTTTTTATTAAGTACAATATTGGAAAGAATGACTTTTATATCATTCGAGGTTCATTTAGAAAAACAGAATTTATTGTGTATTTCAAACAGAGGGAATTCATTAGAATGATCTTAGAAGGATTGAAATGGCAAAAGGAAGAAGATTTAGGGGGCCCTGGGCAAAAAGGAAGGTGGTGTGATAATCTGAGATCAGAAGCTGCTAATCCCCCCTAGGGCAGAGACCTACACCTGCTGCTGTGCTGTTGGGGTTACTGTTGAGCTAGTTGGTTCTGGACCTGCCAAAGCTTTGCACCTAGGTGAGAACTGAAATAGCTGAAAAGATGTTGCCTATCGTGCTGGAGTTCAGAATTCTGCTGCCACTACAGTATCTGCCAGCCACCAACAGCAAGTGCCATACCGCGAGGGCCGGAAGCAGAATGTTTGCCTCTTTTCTTGGACCTTCTAATCACCCACCAGGGTCTCTTACTGGGAGAACCCGAGGGGAAGCCAGCTACGAGGGAGCCTGGGAAATGTAGTCCGCACACTCCCAGCCCCAGGGGCACAGAGCATAGTACAGAAGGGTGGGCTGAGAAGCAATTGGTCACTGACTAGCACAGACTACACCTTAGAATAGTTGGCACTCAGAAATGTCCTTCTACCTATATTTTGCCTTTTTGTGAGTATATTTTTAGGACAAATTCCTCAAGTGGAATTGCTCAGTCAGTAGATATGCACATTTGAAAGTTTGAAAGATGTAACCAAATCGTTCTCCCTAGAGGAGTATTTGAGAGTGCCTATTTTTCCATGCCCTTGCTGAATCAGCGTCTTTGCCCATTTGGTAGAACAGGTCTTGAAACCCCTACTAGTCATGCTCTAAATCCTTTGGTCTCAACAAACACCATGCTTATAACCCCTGAAAAAAAAATCATCGTTCGAAATGCCTGAAATCACCTTAACTAGAGACTTATGGTTAATAATAGTAAGATAAAAACACACCTGGAAAAAGTAAGGCTCTCTATCATTCACACAGCCCCGTGAGTTAGTTCCACAGCTTGCTCTCTTTAAAGGGAGGTAGGAAGATTTCAAAGCCTCAATAAACATTGCCTAGTCACTCTGCAGTGACCAAAGCAGGGAGGAATTCTTAAGAGCCCAGTGGGAGCTTGGATGCCATCTAATCCAAACGCTTCATTGTGTTGCTTAAGAGAGGACTAGAGAGATTAATGAGTGATGGAGCGAGCAGAGCCAGGAGGAAAACAGGCTGAGGAGGACCTGACTTCCTGCAGACACACCGAGCACAGCTTATGCTTAGGGAACCAACCAATCAGGAGCACTGGAATAAGTTTTTTGGGGAAAAATAAAATATTTTACAAAACATATTAATTGTTTATTTTGGGAAAGATAAAGACTCTGTTAGACTTAGTTTATGGCTTCATATTGTTTTTATTTTTAATTACATATTGGTGAGGGGTCCCATGCACTATTTGTGGCCTCTATAGGTCCTATTGCAGTCTGAAACCTTGGTGTCTTGACCCAGTTCCTTGTTCTTTCTTCCTCCATACGCTATGTTTGAGCACCGCGAGACATTACAGTATACCAGAAGAAAATGATGTGATTGGTTCTTCAGTATTTATTTTGATTTTAAGTGAAGCGAACACTGAAATACACACACCATCTATAATTTATTTAAAACAAAATTTCAGAATTCCTAAAAAAATTCAGTGGGACTTAACACATCATACATTTCAAATATAAAAATTATAAACTTAGGACACCTTGAGTAATATATAAATTCATGAAAATAAGCATATATTATGATGGTATAAATTATTAACAAATAAAACATATAAAATAATGTCTTATTAAAAGTGTTCTTATAAAATAAAGAAGATTAATTGCAAAATGTAAAATCAAATATCTGATATAATGTATAGTTCTTTTAAGAAGTACAAACTTTAAAAAATGAGGTCAATGGTATCAGTCAGTTGCAAGCATATTTTCGTACAAATTTTTCCAGCTGCTCCCCATGCTCTTTGTGATTCTATACATGCCAGCAAGTGGTGAGGAGTAAGCTATAAGCTACCTCCAGACATTTTCTTTTGAATCCTTCATCTTCAAGTAGCCCCATCTCTTTGGACAGTACTTTTTGAAATTTTTTGTTCTCTTTTTTTTTTTCAGAGTGACAATCTTTTTATTATGGCAAGCTGTACTATTTTGTTTTGAAGAAAGCATTTCTGGTTTGTCTTTGTCTTTCTTAGTTTCATCAGGTACAGACTGAGACTTATGCCTTCAGTGGAAGCTTTGCAATTGCACATCTGGTTGCTTATTGCAACCTTTATGGACATAGTCCTGTCTTGATGTAAAAAAATGAGCACAGATTTGTTTTGTTGCATAGATTAAAAACTGAGTCATTGATTTTTGAATACATAAAGGGTTCAGATTTAGGTTTTTTTCCAAATACTAAAATACCAGTCTCATTCAGAACTAAATGTGTATTCAGTATTTAAAATAGTCTACCAGAATACTGGAAATGGTATAATCAGTACTAAGTATCACACTGCCAGTTTTTGATGCTTTTCCTTCTCCTCTTTGTCTTCCTGCTTCCTGGGCTTACAATTCAGGTGTGTAAAATAACGTCATAGTGTAGCTGAACTGTGAATTATGCAGACCCTCATGACTGGACCAGGGAACTTGACCACTTTTTAGGTGTGCTTTTTCATTTCTTTGAGAAGGTGCTTGCTTACTTTTAAGCAACTGACTTAAAAATGGAGTTTTGAACAAAAAAGTAGACTTTTGCAATGTAGCATGTCTATTAGCTGATGTATGAAAATGTTAATTTTATATATAGTTCTTATTTACATCACACCAAGAAAAATTCTACAGGCACTTAACTAGTAAATAAGAATGAGAAA
Organism: Daubentonia madagascariensis; assembly: GCA_023783475.1. Taxonomy (NCBI): domain Eukaryota; kingdom Metazoa; phylum Chordata; class Mammalia; order Primates; family Daubentoniidae; genus Daubentonia; species Daubentonia madagascariensis. The sequence continues at coordinate 22,474,532 of JAKFHU010001244.1, read as the reverse complement.
CTAAGTCTTAACATCAAATTGAGAGCTCCTATTGAAAACTGACTTGAGCTGGTGCATTCTGCTAAGTGACAGTGCTCTTTTTAAAGACTAATATAACAAGCTAAAACATTTGTCCAAATTAATTTCTTGTAAACATGGCCTCAGCTGTAAACAAAATTCTGTGCAGTTAAAAACTGCTCTTACAAGGGATGTGATACCCTAGTCACATCCATGTCAGTGTACCTATCCTTGAGTTTCCTAAGTATTAGGAAATTGCTTTGTTTTAGATAAAAAATAGTCAAGTAGCAGCAATTTCTTATGGGTCAACCTATAATTTGTTTCATGAAGGTGCTATTTCTAGCATCTTGATCTCTCCAAATATTTTTGAGAATATTTGTAACAAAAAAATAAGCACAGTTTACTTCTTGCTGCCTGCTCTACCTCAAGTTATAAGAATAGAAGCTAAACTAATAAATAGCAACTGGTACCAGACGTTGGGAGGAAGTGGCCAGAGGAAGCTGCCACTGGGCATCACTGTCCAGATCCCTGTTTTGATAGTGATCCAGAAACGTAAGTAAGGACTCTGAGATATTTGTGGCTGTCCCTGACATCCTGTTCACCATTTTTTTTCTGGTCATAACACACGCTACAAATCATCCAAGTTAGAAAGCCAATATCTAGTACTAAATAGCACTTAGTCATTCATACTTGAAAGAATCCCAGTGGTTCACTGTCAGTTCTGAAAATAGGCTGTATTAAAATAGAGTTATATCCTGAATCCAATTAAGAAAAGATTCGTACACTTGGTGCGAAGTTTTGGCTTTTTTAGGAAAGCAAGACTACTTTTGAATCAATTGCTTTAAATTCCAATATGTTACTTTAAAAATATTTACCTTAATAACTCAAAAGGTACTGCTTCTTTTATAACAAGTTTGAATACATTTTCCCCCTTTGGATAGTTTCCTTTATATTTGTGTAAATATCAGCTTGTGTGTATGGCGTTAATTTTGTGGTACTTAAAATGAATGCGAAGGAAAGCATTGTAAATTAGGGTCAGATACTTTATTACAAAATGCATGCTATGGTTCTATGAAGTGCATACATTAAAGTATTGAAAACTAGGTTTCAAATTTCAAATTTCATTTTTGTCTGTAACCGGACAAAAATAAATACAGCTCGTACTATAATAAATAAAGCGCGCGTATTCCTTTGCAGTGGAGAGAATTGCTTTGGAGAATGGGGTCCCAGCCGCACGTGAAGAAACCCCCTCAGCACACCGTGGCAATGCCTCGGCAGCCTCGACTCTCCCCGCGGACGGACAGCAGGTGGCGCTGCGCTTCCCCTTTTGCCCGCCTTGGTGATGGGACAAGAACCCAACTTTGGCAGCGCTGAGCTGAAGACGGCAAACACCATGTTCAGAACCCACTGAGCCAACTGAAGCTACGCGTTTACAATCATGATTTACCTCGCTTCCTACCGATTTATTCAATGGAGGATATGCAGTTTGTGTTTTCCGTGATCGAGGGGGCTTCGTGTGTCGGATTAACCGTGCCCATTACCGCGTAGGGAACCGGCTGCGTGTCAGGAGAAGGGGCCCATTGTAGCTGCGGGCGGGTGGAAAGACAGACTGTTCTCCGCAGCACCCAGCAAACGCCGGGACACGGACACTCTCTTCTTCTTCCTCATAACCAATTTGTATTTGTTAAAGGTCCCTTGGTGCTCTTTAGCGGGCTGCAGTGAGAAGCTGTGATTTGTAACTTTGAGAAGTTTGTGGTCACAAGGGCGATTCACAGATATTCAGTCCAAGAGACTTTCTGCCCATTGATTCTGAACAACCACAGTTGCACGTCGCTGTGTGCCTACATGACTGTGCTAATTGCGTCCAGTGCTCACCAGCAGCCACCTCTTTAGTCTTTTGGCTTGTGTCTGCTTTCTTCTTCTGGGTCTGTTATTTCAGCTAAATTTGCCTGTGTTGACCTTGGCAAACGGATATATTGAGCTTTATTTTCTTACATAACTTTATAGAAATGCTATTTTTGTGGGACAATGGTGGCAGATGAGTATAATAATCATACAGTTTTTAGCTGGATGGGATCTTACAAATTATTTAACCCAATTGGTTAAATAAAACATCGAGAAAGTAATGCCTAGAAATGTGCAACACCTTGCTCAAGTTCATGTAGATGCAGAGTGAGAACTCTGACCCACATTTCTTGAGGATTCATCTAACAACCCACTTGCCTTTATGCTCTATTGTATTTTAAAAGAGATACAGATCACAGATGTCAAGGTTAATTTATTTCCCTGCCATGCTGAGCATGGATGGATCTTAGCTGGTCACACTCTTCGCACAGCCATATGTGCAAACCTTCCCCACCTTCCCTGCTGGAGTCAGTGGCTCAGTTCTCTTTGCTCCTGTTCCTTTTGTTCACACCTTTGCTGGGCACTAGCCCCGTTGTATTGCTTTGTCCTTTTCAGACTATGAGGTTCTTGGGAACAGACATATCTCACTCATGTTTGTGTCCTGTGTTCCTTGTGTAGTGCTTGACACCTCATAAGTACTCAGAAACATTGATTGAATGAATGAACTTTTGATGGAGACTACCCTGAATATGCAATCCAGGGTGCCATGGGAAGCCCTCCTGAGGCTCTGAGCACATAGACATGTGGATTAAATATAACAGAATCCCTTAAATGTATAGCTGAGCTTGAAAGTGAGAAAAGATATCCTTAAATGCTAAAAAACAAGCAAAAGCCAAAATTCAGAGAGCTGCAGAGTAGAAGCAGAACAGCACCTGAGTAGGCAGCTGGAAAGGAGACATTTTCAGCTATATGAATATCAAGTGAGTTTATATTCATAGACTTTTGCGTCACAGGGAACCCTTCTACATACCTGAGCTGTGTTTTATATCCTGATGAAAGGCCCTTGCACCAGGTCAGGAAAAGTTGTTTAATGACCGTGTGCCCTGGGAACCCTTTCTTTTGTGGATCTCTAAGATGTCGCATAAGCTGCTTTGGCACCATATACTTAGTAATACTAAGTATATGATACTAGCATCATAACTGGTGCTAGAGATAATCAATCCAGTAGGTCAGTAAAGAATAGGGCTCCCTCAAAGTCCCTTTAAACAACTGTGGTCTGTATAGGAAACAAAGGGAGAACTACAAATTAGCCAACAGGCTGCCTCATAAACTAAGTGTGTTAATCCAAACAAGGGTAGCTCTTGTACTTCAAATATATGTTTTTCTGCATGTTTGGCATCTTATTTTTTCCTCATTCACGTAGTGGAAAAAAATTGCAATCACAAAATAAGTTCTGCAAGAGATTTCATGATTCTTCATTTAAAAAGTCAACAGAAATGTGATTGTGAGTGCCTGTCTCCCAGGGTGAGTGAGAAATGTATTTACAGTCATTATTGGGGCTCCTTCCAACTCCCTTGGGTTGTAGAAGAACTAAGGAGGCTTAGTGGTGCCTTGCTTTACGACGAGGATCACCCAGCCTCAGCCCAGCATGGTCACAACTGGCGGCTGCCCCATCCAAGCCCTGTGCCTGGGAGGCAGGCAGCTCTGTGACTTCTGGACCAAGCTCAGGCACTAAAAGCCTGCCTGGCCCTAAAAGCCCCCCATTTGGGGGCCTGATCTGACGGAGTCTTGACCATTTCCATCCCCTCCTTCCCTTTAGCATAAATGCAGAGAGGAAAAGCATAATGTAGTATCTCAAAACATTACCCCACCCCACCTATAGGATGAGGGCAACTACATCTGTCCTACTCTCTCTTTCTTAGGGATGTTGCCAGGGTTGGGCGAGATGGGTCTGTGGAAGCACATCCTCAACTATAAAAAACTGGACACTGGAGAAGCCACAGCTCATGTGGGGGCTAATCCCTATGGAAAGTGTCATGGGGGGGCTCTGACATGTTGTCCCTCACTGAGGTTTTTCCTCCAACATCTAATGTATGGTTTTTCCTAGGTTTGAGCATCAGAGGACCTAGCTATGTTCATCTGTGTTTAGGGGGTGTGTTGTCCAAAAATACATGCCTTTAAATCTTAGAATCACATTTGGTGAGGTGAGATGCCCTCATGAAAACATCTGAGAACAGAGTCCCATGGAGTGAGTAGCGTCGTCCTGCTTCAAATCGCTTGCTGGCTCCATGGCATGGTTGCATGAAAGGATGGGTCAGAGATGTTGCTTGCACTATTCAAATGGTTCCTCCCTCTCACTTTTTCTTCTCTCTGTATTTTTCTCTTTTCTTTTTTTTGTTCAGGGAATGTATAATTGAATTCAAGTTAATCTGAGTATGATATAAGTCTCTGTAGTAGAGAGAATCATAGGATTTGAAATCAAAAGACTTGGATTCCGATTCCAGGCCTGCCACTATGTGCTATGTGATCCTGACAAATCCCTTAACCTTTCTCGGTGCCCTGTTTCTCAGTGGTAAACTTTGGGCTAACAGTGCTGATCTCACGGTGGTGTTGAGAGTCAGAAGTGAGGGCGTATGTATGGAAGCACATTGTGAATGTAAATTGCTTGACAGGAACGAGTTATTGTGGCAGATTGTGCTTTTTGTGATTTTGTTTTTGACTTGTATCTTTGATACCCTGTGGCCACTGTATAATCAACAGTTTGTTAGATCGTCTTTTGTCCTTATTCTGGAATGTTATGGCCATCAAAAGCAAATTAGCTCTTAGGTCCATGGAAAGCCTTTTTCTAAAATTTTGAGTTTCTTGTACTGACTGGGAGCAGAGTTTAGAGGCCTGTTTAAAACTCTCCAGGAAGCACAGGCTTCGCTTGGGCTCCCAACCACCTGAGCAAGAGGGGCTTTCAGGGGGGTCTGGGACCAAAGGGATTCCCAGGGCTGTGGGAATTGTGGGGCAGGGGCAGCAGCTTACATCCTTGGAGGCCTGTCTCCTCCCTGACTGCTTCTCTTCTCTGCCAGCCCATGAGGCTGGAGTCCTAGGACAGCCTCAAGATGCTTCCAACTTGGCCCAAGTTACATGGAGAGATTCTTTCCTCCAATACCTGGGGGTTGGACAACCACAGAACTTATTATCCAAACCTAGACATGGATGAAAAAGGGTCTGTTATTAATAATTGTGCCTGGACTACCCCAGGAAAACCAAGGCAGGGGGTTACCCTACCCCAGAGTGTGGCTTAGGAAGACCTTTCTCTGGGTATTCTTTTCCTTGGCTTCCTTTTTCTTTACATCTTCTTCCCATGGAGTGGTGAAATCTCAAGAGCTAAAATGAGAGGATATATATCCAGGGAAGAAGCCATGGAAGGTCTCCCAGCCTGTCTTTTTGGTGCAGGGGCATAAGGGTTAGGCGTTTCATATAAGGCTTTGAGCAAATATTTAGAGTTATCAGCAGTGAACCTTTGACTGGCCTTGTCTTCTCTCCTACCAGGGGCCCAGCTGGAGCTAAGGCTGGCTGTGGTAGGATGGGGACCAGAGGTCCTCATTTCCATTTCACTGATCACAAGTTGTACTAGACACCCAGGTCGAATAATAATTTATAAGAGCTAACATTTATCAAACACTTACAATGCAAGCTTACTAAGCAGTTTACATGGATTACCTTACTTAATCCATACAACCATTCCTCTACGGAAGTTATTATTGTGTCCATTTTGCAGATGGGGAGGCTGAGGATAAGTTGCCAAGGCCACACAGCCAGTAAGTGGCAGATCTGAATCTGGATTTGAATTTGAGGTCTGCCTCTAGAACAAGCTCTTAACCATGACACCGTCAGCCACAGGCCCCATCCTGAAAGAGCTCACTGCCCGGCAGAGACTGTGAAGTACCCTCTGCTGCGAGAAGCAGTGTAATAGAGACATACCCGCATCGGAATAGGCGCACGGGACGGGGAGGAACTCCCCTTGCCAGGAGGAGCTGAGAAAGCTGCAGCTGTGACATTTTTAACCTCCTCGCCTTCTCTGTACTGTTTGGCTTCAGCTTGCTCTCTCTCACTTTATTTTTCTTTTCCTTTTTCTTTTTTTAGAGATAGAGTCTTGCTATGTTGCCCAGGCTGGCCTCGAACTCCTAGGCTCAAGAGGTCCTCCCGCCTCAGCCTCCCGAGTGGCTGACTGCAGGCGTGAGCCACCAAGTCCTGCTTCTCTCACTTTCTCCTGCTCACTTGTAAGTCGGCTTCTCTGTGACTCCTCCTACTTTCCCCTAAACATGGGAACTGCACAGGACTTGGGTGTGTTTTCTTCTGCTGCTGGATGCTTGGAAATATTTGAGGCTGAGGTAACTCAAAAAAGCCAACTGAAGGGAGATGTTTATTAAGATTTTCAGATATTTTGCATGAAAATATTTTCACATATTCACTAGAGATGCCTTGCCAACTAATATCCACTGAAACTCGGGGCTGGAAATATGTTTGAAATGCTTGACCATTCTCCTAGGCTTAAATAAGTGATGCATCAAAACCATAGCAAAAACAGATATTTGCAGCAGAAACGGGTCAACTTACAAAATTTTTCTTCTACTAAACATTTGCATAGTTTTTTTTTTTTTTAAATAAGAGAAGGGTAAGATGGGTGGGAGACAACTGATACTTTAAACCAAAGAATGTCAGCTAGGCTATTTGTTAAAATGCAGATACCTGCACTCCATCCAATACCTATTAAACACGAGTTTTGGGGAGAGTAGAGTCCAGGAATCTGTATTTTTTTTTCTCTTTTTTTTTTTAATTTCAGAATATCATAGGGATACAACACTTTGGCTATATATATTGCCCATGCACTGCCCGTGTCAGAGCTACAATCGTGATCATCCCCCAAACTGTGCTCCCCACATCCATTCAGTGAGAGTTTTTCCCATCCCCTCCACCCGCCTCCTGCCTGCCTGCCCCCTGATGAATATTATTGCCCTGTGTGATGTAAGTGTTGATCAGTTAGTACCAATTTGATGGTGAGTACCAGTGGTGCTTGTTTTTCCATTCCTGTGACACTTCGCTTCAAAGAATGGGTTCTAGCTCCAACCAGGATAATACCAGATGTGTTAATTCACTGTTGTTTTTTATTGCTGAGTAATACTCCACGGTATACATGTACCACATTTTATTAATCCACTCGTGTATTGATGGGCACCTGGGTTGTTTCCACATCTTTGCAATTGTGAATTGTGCTGCTATAAACATTCATGAGCAGATGTCTTTATTATAAAATGTCTTTTTTTCCTTTGGGTAAATACCCAGTAGTGGGATTGCTGGATCAAATGGTAATTCTACTTTTAATTCTTTGAGGTATCTCCATATTACTTTCCATAGAGGTTGTACTAATTTGCAGTCCCCCCAGCAGTGAATGAGTGTTCCTATCTGTCCACATCCCCGCCAACATTTGTTGTTTGGGGATTTTTTGATATGAGCCAATCTCACTGGAGTTAAGTGATATCTCATTGTGGTTTTGATTTGCATTTCCCTGATGATTAGAGAAGTTAAGCAATTTTTTATATGTTTGCTGGCCATTATTCTGTCTTCTTTTGAGAAGTTTCTGTTCATGTCCTTTGCCCATTTTTTAATAGGGTTGTTTGATTTTTTCTTGTTGATTTTCCTAAGTTCTGTATAGATTCTAGTTATCAGCCCTTTATCAGATGTGTAGCATGCAAATATTTTCTCCCATTCTGTAGGTTGTCTGTTCACTCTAGTGCTAGTTTCCTTGGCTGTGCAGAAGCTTTTTAATTTGATCAGGTCCCATGTATTTATTTTTGTTGCTGCTGTGATTGCTTTGGGGGTCTTCTTCATAAATTCTTTGCATAGGCCAATGTCCATAAGAGTTTTTCCAATGTTTTCTTTGAGAATTCTTATGGTTTCATGTCTTAGGTTTAGATCTGTTATCCATTGTGAGTTGATTTTTGTGAGAGGTGAGAGGTGTGGGTCCAGTTTCAGTCTTCTACATATGGCCATCCAGTTTTCCCAGCATTTATTGAATAGGGAATCTTTCCCCCAGTGTACGTTTTTCTGGAATTTGTCAAAGATGAGGTGACTGTATGAGGTTGCTTTTATATTTGGCTTCTCAGTCCTGTTCCATTGGTCTACGGCTCTGTTCTTGTGCCAATACCATGCAGTTTTGGTTACTATAGCCTTGTAGTATAGTTTGAAGTCTGGTAGATAGATGCCTCCCAATTTGTTCTTTTTGCTTAAGATTGCTTTGGCTAGACGGGGTCTTCTCTGGTTCCACACGAAGTGTAGAATTATTTTTTCTAGATCAGTAAAAAGTGATGTTGGTATTTTGATAGGGACTGCATTGATTCTGTAAATCACTTTAGGTAGCAAAGCCATTTTTACTATGTTGACTCTGCCTATCCAAGAGCATGGTAGGGTTTTCCATCTATTTACATCCTCTGCAATTTCTTTTCTCAGTGTTTCATAATTCTCTCTGTATAGGTCTTCACCTCCTTAGTTAGATATGTTCCTAAATATTTAATTTTCTTTGGTGCTATTGTGAAAGGTATTGCATCTTTAATTTGTTTCTCGGCTTGATTGTTATTAGCATATATGAAGGCTATGGATTTGTGTGTATTAATTTTGTATCCTGAGACTTTGCTGAATTCATTTATCAATTCCGGTAATTCCTTGGTTGAATCTTTGGGGTTTTCTATGTATAACATCATATCGTCTCCAAATAGTGAAAGTTTGACCTCTTCTGCCCCCATCTGGATGCCCCTGATTCCTCTGTCTTGTCTGATTGCTCTGGCCAGGACTTCCAACACTATGTTGAAAAGAAGTGGACATAGTGGGCACCCTTGTCTACTTCCTGTTTTAAGGGGGAATGCTTTCAATTTTTCCCCATTCAGTATGATATTGGCTGTGGGTTTACTGTATATGGCTTTAATAGTTTCAAGGTATGAGCCAATCTATGCCTATATTGTTAAGAGTTCTTACCATAAAAGGATGCTGGATTTTGTCAGAAGCCTTTTCTGCATCTATTGAAAGGATCATATAATCTTTGTTCTTGCTTTTATTTATATGGTGAATTACATTTATAGATTTGCATATGTTGAACCCTCCCTGCATCTTGGGAATGAAGCCCACCTGATCGTGATGAATTATTTTTTTGATGTACATTTAAATTCGGTTTGCAAAGATTTTATTGAGAATTTTTGCACCTATATTCATAAGGGATATTGGTCTGTAGTTTTCTTTTTTTGTTGTGTCCTTTCCTGGCTTTGGTATCAAGGTGATATTGGCTTCGTAGAATGAGTTTGGGAGGATTCCATCCTTCTGGATATTTTCAACTAATTTCTGCAGCATAGGCATCAGTTCCTCTTTGTAGGCTTGATAGAATTCAGGTGTGAACCCATCTGGTTCAGGACATTTTTTTGTTGGAAGATTTTTTATTACTGCTTTGATTTCGGTGCTTGATATTGGTCTGTTTAGAAATTGTGTTTCTTCCTGGTTGAGCCTAGGGAGGTAGTATGTTTCTAAGAATTTGTCTATTTCCTCCACGTTTTCGTGTTTGTGGGCATAGAGATTTTTGTAGTATTCGAAGATGATGTTTTGTATTTCCATGGTATCAGTTGTGACCTCTCCTTTTTCATTTCTAATTGAGCTTATTGGAGTCCTTTCCTTTCTGCTTCTGGTCAACCTGGCAAGTGGCCTGTCTATTTTGTTTATCTTCTCAAAGAACCAACTTTTCGTTCTATTAATCTTCTGTATTGTTCTTTTGTTCTCAATTCATTAATTCTGCTCTGATCTTGGTTATTTCTTTTCTTCTGGCTTTCGGATTGCTTTGCTCTTCCTTTTCCATTCCTTAAGAGATTCATTAGTTTACTGATTGTGACCTTTCTGTCTTTTGGATGTGGGCATTTAAGGCGGTAAGTTTTCCTCTCAGGACTGCTTTGCTGTATCCCACAGATTTTGATAACTTGTGTCCCCATTATCATTTAGTTTGAAGAACATTTTGATTTCCATTTGAACCTCCTCCTTGACCCAATAGTCATTCAGCAACAGATTGTTTAGTTTCCATGTTTTTGGATGAAGATGTGAATTTCTGTTGGAATTGATTTCTAATTTTATTCTGCTGTGGTCTGAAAAGATACATGGTATGATTTCTATTTTTTTGAATTTGTTTAGATCTGTTTTGTGGCCTAGGATGTGGTCAATTTTAGAGAAAGTTCCATGAGCTGATGAGAAGAATGTATATTCAGTGTTATTTGGGTGGAGTGTTCTGTAGATATCTGTTAGGCCCAAATATTCTAGAGTCCTGTTTAGGTCCTTTGTTTCTTTGTTTATTTTTTGTTTGGAGGATCTGTCCAGTTCCGTCCGTGGGGTGTTGAAGTCCCCTGCTATTATGGAATTGCTGTTTATTCTGTTGTCTAGATCTAGCAGTATTTGCTTTATGTATCTGGGCACTCCTGTGTTGGGTGCATAGATGTTTAGGATTGTTAAATCCTCTTGTAAGTTTTTTCCCTTCACCACTATATAGTGTCCATTTTTGTCCTTCTTTACTTTTGTTGCTTTAAAGTTTATATCATCTGAAATAAGGATGGCCACTCCAGATTTCTTTTGGTTTCCATTAGCCTGGAAAATTGTATTCCATCCTTTCACCTTGAGTCTGAATGCATCTTTGTGTGTAAGGTGTGTTTCCTGAAGACAACAGACACTTGGCTTGTATTTTTTAATCCATTCAGCCAGCTTATGTCTCTTCAATGGGCAATTCAAGCCATTTACATTTATTGAGAGAATTGATATTTGGGGTAAATTTCTGATTATTCTATTGGGTGGTGTCTTTTGTTTCACCTCTTGTGTCATTGTGGAATCTGGTTTCTGGGGTTTTAGCTTTTGCATAGTTTTACATAGGTGGGTGTCTGTTGTGCTGATTAGTGTACAATGTAGGTCTAAGCACTTCTTGCAAGGCTGGTCTGGATTTCGCAAATTCTATCAGTGATTGCTTGTCTGGAAAAGTCTTTATTTCTCCCTCATATAAGAAGCTTAGTTTGGCAGGATACAGAATTCTGGGTTGGCCTTTGTTTTGTTTTAGGAGACTGATGATGGCTCCCCATTCCCTTCTGGCTTGTAAGGTTTCAGATGAGAAATCTGCAGTTAATCTGATCGGTTTCCCTTTATAGGTTATCTGCTCTTTTCATCTTACAGCTCTGAGGAGTGCCTCTTTTGTGTTTACTTTGGTCAGTCTAATAATTATGTGGCGTGGTGAATGCCTTTTCACGTTGAGTCTCCCAGGAGTCCTGTGTGCTTCTTGTACTTTTATATCGAGATTTCTGGCTAGGCCATGGAAATTTTCCTCTATTATTCCTTCAAATAGATTTTCCAGCCCACGCGAATTTTCTTCCTCTCCCTCAGGGATGCCTATGATCCTTATGTTTGGCCTCTTTACATAATCCCACATTTCTTGTATGCTTTGTTCATGCCTCTTGTTTTTGTGTTCTTTCTCTTCGACTGATTCATTTAGTGCATAGGAGTTGTCTTCTAGCTCTGAAATTCTTTCCTCTGCATGGTCCAGCCTATTCTTAAGGCTTTCCACTGTGTTTTGTAGATCCTTGAATTCTTCTTTCATTTCTAGGATTTCTATTTGATTTTTCCGTAATATTTCTATTTCTTTGGAGAATTTTTCATTCATTTCTTGCCTTTTTCTTGTGGTTTCTTTGTGCTGGGATTAAATTTTCTCTTGAATTTCATTGAGCTTTCTTATAATCCATAAACGAAATTCCTCTTCTGTCATTCTACCCATTTCATTTGAGTTGGTATCCATTGTTGAGGAACTGATGGTTTCTTTTGGGGGTGACTTTCCACTCTGATTTTTCATGTTCCCTGAGTTCTTTCACTGGTTTTTTCTCATCTGGCCTCTTGGTTGAGAGCTGGGGGTGTTAGGGCTAGTTTATGGCTCTGTCTCCAGGCCCACGATTTTCGTTCCTTGGCAGAGCCAAGGAGAGAAGTAGTGGCCTGTATTGCCTTAGGTGAATTTTAGCAAGTTTCTTGGATCTTGAGTTATCTCTGGCCTGTTGTCTTCTCCTCTTCCCAGTGGAGTGTGGTGATAATGACCTCCCAGCTTGCGCTCTAAGCTAGTGAATTGTACTTGAGGATATGAATCCACAGCTTCCTAACAGCTAGGTATTCTGTTATGCCCATGGCAGACTCTGATCCCCCAGTTGGGGTATGCAAAAGCCCTGTGCTTTGGGAGGGGACTTGAAGCTCCTAGGGGTTACTTTGACCCTGCTCCTCCTGAGGTGCAGGTAGAAACACAATTTCTTTTGGCTGTAGTGTGAGAGCTGAATTGGGAAAATTCTACACAGCTCAGAGGTTACATATCTAGCCACGTGTGTCTGCCCTTCTAATGTGCGTCTCCGCATGATACTGGTTGATAGGGGAATCTCCAATTGTGCACCCCTTTTCCACCACTAGACCCCAAGGCGAGGCGGGTGGCCGTCTCTATCCCCAGCAGTCTCCACCGGGGGGATGTTCCCACGGGGAGGGGGAAATAGTGGCCACTGGAAGCGTTCTTGGATGGCGCGAAATTCCCTAATGAAGTGGGCAGGGTTATGGGGAGCTACTCCAGTTCAGTCTGTGGCTCTTGAGGTATTTGGTTGTCATGAGAACCAGCAGTTATACCAGATGAGTCACTATAGCCAGCAACCTTCAAAATGACCGATCACTGGGGTACAGGAGGGCTGGGATCTGAAGGGCAGGCACTAGGACCAGCCCGTAGAGGACTTGTCGGAAGCCAGAGCTGGGATAGCACGACCAGATGGACGAGCAGCAACTGTTTCCAATACCCAAAGGTCCTGCCGCTACAGTTCCGGGATCTCGTCCCACCTGGAACCCACGGATGCAGGTGTCCCTGGCCACCAAAGGCAAAGCCTGTCTTGCCCCAGCGGATGAGCCCTGGGCCGGGGCAGGGCGGGGCTAGAGACGCGGCTCACAGCTCCGCGCGGGCGGCTTCAAAGATGGCTGCCGCCTCCAGCCCGGCGCACAGCAGGGCTCAGATCGCTCCCGGGAGCGCAGCTTTTCTCCACTGGTGGCAGTGGTGGCGGAGGCAGTTGCTAGCAACCTCTAAGGGTGTGTCCCGCTCTCTGTTAAACTCCTGGGCCCAGTCCCGCTGACTTCTAGTGGTGCGGTGCCGGCTTGTGGGTTCCCGCGCACTGTCCCGGGAAGCTGTATCTCCGCTCGGTCCCCGCCCAGTTCCCAGTTCCTCCCCAGCCCTGAGCGGTCTCTGTATATTGCAGCTGAGAGTTGTGTTTGGCTCTCGCAATTGCCTCCTCTCCACAGGGTCTGCTGCCTCGCGCAACCGCTTTGCCCCAACTCTGGGCTTGTGCCTGACTGAGTGGATGGGGAGGTGAGTAACCGCTTGGGGGGCAGGTCGCGCCGCGCCGACCTGATGAGCGCGTCCTTCCTGCGCTCTGGGCTCTATTGTGCTCCGTGTGCTCTCCGATCTTTGTGAAAATTTTGTACCTGTTTTCTTGGGGTGGGCGTTCCACGTTGTTTCTCTGTAATGCACAATGCTGTTTTCGGAGTGAGTGGTCCGTGCTCGCAGGTAGCCACTAGCGTTTTTCACCTCCTTCCCTGGGAGTGGTGCGGTGGGAGGACTCTATCAGACCGCCATTTTTCCAGCCCCCCTGACAGTTTTTGGAATCTGTATTTTTTTAAATTTTATTTTTAATTTCTTTTTTTGACACAGTCTCGCTCTGTCACCCAGGCTGGAGTGCAGTGGTCCATCATAGCTCACTGCAGCCTCAAACTCCTGGGCTCAAGGTATCCTCCTGCCTCAGCCTCCTGAGTGGCTAAGACTATAGATACACACCACCATGCCTGGCTATTTAAAAAATTTTTTTGTATAGATGGGGTCTTACTATGTTGATCAGGCTTCTCTTGAACTCCTGGCCTCAAATCATCCTTCTGCTTCACCCTCCCAAAGTGCTGGGATTACAGGTGTGAGCCACCACCCCCCAGCCCCAGGTATCTATATTTAAAAAAGATTGCAGGTGAATTTTTTTTAATGCCAACTAAAGTTTGAGAACCACTGCTTTAAATTAATGAATTAATTAATCCAGCCATTCGATATTTAATAAACCCTGTGATCTGTCAGTCACTGCATGGATTATAAAGATATGGTCCCTCTATTTCAAGGACTTACATTTCAGCTAATGACATGTAGGGAGAGTCTGTGGAGAAGTCAAACAAATTATATAAACAGTCTAGGAATTCTGGAATCTCTTGGCTGACCCTGGAGATGTGAGGCTGTATAATTAGAACTTCCTAAATAAGCTCCCGGGGGGAAATTTTGGAAAGGAATTGGTCTGCATGTCAGTTTGTGAAACAGTGGGAATATACTATTGTAGCAGGGCCAAAAGTGAATCCTGAATTCTAAAAGGAATGAGCAGGGCAGACAGGTAACTCATCAAGGGAGTCTGAACTGTGCTCCTGGGCCCAGGGCTGGAGTCGGCTGGGAGAGGTATCCAGTGCTGTCTGGCAATATCTCTTAGTTTGGTGCCAGATGCCAGGGGAACTTAAAAATATATGAAAGAGCCAGGCTCTCCTTTTGTGGAAATTCTGGCTGGGTCAGAATCTTTCTGTGGTAAGATAGAGGCAGCTGCTATGGCAGTGATGAGAAGCCACAGAGGGCCTTTGACTTGCATGTGTCCACAGGCCTCAGTTCAGTTCAATGAGCTGATAAAATTGATTTTCTCACTGCATTGACTGGTTGTCATACTGAACTGCTGAGGTGATTGGCTGGTTCAGCATCTTGCAGATAGAGCCAAAAACCCCAATGACTTGATCACATTCTAAAACATGGATTTCATAAAATTGCTGTTTTTTTTCTTTACCACGTTTCAACCCAGCTTAAGAAAGTTGGGCATTTGCTAAGAAATAGGTTAAAAACTCTCTTAGTCAATGGCATTGACAAGCACTTGGTAAGAATGTTTGAGGTTTCAGGTAACAGTTAATTGGGCTGAACTTTACCCTGCTTTGACTTTGAGAATAGCATGAGTGATAACTAAAGAAATTATAGATATTCAGCTTTGCATTCAGTAAGTTTGAAATTTTTTTTTCTTTCTGTTATAACTGTCTTCAAATTTTGTGAGTCATCATATAATACTATTAATCGAAGGTTGGAACCAAATTGTGAAGGGCCTTCGATGCTAATCAAGAGGATAGATTTTCCATAATACATCATTTTTGCCTGAATTGCTAGACACTATTTGCAATTTTCAAAGACTGCATAGAAAACAAATATAGTCTGCCTTCAAGTAGGATATGCATGATGAGAACTCTCAAATGATATTAGCAACACTCATATAGCATTAGTGAAATCCCTGTCATTAGGAAATGTTATTTTATATAAAAAAGTTGATAATAGGATACAAAGATGCTAATATGATTAGGTGATGAGCTGATAATGGAATTTTTTTTTCATATCAGTGATTTTCATTCATCAACAGCAAAGCTGATCTCTCTAATATGCTATGATATTATAATAAAACCCAGGCAGAGAGTCAGCAGTGAAATTTATGATGCAAAAGAAAAGTCAATAGCATTATAAATTTTATAAACTGATTATATTTCAGCTGTCAATGTTCTTGGCTGGGAAATCTCTCTCCTTCAATACCCATGTCTTAGTTCTATTTACTTTAGTGATACTGAGCAAGGAAATGAAATAGATTTAAATCTTTATCTTAAGGATAACTTTAATGAATGACAGTCAATTCCACATGGCCTGATGGCCGCAGATCTGCCACATTTGCCTGGCTAAACTCCCATCCAGTTAAGTACACATTTAAATGTAAGTAGTTGGCAGGGTGGAGTCAGTGGAATTTAATTCTATGAGATATAAACCAAGTTTTCTGTGATGCAACGGTTTTAAGCCATAAATGGCTATCTGAAGATGTGGGATAACCATTTGAATATCATCAAAGGATTACCGGTAGGCTTGTGTAATGGCGGCTCTTCTTTTCAATGACAATATAGTATAGCCAATGAGGATTTTTGGAAAAGCATCTCCCTGGGGTGAGAGGAGGCAAAAAACAATGAGATTCAGTTAAGCCATTCAATCATCCAGCTACAATCTCTCGAGTTTAAACAAAAATACAGTGTATAAGCAATACTCGTCAAAGCAGTGACTAGAGGGCTTCCCTGACTATCAATGCATTGGAGGAATTCTCAAAGGGACCTGGCAGTCCCAGCAAGCTGTTCCTTCTTTGGTGTCACTAACAGAATATGAAATGCACCACCAGGAATGTAAAATAACGGCTCTCCCTTCTAGCTCATGAGTTAAGAAAGGGTTAGCATATAAAAGTTGTTCTCAATAGTATAACAAATACTGTAATAAGATATAAAAGTCTTAGTGTGAGTTTAATTTCAGTGTCTAGTGCATTGCCTATAAATCTGTTGTTCAACATTATTAACATATAGCAACAAACCTGCGAATGATGAATACAGGCCATTCAGCAAATTTGCATGTACAGACCAAGGACTGGGAGAAATACCATTACTGAATATGCCTTGTGTGTTGGGTTCTTAATATATAACAAGACCCACTACAATGTGGAGTGCAGAGGTAGGCAGATCCTTCTTGTAGCCTTTTAGAAAAGCTTTATGTTGGGGACACCAGGAGATCTTTGTTAGAAACTTATTTCACCTCTGACGTACCAGATCCGTGTCAACCAGAGGGAGGCCCTTTCCATGTAACTTGCATGCATATTTCCGAGACACTTTATACTGTAGATTCCAGAGCTCCTCTCATGTGTATAACTCTTGATGGCTTCAGAATATGGGGGAGAAACCTCATACGTTGTGTATGCTGGGTCAGTTCCCTCTTCATGAGATAGTCACTTGACTAGTTCAGGGCCAGAGAACTCCCTTCTTTCCTTCCCACAAAATATTTGAATTTAACAAATTTCCACTTCAAAATCTGCATTGATCTCTCAGTTTACCATGACCTTCGCTGGGCTAAACTTGGACTTGATTGGACTGAGCATGGGTCAGAAACTACACAGTGCCGTTTTCCACTCCAGGTAGGAAAGAGTTGCATGGAACAGACAGTAAGGGGAATAGTCCCAAGGAAGCCAACGGGATTCTTTCTGTGGCCTTCCAGTGATTCTGAGATTTGACCTTTGGCTTCTACTCAGTTTGGTTTCCTGCCTGCCTCCCATTTATTTAATCTGCCCTGGTTACCCTACCCACCCAGCCTGGATTCAGAAGCTCTCTTGGTTCCTGGTTATCTGCTCTGTGTTGTCCCGCACCTCTCTTGCCCCTGTGTCCCTTGGCCTGGGGCCTGATCTGCCCACTGTGTACTCAGATGCCACTTTTAACTGCACCACAGTTCTTGGCTTCTGCCTCTTGGTCAATTTTGTCCCAAGAAATATGGCAAAAGGGCCAGAACTAAGTCATTGTGTGTAACTAATAAGTAGGGGTTAGCTCCTGGCTTCCTTGTCAGGTAATGGGGTTTTAAGAAATTTTTAAAAAGATACTTGATTATAACAGGGCTACTTTTATAGTTTTTCCATATTCTTCTATCAACATTTTGCCCCTTAAATTGTGTTTGTCATTCTTAAATATTTTGTATTAACAAATGGTAAAATACATCCTTCCAGTGGGTTTCTAGCTATAGACACTTGTGTCAAGCATAGTAGCAACCCTATCCATTCAAATAAACATGGGATAAAAGTCGGGGGAGGGCAGCTAGGGAAGGAGGGAGGGGTAGCTGGAGCAGCTTCCTGCATTACAGCAACTGTGAGAGCTCACTTTTCCTGAATGCGAAGCATCTGCCATGCATTTTCTCACGGAATCCTTGGAACTACCCTGTGGGGTCTATTTCTATTGCTGATTTAGATGTGGAGAAATTGAGGCTTAGTGATTTTCTCATGGTTACACAGCCAATAGGTTTAGGGATTTAAATTCAGACCACTCTGACTGCAGAGCTCTTAATCATCTTGTTAGATTGCTTATACATTTTTAT
The DNA here is from genome assembly GCA_023783475.1 of Daubentonia madagascariensis. Classification (NCBI taxonomy): domain Eukaryota; kingdom Metazoa; phylum Chordata; class Mammalia; order Primates; family Daubentoniidae; genus Daubentonia; species Daubentonia madagascariensis. The sequence continues at coordinate 22,456,642 of JAKFHU010001244.1, read as the reverse complement.
GAGTTGATTTGAAAAAAATACTTAATGACTGAAATTTGCTAAGAATTCAATATGCCCTTCAATAAATTTGTATTTTATCAACTACACATTGAAAGACACTTGAAAAATAGCAGCACTCCCATTGGGAGGGAAGTCTAATTGCTCTCCTCTTGAATTACAGGCTGGCCCTGTGAGTTGTTTAACCAATACAATCACACTGTGTTATTTCAAGGCTAGGTCATAAGAAGCCTTGCTGCTTGTGTCTGGCTCTTTAAAATCCTCCGTTTTGGGGTGCTGCTTTTTGCAACCCAGCCACTGTGAGAAGCCCCATGTACGTAGAGATTCCACATATAGGTGTTTTGGTTGACAGCCTCAGCTGAGCTCCCGGCCAAGCGCCAACAACAAACAGGCTATTGTGTGAGAGAGCCGTCTTAGATGTTTCAGTCCAGCCAAGTCCCCAGATGACAGCAGCCATCCTAGTGCTTTAGCCAATAACCACATGGAACAGTGGAACCACCAAGCAACCCACAGAATTAGGAGAGAAGAATAAATTTTGTATAATATTTAGCTTCTCAGTTTTGGGGTGTTTTGTTACACAGTGATAGATAACTGAAACATACATCTATGTGTGATAATATGCTTTATGTAGTTTGCACACAGTGAATGACTGTGCTCATAATGATTCAAGGATCCCTGGCAGTAACTCCATAGCCCCAAGAGGTCTGAAAGCCTACTATTTGGGACCTGAGAAGAGATTTATGATGGGAAGCTTCCTGCAGTGACACATCCCATGCATACTGACTACCTCCAAACTCATCCTGGTCCCAGGCAGTATTCTCATTTGTCCAACAGGGAAGGAAAATTCCTGTTGAGTGCTGTGGAATGTTAAATTAAAATGCACACACACACACACACACACACAAACACACACAATTTAGATGATCTCAAATGAACACTATGTATCTGAAAGACATTTGAAACAAGCAGCCATTTGGATTTCCCTCTTCTAAAGACAAGATACAGGCTCAATGATGCATCAGTAAGTGCCTTCCCCAGGCATTCTTAATAGCCCCAGTTTATACGCCTGTAATTCTAACATGGGATTTCAGAATGCAATAAACAAAGAACAAAGTGCAACCATTTTATGATATTATTAAAATAGTGCATATAATTGCTGTCTAGTAATCAGAATATTTTAAAAGATACTTGATTATAATGGGTACTACATTTTAAATATTTCTCTTCTCTCAACATTGGTTCCTCTATATAGGAGGTTTTACAATTAAAACCTTTAAGCTTCGGTTATGTTTTTTTGGTTATGATAGTTCCTATTTATGGAGCACCTATGTGCCCTCCATCATGGGGAATCTTTCTACACCCTGCCAGGTAGTTATCACCATCTCCTGTAAAGATGGCAAAACTGAAGCTTAGCGAGTTCAAGTTGTTTGCTCAAGGTTACTCAGCTCATAAATGCAGAGCCAGGATTTGAACCCCAGTCTATCTGATTCCAAAGCCGTACACTCATGCTGTCTTCTGTGACTGTACCTCCCATTGCCCTTCTAAAAAGCTTATGATTCAAAAGGCAATTTGTAATAAAGAGCCAGACTGGAATTGAGGTTTTAAAAGCACTGCCTGCCCTTTCAGGTATAAAACATTTTGTTAGAAGCAATAACAGCATAATTACAGCAAATGTCTCCACCTTCACTGTCACTACTGCATGCAGGTCTAGGTTACAAGCTCGAAATTTCACTGATTATTGGCGCGTAATTGGCTTCATGTAGATGATAAATGTATTACTGATTGATTATCATGACTTGGTCATATTTGAAATGTCAAAGTAGAAAATTGAATTGTCATATTATCGCATGTTCTCATTCAAGCACCAGATAAATATTACAAGTGATGATTTTCCACTGAGTACTATATAAAGAATTTATGGAATATTAATAATACTGTTATCCACAACCTTCATGCTTGGTGAATGACCCCAAACTGAAATCATGTTTGACTTTTGAGGAATAAACCTTAAGAACAATCTGCTTTAACCCACTTCTCTGCTGCTTACAGTTTTATAGGGTAAATATTCCTAAGGACAATGCTTGCCTCCCTTGGAGAGAATTGGACATTTATGACCTGTTTGATAATGCTTTTTTTGCTTCATCCGTTTACAACCCTCCACATATTATGCCAGTCAGGGCATCTTCTGGGGTGAAATCACATCTTCACTGAGGATCAACGAGCTGCTCTGAGACAGTGTAGGCTCAGTCTTCAGTTCTAAACACAGTGTAGACCCTGACAGCCTTGGAAAATGCTGTTGTAAACCATCTGCAGAAATCTGGCATTAGCTCCCCTCTTCCTAAATGGTCTAACCTCTCTGCTTTTGCCAGGGCACCAGGGCCCTCTTTCCACAGACCCAGTTAAGAAAAGTCTGTGGGGGAAAACCCTTGAGATAACTGGCTGGGGCAAGATCTCAGCTTGGGGGACTCAGACCTCTGCTCCGGGCCCTTGGAAGTGTTAAAGGAATCTTCACACTCCCAAGTGCACCAAGTATTGTCTGTAGATTGGATAAACCACACAATTTAACTACTTTTTAGATATATGTTGAATGTCGATACTGCTGTGTTTAATAAAATATACATTATTTATTTTATGATAACACTGAATTTGTAACATCTTTCAACAATATGTATTTCTTAACAGATAATAATAAAAACTAATAGAAGATACATGGAATTTTTTCCCCTCAAATTATCTGTAGCCATTGACTGGGCCAAGGAACTATTTGTACTATTATAGTTGCTCTGGAGAGATAGGGGTGCGGCCGGGAGAATGCAGTTCCTGCTCACTGAACACTGCTAGTTGATGTGGCAATTGAGAAAAATGTACATTCTGGTGTTTTTATGATTCTTTTGGTCAGAATGAATGTAGAAGTTCCCTAAATGTTCCAGATCTGCTCCAGGACTCAGCCAAATCATTCTTTCATCCTCCCTGGATACTGTCACCCTTAGGTCTCCATGGCTAAAGCCTAAATATTTTTCAATTCTACATTTCATTTTATGCCCTTATAGATAATAGGTCCTCAATAAATGCTCATTGATGCTGAAGAAGCTGCTTTACTCTGAACACGCCTCTCACCAAATCATGATGGTTAATCATGTTCGTATTCAGGGTGGTATCTTTGAAGTGAATAGAGCATCCCTGGGTTAGAAAGAAAAGGAAATCAATCTTCCATAAATGTCATTGAAAATATGTCTTTTCTGCTCTTCCTTGTTATTCAGAAAAGAAACAAAATGTATTCTAATTTGAATTAGCCACCTGCTTTTAGAAGTGGCTTCTTACGGAGCTTGATTGAAATGTCTGGTACCCATTTTCCTTGCTTACATGCGTATCTTCATGTTTGGAGTGGGACTGCCATAAGGGCATGGATATTCTTTGACTCATAAATATGCAAAAACATGAACCCCAGGAAATGAGTGTTTTACGAGCCACCATGTTTTCTTTCTTTGTGTTCTGTACCTAATGTTTCTTTAGTTATTAGTATGAAGGTTCAATTAGTTCCATAGTTAAGCCACATTATGGATAACCCAGCTTTGGTTGGTTAATCTAAGAGCCCAATGAGCATTTATAATTTTGCTTTTATGGGAAATGCCAAACAGCTGTCTTTGTGCCTGAACCTACTTGGAGCTCATGCAATTCGTGCCAGATTCCAAATGCCCACTGGTCAATGTGTAATTAGTACACAAATTTCATGCAGTGTAATGCAGGCTAGTCCCTCAAACACTAGTGAGCTTCAGCATCCCCCAGTGACCTTGTTAAAATGCAGAATTGAGCCCCACTCTCCTACCTTATAATCCACTGAATTAGGGGTGGGGCACAGGAACTTATGTTTTTACCAGCCACCCTAGGTGATTTTGATACCTGTGTTCTGTTGTAAAGAGTTGCAGGTGTGGCAGGGAAGGTGGGAACTGGTGCTTTGGATCATGATTAGGATTTGGACAGCAGGGAAGGTGCTCAAGAGTGGGGCGGAGTAGCAGCAGCGGAAGTGCAGAGGAGAGAGAGCATGAGTTTGAGGTAGTAAAGCGTGGAGTTAGGAGTGTGGTGCTCAGGTCTGACAGACCTGGTTCTGAGTCCTCCTCCCTCACCACCGGCAACCTCAAGACTTGGACAGGTTACTTCACCTTCTCATCTCTAAAGTAGGTGTAATAATAGCATCTATCTGTGAGGGCTGGTGCGAGGGTTAAATGAGAATATGTATTTAATGTGCTCAGCATATGTTAAGACCTTAATAATTATTAGCTTTTATTATGCATACATAAAACTTGTAATTACATTTTCTTTTTCTCTCTGTAGTTGCAGAATTTGTATTTTGAGAATTTCTTTCTGCTCTTTTTTGTTCTTGGTGGTCACCAAGTCACATGGAGAAGTAGGAAGTACCGAGTCTGGTGAAAGTGAACGGAAGTCTTTGGGAAGGTCATAGAGTATGTGTTCCCCTGAAAAAGTAAGAGAATCTGTGGAAGTTCCCAGATTTACGTACTCTGAAAAGAGATACAGGGAAGGCCAGAGAAGGGAATGAGACCACAGGCAGGATTCTGAACCCTGGCTTTGCCACTCCCCTGCTGTGCAGTTTTGGGTAACTTAGTCAAGACCCTGCTTTGTGCCTCCATCTCCTCATTAATGAGTCGAGAGGGGTATACGGGCTTGTCCATGCAGAGCACGGCACATGCTTCTGAGGAGCGTGTGGGTGTGAACACGCGGGTGGTGCGGTGGCTCTGGGGCAGGGTCGCCCGTGTGTGGATCCCTCCTCTAACTGTGTAACTATGGGCCAGTTCCTTCACCTTTTTCTCCCCCAGTTTCTTCATCTATAAAGTGGGGATAACTATTATTATCAGACCCACCTCAATGGATTATTCTGTGTACGTAAGCAATGAATACACATGAAGTGTTTAAAACAGTGCCTGGCACACATGAGTGCCTGGCAAATGTCAGCTTAATATTATCATACTGATGTACTGTTAATTTGGAAGCAAAATGTTCCACTTAGGCAAAATCTTTCTTATTCGGAGGATTTAGGTTAGTCTCAAGTCCTCAACCAACCAATACCACTCCTTATCTTTCATTATTTCCCAGCCTGAATCTTTTGAGTTTCTCCTCCTTGTCCTCCCATACTTCTATTACATTTATTGAGTGCTTAGTGCATGCCAACGAGTTGTTCCTACAGCGCTGTCATGGTGAAGCCTCCCCCCACTCCACCAGGTGTGCGTTAGCATTCCCAGTTGGAGATGGCTGCTGAGGGGCTCATAGCCAGTAAGCGGCAGTGACTGTTCCAAAGCACACACTCCTCACCTCTTTATTTTATTTTTCTCTAGCTCACTTTTTAATATTTGTGCAAATTTATGGGGTACATGAGACAATGTGTTACATGTATATAATATGTAGTGATCAAGTCAGGGTGTTCAGGGTGTCCATTGCCCGAGTACAATACATTTTTGTTAAGTGTAGTCATCCTATTCTGATATCAAACATTGGATTTATTCCTTCTGTCTTACTGTATGTTTGTAGCCTTTAACCCGCTTCCCTTTTTCCTCCTCCCCAACCCTTCCCAGTCTCTGTCATCTACTTTTCCACTCTCTACCTCCATGTGTTCAAATTTTTTAGCTCCCGAATATAAGTGAGAACATGGGATATTTGTCTTTATGTGCCTGGCTTAATTCACTTAAGATAATATTCCATCCATGTTGCTGCAAATGACATATTTCATTCTTTTTTATGGCTGACTAGTACTCCATTGTGTATATATACCACATTTTCTTTATACATTTGTCTGTTGATGGGCACTTAGGTTGATTCTCTATCTTTATATTTACAGCTACTATAAATAGTGCTGCAGTAAATATGGGAGTACAGATATCTCTTCCATATACTGATTTCATTTCCTTTGGATATATACCCAGTAGTGGGATTGCTGGATCGAATTCATCTCTCCATTTTAGTGCCTTACAAACATTCATGCCTCTGTACTATTGTTCATTCCACCCCCCAACCCTCCCCCACCTCAACACCTCCCTTCTTTTCAAACCCTATTCTTTCTGTGATCCCTGCTTATCCATCTTGACTTAGAGCTTCTTGAGAAGCACTTCTCTTCTGCTCCTTTTGGCCTTGGACCTCCTATTATTCTCTAATTGCCTTATCTATGTGTGTTTTTCTCTAAAAGACTAAGTTCCTTGAAGAAAAGGTCCATGACATCCCCTAACAGTATAGTTTTAAGAGTGGTAATTTTTTGTTAAATTGAATGTAATATGCATGTATATTAGTTTCTAGGGCTGCCATAACAAAGTACTATGGGCTGGATGGCTTAAATGACAGAAATTTATAGGGCCGGGCATGGTGGCTCATGCCTGTAATCCTAGCATTTTGGGAGGCCGAGGTGGGAGGATCACTTGAGCCCAGGAGTTCCAGACCAGCCTGGGCAATAGTGAAATCCTGTCTCTACAAAAAAATTAAAAAATTAGCCAGGCGTGGTGGCATGTGCCTGTAGTCTCAGCTACTCAGGAGGCTGAGGCAGGAGAATCACTTGAGCTCAGGAATTTGAGGCTGCAGTGACCTATGATGACGCCACTCCACCCTAGCCTGGGCAACAGAGGGAGACCCTGTCTCAAAAAAAAAAAAAAAAAGAAAAAAGAAAAAAACAGCAGAAATTTATTTTCTTGCAATTCTGGAGGCTAGAAGTCCAAGATCAAGGTGTCAGCAGGTTTGATTTCTCCCAAGGCCTCTCTTCTTGGCTTGGAGATGGCCACCATCTAACTGTGTCCTCACATGGTTTTTGTGTACACACAACTCTGGTGTCTCTGTGTTCCCAAATTTCCTCTTCTTATAAGGTTATCAGTCAGATTGGATTAGAGCCCACCTGAACGGCCTCATTTTAACTTAATCATCTCTTTAATGGCCTTGTCTCCAAATACATTCACATTCTGTGGTACTGGGGGTTAGAGTTTCAACATATGGACTGTGGGAGGGTGGAGACACAGTTCAGCCCATAACAGTATGTCTCTTTAAAATAACTCACAGTTGTACTGAATGTGAAGTGCTGATCAAAAATTTAGAATGTCCTATAAATATATGATCTCATATATAGAAGAGATTTAATGAAAATTGATTTCAGAATTTACCAGGCTTTATTGCAATAATTTCCAGGCATCTAACAGGTAAGCTGATGATAGCTGTGTGATCTATTTAATCATAGGTCATGGCCCATTTGAGATTTTAAAATAACATTATTTTATGCAATTAGTTAGCACACGTGTGGCAGACCAGTAAGGCCTAACCACCTACCCAACCTAGTCTACTCCTTCCCTCCAGGTGTCACATCAACAGGTGTGAATCAAATTAGTCATTTGTGATAGAAATGGAATGTAATCAATTACACAATTTAGAGCTGTTCAAATTTAATCCATTAAATGATACCATGAAACTGATCTGTCATGAAGTATTGAAAATAAAATGAAAAAAAGCATGAATAAAGGTCTTTCACTGGGAAGTGCTATTATGAGAGAGGTCTTCTGAGTCCTCCAGACCTGGGTGTGAGTCCTGGCTCTGTCATTTAGTAGTTGTATGACTTTGGGCAAATTTCTGAACTTGACCAAGGCTCAGTTTCCTCACCTAGAAAATCGGGATAATAATGATCACTGCACAGGTGTGTTGTGAGAATTAAATGAGACGGTGAAAGGACAGAACGATCCTCTGGTATGTAAATAGCATGAGAGCAAGGACTTTGCCTCTTCCTTGCTGTATTTCCAGTGTTTAGAACAAGGATGAAAAATGGTAGGTGCTCACTAAATATGCATTGAATGAATTAGTGAATAAACAAATTAATAAAACAAAAGAAGACCTCCCACAGAGCAATAGTGATAATGTCTACGGACAAAGGCAGAGGTTCTCAAGTCCGGCTGCACATTAAAATTGCTGCAGGAGCTATTGAAAACTACCAATGCCAGGGCCCCCGACCCACAGAATCTCATTTATTGGTTTGCCTTCAGCCTTTAGCATTGGGATTTCTTTTTCCACAGCATGTATCATTTTCTGATATGCTATTTAATCAGTACATATGCTATATAATCTTATGGTATGTATAATATACTAATTGTAATAATGCAATAGTAGGTATTGCATTTTTTGTTTAGTCTCTCTTTTCCTTTTCAATATGTGGGATTCGTGAGTACAGATATTTTTTATGTTTTATTTCCTGATGTATCCTAAGTGCCTAAAACATATTTGACACCTAATAGATACTTAATAAATATTTGATAAACAAACGAATGACCAAGGTATATGATCCAAAAAATTTGGAGGTAGCTGACTTTTAAAAAAAATTTCAAGTAACTGATTTTACTGCTCAAAAAGAGATAAAATTTCAATCAATCGGTAGTAGGAGGTGGATTAGAAAGGGGGGCTATCACCAGAGCTGGTGGGTTCTGGAGAAGGGATCCCACCCCTCCTGGGATGAGTCCTTGGCAGAGGTTAGACAAGGGGAAGGCCAGGTAAGTCTGGGGAAAGTTCCAAAGCAGGGGTGCTAGTCCTTTTCTTCCTAGGTGAAGTCTGAGGAAAGAGAAAGCCTCTTAGACCTAGTGCCTCCTGCACCAATGGGTTCCCGGTAGATTAAAAATGTAGGAGTGGTTTGTGTGAGCAGAGAAGGGTTGACAACCTATTATCATCAAGTTTCCCAGTCCCTGAAGTAGTGTGGAAGAGTCAAGAAAGTTTTGTGTGTCCTTGAAAGGGGGTGAGGAAGTGGCTGAGTGGCCAGGGACCTGAGTGGCCTTGCCGTCCATACAAGATGGATCCAGGTGACCAGCACGGCTCGGTGCCCAGAGGGCAGGTGGCTGCTTGGTTGAGCAGCAGCAGTAGTATGGTTAGTGCCTGGAGAATAAAAACATCTGGCTGGTTATATTATATTCATAGTAGTGGACATAGCATGTGACCAGGACAGACTGAGATGGGGAAAAGATGTTCTCTCCCAACAGGGTGTCCGCTTGAGCCCCCAAGACTGAAATAATCTCTGGGCAAAAAAAAAAAAAAAAGGAATTAAAAGCTAAAAGCAGGGGATGAGAACTTTGGATTAAGTTTTCCTGAAAAAAATGACTAGACTAAGTTTTCTGCTTCAGGTGGAATGGGGGTTTGAGAGTTAAGGTGGCCAGAGTTATAGGGAAACAATTTTTTTAAAAAGTTCTATTTTTGTCCATCTGAGTTTGTGACTACAAAATTTATACCTGTACAGTAGCTATCTTATCACTTTTCATTATTATTATGCACTTGGCTAATCCTCGTGTCCAGGTCAGTGGCTACGTACCAAGCGCAGTTTGCACAGCCTCATCATCATCAGTAGAACACTCACGTGGCCCTCATGGATTCCTGATCACATGGCCCAACGCTGCAAATTCCTGCCAGGGTCTGCCCCATGTGAGCTTCTTGGGTTTTGGGAAGATCTCAGCCTGTAGTTTCTCCAGGAGCAGCTTGGTGAATGGTCTCTGTGTTGTGTCTCAATTTCCCAGCCAGTTTATTGAGTCTGTTTGATTTCTGTGGCCAGCCCTTCCTCAAACTCCAGGATGGCCTTGGAGCCTACAGACAGCTTCAGGGAACTGGACTGGAGCCCAAATGTGAAGAAGAATAGTGATCTGGTCTCTCCTGCAAACACAGATCTGATCTGAAAATCTTTTAGTTGTTTTAAAATTCAACTCCTTACCTTGGTATTTAAAGTCCTATATACAGGAATCTCCAAACATTCCCTTGAGTACACATGAAGATTTTTTATTTTCTGTGACTACAAGGCTCTTTCAGCTGTCTTGGCTGTCTTTCACATCTACTCCTTTGATTGCCTGAAATCCCTACTTCATATTTCCAATCCTGTTCACCCTTCCTGTCCTGGGTCCAATGTCACCTCTTTTCTGAAACTTTCCTAACTCCCCTGGGCTGAGTCCAGGGGCTCCCACAGCATTTGATATTCACTTCCTCTAAAGCACTTTTCATACTGTACTCTAATTTTCTACCTATTCTTCCACTAGTCTGTCAGTTATTCAAGGGGAAGGGTCGTGTGTCTAATTCATTTTGAATTATTCCCAGTATGCCCTGCATCTTCCTGCACAAGTGTGTGTGTGTGTGTGTGTTTGTAGAATCCACTGGGAATCACACAGACTTGGAGTCTTTCTGTGGGATATGACGTGATCATATCATATTGACCACATCATATTCCATGTCGTATTCCAGAAGGGTATTTGAGTACAACCCCATTCACACCTGAGTCCCATCAAGGAAGCCTTGGTTCCTATGACCCTGGGTGAGTTGTTCCCAAAGTGTGGCGCCTAGTCTAGCAGTGTCAACATCACCTGGGAACTTGTTAGTAATGCAGTCTCAGGCCCCACCCTAGATCTACTGAATCAGGAGCTCTGGAGCCGGCCCCAACAACCTGTGTTTTCTTACACTGTCCAGGAGAGTCTGTGTGTGCCACTCCCTGCCTTGGACCCACTCGAGGTATCTCTGTGGTTACCAAGGCAGGGAGTTGGGGGCTGGCAGGGAGTGGGGGAAGGCTGAAGGGGTGGAGGAGTGAACCTGTTCCACGATGCCTTTCACTCAGATTGGGGCTGCGGTAAAAATCTCCACGGGAAAGTGTGTGTCACTCCCCTGTACCCTACTTGTTGCTGTCCTGACAGGTTTTTACATGTCAGCATTTTCCCTAAAACTAGAGCCCTTGAGGAGGAATGATAGAGTTATACCATCTCTCCACGGATAAAATCCGTGCTGATGCTTTGATGGGTGAAGCGCGAGCGACGTCGTGCGGGAACTGGCGGGCTCCTGGGTGTTCTCTGTTGTCAAGGCAGCGTCTCACTCGTGCCGTGGAAGAGCCTCTGAGGGGAAAGTGGAGCAGCTCTGCCATCCCAAGGACGTGTGCCGCGCCACTCTTGACAGGCAGGAGACAGGGAAGTGAATGTTTTAGTATTTTATAAATCATTGGGAGGAAATTATGTTTTATTTATGTTCATTTTTGAATGTATTTGAATTTTTGCTACAGATATTTTTCAGAGATGCAAGCATTGGAGGCAATCCTGGGGGAACAGACACCTCAAAAGTATGTGACAGGGGCCCACCTTATTGGCTGAGGGGGTGAAAATTATTCATATTTTAAAGAGGAGTCTGAAGTTGGCTTTCAAAGGGACAAAATCTGAATGAAACTCGAAAGTTTTGAATTGTGACTATGAAGCATCTGGTTTTAAAAGGAAGATTTAGTGTAAGTGAGTCACAGTGCTGCCTGACTGATGTGGAGAGAAAGTCAAACTGAGGAAACAGAAGGAGGAATTAGGGATGGGTCTCAATTAAATGGGTTGATTCATTATGTGAACCACGTCACTGGTTACTTTTTCAAAATTCCTCTTCCTCAGTACAATGGAGCCTGTGGCTGTATCCACGAATCGTCCCTGGAACTCAGCCCAGGAGAGCCAACCCTTTTAGCCACCTTCATCACCGATGCAGATCCTCAGGGCTACTTTCCCGGTGCGGCTCATTGTGTGGCCACAGGCACCAAGCAACGAAATGGGCCAGAATGATTGTACTGCCTGTGTTACAATGAGGTTCATTTCCTGTGGAGATACGTCCCACTCCTACTGGAATGGCAGAGGACTCGGATGCTGTTGAAACCAAAGTGAAAATGGAGATAAACATTTTGCATTCTGTGCTTTTGCTTCTACAGAGTTGTTTTTCTCTGTTTTTGTACGAATGTTGAAGTTAGGTACATAAATATCCATAATGGTATGAAGTTAGTCATGGGGAAAAATATGTTCCCAATAGATGAAGAATGACCAGTGAAGACAAGGAGCATTTCTTCTCCAATGTACCACTAAAACAGGACCTAGGAACATACTTTAGGGCAAAAAGATGCATTCAGTGCTAGGTGGTGGTACTTTTCTTCGATCTAATTTTATAGCTCTCTTTATTATGTGACAAGATGTGATAATGCAATAAAAAAAATTGGTCCAGAAAGAAAATAACGCCTTTGGGTCGGAAAACCAAGAGTCAAGAATATTTTTGTTGGTGAAAACTATAAATTAAAAGGTTTTAAAAGGCATTTTGAATAACAATATGAGCTGCCATTTATTTATGATTACGATGTAATACCAGAACTTGGTGTTTATGCACTGGTTCATTTGACACATATTTATTGAGTTACTAAGGTGCGCCAGGCACCAGTGTGGGCTACGACAGTTAACATGCCAGACCTGTGTATCCATTCACACAACTTGTCAAAGTGCATGCTTTCTAACTATAGTTCACAGCTGAGAAAACTAAAGCTCGGGGTCACTAAGTCAGAGGCTCTTAACTCTGCTGTAGTTGTTGAATCATTGGGGGTTATTTATTTTTTCTTTTTTTTCACCCCATGAGTCCAAGAAAATGGGGGTTCTGCTTTTGCAAAATACTGATGTCCAGGCCCTACTCTAGACTGATTAAATCAGAATGGCTAACTATGGGGCAGAGGATCAGTATTTTCTTTTGAAGTTCCCTCAGGGGTTCTGAAGCACAGCCAGGGCTTAGGAACACTGCTTCAGGGGCACACTGGTCTGGCACAGGACCCAAGCCACACAGTCAGGTGAACGTGGTACATTAAGGATGAATAAACTCAGCACCTGTGCCACGCCGTCACATTTTCCAAGGCCGGTTGTTATCAGTAGGAATGTGCCCTGAGGAACTCATCTTTCTCAGCACAATCTGCTTTTGGCCTCTCTGGTTCTTGAAAAGTCTTGTCAAGTTTCCGAGTTTGAAGACAAATATGTGATCCTCTGAAGGCTTTTCACTTAATAGACTGCTACCCACCATGTAGCACGTGTGTTTTGTAATTTCACTTAAGATGTTTGTTATATTTATTACAGCAATAGGAGTGGCAGAGATAGCGCAGAGATGGATACGAGGCACTGCGGAAGCCTCCTTTGGTCCTCTCCGAGGATAGCAAGTTATCGCTTTGTTTTCAAATAATGCAGTTGGTAATAAGTTTTTGGATGTGTGTGAGCTGTAAATCGTTCTGAAAATTGAACTGAAGATACAATATCGTAAATCTCTTCCTTGGTGGTAGAATATTTATGGGGAGAGCAATATAATCAGTTATGTGGCTGTGCTATGGCTGACATCTGACTGAAGGGGACCCTGTACTGAGGATCTATCACCTATTAGAAAATTCCTCCAGGTGAGCGTTTGTATGGAGGTTGGGGGACTATTTTAAATGGGGATGGCCAGATATTTCCTTATTAAAATAAATCTTCAATGCATTAGTGGAGCAGGTGAAAATGCTGGGGGCAGCACACTGCTGGGCAGGTCAAGGAGATGCAGAGGGGCTTCACCTTTCTGGGGCAGCTGCTGCTCCTGGTTGCTGTGTAATTTGGTTCCCTAAATCAATGCTTGTGTATTCTGGGAACTCGAAATCCTAAGAAAATGCACATTTCATTAGATTTATTTTGAAACTCATTATCGTCACTATAAATACCTCCATGTGGAATGTAATGAAATAAAACCAAAAGAAGTAGTGGCATTACAGCAAGCTGTGAGAAATGAAGAGTCAAGGCAGTATTACACAACATCATCATGGTTTTTCTTTTGGATGATGACAATTATTTAAAAGAAAAAAAATCTTTAATTGTGATTTCATGGTTTTCAGATTTTTTCCCTTTGGTTTGTAGGGAAACACTTTTTTCCCCAACAAAATCTGGTTTACAGCCCCATTGTATAAAACAGATCCAAGGCTGAAGTTGGGGAAGTGACCCAAATCTTTGTCTAGGTGGCCTCTGGTATCACCTCCCTCCAGGGCCCCCTATGCACCCCCACCACCCAAGGGTGTGCTGATCACAGTTCCATAACCACTGACCTCGTCCAACTCTCTGTTTTCATAGATGAGGAAACCGAGTCCAGAAAAAGCCAACTTTCAGAGAGGACAGGGAAAAAGATTCTTGACCATTCTTGTGCTGTTCCTGTTAAACCATGCTGCCTACTGACATCGAAGGACGTGGCCACTTTTGGGACAAACAACTCATTTGTCCAGGCAGTGTGACTGATCTCACCTCCTTCCAGTCTTTTCTTAAATTTCACTTTCTTAATAAACTTTACCCTGATTACCCCGTTTAAAATTACACCCCTCCCTCTGGTCCCCTATACTTCTTAAAATGTTCTCTATATTTTTTCATAGCACTTGTCACCTCCTTACATATGATACCATTTATATCATTTATTTTTGCACATTATCTGACCTGCTTTGCCCCTACTAGAATCTGAGCTTCATGACAGCAAGGAATTGTTAAAAAAATCTCTTTTGTTCACTGATGTATCCCTAGCATCTAGAACAGTGTCTGACTCATAGTAGATGCTCAATACATATTTGCTGAATAAATCAATTTTATGAACACTGATTATAGACTAATGAGATGGTCTGTATAGGTTGCCATGACCTTCTCACTCATACTATGTATTAGGTTTGATTGGGGCACAGAGAAGGCTCAGCAAATCTAATTAACTCAACCATATTCTCCCTTCAAGTGAAAGGTAATGGCCCTCTGGGTCAGCGTTCCTCTAGGGAAGCCCTGTAAGCTTTGCTTTCAGCAGCTCTGCCTGTTGGGGAGATGAAAACAGGCATGAGAGGCCTAGGCCAGAGGTGCTTAACTCAGGGAGTCCCTGAACTTGGATGGGGAAAAGACTACATCTTTATTTTCATTAACTTCTAGCTGAAATTTAGCATTTTCTTCAACTATAAATGTAGGCAACAAACCCCAAGAAACGTTGTCATCAATCGAAATCAAAGATTTTTTTTGTATTGCATTGTTATTGTTGCAGATATATAAAAATAATATTTTCACTTATTTCCACTTCAAAATTATGGTCATTATTACACCTGTCTCTAGATTTTATTATTTAATGCAATAATAAAGGATCACATGTATTGCTTACAATTGGGTTTGGCCAACAGGACAAGATTAGTTGACAAAGGAGTAAGGTCAGGGTCTTTATTCTCCTGACTCCTCTCCTATGTGGCTGCCAAGAGGCTACCCTCCCTGCTGAGAGGCTGCCCTCGCTACTGAAGGTCATAGCTCCTTCAGGGGGTGGTGGGTGGTGGGGGGGTGGGTGGCTTTCTACAGCCCTTTCAGGCCCCTGTAGGTCTAGGGTGGTAATAGCTCTCTGCTGTTGCTAAGCTGCGGTGTTTCACCATTTTTGTTTGTTTCTCTTAATGTGCCCCATACCTTTGTAAGTACTTACTTCATGAAATGCTCCTCAACTATCCCTTCTGAATGTGCCTTCTGTTTCCTACGAAGATCCTGACTGCTGTATCCCCAAACTAGATAAAATTCTGCTCTTCTTTAAATCTCTCCTCTCTTAAGGCACTTCCTGTAGTCTTGGATTTCCCTATTAGACAAAAAGCACCTATTGAGCACTTACTACCTGTCGGTCATTATTCTCAATGCTAGAGAACACAGTGATGGACAAGACAGACGAAGTCCTTGTCACCCTGAGCTAGAATAATAAAACTAGCATTTAATAAGTGCTTACAATGTGCCAGGTACTTCTAAAAGTCCTTTCTTTACATGTAGTAACTCATTTAATCCATACAATAACATTATGGTATATTTTACAAATAAGAAAACAGAAGCATAGACAGAGTAAGTAATTTGCCTGAGGTAACACCACCAGGAAATAGCAAAGATGGGATTCTAAGCCAGGTGGCCTGACTCCAAAGCTCATGCTCTTAACCACATCACTGTACTGTCTCTAACAAGCTTTAGCATCCTTTGCAATAATTAGTGAATAGCTGATGCTAAGCAAATATTTATTGGACTAATTTGAGTAAACAGTCCCTTTAGGAAAGGAAGACAGCAATGGGGTTATGCTTTTGGCAGGTTCAGCAAAATTTTGATTTCAATGGCTTTCAAGAATAGTTTGGTTTTCTTTTCTTTTGTTTTATTTTCAAGTGTTTATCTGCAGTAGCAGGTGGTAAGCAATATATTCTCTTCTCCACTTAGCTGAGCTAAATATCTGGTCACATGGCTGGATCTTCATCCCAAACATAATTGTGTGCTCTCACCCTGGGCAGGAGGCAGCCTCTCTTATGACACAGCAATGCTTAGTGGATAGTATGTGCAGCAAATGTTCAGTTACAAGAGAATAGTACCCAACTATTCTGTGATCATTAATAGGAACTCATGTAAGAGTTCACCACAGCTGTGACTTCTACTGGTGAATCATTCTGTTTAAAATATAATGTACTCAAAAAGCAGCAAAAACTGTAGTCAGAAATCACTGTAATGGCTTTCATGAAAGCTATCGCTAATTTAGGGCCCAATTAAAACCTGAAATCCAATTATTGCTGAATAACATAATTGCAAGAAAGTAACTTGAATTGCACGTATGTCAGTAATTAAGGAGGAAGCTTTAATAACAGAATCCATTTGGACTATTACAAGGAGGGGCCAAGGAGTCTGAGGAACTTCTCCAGGGTGGGTCAGAGCAGGAAATGCCCCAGCGGTTGGGTGCTTGCAGTCTGCTTTGAGTTTTGTAAACATGGATTGCTTTTATAGCCTAGTTCATGGGGTCCTGGTAAGATAAATGCAGATTTTAACAGCAGGATAAGATCGATCTCTGGATCCACACTGCTATGAAGCATCAAATACACTGTAAGCCCTGAAAAATTAAATATTGCGAGGTGCTATTTGTTAAATACTTGAGATGCTCTAGAAAGCAGTTGGCAATATAAATGTCAAATGTTGTACCTTTACAGCTCAAACTCTGATTTTGACCTTGAGTTAACTCTACTGCATTGATTCTGTTGCTTGCAGTGGAGTGGCCAGGGTGCTGAGGGGCTGAGCTTGGAGAGCCCCAGACTGGGCACATCCAGTGTGTCAGCTAGTAAGAGAACTGCCTTGGGTGAGGCAGGGTTTTGCTGTGCAGCAAATGATATATTTCTCTGTATATGCACTGTCTGCCGAGGGCACTAGCAGCATCTCTCACAGAACCCCAGGCAGGTGATTCATTTACTACAGAAACTATCAGGTAGTGTGAACTCTTACCGAAACATATAATAGTAGGGCTGCCATTCTCAGACTGCATGCATCAGAATCACCTGGAGGCCTTGTTAAATCCAGATGCTGGACCCCAGAGAGAGTTTCTGAGTTGGTAAGGCTGGAGTGGGGCCTAAGAATCTGCATTTCTAATAGGTTCCCAGGTGACACTGATGCTGCTTGCTGGTCTGGGGACCACACTTTGAGAACTGTTGTGGTAGGGTAGAAGTGTCGGTTGGGTCCTACGAGGAGGAGATGGAGTTAGATATATGAAAGTTTTGTTAGACCTGTGTGAAAGAAAAGGGTGGAATCAGAAGTGGCCAAGGGAGCAGTCAGACCACTTACGAGGACCTCACCAAGTCTCCGCCTGCCCACTGAAGAGTTCTGGAGCCAAGATTGCTCAGGGGAGTCCCCACCCTGGCAGAAATGCCAGGCCCTTGGAGCACACAGTCACGCTCAGCCATTGGCTGGGGTTGCCCCTGGAAAAGCCTGGTGATGGCTGGAAAGCTGAGAAGGACCTGGAGGAGTAAATAGCTGGGGACTGTCAGCTGACCACACTCTTGCATCTGGGCAGCCAGTCCTTTTTTGAAGGCATATCTGGGCAGTGCGTCGATGTATCTACCATAGCACAGAACAGAGAAAATTACAAAGGTATTTTCTGAACAAAGGGTGACCTTGGTTATGAGACTTGGAGGGAATTCAGCAGCAGTGGCCAGTATGGAAGGGAGGTGTCAGGACCTGGCAGGACCAGGGTAAGGAAAACTGAGCAAAAAGAAATAGCCTTGATCCCCTATCATTCATTTCCAACCCCACCTGCACAGTAGAATCATGCAGGGAGCTTTGAAAAATACTGACCCCTGCACCTCTGATTCCGACTTAATTCAAAGGGGCAGTGAACTTGCATCACTGTGATGTCCCCATTGGCCAGACCTACTAGGTTGGGTCCAGCAACAGTGATGCAGCAATCATGTAATAGTGAAAGTCATGGGGAGCAGCTGATTTGGGAGGGGCTGAGGGGCTGGCGAAGGTTAGGAAGGAAGTCAGAGGCCTTGCTAATCAGATCAGGGTTCAGAATGTGTCTCCAGCCCCACTGGGCATCAGGCATGTAAAACAGACAAGCAACGTAGAGCATAAAAGTGGTGGTGATAATGGGCACCATTTCTAGAGGTCCTAATACGTGCCAGGTGCTTTACTTACTTTATTTAATTCCTGAAAGAGATCTGCGAGAAAGGCCATATTATCCCATACTACTGAGAAAGAAACTAGGGTGCTGAAAATTTATGTACATTATCCAATTGCTCCTTCAACTCTGTCTGATCCCAAAGCCTGGGTCCTCCCTGTGAATGAGCAGATGGGTGTAGGGAGGGGCTGTAGTGCAGGTGACTTTGAGCAGCAAGACAGTTTTCAGACGGATCTGGCGAGACAGAGGCTTCTACCATCTTACATGTTCCTGCTGAGATTCGCTCAGGTCCTGGGCCGAGTTGGGTTTTCTGGTAAAGGCCCTTACTCAGTACCTGTGCTGAGTCTGTGGGGTAAGTAGGAGCTAAGAGTCACAGCCATTGCCCTATAAACCACAATCCTAAAATGGGAGGGAAACATTTAGTCTTAATCACAAAGAGGGAAAATAATTATATTAGTTTCCTGTGGCTGTCATAACAAATTACAGAAAACTGGGTGGTTTAAAACAACAGAAATTTATTCTCTCACAGTTCTGGAGGACAGAGATCTTAAATCAAGGTTCCAGCAGGGCCACACTCCTTTTGGAGGCTCTGAGAGAGAATCCACCCTTGCCTTTTCAGCTTCTGGTGGCCCCAGGCATTCACTGGCTTGAGGACACATCACTCCAGTCTCTGTCTCCATCTTCACATTGCCTTCTCCTCTGTGTGCTTTCTCCTCTTTTGTGTCTTAGAAGGACACTTGTCATTGGATTTAGGTCCTACCAGTTTGGTCTTTTCTCAAGATTCCTAATTACTTCTGCAAAGACTCTTTTTCCAAATAAAGTCATATTCACAGGGTCTAGGGATTTGGATGTCTTTTTGAAGGTCACTATCCAACCTACTGTAATTCTCAAATAAATGTTTCCTAGGAAATCAAGGGTAAAATGTGTTAGGATGTTTATACAAAATAAGTTTTGTTTGTGAATGGGTGAGATATTTTCTGAAAAGTTATAATCAAATAGTTCTTTGTTGACTTGGGAGCCCAGGTTTTACAAATAATGTTTCTGGTGGATACTTTCAAAGATGGCCACCAATACTTCCTCCCAACAATTCCTCCCTTTCCTGTGGGAGCATGTGCACATCAAGAGGTGGAGTCTGTTTCCCTCCCTTTGCACCTAGCCTGACCTTGGGACTCATTTGACAAACAGAATGCTGTGGAGGTGACCTTCTGGACTTCTGAGCCCTGGCCTGAAGACTCCTGGCAACTTCTCCTTTACCTCTTGGGAACCACTGCTTTGCAAAGAAACCTGGGTGAGACAGCTAATGTGGAGAGAGAAAGGCCCAAACAGCTCCCAACTGTTCCTGTCACACCCACAGACTCAAGAGACATAGGAGTGAAGCTATTTCAGACTTTCCAGCTGAGCTCCCAGCTGAGCTCCCACTTTCCAGCTGGCTGCCCAGCTGGCAGCCACAAGAGTAGCCCCAGCTGACACCATGTGGAGCAGAAGAACCATCCATCTGAGCCCAGCCAATGTGATGATTGAGAAAAACAATAAATTGTTGTTTCAAGCCAGTAAGTTCTGAGGCAGTTTTTTGTGTCACAGTAGATAAAAAAAAAAAAATGCCGTAAATAGTGTCATTAAAAAATTTTAACGTGGGCTAAAGAAAATCATAATAAACATTATACAAGCAGAGAAATGGTTTCATATTGGGAATGAAAGTCTTCTTTCATGTTTTGCCTTGGACATTGTTTAGGATCTGAAAAGAAAGTATGCATAGGGCACAGAGAACATGAAGCTATGTGGGAGGAAGCATCTCTTGTCCCTGTTTTTTGAGAAGTACAGCTTAAGGGGAAGGTTACTTTAGACACAATGTCTTGGGGTTCTGGCTTTATTACTGATTTACTGCATGAACTTGAGCTGTCTTTGAGCCCCAGTACAGAAACATTTGTGTGGCTGATAATTACCAATACTAATTATTAGGCCCCTAATACATGCCAGTCCTGCATAAGGTGCTATACTGAGTAAGACTGTACCCTATGAGAGATGTCCTCCTCATTTTCAAAGGAGGAAGCATTGGCTCAGAGAGGGTTACAGCTTGCCCGAGATCACACAGAGATGAGGGGAGAAGGGTGGGCATACAGATTCAAACCCCAGGCAATTGATCCCAAACCTGTACTTTTTCTGCTGTGCTATTGGTTTACTTCTCCCCTCTTGGTTTGAGGCGGGTAACAGCTCAGTCATTTGAACAGGTCCTGGTGGGCAGTTGCCATTCACTGGAGCACATGGGCAGTGGTTCATGAACATCTGCAAAATAACCACAGAACATGTTCTTACTTTGAGCTTATCCATACATGTCTTTCTCCTGTATCCAGTTCCTCAGAGTCATTTCTACCCATCCTTCTCCTTCACCCCTGATCAGGAGCTAACTGCTAGAGATTTTTATTCTGTGCAATATTTCTTTTGTCTCTCACCCTCTTATCCTTTCTGTCTTTACCCTGGTTTGGCCTAGTGCCCTCTTTTGCAAGAAGCTCCTTGTGTCTCTGACCCCCAGTCTCTCCAAAATCCTCCCCACAGGCCCCAGTGTTGTCTTCCTGCACACAAGTTTGACATGTCATTTGCTTGTTTGGAAAACTTATGTGACTTTTCATTGCCTATAGAATAAAGAGAAAAAATAATTAAAAACAAATTTTTAGCATGTATAACATGCATTTATGGCTAATGGTAACTATGTTTACTAACTGGAAAAAAAAAAACCAGAACACAACACAGCATACAACCTCTTCAATTCTGTTTGGCCCTGTGGTGTCTGAAGCTGCCTGTATCGGTTGCTCTGTACCAGGCGTGGCGGAGAGCTGTTGTGGACCCACACGGTATAGCCAGGGCTACCCAGGTGAGTTCGTTATGGTTAGCTTATGTCCCCCGTGACAAGTGAACTCTAGCTTGTGCAGATTTCTATGAAGCATTTCAATTTTTTGGGACAGAAAAGTATTAATGAAATATTTGCTTTATTCATTTTTGTTATTGTTATTATTATCACTCCTGACAAAGAGAAAGTACAAGAAACTATTGCTCACTTGCCTTCCATATGGAGGGAATAGCCCACCTCTGCCTCTTTCCTGTCTCCCTTTGACTTTGATACACACACTGAAACTTAATTTTTGATAAGACTGGATTTGAGCTAGAATTCACTTCTAACAAATGATGGAAGTCATTTGGTGAAGACCCAATTCAGGATGTTTTATTAGCCTGGTTCTTCCTCAAACTTCCCAGTAGAGAAGCACTACACTAACCAGAGATGTCCTCACTCACACCTTCCCTGGAGCCGGGATGCCCATTTGGATTTCGGTGGGTTTT
This sequence comes from Daubentonia madagascariensis, assembly GCA_023783475.1. Classification (NCBI taxonomy): domain Eukaryota; kingdom Metazoa; phylum Chordata; class Mammalia; order Primates; family Daubentoniidae; genus Daubentonia; species Daubentonia madagascariensis. The sequence continues at coordinate 22,435,084 of JAKFHU010001244.1, read as the reverse complement.
CATGCAGGGCAAGAGCCCCTCCAGGGAGCAGAGAGAACATAGTTTCTGCTAATATACAAACATTAACTCAGAGCTGGTGTTGCCAAGAAAATATGCCAACAATGCAGGTCCTTTTGATTTTTTAACCTTCAAAGAGGACCTGCTTGGGAAGCTCCACCCTCAGGTGTGCTCCGTTCTAGGTCACAGGTGGGAGTGATGGGGTGGGAGGAGACCTGTGAACAGGGATGAGAGCGCAGGAACACAAGGTCCTGAATACCTTTGCACTCAAAAGCAACAGCTGCTAAAGGAACAGAATTTTCTGATGTTTTATAGTCTATTCCAGGTTTCCCCCAGACTTTTCAATACCAAGAACCTGTTTTATAACTGAAACCTTTCTACCACTCTCATATACCCAGGTTTTGAACAATTTTGTCTAAAAAATGAATTTATTAAATAATAAATAATATTTATTTGATTAAATAACAATGCGTGATTGTCAATCAGACGTCTGATGAATGTGAGAGTTGATGCAATTGCAGCCAAAAGCAGATAAACTTTTTGTTGTTGCTGGCTTGTGCAGATGTATTTTTTGATTTTTCTTGGAATTTCAGGAACATAAAAATGCTTAAGGTCCCCCACTTCCATTTTCCCAAATGGCTAGAAGTCCAGGAAATCCTGGAATTTATACTAGGTTATTTTATAATCTTTCCAGATAGGAAGTAACCATCCCAAAACGTTAAAAAATGTTAGGTGTACAATTCTGGGTCTTATGAAGTTATGTGATGGACTTCTGCTGAATGCTGGTCAAAGACAACCCAAAGATAACTGAATTATGAGCACTTAAAACTAATCTGTGCCGACCTGTCAGGAGAAATTTATGATTTCATTTCTAGAAATAGGATAAAGAAATGAAATAAAGTCTAATTCCAGTGAGTAAATTAGGGAAATCAACTTCTTCCAGTTTGGTCCCGAATAAACTGCTTTCTATTTGACATGCTCAAGAGTGTGGTCTTGCCTTTAAGACACATTGTGAAATAATTGCCCTGGTAGAAATCAGAAACATGCAATGTAATATATTAGTTTTACTCAATGATTCTTGAAAGGTGATACCTCAATTAACAAATCCTCGGGGAAAGAGGCAGAGTTGAAAAAAAATATGCTCCAATCTCCTTCGTAAATCAAGCCAGGCAGAACTGCCTCTAGGCGTTGGCAAGACAAAAAAACTTCTGAACACAGTGGCTCTCAGCCCTGCCCAGATGCTGGCAAACAGGGTACCCCTTGGCAAATTTATAAAATATTTCCAAGATCTCTGTTTCTCCACCTTTTGTCTTCTGTAACCCTTTAACAGACTGCCTGTCCCCATGGCTGAAGGCATCTGATACCCTCTTTTTCTCCCTTCCCCTCCATCAGAAACTGGTTTTGTATCACTTATATTTGTTGATTAATACACAGAATGTTAATTTAACGTGAATAAATTTTAATTGATGTGGTCAATCAACCAGTCCTTTGAATTCAAGCCTTTTCCAAACTTTGAGACTCCCTGGATTCTGAACAGCTTGCCCCAGTAGCCCAGGAATCTAGCTCTGTACCTGGCAGGCAAATATTCTTGTTGAATGAGTAATGAAAGACTTGCTTTTTTTTCACTTGAAAGAATCCGAGCTGCAGGAGTAAGAGAGGGGAAGGCTGGGGTGGGCTTGGGGAGTGGCGGAGGCTTCGGGGAGTGAGGAGATTGAAACCCTAGTACGTCTACTCTGAGAATACTCCTGCCTCAGTTCCTCCAGGGTGTCTGGTGGGAATGTCGGAAATGGGCGCCTTTCTTCCCCTCCTTCCCACATCCTGGCTTTTTGTGTCTCTGCAGAAAACAAGGGGAATGTGGCTCCCGGGGACAGAGGTGCTTGTACCTCTTTTTGTAGTTCTTTTGCTCAGCTACGTAACTTGTTGGGTCCAGGGTAAAATGAAAACGAGGGACCCATTTTTGGAAAATTATTAAGAATTTCACGCCCTTCATGCACAAGTGAGATTGACAGAAAAAAGAAACACCTGAAAAGAACGTCACGGCCTCATACGCTGCTGGAGGGAGTGCCAGATGATGCAGCCACTTTGGAAAACAGTCTGGCAGCTTCTTAAAAAGCTAAACTTAGAGTTACCACAAGATCCAGCAATTCTACTCCTAGGTGTAGACCTAAGGGAACTGAAAATATGTCCACACAAAAACTCATACAGGGATGTTCATAGCAGCATTATTCATGGTAGCCCAAAAGTAGAAACAAGTTAAATGTCCATCAATTGATGAATGAATAAACAAAATGTGGTATGCAATGGATATATTGTCTACATTGTATTCATACAATGGAATATTATTCAGCAAGAAAAGGAATGAAGTACTGATACATGCTACAGCATGGATGAACCTTGAAAACTTTATGCTAAGTGAGAGAAACCTGATACAAAAGGTCATATTTTGTGTAACTTCTTTTATACAAAATGCCCAGAATTGGCAAATCCGTAGAGACCAGTAAATTAGTGGTTGCCAAGGTCTAGGGGAGGGCGAATGGGGAATGACTGCTAATGGGTACAGGGTTTCCATCTGGGGTGATGAAAAAGTTTTGGGATTAGAGAGTGGTGATTGTTGCACAACCTTATGAATATACTAAAAAAGATGAATTACACACTTTAAAAGGTGATTTTATGGTATGTGAATTATATCACAATGAAAACATTATTAAGAATTTCAAGACTCCTACAGCAGGCATTAAAGCAAACAAGGAGCCCTTCTGGGTTCAGGTTTCTGGGCAACTGCATGTGTGCATGCTTGTGCAGCCAACCCTGCCTTTAGTCTCTTAGCCCTCTCTCCCTTTGCCTCCTGCCTTCCTAACCCATATTGCATCTTTTCTCCCACATTTAATGCTGTGTTATTTGTGGCATATAAAGCAGTTGAAGGTAGAGTGACCAACCTTCCCATTTTGCTAGGCACCGAGGGATGTCCAGGGAGGTGGGATTTTTCAAAATCCTGGGGAAAATCAGGAGGAGTTGGTCGCTTTAGTGGTACATAAGCTTTATTTTACACTGTACTTTCTCCTAATTGAAATCTGGAAACACATGTCCAGGCCTCTAATTTCTACCAGTGATGATGGCAGTGTGGTGTGTAGCATTGGTCTCAGGCCCCATAATCACCTTATGTGTTTGGTAGAAATGCAGAATCTCAGGCCCCTCCCAGGCCTACTGAATCAGAACCTACATTGTAACAAGATCTCTAAGTGACTCACAAGCACTTTCAAGCTCTGTGCCCTGATGTAGAGGATGGATGATGGCTGAGCAGATGGGGGATCTGGGCTCTGGTCCTGGATTTGCCACTAGTTGGCTGTGTAAACTCAAGACAAGTTGCTTAATCTCTCGGGGCCTTAGTGTCTTCACCTGTGAAAGACAGTGGACACATAAATATTTGTTAAATGCATCTGGATTTGAAAAACCCAGATCTTCCTAACTCCCAGATCAGAAAACTCTGCTTTGGTCATTTACTAGCTTAGTAACTGATCAAATGGCTTTCAGTTTTCTCACGAGGCATGACCGTGGAGAGTGAGAGAAACAGCGTTTACAAAGTGCCTGGCTCGGGGTAGGCTGTCATTAAATGGCAGGTATTATTTTTTGTGTTATTAAAAGCTAAATTTCCAATAAGACTGAGCCATTAGAATATATCCTCATTAAAAGAGTTGGATCTGAATATCTTTTTGTAATTGGAAGAATCCTTGTGCCTGGAGTTGAAGAGCAGGTAGACTCTTAGTGTCAGGTGGGAGAATGTATCAAACTCTGCATTTCTTCTTATTTAGATGATTTTAGCCCAAAGGTTTCCTAAAAATTCAGTCTACCTAACACATAGATCTTGTATCTTAGGATGGAGCCATCAGTTACAAGGAAAATATCAGGAAAAATGTCTGCAAACAGGATACATCAATATGGTTTCCATGGTTAAGCAAATTAAGCTTTGATCTTTGAGAAACGATGGAGACAGAAGTTCAGAGCTTTAGGTTTTCTCTGCAGGTTGGATTTTACTAGATAACCAAGGTACATGACAGTTCTGAGTCTCCAAGGTCTTTGTTGGATATTTATCGTTGTCCTTTGGGCCCAGCGCTCCAACAGATTTACATGTTGGAGATATAATTAGCCATAGACTGATTGCAAAGAATCAGCCATAATTTAAAAATAAGAATTAACATAAAATGGCAAGCATTAAAAGTTAATGCTAACATGATGCTCATTTATTTTTGCATCCAAATGAGCCTTATTAAGTTACTTAGTCCATCTAAACATCAGGATTTTTTCTTATATGCTAAGTTGTAATAATAATTTCTTATATTCTAAACTCTGAAAAGCGCAGGTCCAGTCTGCTGTTGATAATCAATTTTCAGTTTCTTCTGTGACCCGGTTTAAACTGGCACCACTGCACAGTTTGGTATATTAAAGTTCAGAATGTTTTCTAAAGAGCTTTCTAATGGAAATTATATTTTGACTGCCAATGCCCTGTGGTTTCCTTCGCTGTCAGCACAATCAATAACTTTGGGCAGGAGGATGGAGTGTAGATGGGGATGGAATGTGTGGAAATGTAGCAGGCCTGTGACATGTGGGCTTAAATAAGCAAATCAAGCCAATTGGCTTAGAATTATGATGGTTGGCTTTCTAATGCATATTCAGGGAAGGCTGAAAAAATGTATGAAATTTAATTGTACCATAAAGCTGTCACCAGAAAATATATACTGAATATCAAGTAGGGTAGCACTTCTGGAGAGTTAATCTGTGAAAGTTAAAAAAAAATTTAAAGAATGTTATAATTGAATAAGTAGCAGGAAGAAATAGGTGGTGCTGGGGAACAGTTTTTGGAACAAGAAAAAAAATGCACAAACTCAAATTTAATGGGAGAAGCATATGTGATATCTCATTGGCATTAGCAATTTCCTTATGGAATATGTAGAAAAATTTGGGAAGAAGAGTTTAAAAAATGAGGCTATCTTAACATTTTCTATGCCGAAGGTTTAAGGCAATGTATCAACAATATTTAGATAACCATTAATATTGTAATACTATATACATTAGCATCAATGAATGGAGTTTTGCTTCTTTATATTGAAAACCCAGTGTTTCTATAAGCCAGACTGAAAATACCTGATACTGCATCTAGTAGAAATTGCTTCTCAAACTTTAATGTGCATATGAATCACCCAAGGGTCTTCTTAAAATGCAGATTTTCTTTTTTGCATTTTTTATTGAGGCAAAATTCACATAATATAAAATTAATCATTAACCATTTTAAAGTGTACAATTCAGTGGTATTTAATATATTTACAGTGTTGTACAACCATCACCTCTATCTAATTCCAAGACATTTTCATCCACATTTTCATCCTCAAGGAAACCCCCTCCCCATCAAGCAGTCGCTCCCTATTCTTCCCTTCCCCCCAGCCCCTGACAACCACCAATCTGTTTCTGTCTCTATGGATTTACCTATTCTTGAGGCTTCTTATAAATGGAGTCATACAATATGTGACCTTTTGTGTTCTGACTTCTTTCACTAAAATGCAGATCATAGTTCAGAAAGTTTGGGGGCAGAGCCTGAGATCTTGCATTTCTAACTCGCTCGCAGGTGATGCCGATCCAGCTCACGTAAGGATGGCTCTTGGAAGGGTCTGGGCTCCTAGGTGGAGGGGCTGTGGCCCAGTGAGGAGCTGGGCAGGCCAGAGCGTTGACTTCAGCAGGATAACCTCCTGTTGAACCACTGATAGAATCAAAGTGGACTTGTTGGCTTCTTGATGCTCAGAGATATTGAGGATCTGCACTAGATCCACCGAATGTATAAAACTTCAGAATATGTGCACTGCCATTTATGCTTTGTTACACTATTTTTACCGTCAGTATCAGGGTTGGCAAATGATGGCCTGGGGGCGAAATGCAGCCCACTGCCTGTTTCTTTACAGCTCACCAGCTAAGAATGGATTTTATTTTTTAAAATGGTTGAAGAATAATCAAAAGAAGAATAATATTTTATGGCACACGAATATTACATAAAATTCAAATTTCAGTGTCCATAAATAAAGTTTTATTGGAACACAGCCAAGTTCACTTGTTTACATATTGTCAATGGCTGCTTTCAGGCTATAACGGCAGAGCTGACAGAGACCAAATGGCCCACAAAGCCAAAAATATTTACTGTCTGGCCTTGTTTAAGTTTGCCAACCCCTGATGTATATGATGACTTTGGATTGCAAGTACAGAATAAAGACAGCAAGATAACCTATAAAGTCTTTGTGAAGAGAAAGGCCTGCAATATTAGGCATATAAACCAGAAGTTAAACATTTTCAGAAAAAAAATCAGCTCACAGAGATGAGTTTTACAAAGCAGAGCTTTTAAAGAAGTTCTAATTTTCTAGTCAAAACAAAGAGCTAAAAATCAGGCTTCTGCTCCCGACCAAGCATTAGAACCTTTTTTCTTTTTGCATTTTTTCTAAAAGCCACTCTTGGCCATTTCTTGTGAGCCTCCTCACATTTCTATGGCTGTAAAGCTGTACGTGAAAATGTCAAGTGCTTTTTAAGAATGGATTTTACACTTGCCATTTTCAAGTGCAGTGGATTTACACTTCAAAAAGTCAGACACCACTTCATAATTGAATTGTACCTGATCTTTTCAAGTGCTGGGCACCGGAACTTGCAGTCAAGGACAAGCTCAGAACTAGACTGAGTTTTTAGAGGTTGAATCTATCCTGAATTCAAGTCCTGAAAATGAATAACAAATGACTTGTGCAGCTGAAATTCAAGCAAGGAGAAAAAGACTTTCACATTCCAGCCTAAATTGTTGATGGAGGCTCACAATGCTAATTTTCCAGGATTATTTTTTGATACTTAAAAAATAATGGGCTGGATGACCTAGAGTTTATGAAACACCTACATTTAACTGGCAGAGCCACTAGGGAAATCTCTAAGCTTTAGGGATTTTCTCAAGTTTTTATACCTTTAAGATAAATGGACTAGAGGCTGCCATTATGAAAAGCCCAACGCTGCCCCCAAGAAAGGCTCAATAGAAATTGTTGGCCACCCAGATGTCAACCATTCAGAAGACAGCTGTGCACACGCAACTAAACTTTCATAAAGGTGTAGTCTTTGTGGCTGTTTTGAAAAAAGTAGAATGTATTTAAACCTTAAGTTTCTAGGAAACAATTTTTTAAAGGAATAAATCAGAAAACTAAATGAAACATGTTTTTTTCTGACTCACAAAAAAACCTGTTGGCCAGATATTTTGTCAAAATCTGTGCTCTTTGCATCAAGGAAATGCACTGATTTGATCTTTTGAGTCCTTATTTGCTTCTGCTATATTAGAGGACAAAGAGATTGCACTTAAATTTTCTAATGCAAAGTTACATGTAAAGTATGAAAATATTTGTAAATGTGCCCTAAGGATATACCACCTTTAGACCAGCTGTGCATCTTCGTAAAATTTGAATGTTCTATGCTGTTATTCCTTTTGTTAAACCTGGTGAATGATGTTTGAAATCCAGAAGAAGCAGCAATAGAAAGAGGCCCAGAGCATGAAGTCTCACCACAAATGGAGAGAAGTTCCACCGACATGTTGTCTTCTCTTCTTTTTTCTCCTAGTGCTCCCTGAAGGGAGTTAGCAAACAGCAAGCTCTGAGTCATAGTTCTCCATAGGACCACCCTCACTTCTGATGCCAACTGCGTTTGAGGGGTCCCAAAACCATCCTCTGGTTCTATAATTCACTGGAAGGACTCACAGAACTCACTGAAACTAACAATACTCATGGTTATAGTTTATTACAGGAAAGGATACAGGTTAAAATCAGCCAAAGGAAGATAACCACAGGGCAGAGTTTGAGGGTTCCAAACAGGAAGCTTTTGTTGTCCTCAGCATGCATTGCACTCCCGGTATCAGTGTGTGACAACACACATGGAGTACTGCCAACAGGGGTAGCTCACATGAGCTTTGAGTCTTAAGCACTTTGTTTTATATTTCAAGTTAGCAAGTGAATGGAGAAGAATAGGAGTTCTTTTATCCCTCACTAAGAACGTCATCCATATACTAAAGACAAGGATTTTTGTTATTTATTTAGAGTATGGTAAGACCTTTTATTCTAGCTAGAGAGGTTCAAAAACAAAACAAATCACTGTAAAAAATGTAGAGATAATACATTGTTCTAAATCCATGAGGATTACATCTTCAGAAGAAGATACAAATCAAGCTTTTATCTTTTTCATTACTTACAACTTTTTGACACTAATTTCACTGTTTGAAATGGTAACACATGCTCATTGTAAAAACATCAAACAACAGAGGATAGTAAAAAAGAACACAGAAAAACTCATTCGATATTTTATTACCCAGAGATAACCATGTTCATAATTTTATTTCTTTCTTATCAAGTTTCACAAGCTTTTTTCTTTTTATTTGCTTTCCTGTCTGTTTTCTTCACTAGACCATGAGCTTTCTGAGGGCAGGGACCAAATCTCTTTTATTGACCATTGAATCACTAGCCACAGTGTCTAGCACAATCTCCAAAGACTTGCTTAATAAATGATTGGTGAACTCCCATCTAATCATATTATTCACACATACACAAAGATAAATACACAGCTATAGAATGTAAGATCCATTGGGTCAGAGCTTGTTGTATGTTTTGTTTCACTTGTTTGTTCCAATATTCTGAACAAGTCCAGAACAGTGGTCAGCAAACTAAAAGGCAGGAGCCAAATGCATCTAGCAGCCTATTTTTTTGGTAAATAAAGTTTTGTTGCAACATAGCCCCACCCATTTATTTATGTATTACCTGTGGCTGTTTCATACAATGGCAGAATCGAGCAGCTGCACTGGGGCCATATGGCCTGCACAGCCTAACGTATTTACTATGTGCACCTTTACAGAAAACGTTTGCTGACCTCTGCTATAGAACAATGTCTGTCACTTAGTGTTTGGTTAATCTTTGTTGAATTAATGAATTTTATGTCAATTCTATATACTGTACAATATGTTTCTTATTAAATAATATTTCAAATATCCTAGTCACACAATTATGTTAAATAGTTTTAAATCTTATTTGCATACCATAATATACTTGACTAGTCGCCTTTTATTAGATATTTAAATTTCTTTTTCTTTGTAAACAGCAACACAATGAACGCGTATCTTTTTCTATGACTGCCACTCTATCAGGGTAAATTTAGAAAAGTGGGATTTCTAGGTCAAAGGACATTCACATTTTTGTGTTTTTGTTATATTTTGGCAGGCTGTCTCCCAGAAAGGTAGTACCAACTTACACTCTTAACAACAATCCATTTCCCCATAACTGTGCTAATGCTTGACATTAAGAGCAGGATTTTTATTCAGGCAAGGCATAAACATGGAAAAAGAAAGTCAGATGGCAATCACACTACTTCTAAGCTTCTTTTGGTAATAAAACTGACTTGCCCTGCCACAAGGATGGGAGATATAAATGGTTTTTACTTGCCAAATTAAAAGCATGGTGGTGCCCTTGATTACATTTACATTTACCACTAATTCCCTGAGCTCCCGAACACAGGGGGAAAAATCATTATGATAATGAAGGTAGCTATTTTTAAACAAATGTATGCATGTACATTTTAGAAATAGAAACATTATGTTCTTTAAAGAGTGAAAAATGCTTACATAAAATTCATTTCTTCATGGCAAAACAATATCCACAATAAAATATAACTAAATTTTTTTTAAAAAGGGCTCATTTTTCACCTTTAGGAAAGAATAAGGTGGCAGTCCACTTTCTGGGTTGCTTGATGGCAGGCTCGAAGTGTGTACTGACAGTGATGCATTCGGAAATTACTCTGATTCAAGAGTTGGCAAAGCCAGGGCTGGGATGCCTGCTTCAGTCCTGCATCTCACCACCCAGAGCTGGCTCGTTAGTCTTGTTTGGAGGTGTAGAAAAGGCCTAGCTACAGTGGGGTGGAAGGGGGAGGGTGGAGGAGCAGTTCTGTCCTCATCAGCTTTTTTTGAAAAGCCAGCTGGAAACTGAAATTGAGCTCCATTAGAAGTGTGCTGGGAGGGCACGGAGGGTTAAGTTCCTAGACCTGAATGCTAAGCTTCTTATGTTTTAAATCTTCTGTCAAGAAGATTACTGACCCTCCCTTTGATACAATGCAAAAGTTAGCAGGTTGAGTAGTAAAATTTCAGACCTCTTAGTCACAGATAAAACTAGGCATTCAGAAGGAAGAAAAGCTTGCCTGTGTGCTGAGCCGAGGAAACGGATAACTTCATTGTGCAGTCAAGGGCGCTCTTTCTCTCCTGTTTAATGACTAAAGCTGCGGATGCAAATAGCAAATGGCATGTAATGGAATTTAGGTAGCTGTGAAGCAGGGAGGGGACCAAGAAGAAATCAAACACCTCGCTGAGTGTCCTCAGTACATAGTTCTGGGGTAACCAGCTATTCTGTCCTCCACTGGATCGACTCTGCATAAAATGAAGTGGAGGGTTGGAAATTAGCTGGTGAATAAGGCTATGAAGAAATAGAAACAAGGCACTTCGGAGCTGGAATGCTTTTTGAGCCATTGCCACAGCTCAGCACCCCCCTCCCCACCCACACACATAGATGTCAGTGCCTCAGCTTTTGTAAGGTAAAAGCCTGAGATACTTTGTAAGAGCTGACATCTCCCTGGAAAAGTACAAATAATGCACAGGAAAGACTATTTTCCTTGTTTGGACTTTCCAGCCCACTCTTCTTAGTCTCACTTAGATATTTCAACCAACTCATCTATTAAGGGAGGAGAAAATAATGGCTTAAATAATTAAAACTGACTATATCCCTATTGATAAGATTCTGAATTCAGGTGACAGTTGTCACTACCAACAGTGTGCTTTGCAGATCTGGCATCATAGAACGTCTTCATTTCAGGTTTACTTATGGTTGTCTATACAATAGAACATGAAAAAGAATGTTAGCAGTCATCTGGAAACTTTGTCAATGGAAATAGAAAATATTCCAAAATGTCTGAAAGGTGTGCCACTATATACAAAAAGCAGATTAGCTGGATAATTGCCATCTTTGTTTCTAAATTCCTCCCTGTTTCTTTTACAAATTACAATTGACAACTAGAACTTAACCAGAAAAGAAAATCCATATGATTACTGATTAAATCACCCAGGAATAGGGAATATTTATTTGTTAAATGACTTCCAAAGGTTATTTGCCTAGAGACAGCTGCAATACTAGAACTTCTACAGGATTATTGATTTAACTCTTAGACTCAGTCCGTTAGAAACAAGTCAGCATTATAAGCTAGTGGATGATTATTTTAGATATAGAATGGATAGTAGATATATGGAAATATCTCATTTTAATGAGATGTAGGTTGTGGGCAATTATTCAGTTACTTTTAAAAATTAATTTCTCAAATAGTTTATCATGGCAGGTATACCTGAAAGTGGCAAAGAGTTTAGTTAATTTTTCCACAGATGTTTTATTGTGATTGATCTTTTGGTAACAACTGCCTTTTTTCAGTTTCTGGTTTTTCCAGGCTAAAATTGTGTTGACCTAATTTTTTGAGTGGAATATTTTTACTGCAGTACAGGCATTTGTATAACAGAGAAGATTCAAAATTCCTTTCAAAGGAGAATTTTGTTCTTGCCCCAAAATGTTCCCTTCACTCACCATCAAGTGGAGGTGAAATCACCTTTCTGTGCTTCTCAGACTTTTCAATTTTCACTTAAGAATGTTAACTCTATCCCTAGCTCAACTGCCTGCTCAAGTATAAGGGTTTTTACTGAGGTGACAGCATAAAATAGCTGTCCTTCAGTTATTTTGGAGGAGGGCAACATTAAACTCACTGCTGTATGCATCATCTCTCAAGAGCTCAGGGGAGAGCAACAATATTCATGGAGCGTTGTGTGGAGGCCATGCAGTTTAAACACTCCTCTAGACAAGCTAAAACTATCCCTGGATTAAGCTAGACCAGCAGAAATCTGTGTACCTGGGATGATTCTTATTGTTCCCCTGCAGACTTGCTTTTTACTGACTTGAATATCGGTGTTGTACCATCACCTGGGTGACCAACTGTGCTAGACAGTTGCCTGGACAGTCCTGGTTTTAGAACTGAAAGTCCCACATCCCAGAAAACTTTCTGTCCTGGACGAACTTGGATGGTTGTTCACCCTACCAACCAGTCATACATCCCCATGAAACTCACCTGTGCATCTAAAGTGAGGCTGTGAAGATCTTTATATGAACTCTCAGGAGGTACTTCTTTCTGGTCTTGGTTTCTCCCAAGCAACTGCGAATTTAACTGAACATCTTCAAGTTACTATGAATTGTAAGAGTGATGCGTTTAGTCTTTCTTGCCTCGGCAATAAAGAGCCAGATTTCTGGCCCAGCTAAAGGATTCGTTTTTGTGTTAGCCACATGCCTGGCTCCAATTTTTGTCCTTTACCTTGCTTTTCTTTATTTTTTATTTCTTTATTCTTTCTCTGCTACCTTTAATGTGCTAACTGGTTGTATTTTACATAGCCATGAAAACTACTTTTGACACTTTCTTGTTAAAGAGGAGGCATACATAAAAATTGCTATGTTTCACCACAAAACTAACGTCGGAGGTCGGGTTTTCCAAGAAGCAGACTCTGACATGGAAATTTGCTTTTAGGATCCACGAGGTGGAAGTGAGGGAAGAAGTAGAACAGGCAGACTCCAAGTTGGGGTTTGAGCGAGGAGGGTGGCCCTTACGTTCCCTTTGGGGGATGAGTTATAGCATGTGGGCTACCCCAGGAAGGGGTGTGACTGTGGGACATGGGCTCTTTTCAGCTGAGAGCAAATCTCAGAGAGGTCTGATGGTGACAGCTGGCAGGCAGCGTCAGTCCTAGAAGCTCCAAGGCTAAGTCCTCCAGGCATCACAGTGTCCTCCACAACCAGCATTTCTGTCTCTCCATGGCGACCTACTTGACTGAATGGCTGTGCAGAGTGGTAGAAGGAGTAGGGAAGTGTTGGCCCTCTATCTGTAAAGTCATGATACCAATACTTTCACTGCAGAATTTTTGTGAAGATTAGTCAGGTCATGTATAGAAAGCACTTATCACAGAGTGAGCCATGGAGCAGATAAATAAATGCTAACCAGTACCATTTATCTCTGTCTTTCCACATGGGCCTAATGAATCAATGTATGTCGAATGGATCCTTTGACTGAATGACTTGACTTTGCATACTTTGCATGAAGGTAGGGATAGCAAAAGTTTAGATTAAGAAAAACCAAACCAAACCAATTTGGAACTTGCATATCCTAATACTAGTAGTTATAATATAACAGACTTCCTTAAACAAATTAATAGCAAAAAAAAAAAATGACATAAAACATTGTAGGTAGATTATTTGAAGGTCCCTAATATAGGATTCCTTGTGAGTCCCTTGAGTCTTTAGGATGAGGAATTAGGAAAAGCCAGAGGAGAGGTACAAAGGTGGCTGGACAGCTTCAATAATTCCTTGGTTGTATTGTGGATTCTTTCCATTTTGAGCATTGCTATGACCCACTTGTTTTTTCAGGCACTGTGAAAGCAAGAGACCAAAAATGGAAAGGCAAGAGATGAGAATAATGATGGATAAGCAAAATGAAAGAACTTACAGAAGGCAAGACAGTCTTAAAGCTAAAAAATTTAAACATAAGATAAGGTAACTGTCACTGTGATACATTTTTAAATAAAATATTTTTAAAGAGCTGAGTGTAAAAAACTAAGCCCATGAGGTTAAAAACCAATGAAATAATGCTGAGTTAAAAATAAATAAGAAATAAAATTTGCAAAGAGATAAGTTAAAAATACAGCACAGAAATATTCAAAATTCTTTTTAATAATTAGGATATAACATTTCATAAATGTATGATCAGAAGAGTTGTTTTATAAGCCTAAGATTAAGACATATAAATTAAGACCCAAAATAATCTATTTAAATTTAAGACCATAAAGAAGAAATTTAGACTGGGCACGGTGGCTCATGCTTGTAATCCTGGCACTCCAGGAGGCCAAGGTGAGAGGATAGCTTGAGCTCAGGAGTTCGAGACCAGCCTGAGCAAGAGTGAGACCCCATCCCTATGAAAAAAATAAAAAAATCAGCCTGGTGTGGTGGCACATGCCTATAATCCCAGCTACTGGGGAGGCTGAAGCAGGAGGATTGCTTGAGCCCGGGAGTTGGAGGCTGCAGTGAGCTGTGATGATGCCACTGCACTGTAGTCCAGGAGACAGAGTGAGACCCTCCCTCAAAAAAAAAAAAAAAAAAGACATTTAAATATGTTCACTTTATTACATAATTTCAAATTGAAATTCTGGTCCTTTAAGGAGTCATTTGATACCATTTACTTACAATGTGAATTTACCTAGAAAATATGAATGAAGGGTAGCTGAATGTATGTGGAGTAACATTATGTTCAATTCCCTTAAAAGACATTTGAGAGCTGAGAGGGCAGTTAGAAAATATAACTTGCCTCTACCACTGTCACTTACCCTTCTCTCTCTCTGTCTGTCTCTCTCTCTCTCTCCACACACACACACACCACACACACACACACAGAGATTTAGAAAAGCAGAAGTTTGTGGTCCTAAAGAAGTGTTTAAACACCATGTGCAGATTATTTGTTGGTCACTGGGGTGCTTGTTAAAGGCACTTATTCTTAGATTCCTCTCCAGTTTGCCGGCTCAGAATTGTGAAGCCTAGGCCTGGGAATATGCATTCCAACAAATGTGCCAGGTAATGATGATGTTTGAGAACCACTGTTTCAAATGACAGGACTAATAACCTAGGCTGGGGAGGCGAGAACTCCTGATGACACCCTTTGTCACGCAGAGGAACTGAGAGGCAGCGAAAGGGTCTTTAACACTTATATTTGAAAAATCAGCTGTCGCCAAGCTGAAATTGACATAGAAAAGAGAAAATCATATAAAGGAGGCTTATCAAATTTGTAGACAACTCAGTAGAAAGAAGGGTTAACATGATAGATGATAGCATTAAAGCTCAAAAAGGTCTTGACGGGCTGTGAAATAGGATTGAAATTAAGACACTGAAATGTAGCGGGGACAAATGCAAAATCCTATATTTGGGTTGACAAAAAAAAATCCACTGCACAAGGTCAAGATGGAAGAAAGCAACTTAGTAAGAATTCAGACATGAGGACCCAGGAAATTTTGTTGACTGTGACCTTGTGGAAGCCACCGGAGTGAAGAGGCTGCTAGCACAGCTAAGATAATGTGAGGCGGGAGTAGGAGAGAGAGATGTAGTGACAAGAAGCGATCTTGAGTTGCTCCCTGCTGGTTAGGGTTGTGAATGGAACAGTTCAAGGAGAATATTGAAGAACCAAAGCTCAGTCAGAGGCCAGGATGAGAGGATGGCAAAATTATGCTAAACGAGGGATAGATAACTGAAATTTAATGTAGAAAAGGCTGGTTTTTCAAATATTTGAAGGTATCTGTCATTTACAATAGGGAACAATCAAAGAACGGATGAGATGGGTAGATCTTTAGGATGCTAAAGTCTGGGATGTGGAAAGATTGAGTAGAACCAAATAGAGCAGAGAGTTCTAGGAGATTAAAGACTGAAAAAAAGAAGATTTGATTTAGTACGAAGAAAATCAGTTCAGATGAATGGTGTCTGCAGAAAGTTAATTGATTGGAGATTAGAGAAGAAGTAGGCGGTGAATGTATGCGGAGGCTATGTTTGTGGACAACTCATTCTAGAGTTTGGCAGAGAAGAAAGGGGAAGAAGTTGGGTTAGTTTCTAGAAAAAGCACTAGACTTAATGATAATTTTGTTTTAAGATAGGGAAGTCCTGTGGGTATTTGATGGGGTGACTGGATCTAAGTTTGCAGATTTATGTCTGTTGTTCCAGGGTATTATTAATATAGTGTCCCTTTTCAGCCTCAGAAGTATCCTGGTGTTGATGATAAATCTCCTGGTGCCACAGTATTTGAAGGCGGAGGGAGGCGAGCCAGTGGAGAGAGAATGAAATCGAAGGTTTGGTGGTGAGCACGCAGAATGAGGGAGCAAGTTCTGCCAGGTCCCGATTGGGGAGCAACAGGCCGGGGCTGACCAGGGAGCCAGGCTGGGAACATGGTTGTATGGAAGAGGCTCTGGCAGGTGCTGTGAACCCAATGGCTGGAGGCCAAGTCCATAACTCTGCCGAACCAGCAGAGCTCAGCATTCTGTTTGGCAGTAACGAAGACTTTTGCATTTCAATAGAGGATTCTCGGAAGAGAAGCCTTCAAGGCTCCAATGGAAAGGTCAGGGAGATGCTGTGGAGCAGTGCCTGCCAGGAGCCTATCTAGCAGACCATTCAAAGGCCAGTTACAAAGTCTGTTAGTTCTCAAGGGCATCCTGCCAGAAGCTCAATGAGAGTTTCTCTTCTGCTTTGATTTCTCTCTTTCGAGGGGGATGGGAAAAACCTTGCTTCATTAGCAATAGGCAAAAAGTAGAGACCTATTAAACCAGAGTGAGTTGTATAAGTCTAAACCTCAAAACCATGACAAATGTACCATCAGTGGGGGCTGCAGACGTTGGGGCTTTTCTGTGAGTGCTTATTTCATAGGACTCATGGATTTTCATGTCCTGTGGAATTCCCGCTTATAAAAGGTAAACTAAATGCCCTGGGCTTTTCAAATGCAAGGGAACCCTGGACTGTCAGCCATCCTTTTAAATGTTTTTTTTTTTTTTTTTCTTTTTGTATGAGCCTCTGTATTTCCTTTTCCAACGTGAAGGAGAGATGTGAAGGTTACAGTCTCATCTGTGGTTTAGAGCACAGGCGTTACAGTTAGAGAACTCCTGTTGGAAGCTCATTTCCATTACTTACTTACCATTTGTTATTTGCCTTTGGACAAATGACTTCATGTATCTGAGCCTCAGTTTTCTCATAAGTGAAATGGGGATAATGATAGTAAGTCCTTCATAACTTTGTTGTGGGGATTAAATGAGCTAATGAAGGTAAAGTGATTAGGATGTTCAGCTTATTACGTAGTGTTAATAAATAGCATCGTTTACTATTTTTATTGTTCTTAGTATGCTGCCTTGTGGGGGAGGTGTTTGAGGAAAGGTCCAGATATAGTCAGGGAGTGCTTCTGTTTAGGTCTATTTAACAAACATTTACTGAGCAACTCATGGGTATGTGAAAGACTTTGCTGTTCAGGAAAGTTACTTCTCGATAAAGAGCTTTGCCCTGTGCTAACCTAGTGGGTACCGTCTGTGCACTTTGAGTGAACCAGTCTCTTCATGATGTGGCTGTGGGTTATTGACTAATATTTAACTACAACACCACCACCACCACCACCTTAAACTTATATAGTGCACAGCCCCAGGCCAGGCCACTAGTGACTTCCCTGAGTGTTGTAACTCACGTGGACAGTGCTTTACAATTAACCAGTGTCTTCAAACAAGTGTGTGTGTGTATGCAAAGGTTGTTGCCTCATCTTAGTAGCCACATTGCTGTGGGCATGGCAGATATTATTTTCCCCATTCTTTCGGTTGGACACAAGTAGGTTTGTATAACTGCTTTTGAAAAAGAGTGTGGATTGAGCAGCTTTTATGAGAATAGGCAAGATTACATCATGCTTTATAATCTTTAGTAATTTTTTTCCCCCCAGGGAGTTATGAGTTCAAGTTTGGTGGCAAATTGAATCCATACTGCATGTCAGGACTACAGATTAGTTAAAAACTATTAAGCTTAACAATTTGGAGTTAGCAATTTTTCACCATTTCTTTCTGCTCTTCTCAGGGTTAGAAGTGATGCGTTGCCACAGTCAGCATTGACAGCCCTCGCCGACACCAGCATTTCCTGCCACCCTTCCTCCCCTTCCCCTTTCCTCCTTCCCTCCAGGCCTCCCTTCCTTCCTTTCTCAGACATTTACTTGGTTTCTATTGTGCGTAACGAAGGATTGGAATGTACAGATCAATGTGTTTTTAAAATACGCTTTAATTTAAAATATTTTTCTGTATAGCCATGTATCTTTCCAACTAGCCTGATTTCTTTTCCTCTATGGGCTTAGTCTGTGGGTCTGGAGCCAATTTATATAACTGATTAAAATGAGCCTGGATAGTTCGTGACCCATCTTTGTTGGAAGTTTTTCTCTCCCTCATCTCTCCCACAGCCATTAAGGTAGTTGACACTAGCCTGGCTAATGATTTTCAGATTTGAGTCTCAGTGAACTGTGGGCATGAGGTTTTCAGAAATGCTTAGAATCAGTGAGTCTGAGTTCTCTCATCTGCGAAATGACGGCATTAACATTCTACTGAAACACGGGAATTGAAAGGTACTTTCCAATTCTCGGTTGATGGCTTTTTACGGCCCACACTTTAGCCTGTGTAATTCGCCTTAAAAACCAAGTATGACTGACTTGGTAACGAAGATTTCTAGGCCCATGATTAACATTCCTTAATACTGGCAATGCTGGCAGAGATGTCAGCACTGGTGACGGGAAAGGACAGATGGAAGAAGGCTTGTGACTGTGACAGCACAGTAATCGACATGCCACTGGCAGTCATTGGGCGTTATGATTTGAGGTTATAACGAAAATGTCATTTCAAGTTATTCTATCATTTATTAAGAAGACGTAAATGAAGTCCTCAAAATACAGGTTAAGATCAATGGGTGTTCTTTGATCCAACAGCTGCAGGGTCATTTTGACTTTAGTTTGGTACAGAAGCCGTGTTGTCACTGTCTTTCCTGTCCCTGCACACTTTGCAAGATAGTACGGCGCAGTAAACTGAACATGGGCTTTGGAATCAGTCACACTGGGGTTCACATGTAGGGTAATTTACTTATAAATCATGTGACATACTTAACTATTATCAGTCTGCTTTCTAAAATGTAAAAATGAGAATAATTATTCCTTCCTCAGTGTGGTTGTGAAGATTAAATGTGACAATGCTGAGAAATTCTGAGCACAAAAAATTGGTCACATTTATTGAGTACCTGTTCCATGATTTTTACATATATTATTTTTAATCTTTACTCAACTCTGCTAGATGATACTCTTATTTCCATTTTATAGATGAGAAATCAGAGAGGTTAAGTGATTTGCTGATGTTCCGTAGTAAAGAGCTGAAGCTGGCTTCAAATCTGGATCTACAATTTCCACGGTGTGGGCCTTTATCATGTTCCCTCCCATATGGTGGGTCTTCAACAGTGGTGGTTCTGCTCCTTTCATGAAAGTTTTTGACTGAGGGTCTGCAAGAAATAGTTTCTTGTTGTTAAGATTGTAGGTATATGACTTTCAGTGAAAATAAGACTATACAACCTTCTATACTGGCAATCTATGAATTCAAGCTAGGGATGATGGATGCTATTAGTCACATAATCCTAATGGCATTGCTCAAAATTGAAGGTTCTTGCTACATCCTTAAATAGCCTTTCTTTCCTTTTTTTTTTTTTTAAAAAAAAAACCTTTTATTTTGATGTAATTTAAATTTACAGAAAATATGCAAGAATAGTGCAAAGAACTCCTATATACCCTTTATCTAGATTCACCAATTCTATACATACATATTTTGCTCCACTTGCTTTATCATTTTGTTTGTGTACGTATGTATGTGTGTGAAATATACATATAATTTTTTTTCTGAACTGCTTCAGAGCAAGTTGTAGACAACAGATACATCATACTCCTTTACTACTATATGTTCCTCTGAACAAGGAAACTTCTCACATAACCACAGTGTAATGACCAAAATCAAGAATTGTAACACTGACACAGTACAATGACCTAATCCACAATCCATATTCAAATATTGTCAGTTCTCCAAGACCAGTCGAGGATCCCCCATTGTTTTTAATTGTCATGTCTCTTTACTCTCATTTGGACTGAAACAGTTCTTCAGCCTTTATTTTGCGTTTCTTGACTTTGAAATTTTGAATAGTGCAGGCCAGTTATTTTGTAGAATAGCCCTCCATTGGCTTGTTTCTTCATGATTAGATTTGGGTTATATGCTTTTGGCAAGAAAACTGGAGGTGTTACAGTGTCTTTCCCAGTGAATTATATCAGAAGGCACATGATGTTAGTTTGTGCCGATATTGGTGATATTAAGTTCTATCACCTGGTCAAGATGGTGGTGTCTGTCAGGTTTTTCCACTAAAAGTTATTATTTTCCCTTTATAATTAATAAGTAATTTGTGGGGAGATACTTTGAGGTTTTGTATATATCTTGCTCCTTATCAAATGTTCACTCACCCATTTTAGCATTCATTAGTGATTTTCTAACACCTATCCTTTCTTTTATATGTATTAGTTAGCATCCTACTGTAAGGAAGTGTTTTCCCTTGTCCTCCATTTATCTATTTATTTATATCAATATAGACTCATGGATTTTTATCGTAGTCAACGATTCATAATTCATACTCTGGTTATTTAGTTTGATACTTAAATTGTCTTGCAGTTGGTCGGTGGAAGATTCTTAAGCTAGCTCCTCTGTCTTTTTGGCATGTCCCCAATGTTTTTTTGAGCACTTCCTTCCTTTCTGGCACAAGATGTTCCAGGCTCATCTTGTACTTCCTCTGCCCAGTGGAATCAATCTTTTTTTCCAAAGAGCTTTGGTTTTTTATAGGGGAGAGTGCTGTATAGAAACCTAGATCTGGCAGTCATTGATACCAGAGTGCTATTTCCTTCCAGTTTAAACAGCTCTCAGTGTACAGAGTTAGGAAACACACACATACACACATGCACACACATACTCCCTCATATTTACATTTATTTCTCTTCTACCTATCCATCTACATCTTTAAAATCATGAGTTAACTTCTGATTCGGTTCCAGCTCAACACCACAGGGTTTTTATTATAGCCTTCCCCTTTCCATATTTGTAACTTCCTTCTCCAACAGTGAAGAACCTGGCTCCCATTAATATTTACTAATTTATTCAGACTTAGAATACACAGAGACTAGTTTTAGAATTGTTAACCCATACCACTGCCAAAAGCAAATGTATGCACTAGAGTTCAATATTTATTTATAGTTTTTTGAGGATAAAAATGATATACAATGACAGGCATAAATCTTGAGTTCAACTTGCTGAGTTTTGACAAATGCATACACCTGTGTATCCTGCATTCCTATGAAGATATAGACATTTTTTATCATTCCAGAAAGTTCCCTTGTGCCCCATTCTACTTAATCTTCCCCAAAAGAAACCAGTTTACAGATTTGTTTCACTATAAATTAGTTTGTTTTATAAGTGGAATCATAGAGTATGTATTCTTTTGTATTTCATTTTAAATTCCTCTAGAATTTTAGCTGTACTTCTTTTAGCATTTTTAATAGTGTAGATCTGCATGATTATACCTAAATCTCGATGCTCACCTTATATTTAAATGAAATTGTGCTCCTGTTTAGCAGGATTGCTAAAGCAACTGTAAAAGAATGGTTGTAAAAGAATGGAATCCTACTGATTTTAAACTGAAAACTCTTGGAATTAATTTTTACAAGACCCAGTTTAAAACTGATTGCATAAATGAGCTTATAATGGTACCATTGAGCTATTGATCATCATTTAGATTCCTCAAAGTCCACATCAATTCATCAGACAGGCATTCACTTATTCTGGTATTCATTCACTCCTTCAGAAATATTTATTGAGCACATCCCCAGATACTTTTCCAACTGCTGGAGAGCTAGCAGTAAAAAAACAAAACAAAACGAAACAAACAGACAAACAAAACGGTAATGTTCCTGTTCTAGCAAAGCTTCAGGTATTCTGTTTCCAGGGTTCCTTTTCTTTTTTTTTGGTGTAGATCCAAGTTTCAGTCTGATATTTTTATGGACTGAATGTATGTGTTCCCCCCAAATTCACTTGATGAAGCCCTAGCCCCCAGTGTGGTGGCATTTGGGGATGGGGTCTCTGGGAGGTAATTAGGTCATGAGGGTGGGGCCCTGGTCTGATGAGATTATGACACTCATAAGAAGAGACACCAGAGAGCTTTCTTTCTTCCCTTTACCATGTGAGGACACTGCGAGAAGGCAGCCATCTGCAAGCCAGGAAGACAGCCCTCTCCAGATCCTGAACATGCTTGCATCCTGATCACGCACTTCTAACCCCAGAACTGTGGGAAAATAAAGCTGTGTTGTTTATGCCACCCAATCTATGGTATTTTGTTATGGCAGCCTGAGCAGGCTAAGACAGGTGTCATATTCCTTCTGCCTGAAGAACTTCCTTCAAAACGCCTTATAGAGTAAGTATGTAGGCAATGTTTTCCCCTCAGTTTTTATCTATCTGAGAAAGTCTTTCTTTCTCCTTCATTTTTGAAAGATACTCTTGCTGGGTATAGAATTCTGGTTGGCACTTTTTGTCTTCTAGCACTTTAAAGATGTCACTCCCTGGTCTTCTGGTTTGTGTGGTTTCTGATGAGAAGTTGGCTTAATTCTTATCTTTGTTCCTTTGTGTGTAATGTGTCTTTCTTCTTTAGCTGACTTCAAGGTTTTTGCCTTTTTTTTTCTTTTCAGCAATTTGAACATGATATACTTCTGACTAGTGCATAAGGGAAATAGAAGCCTTATCTTCCTTGTATGTTCACCAGGAAGTTGCCTGCTATCTGGCCCGTGCTGATCCTTTGCCTATTGTCCTTTTCCCAACCCCTGGTCCTCATCACATCCTATTCAGACTTTAGAAACTAGCTCAAGTTCTGTCTCCATGAAGCCTTCATGGCTGACGGGTACCATGACATACTTTCTTGACGTCCAAGCTTTCTCTTCTTTGGCCTAGACACATTTTAGACTAAACCTATTGTTTTCTCCTATGAAATAATTCCAAAATGTTTCACCATCCATAATCTTTCATTAGACATACTCTCTTTACTTCTAAAAATTAGCTAATGATTTAAGGAGGCTTTTTTTTCTTGTTTGTTTTTTAGTACATTGTCAAGTAAAATCTTTCAGGTCTTTCTTCTATTAGTATAATTAATCTCTTCAACTCACATGATTAATATAATTAAGTTGTTTTCCTTTTTTTTTTTTTTTGAGACAAAGTCTTGCTCTGTCTCCTGGGCTAGAGTGCAGTGATGTCATCACAGCTCACTGCAACCTCCAACCCCTGGGCTTAAACGATCCTCCTGACTCAGACTCTCAAGTATCTGGGACTATAGACATACTCCACCATGTCTGGATAAATTTTGTATTTATTTTTGTACAGAAAGAGTCTTGCTATGTTACTGAAGCTTGTCTCGAACTCCTGGCCTGAAGCGATCCTCCCACCTTACCCTTCCAAAGTGCTGGGATAACAGGCATGAGCCACCATGCCTGGACTGTTTTCCTTTTTTGATAGGTGACTGGGAAGGTGAGGTAAAGTAGACAGGTATGGACAGGCTGGCTTCATTGGGGTGCAGCCTGTGCAATCACGTGGGGCCCATGCTGGGAAAAATCCCATGCTTGGCTTTATGCTGTGCTGTTGCCATCTTGAAATTCTTAATAACATTTGAACAAAGGTCCCCACATCTTCATTTTACATTGGGTGGCCCTGAAAATTTTGTAGCTGGGCCTTGGGTATGCAATTAGAATCTCAGTTGGGACTTTGAACAGTCAGAAGGTGGTATAATGTGCTTGTCTTGGACAGAAAGGAAAGAGAATACAAGCAGGCAAAGCCATCCCCAAGCCAGCAACTCCAAAATATTGTTCTTCGGGGCATTTCATTTATGTGTTGTTTATGAAAAAGCATTAGTAGTCAAATAAATTTCCAAAATATATTAAGAAAAGTTAGATATGTTTTATTAGAAAAGAAATACTCAGTCATTAATTTGATGAGCAGCACTGTGGTTAACCAAAATAGGATGTCATCTGCAGCATTTCCAAAACTCATTTTACTGTGGCTACTAGTCTGTAGGAACAAGTGTTCTTTGGATCACAGTTTTGGAACACCGTTTGGCAAATGGGGACAGTAGTTCCAGATTCCCAGGGTGAGGAGACCCACTCCTACCAGCAGCTTTGGGAAGTAGGCTTATGGATTGTCTAGTTGAGCGAGAAGAAAGGGTCATTGCCCTCCAGTGAGAGACCAAAGACATTGTTATATACATGGTTCTAAGGTGGGCTTCGTCCCCATCTCTACCCCTAATGCTTCCCAGGTGATATCCTTCCTTCCTCTTCCTCTTTAAGATTGCCCTTCAACTCACATCTTCATCAGTTTTTGTCTTTATGAAAGATTAGAGGGTATATGCTGATTAAATTATACATATGAGTCTGCAATGTGCATGTCCCCCCTGGAGACTTTGAAGGGATATTCTGTAAGGAGCACAAAAAAGGAGGGGACTTGGCCTCTGTACTATAGATGCACAAAAATATTTATGAATAAAATCAGTGATCAGTGCTTGCTTTGGCAGCACGTATACTAAAATTGGATTTATACAGAGAAGATTAGCATGGCCCCTGTGCAAAGATGATATGCAAGTTTGTGAAGTGTTCCATATTTTAAAACAATATATAGGTTCAATGCAATCCTTTTCAAAATACCAAATCATTTTTCACAGAATTAGAGAAAAAATTCTACAGTTCATATGGAACTAAAAAAGAGTCCAGTAGCCAAAGCAATCTTGAGGAAAAAAAATAAAGCTGGAGGCATCACATTGCCTGACTTCTAATTATACTACAAGGCTGTGGTGACCAAAACAGCATGGTACTGGTATAAAAATAGACACATAGATCAATGGAACTATATAGAGAGCCCAGAAATAAAGCCACATACTTACAGCCAACTGACCTTTGGCAAAGTTGACAAGAACATACACTGAGGAAAGGACATCCTTTTCAATAAATGGTGCTGGGAAAATTGGATTGCCATATGCAGAAGAATGAAACTGGACCCCTGTCTCTCACTATATACAAAAATCAACTCAAGATGGATTAAAGACTTCATGTAAGACCTGAAGCTATAAAAATACTAGAAGAAAACCTGGGGAAAACTCTTCTGGATATTGGTCCAGGCAAAGAGTTCATGACTAAGACCTCAAAAGCATAGCCAACAAAAACAAAGATAAACAAATGGGACTTCATTAAACTACAAAGCTTCTGCACAGCTTTGCTGCTTATTAAGTCAACCTACAGGATGGGAGAAAATATTTGCAAACTATACATCTGACAGGGGATTGATATCCAGAATTTACAAGGAACTCAACAACAATAGAAAACAACTAACCCCATTACAAAATGGGCTAAGGATATGAATAGACATTTTTCAAAAGAAGACATACAAATGATCGACAAGCATATGAAAAAATATTCAAAATCACTAATCATCAGAGAAAAGCAAATTAAAACTACCATGAGATATCATCTTACACCAATAAGAATGGCTATGATTAAAAGACAAAAAATAACATGTTGGTGAGGATGCAGAGAAAAGGGAACTGTTATACACTTTTGGTGGGAATGTAAATTAGTGCAATCTCTATGGAAAACAGTATGGAGATTTCTCAAAGAACTAAAAATAGAACTACCATATGATCCAGCAATCCCACTACTGGATATCTACTCAAAGGAAAAGAAATCAATATATAAAAAAGATACCGTCACTCATATGCTTATTGCAGCACTATTCACAATAGGAAAGATATGGAGTCAACCTACATGTCCATCAGTGGCAGATTGGATAAAGAAAATGTGGTATATATATACAATGGAATACTATTCAGCTGTAAAAAAAGAATGAAATCATGTCTTTCACAGCAACATGGATGGAACTGGAGGCCATTGTCTTAAGTGAAACAATCCAGACACAGAAAGACAAATACTGCATGTTCTCACTTATAAATAGGAGCTAAATAATGTGTTAACAAGGAAGCAGAGAATAGAATGATGGACAGTGGAGACTCAGAGGTGTGGGCGTGGGTGGGGGGTTGAATGATGGGAGGTTGGTTGGTGGGTATGATGTGCCTTGCTTCACTGATGGATGCACTGAAGGCCCTGACTTCATCACAGTGCAATATAGCAATGAACCAAAGTAGCACTTGTACCCCATGAATATATACAAATATAAAGTAAATGGGGGAAAAAAAGCAATGATCAGAGTCTGGGGCCCTTCCTCTTTGGGGATCCCTCCGGACAGCATGCTCTGCCTATCTTGTTATACCTGCCCTGTCTGGGAGCTGTAGAAATAACTCCGTAAGTGATCCTGCATTACCCTCTAATGTAACCATCAGCCTTACTCTATAAATCAGCTGGAAAATGAGCCTGCACTTAAGGAGCTTGTGTCTAGCACACAGGAGACCACTAAGAAGTGTGTTAGTGAAGAGGGGGAGGAATGACTAGGGAACACATACCAGGAGCTCTTCAGAAGTTGACACAAGTTAGTGGGTAGATTGCCAGTGAGTCTTTATTGTGTGCCCATTGCTTTCAGAGCATATTTAATATCTAATAATTATATAGTTTCAAGCTATGGTTCTCAAATCTGGCTCAATCACATACGAAAATTTAAAAAAAGAAAGAAAAAATTTATTCTACCTTTTTGATTCAGCTGATATGGGTTGGGCACAAGAATCTGAATTTTCAACAAATATTTCCAGTGACTCTGATGCAGGAGGTCAAGAACTCAATGTTGAAAAACTGATATAGCCAATAGAGCAAACTTTAGACAAAAAGCATGAAAGATACACTTCACATTCACAGTGTCCGAGCTGAGAAATGGAAGACGTTAAAGTAATCTGAAAAAATTTTTTGCATTCTTTTTTTTCCTTACATATTTCCTTCATATAGAATATTTTTGGTGACAAAAGAACCCATCACCCTCCTCTGAGATTGAGATCTTGTGCTAATATTCTTGTTGGGCGGGGGTGTGTGGAGACAAGTTCTCACTCTGTTGCCCAGCCTAGAATGCAGTGGTTTGATCACAGCTCACTGCAACCTCAAACTCCTGGGCTCAAGTGATCCTCCTGCCTCAGCCTCCTGAGTAGCTGGAACTACAGGTGCTCATGCGCCACCGTGCCCGGCAAATTTTTCTCTTTTTTTTGTAGAGATGGGGTCTCGCTCTTGCTCAGGGTGGTCTTGAACTCCTCACCTCAAGCTAGCCTCCCGCCTCGGCCTCCCAAAAGTGCTAGGATTACAGGTGTGAGCCACCGTGCCTGGCCTAGATCTTGTGCTACTATACTTATAATTGTATTTTTATTTCATGATCACTCTAACCTTTAAAAACTGTTTCTGTTGTGTCTTTGGAGGAAAACAGTTATACAGTAGATAGCACTGCAAATGCTCTATGAAGCTCCAATTATATTAATAATTAAAGAGACTGTATGTATGTATGTGTGTCTGCAATTTAAAAAACTTGTGCTCTTCATGGAAGGTCTTCAGCAATTACTCTGAAGTTTTTCTCACCAGTGGGTTTTTGTAATTCAGTTTTGCTTAATGCCAAAATTTCCAGTATTTTGGTATGATAAAAACTGATTTTACAATGAACACCCATACCCTCACTGTCTAAATTCTGCCATTAACATTTTACTCTACTTGTCTTTAACACATATGTGTTCAGTTTTTTGTCTTCTTCACATCTTTTAATCCATTTTAATTTTTGACACATTTCAAAATAAACTGAAGACATCAGTACACTTCTTCCTTAGGAGTCTGAAATATTTCTTTACTGTTCTTTTTCTTTTGACATAAAATTTACGTACAAAGAAACACACAAAATGAAGTGTTTATTTATTGAGTTTTGACAAATGCAAACCGCTATGTGACGCAAACCCTTATCAATGTACAGGACATTACCACCATTTCAGAATGTTCCCTCATGCCTTTTCCTAGGCAATCCTTACCTTTTGTTTGTGCCAGATTTCATTTAAATGGAATAATATAGTATGTACTGTTCTCTTTTAACTCAGCATAATGTTTCGAGATTCATCCATATTGCTGCTTATATCAGTAATTGGTTCCTATTTATTGCTGAGTAGTGTTCCATTGTATGAATATACCACAGTTTTAAAAAAATCTGTTTCCTATTGATGGATATCTGACCATTTTTAATTTTTGGCTGTTATGAATAAAACTGTGAGGAATATTCCTGTTCCAGTCTTTCTGTGAACATATGCTTTGTTCTTCTTGGGTGAAAACCCAGGAGTAGAACTGCTGGCTCACAGAGTATGAAAGTTATGTCTACTTCACATCCTTGCCAACATTTGGTATTGTCAGTCTTTTTAATTTTAACACTTTGGGTGGTTTTGTAGAGTACTTTATTATGACTTTAATTTGCATTTTGCTGATGACTGATGATGTATACTTTTCCATGCACTTACTAATAATTCACATATCTTATTTTTTGAAGCATCTGCCCAAATCTGTCGTTCATTTTTAAAATTAAGTCCTCTTTCTATTATTCAGTTTTAGTAGTTATCTATATACATTGCACATCAATACTTTGTCAAATATATCTTTACAAGCATTTTCTCCCAATCTGTGGCTTCACTATTTCATACAATTTTTAAAACTTACTTATTAAATAAGAAAGTAAAAAAAGTTTAGATTCTATAAAAATGCAAAAACATGCTGATTTATGGCTGTTGGGACATGAGATTGACATTTGCAGGAAGAGGCAATCACTGAATTGGGGAGTAGGGAAGATTAAATCTGGAAAATGGAGCTAAAATTTTAGAGGGTTTCCTGTGTATCACTTAACACACATTATCTGATTTAAATTTCTTAGCATTTCTATGAAGTAAATCATATCCCTAAAATCAAAGCTCTGAAAGTTTTAATAAGTCATCCAATCTGACTTAGCTTCAAGTTAAGTATTCTTGCCCTCAAGAAGGTCTGTCTGATTTTTCTATTACCCCACCATTTTTTCTTCTAGTGAAGAAAACAGCATCCAGTGGTGCTGTAACATTGAGTCGATTCCTGGAAACCCATCAGTGAACTTAGGCTTCTAAAATGAACTAAATGAGCAACAGGAAGCTCAAAAGTCCTTGTCTGTTTTGAGCAAGCAGCCCTACTAATACCACATTGTCTGCCTGACTGCTTGAGCTGGGACATCAGTCTTTTCCTGCCTCTGGACTCAAACTGAAGCATTGGCTTGTCTTAGGTCTTGAGTGTGCCAACTTTCAGACTGGAACTTGTATCAACAGCTCTCCTGGTTCTCAGGTTTTCAGACTCAGATTGGAACTATACCATTGGTTCTCCAGCTTTCTGACTGTAGGTCTTGGTACTTCTCAACCTCCATAATTGCATGAGCCACACGCCGCTGCTGGTTTTGTTTCTCTGGAGAACCCTGACTAATACATGGCATCTATTAGAATTTCATTTCTTTTTATGCCTGGATAAAATTCCCTTGTATGTATAGACCACATTTTGTTTGTCCATTCATCTGTTGAGGGACAGTTGGGTTGTTTCCACCTTTTAACTATTGTAAATAATACTGCTATGAACATTGGTGTATAAGTATTTGTTTGAGTCCCTGCTTTCAATTCTTTTTGGTATATACCCAGAAATAGAATTGCTGGATTATATGGTAATTCTCTGCTCAATTTTTTGAGGAACTGTCAAACTGTTTTTCACAGCAGTCATTATTCCTTTTTTCCCTTAATGAAGAAAAGGAAAGAAATTTATTTCTTATGGTTCTGAAGGTTGGGAAGTCCAAGAGCATGGCGCCAGCATCTGATGAGGGCCTTTGTGCTGTGTTATCCCACGGTGGAATTGTCAGTGGTGGTGATAGTTAATTTTCTGTGTCAACCTGACTGGAATAAGGGATGCCCATATAGCTGGTAAAACATTATTTCTGAGCGTGTTTATGAGGAGATTAGCATTTGAATTGGTAGACTGAGTAAAGAAGATTGCCTTCACCAGTGTGGGTGGGCACCACACAATTCATTGAGGGCTTCTCAACAAAAAGGCAGAGGAAAGTGAGTTCACTTTCTTTTCTTGAGCTAGAACATCCATCTTCTTCTGCCCTTGAACATTGGAGTTCCTGGTTCTTGGGCCTTTGGACACTGTGACTTATACTCATGGCCTACCCCCATTCTCAGGCCTTCAGACTTGGCTTGTAGTTATACCGTCAGTTCCCTTGGTTCTCAGGTCTTTGAATTCAGACTGAATTATACTACTGCCTTGCCTGCTTTTCTAGCATGCAGTTGGCATGTTGTGGGACTTCTTGGCCTCCATAATTGCATGAGTTAATTCCTAAAATAAATTTCCTCTTATATATATTTCTCTGTATACATCCTGTTGGTTCTACTTCTCTGGAGAACCCTGACTAATACAGTGGTTACAGAATGTTGGGTAAAAGTGGCTGCATATAATTCTGGATGTGGTCTGGGTCTTCCCATGTCAACGAGTGGTTGGAAGAAGCAGAGCCCTAAGAGAACATCAGGCTACTAATGTGGCTTTTAGGGTTTTTAGTGGGGCAATGATGGTAGATTTCAACATGACATCACAAAAGCAATGTAGGTTTTGGCATCAGAAACTCAGATTTAAATCCATGCCTAGCCCTGTTATCTGTGAAAAATTGGACAGGTAACTTTACCTTGCCCAGCTTCAGTTTTTGGTAGGATGTGAGCTTCCTGGGAGCAAAGACAATGATTGACAATTTTTGATTGCTTTGTGCTCAGCACGGTGCTGAGAATATAGTAAATGTCTAATAAATGTTGCCCTTCCTGTATCCCTACCTTCTTCCTTCCTTAATATACTCCACTGTCCCTCTTCAGATTGGATTCCTCCCAAATGGCTGGGGAACATTTCTAATAAATTCACTAGCTATGTGACTAACCCTTCTTTGGCTCAGTTTTCTCATCTGTTAAACAGGAATAATAAGGTTGGCCTGATTTTTGTCATACATATTGCAAGGATAAAGTGAGATCAGACATGTGGAAGATATCAGGAAATGCTAGATGAATGCTAATACACATATGAAATGTATGTTCTATTACTACAGGTAAATGGCAGTAACAGATGCACCACCATTCTGGTACGTGTGCAATGTCAGTTATATCCACTTGAGGGCTCTCTGCTAGTGGAGGAATTCCCATATTTGGTAGTGCAAAGATGACCTTGCTTGAGGGATATAAAGATCTATTGAATGTTCAACATGCATTTAAAAGGAGCTGGGTGCGGTGGCTCATGCCTGTATTCACAGCCCTTTGGGAGGCTGAGGTGGGAGGATCGCTCGAGGCCAGGAGTTTGAGACTACCCTGGGCAACATAGCGAGACCCTGTGTTTACAAAAAAGAAAAAAATTAGCCAGCTGAATGTGGTGGTGTGTGCCTGTAGTCCCAACTACTTGGGAAGCTGAGGCAGGAGAATTGCTTGAGCCCAGGAGTTCAAGGCTGCAGTGAGCTAGGATTGTGCCACTGTACTCCAGCCTGGGTGACAGAGTGAGAACCTGTCTCAAAAACAAAAACAAAAACAAAAACCCTCACCCCCCAAAAATGTATTTGAAAGAAAGCCTATTGATATGAAATGATATGGAAATGTACTTAAATATGTATTGACTTAAACATATATGGTCTACAGTGTAAGTAGTAGTTGAAAAATTAAGGATATTTGTATGTGTGCAGGAAAGTAGTTTTTATTTTTGCTTTAAATGTGTTTGAAATTAGAATTTTTAATTTTTTCTTTAAATGTATTTGAAATTAGAAGATATTCTTACATTTTCTTTTTTTAATAAGATTTTTTCTGTAACTTCAATTTGGAGATTTTTTTCACTGGGTGGGTAAGAGTAGAGTTTGGAAATTAGGGTCTTATCTCATATGACTTTTTTGAAGGCATTTTATTAAATATACACAAATACAACTAATGTACAGTTTTTTAATTTCAAAATATTAAGGGGGTACACATGTTTTAGATGACACGGATCACATTTGTAATGCTTGAGTTCTGGCTATAGGTGTGCCTGTCTCCCAAATAGTGTTCATAGTACTCATTAGGTGGGTTTCTCCCCTCCCCTGCCCCCTGCACTGGTTGAGTTCCACTGGATTTTACTTCCCTCTGTGCACATGTCTGCTCATCAGTTAGTTCCAATTTAATAGTAAATACATGTGCTGTTTGTTTTTCCATTCTTGAGACACTTCACTTAGGAGAGTGGTCTCCAGTTCCATCCAGATTGCTGTAAAAGGTATTAATTTTCATCAAAAAGACACCTGCACTCAAATGTTTATTGCAACACAATTCACAATTGCAAAGATGTGGAATCAACCCAAGTGCCCATCAATTCATGAGTGGATTAATAAAATGTGGTATATATATACCATGGAGTAGTACTACTCAGCCAAAAAAAAGATGAATTAATACCTTTTGCAAACAGTTTTTTAAAAAATGTTTGTAGCTAAGATTTCTGAATGCCTAACAAGATTGAATTCCATGAAGGCATTAGATGGGAAGCTTTGAAATCTTGTGTTTTATCTTAAAAATTCAGATGAGTATTTGCTTTTTATAATATTTATATTGGCTTTGACAAAAAGATAATATAAAAATTGCTTATGCAGCTACTTGGAAGGTTGAGACGAGAGGATTGCTTGAGCACAGGAGTTCAAAACCAGCTGGGACAATATAGTGATACCCTGTCTGAGGAAAGATTTGCAAAAAGAAAAGTTGCACTAGTATTTTTGCCACCAGAAGAAAAAATATGAGCATAATTTAAAAATTTAATGTGTTTAAAATATGGGGAAAAACATGTATATAATATATCAGGATTTGCTCTGAATGGAATCATTCCTCCAGATACTTAATATAAAAATCATGTACTATTCAAAAGAAGACAGAATAATGGCCAGCAAACATATAAAAAATTGCTCAACTTCTCTAATCATCAGGGAAATGCAAATCAAAACCACAATGAGGTATCACTTAACTCCAGTGAGATTGGCTTATATCAAAAAGTCCCAAAAGAACAAATGTTGGTGTGGATGCAGAGAGGTAGGAACACTCATACACTGCTGGTGGGACTGCAAATTAGTGCAAACTCTATGGAAGGTAATATGGAGATACCTCAAAGAACTAAAAGCAGAACTACCATTTGATCCAGCAATCCCACTACTGGGTATTTACCCAAAGGAAAAAAAGACATTCTATAATAAAGACATCTGCATTCGAATGTTTATAGCAGCACAATTCACAATTGCAAAGATGTGGAAACAACCCAAGTGCCCATCAATACATGAGTGGATTAATAAAATGTGGTATATGTATACTATGGAGTATTACTCAGCAATAAAAAACAATGGTGAATTAACACATCTGGTATTATCCTGGGTGGAGCTAGAGCCCATTCTTTGAAGTAAAGTATCACAAGAATGGAAAAAACAAGCACCACTGGTACTCACCATCAAATTGGTACTAACTGATCAACACTTATGGGCACACATGGAAATAATATTCATCAGGGGTCGGGTAGGTGGGAGCGGGGTGGAGGGGATGGGAAAACTCACACCTAATGGGTGCGGGGTGCACTGTCTGGGGCATGTTCACGATTGCAGCTCTGACTTGGGCAGTGCATAGGCAATATATGTAACCAAAGTGTTTGTACCCCCATAATATTCTGAAATAAAAAAAATCATGTACTATAACTTTTAAAGTTATACATATGAGTTCTAAATTGCGGACTTAAAAGTTGACTTGCAGATATTTTTAATCAGTATTATTTGGAAAATAATGTATATCTAACCACACAAAACATTTCTTATGAATTTAATATAAAGGTAATTAGAAAGGTACTTATGAGTTAAATTTGTTTTCCTTTCCCCAAACCTACTGAAGTAGCTACTCCAGGAAGACACAACATGTTCATACTGTGGCCATATTTCCTGGAGGCACATGCATCCTTGCAGAAAAAGCACAGGATGGAAAAGTATTGTGTTCATTCTACTGGATTTTTTATTCAACAAAATTTATCACACTTTTATTAGCAAATCATTACACTGTGCACTAATGATATAATCATGAATGTTTTAATATGTGTCTAGTTCATTCGCTATATTAAACCCTTTAGATGCATTATCTCATTTTAACTCACCATTTTAGATATGAGGAAGTGAGGTTTGAGTAAGCAAAGGAGCTTGTTCGTGGTCACACAGTTTGCAAGCTGAGGAGAGAGGATTCCAACACAGGTAGCCCATTTCTAAACCCACACTCGGAATTGTTAGTGGACAGACAGCCAGTCATTTCATCTCATTATACCAACCATTATGGTAATTTTGTTAATTTGGAAGGACTGAAAGCTAGCAACATGCATGCTGGGCAGAGGAAACACAACATTCTTTTCCCAAGGCTCATGTCTTCCCTCTGTTCTGTACCATGAAACCACAAGCAGGTCAGAATGGCCTGAGTTTGGCCTGCTGTCCTTTGGGTTGGAGGGGCCGTGTTGCCTCCAATGCTTACAAGGTAACTGGTTTTCACAGTGTCCTGTCTCACAGCTCACCACTGGCAGGACTGACCAAGAACATGGGTTCTAGGATTTATGACTTGAGGAGGGTGAGGAAGGCCCCTGAAAGAGTTGCTTCTTTTAATCGCAAAGTCTTTCTTCCACTTATTATTTATTTATTTGTTTTTATCTTTTAATAGTTCATTTTATTAAATAACTAATTTATAAGTTAGACCACCGCATGGGCTTGTTTGGGGAAACCATTCCTTCCCATTGTCTCAAAGCCTGGCATAGATTGTGCCAGGTGTCAGAACATTCCCTTTGACTCACAACAGAGTATGGAATGAAAGTGGAGGGATAGGTCCTCGCATGTTGGGAAAGCCGTGTTAATGTGTCAACACACCATGGTTTAAGTGGAGCACCAGGGTTAGTTGTTCCACACACCACCCACTTCCTTGCCCCATCTCCTCACCAGTTTCTGTCTGCCTTTTCCACCAATCAACTCTGAGGTGCCCTAAACCCAAACGGTTTCCATTTAACTGTGAACAAAGGGGTAAATGCAGATAACGCCCCACTCTGACTCTCAACTATGGGATTAAAAAACATGGAACAGGGCACACGAAGTATGGCTAAAACCAAGTGAAGATTTTTAAGGAGGCTTTGACAGGAACATAAAGAATAACATCTGAATTCAAATCCAGAAAAAAGTGCTATTGGTGGAAAATAAAGTCTTAGCCAGTGTTCTAAAAATGCCCGTAGGAAAGGGTTGGGAATGACTCTCTAGGCACAAGCTCTAAGAACTCTGGACACAATGGGAGCATCAGCCGATGATAGTGTGGGCCTGCTGAGTCAGATGTCCTGAGGGCTGCCCAGCAAGCAGCCTCTCTTGCACACTGCAACTGTCTAGCCCAATCTACAGTGAGAGTCCTCCAGTGCCATCACAGAGTATTCTCCAATGTGTTATTCTTGTCCTTAAAGCTCTTCAATTCGAGGAAGAGCTTGGCACGTTTACTCTTCTGACTGGAGGGGAGGTATGTCACCTGGATGGTTGTTGGGGAGACTTCAGGGGACTGAGTTGGGTCTTTGGCTGCTGATCAGTGTTGTTGCTGAGAGCTCCCAATTTGTGCTTTAACCACGGTGGCCAGCTCACTCAGGGCCTCCTGGTAGCACAGGTATTCATTCTGGCCAAAGACCCCTGTCCCAAAGCAGGCTGTCTCACAGCCATCCAGCAGGGTATCGGTGAGCGCCTTGCACACACCCTTTAAAGGGGTACTAGTGTTTCGCAGATCTAGCAGGTAGGAGCAGAAATTCTTGCCCATTAAGGAACGAGGATACTGGTATTCAGCATGAAATGAGATCCTTAGAGGCAGGAATGGCATCCAGAGCTTTTATCCTGTGCAGATAGTTGTAGCAATTTTGATTTCCCTGGGTTTCCAGCTGTAGCAGTTTAGCATCATCATTTGGAAGGAACTGAGGTTCTTACTTGATACCCTGAACCCTGGATAGTCAAATATCAATCTCCTCTTTCAAGTCCTTGGGGGCATTGAGTCCCACAGGGACATGAGGCCCCCTTCCAGATTTCATTGCACAGCTCATGATTTGCCTCTTCACAAAAATAAATAGCAGTACAAAAACTGGGCTCCTATAGGCCATCACCAGCACGACATTCACTCCGGACAGCCAGTTACTGCCAGATGCCATGGCCTCACAACCTAGTGCAGAACTGCTCGCGTTTACCCGCTGACCTGCCTCGTCAGCCCGGGCTCCGCCAAAGCAAGGGCACCTGGGTTTCCTGGAGCTCCCCGGCCATTTCCTTATGGGGGAAACCAAGACAGATCCAGCCTGAAAACAAGGCGATGTGTGCCGGGGGGTGGGGGGCGGTTCTCTTTAATACATTTAGATTTCACCAAAATGCTCCTGTGAGAAACATTTTTAACTTAACAGTCAATATTTATTTGTTTAAGTCATGTACAGCCGTGTTTTAAAAGGTATTGCCAAGTAGAGATGGATATTTACTTTGGTTAACATCAAGCTTTATTTTTCTAAGAAGTTTCAGACATATTGATTAGAATGAGGCTGTGATACTTGATTCATCTTAATGCTTTAAAAACTTTTTCTTAAAAACCTATAATAATTCCCTATTGAATACTGTATTAGATTGATGCATCTCCATTTGACTTTCTAGACATCTTGTGCTACTCTAGCTAGCCGGCCTTTGAGGACCCACCACTCACCCAAGTAAATCTTGTATTTAATAGGACCAGTCTCCTCACTCTCTTATAATATATCCATTCTTTCCTGCCTCCTTGCTCATGTTCATCCTGTCAACCCATTCTCTAGGCTTATTCAGAATAAGCCATTCCAGGCTGGGTGCAGTGGCTCATGCCTGTAAGCCTAGCACTCTGGGAGGCCGAGGCAGGAGGATTGGTTGAGCCCAGGAGTTCAAGACCCCATCTCTACTAAAAATAGAAAAATTAGCTGGGCCTGGTGGTGTGCACCTGTATTCCCAGCTACTTGGGAGGCTGAGGCAGGAGGATCGCTTGAGTCCAAGAGATTGAGGTTTCAGTGAGCTACAATGATGCCACTGTACTCTACCCAGGGTGACAGAGAGAGAGAGTCTATTTCAAAAAAAACCCCGCAAACAAACAAAAAAACCAAAAAACAGCATAAGCTATTCCAGCTCTTGTCCTGACTCCTGTTTTTTATTTATTTTTTTTGAGACAGAGTCTCGTTCTGTTGCCTTGGCTAGAGTGCAGTCTGTCACCCTGGCTAAAGTGCAGTGGCATCATCATAGCTCACTGCAACCTCAAACTCCTGGGCTCAAGCAATCCTCCTTCCTTAGCCTCCCAGGTTACAGGTGTGCACCACCATGCCCGGCTAAATTTTCTATTTTTTGTAGAGATGGGGTCTTGCTCTTGTTCAGGCTGGTCTCTAACTCCTGGGCTTAAGCAGTCCTTTCATCTCGGCCTCCCAAAGTGCTAGGATTATAGGCATGAGACACTACACCTGGCTCCGCACCTCCTCTTTGAACCTTTCCCTGGTACTTTAGTGGTTAAAAAGGCAAACCCTGGATTTAGATACACTTGTGTCCAAAACCTGGCCAATTTATTTGACCTCTCTTAGTTCATTTTTCACCCGTGAAGTGAGGATAGTAGTAGTGTAAAAAAATAGACTTTTAAGGTGCCTCCTATGATCCCTGCTCTTGGTGTTCATGCCCTGATGTGTCATTCTCTCCCTTTGAGTAGAACCTGTGACTTGCTCCTAACCAACAGAATATGGCAAAGGTAACAGAATATACATGATTATATGTACATGATTATGTTACATGTGATTGTAACATCTGTGTTGATAAGAAACCCTCTTCCTTGCTGGCTTTGAAGAAGCAGGCTGCCGGGTTGTGAGCTGCCATAGGGGAGGGCCACATGGCAAGGAACCGAGAGCAGCTGACAGCCACAGGAGACTGGGCCCCCAGTCTGGCAGCTTGCAAGGAACTGAATGCTGCCAACAGTCATGTGAGCTTGGAAGCTGATCCTTCCCCATTCGAGCTTCAGGTGAGAGCCTAGTCCTGGCTCACGTCTTGATTGCAGCCTAACAGAGGACCTAGCTAAGCTATGCCTGGATTCCTGACCCATAAAACCATGAGATGATAAAGTGTGCTGTTTTAAGCTTCTAAGTTTGTGGTAATGTTGTTATGCAGCAATAAATAACTAATACAGACAGTATGCACCTTACATGATTGTTGTGAGAATTGAGTGAAATAATGCATGTGAAAGCTTAGTACCGTCCTTGGTGCACAAGAGATACTCAATAATTAAAAGCTTCATCCTCTGCCTTCCAGTTTTCACTGATCTACCTACAGTTGGATCTCTGTAGCACTTAGCAGTGTTGGGAAGAGACATTTAAGTTTATTTAGTCTCACCTTCCAGCTGGTATTTACATTTCTCTACAAATTTCCTTTTTGTCTAGTCTTTGCTTAAATAGCTCCAGGGACACACAGCTCACTCTTGAGGCTTCCCCTTTCACAAAAGTCATGGCTTCAGCATCCTTTGCTAATCAGGACACGGATAGATTCTCTGAGGCCCACCAAGTAGTCAGACTTACATCTTGATCACTTGAAACCTCAGCCTCTTCAAACGTATCTGCTGGAGCTTTATTACAAAGGAGTATATTCAAATAGCCAAGGAACATTTAAAAAGGTGTTCATATGTTTCCCACCAGCTTCCACCCACACCCTGAAGGCTCAGTGCCATCTTAACCACTTGCCCAAGAAGAAGGTATTTTCTGGAAGGAAGACTTCTCTCTTTCTTAGAATCTAGTGGTATTTTCTCTGTGATACTCAGAGCATGCTAGATAGGGGAAACTTCCCTGCGGCCACCCAAAATGTAAATGATACTTCTCTTTAATTTGGATAATTAAGGTGTTCTCAGTCTTGTAAAAAATGTGAATAAAAGCATCTCAAACATTATAAAAAAAGGTGTTCAACATCATTGGTCATTAAATCAAAACCACAGTACCTCACCAGTATAGCTACAATTAAAAGATTAACAATGCCAAATGTTGGCAAGCATGTGGGGAATGTGAAACTCCATCTCTGGTAGGTGTGTAGTTTGGCGCAATTACTTGAAAAAACTGTCAGTATCTGCCAAAGCTAAGCATATACCTACTTAGCAATTCCACTCCTGGTATATGCCTAATAGAAATGTCCACCAAAAGATATATACAGAATGTTCATAGCAGCTTTATTCATATTAGTTCAAAATGGAAAATTTCCCCAAATGTCCATCAAAGGAGAATGGATAAACTATAGCATATTTTTATAATGAAATACTATACTGCAATAAAAAATACAAATTACTAGTAATATACAACATGGATGAATCTCTCAGACGTAATGCTGATTGAAAGAAGCCAGACATCGAAGAGGGAAATACTCTCTGACTTCATTTATTTGAAGTTCAACAATAGGCAAAACACATCTATTGTGGTAGAAGTCAAAATGGCGGTTACCTTTGGGGCAGTATTGATTGCAGGAGCATTCTGGAGTGCTAGAAATTTCTCAGACTTGATCTATGTGGTAGTTACATGGGTATACACTATGTAAGTAAAAAATTCACTTAGCTGTACCATTGAAATTTGTGCACGTTACAGTGTTAGGGTATACTTTAATAAAAAGTATTTTAAAAGTGTCTGTTACGTGCTAAGCACCTGAATTTTTCTGTTGACTAATCTAAAACATAATAGATTATCATTAAAGGAAGACTAGGTAATTGCAGAAAAACAAATGAATTAGTTTCAGTATGCAGGTCTTTAGCTTTTATGTAGTCTCTTGTAAGTCCCTAATTGGCCCATGTGTATTATCTTTCCTACAGTATTAACAAGTCAGAGATCATATACAAAATATTTGTATAGCCCAAAGCACTTAGCAAAGAACAGGGCGCATATATATATATACTCAAAATGTATTTCCTGAGAGAGATACTAAGAAAAGGCAAATTGTGGCTTGACTTACTAACAATCTGTTGCTCAGTAGTCACTTCGTGGTGTACAGGAGTCTTTATCTCTCTGAAATCACTTGTCTTTTTTTTTTTAGTATAATTTTTCCTTAAAATTAATTTAATAAGGAGTTTCTATTTATTTAATTCTCAAACATCCCCTGCCCAATTATCATACTGTTTATTTAAATGTAATCAAAGAAGTTAGAGATAATAGGTAAACTCAGATTCCTTTTCCGGCTACTCGGAACATTTTATCTTGGAAACCCTCTCAGAAACAAATGGAGGTAGAACTAAACCAAAGCAGACTACAACCAGAAAAAGCTGGAGTCAGTTTTCAGGTTAAGACTTCCTATCAGTTTATTCCTGTACACCGTGGGCTCCTTGTTTTGATTCCCGATACACAGCCTTAAAACCAAAGGCATAACTACCACCCACAGAACACATGTGGTGAGGGTGGCTGTGACAGAAGCCGCTAGTCCCACGCTGCTTCTTGAGCAAACGTATGTGCTGGGATTTGAATGTCTATCTTTACCGATAATCTTTTTAACAAGGAAAAGAAAACAATATCTATTTCTTGTAGGCATGTGCAAATCCATCAGGGACTCCTTTAGGATAATATGAGTTTCCAAGTATCTATTTCCTTGCAGTCTTCAAGTACCACAACATAGTATCCAATGGATAAAGGGACTTTTCAACTGAGCAGTAAGTAGGAATGAGGGCAGAAACCCTCCCTGGGCTTCTAAGGGATGGAATTCCTTTTCTTGCTGTTACTATTGGCTTTCTAACTCCTTGATTTACTGCCAGTGTGGATATAGATGCCTCTGGTGCCTGGTGTCACTGTTCCATTAGCAGGTTTTGTACATTTTATTGCTAAGCAACAATTAGCAGTGTGAATCCTGCCTTCTGTGATTTCAATTTGGGCTTCACACATGCAATTTTGCTTTCATTTTTGCAACACAACAACAGTGTTCACTGTTCAGCTAAAGCTGTTTTAGGAGAACCTGACAGAAAAGATCGAGGAGGTAACAGCATGTACTCAGCCATTCAGTGACACAGTTTTGAAATGTTATTTATGAAAGAACCTTCTCTAATTAGATATCCAATAATTTGAAATTAATGCTAAAGGTTGGAGATAAACTCAAAGCAATTCAATTTGGCCTTAAGGGGGGAAATGATAACAGTAGAATAATTATGAAAATCCTGAAAGAGAGCAAACTAAAGGTCCACAGGAAAAAGAAAAAATCTTTTACCAAAAAAAATTTCTCATGATAATAATGAAAGGAAATTCTTTTCTTCCAACCTCATACCATGCAGAATTCTTTTCATTGAGTTAATGGGATATTATGGAAATTTAATGGGGACAATAGATCTAGAAGAAGAAGTAAGTAGAAGAGTAGAGGAAACAGGAAAAAAAAAACAGGAAAAAACCTCTATTAAATTAAATGTAACCTAGTTCTTCTCTACCCATAAGAGAAGAAAAATGACCATGTTTCAACGTAAATATTGCTTTTATCAAAGTGCTGTTTCTTGTGAAATATTCTTGTTAGAGAAGCAAAATTATTAACATTTAGGCATTTGGCAGACATAAAAGCTGCTTATTTTTCTACATATATAAGAATATTGTTTAAAAAAATTCTACTGGGTAACCATGTTTACCCTCTTCCATTGAAGAAGAGAGGACACTGTGGTTAAAACACTTAAGGAAAATAGGATCTAGACATTTCACTCTTTTCATAATGAGAGGTCTGTTTTCTAGTCTCCACTTAGAACCTCGAAGAAAGAGCCAGGAAGGAACATAACAGAGAAGAGCCATCACTGAAGGAGAGAATGTTAGATTTTTGGATTCTCTCTTGGAGCTCCCAGAAACACACAAAAAATGTTTTAAGTGAAACAGAGATTTAAAGGGGATTAAAATGTTTGAGTTAAGAGGATATTGGTCATGGATTTCTCACAATGAAAGAAACTCTTTGACTAAAAACCTTTGATTAAAAACTCTTTGACTTAAAAGACAGTTAACTCACAAGCATTTGGTTCTACTTTGAACAGCAATTTCTTAACTCTTTGACTTTGGGTTTAGTGAACAAAATCTGTCTCTCTTTAACTTCACTTCCGTTTGGTTTGACAAACATTTATTGAATTTACTGTGGAATCTTTGTGCATTTATCTGAATAAATAAAAGACTTCTTGTCCTCAAAGAACACACAGTCTAATGGGCAAGACAGGTAAGTAAGTAGATAAGGTCAGTTTTGTTTAAGTACAAGGTTAGAGAACGGTACTAGTGCTCTGATGGCACAAGAGCAGCCACCTGAGTTCATTTTGAGGGCAGAAGGTCAAGGAAGGGTTCCTGGAGATCATGGCGTGTGAACTGCTTGATTTTTATATGAAGCTGCAAATAATGAATCTATGGATGGACGTACCTGGAATTGTTATCGTGAATTACTCTGGAGGAGGGGAGGTGGAGGGACGGGAGAGAGGGACTACCATGGTTTATTCTATGTCCTCCTATACTTTTTAGAATGTGACACAGTGAGAATATATTCATACATAATAAAAAGTATACAAAGATTTAAAAAAGAGAGAATTTCTTCTCCCTTAGAATGGCCTTTCAAATATTTGAAGATGGATCTCCTGCTCCAGGCTAAACCCCAGCTCTCAGAGTGGAACGGAGTAATATATGTGAGACACCTTGCAAAGTGCTTGTCACAGGACTTGAATAAATGTTTGCTTTAACCTTCTTCTCTCTATCTCCTTCTGTCACCAGGAGAAGAGGTCTGTCCCAGTCTTTCCCTTTGGGTTATGCTTTTGTTTTTTTATAATCCCTTTTAAGATGGAATTTATTTTTTCAGGGTATCAATGGAACAGGTTTGGCCACCGAAAAAGTATAGTTGTTAAATATATAATCAGCTGAATAGAGCTAATTGTAAGGCTTCTAGTGAGGCTCATTGTTTTTATTTGGGTAGGCTAAAGTTGTAGAAACAAGAGAAATCCTAAAATGAGTTAAAGAACACAGAAGCTTATTTCCCTTTCATGCAGTAGTCAGAGGTGAATGTTCTAGTTGGTGGGGTGTGCTGCTCCACGTGGTCATTCAGTGGTTCAGGTGTCTTCTGGTGTGTTGTTCCGCCATTCCCTAGGGCCTCGTAATCATCTTCTTGGTCGAAGCTGGGTAGCAGCCATGGATGGGTTCTAGCTAGAAAGTTAGGAAAGACAACCGGGAGAAGGCAGACCCACTGTGGGCCCAGAAGTGGCAGATATCCCTTCCAGTTAGGTTCCATTGGCAAGAACTTAGTCATATGACTACACCTGCTACAAGGGGGGGGGGGCTGGAAAATATGGTTTTACTTGATATATCATATATTTCTGAAATGTGTGAATTTTATACTTGAATTCTGTTTATTCACCCATTCATTCATTCAATTATTCATTACAAAATTTAACGACAGGTTATATGTGCTAGGCACTTGAGAGACAGTGGCAAGCAAAGTCAGATATGGTCCATTCCCTCACGGAACTTAGTGTCCAGTGGCTAGACAATAGAGCCCCGTGGCTAAATGTGAGACTTCTGGAATCAGAATGCTTGGATCCAAATTCCAGTCTGTCACTGGTAATCTTAAGTTCCTTAACCACACTGTTCCTCAGTTTCTTCATTTATAAAATGGGGATAAGAACTGAACCTCCTCACCTCCATGCGTGACTGGGTTGTTACGAGGATTTAATGGAAAATCAACATGTAAGACATTTGCTGTAGTGTGTAGAATACAGTTTTTATTGTGTCTCAGTGAGGGAAACTGACATTAATTACATGTTCATACAAATAAATGTGAAGTGGTAATTGTGTTGGGTACTTCACGGAGTGGTATGTGGTTTGAAAGAGAGTACAAGAGACTGCAGATGGGGGGCCTGATCTGGTCAGGGAGGTATTTCTAAGGAAGTGATGAGTGAGCTGAGATATGAGTTATTTATGAGAAAAAACCATAAAGATGTTACAATCCCTTCTACAAAATCCCTGCAGAAGCTAGGTAGTGAGCAAGGCTGGGTAACGGGTTGTTTGATTGATTGCCTGTTTGCTAATATCTGTTGGTCATCTGAGCTTTTATGCAGAGTGGTTTTTGGTGGATAATATGAGAGATATGAGATGGAGAACATAGCTCAGGAGAAAGGGTCTGAGGGAATTAAGTGAGAGGATGGGGCCTCCAGTCTGTTGGTCGCAATAAGGTGGATGTCATTTCCATCTGGGCAGGTTGGACACCCATCATGAGGTTTGATGCAGAGGCTGCAGCTCGATGCTCTCAAGGGCCCTTGGGGTCCTAATTCCAACATCAGGATATTAGATAATAATAATCTGCACAGGAGCTGCAGATTATTTATAGGCCAAATGTGTTATTGGGGAGGAAGCTACATTAGAAATGTCCTTGAAGAGTAACAAAGTATACTCCAAGATCATGAATTTATTGGATTTAACAGGACTTTTTTAAAAAAAGGTTTTATAAAAGAAGTTTATTAAATGTGGCCAAATTTATGCAAGTATCTTTATTGTAGGCATTTTCAAAACCTCTAATATGCTAATGGGTATTATGAATCTCCTAGCAAGAGTTTCTCAAGTCTTAACACATGAGTCTCCTTGGTCATGGACTGTTGTGGAGTGTCTGGCAGCTCT
Source organism: Daubentonia madagascariensis (assembly GCA_023783475.1). NCBI lineage: Eukaryota > Metazoa > Chordata > Mammalia > Primates > Daubentoniidae > Daubentonia > Daubentonia madagascariensis. Next base: position 22,390,672 of record JAKFHU010001244.1, on the reverse strand, counting down.
AGTGATAGGAAATATCCTCGTATGTTATCAGGGCTGACTCTCAGTGGCCTGTGGACAAATACATCTTGGCAGAGAGAGCCTGGAAGGACCTGACAGGGGGTGTTGGGGGGGTGGGGGTGGTGGGGCCCACTGGATCATTGTTGAGACTAGACAAGGCCAGAAGAGGGTGACTGCAGAGTGCTGTGAGGACAGGGCTGGGAGGCATCTGGTAAGAAGAGTTGGCTCCAGGAAAAACAGAGAACGTATGGCCCAACTCCCACACGCCATCAATTACAAGTAGACTGTGTTGGGCCCCAGGGGGAGCACAGTGCCAGAGTCTATGAGGGCCCCTGCATCTTGTTTCTACTAGGTTTTGGAAACAGTCATGAGCAAGACAAAGCTCACATTTAGGGGAGTAATGGGCAGAATAAAGCTAAACCTGCTCTTTTTCTATTACTTTTTCCAGGTTTTCAAAGCTATCAAAATCAAGAGTTTTCCTAAGATATAGTGCCCAAGGGTTTAAGATTCCTATTATTTTGAAAACCAGAGTTTTCTGACCTCTTACTTAATGTTTATGAGTCCTTAGGTGTTACTGATGCTCATTCCCTCATTGCCAACTCCAGGGTCTGGACTCTTGGCCTCGTTTAATACTGGCTTTACAATATCCTCAAGTATCTTTGGCTCCTATTTTTGCCTTTCTTTTTAGTTTTCTACTTCTACTTTCTGATGATAAAAGTAACAAATGTTCATTGTTTGAAAGTTCATAAAAATATAACATCGAGGCAAAAAATACCCATAATCTTACCAATAATCAACACCAACCTGTGCTGGAAGATGGCCATCTGGTATTTTCTTCTCTGATTTTATTTTTTCATAAATCAAGATTATTTGTGATTCAAGATTGTGTCCTGCTATTCTCCTACTTAATCTTATGTCGTGCTTTTTTTTCATTGTCATTAAAAACTCTTTAGAAGCATAATTTTTGGTGGCTGCCTAATATGTTAAAGATGGAAGTCTTGTAATTTACATAGCTGTTCAATTTCCTCTTAACCATATTTGTTCTTCTTTTCACAATCTGAATGTCTTTCTTTTTGGTGAAGACAGGGGCTGTTAAGGGCTTGTGTTCTCTTCTTTCTCAGTCATATATTACTATTACACAGTCTTTCTCAAGAAGTGGGCTTATTCCTTCCATTTTCATTGATTTATTGAGCGTGGTTAACCTTTGTGTTGTCTTAGCATTTTCTCCTAAGCTTTAGCTCACTGTGCTATTTAACTTTCCTGTCCTAATCTTACAGATGCTACTCACTCGCCCTTCTTTCTATCTTTGGTACATGCCCTTTCAAAACATCAATCTCTTAGAAGTTTCCCCGTACAGATGCTTTGGATGGTTCCATTTGGTGCTGAGAAACATACTTCCTTGAAGAGTTCTGCCTAACTAGCTAAAACTTTCAGCTGTTTGCCATGTAGCATATGCTTTCATCCGTAAGAAAGATGGTCCCTAGACAAATCATCATGTGGAAAGCTTGAATTTGCAGGGATTAGGTTATTTTATTTCCTTAAGAAAGTGTACATACATTTCAACAAAGAGAGGTGTATTATTGTGCTTGGGCTGCCATAACAAAATACCACAGACTGGGTGGTATAAATAACAAATTTATTTTCTCACAGTTTAGGAGGCTGGAAGTTCAATTTTTGGGGAGGCCTCTCTTCCTGGCTTGTAGACAGTCACATTGGGGTTAGAGCTTCAATAATGAATTTTTGGGAACATAATTCAGTCCATAACAAGAGGCAACACAATATTGTGATGCCCAACAGTTTTTGTGTTTTGCTCTATGGCAAGAGAAGTTTTGCTTTTTTGCTACTTATAATTTTTTTTATGAAAGAGAAGAAGAATCTTACTTCTTGTCACCCCCAAAAGAAAGGATGTTGTTGTTATCGGATGTCAGCACTTCCAACCCTCTCAAGAATAAAAGACCCAAAACCTTCACCATAACTCTGACAAGTCTGGAGAGCTTGACCATGGAAAAACCTCCTTTTCTTCACTCTTTCTAACTGGGAACAAGGATAGGGATTTTATATTATATTACATTATATTATGTTATGTTATATTATATTATATTATATTATATGTAGAGACTGGGCCTTGCTCTGTTGCCCACGCTGGAGTGCAGTGGTGCAAAAATGGGTGAACTACATCTTTGCATGCAGTCGTTTCTTGGTATTCATGGGGGATTGGTTCTAGGACCTCCCTTGGATACCAAAATCCACAGATGCTCAAGTTTCTTATATAAAATGGTGTAGTATTTACATATACCCTATGCATATCTCCTGTATAATTTAATTATTACTTTTTACAGTTTTTATTTATTTATTTATTTATTTATTTATAAAAGACGGGATCTCACTCTGTCGCCCAGCCTGGAGTGCAGTGGCGCCATCATGGCTCACTGTAGCCTGGAACTCCTGGGCTCAAGCGATCCTCCTGCCTCAGTCTCCTGAGTAGCTAGGACTATAGGTGCATGCCATCACACCCAGCTAATTTTTAGAAGTTTTTGTAGAGATGGGATCTGGCTATGTTGTCCAGGCTGGTCTCAAACTCCTGGCCTCAAGTGATCCTCCCACCTCGGCCTCCCAAAGTGTGGGATTACAGGCATAAGTCACCATGCACAGAGAGAGTAGGGATTTTAAATGCTTGGGTATAGGAAGTATTTAAAGGAAAAACCTCACTAGTAGAGGGTTGAAAAACCAATGCGGGTTATCTTGAGTATTTAATCACCAGATACTTAGTGAGGGCTTACTCTGTGACAGAGGCACTGTTCCAGGCCCTCAGGATACAGAGGAGAACAGACAAAATCCCTGGCCTCACTGTGCTAACACTCTAGTGAGAAAACAGGTAATAAACAGATAAACAAATAAATATATAATATGTAGATGGATAAATGCTATAAAAAATAAAGCAAGATAAATGGAGATGGACTTGTTGATAAAATATTTCTGATGTTTGACTCTTATAAATCTTTATCGTTCACTCACTGCATATAAATAGATTCTACTATTAAATCTACGCTCTTCCTAGATCTTTGGCCAAGAATTCCCCCCAGACAAGGTCCTGCTCCAGTTTTCTGACAAGGACATGAGCTTTGTACTTTTTCTTCTGGGAAGACCCTGTGGTCTAGGTGTTTGCAAAGGACAATCATCTTCAGGTACTTATAAAAGTGTAATTATTATTATTATTATTATTATTTTTTTTGAGACAGGGTCTCACTCTGTCACCCTGGCTAGAGTGCAGTGGTGTGATCATCGCTCACAGCAACCTCAAACTCCTGGGCTCAAGGGATCCTCCTGCCTCAGCCTCCCGGGTAGCTGGGACTACAGGCCGGCACCACCACGCCCGGCTAAGTTTTCTATTTTTTTGTAGAAACGGGGTCTTGCTCTTGCTCAGGCTGGTTTCTAACTCCTGGGCTTAAGTGATCATCTCACCTCGGCCTCCCAGAGTGCTAGGATTACAGGCATGAGCCACTGAGCCCGGCCTAATTACTATTGTTTTCACAAAGAGTGAGCCCTGAAGAAAGTTTGCATTTTTTCCCTCACACTCTGAAGAAGTATTTCACAAAGTTTGAACTGTGAAACCCTTGTCTGTTGGGATGCTCCCCCTCTACAAATGCCCTGTGGTGAGTGGATTGAGGAAACACTGCGTGCCGCAGCCTCCTATTGGTCATCACAGGGCACATTAGCATAGTGAAGCCTCCAAGAAGTCTCTTCACAAAGTGTTTAATTTTCCTTTATTGTACCATAAGATCTTGAGTAAATAATTTGATATTATTTAAATAAAAGTTGTGATGGGATTTAGTGAAAAAGAGAGCCTGGGCAAAACCGTGAAGGTGGTAAGTGCTGGTGTTTTTCTTCCTCATTTTCCTTTCTGTTTGAAAGCTGCCGGGTCCTTTCCCCGGACAGCCAGGCCCGCTGTGCCGTATGCCCCTGCCTCACCTCAGTGGCTGGGATGTCGCAGTCAGTCCTGGTCTTTCCCAACCCCCTCCTCTGCCCCACTAATCGATGTTCTTTTTCGCATCAGCTCCCCTGCTTGGACGTGTAACGTAGCTGGAGTAGCGCAGGGCAGGTCTCCGGTGACCGGTTACTGCTGGACACAGCCTCTTTCCTTCTTTACCCAACAAAGACCCATTTATTTGATCCTGGCTTACCTTCAGATTTATCCTTTTTCTTTAACTTAGCCTATTTCAATATCATGCTTTTCCATTTCATTCTTGCAGACCTGAATAAGTTAGATTCGATGTAAGGAGCATTGATACTTTAAAAAGTTTTTTCAAAATGGATCCTTTTACATGAATTAGGAATACAGTTTAGCTGTTAGCAATAAAGCACTTAGACAAATCATGGCTTAAATTCAAGAGACACTTACTGTTTCCATGTAGAGATCTAGACTGGGTGTCAGGACTTGGAAGTGTTCCATTGTCAAGAGCAGGCTCCTTCTCCACATTTTGCCATGTTGTGTTCCATTCTTAAAAAATGGCTCCTATCAAAGCACTGTGCAGCTTCCGTCTCAGCCAGAACCTAGTCACGCGTCCACACTAAATTGAACAAGACGCTAACACTTCTGCTAGTTGGCCAGTAATGTGCACACCTAAAATATTGGGTTCTTTTATCAAGGAAGAAGAGGTGACTGGATATTGGAAGGCAACTAGTAGCCTCTGCCATAATTTCATTTTTGTAATTATGAAAGTAACATGCACTTACAGCATAAACACACAGAAGACACCGGAAAGTAGAGAAAGGAAAGTACTCCCAGAGATAAGCTCTCTCAACATTTTGGTCTAGTCTTTTAATCTTTCTTTCTCTTTTTCTCTTCACTACATTTCCATCACTTCAATTTTTACAGAATTATGAGAAAATTTGGATCAATATATAATTTTTAAAACACACATAACCAAAGTGGGCTATTACTATATAGAGCTGTTTCTTTACAATTAAATTGTTTTTATATTGGCTCTAATACATGTCTTTCCATCTCTCCATCTTTCTGCCTGTCTGCCAATGCACCTTATCTTTTGAATCGTTTTAAAGTTGCAGATATTAGTAACTTAAGCCATAAACACTTTAACACACATATCATAAACTAGAGTTAAATATGTATTTTGTTTTTCTTTTTTTTGACAAAGTAAAAATTAAATACAGTGAAATGCGCGTGCTCCAAATTTAAGGAGTTTACATAACATTTTTAATCTTGTTTTTTTCCAGTGAAGATATCTTTATTGTGATTAGTAGATAAGATCTTTGCATGTTAATAATGTAGAACAAAATAATTATTTTAATAATTAGCACACATATTTAACCAATTCCTTATTGTAGGACATTTTGGTTGTCTGTAAGTTTTTACTATTTTAAACAACAAACAACAGTGTGTTAAACATCTCTTTGTGTGTGTGTGTGTCTGTGTATAATTTCCTTAGGCTAAATTCATAAATGTAGAATTCCTGGTTTAAAAGTATATGGAAATGTTTATTTAGGGCAGTTGATCTATATTGCCAAATTGCATTCCAGAATCACTGTAATATTTTACTCTCCCTCTAGCAGGTTATGTGACTGACTTCCTCTAATTCTTTCTATCTATAGCTTTAAGAGGTTGTCCAGAGAATTTCATATAAGAGGCAATCTTATATTTACCAGCCTTCCTGTTAGTGGTTTCTAAAAATCTCCCTTTACTTTTTCATAGCCAGTTATTAATTAATTTATTTAGATAATTCATATCTTTCTTTCCTGTCCATATTTTTATGCATAACAACTTAAACCACTGTCAGATTTGTCTTGCCTTACCCTCATCCAAACAGAAAGCTGTGTACTTATATCGTTAGATCAAATTGTCAATGAATAATTCAGAGTCACCATGTTTGGATTTCTGTTTGCTAAAGAAAATTTTATCTTTAGGTACCAATTACTATAAAAAGGCTACATGTTCTAAGAACTTTCTCTGTATCAGTTTTTTTCCAAACCTATTAATGACTTCAGGAGATTCCTTTTCTTGTTACAGAACAGGTAATGAAATTGTGACTTGCCTTTATTCTTTTTTTTTGGACTGGGTCTCACTCTGTCGTCCCGTCTAGAGTGTAGTGGCATCAGCCTAGCTCACAGCAACCTCGATCTCCTGGGCTTAAGTGATCCCCCTACCTCAGCCTCCCGAGTAGCTGGGACTACAGGTGGGCACCACAACGCCCAGGCTAATTTTTTTCTATTTTTAGTAGAGACAGGGTTTTGCTCTTGCTCAGGCTGTTCTCTTCCTGAGCTCAAGTGATCCTCCCACCTCAGCCTCCCAGAGTGCTGGGATTATAGGCGTGACCCACCATACCCGGCCAAGAATTTTGCCTTTATTCTTAAAGTATTTGCTTTAGTAGCATCTGAAACCCTAAATTGTTTTCCCATTTAATAAATTTTTCCTTTCTTTCAAAGTAGCACATTTCCGGAATTCATCCTGTTCCCTTTATTAGAGGCTCACTATTGTGCACTGCCACAACAGCAGGGACTAATATAGTGTGGCCCAACAGCTCACTATAGAGACGAGAAAACCATAACCCAGACAGGTTAAGTAAGAGTCTTGTTCAAATGTATAGATAATTCTCATCCAATGTTAAACATACTTGGAAGTATTCAGAAAGACTTTAAAATCTGTTCATCTGATGAAGTGATAATCCTTAGAAAAAGAGTGCTAAAATGTTTCATTTGGTTTAGTTTCTCAACCTCCCAGAGAAAGGTATGTTTCTCAATATGTAGTGTAGCCCAACATAGGGGAAAATGAATCAAACCAGGCAACACGTCTTGCTTTAGAATATGAAAGGGAGAAAAATGACTTTCGTGTAATAAAAATTAAAAAAGTAAAAAAACTTCCTCGGCTTTACTTTAAGACACTTATGGATGGAATACAATGGTGAACACACCCACAGTCCCTGCTCTCGTGAAGTTTATTTACGAATGGGGAGATAAATATTAATCAAATAATTATACCTGTAGAAGTATAATTACAAAGTAAGAGCTGTGTTCTGAGAGGGAGAAACGTAATTTTATGAGAGCTTATGGAAAATGAACCAAAATTGGATGCTAGATGAGGGCAGCTGAAGAAGTTTTCTCAAGCAAGGATGAGAGATAGCAAACACGCAGTGTCAAAATTGAAAATGTAATTTGTGGGGCTCAATGCAAAATGAAAATGCAGGGCCCTTACTCAAAAACTATTAAGAATTTCAATAAGTGACAGCAGAACACTAAACCTTAAGCTCAGGACCCTTCTAAGTGTGGGGCACTGTACAACTACACAGGTCGCACCCTCATGAAGCCAGCCCTGGTAAGCATTTTCCTGTGCCAAGCCCTGTTCTAGGTGCTTCACATTGACCAATTCATTTAATTATCACAACAACCCTGTGACTCAGGTACTATTGATTATTTCCATTTTTTTTATTGCAGGTCACATCTTCCTGATTGTCTCATATTTTAAAAAAATTATTTGCTGGACAGAGTGTATAAACAGGAGAGACTGAAGTAGGTGATGCTTGCCCCAAAGAGCGATGGTTCCCTCTTCTGTTCCTCGAGAATGAGGGGTCATCCCTGCGATGGACTCTGGAGCTGAGATGGGTAGGGCTGGGCTGCCCACTTTAGTCAGTTTCAGGTCACCAGTGGTTTCCAAAGTTTTACCAGCGGGCCCTCTCTCCTGCCTCCAGCAGTGCGTGAGATCTAAGCAACCAGCAGTGAGCTTTCCCTGGCTCCCAAGCTCTGCTTTAGGCATTTTGTGCCCCTGGAGATATCTGTCTGGCTGGTTGCAGGAGCCCAGCCTTCCGCAGCCGCACACCTGGTGAAAGGCCCGTGGTGAGGAATGGATGTGCCATGTGTGTCTTGAGCCCAGGAACCTCCTGGTTCTGATCAACACGCCAGCCCAGGCGTGGCTCGTAATAGTCCAGCCAGTTTCTATTACTAAGTCACTGCCTACAGCAGGTAGCATTCTTGCCTGTCCTGCTCCCAGGGAAGGAAAGCTGCTGCCCTCTTCTCACCTGGGGAGGGCTCATCCCTCTCTGTCTTTCCACCTTCTACAGCCTAACTGAAAGCAGAACTTCCTCCTTACTTCTTCATCCTTGTTTCTCATCACCCCTAGCCTCACACTTTATGCTCTAGGGATGGATCTTAGTTTACAGCCACCCCCCACCTTCTTTCCCTTCCCTGCCCCCATCCAGACCCCTCCTTCTGTGTTCTGATAGCACCCAGGCTATTTAACCTGGTACATCAAGATTATTACTTGCCTGTGTTCCCCAGTGAATTGTAAGCTCCTCAATGGCAAGGATTGTGCCTAGCACAGTGCCTGACACATACATAGTAGGTGTTCAACAAATATTTGTTAAATGAAATAAACTGCATATCCTTTAATCTTTTATCATTTATTCATTCTTTCATCATTAATTACTCATTTCATTCATTACTCAGGCTTTATAGATCATCCACTCTGCCAGGAATTAGGGAGAAGAATACCAAGATAGATGGTTCCTAACCTAAACTCAGGATTCCTGCTTTTAAGGGACTGGCTCCGTGTGAGAAAGAGAGAGAGAGAGACTGTGTGTTGTGAAAGGAAAATTGAACTGGACAGAATTAAACATACAAGGAAGACTTTATTCAAGACTATTGTAATAGGGGAGAGTTTTTTTTAAAAAAAATAAATTTTATTGTGCATATTTAAGGTATTCAACATGATGTTATGGGATACACATAAATAGTAAAATGGTTACTATAGTTAGGCAAATTAACATAGCCATCATCTCATATAGTTACTCTTTTTTTTGTGGCAAGAGCAACAAAAATCTACTCATTTAGCAGAAATCTTTAATACAGCATGATTTTATTAACTGTAGCCCTCATGTTGTATATTATATCTCTACGCTTGTTCATCCTACATAGATGATACTTTGTATCCTCTCACCTATATGCCTCCATTTCTTACCCGTATGCCCCACCCCTTGGTAACTATTATACTACTCTCTATCTCTGTATATTTGGCTTTTTTTTTTTAGATTCTACATATAAGTGAGATCATGTAATATTTTTTCTTCCTATGTCTGGCTTATTGCACTTAGCATAATCTCTTCCAGGTTCATCCATGTTGTGGCAAATACCAGGATCTCCTTCTTTTTAAAGGCTGAATAATATTTCATTGTATATACAGTATATATTACAGGCTTTTTTTGGAGACAGGATCTTACTTTGTCACCCAGGCTGGAATGCAGTAGCATCATCATAGCTCACTGCAACTTCAAACTCCTGGGCTCAAGTGATCCTCCTACCTCAGCTGGGACTGCAGGCACGTGTACCATACCTGGCCAAGGTTTTTATTTTTTGTAGAGATGGGGGGTCTCACTATGTTGCACAGGCTGGTCTTGAATTCTTGGCCTCAAGCAATCCTCCTGCCTCAGCCTCCCAAAGTGCTGGGATTACAGGCATGGGCTACTATGCCCAGCTATACTACAGTTTCTTTATTCATTTATCTGTCGATGGACATTTAGGTAGTTTCCATATCTTGGCTATTGTGAATAATGCTGCAATGAACATGAGAGTGCAGATATCTTTACAAGGTGGTAATTTCATCTCCTTTGGGTACACAGTATACCCAGGAGAGGGATTGCCGGCTTATATGGTAGTTTTATTTTTAATTTCTTTAGCAACCTCCATACTGTTTTCCATAATGGCTGTATCAACCTACATTCTCACCAAAACTGTACAAGGGTTGCCTTTTCTCTACACCCTTGCCAACACTTGTTATCTCTTGGCTTTTTGATAATAGCCATCCTAAGAGGTGTGAGGTCGTATCTCATAGTGGTTTTGATTTGCATTTCCCTGATGATTAATTATGTTGAGCACTTTTTCATATACCTTTTGGCCATTTTTATGTCATCTTTGGAGAAATGCCTATTAAGGTCCTCTGCCCGTTTAAAAAATTGGGTTAATTGTTTTTCTGCTATTGAGTTGTATGAGTTCTTTATAAATTTTGTATATTAACTCTTTATCAGATATATGGTTTGCAAATATTTTTCCCAGCCCGTAGCTTGCCATTTCATTTTGTTGATTGTTTCCTTTGCTGTGCAGACGCTTTTTAGTTTGTTGTAGTCCCATCTATTTATTTTTGCTTTTGCGGGCTGAGCTTTTGGAGTGATATCCAAAAAAATCATTGCTGAGATCAATGTCAAAGGGCATTTCCCCTATGCTATCTTCTAGGAATTTTATGGTTCCAGGTTGTTGCAATAGGGGAGAAATTGAACTCAATTTCTCTGAAACAAAATGCGGGACAGTTTTTAAGTGTCAGGGTAAGTTAGTGGAAAACTACTGGTGGTCAAGGGTTGGGGAGGGAAGTTGTCAATGTGATTGTCAATGTGATTAGGCCACCTGTGTTTGCTAATTGTCCCTTATTAAAGGTGGGCTCCTACCCTCCCACAGAGACTGGTAAATAGGGGCACTATCTTTCTTAATGATTACATTGCAAAGGGATGGCTCCCATTTCCTTGAGAAAGGCATTCCTGGGTTGTGAAACTGCCAAGAGGCTGGGAGATTTACGTCAATAGGGGGCAGAGAAAGAATTTATAATTGCAAATTTTCTAAAGTAAATGCTCTTAGGAAAGGGAGGTCAGGAAGAAGCCTCTCTAAAGTTTAATCAAGCTGAAAGGAATGTTAAGGCCATCTTGGTCAGTGTGTGTGTGTGTGTGTGTGTGAGAGAGAGATTCTTTTCTAACAGAGACCATCCTACTCCAGGCCTTACCTGCTGCAGTTCTGGGGCTCTGTTGGATGTTAGAGGATGGATTGATGGCTTCCTGGGGCAGGTGGGAGGCAACAAGGTGAGGCAGTGCTCGGCTGATTCCCGGAGGCCAGGGGAAAGACTCCTAGCTGGGGAAGACATTTCGGGTCATGGTGGGTCTCCATCTAAGCTGCCCATACTTTGATTTTCTTCCTCCAGAAAAAACACATTTTTAAGTTTTAAACAAATAATTATAAATTTGAAATTACAAATAACAAAAACAAATAGAATAATTAATAAATGAAAGATGTGAAAAAAAGCATCCTCTTCCAAAACCTCTGCCCGTGAATTTAAAAATCAGTTGCACACAGGTATACACCCCCTCCTCTCTCGCTCTTCTCCATCGCACACAGTGTTGAAAATATTCAAGAGACCTGGCAAGGAATAAAATCCTGCCAGACAAACAACAATAAGCTTCTGCCTGTGGGAACCTGCCATCCCAAAGCACAAAGGAAGCAGGCAGGGACAGATGTAAACAGAATCCATGGAGTCTGGGCAAAGGTGCGGAGCGGGGGATGCCAGGTGGGCGTGATGTCGGCCAGGAGCCCGCAAATGCTGTAGTTAAATTGGGGAAGTGATGAAGCCTAATTAAAAAGCACTTAGACTTGGAAAACAGGAAGCAGAACGCCGCGGGGAGGCGACAGCGTGGCTGGGCCGGGCGCCAGCAAGGAGGACGCGCGGGGCGGGCGCGGGCACCGAGGAGCAGGAGCGGGGGCGCCGGTCCCAGCCCTGCTCACAGCCGGGCCCTTGCAGCCTGCGGCGCGCCGTGGAGCGCTCGGTTCCTCCTCCTTTCACATCGTGTTCAAATGCGGTGCTAATTGCGTGGAAAAACAAAGCTCAGCGCCTCTTTGCAGAGAGGTTGGGGCAGCGGAGTTTGAATGTTCAGCAAAGCCTTTTCCGAGTTCACCTTTAAAATGGAACAAATGGTTTGTGATGCGGTAGGATTAGGGACGAAGAGGCGGCAGCGGCTATGGGGGCGAGGGAAATCACAAAATTCTGACACCTCAGTTCTGAAAGCTTAGTTAGTATGCCAGTTTTTTTTTTTTTCAGGTTTGATTAGAAGGTGAGGTGTGTAGCTACTAATTTTTCTGATGCTGACAGGTTTCCAGTAGACGTTTAGTGGTTCAGGGTGCTGAGTTATGAACTACTGCATTAGTAGGATGCGCTCTTCCTTGGGCACCTTGGAAAATGCTCTCCCTACGATTGCCACAAAATCAGGGGACCTACTTGACCAAATCCTCCCTACAAGGCTCAGTTGAACCCGTCATATTCTTGTTTTTATGAATGCACTAGTGAATTTTTAAGGTTAATCTTGTTAAACAGACAAAAAAAATCTACACGTAATTTTTGAGTATCAAATACATTTCTTTACTAAAAGCTCTGAAACTAAATATAAACAACTCTTGATTTTCCACTGGAAAAGCAGTTTGGATGTTTATCATTTACATACATGTAGCATTATGTTGGGCAAGGAGATATAAACCCTGACCTGCCCTCAAAAATCCCATAATATTGTGAAAATACTATAAAGACAATGCAGAGATGTTCATAACCATTAAATACACAAATTCAGAAAGTAAAGTATAACTGCAAATTATGAGAGACTGTTAAGAAGCATGTGTTCAAGTAATCTACGTGAGGGCAGGGTTTTTGTCTATTGTGTTCCCTGCTCTATTCCTATTGAGTCTGAAACAATGCCTGGTGCACAGAAGGACTTCAATACACATCTGCTGAATAAGTGAATGGAGGATCTGCTCGTTAGTTACAAATCAAAGTAGTTACTTAAGATGCAAGTGACTTATTTCAATGATGCTGGTATTGCTCAAACTATTTTTTGGAAGGAACTTTTCTTTGGGAATTTCCTTTAAGACTAGTCCCATTCCTTTACAAACATACTTTAATTTTTGAATCAAATCAATACACTCTGAATAACTGAGTTTACGTATGTTATTTATCAGGCATAGAGCCAAATAACTTTCTCAGTTCATTGTCAGAGACTGAACTTACCATCCTGGAGGTTATTAAAAGAATGCCACAGGCACTGAAAGCAATTCTCCAAGAGGCATGCCAAAATGTTTGCCTTAATAAAAGCTTCATTGCAAAAAGTGTCTAACTTCCTGAGATGAATACCTTGAAGGGAATAGAACTTGTCTGATTTACTCTTGTATGTTTGAAAAAAAATCAATTCCATTACTCATATTTACATTACACACCTGGAAAGAGCTTAAGTGCTTTTGATTGAGTAAAGAAAGAGGCATAAGAATTGTTTGTTCTTTACTACTACTCTTCCAAAGACTTTAAGCTAGCTAAGAACAGGAGCTATTTCTTCTGTATAGATTAAACGCCCATTCTCTGTCACCTTATCCACTTCTATTCACTTCCAGAAATTTCAGAATCTTTCATTTCTCCATGTTTTATGTCTGTTATATGTATTTATCTATTTTTTATTTTAAAAATATTTTATAGTCTATTTAGAATAAAGATAGCAGATACAACATACAGTCACAACCCAAATTCTACTTCCATAAAAATAAAGATATTCCACCCCCCAAGCATTTCTATTTTGAAATATGTCTCACTAATGAAAACATGCTTAAAACATAAATGTAGAAATTTAATGAATTGTTTTAAAATAAATGTCATGTAACCATTATCTAAATCAAGAAAATGAACATTGTCGGTTTCTTAGAAGTTTCCTTGGGTGCCCATTCCTAATGAATGCCCTCTGGCTCTCCACTAAAGATAACCCATATCTTCTTGCTTTTTTGTGATAATCACTTTATAGTTTTTCTTGTACTTTTCCATCTCCATAGGCATCTATAAACACCATGGATTACTTTTGCCTATTTTTGAACTTTACATAATTATGTATAAGGTATAACTGATCCCTTTCAATCAACATTATGCTCATGTGATTTATCCATGTCATTTATCTTCATTGCTTAGAATTCCACTGTATAAATCTATCACAATTTATCCATTCTACTGCTGATGAACATTTGGGTTGTTTCCAGTTTTTGGTTATTATGACAAGTGCTGCTATGAACATTTTTATACCTGCCTCCTGGCAGGCATGTTAGTGGACAGCTAGGAGTGGAATTGCTGGCTTAAAGGGTATACAATTTAGATTCCTGACATCATAAGGGATTTTCTCTTACTCTATGCATTTGACAATAGTGGGTATTTTCAATCTTTAAAATTTTTGTATTCTGGTGGGTCCTCCAAATTTCTTTTTCCTTTTCAAAGTTGTTTTGGTTCTTTAGGTCATATGCATTTCTATATGAATTTTAGAATCTGCTTGTCAACTTATACAAAAATATCCTGCTGGGATTTTGAATGGGAATGCCCTGAATCTGTAGATCAGTTTGGGGGAGAATTAACATCTATTGTTACCATGTATTTTTCTTTTACGTATGTTATAAACTCTACTATACATTGTTATTAGTTTTGTTTAGTCAGTCAATTATTAAAATATTTATTATTTATTTGTATTGAGATATAATTTACATACCATAAAATTCATCTTAAAACGTACAATTCAGTGGTGATTAGTATATTCATAAGGTTGTACCACCATCACCACTCCACAACATTTTCATCACCCCCAAAAGAAACCCCATAACTGTTAGGAGTCACCAATTATCTTTTAAAGAGATATAAATAATAAAAAATGTTATATTTACTAATATAGGTTTCTCTTTCAGTGCTGTTCTTTTGCGTAGATCTGTATTTCCACCTGTTATGATTTATCTTCTGCCTGAAGCAATTCCTTGAACATTTCTTGTAATGTGGGTCTGCTCATGATTAATTTACTCAGCTATTTTGCTTTTATTTTTGAAAGCTATTTTCACTTGGTATAGAATTCTACATTAATAATTTTTTGTTTTAGTGTCTTTTAAGATGTTGATCCATTGTCTTCTTGTTCACATTGTTTCCAGTGAAAGATCACTAGTCATTCTTAGCTTTGTACTCTGTATATAACATGTCTTTTTAAAAATCTGGCTGCTCTAAAGATGTATCACTGGTTTAAAGCAATTTGATTATGATGTGCTTTGGCATAGTTTCTTCATGTTTCTTGCATTTGTGTTTCTTTGAGTTTCTTGGATCTAGGGGCTTATAATTTTCATCAAATTTACAAAATATTCAATAATTATTTTTTCAAATATTTTTTTCTCTCCCCTCCCTATCTCTCATTTTCTTTGGGGACTTCAATTACATGTTTATTAGGCTGCTTAAAAGTGCCTTACAGCACATAGATGGTCTTTTCTTCCTTTCTTTTTTTAAAAAATCTTTTTTTCTCTCTGTGTGTTTCATTTTGGAATGTTTCTGTTAGGATGCATTCAAATTAACTAATCTTTAAAATTAACTTATCTAATCTTTCTACCAGATCCCATCCAGTGTATTTTCCTCTAAGACATTGTAGTTTTTAATCTCTAAAATTCAAGACTTTTACATATGTTCAATGCCTATATTTAATTTTTTCAACTATGGAAAAGTTATAATAACTATTTTAATGTCCTTGTCTGCTGATTCTAATATTTACATCAGTTCTGAGTTAATTTTGATGGATTTTTATTTTCTTGCTTCTTTTCATACTTGGTAATCTGGTAGTCACATATATTGTGACTTTTACCTTGGGTGCTGGATATTTTTGTAGTCTTATAAATATTCTTGGGCTTTGTTCGGGGATGCGATTAAGTTACTGGAAACAATTTATCCTTTCAAACTCTTAGGATTTATTAGGCAAGGCCAGACTAGCATTTGGTATAGGACTAATTATTTCCCATTGCCGAGGCAAGACCCTTCTGAGTACTCTACCCAATGCTATGTCTATTAAAAAGTTTTCACTCTGGTGGGAACAGGCACTATACCCGGCCCCTGTGTGAGTGCTGAGTAGTGTTTCCTATAAACCTTTTGGATGGTTCTTTCCTTGGCTTTGGGTAGTTTCCTCTCACACATGTATTGATCAGTACTTTGCTGAATACTAGAAGGGGACCCTCTGCAGATTTCTGGGGTTGTCTCTCTGTTCAACTCTTTCCTTTCTGATTCTGTGAATCCTGTCTGTCTTGTTCTTCCTGGGGCTCTAAGCTCCATCTCCTCAACTCAAGCAGTCCTCTGGGTTTTGCCCAGGTTTCTCCTCCTTTTTTTGTGGCCTAGAAACTCTCTTAAGTCAGTAAGATCAGGTAATCATAGAATTATACGACATACATTGTTTGCTTCTTCTTATCTCTCAAGGACTATTTTCCTTTGTCTGATGTCAACTTTCTTGAAAGCTCCTTTTTCATATATTTTGTCTTTTTTATTGTTGTTATATCTGTCCCTTCATTTTTTTTAGATTTTCCATACACATAGACATATTGTCTGTGAAAAATAAAAAGTTATTTATTTCTTTGTAATAGATAGATCTTTTATCTCTTATTCTTGCTCCACTGCACTGGTTAGCACCTCTGGTATAATGTTTAATAAAAATAGTTGTAATAGATATCTTTGCCTCATTTGCATCTTAAAGGGAATGGTTTCAACATTTTGCCATCTAGAATGGTGCATATTGTCGTTGTTGTTTTTGGTAAGTATGCTTAATAAGAATAGGAGATTTCCCTTCTATTTCAAGTTTGCTAAGATGTGTGTGTGTGTGTGTAAATTGTAAATGGATGTTGACTATAATAAAATGCTTTTAATTCATCTATTGAGATGGTGAAATGATATTTCTCCTTTATTATGCTAACATGATGAATTACATTGATTGATTTTTTAAAATAGTAAACCAACCTTATATTCCTGGGAGAAATCCAACTGGGCTATGGTGTATATTTTTCTTTACAAAAAGTTGCTGATTTGGTTAGCTCATAGTTTATTTAGGATTTTCATTTATGAATTAAGTTGTCCAGTTATTTTCTTTTCTCATAATGTTCTTGTCAGGTTTTTTTTTTTTTTTTTTTTTTTGAGACAGAGTCTTGCTTTGTTGCCCAGACTCTAGAGTGCAGCAGTATTATCATAGCTCACTGCAACTTCAAACTCCTGGGCTCCAGAGATCCTTTTGCCTCAGCCTCCCAAGTAGCTGGGACTACAGGCATATGCCACCATACCCAGCTAATTTTTCTATTTTTTGCAGAGACAGGGTCTTGCTCTTGCTCAGGCTGGTCTCGAACTCCTGGTCTTAAATGATCCTCCTGCCTCCTAGCTCCCACAGTGCTAGGATTACAGGAATGAGCCACCATGCCTGGCCCTTCTTGGTTTTTTATAGTAAGGAAAAGCTAGCCACATAAAGTTGATCTCTGTTTTTCTATTTTCTGAAAGTGTTTGTATAAAATTGGCGTTATTTCTTTACTAAATGTTCGGGAGAATTTGCTGTTTGGCCAGGAGTTTTTGTTTTTTGGGAGAGCAAGGGGAAGTTTTAAATTATAGATTCCATTTTAAAAATATTTATAAGATTGCTTTGCTTTCTATCTCTTCTTGTTTCATTTGCAAAAAGTAAGTTGTGTTTTTCTAGGATTCATACATTTCACATAAATTTTCTAACTTATTAGAATAAAGTTCTTCATAATTTTCTTTTGTTATATCTTTTAAATACCTATGTATCACTTGCAGTGATGTCTCCTTTTTCATTCTGATGTTGGTTATTTGTGCCTTTTAAAAATTGATCAGTCTCACTGGTTTTTGCTCAATTTTATTAGTCCTTTTAGTACCAACTTTTTGCTTTGTTGCTCTTCTCTATTCAATGTTTGTTTTCTACTTCATTAATTTCTGTTCTTATATTTGTTATTTCTTTCATTTTAATGTCTTCATTCTACTTTGCTGTTTTTAAACTTATTGAGATGGATGCTTGCTTGATTTTTAGTTTTTCTTATTTTCTAAATATTTATTTAAGGTTATATATTCCCCTCTAAACTCAGCTTTAGTTGCATCCCACAAATTTTGGCAAGTGGTATTTTTTTGTTAACATTCAACAAAAAATATACCCTAATTTCATTGTGATTTTAAAATTTTACTTATGAGTTATTTAGAAGTTTATTGCTTAATTTCCAAATATTAGGTGATTTTCCAGGTTTTTTTTTTTTAATTTCAAAATATTACAGGGGTACAAATGTTTTGGTTACATATATCTATTTTGTTATGTTTGAGTCAGGCTTATAAGTGTGCCCATCACCCAGATAGAGTTCATTGTACCTGTTAGGTAGGTTTTTACCCATTTCCTCCTCCTCCCTCCCCATGCTTGATGTTCACTGAGTTTTACTTCCCTCTGTGCACATGTGTGCTCATCAGTTTGTTCCAATTTAATGGCAAGTACATGTGGTGTTTGTTTCTCCATTCTTTAAATACTCACTTAGGATAATGGTCTCAGTTCCATCCAAATTGTTGCCAAAGGCCTTAAGTCATCTTTCTTCATGGGTGAGTAGTATTCCATAGTATACATATACCATATTTTGTTAATCCATTCATGAATTGATGGGCACCTGGGCTTTATGAATTGTGCTGTGGTAAACATTTCAGTTCAGGAATCTTTTTGATAAAATGACTTCTTTTCCTTTGGGTATATACCCAGTAGTGGGATTGCTGGATCAAATGGTAGGTCTACTTTTAGTTCCCTGAGGAATCTCCATATTGTTTTCCATAGAGGTTGTACTAATTTGCAGTCTCACCAACAATGTATAAGTGCTTCATTCTGTGTGCATTCATGCCAGCATCTACTGTTTTTGGACTTTTTAATAAAAGCCGTTTTAACTGAAGTAAGGTGATATCTCATTGTTGTTTTAATTTTCATTTTCACAATATTTAGTGAGGTTGAGAATTTTTTCATATGTTTATTGGCCATTTGTCTATCTTCTTTTGAAAAACTTCTGTTCATGTCTTTTGCTCATTTTTTAATGGGGTTGTTTGTTTTTTCCTTGCTGAATTTGCTTTAATTCTTTATAGATTCTGGTTGTTAGCCCTTTATCAGATGTATAGTTTGCAAATATTTTCTCCCATTCTTTAGGCTGTCTATTTGCTCTGCTGATTATTTCCTTAGCTGTGAGAAGCCTTTTAATTTAAACAAGTCCCATTTATTTATTTTTGTTGCTGCTGTGATTGCATTGGGGTCTTTTTCATAAATTCTTTGCCTAGGCTGATATCTAGAAGAGTTTTTCCAACATTTTCTTCTAGAATTCTTATGATTTTATGCCTTACATTTAAGTCATTTATCCATCTCAAATTAATTTTTGTGAGTGATGAGAGATATGGATCCTGTTTCATTCTTCTGCATGTGGCTTTCCAATTTTCCCAGCACCATTTATTGAATAGGGCTTCTTTTCCCCAATGTATATTGTTGTCTGCTTTGTCAAAAATAAGTTGGCTGTATGTGGGTTGTTTTATATCTGGGTTCTCTGTTCTGTTCCATTGGTCTATGTCTCTAGTTTTGTAACAGTACCAGGTTGTTTTGGTTACATACCATTTTAGTATAGTTTGAAGTCTAGTAATGTGATGCCTCCAGATTTTTCTTTTTGTTTAATATTGCTTTGGCTATTTGGCTCTTTTCTGGTTCCAAACAAAGTGTAGATTATTTTTTCTAGATATATAAAATATAATGTTAGTATTTTGATGGGGATTGCATTAAATCTGTAAATCACTTTCGGTAGTAGGGACATTATAACAGTGTTGATTCTACTGATCCATGAGCATGATATAGTTTTCCATTTGTTGTGTCATCTGTGATTTTTTTCCTCACATTTTTGTAGTTCTCTTTGTAGAGATCTTTCACCTCCTTTGGTTAAGTATACTTCTAGATATTTTATATTGTTTGTAGCTATTGTGAATGGTGTTGAGTCTCTCATTTGATTCTCAGCTTGACTGTTATCAGTGTATGGTAATGCTATGGATTTGTGTACATTGATTTTGAAATCTGCGACTTTGCTGAATTTATTTATCAATTCCAGGAGTCTCTTGGTGGAGTCTTTTCTAGATATAAGATCATATCATCAGCAAAAAGTGATAGTTTGACCTCCTCTTTCCTGATTTGGAAGCACTTTATTTTATTCTCCTGCCTGATTATTCTGGTTAGGACTTTCAGCACTATGTTGAATAGAAGTGGTGACAGTGGGCACCCTTGTCTTGTTCCAGTTCTTAGTGGGAATGTTTTCAACTTTTCCCCATTGAGTATGATGTTTGCTGTGGGTTTGTCATATATAGCTTTTGTAATCTTGAGATATGTTCCTTCTATGCCTGGTTTATTGAGGGTTTTTATCATGAAAGGGTGCTGAATTTTCTTGAGTGCTTTTTCTGCATCTACTGAGATGATCATATGATCTTTGTTTTTGCTTCTGTTTATGTGGTGAATCACATTTATTGATTCATGTATGTTGAACCATCTTTGTATTCCTGGGTTGAAGCCCACTTGGTCATGGTGGATTATTTTTTGATATGCTGTTGAATTTGGTTTGCTAGTATTTTGTTGAAGATTTTTGCATCTATATTCATAAGGGATACTGATCTGTAGTTTTCTTTTTTTGTTGTGTCCTTTCCTGGCTTTGGTATCAAGGTGATACTGGCTTCATAGAATTAGTTGGGTAGGATTCTCTCCTTCTTGATGTTATGGAATAATTTCTGCAATATGGGTACCAGTTCTTCTTTGTAGGTTTGGTAAAATTTGGCTGTGAATCCATCTGGTGCAGGACTATTTTTTTGTTGGAAGATTTTTTATTACTGCTGCACTCTCATTTGTCATGATTGGTGTCTGTTCAGGAGTTCTGTTTCATCCTGATTAAATCTTGGCAGGTTGTGTGTTTCCAGGACTTTGCTCATTTCCTCTATGTTTTTGAGTTTATGTGCATAGAGATTTTCATAGTATTCACAGATGATATTTTGTATTTCTGTGGTATCAGTTGTAATATCTCCTTTTTCATTTCTGATTGAGCTTATTTGGGTCCTTTCTCTTCTGTTCCTAGTTAATCTGGGAAGATGTCTATTGATTTTGTTTATCATTTCAAAGAACAAACTTTTTGTTTCATTGATCTTTTATAATTATTTTTCTATTTTATTTAGTTCTGCTTCAATCTTAGTTATTTCTTTTCTTCTGCTGGCTTTAGGTTTAGTTTGCTGTTCCTTTTCTAGTTCCTTGAGATGTGTCATTAGATTGTTAATGTGTGATCGTTCTGTCTTTTTGATGTAGGCATTTAAGGGTATGAATTTTCCCCTTAGGACTGCTTTTGCTGAATCCCATAGGTTTTGGTAGCTTGTGTCCCCTTTGTCATTCAGTTCAAGGAATATTTTGATTTCCATCTGAATTTTATTATTGACCCAATAATCATTCAGCAGCAGGTTCTTTCCATGACTTTGTGTAGAATTGAGTTTTTCTCTGGGAGCTGATTTCTAGTTTTATTCCACTGTGGCCTTAGAAGACACATGGTATGATTTCTATTTTTTTGAATTTGTTGAGCCATGTTTTGTTGCCTAAGATATGATCAGTCTTGGAGAATGTTCCATGTGCTGATAAAAAGAATGTATATTCAATGGTTTTTGGATAAAATGTTCTATAAATGTCTGTTAGGCCCATTTTTTAGTCCTGTTTATGTCCAGTGTTTATTTGTTTTCTGATTGGATGATCTGTTGAAATCTCCGTCAATTATGGTGCTACTCTTTATCTCTTTGCTTAAATCTAATAGGGTTTGCTTTATGAATCTGGGTGCTCTTGTGTTAGGTGCATAAATATTTAGGATTGTTATGTCTTATTGTTGAATTGCTCCCTTTACCATTATGTAATGACCATCTTTGTCTTTCTTTACTATTGTTGATTTAAAGTCAATTTTATCTGAAATGAGAATGGCTACACCTGCTTTCTTTTGGTTTCCATTTGTATGGAATATTTTTTTCTATCCCTTCTCCTTGAGTCTGTGTGAGTCCTTGTGTGTTTTATGTGTTTCCCAGAGACAGCAGGTATTTGGGTTGTATTTTATCATTCATTTAGCCAGCCTATGTCTCTTGAGTGAGGCATTCGGACTGTTCACATTGTCTGATAGAACTGATATGTGGGATGTATGACTGTGTCAGTAAATGCTGTAAAGTGCTGTCCAAATTGACTTCCCTGTCAGTAGGTGGCACTTGCTGGAAGGAACAAGCTGCAGTGTTGTTTTTGGGACCTCTGACTGGCTCTAGCCCCTCAAGAGAAGCACTTGAAAGCCTCAGGTAGTGGGTGGGGCCCTGGAACTTCCTGGTGAGTCCTTATTCTCCACCACGGCAGAGGCGGGTGGGGAAGTTAGGCTGGGTAGGACTGGGTTGGTGAGCCTATCCTCAAGTTCCACAAAAGCTGGTAAGGTAGCTGTTTCAACAAGGGTCCACTCCCAGGCTTCTGGGGAAAGCTGCCAGGGAAAAGCTGAGGTGGCACCACCCAGTCAGAAATTCTGTTTGTGGAGGCAGGGGCTATCTAAGACCCACAATCTGGCTGTTGGTAGTGGGTTTCACTCTTCTCACCCCTCCCATGTTCTGAGGTCTTTCTCTGGCATCTGTGAGCAGGCAGGAGCTCAAACTAGCTGAGCGCCCCCCAACCCGCGCAATGGTGCTGTGGGCTGGGAGCTTCCCTGTCCAGGATCCTGTCCTGGATTGAGAGCATTGCTGCACTCTTTTTTCATGTCTGCCCATGCGGGCTCACTCACCTCCTGAGATTAGTGCACAAATCTCCCCTTCATGCCCCCAAGCAACATGATTGAGTCCTGGGGGTATGGGATCTGGCCTTTGGACCTGTCCCCAGGTCCCTGTAGATCAATCCCTGACTGTGCCAGGGAGAAATGTGCTGGTCCTGAATTGCCTATGGGGTGCTCAAGCAGGTTTGATGTCCCTCTGCTTTGGGGTGTGCACTGTTCTGGTGGAGCAGCTGGGCAAACAGAACCAGGGAGGACCAGTGTGCAGGGAGCTCATAGTCTGAGCACCCTTTAGTCCTCTGCAGGTCTTTAAGAGGAAAGATTTGAGCCCCACTCTCTGTGGGAGCCCCAAGAGAAGGGAAATAGCAGCTCCTGAAAGCCCTGACTCAAGCATCTCTCTCAGCAGCCATGGGTGGGGGAGTTGAAGGAAAGGAAAAGAGTCTGAGTGGAGGAAAGCTAGCACTCTGGTCCTTTCTGTCCTTCTCTCTGGAAGGCAGTCCACCCAGAATGTCCAGGCTCTGGGGTCATGCAGATCCCCTGCAACCCACTGGCCCCCTGTGGCTCCTGCAGTCTGGGCTGGAGTTGTGAAATGTTTGTGGGGAACAAGCAAGAGGAAAACTGAGGGGCTGAAGCCCCATTGGGAGGACAAAGGCGCATGGTGAGTGGAGAAGCAATATGGCCCCTGCCATCTTGGCTTGGGTCTGTGGTGATGGGAAGTGCCCCAAGGGGGCTGGCAGCCTGGTGCTTTGTCTTCAAGAAGCTCCTAGTTCACTGGCGGCAGCAGCTTTTGGGCTCATGAGGGTAGAAAGGCTCTCCAGCAGCTCCGGAGCCTGCTGACTGCCAGCGATGTGAGGGAGGGAGAAACAAACCACTCCCCTACCCTTTTTGCTGGACTCCAAGCCTCTTGGGGGTTGTTCTCTGCCGATATCTTGCTCCTTTCTTGTTCTGCTGTGCAACTTCTTCCTGTGGAATCTCTTGTAGGTTCCGGCACTTCTTCCTGGGAATTACACCTGATCTGTGATTGTTTGCTTGTTTGTTTTTTCTTTTTCATGTAAAACTTTTCCTTCTTTCTGAGATGATCTGGCAGCTGCTATCTCTGGTCAGCCATTTTCCCGAGCCCATCGATTTCCAGATTCTTTTTTTTTTGCTATTGGTTTTAAGCTTAATTACACTGAGAATAAACTCAGTATGATACCAGTGCTTTGAAATTTTTTGAAACTTGCTCTATAGCTCAGCATATAGAAAAGTTTTATTAATGATCTGTGTTTTTCAAAGGATTGTGTGTTTTACAGTTGTTGAGTGCCGTTTTCAATGAATGTCCATTTAGCCAAATTACAATCTTCAAATTTACTTCATCTTTTTTGATTGGTGTGGTGTTTTAAAATCCTTACTGCAAGTGTAGATTTGTATTTCTCCTTGTAGTTCTGTTAAGTTTTGCTTTAAAATTTTTGAGTTCATGTTACGTGCATACAAAAATGGAACTATTTTGTCTTTCAGGTGAGCTGATCCTTTTATCATTATGAAGTATACCCATTTATTTCTAGTTTTTCTTTAATATACTAACATCAATTTTCCTTTTTTAATTGATTATTTATTTATTTATTTTTAGAAATGGGGTCTTGCACTGTCACTCCAGGCTGGAGTGCAGTGGCATGATCACAGCTCACTGCAACCTCAGGCTCCTAGCTTCAAGCGATCCTCCTGCCTCAGCCTCCTAAGTAGCTGGGACTACAGGTATGTGCCGCCATGCCCAGCTAATTTTTTATTTTTTGTAGAGGCAAGGTCTCATTTATGTTGCTCAGGCTGGTCTCAAACTGTTGGCCTCCAGCAATCTTCCTGCCTCAGCCTTCCAAAGTGCTGGTATTACAGGTGTGAGCTACCGTACCTGTGCCAACATCAACTTTCTTTGGATTAGTTTTTTGCATTGTATTTATTTCATATCCCTTTACTTTTACCCTTTCTGTAGTCTTGCCATTTATATATCTCTTATTTATTGCTTATAATTTGTTTTTTAAAAATTCAAATCTGAAAATATTCATATTTAATTAGAGAAGTTATTTTATGGATATTTAATGTAATTATTGATGTACTTGGGTTAAAAAAAACACCTTAATATGTGCTTTCTATGTGTACCACCTCTTCTGTGTTCCTTTTCCTCTTTTCTTGTTTTCTTTTAAATTCATATTCTCCCTCTATTAGTTTGGAAGCTACGTATTATTTTATTATTCTTTTCATGCTTACCCTACATATTACAACATACAAGCTTATATTGTAAAAGTCTGATGATAATTGTCGCTCTTACTCTTTTCTCAGACAATACAAGAAGTTTAGGACACGTCAGCTTTGGTTGTCTTTTCTCTTGACTTATCTGCTGTTGTCATGAATTAATGCTGCATATATTTGTAACTGTAGAAGACATTACTCTTGTTTTACAATAATTGTTTTTATGGTCAGTATTTACTTAGACTTATAAATATATTTACCATTTTTCCAGTTTGCTATTTACCTTTTAACATTTTTATGGTATTTTTTAGTCCTAGAAATATTTAATTTTGTTATTGGTTGAATCTATCAGTCATTTTCTTTAGGCCTCTGGGTCTTGTTTGGGAAGGCCTTCCCACACCAAGATTATAAAAATGTTGCCCGTATTTTTATTTTTAATATTTATACTCTTAATTCATCCAGATTTGTTGTTCTATATTGTGTGAAGGTAAGAATCTGCCTTAATTTTTTTCTAGGTGATTAGAAAATTGACTCACCACTAGTTATTGAATATCTATTCTCTTCCTCTGATTTGAAATACAACCTTATTATGTAATTATTTCCTCTTAAATATGAGTCTTCTATTTTCTTGCCTAAATTGTTTTAATTACCATAATGTGCAATAATTAATATGGAACTGCAGTGTGACAAAAACATTGCCTTGTATTCTATGAGGGATCCCTGCAATTGGGTAGGAACCTGATGGTTCTGGCTGTTTTAATCACCAAACATATATCCTGATAGAAATAAGCAGCAGGGCTCTCTGGACAAAATTGTGATGTGGGTGGAAGAGGTGGTCCTTTCTCCTATCTTCTGAACAGCCTTTCCAGATCTCTGGAGTTCCAGGATCTTCAGGTAATCCCAGGCTACCCAGGGCTTTTCCCCAGACCTGTTCTCTTGGGGCAATATCTTTTTGTCTGAACCTATTTTTTAACCATCTCCACAAAATTCTACTCACATACAGTCTATACTGAAAATATTCTGAGAAAATAATTTATACTAAGGCACTGATGGCTGATAAAGGTTTAATGTAGTATGGCAAATATGTGGCATAATAACAATGTGTATCCTTCTGCCCCTGAAGTAAGCAGTCAATGGTGTACTTTTTCACTGATCCTGTACTTGACCCGAGAACCCTCCTCAACACAGCACTCCAGGATTCCCTAACACTACATTGGAACTATTATGTGGGTTGGAATTAGTTTTCCACCCCTGGAATAATCTTTTCTTTTTCCAGAAGAAACAGGTATTGAAGAAATAGAGCCATGATGGGTCTATTAGTTTTCCAGGGCTACCGCAACAAAGTACCAAAGACTGGATGGCTTAAAACAACAGAAATTTATTGTCTCTGTTCTGGAGGCCGGAAGTCCAGGATGAAGGTGTCTGCAAGGCCATGCTCTCTCTGACAGTTCTAGGAGAGAATCATTCCTTGGCTCGTCTAGCTTCTGGTGTTTGCTGGCAATCCTTGGTGTGTCTTCTCTCTGTGCGTATTCACATCATCTTCCCTCCATGTGTGTCTGTGTCTGTGTCCAAATTTTACCTTTTTATAAGGACACTAGTTGTATTAGATTAAGGCCCACTTTAATGACCTCATTTTAACTTAATTACCTCTGTAAAGACCCTATTTCCAAATATGGTCACATTCTAAGGTACTGGGGGTTAGCGCTTCAACATATGAAGTTTTTTGGCAGGGGGGACACAATTCAATCCATCACATTGACACTCTACTGAA
This sequence comes from Daubentonia madagascariensis, assembly GCA_023783475.1. Classification (NCBI taxonomy): domain Eukaryota; kingdom Metazoa; phylum Chordata; class Mammalia; order Primates; family Daubentoniidae; genus Daubentonia; species Daubentonia madagascariensis. The sequence continues at coordinate 22,364,265 of JAKFHU010001244.1, read as the reverse complement.
GTTGTAGAGGGAAACCTATTCATCTATGTGTAAGAGCAGCTCTGTCAATCAGTCTTGTACTAAAAACATAATATTTCCTGATAGTGGAAAAGCATTGAAGATAGTCATTATTATTTTTGTGGTTAAAGAGATTCTGGGCTAAGAGTCACAACCCAGAATTAAACCCTCACAATTTCCTGAGGATTTAACAAGAATATTCATCTTTGCTCTTATTTAGTTTTATTTTAAAGAGATTTGAGGCAATGTGTGTGCTTCATTAAATTTTCCCCATGTCTTTTGCTGTAGACACAGCAATGCAAGCAAGATCTAGGTTGTCACATTTCTAGAACAAGTGTTTCTTTGTTTGTTTTTAATGAACCTGACAAGTTTTGAATTTATGAAGGAAGAATCCAGATCTGCTCTATTGACTTTTTGGTATCACAAGTTATAGGTCAACTGAAATCTATGAGCACAGACTCAACAAGCTTCATGTGTGATTTGAGTTCATTTATGGGAAATGAACAAAGGCAGGAAGAAAATTATGAGGTAAGGAATAGTATTCACTAGGCATTTGTGAGATTTTTTTGGTCAGCAGATTAGTTGATTCATGGTTAAAAAAGAATTTATTGGACCATGCTTTATGGGGGATTAGCTTGTTATTGTCTACGTGAAATAGGTATAGTACACAACAAATGTGCTAAGTCTTGAAAGGTGTGCTTACCCAGGAATGGATGAAAACTGTTCTTGAAGTTGAATTCATTGGATGCTATTCGGGAAAATATTTTGGGTGATTAGCAGATACCTGGGTGATGCCACCCAGCTACTTGCTGTTTCTTTAGGAGTTAAAAATAAGTTCAATATTATTTCTTTATTAAGGAAATCATGACAGAAGGGCTGCCCTAAGCTAGCCACACTATCATTTCAGTTGAAAATGATAATAACGACACATGTATTGAGTTCTCATTAGATGCTGGGTGCTTTGTCACAAGCTTTACATGGATTACTTTATTTAATCCTCAAAATTGACATCTGTTATTCCTATTTACAGAGAAAATAAGAAATTTCACTAAGGTTACAGCTGGGAAGTTGGGGACTCATGGTACATTCTCTTAATCACAACAGTACATTGATGTGTCTTATTCTGCAGATGGTTTGCTATGGACAATTATCTCAAAAAGTTTTTGGTTTGTAGCACGGGGGAGACTATATGGCATAGCGGAGTGCATGCACTTTGGATTTATACAGTTGTAAGTCCAAATTTCAGTGTCGTCTCTGTGTTCTTTTGAGCAAAATTCTTAATCTAGCTGAACCTCAGATTTCTTTTTAAAATGAGGGCAATGATATCTATCTTGTAGGATTGTGAGGATTAAATCAGATTATAATTTTAAAGTGATAAAAAAATCTGTAACAAAATGTTTTCTATTCTTTCTCTCAAATTCTCCCTTTTTTGGGTTACATAATCATGTGATCTGATTTCTATTGTTTTAAACTAAAACCCAGCTCCAGTTGAAAGAAAAGTTAGTGAGGTAATTCTCTTTTCTGCCTTATCACTCTGTAGTAGAACGAACTGTCAAGATAGGTTCAACATTTTAAATAACACCACCTTTTTGTAGGTGAGAGATTAGTGTAAGTTATGCTAAAAGAAAGGGCATAAATATTCTAAAAGCAAATAATCAGGAGCAGAGCTCTTGTTCTGGGGAGCTACATTAGGTTTCTTTAAGTAATTTGGAATGGTAGGACCTCTAATATGATTTCCTTTTCCTTTTTGCCTTAATCTGTGCATATTTCAGAAGGGGGTTGTACATTGGCCTTTTGGGGACACTCTTTGTGCTTTAGAGAGAAATTAAGTTTGGCCTTGTTTGCTAACCTGGGGACAGCCAGGATGACAGGAAAAAAGAGCCCACAGGTCCTTGCTTTAATTTTACAAAACTTTGTAATTCTGCTTAGATATTCAAATTGACAGTAGGGAAGGTTTAAACATAATTTTGGATTGTCTAGTGTTCAAAGTCTTTATTGAAGCCATCTATTCTGAAAAAAAAAATCTTACAATTAAAGTTACCAAGCTTGGCTACAGCCTTTAAAAATAAACTTTGCATGGGTTGCAATTTTTGTTTTAACAGCATCAAAATTAGCAGATTGCCTTATATATGGCTATCATGTAGTATTCTGTGATTTTTTTTCCTCCGTAGAGTTGTTATGTATGCATGCTCACTAGTTTCATTGTTTGACTCGCAAATATCTATCTTTGGTTTCAAAATGTGTGTGTGTAAGCATTGCTGGGTGGTGCTAACCATCTGTAATTTTCTTCATTTCTTAATAAAGAAATGGCATTGAACGGTCAACAATTAATTGCTTAGCAACATAGGATTTTCAAGCAAGCTTCTGCTTTTCAGCATCAGTAAAGGAAAACCTATCCATGTATTAATACTTGGTCTATGATTGGGGCGGAATTTTGCTACCCATAGCTCTTCTTAACAGCAATGGATGCCAGCAGGTTTATGACTCCATCTCTAAAGTTATTGCCCCAAGAAATAATGTTTCAATTGTAGCTGTCTCTGTGAGATATCTCTATAAAGATTCTCTTTTACTTTGTGCTTTGAAATGCATACTGTTAACGTACCAACTCTTCTTAAAACCAATGCTGTCAGTGATGTAGATCGCAGAGATGTAGGTATATCAGTTAAGATTTTTAAAAATTGAAATATTCAATGAAAACCATAAGGTCTGCTGTAAACCATACCAATATTCAGTGCTCAAATATTTTCCAATATCTATATATTGTCAGAAAATAAGAAATATTTGAGATAATCTATAGTATCTTTTGGTTTGGTAAGATTTTTTTACCCAAAGACAGTAATATAATGCCAAACATTCTTTAAGTTGGTCTTATGATCTACGGAAGTCTTAAGTTAGACATTGTACAAACAAGTGCTATCTTCTCCAACACACATTGCTTGAGAAGTGCATTTTAAGAACAAGTGTGGTGCAAAGTGACACATTGGAGTAAACGTGAAAATGATACATGTAGCAGAGAGTTAAAGGTTTACCCTGCTCAACACTTGACATATATTTGTCAGTGACTAACCTCTGATGTTTCTTAACAAGGTCCACTAATCTGAATCTTTTTTTGAGTGCCTTGGAGTTTTAGGTTATTGTTTTGGACACTTAAGTTACTGCCGTTCTTCTGAGGCTTGTCTGAAGAGGGGCTGGCTTTCCTAACTCCTAATGCAGCAGAGTAAGAACAATATTTAGCACTTAGGAGGCTCCAGTTCTCAGTTTCAGAGCACTTTACAAATACCAATTAATTGCTTTGAATGGGGAGCTCTGCAGCTGCTGAGAGAAAAAAGAGCACACAGTGATTGGCTCATTATCATTTACAGCTGTTGAAAAATGTTCTTCAAAGAAATAATTACAGATCTTCATATATATATTTAAAGAAAAAAGGAACAGGCGGGGGGCTACTAAGGGTCTCCTTTAACAAATGACTCTTGTCTTTCCATTCTGTTTTGAGATTAGCAGCTTTATTGCAAATAATTATCCTCCCCTGGACAAAAAGAAGAAAAGTGCTACAACACCCTCTTCTCCAAGAAAATGCAAGATAGTAAATCCTTTTTTGGGAAATAATCTTAATCTCACCACGTTTCAATTTCGATCTGTTTAGAATTTTTCTCTATCAGTAGTGGGACTGCTGCTGGACTTTGCTTGATGCAGCCTTATTTTATGTCTGATCCAATGTTGGTTTTGTCCAGCTTTAATTATGCATGAAAACAGAACAAGTAGACAATAATGGATAGTGCTTCTTGCACTGTTTTCAACAGAGCTTTATCACCATAAAGGGGCCAAAAGAAACTACCTGAATTGTCTTCCTGTCACCAGGAAGAAATACAGGCAGCGCTGTCCATAGAGACAGATTTCTTTCTTTTTCTTTTCTTTTTAATTCTTTTTTCTTTTATTTCTCCTTCCCTTCTCTTCTTTTTCATAATGTAAATCTCCTGGTCCAGCAGATAAGGTGCTAATTCTATTAATTTTCTTATCAAAATCAGCAAGGGAAGCGAAGCTTCCAATTTAGTGATTTATTATCCTGAGCAAGCTGTTCAGAGTGTGCCTTTCATATTCTGTAATTGGCACTAGAGGGGAAGAGACTTTCAAGGGAGATGCACTCAGCTAACCGTTTCTATTTCAATTGACTATTGAGCAAACAAATGGAGTGTCCTTTCATTGGCTTAAATCATTTAAAATGGTAGAGCTAGCAATTCTGCATTTGAATATATGCCAGTGGATATCTGTGTGTGAGATGCTGACCCTAAGACATTAAAGTATGAGCATAATAACATCCCTCTATAGGACTTACTATCAATAAAACATCCAAGTACAATGCATTAATTGACATGCAAAAGGCCAAAATTGATCACACATGTGATCTGACCCTTATTACACCATCCCCAAAGCCCATGGAAATAAGCATCTTTCCTTTGCATATTGAGTACTGGATTCTTTTGTATATGAAAGTTGGCTGCATAAGCAGTGGACTCCAGGATTTAAACATTGAAAAAAAAAACAGTATCAAAGGCAGAGACATTATCAGTTGGAAAGGAGAGAGAGTGGTGAAGGCTGGGTGCCAGCAGTGGGTGGACTGATTGAGATATATATATAGAAGGGAGACAAGTTTCAGGTGAGGAACAAGCCAGGGGACTATATGTCCTTGTAGAGTGCTGTCCATGGTGCCAATGGCTGGGAAATGTACTGCAGGAGCGTGCACAGTGATTTAGACATTTGTTTGGGCTTTTAATCTTTTCTCATCTACACGCACCACCAAAATAAAAACCAGTGAAGTATGTACCCTATAAATCTGCTTGTTCCCTCACTCCTCAGAAATATTTCAGAAAGAACTTGACAGTTGTAATCAGAACTGGGCTTAGATGCCGCCTCCGTTTGAGTCAGTGATCCTGCCTCCCTTCCTTTCCCATTTTAAAGAGCACAAAAGTAGTAGAGGCCAGAAGGGCACGAGTTGGGAAGTGCTGCTGTCAGAAGGATGTAAAAATATACTTATGTGAGATGAATTTCCTCTGACTTCAAGTGTGTAGATTATTGAGTTAAGAGAACAGTTGAGAGGGCTGTTAGTAAGTGTTGCAAATTAAACAGGTGGGGAGAAGCCGCTGGGCTTCACATGGGGTACTGCAAAAAGGTAGGTGGAGAATGGCAGGGATACAGTGCAAAAGTTTTTTGAGAATATAGTTGCAAAAGGCCCTTGGAGATTATTTACAAACAGAAGAGGTTTGATAAGAATTAGTTAGATTTCAGTCTAAAGAAAGACTATGAAAAGAGGAAGAGTAGGTAATAATTATTATGACATAATTCTCTGTGATGCTGGGAGATGTGTAATATGTGGCAGTAAAAACCAGTAGCCCAACTTGGAGAGGGAAAATAGGGAAAAGTGAACTAAAGAGAGGGGGGAAAAGACAAAATTATATTTGTGATAATCATTACTGTTTATGAAACACTGTGTCATGCATTGCGCTATGTGCTTTGCATATATTACCTCATAAGATTATTTTCATTTTATGCATGAAGAAATTGTCTAGTCCTCATTCTATGCTTTATATTGTTTTAATAATTCTTAAGGACACAATAAATGTGATGAATTCTAGAATTTTTGTATATTTATTATTAGTGGGATACAAGCTATGAAAGCGTGAATATTGTGGATTAAAAAGAAAAGGAAAGTACGTATGGAACAAAAAAGGTTAAGAGCACCTGATTCAGTGGTTTGAATAATGAACTAAGATGATGCAACCTTGATTACTAATAATATAGTTTCAATCAAGTCAGAGAAATTCTCTGATCTTCAGTGTAAGATGGAATAAAGTATCTTCTGTCCACTTTACAAAAACATTTTGAAAGTAAATTAAAACAGGTAAATAAAGACAAAGCCTAATTTTGAAAAAGGTATTTTCTAAGACAAGTTATTTATGATTTTAAAGTGACCACATGTGTATTTTTCAAGGATGGATGTTGCTTCATAAAGCTAGCTAGGATAAAACTAGAACTCTGTTCTTCATTTGCTTCCAAGTCTCCATCTGTATCTTCTGTGTACAAAGGTGACTTTGACTTCAAAGGGCAATGGGAATTGGATCTGGTATGAAAATGGGACTAGGAAATATATGGTCTTTCAGGAAAAGGTCATTACACACTGTATAGAAGCTCAACTTTTATTTTGATTAAATACTTTTTTCAGTGGGATTTTCTAGCTAATTACTTCCTCAGCTTTGTGGCTTGGCAAGACTTACCTGATCTATAACGTCTATGGAAGGACTTAGAAGCCTCGAGGTTTGTGTGCTTTTATGTAAAATTATTAATATTAATAATAATTAACCATAAATGGTAACTAGGGTGGGTCGGATGCCCTTTCCTCCTATCAAAACCCTCTTTATGTTCTTAGTTATTCAGGAGGTAGAGGTGATAATGCAAAGACATGAGTAACATTTTAAATTAAATTACTAATCTTGGAGTGAAGTTTAAATAATTCACTCAATAAGGGGACTGCCTTTTGCTTGTATCAGATCGGAAGCTCTAAATACCATCTGCTTATGTCAAAGGAAAACTTTTTTGTCTGTGTGTAGTCATGCTGAGTTTGGGGCTCCTGTTGGCCTCATTTTTAAGAGCCTCACCCATTAATCATTGGTATTAGTTGGTATCACTGGTAATTAGTCTTTTAAGTTGCATCCAGATGGAATGTATAAATTATTAGAAGTTTCCTGCCAGGCACAAGTGTAGATGATTCATGGACCTATGGCATTTTCCCGTGCACTGTCCCTGATAAGGAAATGTAAAGAGAATGCGGTTGGAAAGACTGACCTTCACACTTTGTCTTGATTTCACCAATTTCTGACTCCTCTGTTATATCTGGAAACACAGCAGGCTGAGTTCTTTTTAAAATTTTTAGACTTATTTTACATTCTTTAGTTATCTCCCACCTCTTTTAGTTCCCTATTCTATTCTTCCTTCTTTAGTGCCGGTAGCATGTCACTCCAGAAGCAGTCTTGTGTGCAGCAGACGCAGTATTGCCAGGAATCTCCTTGTCTTGGCCAATGGCAGGGAAGCTGGGAGTGGGAGGGGTGACCAGATTCCTCAATGGGGACTTCACCTTGAATATATGTGTCATCTCACTGTAATCCTAACCTCAAGTGCATGAGATCTGGTGTCTAGGTTAAAGGAAAAAAAGTTGGCCATGAGGCTTATACTTACTCTCATATACCTTTTCTTATTGTTCACTTTCCTGGCAAAACTCTTCCCCTACATTAAGCCCTAGTAGTCAGCTACATTTTTCCATGCCTATATTCAAGCAGTGGAGCATTTCTGGAGAAAGTGAGATGAAATATTGGCAGGACTATAAATTTATGATTACTATGTAATTTTTAATGTATAAATTAGACAGAAATCAAACTTATGCTATCTTAAGCCAAAACAGAAATTTATTGGCTTATGTAAAGGCAAAGCTAAAGGAGTGGTCAAGCATCAGGCATGGCAGGATCTAGACGTTCAAACAGCATCATCAGGGCTCTACTGTTCTCTCCACTAATTAGCTAGTAAATCTCCAGCTTGATGACAAGATGACATCTAGCAGCCTTAACTAAGCTTACATTATCTTTATACTTTTAATAGCTGTGAGAGGGAAAGCACATCTTTTTATGATAATGGTAGTGAAATTTTCAGGCTGGACTAGCTTGCATCACATATTCATCCTTGGACCAAAAACTTAAGACTCAGTGCTACATCTATGTGTACAGCCACAGTCCAGGCTAGACCCATTTAAATTTCTTGTGCTGAGCAGGCATACGGTAGGGTGGAGGAGGGAGGGAATACCCATGTCAATATTAAAACTCAAAGGTGTTCTCAAAAATGCTTGGCACTCCTACTACAACCTTCTGGTCTGAGGTGCACTTCCATTTCTAACAACAAATATTTTAAACCATCTCCACTGCTATCAAACCTCTGATCTCCCCCCACCTCAATCTAACTTTTTCTCTGATTCTCAGTGACATGGATATTCCTTCTACCTTACAAAGAAAGTTGGAGTGAACCATGAAAAGCCCCACTGTCAATTTCCTGCCACCTAACAATTATGCAATTGCAAAGGCTTACATTTGTGTTCATCCTCTTCCCTTCTGTTATGTTGGAACAGGGGCTCCTCTTTCTATTTATGGCCAGTGCCATCACCTGTGCTTTTTCCTGCTGCCTTTTTAAAATTTATATATATATATATTTTTTTTTTTGAGGCAGAGTCTCGCTCTGTCACCTGGGGTAGAGTGCAGTGGTCATCATAGCTCACTACAATATCAAACTCAAGAGATCCTCCTGCCTCAGCCTCCTGAGTGGGTGCATGACTACAGGTGTGCAACACCACGCCCAGCTAATTTCTTTTAAAAATTTTTTGTAGAGACTGAGTCTCGCTATGTTGCCCAGGCTGATCTCGAACTCCTGGCCTCAAGTGATCCTCCTGCCTCAGCCTCCCAAAGTGCTAGATTACAGGCATGAGCCACTGTGCCTGGCCATTTCCTGCCTTCTAACTCCCAAATACTATCTTCTTATTTCATTCATGGACATCCTATTGGATTCTTGTATCAGAAACATTCCTATTCTCATTTTCTTCTACCTTTTAATAAAACTCTCCATTGATCCTACATCCCCTCTCCAGCTACTATCCTAAAGCTTTCCTTCCTTCAAAACCAAACTTCTTATGAATGATGATGATCCTTGTTATTTGCATTTTCTCACTTCCCACTTATTTCTCAATCCATTCTAGTCTAGCTTTGGCCAGAACAGCAAACCCTATTATGTCCCTTCTGCTTAATCTCTTCAGTGTTAGTCTATTGCTCTTAGGATAAAAATCCAAATACTCATAATGGCTCAGAAGGCTGTAGATAGTCTGGTTCCTATGGAGGTCTCCAGCCATGTCTTGCACCACAGCCGTCTTCTTTCCGTTTCTCGTATTATGTACACATTACATATTATATACATACATATAATACATGTTATATACATACATACATGTTTTAGTTGGCCCTCTGTATCTATGGACTGTGGATTCAACCAACGAGTATAGAAAATATTCAGAGGTCTGAATATTTTCAGAGGTCAAAGTGTCTGTACTGAACATGTACAGATGTTTTTTCTTGTCATTATTCCCTAAACAGTACAGTATAACAATGATTGACATCACATTTCCATTGTATTAGGTATTATAAGTAATCTAGAGATGATTTAAAATATATGGGAGGATATGCGTAGGTTATATGCAAATACTATGTCATTTTATGTAAGGGACTTGAGCACTCATGGATTTTGATATCCACGAGAAGTCCTGGAACCAATCTCCACGGATAGTGAGGGACGACGATATATTAATATTACATTCGTAGCAGGAACTAGATGGCGCATTGAAACTGTATAACTGAGGAGAGTTTTGAGGGACTATTTATGAGGATATGAGCAGAGTTAAGAGAAGCCAACAAGAGGTGATGAAGCATTTGAAAGCTGTTACCAAGAATGTTGGTACCTGTAGGTACTAGAGGAAGGAATGATGACAGGTTCCTGAGATGTCCTTAACTGTAGCTATTGGATAAAGCTTTTTGGGTAGCTTTATCTACCCAACCAGAACTGTGCCTCGGAAAGATCACAGCTATTGCCAACCCAAGGCTCATTAGGGAGAGAACCAGGAGAATGAATACCCTAAACAATTGATTAAAGGTAAGCAGAGGCAGAGGGCAGAGTACCTGGTTGATATATAGAGGTTAAGCTTTTGGGGTACGAGGTAGGGTAAAGAAGGGTGGAGAGTGGATTAGGAAGGGCAATAGATAATTTCTAGCTCCTTCTCACCACAGGAGTTTTGCACATGCTATTCCTCTGTCTGGATGCCCTTTTTTCATGCTGATCATCTTCAACTAGTTAATTCTTTTTCATCCTTCAAACCTCAGCTCATGTATCCTGTTTCTTAGGGAAGCTGTCTTTAACTAATAGGTCAAGACCCATCAAGACCCTTCATATGGAGCTGGGTTCTTTTCTTCTCAGAACTTACCACAGTTTGTAATTATCCTGCTATTAGTGTGTATCCTCCATAAGGCTGTGTACTCCATGTGGTGGGAGACTATGTCTGATTTAAGTCACGGTGGAATCCCTAGGCCCTAGCACACATTGCCTGGCATATAACAGGAACTCACCAAATACCTGCTGAAAATGTATGCTATGGTCTGAATGTTTGTGTCCCTGCCCCAACCCTCCAATGCATATGTTGAAGTCTTAACCCTTAAAGTGATAATATTAAGACATGGGCCTTTAGGAGGTGATTGGGTGATGAGAGTGGAGCCCTCCTGAATGGAATTAGTAAGAGGTCCAAAGGAGTTTGCCCCTTTCACCAAGTGAGGGTGCAGCGAGAAGACACCATCTATGAGGAAAATGCCCTCACTAGTCACCAAATCTTGCGGTGTTTTGATCTTAGAATTCCCAGCCTCCAGGACTATAAGAAATAAATTTCTGTTGTTTATAAGCCACCCAGTTTAAGGTGTTTTGTTATAGCAGCCCAACGGACTAAGGCAATGTAATCAAAGCGTATGAAAATATTTTCAAAATTTTATTTATGAGTGCTTTATGATTCCTTTCTTTATTCTATTATCTTTAGACTTTGTCTTTGCTCCATTGTCTATTTGTTTTGGTCTTTGCTGTTTTGCTAGGCTGACAAACTCTAAGGTACTTTGGGCAGATGAGCATAATAATACTGCCTATTGATAAGACAGTTTCACGATTCTCCAATGACCTTTTTCAGTAAACACATTGTTTTTCCCTTGTTAAACTTGTGCTTGTTCAGTCAGTCACCTTTTGCTAAATGCAAAATATCTGATTGACACCAACATACTTCTTTTTCTAAGGCAGGAAAGGAGTAAATGTCTTAAAAAACGGCATAGACAGGCACCATTAAATGTTCTGGCTTCTTTGCCATCTCAGTTTAGCTCAGTTAACACATATTTATTTGAGTGTCTCCTATATGCTGCACAGTGTAAAGTATTGGAGATGCAAAGATAAGTAGGACATAATCCTACTTTTAAGAAGTTGAAGCCAGATATGTGCCTATAGTCCCAACTACTCAGGAGGCTGAGGTGGGAGGATTGCTTGAGCCCAGATTTCAAGGCCAGCCTGGGCAACATAGTGAGATTCTGCCTTTAAAAAAAAGAAATAAATAAAAAGAAGAAGTTTAGATTATGGAAAGGGAAAGAGACACATGATTAATTTTTTTCCCAAACAAATTTAATTCTGTTCTAGCCCCAGAGAAGGGGAAGGGCCTAAATTTTAAAAATTAAAAAAAAATTGCTCAAAAACCAAGCCATTAAAAAAATTAAGCCCCTTCCCTTAGCAATAAATATTGAACTGATAGATACATGTGAGGCTTAGGAAGGAGGCAAGAACAGGAACCCCGGGGCCTGTGTCCCACGGTCCCATGGCAAGATCCCAACACTTCTACCAATTCTATGCTCTTTGCTTAAACCTTAGAGAGCAGTGAAAGAGGCAAGAGAAATATACCAGGGGAGTGTGTGATCCTGGAGGGCACTGGAACATGATGACAGGGGAGAAAGGAAAGAGACGAAGTGCCTTACTGGGCAGAGGAAAAGAAAAAGTCTTCATTTAAAACATCCCCCCATCCTGGTCGGGTCACTGGATGTGGCTGGTCCAGCTGCTGAGTGCCTTGAGCTCCTCTCTTCACCTCACTCCCTCTTTAGGATGCAAGTTGGGAAGGTCGCGCACACTGTGGCCCTCATGTCACTGCAGCAGCAGCCTGTCTGCTGGAGCCCTGAGCCTTCCCATTTACCACTAGCAGGAGGGGTGACTCTGTACAATCACTGGAAATAGCCCTTTCCCTTGCGTTGAATTTGGTGAGGCAGAAAGTTGGGCTCGGGAATGGCTACAGGGTGCCCAGGGAGCACCACATCTGACACCATCACTGCCTGACAAGGTCCGTCTGAATCTACCAGGCCACATGTAAAGGGGACTTTCTCCTCTGTGATAAAGCTGGACACGGCCCTTCCCAGGCCCACAGCACCACTCTACTCTTCACACCAGGCTGCACTCAGTGTGGCTGGAGCTCCAGGGTCGCCTTCTGCCCGGAGGCTGATTGGGCAGAGTCCAGCACCACAGGGGCCTAGATGGGCTGGGCGCAGACTTCCCAGCATGCTCTGTGGCTTTTTGGTCTTCACCTATCCCTTGCTGTCAAGGAGACTGGTCAATCCATCCGGGAATTCTGGGGGTTGTTGCTCCTGTTGCTGAGGCTCTGGTCAGGCAGGGCCCAGCTCTGCAGCATGAGAAAACCCCTCCAGGCCCCCTCCCCATTACTCTTTCATGTTTATTAGTGTCGCCCTGTTCTGATGAAGGTTGGGATTGCTGGCAGCTGTCCTGTCAACCTCCTCTGCTTGGACATAGGCACAGAGGTCTTGCTGGGAGATCTCAGGGTTCTGGCCACTGTTGAGGTAAGAAGAAAGGTACACCTTCCCCAGAATACACCAGAAGTGTTCATCCTGGACATCCATCTTTACAGCAGATTCAACCTGTTGGTCACTGTCTGTGACATGGCAAGAATGTTCATCTCCAACATCAGTCCATAGCTGGCAAAGCACCATCACCAGGTTTTGCAAGGAGATTTTGTTCTTGTAATGGGTGAGGGCTCTTGAGAACGGGTGTGGGCAGCTGCAACATCCCCTTTTTCCAGCACACACTGCCCAGCTGGTTCCAGGCTTCCATCAGCTCAGGCTCCGGCTTTGCAGCCTTTGACAGAAGCTTCTTGGCCTTAGGGCTATAGTCAGGAGTCACATCCTGTGCCTTCCCAGTTCGTATAAGCACCTGACCCTTGTCCTGGGCAGAGCCCACGGCTTCCTCCATCTGCTGCAGGCCCTTCTCCACCTTGTCCTGCACACCCTGTTGCTTCCTCCAGCGTCCTTTGCACTGTGCATCTCAAAATGACAGTCTGGGGATGAATAGAGCTGATCCACCAGTTCCTGCAGTTTCTGCGAGATCTGCCTTGCCTTCTTTCTTTTCATTTCCCAGCCACCATCAGTAATTAATTAATATACAATCTGATAAGTGCTGTGATTGGAAATGGATTTTCTGTGCAGTTAATGAAGCTTAAGCTTCAGAGCTCTTGCTTGCTGGGCCTGTTTCAAAGCCCTGGCAAAGTGTTCACGTGGTCATATATTTTTGTGAAATTTGCAAATGTTGGCTGTTTTAACCACACTCAGGTAAGAGTTCACTCTCTCTCCACTCTGAATTCCCACGCATCTCACTTTTCTTTGTGTTAAATAGCACAGCACTAGCAGCGGGCGTTTTGGGGACTTAGATAAGGGGAAATCGAGTTGAAGGTACATTTTGTTTGGACTTAGTGGGATATATTTATGTGTTTTTCAGTCATTTCCACGTACATTCAAGCTATTTTTAATCATCTTGCTGTAGAAATGGTTTCTAGGAATGCTTGTAGTGCCCACTGTGCCAACTCACCTGGCATTACGACATGAAGGTGCAGGGCCAGAGTTTGTAACATGATATGAATACATTCCACAGTTTTAGCACACACAAAAAAAACGTAGATGGGGACAAAACAAGATTTGAAATGTATGGAGCCAGAAGCTAGTCCTTGGAAAGTTCTTCCAGTCGTTCAATGTGTAAAACTATAAGCAAAGGCTTTGATTTTCATTGACGTTTAGTTTAAATGGATGCTTTTTCATATATAATTATAAACAACTCTATGGCATTTTTTTTGATGGGAATCATGTGAAATAGAATTTATTAAAAATTCTGTGTTTGTAGCATGTACAGAGATTTTGCCTGTGTATAACGTAGCATGTCTTATAGCCCAACTATCAATAATAAGCAAATTTTGATCAAGTGAGGCAAAGGAAAGACTAAATTCTATTTCTCCTCTCTCTGTGGAAAATAATATTACAAAATTATTGTCATGTGAAGAAATGATAAAGAGTATGCAACCAACAAGTAGGAAAGGTATTCTAGAGGAACCAAGTAGTCAGTTAACTAAATATGATGTTATTTTTTCTGGTTTTTTTTGATAATGGTATATTTTTCAGCCTTTTAAAAATTTGTAACTTGAGTAATTTTTCTTATTATAAATAATATCCCTTTTCATTCAAATTTTATATTTGTAATTTTGTATTATTTTGCTTAAAACTGGTGGTGAAAATTGTTCCAGCTTCAGGACCCACAAACCTGAAGCTACACCCTGTGGTGACAGAGGTAGGCACTGGTTCCTGAGGGAGTGGGCCGTCTTGGATGGCAGTGGTGAGGGAAAGGCGGTGATCAGATGCCTCCTTAAAGAGGGAACCATTAGGCTGAGGTCTAGAGGGTGAGTAGGAGTTTTCCAGATTCTAAGTCATGGGATTGTTTTTTGGTTTTGTACTCATAATAGGGCACATTTGGTTTCCTGCTTCCTTCAGGATGTTTGTTCCCATTGTTATGCGTGGCTGTCTGTATTTTATAACAGGTTGTGGAGAAGAGGACGTTTGGTGTGGAGTCTATAGGGTCCTGTGAATTGATTTGGAGCTGCCTATGGAGAAAGGTAGCCAGGAACTGGTGGAACTCCAAGGATGTTTGGGATTGCCGGCAGAGACAGAACTGTTCCAGAGCTTAGATGACCATTTCCCTGCATCCATGTGGAACCTAACTTTATTCTGGATTCAGCCATTTGGCATGGACAAGGTGTAACACTGATAGTGGGTGGTAGCCAGGATGTTTCTCTGAGTGGCTGAGCAGGCTGCAGAGATGGGTATGTGGGAACCAGAGCCAAAGAGAAAGCACAGGTGGCCACCTAGCCTTATTGGGACTTTAGCTGGCACGTTGGTTTGTGGGCTAATTTATTTATTCAGTACAATTTGTCAAGTGCCTACTATATGCCAGATCTTATTCTAGGCTCTGGGACTACCATAGAAAACAAAACACGTGAAACTCCTGGCTTCTATGGAATACATGGGAGATATCCCTGGAGAATGAAAAGAAATAACAAATGGAACTTTCTTAGGAAAGGAGAGTGAAGGGGAAGGGGTTGAAGTTATGTTACCATGCAGGTGTAAGACAGTGGACTTTTAATTTCCAAGTGTTATAATTAAGAATAATACAAATTTTGCATTGTACTCTATTATATTACAGTGCTTGTTTTCATATAAAAATGAAATTTGCCCTTCCAAGTCTCTGAGAAAAACTGACAGTCCAGGAAAGTATGTTGTGTGTGTCTTGGTACATAACCCCCCAGTGTGAGCTTTATGGTTAATTGGAGAGAAACTATTTGAAGGTTTTCAAACAAAGGAATAATAGAGTCAGGTTTGTGTTTATACAGATCACTCTTCTCTGTGGGGCTTGAAGGAAGGATGCAGGGAGGCTAGCGAGGAGGCTAACGCAACACTTCAGACTAGAGGTGATGAGGGCCCGAGGTAGAACTGGGGCCATTGGAAGGGAAAAGAAGGGACAGAGTTGAATAGTACTTGGGGAGTAAAATCAGCAGAAAGTGGAAGCTGATTGCATGGGAATGGAGGCAGGAGTCAGAGAAGTTGAGGAATATTCCCAGGTTTTTAGGGTGGATGGTGAGGCCACCAACTGAGATAGAATGCAAAGGCAGAGGAACACCTTAGGGATGAACTAATGAATTCAGCGTTGGATGTGTGGGGTGTGTGGTGCCCATGGATGTCTGATAGAAGCGACCATTAGAAAGTTTGATTTTCAGGTCTGGTGGGAAAAGCACTGTGGGTTAGGAGTAAATGTTGGCAATTATTGGAATACAGGTGGTGCTTCGAGAAGAGGTAATGGAGAGATTACTGAAGAGCAGTGGGGAGAGAGAGAAGTGAGAAGTGTTGTTGCCTGAGGATGGGACACTGGGGTTACTCTATATGTAACCCGTGTAGTGTGGGAGAGGAAGAAGGACCTTCAAAGTGTACCGAGAGGGGCCCAGAGAAGTACAAGAAGCTTTTCCATTATACTCTGCCGGAGTGAGCAAATGCGGAGTTGCTGAGCCTTATTTATTCATTCCAGAAATATTTAATAAATATCCCTGGATATATTGCAACATTTCCCACTAATTACTTGGTGACTGGTGTCAGATGCCCAGATGGTTGTATTGTTGAAAACACACACGATTAACTCCTTGGTGGGAAGAAATGGCTCTAAATAAGGCTCCATGGCCCATAGCAGGAAGGCCCAAGACATTGAGCACGGAGTCAGCAAAGCTGTTGTGGAGAACAGCCAGATGGGGACGGGGGTGAGGGGCGGGTGGGCAAACAGGCCGGCCTGTGGGAACGCCACGTGTTGGACGCTGGAGGCATGCTGTGTCACTTCTGTCACGGAACCACCATCGTGGCTGGTGCTTTGCTGGCAAGCACGGCCTCCTGCATGAGTGCCTGAATCCCTCCTTAAGCCGTGAGGCCGAGACTTGCTGGTTTCCTTCCCCAAAGCAGCCTTCACAATCTGTTCAGTGCTCTGTCTCTGTGCTTGGGGGGAGGTGGAGGAAATTTGATTCACCGTCTGTGAGGGTAAAGCAAGGAAATAAGGAATAATGTCCTATTTTTGAAAGACTATAAAAGAGAAAATACTCATCGTTTTAAAAGCAGAGTTTAATTCATGTACTAGATAAGAGGACACCTAACCTCTGGCAATAATTATTTATTTCATCCATCAAATATATTCATAGAAATCCTAAGGTTGATAAAATTCTCAAACAAAATGTTAAAAGATCTAAGAAAAATTATAATGGCCTTAGCTATAGGGCTTAAATAATTAAGAATAGTCTTAAAGGAATACAGAACATCAGAGAAAAGTTATAGACATTTTTGTCTGTCAAAGGAGAAAATCTTAAGGCAAAGATGGCTTTAAAAAATTTTTTTTTAAATGACAAGTGAACAGTTGTTGACTCAATCGTAAGTACCCTTCTGTTCTTGTTTCCTGTACCGGACTCCTTTTAAAAACTTTGTAGAGCAAGTGGCCGTGTGTCAGCTGCTTTAAAATACATGCTTTTTATCCTCAAACATTTGTGATATCAGAATTATTATCTCTATTTTACAGACTAGAAAACAGACACTCTGAGAAGTAACATACACGCTCTTTTGTCAAAGCTGCTGAGTGGCAGAGCCGGGATCTGAACCCAGAGAGTTAGGCTCCGTTGGGCTCAGTCTCTACATCCTTCTGCCACAGCTTCACTTGGGGCTCCCTACTTTCCACGTTGGACACGACTATATATATATTTTTTAGATTTTGGGGCCATGGCTCCTGATTAATTTTATATCTGAATTGAGAACGGGGTTATGGGTATGTCATGAGATGGGGTGGTTTGAACACGCTGGTGGTCTCGCATGCTGCCTCTGCTGGGGCACAAAGCGGGAAGGAGAGAGAGGGTATAGTTTACGCATCCCCTTCTTGTTTCTCTCCATCATTAAAGGTCCACGTTCACATGCCGAATGGGGGTGAGGTAGAGGGGAGAGTGGGAAGCAGGCCCCCACCGTCAGCTGGCTCAGGCCCCGGACAAGCACCGCTGGGTGGCACAGGGACAGGACCAGGGAGACAGGCACAGGCTCATGTTGTGCTATGCTCCTTAGGGTAGGATAGGTCAAGGCCTGTTTTCAGCCTTCGAGTGGAATCAGGGAAGGCAAAATTAGAATATATAAGAAGGCATGTAAATTCATTTCAGTATTCAGTTTAAGTACAGCTCATTCCCACTGGAAAATAGAGTTTTACTGACAGCTTACATTGTGTTGCTAATGAAATTCCGTCACCTGCTTCCCCTATTAGTGGAAGGATGAGGGCATGGGGAGATTTCTCTGAGTGGACTGATCTTTGATTATTATGTTGTCTTGTCTTCCCTCCCCCTTTTTTTGCAGTATTGTTACAGAAAGACAAATTGTGAATGGAGTTTAGGCCTGCCCTCGCTTCCTGATGAAGGTATATCATGAAACCTCAAATAAAATTAGGAGCTAAGTACATGTAGCTGCTAAGTACATGTAGTTTACTTCATTACATAAAACTAAGTGTAAAGTCTGCTGATTGCTAAATGTTCAGTTTAGAAAGTCATTATCCATAAGCACCACCTTCAAGATATACGGTACTTGTTTTCAATGTTAAGCTCGTGGCACTGACCTTCTTTTGCCCTATGGACGTTACCTTACTAAAGGTTGCTTGATCTAGTTGAGTCTTGATACATTCTGGGTGGATAATTAAGTCTTCATTTCACTCTTTTTTACTGCCCTTCTAAGCCTTCAGGGTCTTGAAAACAAAATATAGCCTGGTAAATTTTTTTCTTTTGTTTCTATTTGCAAGACTGAATATGTAATGTGATTTTGCAGATCTGATGGCAAGAGATTGGCTAGCTTCCATACTCATTTAAAAATCACTATTGGTGCCTCTGCTAGAGGGGTTTTCAATTCACCATCTCTAATCTGCCCTTCTGAAAGATTTAGTGACCAGATGTCCAGGATCAGTGAGGAAGATCTTGCCTGCCAGAGTCAATATTTTTTCCCTGTCTTCCTGCTGGCCCAGGGATTTGAAAATCCCCTTCGAGAGTAGCTAGCTGTGGATATCTGTGGTAGTAGTATCGCTAACCAAATTCTAGGTTACTAGACTAGCCCAGTTCTAGTATTTGTAAACCATTTTTACATTTTATCTTTACCAACTCTTTTTTTAAATATCAGATTTCTTTTTTTAACTACCTTTTCTGTTCTTCATTGTAAGCTTGTTCATGCCTCTTCTTGTCTTTGACTTTGTTTCTTCCCACTCACAGAGATATTTCTACCATGATTCCATTTTGCTATCACTTTCTCTTTTTGCTTGATGTGACCTTGCCAAGCAAGTGGCCTTGCTATAGTACTTAGAATGTGGTCCTCGGGCCAACAGCATCAGCTTTGCCTGTGAACCTCAGCCCACACTTTAGACCTACTGATTCAGAATCTGTGTTCTCACAAGATCCGTAGGTAAAATGTATATGTGTTAAAGTTTGAGAAGCTCTGCTCCAATGGGTGGCCTTGAAAATTTAGTTCTTCCTAGCAACTTGGACATGGAGGGGGCAGTTGCCAAATATTTTTCACTCTACTGATGTCCTGTGTTGACCAATGACACTTGCAACAGGGGAGCAGAGTGCCAGAGGAAAAAGTTACTCAGCTGGGTTGGAACCATATTCCCAAGGCAAGTGGTCCTGCCACAGCTACGGATAAGTGAATTGTCTGCTGATTTTCATTATCTGCACCAATCTGGTACTCTCCTCTTTCATGCTTGTGCAACAAGGAAATGAAGCCACTGCAGTATGAAGATATATTTCAAATGACAAAAAAAGTGTCACTTTAGAGCAAGAGTCCACAGGATGGTGGGGAGACAAACAGATGTCTCAATTTCAACTGCATGTGCTAAGTGACACATTTCACAAGGCAGCCAGATGCCTCCATTTCATCCGTGTAACGGTTATTCCCTGTGAGGCAGTAGGTGGGTGAGCAAGCACCATAGCTCTGGGACTGGCGTGCATCTCAATGTGACAGCCTCGTCATAAGAAGTACAAGGTTCATAACTGGGTTTTCAAGTTAACATAACAGTTTCAACAGTTATAGATCCACATTTTTCACAAACTACAGAAGTTCAACAGAAATTTACTATGGCAGTGCACCTCAAACTTAAATATGAAGTTTAAAGTCATAAGAACCTCCTGGGGATTTTTTTTAAATTTCAGAATATTATGGGGGTACAAATGTTTTGATTACATGTTTTGCTTTTGTGCAGTTTGAGTTAAAGTTATAAGTGTGCCCATCACCAAGGTAGCATGCGGTGATGTTGTTAAAAATGCAGATTCTGATTTCATAGGTCTGGCGGGGGGACCCGAGGTTCTGCATTTCTAACAGGCTCTCAGGTGATGCTGATGCTGGAACTATGGCAAACTCTTGCCTCCCTTTCCCCAGACTGGAATTTCAAACTGAGGAACAATTAGCATTTTCTAATGCAGTGACACTTGGGCTACTTTTCCATTTCAGAATGAGTTCAGGTAGTTTATTAAGATTTAGGAGAGTAATTGTAGTGGGGCATTTCCTTTTTTGAAATTAAACTACATATCTCTTGCTACCCAACATTCATCCAGCAGAGGAAAGACAAAATGCATCAGCCTTCAGGTTCTTTTGCCTCCAATCCATCCAGCAGACTGTCACCAACATAATCTTCCTGAAACACTGCTGTCACCATGTCACTTCCCTGCTCAAGAATTTATGGTCATTTCCTATTTCCTATTGGACCAAGTCTAAATTCATCTGCCAGGCTTTCAAGGACTCTCATAACTTGGCTCACTCTATTTATTCAATCTTATTTTCTTCCACCCCTTGGCCAGAACTCTCTTGTCAGTCAGGCCCGCCTCTGTGCAGCGTCCCTTCCATTGCCAGATCATGCTGTGCTGCAGCTCCCCTGAATCTTGCTGAGCTTCCCCAGCAGAATCCAAAGGCTGGCTCTCCCGTGATGTTGTCTCTAACTTCTTTAGATCGCATGATCACATCTTTCTCTGAATTCCTATGGCTGAACAATTCAGCACTTAATTTAGATTCAAAATTGCTTTGGGCAGAAGGTTGAGTAGTGTCTTCCCCAGATTCGTGTTTACCTGGAACCTAAAAATGTGGTCTTGTTTGTAAGTAGGGTCTTGGCAGATGTAACTGGCTAAGATGAGGTCATACAGCATTAGGGTGAGCCCTAAATCCAATGACCAGTGCCTGATAAGAAAAGAAGAGGACACAGAGGGACACACACACAGGGATGAAGGCCATGTGAAGACAGGGTCAGGGATCAGAGCGACGCTGCCACAAGCCAAGGGACGCCAGGAGCTACCCAGGAGAGGCAAGGAAGTGTCCTCCTTGCAGCCTTCCACAGGAGTGTGGCCCTGCTGATACCGTTATTTTGGACTTCTGGCCTTCAGAACTGTGGGAGAATAAATCTGTTGTTTTAAGCTACCAAGTTTGTGGTTATTTATTAAATTGTTAAGGCAGTCTTACAATACTACAATATACTTTGTAGTTGCTTTTTTTTAAAGAGACAGGGTCGTGCTCTGTTGCCCAGGCTACAGGCTAGAGTGCAGTGCTACCATCATAACTCACTATAACCTTGAACTCCTGGGCTCAAGCAATTCTCCTGCCTGCAGCCTCCTGAGTAGCTGGGACTGCAGGTGTGTGCCACCACGCCTGGCTAATTTTTTAAGTTTTTTGTAGAGATGGGGCCTCACTATGTTGCCCAGGCTGGTCTTGAACTCCTGACCTCAGGCCATCCTCCCGCCTCAGCTTCCCAAAGTACTGGGATTACAGGTGTAAGCCACCACACCTGGCCCTACAATGCACTTTGTATTAATTTTTCTTTAATGTATATTTGTTAGCCTTAGCTCTTTATACCCTAAGACTCCAGAGAATAGGGACCCCATGCTCTACTAATATTCCCTAGAATACTTTATGTAGCACTAAAACAGTAATGTAAAAATATCAATTTTTTTTGCATTTTACTTTTTTTTTGGTTGAAATATATCATACATACTACAAATTGCAAAAATCTTAAGCGTACAGCTTGATAGCTTAAGAAAATCTGCAATCTTGGAATCACTACCCAGATCAACGTAGAGGATGTTCACAGCACCCCAGACTCCTGCCTTGTACCTCCTCCCAGTTAGAACCACTAGTTGAACTTCAATCACCACATATTAGTTTTGCCTGTTTTGAACGTTATAGAAATGGATCATACAGAAGCTTCTTTCCATCAGCACTGTGCTGGGAGACTCACTCACATTGTTGCATGTAACAATTTATACTTCTTAAATATTTTAAAATTAAAAGAAAATTTTATTGTAAACTGACAATTTATAATTGCATATATTTATGGGGTGAAAAGTGATGTTATGATTTATGAATATAGTGTGGAATAATTAAGTTAAGCTAATTAACATTTTTATCACTTCAAATACTTATTATTTTTTATGGTGAGAACATTTGAAATGTACTCTTAACAATTTTGAAATGCTGAGAATTATTAACGATATTCATCATGCTGTGCAATAGATCTCAAAAAAAACACCTTATTCCACCAGTCTGAGATTTGGTACCTTTGACCATCAGTCATGTCCCCATTTTCCCCACTCATAGCCTCTGAAAACACCATTCTGCTTTCTGCTTCTATGAGTTTGATTCATTTAGAGTCTACATATAAGTGAGAGCGTGTGGTATTTGTGTTTCTGTGCTTGGCTTATTTCACTTAGGATAATGTTCTCTAATTCCATCCATGCTGTTGCAAATGACAGAATTTCCTTCTTTTCAAAGGCTGAATAGTATTCCATTGTGCATATATACCACATTTTTTTAATCCGTTCATATGTTGATGGGTACTTAGGTTGATTCCATAACTTAAGTATTGTGCATAGTGCTGTAATGAACATGAGAGTGCAGACATCTCTTTGACAAATGACTTTAAATCTTTTGGGTAAATACCCAGAAGTGGGATTGCTGGATCATATGGTAGGTCTATTTTTAACTTTCGAGGAACCTCCATTCAGTTTTCCATAATGGCTGTACTAATTTACATTCCCACTAACAGCATACAAGGGTTCCCTTTTCTCCATATCCTCACCAATTTTTCTTTCATCATTTTGATAATAGCCATTCGAACAGGTATGAGGTGATATTCCATTGTGTTTTTGATTTGTGTTTCCCTGATGATTAGTGATGTTGAATATTTTTTCATATATTTTTTGGCCATTTTTATGTCTTCTTTTGAGAAACGTCTATTTAAGTCCCTTGCTTATTTTTTAATTGTTATTTTTTTCCTGCTATGGAGTTCCTTAAATATTTTGGATGGCTTACGAATATTTTCTCCCAACCCATAGATTGTGTCTTCACACTGTAATTGTTTCCTTTGCTGTGCAGAAGCTTTTCAGTTTGATGTAATCCCATTTGTCTATTTTGGCTTTTGTTGGCTGTGCTTTTGGGGTCAAATCCAAAAAATCATTGCCCAGACCAACGTTGTGTAGTTTCCCCCTATGTTTTCTTCTAGTAGTTTTACAGTTTTAGGTCTTATGTTTAAATCTTTAATACATTTTGAGTTGATTGTTGTATATAGTGTGAGATAAAGGTCCAATTTCGTTCTTCTGCTTGTGGATATCCAGTTTTCCCAAAACCATTTACTGAAGAGACTGTCCTTTTCCCATTGTGTATTCTTGGCACTTTTGTCAAAGATCAATTGACTCTACATGCATGGGTTCATTTCTGGGCTCTCTATTCTCTTCCATTGGCCAATGTATCTACTTTTAGGCCAGTATCATGGTGTTTTAATTACTATTGCTTTGTATTAATGCCATACGACCCAAAGTGAGTTGCAGATTCAATGCAATTCCTATCAAAATTCCAATGCCATTTTTCATAGAAATAGAAAAAAAAAATCCTAAAATTCACATGGAACTACCAAAAACCTTTGAATAGCCAAGGCAATCATGATCAAAAAGAACAAAGCTAGAGGCATCACATTACCTGATTTCAACTTATACAATATTAATTCTTCTAATCCATGAACATAAGATATCTTTCCACTTATTTATGTCTTCTTCAATTTCTTTCATCAATGTTTTAGAGTTTTTACTGTGCAGGTATTTCACTTCCTTGGTTAAATTTATTCCAAAGTATTTTATTTTTTGGTAGCTCTTGTAAATGGGATTGTTTTCTTGATTTGTTTTTATACATTTTTATTAAATGAATATACTGTCACTTATTCATCCTATTCTTGAAGCTCATTTGAATTCATTCTGGGTTTTGGGTATTATGATAATGTTACTATGAACATTCCTGTATTGTATTTTGGTGCACATATAAACAGCAAGGTATATATTGTTGGTTCTATACCTAGGAGTGGATTGCTGAGTCAGGGTTTATCCATGTTGTTGTGTAGTTCAGTGGTTTGTTCTTTTTTATTGCTGAAGTATTTAGTTGTTATGAATATACCACAACTTGTTTATTTGTTCACCTGTTGATAGATATTTGGGTCCAGTTTGGAACTATTGCAAATAAAGCTGTATGAACATTCATCTTTTTATGAACATATGCTTTTATTTCTCTTGAATGTGGACTATATAGGAATGGAATTGCTGGATCACACAGTAAGCATAAATTTAACTTTTAAGAAGCTGTCAAAATGTTTTCCAAAGTGGTTGTGCCATTTTATACTCCCACCAGCAAAGTATGAGGATTTTAGTAGCTGCACATCCTTACCAACACTTACTATTGTCAGTTTTTGTAGCTTTAAACATTTGAGTGAGTGTGAAATGATATGTCATTGTGGTTTTATTTGCTTTTCCCTAAATGACTAATTATGTTGAGTACCTTTTCATGTGCATATCAGCCACTGATATATGTTCTTTTGTAAAATATTTGTTCAAATATTTTTACTCACTTTTTTTGGTGTTCTTTATGTTTTTATTGTTTGATTTATAGGAGTTCTATCACATATTCAAAATCCAATTTTTGTCAGATATTTGTATTATAAGCCTGTGGCTTGCCTTTCATTTTTTTTGTAGTGTCTTTCAAAGAGCAAAAGTTTTTAATTTTGATGAAACCCAATTTGCCATTTTTTTCTTTTATGATTTATATTTTTTTTGTGTTCTATATTAGAAATCTTTACCTACCTTGAGGTTGTAAAGATTTTATCCTATGTTTTCCTCTGGAAGGTTTATAGTTTTGCTCTTTTATGTTTATATCTATGATCCATTTTGAATTTATCTATGGTATGTGTATGGCAGAAGGTAAGAATTGATGTTTATTTTTCTATCTACCTACCTACCTATCATCTATCTATTCAGTTGTTCCAGCACCATTTGTTGAGAAGATTGTTCTTTTTTTAATAAATTACCTTGGCATCTTTGTTGAAAATGAACTAAGTATACACATGTGGGCCTATTTCTGGAATTTTTCTTTCATTCCACTGGTCTATTTGTCTATCTCTGTGCAAATACCATATTCGTTATGACCATAGCTTTATAATTAGTTTTGAAATCAGGTAGTTAATTCTTTCTTTTTCAAGATAATTTTGGCTATCTTACTCTATGCATTTCATACGGATTTTAGAATCAGATTGTCAATTTTTATTAAAAAGCCCACTGAAATTTTGATTGGGATTGCATTGAAAGTACAGATTAATTTGCATAGAATTGACGTCTTAACAATGTCTTCCATTCTCCAGAATATAATAAATGTATCTCTATACTCACTTAGATTTTAAAATATTTACCTCTGTAGTGTTTTGTAGTTTTCAGTGTAAAGGTATTGCACCTTTTAAAAATTAAACTTGTTTCTAAGTATTCTTATGTTTTTGATGCTACTACTAACAGTATTTGTTAAATTTTATTTTTCAATTATCTGTTGCTCTTATATAAAATTACAATTTATTTTTTTGTATATGGATATTGTGTCTTGCAACTTTGCTAAATTTACTTGTTAGTAAGAGGTACGTATTATAGACTCCTCAGGATTTTCTATGTATACAATCAAGTTATTTGACAATACACACAGCTTTCTTTCTTTGCAATTTAATGCTTTTTATATCCTGTTTTATTTCACAATCTAGAATCTCTTATCTAGGAATAGAAGTAGTTAGAGCAGACATCCTTGATATGTTTTCTGTTTTAGAGGGAAAGCATTCATTTTTCACCATTATATATGAATGGGTGTTGATTTTTGTCAGATGATTTTCCTGCACTTGTTGCGACAATCATATAATTTAAAAATTCTATTTATATAGTGAATTACATTGATTGATGAGTGAACCTTGCATTGGTAGGATCAACTCATTGGTCATGCTGTATTCTATTTTTTACATATTGCTGGATTTTATTGCAACAATATTGTTGAGGAATTTTGTGTTTATGATCTTGAGGTATATTGGTTTTCTTGTAATGCCTTTGTCAGTTTTGGCATCAGCATTATGCTGAACTTATAAAATGAATTCAGTGTTTACTCCTTTTCTATTTTCTGAAAGAGTTGGTTTAAGTTTAGTATTATTTCAGTATTATTAAATGTTTGATAGAGTTCACCAATGAAGCCATATGGCTTTGGGCCTTGGGTTTTCTTTGTGAGAAGGTTTTAAATGAAAACTTTAATTTCATTAGTAAATATCAGGCTATTCAGAGTTTGTATTTCTTCTTGTTTGATTTTAGGAAGTTGTGTTTCTCAAAAAATTTGTACATTTCATTTAATTTGTCAAATTTATTAACATAGTATTATTCTTAATATTGTCCTTTTAGTGTCTGCAAGATGGTGTAGTAAAGTCTCTGTTTTTATTCCTGATATTGGTAATTTGTAATTTCTCTCTCTATGAATCTTGCTAATGTTTATCATTTTCATTAAAAATCTACAAGAAGTAAAGTAGTGGGAAATTTCAGGAGAGATCTGGAAATTCTAGAAAAGAACCTGGCTGGGTGTGGTGGCTCATGCCTATAATCCCAGCACTTTGGGAGGCCGAAGCAGGAAGATCACTTGTGACCAGGAGTTTGAGACCAGCCTGAACAACACAGTTAGACCCTGTCACTACAAAAAATAGAAAAATTAGCCAGGTGTGCTGGCATGCACCTGTAGTCCCAGCTACTTAGGAGTCTGATGTGGAAGGATTGCTCGAGCCTGGGATTTTGAAGTTGTCGTGAGCTATCATGGTGCCACTGAACTCCAGCCTGGGTGACAGAGTAAGACCCTGTCTCCAAAAAACCAAAAAACCAAAAAACCAAAAAACAGACAAACAAAGAAACAAAAAACAAACAAAAAACCCCACGAAAATCCTAGGACTGAGAAATATAATCACTGAAAAAAAAATCACTACATGGGATTAACAGCAGGTTGAACACAACAGAAGACAGAATCAATCTGGAGACAGGGCAATAGAAATTATTTAAACTAAAGCACACAGAGAAAAAAATATTTAAAAAGTAAACAAAAGTTTAATAACCTGGGAGAAATCATCAAGCAATCTATCTATGTGTAATTGGAATCTTACAAAGAAAGGAAAGAGAGAATTGGTCATAAAAATATTAAAAAAATATGGACCACCCAATTTTCCAAATTTGATCAAAAACTCAACCCATATATCAAAGAAGTCCAACAAAACCAAAACAGGATTGAAAAAGACAATCCTTAGCTAAACAGGTAATAGTTAAACTGCTGAAAATGAAAGATACAGAAAGAAATCTGAAAAGCAGACAGAGAGAAAAAGACATTTTATGTACTGGAGAACATTAATAAGAGTGATCTCTGCCTCTGTGGAGCTTACATTCTAACAGGGGACACAAACAATAAACAGAAAACACAATATGTAAGTAAATTATTGAGTGTGTTGAAAGGTGATAAATGCTATGGGAGAAAGGTGATGTGGAGCAGAATGAGGTGGGTCAGAAATGCCAGAGGCCAGTGTGTTGCAGTGTTATCTGGTGTGGTCAAGGAAGGCCTCACTGGGAAGCTGTTTGAGCAAAGCCTTGATGTAAATGGGGGAGTTGGTCATTCAAATATCTGGAGAAAAGTATTCATGTCAGAGGAGACAGCCGATGCCAATGCCCTAAGGCAGGAACAGCGAGGTGGGGGTGTGGAGTGAGGGAGAGTGCTATGGTCTGAATGTGTGTGTCCCCCTAAAACTCATATGTTGAAACTTGAACCCCAATGGAATTAGTATTAAGAGGTTGGGCATTTAGGACATCAAGTCATAAATTAGTGCCCTTACAGAAGAGGCCTGGGGGAGCTTGGTAGCCCTTAGTGCCCTTCCACCTAGAAGGTGCCATCTATGAGGAACAGGCCCTCACTAGACACTGAATCTACTGGCTCCTTGATCTTGGACTTCCCGGCTTTCAGAACTGTGAGAAATAAATTTCTATCATTTGTAAATTACTCAGTCTAAGGTATTTTGTTATAACAGCCTGAACAGACTAAGAGAATAGTAGGAAATGAGGTCATTGTTACTGCACATCTCTCTACTATGTCCCTATATACTGCACATATGTTGCCCTTTGGAGTTTTTTTCCTCAGGCCATTGAATGAGTATTTCTCTCCTCTTATAACACTGGAAATCGTGGGACAAGGATTGTATATTAGTGTCCTTAAATACACACTATACATGAACCAAAGGGTACTTATTGAGTAAATAAATGAATTTACAAATGCCCTGGCTGCAATTCTCCCATTGATGTTCTGCATGTAGGCAAACCAGTAGCTACTTATTCTGTTGTCCACTTGCTCAACCTGCTTAGACCATACACTGTGTGAGGTCGGAGACTATGGTAGTCTTGTTCACTGATACTTTTCCAGAGTCTGTTATGGTGCCTGGCACATGGAGGTGCCCAATGAATGTATGTGGAATGAATGACTAAAGCCACAATTTCCTGGCCAATGAGTCATGTATATATGTATCTACATAATATGTATATATGTAATTTTAAAAAATCAACTTTAAAAGTTAAATAGACTTTATTGTCTATTAACTGAGAGCACAACATGAGCAGAAACATGTCCCCATTCTGTTCAGGCCTCCAGCCACTTTGCTACTACTCTGACTGTACTGCCACTACCTTAATAAGCCCAACTCCATTGTGACAACACGTGGGTTAGCAGCTATGAAGACCTGCCCCCACCTTGTATGCCTGACAACCAGAGGATAAAAACATAAATGGTGTCAATGGTATAGTTATTATGTCATCATAGTACAACATTCCTTATAAGGACATAGGTGTGTTTATTGCCACATGAGACAGACCTTTGCCCTGAGAAATGTTATTAGTGCCCAGAGTCTATTGATTTTCTTACTTTCTACATTGCTTGCTGTAATTTCCAAGATGGCATATTTACGAACACTGAATATTACATTGGGAATTGTATTTTTTCATCTATATTACCTTGCTTGAGAATATTGCCATAAATTTCAAATTTGTGCATCTAAAACATATTGCAAATAAGATGTATGCTATTCACATACAACTTAATATATATTGCACTGGCAATGAATTAGCCAATAGCACATTGGAAAGTTTTGGGGGGTAATTCACCCACAAGATCAATAGTAGAGAGGGAGGCACCTCCTAGTCCAATTTAACAGCAGAGCAATGATTTTAAAGTGACCTTGACAAGGCTCCCAGAGTAAATAGTTACCATTTCCATCACTGCTTAATATAGTTTGTTAGGTACAAAGTATGTGGGTACTCAGACATCATGAATTACTTATTGTTGGGGACCTTCTTAGGAGGAGAGGATAATTTATTATGCCAAAAGGTGGAGAAGGTAGGGAGAGGTGTTCAATTCTGAAGATACTGCTAATAATACAGATGGTCCCCAACTTATGATGGCCCGACTTATAAATTAGGCTAATGTAAGTGTTCTGAGCACGTTTAAAGTAGGCTAGGAGGCTAAGCTATGATGTTCCGTAGGTTAGGTGTGTTAAATGCATTTTCGACTTATGATATTTTCAATTTATGATGGGATTATTGGGATGTAACCCTCAAGTAAAGTTGAGGAGCATCTGTACACAGAAAACACAAGGTTCCAGCTATAGACTGTGGGAAAAGTAGTGACTGCAAAATAATTACATTTCTGGAACAAAGAAATGTTAATGAAATGAAACCTTGTAAAACCAGTTAGAACATTATTAGAGAAGCGAGTCTCGAAAGCCAAGGCAAAGGGTAGTGAGATAATGAAAGTGTAACTGGCTGTACCAAACGTACAGAAGTCCTGTGAGTCTTAAAAAATGCATCGGAGGCTGAACTCACCTGGAAGCTAGGCAGGGAGCCTGGAGGATTTCCCTATTTCTAGACTGGCAGGCAAAATGTCCCATTGCTCAATCTTTTCAGGAGGCACGAAATTCCTATATTCTGCCACTTCTATTTTAGTGATTTTTTGATGGGATTAAGAAAGTTTTTCTAGTTGATACAATTTATATCACTTCGGCAGTCACCGTTGTTTGACATACATCTCAATACTTTTAAAGACGTTCTTGGTCTTATTTCTTTCCTTCCTACCAGTCTCTTTTACTAGTTTTTCCTTCCTCCGCACACTTACAACGTACGGCTGTACCCCCAGGCTTGTCTGTGCCTCCTTTTCCTGATTACATTTTTTCTTCCTTGGGCTGCCTCATTCAATCTTATGGCTTTGCATGACAGTCTAGCTTGGTGATTTTCAAAACCACGGTTACAGTTCTGATTTCTCTCGTTAATAAAGCCAAATTTCCAACCGCCTGCTAGATAGGTCCTATAAATGTTTGTCTGCTTCTTATAACTTAGGTTTGTTGTATTCCACCTCAAACGGATTCTTCCTTTTGGGTTATCTATTCTGCTCTGGAGCACCACCATTCTATTCAGCCTTTCACCTTGGCTGGTACCTCAAAATAAGTTCCTCAAATGTCCTCTCTCCTACCCCCTGTTGTTGATCCTATTTGCTGTGTCTCTGGCTATGCCACCTCTCCCTTCAATGCCCACGGCTGCTTTTCTAATTCATACCTCATCAGAGCCAGGTGAAATATTCAAAGAGCTTCCTTACTGCCCTCTGTTCATCCATTGATTCATTAATTCAGTAAATCTTTATTGAATGCCTATTATGTACCAGGTACTATTCTAGGCACTTGAGATTTAGTTGCAAACAGAACAGACAAAAAAAAAAAAAAAAGAATCTCTCTCATTAAAGAGCTTATGCTATAGTGGATGGGGGAAGCAATAAAAAAGACAAGGAAATTCATAATGTGTTAGGAAATGATGAGCAATCTGGAGAAAAATAAAGCAAGGCAAGGTGGAGAAGGAGTGTCTGGGAACAGGGGCTGCTATTTTATTTATGCTCAGTGAAAACTTTATTGATGAGGTAGATTTTGAGCAGAGACCTGAAAGGAAGTGAGGAATAAATGGTGCATGTGTTGGGGGCAATAGCAGAGGTGGGAGTAGGCCTGGCGCGCTCATTGTTCAGTTCGCCCTTCCAAAGCAGGCCAGTCGAGTTGGCTGGAGTGGAGTTTAGGAGAAGTGAGAGAAGAAAGGGCTTAATTAAGCATTTGTCCTGAGCAAGATAGGACGCTACTTTATTTATCAAATAGTCGTATAACACCAGACCTTGCTATCTGTGTTATATAAGTACAAACTCACTTAAACCTCATAACAAATCTAGGAGGTAGCTATTATAATTATCCCCATTTTACAGATGAGAGAACTGAGGCATGGGGGCACCGTGAGGAACCTGGGATTTGACCCAAAGTTGCCTAGTCTCTGAATCTATGCTCTAAGCCACTACACTATGATATTGGAGGGATTTAAGAACAGAAATCATAGAAAGGCTGTGATCTAACTTTAAGAAAAAACCACTCTGGATGCTTTGTGGACAACAGATTGTAAGGCACAAAGGTAGAGGTAAGGGGACCATTAGGGTATCATTTCAATAATTAAGGCAAATGGTGGTAGCTTGAGCTAGGGTGATAAGTAGACATTGGAGAAGGGTTAATTTGGTATATACTTTGAAGGTAGAACTGATTGGACTTTCTTTCTTTGTTTTTTTGGGAAAATACTTTTATTTGCTACATGAATACTTTTTACAATGTTTAAGTCGGGACTTTTAGTGTGCCAATCACCTGAATAGTGTTCATTGTACACAATAGGTAAGTTTTTACCCCTCCCCTCCTCCCTTTCTCCTCCCTTCGTGATTTGCAATGTCCTTTACATCCCTTTGTGCCCGTGTGTGCCCATCAGTTAGCTCCCAGCTATTACAGAGTACATGTGGTATTCGTTTTTCCATTCCTGAGATACTTCACTTAGGATAATGGTTTTCATTTTCATCCAAGTTGCTGCAAAAGACATTATTTCATTCCTTTTTATGGCTAAGTAGTACTCCATGGTGTGTGTGTGTGTGTGTGTGTGTGTGTGTGTGTGTATGGAGTATATATATGGAGTACTAAGTAGTACTCCATGGTGTGTGTGTGTATATATATACATATATATAGTACTCCATGGTGTACTCCATGATACAGCTGGAGTGCATTTTGTTAATCCACTCATGAATTGATGGGCACTTAGGTTGGTTCCACATCTTTGTGATTGTGAATTGTGCTGCAAAAAACATTTGAGTGCAGGTGTCTTTTTGATAAAATGACTTCTTTTCCTTTGGGTAAATACCCAGTAGTGGGATTACTGGATCAAATGGTAAGTCTACATTTATTTTTCTGAGGAAGCTCCAAACTGTTTTCCACAGAGGTTGTACTAATTTGCAGTCCCACCAATAGTGTGTAAGTGTTCCTTTCTCTCTGCATCCACACCCACATTTGTTGTTTTTTGACTTTTTAGTAATAGCCATTCTGATAGAGGTAAGGTGATATCTCACTATGGTTTTAATGTGCATTTCCTTGATGATTAGTGATGTTGAACATTTCTTCATGTTTATTGGCCATTTGTTTATCTTCTTTTGAAAAACTTCTGTTCATGTCTTTTCCCACTTTTAAGGGGTTGTTTTTTTCTTGCTGATTTGTTTGAGTTCTTTGTAGATTCTTGTTATTAGACCTTTATTGGATGTATAGTTTGCAGATATTTTCTCCCATTCTGTAGGTTGTCTATTTACTCTGTTGATTATTTCCTTAGCTGTGCAGAAGCTTTTTAATTTAATCAAGTCCCATTTAATTACTTTTGTTGTTTATAGTATTTACCTTTGGGGTCTTAGTCATAAATTCTTTGCATAGGCCAATGTCTGAAAGAGTTTTCCTAAATTTTCTTCTGAAATTTTTATGTTTTCATGCCTCACATTTAAGTCTTTTATCTGTTTTGAATTAATTTTTGTATATGGTGAGAGATAGGGGTCCTGTTTCATTCTTCTGTATGTGGCTATGCAGTTTTCCCAGAACCATTTATTGAATAGTGCTTCTTTTCTCCACTGTATGTTTTCATCTGCTTTGTCAAAGATCAGGTGGTTGTAGGCAGATGGTTTTATATATGGGATCTCTGTTCTGTTCCATTGGTCTATGTTTCTACTTTTAGACCAGTACCATGCTGTTTTGGTTACCATAGCTTTGCAGTATAATTTGAAGTCTGGTAAGGTGATGCCTCCAGATTTGTTCTTTTTGCTTAAGATAGCTTTGTCTATTTGGGCTCTTTTTTGGTTCCAAATGCAGTGTAGAATTATTTATTCTAGATTTGTGAAATATGACATTGGTATTTTGATGGGGATTGCATTGAATCTGTAAATCACTTTTGACAATATGGACATTTTAACAATGTTGATTCTACCAATCCATGAGCATGAGATGTTTTCCCATTGTTTGTGTCATCTGTGATTTCTTTCATCAGTGTTTCATGGTTCTCCTTGTAGAGATCTTTCACCTCTCTGGTTAAGTATATTCCTAAGTATTTTATTTTCTTTGTAGCTATTATGAAAGGTGTTGAGTCTTTAATTTGACTCTCTGCTTGACTGTTATTAGTATATGGAAATGCTAGTGATTTGTGTAAGTAGATTTTGTAACCTGAGTCTTTGCTGAAATTATTTATCAATTCTAGGAATCTTTTGGTGGAGGGTTTTCTTGACACAAGAACATATCAATGGCAAACAAATATAGTTTGACCTCCTCTTTTCCTATTTGGAGGAACTTTATTTCTTTCTTTTGCCTGATTGTTCTGGCTAGGACTTCCATCACTATGTTGAAGAGAAGTGGTGACAGTAGGCATCCTTGTTGTGTTCCAGTTCTTAAGGGGAATGCTTTCAACCTTTCCCTATTCAGTATGGTGCTGGCTATGGGTTTGTCATATATGGCTTTTATAATTTTGAGATATATTGCATCTATGCTTAGTTTGTTGAGGGTTTTTGTCATGAAAGGGTGCTGGATTTTATCAAATGTTGTTTCTGCATCTATTGAGATGATCATACGGTCTGTTTTTGCTTCTTTTTAGAAGGTGAATCTCATTTATTAACTTACATATGTTGAATCACTCTTGCATCCCTGGGATGAAATCCACTTGATCATGGTGAATTATTTCTTTGATGTGAATTATTCTGTGCTGTTGAATTTGGTTTGCTAGTATTTTGTTGAGGATTTTTGCATCTGTATTCATATGGGATATTGGTCTGTAGTTTTCTTTTTTTGTTGTGTCCTTTCTTAGCCTTGTTATCAAGGTGATGCTGGCTTCATAGAATGAGTTAGGGAGGATTCCCTCCTTCTCAATGTTGTGGAGGATAGGTATCAATTCTTCTTTGTAGGTCTGGAAGAATTTGGCTATGAATCCATCTGCTCTGGGGCTTTTTTTTGTTGGGAGATTTTTTTATTACTACTTCAATCTCACTACTCATTGTTGGTCTGTTCAGGATTTCTATTTCTTCCGGATTGAGTCTTGAGAGGTTGTGTGTTTCCAGGAATTTGTGCATTTCCTCTACATTTTCTAGTTTATGTGGATAGAGATTTTTGTAGTATTCATGGATGATATTTTGTATTTCTGTGGTGTCAGTTGTAATATCCTCTTTTTCGTTTCTTTTTTCTCTTTTTTGAGACAGAGTCTCATTCTGTTGCCCCAGCTAGAGTGCAGTGCTGTCATCATAGCTCACTGCAACCTCAAACTCCTGGGCTCAAGTGATCCTCCTGCCTCAGACTCTTGGGTAGCTGGGACTACAGGCGTGCACCACCACACCCTGCTGATTTTTTCTATTTTTAGAGACAGGGTCTTGCTCTTGCTCAGGCTATTCTCAAACTCCTGACCTCAAGTGATCCTCCCACCTTGGACTCCCAGAGTGCTAGGATTACAGGCATGAGCCACTGCACTCAGCCTTTTTTCATTTCTGTGAGCTTATTTGGGTTCTTTCTCTTCTGTTTTTGGTTAATCTAGCTAGAGGTCTATTGATTTTGTTTATTTTTTCAAAGAACCAACTTTTTTTCATTGATCCTTTGTATTGCTTTTTTGGTTTCCATTTCACTTAGTTCTGCTCTGAACTTTGTAATTTTTTTATTCTGTTGGCTTTAGTTTGGTTTGCTCTTTCTTTTGTAGTTCTTTGAGATGTGACATTAGGTTGTTAATTTGTAATCTTTCTGTCTTTTTGATCTAGGCATTTTAGACTATGAATTTTCCCCTTAAAAATGCTTTTGCTGGCTGGGTGCAGTTGTTCATACCTATAATCCTAGTACTTTGGGAAGCTGAGGTAGGAGGATCACTTGAGGTCAGGAATTTGAGACTCCATCTCTACAACAAATAGAAAAGTTAGCTGGGTGTGGTGGCATGCACCTATAGTCCCAGCTACTCAGGAGGCTTAGGTAAAAGGGTGGCTTGAGCCTGGGAGTTTGGGGTTGCGGTGCAGTATTATGGTGCCACTGCACCCTAGCCTGGGCCACAGAGCAAGACCCTGCCTCAAAAAAACAAAAAAACCCACTGCTTTTGTTTTATCCCATAGATTTCAATAGCTTGTATACCCTTTGTCATTCAGTTCGAGGAATCTTTGATTTCCATCTTAATTTCATCATTGATCCAAGGATTGTTCAGCTGCAGATTGTTTTATTTCCATGACTTTGTGCTAATTCAAATGTTTCTCTTGGAACTGATTTTTAATTTTATTCCACTGTGGTCTGAGAAGATACATGATGTGATTTCAATTTTTTTGAATTTGCTGAGTTATTTTGTTGCCTAAGATATGATCAATCTTTGGGAATGTCCCATGTGTTTGTGAGAAGAATGTATATTCAGTAGTTTTTGGTTAGAATGTTCTGTAAATGTCTGTTAGGTTGATTTATTCTAGAGTCTTGTTTAAGTCCAGTGTTTCTTTACTGATTTTCTGCTTCAGTGATCTGTCCAGCTCTGTCAGTGGGATGTTGAAGTCCCTGGCAATTACGATGCTACTGTTTATCTCTTTGCTTAGATCTAGTAGAATTTGCTTTATGAATCTGGGTGCTCCTGTGTCAGGTGCACATATATTTAGGATTGTTATTTCTTCTTGTTGAATTACTCCCTTTACCATTATATAATGACAATCATTGTCTTTTTTTTTTACCATTGTTGATTTAAAGTCAATTTAATCTGATATGATAATGGCTACACCTGCTCTCTTTTTGTTTCTATTTGCTTGGAATATATTTTTCATCCCTTCACCTTGAGTCTGTGTGAGTCCCTGTGGGTTAGATGTGTTTCCTGGAGACAGCAGATATTTGGCTTGTGTTTTTTCATCCATTCAGCCAGGCTATGTCTTTTAAGTGGGGCAATCAGACTGTTCATGTTCAATGTTCATATTGATATGTAGGATGCAGTTTTCTTCATCATACTGGGTGATACTTTGTTGTTTTGTTTCCCTTCTTGTGCTATTGTTTTATAAAACTCATGGGCTTTAACTTTTGGGTGTTTTTACATTGGTGGGTATCTATTGTGCTGTTCCATGTATAATGCAGTTCTGAGTATTTCCTGTAGAGCAGGTCTGGTTATGACAAATTCCCTTAGTGTTTGCTTGTTTGGAAAAGTCTTTATTTCTCCATCATTTATGAAACTTAGTTTTGTAGGATACAAAAATTCTTGGCCATTTAACAAGGTTGAAAATGGGGCCCCAATCCCTTCTGGCATGTAAAGGCTCTGCTGAGATGTCTGCTGTTAGCCTGATGGGGTTTCCTTTGTAAGTAAGTTGTTGTTTTTGTCTTGCAGCTTGTATAATTTTCTCTTTCATTTTGACTTTGGGCGAGTTGATGGCTGTGTGTATTGGAGATGTCCTGTTTGTTATGAATCTTCTTGGTGTTTGATAACCATCTTGTATCTGGATGTCTGAATCTCTGGCAATACCAGGGAAGTTTTCCTCAATAATTCCCTAGAATAGATTTTCCATGCTTTTTGCTTTTTCTTCTTCTCCCTCAGGGATGCCTATAATTCATATATTTTAGTTTGCTTCCTGTAGTCCCATATTTCTCTGCATGTTCATTCTTCTTTATTCTCTTTTCTGCATCTTTGACTGACTGGGTTAGTTTGAGAGCTTTGACTTCAGCCTCTGAGATTCTTTCTTTTGCTTGGTTCAGCCTATTGTTGAAGCTTTCTGCTGTATTTTGAAATTTCCTAAATGACTCTTTCATTGCTTTAAGTTGTATTATATCCTTTCTTATGTTGTCTAGCTCTTTTGCAACTTTTTCATTTTTTTTTTCATTGATGTCCTGAAATGGTTTTTTGGCTTTTTTGTTGGCTTTCAACTTTCTCTTCAATTTCATTTATCTTATTTGCCATCCATATTCTGAATTCCATTTCTGAAATTTTGACAATTTCCTTTTGGTTGAGGTCCATTGCTGTAAATCCATTTTGATCCCTTGGCGGCTGTCTAACTGTTTTGTTTTTTAAATTTTGCCAGAATTCTTGCTAGTTTCTTCTCATCTGAATCCTCTTTTCTCAGCTTAGGGCTGATAGGTTTGCAGCGCGCCTGTTCTCCTTTGCTGGGAGCTCTACTACTTAGTGAGAAGGACAGGTCCCCAGATGGTGCTTTTGTGTCCGACTCTGGAAGATTGATCTGGCAGGGGAGGGGCAGGAGCACTGAGGGCCTGTACTGCAGCTGTTCTGTTTTGTCCCATTCCCCTGTGATTACCACAGTTCAAGCCAGTCTTGGATAATCCTTGTGCAGAGTTGTGGGTTGTTCCTCAGGCCGCTGTTGGAAGCTTGAGTTGGGGGCTGGGGAGGCTGGCATTTTGGGGATTGCTCTGCTCGGGTCTCCCCATGGAGGTGACAGTGGCAGCTGGGTGAGGCTATCTAGGCAATGGTATTGTGTGTCTGGGCTCTGGGAGTTTGCTCGAACCACGTCCAGTAGTGATAGTGGTTCAAGGCTGGAGGGTCCCTGGTGGAGCATTGGATCACAGGGCAGTTCCCACCAGGTGGCCAGTGGGAGCCTCGGCATGGAGTCACAGGGCCCTGAAGCAGTGGAGGAGCCTCAGGGGTGGAGCCTGGGGGACCATGAGCAGTGCTGGAACCTCAGGGGTTGAAGCCACAGGCCCAGGGGCAGTGGGAGCCTCAGAGCTGGAGCTGCAGCCTGGATGCAGGGCAGGAGCTGCATCAACAGGGCTGCAGGGTTGGACAGCAGTGCACAGAGTGTGGAAGTGGAGATGTGCTGTGCAGATGGCAGCATGTGGGTTGTGGGCCGAGGCTCCCCCTGCCCGGGTCCTGTGCAGGCAGTCTCCACGAGGCTTCTCAGGGGGCGTCTGTGGGTCATGCATTGTAAATTTGGCTTTGGACTTGCTAAATTTGAGATGTCTATAGACATTCAAGTGCATATGTTTAATAGGCAGTTGGATAAATAATTCTGGGATTTGGGGAGAAGCCAGGGTTAGAGATAAACATTTGGGAGAGTGTCAGTTATGACACTGGATGGTACTACCCAGGGAGTGAATATAGATGAAGTAAAGGAGGTTTAAGTGTCCCTGGGGACACTCCAAAATCTAGAGATCAAAGAGCTGAGGAAGGAGTAGTGACAGAGATAAAGGAAGAGTGAGGGACAAGAACTCAGAGTGTGGTGTCCTGGGAGATGTTTTAAGGAAGGAATAATCAATTAAATCAAACATAGCTAATAGATTGAATAAGATGAGTATTGAGCACAGACTTTTATGGTTAGGAATGTGGAGATCGTTCGAGACCAAGAACTATTTTGATGGCGTGGTGGGCATGAAAATTTTATTGGGGTAGGCTCAAGAGAGAACAAAAGTAGAGGAGTCTGAGACAGCAAGTTTATATGGCTTTGAGGAGTTTTGCTGTAGCATAGAAATAGTGTAGTAGCTAGAGGGAATGTTGGGTTGAGCCTCTCAGAAGCAGAGCATGAGATGTGGGTGCATGTGATTTATAGAGGGATACCTTGGGAGGAAGGGGCAAAGAAACAGGAGGGGGAGGAAGTGGCCTTGGCCATGGGTGTGGCCTCAGCAGGATTCTGTTTTAGCTGGATCCTCGGGGCTACTGTGAAGTATGAATTGCACCGTGAAGTTGGTCCTACCTTGAAGCAAAGGGCAGGACCTCTGTACTCCCATGTCAGTCAGTGGTGGGTGGTGAGCTGTCTCCAGTTGGAGGTGTGTAACTGATTGGGCTAGGCAGCTCCTGTTTGGGAGGGTAATTCTCTGAAGACAGGGGCAGGTGGAGATGGGTCCACTGACTTGGTACAAAAAATGTCTAGGAGGAGAACAAAAAAAAGGCACTCACTGCAGGGGTCAGTGGAACTTATTTTAAGATAGGGAATATTATGGTGTGTTTCTCATGGATGGAAAGACCAAGTTGATGAGGAAAAATTAATAATTCATAAGAAAGAGAGTAATGTACCTCACCTTTGAAATCTAGCTTTTAAACTGTGACCTTAAATCCATATCCAGCAATAAGACAAGATACTCTGAAAAATCATCCTTATGATAAAACTTAAAATGCCAAAAATGCTGGACAGGTAGAAAACAAACTTTAAAAATACATTGCTAAACATGGGACTTTCAGAGGCCAAACATTAATTCTCTTTTCTTAATTTACTTTCTGTGCCTCAGATTTTTCATATGTAAAATAGAATATTAGCAACAGTACTTATCTGATAGACTTTCTATGATATTTATCTGAGACAATATATGAAAAATACACTGAAAGCGCTTGGCTGCCCTCTTCCTTCCCCTCTTGCTCCTATTTCTTCTTGTCTTGTTAGCTCAACTTCCATCACATGCCTCTTGCACCCTTTTCTTCACCATTATTAAAGACTTATTATCCGTACTTGCCATACTATTTATAGCTTCCCTGTCTTTTCGGATATGCTTGCTCTCCTAAAAACTCACGCCCCACCTTGCTCTTATTCTTCTAGCTCTTCTGCTCCTCATTCAAAATTCTACTCAGACATCATCTTTCTATTCCTCCTCTATCTGCTCACAGAGTCACTCCCTTCTTGCCCTGCACTTTACGTCATTTTTCGTATTTAATATCCTCTCTCTAATGTGTTCACTCACTCAATAGTTTTGAGTATTCTAGGTACACTCCTAGTTGCTGTATCATGTATCAATATAGTATAGTGTGTTGTTTACTTGTTTAAATATTCTGTCTTATCATCTATAATGGAAACTCCTGGACTTGCAGAAGCCACATCTATCATTGCATCCTCGATGCCTGCGCAGTGCATGGGGCCGTATGTGGCCCATTTGGAACCATCTGGTACCAGATGCTTTGATGGGCACTTTCATCTGTGCTTGTACTCTGCTCCTAAGCTTTTGGTTCCTACCTACCTTAAGGTAGTACTATTTTATTTGCAGGTTTTTCTTTGGAATAGAATATTAGAAATAACTAGTCTAAAATTTTCTTGACTCCCAATTCAGAAAAGAATATATTCAGATTTTAGCAAAGTGTCTAGTACAGTGAGGGAACTTGGTTAAGCATGATTGAGAAATGTAAATTGCATAA
Source organism: Daubentonia madagascariensis (assembly GCA_023783475.1). Taxonomy (NCBI): domain Eukaryota; kingdom Metazoa; phylum Chordata; class Mammalia; order Primates; family Daubentoniidae; genus Daubentonia; species Daubentonia madagascariensis. The sequence goes on along the minus strand of JAKFHU010001244.1, from coordinate 22,323,902 downwards.
AATGCAATTTAATAAACAGCTACAAAGAGATTTCTATCAATATTTCTTATCATCAGTAATAATAGATAAAACCAGGTCGATTTTAAATATGAGAGCATTTTTTCTCCCTTTCAGTGATTGCAGCATTGTTGTTGAAGATGGAAGCTAAGAGAATTTGCTGACAGTAGGCCAGTGGACTCATAATACCTGGATCCTCCTTCTATGAGCTACCTGTCCCTGAATTGTATGACAGTATAAGGAAAGGGGAATTAAATAAGGCAAAACATTTTTTTAAATCTCCTGTGGCTTTAGCTCTAAACCTCAGGTAGAACTTGTGATATAGCAGCTACATAAAACTAAGCTGGATCCCATGGAGAATGCCTTCTGCCTTCCCAAAGTTGATCTCAGAGGCCTAAAAACAACATAAGCCAAGACCGCATAAGAGAAGAATATATTTCCACTAAAATCTGTAGCATAGCTTAGATGGTTACCCATCCCCAAGACTTTCTGAGAATGAGGAGAGAGGTGGCAGAAAAACAGAAAAAAAACCACAGAGCTATTTTACCTCATGGAGTGAGAAAATGGAGAGAGAGAGAGAAAGAGAGAGAGAAATAGAAAGAGAAGAGAGGTTTTCTGAGAGAGGAAGGAGTCGTAATAACAGCCAGCATTTATTGAGAGTGTTATGTTCTCAGTGCTTTATGTATTAACTCTTTTAATACTTGATTAATTTTTAAATCTCTTTTGATTAATTTTTCTGTTGAAATTTTTTTATTAATCTTTTAATCCTGTGATGTAAGTACTATTATTAATCTTATTCTGCATATAAGGAAACTGAGGTACAAAATGATTAAGTTGCTTGTTCAAGGTCACCCAACGAATCAATGTCAAAGAACTTAATAAATTGTAAAGGAGCTGCTTCTTCTTCTTGGCGTGGGGGATGGGAAAAGATGGTGAGGAACCTTGACACTTGTCCTGAAATTGCTATCTATTGGAGATGAATCAGAAAGGAGAATGAGCTACACAATTGATAATGCACCTTTATAGAATATAACTTGTAAGAAAATGAAGAAAAGAAGAATACAGTTCAATTTAATGCATTTTTTTGGAGAATTTTTTGTGTGCAAGGGACTGTACTTGGTGCTGGAAGTATAAAGAAGAATAAAACATTATCCCTGCCACAGAAAAGCTGGTGGGAGAGACACATGTATGAAGAGGTTATCTCTAATACAAGGAGACGGCATAATTGGACCACAGGGGTAGAGAAGCATACTGAGGGTTCAGCAAAGGCTTCCAGTAAGTAATTTTAACTGAGCCGAGTTGTAAAGGATAAGTAAGAGTCACTTAGGTAAAGAAGGAGGGCAGGACTTTCCAGGAAAAGGAAACAAAAGTAATAAAGCTGTGTTCCAGAATTGTGTCTGTTTGG